>OY979684.1:2512500-5012500 GCA_963855955.1 Luperina nickerlii | reverse complement strand
ATGTAAAACTTTTGCCGTATCATTACAGATCTGAATTAATGTACTTTTATCGTTGTTTCCACAAATTAAGTCATCAACGTAAAAGTCTTCGCGAATAGTTCGTGCCACATCAGGATCGTCACATTCCTGTGCTAATTGTTTCAGACACCTGCAACTAAGAAACGGCGCAGACGCGGTACCATATGTCACCGTGTTTAACTGATAAATACCTAAGGGATCTGACTTGTTTTCGCGCCATAAAATCAACTGAAGGTCACGTTGTTCTTTATCAATCAACACCTGCCTATACATTTTTTCTATGTCTGCGCAAGCTACATACTTGTTCTCTCGGAATCGCAGTAAAATAGAAATTAAATCATCTTGTATAGGTGGTCCGACGTACTGTAAATCATTTAACGACCTTCCCGAACTTGAAGCTGCGCTTGCATTATATACAACACGCAGTTTTGTTGATGTGGCATGAGGACGAAAGACGCCGTGATGGGGCATGAAATAATGCGGGGTTCCGTATGTGGTGATACGACTCATATGACCTAAAGTTTCATACTCGTTCATAAATTCCGTGTACAACTTTTTATATTCTGGATAACGTTCCAGCCGTTTTTCCAAAGCATAAAAACGTCGTTCAGCTTGTGCGAATGTATCACCTAACGTGTCAGGTTCATATTTGAATGGTATGCGTACGATAAATCTGCCATCAGCTGTGCGCTTCATGGTATTATGGAAATGATTCTCGCACGCACGCTCATCGTCGCTGCGTGAGTCAGCTGATTTGGTGCTAATAGGTAACTCTTCGAGCTCCCAGAAGCTGCGGACTTGTTTATCTAAAGATTGAATATTATCTATAGATTGCGTGAAATTACAATTTACACGATTAGATTTTCGCGGGTAGTCTAAAACAGAACCTGAAATAATCCACCCTAACTTTGTGTTAATAATGTAAGGGCCATTATTTAGTTTTATTTTCCCTTCAGTCAGCAGGTCCCAAAATAGATTCGCACCTATTAAAATATCAATTTTTTGGCTTTCATTGAAAGTGGGATCGGCTAACACAATATTGTCAGGTAGACTGAACTTTTTCCGTGGCAAAGTAAAGTTTGGCAAATTGGAAGTAATTCCGGGTAAAACTAAACATTGTACATGTGTGGCAAATGTTTTATCCAAAGAACGCAGTTCTATATTGCAATACTTTGTGCACTGCGTCACGGAATAAGCTACTCCTTGAACATTTTGAGTGGACTTTATTAATTGCACGTTTAATTTGTCACATAACGATTGTGTAATGAAACATCTATCACTGCCGTTGTCTAAAATTGCGCGTACTTGGTGTAAATTACCTAATTTATCAGGTATTTCGACTAGAGCAGTAGATAACAACACAGATTCATATTGCTCGGGTGACGATTGCGCGTTTATGTCTGGGTGAGCATTATTTACCTGGATTGAATAGCTTTGTGACTGTGCGTGTGTATGTGACGTATTGGAACTAGAGGCGGGGAGATCCACAGCGGCCGGCACCTCAGCTACCGAGTGCAGGGCGACCGAGCGGTTGTGTTCTTGGCTCCCGACCACAATATCACATATTAATGAATTATGTTTTTTCTCACATCTTCTGCACGGACCGTACCTACACTCGGCAGCTGTGTGGCCGCTACGGAAACAGTTCTCGCAAATTTCGTGCCTGTGTACCAGCTGTTTTCTGTCTTGCAAACCAAGATCGAGGAACTTTTGACATGAATATAAAGGATGCGATGCATTACACATACAACACGTTCGTTTGCGAGATTGTTTGGTTTTAGTGTTAGTGTTGGTGTCCGGTTTTTGTGTAACTATGTTACAATTAACTTTCTGTGTGGAAGAATTGTTGGAAGGTTTATTTTGTGTTGAATTGGCTTTGGGTGAACTGTGTGAGACGGAGTGTGAAAGTGTTTCTAACATATCTGCTTTCTGCCTAAGAAATTTCATTAAATTATCCAGTTTAATGCGTTTAGAATCATCCGTCACTGATAAAGTATTCTTATATTGTTCCCACTCGCGTTCAGTAGTTTGGTCGAGCTTGGAAACAACCATATGTATAATTAATATGTCCCAATGCTCGATACTTTCGCCGAGTAACTTCAAAGCGCGTAAATTTTTTAGGGTTATGTCAATAAGTTTCCTTATCTGCGGCGATGATTCTTTTGTGACTGACGGCATGGAAAATAAAGATTTGACGTGCTTCTGAGCAAGAAGTGTAGAATTATCGTAACGATTGAGAAGTAATTCCCATGCAACAATGTAGTTATCTGCAGAAAACTCAACTGAATCGATCACTAAGCGAGCAGAGCCTTTTAATGACGATTTAAGGCAGTGACATTTCTGTATTTTAGGAATAGATCGGCAATTGTGAACTAGGGATAAAAATATATCGCGATATTCTAGCCAGTGCTCGTACGAACCGTCATATTCAGGCAGAGATATAGTAGGTAGTTTAACAGACGACGTTTGAATTGAGTGGTTATCGGCTAATACATTTGAATTATCAGCTTTCTCATCTTCATTGTTAATTAAACATTGCGCTTTAGCTAATATTGAATAATATTCAGAATCAAAACTATCTCGTTCTTCTAATGCTTTTGGAATGTCTGTTTCGGACGTGGTTAATGTTTCAATTTTGTATTGAACGTCATCGAATAACGAGTATAGTTCTTGAATGCCTGAAACACGCAATTGCAACTCCATGCGCTGCCTAACAGTTAAAACGTTACCGTCTAGAGCTTCTACATGTTTTTTAAAATTAGTGAGAGACCTTTTGATGTGACCTCTTCTATTATTAAGCTCTTTAATTTTAATGAACGTCATTCTGATGATATGACGACAAGTAGGATTATGTTGGAAGAAAGATTTTCATATATATTTGAAAGTTTTGAAGTAGAAAACTAGTGCTAATAAAGTTCCTTGGGCTTTGTCATTAAATCTTCGGGCGTCAGATTACCTGCAACAGTTCTTTGTTCCGTTTTCTTATGCAAACATGCATGGCAGTGAGCCCTTGGCTGTTCCAGGAGGTGGCAGACGCGCCAGCTTGCAGCATCTGTTCCACGGCCGCCTCGCTCTCAAGCTCAACCGCAGTGTGCAGTGGAGTGTTTAGCGGATTAGTTTTGTTACAGACCTTCTGGAACTTGCCACCGGCATTTAAAAGGGTTTTTACTGTTTCCTTGAAACTGAAAATAGAATATTTTACATAAATAACTTTTTTTTTTAGACTAGTTAAAAATTGTACTGTACAAACATCACATTTTCGTTAGGTGACTTACTTGTTTACATCAATTTTGTGCCCCATGTAATGCGCACAGCCAGCAACGTCCAGTGGAGTCCTACAAAGCAGGTCAAGCGCGCTTACATCAGCGCCGGCGGCGAGTAGTAACTGCACGCAATGGTGCTGCGCGCGGGCGCTGGCCGCGTGCAGCGGCGTCCATCCTTGCTGGAACAGGGGCAACTGACCGCACGGAAAAAAAAAATTGTTTGAATAAATGAAGACAAGATCAAAATGGCGTGGTGCGGAAAAAATTACAAGACAATTTTTTTGTACTATCACTGCGCTTGGTACGTAAAATCTTTCACAAGCACCTACAGTTTCTTTAATATGTCTGCAGTTGTGCTCCATGCCGTCGCTCCATTCATCCGGCAGTGAAGACTCGACGTTAAGTCGACATGGTATATTTATCAACTCATTTACTGGTTGACTATGCCTTTTAACTTCTTCCATGGTTTCAGGTGATAAAATGCCTTGATCTACGACGCTTTGTCGCAGAGCTGAAAATTAAGGTTTCCACGTAGAGTTTATGTTTCTTATCTTGACTTACTAAACTAATATTTGCGGCGTAATTGCGTAATGCATTTAATGTTAACAATGTAATATCATTCATTCCGGTATTTACGCTGTCGAGCAGTATTAGGAATTTCCTTCAAAATCCTTCATCACCCTAATTGTGTAACAGACTATCAATCTCAATATGAATCAAGGACATTGCTAATCTATTGCATCATATGAATGAAAAAATTGTCTGCTCAAAAACGTAAATAACGCAATGAATGTTGTTGAATTGTCAAGCTATTACTACTGATGTTTACACAATAACTAATTTTACCTTCCGGAAAATTCAGCAGTAAAGCAATTTGCTTCGCATTCCCTGCCCAGGCGGCTAAGTGGAGAGGTGTTCTGCCCTGCTTGTCAGACCTGGAGCCATCAGCTCCTGACCTGAGCAGCAGATCTAAGGCGTCGTTGTCGTACAAGGCTGCGATATGGCAATCTGACACGTGGGTTAGGCGGCACGTCGCGTTTGGGTTGGCACCCATTGCTATCATTCTAAAACAAAGAGTCCTCAACTTTAAATTGTTCATAGTTATCGCAAGCTGGGTTCATAGCTGGATACTAGAACCCGAGAACTTGGTAGAAGTTATGATTACTGTGTCTGTCGTTACATTGGCAACTACTTAGCTACATAAAGTGAGCAAGAATTGGTCGCTCACTTATGTGTTTTACTCATCCAGACAAGAGAGGTCCAAGGCTTCACAAATTGGAGGTTTGAATTGTTCGCTGATCTTGGTGTTGTGATAAGAAAAGAGTTGTCTGTTATGTCACGCAATCATAACACTTACATACATGCACAAACACGGTGGAAGCTTTGGTTGAGAGTATATCATGCTCACTTAAATGTCTCACTGATGGTAACGCGTGTGTTAGAACATTCGGTTCCCTACAAAATAGTTGAGCTGGTTGGCCGAGGGTTGAGACTTGTCATCTCTTAACTGTCAGGGCATATTTTTAATGTTATATTTTGAATTGTTTTTTTTATTTTATTTTATTACGTTGTTCTCACATATACAGGCAACAAGAGTAATGCACCCAACCTAGGATTTTATAATATCATGATTTCAAAGTGTCCTTGGAGTTTCTTGCCCGTTCATCTCCATAGAGATCTACGTTGGGCAACTAGCTTAAACTTTGTGACTAACTGACCGAATCTTTAACAATTCAAAAGTGCCTGTAAATGTTTTTTTTTTGCCTATTTTGTGTCCCACTGCTGGGCAAAGGACTATCCTTTTTTCTCTTTCTTTTCTTAATTAATATAAATAATAATTAATAATTGAAATAAATTCTTAAAAGAATTTATTTCAAGCTTTCAAGTAACGACAATACCCACGGCCGGCCGTGGGCCTTGTGATCAGCTGTATCTACTCAAAGTATGAGTTTAGAAAAGAATGCTTGGATACCGATACCCCATCACGTCTATGGAGTTTCGCTAGCTAATTTTAAATGACCCTATGTAATAAGTGCAATTGCCTGTGGAATTGCATAACATGTGGATTTGCTCGTCATGCATCAGCTGGCCTTAGTACCTCACCTGCTCATAAACGCCGTATCACCCTTCGGAATCGATTCTAAGAGTTGTGTGTTCAATCTAGTCACATGGCTCGCACTTCGTCTCATTGATAGCGTTCCTTCGAGTATCTCCAAAGTATTCATAGTCAGGTTCGTTGCAAAGGCTGCCGGGAAGAATGGTTTAACAGCTGCATTGTATTTGCTAGCTGTTGGAATGTCCAATCTGAAAATAATGGTGTATTCAAAGTCAAATGAAATTAGCTAGCAAAACTTCGCAGTCGTAACGGGTATCTAAAAAGGATAAAACAAAAACGATAGTTACTTGAAATCAATATTTTGTTTTATCGTGTTTAAAAATCGATACCAATCACATCTGTCAAGTTAATAAAAAAAAAAAACATATTTTTGAAACTCATATTTTAAGTAGGTAACTACACTGTAAAATCTTTTTTTTCTTTCATTCATTTTTAAATTATTCTATACCTATCACGTTTGAGGAGTTTTGCTAGATAATTTTATTTGACCCTGTATAAGAATACTACATTAATATACCTAAAATAACACAAAATGACAATCAATTATCAGTAAGGTAGTAGCAGGATTACAAGGGGTGTAACGGAAGGGCATCTCGTGACGGCTAGTCAGCTATCGACTGTAAAGGCTCCTACAAACAGTCGCGACACGCGATATAATCGCGCGCGACACAAAGGCATCGCTCGTTGCGCGATTTGCGGTGCCTTTGTGTTGCGTGTCGCGTCGCGCCTATTTGAAGGAGCCTTAATGCGAGAAAAATTTAAATTTCTAATTAATATCGGTGTACAATAAAGAGTATTCTCCCTTCTATCTAAAGCTAGAAATCAATGAGATTGAAGAGAGACACGTACCGGTCTTCTTGCCTATTTTCCAGACTCCTTGTCTTCAGGTGACGTTGGAGTGCTGGCTCCAAGTAATTTAGGGCGTTATCCTTTTTTTCTTGACCTAAAATAATAAACACATCAATACAGCCTAACCTCATGCTTTCGAACATATGAGATCTTTTACAATGGGGGTTTTCGTGAAAATTTACGACACCAACCGACACAATGAATATAAAATATATGATGACGTTCATCATTCGATTCATTCATTCGTTCATCATTCCGTCATGACTAAAGAAAATACAGGCTCTTTGACAGATGCCTGGACCTGACGTGTCAGTACTGCCTCCTAGCGAACGTCATTTCAGAATACCCTCATTGTCGAATTCATGTATGAGGGGCTCGTGGCAGTTTGATGGTCTGTCTGTAATTCCGTTAAATATGACTACACCTTTCTGATACACGCTGTACAAATATCCTGCTTACCTTTTTGATAGCTTTCTACAAGTTTTGTAGAAAATCTTTACAACATGTTTGAAGTGTAGCCGATAAACAAAACTAGCAGACATAAAATACAGAAAACATGTTGTTGTAACAAATACAAGTTTTTGGTTTTATAGAAAATACTAGCTGCGCCCCGCGGTTTTACCCGCGTACATGTCGATCCCGTGAGAATATCGGGATAAAAAGTAGCCTATATGTTAATCCAGCATGTCAGCTAGCTTCATACAAAATTTTATCAAAATTGATCCAACCGTTTGAGCGTGAAGAAGTAACAAACATATTAAACACACACACACTCACAAACTTTCGCCTTTATAATATTAGTGTGATTGGCTTACATATTCAAAGCACAAGTTGAACAGAACAAAGGCGTGTAGGTACCTACTATAATGTTCTTCGTCGTCTATCAAACGCTATGTTGTTTTCCTCTCACTGAGATTTAAATCATGACACATTTATATACCACAAACATTATTAATCATAGTAAACATGTAAAATTGTAGTGAGTGCCTTAGTATGTGCACATTTTCTAAAACGGAAGAATGATTCGCATAATCGGGCTATAATGTTCCCACTGCGGGACGCAGGCTCTCTCTATGAGACGGAGTGGGAAATAATCTTGCACACGGTCTCAGTGCGCGTTGGTAGATGTCACCGTCTTTGAATTTTTGGTTCTAGGATATGCCGGTTTCCTAAGTGAGAAAGTGAAGTGCCTGTCTGGGTTGGAACCTACGACCTACGAGGCATAAAGGCTCCTTCAAACAGGCGCGACACTACACGCGACACAAAGGCACCGCAAGTCGCGCAACGAGCGGTGCCTTTGTGTCGCACGCGATTATATCGCGTGTCGCGCCTGTTTGTAGGAGCCTTAAGGCGTTACCACTGGGCCAACACTGCTCTCTGAAGAATGATTAAGTAGGTACTTAACTTAACTGCAAAATATTCTTCTGCATCGCTGTCAACGGGCCCAAAAACTGACAGCATTATCATTTTGTATGGCCTTGTTGCCTTGAAAACATTGCAAGGATATCGACATGTCCTAGAACCTAGAAGTCAGATGACGTGGCTATCAACCCGCACTGGGCCCGCGTGGTGTATTACGGCCCACTCCTATTCACGAAGAGGAGGCATGCGCCCAAGCAATGTGTGCCATTGATTATGTTATGGCGTTATTGTTATAGCCTATAACCAATGCAAAAGCCAGCCTTAAGGGGCTTACAAAACCTAAACACAAAAAACGCAAGTTTTAGAAAAAAAAATAAAAGTATATGATCGACTACAGTAAACAAAATCAGAAAAATATATGATATTCTTCAGGATATATGCTAGGAAGATAGTGTGTTGAAAACATAATACAACTAATTTGATACGAAAGAAAAAAATCATGAAAATACCTCTAAAAACTTTCTTTTTACAATAAAAACCATACTAATATACATACAATCATTCTGATTTTTGTCAGATTATTCTACAAGCAACATACTAAAGCACTAGTGTTTTAATTTTATGGTCCAAACAATATCTCACGACACTCACGCACAACGGACCAAATGGGAGTCTAAGTGCGGAAAAGGGAGTCCTATCATCATCACATACAATCATTCTGTCAGAATATTCTACAATCAACATATTAAAATACTAGTGTTTTAATTTTTTAGTTCAAACAATAGATTTATTGTAATCAAATAATTACTTCATATTTTGCAATAAATTACCAGCGTTGTGTCATCGCGCTTCTCTTTCTTTTTTATGTAGACCGACAGTGACCGCGCTTTAGGTCATGCAAACCCCTTAAAGCCGGGTTATTAAAAATACTTTTCAGGGATGTATTTTTGAGACGGGATTGGGTGAAAGCAGAACTGTGGAACAAAGTGGTCAGAGAAACAAACTGCTCAATTTAGGTGAAAACTCAAAAAATCTGTTTAAAAAAAACTAGTGATATACAAGTAGTTTTGGAAAATAGAAGTTGGTCACATTTACACAACACAGCAGCTTGATAATAAACCAGACCATAGAAGTATCATGTTACCAGTAACTGGGTGGTACAGGTCAGATTGGCAGTCGCTCTTTGTAAAACACTGGTGTTCAGCTGCATCCGGTTAGACTGACAGCAGACCCCAACATAGTTAAGAATAAACTAGACAGAGGGCCTAAACAAAGTGACATTCTATTAGCGATAATGATGATGGAAAAGTAAAAAACGTGTACGTTACTCCAGCAGGAAAGTGACTTCTAGAGTGCTAGAAGTGGAACGTATAATTAGTGCGTCTTGGTCTGACATGAGTTACCGACACGCTAATGTCAATCCTATTGAAATTCGTCGTAATAGTTGTAGAAATACGAAACGCTTTGAAAGTGATTGTCGTTTGTTTAGGCCCTCAGATGATGATGACCATAGAATAAAACATAGATTTTTTTTTAATAATACCTGAATCGCGAGGAGTGTGATATGTTACACGTTTTGCCTCTCGGCTTTTATTTTCTCTGGCCCTCAACATGGTTATAATTCGTGCACAATGCTCTCAAAGCACGCAAATACTGATTTACTCTAAGTTAATAATAATTATACAATAAATAAATAAATAATTTTCCTCATTAAAACCATTTGGCCACAAATGAATTGACTCATAGATATATGGATATTGGTGCCATTTCTGTTGTTCACAAACTAAACTAAATTTACCTAAGTTCAGTGCATCTTTTTTTATATTTCATTAAGAAAAGGACAGAGGATAAATTTTAGTTTAGTCCTGTCAAATTAATCAGCGCCTTACGTAAATTGATGTAATTTTAGTAGGTAATTTTTTAATCTCGTCTAAACTTGTATGGAGTAGTGTCTGATTAATTTGACAAGACTAAACTAAAATGTGTGTTACACAGAGATGTGGCTGTATCTCACCGATGACGCGTTGGATCTCTGATTTGAGCTCAGAAATTGTTTCTGGTTATTTCGCATAAGCCCAAGATTTCACAAAACCCCAAGGAAGAAATTGCAAGGCGTTAAATCGCACGATCTGATTGACACATTAGGTGCACTTTCTCGACTGAAAATTTGGCGAAGTTTGCGAGCGGTTTCAGCGTAACTTTCCCCATTTTTGTAATGAGTTTTCACAATTTATAACGCGTTGTTCTTTCGAAAAGCGCTCCATTTTTAATAATCAGAATAAACATAGGTGACAGCTGTCAAATTTTAGGTTTGCCACTTGCACGAAAAAACTATTATTCTAAATTTAAAAAGTGCACCCTTACTGAGACACCCTTTATACGTGCGCCTTTGTCTAACCCTTTAGGGAATATAGGTGTTATGTTATGACAAAAAAAAGGATTCCTAAATAAAGGTAAATAAGACCAGATTAATTTGTAGAAAACTATTTTGTTTAATATACGGCTCTAAAACAGTCTAAAGATGTATAATTGCTTCTTAAAAACATAAAAATTACCTACACATAAAAAAATAATATCGTACAAACTTTTATCATCTCGGCATTAAAACAACGTAATATATATAAAAAAAAAAATATATTTCATTACACAACTCATAGCCACAACAGTAAACATAAAGAATCATACAGAATGTATATTTCTATAAACATGCCAATTATTAAATAGGAGAATTTATTCCCTGACTAAATGACTAACTAATATGATTCCTCGATCAACAACTAGGCCTATCGTAGTCAACTGCTAGATCTATTAGCAGTGGACTTCGATAGGCCTCTCCTAGGCTACACCAAAACACCGTGTCCTCTGACTTCCGATCCGCATCCAGTTTGTTTCCCTATCATCTTTTTAAGGTCAGTCCATCTAACTGGGGGGCGTCCCACACTACGCTTGTCGATACGTGGTCTTCACTCCAGGACTCGTCTGCTCCACCGGCCATACCATTCCTACTACTCACCATTACTTTGTTTTACTATTACAATCTAATTTGCTCAAAATCAGGTCCATTTTAAAACTAAGGTCATCTATAGATGATTGGATTTGGTTTATAGATAATTTACTTTGGTTTTTGATGTCCATAAGCGCGGCATCTAGTTCTATCAGATGTTTCGAAACGTCTTTATTAGTGGTATTACTTTGTAATATGCCAGTTTTCAAATCCTTTATTTTTAAGTTATCTTGTTTTATTTTAACTGTAGCTTTATATATTGCGTCCAACTTTTTTTTATAATTTTGTGATCCTAATTCATCATCCATTTGTTTCTTCCGAGATTGAGCTTTCTCAAAAATAGCCTCCCTTATATGGGATGGTAGAGATCTGTAACATTTGGATTTTGGTACACTTGGACTAAGGACGAAGACATTTAAAATTTTCTTCCGATTTGTTAGCATATCTTCTAGCCAATTCGGCAAAATTTTCTTAAATAGTCTATTGTATACTAGATGTTCTAGAGATCCTAAAAACTCGACTTGTTTACATAGTCTTCTGACATTTCCTAAAACTTGTAAATTATGTAGATCATTGACAGCTACACCCACCATTAGATTCATAAGAACTATGGATGCTAGTATAAGAAATATTAAAAATATGACGCGAATTACTAGCAATGAAGTAATGAATTCTTTAGAGTCTTTTGGTTTGACTAGGTCTTCATAGTCGAATTCAGAAGTCATCATAACTATGGTCTTGATGAGGGCAGCCCAAGGAGTCTCGAAAGGCATTTGTGAATGAAACTGTATCATGAAGCTGAGGGCGAATCCTATCACCAGGAATGCAAAAGTTAAAAGAATCTGAAAAGAAGAATACCCAATTAAATTGCAATTAATCTGTTTCTTTAAGACGTGCATTTTACCAACAAGAAAAATAATTCTGAGGTTGATAGTGTAATGTTATTAAGCTAAAACAAACATTTATAAAATGATCACCTTGATAACGTTTGTGGACACCTTTCCAAACATCAGCACGTAGTATCCCCAGTTGGGGAACCGGGACAGTAGGAACATCATCTCCAGCCAGGACAGTAGCAGAGCCCCCGTGGCCACGTGTCTGGCCCAGTCCACTTCGGTCAGGGTAATCTCCGTGGCATAAGGTAGGATCACAGCCAAGCATACGGAACTGAACTTTACCCAAGTTTCTAACTGAAAGAAGTATCCGTTGCTAACGTTCATGTAGAGAACTTCCTGGAACACAAATTCATGGTGTATTTAACAGGATTTTAATAGGTAGAGATAGAATAGTGCGAAGTGTGTGAGTGAAGTATTGTGAAACAAAATAAGGTGAGATCATAAAACACAGACAAATATA
The DNA here is from genome assembly GCA_963855955.1 of Luperina nickerlii. Lineage (NCBI taxonomy): Eukaryota > Metazoa > Arthropoda > Insecta > Lepidoptera > Noctuidae > Luperina > Luperina nickerlii. The sequence continues at coordinate 5,000,532 of OY979684.1, read as the reverse complement.
CAGTTTTCGTATTGGAACCATGTTGGTACAATTATAAGTTAGACTTATTTACATACATAAACACAACAATTTATTTATCGAAACAACACAAGATATGAATCTTCTGTGGATTGTGTGCTCATTAAAGACTCACCTGGGCAACTATCAAGATAATAGCAATATACAAGGCTACTGCCCACCCAGTAGAATTTAGAATCAGTGGTGGAGGATTCTTTGTATCTTTGTAAAAAAATACTGATATAATAAACGTTGTCAACGATAGCACAAAGAAAGCATTAAAAGCTAACATCGTATAGAAGAAAGGCAAGAGAGCTTTCCATTTTAAGTACAGAAAACTTTCTAGTAATGGGTGTACCAGTAGGCGCCTCTGTCCATACCTATCTCCTGTCTTCAGAAGCGCATCTATGACCTTCATTTGTACCTTCTCTTCAGCTTTAGGTACTAACATTTTATAGTTCACTGTGACTTCACACTTGGGATCTTGAAGATTTGAATCGTTGGTAGAAATGCATGTATCAAAGATATCCTCCATAAATTCTGTAGGCTTTGACAAGTTGTTCATAATCATATCTATTGCAGTATTCCTACATTTATTAGGACCGTGTGTAGTGCGAGATATATCTGCCCCTTCTTTGAGAAGTAGTGTGATCATATCTCTGCTTCCATAGTGACTGGCTGTGTGAAGTGGAGTCCAGCCCATATCATTTATAATATGTACAGTGTCCTCATTATTGAACATGATAATTTTTGCAATTTCCACATTATTGTGAATTGCAGCTATGTGCAAGGGCGTCGAACCTTTCTGAATTCCGTAGGAAGTCCTGAGACTCCTGTAAGTGTTTTTGGTTAAAAGTATCTTGACACATTTGGGATGATTGTTCTCTACAGCAAAATGTATAGGACCATAACCTTTTTTGTCATCAGCTGTTAGGTAATTAATCATTCTCCTAGTTATCGTATAGTCGTGATCTAATAATGCTGTAAGTACTTCCAAGTTTCCTTTTTGAGAAGCTATATGGAAGATGTTGACTTGTCTCGGCAGTGTTTTTGTTATTAAAGCTCCTTCTTTAAGGAGTCTTTTAACACATTCGAGGTGTCCGTGGATAACTGCTTTGAATAAAGCTGTTTCTCTTTGACTGTTAGTTGTATCGATAACGTCTTTTTGTTTTGCTACATTCAGAATTTCATTTAGTATTTCCACGTTGCCCTTCATTGCTGCAAAGTGGAGTGGTGTCTCACATTTGTTATCCTGAAATATAAGGTGACATATTTGATATACTTTTTAATAATGATCAAGAGATGTGAATAAATATGTAGCAATGATATTTATGATATTAAGGGGCGACAGTGTCGGAACTTGATGTCTTAATTTAATTTAAATGTTAGCGATAAAATGTTATAATTAAATGTTATGATAAAGGAATTACAAACTCTTGCTGTGATACTGGCTCCTGCTTCTATCGCGACGCTAACTCCTGCTCCCCATTCCTCTAGGATGGCTTTATGAAGTACAGTATGCCCATCCTTGTCTTTTAAATCTATAACATTTGGAATATCTACATCGCTGACCCCGTGTGTTGCCAATATCTAGAAAGATAATAACGGATTATGTAATATAACAAAAAGCTTTATCAAATCATACATTATTATAGAAGATTGAAAATTTCATTGGTATTATTTATGGCCTTAAGTCAAACGTTTTTGTTGAAGATTGCGACTGCCAGTGTAGCAACGTGAATGTGAGGACTATGTAAGTAATTTTTTTCTTTCTCAATTTTAATGATTGTCTGGTAGTTTGAGTACTTTATGCGGCCTAGCCAAATGTCTTTTCTTTGTATAAAATGTTCCTTTGTATTCCTTTTTTGTTATAATGTTCATCGGGTCATTGAGCTCCTTAAGTTCTGAGTTGAGCTACACAATTTCTGAAAAATGCTTGCTTTGTCTGGATAGGTCCACTCAAATTTGTGTGGTTTTTTCCTCTAAAGAGCATTTCAGGCACTAATCTAATTGTTTTCACATGATCTGTCTAAGATTTATGTCTGGAATTTAAAAGAGACTGTGACTTCCGAATTTGTTTAGGTCTTCTTCTCAGAGCATTCACAGCGGTTAATACATTATATCATCAAATCTGAAATTGAGATGGGCAAAACACTTGGCTAGACGTGGTGATGGCTGGTGGAGCACGTCCCTAACGGAATGGTAGCCGAGAAACGGTACAAGGAGAGTTGGGAGCCCATTATTCAAGTGGGTGGACGACCTTCAGAAGATTGCGGGAAAAACCTGGATGAGACTTTTAGACCATAGCAAGCAAGCATGGCAGTAAAGGGAGGTGGCCTATACCTAACAGTGGGTGGAACAAGTCTGCCAGTGATGATGATGATCATCATTCTTCTGCCCTTATCCCAACTTATTCGGGGTCGGCGCAACATGTCTGCTTCTTCCAAACTTCATTATTATCCGCCATCTCGGCAGTCACCCTCTTTCTAACCATAATTATATCATCATTCACACAGTCCATCACTCGTTTCTTTGGTCTTCCCCTACTCTTACAGCCATCGACAATATCGACATTCATACTCAAAACTTTCCTCACGACCTTTTCCTCACTCCTGCGTAACACATGCCCACGCCCTGATAACCGATGTCAACGCTACTTTTCAGTTACCGGTGCCACTTTCAGACTTCTTCTTGTACACTAGTGCCAGTAATGATGATGATATATCATCAAATGCTTACAGCCACAGTCAGCAACTATAATTATACCTTACTTCCCGCCATGGTTCTTGTTCTCACCTGCAAATGTTCCTTAAGTTTTTTCTTAACACATATATGCAATGGGGTTTGTCCTGCATGGTTCAGCCAATTGACAGGCATCTTGTTAGTCACGAGCACCAAGATCGCCTCCAAACTGCCTAATTCTACTGCGGTGTGAAGAGGAGTGTCAACTGTTTTCCTGTTCTTGATTCTGAAGTTCTTGCAGTCCGAACTGATGAGCATTTTCACTAAATCTGCGAAACTATAATAGGGTGATACTTTGATGACATTTTTACAATTATGACGTTAATGATGTGTTGATTATAAGTAAAATTAAATGTAATATAGTCTTTTATTGTCACCCTTGCGCCATCCCATCTTCCTAGCACGGCGCTGCCATCGACAGTGATGCGGACGAATTTTTTGCTGCACTGTGATTTTTTACCTTTGTTTCGTTTTACGAGTATATACGTGTGCATATTATCATTTTAAGTCTGTTAGTTTGTATATTATATCTTTTATTTGGTATCTTTGGTAAAAAAAGATTTCTGTAATATATACCATGTGTCGTGGGATAGTTGCTGTGAACTACAGTTTCAAAATGCAATAAAAGAAATGGCTAACTGTAGGGTTGAAATACTTAGGATTGACGCTTTGATGGATATTATAGCATTGCAGACCGGCAAGTTTACCTTTACATGCCACAAAATAGAAGATACTGCAAAATGACATACTTCTGTGGATCTATATTTTGATCAGCATAGTACGCTGACCCGGCGATGTCAAGGGGGGTTCTGCCGACGAGGTCGCGCGCACACTGCTCTGCACCTGCGGCGATCAGGAGGCGCGCGCAGCGAGATTGACCACGTGCACTCGCCGCGTGCAAAGCTGACCAACCCAGTTGGAATATCGGCAGCTAATGGTGGAACAGAAAAAAATCTTCATACATTTGTAAAATAATCCACCTTGTCTGGGTGACTACATTGTTAGCCAATAAATGATTACTATTTCTATTTAAGCTGTACAAGGCTCACTGAAGCCGTCTCCTTGTCTTTTCAATACAATGTCACGAAACCTTTTTACAAATGTTTACCAACAACGCCCCCTACTCAATTTCATTCAAGCACCAAAAGAACTTAATAGCACGCTGCACTAGTATGAGAATAGCCCATATTACAGTATAGCCAATCGACGTTTTAGCTAGGTTGACTGGTCTGTCAAATATTTTTTGAAAACTATTTTTGTGGAACTAAGGAAGTTATTATGATAATTGACAAGATCTTTAATTTTATGTCCTTTTATGTTCACCGATTTTTTTCTTTAATATTTTTTTTAAATTAGCCTTTAATGCCAATCAAAGTTTCGTTGCCGTCACCGGACCAAATAGGTTTGCTGCAAAATAAATTATAGAAAAACCATTGGCCGGCGAACTACGCATGCTAATGCTTAGTTCATACAAACGTAATACCAAAAGCATTTGTAAATCAAACATATTCTTAATGTAGTGTGTATTTATTCCGATTGGATTACAGAATATCTAGGTTCCCAAATATATATTTTGAATGGACACTGATTTAAAGACGAGGTATGGGGAATTTCAAATTTCTATAGAAAACTTATTTTTCTCATAACTCGTCTTTAAATCAGTGTCCATTCAAAATATATATGTATATATATTTGGGAACCTAGATATTCTGTAATCCAATCGGAATAAATACACACTACATTAAGAATATGTTTGATTTACAAATGCTTTTGGTATTACGTTTGTATGAACTACGCATGATCCGCCGGCCCCTTAAATATTACTTTACTCAAAGAACATACGCTTTTTTCGAACTCCTTGCAGTTATGGTCAACTGCATTATCCTTCCAGTAGGTCGGCAGTTTTGCCTTGCTTGTGCCGAAGTCACACTTCACGTTGACCAGTTCTTTGACGTCCGGGCTCAGTCTCTTGACTTCCTCCTCCGTTGCTGCGGTCATGTCTTCCGCATCCAGTCTGTTTTGGAAATCTATAACATGTTATTGATATGTTGGTCATATTTTATATCTTTTTAGACGAGGTTGGAGCTGTTGTGGACTAGTCTTGTTTAGTTTTGTTTAATTCTAAAGCTTCGTACTAGTGACCACAACCACGGGTTCAACGATGCCTCGGCCAGAGGCTGTTCAAGTGGACACGTTTCTCAACTTGAGATAATTTTTGGATGAGCCATATTTCGTTGATTTTTTGTTGCATTCGAAGGAAGCGTTTTGTTAGCATTTATTCATATTAGGCTGAGAATCAGCACTTTTCGAACGTCAAAATTGCATAAGACAGTCCCCTAAAATGCCCACCCTTCACCACTTCCTAGTGCTTTCGCATAAAGTCGTATAAATTACTAGCTGCAGCCTCAGTTGCTGTGAAATCGATGCTGCTCAGGTAGATACTCTGCTTAGTGATACAAATATCCTTGCGGCCATAGTATATACCATAATGAAGAGGTGTGACAAAATTACTAATTCTTCACACTAATAATGGTAACGAACCTTCAGAGAATCCAAGTAAAACCGCAATCTGCCTGACATTCCCTGCCCAAGCGGCTAAGTGCAGCGGAGTCCTGCCAAGTCGGTCCAACCTCTGTCTTTCTGCCCCAGCATTGAGGAGTATAGTGAGGGCATCGTCAGATCTCATCGCTGCCAGGTGGCAGACTGAAACACAGTCTATGCCACAGGTCGCGTTGGGGTTAGCTCCAGCCTTGACCAGTCTGGAAAAAACAATTTCATTTTATCAGTACAACATTGAAAAGGATGTAAATAATAAAGTCTTCCAGGCCGAATTTCGGCCATGGCGACAACTCTCAGTAAAGTCTGAAGGGTGGTCTTCGCCACCCTTCGGCGCGGGAGATATTATAGTGTACAAGTGGGTTAGTGGGTCGTCTTAGGGGTGGTATGCAGACACAGGTGCACTCTTTCTCTCCTCATTCTTATTGCCCGATGGGACGGCAATCCAACACGATGGGAGAAGGATTAGGCCCAGGACTAACGGCTTAACGTGCTTTCCGAGGCGGGGTGGTATCACACCGCCAACATCCATACTGCGGGCTGTTACTAAGAAATTCCCAATGGAGAAACCCAAACACTTTGCCCGACCCTGGAACCGACCCCAGGAACCCACGCTCAGCAGTCGCTTTTATGACCACGAGACCAACGGGGCAGTTAAAAGGGCGTGTTGAAAGTCATTGTCTCGTCTTTCGAGGTGGTCATTTCTGAATGCGCGTTCGATATACAAGGTAGGTAGTGTTTTTGGATTTCTCCATAATTTTTTTTTTCGAAGCTTGTGGAGTTATTATTATTATGTGTTTGCAAATTATACTGGTGAAGGTAAATAACACAATTAAATTTTAACTTAACTAAAACTATACATAAACTAAAAAATTGTGACGAAAAATTCATCTGCATCGCTGTCGATTGGTAATTTACCCAAGAGACTGGCGGCATTACCACGTTGTATGGTGCAGGTATGCGTATGTATTGCATATCCTTGCCTGTCCTTTCGGGAAGAGTTCCCCTAGTTGTCTGTATGCCAATGTTTCTGAACTGACTACTATTTTAATCACAGAGCACGGACTTTTCGCGTCGTCGGCAGTGTCTAGAGACGGTGGTATTAATAAAATTAGTAGTGCCAAAAGTGTGTTGAGCCACAACTCATGTCATGGTCTGCCTTCAAAGCCGTCAGTTTCTGTTCATCATTGGTGTCGTAGTGCGAGTGAAAGGTGACACGCTTGGTTTGTATTCAATGTTTTGATAATGCCGCCTCTAGCAGCGTCTGCCGAGGCGTCTCCGTGATTTGTGATTCGAATGATAGTCAGTTTGGGTCAGTATGGGTACATAGAATAGATTTCTTCACCTGTCAATTTCATTTACATCGCGATGCTTGACTGCTTCTAGTAACAACGTGTTTAATCTCGTGAATCTTCGGTTGGCTGAGCCTAACTTGGGAAGGGTGAGTGCGGGGGACATCAGCTTGTCGTCAGAATACAAGGCCTCTGATGGCTGATCATCATCCAGTCCAGATCCAGAAGTAGTCTGTTTCAGAACGGGTGGGCGATCTCTGGAATTATAATGATTGTCAATTAAAGTTTTGAAGATACAGCTTCTTTCCTTATGACAGGTCTATATAGACGTCTAGTATCTCGTTAAGATTTCTTAATTTTATTGATAGATAAACCACTTATTTGGCGCTCATAAGAAGACAGCACAACACACAATAGTACAATTTTTTTTTACCCTTTTTTATCACAACTTTGAGTTTTGTTGTTTGTTTTGTTTTTGTTTTTCGTCCATGAGTTCGAAATGCCTTATTAGGAACTCATGGACGCTCTTGATAGCTCCAGACTCGTGACCAAATTCTGGGCCACGAGGCAAGTGGCGAAAATTACAATTTAAAAATTGTAATTTTCGCCACTTGCGACGCGACTTGCGTCAAGCAACAACCGCGCTTGTCACCTATTTGCGTCTGTCGCTCCGCAATCGGTGGCTCTTAACAGGTTCTTTCAATTGTTCTCTCCACGCTTGTCGCTTGAGCTTTTAGCTCGTGGCCACCGAGGGAGACGAATAATAAGGTACTTACTCCACCGTATCGAAGAGGCTTGTACTCCTGGGTCGATGCAGCGCTTCACGGTGCACATCATTGCCGCTGACTGTTGGCTGCAAAAGTGGCTGCACACTGCACCCCTCATCTTTGGCTGAGTAGTGGGCTAATTTCAAATTATCAAAATCATGATTCAGCCGAAAGACGTTCACTGCTAGACAAAGGCCTATTCTAAGTATCGCTACAAGGATCGGTTCTGACCTTCCCGCATCCAGCGGATTCCTAGGACCTTCACAAGAGCGCCTAGACTAAGTGACGTTCTATCAGCGATAACAATGATGTAAAAGTTTAAAATGTATTGGACTGACATAAGCTGCCGAAAAGGTTTTGTCAATCCTGTTCAAAGTCGTTGTAGAAGTACGAAACGCTTTGAAAACGATTGTCACTTCTTGTCTATACGCTTTCAACATATAGTGGGGTGTCCTTCGCATACTACACCTACGGGTACGCGGACTTCACTATGGGATTTTTCGGGCCCATCGGGCATCTACTGCTGTAAAAGTCTCACCGTGACAACGCAGGTGAAGTGAGCTTGAAGTGACCCCCGATAGTGTCAACCACTCAGGTGGAAAGACAGGTCATTTCAGTGTAAGTAAATGTAAACGAAACGCAACAGTCTTCTGTCACTTTTATTTTGTTGTCTCTCTCTCTTGCGTTGTTAACTGTTTGGCAATGTGTGTTCTGCTGTCTAATAAATCCCCTTGAATTAAATCAATCTTGTCTTCTTTCATGAAATTCATCAATGCTCACTTTACCTAAGTTTTGACGGTGAGATTTTTACAGAATGTTGACAGACTGTTTTACAAGTATAGCAATCAATAAGATTATTATTTCATTATTAGATATTTTGTAAAGTCCAATTGGTTACGGCCGCGAATCGTATTTTAATCAACTTACAGCCCGACGGACGCAAAAAACGTAAGAAAATTTGAATTTCGAGGTGTTCTTAAGAGCGTTTACACCGTACGGCATTTCATACAAACTTTCAAGCCCTTATTTTTCGAAATGAATGAATCGATTTTAATGAAACTTCATACGCATAAGCAAGATACAAAGGTCTAAAAAGTTAGTTGAGAACATTTTCGAAAAATAGTGTTACAGCCAAATTAGACTGATTTTAAATTTTCCATAGAAACAGAGATTTCCAGTTATCTTTTTTTAAATGAGACATTTCGAAAATGTTCTCAACTAACTTTTTAAACCTTTGTATCCTGCTTATGCGTGTAAAGTTTCATTAAAATCGGTTCATTCATTTAGAAAAATAAGGCCTTGAAAGTTTGTATGAAATGCCGTACGGCGTAAACGCTCTTAATCTCAGATAATTAATATACACAAAGTTTTTGGTTGCAATGGAGTTTGAACTTTGTTAGGGATGACATTGAGTTTGTTGTTCTCTAGCTTGAAAATTATGTCAAATTCCTAATTTATATATAGATAATGTACTTGGCTCTTTTGTTTTAATTTTAGTCTCATTGAAATTGTTTATAGGTGCCAGTACCGACAGCAAAACAAGTACAAAATGATGCATTCATATTGTTAATTATCAATGGACTTGCGGTACTTCGTGACGTAATTAAAATTATTAAAGTTTGTTGTAAACAACTCAACTTAATTATTATCAATGGACTTGCGGTACTTCGTGACGTAATTAAAATTATTAAAGTTAGTTGTAAACAACTCTACTTTTATCAACAACATAGCAAGTTGTTAATTTAATGGCTACGTAGCTATTTTGTACCTATTTTAAAAATAAGTATTTTTTTTCGAGTTGTACTTATTTGTCGTGATGGCTCAGTGTTTAAGCCCTTAAACACTGAGCCATCACATGCACAAGCTTGTGGTTTCAAATCTGGGCAAGTTCCAGTGTGAAGTCGCATTGGAAATTTGGAACTTCAATTCAGATGTTCTTTCTAAGTTTATTTTCGACATCACTGACATCGGTACCCAATATTTGTCCATTTTTAAAATTATGGTAAAAAAGCACTCTCTCCTTGAACGTCATTTATTATGTTCTTTGCCTTCGTTTTATGATTATTATTGTATATATTTATTTATATACCTAGATAAGTGTTTGGTTTGTGTATGTTTGTATTGATAATTGTATACAGGGTGAATTTTCCAAGTGGGCGTGGATGGCCAAATCCGAAACTATGAGGAATAGCGGAAAGTACTCAAAGGAGTCGCGGGCTCGATTTTGATGAAAACTAAAACAGCATCATTGGATTTTTGAAAAATCAATATTTCTAGCCAGGAATTGAACCAGTTGATTTTGAAAAAAAAAACACTGTATTATTACCTACACCATTCGATTAGTGTCGCTGATAAGGATCGAATTCTGGGAAGTAATTACATACGGGAAACTAAAGAAAAGAGCTCATTTTTAACAAAATACGTTTTTTATTTTTCTTATGTTACCTACCCATTAAAACTGATTAATGGTTCGAAATGATGACCATTGTTTTCAATACATAGCTGGATTCGATGTCTCAAGGATTGTACTGCATTCAAAATTTGAATTTAGAACATAATGTTGTGAAGGTGACTGCCCTGCGGGTTTATTGAGTATCATTTCGAACAAGGTAATGTCGGAATGAATATTTTAAAATAAGAAGCAGTTCATTAAAATCCAACATTTTCCTTAAGTTTGCCGTATGTCATTACTTCCAAGAATTTGATCCTTATTAGGAACACTATCGAGTGGTGTAATAATACAGTGTGTTTTTGTTATCAAAATCAACGGGTTCGATTTCTGGCTAGAAATATTGATTTTATAAATAAGTTAAACTCAACTCAAAGCATTTATTTCAATTAAACCTTGTACAGGCACTTTTGAATTGTCAAAATTTAAATAGTCTGTCAGTTAGTCAGAAAGTTGAAGCTAGTTGCCCATTCCAAAACGTAGATCTCTATGGAGAAGAACGGGCAAGAAACTCCATGGACACTCTTTTAAATCAAGATATTACAAAATCCTGGGTACATTATTATTGTTGCTTCTATATGTGAGAACAATGTAAAAAAAAGACACAAATGAAGAAACATTTCAAAATATAAGATTATAAATAAGCCTTGGCAGTTAAGAGATGACAAATATCAACGTATTATTTAAACGGTTTGTTAAATGATGCCGAAAATCAAATTCCATTGTGTAGTTTAGAAGAAGCACGCTGTCACACAGGCAGACACGAATACTTTGTTTTAAACAACGTATAAGATGCACTATTGACGTCACGTGTTGATTATAGATAACGCTGCAATGTAGTTTAAGAGACATTCCTCACATAAGTACCTACAGATTAAAAATAAACTGGCAATTAAGGGTCCTACAAATAGGCGCGACACACGATATAATCGCGCGCGACACAAAGGCACCGCTCGTTGCGCGACTTGCGGTGCCTTTGTGTCGCATGTCGTGTCGCGCCTGTTTGAAGGAGCCTTTACTATGATTATAGGCTTTTGTCGAGGCGTTTCTCTCATATATAGTGCTACAGTTATACACTGCACATAAAAGGCACTTAGAGACTTTAATACTTACGTCTTTATAACGACAAACACTAAAAAAACACCAATTTTAAACCAGGAAAACAGGTTTATATGAACAACTATCACAGACTTACCAGAATAACGAGTATTCTTATTACTTATCACAGAACTGTTGTTATTTTGCATGATTTTCGCACACTATATGCTACAACATGGATGCTTGCGTTCTCGGTGGATAGTGGCAAACTGACTTGTTTATTTTTCCTTGTTTTGCGCCTGGGTCTAACCGGTCATGTAAGAAATATCTCTTTTACGCTGATTCATTCATAAATTATATTTATTTGTGTGTACTCGTGGTTAAAAAACGGCCGCATGGGTCGAACGCTTGCCGTGTCAGTTTGTGGATGATCCCTCCGTGCCTTAAAAAGCACGTTAATCCGTTAGTCCCGGGTCCCATTCGTAGATCTTTGACAGTCGTTACGGGTACTCAGAAGCCCAAACGGTCTGACACCAGCCACAGGGGCGGATCTTGAATTTGTGGGGCCCTGGGCTAATACTGCTTAGGGGCCCTACCTAATTACTCAACCAATTGCCATTTTATTATGATCGGATTTTTTTTTAATTCTAGATACTTTTTATTATTGACAATATCGTCTATTGTTTTCAGTTCGGTGGGGGGCCCTCTGTATCCACGGGGCCCTGGGCTGCAGCCCAAAAAGCCTTTAAGTAGATCCGCCCCTGACCAGCCAGCCTTGTCGCAGGTTCGCCCGACATTTTTGTTACGTAACAACCTAATTACTATTAATTGTATGTTTTTATTTTTTGTATTGACATTGATCAGTAGTTGGTTGAAAGAAACGTTATTTATTTATTTATAGACTCGTCCCCTAATAAGGCTATCAAAATTCGAAGGGCACAGACCAGTGAACCAGAACTGGTATTTTCTTTTTTATTAACCGTATACTCACAGAATTATGCATAATATATAAGCATAATTCTGAGAGCAAATATGCTATATAGCGTATAAGGTACAGACGCTAGCACATCGAGCTACTACAATCTGTCAATTTCTTTAATAGATTTTCAACTTTGTCTCTAAAGCTTAAGGTTCAAAGTTGATTGGGAAAATTTGACAGTTTCGGGTAGCTTAATGTGCTGGCGTCTATACATAGATAAAACATGTTTCCTAATAGGTATTGGTATTTAGTGTTGGTTATGTGAAGGTAAAACGATCTTCCCTGTACATAATATTTGGATCGCAATATACTTAATAGACGTAGTCAAAATATAAGGAGGATAATTTGTACCACAGTAGAGCGTTTACGACGTACGGCATTTCATACAAACTTTCAAGTTCTTGTTTTTCGAAATGAATGGACCGATTTTAATGAACACAATTCCTTCAGATTTCTATTGAAAGTGTATACGCAATTGGGGTGTTGTTCAGAAGGACTAAAATACGAGCTAGATTTAGACTAACTATATTTCACAACATTAAATACGCTACCTGACTATTTTTATATGCTATAAAACAATGTAAAGTGCGCCCGACGACCCATCAAAGGCTTAATGCCACTCAGAATGGACCGTTCACCTGGTAGGAATTTGTTAATAATTACACAATACGAGGAAATGTAAGTAGTCCAAGTGTTAACTGAACAGTGGTGGCCCAGTAGAAACGGCCGCGACTAACGAGTTGTGGGTCGTAGGTTCGAAATCAGGCAGACACTTAAGGCGCATCGCTCACTGGTAAGTCGAGGCGAGGTCGCGAGGGCGAAGCGGCACGTTTATTCTTAGGAAACGTAGATACGGCGCGCCGCTTGTGGCGCCGCGCCCGCGCTTTGACGCCGCCGCCCGCGCCGCCTCAAGTTCGTGTGAGGTACGAGTTCGTCTTCGTAGGCGACCGCAGACAGCAGCAGCAGACGATGTGACGTTGCGACATGTCATCATAGCGACATGTCGCCGCGTCATGTCACTGCAGTCATGATTCCGAACCCAAGTGCAGACGGCAGCGCCGTATTTCAGTTAGTTCTGAATGTTCCGTGCTACAAGATGTCTCACCTGTTTGGGATTAGCGGTCGCGATTTACTTTTGTATCTTTTGTTAGACTTTTAGCCAGACTCAGGGCTGTATCGCAGCCGGAATCGGGGGCATGGTTGCACGCGCTTCCTTCGCCTCACCTGGGCACGTTGCTTGATGACGACTCTTTGCGTGTGGCGGTGGCCCTCCGCCTGGGCTGCAAGGTGTGTGAACCCCACAGATGCACCTGCGGTTCCATGGTGGAGGCCGATGGCCATCACGCTTTGAGTTGTCGTCGTTGCTCGGGGAGGTTCCCGCGTCACCATGCGCTCAATGATATTGTGCGGAGGGCTTTTGTGTCGGCTGATGTCCCCTGCGTGTTGGAGCCTCCGGGTCTGTGCAGGACTGACGGCAAGAGGCCGGACGGCCTGACCCTGGTGCCTTGGAAGAACGGCAAGTGCCTAATTTGGGACGCAACTTGCGTCAGCACTGTTGCTGCCAGCCACCTTGGTCGCGCCGTCCTCTCACCATCGGCAGCAGCGGAAGACGCCGCTGAGAGGAAGAGGTTGAAGTACGCACCGTTGGTGGAAAGGTATCATTTTGTGCCCATTGCCGTGGAGACCATGGGTGCTTGGTGCGCTGAGGCCAGGAAGCTCATTAGTGAGATAGGGCACAAGCTCCGGGACAAAACGGGTGACTCCCGCTCCGGCTCGTTCTTGGTGCAAAGGTTAGCCATTGCCATACAACGTGGCAATGCAGCAAGCGTTTTGGGCACCTTTGCACCGGGAACTGTGCGGGGCGGGTTATTTGACTAGGTTGACTGGTGACTATTATTATATTAATAATTTATGACATAAATATTGAATTAATATTTGATAATGTAAATTGTTTGTGAATAAATGACTTTTAATTTTTTTTTGTTAGATGAGGAATAAGACGATGACTTGTTTTATTATATAAGTATAGAGATATATAGTTTTTGTGAGATGCATCGTACAGTGCAGGATATTGGGCCACCTGGTTTATTAGTTTTTCTTCCTCGGAACCGGAAAAACTCATTTTTTGAGATAGATTCAACGTGCTGTCGCTCCAACGTCGGTGGCACTACTGATCTGCTGTCGGGGGACACGACGTTTTCTGTCGTGCGACGTGTAGTCGGGCGACGCCGACGTGTCGCTAGCTGTGGAAGGTATTCCATAGAAATACGTACAAACCAGTAGTGTCGTAGCGACACGTCGTCTGCTGCTGCTGTCTGCGGTCGGCTACGAACTCTAGGTACAATAGGTACATACATAGATCACCTTTTGCTACCCTTCGGGTAAAATAGCTGAATTGTTCAATGATTATAAATTATGTGTTATATAAAATGGAACTTCTGCTTAATTTTCTACGTGTTTTATGAAATGTACCGTCACGGACTCGGACACAGAGGCATCTTAATATACCATCAATACAGGAATTCCGCTGAGATCCAATAGCCATACAATCTTGGAAAAGTCCCCGGTATCCACCTCACTACAGAGTTATAAGTGCTGCAAGATGCAAGGGTGAAAATGGAAAAAGTGGAACAATTTTTACTTGTGCGAGGTGTTGCATTAGTACTTTTAAATTAAATGCTTTCAATCTCAGCGTATGTAATCTATGTTTTTAAAACCTTATCATCATCTGCCTGGCCTTTTCCTCACTATGTTGGGGTCGGCTTCCAGTCTAACCAGATGCAGCTGAATAACAGTATTTTACATGAAGCGACTGTCTATCTGACCTCCGCAATCCAGTTACTAGGTAATACGATACCCCTTGGTAAGACTGGTTGTCAGACTTTCGGGCTTCTGACGACCCGTAACGACTGTCAAAGAATGAAAGAATGACAGCCGAGACCAATGGCTTAACGTGCTTTCCGAGGCACAGAGGGGGTCTTGGTATTTAAAGTTGGTCACCCATCCATGGACCAACCGCGGCAAGCGCAGCTTAACCTGATAGATCGACCCGTGCGTCTATTATTACTTAGCCACAAGCCCCTTTGTTTATTAGCCACAAGTTTTAAGTTTTTAAAAACCTATTGTGTAAAAAAGGATAATACAGTGTTCCTGTTTAATTCTCGGATATTTTTTAAAAGCTTCTGTGGGGCGATTTAAAATGCATAAAGATAATGCAGATCAAAAATCTTTAAATTTATTAGAACTATATTTCCCTCAGATGGTTTTACAGATTTATATAGAGCCATGTCGATGCCGGAGTATGGGACCATCTTTAATTGAAAGCTAGTTATGGACCTGAGGAATATCATTATTTGTACAAACCCTATAACCACTAGGTCTTACTTCTTCGTGTCTCTGCACGACTGTATTTTAAATTTTGATTTCCCAAAACGTTCTCGGTGGTAGCGCAGAGGTCATGTTGTCTGCATGTTTTAGGACATAGAGGGCAGGACAGCCCCACTTTACCAGGTTGGACTTACATCTACCCACTTGTGTCCGGAGACGGTTCAGAGACTTTCAAGTGGACCACGGAAGGTTACACCCTGCAGGGAGATTCTCTACTACTAGGTAATTTTCTTAAACGTCGCAAGTCAAGTCAAAACACCTTATCTCTTATATTTATCTTATCATTCCTCTAATATATTAGCCGCGTGGACGTATAACTCCATCCGGTGTATGTACACCATCCATCCATCCATCCGCAGGCAGGCCCCACCACGTGCCATGAATTTTAAAAACAATAAATTTTAAGACTGGAACACGGTTTTATTTTGAAGGTTCCGTATCGTAGTTGAGAGCGTAGACGACTTATGACTTAGACATGGCGCACACTATGCGATGTGTTACTGCGGCAGCTCGGCGACTAGACGCAACGACAGGCTGCGGCCGACAATTTTCATATTTATTTTCATTTATTTATTTATGAATGCTTTTACTCTAACTAATCGTACTACTTGTCAACGACAGGCTAGGGGAGTCGTACGCTCTTGATTCTTCTCGCAGCGACTAGTCGCTTTAGACTAGACACACGATGCACACGCACATCTAGTTAGATGTGCGTGTGCATCGTGTCTAGTTTGTCGCATGCGACAGGTCAGCGTCAGTCTTGCTGTGACCGTTGAGGAATGTGCACGAGTATTGCGTATCTCAAAATGGGTGTCGATGTCCTTAAATCGGATGAGGAAGCACGTCGACTACAAAAAAAAAACACTGGCACTCCGGTAGTGCCGACAGAAGTGAAAACTTGAACAATTACGAGTGTATTTTGTGAATCGTCTTATAAACAAAACACGCGTGTTAAGGTGTGTTCCTTATTTTATAGGGTTTTTTGCAAATCAGGTATGATGACCAAAGTGACTGGTTTATTCTTCTCGTGAAAGGAATTTATTCAGATTTACAAATAAGCACACAGGATAGACTTCAGTTCGTGGTGTTGGTCGCGGCAGTGGTAAGAGAAGCAAGCCGCTCGCATAGAGCTCGTCGTCACTCGTCAGTTATATATCCGTGGTTCAGCGCCATCTCGTCGTTGTTGGATGAACTACGTAGTTAGTACGCGAGGCCGTCGTAGTTCTTCCCGATGTGCATAGATGGCGCTGTCCTCAACAACGCGCGTCTTACGTTTTACGTCTGACGTTTTACGTCTTACGAATTTTCGATCAGGGTCACGTGACCTGACGCGAATTTAGAAGTTTTTACCCATTCCAAAAAAGTACACAGCGCCGCTAAAGAAGTTTTCACTTCAAAAATTATCGCTTTGTGCACGACGTCGGTCGTAACCACTACTCGTAGTCACTAAGGATAGCTGTGCGTCTAGTCGCAGCGACAAGATTTGTGTATTGGTTTGAACCCAAGACAACTTGCATGGTCTGGTTCAACTCCAGGTAGACATGCACTTTTATTTGAGCAGTTCTGAGTTGAGCCACACGATTACTGACATATGCGTGCACTGGCTGGGCAGGTCGATCCAAATCTGTTTCTACATAGATTAGTGTCTGAAATGGTATTTTGAGGAAAGTAGGTACCACACGGATTTGGAAGATCAGAACATATCAGGACTTTAAAAGAGACTGCGAGCTCTGAGTTTTTCTGTCATAATTTATTTTTGACGTGTAAAAGTGTTTTTATGAACCAATTTACAGAAATAAATATTATTTATCAATGACACTTCTTATCAATGTATTGAAATGCGTGATCTTCCTTAAGTCTTTATTAAATAAACGTATTTTCTTACTTTCAATTCATCGTAGAGCTGCGGAACCCTAGTCCACGTGCTTCAAGCACATACGTCGAGAAGGAACGCTCAAGTCGTGTGATCGATTATTTAAGACGGTGAGAAATTATTAGCTCAGCTTGTAAACTTCACTGCCCAAGTATATTAAAAGTAAACCGTTCCATTTTGTAAATTGTTTACGTGAGGTAGAATGAAGTAGAGGTGCACTTTAAAAAGTGTTTTGTGTTTTTGAGGGGATTTAAAGACACATCATATTTTTTTAAGTTTATACAGCATGTATCAAAAAGGTTTGGTCATATTTAAGGGTACGTCGGGTAGATACTAGATACCGACCATGAAACTAAAAAACTTTCTCCATGGGACAAACATTGTAATCGCGAAAAATTATCAATTGTCCCATTCAAAACTTCAATACCTGTGCGACTCAAATGTCCCATACATTTGAGTCGCACAGATATTGAAGTTTTCCGGCAGATTATTTTCTCAGGATTACGATGTTGTTCCGCCATCGAGAAAGTTGTTGTGGTACACCTTTCTGACATATCTGTATATTACTGCTTTTGACGATTTCATTGATCCAGTAGCTAGGTAAGTGATTAACATGCTGTGTTTAAAAAAAATGGTTGTGGTACATCGCTCGGGCAGTCTGACTGATTTCAACATCCATATTTTAAGCATTTTCTTAACACTCACCTGCATCGCAAAAAGACAGTACCTCCGTGTAAAATACTGATAAGTCAGAATATTTCTTCGTTGGTTTAAAGCTCCTTCAAACAGGCGCGACACGCGATAAAATCGCGCTCGACAAAAAGGCACCGCAAGTCGCGCAACGGGTGGTGCCATTGTGTCGCGCGCAGTTAGCGTCGCGCGTCGCGGCTGTTTGTAGGAGCCTTTAGTGGTCGCCAAGTGACTTTCGCTTGGTGCATACGCATACCTGCAAGTGACAGGGCAGTTATCCTACTGGTCGCACTCGCGGACA
This sequence comes from Luperina nickerlii, assembly GCA_963855955.1. NCBI lineage: Eukaryota > Metazoa > Arthropoda > Insecta > Lepidoptera > Noctuidae > Luperina > Luperina nickerlii. Next base: position 4,982,461 of record OY979684.1, on the reverse strand, counting down.
TGGGTTTACGGCCCAAGACACACAGCAGGAGGTCAGTAGGTTGGCAGAAGATGTAACTGCGTTCGCGTTTTAGTTTCCAAACACGTAAACAAATATGTGTATTTATAAAAATAACTTTAACACCCATACATAAAGTTCAGTTTGCGATATAACTTCAAACATTTTGCCTTTTTACTAGTACTAGTAATTCTAAAATGTACTTGATTTTCACTAAGTTAAATTTGATATTCGTTTAAATGGAAATACCATGAATTGGAAAAAGGGATTTAAATTGACCTTAATTATAAGATGAAGATATCGGTAAGAACTCGAGGCTATTTAAATGCACCCCGGTTTTAGGGTTCCGTACCCAAAGGATAAAAACGGGACCCTATTACTAAGACTCCACTATGCGTCTGTCCGTCTGTCACCAGGCTGTATCTCATGAACGTGATAGCTAGACAGTTGCAATATTCACAGATGATGTATTTCTGTTGCCGCTATAACAACAAATATATAAAAAACAGAACAAAATAAATATTTATGGGGGCTCCTATACAACAAACGTGTTTTTTTGGCGTTTTTGCCTGGTACGGAACCCTTCGTGTGCGAATCCAATTCGCACTTGGCCAGTTTTTTTTTTGTATTTTTCAATCCATCCCATTTCATGGGTATAATCGAAGTAAAACTATAACACATCTTAAATCTCATCTCCTTAAATCTAGATTATTCCTGTTCCTGCTTCAAAGACATGCCGATAACCAACATGCGGGTAGTGCCTAGATATGGCCACAATGACCGGCCGATATTACGCCATCTTCGGTTTATGAAGACGATCCTAGCGTTCAACTTCGGACTAAACCGACTAAGTTTCAAGTTACCGGGTTTGTAAACACAGGTTTTGAAAAGGTGTGCCGAATCACTAGCAGTTATTTAAGATGTTTCTGACTGTATTTGTCAAGAAGGGAGCTACTGTGGACTGTGTCTTTGGTGACTCTTGTCTAGTGATTTTAGTTTATTTGCGGCAAACGTGACGCATAAACATAAAATAACACAACCAAAAAAACAAACAAAATAACAAATTGGGAGAAAGTATGCGTCACATCTACGCAAAATTCTTTTTACAATGCAAAGATAGTCTTACAATCTTCAGCATTCTTGTGTTTTCGGTCACCCAAGCAACCGTTATAGATACTTGTTGGTCACCCAAGCAACCGTTATAGATACTTGTTGGACGCGCCCCCACAAAATATCGGTCCGTACGTTCCCCTGTATCAACAACCGCAGATGGATTAACAGGGGCGTTGTTGGAATACCTGTTTATTCAACTTATTGTCTTAAAAACTGATCGTGTTACACAAATCCCGCTAACTTGATTAAAACTTCAAATAATAATGTTTCAATTAGGGATGCCGCGATACGCCTTTTTGCCGATACGATACCGATACCGATACTTTTAAAAAAATATCGGCGATACCGATACCGATACCGATACGCTTACTGAATTCAAAAAGGAAGGTAGATTAAATAAAACACAATTAATCAATAGTTTTAGTAATCAAAATTAACATTTACAAAATTTTTATGGAATTATCAATTGTCGAAATTTCAAAGTGATTCCATATACCTAGCACTTTTGTGTTTTGAAGTTGATATGACTAAGTACTATTTATTTTATTTGACTCAAACGACTAGTTATAAATGACATACAATAACACAAACAATTACGATACCTATGTAATTCTTAATCTTATTTGCATGGAAAAATACTACGCGCAACAACATTCAACCTAACGAAATGGGATAGATGTGCGAGTGCGAGGCCAAAGTGGGCGGGCGAAACAAAACACTGAATAAAGCGCGGGGTTTCCCCGAGCAAACTTAATTCGTGCCTCGTTTGCAACGAAATAGACACGGGACAACACGCGCGTTTACATTACATTTTTAAAGTACGAAATTTGAAAAGTATCGTTGAATCGGCCATAAAAATATCGCCGATACCGATATATCGGCAAACCTGAAGTATCGCCGATATATCGGTATCGGTATCGGTATCGGATGCATCCCTAGTTTCAATATTAATCCAGCAGCAATTTATATAATACTCGTTTAATTGGTTATACAAATTGATTTATGTTTTGACAGTATCGCAATTGCATGATTTTTGTACTTAGGTAATTTGGGGTTTCTGGTTTTTGAAGTGAAAACTTCTTTATTAAAAATTTCTTTATTTAATTTTCGTTGGGCATTTTTTGAGATAGGAAAAAACCATTGAACTCGCGACACTGTTACCGTAACCGACACTGCGCTACATTCGGATGTGTTCGGCTGTCCTCGGGATGTACTCGGTTTTAATGCATATCCGATATGTCAGTGAGTGATGGCAATGTATTCTGTTTGTGTTTTGTTTATAAGACGATTAAAAAAATACACACGTAATTGTTCAAATTTTCACTTCTGTCGGCACTCCCGGAGTGCCACTGTTTTTTTGTTCGTCATATCGTTCGTTCCTCATGCACGCAAAATAGAGAGGCTTGTCCCTAAGTAATAACAGCCGCATGGGGCGATCGATTTTTGAAAATTTCTCTGTATTCGTCACTAAATATCACTTTTCACTAAACTCTCCAATTGAATGGCCTTCATTGCTAGATTTAAGCGTCCCGCTCAAACCTATCCTCTTCCTCACGTCAAACAACAGGTCACTCAACACTTACAAACAGGGGTGCTATTCTGTAAAAATCTCACCGTGAAAACTTAGGTGAAGTGAGCGTGCAGTGAGCTGTCAATAGTGTCAATTCCTAGCAAAAACAAACTCACTTCACCTAAGTTTTCACGCTGAGATTTTTACAGAATCGACCGGGAGTACCTTATTTACTTACTACCTAATTTACTTGCTACATTTATTTTAGAAAAAAAAAAAAATAGGTTTACGCGCAAAAAAAATGAAAACCCATGAAATCCAATTAGTTTTCCGGGCACAGCTAGTATAATTATAATTAATGTATGCAGAATAATTTAAAACGTCTTTAAAAGAGTACCTAACGGTGGAGTTTCTTGCCCATGATTCTTCTCTATATGAAACTTTTGGAAGGGGCGACTAGAATCAATTCTATTTTTTTGGTAATTTTGTGCCTTTTATGTGCCTATTTGAAATAAATGATTTGACTTTGACTTTGAATGTTAAACCAATTCTGCCATCAAAAATCAGTGCTTTGTTTTTAAATGTAGGTACGAAGACAGGCTGGGGTCGCTCGGATCAAATATTCAAGGGTCCTGCCTGTGTTGGTACATAAATTCGGATCAAAATTCCGTGAACTGCGACACCGAGTGTCTGATGCATGTTTCATTTGCGTACGGTCGTGTGAGAGGTCGCATACTTGCAAAACTGTACATATTTTAAAGTGTCCAACACTATTTGATCAGAAAGTCTGTTTCGTTTCGCCTCGTGGGCGTTTTTGGAGGATATTTTACTCTGTTTTATTGTTCTTTCAATAATTTAGTACCAATTGGACACTTGGTGTTAAATATTGACAGGTAAGTTCTACCCGCGTGGAAGTCAACTATACCATAAAGCATTTTTTTTAAATATATGCTTCTGCACTCGGTAATGTAGCTTTTAATCAGGCAAAGAATTTTTATGATAAGCGACAAATGCTAATGCTGATGTTTATTTCTCTAAATTGGTAAAAAAAAACCAGTTACACGTCATAATTAAATTATGTTTAGAGCGAACATTGAAAATATTATGTATAGAGTGTGGTAGCAGCAGATCTTAAGGCAAGTTAGATTAAACCAGGCTAAAATCTCCAGTGGGTTCAACTTCGGCCAGCCCCCATGATTGCGGCTTGCTACTACGGGAACAACTCGAATTATAAGTCACTTTTGTATTTAGAGGCTCTATGAGCGACTGCCTTATTGGTCTATTGGCCGCAAGTGTGAGGTCCTCGTAGCCGAAAGCGATAATCTTATCTTATCTTATCTTATCTTAAGTAGCCTATATATTAATCCAGGGTGTCGGCTACCTCCATAAAAAAAATTATCAAAATTGGTCCAGCTGTTTGAGCGTGATGAAGTAACAAACATATAAATATACACACACACACACACACTCACAAACTTTCGCTTTTATAATATTAGTGTGAAGTTGGACACAGAAGGCAGAAGACTGATGACTGACTCACGTTTGTTCACTAGCTCACCAGATGGTAAGCAGCGATGCGGTGGTGATTACGCTTGCTTAGAATTAACTTGCTGACTAGAAGTCTTACATAATCAGTTTATAACGTTCCCACTGATGGGATACAGGCCTCCTCTCTAGAGGGAGTGAGCCGTAATCCACCACGCGGGCCCAGTGCGTGTTGGTAGATGTCACATGTATTCGAAGTTTTGGTTCTAGGACATGCCGGTTTCCGCACGATGTCTTCCTTTACCGTTTTGAGAGCAGTGATGATGAATTACATTACACAAAGTAAAGCGCCTGACTGGGTTCGAAACTACGACATTGTATGTATGTTACGCAATAACCCCACAAGTACCTGTCGGGAAGCACAGACGACAGGCAGTTCCATATAATAACGGTACGTACCTACCCAGACACACTGGATGCAGGAAGGCGGCGGACAGGGATTTTTAGCGCAGCCTGGGAGAGGCCTATGTCCAGCCCTGGACTGCGATAGACTGAGTGGCTGAGTAGGCCTACGCAGAATGTAAGCGCTTCCAAAAAGTTTTGTTATGTCGATATTCGAGTACAAATCGAGTTCCAACAGTAACGCCCGGTTTGTAGTACAAAGTTTACGCTCAAAGGCCGCTGTTTATCTTTACAACGAATAAAACGGATTAAGTTCCCCGAAGGTCTGTTATAGTTAACTGTGAACTACAAGCTTTTGTTGAAGCACGCGACTCTCCCGCGAGAGTAGGGAGACTATGGAAGATCATGCTAATTTTATCTATCCTATACATACATACATACATATAAGGATTTAAATTATCTATGGGATAACAGTAACACGCTTTCTAGGTTTTTTAATCTCACGACGCGACGCGCGTTGTACTTGTGGTAACCTAGTGTACAAACACGCTGTGAATGTGAGCGTGAAGACTAGTAGCGTCAGCACATAACACACACACTTCCGATTTCGCCATTGGCTCTGACGGTACCGAGAACTGCTGCGCTTGTGGTAACCAAGTGTATAAAACGCTGAGAATGTGTGTGTACACATTCACAGCGTTTTATACACCTTGGTAAAAAGAAAGTACACAAGTACACACAAGTACAAACAAGTACAAACAAACACACAAATGACAAAAAAAATCATTAAACCACTAAATCGATCTTTATGAAATTTGACAAATACGTAGCCTTGAACCTAGAAAAGTATAGAGGCTACTTTGATCCTGGATATTCTGATAAAAAATGAAATACAAAATACACGCGGACAAAGTATGGATGTTCTCTGCGATTCTTTAGTTAGCACTTTAAAATTTCTTTGATTTTGAAATACAATAATATGTGAACCGTTGACTTATAAGAAGAAAGAACAAATTAGTCTGCCCGCTACACCGCTGTAGACTTTAGCATTTTCACTTCTTGTTGGAGTATGCAATGGAGAAGAATGAGCAAAAAATCACAATAATTACTGAAAAAACAATTTATCTTATTTTGTATACATTGATAAACATTTTTTTTATAGAATAATATAATATATGTATTTTATTTACGTTTTTTCCTAGAAAACAATCTTCAACACAAAAATAAAAACAAATGACGGATATTGTATGCACGGGGAGTCATGTAGTGTAAAATGAGATTAACAAAATAGTAAAAACATAAACAATTATATTTTCGTTACAGCAACGTGTAAATTCCTTTGCAATATTATCTGCTGGCCCTTATCAGTTGATAAGGCTAACCGCAAACAGAGTTACAAATGGTTTAGTGATGACATGGTTCTGAGTGGCAATGAGCGTTCACATTCTAATCTCAGCCAATAATACCGCTAAATCCATACTAGTATTGTAATTCGGAAGTAACTCTGTCTGTCTGTCTGTATGTTACCTTTTCACGCCTAAACCACTGAACGGATTTCGATAAAAATTTGGCAGAGAGATAGATTGCATCCCGGGGAAGGACATAGGATAGTTTTTATCGACATACCTCGCGAGCAAAGCCGCGGGCGGAAACTAGTTCCCCACATTTTTGACATTGATTGTCACTGAGATGAGCTCGTGACTAAATTTTATAAATGTGTTTATTTACGAGAATAAATTGGCCTTCTAGTTGCTACTATGTTAATTATAGGCAATTAAGGTGATTATGAGAAAGAGGTAATTTAGTCACGTCAGCTAATGACTAAATGAGTGAGAGGACGATAGAGTGAAAAATGTATAGATAAATACCAACCTACCAACCAACAACCAACCTATTATATTCCTCTTCTCATACAGAGAGGGCACGAGTATGATCACCACGCTTGCTCAAGACTTGTTATATGGTAGACTAGCTGCGCGCCGCGGTTTCACTCCCATAACTGTCGATCCCGTAAGAATATTGGGATAAAAAATAGCCTATATGTTAATCCAGGGTGTCAGCTACCTCCATACAACATTTTATCAAAATTGGTCCAGCCGTTTGAGCGTGAAGAAGTAACAAACATAAACACACACACACTCACAAACTTTCGCCTTATAATATTTATTTATTTATTTAATACCATAAAATGTATAGAGGCGGACTTAAAGCCATAGGCATTTTCTACCAGTCAACCTTTGGGTGATGCAGAGACAAACAGTGGTAGGGTGCAATCATGAACATTGAGGAATAAATATTTTAAATATCTTTATATTTAAAATATTTATTCCTCAATGTTCATGCGTATCTTTATACGCATAAACCTATTAAAACTGAAAATAATATATACCTAATTACATATAAATATAAGTACAAATAAATATCCATAAATACATAAATAAATTTAATAAAAATAAATAAGACATTCAATGAGAAAATATTACCGCTGTGATGATACTGCCAGCTTCTTGCGAATTATTAATTATTTCTTAGTGTGATAGAATAAATAATAATTCATTTATTTGCATAAAACATAGTAATAGCGGTGTTTAAACACTATAAGAATGACACAAACATAAGAACATATTCAGCTAGGATAAAACATAGCATGCAACAGTTAACGGTTTAGCAAAATGTTTCAACATTAAATAAAACCCTTGAGTTCTTTTAACATTGACAGCGTTACGGACGAATATTTTGATGCCGAATGAGCTCCTCCCTTTTTCTTTTATTTTCTTATTATTATATTTTAGTGTTAGCTTGTATATTGTATTTCAACTATAGTAATTACACTTATTTACCCACGTGTACACTGGTAGATGGTGTAATCTTCGTGTCGACGTCTACGGAAAAACGACTATTAATATTTTTAATTGTGGTTGCTTATCACTTACAGACAGTGTTGTAAACACTGAATTTTATCCTTTTCCTTAATAATTTATGCTATAACTACTACAAAATATTTGCAAGGTTGTTTTTGTTTAATAATTCGTAGGTACAACTGCCCTCAAAAACGGTAAAGGAAACCATCATAAGGAAGCATCATGGCAAAAATTCGAAGACTGGCTGGTATTAATCATAGGTAATTTTAGGAATTATGACTATTTGTATGAAGTAATGTATCGTGTACTGTCTCACAGTTTGATGACTCAATGAAGGCTCCTTCAAACAGGTGCGACACGCGATAACATCGCATGCGACACAAAGGCACCGCGCACGTCGCGCAACGAGCGGTGCGGTGCAAAAAACGTAAGAAAATTTGAATTTCGCGGGCTACCTTAGCGCTTCCCCCTTAAGGAACTCCATAAATTACAAAAAAAAAAAACACTGGCACTCCGGTAGTGCCGACAGAAGTGAAAACTTGAACAATTACGAGTGTATTTTGTGAATCGTCTTATAAACAAAACACACGTGTTAAGGTGTGTTCCTTATTTTATAGGGTTTTTTGCAAATCAGGTATGATGACCAAAGTGACTGGTTTATTCTTCTCGTGAAAGGAATTTATTCAGATTTACAAATAAGCACACAGGATAGACTTCAGTTCGTGGTGTTGGTCGCGGCAGTGGTAAGAGAAGCAAGCCGCTCGCATGGAGCTCGTCGTCAGTTATATATCCGTGGTTCAGCGCCATCTCGTCGTTGTTGGATGAACTACGTAGTTAGTACGCGAGGCCCTCGTAGTTCTTCCCGATGTGCATAGATGGCGCTGTCCTCAACAACGCGCGTCTTACGTTTTACGTCTTACGTTTTACGTCTTACGAATTTTCGATCAGGGTCACGTGACCTGACGCGAGTTTAGAAGTTTTTACCCATTCCAAAAAAAGTACACAGCGCCGCTAAAGAAGTTTTCACTTCAAAAAAAAAAAACAAAAATATTATTCTTAAAATTAACACCTGCCCCACCCCCACCTATTGCTCGTCATTCTATTCTATTGTGGTCACAATCCCCAACAGTGACCAAACAACCAAAAAAATATCGTCTTGTCTTGATCTCTATGACATTTCTAACTCTGCCTGCCGATAAGTATTAGGAAAGGAAATGGATAATGATAAGCCACAATAATCGGCCTACAGCCGACGTCTGCAGTGTCCGAGTGTGAAGTTATGTGATTGTGTTGTGCCTAAAATGTGTTTGGATGTGTAGCCATGCCTATTATTAAAGGTAAGTTTTTTTGTTGTTTATAAAACCCAGGTGTAAGAAGCGGGGTGGTTTTTTTAGCAAATAGTTCTATTTTTTATGTTTGATGTGTTATTTGCACTAGGACACTGTGTCGCAATACATATCATAGCGATTAAAACGATTTTTATCCTTGTCGTAGAACACCGTATTGGCTGTACAAATATTAGTCACGTCCAAACAATGTTCTGTTTTAGTCTGAAAATTATATTTGGTTTAATTGCTTGTTGACTGACCTGTTGAACTCTCTGCTGAGATTACCTATATCCTGAAATCGAAGCCTTAACTGTATGTGCGTGACTGCGCTCACGCAATAAAAAGCGTTTCAGAGACATCAACGCGCAAACTGTAATCATCAAGTCAGCATGTGATTCTAGGACCACTAGTGTAGAAATTCTTCGTAGGTTATCAAAAAAAAAAAAACAGTGGCACTCCGGGAGTACCGACTGAAGTGAAAACTTGAACAATTACGTGTGTATTTTGTGAATTGTCTTATAAACAAAACACGCGCGGTACCGGCTTCGGCCATCATCCGTCTTACGAATTTTCGATCAGGTCACGTGTCCTGACGCGAGTTTAACATTTTTTACCCATTACAAAAAAAGTGTACAACGCCGCTAAATAAGTTTTCACTTCAAAAAATTGCTTTTTCATAGAATAGTGCACTATCAAAATATAGGTATGGAACAGCTAATAATTTTTTAAATTATTATTATTAATTTTTTTCAGGCATCAAGGCCCATATAAAACACATATAGTACTCAAAAATACTATAAATACATACAACAATTACACTAAAAAACTAACAAACTAACGCACGCGAAGTGTCTGCTTCGTGACTAACTGAATCCGAATTTCAAAGCACCGTTTTGATGGGTTCATAATCATAATATAATTAATCCATTGTAACAGGATGTGCGTTGATATTCCTGCCACCTGGAATCTATTACAGTTGACTATTTCTGATTTTTGTGAGATGGGTAGGTAATTGAAAGAAAGAAAATAAGTTTATTTGCGGTAAACATGACGCAATAAAGAACATAAACGCAAAAAAATAAAAATAAGAAGCGTTGGGAGAAACATGCGTCTCATCCACGGTAATAATTAGTAATACTTTAATTGTATTTCGGCAATGAGTACAGTTTTATTTTTGGATGAGAATCAATTCAATTTTTCTGCCTACACTAGCCTGAAACCTTTACTGGCTTATCTACCTAAGTAAATAAACTCCAAACATTTTATCTTCTTCTATATAAATAAAAATCAATGTTTGTATGTTTGTCCTCTATACGTTCCGTAACCATTGGTCAGATTGTGATGAAACTTTGGTAGGGTGTTCTGGGGACGCCCGTGAGGGTTTCATTTATTACAACAAGGCGGTACGAAGTAGTAGTCGGTCAGCTAGTATAAAATAAAATAAAACATATTTTCCACATACACAAATTAAGCTCTGGAACGCATCGCCATGTATGGTTTCTATAGAAAATTTGATTTTATGAACAAGGTCAACTCGATACTGTAATAAAATTGTTACTTTTACTGACTTTTTAGACTGGATTATTTAAAATTGTGTCGATCTGTTAATCTGTTGTTGTCTAAATAATTGAGACGTTGGCAGGAAATGGTCGGAACTCTTCAAAACAAGCCTATTGATAACGCCATTCATATTTTTTTATAGCCATGACTAAGCGAAGTTTCTTAGAAAATCGCATTTTTGGCTTTTCTTTATTCCACATAATATTATGTATGACTAACCTTAAACTAAAAAATTTGGCAAAATTTTTGATAATAAGGAGGGAATAACGGGAGATAGTGATTGAGCGCAGCGGGTGAAAGATGACATTCAAACCTGCCCTGTCTGGGCTGCAGTTTATTACTTATAGCCTCTGCCCGCGACTTCGTCCGCGTGAAATTTCTTGCTCCCCCAACCCATCGCATCGCATCACCCGCCCGCGCTATCACATCGTTTTCTCTTAGCATTCTTCCTGACCTTTTTCTTTTTGCTCAGCTCCAAAGAGTCCTGGCGTGATTAAGCTTTCCACATGGATTGTACAATCTAATGCAAAAATAATTGATAATTCCAGAGATTAGCGTGTTCAAACAAACAAACAACAGTTTGTTTTTCTGTTCTATTAACTGCTAAAGGTAACTTTATTTAATAATAGCTGTGCCCCGCCGTTTCACCCGCGGTAATTTCAGGAAAAAACCTACCTTCTAAAAACTTGTTGACAAAAAAAAAACAACCGACTTCCAAAAAAATACAAAGTGAAAAATAACTTTAATTTCGAAAGTCGGTGTCGTTGGTTCTGTATTTTCATTTTTTGACACCGACTTTCGAAATTAAAGTTATTTTTCACTTTGTGTTATTTTTTTTGGAAGTCGGTTGTTTTTTATTTTTCACTTTTTAGTTGTACCTGCCTACCCCAAACAAATTCATATAACACTACTTGGTATGTGAATATCAGTGACAGGAAGCTATTGAACACATCTGCCTACCCCTTTCAAAGGTACAGGCGTAATGTTATGTTGTGTGATTGCGTAAACAATGCATACATATGCTATAGCAGCAATCGCGGTTGATTTGCTGGCATCTATTGAAGAGTTCCGTTGTCTGTCTCCGAAACTCATCATCAGATCTTTATGAAATTTAAATTGGTCCTATTTAAATTTCATAAAGATCTGATGATGAGTTTCGGAGTAAAAATATTTCCGGAATAAAAATATTTCGAACAAAAAAAATTTTTGCAAATCCGTCTGTCTATACATATTATATGAGGGAGTTATGCCCGAATATACATAAAAAATAGAAACATCCGAATTGAGAACCTCCTCCTTTTTTGAAGTCGGTTAAAAATATATTCCATTATTACTTTAAGATATTATTTAAGATTATTACTTATACATGTAAACTATGCGACTAAGTATATTACTTGTAAACTATGCAACTCCTAAGATATTCATTGAAATCAAATGATGTCAAGGGCAATTTTATTCAACATTAAATACTTGTGATGAATAACGTATTTATTTTGATAAGGATTAATATCATGTTTATAAAAAAAACCTTCGCAAATAATGCATTAGTTTAGAAGAAATTTGATTACCATAAAAAAGGTTATAGTGAGTAAACCTTAAAAGATAGACATATGCTGTCGCGGACTTTTTTTTAGAACTTTTAAAGGGAAACAATTCCGTCATACATGATTTTTGCGTAACTTTAACCGTTTACGCAGCGTACGCAATGAAAGCTCTCAAAAGGAATATTTTTTTCCCGTTTTTGTATCATTTTTCATTGATGCTCCGCTCCTATTGGTCGTAGCGTGATGTTATATAGCCTATAGCCTTCCTCGATAAATGGACTATCCAACACAAAAATATTTTTTCAATTCGAACCAGTAGTTCCTGAGATTAGCGCGTTCAAACAAACAAACAAACTCTTCAGCTTTATTATATTAAGTATAGATTAGCTGCGCCCTGCGGTTTCACCCGTGTAAATGTTGATCCCGTGGGAATATCGGGATAAAAAGTAGCCTATATGATAATCCAGGGTGTCAGCTACGTCCATACAAAATTTTATCAAAATTGGTCCAGCCGTTTCAGCGTGAAGAAGTAACAAACATATAAACATACACACACTCACAAACTTTCGCCTATAGAATATTAGTGTGATGGCGCAATTACATTTGGTCGTACTCACGAATTCGATGGCCTATGGAATTCGGGTTAAAGACCAAGTGTAAATGAACAGGATGGAATACGCGCCTTCGGACAATCTAGTCGAGCTTCATCGTTTCGGTTACCCGAATTCTGATACCGACCCGAACGGCGGCTGACATGGCGTCCGTAGGTAGGTCCTTGCTCGAACGCGGGAAGGTAGGTACTTGACTTCAAACTACCCGTTGTCCTTAGCCCGTATTCCAGTGCGATGACCAGGGTAGGTAGTTAATAGAATAGAATCTTCTTTATTAAAGTGACCAAGACTCAAATTCAAACAAGATTGTTAGTAAAACTTACAACTATATTAGTAAGCACAGACACTAAACAAAAACACAAGAAATAACTAACGGTTGGTCATCGTTGAGACATCCCATGAGAGACGGCACAACAGTGACCCACGTAAACACAGTCAAGGCGACTCGCAAGTCGCAACCATGTTTAAGACGCTGTGTTGGAGCCGCCCCACACCCTGCGCACCAGGGAAGCGCATCTTTTACGCATTGTTGCGTAAAAGCAATCTACATGCGCATCTGCGAACACCTAATCCAGTCAAAATAGACAAAAATATGTCATAACTTAGACAAAATTCGCATAGAGCTGAAAATTGGCAGAGATGTTAAATACATCATTATAAATGAAATGTCGAAAATCCCCTTCGATCCTACTTCTGCAAAAAAAATTATTCAAGGTCAAAAGTACAAAATTAAGGTTTTTTCCATTTTTCTCGAAAACAGTAAGTATTATCGTGAAAATAGTTCAGACAAAAGTTGTAGATCATACAATTCTCTACAAAAATGATCCAGTCACTTTTTCTCTTACGACTCACCATTCGTGAGATATCGCGGTTTTAATCATTAGAAATTTCATATTTTACATAATATGCACACATTTCCGCACCACCTATGAGGTAATGTACTTAGTACATTTTTTCTAACGTGGTTTCCCCAGTAGGTGATGGAGATAGCCCTTCAATTAACTCCCCTTGACCTGTACATACAGCAGGAAGCGGCGCTAGCCGCCATCAGGCTAATGCATCTGGGCATATGGGGCAAAAACATTACCAGTCCACACGCTAAAATCCTGGACCGGGCGATTGAGTACCAGCCTCTCATCGCTGCCCCGTGTGACAGAACACCAAACCAACCGATGTTCAACAAGAACTACATTATACAAACAGTTCAGGAAGAAAGGGATCAGTCAGGAGTCAATGAAGTGCGCATTTATACAGACAGCTCTAAAACACAAAACGGTTCAGGTGCTGGCGTACACTCCCTTGACCTAAATATTAACTTTCACATACCACTAGGCACACATAGTTCGATCTTTCAATGCGAATGTGTTGCCAACAGCAGTAAAGCGCTTAGGCATCCGGAACTATGGCATTAAATTCCTATCCGACAGCCTATCTGTGCTCAAAGCTTTAGGAAGCAAACAAATCAACAATAAGCTAATTTTTGAGTGCCATCTAGCTCTGGAGAGTTTGTCGACACCTAATCGTATTACTCTCCAGTGGATCAAAGAGCACAGTGAATCTCTGGGCAGTGATGCTGCAGATGAACTTGCGAAGAGAGGCTCTGATATGAGGGTGCTAGGCCCGTACCCACTTCTCCCTTTGCCTTTCTCACAATTTCGTGCGTGGATTCGCCAAAGATCGCCCGAACTTCATAACAACAGATGGTCACGGGCAACAGACTGTAGACAGTCAAAATTGGCTTTACCAATGATACACCCGCGATTAACCAAAAAACTTCTCAGCCTGAGCAGGAATAACCTTAGAATAATAATAGGTAAGTACAATTACGGGCCACAACCTCCTTAACAAACATCTTTTCAACATAGGCGCCACGGACAGCCCCCTTTGCAGGGGCTGCCTTGATGCCGCCCACGTCATCCTGGATTGCGAGGCCGTGGCTTCTCAACGTGCAGAAATCCTCGGAACAATGAGGTCGCTCCGCGAAGCCTGTGAAGCTCCCATCCCAGGAAGCTTCTGTGCTTCTGGGCGGAGCTAGGCTGGCTCTGTTAGCCAGAATCCCCACGCACAACGGCCCGAATGCGGGAAAGGGAGTCCCATCATCATCATCATTCCCCAGTAGGTGATCTATTGTAATAAAGTTTGATCAGATCGTATCCTTTTAATTGAAAGAATCCTCGTAGTAATATTGCTAATGAGTAAAGTGGAATAGATTGTTTTTTTTCCACATGTCATTATATTTAGATAATTATCTAATTCTACTTCGACAATTATTTCTTCGTCTTTATTTTCTTCTTCTTGCAGAAGTTCGCTGTTCTAAGAAAAGGGATGCATCAATGTCTCCTCATTAATATCATAAATATCTTCATCTGTTGTATTTCTTTCAATATAACATGTAGAAAAACAACCTATTCCATTTTGATCATTAGCAATATTACTATTCTTGCAATTAATAGGATACGATCTGATCAAACTTTATAACAATAGATCGTGGAGGATACCTACTGGGGAAACCACGTTAGAAAAATGCGCCAAGTACATTATTACCTCATAGGTGGTGCGGAAATGTGTGCATATTATGTAAAATATGAATTTTCTAATGATTAAAACCGCGATATCTCACGAATAGTAAACGTAAGAGAAAAAGTAACTGGACCATTTTTGTAGAGAATTGTATGATCTACAACTTTTGTCTGATCTATTTTCACGATAATACTTACTGTTTTTGAGAAAAATGGAAAAAACCTTAATTTTGTACTTTTGACCTTGAATATTTTTTTTTGCAGAAGTAGGATCGAAGGGGATTTTTGACATTTCATTTATAATGATGTATATAACGTCTCTGCCAATTTTCAGCTCTATGCGAATTTTGGCTAATTCAAATGTCTATTTTGACTGGACTAACCCCTGACCCACTACGGAAACGGGGCAGCCTCACCAGTATCCTAAACGCATTGTTATATTGAACGCGAAAACCGCTGTACGATCTTCGCGTAGGTATATGTAGCCCACAGTTAATGCATCGCGATAAAATAAAATTGCGCGCGACACAAAGGCAAGCAAGTCGCGCAACGAGCGGTGCCTTTGTGTCGCGCGCGATTATTTCGCGTGTCGCGCCTGTTTGCAGGAGCCTTTACGGACGAAGTTTTTGATGCCGAATGAGCTCCTCCCTTTTCTTCTATTTTTTTTATTTATTTGTCCATAATTAATGCGGTTTAAGTATACTTATAAATTCTATTGGCAACTTGTTGTAAAGATAAAATCGCGCGCGACACAAAGGCACCGCAAGTCGCGCAACGAGCGGTGCCTTTGTGTCGCGTCGCGTGTCGCTCCTGTTTGTAGGAGCTTTTAGTCTCGTGCAAATTCTTAAGAGGGGACGGGGCCTGTGACGAATTTGAAAAATAGGTATTTTAAAATTTTGACGAGATCGACGTTTCGTATTCCCATTTTTTTAGGTTCCTAACATTTTTTTTAATGTTTAATATTTTCTAATTTGCCTGGTAGTACTCTAACACGGCGGTAAAAATAGGGCATTTTTTTCAGTTTTAGAGGGTCATAATTTTCTTTGCTAATTAGTTTCTGAAAAAAAGAAAATGACAGGGACGTGTTGACAGCAGACCTTGTATATGTATATGAAAAAAAAATTGCTCTAGAGGCATTATTCAGGAAGAAAAAAGGGGAATACAGTTGTATGGAGAATCGCATGCCTTGTTCCCTCTTAACCAAGTTGGCGAACTTCTTTACGAATTTGCAATATCTGTACTTAGCACACGAGGTTGCTGAAATGTGGAATGTGCATCACAACATCTCTCCAGGCTCTCGTTAGGCGGTTGGATCAAGGAGGTCAGAAGTCTGATTCAGAAGGTACTCCAGTACTCCTCGATACGACTCGCATTGTGAGGAGGTTCCTGTCTCTGGAGCCCTAACCACCGGTAGCTTGGACTCTACTCCTGACACCGGCGGTTCATTATTTTGTATATTTTTAAATATTTTTTATAAGTACTTACTTATTTTGTCTATTTTAAGAAATATTAAAAAAAATACAAATAAATTATTAGAATTAAATAAATAAACGAAAATGTAATATCTAAACAAAACTTGTATCCAAATAAGACAACATCTAACACTTCAGGCCAACAGATATCCCATTCATTGGATGGGGAAGATTCCATTATCTATTCACGCATAGATTTAAAAAATCAACATTCTTGTCATCGCAATTCGTCATTCTTTGACCTTCGACTGGTTTGCCGACGACGACGCTCTTAGCAAAAGCAATCTGTATAGTTTGTATTATCAGTACACATAGTGCGGTCACGCAAGATTCGACAGTGTGAACTAGCCTAAATTGAATTTTAAAAACAAATATTTTAAGAAAAATGTGAGAGAAATAGGTGGTGGCTTGTGGAAAGTGATTTATCAAGAGTAAAATAAAACTTAAACTGTAAGTTGTGGCGTTAATGTAAACGGAAAAAGTAAAAAACAGAATTAAAATGATGTGTGTGTGTGAAGTTTCTCGTGAATTACCGGATAGTGTCAACATTGTCTTGCTATGGAAGAGCGGAGCCTCCTAATACAGGCATTTTTTGCTTAAAGCGAGTTTTTAATTACTAACCTGTTAAGTAATTTAATATGGTTATCAAATAAACATTTTTTTTTATTGTAAAGTAATTTCTAAAATGTGAATAAGCAATTTCGTTTTGTATAACCCCATTGGATAGTTCATTGTTTTGGCGTGTCGCATGTTGATTTGATGAACCGTCTTTGTGAAGACGTCTCGAGTCGATATAATTTCAATATTTTGCGATACATTATTTCTTGATAAACATTATTTCTTGATAAGCATCTGATAAAACAATCAGTTGGTCTTCCATCTGATTGTTTTATAAGATTCTTATCAATGGCATTAACCGGTTTAATGTCGTAATTACAGAAACAATTAAAAAGCTATTTTGACTGTGTCTCGCGTAGATCCACGTTTTCGGCATACGAAGGGTTAAACCAATTCTGGATTTTTAGTGTAGGTACCCACTAATAGTTTTATTTATATATGCTGTTGCTCCTCTATATCTGCATGTCATTAAAATCTGTTCAGCCGTTTAAGGATATAAATGCGTAATAAAAATTTAAACTATGTTATGATGATATATCATTTTATTTGTTTATATTATTTGGATATATATGTAACTGCCTCGTCGATCTTTAACAGTCGTTATGGGTCATCAGAATCCCAAAACTCTGACAAACAGGTTTACCAAGAGGTATCGTATTACCTACCCAATAATTGGGTTGTGGTCATATAGGCAGTCGCTCCATGTAAAATTCTGGTATTTAGCTGCATCCGGTCAGACTGAAAGCCGACCAAACAAAGTTGGAAAAAGGCTAGGCAGAATTAAGCTGTTACTCCACTATCTCTGCGTCCTATTAAAATCTGTTCAGCTGTTTAAGGTTAACAAACATTATAAATATTATTTAGATATAACTGTGATTGCCGTATCTGCAATCTTATCTTCAAACATATAATACCGAATGTCATGATCCATTCGCAAGTATATCGACCTAATTCAGCCTAAGATAGCCATAATGGTATATGGCTATCTTTGGCTGAATTAGGTTTAGGTTTATGCTTATTATAGACTAATGTCACTGGTAGGTAGTTGTACGTAGAACTTGATAGTGCCGAAACGTGAACACTAAGGTCGCATTCCGAATTAAGACAATATCGCTCACAGCGCTCATAGCAATAATTTGCGTTCCGATTTAGATATCACGATTATGACAGCTGAGAGCTGTCAACAATTCGGAACGCTCGTGAACGCGCTCACAATGCAAAATTATCGGAACCGAAATCGGAATCGGAGGTGTAAAATTAATCGGAAGTTCCGACTTTTCGGAATCGGAACCGAAGCTCCGTAACATCCCTACTCGTCACCTTCAGCGGCCGCATACGCTCTAGAGTAGTCTAGAGAGAGGCGCGCGCGGAACACGGCTTAAGATGAAACGCGGTCACGTGGTCGTTCTCGTTTATTCCATACTAACGTATTCTTTTATTTTCTCCCTGGTTATTCATACTAGTCTTATATGTATAGAGGTATGTGGAACAGGGTGTAAAGTTCACGTATCCTCCTTAGAAAAGGGAGGATCTTCCGACCAGACGGGTGTTGTGTCTGGTGCCCGAAGATTGATGTCGGGTTGTTGTGTATACCTGTCACGCGGTAAACTCTGCGCGAAGCAGGATTTTTGCGTGACGTCAGTGTGATGCGTAGTTCGCATGTGGCACGCAACGATATAATATATGTATACCTACCACTACCATGTGCCTGTTTTGTTTTAGGCGTAATATTTTTTTTAATAAAATTTCCAAGGTCAGGGAGTCAACAGAGGAATACGTTAGTATGGAATGAATGCCAACGACCACGTGACCGCATTGACCTTGTACGGATGCTAGCACATCAAGTCAAGCTACCCAAAACTGTCAAATTTTCCCAATCAACTTTGAACCTTATGGTTTAGCGATAAAGTTGAAAATGTATTAAAGTTGACAGATTGTAGTTTCTTGATATGCTGGCGTCTGTACAATCTGTGACACTTCTAATGAGCAATGACTATCGTAACCAGAAATGTTTGTATGACAAACGTAGACACTTAAATATTTACAAAATAAACGTTTTGTTTTGTCAATAAGATATTTAAATATGGGGTTAATGACACCCAACTTTACCCAAGTCACGATAAGCAATCGAGGTATTTGCTTTACTCTGCTACGGACTTAGTACTGCGTTATGTACGGTCAGCAACGAAAGTCGATTAACATTTTAGTTTTTTAAATTATTATTGAACAAAATTATTCATAAAAAAAAACCGGAAGGTACACATATGGGTCGAGTAATTATTGAAGTTTTGTAAGGGACCAGTGATAATTTTGTCGCAATTACGATGTTGGTCCGATGGAGAAAGTTGTTCAGTTTGACACACGTTTAAATTTGACCACAGCTTTCTGATACATAAAACTAAAAGAGTATTAACTCCTAGCATTACATGACATGCTGAAAAGCAGAGTATCCGATGGTTTTTATATCAATTTAGAGGAAAGATATGTGCTATGTGACTTTTATTGCTGGCTGTACCTATAACAACCAAGTCGAAAAATTATAACTATGTTTAACGTATATTCAGGTCTCTTATCCGCGAGACAAAGAGAAGATTAAATTATGTCACGGGCGCATTTCAGCTTAGCAGGTCATAAAAGCCACGACTAAGTACAGCTCACAGTAACTTATCCATCTGTAGGGTAGCCAAAAGGTATAGACACAACACATTCACGAAAATCTTCCGAACATTGAATAAATTACTGAATCAATTTCCATCAGCAATGTAAATAACTAAAATTCGTAGAAAAAAAATCAAATCGATGTAGACACTACCCGGTTAATACCCGGACAATACCCGGTTAATACCCGGACACTACCCGGTTGACACTCGGACACTACCCGGTTAATACACGGACACTACCCGGCTAATACCCGGACACCAATCCGCAGAATGCGCGACGTAATGGACTGGAAAGTGGACTGTAAAAGCTGTAAAAAAATAGCTTCATTATTCTCTGAAGGCAAGTATAGCGCTATAACTCATAGGGAGATAGGCAGACGCATGAGATCTGTAACTTATGGACATCTTCACATATGGATATACCTTTGAGGTAGACTTTTTAGAATTAATGTTTTATTTCATTTGTTTAGTGCTTGCATAGATTATTATAATTTATAGAAAAAACTTTTATGTACCTATTATTTTTTGAGTTGGTTCTTAGAATGTATAGTTTGTTCGCGCGCTATTCTAAGATAGCTATCACGGTTCATGAGATACAGCTTGGTGACAGACAGACAGACAGACGGACAGTGGAGTCTCAGTTATAGGGTCCCGTTTTTACCCTTTGGATACGGAACTCTAAAAAGCGTATGCGTTTTGGGGACCCCCATCAGGGCCCCCGAAGTTCGCACGCACACACACTCGAATATAATAGAGAGAGAGACAGAGAGAGACAGCAAAAGTCGCATGGAGGGGGCATAACTTGTTTTCCTTACGTGACGATTTCTACCAGCCAAATCCTACCGGAAGTCGTATTAAAGAACTTTGTTCCAAAACGCCATACATGCGTGGGCCCTAAATTAGAAGCCGATTAGACCATTGATGATAACATAAGCTTTCCTTCACAGATATCGAGCGGGGAAGCCAAGAGGATGAGGCTACTCATCCGCTCCTCAATCTTAATGAGGGGGGCGACTTACGCATCAGGATGCCCAGGCCAAGGCAACTGGGACTTGGCGGAAACAAGTACGTAACATATTTGAATTTTTTGAAGTGAAAACTTCTTTAGCGGCGCTGTGTACTTTTTTTGGAATGGGTAAAAACTTCTAAATTCGCGTCAGGTCACGTGACCCTGATCGAAAATTCGTAAGACGTAAAACGTCAGACGTAAAACGTAAGACGCGCGTTGTTGAGGACAACGCCATCTATGCACATCGGGAAGAACTACGAGGGCCTCGCGTACTAACGTCAGACGTAAAACGTAAGACGCGCGTTGTTGAGGGCAGCGCCATCTATGCACATCGGGAAGAACTACGAGGGCCTCGCGTACTAACTACGTAGTTCATCCAACAACGACGAGATGGCGCTGAACCACGGATATATAACTGACGACGAGCTCTATGCGAGCGGCTTGCTTCTCTTACCACTGCCGCGACCAACACCACGAACTGAAGTCTATCCTGTGTGCTTATTTGTAAATCTGAATAAATTCCTTTCACGAGAAGAATAAACCAGTCACTTTGGTCATCATACCTGATTTGCAAAAAACCCTATAAAATAAGGAACACACCTTAACACGCGTGTTTTGTTTATAAGACGATTCACAAAATACACTCGTAATTGTTCAAGTTTTCACTTCTGTCGGCACTACCGGAGTGCCAGTGTTTTTTTTTGAGTTTTCGAATTGCAAACACAGAAGAGAATACCTATGATCCACAATAAACATGATAGATTGATTGAAGAGACTCAGTATCAGTAGGATAATTGCGTAACGCACTATCAGTTGCAATAGGTTCCATTTTGACAGTTCAACAACATTCATTGCGTACGTTGTTGAGCAGACACGTTTTTCGAACATATGAAGCAATGAATTATCCTTCAAAATGATTTACATTGAGCCTGAAGGCCAATTCTCGTAATTTAAAACGTTCAAAATCTAGTCGCAGTCTCATCTCAGCGACAAAGACATGTCAAACACTTGTCAAAATGTAGGGAAATTTGAAGTATTTTTTGACAGATTGAGACTGAGATCAGACTGTGAACGTTGTTAAAATTAATAGAATTGCCCCTCTGATGCCTGTGTGTTATGCAAGGGGGGTTTTCGTGATTTACGACACCAGTTGGCACCACTTTGACAAGAGGTCTTCCATTTCGACAATGAATATAAAATATATGATAACGTTCATCATTCGATTCATTCGTTCGTTCATCATTCAGTCATGACTAAAGAAAATATAGGCTCTTTCATGGATGCCTGGACCTGACGTGTCAGTGCTGCCACCTAGCGAACGTCATTTCAGAATACCCTCATTAGGATACAGGCCTATAGATGTGTCATGTGACTCTTTTATACTTCTGTATTAATATTATAAAGAGGTAACATTTGTAAGTTTGTGTGGAGAGGGTAATCTTGGAACTACTGATGTATCTGCCATTTTCCTTTACCTAAGGGCTCTTAACACTTTGCGGGACACTAATCGCCCCCAGAAAACTTCTATTGCGTCTCGTTCAGTGTCCTTCAATGGATTAATAGCCAGCAACATTATCGAAGGCCCAGGCGGAGACGGTGGGATGACCTGGACCACTTTAACAAGAACTGGTCTTTAGCAGCTTTCAATAGAGAGAAGTGCAAAGTCAAAGTCAAAGCATTTATTTCAAATAGGCACTTTTGAACGTCAAAAATTACAGCAAAATAGAATTAATTCTAGTCGCCCATTCCAAAAAGTAGTTTTCGTATGGAGAAGAATGGGCAAGAAACTCCACCGTTACTCTTTTAAAATGTTTTACAATATTTTCCATGCATTAATTATATAATAATAATATGTGTAGACGAGCACCTAAAATAAAGAAAAAGGTGGGGAGGCGTTTGCCCTGCACATTACAGCCAATAATAAAAATATTTTCTTGGCAGACCCTCCGAACGTCCACCGCTAACCAAGTTGACGATGCCAGAACTCCAGACTCCTTCATCAGTAGGGTCCACAGTCAACAGCACCCCGATCCTGGAGTCAGGAACCACGATGTCCAAGCCCTGGAGACGAGGAGACAGGCGGCTGCAGAGGCTGAACACGGAACTGCTGGAGGCTATCGAGTCACATGATCTTGAGGAGGTGGAAAGGTGAGAGCTTTTTTAAATGTACGGGGTTTGGTTATACTATGTTTTCTGTTTGCATTGATTTCAGCTATCGATTTATATACGTTCTAAGAGAGGCCGCCATTTTGAAAAAAAAAAAACAAAATGGCGGACATTTAGGTATGCCAGACTCCATATAAAAATCTTCAATCTCCGAAATACATTTTAACAACTTTTAAGTACGGAATGTACGGATGATATCATACAAAATAAAAGCATGATCAGTTAATTAGATACTCTGATGGTCTGTTAAGTCTTAATTATCTAAGATGCTACTACCTACTGTATAATGATGTCTACATCTCACCAAACTCAAGGTAATTGCGCCCAAACATGGCGTGGCTTGTAGTTGTCGAGCAATATCTAATAACACCAATTATTACGGGAGGTCAGTGCGTATAATTATGCTTGTACTCGTATGTCGCAGTTGCCGACTTCAGATGTATCGGTAGACTTATTTCATTTATAGATTACTCCTTTAATATGTATTTTTTCAATCTGTGTTGGCCTACTACTGTGCAAATATCACCTTAGGGCGATGGCACACGGGTAGGGTTACCATCTGACCGGATAAAGCCCGTCTAGACCGGATTTTTACGTGTTAGACCGGACTCCGCCCGGATTTTGCGTCAGACCGGATTTTTGTCATACTTGCATGTCCTCCCGCCCGCTCAAGCGACGGGTGTCGCACGCACTGAGGCTCAGTGACTGAGCACGGAAGTCTCGGAACGCAAGCACACCGCAAGGAGGGTTTTCTGAAATGACGTTCGCTAGGTGGCAGCACTGACATGTCAGGTCCAGGCATCTGTCAAAGAGCCTATATCTTCTTTAGTCATGACTGAATGATGAACGAATGAATGAATCGAATGATGAACGTCATCATACATTTTATATTGGAAGACCTCTTGTCACAGTGGTGCCAACTGGTGTCGTAAATTTTCACGAAAACCCTCAGTGCGAGCGCGGCGCTTACGCAATATAACTATAAACACGTGAATCAGCAGTGCGATTCTGTAACCATCTCACTGTGAAAACTTAGGCGAAATGAGCGTGGAGTGACCCGTCAATAGTGTCAAAACAAACTCACTTCACCTAAGTTTTCACGGTGAGATTTTTACAGAATTGACCGGCTGAATCGTAACGTAATCGCCTCGCCTCGGGACAAGCTCACGAACCGCGGTCGGGTGAGTTACGGCTCGTTGTCCCCGCGCTTACGTCCCTCCGTACCCGAGCTTACGTCTCTTCGTCCACCCTTACCCCTCTCATCCCTCCGGCCTGCCTGCTGCACCATCAACCAGCGGTCGGCGAGCCGTAAGCGCGGCGTCGCCTAGCCGTAGCCGAGTCGACGTATCGGAGCTTCTGGTCCGCTTTGGTTACATAGTTACGATAGGTTGACGCCTGTTTGACGGCGGTGCGAAAGGCGATACGGTGCCGATCCCTTTCCGATTTGATACGTGTGCTACGACCTTTATTCTGCTGTATGGCTACCGCGCCGTACCTTAAAGAAACCTTGCCGTGTACAACGGAACCTGGTGACTGGAAGTCGATTTGACAACGGACTTTCACTGACTGATAAAAAAGATGATCATACAAATCACAATACTTTAACAGATCTCTGCCTACCCCAGGTTATTGAACGCCGGCGCCAGTCCCAACGCAACATGTCGCCTGGGCTTCGTATCCGCTTGCCACACGGCTGCCCTCATCGGAGGAGACGCCCTGTGCCTGCTCATCAAGTTCGGAGCCGAGAAGCTGAGGATCGATAAACTTGGCAGGACTCCGTTGCACTTGGCGGCGTGGGCAGGGAATGCGAGACAGGTTGCCGTGCTGCTGGATTTTCCTGAAGGTAATTTTGAATTGATCGCAAATATCGTTACCGTCAAGATGGAGGGTAAGGTATTGTAACATGTAGGATGACCAGCCTATTCATATGGTCACTCCATTTTGACGTCAAAATGGAGGGGACCAAGGATTTTGTTAAATAACTACGTGTAAACTGAGGAAGCAAATAGTAGATTTATAATATTAAACAATGTAGGCTGATTTGAAATCCAAGACTTGGTCCCTCCATATTGACGGTCACCAAATATCTACTACTATTAGCGACCCGGCCCTGCTTCGCACGCTTTTTACGATTTGACACAACATAGAATTTTTTATTATATGTAAGTTAAATATAAATGTATACATACATTAAAACCTTCCGGAATAAATTCTATAAAATAATGGTAGTGAAAACTACATCAAAATCAATTGATTTTGATGTAGTTTTCACTACCATTATTTTGCGCAATTGCGCAGCTTAGAAAAATTAAGCGGTCCACTGAGACTGAGAGACACGAAAAGTTACTTTTATATTTGTTTAATATGTAATTTAGAGATGAGCTATTGTCCGTGGTTTTACTCGCCAGATGCGAGCCCCATTTGTTTTCCGTTGGTCATTAGAAAAATGATAAGGAAGAAGCATATGGATTTTTGATATTTATTACGCTAGTCACCTAAATAAGCAGCCATATATAATATACATTTTATAATGTATAAACTAAATTAACCAACAATTTTGACGAAACCATTCTAAAAACACTGTTCCATCTCTTCTTTCTAAGTCTAGTTCAGTCTAGTTGATGCTATTTCTTCTGTCTCCTCATAACCACAACGAGGTGAAACTCTTCATCAGGTGCCACCACCGCTTCAGTCTTTTTGGAGACCAGCCGTAAGACCCTGAGCTCGTCTGTCACATCCTGAAACAATGAAATAATCCCCATTAGTCTGATAGACGCAGCTATTAATCCGGTTAGACTGGGAGCCGACCCCAACATAGTTAGGAATAGGCTACGCAGATGTGGCTACTAGAGGCACGCGTGACTGCCGAGCATGGAGTTTCTCGAACTCCTGGTATAACATGTTGCTGGGTTTTCCATTAGGAAATACTTAGAAGCAGACTTAATAATTCAATAAGGTCGCCACCTCTCATATGTAATTACATGCAAAAAAAAGACAGTTGCCTACCGTTTTGGGTATTTTTTTTTAACGCGATGGCTAATAACGCCATGAGTTCAGCACGTGATTTTAGACCCCAACCGTAGAAATTTTCCGTCGGTTAATACTAACGTTAAAGTAAAGATTAACCACCCGCAACTCTAATAAAATTGAGAGGTTTCAAAACACACTTTACCTAACCAACTTTTTTTTTAAATGGCTTTTTAATGTAATAGTGTTCTGTGATATTTGAATTAAGAATTTGAGATAATTTTCAAGTTTTGGAACAACAAACTTTATGTCATTCTTAACAAAGTTCAAATTCCATTGCAACCAAAAAATAATTAGGACCTTTTTGCTACCAAATGGTCACTCAAAAATCAACTTGGAATACATTTCACTAAAGTAGATAACTGATTAAGTGGCAATGGAATGTAAATTATCTGAGATTATGAACACTGCTATATGTAGGTAAAATTATTGCACTTTTGCTTACAATTTCCTTGAGTGCATTTGAGGCGCTAGCTGAGAGGTTTCTCATGTGGTTCGAGTAGGTAGCAGCCGTCAAACTGTCCAGGGTTGTGGTCTCGGGGAAACCTGTTGACAAAGTTAAATTGTTCACTTTTATGGAAAATGTAAAATATGAAAAACACTAAAAACTTAAAAATAATAAGTATTAAATTGAAACTATAATTAAGAATAATTTAACCTAAATAACCTTACCTAACTTTAATCTACACTATATTTTACAATTTAACAGTTTTTGGAGTCGGTGCCAAGCCAAGTGTTATCTATCTAAAATATTCTCCCTTAATTTTTATTACAATAGTTTACGAGAGTAAATTAATATCATATTATTAGGTACTGATATTTTTACAAAGCTGTTAAAAGTTTTAGTTAGCGCTCGATAGATGGCGTTGTACCGTATTCTGAATCGCGACATGATTTCGTTACCGAGAAACTGATATTCTGTC
The DNA here is from genome assembly GCA_963855955.1 of Luperina nickerlii. Taxonomy (NCBI): domain Eukaryota; kingdom Metazoa; phylum Arthropoda; class Insecta; order Lepidoptera; family Noctuidae; genus Luperina; species Luperina nickerlii. The sequence goes on along the minus strand of OY979684.1, from coordinate 4,955,656 downwards.
TTGTGTTGTAATTTTTTTTTTTAGTTTGTTTTGTTGATTGTTAATATTTTTTGCTGATATAGTACCTTTTTTTTGGTTAATATTTTGTGAGTGCGGGCTTGGCACCGACTCCAAAAACTGTTAAATTGTAAAATATAGTGTAGATTAAAGTTAGGTAAGGTTATTTAGGTTAAATTATTCTTAATTATAGTTTCAATTTAATACTTATTATTTTTAAGTTTTTAGTGTTTATTAGGTTTTTGAAGTCGGTTTTTGTTTTTTTTTTTTTAAATAATTTTATTTTCTAGTTTTTAGTTTAAGTTTGTACATAATTCATAGTTTGAAGTTTCTTTTTTCAATTTTTAATAGAAAGAAAATTAATTTTGTATAATATGGGTAGGCCTACTAAACGCGCTGCTCAAATGAGACAGCGCCGTTTGGAAGAAAGTAACGACAAAAAGGAAGAACGTTTAAAGAAAAGTAGGGAAAGAAATACTAGAAACATTTTAAATGAGAGTGATGAGCAGCGAGCGTATAGACTTTCTCAAAAGAGAGCAAACACGAGATTATCAAGGCTTAATGAGAGTCCAGAAAGTCATGCTCAGCGGCTCAATTTGATTCGTGAACGATTATCAAACGAGACTCAAGAGCAACGTTCTCATCGTCTTGATATCATTCATGAACGTTTGTCTCACGAGACCGAGGAGCAACGTTCTCATCGTCTCGGTTTGATTCAGGAGCGCTTATCAAACGAAACCGAGAATCAAAGTTCCCGTCGTCTACACGTGCAATACGAGCGTCTATCCAATGAATCTACCGAATCCAGAGCGACTCGATTAGATATTATGCGACAAGCTAGTCGTAATCGCCCTTAAAAGCAAACTGGCGTAATGTTATGTTATGGTATGGCTTAAACTATGCATACACAAACAATCGCAGCAATCGCGAGACATGTGCTGTCGATTTTTAAAGATTTCTATCGTCTATGGTTAGTCCATCACCTCCTGACCTGATGATCACGAGACCAAAATGGCAAACGCCCTTCCAAACATCAAAAAAAAAATAATTTACTTAATCAGTCGATGCCTACTTCTTACTGTTAAGGAGTCGTACCTTCCATCATCAGCTCAGCTACATGAGATGATGATCACCATACGCAAGTACTTAAATTACTTCATAAGATTTGCGAAAAACGATGTTTGGGCCCATAAAATTCGAGGGTTGCCCTCGATTTCTCCATGATCCAATCATCAGATCCTGTCTTGGTGACTATGGGACCACTTCAGAAGTATCTCCTTTCGAACAAAAAAAGAATTTTGAAAATCGGTCCACATTTGGCGGAGTAATCGCGTAACAAACACACAAAAAAAAAAACATACCGTCGAATTGAGAACCTCCTCCTTTTTTGAAGTCGGTTACCTTCCATCATCAGCTCAGCTACATTAGATGATGATCACCATACGCAAGTACTTAAATTACTTCATAAGATTTGCGAAAAACGATGTTTGGGCCCATAAAATTTGAGGGTTGCCCTCGATTTCTCCATGATCCAATCATCAGATCCTGACTTGGTGACTATGGGACCACTTCAGAAGTATCTCCTTTCGAACAAAAAAAGAATTTTGAAAATCGGTCCACATTTGGCGGAGTAATCGCGTAACAAACACACAAAAAAAAAACATACCGTCGAATTGAGAACCTCCTCCTTTTTTGAAGTCGGTTAAAAATTATAGCAAACAGGCTGGTTTAGCCACCAGTCTGCTGGTTGGCATCCTAACTAATATTATAAACGCGAAAGTAAGTTTGTTTGTTACCTTTTCACGCCTAAACCACTAAAGCGATCATCTTGCATATACATAATAAATTTTGCATATACGTTGCCAGGTGTACAGAAACGGACATAGGGTTACCTTTCATCCCGAAAAAAGAGTGCTGTTCCCGAGGAAAACAACAATAACGTTGTTATGATAATAGATGGCGCCACGTGTCTTTCGAATCAAAAACAGGACAACGTCTGTCGGGGTTTGTAATAATTAGTGACCGACATCTATACCTACTATGTAGAAGGGACTCGTGGCTAATACTAGGGCTGGCAGACTAAAAAACATAAGTCCAGAAGTGAAACTTTTCAGGAACAACTAAAAACTGTATAAAAAAATAGCGTTAAACTATAAATTCAACTTTATTGGAATATTGAGATGTTTTTAATTAATACTAACATGCACGTAAATATAATTTGATAAAAATATAATAAAAAGCGATTTTAGTGACTTATGTTAGAAAGAACACTGTGTACCTAGTAGGTACTTGTGACTTAAGTGTATGAGAACAGTAAAAATAATTATAAACTATGTTTTAGTTGACATTCAAAAGTTACTTCTATGAACGTAAAATTAATTTAGCATACATCATTTATATATTAGCCTATATTTATAATTTATATTCAACTATTTATTCATCTTCTTCACTATCTAAAATATCAGGGTCAGTATTACGTACATTGTTCACAGAAGGCAAATCTAAATAAAATCTATGAAAAACGTCGGGTATTAAGGAGAGTAAAGAAATCAGATCATCTTTCTTTTCTTTTGTTATCGGTAAGGGCTGTACCGATATAACAGGAATAGTGTCAGGTATGGCAGAAACTCGACGTTTCAAGTTAAATTTGTAAAAATTACATTCCGTGTCCAATGTGTCTTTGTAGGAGATTACGCCAAATTCAGAATCATAGCGCAACCACTTTTTATCGAGCCATTTAAATTGTCGCCCTTCTACATCTTTGTTTCTTAATATTAATGGACCCTTTAACAATGAAGAAAAATCTAAAAAGTCGGAACTGCGCATTTCGACAACTTCAAATTTTTTACTGCTCGATCTGATGAGTTGAATCCAATCATGCGGGTGATAAATCTGCAAATCCGTTTTCTTTTTCTTTTTTTCAATGATGCTATGATCCGTGTCCACTTCCAAGTGGCTATGACCCGGAACCATGAACTTGTGGTCTATGACATCTATGTCTAATTTCTGCAAAGCCCAAGTCAACATTGAACTGACATGAGAATTTCGGTTCTGACCGCCACAAGTATCAGAATAAAATATTACATGTCTTGTATTCTCAGGTACGTATGTTTGGAGATGTTTGAAAAGACATGATGCTATTTGATTAGCTCCTCTAGCAGCTATGGTTTCATACCATATGTAACACACAGCTTTTCCAGTTTTGTTGTCATGGACAGTCAGGTTGAACGTCCACAACTGGCGTTTGTAGAAAGCTACAGAAGAGCTGAGGGCTGGAGTGGGTAAACACTGTTGTAAGTCAAATGTGTAAACTTGCACAGTACTGTCACTTTTATTTACTTGAGTATCACATTTTTTCATTTCGTATGCTTGATCTGCGGCAGTCTTGTGATGTTCATGTTGGGCAATTAGTTCAGTTTTCACCTGATCTTCCTGACATAGTTGAATTTGCATCTTGAATTTATCACAAGTATAACATGTGTCGGCACGGGGCTTTTTGAACGATAATCCTAATTTGTGGAATTCTTGACTATAAATTTTTACAGAAGGTGGACTGTCGCGGTTTTCACAAAATAAATCATACATTTTCGTAATAGTGAGATGAGAAGGCAAGTACTTTTTTGATGTAGTTTTTCTTGTGTAATGGCTCTCATAGGATGGAAATGATAAAATATGTTCCTTAATTTCTTGTCTTTTTTCATCAGAAATCTTATGTTTGGGTATACTCTTCCCACGGTTATCATCTGTTTGAGTGCCACCTATCGACGACCGTTTTTTCGTGGCAACTGTTTTTATAAAATTATCGCTTTCGCCTAACGTCTTTAAAAGGCATCCCCGACAAATGGGTTCACGCTTCCCGTGAATTAATAAAAAATATTTGTATGTTTTCATGCGATTCTTTTGTTGGTCAGGATCTAGTGTGCGTTGTCTTTGAGTGGCCTTGATGTGTATTTCAATTAAAGATGCCATATAAGTTGTTCTCTTGAGATATGTTCCCATTTGCCAATATTCTTTGAAAATAGCTTGTCTATCGTTCAATGATATACGCTCTTTGCATTTCATTCGACACGTCCCTAGCTCTTTCATTGTTCTGCTGGAAACAACTTTACCTTTTAATGTTTTATATGATTGACCTGTGTTGCGTTTTATTTTCTTTTCTTGTTTCGTAATGCGAATACTTTTTTTTGGAGATGTTTCGACCGCATGTGGCGTGTCGGCTCTTCGGTCAGTATCGGTGGATGTCGACGAATCTACTGCTGTTTCAGGGAGTTCGAAATGTGGATCCAGAACAGAATCATCACTTGAGAAATCCATTTCTCGATTAATAAACATGACGCCAGTGTGGCCTGATGATGTGGAAGGCATTGGTTCTTCTTCCGCTATTGTCCCTGTAGATTGTTGTTCATTTCGTTCATCTAAAAATAAAAACATACTATAGAGGCTAAAAAAATTATTATTTTAATCATTTATTTATGATTGATGCTAAAATGAACAAATCACTGATGATTTCTGTTAAAACTACAATGAAAGATAAATATATTACTTTCTGATTTAAATCAAACACATGGCAAACTTACCTTCAACATTTGTGTTTCTCCTCATCACCATCTCAACTAATTTCTTTCCTCGCTGACAATCCATAGTAATTGGGAATAAATAAAATGACACACACCACAACTGTTCTGTTAACAAATCAGAGCAAAACTAACTCGACTAGTGTGACCCAAATCACTACAGTTACCACTTCAGTTTTTTGTAAGCAATAAATTATAATTTGAGTACCTACCCTCGAATTAAAAATCGAGATAACACGACGCACTTGACGTTCCTAATAACATAAGTCACTTTCTGTGTCCATGAAGTCCGAGAGCTTCAAGTGTTCCTTTTAACATAACTCAACTTATGTTTTTTATAACGCCGCAAGATTAATGCGATTCAAGAGGTTGAAAAAGGACGCCACTTAGATTCAAGCCCGAACAAGCGAATATGACGACTTATGTGCTTTAGTCTGCCGATGTATTGATGTAAATTAATAATTTTGGTACAAAGAAAAAATAAAGCATGTTTTTGACTTATGTGCTTTAGTCCGCCGACCCGACCGCGTAAAGCGTAGCATAACCTGATCGATTATAATTTATAATCGATCAGGTTATGCTACGCTTTACGCTACGCTGGCGAACATCTTTATATACCGTAACGGAAAGTATGCTAAGCTGTTGGTACTGGATTCGTATATCTATGATAGATGTTAATACAGCCCGAAACTCGCAGAAGCTAGTCTTATCAAGGGGTATCGTATTAGTCAGTAAGTTGTGTTGTGGTCAGATAGGCAGACGCTCTATTTATGTATAATACCGGTGTTCAGCTTCATCCGGTCAGACTAGAATCCAACCTCGACATAGTTGGGGAAAGGCTAGGCAGATGATGAACTATAGGTAAATGTAATTTAAGTATACTGGTACGTTACCAAATTTAAAGGCGAAGATAAAATTTTTTTTAAATCGATATCATTCTATGCCTGCTGTGTTCACTACAGGGCAAAAACCTGTCTTCCCGATTTGAGGCTAAATATTTAGGAGTTTAAACCGCAATATTAAGAATATTTCTTCGATTCTTTGTTTTAATAGAATAGGGTAGTTGACTAAGAAAATATATTTAGTCCATAAGTTAGATTACTAAAAAATATTGTATACGTATTTTTTCTTTTGGCAAACAAAAAATTACGAAGATACAGCGCTTGGAAATTTCGTATGACGTCACGCCGTGCTACAAATTTTAGCACGTTATTATGTCAAAGCCCCCCACTCCTGAACTTTGATGTGATATATCTTTGTAATTTTTTATCTAATTGATAAAACAAAAAATACGTGTTCAATATTTTTTAATAATCTTACTGAGGGACTAAATCGAATCGATTTATTTTTACCCAGGCAACATCCCTATTATATGGAAGCTATGTTCTCATACCTTCGCAGTTAACTATAATGGTTCCAACAACACTTCCGTTTTCGTTGACCCGTACCATCGTCTTGGTGGCACCAGGGCCCTGCAAAGATAAAAGTTTTCTTCTGTAAGAGAGGCAAGCTTTTTATGTGTGTGTGTTTAAATGAGAACCAGCTCGTATGTATTACCAGATGTATAAGCGTGTGGCGGCATCTACAACGCCACATGTAAACTGCGCATCATACTGACGTCACGCAAAATCCTGCATCGCGCAAGCAGAGTTTACCGCGCAACTAGCATATATACAACGTCCCGACATCAATTCGACACCCAATTACTGGTCGGAGGATCCTCCTTTTTCTATGGAGGATGAATTAACTTTACACCCTGTTCCTCATACATGTAGTTAAGTATAGTGTTGCAAACGTAAAGTAAGCAAAACCAAGTGGAATTCTGTAGTTACTGCACCCTAAACCCCATGGGAAAAAATGTGAGTATGTTACATATATGCGTTAGAGAATTTTCTGCCGAGTGCCGGTCGATGAGGCGACGCTCGGTGGAGGCCTATGGCCAGCAGTGGATGCCTTTCGGTTAAACAATGATGATGATGCATCATCATCATCGTGAGAAATTGCTGCCTTCCCCGCTGACACTAGCGTTAGTTGTTTTTGTAATCCGAAATTTCGGTAAACCTTTCAATACGCACCATAAATTTGCTCGCTATTTCCATGGTTGCTGTAAAATTATCGAATGTTCTTCCAATTGATCTCTTCTTGAAAGACAGCTATAAAATTATACCATCGTAAACTTTGTCAATAATGACGTTTGACGGCAGACTATTCTTTTACCAAAGTTTTTTTTTTAAGAAAATTATTGTTAGTTGCCAGGATTATTCTTTGATTGTTAAGGTTAAGATCGGAATGTTTCTATTAAAACAATTTCTCTTGGGTTGCTATAGACTGATCAATGTATTGTTCTTTATTTCGGCTTAAGTAGTATTGCTGGTTCTATTAACAATCATTCCTTTCCACTTCTGAATGGTAATTCGGAACGGTATTCGGAATGGTATTTCGTACTTTATATGATAAAGTGTAGGTATTTAAAAGTTTAAGTGGTGATATATAAAAATGAGGACCCCTATTGAATGGGATCTAAATGTAACTGGTGAATCCTGGGTGTTACTATGATCTAGAGCTTCGGGGAATATAGTCGTAACGTTGTCTCTGTTATTTTATGTAGTACTTTTCTTCAATCAGTTCAACTTTTTTAAATCCACCAGCAGTTCGCAGAGCGGTGGCAAGCTCCAGCGAAAGAGCCAAAATGGTCTCCGACTCATGACACACTTTGCACAACAATATGCTTGTGCCACAAAAGCGGAAAAGCCAAAACAGTTTTTTAAAGTGTGTTGTCCCACTCACTGGCGAACTATCAAAAGAAAGACTGAAGCTGTGTGTGCTTCCGAACCCCCACCTGGACATGTGTTATCTTGGATAACCTGGAAGTCTTTAAACAGACTTCGGTTTCAGGTTGGCCGAAGCAAGGAAAACCTGTTCAGGTGGAAATTCATAGACGACTCCGCCTTGGAGTGTATAAATTGTGGTGCTGTTTCGCAAACGATGGGACACTTAATGTCGGGTCCTGCTTGCCCTGTCTACTGCACATTTCTGATGGACGGTAGTGATGGCACCAAACACGTAGTCGAATTCTGGGCCGAGTCCATTTAGATTGCCATTGACACGCTAAAAAGAAGATTTCAAAATCCAATATATGTTTGCCTTGTCTTTCAGATATCCAAGAGAGGGTGGGCACAGACAGCATGTCCTCAGAAACAGAGGAGGACGTGAGGAAGCTGTGTCCTCTCATCAAGGAGTTGACCAACGTGCGCTGTGACCTGGGGGAGGTCGACATGACACTACCGAAACCCTGGAAGGACAATATAGACCATAACTGTCAGGATATTCGAGGGAGTGTGAGTGAACCTTTATTTTATTTAAGTATTCGATATGGATGCTTACGGAACCCAATTACTAAGCCTACACCCACGCGCTGTCTATCTAGTGTAAACAGGGTCAAATTGAATCAACTAGCGAAACTCCACAGACGTTTAATATTTTTTTTGTGATATATATCGATATAAATCGTAAATATATCGATACTCTGATGGGTAGTGTGTTTACAGACGTGATCGTCTGAGGAGTTTTATTTGCTAATTTAATATTTGTATGTCTCTTAAACTGTAATAGGTACTTAGGTCATCAATTTAGCCTGTCGAAGAAAGTGGACTGCGATAGGCTCAGGCCTATGTTCAACAGTGGCTGGACATAGGCCAATAATTTATTGGGAGTCAGAGGTGGAATAAATTGTAGGATATAGAGAGCCTACTGGAAATACACGTTGGAAAAAGTAATTTTGGCTACATAGTCATATAGGTCGGTATACAGACCGTTCATTGTATATACATAAAATATACAGTATGTTAAATAACAGAGGGCGTTCCCTTAAACTCGTTAATCTATATCATTAATAGATTAAAATAAAAATATCAGCATAGAAATATAAGCATAAAATAATCCGAATTAAAAAAAATAATTAATTGTCAATAAATTCGAAACCTCCTGTTTAAAATCAAAATAGTAGCGCGGAATAGTATTCGTAGTAGTAATGCCCAAACGCAATACGCACGTTGCTGGCCGAGCGTTTCCGAGAGTTCACGAAGCGGAGTGAGACGGCCGCCCCGCCCCGCCCGCACCCGCTCCCGTCATTCATAAATAAATTCCGACATTGCTGTCCTTCAAGTACGCGTGTACAGAGTGTTTCTTTAACGTATCAATTTACGATTTTTAGTGAATATTTTAATATAAAAAAAAATAAAATCATTTTATTTTCGAATGGTAATATTTTTTTTAGCATGTATGGATGCTATACTATTGCGGGTTAACGGGAACGCCCTCTGTTAGTTAACATACTGTATAGTTGGTAAATTACACATAATATAATATACTAGCTTCTGCTCGCGACTTCGTGCGCGTGAAATTTCTTGTTACTCCCACCCACCCCGTCGTATCGCTTCGCCTGCCCGCGCTATTACTTCGTTTTTGCTTAGCGTTCATTCTGACTTTTTTTCTTTTTGCTCGGCTCCTAAATGTCATAGCGTGATGTTAAATAGCCTATAGCCTTCCTCAAGAATTGGGCTATCTAATGCAAAAAGAATTTTTCAAATCCGACTGGTAGTTCCAGAAATTAGCGCGTTCAACCAAACAAACAAACAAACAAACTCTACAGCTTTATAATATTAGTATAGATTATTCTTTACTTTCATAAAAGCGTTACACTTTTATTAAAGTATAGAAGAAGATTAGATGTTATGTGTGTGTGTGTGTATTGTGTGTGTATTATGTGTGTGAGTGTTTGTGTTGTTATGTGTGCGTTATTGTGTGTGTGTGTGTGTTTGTAATATTGTACTTTGTGTGTCTTCTTGTGTGTGCCAAATAAATGGTTTATCTATCTGTCTATCTATCTTCTATATCTCTGTCATTATAAATGGAGGACAGAAATGAGGTTCGAGCCAAGTCACAACACCCTGCCCTCCGCCTTCCGCATCCAGTCTGTCCCAGCCACTTTCTTAAGGTCATCAGGCCATTTAGCTGGGGCTGACGACACATTCTCGAAGAATAGTGTTACAACCAAATTGGGCCGATTTTAAATTTTCCACAGAAACAGAGATTTCCTGTTATATTTTTATATAATTAAATAAGATATTTCGAAAATATTCTTAGATAAATTTTTAGACCTTTGTATCCTGCTTATGCGTATGAAGATTCATCAAAATCAGTTCATTGATTTCGAAAAACAAAGGCTTGAAAGTTTGTATGAAATGCTGTACGTCGTAAACGCTCTTAATAAACAAATGTTTACGATGAATACGGGGCTTTTTTTATTTGTAATGGGTTTGCTCTTGACTCTCTGTCTAGGTCAGAGGTGACAGAGACAAACAGATTTTTCGCGGTCGACAGCGATTGTGGGCCAATCCTTTAAGGTGTCCAGCTCAACCCACCATCACTTTCTGGGTCTGCCCCGCGATCGTTTCCTGCCATTTGGGATCCAATTACGTAATATTAAAACTAAGAGTTTAGCTGTAGGTAGTAACTCACTATCGTCTTGGGAATAACATCGGTTTCGGTATCTAAACTCAAACTAATTGGATTAGCTAAGTAGAACATCATGTAATTTAGAGAGTAGTTAGGAACACTCACAAGATTGCAGGCTCAATTAGATTGTGATGGCTAAGTTTTAATCGTGTTTGCTTTCGAGGAATGCGAGTTATTTACATCAGAATCTGCACTTTGGGACTGTTCCGGCCCTCTTTCCTTTTTAATGCATCCAAAGGTCGCTCTTCGCGATAAGACCGCCTTTTGTGTCATCCTTTGTAAAAGTTTCTACATTTTTTATCTGTAATTTATATGGTGTACATAATAATAAATATTCTATTCTGTAGAAGATCTATTGAAAACATATAACATAACATGACGTCTGTAATACCCGAAGTGTGAAGGCTCCTACAAACAGGCGGGACACGCGATATAATCGCGCGTGACACAAAGGCACCGCTTGTTGCGCAACTTGTGGCGCCTTTGTTTCGCGCGCGATTTTATCGCGTGTCTCTCTTCTAACTTGTCGTAAAAAAATTACAGTGACATTATGATTGCTGCTGAGTCTCCTGTTAGACGTGAAATAACTGCAAAATTATCTGGAAGTACTAATGGAATTTTACTTTGTTTGTTTTTCCTATAGTAAGAAAGTCCGGAAAGAAGTTACTACTTCTGCCTTTACATGACAAGTTAGTCGTAATCTTTCAGTTTCTTGACTTCCAATTCCACTGTAGTCATCAGTCGTTCTGCCAGCTGCCTATTTCCAAGAGAACCGTGTTTTTATTTTCGTAACCTAAAGGTTTGACCATAGCGGTACAGCGTTAGCGATTTGCGAAACTGTCAACAGTGTCTTGTACTACTAATATCTAATAAGCTGGAGATTCGTAACATAATTAATACACTTATTTTGCTTTGGGCTGATTTTTCCATCGTCAGATAATTTTATTCGAAGAATAGTTTTGAATTTTTGACAGTTCTTTCATACAAAATCTGTATCAATTTTATTCCACGAATAAAAATTATCTGTCGATTGAAAAATCAGCCCTAAATCATGTTAGCTTAACCCTTCCATAATTGAGCGTGTTGGGTTTATAGTAAAACTGTACATCTTCATCATGTTGGAACGAAGTTCTTTAACGCGGCTTGCGGTAGGAGTAAACTGGTAGAAATCGTCAAGTAACGAAAAAGCGCTATGCCAGTGAAGTCAAAATGAAAATCCAAGATGGCGGCTGCGATAATTTTCACATTTTTCCTCATGGGTATCATTTTCATTGTTTTCGAGGGTACTGACGCTAATAGCGAGGATAAAACGAAAATCCAAGATAGAACTTTATGAGAGCTTCTGAAAACTTGTACTAGATGGCTCTGTATTAAAAAACCCGTATTTAATTCTCATTTTCACCCTCTCTCTATCTCTTTCTATTATATACAAGTGTGTGTGCGAGAGTCGCGTAAGGAACTTCCATCCTGACGGGGGCCCCCGACTGCACACGATTTGTTATTTCATCGTCAAATGTTTCATGATTTGGCAGTCCTTTGTTCACTTTGAAATGTATCACTACACCAACATCCCAAAGCCGAAGAGCCAAAGAGAAGTGGCGGCCCAGTGGTAACAGCCCCGACTTACGAGCTGTAGGTCGTGGTTTCGAACTCAGGCAGGCGTTTTACTTTCTGTAAATAATTTCATCACCACGGCTTTAAAAACGGAGAAGGAAAACATCGTGAGGAAACAGGCATGTCCTAGAACAAATAAATCAAAGACATTTGACATCTACCAACCCGCACTGGGCCCGCGTGGTCGATTATAGCCCACTCTCCCTTTCATCGCGAGGAGGCCTGTGTCCCAGCAGTGGTAACATTATAGGCTTCTGATGCGTCTGTATCCCAGAGCCCACAAACATTCAATGTTTTAGTCGGCCAAAATGTTTCTTCTCGCTACCCGCTATGGCACCCACTCTGCTCTGACCTTCCCAGTAAAATAATTTCGTATTAGGCCAGGCTGCGGCTACAGGCTAGTTACCGCTGACATGTTTGATGAATGGCGCCGGAACGTGCTTCAATGTCTCAGCTACGACCCCCAGCTAATGAAACCACGGATATTACGGATACGGAGTGCCCGGATCTCCAGATGAACATTGAGTTAGTTCTGCGATGATTTGCATGAGAGAGAAAAATGTGGAGGGACAGAAGTGTGATTAGGTTATCATTTTTTTATTTTTGTAAATTTGTGAGGTAAAGAACATAGGTAGGTGCCTATGAAATAAGGAAAAAAAAAACGATTAGAGCCTTTATCGTGTCGCCATACCCCGTGTCCTAATCGAAAGCGACAGTACAAACGATCGCGCCAATTGCGTACTTACGCGATAATCGCTTTCGGTTAGGATGCGGCCTTATGGTCAGCGCAGATAGAGCAGCTAGATGCTGGCGCAGGTTTAATTGATTATGAACTAAAGACGACAGCGTTTAATTTATTTTTGAAACGAAAATTAGACGTTCACTCCCATAGGAAACCGTTTAAACTTGCAAATCTTTCATTTTTACCCAGATGCCACTCTTCCAACCCGGCTGGACCCCTCTCCACGTTGCCAGCTCGTGCGCTCGGAAGCACTGCACTCGTCTGCTGCTAGCAGCTGGAGCCGACCCTAATATCACGGACCTGGAGGGACGGACACCGCTGGATGTGGCCGGCTACGCGTACTACTATGAACAGGATGTCAATGATAAGCAGTGAGTATTTTAGATCTATGTAACTAAGGCACCACAAATCACTAAATTAGTATTAGTATTAGTTTAGAGCTAAATATATTTAAAACATAATTCTGTCTCTTTCATCTTTAAACGATCGATAGAAACAGAACGATACTTTAAATTCGTTTAGCACTAGGCGTATTTAATTATACATCTTCGTAGAAGAGCTGTGGCCGTCACGTAGCGTCCGCAATTTACCGGCGAATGACGTCTCTTTAAAGTTGTTTATGAAAGTCAGTTAAAATTGGTATGTTTTCCTAGAGAGCGTTTTTGTACCCCGTAAAGTCAAACCCAGCTACCTTCATTTTCATGTGATGTGCTGGCCACCGATCTTCTGGAAGACTTCTTAAAGTCGTAAGTATGATTGACTTATAGCCAATGGTAACTAATTACCGTTTCCTGTTAAACACATGCAATTGCAAAGGTCCTCAGATTTTTAACGCGAATATTGCAATAGTCGTATTAAAAAAATATTGGTTTGTTCCATCAGTATGAGTAACTAGAGAGAATTTTCAAACCAAGGACTACACCCTAACTTTACAGTCAAGGTTCATTCAAGACGCAACCTTCAGAGAAAATAATACTCCCCAAACCGTCTTACCTCCATTACAGCAGCTATCCAAACACCTGGCGACCACCCACTCTATCTTATAATTATGTCCTAATTAGATATTCGCTTTGTAATTACAAAATTATTCTAGCTTTAGTAGAATTTCTTAGGCTGGGGCCACACCGGCGGCTATCGTCATGAAGCATAGCATTCTGACACGATAACGGGGCTGCCAGCAGAGCCCGCTTATATGATACCGCTGGCTCCCAGCCATTATAAAAAATCAAATTGAATTATACAAAAAAAAAACTTTTGAATTAAGAAGTATTTTATAATGTTTGTTTTATTTTGATATCTAGTAAATAACGTAAAGTGTACCTTAAATTCGAATTCTTATTTTTGTATCCAATTATACAAAGCAATACCAAAACCAAACCAACCAAATTATGCAGATACTGCATTAATAGTTATTTGTTATACAAGAGTGCAAAGTTGCTTTTTAACCGCGTGCTCAATTTTGATGACCGAGCAAGCGAAGGATTCTAAAATTGAATCACGAGCGCAGCGAGTGATTCAAAAATTAGAATCCTGAGCGTTAGCGAGGGAATCAAAAGAGCACGAGGTGAAAAATCTTTGCACTCGAGTGCAACACGTAACTTTTCATCCCACCTCAGCGAGGAAATTAGTAAATGCAAAAAAAAAACATTTACAATCACAAGATACTTTTATTTCAGTTAGGTATTAACTACTACATTATGATAGGTAAGTATTACAGAATAATCTTTAAATTACAACAAATAATACCTACGAGTAAATATAATTAAGAAAAACCTTCGATTTTTTTGGTTGATGACCAGATGAGGATCTTTTTAAAAATGCCACTAGTTTAGGATAGGTGTCTTATGTTTTTTTTTCATCTTATTGTTGCTTTTAGCATTGAATACGTACTCCATAGAGTGCTTGATTTCTTGTTCTCGGATAATTCAATAAAATATGCCAGCAAAACGTTTTCTGATAAAGTTTTGGCTCCTTTAGCTAGTCGCCACGTGTTAAACATATCGTACTGTTTCAAATACTTCTCGCGTGATTGTTGAGGGAGAAAGCTCATTTGCGCATTTTTTACAGTTTCAGTCAATTCTGTTGGCGTCAAATAAACTTCGTCGTCGCTAGATTCACTCATTTTAGATTTTTCACTTGTTTACAAGTTTCTTGTTTTTATTTTTAACCTAAGGTTTTAACAATATGACGTGAAAAGAAAATTGCGCGCGCAAAGCAAATTAAAAAAAAGTACCTACACCAAAAAGGTTCAGAGTCTGAGTTTTTAAAAAATTAAAAAAAAGTTGTATGATAAATTCGGCACCATGGAGGTAGAAGTAAATAGGTTTAATGATGTTTTGAATTCACAAACTTAGTGCACACGATGTTCTAAATTCAATTTACTTTATCCTCTAGCGGATAAAAACAGCTTTTGCACTCAGATATCGAAGAGCAAAAATACTCTTTCCGAGATGGGGGGATGAAATAGTTATTTGTTATACAAGAGTGCAAAGTTGCTTTTTAACCGCGTGCTCAATTTTGATGACCGAGCAAGCGAAGGATTCTAAAATTGAATCACGAGCGCAGCGAGTGATTCAAAAATTAGAATCCTGAGCGTTAGCGAGGGAATCAAAAGAGCACGAGGTGAAAAATCTTTGCACTCGAGTGCAACACGTAACTTTTCATCCCACCTCAGCGAGGAAATAAGTAAATGCAAAAAACATGTACAATCACAAGATACTTTTATTTCAGATTAGGTATTAACTACTACATTATGATAGGTAAGTATTACAGAATAATCTTTAAATTACAACAAATAATACCTAAGTATAATTAAGAAAAATTGAAAGTAACGTTGCTACAGTTACTTATGTTGAGTGTAATATTTTTGTTAGGTACTATAATGTTGGTGTTAGTGCCTTGTGTACTGTTTTTCGGTAAACTGTCATACTTAATAGTTGTACCGATTCTTCGGATTCCCTTGGCGTAAATGTTGGCGAGAGAGGGCGATTGATAGGTGTTTCGTAACGGCTCATTTTTGATGTAGAAGGGCCAGTCCAAGGATCTGACTGAGGCTCTTTCATTGTAATGGCTCCTACGATGCCTTTACATATTTTAGACTTATTTTGGATGGAATCCTCTATGTATCCCTCTACGACCGCATTGGACTTCCAGCCTCCATGGCGTAAGGGACAGGAGATCAGCTCCTGAATCGGCCAAAAGTGTGGCTGAAGTTCGTCGGAAACAATGACCCGTGTACAACAGGGGTTCTGGAAGTTCAAGAAATGTTGCTATTTCTCGTGGGATACTGCCAATTTTATTAGCACCCATAGGCTGTCTAACACACTTTCCGTTGCGATATTGTAGAAAAAATCGATTGATTGGAGTGTTAGGCGGGCGTAAGGCTTCGTATTTCTCAACAATTGTTTAGTTGTATTCCTTGCGAATGACGAAGTTGCGGTCTCTTTTTGTCTTTGTATTGGGTAAATTAATTAATAGTAAGTCATCTGAATGTTTCTGAATGTTTTTGACATTAAGTTGTGTTAGTTCATTAGTTCGACAAGCTCCGTTTATACCAATAATAAGAACAACCTGTAACGTAAAGAGTATTGTAGTAGATAAATTAATAAAATTGATATGCATGCATAATTATGCCTATCAACATTATCTAAGTACGTATTGGATTATGTTAAGTACCTAGTTAATTAATAGTAGATACTGAATGTGCAACTGGCTTACTTTTGCCACGGTAATATTTGCCGCCAAATATACGGAATCAGGTGCTTCGTTAAGAAACTTTTCAATTTCAGATGCTGTGAAAACCTTCGATTTTTTTGGTTGATGACCAGATGAGGCTCTTTTTAAAAATGCCACTAATTTAGGATAGGTGTCTATATGTATGTTTTTTTCATCTTTATTGTTGCTTTTAGCATTGAATACGTACTCCATAGGGTGCTTGATTTCTTGGTCTCGGATATTTCAATAAAATATGCCAGCAAAACGTTTTCTGATAAAGTTTTGGCTCCTTTAGCTAGTCGCCACGTGTTAAACATATCGTACTGTTTCAAATACTTCTCGCGTGATTGTTGAGGGAGAAAGCTCATTTGCGCATTTTTTACAGTTTCAGTCAATTCTGTTGGCGTCAAATAAACTTCGTCGTCGCTAGATTCACTCATTTTAATTTTTCACTTGTTTACAAGTTTCTTGTTTTTATTTTTAACCTAAGGTTTTAACAATATGACGTGAAAAGAAAATTGCGCGCGCAAAGCAAATTAAAAAAAAGTACACCAAGAAGGTTCCTTTAAAAAAATTAAAAAAAAGTTGTATGTTAAATTCGGCACCATGGAGGTAGAAGTAAATAGGTTTAATGATGTTTTGAATTCACAAACTTAGTGCACACGATGTTCTAAATTCAATTTACTTTATCCTCTAGCGGATAAAAACAGCTTTTGCACTCAGATATCGAAGAGCAAAAATACTCTTTCCGAGATGGTGGGATGAAAAATATATGTACTATCTGGCAGCCCTGCGGATACAAGCAGATGTTTATTTTACCAAACATTATCGGCTATCGTAGTGAAAGAGCGTCGCTAGCCCCATGGCTAAGATTCACTTAGTACGAAAATGTAGGCAGATCTTCCAATGCAAGTCTGCAACCTACACGGGCAACGCTACGTTCGAAACAAATGCTGAAATCAAATAGTTTATTCTGGAATTTATTCCGGTATAACGTTTACACGTCATATAAAAAAAATAATAAGCTGGATGGATTCGAAATTTTCCATTTGAATATCTCTGAGAAGAAATGGCGAAACAAACTCAGCTGTACAATATAATCGCCGACACATGCAGTCCCACCCAGTATTCGCTTCGGTGTGACCATAGCGTTATCGCGTGGGTACCTATAATTATGAAATAATTAAGCCGTTAATGTTCCCACCCCATTAGCAAATCTTCGAGCGAAACACAAATCTTCGGCCCGATATCGTCACGATGTTCGCGTGACGATATCGATATACGCAGGTGTGCTACTAGCATTATAGAATCCAGTTCAGTGTTAAAGATATGACATATGAACATATAACATCCTAATTATACTAAGATATTAAGGTAAGATGTATGGTACGGTACCCAAGGGAAATTGGGGTTATAAGAATTTTTGATTGTAACTTGGGATATGGAATAAAAAAAGTTGGGAAAAATTTAAAGCAGTGGCTTTGTTTGGTGAAAGTAAATTCCCATGTGTGTCAGCCTAAATGTCCCCATAACGGTAATTGATTTTTGGTGCAGAAAACGTTGGAATAATTTGGTTGGATACAGGAAATGTAATGGCAATGGTAATGATGTTTTCAGGACAACGTTTTTTGATGTGAAACATCTATAGCCGCACGTAAAACAAATTTCTGGCGTGGCGACGCATGCCGTGGTGACGCGTCGCCACGCTATATGATGCGTGTATATATACAGTCACAGTCTTGTGTACTGTGTGGCGACGCGTCGCCATGCGCAATCGACTGCGATTCTCTTCCCACTCGATCCGGCGTTAAGCTATCTCTCTCTCGCCACACAGTTTTTATATTTAATGAAAATAAATGTTTATTAAATAAACAGTCATCATTTTCTGGAAAAATCGTAATATTTTATTTTATCAATATTTAGTTTATATCGCAATCTGTTCTTTTCAATCATATTACTTTTACAAAATAATGTCGATGTTTCACATCTGCCAGGCGTCCCGTGACGGCTCACTTTTTTTTTCCATTAGTAAGTCTTTGTAAGGTATGATAAACTGACGTTGGTGCGTTAGAGCTAAATTCTAAAACAAGTCTTTTAAGGGGACTACAGGACCTAAACGCAAAAAAAAACGCAAGTTTTATAATGCTTAAAAGTATATGATCGACTACAGTAAACAAAATCAAAAAAATATATGATATTCTTCAGGTTACTCGTATAAATATGCTAGTTATATAGTGTGTTGAAAACATAATACAACTAATTTGATACGATAGAACAAAATCACGAAGATACCTCTAAAAGTTCCTTTTATCGAATAAAAACCATACTAATAAACGCAATCATTCTGATTTTTTGTTAGATTATTCTACAAGCAATTTATTAACGTAATTAATAGTGTTATAATCTTTTTGTTTAATCAATAGATTTTATATAAATAGATAATTGATTCATATTTTGCAATAAATTACCAGCGTTGTGTCGTCGAGCTTCTCTTTCTTTTCTATGCAGTCCGACAGTATCCGCGCTTTAATTCATGTAGTCCCCTTAAAGAAATGTTACTTGAAAGTTAATTATAGTTAAGTAGTACGAGATTAGTTATTTTAAAGCTCGGTCACGAGAGCAGTAGTGGCCGAGTGGTAATGGCCGCGACTTACAATGCGTGCCACGTAAGAAGAGACTTGACACACCACGTGATCTGACATGCGCAGAACACGATTTTAGGTATCTTTAGCGGTATGAGGTCTGAGTGCGGGACGGGACCGGACGTCATAGGGGCGGCGGAAAGAGCGGGGGAGGCGGGGTCAAGTCTCTTCTTACGTGGCACGCACTGTACAAGTTGCAGGTTTTAGGTTCGAACCCTGACAGGCGCTTTACTTTGTGTAAATTATTTCATCACCACTACTTTCACGGTGAATGGAAACCTCGTGAGGAAACCGGCATGTCCTAGAACCAAGAATGCGAGGACATACGACATCTACCAACCCGCACTGGGCCCAAGTGGTGGATTACGGCCTACTCCCTCTCACAGAGAGGATGCCCACGGCCCAGCAGTGGGAACTTTATAGGCTGACTATGTAAAGCTCTGATCAAACTGAGGTAAATTCCGCGCGGGATGTGAATAGTGGCGTGACAACCTTATCATTAAAACCAGCAGTGCGATTCTGTAACCATCTCACCGTGAACGCTTAGGTGAAGTGAGCGGGGAGTGAGCTGTCAATAGTGTCAATTCCTAGCAAAAACAAACTCACTTCACCTAAGTTTTCACGGTGAGATTTTTATAGAATCGACCGCCAGGGCCGTCTTAAACATATTGGGCGCCGGGGTGCGAAAAACAGTCTGGGGGGCGTAGGCTGTTTGCTTTTTGGCAACAAAAAAAACATGATTTTGGAGTCCAATTTTTAGGGCGAGGCACCAAAGTCAGATTGTATATTTTGTCTTGCAATTGACTTAGAGGGTTGTTATAACCCTATTGATTGATATTTCATGAAATAGTCATTTTGAATTTCAGGGGCTACCCTGGCGCCTCCTAAGACCCTGCGCCCGGGTGCCATGCACCCCTTGCACCCTCGGGTAAAGACGGCCCTGATTAAAACATTCGACATGCGCAGTCGAACTCCACGTCCTGTGCAGGATTTGCCTCAGTTTGACATGAGCTTCTGCACTACCAACCATGTGGACCAATGAGGCTTCTCTCTCCGTTAAATTACTGAAAAGATACTGCTTCGTTTGTCTAGTGGTCGCAAGTCGCAAGCGCTACAGTTACTGATGAGCATGCGGCCTTTGGTTCGGTGCTCAGATTGCGCTAAGTGTCATTGGGTTTTTCCACCAGGAGTTTCTCAGTAGCATCCTGGAGTCTGGATTTCTGCCCGGTTGCTGGCAACAGGCTCGCCCCCACAGATGTAGATAGACCTAGGATAATGAAAGTATCACGATCTGTATGAAAACCAAGCGTGCCATTTTTTGACTACCTACTATTACGTCACAGTACGTTAGTGACGGGAAAATCCAATCGATTCGACAAAGATGCCGCCGCGTGCGGCACCCGTCTCGTCCCACCCCCGGAGCTTAGCGCCAGCGCTCACGCTCTGCAAGCAGTACTACAGGACTGAGAGTGAAAGTGGCGGCTTACGATTTTTGTACGTAAGCTGGGCACGCGAAGTAGTTGCTCTTGCGTTATCTAGGTGTATCTATATCTGTGCTCGCCCCCTATTACTTGGGGCTCAAACAAAACTGGCGAAATGTGGGCTGCCTTACCCTTCGGGAAAAAAAGGTCACATCTTTTTTCCCCGAAGTGTAAGACTTATTATGTTTTTTCTCTTTCCAGCCTAGTAGAAGTAATAAAAATGCTGCTCAAAGCTGGTGGCGACTTCAACACGATGAAAAGTAATAAACTCAACAACATGGATACCCCACTCCATACAGCTGTGGAGATCGAAAGTCTGGAGGCCATACAAGAGCTGCTGGATGCAGGAGCAGATGTGAGCTGCTTGAACAAAGCGGGACAGACGCCGCTGCATGTGTGTGTGAAGAAGAATTTGGAAGAACATTTGCAGGTGAGACTTGGATATAAAAATAATCTTTTGGAATCCACCACTTGAATGTATGTCTTCTCAGATTATTAATATAAACTTTATTCATGTTCAGAAAACACGGAACAATTTTTAAAAAAACCAGCCAGGTTCAAGATGGACTCGCACAGGACGGGTTCCGTACCAGGCAAAAAACGCCGAAAAAAACACGTTTCTTTTTTAATATTTTTTGTTATAGCGATAGTAAAAATACACACTCTGTGAAAATTTCAACTGTCTACCCTTCGATCAATAATTGTACTAGATGCCCGATAAGCGCTTCAAAAACGGCCCGAAAAATAAGAGCACAAATACTTTTGTGCTCTTATTTCAAATTAGTATGGTCCAATCATAGCCAACGTTAAGACGTCAAAATGCCTCAGTGCGCGTTCAAAAATTGTGTAAATAACCACCGTAACACCAAGATTTTGGAAGGAATATCTTTTTTCGGTAAGTTTCTATCATTTAATGTTTTTCATAAAATAATAACACAATTAAATAGTAAATATAAATAAATGAGCAAATATTATTATTGTTTGGCCAATGTTTGCGACAACGCGCCAACTATTTTAGCAAACATCGACTATTGTGGAACAGGGGCATGGGAGTGGTGTTATTTTAAATGTTATTTCTGTTTGTAGATTTCCTAGCGACCCATTTCGATGTGCAGAATGGGTATCTATTGTCGCGAAAGAAAGGGGAGAACAAATATACAAACCTTTTAAAAATTCGACAATATGTTCGATTCATTTTGACAGATTGGACATAACAGGAAACACGCAAAGGCGTAGATTACTAAAAACAAAATTACCAAATTGCAGGTAATTATCATAAAGTATTAAAATAGTTGGAGTAAAATAACGTTTTGAAAAAGAAACCGCTCAAATAAAAATTGATTCCAAAAGACAACTTTATAACAAGCTGAATCTGTTTAAAGGAAATTAAACATACATTACGTTTAAATACACCGATTAACACAATGGTACTATTTTAGTCCTCCTACTTTTTTAAATCGGTTAAAAATATTTGCCACCGTACAAAACGAACCTTCGCCTAAAAATATTATATTCTGCAACTCCAATACTTACTGTGTTCTAAGCATTGAAATGCAATACCAAGAACTACGTCTAGTTCCAAAATACAGTAAGCACGAAATTGTCAACAAAATGTTTTTAACCTTATTGCTTAGAAATTAAGTTTCATTTTAGAATAAATATTTTTGTAGTTATTATAAAAATGACTTTTTATTTTCAAGTGACATTTTAAATTTATTGCTTTTAACCTATCTCCGATGACAGAAGGACTTAAATATTTATCATTTGCATTCGTAATACAACTTTATGTTACGAGTGTTAAGGTTTATAATAATTTGAAGTTGTTAATATTATTAAACGTTTTTCTACAGTTCGTAGTAAGAAATATAAATGTTTATGTGTGTGCAAACGTGGCCACTTTAGCGACTTACTTTTGTTCCTGATCATTCATCTAGTACTATTATTGATCGAAGTGTCTACCTATTACGGTTCATGAGATGCAGCCCATTGACTGTCAGACGGACGGCGGACAGTGGAGGCTTAGTAAAAGGGTTCCGTTGGCAACCCATGGGTAATAGGTAATAGGTAAAACGGGCTGTTGTCCGCAACTCCACGTCAATGCGCGTATTTTGCGTACAACCATGGGTAACCCTAAAAACTAGTAATATGTACATTAATCATAGATCCTTAGGCGCTAGGTTTTTACAAGTTCCCTGAACTCCATACTAGGATTCCCTGTGTCTGTGGGATCCGGTCTCTTTCCATTGTCAGTATTGGGCAAAGAATTGGTTTACATCTGTGAATAAGAAGTTGAAGAGACAGAACTACTAAAGTGTCTTGGTTTTATGAGTCGTTCCAATAAATTGTCGACAAGACATTGCAATTTATCGGAACGTATGTTAGATAATGTAATTTCGTTTCAAACATTTATAGAAATATATATAAGCTAGCAGCGCCCCGCGAATTTATCCGCATAAGCGTCGATTCGGTGTGAATATCGGGATAAAAACTATCCTATGTCCTTTCCCGGGACTCAAACTATCTCTATACCAAATTTCATCTAAATCGGTTCAGCGGTTTAAACGTAAAGAGGTAACAGACAGACATTTTCGTAAGGAATTCCAATAAAATACTTCCAAATTAAAATTCACGATTTCATAAAAAGTAAAAACCTTTTTTTAACCAACTTTGTGTAATTTTATTGTAGCTTTTTGCCAACTACGACTATATGAACGCGAACCCACTGCTATCCATAGTAGATGTTAAGGACAAGGAAGGTCATTCAGTTCTGCAGGCTGCTGTGGAAGCGGCATGGGTTCCAGGAGTATGCATTGCTTTGGAAGCAGGAGCTGATGTTACATCTAAGGTAATTAAGCAATATTTTACACATGCATACGTATATCATTCATCATATAAAATACAAGGAAAACTTTAAACAAATTCCTGTGGTTTAACAAAACAAATCAAACTCAATTCAAATAGTTTATTTTCTCTTTACAACAATGGCATCATATTAATTTAAACAAGCCTAAAAAATATGTGACACTAGTTTGTGAGAGGCTGGTGTCTGCACTAGGAATACCTGTATAGCAGATCATGAGGGTCACGTCGCGTTATGTAAACATAATTAGTAATTTTAATTTAGTAAATGTGACGGGATATAAGGCATAACATAAAAATCAATGATAAACTCACAGATTAAAAACAATAAAACAAAAAGAGAAATAGGTAAGTGGAAAAAAAGGTTTAATGTGTGTAGGGAAATTAGCGGGACGGACTATATTGGAAGAGTTAGTAATTACTCACTTGGTTTATAATCTAGAACAATGTTTTAGTAATAATTTTATTGGTTTGCAGGCTAACGACGGAGAGACTCCAATCCATTCGGCAGCTGCATTAGGAAACTTGGACGTCCTCAATGAAATCCTTAGTATCGCCAAACAAAGAGATGCATTAGACTATCAAAATGAAGAAGGAGAAACTGCTCTATTCAAAGCAATTATACACGGTCATGTGAATTGTGTAAAACAAATCCTCAATGAAGGAGCTAATTTAAAAATAACTCTCCCAGGAGAAACAAATATATTTCACGTAGCAGCCGACTATGGACATCTAGAAGTTCTAAGAGTACTTCTAGAATTTAATGAAGGAGTCACTGAAGCTTTAATCAACACTTTAACAGCAGCAGACAGAAGAGGCTTCGGCCCATTACATTTTGCAGTCTACAACAATCACCCGGCTTGCGTAGAATTACTCCTATCGAAAAGGGCAGATATTAGACTTAGGACAACTTGCAGTCCGCACAAATCTTCAACTCCATTACATTTAGCCGCCGTCAAGAATACCGTAGATATAGCAAAAATTATACTGAAATTCGACAAAACTACTGTACATGAAGTGAATAGTATGGGATGGTTCCCACTACACTCAGCAAGCCACCTTGGTAGTAGAGATGTTATAACTCTGCTGCTACGCGAAGGAGCAGATCTTTCAGGATACACAGATGGCCCAAAGAAATTCAGAAGAACAGCTATCGATATGATTATCAACAACCTATCGAAACCTACTGAGTTTATAGAAGATGTTTTTGATTCGTACATATCAAGTAATGGTCAGGACTTGCAGGATCACAACTGTGAAGTGACTGTAGATTATGGAATCTTGATGCCAACAGTCTGTGAGATGGAACAAATGAAAGTCATTGAAGCCCTCCTAAAGACTGGAAATAGATATGGACAGAGAAAGTTACTCGTCCATCCGTTAGTGGAGAGTTTTCTGTTTTTAAAATGGAAGGCGTTGTTACCATTTTTTTATACCATCATAGGCTTATATGGAGTTTTCTTGTCATCATTAACTATCTTCATTGTATCAGTATTCTTCTTTAAAGATACGAATGAAATAACGCCTGAATGGTTGAATCCTGCAATCTGGAGTTATGTAGTTTATGCCACGATAGCGTTGATACTTTTGCAGGTTAGTAATTAATATAGTACGTAACACCAACACTTTGTATTCGTCTTTCTTTCTTTACTTTTTTATTCTTTCTATTGACGAGATGAAATTCACATACGAACTAATTTTAACATTATTGTGCGTAATGATTGCGTTGTTCGATACTAAGTACTTTCAAACGATAAAGTTCAACATTCATTATTATATCATGCATTATTATCAAATAAATATATCCCATTTGTTGGTTATTTTCTCAATTTCACTTTTTCATCATTATCATCTAAAGCAATCAAAAGCTGGGCATGTGTTTCTTGAATGACACACTGTTTAGCCCTTTCTTTTTTAATTACAGGAACTCCTCTACATGAACGTAAGAAGCAGTAGATACTTCTTACAACTTGAGACCTGGGTGAAGTTCGGATCCTTGGGCTTCGCAGTCATCCTACCATATACGGTGGTCATGGTGAACTTGAAGGATGATGTGTGGCCTCGACACGTGGCCACAGTGGCCTTGCTACTGTCCTGGCTGGAGATGATGTTCCTGCTGTCTAGGTTTCCGAACTGGGGATACTATGTGCTGATGTTTGGGAAAGTTGCATCTAATGTTGTGAAGGTGAGTCTCGAGTTTTAAAAAAGATTTTATTACTTATAAACGTTCATTACGTTTGTAAATACGCTTGTTGAAATCCGAAAGGAAACTGTAATGATTACTATATGGAAGGAGAAGGACTTTTAAATATTGTTATTTGGGACTCTCACGTAAACAGCTAGTTTAATATTGAAGGATCCCGGAGACCAGCGCGACGCGACGGTGCGACTTGATTCTGGTACAGCAATTTCCATGAAGTTTTCATAGATTTTTTCTACTAGAGTCGCATCACGCCTTTCTGCGGGAGCCCTAAGAGTTTATTTCTTGTCAAAAAATTTACTTCTCATCAAATTCCTAAGAATGTTTATATTTTGTTTCAGATCCTCCTTACTTTCATGTTCCTGGTCATCGGTTTCTCACTCAGCTTCATGATACAGTTCCGTTCACAAATACCCTTTGACGGTCCCTGGGCTGCCCTCGTCAAGACAATAGTTATGATGACGTCAGAGTTTGATTACGTTGCCCTTTTCGATGAAGAGCATTCCAAAGAACTGGCTACCTCCCTCATCATCGTCAGGATCATCTTCCTCGTCTTTCTCATTTTAGCAGCTATAGTACTTATGAACTTACTAGTCGGTGTTGCAGTCAATGACATCAATGATTTAGAAATACTCGGTAACATTAGAAGATTAGTCAAACAAGTAGAATTCTTAGGAACTTTAGACACTTTAGTTTATAACAGAATTTTTAACGCAATATTACCAAAGAGAGTGAATACCAGCTTGAAAAATAAACGTAATGTCGTTAGCGTGATGTGTCTGAGACCTGGGAAGCCTCGATGGAAGCACTCGAGGTCGCTTCCATCACGGATTAAAGATGCCATTTTCACCAAAGCTCAGGCACAAAAGAAACAAATCGAAGATGAAATGGGTCTCCAAGCCTTCAAAACGAAGCTCAACGAAATGCATGATGCAATAATGAGTATCAACAAAATGAAAGAAGAAAAAAAAGAGCAAAAGAAACCAGAATGTCAGGTGATGCCTGAAATAGAGCTGCCTAAACCTAGGAAGAATATTAATTTCGATGAAGTGGCAAATACATTACATGAGTTAGATGATGTTGTTATAGAAATGAAAACTCAGAATCAAGAATATGTAGAGGAATCGAAGTCGGCGTTGGAAACGTTGAATGTTAAAATAGATCAGGTATCTGTAGAACTTGAAATGATTAAGCAGTTTTTGAGTAGGTTAGAGAGTAAGCTAAGTAGATAATGATTGTGTATTGTTTTTAATAAAGTGCTAATAGCTTTAATTGATTGTCATTTGTTCCATTTGAATTGCGCGTTCGATATCCCCCCTTCCATCAGGACGTTGCTTGAGAGCTAGTTTTTATTTAGGATAGACAAGTTGTGCCCGTATAACTAAGTAAAAAAAAGCAGGGGCGGCCCAGCGGTATCTCTCCCATTTTACGGGTTGTTAGGTCGTGGATTCGAACCCAAGCAAGCACTTTACTTGTAGTAATTTACTGTGCTTTATTGCCCTCCAAACGGTGAAGGAAAACATCTTGAAGAAACCGACAAATCCTAGAACCAAAAATCCGAAGACACGTGACATGCACTAACCCGCACTGGGTCCACTTCCTTTCACAGAGAGGAGGCTTGTGTCCCAGCAGTGGGAACATTATAGGCTAAAAAGACTATTCGAATAATTATTATAATATACAGCAAGTACAGACGTCAGTACATCAAGCTACTCGAAACTGTCAAATTTTCCCAATCAACTTTGAACCTTATGCTTTAGCGATAAAGTTGAAAATCTATTAAAGAAATTTGACAAATTATAGTAGTTTGATGTGCTGGCGTCTGTACCTAGCATTCTACAATATCTTTTCCAAATCTGAAGTAATAGTGACGACAATACGATTACTTACAGCTTTCTTAGTAAGAAAATTGGGTATGGCCTTACAGACAGATTAGCTTCTGACCACGACTTCGTCCGCGTGAAATTTCACCCTCCCACATTCACCCTTGTAGGGGTGGATGTTTTGAAAAACCCTCTCTTAGTGGATACCTACTCTTGCAAAAGAATACACCCTCCAAATTTCATGTCTCTAGGACTCTCTAGGACCAGCGGTTTAGGCTGTGCATTGATATATCAGTCAGTCAGGACTTTGAATTTTATATATATTATATAGATGGAACGTTGTCTTAGGATATGGTACTGAAAAGTCTGCAAATAACGGCGATATAATTATGAACTGTTTGAGTTTCATTGGCACAAGTACAAGCAAAGGGCTTACATGAAAAAAGTATGATATTTTCAGTAACAGATTTCTACGTAACTTACATTGCTGTCCCAATAATACGTAATAACAAGCAATATCACGTTCCTAACATAGAAATAAGTTCACATTAATAAGGAATTGCACAACACTAAATTCTTACATAGCTATAAGAATCAAAATGATTTACTCCAAGCCCAGTTGCTAAACAAACCAATATTTCTTGCCTCCCGACATTCCATGCACACTCCTTTTTCTCTTTATATTTTCTTATACGGGAGAGAATGGCGGAAGGTCTACTTATAAAAGACATGAGGTGCGACGCTGGCAGAATAATGATACATGGTTTTGTTGGCATAAGAGGAGAAATATGGTTTATTTTGATACCGAGCCCTGATTGGCTATTGTACGTTTGTTGGTCTATTGAAAGGTTGTCTGTACCTAGTTGATTTTTACCTTATCAAATTATATTTATGATAAATCATCTTGAAAATCCATTGCATGGCGAGGAACGTAATGCAAAGATTTTGTGCAGAACCTTTTTTTTTCAAGTTTTAATTTTTTTACTGACTTCAGAAAAGAAGGAGGTTCTCATTTCGTTTGTAAGTTTTTTATTGTGTATGTATCTATCTATATATGTTATGTTACCTAAATCTCCGGCATTTCTAAACCCAATTGAATGATTGTTTTTCTACCAATTTGTAGGGTGTATGGGTGCTTACATAAAAAAGCGGGTTTTCGGTTCCGACTAGGTTAATCAATTCAATTTATTCACAAGTAATTTAAATATTGTTTTTGAAATCGTTCCATAGGATAAAATCAATAAAAAAATAACATCCATAATAGGTACAAGTACCTAAAAGATCACAAACTCACAACATCATCATCAAAATTAACATCATGATAAAACAAAACAAAAAAAAAATACCTACAATAAAAATTTCAATGTCAACTCATTAAGAATTTAATATTTGAAATAGAAACCATTTAAAAATTATATCCAAAAAAAAAACTTCGGAAGGAAACGGTTACATGTTTTAGCTGTTTCTTTATGAGTGAGCGCATAAGTTAATGTGGGACTATTTCACCCACAGAACAGATAAAAGAGGTTAGAAGGGCCTTGTGGGCGGGGCAGGCGCGCCGCACTTGTGAGCAAACGTTCATAAGTCAACCGAAATTTGGTTCACCGGCCAACAGTCGCGCTCATGTTGGGACAACGTGCAAAACTCCGCGAAAAAAAAAAGAATTATGCCGTCTTGCGCTATTATAACGTGTCGGAAAAGAAGCCAGGTGTGTAGTGTAGCCCGGGAAGCGATTTCTTTTCACCGGTAAATCCAAAAACCTTAAAATACAAGTGATATTTGTAATTATTACAATAGTATTATGTAGTTTGTAGACAAAAACGATACAATCGCAAACAGATGCAAAATTATACATTGCTTGCAATTCATGGGTACCATCTTGTACTAGATGAGTGATCGCGCAATGTATTGCGTTCACTGCGAAAGTCGCGTGCGCCGAGCCAAGCTGAAATTCGACGAAATTCATGCGTTTCGATAGTGTTGTACCAAGTTGTAAACAATGTCGATATTCAGTATGAGTGTTTGATACAAATGATTATTATCAGTAATAATATCTTACTTAAAATAACTTTGTTTATTACAATTATTGTTTAGTGAGGTAACCATGTGGTTAAATAAAATCATCGATAGAATTCTCGACTATATTTACGTTTGCCAAGATAATTTTTAGATTATTTTATATTTAATTAATAATTAATGATAGTATATTTTTATTTAGACGTATTTTGAGTAGGTACATACATTAAATATTATATTAATCATTGAATGAATCCTACCGAATGTTATAAACGGACATAGACCTGTCATCTACTAGTATACTAATCTCTGATTTTTTATTTTTTATTCCGCAAAATTTCAAGTATAAGTTTACCAGCCTTCCTCTCCTCGGTCCATAGTACCGATAAATTAACCAGGAACATTTTATCTTCCTCACTGGTCGATTTTGAAGTACCGTGTTTGACCGATGCGTTGAACGCTTGGAAAATGGCTTGTCCCAATACGGTTTTGCCCGATAACCCGT
Organism: Luperina nickerlii; assembly: GCA_963855955.1. Lineage (NCBI taxonomy): Eukaryota > Metazoa > Arthropoda > Insecta > Lepidoptera > Noctuidae > Luperina > Luperina nickerlii. Next base: position 4,925,972 of record OY979684.1, on the reverse strand, counting down.
CTTCCCAGAGACGGTGGGACGTGCCGCTCTGCAGTATTATACGGAATACCCTTATAAACACGTCACGTAATACTGTTGAGCGTGCCCGTCTGCTGGCTGTGGGAGAATGGGAGTCAGGCTTATGGCTTCAGGCGCTCCCATCATCCACCATAGGCACAATGATGGATGATTCATCGTTGCGGCTCGCTACGTGTCTCCGCTTGGGCGCACCTTGTGTTGCTCCGCATCGATGTCACTGCGGTGAAGCTGTCGACAGTCTCGGACACCATGGCCTGTCCTGCTGCAGGAGCGCCGGTCGCATAGCACGGCACGCCAGCATCAACGATATTATTCGTCGAGCCCTTGTCTCAACGGCGTACCAGCGGTGTTAGAACCAAACGGCTTGGTACGTGACGATGGGAAGAGACCAGACGGTATGACGTTGTTGCCTTGGAAGGTGGGTAGGCCTCTGGTATGGGACGAAATTGTACTGCGCTTGAACACATTTCAATTCTTGATTGTGCATCATCTCCTGTAGCACGAATTAATAGATCCATACGAAGGATTGCCGTTGAAGATGATGATGATGATGATAATAACGAAGAAGATATTAACGCATTTGTCAATACCATCTCAGATTTTAGCATTCAAATCATTAGCCATATTGCAGGATACATAGCTCATATTTTAATTAAAAAAATAGATTGCGATATATGCATTGGAGCGCTATTGTCCAATAGCATAAATGAAGAACATAAATTTATAGTTGCTAAAGATAAGGGTGGTCTGTTATATCCGTCAAGAGATTTGATACAGATCTGTAAAATATCAGAATCTGTTATCAAAATTTATACAGAAACTCTTCATAATATAAATAAAAAAATGTTGGTGACAAAAATTATGCGTCACTTTGTTGGGAGTGAAATTTTCAAAAACATAATTTATCATCAAATTGGCCAATACCCTACAGCAAACCACGTCACAGACCTCACCAAAGCAATTATTGAAAAATATATTAACTTGAAGTTACACTTTGTTTTGAAAAATTCGTTCGCAATTAATAGCAAGCGCCAATTACTTAATAAATATATTTTATTCCAAGGACAGTGATTATTTGTAATTAATCAAAGTAAAATAAAATAATTTCTTAATATTTATTTAATGTTTCATTTTTCCCCATAAATTCATCAGATAATTTATCGACAAAGAATATCGGCTTTGTCAAGCACTAGCGTGTATGAAAATTTTTATTGCATTTATGCGTGTTGAGTGTCTATGCCTACGAGAGCTTATTGCTAGTGGGCGAACGAATATCTGCCCTGAGATTTATGTGTGTGTGATTTGGTTGTGTGCGAAATATTTGTAAACATAGTATTGCGTATGTGTAGAAATTAAAATAGTGGGAGTCAAGCGGCGACACTGGTCCTAGTACAAAATTGCAGCGAGGGCCTTTCCAACCTTATTATCTGTTCCGTGATTTCACCCGCACCGAGCGGTACCGACCCGCACAGACTCACCTGCACCGGAAACCCGTTTCTTTCTGTAAGCACCCTATGGCTTCATAGTTAGTCTCGTACACTGATGACGTCAGAGACCGGCAAGGTTCAGTCGCTAGATCAAGCCGCGACAAATGGGTCGGTCGATGAACATTGCCCAAGGGTTAAGGAAGGAACACGGGTGGGTTTTAGTCAGTAAGAGTCTGACACTCCCTTCCGGGGGAGCGGGAGGGGTCATTTGATGATTTCCCATCCTGAAAATAAAAACTAACTAGTAACTAGATTTAGACCGTTTTTAAACAAAGAAATTGGTCCGGTGAAAAAATTGATGATTCATGTGTGGTATTCATCATCATGGACTTTTGAAATAAAATTAATCACATCAAAACTACCATTTGAGATTTTAAAATAAAGAGGGCGTGAGTAATAAATTATAATTCGGTACATTTGATTAGTGAGTAAAATGATTGACACTAATAGTTCCGTAATGAGCGCCGTAATGGAACTGTGATGTTTGCAAAGGTGAGGAGGCTCTATGAAGGTGAGGTGTAGGGTGCTAGATGCCACGGGAGTTTGTTTATCGTGTAACTTGCTCCTAAGTAATGCGGGCTTTACACAGGTGACTATTAGCTGTCTAAATGGCAATTCAGCTAGGCCGCAGGTTACTAAAATCGCAAGTTTCAAAACTGAAACCTACTCTAGGTTTCAACTTTTGTCGTGCGGCGACAGGTCGCATCATCGCATGCGGCGGATTACTAAAATCGATCGTGAAAATGCTCAGTCGCAGGCGATGGCCCGCCGCATGAAGGTCGGCATTTTGATGCAAATTGAACTAGTCATGTACACTTTTTATCTACCTGAGTAAATGGAGTGGTGATTCAGTTTGTGAGGCGATTTGGTAAGCGACCAGCAGCATGGCGAAAATCGACCTAGTGTAAATCCCCCTTTTAGGCACGGCCATAAGATGAGAAAAGACCGCACTCCTGTTTTTCCGTGTGTTTTCACTCGCTTTGGCAACATGGTTAGGCTTTAAACTGACTTGTAAGTTATATATCGTGACTCTTATGAGATTGAAACTTCTATCAATCCACATAATTCATATTGCCCCGAACTAAGTATTTAAATAAACGAATAAAAATCTTTTCCCATACACCTACATACCATTTTGCGAACTAGCGACCGTGTGGCCGACGAGTGAATGCGTTCTTGATACCTGTCAGTTTCATTCAAACGAATATGTGTTTTGCGAATTTGATCTTTATTAGCTACTAGAATTGTCGCACTGACAGCTGTCAGGAACGCATTGTCTCAACGGCCGGTCTGTAATAAAAAGTGACTTGCCTTATAATACGGAAATAAATAAAGAAAGATGTATTTTCATTAGACTATTCGCGAAGATCTAATAAAAGGTATTTCCGGCAGTAAGGAGCTCCATATTGCCCGAGATACCTTTTATAAGATCTTCGTAATGAGCTATTCGTTCTGATTTACCGGCAAATATACGGGATATTATTGCTTACTGGCTGTTGAGCTATTTCTAATGGTTTGTCGTACTGAACTATGAATGGTTTTTTATATGCGGTACTAGCTGACCAGGAGAATTTCGTAACGCCTCAGAATCTATAAGAACGAATGTATGAGAAAATGAATTACCTTCATAATTTCTTTTTTCGTAATTTCTTCCTAAGTTTTAATAGTTATTCTGCTATTCGGGGCGGAGAAATATCCAACAAATCAATGATCATAAAAATCGGTCCAGCCGTTCTTGAGTTATAAATGGTGTAACTAACTAACTTTGTTTTATTTATATAGATGTAAATAAATATAATAGTTCCTAGCTTTTACCCGCGGCTTAGCCCGCGTGGATGTTGTAAAATATCCAGGGGGTAATGTACTACCGGGATTAAAAGTATTTTTGTTTTAATTCAGGTTATAAACTATGTGTGTGCCAAATTCATCCAAATTCGTTCCGACGTTTTTGCGCCAATCCGGACCATACATCCAGACAAACGGACAAAAATTGGTAAAGAAAACTAAGTCTTAAAAATAAAGTTTTGGGGTAAACAAAAAGAAAAAACAACCTAGTTCCAAAAAAAAAACACTACAAAGTGAAAAATAACTTTAATCTCGGAAGTCGGTGTCGTAGGTTCCGCATTTTCGTTTTCTGTCACCGATTTCCGAAATTAAAGTTATTTTTCATTTTGTGGTGTTTTTTTTATGGAAGTCGGTTGTATTTTTTTACCGACTTCAAAAAAAGGATGTTATCAATTCGACACGTATGTATGTAATATTATTGGAACTCCATTATATTCACATATGACAATCTATTAGGGCTTTCAAACAAATATACAAAATATTATGACATAATTATGATAATCTATTACGGCTTCCAACACATTTCTCCGAAACTATTAATTTGCAAGATTTGGTTACAGACAGACACCGAGACAGGTGAAACTAAAAATAAAAGCTTTTTATTAGTAAGATTTCCAGGCCATCCGATACGTGGTATTGGAGTGGAATAATATTACTCAACGGCAAACTATGTAGATGGAGTTGGAGCTGTAAGATTGCTGCGTAAACGCAGCATTTCTCGTATGCTCGTATATCGTGAGGTTGTTTTAAAAATTTGTTAGGATCTAACTCATCTATTACAAGGCCATCAAGCGTTTTAACCCTGCTCAAAGCAACATAAGCATGACCCTTGGCAAATAGCCTTTTGCCTAAATTTACGACTGCATTTTCGAGTGTTGTGCCCTGTAACTTATGTACAGTTACAGCCCAGCATGCGTAGTTCCACGTCACCATAACTACGCGTTTATCTTGAAACGTTACCGTGATTGGAGATATTGGAACATAACTATTTGCATCTTTTGACTTCATACTGATTGAGGCGTCATCGAATAGAATGTATTGTATCATTCGATTCCCTACAAAATGGTTGAGCTAGATGGTGTTGATCCACGCGTCATGTTCGTGAACGGGCGCCGTCGGTTGAGACTGGTCATCTCTTAACTGACAAGGCTTATTTTTAATCTTGTATTTTGAAATGTTTCTTCATTTGTGTCTTTTTTTACATTGTTCTCACATATAGAAGCAACAATAATAATGTACCCAGGACTTGTAATATCTTGATTGAAAAGAGTGTCCATGGAGTTTGTTGCCCGTTCTGTTCCGTGCCATAGAGATCTACGTTTTGGAATGGGCAACTAGCTTCAATTTTCTGACTAACTAACGAACTATTTAAATTCTGACAATTCAAAAGTGCCTGTACAAGGTTTAATTGATATAAATGCTTTGATTTTGAGTTTGAATTAACACAGCATCAGGCAACTCTCCATCTTCTAGTTGATCACGCCTTAGTGCACGCCATTGGAATGCATTTACGACACCTGTGCTACCATTTACCAAGCCGTCAGACACCGAAACATTTCTTCTCAGCATAACTTTTTGATCCCACTGCCATTGCTGAAGTTGAGTTAAAAGTCCACCACATTTGTTTGGGTCAGTTGAAATTACATTTTCTGGTGGCACTTAGCCATAGGTAGTTGTTTCTCTTGACACGATTCAAACCTATAGCCCTAAACAAATAGAGCCGTTTTTAACATTGTACAAGCATTCTGTAATTATAATCATCTAACTGTCTCACTGTTGGGAATATTCTGATGGCAGTACCATCGTTAAAAATACCTGTCAACGGAACACGTTTTCTTTCGAACAATGTTTCCATCTGTGCCGTGGTGATTTGGCCAAAACGCAGATTGTTTAATAAATCTACGAACTTCGTGTCGTTTCTTTGTCCCATTATAGTGGTTAATTCACAACGTGGTAGTTACGACCCACTCCCTCTCACAGAGGAGGCCTGTGACCCAGTAGTGGGAACATTATACGCTGATTATGATTGTTACCTCCACATTGTATGTAGTTCAGTGACAGACGGACTGACAGACAGACGGCGACGTAGGCTTAGAATGAGTTCCGTTGGTACCCTTTTTGTGTGAAACCCAAACAAAGCTTAAGTAAAAAACCACTGTACATAAAACGTGGTGTAATTCCGTTTTAATAAATGAGTGTGCGTTTAATTCGTGCAAACTAGGAGCGATACAAATACACTCTCTGTATTAATACAAGTATTACAATTATTTATGTTACTACCTAAAAGCAAATTAATTCTGGTTCGGGTGTTTTTGTTTGGTGCAAGTTACAAGATTATCACCCGGTTTTTGAAAAGCTGATCAAACCCAAAAAAACTGACATGTAAACTGCATTATTGGTTGAATCTAGGACATAAAATACAGCTAGTGTTACCAGTATCAGCAACAGCCAATGAAATCACTTAACATGTGATTTGACATTCAATAGGTTTCCGGTGTTCTATGACCCAGTAACTGGGTTGTAGAGGTCAGATAGGAAGTCGCTCCATTTAAAATACTGGTATTCAGCTTCATCCGGTTAGACTGGGAGCTGACCCCAGACGAGTTGGAATAAGGCTAGCCTTATTCAAAAAAATCTACCTAGGTAGATAGATAGGTTTACAGTTATGCGTCAGTTTATAAATTTGACGTTTTATCCTCACGGTCATCAGTCATAAGTTCCTTAAGTGACAATCGCTTTTATTAACAGGCCAGAAGACGTAATCCACTTCTGGGGGGAAGTGAGCTGGTTGGAATAACCACCGACGACCGCCATGGGCCACGCACAATGTTCCGCTTGAAGGAGTAAGTGCGTTGATTAAATCTTCTAACATAGAACATGGTGGCAATCGCTTTCAAATAGTTTCAACAATATTTACTGAAACTTTTCAGTAGTTTAAGTCAATCGAATGCATTTTTGACTTTTCCATCATCTTATCGCTGACTACCACTTACTTCCACCGCGACTTCGTCCGCATGTTTTTCGTATTATCCCCTTCAAAATTCAAGACCCGTTCTAAAATCATTTAGCTAGGCATGGGCAGTAAATAACTCGAGCCGTTTGTTTGCAAGTCTGTCGTTTATAGTGAACAGAGAGTAATCAGTTTGTATTTAATAAAAGGTTCGGTTCGGTTCAAAGAAACTTTATTCCTAATAAAGACATAAGTCACTTACTTGAGAAAAATACTAAAAATATGGATTACAATACGTTCGGAAACATGAAACCTGTTCGCTATTCCGTTAAAACCCATAACTAGTACATCATACAAAAAATGTTGTAAACCGCTTCGTCTTACGCCTTGCAGCCACAACAGTACCGGATTTTAATCAAACCCATGCGAATTTACAAATGGCCGCTATTTCGCATACGGTTTCACTATATTTTTTACAGCTTTCAGATCGATTCGCGATTATATACTTCTTAAAAGGGACTGGTCATAAAATTAGGGTTGAAATGGAGGAATGCTTTTTCGTGCGGTTGGTGAAAGGGTTCCAAAAGGTTTGGGATCAGACTGCTGAAAGAGACTAATGAAAATCTTTTTTTTTTCCTTTATTTACCTACCTACGTATTACGCCTATATATTACCTACGTAATATAACGTATTTTTTTCAATAGTCAGATTACTTTTATCTGAGGAATAAATATTGCGCCTTGACAGTTTATTTAAAGAAAACTAGCTTCTGCCCGCGACTTCGTCCTCGTGGAATTTCACCCTCCCCCACTCACACTCTTAGGGGTGGAATTTTGAAAGCCCTTTCTTAGTGGATACGTCTCACTCTTCACAAAGAACACACCCTCCAAATTTCATATCTCTAGGACCAGCGGTTTAGGCTGTGCGTTGATATATCAGTTAGGACTTTGAGTTTTATATTTAAAGATAGATATAGATATGTCAAACTGTTTTTTTTTTCAGGATGGGAAATCATCAAATGACTCCTCCCGCTCTGGGTGGAGCGGAAGGGAGTGTCAGACTCTTACTGACTAAAACCCACCCGTGTTCCTTCCTTCGCCCTTTATGTTCCGGGCCAGCGGTAACCCTTTCGGACAATCCCGCTGACCCGGCAGGCTTCGGCCCTAACGGGCCCCTTCGGTTGATGCTGACATCTCTTTGAGGCGCGCGTGGAACACGTACACGCCGTCCGGCACGGGCCTGGTCCTGAATCAGGACCAGGCCCGTGCCGGACGGCGTGTACGTGTACGGGCGGAGAGTAATGGGTAGCTCACCGTCCGTTCAGGACTCCTGATCGGACGGTGAGCTACCCATTACTCTCCGCCCGCAGGCCCGCGCCTACGGTGGCCGGGAGTCGTCGCGCGGCTCCCGACGCCCGGAGCGTCTCCCGCGGCGGCTGGGACGGGAGGCTCTCTCCCTCAGCCATCCCGCCGCCTCCTTCGCTAGCAATGTCAAACTGTTTTAATTACTCTTCAGATAAAAGTTCTCGGACTATTGAAAAATCAGCCCTTAATCCTACTAATTTACAAACGTAAAAGTTTGTATGTTTGGATGTTTGACATGCCTCATCCACCAACCCGCACTGGGCCCGCTTGGTGGATTACGGCCCATTCTCTCTTACGGAAAGGAGCCCTGAATTTCAGATTATGCTGAAGTTTCAATTGCATGGAAATGATTGTCAAAACTGGTAAAGCAATAACTAGGTCGACTGTACAGTAATCATTTAGTACTTAATTAAGTTCACATAATGATGAGGATGTTTAGTATTTGGAAATCACATTACATCTAATAAAATAATTATATCAAAGAAAACAAAATAATCACATTATAACAAAGGTCTTTAATCCTTTCTTACATATTTAGTTCTAAGCGCGTTCACTTCAATATCAGAAAGACCGCAACAGAATTTACTCTTTGTGGCCATTTAAACACGCCTGAACGAAGCTCAAACATTTTCGGCGCTAGTGATATGTAATTCGTAGACGAATTCGATGCCGAAACGTGCTGCGGTCGGGTCTTTGAGCTTAATGTATTGATACAGTGAAAGGCGCAATTAAGGTCCAATCCAAGTTGGACTGGTTTAAGGATATTAGGGATTTTCGTTGATTCAATTTAGTAGTGATTTAGCACTTTACAAAATATAAAAGAATCTATCAAAAGGAAAAATAAAATACTGGCCAAGTGTGAATCGGACTCGCACACGAAGGGTTCCGTACCACAAGGCAAAAACGCCAAAAAAAAACACGTTTGTTGTATGGGAGCCCTTTTATTCTGTTTTTATTAGTATTTGTTGTTATAGCGGCAACAGAAATATCTGTGAAAATTTCAACTGTCTAGCTATCACAGTTCATGAGATACAGCCTGGTGACAGACGGATAGACGGATAGTGGAGCCTTAGTAATAGGGTCCCGTTTTTACCTTTTAGGTATGGAACCCTAAAAAAAAACCCTTAAAAATAAAATACAAAACCAAACCAAGTGATATGATTGCCATTACGTGGGTGTATAGTTATAGGTGTGTAATATATGGCATAATAACAGATAGTATAATATCACTTGAAATAACGTTCATATGATATAATTTTCATATACTTACTACAAAAATGTATAAACTTTTTTTTAAGTGAAAATTCCTTAGGCGCGTTGGGCATTTTTTGGGATGGGAAAAAACTATTGAACTCGCGGCATTGTTACCGTAAGCGACACCGCGCGAGTTTTGTTTATAAGACGATTAAAAAATACCCGCTTCGGATGTGTTCGGCTGTCCTCGGGACGAACTCGGTTTTAATGTACATCCGTTATGTCAGTGAGAGATGGCAAAGTATTTTTTTTGTTTTCACACTTCTGTCGGCACTCCCGGAGTGCCACTGCTTTTTCTTTTTTCGTGTGGAAACCTTCAAAGGGCATCCGACCTCCGGGGAGGGGGTCGGGGAATGTGGGATTTTTACCTCAATAAAGCCACCGGTGATCACCATCAGCACATAGGGGTGGTCCCAGTTCCTTTTAAAAGACCAATTCCGGAACCCCCCCGTGCAACGCCTGTAAAGCACATCTCTGGGAAAAAATTTCATATGATAGAATGTTATATTTCATATAACCTTCTTTACAGTGTACTACTATAGGTACATCTTTGTCGACCCCTTCGAGTCTTACTTGGCGTGATGTTGTGTGATAAAATCTTAGACCAGTCCAAAACAAACATAAATACAGACCTATCGCCAACGTCATCACATATGATATATTAGCAGTCCGGAATGACCGAAACCTATAAATTGACGCATTGTCTCAAATAATAGCATGATATGAACTGCTTATCATGCAAATGTATAGGGTATTGTGGACTGAGTTGTAATATTGTAAGTTATCAGGTGAGGAAATGCTACTTGGTTGATGGTTTTGGGTCTCAAGTAAGATTTCGAAGTCTATGTTTAGAACAAATAACTGCGCTGAGCTGTTGCTCCATTGAGTGGTTGCCCAATTGTTATTAGTTTTTTTTGTTTGTTGTTATTTGTTGTTGTTTGTTGTTATTTGTTGTTGTTGTTGTTTGTTGTTATTGTTGTTGTTGGTGCTGAGCTCCATTAATATGTTTAGCATCATTATGCTAAACATATTTCATTATCATCATAATCAGCGTACACAAATGCTACTGAGCATGAGGTCCTGGGTTTTATTCCCAGGTCGAGTAAAGTGTTATTAGGCTTTTCAGCAGCCCGGGGTCTGGAGTGGTGTCCGGTTGATGCCAATAGTCTCGCCCCCTTTTATTTAGTTAACTTCATTAGGACGAGCTTATACACATGTGTACCACAAGCAGTACAAATTTGTACAAGTTCGTCCCTGAGAGATATGACCTATTCCTTCATATAACAAAACTAGTTCTCACTTTAGATCAATCCCAAAAATTCGAGCCAGTATTTTGAACTTTGTTCTGGGCATTGATTGTCAACTTAGACTCTGGTTTAACGCCAGTTTTTATAATTGAACATGAAACATGATCGGAATAAAGTTTGAAATTCAAAAATTTTTCGGTAGTATTAATTTTGATTTAAAGACGACACTCGTTTCGTAATAAGGCAGTTAATGGTTTTTGCTAAAGCTACCGTGAAGGGTTGATGAGCCCTTCTAAGAAATCAAACAACGTTACGATTTCTTCACTTTTGTTATCATTTATTTTGACTGAACGTCTTGACATATTGCCGACTAAACTACTCTTTGAATAAACAAAAAAAACCTATTAAAATATTTGACACCCCGTTCTAAACTTGCTTGACTGTTTGAATGGAACTTGTGTTAAATTATAGCCTGAAGTACATAAGATTGACTTTAGCGGACAACATTTAGACCCAAATAGAATCGAATTTAGGCCATTATAGGAGTAATGGCCTAAAGATTCCGTTTGGGTCTGCTACTAGACAACAAAATATCATTATCAACACAGTACACAGATAAATACAACCACATAAGATGATAAAGCTCCGAGATGATACATCAGCACGCAGCCATAAACTTAGGGACTGAATGGAGGTCCTCGTAAAAGTGCTATCGGCATCCCTTCGGCAGGAAGACGAGACATTCAGAGCATTATCGCGTCACAGGATGGAATGGCACGGGGTTCTTTTGTTGGGTTTGCAGCTTCCGTATCAGAAATGTGTGGTCATATTTAAAGGTGTGCCTGTGCTACAAACCATCTGACTGAACAACTTCCTCCATGTCCCCAACATCGTGATCACGATAAAATTTTTCGCTGTCACATACAGCTGATTTTTTCGCAATTACGATATTGGCTCATTGGAAAGTTTGATGTTCCACACGCATAAATATGACCACACCTTTTATTTGTGATCTTGGGAACCTTAATGTCATAATAATAATAATAATTTCTTTATTGCCGTAAAAACAGGTTACAGAAAAAAAAAATTAGACCCTGGCTCCAGAGCTAGGTTAGGTACCTGTATTTCAGGAGCCAGTGACTTCATCCATTTAGGTTACAATCATGCAAGTTTTATGCAGCCTAAGGTGATTAAACTAAATAATTTAAAATTAAGTCTATTAGTAAATATTTAATTTATGCACTAAAAACAGTAGTATAATGAAAGCAAATAAAATCAAAATAAATCGAAAAAAAAACAAAATTAGAACAAAATCAGGATTTAAACAAAATAAATCATTAATACAGTAGTTTTATACGTAGAAGCACAGGGGCCGTATTACCCCCCTACTCTGGGTTCCCGCATTGTTGAGGCGGGGGGGGGGGGCTCAGTAGCCGTGGCTTGGTCACCCACAATGAAGCGAAGAGGAATCCGAGGAGGGGCCGGTCGTCAGGGCTTTTGCCGGTAAGCCGACGTCGTAGCGGCCAACAAGTAGGTTGCGGTGCTGCTTGGGCGACATCGCAACTGAGGCGGGACGCGATGTCGTATGGGAGGCATCGCGGCTGAGGGTTGGAAGCCGCGGCGGGAGAGGAGTGCTGGTATTTCGGTGCGCCGCTCTGCCTACCTTTCGCGGCTTTGACGGGGTCGCCACCATCGATGGCGGACGCGGTGGGGCCGCAGGGGAGGAGGAGTGTTGGTATGACGTAGGCCGCTCTCCCTGTCCTCTGCGGCAGAAAATTGACAGGCGGCGGGGTCAGTGACCTGACCCGTCGTTGGGGGACCAAAGGTGCCCAGACACGAGGTCGTCTGGCGCCCATGTGCTGGTTTGGTCCCTGGAGTGTTCACGGCGTGCTGGTGTTCTGGTGCGCCAGTGATGGGGAAGTACTCCCCAGAGGAGGGTCCGGTGACGGACAGCCGCGGTGGGTTCAGGATGAGTGCTAACGCGTGCCCGTGTTCCCTCCGTAAGCGGCAGAGCGGCAGGCGGATGTGTGTGAAACCAACGAATAACATCGCTTAAACATTTTCGTAACATTTTCGTAGCTTGGTATTGGTTACTTTTACACACATCCCTGGCTACGCATCCTTGCTCATATCTGGTGGAAAACCAGCCTAAGCCCATGTTCGCACTTAATTTTCAACGAACTGCTTAACGAAAGAAAAAAGAAAAGAAAGAAAGAAAGAAGAAAGAATTATTATTATTATTATTATTAACGCCGATGGGATGATGGGATGCTCGGTTGGATTCTCAATGCTCGGCTCGACACCGAGAGTTAAAAATCCAGTGTGCGAAAAAATCCCGCCGCGATATTTTTACGTCTGTGCGAACGTGGTCTTATGATTTAGATAGGATGTAAAATTACTTTAGTAGTGGTTGACAGGTACAATAACAGTCGTCTTCTCATAGACAAACACATGTTGACGATTCTACGTCGACTGATGAGATTAGGAGCGAATAAATAAAATACGTGGACTAAATAACAATCTGAAAGAAAGAAAAAATCTGGTGTAATACACGAATACAAGTTTAAAGCAAACGCTGTGCCTTTGTCGTGGTAAGATTTCAAGTTGTGACCCGACGCTTGTAGCGGAAGGACGCGCGAGCGCGCCCCCGCAGCTCGTGACCCCCTCAGCCGCCGCCGTCGCCTGATGCTGATGCTGCAGCCCGCGCGCCTCCACAGCCACCGCACGCCTCCAACCAGTCGTAGGCATGCTATGCATACACAGTAGTGCAAACGATGTTTTTGCAGACAGAACCAGTTGAAGAACTAATAGTATCCGCCTACTCGTACCGCGAATGCTAATTACTTAGGAAGTATAAAGGCTCCTTCAAATAGGCGCGACACGACACGCGACACAAAGGCACCGCAAGTCGCGCAACGAGCGGTGCCTTTGTGTCGCGCGCGATTACATCGCGTGTCGCGCGTGTTTGCCTTAAATATCTTCTTCTTATATATAAAAAATCTCGTGTCATAGTGTTTGTCATCGAACTCCTTCGAAACGGCTTGACCGATTTTTATTAAATTTTTTGTGTATACTTGGTAGGTCTGAGAATAGGTCGTAGGTTATTTTTTATACCCCTAAGTGATAAGGGTGGCCCTCTCTAGAATTTTTTTTGGAATTGAAACTTACACGGGTGAAACCGTGGGGCGCAGCTCGTATAATATTGTCTAGTATGTATATATTTGATTTTTTTCCCGACTTCAAAAAAGGAGTAGGTTATATTTTATCGTGTTTAAATATTTCCCAGAACGTTTGTGGAGTTTTGTTAGCTAATTTAATTTAACCTGTATAAGTACCTAGGTCAACAAGTAATTCAAGTTGTCTTTAATTAATTATTCTTGTTGTCTTCAATAATTAACTCTTGGAAACCTTTCACATTAATCACTTTTGATTAGAGTTCTCTATAACTCGTTCAATCAGCTCTGAGCTCAATAATATTCAATCAGTTAAAAGACTGAATCACACTAATATTATAAAGGCGATATTTTGTGAGTGTGTTTGTATGTTTGTTACTTCTTCACGCACAAACGGCTAAACGAATTTGGATGAAATTTGGCACACAGATAGTTTATAACCAAGATCAACACATAGGATACTTTGTATCCTAATATTTCCACGGGTTCGACACTTATGCGGGTAAAACGGGTGCGCCAAAGTTCACCTAAATTTTCAACTCCGATAATTGGATGTCCGAAAATGTTCTTTCTTTCTTGTGTCGTAAAAACGATGTAGAATGGATCCATAGGCTAGGTTAGGTAGCACTACAAATAGTATGAATGAAAACTTTAGGAAGAGTGATCATTCGGATTACAAATCATTAGGTAGAACAATTTCGGGTAAAGAACTTTAGGTGAGCCAATATGGACCCGGGTAAAACCGCTGGGCGCAGCTAGTACCATATCATTTATGAAACCAATTTTATTCCTGCCTCGTTGGTGTAGTGGTCGTAACCACGGGTCCTGGGTTCGAATCCCAGGTTATTTGGTTATGATTCCCACGTTATTTGGTGTTTCCGTCTGGCATTTTAAAAGGACAACGAGAATGTTAGAGATATTGCGTGTTTCTCATTGTTGTCAAGTTTGTCACTCGCAAGGATGACACTTCTGTCGATCTCATAATACCTACTTACTATGCGTTTTATGTGTTGCCTTCCCATATTTTATATCCATAAATTTCGTCAATATTGCCTCTTCATCGGAAGCGTAAATATAACACTCTCTCTTCCCGATCTCGTAAACTTTTATGACTAACAGGAATAAGTTCCTATCATAATATTCGACTGTAGTTGGTCCCTTTTTATTGCTGTTCGAGCGCTGTGGTAAGGGCCCTCACTGACGGGTGAATATCACCGTTTCGTTACCGAATCGATGAACAGCGTTTCATCGCGAGTTTTTCTCGATGGGTGAGGCCCGTAATTAATGTATAAAAAATAATCAGCCGTTTCCTACATTTTGATGAGTTATGTGAACATAAATGTAGAGAACAGCTGATTTTTTTTTGCGATTTCATATTAGTAAATATGTTCATAATGGTAAGTACAATGACCCCATGCAACGAAACGCGCGTGCATGACAATGTTCTTTTTTTAAATTTGAGTTGCATAATGAAATGTGGTACAACATTATAACACTCGTTTGGATGACATTATGGTTACTATGACACTGGTTGTTTTAATGTTGGCAATAAGCTAACTTTTTCAGAAACTTTTATAAAGGATTTATAGCATGGGTGTAATCTATATAAATTAAAATTAAGTGCTATTCGTTAGTAAACGCATCATTTGAGAATGGCTGGACCAATTTGGTTATTTTTTGTATTACCTATAATGTTCGTACGCCCTGGTGCGCACGGGCGCGTTTTTCCTGCGGCATTTTTTTTCGCGCATTTGATTTTCAACGCACTGAAAAGAGATTTGAAAATCGAACAGTGTGTTTTATTGACGTGGTGAGATGCTGTTTGTTGGATTCTCAATGCACAACATCGAGAGTTGGAAGTCCAGTGCGCGATAAAATACTAATATTTTTACGTCGGTGTCTATGTGGGCTAATATAGTCCGAATTAAGGTTCCTACAAACAGGCGCGACACGCGATAAAATCGCGCGCAACACAAAGGCACCGCAAGTCGCGCAACGAGCGGTGCCTTTGTGTTTCGTCGCGTGTCGCGCCTGTTTGTAGGAGCCTTTAGGTTTTTTCGAAAGAGAAATTGCAAAAGTTTCCCGGAAGATTGTCAAAACCGGCAGAATCTGGGCGTCCTTTTTTCTATGGGATATTTGTTTGAACTTTTGAAATCTGGACAGGGAAACGTTCGTAGGGTCAGTTAGTCACACTAATATTATAAAGGCCAAAGTTTGTGAGTATGTGTGTTTATATGTTTGTTACTTCTTCACGCTCAAACGGCTGGACCAATTTTGATAAAATTTTGTATGGACGTAGCTGACACCCTGGATTAACATATAGACAACTTTTTATCCCGATATTCCCACAGGATAGACATTTACGCGGGTGAAACCGCGGAGCGCAGCTAGTATAAAATAAAACACAAACTCTTCTATGATCGTATTTATTATTACTACTTACTCATTTTCAGTGCACACTTGTAAACAAACAATCATAAATTATAGAGGCTGAAACGGTGTTGTTATGATAGAACGAAATAATAAAAATACTTGTGTTTATTTCTCACCAACAAGCCATAAAGATACAAATAATATTTTACACACAAGAAATAGCTAACGATTTTTGGTTGTGGATCTCTGGTGTCTGTGGTAAGAAAGAAAAGAAAAGAAAGAAAATACGTTTATTTGCGGCAAACATGACGCATAAAAAAAAAAAAACAAACAAAATAACAATTTGGGAGAAAATATGCGTCACATCTACGCAAAACGGCCAGCATAATGGTAGATAGTAACACCTGTAATACAGGTCACCAGGTAAATAAAGCTTAGATAGATCATTTACAGTAAATTTATTGGTTGGGATGTTCTTCAGAATGGTCATGTGCGTAGTACTCGCAACCGGCGTGCGTGCCAGGGGGCCTAAAAACGCCACTTTGGAAGAACCATAAAAGGGAATCATAATATGGCGAAGACAGTCCGTGTTTTTCTTTTTTTCGCTGCACTACGTAGGTATAATCAAAGAGATTGGGATTAGATTTGGATTGGATTAATTGGTATTTTACACAGACAAAAAAAATACTGAAAAATCCTTCACCAATGGGATTTGGTACGATTAACTTAATAGTTAACTGTCCATTATGATTCATAATGTTATCCTTTTATGATTCTGCCAAAGTAGCCCTTTTGGGCCCCCTAATGTTTCATACATTAGGGGGCCCAAAAGGGCTACGTCAACGAAGCAAAAGGAGTACAGTACCCGGCGATAAATATTGCACATCGACCTTTACCTTTTTTGTATTTTATACAAAGAATAAAAATAATTATCAAAAGAAGCAATTCATAATTGTTTTAACAGCTCCTAATAGATACCGGACTGTTTGTATTTCGTGCGACAGAGATAACGCTCTACGAAGCCGAAATTAGCCGATTGTCTCTTTCCAAAGGTCGATGTGCAATATTTATCGCCGGGTACTGTATGTAAGGAAGGATCATAGCAGGTGGCGTTCTGTAGATTCTGTTTACCCCCGTGGGAAGAAGGCGTGAGTCTATGTATATATGGGTGTTAACTCGGCTCTCTTGTAATTCTTATTGAACAAGTTGACTTTTTGACTGTTTCAGTTAAAGTAATAATGTGATAACTTTTGAGTGTATGCCAGATTTACGTACGTCAAGTTTTTAATCTTTTTTTTGGTGCATTTCTATGTCAGATCTGACATAGAGATTTTGCCAAAGTAGAAACAGCCACACCACAAATTAAACAAGTCAATATTAATTGATGCAATTCTAATATAAACACTGTTTCAGCCACATGTCGGTAAACCTAAACAACCACAAAATAACAATAATTGAATCGTTTAAATGAAAACAAGCATCGCATTGCTTTTAATTAATTTTTAACAATATTAGTAAAATTATTCTACAAGGTGTGTTCAAATTATTTTAAATATTTAAAAAAAATATTTTTTTTAAGAATTTTATTTTTTAAATTGTTATCTGTCAAGCCTCTTGTTAAATGTAATTATGTATGTCGTAATGTAAGAGATAATAATTAACAGGAATTTGATTAATTAATTAATTAGTCAGCTTTAATAAAAAAAGCTACTTATTTAGTCTTTTTAAATTTGTTACACCTTGTATTTACAAAATTATAATAATTGGCCTGAAATAATCTGATAGCATACAAAACAACCAAACTTGAACATAATTATATTTAATTTGATACCTAATGATGAAGTAATTTTTTTCAATATAAATCAGCGAATATTTTAACTATAAGACATCATTCAGCAATTTTTATAATTATTTCATGTCGGAATTAGGATTATAAAATAAAATATATAGGTATATAAAAAAAATGTGTTAATCAACTCAAAATAATATTGAATCAATTTTATAATACTGAACGATGGGAATATAATTCAGGGTCGAATTATATTGTCTAGCGAAACTTCTCAGCAGTGATGAATATCGATGTCTAAACACGATAAAATAAAACAGACTTTGTCTTTGACTTTTATTTGAGTTGATCAAACATTAAGCAACCACACTACCACTGATCGCTCATCCTAAAAAAAAACTTTTTTTTATCATGTTACCTATAAATAATAAAAAAATTAAAGTTTTTTTTCGATACCCATCATGTCTGCGAGGTTTCGTTAGCTAATTTAATTTGACCCTGAATGTATACATATACAAAAGCAATCCCTAATTCAGACATGAAATAAAATACTATTAGCCAAAATCACGTTCAAACTTGTGAATTTATCTAACTACCTAATATATATCACAAAACACAGACGAGATTTGTAAGCGATTAAACACCATAATATTATTTACATAAATTTATAATACTTCACTGTTATTTTATTATTTACTTAGGATTTAAGCTTAGGTACATTAAGTTAAAACTTAATTATTTGACACTCATTTAAAATATTAATTTTACATAATTTTTAAATATTTGAAAATGACATTTCTACCTAGTGATTTCCACCATTTTGTCGATAACTTGTAGTTTCCCCAAAAATAGTGGTGTCGATTTAAATTGCACTTAAGTAGAAAGTTTAAACACTAATAATAAGATATAAATAAGTATAAAAGTATGATACTTCTACTTCTTAAGAGGGCGCCGACCAAAAGCCGACCGCGCATTGGCGCCCTGATCGTTTGTTTGGTTATTTATTTTATTTAAAAATGAAAATGCAGAAAATAAGTACTTTAAGTTGTGCTCCACAAGATTATACGTTAATACTATTATAAACGGTAGTTTTACACTGTTTAGTTTTATTATAATAACGGATAATAGTGGCCACTATAGTCCGTTTTAGTGATTCTAAAATAAAAGAAATAAACAAACAAACGATGAGGACGCCACGAGGCGGTCGGCGTAGCCTTAAGGAAAACAGCCCAGGTTCGCACAGGCGTATTTTTATCGCGGCGATTTCTTTTCGCGCACTGCATTTTCAACACTCAGTACTGAGCCGAGCAATTAGAACCCAACAGAGTGCATTCCAGCGCGTCAAGAAAACACAGTTGGACTCTCGGCAATAAGCAGAGCGTTGAAAATCAACTGCTCCAAAAAATGCGAACCCTGGTTTATGTGGCATCAAAATTCGCTTCGTTGTTCGTGCACCATTTTCAAATATTTCGTTTCGCAACTTATTTTAATCGTTACAGTTTGAACTGCACGTGGACGTTGCCTTTATCGTTCGTTATTTAACTTTTTGATCGTTACCCCGAGTCCTAATAGAAAGCGATCGTCACGTTCATATGTCACTTTTTGTTCGGAAATCCGTTTGCGCCCTCTATCGGTGTGACCACGCGTTCCGTTTCACCGAACAAAAGTGACATATGAAGGTGACGATCGCTTTCTATTAGGACGCGGCCATAATCTTGTGTAATCAATTACATTAGAATATTTTAGAATTATTTTCTACCATTTATCGTTTATTTTTAAAGTCCCACTACACGTCAAAAGAGTTTCATCGGAATTTTTTACAATGACTCTTAAGCAAAAATATGGAACTTTTAATTTTATATTACATTACACATTATACTTGTAATAGGTACTTATTTATTTAAATATTTCGAACTTGCTTATTGGTAAAAACGTGTGCTTTAAATGATTTCATTGTGTGCCTGACATATTTTTATTTTATTTTATTTTAATACTGTAATCTGACAAAATAATTTTCAAACCATGTGCACTGTGCTGTGAATCAGTTTCTCTATTATTCGATACGGTTATATTAATTATTATTAAAATATAAATATTATTATGATTATGAATCGGTTATATTTCAAATTATGTGCTCTGTCAAATAAATTATTATCTCAATTACAATTTTAATAAACCATGTGGTAATAAAAAAATACATTGTGTGTTTTAATTTGATATACATATATCAGGGTTTTTCAACGGAATTACTCGTTCACAAATTGCCACATATTATGACCACCAGCAGATTAGATCAAAATGACTAGTCATTTTTCATTATTTTTTTCTTTTTAACCGTGTTTTGTTAATCCTCTCTGGTTTGATTTATTTAGAAATTTCGCAGGTTTCAAGTAATTTATTGGACACTTTTAGAGACATAGCATAAAGCTTAAATCCAGTGACAGGTGTGACAATTTTATGGTAAACATACACATGTTTACCATAAAATTCACACAGACACACGTCTGTGTGCGAGTTAGTAATCATTTGTATGTTTGTGTGTGTGCATTATATGTTAGGTGTTTGTATGTGTATATTGAATTTATTCTACAATTTATATGGACAGCAAGTATAATTTGAATTAAAACCGACATTTAAAGTTTTTAAAACGTTTTATATTCTGAAATATAGATTAATTATATCTTCGTCTGCTAAAATTTGGCTTACCGCTACATATAGTGATATATTCTCTATATACAATACTCCCCTAAAAGGCATAGGATAATAAATACACAGTGGTCCGTTAATTATTATCTAAAAGCCCTACTTTTATGGGGTTTTTCAAAAATAAATACACTGATCAAAAAATGTTTAACACTTAGCTCACGAAGCACGGGCGATTTTTTTACGGCGCACTGGATTTTCAAGCCTCGGTATTGTCCAACAGATTATTAGGTATAGTAAACTATGATATTTATAACTAGAGTAATACTCTTTTTGATCAGTGTTAATAGGCCCGTCTAGAATGAAATTATTTTAGGAAAGGAAAAAAATACTTCGCGGTGTTTTTTTTTTTCTAATTTGCTTGACATCGAAGAATATTATAAATAGTGCCTCGTATTTGAGGTCTCGAATTTGATTTCCAGGTTGTGCAAAAGTGCATTAAGATTTTTATTTTTATATCATTCCTGAAATGGTTTTCTTGTCCCCCACTGAAAAATGTCATCGATTTACATTTATTTTCAATGAGTTTCATTTTCCTTTCCATCCGTAGAACACATTTTCTCCTTAAATAATATTCATGAATTCCTATAATTTAATTATACAAAAAACGAAACAAAACACAAGTGCTTATTAATAACATAAAACAGATAATTTCGCGAAAATCAGAAATAAGGTTCTATTTTTTAAATAATCCTTTCCTTGTCACTTAGTCCAAGTACACCACAAATAGTTGTCTATGATCACTCTATACACAGCATGATTATTTACTAAATAGCACATTTTATCCTGATATCGACATTTTTTTTTCTTTTCCTGATAATTATATATATATATAAAAAGAAACCCACCCTTGTGACCTTGCACAGTGAGCAGAGTTACATGATCGAGGGTCAAAATATTTCGAAATAAATTTAGATTACCTGCGTAAAATTTCAAATTCGATAGCAATGTTGCTCACTGAGAAAAATGGCCGTGACATACATACATCGAAGTCCTGTAAGGTTCTGTACTGATAGGTATTTTAGCTACTTAGAACCTTAAAAAGGAAAAGCAGGGGTCAGACACATAAAAAAGTAACAATAATTATTTGATGTCACAATCAAACTTATTAACATAGATACACAAATAGAATTAGGGAGTAAAAATATCCATGAATATTGACAACTTTTTGTGTGCAAACAAAGTATACGCATACTTTGCATACGCGTACGTATTGGGAGGCACGTGATAATCTTTCTCCACTTTTTTGGTGTTGTTTTATTTCGTGGTTATATAACTCTTATCATCTGCCGAGCCTTTTCCCAACTATGTTGGGGTTGGCTTCCAGTCTAACTGGATGCGGCTGAATACCAGTATTTTACATGGAGCGACGTCCACAACCCAGTTACTGGGTAATATGATCCCCTTTGTAAGACTGGTTGTTGTTGCTGACTACCCGTAACGACTGTTAAAGATCCATGAATAACAGCCGGGAAAAACGGCTTAACGCGTTTTCCGAGGCACGGAGGGGTCTCGGTATTTAAAGATGGTCACCTATCCACAGACCAACCGGGGCAAGCGTAGCTTAACCTGATCGATCGACCTGTGCGTCTGTTATTATTTAGCCGCGGGCCCCTCTGGTTATTTAACTCTTATGTGGGAAAAAAAGACATGTTGTGCCGACCCCAAATAAATCAGAATAAGTACAGGAGAATTATGACGAATGATAATTAACTCCCTTGTGTGTTTTTTCTAGATTTTTATACCTGTGTAATACAGGTATAAAAATTTCAAAATAATCGAAACTCGATTCTGTATTCAGCTTCCATTGCACAATTACAAAATCTTATTCATCTGGAAAAACTTTTAAAACAATGTATGCTATATGCTTACATAATATATATATATATATATATTTATATAATAAATACATATTTGTCATAAAGCAGGTACGAATTAACAATTACCTTAAATTATATTAAAATTAATTCGATTTATTGATTCGACTAGATTACAGACTAGGTTATCATTTTGACTAGATATTTATAATTATGCTAGGTTGATATTGACGCCCACGCCAGCCACGAACTCATCTCTTATAAGTGGTAGAAGGGCTGCGTGCCTGGAACAAGAAAATAAACATTAATAAAAATGATAATCATAAAAATAAGTAAATCCTAAATTGGGACAACCTGTATAAAGGATGACAGCAGGAAGCGCAGCCTGTTGCCATGGATTCAGTAGGTACAGACGCCAGCACATCAAGCTACCCGAAACTGTCAAATTTTCCCAATCAATTTTGAACCTTATTTTTGAACCTTTAGCGATAAAGTTGAAAATCTATTAAAGAAATTTGATAGATTGTAGTAACTTGATGTGCTGGCGTCTGTACCTACATGATTCTGGACGTTTGTTTGTTGCAATGTCTCCTTGGTTACTAAAAAAAAAATTGCTGTTCCATACATTTTGACCGCGTATTTGCACTTTTTTATGAAAGAGTAGATTTTTTTATTGAGAACTGACGAAAACATTCAAACAAACAGTCCTGGGCTGAATTGTATCATGGTTTCAGTTTGCGCGTCCCTGCCAGCCTCTATAAAATAGTTGGATCAGTATGTGTGATATAAAAATAAACTTGTTTTAACCAAAGTTATCATCTGCAACGCCACGCTACCTCTTAAAAATCAGAGAATGAAGCACACTTCGGGCACGGTAATATTATCTATACAGTATTGTGACTCGGCCCTGTTCTAGAAATAAATTACCTACAGCCGCGCGGTACGTAAACACGCGATAGGGCTGCCTGCATACAGTATTTTAATTTCATCAACCTACTTGAATTTCTTTCTAGTTTTGTGATAATTACATTTTTTATTAAAAAAAATGTAATGTGGTATGAGAATGGTAGATAATGACGCTCACTGTCAGCTCTTCAAGCTGACTCCCAATTATTTTGTAATATTCTTAAAACGAAATTCGTCGCTCGCATGACTAAAAGTCCTATCTCATTTTTCAATTTTTTTAGCAGACCTAGTTGTCCTAACTCAAATCAGCTAAAAATGAGATTGGACTTTTAGTCACGCGAGCGACGAATAAAGGCTCCTACAAACAGGCGCGACACGCGATATAATCGCGCGCGACACAAAGGCACCGCTCGTTGCGCGACTTGCGGTGCCTTTATGTCACGCGCGATTTCATCGCGTGTCGCGCCTGTTTGAAGGAGCCTTTATGCCATCAATATATAAAATATTCATAAAGGTTATATGATAAATCCAAGCAGGCTAAGGGCTTTTATACACACGGTTTTCTTTCCGTGAAAAGCTATGGTTTATTCGCCATGTGTAGGCATGGTCATCAGTATTGTATGGACCGCTATATGGAAGTTTCCTGTTGTGCAGTGGAGGTCGAGCGGTAATGGCCACGACACAAGTAGTAGGTCTCGGGTGCGAACCCAGGTAGGCGCTTTACTTTGTGTAAATTATTTCACCACCACAGCCCTTAAAACGGTGAAGGAAAACATCGTGAGGAAACCGGCATGTTCTAGAACCAAAAATTCGAAAACGTGTTACATCTACCAACCCGCACTGGGACCGCGTGGTAGATTACAGCCCACTCCCCGGAGAGAGGAGGCTTGTGTCTCAGAAGTGGGAATATTATAGGCTGATGATGCTTATCTCTACAGTAGGTACTGTACAGACTAGGGATGTTACGGAACTTCGGTTCCGATTCCGAAAAGTCGGAATTTCCGATTAATTTTACACCTCCGATTCCGATTTCGGTTCCGATAATTTTGAATCGGAGTTAGACCGAAGTTCGAAACGCACGCACGTGACTAGAGCGCCTACAAAAAAGTTTTAACTTGTCGCCAGGGTAATGTTTGTTTATTTTATACACGCTCGCGCTCAGTCTGTTTATTGTTTTGTTTGTGGATGTTAGAAGAAAATAGAAGAAAGATGTTTTAAGGGACCCCTTAATACACCTTTCTTCTACTTCCGCCCCGGTTCCAGTTCCGATTCCGGTTCCAATTCCGATTCCGGTTCCGATTCCGGTTCCGATTCCGGTTCCGATTCCGGTTCCGATTCCGATCAATCAAATTTAAAACCTTCGGTTCCGGTTCCGGTAAAACGACTTCCGTAACATCTCTAGTACAGACGCCCACGAATTTGACGAAGTGTGTGTGGGTACGCACACTTTAATTCCATTCCAGCCTACAGATTCCTTTGGCCACTGTTTTATACTCAACCATAGGATGGAACACGTGACAGAGAGGCACGTGTATAGACGTGTATACTGCTGCTTCTAATTATAAAGTGTTGTATTGAATCTCTCGGGGTTTGAGTTTTATGTTTTCTGTCGGTCGGGAGTCAGAAATTGCTTCTGATTTCAAAAGAAGACCAAACGAGTATTAACGGGGTTCGTAAAGATATTTCCGTTATTTCAACAACGAAATTCTTCCATAGCAACGCGTCATGTTCGTGAAAGGTCGCCATTTGAGACTGGTTATCTCTTGGCTTATTTTTAATCTTATATTTTGAATTGTTTTTATCATTTGATTTTTTATATTGTTCTTACATATAGAAGCAACAAAAATAATGTATCCAGGATTCTGTAATATCTTAATTGGTAAGCAAACCGATTCGTTGTTCAAAATCAAAAGCCATTTATTCAAATTAGGCTGAGAATCAGCGCATTTCAAACGTCAAAATTACAAAAGACAGTCCCCCAAGACGCCCGCCCTTCACCACTTCCTAGTGCTTTCGCTTGGAAGAAGAAGTGGCGCAACAAACTCCCCAGCGGCACAACTGTCTGTTCAGTTTTTGTTTAGAGGAACCGAGCATTAACCTTTCTGCCTATATTTATTTCCGTTTTAGCGTCCGTCCTTCTTTCAAGTAGAATATAGAATACAAACATTCGGTTAGAGTGCCTAAAAAGGCCACTTTGGGAGAATCATAAAAGGATAACATTATGAATCATAATGGACAATCAACTGTTAAGTTAATCGTATCCAATTCCATTGGTGAAGGATGTTTCAGTTTTTTTTTGTCTGTGCTAAAATATCAATCAATCCAATCCCAATCTATACACCTATCCATAATCCTTCCTACCTATCTATAATCCTTTGATTATACCTACGTAGTGCAGCGAAAAAAGAAAAACACAGACTGTGTTCGCCACATTATAATTCATAATGTTATCCTTTTATGATCCCGCCTAAGTGGCCTTTTTAAGCCCCTTGCAGGAACACACAATTCAATTCCTGCCATCCTACGACCGGTCAATCAAAATCGTGAAATTGTCCAATTGGTTGACAAATCCGACTCCGGTTCGTCGGTCAAACAGAGCTGTTAGAGCAACGAATCTGTGTGTGGACAAAAGCTCGAGCGAGAGTAGATTTTCGTCACAAAGTAGTTAATAAAGCGTAAATGAGTTGCATCGTGTGGCCATTGAAATTCTAGTGCTGTGACATTCTGCTTACTTGAGTGAGTGATTTGAGTTTTCATAAAATAGTCGTTCAGGATTATATAAACTTAACGTATTAATGATTTTGATTCGGTAAAGTCATAATATTACGGTCGTGGATCATAGTTTGTTCAACATACAACCTGATACTGACCTGCAAATTGCAAAAAAACCTAAGGAAATTTGAATTTCGCGGGCTACTGTGGCTACCGTTAAACAAAAATTATTCCAAGAATAAAATAGGTGTGAAATAGAAACATTGTTTTTAATTTGACTGGGACAGGATTCAAACTATGAACGGTAGGGATGTCACGTACTGCCAGCGTTTAGTTTGGTTGTTCATACTCGTTGAGCCGCGAGTCGCATGGTGGGGCACGTATGCGATGTTTGTTGACAAGTCTGTCCTGTGGCAGGGCTGTCAAGCTCTTTATTAAGGAACGCCGACGGACGGAGCACTATCTAAAAAATTATGATTGACGTGTAAAAGTGTTTGTGCAAACCTACTTACAGAAATAAAATCATTTATCATTTATCATTTATCATTAAACTATCAACGATTTTCTCGTTCAAGAAACGTACTTACAAAAGAGTGTAGGTCCCGGGTAAGTAAAAGAGATACTTATATGTATTAATATTTGATCGCTGACTGCTCACGCCACTGTATCGCGCCCCGATGAGTACTCGTTTATCGCAGCGACAAGAGCTATCAAAGAGAGTACTCGCTCAGCGACGCTCGCTTGGCGGGCTGAACAGTCGCTGAGAGACTCAACTGAATAGACAGCTGTGCTGCTGGGAAGTTTGTTGCGCCACTTCTTCTGCCCAGCTAAAGTACGAAGAAGTGGTGAAGGGCGAATGTTTTGGGAGAATGTCTTGTGTAATTTTGCCGGTCAAAAAATTCTTTTGTTTTTTTTTTTAATTTTTAACGCTCAGTACATAGCCATAAATTTGAATTCAAAATTGGCGATGGGACAAATGCCTAACTAGGATTCGTTATTTGTTATCGTTGCAATTTAGCTTGTGAAATTTTTAATTTTTTTTAGTAGTTATCTTCGGTTATTGTCAAATTATAAGTGTTTAGATAAGTAAGTTTGTTTGAAGATTGTAATGATTTTTAAGACAAATCCAAAACGACAAGGCTAACAGACCTCGATAGATTTCAATTTACTAATTCGACAAAAATGATCTCTGAATCTGTATAAAGTTTTATTTAGTTTAGTGTTATTTTACGTTTTATTTATCTATCGACACGGAAACCCTCGTGCTTTTTACACACTATCAATACCATTCCAGACTTTCATTGTCAAACACGTTGACATCTTGTCCTTTGGTGACAGCCCTAGCTAGCTTATGCATACACTGGACAGAGGAATAAGTTTCCAAATACACCGGTATCAACTCCCGATTGTACTTGGTAATTAGGGTTTCACGGTATTTGGACAGCCCGTAATACCAGCCAGCAGGGTTTGGGATTCGGAATCATAAGGTAGTAATAATAATAGAAATAATGACATGTGGAATGTGAGCTCGGCTGTCATTGTGCCGATTGTCGCATCGGTCAATGGTCTTATAGCCGAAAGCCTCGATCAACATCTATCGAGGCTCTCGTTAGGCGGTTGGATCAAGGGCCTGATTCAGAAGGCAATACTCCTCGATACGGCTTGCATTGTGAGGAGGTTCCTGTCTCTGGAGCCCTAACCACCGGTAGCTTGGACCCTGCTTCCGACACCGGCGGACAACTATATTTTAATATTTTTAAATGTTTTTTATACTTATTTTTATATTTTAAGAAATATTTAAGAATGTAATAGAATAAGATAACTCAATAAATAAACGAGTAATAATAGTAGTAATCATAATAAAAGAAAAATTATAAGTGTGTTGACACAGGGATCACCATGACAGCAATTCGAATTGCAAAAGATGGAAAGATTTGGATGTAAGAAAGTAGAGTATTTCAAAGAAGATTCAAGATTGAAGTTGTATTTTCTGGAAAAAAAATTCAATACATTGTAATTTGAAGCAATTTTTTACGTACCTACTGTAGGAACAACAGGTAACAACAATGCTAAATGCAATGCTCCCCGCGTGTACAGTTTAGTGGCCAATGATCGTCTTTCCCATGCTGTAGCAATACCTTGTGTTCTGTATGCAAGAAGCGTCGAGTGGCTTGTGGCTAAGTAATATCTGCCGCTGATCGATCAGGTCAAGCTACGCTTGCCGCGGTTGGTCCATGAATGGGTGACCATCTTTACATACCAAGACCCCTCCGTGCCTCGGAAAGCACGTTAAGCCGTTGGTCCCGGCTGTCATTCGTGGATCTTTGACAGTCGTTACGGGTCGTCAGAAGCTCGAAAATCTGACAACCAGTCTTACCAAGGGGTATCGTATTACTCTGTAACTGGGTTGTGGAGGTCAGATAGGCAGTTCTTTGACAGCCGTTACGGGTCGTCAGAATCCCGAAAATCTGACAACCAGTCATACCAAGACTGGGAGTCGACCCCAACATAGTTGGGAAAATGCTATGCAGATGATGCAAGAAGCGTCACTGTGCTTATTACCCATGGTTATAAATCAATAGACTTTATACTAGATACTGGATTTTTATTTATAACCTTTTATTTACTTTAATTTTTAACCTTTTATTTACTTTATTTACTTTAACTTTTTTATTTTAATCAGGATATCAAAGGTCCCGACATATACGTTTTACCGCTTCTGTTAATAGTGACCACCAAAAACATAAATGTAAAAAGGAGAGCCAAGTTCAATACAAAAATTATGCTTGGCTGTGGGCTTCGCCGCAAAAAGAATGGAGATCTAAATGAGTGCCAAGTTCTATGCAAAATCGAAATATGTATTTATAGGAACAAAATAACATTATGAACAAGTATTAAACTCTATTTCTTTGCTTTATTGGATACCTATAACAATTGCTGTTATATAAAAATGTGAGATCTTAAAGTAGCTTAGATTTGACTTGGCCAGTTTTCATTACATCAGTCATTTTATAAAGTTATTCAACATTTTAATTCTGATAAAAACTGGTAAATAATTATTTTTCGACTTATTGTTATTTTTTGATTTTTCCCATCGCTTACATACAATTACCGAGCTGGATTCCTAATTTCATCCTTCTAGGTCATCTGGAAGTAGGTTAGATTTAGGTACTATATGTCAATCAGTCAGTCAGTGCTAAAATTTACGACTTTTTGACCTTCATATCTTCATGAAATTTGGGTTTCTACATGTCCCTAAGGATATAATTAAAAACACGTAGTTTTATGTGTTTACGTTAAAGAGGTTTGGAGTTATACTCCAAACCTGGGTCAAAAGTGGCACCAAGTGGTTCGTGTAAAAACACACACTCGGCGCTGGCTAGCCAGTTACTTTGCTTAAACTTGGCTTGACACGCTGCCGCGTATCTACATAATATGAATGACTGTTACATTATGAAATGATAGAGAAAGTTATAAAAAAAGTTCCGGTCTATGAAGACCTGTTATTGTCATCAAAAGACTTGAATATTAGCATAATCAGCCCATATTAGAACAAGCAGCAAGTTTCCACTGCTGCAACACAGGCCTCCTTTCTGTAACAGGGCGTGTGCTGTAATCCACCACAGGCCCAATGCGGGTTGGTAGATTTCACAAGTCAAGTATGAATTTTAAGTTACAGGATATGCTGGTTTCCTCACGACGTTTTCCTTCACCGTTTTGAGAACAGTGGTGATTAAATAATTAACACAAAGTAAAGTGCCTGCCTGGCTTTGAACCTACGACCTTATAACAAATAAAAAAAAATTAATTATTATTATTTTAATTTTTATTTTATATTTTTTAATAATTTTGAAAAAAAAAAAATTTTTTTAATGAATCGCGTGTGTTTGATATAAATAAATAATAATAATAATAACTCGTAAGTCGCGGCCATTACCACTGGGCCACCACTGCTCTAAATATAAGATAGTTATCCAACTTAAATGAAATCGATGTTATGTATGAGTCGTTAGTTGGTATCGCTCCCTGCATCAAACCCTTGACCTAGCTACCGAACGAGAGCCTCTTCAGGTATTGCTCGATGCTTTTGGCTATTAGACGATTGACCGAAGCTATTATAGATATGTACTATGACCGCTCCGAGCTACCTGGTCACTGTACTGTACTTCCAGTCATTTAGATCATGTTTTTGTATTGAAGCATACCTGGGAACCTTCTGACTACGGAGATATTGAAGCTTAAAGTTCCAACTTTTCTAACTGTTTTTCGCGAAAACTGGTTTTAAATGTTATAATAACCTAACTTTAAAAACTTCCAAAACTCCTGTGCCGTTGCATGCACAAAAAACCACTATATTTTTCGTGCATTCCATTGCGCGCTGCCCTGAGGAAGTACTATTAGTTATTCTGTGTCTGAGCAGTGATTTTTTACCTACATCAAGTATAAAAGTAGTTTCCGAGCTATTGACATACTTGCTATAGCCCCTGCATTTGCGCGCTATTGCTATTGTTGCTTTCTATTGTAATTTTCGGATTACTGTTTTTAACATTGCGCTAAAGTAAAAATATTGATTTATTCCGGTCTGATCCCCCTCCAGGGGAGGGGCCCTCAATGTTATTAAAGTTTGATGTACGGAATGCGTAGATAGTGGCTATGTGATGGGCCTTTTTACGCCCTGTATTATGGGAATCAATTGTTTCTACTAACGCTGCCATGGCGATTTACAGTAACCATCTAAGGAAAACGGATCTCATATCAAGTCGCCACAACATGAACTTTATGCCATAAAGAAGATGATAGCGAAGTCCTTCTCTAAGATCTTATCTTGTC
This sequence comes from Luperina nickerlii, assembly GCA_963855955.1. Classification (NCBI taxonomy): domain Eukaryota; kingdom Metazoa; phylum Arthropoda; class Insecta; order Lepidoptera; family Noctuidae; genus Luperina; species Luperina nickerlii. The sequence continues at coordinate 4,895,507 of OY979684.1, read as the reverse complement.
TTTGAGAATTTGAACCTCTTTCTTATACAAAAATTATCCTAGAAGACTCCATACATAGTACCTCTTCTTCTACCTAACCTTTTCCCAACTACATATGTTGGGGTCGGCTTCCAGTCTTACCAGATGCAGCTGAATACCAGTATTTCATATGAAGCGACTGCCTATCTGTCCACAACCCAGTAACTGGGTAACACGATACCTCTTGGACTGGTTGTGAGACTTTTGGGCTCCTGACTACCCGTAACGACTGTCAAAGATCTACGAAGACCATAGTCTAGTCTGTCACCATAGTCTGACCATAGTCTGTTACAATTTAAACAACTAATTTCAAGATCTTACTTCTTGGCAATCGGCAAAACAAAGGCTTCGTTTACCAGACCATACATTTGCGAAAGAAGCCACGACCCAATAGGTATTTGTTTCTAAAAACAAGACGGCCTTACCTTACAAGAGTGTGGAAAACATTTCTCTCAAGGCATGGCAACTCTAAATGTGCTGAGTCATCACACGCTTTACCAGCGATATGGTACCAACCAGAAGCCACTTATCTTTTATCAAAGTTATCTATTAAAATACTCACATAATCTACATCCCTTTTTGGAAGAGGCTCATGTCCAGCAGTGGACTGGGATACGCAGAGTAGTATGTCAGCGGCTGTCTACATAGAAAGGTTTAAAACTGTTAATTTCTCACAAACCATGCCTGATAAAAAGCCACTCTGAAAACGGTAGCAGCCCTAGCTCATAGGGTTGGGTTTAATACTCACTCATGGGGAGCGGGCCACGCAGGCGCGTGTTTGTGTGTGGCAGCCCTAGCGCGCGCAAGCAGGGTCATCACAGCGCGCTTAGTCGGCGACATTGCGGCTCGAGCACCGCCGAGCAGAGGTCGCTTGCGCGCTGTGCTCGCAGCCCCCGGACCAGCCGCACCTGACACATAAAACGTCTACAGTCCTTTCACAATTATTTAACCTCTGATTTTGCATCACTGTCAAAATCACAGTGATCCTTATCATCGTTACAATAAGGTTGCTATTACTGGCAGTCACAAGTCTCTTAAAATTACAGTGCTCTTTATCATCTTTATCTACCTAGCCTTTTCCCAACTATGTTGGGGTCGGCTTCCTGTCTAACCGGATGCAGCTGAGTACCAGTATATTACATGGAGCGACTGCTTATTTGACTTCCACAACCCAGTGTTTCGGTAATACGATACTCTATGGTATGACTGATCTTTATCATAGTTACAATAAGGATGATATTAGATTGCTGCTGTCAAAAATAAAATAACTGTGAAAGGGCTGTACATGCGTTCTGTTGAAGGGTTCGGTTGGTTGTTCACGAAAATGGCAACCCTGGTTAATGTGGGGCCTAGACGAGGTCACTTTTTTATTGTTCAACGCACAGATTGATTTTTGGTCCCAAGCTCAGATATAGATACACCTAGATAACGCAAGAGCATCTACTTCGCGTGCCCAGCTGACGTATAAAAATCGTAAGCCGCCACTTTCGAGCTCCGCAGTGCGATTCTGTAACCATCTCACCGTGAAAACTTAGGTGAAGTGAGCGTGGAGTGAGCTGTTAATAGTGTCAATTCCTAGCAACAACAAACTCACATCACCTAAGTTTTCACGGGGAGATTTTTACGGACCGGCAGGTCTCAGTACTGCTGGCTGGGTGAGCGTGAGCGCTCGCGCTAGGCCCCGGGGGTGGGGCGAGACGGGTGCCACACGCGGCGGCGTCTTTGAGTCGATTTGATTTCCCATCACTAAATAGTGCTTGTGACGTCATAGTAGGTAGTCAAAAATGACTCGCTGGGTTTTCATACAGATCGTGATACTTGTGTCATGTAAGTAGGTCTGTCTATATCTGTGGTCCCAAGATTTTAGGAACTTTTTGGTGACAAAATTGTAACTGCAAATAGTGACCTTGTCTTCGGGGGCTGGGAGCATATTACATGAGAAAGATTAAGTCAAATAATAAATTATGATAGGGCTATATTACAACGAGACCAGAGTACCCACACGTTTTTTTTTATTTTTGAAGCGAAAACTTCTATGCGCGTTGGGCATTTTTTGAGATGGGAAAAAACCATTGAACTTGCGCCACTGTTACCGTAAGCGACACCGCGCGTGTTCTGAAGACGATTAAAAAATACCCTCTTCGGATGTGTTCGGCTGTCCTCGGGATGTAGGTACTCGGTTTTAATGTACCTATATCCGATAATTATGTCAAATGAGTGATGGCAAAGTATTCTTTTTGTGTTTTGTTTTCACTTCTGTCGGCACTCCCGGAGTGCCACTGTTTTTTTTATTTAGCCTGCACGGTCCCAGTGCTTAACAAAGGCTTCGCCCAAATCCTTCCATGCATTTTGAAACGTTTCATCATCTGTCTAGCCTTTTCCCAATTATGTTGGGGTCGGCTTCCAGTCTAACCGCATGCAGCTGAATACCAGTATTTTACATGGAGCGACTGCCTATCTGACCTCCACAACCCAGTTACTGGGTAATACGTTACCCCTTAGTAAGACTGGTTGTCAGACTTTCGGGCTTCTGACTACTCGTAACCACTGTCAAAGATCCACGAATGACAGCCAGGACCTCCGAGGCACGGCGGGGTCTCGGTATGTAAAGATGGTTACCCATCCACAGACCAACCACGGCAAGTATAGCTTAACCTGATCGATCGACCTGTGCGGCTATTATTATTTAGCCACGGGCCTCTCGCATTTTTTTTAAACGTTTACTTGCTAATAAACCGGTTGCATTTTGAAACCGTTTTACTTGATAGTAAACAGGTTGGCCGGAAAAGTCGAGGGCGACCCAAGCTGAGATGGTTTAATTGTGTAGACCAAGATTAAAGAACTGTTAGAGAGAGAAATTGGAGAGAAAAAGCTAGAAATAGTTTACGATGGAGAAATTTACTCGATCAGGCTTAGGCCTATCAGCGGCTGTGAAGCATCAGGTGATGATGATATTTCAACTATCTTCATTAAAGATCAAATGGCCCTCATCACTTATCATGTCCCTCTTGAACTTAAGGGCCCATTCACACACACCACATCCATACCACATTGCAGCGACAAAATGTGATCAAGCTGTGGTTACGCGTGAATAGTGTTGTATAAGGTAGGCAATTAATACCCAAGGGCATAATCCAATTCGATGGCTTCAAATACGATTAGCCAATCACATGCGGTTGTGTGACGTCACGTTACATGAGATTCAATTGGCTGTCTTAACTAGCCTGTGGCTCATTCGAAACAGCCTTGAGAATTGGTTAACTGGTTAGGGTTAGATTATAATTTGAAATTAGATGTTTACATTTGTTTGTCTTCTCTAATTACCTATGTACGGTTTGATTTTATTGGAATACACGTCGTGTGCCCAATAAGATTTCCCATGGGTGAAAAAAACAAACTTCCATATAATAAATTTTCCCCTATTTTTCCTTTTGGGCATGATTTTTTAAAACTCCTTCCATAGTGCTCACTTTTGTAATACAAAGTGGCGATTAGGTTATCGAATTGAACAGTACAGTGGTTATTACAAGTGGGTGCTTTTTTTAACTTATAAAAAAAGAAAACTGAATTTTCAAACACAATAAGCAGCTTAAAAATTGGCACGAATGAAGGAGAAAGTTTATAGTGGATAAGACAGAGATTAAAACAGAAGAAGAACTAGCAGGGATTGAAGGGGGGGGGGGGGCGGCGCGGTTCAGGGGATCAGACCGGAATAACTCGAAATATATCCCTCTTATTAATAAGGCATTAGACTCGCGTGGGGCGATGGTGTCAACAATTCAACACAAACTTTATGGTACCTATTGTTACCAAATAATCATAAATTAAGTTTAATGTTGTTAAATACTAAAACGAAATCGTTAAATCGGTGTCTTTGGATCTGTATTTTAGTTTTTTTGCCACCGACTTACGAAATTAAACTACTTTTTCACGTTGTAGTGTCTTTTTTGGAAGTAGTTTTTTATGTTTTTTATCTCACTTTTTAATGGGTCTGTTTATAATTTATCTAAGTTACAATAACCTGGTAATAATAGTTACAACTTGCTCATCGCCTTTTACAAAATATTGATTTTCCCGATGCAGGGACGTTAATTGTTGAGGAGTTCTCCTGGTATTCCACCATCAGCTCCATTTCACCATTTGCATCGTGACGAGCATAAATTGCTTAGCAACCATAATAAAGCAATCGAATTGCAACCCGTGAAATACTTATTATTGAGACTACTGAATTCAAGTTCCGGTGGCCATCTGTGGTCTCCATCATCACTTCATCAAATGGTGCATCACATATTAAAATAATCTACTAGTCAAAATACCCAGAGAACGAAAATATCAAAAGCAAAAAGCGGGTACAAACTTCTGAATACAAAGTTTCAATTTAACTACCGACTACCTACTTTCAGTCATCTGCCGACTTAAGCCCCAGATCACGTCACAACAAACAATTAAGTCAACTGTACTAATAAAATGCAACTGAGCATTTTCTTAGGACACGACTAAATGACGTCTAGACGAATCGCTCAACTCTGCTCGGTTTATGAGGCCTCTTTGTTTCGCTTAAGTTAGGAACGTTGAGCGTTTTGTGAAAATAATACACCTAGCGAGTTTTTTAAGTTTGCAATTTCTGTCGTGGTTTTAGTGTTACATAATTCAATTGGGGTCTTAAGGCCAAAGTAAGGTGCCACCAGACTGCGATCGATCGACGTCGATGGTCGACCGTTCAACCCAATCCTGTGCGGGAAATTAATTGATAAGCAAATTGTTTAGCAACTTAAATTATCCGTATATTGAAATTACAACTGTCATTCTTTGACAGTTGTATGAATTTATATATTTATTGGATCGCCAACAGATGCTACACAGTTACTTGCATGTTAACCTGAACAGGTACAAATAAAAGTGTGCGCTTCCAATTACAGGCGACCACATCATTCACTTAGCGTCTACGAGTAGGTAGGTATAACAAGTTTGACATAAATCACAATACAATACACGAAAATTAAAGGAAGGAAAACAAAATTAAAAGCTATAGCAAAACAGTAAGAACGGATACAAATAAAAAAAAATAAGTACGGACTAATTTCAAACAAATTCAAATAAAATAAACTAATAAATTGAATTGGTTGTAACACGGCAGATTGACGTAGGGTATCAATTTGCTTAACAATTAATTTTCAAGTCTGGACATGGCAGCTGGATTAGGGACTCAAGGCCATCGACTTCGACTGATTTTATATGGCTTTGATCGGTGGTGTATAATTCAAGAATTATCGTCTATATCTATGGAAACAACATTTTCTGTAGCCAATAGGCTTCTATATAATAATAACTATAAAAAGACCCTTGCCCGATTTCCATAATATTATAATAATAGCTCGATTAGTTTAACCATCTGTTATTCAGTCATAAAGTCTCTCAAAGACTTTCAAAAACAATTTTCTTTAATGTCAAAAAACGCGAAACGTCAAGCTCTCAAATGTCGTTTTAACTTTACAATATTCAATGGTACACTTCGAAATGGTTTCCAATTATGGGTCCGTGGTCTCAGACGTTTCAATTAAAACATTGTCTTTGTTCTGAATGTGCTCAAACAATTAGCTTAGTTTTTAGATCTGTTTCAATCTACAGAAACCAAGCCTTGTTGCGGCTATCTTTGTAGTTTTCGAAGTATGCTTAATTGGTTTTCGGAAATCATTTTGAGCTTGGTTTTGTTTCTGTGGTTCTTTTTAAAAACCTGATGGTAAAGGACTTTGAACGAATATGGAGCGTGTGCTGGTAAAAAATACAGACACATTGCATGATTAGATTTTTCGGGTTTTTGTTTATCCTACTGTAAGCTTTTGCGTCATATATCAGTATACAACACCATTACATAAATAATACGAATTATTCTCTAATATTATTTCTTTAAGTAATATAATAATGTAGATTTAATATAATATCTTTAAGTACCTACATTTTCCGTGAAATGTACCCACATTACGCGAAAAAAAAAGTCTATAATATGGGATCATATGGGTAATATGGGATTACAGTCGTGATGTTTGTGCTGGTCATCTTCTGAAATCACTGAATCCGAACTTATCTCTTCAAATGAAAAGGAATAAGAGGTCGCAAAGCCATTACTCTCAAATTACTCCTCCGACATTTCTGAATAAACAATTTGAATATTACGAGTTCAAATTTGAATTTCATAGTTAGCATTGTTATTTTATGATATCATAAGTAACACAGACGGCTAGGTTTCAAAGCAAAGCTGTTTTAATTGTAGTCAACTGAGGTCTTAAAATTTCTCTTTGAAATGTAAATTGTGGAATAATATTCCTGATTTTGTAATTACTACTAAGATTTTTAGTCGAAGATTTATTCAAATCCTTCAAAGTATTACTAAGAGTACTTAAGACGGCGAAATTGCTATTGAATTACTATTACTTTAAATTAAAACTTTGACTAATTTATAACAAGATTTTCAGTTTCTTGTTTAGTTTGTGTATTAGCAACAGTTTCTAATCGCAAATCGAAAGTTTAATTATTGTAGCAAAATAACCATTATTTGAAATTTCGATAATAAAATACGCGAGAGGTTTGAAATATAAGCACATTAGCTTATAAATTTTGTTGGCCCAACACAGATTTTCATTTGCTATAGGTAACTGTATTGTAATTAATGGATTTGCATTCTTTATGAAGCTCTCAGTATGGGGATGTTTAATATGTAAGTAAAAACCCAATTCGTATCATGTTCACTACTCGTGACTATCCCTCAAACCCTCATGTATTGTTGTGCTTAATTTTGAAAGTTTTAATCAATATAAATCTACAGGTGTAATACTGTGCTTACTCGAAAAAAAAAAAAACAAAATCAAAACACCGACCTAAAAAATGTTCTCTAAGATTTTGAGCTTAGTCTGGGAGCTAAATAAAGTGCGACGTACCGACCTTGCGTCGCGAGCGCGTGGACCGCGGCCGGCTTTACGCCTCGCAGCGCAGGGTGGGCGTGCAGTACGCCCCCCAGCACTGGGCTGCTGAGCCCCAGGATGTCGCCGCCACCTGGTTAGTTACGTGAGTGAGCTTAGTTTTGTTTTAGTATATTGTTCAATCAGATTAAATGTCATTTATTCAAATTAGGCTGATCAGTAGCACTTTTTGAAAGATAATTAATAACCTAAAACGCCAGCCCTACACTACTTTCTGTTGCCTTAGCTAGGAAGAAGTGGCGTAACGAAGGTTTATGGTCACAGGTAATTAGTATTTAGTATTCAGCCATTAGACAGAAAGCTTAATTATTATTGAAATACTATATTTTACAAGGTAGCTTTACACCTCGCAGCGCGGGGTGGTGCAGTACGCCAGCACTGAGCTGCTGAGCCCCAAGACGTCGCCGATATCTGTTTAGTTAGGTTAGTGACCTAAGTTTTTAACCGACTTCAAAAAGGAGGAGGTTCTCAGTTCGACTGTATGTTGTTTTTTTTGAAGTGAAACTTCTTTAGGCGCGTTGGGCATTTTTTGAGATGGGATAAAACCATTGAACTTGCGACACTGTTACCGACACTGCGCTACATTGGGATGTATTCGGCTGTTCTCGGGATGTAATCGGTTTTAAATCCGATATGTCATTGTGTGATGGCAAAGTATTCTGTTTGTGTTCTGTTTTCACTTCTGCCGGCACTCCCGGAGTACCACTGTTTTTTTTCTCTTATGTTGGTTACGCGATATCTCCGGAAATAGTAAATCGATAGGGTAAGTATGCCTAATTAAAAATCAGGGGGTCTCACATAAATTTTATTAACTTTGCTTGGGTAGTTTTTGAGTTAGCTTCAATAATACGTATTTTTGCCACTTAGTTTATATTGATGATGTTATAATGACTTCCTGTCACTGATATTTACATAGAAAGTAGTGTTATACAAATTTTCGTGGGGTAAGTACAACTTAAAAGTGAAAAATATTTTTTTTTACAAAAAAACAATACAACCGACTTCCAAAAGAGACACTACAAAGTGAAAAATAATTTTAATTTTGGAAGTCGGTGGCAAACAACGAAAATGCGAACTCAATGACACCGACTTTTGAATTAAAGTTATTTTTCACTTTGTAGCGTCTTTTTTGTTTTAATAACTTGTAGGGCTTATAGTAGTTAGTGGGTCGGTAATGTCGCCATCAGCGCGAAATTATATTGCACGCACCCTGTGTAACTATGCTAAAGTGACTTTTATACAAAGTGGCGGGGACATCGACGTGCAACCTGTTAAAATGGATTCAGTACATGATTTTGAATCCCTTGCGTTGAAAATTTTCGTCTGTTACTACTTTAGAATCATGCGCTGAATTCATAGTTTCGGTTTTGCTGTCATTGCAAATATATATTTACGAAATGGTTACATTTACGAAATTCAGGTCAGATAATCACCGAAATTTAGATAGATTTTGCAGATTATATTTTAGGCAAGTTAAAGAATCAAGTAATTATTCTAGATGAGTTGAATCTGCTTGTTCTCAGTCGTTGGTTTTTGTTCAAAGTCATTTAAATCTAGATAATCACAAGTAAGCCTACACGTTGGTACACATATTTTACGACAAATTTAATCGTTTTTTTTAAATATATTGTTAAACTCTCAAGTTGTGCCGGAAATATATGGTTGTGAAAACTCTTAAGTTGTGCCCTAAAAAGTTATTTATTTTCTACCGTAAAAGTTTCAGTAGCATATTGGAAACTCCTTTTAAAGCTTTCCTGTGTTGAAATACGCACTATATTTTCCGAGCTTAGTTCTGGAGCGCTGCTTTGTGCTTAGTTTTTGAACTGTGCTTAAAGTTCGGAAAGTATCGTTGCAACTAATGATCAACAGTTGAAGGTTTGTTCGGAATTGTTTAAAAGTTAATGGTCCGTTGTTTTCTAAGGTGTGGGTACACACTTGTTCGGGTCGGCATGGTTTGGCGCAGCCGGGCGGCAAAATTTAATATCATCAGTTAAAAAGCCGCTTGGCTCGAATTGTGCCGAGTCGACTATACCATGATAAAGCGAGAGTAGATGTCGTACGAAGTTTGCCGATCGGCATGAGTCGGTCCATAGAATTTTTGTGTGTACAAGGCATGTATAAGTGGCGAGGCGACCCGAAGCACGTCGAAAAAAATGTTCTGGGATATTCCGCACATTCTAGATGACGTAACCGCGGGGAGCATGACGTGTGAGTGGATATGTCACACATTAATTACTTCTGGTCTTTGGTGTTTATCTAATACTGCCGAATCTAATGTGCCGACCCGAACTTATGAGTAACACGGGTAACACCCCTAAGAATATTGCCAAGTTTTGTAGTCTACGGAGAAAGAGGGTAGTTTTCAGTTTGCTTTACGTAAATACTTGGTTATTGGTAAATGGCGGATGCTGTGAAAATTCGCACAGAGTTGTTTAGCTTTGAACAGAGTTTTGCACAGAGTTGTTTAGCAGAACTTATGGTGAATGTTATAACGGGTTTACTTTAAAGTTGGATTTTAATAACTCCTGAGAATCACATTCTGTGTTGAAGTCATTTGGCAGTTGTGCTGAGATACGAATCTTTTTGGCCTCGCACAGGTTTTCTTTTTTTAAATATAACTTTGTTAGTTTTAAATGCTCCTTTTTTACTTTTTGTTTCCACAAAGGAAACAAAAAGTAAAAAAGGAGCATTCATTTCCCAAATAACATATTTTTATTTCTTTCGTGGTTAAAATGTACCTACGTATTGAATAGAAAATCATCAGCTCCCTTTTCCCAACGATGGGTCGGCTTCCAGTCTACCCGGATGCTCAGCTGCATCTGGTCCTTGTACAGGACTTTTAGAAAATGATTATATTTATCGGTACGATTGTTTTGGCTCTTCCGAATTTCCGCAAAATATCACTAATGCTTAAATTCAAATGCTATCCTAAGAAACTTTGCTACATGAAGTTTGTTAGTTTGTTTCATCATCAGCCTGTTGTTCCCACGGCTGGGACAGAGGCTGCTTCTGTTCGAGAGGGAGTAGGCTATAATATACCACATGGGCCCAGTACGGGTTGATATGCTATTTTAGTATGCTTAGGATTGCGAATAATGGTTGTACTTTTAGTAATCCAATTTAATATATTTATATCAATATTATGAATTTAACTGAGGCCGCCACAATTAACAAGCTTTCTGTAATATTGTCTTGTCGAAGTACCATTTTGACGAAAACGACTTTTGACCAAACACACCCTTGACCGATCGCCCCGGATTCAACTACCGAGTGAATAACATTAAAAACTACAGCCTGTATATAATATAAAAAATTTTCGCCAAGCTCCGATGCAAAGAAACTCGCGCACTTACTTTGGATTATGGAAACACCTCCACACTCATACAAAAACAAGAAAAAAAAAACGAATTTTCTCGTGCCCCTGGTAGCCAAGATTCCAAGTCGGACAACCAGCCCGACTATCGCCTATCAGTATCAGTACAGTCAGGAAAATCAACTGTTAATCAAATTCACACCTTTCGTAAATTTTCCGTGTTACACTCACATTTATTTACAACTGTCAAGAAATGACAGTTGTGCTTTAAATCATCACACTAATATTATAAAAGCGAAAGTTTGTGAGTGTGTTTATATGTTTGTTACTTCTTCACGCTCAAACGGCTGGATCAATTTTGATAAAATTTTGTATGGAGGTAGCTGACACCTTGGATTAACATATAGGCTATCTATTCCCACGGGATCGACATTTACGTGAGTGAAACCGCGGTGCGCAACTAGTAGATAAAAGTTCTCTTGCCCTCATTGTAGGAGCAACATGTATTTTTCTTTCATATTTCTTAGTTGGAATTTAAATATACGGACAATTTAGGTTAGTAGTCAATTCACGCAGGAATAAATTTTCCTGATGTTAAATTAACTTACCAAGTATCGAGTTCTGTGTGAGCAGATGGTGAGTGGGAGGCTGTTGCAGCACTCCCCCTCCGACCAGTACTCCGTGCCCCGTGTGACCTGCTGCCAGCTGAGAACAAATATGGGATAGTTTACGTCACGGTATGTCAGAAGACCAAAGGGCCTAAAAAGGCAACTTTGGCAGAATCATAAAAGGATAACATTATGAATCGTAATGGACAGTTCATTGTAAAGTTAATCGAATCAAATCCCATTGATGAAGGATTTTTCAGTGGTTTTTTTGTCTGTGCTAAAATACCAATCAATCAAATCCAAATGGAATCCCAATCTCTTTGATTATACCTACGTAGTGCAGCGAAAAAAGAAAAACACGGACTGTCTTCACCAAATTATTAATTATGTTATTCTTTTATGATACTGCCATAGTGACCATTTTAGGCCCCCTGTTCTCGTATTTAAAAAAACGTTCAAATTCAATTCGCAATCATATGCTTTAAGGCTCCTACAAACAGGCACGACACGCGATATAATCGCGCGCGACACAAAGGCACCGCTCGTTGAGCGACTTGTGGTGCCTTTGTGTCGCGCGCGATTTCATCGCGTGTCGCACCTGTTTGAAGGAGCCTTTAAGCCATCAACATATAAAATATTCATAAAGGTTATATGATAAAACCAAGCAGGCTAAGGGCTTTTATACACACGGTTTTCTTTCCGTGAAAAGCTACGGTTTATTCGCCGTGTGTAGTCACCAGTGTTGTATGGACCGCTATGGAAGTTTCTTGTTGTGCACTGTGCAGTGGAGGTCGAGTGGTAATTGCCACGACACAAGTAGTAGGTCTCGGGTGCGAACCCAGGTAGGCGCTTTACTTTGTGTAAATTATTTCACCACCACAGCCCTTACCCCGCTGGTTACCGCTCGTTGAGCGACTTGTGGTGCCTTTGTGTCGCGCGCGATTTTATCGCGTGTCGCGCCTGTTTATAGGAGCCTTTAGGCTGATGATTCGAGACCAGCGGGGTAATTGCGTAACACACTATCAGTAGCAATCGGTTTCATTATGACAATTCACCAACATACATTGCGCTATTTACGTTGTTGAGCAATGAAGAAATGTTGACATGTTTTTTAATTTGACTATACGGAAACCTTTAGATAAAAGCAGTTTACAAAGACGAGCCCTATGAATAGTCTTGGCAATAAGGATAAAAATGTAGATTTACCAAGTCAGTACATCAATTAAAAACAGAAAACTAATTAAACGAAAAAAACACAAAAGTATCTCTAGTTTTTTCCGGGCAGGTTTCACGCTCGCAAAAAGTAATTAAAAAGGTTTTATTTCTGCCAAAATCCGATTTCATTGAAACCAAAAGTTGTCCAATATAGCTCTGTAGCTCTGCTCTCTATGACGTACACTGCACTGAACAAATATACTCGCCCCTGCTCTATTTCAGGACGTGACAACCTTTCAGAAAAAATTCACGGCGAAAAAAGATTTTTTGCTTTCAAAAATCTGCGAAAAGAACGGACCAGAAGCCTTATCACGAACTCGCGACGGAAACGTATTGTAACTTAGAACGATTTTTGAATTATGATTAAAAAATCATTTGAAGTGGCGATTAGGGGGAAAAGGTGTGCGACCTTTTTTTTCTTTTGAGTATTTAATAAACTAAGCTGGAATGTTAATTGTTATTAATTATTAGCAGCGCCCCGCGGCTTAACCCGCGTAAGTTTTGATCCCATGGGAATATAGGGATAAAAGGTATCCTATGTGTTAAACCAGGAAATGGTCTATCTATGTGCCAATTTTCATCCAAATTTGTTCAACGTTTTACGCGTGATTGAGTAACAAACATCCAAACATCTTCACAAACTTTCACATTTAAAATATTAGTGGGATTTTAATTGTTGCAGAGTCATTAAAGGATAACATTATGAATCATAATATGGCGCAGACAGTCCGTGTTTTTCTTTTTTTCGCTGCACTACGTAGGTATAATCAAAGAGATTGGGATTGGATTTGGATAGGATTGATTGGTATTTTAGCACAGAGAAAAAAATATAACTGAAAAATCCTTCACCAATGGAATTTGATACGATCAACTTAACAGTCAACTGTCAATTATGATTCATAATGTTATCCTTTTATTATTCTGCCAAAGTGACCTTTTTAGGTCCCCAGTTCACATTAATTGAAACCACGTATTCTACAACAATTAAAATAATTAATAACAATTAACATTATAACTTCGTTTATTACATACTACCTAGTTCGTTAAATTCTTAAAAGAAAAAAAAAGATCCCAAGCCTATTTTTCGTTTGAGTATTCAACAACATTAAACATAATTTGTGATTATTTGTTATCGATATTATTATGTTAGTTAGATAGTGTGTTGAAAACCTAATATAACTGATTTGATACGATAGAAAAAAATCACGAAGATACCTCTAAAAACTTTCTTTTTACAATAAAAATCATACTAATATACATACAATCATTCTGATTTTTTGCCAGATTATTCTACAAGCAACATACTAAAGCACTAGTGTTTTAATTTTTTGGTCCAAACAATACATTTTTTGTAAATAGATAATTGCTTCATATTTTGCAATAAATTACCAGCGTTGTGTCATCGCGCTTCTCTTTCTTTTCTATGCAGTCCCCACAGTGACCGCGCTTTAGGTCAAGTAGTCCCCTTATGTTACGTTTAACCGCGCGTTCGTGTTTAGCCCACAGAGCTATTGAAGCGAAAATCCCGTTCGATTCGCTTGTTTCCTTTTACTTTAAGGTCTGGGACTAATAAGTCAGATTTTGTCAAAGGTAGGTTCGGATCTTTTTAAGTTACGAATTCCGGAGGTAGTCTTTTTTACGGAAAGCATATTAAATGATTTTTTTGTAAATGTCTACTAAAATTACCACCACAATGGTAACAAAGGCGTATTGTTCGTAGAACAGACCTATCAGGATAATGATTAATTGAATTTTATACTCGTCCAAAAAATACATTCAATAGCATTGTGTGTAATAGACAGAGGCAGCTGTTGTTTTGATCAAATGCTCACGCCACTGCTACGCCGTAGACCCATGCGCAGCATAAGCTACGCCGTAGCTCCGCGCATGACCAAATCAGATCTACATTTTTTGCATGACATGTCGATCATCTGTCGTGACGTCACCACACGCTATCGCGTCGGTAGCGTGTGACGTTTTAAAGAAACTGTAGCCTTACATAGTTTAATGTTTAATAACAATTATGGAATTTCCGTAATAAAATGATTATTATTAACAAGGTTTCCTTACCTGATGATGAGCAGCAGACAAATGATCGGGTGCTTGGGTTGGCGCTGGTGGTGAGAAGTCCCGAGCGTTGGCACCGTGGTTGATGGTGATACCACCAGGCAGGGCGGCCGGTGCTGGTGACGGCGGCACCCCTGAGAGCTGGTGATTGAAGAGAAAGGTAAATAACACAGCGTTACGAGCTAACCATCCCTGGTTCGGGCGCTTACGATGCTCAATGCTCTTGTGACGTCAATAAGGGAGTTTGACTTGTTTGCCGGGAGATGGATAGATGTGTCGTGAATATTTAAGATTCTGTGAGATGATAGAAGAAAGCCAGGTAAGTAAATAGTTGTATTTTTCTCTTAATACAATTATGACGGACTTTTAATTCATCATAATTATCATCATTTTAGCCGAAAGATGTCCACTGCTGGACATACGCGATATAATCGCGCGCGACACAAAGGTACCGCTCGTTGCGCGACTTGCGGTGCCTTTGTGTCGCGCGCGATTTTATCGCGTATCGCGCCTGTTTGAAGGAGCCTTTAACCGGGCACTGATTCAGACATCGGGATGTTACTGAAAAAGGTTCATAAAAATGTTTATGATCAGTAGGTACTATTGTGGCTCACTGGGCTAAGTAATAACTGCCGCACGGATCGATCGATCAGGTTAAGCCACGCTTGCTGCGGTCGGTCCGTGGATGGGTGACCATCTTTACATACCGAGACTCCTCAGTGCCTTGGAAGGTTCTGACTGTCATTCGAAGATTTTTGACAGTCGTTACGGGTCGTCAGGAGCCCGAAAGTCTGACCACCAATCTTACCAGAGGATATCGTGTTACCCAGTAACTGGGTTGTGGAGGTCAGATAAGCAGTCGCTCCACGTAAAATACTGGTATTCAGCTACGTATTTTTTCATTACGGACACTTTTAATCATCGTTCTCACATGCATAATATATAATTTTCACATTAATGATGTAACCAATATTTTATAAACATATTATTTTGTTTTAAAAGAGTGTCCGTGGAGTTTCCTCCCTGCCCGTTCTTCTCCATAGGTACCGGTACGCTTTGAAATGAGCAACTAGCTTCATCTTTCTGACTGACCCACCCCTTCACAATTCAAAAGTGCCTGTAAATAGTTTATTTGATATAAGTGCTTTGAGTTTGAGTTTGCATCCGGTTAGACTGGCCGACCCCAAAAATAATTGGAGCTTGGCAGATGATGACGAGGATTAATTTTGGAGTGTATTGGAGAGACAATGAAGAGTATTGCCAGGCGGAATGAATATCCTATTATGAATAAAAGCTTTTGTCAACAATTTACCTTTCATATAATTTTCGCGGCCCGTGATTACACGCATCGCTCGGAAACCGTAAATTTATTTCTTTGTACTAATTTCATCTTTATGTAAATCAAACGACAGTTGAGTTTCAAATGACATTAGGATCTATTTTCATACAGGAACAGAGTATCATAAATTCGAATGATTTTTGAATCGAAAATACAACTAGCATTTTGGTTAAAGGGGCTTACAGGACCTAAACACAAAAAACGCAAGTTTTAGAAACAATAAAAGTATATGATCGTGTTGGATCATCATCATCAGCCTGCTTCAGTCTACTGCTGGACACCGGTCGCTCTCAAGGCGCCCTATTAATGTTTAAACGCCTGATCAAAATATCATAGCAGCAAGTCGTCTAATTAGCTTTAACGTACTTATTAATTGTTATTTTATGTGTCCGTCTCCTTGACACCTCACTTGCTTTTGAAACCCCAAGTTGTTAACACCAATAAAAATTATATTTGCTTGCATTGAAGATTCAAAGTTATTTCTTCCGGCAAAGTCCTTAAATTCCCGTTCATGGTCCGTAACGAGCCGGATAGCGTATAATATAAAGGATATCAGCGGTTTTAATCAAGAATAAGGATTATTATCACCCACGTGCAGTGGAGGTTAATCACCGGTGAAAAGGATTGACTTCAAGCAAGCGATTTAGCGGTGTACAGCATTTATAATTAAAGTAATATCGTCACCCAACACTCAGGTAGTATAAGTAAATGGTCATATTTAAGGTCAGTATCATTTAATTGTATTACCGATCGTATTGTGTTAGATTAAAATCATTAGGTACTTGGTACATTGTGATTAGTATTTTATTTAACAGCAAAGTTAAGTTTAAAATCATACTTATCACAGTATAGTTAGCATAATTGCTACATTATTTGAACTTACATTACATAAAGCTGTAACTAATCCACTTATTTATTTAACAGTGGTGTTAATTGTTAGCAAGTATCTTAACATAATACCCTATAATTTGAGAGTGTTTGATATTAGTGCAAGTCATTGTCATAAATTATAAGCAGTTAGAGTCATTTATGTAGTCAACATATTTTATTAGTGTTTTAGTTGTGCCTATTTAGTACCTACGTAGTGTTAACGTTTTACAAATAAAAAAGATTGTAGTATTTTAGGTATCTTAGGCTTATACACTTGGTACCTAGTTACAGTATTAAGTTTGTGTTGTTTGCTATTAATTATAGCATTTAAAAGGTGTATAAAATACAGTTAGGCGTGTACTCAAAATATATTGTTCGTTTTTGTAATTGTATTCCTGTATCAATTCCAGGTTGACAACACTCGTCTCCCAGTATGTCTGAGGAAAAGGATTTAATTAAAAAGCGAGGCAGCTTCAAGGGCCGTGTGACTGCTTTCGTTAATTTCCTGGACTCACTCAAGGACAAGGAATTATCCAGCTGTAATATGACTGAATTGCAGTTGCGTATGGGCAAGATGGAGTCGTTGTACGAACAATATGATGAGGTACAATTACGTCTGGAATGCATTGTAGACGATTTAAATTCACAATATTCTGAGCGTTCTGAATTTGAGTCTATTTATTATAAATCCTTATCCAAAGCCCAAAATATTTTGAGTGATTTTAACAAAGACAATAAATCGATGGAAAGCTGCAAAAGTACACCTACACTCCACAAGCCAGTTAAATTGCCAACGATTCAGTTACCAAAGTTTAACGGATTATATTGTAATTGGCTTGAATTCCGCGACACTTTTGCTAGCCTAATTCATAGTAACGATGACATAGACGCAATTAATAAATTCCACTACTTGAGAGCATCACTTGAGGGAACAGCTGCATTAGTCATTAAATCTATTGAGTTTTCATCGAGAAATTACACTGTGGCATGGTCGTTGTTATGTGATCGATTTGACAACAAAAGATTATTGATACAAAATCATGTTTGCGCATTATTTAACATTGAGTCCATATCAAAGGAATCTTCTGTTGCCATTAAAAGTTTGATCGATCAGTCAAATAAAGATTTGCGAGCTTTAGATTCGTTAGGGGAGCCTGTTAAACACTGGGACACACTTTTAATTTACATTGTCACTCGTAAACTTTTTTTTTTTTTTTTTTTTTTTTTAAATTATTCCTCCTTCTATCTGCAATCAGCCCTTGAGCTTTAATCAGATCGGTTGTTTCTTCATTAGGCAGTTCGAGATTGTTCACATCCAGCGATGTGCGATCTCGTTATTAGATTTTTTTTCAGTGTTGGTTAGATTGACGCTATTCGATCTCTTTTAAGTCTGTAGATAGAGTCTGAGGACTTTAGAAGTGTAACAGCTAGTTCATTTTTATGACGTTGGAGTCTTTCCTTGTAACTCTTGTAGGACCTTTCTACAACCTCCTTGATAGTTGGGATTTGTAGGTACTCGTGTACTTCAATGTTTTTTGTAAACCAAGGTGCATCACTTAAGGTTTTTAGTGCCTTATTTTGGAAGCGCTGTAGTATCTCAATATTTGAGTGGCTTGCTGATCCCCAGAGCTCTATACCATATGTCCATATAGGTTTAAGGATGCATTTATAGATAAGAAGTTTATTTTCCAATCTTAGTGTTGACTGTCTGCCTATGAGCCAGTGAATGTTTCTTAGTTTTATGTTTGCTTGCTCCCTTTTGGATTTTATATGTTCACGCCATGTAAGTCTTCTGTCAATGTGCATACCTAGGTATTTGACACTACTTTTCTGCGGCAGAACGTCTTCACCGAGTTTTACTTGTGGACAGTCTCCTTTTCTTAGGGCGAAGGTAATATGGACAGACTTGGCAGCACTAGCTTTGATTCTCCACTTTTTCAGCCATGATCCAATCTTGTTCAGGTGTTCTTGGAGTTTCGTGGATGCTCTAATCTGATCTTTGTCGCAGGATAGGACTGCAGTGTCATCAGCATAGGTTGCAGTAACAATTTGTTTTGAGGTGGGTAGGTCAGCAGTGTAGACTGTGTACAGAACAGGGCCCATCACAGAACCCTGGGGTACTCCAGCTTCTATGGGATAGAGTGAAGATAGGCAGTCTCCAGATTCAACTTGGAACACTCGGTCCTCCAAGTAGGACTTGAGCAGCATGTATGCGGTGTGTGGTAAGCAGGTCTTTAGTTTACACAGGAGGCCCTTGTGCCATACTCGATCGAATGCCTGTTGTATGTCAAGAAAAGCAGCTGAGCAGTACTCCTTTCTTTCCAAGGATTGTCGGATTGTGTGGACCACTCTGTGTATTTGTTCTGTCGTTCCATGGTGTGCTCGGAAACCAAATTGATGCTCTGGGACTGTCCTTTGTTCCTCAAGTATAGGTAACAGTCGCTGTAGCAATAACTTCTCGAACAGCTTAGACAATAAGGGAAGAAGACTTATTGGTCTGTACGAGGAGACTTCAGTAGGAGGTTTTCCAGGTTTAGCTATCATTTTTATTATTGAGACTTTCCAGATGAGAGGGAAATAGTTTAGTCTCAACACTGCATTGAATAGTATGGTTAGCAAGACCTTCCCTTTTCTCGGTAGTTGATTAAGAACTTCTGATGTGATCAGATCAAAACCTGGTGCCTTTTTCTTCTTCAAGTTGTTAATTGCTTTCGAAACTTCTGTTGGGGTACAAAATCGCAACGGTAGGGACATTTGCTGATCTCTGTCAAGGATTTCGTCACTATCTTCTTCTGAATGTGCGATGTCGGGTTCATTTGGTTTGAATACATCTTTGAGGAATTCAGCAAATAGCACGGCTTTATCCGCAGGTTTTCTCGCCCATTCTCCGTTTGGCTGTCTTAACGGTGGCATGTGTTCTTGTGGCCGTTTTAGTGACTTAGTTATTTTCCAGAGAGAATAGTCGTCAGCTTTGAAAGGTGATAAAGTCTTTAGTTTGTCCTGAAGAGTGGCGTCATCGTATTCTTTAAGCATTTCCTTTAATTCCTTTTGTGCTTTATTGAGGGCTCTTTTGTCGTGTGCGTTCCTGCTTGTGTGCCATTGACGTCTCAGTTTCCGTTTTGCAGCTATCTTCTCCCTTATTTTTATTGTGTAATCCTGTTTCTGAGGACTGTGTTTTATGCATGGAGTGGACATCCAAGCCGCTTTTTGGATCAGGTTAGTTGTATACCAGGCTGCATTTTCTATATCTTCCTCTGTTTTAAGAGGTATGTGCAAGTTGGTTTTATCCTCTATAAAGTTCTGGAATGAGGCCCAGTCAGTTCTATGATTGTATAGCGTCTCACGGGGCTCTCTACAAATAATTGTGGTACTCAGTGTGCATATTATTGGTGTATGATCGGAGTTGCCATCCAGGCATGATTCAACTTTTGTGTATAGTCCTGACATTCCTTTGGTAACAAAGAAATCGATGAGGTCAGGTGTTTTGTTAGGATCAGATGGCCAGTGAGTTGGCTCTCCTGTAGTCAGTATATTGAGTGAATCTGAATCAATTGCCTTCTTCAACTCTCTGCCTCTGGTTGTGGTCAGCCTTGAGCCCCACAAGATATTTTTGGCGTTCCAATCCCCTCCAGCGACATACCTGCCACCGAGTGTTTTAAGAAAATCGCTAAACATTTGTTCGTTAACTCGATGCCGAGGTGGGGAGTACACTGCAGCGATGTTAAGTGAGCCCTGCCAATCGTCTATCGACACTACAGTAGCCTGTAGGTATGCTTGCTTAAAGTTTAGGAGAGGGTGTTGTTTTATACTTTCTTTTATTATGATTGCAGTCCCAGCGTGCGATGTTCCATCAGGATGGTTAGTGTAATATATATTATATCCTTTGATAAGGATGGTTCTTTCGTCAGTCATGTGTGACTCTGAGATTAGAAGAATATCAATTTGGTTGTGTTTCATGAAAAGTTCTACTTCCTGTTTATTAGGAGGCAGTCCATTTACGTTCCATGCTGCGATGCGTAAGAATTTCATTTCTTATATTGGGCAACTAAAGTCGTAAGGAGTCCCATTAAGGTGCCTATTTGTTGTATGAGAATATCTATTTTCTCTGATTGTTTAATGATGATTTGTTCTAGTGAATTTGTTGGCTGAGATTGTAGGTTCTCTTGTTTTTTGTTCCAGTGTTCCGTGTTTCCAGCGTGTTGATTGGGTAAATTAGGCGGTTGTTGTCTAGCGTGGCTACTTGGCTGTAGTTGTGGAAAGTCATCTATTAAAAAGGGGACAGTATAGTTTCTTGGATCCTTCGTATTTGGTAGTGGAACTTTTTTGTGGGGTAGCTGTGAAATTTTCCTTGCGCGAATCTCCTTGTATACTTGGCACCCCTTGTAGTTAGCAGGGTGGTCTCCAAGGCACAATGTACAGGTAGCTGGTGTATTCCTGTCTTTTTTTAGGCAGTCTATGGTTCTATGTCCTTCTGCGCATTTAACGCACCGATAGGGGCGCATGCAGTTATTTTTGGTGTGGCCATATTGTTGGCATCTAGCACATTGAGGAATTTCATTTGTTTTTCGTGGATCTTCTATCGTCACTTTGGTATGGTATATAGAATCTATACGTTTAAGTTCGGGGTTATTTGGGCCAGGTTCTACATTCACGAAAAACATGTTCAGTGGCTTCTTGTTTCTTCTCGAGAGTGCACATATGATTTCCCCTCTGACTTTATTCCCACTTTTCTCTATTTCCTCAGCAATGGCTTCTTTTGGAGTCGTGTGATGCAGATTCTTAATCACGATTCTGCAACTCCTCTTGTCTTTCTGTGTGAACGTATGGCCTATAAGCCCATTCTTTCGAATTAGGTCTATGATACATTTATACGCTTCACTTGTCTGCGCCATTACTCTCAACTGATTCCTGTTCACTATCTTATATGTGTAAGTGTCGTTTGGTACAGAACTGTTCAGGAGTTCTGTCAGTTTTGATATGTCCGAAATACCATATAGGATTATTGGTGGTGGTTTGCTGGCTTTCTTGATATGGACTTGACTTTCCATTGGTTCAGCGGAGTCATCAGGTATGTCTAATGGAAGTCCACTGTATCTGTTGGAAGTATTAATAGGGCTCTGCGAGTTCTGTGCTGAGTTCTTATCTCCTTCTGTAGAAGGTGGGCTATTCGATAGCTTTTTTCTTTTAGGGTTGCGTTGGGTGGGTATTCTTTGCCATGTGGGAGGACACCTATTGTCGTCATCCTCTATGGTGATTGTCACTGGTGGTGTGGGAGGTAAGTCTTTCTCCTTTGTGGTACTGGTTGTGCTTGGTTTATTCCCAAGTGAAGAAGATCTAGGTCTTGAAATAAAGAGGCTCGGATGGAATGCCTGTTGTATAAGATTTTTTTTTGTGCTGCCAGTAGCATTCTCCGTCACAGGGGCCTGGTTGCCTACCCCTGCGCAGACTTCGGTAACCAATTTCCCACTCGCAGGCCCGGATACCTGCGAGCGCCGGGCGTTAGCCGGATCGCATGACAAATCGACATCGTTTTCATTCATACTTTCATATTACGAGTTGGGGCATACATACAGCACTTTCCCAAGGTACCGTGGTCGCTCTTTTGGAAGGGATTTAATCTTTCCGAGGCCTGCGAATGCCTGTGGACAGGTTATTTACCGCCGCCTGTTGTTCGGCGTTGTTGCTCATTTAGCACCACCCGGGGGACACGTATAGGGTGGGCCTAGGAGAAGGTGGTAAATCCTATGGACGCGAGCAACTTTACCCCCCTCTCGTAAACTTGATCAAAAAACCTATCGTGAATGGGAGGAGTACAAAGGTAGGATGGACAAAGACTGCACGATTGCTTTTGACGCATTTATGCTATTCCTACGTAATCGTGCCGATCTTATCGAAACCCTGGAGCTAGCACGCACCAATTATTCCCAAACGACAAGTAAGTCAGCCCCTAAGATCAAGTCAATGGTAGCAACACAATCTCCGAATATTTCTAGCACTGAATCAGCTTCGAAATCATGTCCTAAATGTAACAACAACGATCACACTTTAAATAATTGTCCACAGTTTCTCGTATTAAGTAATGACGATCGTCTCAAGTTACTACCTAGTTATAAGATATGTTTCAACTGTTTTCGTTCAGGGCACTATGCTAATAAATGTAAAAAACCAGGTTGTAAGCTATGCAAACGTAGGCACAACACACTAGTTCACGTAGATTCTAAAGGCACTATTGCGAATACACAAAGCGGTAATTCGATAAACAACTTGTCTGTATCGTCTTCTTTACCGTCTGCTACCACTGATACGAATAACGTAGCGTTATCAGCAAACATTGCATCTCCGAGTAGTCATAACTTCTATGGTCATACGCAACGAGATGTGTTGTTGTCAACCGCCTTGGTAAAACTGCGGGACCACAATGGTTGTGTGCATCTCGTTCGCGCGGTTCTTGATAGCGGTAGCACGTCGTCATTCATAACGGACAGATTATGCAATAAACTCAACTTAACAACTAGCCAAGTAAATAGATCGATTCTTGGCATCAATAATGTTACTTCGCACGTAGGAAAAACATGTCGAGTTAAGATTACGTCATTAGATGATAGTTTCGTATTCGAACTTCATTGTTTTGTTCTGCCATACATTACGAGTAAAGTACCGTGCCGTGAAATAAATACTTCTGATTTCGACATACCCTCGAATATTACTTTAGCTGATCCTACTTTTTATAAACCTGCTGATGTTGATATTTTAATTGGCGCTGACCTTTTTTGGGAGTTGTTAGGATCTCAAAGACTAAAGTTAGGAACCGGTAAACCAATATTGTGTGAAACCCGTTTAGGATGGATAGTTTCCGGTCCAATTTCTCAGAATTATATTTCACTGCTGTCGAATGACGAAAAATGTAATTTTTCTGAAATGGTTTCCGATAGCGATAGTGACTGGGAAAAAATTAAGATAGAATTGACAAAGTTTTGGCAATTAGAGGAGGTGAATGCGAAATCTTCAAATTCTTATCTGCCCGAAGAGAAATTGTGTGAAGATAATTTCGTTAAAAATACGACACGTTTGTCTGACGGTCGTTTTTGTGTTCGCATACCCCTTAAGAAAGATCCTTCAGTTCTAGGAAATTCTTTTAATAAAGCTACACATTGTTTACAGTCTTTAGAGCGTAGATCAAAGGTTAGGCCAGACTTTAGTAGGCAGTATCGTGATTTTTTGTTGGAATATGAGTCACTTGGTCATATGACAAAAATTAATAAGCCTAATTTGTGTGTTGGTTATTTTATTCCCCATCACGGAATTTTACGTGAGTCGAGTAGCACGACCAAACTTCGTGTTGTTTTCAACGCAAGTTGTCCTACTTCGACGGGAGTGTCCTCTAATGACCTACAGATGGTCGGGCCAACTGTACAGGATGATCTTTTGTCTATACTTCTTCGCTTTAGATTCCACAAATATGTTTTATCTGCAGATGTGGAGAAGATGTATAGACAAATAGTCGTCCACCCGTCGGATAGGTATTTGCAACAGATTGTTTGGCGTGATAATATTACTGAACCTATTAATGTTTATCAATTAAACACCGTCACGTACGGTACGGCTAGTGCGCCGTTCCTTGCGACACGATGCCTTAAACAAATAGGACTCGACTGTAGGAACCCTAAAATAGCTGAGATCATTAGTCATGACTTTTACGTCGACGACTTGCTGACCGGGGGAAATGACTTAGACGAAGCAAAACTTATTCGCACTGAAGTCACCAATGCGCTGGCGTCGGCAGGTATGCCATTAAGAAAATGGAAGTCAAATGAACCTCAATTAGTGTCGGATGCTATCCCTGCGTCATTTGACTTAAACATTGGACCTAATGAGCCTGACAAGTTGCTTGGTCTCGGTTGGTTTATTGGCACTGATGAGTTAGGGTTTCCTATAAGTCTGACTAAGTCTTCGACTGGGTACACAAAGCGTGACGTGCTATCTGTGATTGCGCGAATTTTCGACCCCTTAGGTCTATTGGGTCCTATTGTTATCTCCATGAAGGTATTATTACAGAATATGTGGTTAGATAAATTATCATGGGATCAACCATTACCTAATGAGATTAGTAAACAATGGGATATTATAATTACGTCTTTACCTCTTTTAAATCATGTTCGCATTTCGCGAATTGTAGTCTGCAATTTATATACGGAGTTAGAACTTCATATTTTCACAGATGCGTCTGAGTCCGCATACGGTGCTTGCGTCTACATTCGCAGTGTTAATGGTAAGGGTGAGTATATGGCTCGCTTGTTAATGGCGAAGAGTCGAGTGGCTCCCATCAAGCCTACAACAATCCCGCGACTGGAGTTGTGTGGTGCGGTAGTCGGTTCTCGTCTTTATGAGAAGGTAATGAGTTCACTTCGAGTTAAGATCAGCCGGGTCTATTGTTGGACTGATTCGACCATCGTGTTGGGATGGTTACAGATGATGCCTACCAAACTTCAGCCGTTTGTACGCAACCGCGTTGCTGAAGTTTTGGACAAGGCGGGTAACTGTACTTGGAGGCACGTCCCAACAGATCAAAATCCAGCAGACCTAATATCCCGTGGTATGGATATTGGTGATCTGCAGGATTCAGATCTGTGGTGGCATGGACCAGAATTTTTAAAACTGGACCCGTCTGCTTGGCCTTCTCGAAATCCAAATCAAGAAATTCAGTCATTACCGGAGATTCGACCTAATATTGTGTTAAGTGCCGTTAATAACGATTTAAAACCTGCAGGCTTATTCGATTTTACTCGTTTTTCTAATTACTCACGCCTTGTTCGTTCTGTTGCCTACGTATTGCGATTCATTAAGTCATGTAGAAAGCATTACCCGAAAACTAATTATTTATCACATGATGAGGTACAAGATGCACTCACCGTTGTCATTATTAAAAGTCAATTTCAGTCATTTCCCGAATATCACCTACTTTTAAATAAAAAGAGTTTACCTCAAAAGAGCGCCCTTCTAAAGTTTAATGTTTATTTAGACAATAAAAAGATAATGCGAGTAGGAGGACGTCTCGATAATTCTAATTTTGCTTATAATAAAAAGCACCCTATTTTGTTACAGTCCACTCATGAATTTACTAAATTATTATTTAATTTCGAGCATAAAAGGCTGATGCATGCTGGCCCACAATTATTATTAGCTTCCATTAGGGAATCTTACTGGCCAATAGGAGGTCGTACCTTGGCGAAGGCCTGTTATCATAAGTGTGTTCTGTGTCACCGTATGAAGGGTAAGGTTGTAGCTCCCTTAATGGGTAACTTACCACAGGAGCGCCTTCGTCCAGGTTATCCTTTTGAAAGCACAGGCGTTGATTATGCTGGCCCTATAATGTGTGCCAGTCGTCAAGGCCGTGGATGTAGGCTAGTAAAGGTGTATGTCGCTATTTTTATTTGCTTCACCACCAAGGCCATTCATTTGGAGCTCGTTGGCGATTTAACTAGCAATAGTTACTTACTGGCTTTGTATCGATTTGTTTCTCGAAGAGGTAAGCCCGTTGATATGTTTTCTGATAACGGTACCTCATTTGTCGGTGCGTACAACGACCTTTCCAAATTCTTAAAGTCAAATGCTTCGTCCTTGGGTGAAAGTGCAGCGAGCGACGGAATAAGGTTCCATTTTATACCCGCCTACACCCCGCATTTTGGTGGACTCTGGGAGGCGGGTGTGAAGTCAACAAAGTACCACCTTCAAAGAGTGTTGGGAAATTGTAACTTGACTTTTGAGGAGCTGTACACCGCACTAACTAAGATTGAAGCCATCTTGAACTCTCGTCCACTGACGCCGTTGTCTTCAGATCCTGCAGATTATACACCGCTCACGCCGGGACATTTCCTTGTTGGACGGCCTCTTACTTCCTTGCCGCAACCGAACTACCAGAATAACTCTGCCAACCATCTGTCTCGCTATCAAAGGATTGAGCAACTCCGCCAGCACTTCTGGAACAGATGGAGCAAAGAGTACGTAGCAGAATTACAGCTGCGGTCAAAATGGCGTTCCTGCAAGGATGGTTTAAAGCTGGGCTCCTTGGTCGTGATTAAGGAGGATAATCTTCCTCCTCTGAAGTGGAGACTTGGACGAATTGTAGCTGTTCACCCCGGAACTGATGGCATCGCCCGTGTAGCTGATATTCAGACGTCCACTGGAGTCATTCGGCGGGCATTCAATAGAATCTGCCCGTTGCCTGTGTCTTCCAAATCTGGTTGAAACCGTTGGTTTCAACGCCCGGGGAAATGTTGGATCATCATCATCAGCCTGCTTCAGTCTACTGCTGGACACCGGTCGCTCTCAAGGCGCCCTATTAATGTTTAAACGCCTGATCAAAATATCATAGCAGCAAGTCGTCTAATTAGCTTTAACGTACTTATTAATTGTTATTTTATGTGTCCGTCTCCTTGACACCTCACTTGCTTTTGAAACCCCAAGTTGTTAACACCAATAAAAATTATATTTGCTTGCATTGAAGATTCAAAGTTATTTCTTCCGGCAAAGTCCTTAAATTCCCGTTCAGATCGACTACAGTAGATAAACGAAACCAGAAAATATATGATATTCTTCAGGATATATGCTAAGTAGATACTGCGTTGAAAACATAATACAGCTAATTTGATACGATAGAAAAAAATCATGAAGATACCTCTAAAAACTTTCTTTTTACAATAAAACCCATACTAATATAAAAACAATCATTCTTATTTTTTGTCAGATTATTCTACAAGCAACATACTAAAATACTAGTATTTTAATTTTTTAGTACAAACTATAGATTTTAATTGCTTCATATTTTGAAATAAATTACCAGCGTTGTGTCATCGCGCTTCTCTTTCTTTTCTATGCAGTCCGACAGTGACCGCGCTTTAGGTCATGTAAGCCTCTTAAATTGTGGCAAGCACAATTTTTATAATCCACTATGTTCTGCTCGCAACGTCGTCCGCTTCAAATTTCTTACTCCCCCAACCCACTCCGTCGCATCGCATCGCATCGCTTGCCAGCGGTATCAATTCGTTTTTCCTTAGCGTTCTATCTGATTTTTTTGTTTTTTGCTCGGCTTCGAGTTATCCCCTGAACCCCCCTCCCCGATTCCCTGCTTGTTCTTCTTCTGTTTTAATCTCTGTCTTATCCACTATAAACTTTCTCATAACGCTAGCTTGATGTTAAGCCCTATAGTCTTTCTCGAAAATTGGGCAATGAAATGCAATTTTTTTAAAATCCTACAGATAGTTCTAGAGATTAGCGCGTTCAAACAAACAAACTTTTTAATTTTAATATTAGTGGATAGATTTTGAAATTTGAATAGTCTTAAAACTTATAATAAAACCTTATAGTAAAAATGTATTGTTACGAGCTTGGGGTTCGCGACAATAAAAACTGCCGATTTAATAACCAAAAAAAATGACACTTTACTCACCAACACTAATTACAAGTCAAACACACTAATTAGGAAACACAATCGCACTTACTGATCACTCTTAAGTCGGACTTGAATATCGCCTTCGATGTAATCGCATGTATCGCTTATTCGAAACTACACACATCAAAAGTGTCTAGGGATCAACATATATTTTTGCAATAACTTTTCTCCTGATTGATATTAATTAAAATTTTCTTTAAGGATTCATCAAATAAAGTGTTTTCGTTTGTCACAGTAACGATAAACCAAGTCACCTTTGCATTAATAAAGAAATTTGCCATTTTCCTAATAAAGGGATTTTTGACATTTGAACCACTAACATTAAAGTTCGAAAAAAAGACTGAAATAACAGTTTTCTTTAAAATTTTATTGGGTAACTTAAACAATTAATAATCCGTGTTTCTACCGCGAACACTAACAACACAAGAACATCGGTTTGGCATACTCAAAATGAGTTCATCCAAATCTCGCTGTGGAATGGCCGCCCATGTTCGTTGCAACAACAAAAAAAGGTCTTCTTGCGACTGGATACCCTCCATATTCGGCAGAGCTCTTCTCTGTAGCATATCCCATGCATGCTCAATCGGGTTCAAGTCTGGCGACTGAGCAGGCCAGAGCAGGACATTGATGTTAGCTGCGGCGAGAGTCTGTCTTACAACTCTTGCGGTGTGCGGTCGTGCATTATCATGCATTAACTGAAATAAGGGACCGATTTGCACTTGTAGAGGAACGATGACGTCAGATACAATCGTCTCAGCATAAATTTGAGCGTTGAGGTTGCCTCTGATCCAAATCAACTCAGTTCTTCCGCCGATCCAAATACCCGCCCATACCATGATGGTTCCACCACTATAAGGATGGACTTCCTGGCAGGATTTTAATCGCTGTTGGCGTCTAGGGGTTCTCCAGTGTCGTATACGTCTTGTATCCGGTCTCATACCAAAACGAGACTCATCAGAAAAGCACACGAAACGCCATTGTTCTTCTGCCCAATTTCTGTGTTCAAGTGCCCATTGATATCGAATCCTACGATTGTGCATTGCTATAGGTGGTACCCGTAGCGGTCTTCGGGAATGAAGGTTCACTTCATGCAAGCGGTTTCTGACTGTTTGGTCGCTAATTAAGTTCCCTGAAGAGTGATGAAGCCTCACGGCTAACATCATGGCGGTTATTGTTGGAGCTCTTCGAGTTAAGATTTGAATGTATCGGTCTTGTCTCCGTGTGGTGCAGCGATACCGTCCTCCATGGCGCTCAGCCACGGTACCAGTGCTTCGGTAACGTGTCCAAAGTCTGATAACACTCTGACTTGTATTCAGAGCTAAAGCCACAGTACGTTGCCGGGAACCAGCTTCTATCATTCCCACGGCTCTGAGCATTTCTTCCCTGCTTAAATGACGTCGCCGCTCCATAATAACGTTGGTTTTAATCAGTAGTAGGGAAACAGTAGCACTAATAATGTCTTCAATGCGTTGTATGTTTTTATAGGGAAAATATTGACAGCTGATTTTCATCTTTTACTCGAATTTGATTAACAGTTCCTGTTTCAAATTATGAAATGCACCAAAAAGGATCCATATAAATTTATAAAATCATAAATTTATTACAAAGCCACATCTCAATCTCAAGAAATCACTTGACCAAATCCAAGGCACTAGTTCCGCTACCCGATACTAGATGGCGCTAGTGGTAACTAATGTCGCCATGTATCAAGTATTATTTGTGGCGCGCAACAGTATTTATTTTCTTCCCACAAGTTTCAAAATGTACAGTTTATCATACTAATATTATAAAGGCGAAAGTTTGTGAGTGCGTGTGTGTACATGTTTGTTACTTCTTTACGCACAAACGGCTGAACAGTTTTGGATGAAATTTGGCACACAGATAGTTTATAACCAGCATTAACACACAGGTTACTTTTTATCCCGATATTCTCACGGGATCGACATTTATGCGGGGAAACCGCGGAGCGCAGACAGTATTCAATAAAAGTTTGAAGATCGGAGACAGGAGCCCATAGGTATTAAATAAAACCTGTGCTACCGGGTCTCCTGGTCTAAGTTAATATTATGTACAAAACGGGTATTTTCAATTGATTAACGGTAACGTGTACTCCGCACGTTCGTGCTAACACCATAGAACGGTCTATGGTGGTGGTCATAGTCTATGGTGTTAGCACGAACGTGCGGAGTACATGTTACCGTTAATTCGAATGAGTTTACAATTGAAAATACCCGTTTAAAAAAAGAATTTAACGAATTAAAAAAAAAATCTCACGTGTGCCTGAGAATAAAATATTTTGTATGGAAGCCGTATCTAATAAACATGTATATAGACCCCTAACGGACAATCCTGTTATGCCTTATACATAAACGGATCACAGATGTGAGTAACATGAACATATTTTATCAAAATGAACCCATATATCATATGAATCAATTCAATAAACGAATCGCAACCCTCTGACATTTACGAATCAAACCCAATTTTTACATAACTTCTAACAACTCTATATAATTTTTCATTCGGCAGCTCTGAATGCTCTAATAACGGATCGCTGGACCCTTATCCGTCAATAGGGAGGGTACAATTTGCGGCCTATTGTGTTCCAGACGTACTGTTACAATTTTGATTTGAGCGCGGGTGTTTATACTGGTACGTTTCGCTCCACAAAATAGTTTCGGAATGAAGTACGGTGTTGTGTAATTTAGTTTTGTGATTTTTCTTTTAGGATTTTCAGATGGAGCGTTTTATTACGCGGATTGACTTTATGGTGTGGTCCACAGATATAGATAGACCTAGATAACGCAATTATCACGATCTGTATGAAAAACAAGCGTGCCAATTTTTTGACTACCTACTACGACGTCACAAGCACTATTTAGTGATGGGGAAATCAAATCGCCTCAAAGACGCCGCCGCGTGCGGCACCCGTCTCGCCCCACCCCCGGGGCCGAGCGCCAGCGATCACGCTCACCCAGCCAGCGACTGAGCGCGAAAGTGGCGGCTTACGATTTTTGTACGTAAGCTGGTGCGATCAGCGGGATTGTGGTCAGCGGGATTGTCCGAAAGGGTTACCGCTGGCCCGGAACATAAAGGGCTAAGGAAGGAACACGGGTGGGTTTTAGTCAGTAAGAATCTGACACCCTCTTCCGCTCCACCCAGAGCGGGAGGGGTCATTTGATGATTTCCCATCCTGAGAAAAAAAAGGTGGTGCGATTTTTGGCACGCGAAGTAGTTGCTCTTACGTTATCTAGGTGTATCTATATCTGTGGTCTGTAGGTAAATAAGGTTTAAACTTTTTCTCTTATATCTTATCTCTTATAAGAGTCTAGCAGCTGTTCCCGCGACTTTGTTCTCGTGCGTGTTGGAAAACAAATTGGATTTCATGGTTTTTTTTTGCGCGGGACCCTAATTCTTTTTAAAAATAAAAGTGGCATAGGTAAGTTACGCCTTATTAATATAACATCATCTGACAGTGAAAGTTTCGTCAAAATCAGTCCAGCCGTTTCGGGGAATAGCCAGAACAGACAGACAAATTTTTTATAAATTATATGAATATAAAGAAAATATCTACAAGGTTGTAGGTATTTTCTTTGTCTGTTTTTCTGTGCATACGAAAATAGTCTTAACTGAAAAAACCTGCGTCAGTTAGCTGAAGCAGGTTCGTTCAGTTTGTCCTATCCATATGTAGTAAGCTTTAATGAACATTTTGCTTAAGGTGAATGGGTAGTTGAGACCGCGAAATTCAAATTTTCTTACGTTTTTTGCAATTTGCAGGTCAGTGTCAGGTTGCATCTTGATCAAAATATGATTCGCGACAATAGCAGGTACATATTTAGAGAAGTATAATCATTAGAATCAATAATACATCTTTCTAAGTTAGATTTCTACCACTAACACTTTTCCATAAGAGATTGGTGGTTGGTGGTAGAAATCTAACTTAGAAAGATATATTAATGATTCTAATGATTATAATTCCTTAAATATGTACCTGTTATTGTCGCGAATCATATTTTGATCAAGATACAATCTGACACTGACCTAAAAATTGCAAAAAACGTAAGAAAATTTGAATTTCGCGGTCTACTACTACCCATTCACCTTAACACCAATCTCAACTAACATTGTTTAACAAACAAGACCCAGCGCGGCAATCGCGTAACACATTATCATTCAGAATCGGTATCATTTTGACAGTTTAACAACATTCATTGCGTAATTTACGTGTTGAGCAGACAAAGTTTTCGAATTTATGAAGCAATGGATTAGAAATTTGCTTCAAAATGATTCAGATTCCGTTTGATAGTGTGTGACGCATTTTTTTTAAACATTGCCCCACACTAGGAATTACTCCTGCAGTGCGATTCTGTAACCATCTCACCGTGAAAACTTAGGTGAAGTGAGCGTGGAGTGAGCTGTCAATAGTGTCAATTCCTAGTAAAAACAAACTCACATCACCTAAGTTTTCACCGTGAGAGATTTTTGCAGAATCGACCGGCTGTATCGTGGGTGCGTTTACAAACAATTCAATTCCCATACGGAACAACTACCTGTAGGCAATACAAATATTAGTTCCGTGCAGGAATCGAACTCGTGACACGCAGCGCAGCAGTCGTTCGCTCAGCCACTGCACCAACCGTGTCGTCAATTAGGGTGCAGAATAGTAATTTAGTGTATTAAAATAGTACGTGTACAATTTGTGTGAGTGTTGATTAAATTAGTCTGACTGAAACCAGGATATTTTCTTAATGATTTATCTTATTGTTAAGTATGTATGTTGCGGGAGGCAACTGAAACTACAGGCAGCTGTTAGCACACTGTTTTATTACATGCAGGGGGTCGGGGGCGCGCGCGCACACTTACATAACACTTATTCAAGACTAGTATTTGTTGAGTGTTATGTAATAAAGACATATCAAAATAAAACCCTCACCAATCTGCCTAGCTTTTTCCCAACTAAGTTGGGGTCGGCTTCCAGTCTTACCGAATGCAGCTGAATACCATTATTTCGAGTTATTCCGGTCTGATCCCCTGAACTCCCGCTCCAACCCCCCTCCTCGATTCCCTGCTCGATTCCCTTGATTAGTGCACATTATGAAAGCAGTCAGAATCGATGACTGAATCGATTTCTGTAATTTTCAATATAGGTATTTTTTTATCCGAAAATAATTAAAACTGTAATAATATAAATTACAGACACACTTTCGCTGTACATTAAAACAAACCAAAAAGGCTCCTACAAACAGGCGCGACGCGCGACGCGAATCGCGCGCGACACAATGGCACCGCTCGTTGCGCGACTTGCGGTGCCTTTGTGTCGCGTATCGCGTCGCGCCTGTGTGTACGAGCCTAAATGCGAAGTACCTACTACGCTAATCCCTAATACGTATGCGACAGTGTGCGTGCGTAGACTGGTAATGTAATCACAATTTAATCCCACAATCGGTATAACAAAAATAAATAAACAACGTTTTATACATAATAGTTAAAATTCAGTGTATGACTGTATGTATTATGATTATGGAACAATATTCTAATTGGGATGTTTGGTGGCGTGACTTAATTTCGGGACATGTTACATTTTAGGGCTGCCAGCACCTAAATCACGGACCCAGGATGAAAACTTCAAAAACCCCGGACATTTGGGTGAAATAAAGATTTACCTCGGACACCCTCGAAAAAAAAATACCTACAATAAAATAAAACATCGTTAAGTATATTATTTTGTATTATTTATAGAAAATCAACTTAAACCAAATGAAACGCTTAATTTATTAACCAATTATACATTCTTCTATATGTGAGAGGTATTCTGGTAGCAAAAATAATTAGGAACGCTCTGTTTTTGGCTTCAATGAAAATTTAAAAAAGAATGTATATCAAAAGAAAATTATGAATTGTCACGAGCGCACGATGTTTGACTCGCGGCGAATTTTTAACTATGATTTATGCTTTAATTTATTGCAATTCATTCAAAGTCGGATTTGTCTTTACTCAGAAAGTGTTCGGGTTTCCCGGACACTATTTAAAAACCCCGCCCGGACGCTCCCCGGACGCCCTTCAAACTAGGACAAATCCGGGAAAACCCGGACGGATGGCAGCCCTATACATTTATCTATCTAACCGTACTCACTCTCTGTTTATGTGTAGGGTCTCTGAGAGGGAGGGCCTCCTCGCTGCCACTCCGGGAGGACTCGGGAGGAGAGAGGCGACGCTGTTCGCTCTGTGAGGACAAGATCTGCATCTCCAGCATCTGCTCCTGCCTGATATCATCGTTGTAGTCCTGAAAAGAAAGTGGATAGTTAAAAAAAAGTTAGTATCACAAACTAACGTTTGGTACACTTTTCGTATGCACGGCCACATATTATTACCAAGCTATTATACATTTCCAGTATAATCTGACTTCCTATTGTACGAAAAGTCTATACAATGAAAGGTCAGCAGCTGGAAATATAGCTTGTTAAAGGCTCCTACAAACAGGCGCGACACGCGATATAATCTCGCGCGACACAAAGGCACCGCTTGTTGCGCGACTTACGGTGCCTTTGTGTCGCGTGTCGTGTAGCGTCTGTTTGAAGGAGCCTTAAGTCGCCGTGTGTACCTAAAAGTAAAAGTAAGTATATACAGCGGCCATTTTCGAAATTAATGATTATCATTTTTATTTTGATGTTATTTATCGGGTGATATTTATCACCATTTCCAAGTCCTTCTTCAGATCCCAGGCTACCTTTCTGTCAAATTTTATAGCGATCGTTCAGTCGGTTCGTTTAGGCGTGAAAAGCTAACAGAGTTAAGGCCCCTACAAACAGGCGCGACGCGCGACGCGAATCGCGTGCGACACAAAGGCACCGCTCGTTGCGCGAATTGCGGGGCCTTTGTGTCGCGCGCGATGTTATCGCGTGTCGCGCCTGTTTGAAGGAGCCTTTAAGTACTTTCGTTTTTATAAAATTTGTATATCATCATCAGCCGTTGATTATGTTTCCTTTGCTGAGGCATAGGCCTCCTTTTTTGGACAAAGAGTGGGCTTTAAATTACCACGCGGGCCCGGTGCAGGTTGGTGGATGTCATTATGTCATCGAATTTTTGATTCTGGTTCCGTACCTCAAAAGGAAAAAACGGAACCTTTATAGGATCACTCGTGTGTCTGTTTGTCCGTCGGTCTGTCACAGCCAATCTGCTCCGAACCTAACAGACCGATTAAGTTGAAATTTGGTACACATATGAATCTCTGTGACCCAAACACAGACGTGTAACGTAAATAAATGAATTTTGAATACGGGGGTCATTTTTGGGAGAAAAAAAAAAGTTTCGTAACCTGTACCGTGTGACATATATGATGAAAGGGCTTACTGTGAGGATCTCAAATATTTTTTTTTCATAGTTTTGAAGTAAATTGTATTAAAGTTATTTAAGAAAATGGACGAAAATTTAACATTCTCCCCTGTATCTCCGAAACTACTGTGCCTAAAATTTTGAAAAAAATACAGAATATAGTTCTATACCCATATATTACAGGAAAACCTACCTATAAGAAGGCTGTGGTTTTAAAACAACATGGTAAATTTCTCAATATTGTGCGTACAAACTTACATTTTCAGTTGCAATGTATGGGAGAACATGTTTTTCAACTACAATGTTAAGTTTCTTCTTGGGATAAATTCATTCCAACTACGGAACCCTTCATTGTGCGTGGTCCGACACGCACTTGGCCGTTTTTTTTTTAAGGCACTGCTTAAGTCGTTTGATTCAGTGCGACCCGAGCTAAATGTATTAAGGGGCTTACAGGACTTAAACAAAAAACACAAGTTTTAGAAACAATAAAAGTATATGATCGACTACAGTAAACGAAATCAGAAAAACATATTACTTTAGGACATATGCTAGGTAGGTAATGTGTTGAAAACATAACAAAACTAATTTGATATGATAGAAAAAATCATGAAGATACCTCTAAAAACTTTCTTTTTACAATAAAAACCAAACTAATATACATACAATCATTCTGATTTTTTGTCAGATTATTCTACAAGCAACATACTAAAATACTAGTGTTTTAATTTTTTTTTGTTCATACAATAGATTTTTTGTAATTAAATAATATTGCTTCATTGTATTATGCAATAAATTACCAGAGTTGTGTCATCGCGCTTCTCTATCTTTCTATGCAGTCCGACAGTGACCGCGCTTTAGGTCATGTAAGCAGGGATTGAAAACCGGTACGAATTTGGGTTCCGGTTCTTCATTTCGGTTCTTAAAAAGGTTCTTCTTTTCGGTACGGTTCCGGTTCAGGTTCCGGTTTGGTTCTGGTTCCATAGTACCGGTTCCAAATAAAGGTTCCAATATACCGGTTCTTTATCATCCGATTTAAAGGTTCTCTAAGAAAGAAGGGATAATGTTTGATGCGTGGCTAGCGTATCTTTTCTTTCAGTTAGCCTTCGAATTATTGGTGAGTAGAAGTCTGTACTGTACAGTGTCAGCAAATATTGACAGTAATTATTATTAGTTGTTTATATAATCTACAGTTACTGTTAATAAATTAATATAAAATGGACAAAGTTTAATCGTATTGTATTCACTTAGATATTACCTATCCTCTCCTTTATTTATTGAATATAGGTACAGGGTTAATGGAAAAACACCAACAACCTCTTAAGAGGTCATTGTACAACAGACAAGTACACGAATGTATAATATAAATCAAACAATGAAACAAATATAGGGCGCACGCGTTGTTCATGCAACGAATGATGCGAATGATCTACAAATGCAATGTACCCCTCTCTCCTCTTACAAAATCTCCTATCTTGCCGCTATTGTCCTGCGCTGAGCGGCATCGTATGAACTCGTTCGGTCTCGTACTCGTACCGCTAAAGAACCGGTAAAATAAAGGTTCTAATTTAGGTTCCGGTTCCGGTTCGGGTTCTAGCAACCGGAACCACTAAATACCGGTACTTTACCGGTATTTTAGGAACCTTTTCAATCCCTGCATGTAAGCCCCTTAACAAAATTGTGTGAGTAAAAAACCAGTCGCATAAAAAAACAATGGCCTTCCAAACAGATAAACGTTCTTCCACCAGATAATCATAAACAAGGCCCTATTTTATTCAGTTCGGCTATTTGCACAACAGCAGTGTTATAAATTCTGCCTTAATCGCTTCTTGTCCAGACTTTTTGGTCGTCACTAATATTCTACAAACACATCCGTCACCCGATAAGGCATACTTGGACTTATTTATTACCTTGACTTCAAGAATAATATGAAAATAAAGTTCTGTTGTTCGTTACTTAGGTATAACTTCTATGACATTGATTTTTACAATCTGTGACTACAGTAACTCACACACTTGTTAAAATTCTAGGAAAATCATCCACTTTTACAATATTTGTAAATAATTTGTAAATTAGCACCATGTATCTATCACATAATTGATTTACCTGTAATTGCTTCATTTTTAATTCTTTTTACTTTTTGTGGTAGACTAATTTTATTCTAGGTGCATCGTTTTCACATGTAATTATATTATATATACAAAACCTTGTAAAATATTTTAAAAGAGTAACGGTGGAGTTTCTTGCCCATTCTTCTCCATACGAACACTACCTTTTGGAAGGGGCGACTAGAATCAATTTAATTTTACTGTAAGTTTTGACGTTCAAATAAATAGGCAGTCGCTCCATGTAAAATACTGGTATTCAGCTGCATCCGGTTAGACTGGAAGCCGACCCCGACATAGTTGGGAAAAGGCTCGGCAGATGATGATATTGTAAGTATACGTGATGGTTTGTATCCTCGAACAAACTAAACTAATGAAGCAATTTAGTCTAGTTAGTTAACATTTGACTTGGAGTAACTGTCGTTAGAGGACATTCAATACCTAATACCTATGGATCGTTCGCAATCACATCATTTGACGTGATGAATATGATTATTTAATACTTCATGAGTTCTACATAGCCTCATAATATAATGCAGATGATAAAAATGTATTTACAGTTTCTTAGGTAAATAAACATGTCAAAAAGCACATGTGAAAATACCTAAAAATACCTGCTGCTGGATTTAAATAATAATCATATTTAATTAATCAAGTAACATGACTCATTCGTGTTAGTAACAAGATTCCTTACCGCTATGTTAGTATTAGTAATGTTTCTACGATTCATAAGAACGTTCATAAGAAGTTTAGGTGTTGATAACACTTTTTATGTATATTCAAGTATCTCGTAGTAAGTGCCTAATTTCCCAAGTGCGAAAAAGACACTCGACCGCTCAAAAAAAGTGGGGAAAAACATACTTACTGTGTTTTACTGCATAAGTATTATCAGTCTATAATGTTCCCACTGCTGGGAGACAGGCCTCCTCTTTGTGAGAGGGAGTGGGCCGTAATCCACCACGCGAGCCCAGGTTGGTGGATGTCAAATGTTTTCGAATTTTTTGTTTCTAGAACATGCTGGTTTCCTCACTATGTTTTCCTACACCGTTTTGAGAGCAGTGGTGATGAAATTAAATACACAGAGTAAAGTGCCTGTCTGGATTCGAACTCACGACCTGCAACTTGTAAGTCGGGGCCGATACAACTGGGCCAATACTCCCCTTGTATTCCTGCTAAGTTTAAATTCTTAAATGTCTTCAGTGTTCCCGTTTTCAATACCCATTATCTATACAACTGATCACTTTCAAACAACGTTTTCTGATTTGAACGAACGTTTACGGCGACTAAGCTATAAAACCTTATTATATATTATAGTCCTGGACGTAATGCACCGTTTTATGGGCCACCTCCTATCTTCTGATGGGTTTCTGCATCCCGTCTTATATGCAGGTACTTGTGGGGTGTTGGAGACTTGATAAGAACTCGTTTAAGTATGAAAGCGAGTACTTATTGGGCTTAGAACACGTGGATCAAAAGTTGGTAAATTTTCAAAATAATACACCTTCCTCGAAGGATAACTTTTGAGTCCAACATGCCAATATAAAAGTACAGATGCAATCCAGACCAATAAAATCAGTTAATTTAAATAAATTTAATAGTACTTTAATTTGTAAATTAAGTATTCAGAACCTTACATTGAACAATGTTAATATTTTGTATAATGAATTCTTTTCGGTAGTCCAAACCGAGTTCAATAATTCTTTTAAGAAGAACGCTAAAAGTATAAGCCATAAGCTTTTATTTTGTGACTGGGCAACTAAAGGACTCATCAAAAGTAGGCAAAGGTTTTTCGAGCTGTATGGCCTTAAGCCCTATATTATTAACAAGGAAACTTTTAATAAGTATGTTGCTACTTACTCTAGAACTTTTAAGAACGCTTGTAAGGCAGCTAAAGCCTTATACATTAGCAACAAGGTTAAATCAGCAGACAATAAAATAAAGACGGTTTGGAAAATTATAAATAATGAAACGAACAGGAATAAAAAGCATAATTCTGATTATATACTGCAGACGTCAAGCGGTCTCATTTGCGATAGCAAAGAAGTGGCTCAAGTTATTTGTAAATTTCTTTACTAGTATCCCATTCAAAACAACTGAAACCTAAAATTCCTCGCCCTCACTCGCTTTTGATTTAGTAATGGCGAATGTTTCAGCCTGCCCGATTGAATTTAACTTTGGGCATATTAACCCCATAACAGTAATTAAAGCTTTTAAGCAAATTAAGATCAAATTGACCGAAGATCTTTGGGGAATGTCCATTAAGGTCTGTACCTCCATAATTGAGACTATTGCGTCTTACTTAGCCTTAGTATTTAATTCGTGTGTTGATCAAGGAGTCTTCCCCCATTTAATGAAATACAGTAAGATAATATCACTTTACAAATCCGGGGACAGTAAAGAAACCAATAATTATAGACCCGTATCCGTTCTGCCGGATTTCAGCAAGGTGTTTGAAAAGATAATGCTTAATCAAATGCTCAATCATTTTAACACGAATAAAATCCTACACGATCAACAGTATGGCTTTGCGGTTTGATAGCTTTTAAGAGCTATCAAACCGCAATATTAATACCACAGGTAAAAATTATCTGACTATTGAAAAATCAGGCCTTAATAGAGATAAAGTATTAGATTGCGTTGTAGTGCTTATGAGTTTGATAAAAATCAATCAGTCTACTTAGCTTTTTCCCAACTTATTTGAAATTCGCTTCCAGTCTAACCGCATGCAGCTGAACATCAGTATCTTACTGCTATCTGACTATCTGATACCCCTTGGTAAGACTGGTTGTCAGAATTGGGCTTCCAACTTCCCGTACCGACTTTCAGAGATCTACAAATGATAATCGGGTCCAATGACTTAACATACTTTCCGCGGCACGAAGAGGTCTTGGTATGTTATAGATGATCACCCATCTACGGACCGACCTCGGTAAACGAAGCTTAAACTTCGTTCGACGCGTGCGGCTGTTACCGTGCGGTAGTTTGATACAAATATGACCACTTAATTATATACTCTAAGGGGTCGGTCCACAAGCGAGAGAATCGCGGCGATAGTCTCGCCGTGCTATCAAATTTTTGCGGCGATGACATCGCCGTGTGGAGACACGTTCTAAGAGAGTGTATAGAAATAAGTGGCACGACGATAATATCGTCGCGATTCTCTCGCTCGTGGAGACGGCCCTTTACGCTTGAGAACATAATATTTCTCAAACTATGTTAGCTTTTCAAAACCTATTAGAATATAAAGTAATTTCACAATAATCTGGCTTTTACGAGGGGCTGACGCCGGAGGAATTTACGACGTTTTCATAATATTTGATGGCGCCATCAGCAGCATTAATGTTAAATTGATTTTAAACTTTATACCTATTTTATGGGAGACCAGTTTCAGAGCTAGGCCATGAAACTACCGCAGTTATTTCCAATTAAACAAATATCAACTTTAACCTTTTGACCGCCACAGTCATGTATAGATGACAAACCAAAATGTGTTCAGCACGCCACGGTTCGACTACATGACAGACTGACGCCGAGGGCACGTTTTTGATTTTTTGACGTGTGGCGGTCAAAAGGTTAATAATAATACCAAGTTATTTTATATATTTTATTAACTTTGCTCCGGTAGTTTTTGAGTTAGCTTCAATAACGACGGGGTGTTAAAGTTTGATTGCCACTTAGTTTATATTGATGATGTAAAATGACTTCCTGTCACTGATAATTACATAGCAAGTAGTGTAAAGGCTCCTACAAATAGGCGCGACACGCGATACAAATAGTGTTGCCCAAAATCGGTCTTGGTCTTGCAGTCTTGGTCTTGTTCTTGCATTTTTGCAAGACCAAGACCAAGACCAAGACCGACTTATTTTAGCAAGACCAAGACCAAGACTGAACCCTGCAAGACTTGAGCAAGAACAAGACTAAGCCTGCAAGACTCTTGCGTCTCGCAGTTAAGTCAAACTGAGATTTGGGCGTTATAGTAGGTATTTGGTTTCAATACCGATTATGCGAAAATGGATGTATTTTTTTATGAAACAGTACAATGTTGAATTGCATTCAAACCTAAAATTATTGTTGATAATAAAAAAATATCGAAAAATTACGTGACTATCAATACACTTCTGCACGTTTTTTTTTAATCTTCTTTACTTAAGGCGAAAGCGGTATTAGGTAGCCCGCGAAATTCACTGACCAGCAAATTGCAAAAAACGTAAGAAAATTTTAATTTCGTGGGTTACCTTAGCGCTTCCCCCTAAAATCGATGAAGCCTTAGAAAAATAATTATCCCCTCATAACGAATCTAAAATAAAAGTAGTAAATGGGTCATTCAATTATGTAGATGATTAAAATGCCTCGTGTGACGCGTCTGTTAGATTCATTGGGATTCATGGCCGACTCGACGCCGCGCGGGGATTCCCGCAATCTTCCGCATTTTTTGTCAAGTTCAAGCATTTATGCACTTTATTGTAATAATTTTAAAGTTTATTTTCAAGTGCGTTAATAATAATACGAGGAGACCGCTTAGCGCTGCGGTCCCTTTGTCGCGGCATTTGAAAGCGAATAGCGTGAGCGCGAAGACAGTGTTGACCTCGCAAATGAACTTTAGCAATACAGCTGATCAGGTAGCCCTTTCGAGTTTTATTACATTGCTGTTTTAAGTGAAACAAGTGAATTTACTATTTTTTAATTAAAAATCTCATTAGGTCAGATAGAAATAATGATTTTATACAGTTTACAGTAAAAAAATTGCAGAAAAAAACGTAAAAATTAAGAAAAAGCCGACGAAAAATTTCAACGCAGGGGGGTCCAGAATCATGTACAGACGCCAGCACATCAAGCTACCCGAAACTGTCAAATTTTCTCAATCAATTTTGAACCTTATGCTTTAGCGATAAAGTTGAAAATCTATTAAAGAAATTTGACAGATTGTAGTAGGTTGATGTGCTGGCGTCTGTACCTACTGAATCTATGGTAAGCGGTTGCGCGTCGATGTCCCTGCCACCCTGAGCAATAGGCTAATAGGTATTTGAATGTAGTCTAGTCTAAGTAGTAGAGTCTCGCAAGACTTGCGAGACTCTTGCTGCAAGACCAAGACCAAGACCAAGACTGAGAGCGCAATACCAAGACCAAGACCAAGACCAGGTGTATTGACGCAAGACCAAGACCAAGACTGGCTAAGGTCTTGTCTTGGTCTTGCATTTGGGCAACACTAGATACAAAGGCACCGCTCGTTGCGCGACTTGCGGTGCCTTTGTGTCGCGCGATCGTATCGCATGTCGCGCCTGTTTGTGGAGCCTTTATACGAATTTGGTTGGGTTAAGTATAACTTAAAAGTGAAAAATAAAAACTTTTTTTCGGAAGTCGGTAGCGAACAACGAAAATGTGAACCCAACGACACCGCCTTCCGAAATTAAAGTTATTTTTCACGTTGTAGTGTATTAATTTGGAAGTCGGTATTTTTTATGAAAAAGTTTTTCATTTTGTACTGTCTTATTTGGAAGTCGGTTGTTTTATTTGTATTTTT
Organism: Luperina nickerlii; assembly: GCA_963855955.1. Lineage (NCBI taxonomy): Eukaryota > Metazoa > Arthropoda > Insecta > Lepidoptera > Noctuidae > Luperina > Luperina nickerlii. The sequence goes on along the minus strand of OY979684.1, from coordinate 4,852,696 downwards.
TTTTATCTATCTATTTAGCCAGTAATGTCTGCCTGCTCGACAAAGGCCTCCGTCTCCCTTTACCTCCCCATCTGTCCTCTAGGGCCAATTTTATTAAGAATCGATAAAATCCCTACCTATTGTTGTATGTTTTATTCTAAGCAAGGAATAAAGGAATCTCTATTTTTAGCCACCTATATTCCATTTGAAATAAGATTAGACATTTAAATAAACCTTTTTTATAGCCCGTTCAACCGATTTTGGATTCTATTGCGTTTGGTGCCATGACAAATGGCAGCTGCAGTAAACAGTTGGTATTGTAACCACTTATTTGCTTTTAATGCCATCCTTATGCCTACGGTATAGAAGTAAAAATCGGTTGAACGGACTGTTAAAAAGGTTTATTTAAATGTCTAATCTTATTTCGAATGGTGTATGTAATAGGTAAAAGGTAATACGGGCTGGTGTCCGCAACTCCACGTCAATGCGCGTATTTTGCGTACTACAATGCGTGCCACGAAAGATGAGACTTGACACACCACGTGGTTTGACATGCGCAGTACACGATTTTAGGCATCTTTAGCGGTCTGAGTGCGGGACGGGACAGGACGTCATAGGGGAGGCGGAAAGTGCGAGGGAGGCGGGGTCAAGTCTCATCTTTCGTGGCACGCATTTTACCTAATGATAAATGATGGAGTGGATGGATGGATAATAATGGAGTATGTAATAGGCATAGTGAGCAGCGGTGGCCCAGTGGTTACGACCCCGACTTACGCCCCGCCTCGCAGGTCTCGAGTTTGGACCCAGGCAAGCACAATACTTTGTATAATTTATTTCATCAGCACTGCTCTCAAAACGATGAATGTAAACATCGTGAGAAAACCGGCATATCCTAGAACCAAAAACTCGAAGATATGTGACATTCCCAACATGCATTGGGCCCGCGTGGTGGATTATGGCCTGCTCCCTTTCACAGAGAGGAGGCCTGTGTCCCAGCAGTGGAAACTTTAAAGGCTCATTCAGCATCTAGGTAAAGTAGAAGATCTCATCATAAATTCAAAGTTAATATCTCCAAAAAAGACGTTTACACTAAAATGTAAGAGAATACGCAGACAGCGCCGGCTGTCACACACGTATTAAACATACAATACGCACGCACGGTACGCTGCGTATTAAAATTCACGAGTTAATATCTCAACGGCGTTTCGCTGCCTCTCTTTATATGCCGAAAGCATTGGTGGTGTGATCATTTATGTAGTGTACGAGTATTGGTACGTGAAGACGAAAATATGGATCTCGTAATTGGACTCGGGTTGCAAAGGTTTTTTTTTATGTCTTCCCATTTGCTTAGGTTTGCTAAATTTTTCAGTGTCTAGAGAGAATATGTATATTGCCTTTATTTATGTCTGACTCAAGTATGAATGAAAGGCACTTGCATGCAGCTGAGATGAGAATGTTAAGAGGAATGTGTGGTGTTACATGAACGGATAGAATAATAAAATATGAGTACAAAGAGAAAGTCTGAAAGTGGCATCGGTAACTAAAAAGTTGTGTGGAAAACGGTTGTCATGGTATGTATGTGAGTAACACTGTGGACAACAGCACAATAGTACAAACAACAAACAATTAGGCCTTCTAGAAAGTTCTCAAAGAATCTGGCTTAATTTTCATTTGGATATAATATGTTAGCTCTTTGACAGTTTTTGCGGGTAGACAGAAGCCCGAAAGTCTGTCAGAGAAGGTTTACTTCATCAACTCACCGGTACTAAGAATCTCCTCAACTCAGCCAGTGCGTACGCGATCCTGGCATGCGCCTCGGCTGGCGTGGCGAACGCGCTGATCTCGACATGAAGCTCGTCTGATAGGTGCGCGAACTTCGGGTCCCCCGATACACGCAGTTCTTCCTCCTGGGGGCAAAAGATCTTGATAACTTTGTTGTTGGTGTTTTGGTTAAACACTTATAGCAGTTGATGAGATTTGAGGAGATAATTATGGGGTAACTTTAGATGAAAACATTACAAACGGCTGCTGTGTTAGCCGAGTTTTTGAATATTAATACAGCAATGTCACTGGTAAACATGATTTTTTAAAGCCTGTAAACAATGTTAAAAGTGTGCATTTAACCATACTAATATTATAAATTCGAAAGTAACTCTGTGTGTCTGTCTGTCTGAAGGTTACCTTTTCACGCCTAAACCACTAAACAGATTTCGATAAAATTTGGCAGAGAGATAGATTGCATCCCGGGGAAGGACATAGGATAGTTTTTATCCCGATATTCCCATGGGATCGACACTTATGTGTGCGGGTGAATCCGCGGGGCACTATTAGTATCATATAAGTTAGTCTGGAACGCACCCTTTTTAAGTGGCAATACTATACGGTCCGAGACACTAACCCATAGGGCTCCTTAAAATAACCTTCCTCTTTCTGCTTGTAAACCATCGCGAGACACTGACTAAATTTTGAGGGGAAAGCGCTAAGGTAGCCCGCGAAATTCAAATTTTCTTATGTTTTTTGCAATTTGCTGGTCAGTATTAAGTTGTACGTTGATTAATATATGATTCGCGGCCGTAACAAATATGTATTTATAGAATCATAATCAATAAAATCAGTAATACAACTTGTTAGGTTAGTATAATCCCAAAATGTCAAGATTTCTTGAAATAGTCGTTCTTTGGGGTTACGTGGTCTTAGAGAGTTGTGTTGATGACTTTAATGGTTATAATTCTGTAAATACATATATTTTACGGCCGCGAATCATATATTAATCAACGTACAAGACCAGCAAATTGCAAAAAACCTAAAAGAAATTGAATTTTGCGGGCTACCCTGGCGCTTTCGCCTTAAGTCATAAGTTTATTTTGTCCCTAGAGGTTTTATTAGACAGACTATGCTAAAAAGTGTACCTAACTTAAAATTATAAGGAATAAGTGTGTGACATTATACTCGCAGTATTATTAACTGCAAGTTGGAGTGTCACTGCCGCTCTTCCATCACAACTTCAAACACCATTTTATGTCCAGGAAAATCACTGTCCATTCCAACTTTGCCTGGAAGAGATCGCAGAAAGCGATAAGGCCGCCCATTGTATATTTTGTAGTGTTTGATATATTTTTCTCATGTTATGTATTTTTGTGGTGTACAATAAAGTATATATAAATAAATAGACTTCACCTCCAATACACATACACTTACACAGAGGAGACAGGTAGAGTACCTTCCACCTATGTCCATTACAAGGTTGCCTGGAAGAGATCGCAGAAAGCGATAAAGACGCCCATTGTATATTTTGTAGTGTTTGATGTATTTTTCTCATGTTATGTATTTTTGTGGTGTACAATAAAGTATATATAGGTAAATAAATAGACTTCACCTCCAATACACATATCACACAGAGGAGACATGTATAGTACCTTCCACCTATGTCCCCAAAATATGGTGTTTATTTACCTTCTGTCGATCCTTCATAGATCCTCGACCCAGGACTGCCATCTTGCACATGGTGTCTTCTTGTAATCTCTTCAAAGAGTTGCCTTTAGGACCTAGCAGCTTGCCCACGAAGTTGAACTGTAACAAAGATAATTTATAACATTAATTATCGAATAATCTATACTTCTATATATAATATTATAAAGCTGAAGAGTTTGTTTGTTTGGTTGAACGCACTAATCTCTGGAACTACCAGTCGGATTTGAAAAATTCTTTTTGCATTTGATAGCCCAATTCTTGAGGAAGGGTATAGGCTATTTAACATCACGCTATGACCTTTAAGAGCCGAGCAAAAAGAAAAAAAGTCAGAAAGAATGCTAAGCAAAAACGAAGTAATAGCGCGGGCAGGCGATGCGATGCGACGGGGTGGGTCGGAGTAACAAGAAATTTCACGCGGACGAAGTCGCGGGCAGAAGCTAGTTATTTATAAGAAAAAATGCCTTGGCCCAAAACTTCGCCACTTCCACGGGCGGCGTTATCGGTGACAGTTAGTGTTGCCCAAAATCGGTCTTGGTCTTGCAGTCTTGGTCTTGTTCTTGCATTTTTGCAAGACCAAGACCAAGACCAAGACCGACTTATTGTAGCAAGACCAAGACCAAGACTGAACCCTGCAAGACTTGAGCAAGAACAAGACTAAGCCTGCAAGACTCTTGCGTCTCGCAGTTAAGTCAAATTGAGATTTGGGTGTTATAGTAGGTATTTGGTTTCAATCCCGATTTTGATAGACGTTCTCCAGTATCAAAACCGTATCGTCATAACACTAAAAGGTATTGTATTGATTATTATATGTTTCCACTATTTATTAAGTACATAGGTAGGTAGCGTGTTACTTACAAATTTGCTCCCATATGTGATAAAAATTACCTAGCATAACTTTCTAGCAAAGTTCATTTCATACCTTGTAGGTATATCTACTTAGAGTATTATATTATACTTGTATAAGTCTAATGTGCAGATCTAACGTTAGTAGGTTGGTAAAAATTATGTAGGTATTTATGTTTCAAAGTTTATATTATTCTTCTATTCAGCAAAATTTAAAACTAACAGCGAGTCGAGTAGGTCTACATAGTACTAGTAGCAGTTTTTAAGCCAGCCGATGTTATGGTACAGACGCCAGTACATCAAGCTACTACAATCTGCCATATTTCTTTAACGCAATCTTCCGCATTTTTTGTCAGGTTCAAGCATTTATGCACTTTATTGTAATAATTTTAAAGTTTATTTTCTAGTGCGTTAATAATACGAGCCTACGAGGAGACCGCTTGGCGCTGCGGTCCCTTTGTCGCGGCATTTGAAAGCGAATAGCGTAGGTACGAAGACAGTGTTGACCTCGCAAATGAACTTTAGCAATACAGCTGATCAGGTAGCCCTTTCGAGTTTTATTTACATTGCTGTTTTAAGTGAAACAAGTGAATTTACTATTTTTTTTTATTAAAAATATTATTGGGTCAGATAGAAATAATGATTTTATACAGTTTACAGTAAAAAAAATTGCAAAAAAAACCTAAACATTAAGAAAAAGCCGACGAAAAATTTCAACGCAGGGGGGTCCAGAATCATGCACTTGAATCCATGGTAAGCGGTTGCGCGTCGATGTCCCTGCCACCCTGAGCAATAGGCTAATAGGTATTTGAATGTAGTCTAGTCTAAGTAGTAGAGTCTCGCAAGACTTGCGAGACTCTTGCTGCAAGACCAAGACCAAGACTGAGAGCGCAATACCAAGACCAAGACCAAGACCAGGTGTATTGATGCAAGACCAAGACCAAGACTGGCTAAGGTCTTGTCTTGGTCTTGCATTTGGGCAACACTAGTGACAGTGCAGTGCGGAGGTCACTTTCGTCTATTTGTAAATGTAGGTTCCAAATACATACTACTTATCAAACAATAGTCTAGACAGCTTTTTGTTGTATCCAAAGAGACATAATGAAAAGAATTAATATCCAAAGGGTTAGACAGAGCTGTACATTTACAGTACTGACGCCAGCACATCCATCTACTACAATCTATCAAATTTCTTTAATAGATTTTCAACTTTATCGCTAAAGCACAAGGGTTAAAGTTGATTGGGAAAATTTGACAGTTTCGGGTTCTGTGCCTAAGTGTAATTTATTTATATTAACCGGCTGTAAAATAACCCACCACATACTCGTTACCTACGCATTCTGTAAGTACCTACATCAAACTAAGTAATCTGTATTCGCGATTTATTCGACAAAAATGTAAACAGATATAAGTTTATGGAAAAATAACTTTAAATCCTACACAATAAAGTACAGTTTACGCTACAACTTCAAACATTTTTATAACTTTTTCAATTGTGCTTGTAACTCTGAATTCAACTTAAATGCAATTAAAATAAAGTTGATATTTGTTTAACTCGAAATAATATTAATTTGAAACATAAGTTTGAATAGTAACTTTGTGCAAAAATAATCGCTGGGTAACTTTTATTTTTGGTGTGAAAAATCGTTGTTTACGGCAGCGCGCAAGAGGACTTACTATTTTTAAGCCCGTATTATTGTTGATATACGGTCTCCAAAATACTATCGCCTTAAATCCACATTTTAATGACACCCATATGGAAAGGTTTTCATAATTATGGGTGTCATAAAAATGTATGTCACCGGAAAAGCTACTGCTTAGGTAGAAATGGGTATTATGTCATCAGCCGGTCGATTCTGTAAAAATCTCACCGTGAGAACTTAGGTGATGTGAGTTTGTTTTTGCTAGGAATTGACACTATTGACAGCTTACTCTACGATCACTTCACCTAAGTTTTCACGGTGAGATGGTTACAGAATCGCACTGCTGTTACGACACAACGGCACACGGACGGTCTGACTGACAGACTTGACATAGTTCATTGATGGAGTCGTCATCACTTCATGACTTACCTAGCACCTAGTGAGAACCTCTATGCTTGTTACGCAGATTGCTGCTGAATCATAGTATCTACATTTTTGATATAGGGGAAAAAACCGTCACTTCATGTAGAGCAGGCAAAGCTACGCGCATGTACTGTCACCAAAGGAGATAAGTAACTAGGGTCGTCGGATATAATTGAAGTTTAGTAAGAAACCGGTGGATGTTTTTGAACAAAATTGAATTTAATTAATAGGAAGCAAACAGTTCACTTATTAAGTTAAAGGACATGGCCAGGCCTTCGAGTTCGGGAACATGTGTCGGATTACAGTTTTTACACTGAGATTTAAAAATAAAGATCTAAATTATCATGGATAAATTATTCCGAATAAAGGAAAGGTTAAAATCTCTAAATAAAACACTATTTGTATTGCTTCCGCTTTTTTTTAAGCACTTCCCGATGTTGACTTTCCATTGTATCCATAATCATCTGGTAACCATAATAATAATAATAACAAATGGCACAGCATATCTATTCACAACCGATCGATACGCGTCCGTGCCGAATCGAACATCAAGTATTGTTATCAAAAGAGAGACGACATCCATTCTTCCAACAGCTATTTGCAAGGCAAATTAGTAATTGAAAATGTGTAATTTCGATTCGACAATCTGTCGAATGTTTAATTTTTTTTTACAAGTTTATAAAATAATTATGACTTATGAGTTACTATGCACCGCAAAACCGTTTTAACGTTTTGTCTGTGGGAACGGAACAAACAGTATTCTATTTATGGTTTATTAATGAAATTGTCGAATGGTCGTCTGTGTTTGTATGCATCAGAGGCTTCGTTCGACACTATCTAATAACAAGCTACGATTTATCACGAAATTAATTCTTAACATAATATCACGCTTGTAATCTCCGAAGGAAAATGCAGCGATGGACCATTTTCCCAGCTATGTTTTTTAAAGTCCCTACTAATTTATTCTGTATTGCTGCTAGTTCAAACAATCTTCTCCACTTGATTATTTCTTAGCTTTTTTTTGCTAACGTAGAAATAACTGGAACACGGAAAACGTCTCTGTTTTAATAAGTATTCCTTGAAATAATAGCTGGAAGCTGGAACTTTCCGACTCTGTTATTTTTAGCTCTGACATTCATATCTTTACTTCTACTGTGATATTTTACAGTTTTTACTGAGAATTTTCAATTAGTTGTTAATGAATTCTCAGTGTTCAAGTTTCAATAATAATATTATACACTCTTTTTTTTTCAGGATTGGAAATCATCAAATGACCCCTCCCGCTCTGGGTGGAGCGGAAGGGAGTGTCAGACTCTTACTGACTAAAACCCACCCGTGTTCCTTCCTTAGCCCTTTATGTTCCGGGCCAGCGGTAACCCTTTCAGACCATCCCTTGGGCTATACACGCGCGTAGGGGCTGGTAGCTAAATGATAACAGCTGCACGGGTCAGTGACTTCGTGGATGGTCACCCTCATCCATTTCATATCGAAGAGCAAGGGGAAGCACGTTCTATCGTTGATCCTGATTATCAACCGTAGATCTTTAACAGTCGTTACGGGTAGGTAATCAGAAGCCCGAAAGTTTGACACCTAGTCTTACCAGGGGGTATCGTATTACCCAGTAACTGGATTGTCGAGGTCAGATAGGTAATCGATCCATGTAAAATACTTGTATCCAGCTGCATCTGGTTAGACTGGAAGCCGACCCTAACGTTGTTGGGAAAAGACTAGGCACATTGATTTTGACACATGAACTTTACACGTGTCGAACCTTTAGAATTAGGTACCTACGTTATTAGTTCGAAAGGTTGAGACACGTGTATCGTTCAGTCGTGACCTTGTCGGGGTTTAACACGCGTATTGGTTCTAACTATGACATTGATTATTCTTGAAATGGCGATTAAATGCTCGTAATAAATAGTCCTGTATTATTACCCAATCCATAGTAATATTATAAATTCGAAAGTAACTCTGTCTGTCTGTCAGTATTTTACCTTTTCACGCCTAAACCACTGAACGGGTTTCGATAAAATTTGGCAGAGAGATACATAGATTGCATCCCGGGGAAGGACATAAGAATAGAATACTCTTTATTATAATTATACACCGTATAAATTACAGACATAAATATAGAAACTGTACAAAGGGTGACACAATGGGCGGTCTTATCGCTAAGAGCGATCTTTTAAAGACAACCTTAGGATGGATTTAAAAAGGGGAAGGACAGACAAATACTGTAGGTAATCCGTGGTGTACCATTTACATAATACAATAAATACATACATAAAGTATATTATACTAATCTAAATAAATATACATACTTATATATAAATATATCCATATAATAATAAACATGAAACAGGAGCAAAGAAAATATAATGATGATGTTTAAGGAGAGAGGAAGTGCTTTTTTACCATAAATTTAAACGTGGACAAAGATTGAGCACATCTTACCCACATAGGGCAAGTCATTCCGTAACCTTATTGCTTGAACAGTAAAAGATTTGTCATAGAAACTAGTGGAATGTATCCGGCATCTCTAGTCTAGTCTAGTCTAGGACATAGGATAGTTTTTATCGACATACCTTGCGGGCGAAGCCGCGGGCGGAAGCTAGTATACTATAGAATAGAATAGAATAAGTACTCTTTATTATGTCATATTGATACACCATAGCGAAACATTTGTGCCAAAATAAAAACATTTCTTTTGCACGTGTTTTAAAATGTTGTGTTTGCCTCGTTGGTGTAGTGCTGGGCATGGTACTGGTGTCGATTCCCATCTTTACCACTTCCCACAAATCCAATACCACTCTACCCAAAAGTGGTATTGGATTTTTCCATAAAGCAATTTCTCAGTAGCAACCCGGAGTCTAGATATTATACAAGTACGCTTGACTACTATACGAAATGACAGTTGTTTTTTGTGCCGATTCAAAGCGCCCCCGCTCGAGCGTCTCAGGTACTAAATTTGACACAATACCGCAGATGGTCGTCGTTTTGGTTTGGTATGTCTCTGACGATATAGGTCTAAATCGTGGAATAAGACTTTTATGTGTATTTTGTGTTTACTACGAGACATTTAGAACTTTTTTTCATGGGAATATGTGCATCTTGTAAAACTAGCTATCAACAATATTAGTTCCACGGACGCTCACGTTGCTGTCAGCGCCAAAATAGCGAAAATCAAATGTCTTAATTTTGTCATCGATAGTATGAAGTCCAGCTTACTTGTTTACTATTATAAAAGTCAGTGGCTCGCCCTCTATTAGATTTAAACATAACTCTCTGTCCAACCCTTGGGAGACTGTAGGCGTGATGATAATATATTTAAATATATTTTATATTCATTGAAACAATAACAAAACAACTAGAGACAACATATTCCAGACTTAAGTGTGCATACACACGAGCGCTATGCGTCAACGGCATAGGTATAATGCGTGCCACGAAAGATGAGACTTGACCCCGCCTCCCCCGCTCTTTCCGCTGCCCCTATGACGCCCGGTCCCGTCCCGCACTCGGGTCTGTCCGGGTTCGGTAAAATCGTGTTCTGCGCATGTCAAACCACGTGGTGTGTCAAGTCTCATCTTTCGCGGCACGCATTGTAACTACAACGGTCGACACCCACCGTCAACATGTCCGCGGCTGCCGTCGACAACGTGCCGCTGGTGTATGTACGGTGCTCAAATACACGAGCGGCACGTTGTCGACGGTAGCCGTCGACACACATCGACAGCTGCAGTTGCCTTTACCGTTTACGCGAATTAATGAGTAGGTCAACATTACGCAACTATTTTCAGCAGTTTTATTTTACAAACATCATCTATTTTCTAGAATATTCTACGGTCAACAGCGGATATGTGCCAGTATCAACAAGGGAATATGTGTCTTTTTCTATTTGCTTAAACAGTGGTGATCAACAACCGTGAGATTTTTGACTGTTGGCACAATGCATCGCTAACCCTCTCGAGACTTGTTTAGAACAGAGACACGAATTGATACGACTTTAAAATTATATTTTTTTAAGACTAGATGTTTATATTTTGTCCTGACAATTATTTGGGGATATATTACTATGTTTATCGGTTGGCTTACGACACAATGAAAAATCGAAAAGATCTACAGACTTTCAAAATTATTTGAATACATTGTGTAGGCACGACAATGGAGGTTGTAGTTAAAAAAATTACGAATGTTCTGGTACAAGCTATTGATCATTGTTGTGCTGTAAGCGTGGTCAGCCACTGCTGTATTGCGACCAAAATGATGAGGATACTAATAAAAACTTTGCATAATATAAAGAGGTAATATTTTTGAATTTTTCTGGAGGCTAGGAGGTAATCTTCGAAATTACCTATTGATCCGATTCCGAAAATTTTTATGGGAACCTAAAGTATAAAATTCCGAGTGACATGGGATACATTTTATCTTAAAACAAAAAATTTCACGCGGCGTACTCGCAAGCAGAAGCTAGTACCTACACATGCTAGGTCACATTACATTAGCTAGCTAAACTCTGCAAGCGTGATGTATCGATTTCTAAACACGATAAAATAAAAATAATAAAATGGTTCGAAGTTTTTTTTTGGCGTCAAGGACACTGGCGGCTTTGTTACTTATTTAAAGTTTGATTTGAGAAAATCTGTTTTCTTTTGTTTTATTGTGTTTAGAAATCAAAACCCATGACGTCTGTGAAGTTTCGCCAGCTAATTTCATTTGACCCTTTATAAACTCCTTGTCACAATCACCGTGCTTGACCAACATAATAATATGACCACAAAACTCAGTTCCCCACGACAAATCAGTTCTCCCATTTGTACGGACATTCTCTGTAAATTCAAGACAGATTCTGATTCTGATTCGATTACCTCATTTACCACCGGAGAGGTACAAATGAAGACCATTTATTTTGTATTCTGAATAATTTTGCATCTCTCGAGCTAGGAGGAATCTGGAGTTGGTTGCACCGTATAATTACAGAAGGCATGAGCTACAAGATGGTAACATATTGATGAGTGTTGTTTGAATATGCTGTGTGGTAGAAACAAATGATAACTTCTGGCGGAGGGGGTTGAAGGATTATTTTAGGGGAGTAATATCTAGTATCCTTTGGTATCCTGATCTATGATCTATGCGTCATTTTCGAGAATGGGCGCCGTCAGTTGGGGCTGGTCATCACTTAGCTGCCTCAGCTTACTTCTAATTATTTTATTTTTGGATTGTTGTTTTGTTTCTATTTGCTGTATTCTGGACGCTTTTAACACGTACGTCTTTTTAACATCGTTCACACATATTATTATAAATTCAACATTAATGAATGCCTGTAAATGGTTTAATTAAAATAAATGCTTTGAGTTTGAGTTTGATAAATTTAATAATCGAGAATACTGCACAGATGCAGTTTCAGAGAAAGGATTTTATTTTGTGATTTTACGAAAGTGATGTTACCAGTTCGAAACTTACTAATAAGACATCCAAAGTTGTTGACTTTTCTTATGTTTATTGCTTCGTTGAAAAATAATAATAGTCATCGTTAAGAGATATCGACAAGCAACTATGGTAATGAAACTATTCGATTTTGAAAAGAAAATGCGTAAGTATGATACGCCTTTTCTTTTGAAAACATGAAATTATCAAAATAACTACTTTCCTGCACACGAACATTTTATTCTCTGGCATTTTTACGCAATTTAAACTTTATCTAATTCACCTTCTTCAAAATCTTTAAATGACACTGTTTTAAACAAACTAGTTTCTGAACGCGACTTCGTCCGCATGAAATTTCTTGTTCTCTAGACCCATCTCGTAGCATCGCATCATCTGCCTGCGCTTCTTCGTTTTCGCTCAGCGTTCTTTCTGATTTTTTTAAATTTTTTATTGTTTTTGTTCGGTCCTAAGGGTCCATAGCCTTCCTCACGAATTGTGCTATCAAATGCAAAATGCATTTTTCAAATCCGGGTGGTAGTTCAGGATACTACCGCGTTCAAACAAACAAAGTCTTTAGCTTCATTATTATTATTGATAGAAGATATAGGTGACATTTATATCTTCTATCGAAACATACAGAAAAAGAAACTTGAAACTAAGACCGTCTCCATTCCAATCTTATTCCCCCAGCACAAGTGCGGAACGTCGGCACTAATTGTCGGTCAGGAAACAGTGTACACACAGCTCCCACTACAGTTTGCACCACTGGCGGATCGATCAATTAGTTGTTCACAACTCTTCTAGTCTGTGGACCTTAATTGGATGGGACCTTAGCGTGTCTAGTAATTGGTTTCTGAAAGCATGACCAGTTTTGCTGTCAAATCTCGTGTGAATTGTTGTGATTGGCTATCTGAAATTACCACAGATAATTAAATTAGCTGTCAAAATAAATTTATAGTTATTGGTTGAATGTAATAACAGTAGCCAATCAGTTAGTATGAAATTTGACAAACCGAGTGATTTTTATGAACGTTAACATTATAATATTTCTCAATCTGTCAAAAATACCTCTAATTTCTTTACACTTTTGACAAGTTTTTGACATATGTCGCTGAGATAAGATTGCGACTAGATTTTGAATGTCTTTAATAACGGGAATTGGCGTAAGATAATATAAGGTAATATTTATTTGCATCAGGCGCGACACGCGATGTAATCGCGCGCGACATAAAGGCACCGCTCGTTACGCGACTTGCGGTGCCTTTGTGTTGTGCGCGATTTTATCGCGTGTCGCGCCTGTTTGAAGGAGCCTTAAACATGTGTCATATAAGAAAATACATGCATGCAAGATAGTACAGCGGTGCTATTCTATATACATCTCACCGTGAAAACTTAGGTGAAGTGAGCGTGGAGTGAACTGTCAATACTGTCAATTCCTAGCAAAAACATACTCACTTCACCTAAGTTTTCACGGAGAGATTTTTACCGAATCGACCGGCTGATACCAATTGGCTTCAGCACGTTAATATTCACTTGTGAACAATAGGCCTCGAAATCAGTAGTGTCTACCTACTGTTATCACCAAACTATGCAAACAAATTGGCAAGATGCTGTTTCTGCGCTTACTAGAAGACCAGTCGCGACGGAATAATCCTTAATCAACAAGCCTGGAAGAGGTTTTGGTGATGTTAATATTTGATTTAGTAGTTAAGCTGTCGCGCTATCGACGCAAACACACCATTGGCATGACATATCCCGATAGGCCAATATGGAAAATGTAATAATCACCAGTCTGGGCAGACGAATCATCAGTATGGGTTGCCAACTGCTTATAATTTGCACTTAAAACCCCACCACACTACAAAACAAAACTTCCTGATACTTTTGTTTAGCACGTGTAGCAAGACAAAAAGTTAGCACGTGTAGCAAGACAAAAAGTTAAATAAGTGTCTATATTCGATTGATGAATTATAAATAAATACAAAAGTGGGATGTAACTGTAACTGTTGTAACTTAAGTAATTTATAACTTTGTTTAAATTGAATTAATTGAATTTTTTTGTACTGACTTATGACATTAATTTTTTATATTTTATATTAATTTTATTATTATTTTGTGACATAATTTTTTTTTATATTTTATGTTATTTTTATTTTCACTTGAATGTAATTTGGATAATTTTAATGATTTAATTATGGATTGCATGCATGGTGTTCTTATATATTTAGTTATAGAAATTCAGACACAATGTAAAAATTGTTATTGAATAAATGAATTGAATTGAATTGAATTGAAGACATTCCACCATAAATCTCGTGTAATGTTGGATATCGTAATGACGCAATCTCACCCTTACGGCCTGACAAAAGGCGATTTAGCGGTTATGGCTGCAAATGCCATAATCTCCACTTTTACTACACGATTTGGTGATTAACAAAAACCCACCCACCATACAGGTTGCCAATAGCCTATAATTTGCACATAACCGCACAAAACTATCCGTAGTACAAAACCAAAGTACCAGGACAACACAACACAGCAAGAAATTCCACGACAAATCTCGTGTAACCATTACAGGGGTAAATAGTTCGACCAGCGAACAACAGATCAGCAGGGATCGCCAATTAAAGGGATTTAAAGCTTTTAATCAACAATCGAGCACTTACTTAAGCGCGAGTGAGTTATTTTCCGAGCTAATTGCGTCGAATGGGAATCTGTTGTTTTGTGGTGTGTATAAGTACTTTGATTGTGTATCCATTATACTGTACGTAATGTTGCTAACTTTATCGAACTAGCAAAAACAGAAAGAGACGAGAGAGATAAAGTCTACTAAGCTAGCTATCGAATAGGTCGATGGTGTTTTGGCCAATAATCACACCGGAAGAAAATAGAGATACCTACCGTATTAACAAAATAATTGATTTTGTAGTTTGAATGTGAAGTGTTATTATAAGAATGAGAAAAGCTAGAGTTTTTCTCTCGAAGGCTCATGTGGATAGGTTTACAGATATTTATTTCTCTTAAGAACATAAATAACATAGTTCACTTAAAATTGGATACACAGTGCTTATTTCGAAATGATAAATAATATTATTATATTTGCCTCTGGTGCATTGTCGACTTTACAGAGTACATAGAATAGAATAGAATACGCTTTATTATGTACACCATTTAAATTACAGACATAAATATAGAAGCTGTACAAAGGGTGACACAATGGGCGGTCTTATCGCTAAGAGCGATCTTTTAAAGACAACCTTTGAATGGATTAAAAAAGGGGAAGGACAGACAAAAACTGTAGGTAGTCCGTGGTGTTACCATTTACATAATACAATAAACACGTACATAAAGTATATTCTACTAATCTAAATAAATATACATGTATATACATGTTTCTTAAGTTTTGCCTCAAATATGTTCATATTATCACACCTCTTTAAAGGCTCCTACAAACAGGCGCGACGCGCGATATAATCGCGCGCGACACAAAGGCGAGCGAGAAAACGAGCGGTCGTTGCGCGATTTGCGGTGCTTTTGTGTCGCGTGTTGTGTCGCGCCTGCTTGTAGGAGCCTTAAATCCTCCGGTAAATCATCGGGTTGGTAGATGTTACACGTCTTCGATTTTTTGGTTCTAGGAGATACCGGTTTCCTTACGATGTTTTCCTTGTTAAAACTATCTGTCCTAATATTGTAACTTTTTCCAGATAATAACTGGAATAATTGATAATGCTTTAGGTAAGTAGAATTAACGACTAAAATACAGGAAACAATAGCATCCATGTGAATAATAGAACAAAAAAAAAAACGAAAAATTATTATTGTTAAAAACTTTAATTAATAGGTAGCAACGAAATTGCCTCCACCACAGCGAGTAATCTAAAACTATTCCAAAATATTTAAAATGGCGGACAGACGCGTTGGAAACTGTTTTATGATTTCGTTCTGTTACATCCCTAGAATACACCCTTAAGTGCCTAGTCAGCACCCCATCATCATTTCCTTTCCAGACTCAATAGATTAGTCAGGCCATAGAGTTAGTTCGGGTTCAGACTCCTACCAGAGAGGTCGCAAGTCAGAGTATTGACCAAATTTCCACATAATCCATGTAATTGTGCCCTTCACTCAATATATTGATCATAATTCAAATATTAGTTTTTTTTTAAAAAGGCTTTTCTAAAGCCCGTACTAACATTGGTGGCAGCGGTGGGATACGGCATTCCCAGTGTCCTAAAATAAAACGGTAAATACGTCGCCGGAAATAAAAGTTAGTGTGTGTGTCTGTGATCCTAAAAGTGCCTAGTGATTGTGTCGCCTGACAAGCACCTCAACCCGAACTCATCATATCGAAGGTCGACACTATTCGACCTGGTCCAAAGCTGCATATCGCCGCTCCGGGTCCACTGCGTCATAAGTGGTACTAAGCAGTTGGGTAGCACTTGCTGCACCCAATCCACATTGTATCCAGCGCCGACCTGACGGCAACCTTCGGCTTCTCATCCATACGTCTAAGGTAGACGTAATCCAGCATGAAAAATTCCTACAAGCTGTTCCTGTAAGTCCAAATTACTCTATTCAGTGAATTTTCAGTGAAATTCGTGTGTGTTGTGCGTAAAGTTCGCGTATATGGCGTCATAATCGTCTGTGTTAACTTAAAATAAGATTAGCTTTAAAGTATCTATAATTAGATTCAAAGTAACTTTGTTACGAAGCTTAGGCTTCGATCTCAGTCGTCCTTATCAATTGTGCATAACTTTCGCATCCGTGCAGATTCAACGTAATTCTCAGAACTAGATAACGTTTTATAAACCCATATCGGTACCATAACGTCACGCAAATATGTCGAAATCTGAATCTAAAAGAGACGTTAAAGAATTGAAAGGTGATGAGGAAATCCCGCTAAGCGTTGTGTTAAAATTTATTAAACCATTTAACGGTGACAGGGATAAGCTAACAGCTTTCCTAAGGAACTGCGATAGCGCAATATCCTTGGCGTCTTCTCAACAGGAAGACGTCGTCTTTAAATATGTATTAAGTCAATTAGAAGGCAAGGCAGAAACTGCGTGCTCCATCAAAGATTTTGAAACTTGGCCATCACTTAAGGAATTTCTAAAAAACCAGTTTGGTGAACGTAAACACTATGCTCACCTACTCACCGACTTACAAGACTGTAGGCAGGGAAACCAGGAACCCGTTAGTCAATTTTCTTTGAGAGTAGAAACCTGTCTGCAGAAACTTCTTACAGAGGTAACAGTCTCGAATTCGAAGAAAACCGAACTCCCGGGCAGATTAGCCGCGATGGAAGACCTCGCTCTCCATACATTCATATTAGGATTATCCCCAAGAATAGCGAATATTGTAAGATGTAGAGATTATAGGAGCTTAAATGATGCCATTAATGCCGCGATATCCGAAGAAAAAATACAGCAGTTCTCTTACCGCAATTTCAATAGGCATAAGGCTACTGAATCCGTTTATAAAAGAAATGAAACAAATAACACACCTCAAGCAAAAGTATTTATTAAAAGCAACACTTACCAACCCAATACTTCTTCCAATGATTCCCGCTTCTGCAGATACTGTAAAAAAACAGGACACATCCTTGAAAATTGCAAATTGCGTGATTTCAATAATAAAAGATTTTCAAATGGTCCTCAGCCATTTACTCCGGCTAAACCTTCTCGCGTAAACTTCACAAATAACCCTGAGGAGGAGGGTAAAGACGAAGTAGATGAATTCGTTGATTTAAACTAAATTATGTCCCGTTTAAGTATCGCACGGGGCAGACCCCTTTCAATCAAGCCGATACTACACCTATCACTATTAAGACCAATGGACAGGGTAACCAGCCCCAAACTCACGGTCTTTCTAAAATTAAGACCACGCCGCAGGGTAACCAGCCCCATAAGGAAGGTCTAACCCCCTCTAATAGTAGGACTACGCCGCAGGGTAACCAGCCCCACAAGGAAAGTCTGAACCTTTCTAATAGTAGGACTACGCCGCAGGGTAACCAGCCCCACAAGGAAAGTCTGAACCTTTCTAATAGTAGGACTACGCCGCAGGGTAACCAGCCCCACAAGGAAAGTCTGAACACTTCTAATAGTAGGACCACGCCGCAGGGTAACCAGCCCCATAAGGAAGGTCTGAACCTACAACCTAGTTGTAAACCTGAAAAAGAACTTAAAATATATGAAATCCTTACCCAGAAAAGATACTTACCTTTCATTAAACTACAAACGTCCGTAAATAAAAATCCACTTACCCTCTTGATAGATTCTGGTGCGACACTCTGCGTCCTGAAAAAGAAAAGTATAACAAATACCATAAAATTAGAAGATAGTGTCGTTACAATCAAAGGAATAGATTCTAAAAAGGACACTATGAAGAGTGTAGGAAGCTTTAACTTACAATTACAGTTCAATAAAAATTTTATTATAACCCATCCCTTCCAAATATTTGAAGATATAAACCTCCCTTACGATGGTATAATAGGCAGCGACCTGTTCACACTATATAAGTGTCACATTAATTATCAAACAGATTCTTTAGAAATAAATAATCATAACATTACACTATCCTTCGATGAACCATCATATGTCATTGAACCTCGTACCGAAACGGTAATAGAGTGTTCAGTGAAAAACCCTGAATTAAAAGAGGGAATAGTATTAGATCAACATATTTCAGATTCCCTTCTTATATCAAATTGCCTTGTTAAAGTAAAAAACAATAATAGAATTAATGTGACAATTGTCAACGTATCCGAAAAACCAGTTCATTTAAACGCCAACCTTATGCTTACATTAAGTCCATTTGACCCTACTCAACATAATATAATACAACACAATAGATTGGTTAATAGTCTTGAAAGGTCCCTACAATTATCCGAATTACTACGAACATCTCATTTGAATCAGGAAGAATTACACCATCTTAATGAAATATGTGATCAGTACTCTGACATATTTCATCTACCAGGAGACCAATTAACCTGTACAGATATAATTCAACATGAAATAAAAACAAACTCCTCACAACCAATCAACGTGAAATCGTATCGTTTTCCCGAAATACACAAGGAAGAGGTTAAGTCACAAATAACCAAAATGTTAAATCAGCAAATTATTAAACCCTCAAAATCCCCATGGTCATCTCCTATCTGGATAGTGCCAAAAAAAGATGACTCCACAGGACAAAAGAGGTGGAGAATAGTAATCGACTATAGGAAACTGAATGATATCACGATTGGTGAAAATTACCCAATTCCTCAAATCAATGAAATCTTAGACCAATTAGGTCAAAGTAAATACTTCACGACTTTAGACCTAGCTTCCGGTTTTCACCAAATAAAAATGTCTCCAGAAGACGCACCTAAAACCGCATTTAGTGTGCCCCAAGGACACTTCGAATTCAAACGAATGCCGTTTGGTTTAAAAAATGCGCCTGCAACGTTTCAGAGAACAATGAACACTGTCTTGTCTGGACTACAAGGTATACATTGCTTCGTGTATTTGGATGATATCGTCGTATACTCGCATGATTTATCTTCACATATTAAAAAACTTATCCTTGTCTTTGAAAATTTGAGGAAATTCCGCCTAAAACTTCAGCCAGACAAATGCGAGTTCCTGCGAAAGGAAGTCGCCTACTTAGGCCATATAATAAGCAGTGAAGGCGTTAGACCTAACCCTGATAAAATAAAATCTGTCGTAAATTTTCCTGTGCCAAAATGTACTAGAGATATAAAATCATTCCTAGGTTTAACATCATATTATCGAAGATTTATACCAGAATTCTCAAAATACGCTAAGTCCCTTACTATTCTTTTAAAAAAGGATACTCCTTTTAACTGGACCAATAGCCAACAATTATCATTTGAACAATTGAAAGAAAAATTAGTAACTGCACCAGTCCTTATTTATCCCGATTTTACTAAACCTTTCGTCCTGACGTGTGATGCGTCAAATTACGCAATTTCCGCGATACTCTCTCAAGGCGAGGTGGGAAAAGACCGCCCAATTGCCTTTGCCTCGCGCACATTAAATAAAGCTGAAACTAATTACAGCGTAACCGAAAAGGAATGCCTGGCTATTATTTTTGGGACGAAAATATTCCGCCCATATCTTTATGGTTACAAATTTAAGATTGTAACTGATCACAAACCACTTAAATGGCTATTTAATTGCAAAGATCCAGGCTCCAAGCTAGTTAGATGGAGATTAAAACTCGAGGAATATGACTATGAGATTGAATATAAAAAGGGTAAAATAAATAGGAACGCTGACGCTCTTTCTCGTTACCCTGTGAAATCCATTCGATCACCGGATACCACTCACGTACTTACCGACAAAGTACCACCCGTAAGTGTTCCACCTCCGGCTCAACAGCCTGAAATCCCTCCTATTAATCCTGGAAGTCCTGGAATACCTGAAATTCCCGACTTACCTGACTTTATTGACTTACCTGAAAATATTGAGTTACCTGATGACTTTGAACTTCCTGATGATTTTGATATCCCAACTCCGCCTGAAGTCTTGAACGACGATGATACTTACTCTAAATGCCTGAAAAAAATAAATAATAAATTAAATCAATTTGATACCATAATTCACGAACACAGTGAAACCCTATTAAAAACAAAAATAAAAACCATTATCATTCCAACTTCCATTGACCTTGACGAGTCAAATCCCTATATTTCGGAAGTTATCGATAAACTTCCGGAACCAAATGATATTATCCTTGGAAAAGAAAGGACATTAAATTCCTTTCTCTTCTTCGAAAATAACAATGTAAAATTTTACTTACTTTTTGTAAAAGTCCATCACTTCGATCAGTGTAATTATGAGGATATTTTTAAAAGCCTCAAAAATCTGAAATTTGAATTAATTAATAAAAACATAACTGAATTCGCTATAACAGACTTTCGTAATCCATTTGATTCACATAGTTTTATGAAGATTCACAACATTATTACATACTTATTTAACACTACTTCAATCACTGCCCATGTTTTCAAAAACATTATAATTTATCCCTCTCCAACTGAAATCATTAAAATCTTAAAAGAAAACCACGATATCCCTATATCAGGCCACTTAGGCTCAAATAGAATGCTAAGTAGGATCCAAGAAAAATATTATTGGCGTAATATGCGTAGAGATGTCGAAAACTATGTCCGAAAATGCGAACAATGTCAAACCAATAAAGCCCTGCGTAGAACCAATCGAGCTCCTATGCAGATCACATCAACTTCTACGCAACCCTTTGAACGCGTGTCACTTGACATTGTCGGACCATTGCCCGAATCAGGGGCGGCCAAACTTAGATTCGTTTTAACAATTCAGGATGACCTTACGAAATTTTCAGCAGGCTATCCTATCAGAAATGCCACGGCTGAAGAAACCGCTGAATGTTTAATCCATTTCATATCCCAGTTTGGTATCCCCAAAACCATCCTCACAGATCAGGGAACCAACTTCACAGCGGAACTATTTAAACAAACCTGTACCTTTTTGAAGATCAAACAGTTATGGTCCAGTCCTTATCATCCACAAACGCAAGGCGCGTTAGAGAGAAGTCATGCGACTCTAAAAGAATATTTAAAATCTTTCGTCGATGACAACCAAAATGACTGGCCGAGATACGTTTACACGGCAATGTTAACCTACAATACCACAGTCCATTGCACCACAAATTATACACCATACGAATTATTATTTGGATGCAAACCATTTATACCCACCTCTATTTATGATACAGCACTAGAACCTACATATCCTAGTTATGTCCGTATACTTCAACAAAAAATGAGACTTTCCAGAGAGAAAGCCGTGGAAAACATTCTTAAATCTAAGATCTCATCAAAAGACTATTATGATAAAAGAACCAGACCCATAAAATACAAAACAGGTGATATGGTGTATATCAAACACCACCCGCGGCAGAACAAAGCTCTGTCGCCTATCTGGAAAGGTCCACATAAAGTAATAAAAATTAATGGCAACAATACGTTGACCCTTCTCGTTAATCGCCGTCACGTCAAATATCACTATGACGAATTAAAGCTGGCGGAAACAACTAATATTTAGTTTTTATCTTAGTATTATATCTTAATCTAACAAACCTAGTTTTAACTTATAAAAATAATGTTAGTTAAATATTTTGTACAATATATTTCAGAATATCTACATTCCTGTCCTTTGCAACATCCGATATCATCGAACAAATCACTGAAAGCCCTGGTATATACTTCGACCCAATAGGAATCGTGAAACAGACAAGAGATCATATTCATTTACTTGTACCTATAGATATAACCTATATAAAACCCCATATAGATAACATAAACAATACATTAAAAACTTCTATGCTCTTGTGCCAACAAAATACAATACTTAAAGAATCCGAATGTACAAATATACTACAGCCTCTGGTTTTACGACTTATCGATATTCTGAAAGACTACAATGCCTTATCTCATTTGACATCTGGGCGAGAAAAGAGATCCGCTTGGTTAGCAGGAGTTGGCTCCCTTTTCAAACAAATCATTGGCACAATGGATGAGGACGATGCCATACGATATAATAACGCTATTCAAACCCTAAATAATAATAATATTAAGCTTGCGTCTATTTTAAAAGACAATATTCTTGTAACAAGCACTGCTCTATCCCGTTACAACAAAACTCTTGAAACTATAACTCTAAATGAAGTCCGTTTGAATAACGCTATTATTAATCTATCTAGTACTTTTAAGAATATGTCAATTATATCTGATAAGCTGTATTTTAAATCAAAGTTAACCGATTTCTATACTGAACTATTATCTTGTCTACTTAACCTGTCATTTGAATTAGACGACCTTGTAAATGCAATGCTATTCGCTAGAACTAACACTCTTCACCCATCGGTCATGACACCAAATCAGCTGTACAATGAACTAGTAAGTAATGTTAGAAAATTACCTAGTTACGAAGAATTACCTTTAGATTTAGATTTAGGCACTATTAATACTTTAATTGATATATCAAAATTGTCATGTTATTTTGTAAACAATAAGTTAGTCTTTGTAATCAAAATTCCCCTTGTACACTCTCTTGAGTTAAATCTATTTAAAGCTATTTCAGTACCTATACCGCATAACATGGAAAAACCAAACTCCTATGCTATGATTGTTCCATCTTGTAATTATATTGGCATTAGTAAAGATAAACTAACATACACCTGTATAAGTGATCTAAAATCCTGTACCGAGCCCGTAAGCAGAGTTTATATTTGTGATGATATTGATACACACTCAATTCAAGAAACACCAACCTGTGAAACTGATATACTAACAAAAATTGTAACAGAAATACCTAAGTATTGTCAAACTAAATTAATGTATGGTCAGATAGATATTTGGCAAGAATTGCAAGGAAACAGATGGATATTTGTTCAATCCGAACCGACTAGACTCTCTATCCAGTGTAAACCAGATTTAATAGAATTCAAAATATTAGGTACTGGTGTACTTAACATTCGACCTAATTGTATAGCTTTTTGTAAAAATAAACAAATAATTGGAAAGAACAATATTGAAATAAACGTTAAAACTGTAGTTCCCAATTTTAATCTAATTAATGAAACCTGTTGTAATTTGGAAATGTTTAACATATCAAAGCCCAATTTGTTATTCTCTAAATTATCAAATATAGACTTAGAAAAACTACCTAGTGTTATCAACAACCAAATGTTATCAGATGTCGACAAAATTATCAATAATCCTAGTCCTAACCTAATTGAATATAGTTCTCACTATCCACTTTTAACCTACCTTGTAATCATCCTAATTTTAATTTTCATCAGTTACAAACTCTGTAAGAAGTTTGGAAAATATTCTGGCTGCAAAACAAAACCCAAATTACAGAGCGATAACATCTTAGATAACGATTTAGAACCTGAAGCAATTCCTCTTCCAAGGTTAAGAGTAAATCCGTAACTTTCCATGGAAACCGTAAAGTTCCTCTTAAAGGGGGGGCTGTTACATCCCTAGAATACACCCTTAAGTGCCTAGTCAGCACCCCATCATCATTTCCTTTCCAGACTCAATAGATTAGTCAGGCCATAGAGTTAGTTCGGGTTCAGACTCCTACCAGAGAGGTCGCAAGTCAGAGTATTGACCAAATTTCCACATAATCCATGTAATTGTGCCCTTCACTCAATATATTGATCATAATTCAAATATTAGTTTTTTTTTAAAAAGGCTTTTCTAAAGCCCGTACTAACAGTTCCATCCGTGGCAACAAAATGTTTTTATTTATCCCTCGGGATCTGCACCAGATTCGGGATTAAAGCTATTCTGTGTTCACTTTCATAACACTCTTTATTATCTGTAGCTAAACGTGACGTGAAATTTATTTATCCAACAATGATGATATTAAGAGCGTTTACGCCGTAAAGCATTTCATGCAAACTTTCAAGCCCTTGTTTTTCGAAATGAATGAAAATTTTAATGAAACTTCATACGCATAAGCAGGATATAAAGGTCTAAAAAGTTACTTAAGAGCATTTTCGAAATGTCTTATTTAAAAAAAGACAACTGGAAATCTCTGTTTCTATGGAAAATTAAAAAACTGTCTAAATTGGCTGTTACACTATTTTTCGAAAATGTTCTTAAGTAACTTTTGAGACCTTTGTATCCTGCTTATGCGTATGAAGTTTGATTAAAATCGGTTCATTCATTTCTAAAAACAAGGGCTTGATAGTTTGTATGAAATGCCGTACGTCGTAAGATTTCATTGTTAACGTGAAAAATCGCCATAGGAACTGAATGAGAATTCGGTTCTTGTACTTAGCGATTTTTACACAATAATTAAACATGGCATCACTTCGAAATTGGAATGGTAAGAAGGTAGGTAACCTAAAGCAGTGTTCGTAATCTCAGTTCATTCCATCGTCACTTTTAATCGGTAATTTACTTTTCGACTAAGTTGATTTTTTAGTGACCATTTGTAATAAAAAGGTCCTATTAAGCTTTTGATTGCAATGGAATTTGAACTTTATTAAGTATGACATTCAGTTTATCGTTCCATAACTTGATAATATAACTACATACTCGACACCCCGGTCATTTATTACTATGCAACTATGTGCCGAAGCGACGGTTCGAATTGTTACAGAATAGCACTAAATATCTTTTTCCATTAACTGTAGTAGCCCATTCTCACGAATAAAAATAAAACCAACAAAAAATCTGTATAAAACCTAATTCACCAGCAAAAAGATACGACAATAAATTGCTAGTATTCACCAAAATGACCGGATATTATCAAATTTTCTTTATCTCTCTAATTGTTATTCCAATTACGGTCCCCGGTGATAAATCGGATGATAACACCCAATTTCGGACGATAACGTCCGATTTCGGACGAAAACAACATTACCAATACACGCTCATAAAAATTAAAACATTGTTCTTTTTAACTGCCAATCCGGTTTCTCTTATTATTGCCCGGGGAGTGAAGGGGAATGAGTGAACGAAATGAATGATTTGCGGTTCAAAGGGAATTGGGCTAAATGGGTTTGAAGCTGATCGATTGGTTTACGATCGGGCAAAATGTTTTTGTGTTATTAGCTTAGTCTGTAGGTAGTTTAAAGATATAATAAAATAGTCTCCCAGACCGTATTTCTGCAACGGCGGCCAATCTCAACGGAGACTAGCCATCTACGCGGATATCGTCGTTGCGCCTGCAAAAGTCGCTGTGTTTTTAGTGAACTTATTTGAGCTATATGAATTATAACATTTAGCGTGTTTATACGGAACTTTCGATGTATGAATATCACATAGGTACATTCCTTAACTCTTTAAATATTGCACTTATCACATAGCTGTTTATGCAGTATGTGTGTATTGAAATAACGACTAAAACTGCATAAAGAACCGAAAATAACTAAATAACACATAGCGGCTTTTGCACGCGCAACGACGATATTATAGTACACAAGTATGTGCGTAGACACGGGTGCACTCACTCTTCCCTCACTCTCATAACCCGATATAACGCACTTTCCAAGGTACGGGGATATCACACCGCCACCTTCCAAACTCCAAGATGAGAAATTCCTAAAAACTCAATACACGTCTCGCTCTCACACAGCCCGCGAGCAGTATCGTGCGAGCGAGATAAAGAGTGAATTTTAGCTGTATGGGCTCGTTTCTAATGACTATAATTCTGTAAATACATATCTATTATAGTCGTGAATTCACGACGAATTCGAATTTCGAATTCGAATTTTTTTTCGTTTATATAATTATATAGATCGGATTAACTTACCTAGTGACGTCCAATCCTTAATTATGTGAAGTAATATCGTCCTCACTGTTTATTGAGTTGTGCACGAGTGCAAATTACAAAGTAAAGAATGAGGAGGAGATTGCGAAGCATAATCATATTTTGATTAAGATACAACCTGACACTGGGCCGCATATTGCAAAAAACTATCACTACGCATTCACCTTAAAGTTTGAGAGAGACCCATCAGCACTCGTGAGCGCTCCCAAAGCAGGGAATTAGGAATCGTTCATGCGTCTATGTACGCGTTTGTACAAGCGAATTTCGCACGAAAACGCATGCAAACTATGCAAAGTGAGCGCGGCAAAGTCTGACATCCAACATGTTAATCAGTGCGGTCTCCACAATACAACTCAGTGATAAGGGTTAACATCCCGCATGTCGACAGTGGTCGGTGCACACATGACTGACCGTGGTCCGTCGTAAATGGATTACAGGCATTATCCATTCGATTGGCTTATTTGTGTTGTGGGTGTACAATGTAGAGGGGTCTGTGGCTACCAAATAGCAGCCGCACGGGTCGATTGATCAGGTTAAGCTATGCTTGCCGCGGTTGGTCCGCGGATGGGTGACCATCTTTACATACCAAGACCCCTCCGTGCCTCGGAAAGCACATTAAGCCGTTGGTCCTCCCGGCTGTCATTCGTGGATCTTTGACAGTCGTTACGGGTCGTCAGAAGCCCGAAAGTCTGACAACCGGTCTTACCAAGGGGTATCGTATTACCCAGTAACTGGGTTGTGGAGGTCAGATAGGCAGTCGCTCCATGTAAAATACTGGTATTCAGCTGCATCCGTTTAGACTGGAAGCCGACCCCAACACAGTTGGGAAAAGGCTAGGCAGATTATGATGATGATGGGTATACAATGTACAGTCAACAAACAAGATAAGTGTGCAGGATCGACGTATATAGTTGAAGTTTAATAAGAAACCGATGGATGTTCTCGAATAAAATTTAATTTTATTAATAGAAAACAAATAGCTCATTTATCAAATTAAATTTCAGTCGTCAATATCCATCGGTTTCTTACTAATCTTCAACTATATCCGACGGTCCTGCATACTTATCTCTTTTGTTAACTGTACAAATGCAAAAATATTTATTTCACCTTAAACATTGTGTCCCAGTAAGTAACAAAAAAAGTAATTTATTTATTTATTTATCCATTTATTCAACAAATTAAATCGTCTTCAAAAACAAATGAACTTAAAATTATGAAACAACTTTAATTTCCGAAGTCGGTGTCTTGGGAACAGCGTTGCTATTCTGTAAAAATCTCACCGTGAATACTTAGGTGAAGTGAGCGTGGAATGAGCTGTCGATAGTGTCAATTCCTAGCAAAAACAAACTCACTTCACCTAAGTTTTCACGGTGAGATTTTTACAGAATCGAACGGCTGTATTTTAGTTTTAGTTTATTGCCACCGACTTCCGAAATTAAAGTTATTTCATTTGGAAGTCGATTTCATTTGTTTAAATTACTTTTTTATTTCTTAATTTTTAGTTTTAAGTAAAAACTGGAATATTTGTTTGTAATATGTAGGTAACAGTTTTGTTGTAAATATTGCACTAGAATTTGACTAAGGGTGTAGTCTTTTATTATTCATAGTAACTATTTATACTAGATACTAAATGAAATGACTAACTAGCTTACTATACAAATAAATACAAAAACAAAGGACACGGGCGTCGAAATACTCGTCCGCATCGCTGTCATCCGCAAACGTGCCCAGAAGACAGGCAGCATTGCCACGTTGAATGGCAATGCTAATTCCTTGGCCACAGAACGACCCAGTCCTCTGGTCACGTGAAGTGTCGAC
Source organism: Luperina nickerlii (assembly GCA_963855955.1). Lineage (NCBI taxonomy): Eukaryota > Metazoa > Arthropoda > Insecta > Lepidoptera > Noctuidae > Luperina > Luperina nickerlii. Next base: position 4,824,759 of record OY979684.1, on the reverse strand, counting down.
CACCAGTTTAATTTTTATATTTCATCTGTTTGAAAATTCATTTACAATGCTGATTTATTGTATTATTATTTTTTCTTTAAAATACTTTAACCCGTGAATCGAACCCAGGACCTCATGCTCAGCAGTACTAACAGCTTGCGACTACTACATCATCGAGGAAGTCATATTCATAATTAATAACGTAAAAATCTCCGTATTTGTGACGTAGTGAATGCGGACGAGGGCTGACACAATTTCATACAATATTCGCAGAGCGTCGCTTTGTTTAGAAAATATTTTTGTTACAAAATGAAATCCACTTAAAAATGTACATAAAAAAAATGTAGAAAACGCGCTGTGTAGGTACCTGCTGACAAATGATCATGCCACCTTTATATGTACATCTTGCACATATATACATGGACAGGAAGCTTTATGGGGTATATCCGTTTTACCCGTTGATGTACCCCACTCTATTTGCACGGGGGGTACAATGAAATGAGGGTGCCACGGGAGTTTACACTTGTCGCGTATTTTGTAAAATTACGGCGTGGATCGAGCACGATCCAGCCGGTCGATTCTGTACAAATCTCACCGTGAAAACTTAGGTGAAGTGAGTTTGTTTTTGCTAGGAATTGACACCATTGACAGCTCACTCTACGCTCACTTCACCTAAGTTTTCACGGTGAGGTTTTACAGAATAGCACCGCAGGAGTGCTTAGCGCTTGAGTCTTTGAAAACAGATTAAATCCTCTACGCTTTTCAGAAATCATACTCCATATATTGTATCAGTAATTATGATTACATAAATAATGACTCGCAAACCTGTATCGATGATATAAATAATAGGCTCGCATGATAGCGAAACTCCGAGAGCATCAAGTGACCTAGGTAGGGTTTAAAGTTCAAACTGGCCGAATAGTCGCGTGATTTCCTTGTCTCTTAATCGGTTGAATACCGCAATTACAGAAACAATTAAAAAGCCAGTGTGTGTCGCGTGAATCCACGTTCGGATTTATAATACGAAGGATTAATCAATCGATGACTGCAGTCGCGTCCCGCGCAGTATTTTCCTTAGTATGGTCAAAGTTTAAAGCCACATTTACATGATTTCATCACCACTGCTCACATAAAGGTGAAGGAAAACATCGTGAGGAAACCGGCATGTCCTAGAACCAAAAATTCAAAGACATGTGACATCTACCAACCCGCACTGGGCCCGCGTGGTGGATTACGGCCCACTCCCTCTCACTGAGAGGAGGCCTGTGTCCCAGCAGTGGGAACATTATAGGCTGATGATGATTACATGATGCACGTTTCTTGCTTTTGGCATTTAGTAAAATTGAATTTCGATGCAAGTCATTTTGTTGCTTCAATTAGACGGTGCAATTTTTGTTGTTGCTGTAACTCAAGGTATGCCACAGGCAATGTAACCCATTGAAGGACACTGAACGAGACACACTAGAAGTTTTAGTTTTATTACGTCTGGGGCCGTTTAGTTTCCCGCAAAGTGTTGATTGCACCGTGTAAATCAGGTTTCCATCTCAGAACTTTCATCAAAATCAAAAATCAAAATATTTTATTTCACATAAATCTACATGGGCACTTATGAAACATCAGAAGCTAGGTGCACGGTTCCAATTGGTCGTTTCCTATGGAGAAGAGCCGGCAAGAAACTCCACGGTTACTCTTTTAAAAATAATTGGCTTTTACTATGTTTTCAAATTACGGTAGGTATGGGAGGACAGCGTAGGCCTGTCATCAAGTACCAGGTACTTGATAAAATATAATAATGGTGTACAGATCTAAAGTCTACAAGGCCTACAAAGTCCTCACTCATCAACAATAAAGATTGTTGAAATGAGAATTGAAAATCAGTTTCAATCACATTTGTCTACAGAATTCAGGTCACAATTAGTATCAATAATTACATTCCCCCATACATAATGAATAGCGTACTTGTATCGATGATATAAACAAGTGGCCCGCATGATAGTGAGCTGTGATCGCTGAGAGATGAACAAACATGGACGCCGAGAGCATCGAATGACCTGGGGAGGGGTTACAGTGGGAGAGACGAGCGATTTTATATCAAGGTCATAATTAATTAAGATTTTGTCTAAAGGTGAAAACCAAGTGCACTGCCGCAGGACAATGAAGAAATTACTAGGTATATTGCCATATACATAGCAAAACAAAAGGTCTTACTGAGAAATAATTAGAACTGATCCGTTGCAGTTGTTATTTACTACGTGTTGGCGATTTTACATCATCAAGTCCCTTCGGTAAATCCCTAATTCGCTCAATGGTTTGGATTGTATTTAAATAGTCTTCACGAATGGAAATAGGTACTGAAAATGACGCACGGCACATCTTAGGCAGACGATTCCGTGTCCCGCGGAGGATTCACCCCAGTGTGGCCAGAGCTTAAATCTCTGATGTGCTAATTAACTAATCAACAATCATTACATGAAATGAGATTTGAAAAACAGTTTAAATTGTATTTGCCTACAGAATTCAGGCCTCAATCAGTATCTGTAATTACATTCCCCCATACATAATGAATAGTGTATTTGTATCGATGATATAAACAAGTGACCTGCATGATAGTGAGCAGCGATCGCTGAGAGATGAACAAACATGGACGCCGAAAGCATCGAATGACCTGGGGAGGGGTTACAGTGGGAGAGACGAGCGATTTTGTATCAAGGTCATTGTAATAAGTTGGTATTTTGTAAAGAAAAATATTTTACTGTTATTTTTAAAACTTAATGACTTTTTAACTTTCTGTACTTTTTTATAGTTAGTCGTATTAACTTAGCTAGGGTACTTCAACAAAATTGGTAAGGTTAGGTTGAAAGTAGTTTAATTCAGAAAAGAATTCTTAGGTGCTCAAGCTGGCGCGAATATTCGTGTGATTTCGTGTGACCTTGGGAGGGGTTAGAGAGGGAGATACGAGCAATTTTGTATCATGGTCATGCAATAATCTTATAGATTTTATTGTAAAGGTGTAAAAATAGGATTGTTAGGCAGGTTTATAAGAAAACTAGCATCTGGCCGCGGCTTCGTCCGCGTGAAATGTCGGCCAATGACCCATTGTGTCGCATCCCATCGATATTACTTAGACATTCCAATTGATATTGTTAGATAGCCCGCGATCGATTATCGTTCGTTCTTTTTTAGGGTTCCATACCTAAAAAGGAAAAACGGAACCCTTATAAGATCACTTCGTATTCAATCTGTCTGTCCGTCTATCAAGACCCTTTTTCTCAGGAACGGCTGGAGTTATCAAGTTGAAATTAAAACCAAATACCTACTCAGGGCTGCAATCTCTTAAAGCAGTGAAAAAAATATCAAACTTTTAAGACAACGCAATCAAAAGATACGGGCGTTTATGTTTCGTTTATGCCGCAAAATTTGACACTCGCAAAGGAATCAAAATCTATAGGGTACTTCATGAAAGAAACAATGGGAAGAAGCAATGTCGTGTAGCACAAATAAAGGAAAAGATACGAAAACCGTAAATTTGTAGTTACATGCCTACAAATTTGTACGGAACCCTCGGTGCACGTTTCCGACTCGCACTTGTTTCTTTTCGCTCGGCTCCCAAGGGTCTTAGCGTTATATGAAAGCCTATAATCTTTCTCAAAGATTGGGCTATCAAACGCAAAAAGAAATTTAATATCTAATCCTAATCTAATAATATTTATGGCAAATATCAAATCAAACCCGACTGGTAGAATAGAATAGAATAAAATACTCTTTATTATGTACAGACGCCAGCACATCAAGCTACTACAATCTGTCAAATTTCTTTAATAGATTTTCAACTTTATTGCTACAGCATAAGGTTCAAGGTTGATTGGGAAAATTTGACAGACTCGGGTAGCTTGATGTGCTGGCGTGACGTACACCATATAAATTACAGACATAATATAGAAACTGTACAAAGGGTTCCACAGATTAGCGAGTTCAAACAAACAACCAAACTCTACAGTTTGTTTTATTATTAGTAAAGATAGATATTGTCAGTTTAAATTTTCCACTGCAGAGAAAATGATTAATTAGGTACGAACCTATCGAGCACCCATGAGACATTAAAAAAAAATATTTATTTAATTTTGTAAAACATGAAACGTTTCATTTCTCTTGACTGTACTTACCTGTCAAAAAGAGTAGACCTAGATAAAGTGGATAAGACAGAGATTAAAACAGAAGACGAACTAGCCGGGGATCGAGGAGGTGGGGGTGGGGGTGGAGGGGGGCTTCAAGGGATCAGACCGGAATAAATTGTTTTCACACTGCGTGTGTGTGTGGGTAGTGTGAGAACGGCCCTGACTTGCGAGTTGTGGGTCGTGATATCGAACCTAGGTGCCCGATTTATAATACTTTGTGTAACTAATTTCGTTACCAACTGCTCTCAAAACGGCGAAGCAAAATATGTGTGGAAATCGGCATGTCCCAGAACGAAAAATTCGAAGACATGTGACATTTACCAACCCGCACTGGGCCCGCGTGGTAGATTACAGCCCACTCTCCCCCGAAGAGATGAGGCCTGTGTCCCAGGAGAGGGAAAATTACAGGCGGATTATACAAATTTTATAAAACCGAAAGTAACTCTGTTATTTTTTCACGGTTTTTTTAAAATTTTATTTAGTGTTTTTCCGGTCTGATCCCTTGAACCCCGCTCCACCCTCCCCTCCTCGATCCCCTGCTAGTTAGTTTTCTGTTTTAATCTCTGTCTTTTCACGCCTAAACGAACCGATCATTGGGAAATATTATAGGTTGATTATGTTTGTGCTTTTTTTTTCGGGATGGGAAATCATCTAATGACCCCTCCCGCTCTGGGTGGAGCGGAAGGGAGTGTCAGACTCTTACTGACTAAAACCCACCCATGTTCCTTCCTTAGCCCTGTATGTTCCGGGCCAGCGGTAACCCTTTCGGACAATCCCGCTGACATTATGTTTGTGCTATGGATTGGTTTAAGCCGCTTATAGACATGATTAATCAAGGGTGGGGGAAGGGACCACTGCATGCACACATACATGCATCATACGTTAGCTTGATTGTGAACCTAAGTCATTAATAAAAAAACCGGTCAAGTGCGAGTCGGATTAGTGCACCGACGGTTCCGTACTTTGTAGGTATGTAAATAGTTTATCACGGGTTTTTTTAATGTACCTACAAATTTATGGTTTTCGGATTTTTTCCTTTATTTGTCGTACATGATCTTGCTTCTTGCTAAATTTTATGATTCTTAGTTAACGGGAAGTACCCTATAAATTTTGATTCCCTTGAGTATCGAAATATACGTTTTTTTGCGGTATAAACGGCCGTTTCTTTTTTTTACGTTAACTTAGGTGTTTGATTTTTTCACAGCTTCAAGGGACTGTGGAGCTGAGTATATGGTTTTAATCTCAACTCGATACCTTTATGCGTTCCCGAGATAAAGGGTCTTGACAGACAGACAGACGGACGGACGGGCAACAAACTGATCCTATAAGGGTTCCGTTTTTTCCTTTTCAGGTACGGAACCCGAAAAATTACCCGCTGTTCACTTGAGCCTTGTACCAAAATCGATCGTAACTACGCTGATATAAAGTGGTCTCCTAATTGTCATTTACGGCGTTATGTTAGGCCATTATAGTTACAATAAAGTAACTAATGTGATTGGTTAGAGGCCGTATTCTGAACGAATAGTGATGGGCAAGCCCGGGATCGAACGGTTAATAATACGGGATCGGACGGTCAATAATCCGGGATTGGAGTCCGTAAATATGTTTGTTATGAGGGTTTTTCTTTATTGGGTTCATAGTGCCGTTTGCCGTAGTGTTTCTTTTAGAGGGTAAGTTAGATTGTAAATTGTATAAAACAAATTTAGGTTGATACTATTATGTTATTTTGTGCAGCTGTTAGCGAATTTAGGGGCTTTTGAGTCGAGTAAAGTAGGTTAATGGGTCCCAAAATGAGGCTGTGGAATTAAACGATCCAGCTATGGGTTCGTTATTTATAATGAAGGGGTTAGGCGGGAACAATCGTTAGAAATACTACCTTTAAGCATAATAGTAGAATTACTGCGATGGTGAATTATTCCTGTTATTATATACCTATAGTATGATACGTGTGACTAAAGTAGCCATTATTACACGGCGTGCATTAATAGACTTCTTAGGTCACATGTATTATATTACCTATCTGTTTATGTGCCGTTTTAATTTATTGACATATTATTAACTATTGCATGAAATTGTGACATCTACCTATTAACTTTACTTTGTTGATTGACATTCAATTACCTAAGATATTTTGTATGCCTTTTGGTGAAACATAGCAATCACTAACATTATTTTTTGTATAACATCTGTATAATTGCACCCTATGTTCACAAAATGAATTTGAATTGTATACTATTTTATGACCTCTTGTGACCTAAGCACTTTAATCATGCTGTGTAAAAATGGACTACCTAAGTCTCAGAAAAGCATGACTTAAGTGCGGGTTTAGGTCACACTGTGCTATAAATGTCATTAAGATATTATTATCCACCAGAGGTACGAAAACACGCACGTAACTAACGTTACCAAAGTCCGAGATTAAAAACAAAACATCACGTCATTAAATCCCGGGATGTGCTCAAAATCCCGGGACACATGACAGCACTAGTAATGACTCCACGGTGGCCTATTAGCTCTCTATTTGTAGCTCCGGGATATCGTCTGCTCTCTCTACGTGATAGAGATTTTATATTTGTTTACTTAGCATTTAGTTGTTGAGTGCTGGAGTTTCGACCTGAGAATAATTCTATTCTCAGGTCAACCATTCGGTTAAGGGTGCTTAGGTCGTTAAATTTGTGGCTTAAGAGGAAGCCTCCTTCATAACTCAAGGGTTTCTGAAAGAAATATAAGATAGGCATAATAACAAATGGGAAAAAAAGCAACGAATGAATGAGTTGTTGTAGCAAAAATACAATTATCATCCCGATAATTGTATTTTTTGTTATGTATTTTCTGGTGTACAATAAAGTATATACATATATATATAAATAAATAAATAGCCAGCAATACCTATACCAAATCTCGTTCGTGCCTCGGAAAGCACGTTAAGCCGTTGCTCCCAGCTGTCATTCGAGGATCTTTGACAGTCGTTACGGGTCGTCAGAAGCCCGAAAGTCAGACAGCCAATCTTTCCAAGGGGTATCGTATTACCCAATAACTGGGTTCTGGAGGTCAGATAGGCAGTCGCTCCATGTAAAATACTGATATTCAGCTGCATCCGATAAGACTGGAAGCCGACCCCAACATAGTGGGGAAAAGGCAGGCAGATGAATGATGAAATGGGCAGAAATATTCATCTGTGCGGTTAATAACATTACCATGTACCTAATTTCCAAGATGGGGGATATGCAGGGTGGCAAGAAAATCGACGCGCAACATGTTACCAGTGTTGAAATTTATCGCCAGTTATTAAAAAAAGAAATTCCCAATTTATTTCGGGTCGGCGCAACATGTTTTTTCTTCCATACTTCCCTATTAGTCGTCATCTCGGTAGTCAACCCCTTTCTAACCATATCATCTTTCACATAGTCCGTCAATCGTTTCTTTGATTTTTTCTTTTCTTGTAGCCCTTGACATTCACATTCAAAACTTTCCTTACGGCATTTTCCTTTTTCCTCCGTATCACATGCCCATACCATGACAACCGATTTCCACACAACTTTTGAGTTACCGGTGCCACTTTCTGACTTCATTTCATGTACTCATTTCTTATTCTATCCATTCGTGTAACACCACACATCCTTCTTAGCATTCTCATCTCAGCTGCATGGAATTGCCTTTCATTCAACTTAATCGACAATTCAAAGACTACGATCTAATAATAAAACTGCTTAGATCTGTAAATGTGTAATGCATTTGCTACGAACACGGCTGCAAATACTCGTAGCAAGAGCTACGAGACTGATGCTACGACGCCGACGCTACGAATCATTTACAAAACATGCACTATTAACTTTGAACCTTTCAAAAACGTCACAAGGACACTACACTGTCTATACATCCCAAAAACGACTCAATCACCTTTGTAACCCTACCCTTTTCAAACAATCCATCAAAAACATTTCACGAATTCACAGCATCCTGTTACTCGGGGATTGGAGCAATTTTTTTCTGTTAACAATGACAGAGGAATGAAAGAGAAATCGGCTATAGAGGCTGTGTTATATATACTGGTTTGTTTGTAATACGAGGTGTAAAGGCGACGACGTATTGGATGATAGTACATGATGTAAGGTACCTGTTCCACCGCCAACGAGGAAGCGACTAGCTATCAACGATTTTCTCGCTCAAGAAACGTACAAAAGATTCCAGCAAAGCTATACCTTCCGACAGAATATAATATATCTTTAATTTATATTTAACCCGAAGTCTGGCAACCAGTCTTACCAAGGGGTATCGTCTTACCCAGTAACTGGGTTGTGGAGGTCAGATAGGCAGTCTCTCCATGTAAAATACTGGTATTCAGCTGCATCCGGTTAGACTGGAAGCCGACCCCAACATAGTTGAGAAAAGGCTAGACAGACGATGATTATAATATATCTTTACCTCCAAAATTCCTTCGGCTAAATGCTCTTATAGTATACGCCGACAATGAAAAGAAAAACTTACAAAAGTTGAGCCATCAGCTATTATCACCTATAGTCTGTTCCAAAACTACCTGTTGAGTTTGTCACAAAACCCTGTTCAGCATAGTCTTTCACAACCATCCGACAGGCTATCGTATCGAAAATGACATATTTCGATAACCTGATTTGCCTTACTCCCGAAAGCAAACACATGTCGGAAGAAGAGCAATCGTCTATTTGATTTAAACTGACAACATTTTCGAGTTTTGGAGTTGTGAACAGTGTTTAGAGGATTCCCACGATAACATTGATTGATGTTCGATACGACACGGAGGCGTATCGAGTGGTTGTGAATAGGTATGCTAGTCCCATGTAAGTAAAAGAGATACATATATTAATAGTTGATCGCTGACTCGTTTGTTGCAGCGACAAGAGCTATCATAGAGTGTACTCGCTCATCGACGCTCACTTGGCGGGCAGAACACACATGGAAAATACAGTACAATGCGTGCTACGAAAGAAGAGACTTGACCCCGCCTCTCCCGCTCTTTCCGCTGCCCCTATGACGTCCGGTCCCGTCCCGCACTCAGACCTCATGCCGCTAAAGATACCTAAAATCGTGTTCTGCGCATGTCAAACCACGTGGTGTGTCAAGTCTCTTCTTTCGTGGCACGCATTGTACACGTGCGTAGCTTAGCCGCAAGTAGCGGTGGAGCGGCGTCCTAAGTGCGACGATACATTGGACGTAATGCGACACGCGAAGCAATTGTTAGTCGCACGCGTGAGGGTGTTTTAACAAGGAAAGATGCCCTTTTGATCTTTGGGAGATTGGTGTGAATAGTGTGAAATAGTTTTTTTGTTTTGTTGAAAGTTTGTGTCGCCCACTTTGTAAAGGAAGAATGAAAAGTTCCGTTTACTTATTTCGTAAAAGAGTTATATTCATGCCTTTCCCGGACGCGGCCGTCACAAAGGCATTACCAAAGCTTTACCTATGATTAACACCACTGTCATTATCAACACAGTGTTGTTTAGTTACTAGCAAATGTCTATTACACAGTGGTTTAAAACTATGCTCATCAACTTGCTTTTAATTATACTATTCATAGAGTTGGAAGGCCGACAAGGTGGACCGAAGACCTAGTAAAGACCGCAGGAATACGTGGATGCGAGAAGCACAGAACCGGTCGAAGTGGCGGTGCTTGGGGGAGGCCTATTTCCAGCAGTCTTTCGACTGAAATGATGATGATGCTGACCCGAAATGAGCAAATGCCTATCCTATTTCAGATAGCAACATAAATCAACACGCCTGTATTTATCTAAGTAGTACACCCATAGTGTACAAGTTATGTTACAGTAGAAGTTAACTGAACACAAGCCTGTGCTCCTGGTCAGCGGGATTGTCCGAAAGGGTTACCGCTGGCTCGGAACATAAAGGGCTAAGGAACACGGGTGGGTTTTAGTCAGTAAGAGTCCGACTCTCCCTTCCGCACAACCCAGAGCGGGAGGGGTCATTTGATGATTTCCCATCATGAAAAATAAAAAAAAAGCCTGTGCTCCTGGTTGGTACTGAAAGTTTGACTAGATACGCACTGACAGGTGCTTAACGTCTCCGAGTCATCTTGCAAGTAGTGAAGTGATACCAAGGTTCTAGAATTTTCGCAACCAGTCGCACTGCGCGCTTGGCGCCTGCGCCGGTCTCCTAGCGGTTATCGAAGGATGTCAGCCACCTGTCAGTACGTAGCCTAATGGATAAATCCACAAGTAAATTGGTAAATAAAATTGTTGTACTAAAACCTAGACTTTATTTCTGAAATGAAAATTTCTAGTTTATTTATTTTAAGCTACACAACCCAAACAAACGTACTTTCTCATTTATCATACCACCAAGTAGCATGGTTCAATCAATTTCTGTGTGTTATCGCTAATGTACTTTTTGTGGATTTTATCGGCGTAAGGAGCGATCTGATTTATCTCTTTAGGGTTTTTATAGCCATGGGGTTTTAATCTTTACTGATCGTCATTCGGATACGGTTTTTAGCGGCTTTTGTTTCCATTATTAGGAAAGACAGTGTCGTTTTTACATAGGGTGTATTTCTACGATTCCACAATACTCAATTCTTTATTGACACGCGATATAATCGCACGCGACACAAAGGCACCGCTCGTTGCGCGCCTTGCGGTGCCTTTGTGTCGCGCGCGATTTTATCGCGTGTCGCGCCTGTTTGAAGGAGCCTTTATCCTTGACCGTTTTTCAAACACGTTCTATTTTTTAATCAGATAATATATCTTTGCTTATGTTTCTGCATTTAGTGTATAGTAAGCATAAAATAATAATCATCATCTGCCTTGCCTTTTCCCTACTATGTTGTGGTCAGCTTCCAGTCTAACCGGATGCAGCTAACTACCAGTATTTTACATGGAGCGACTGCCTATCTGACCTCCACAACCTAGTTACTGGGTAATACGATACCCCTTGGTAAGACTGGTTGTCAGACTTTCGGGCTTCTGACTACCCGTAACGAATCAAAGATCCATGAATGACAGCCGGGACGTTTTCCGAGGCACGGAGGGGTCTCGGTATGTAAAGATGGTCACCCATCCACAGACCAACCGCGGCAAGCGTAGCTTAACCTGATCGATCGACCTGTGCGGCTGATATTATTTTGCCACGGACCCCTCTAAAATAATAGCATGAAATAATAACATAAGAAAAAAATGAGAAGCATTCACACAAAACAAAATAAATTACCTCTTTTTTTTCTTATTCGCAAAATACATACTGCCAATACAGGCACGGCTTAAGCCTCCAAGCAAACTCATGTAATTTTTCAACGTGTAATAGCGAGGAAATGCTAGATAGCCATATTCGTACGTGGGGTACTGTTGGTGCCAAGGAGTAATAAGCCAATGGAGTGCTTACACGTATATGTCTGTAGAATAGAATCTCAAAAATGTATGTAGTGCCGTCGAGGAAAGAAAGATTCGGTAGAACAAAGTGTCATTGGATTTTTCCATCAGGAATTTCTAAATAGCAGCTCAGAATCTGGATTTGTGCCTGGCTCAAGCAGCAAGGTGGTTTGACGACCTTGTGAAGGCCGCAGGAACCCGTTGGAAGCGAGAAGCACAGAACCGGTCGAAGTGGAGGTGCTTGGGGGAGGCCTATGTCCAGCAGTGGACGTCTATCGGCTGAAATGATGATGATAAAGCAGCAATACGGTATTTAGTAGTTGTCGATGTCAATGGAAAATCGGTATGATGAAATATACCCAATGTATTTAATGGTCTTAATACACGTACCCTATGCCCTAAGGCTCGCTGCTTTTATGGCAGGAATAGACGAGCAAAATCAAAACCAAAAGTCATTTAATCAAATTAAGCTGAGAATCAGCACTTTTTGAACGTCAAAATGACATAAGACAGCCTCAAAACAACCGCCCTTCACCACTTTCTAGTACTTCAACTGGGAAGAATAATTGGCGCAACAAACTCCCCAGCAGCACAGCTGGCTGTTAAGTTAGAAGAACTTGATTCAGTATATTGTACGCAAATTAATTAACATTACAAAACCAAGAAACATAAAACATTAGGTTAAATCATTAAAGTTTGTGAGGATGAATGGATAGATGGATAGATTTTTGTTACTCTCTCACGCAAAAAGTACTAAATGGATTTTAATGAAACTTTACAGTACTTAATATATCTTATACATTAGAATAACACATGGGATATTTTTTTATCTCGATATTCTTACGGGATCGACACTTATGTGGGTGGAACCGCGGGCCGCTGCTTGTAAAACCATAAACACCATCCTAACTAATCCTGGATACTAATATTATAAATTCGAAAGTAACTGTGTCTGTCGTCTGTCTGTCTGTATGTTACCTTTTCATGCCTAAACCACTGAACGAACGGCGGCCTAGCGGGCGAAGCCGCGGGTGGAAGCTAGTATTATAAATGCTAAAGTAAGTTTGTTTGTTTGTTACCTTTTCACGCCTAAACCACTGAACCGATCTTCCTGAAATTTACATACACGTTGTCAGGAGTACAGAAACGGACATACGGTACCTTTCATCCCGAAAAAAAGGGCTGTTCCCGAGGAAAACAACAATAATGTTATTAGGATAATAGATGGCGCAACGTGTCATTCGGAATAGACGCGGGTGAAACCGCGGCGCGCTGCTAGTAACTATATAAAGAGAAATCACAGGCCAGGCACGGTAGAGAGAGAAACACAAAGACGTTGATGAAGTCATCTATATCATTCACATTCTCACTCCATTTACTACCCACTCGGCATTCAGTAGCGAGAGTGATGCTTTATTTATCACACGCAGAGCGATGGAATGACGGGGGTATTCGCTCATTCGAGCAAAATTGAGCGTTGAAGCAGACAAGAACGGGTTCCGTAGGCTTCTGCAATGTTTTCATTCGAGTTTGATAAGAAAAAACGAGGACAGCCTTGCGGATCTAGTGGTCGTGTTACTACTGAGCATGAAGTCCAGCAGAATAATTGCGTAACACACAAACAGTAGGAATGACTTTTCACAGTTCGACAACATTCATTGCATTATATACGTTGTTGAGCAGTCGAATTGCACGAACATATGAAGCAAAGTATTACCAATATCCTTTAAAATTATTCAGATAGTGATTGATAGTGCGTTACGTAATTAGAGTGCTGGATTTGATTATCAGCTCGGGCGAAGTGATATTGTGGTACTTTCTATTAGTTTCTATACGGAAATTTCTCAGTAGTAACCCTATTACATTAACATTATTTAAAAGAAAAGAAAGAAAGAAAACATGTTTATTTAGCACAAAGCCACAAGTGCACACAACAAACAATAAAAACGATAGTGCCTTACGCAATTAGAGTGCTGGATTTGATTCTCAGCTCGGGCAAAGTGATATTGTGGTACTTTCTATACGGAAATTTCTCAGTAGTAACCCTATTACATTAACATTATTTACGTTGTTGAGCAGTCGAATTATACGAACATATTATGTAGCAAAGGATTAGCAATATCCTTTAAAATTATTCAGATAGTGATTGATAGTGCGTTACGCAATTAGAGTGCTGGATTTGATTATCAGCTCGGGCGAAGTGATATTGTGGTACTTTCTATACGGAAATTTCTCAGTAGTAACCCAGACTCTGGATTTATGCCCAGTTGATGGCAATAGGCTTGCCCCCTATTACGTGGCACTTAAACATAACTGACGAAATGTGAGTGTACATGCTAAGGGTCAGCGGAGACAGAGAGGAATAATCCCCGCGCGGTCTCGGGCATTTTCTTTACGGATCGCATATGCTCGAGCTTGGGATTCCCGCATATCTTCGAGGACGCGCGAGCATTTTTTGTCAGGTTCAAGCATTTATGCACTTTATTGTAATAATTTTAAAGTTTATTTTCAAGTGCGTTGATAAAATCCTCTCCGCTGCGCTCCGTTCGCATCGCATCAGATCGGAACGGATTTTACAATCTTTAAACTATATTAAATCGTGTATACAGTATTTAAAGTCTATATTACCAAGCCGCGCAAAGCACCTTGACCGCGGGTGTCTTCGAAAGTATGCTGCGACGCGCGATCGGCTCCGTACGCCTGTCGTCCAAAATTTTCTTTTCCTCTTCTGTGTTTTATGATTATTTACTTCTTCTTCTAATGCCACAGCCAACAATAGCACCTCAACTTCAACCATTTAAAAAAAATTAGAACTCGACAACACGGTAGGAATGAAACTATTTGACTAGGCGCCGAAACGGATACGTTCGCAAGCGACGTACGGAGCCGATCATAATTATGCGTCGACATCCTGCCGGACGCGATCGGCTGTCGCCGCATCCGTTTATATCCTTTCCGATCCGATGCGATACGAGCCGTTGGTGGAAATCATGTGTTACCTATGCGTGTTTTATAAGATTGCGAAAGAAAAACAAATATGGCGATTGAGAAAACGTTTTGTTTAGGTCTGAGACAAAAGTTTGAAATATGATATTGTTTGTTGAATAGAGTGATTTTGGTTTTTGGAAACGTCGTACTGTAAAGCGATATTCACGCTGTTTTTAAACCTCTTTCGTGTGTATCTCTTACAATAACTTTCTAGAACTGCCTCGTAATGGCAAGTGTGACTGTTCAATCAATCTTCCTAGCTTTTTCCCAACTATGTTGACCTCGGCTTCCAGTCTAACCGAATGAAGCTGAAAACCAATATTTTACATGGGGCGACTACTGACACAACCCAGTTACTGGGTAATACGATACCCCTTGGTATAACTATAATATATTATTATAGTAGGATGGGAATCATACAAAAACGGCACGGATTCGAATGAAATTTGGGACGCAGATATACCATGACCTGGCTTTTTTTTTTTGAGGATGGGAAATCAACAAATGACCCCTCCCGCTCTGGGTGGAGCGGAAGGGAGTGTCAGACTCTTACTGACTAAAACCCACCCGTGCCTGGCTTAGAACGGTTTAGTCCCATCTTGGCACCCATGAATTTATTTATCATGCCAACGAAACATTCCCATCTCGGCACCTTACAAGTCAAGAAAAGTTACTGCCAAGGCAGAGATAATGGAGTCACTAATTAGAGCGATTCAAGTGTTTGTCCGTGAAAGTCCCATAAAAATATCTTTTACCTGGTCCAATAGATACACTAGTATTTTAAATTAAACTTATTTTATAAAGGGTAATTAAAAAAAAATATTTATTTTGATTTACTATAATTATAATCAAGTTGATTTAATTATTATACTGATTCTGTGTTTCCATTTTTTTTTATGCGTACCTAAAAATGATTTAGGACAGGGTGCCGAGATGGGAATGTTTCGCGGCAATGATAAATAAATTCATGGGTGCCGAGACGGGACTAAACCCTTAGGAAATAGAATACTTTATTATACTAGTAGTAAGTTCCCGTGGGATAATTTCAGACCTCCATGCGAGTGAAACCGCGAGCAAAAACTAGGTTCCCATAAACGGAACCCTAAAGGCTTCGCGCTCCGTATTCGTCTATATTAACGCACGTGCAACTCCAACGAAACGATATTTTTACGTCGAAACGATTTCAATTCATCTACCAAACGTGACTGGTAGGGTACCCTTATTTATATAAACGAAAATAACGTAATTTATTATATTCAGGAACAACTAATTTTGTGGTAGGGAGAAAAATTGGTTTGATTTCCAATCTTTTTTTTGTTTGTACTTAATTTGGTTTCTTATTGTATCTAAGTAGGTACTAACAATAGTTTCTAAGTTTTGTATACCAACCGGTGGATCTAGTTGTCCCAAAATAAATAATTTTGAGTTTGAATTAATTTAAATAAATATTTTTCGTTGTATATATTATATAGCAGTGTTCATAATCTCAGATAATTTCATTCCATCGCCACTTAATCAATTATCTACTTTAATGAAATGTATTCTAAGTTGATTTTTGAACGACCATTTGTAACAAAAAGGGCCTACTAAGTTTTTGGTTGCAATGAAATTTGAACTTTGTTATGTACGATATTCAGTTTGTTGTTCCACAACTTGAATAAAAACGAGCGGGGTCGGGGGCAACGAAGTTCAAAATGGCGAAAATTTGTACAGCCGGTCTTGGATTTTCATATTGACCTTACTATCGGCTTCAGCACCCTCGAAAACCATGAAAACTATCTCTCTTTCTATTACATAATTATATAAAAAGTAGCATGGAGGGGGCACAACGCTTTTTTGTTACGTGGCGATTTCTCCCATTTTACTTCTACCACAAGCTCCGTAAAAGAACTTCGTTCCAATAATTATTTCATATTCTTAATTCAAATATAGTTAGTTACATAATTTAGTACTTTTTTTTTCTTTTGGCTGATTTATTACTTTTTTTTATTTGAAATGGGTGTGCTCTTGACTCTAGTCTAGGTCAGAGGTGACAGAGACAAAGTCTACGATGGAGTGAGCTTACTAAGAAGATGTTACTTATTATAGTGTAGTCATTCAATCAACTCAGCAGTCCACTGCTGGACATAGGTCTCTCCCAGGCGGCGCCACAACACCCTGTCCTCCGCCTTTGGCATCCAGTCCGTTCCAGCCACTTTCTTTAGGCCGATCGTCCACACGGATATATCGTCCATCTAGCTGAGGGGCGTCCCACACTACACTTGCCGATACGCGGGTGAGTGGAGTCAAGAACTCGCTTGCTCCACCGGCCATCGATCCTTCGACAAATATGGCCAGCCCACTGCCACTTCAGTTTGCTTACTCTGCAAGCTATGTCGGTAACTGTGGTTCTTTTCCGGACAATTTCATTCCTGATTTTATCCTTCAAAGAGTAGTAGTATCGTTTTGTAGCGGAGTATCGCTTCTTAATTCCTCATTCCATTCATCATCATCATCATCATCATTTCATTCATCATCATTCATTTCTTTAATTTTTTTTTTAATTTTTTTAAATTTTTTTTATTTTTTTCTTTTTTTTCATATTTTTTTTTATTTTCATTTTTTTCCTAATTTTTTTCTCTTTCTTTTTTGCTTATAAATTTTTTGCTTTTTCTTTTTCTTGACTTTGACTTATAATAATTGTCTCAGACACAAACCCAAGCGCTGAATGTGGGTTGGAATCCCGGGTAAAATATGTATAATATTTTTTTAATAACGATCCCGAATTGTGTGCGTGGGCTTGATTTCCGGGAAATATAGAACTATATTTTGAAAAGGAAATTCGCAATATCCGCTTGCAGTATCTATTGACTTATAGAGACACAAGCTTCCGCCCGCGGCTTCGTCCGTGAGGTATGTCAATAGAAACTATCCTATGTCATTCCCCGGGAAGCAATCTATCTCTCTGCCAAATTTTATCGAAATCCGTTCAGTGGTTTAGGCGTGAAAAGGTAACATAATAAACAGACAGACAGAGTTACTTTCGAATTTATAATATTAGTATGGATAAGTTCTCTGTTAAAGATATTCGGCTCAGCCCCAGACCCCCCTCCCCCCCTAAAGCTATACGAATGGATATAAACAAACTTGGCGTTTGGTACCACGCCACTTACCTACACAGGCTGAAAGGAACATCAATGATGTGCGCACTATAGGCATGAATTCAGCACATGATTCAAGACCCCTAGCGTAGAAATTGTTCGTTGGCTAACAAAGAAAATGTGCTGTTTCATAGAAAAGTACAATAACTGCGTGGTCAAAATGTAGGGTGTTCCATACATTTTTCAGTTAAAACATTTTGGGTGTTTCATAGTTCCGTAACAGTTTGCTTCACACGGGGTAGTCGCCACATTTACCGACCGAAACCGACCGGCTGAAAGTTATGAACTGTTACTTTGTAGGCACGGCCTGTGTGGCAATTTCCTTATTAATTATGTATGAACAATGGAGGCTAGTGGAGTGGTCTGTGTGAATTTTGAATTACACAGATGTATGGGAGAGGCTAGGCTTTTAAGTGCGCATAGAAAACTAAGTATTATAGAAGTGGCTGGAAAGATTTGGATGTCAATGATGTCAATTTTTACCCAGACATATCTAGCTAGCTCAACGTCGTCGAATTTTAGATTAGGTATAGAAACGATTAAAAATATCCGGCTTCATTTAATCAGCCATACTAATATTGTAAATTCGAAAGTAACTCTGTCTGTCTGTCTATCTGTATGTTACATTTTCACGCCTGAACGACTGAACGGATTTCGATAAAATTTGGCAGAGAGATAGATTGCATCCCGGGGAAGGACATAGAATAGTTTTTATCGACATACCTCGCGGGCGAAGCCGCGGGCGGAAGCTAGTTCGAAATAAAGCGATAATCATTTGATCTGAACAACTTTTTATACTAAACTAGCTGATCCGGCCAATTTCGTACCGCCTCAGAATCAATAAGAACGAATGTATGAGAACATGAATTATATTCACTTTTTTCCCTTAAATTTTTGCTTTCTTTAGTTATTCTGCTATTCGGGGTGGAGATAAATCTAACAAATCACAGATTATAAATATTGCTCTAGCCGTTCTTGAGTTATAAATGGTGTAACAGGGCGAGTTACACCATTTATAACTCAAGACCGGCTTTTTACTTTGTTTCATTTATATAGATAGAAGATATAAAACTTAAAATAGGTAAAATATTAATTATTATAATTTCTTAAAATTGGTAAAATATTAATTATTATACTTTGGTGTTTGGCAACATTTTTTGGGGTCTAGCTAACAGCAATGACTGTTTCTCAGACAGATCTCGGGATGCGCAAAAATGCGGATAAAGGGCATACCACATTCATTTAGTCCCAACACATTTGAATACTTTTAACGCAAGCACAGCTAGAGATCATCATATAAACGAACCACAGCTACAACAAAAATTCGCCTTCTTAAACTATAAACTGCTCGTAAGTACTTACTTTTGGATGATCCCGAACCGGCACGACGACTCGCACGCAGACTTTGACGGGCTTGTCTCGAGTGATATCCAGCATCCTTCTCTCACCTCGCCATTCACCTGAGAACAATGAGAAAGAAGGTTTAATATCAAAAGTTTAAGAGAGTACATTCTGAGAGTTGGCATATGTTATGAAGAGATCCGTAGGAGAACCAAGGTTACCGACATAGCCCGAAGAATTGCCAAACTTGAATGGCAGACGGCAGGACACATTGCTTGCAGAACAATGGCTGATGGGGCCGAAAGGTTCTGGTGTGGCGACCGCGTACCAGAAGACGTAGTGTTGAAAGGCCTCCCACAAGGTGGACCGATAACTTTGTTAAGGCCGCAGGAATCCGTTGGATGCGGGAAGCCGGCTCAGAACCGGTAGAAGTAGCGATGCTTGGGGGAAGCCTATGTCAAGCGGACGTCTTTCGGCTAAAATGATGATGAGTGAAGTCTTTGACGGCTATTTACGACTTTTCCAACTTTTAGAATGCAAGCAGTTCATAACAGCTTAGGTATTTGTATGGAGCTGGGATACCTACCTATGGGGCAGTTGTTCACATTAGTATACACCGTCATTGGATAAGTGATATGTCTATGGCGGTTCTCAGGCACATTACCAAACTGATGAGA
Source organism: Luperina nickerlii (assembly GCA_963855955.1). Taxonomy (NCBI): domain Eukaryota; kingdom Metazoa; phylum Arthropoda; class Insecta; order Lepidoptera; family Noctuidae; genus Luperina; species Luperina nickerlii. The sequence goes on along the minus strand of OY979684.1, from coordinate 4,805,107 downwards.
ATATACATTTGAAGTGGGGGAGACTCCTCCACAGCGGCTTGGTCGGACTGTTGAACCAAGACAAATATTCGTGTTGGCGGTTATCATCATTGGATTGGTGATAGGAGTGTGATAGTTCCGATGAGGATGTTTTGAATATAGTTGTATGTCAAGACACGAGGAGTTAACTAATAACTTGTTGTCGACGATGTTAAATCGATTGAAATTTTCTAGTCGGCTAAGGTGAACTGAACGAGATGAATAATAAAATCCAATTGGTATTGCGGGATTTCTCAGCGTCACGTCTTGGCGATACATTGTTTCACTTATTGACACTTTGCTTGATGAATCTGATGATAAACTAGGTAGGAGACCAGTAATACAGTTGGATTGGCAACCAGACGGCTGGTTCCTTCAGTATTTGACTACTAATTCTATCAGCAGTTGCAGATATTAGGTCTTTTCTCGATGACTGTTAGATTTAAACTGAAAATTTCTTTCAAAATCGCCCGCTTTTATACATTTTACAACCTGAAAAATAATAAAATCCCCATTTTTGTGAAACAAGTCGCAATGACGCAAATTCAATGAAACTTCCAAACTAAGAGTTTCAACAGCTTCTTAAAAACGTGAACAACGTGACGGATTAATAGACCTTTTGAATGGACTTGTGTTAAATGTTTCGCAATGACAAAACGTGTGTTTTCAGTAAGTAATTTTTTTTGCTTCCTTTTATTAGTTTATTTCTGCTTAAGCATTTTATTTTTGCCTAAACATTTCACAATGACCAAGAGTTTAACAATAGCATTTTCAGAATCTAATAGTCTATTGGCTTCGGTAAAGTTACTTCTATGTTGTTAAAATACCGCTCTCATTTCACCTGGAAATCGCACGCGTTTTAACACTTGCATGCAATTCCTGAATAGCAATAATTGAACGTACTTTAAGGCATGCGATTACTTATTGCTGTTGAACGTTTCAGAATCATTCACCGTGTAAATGTGGGTTTTACAGAGAAAATTACAAATAAATTATTTTTATGAAACCTCATAGCTGCATTAAAGCTACTGGAAGCCAGAACTCATTTTACAGTCAAAATTACAGCTATAAATTGCCCCGGGGCCATTTCCCCCGGCTATTTAACCAGGCTGACAAAAGTCCTGGTGTTAGGAACCTGTTCTACCACTGGCGATTAACGAGAAGTGAGTGGAGCTACCAACTAAAAACGGGTTTGCGAGCAATGAGCAGCAAGTGCGTGACGGCACATGCGGTTACCCGCTAGTATGCGTAGCGAATGTACAGACGCCAGCACATCAAGCTACCCGAAACTGTCAAATTTTCCCAATCTACCTTGAACCTTATGCTGTAGCGATAAAGTTGAAAATCTATTAAAGAAAATTGACTGATTGTAATAACTTGATGTGCTGGCGTCTGTACAAGCGTGAGTCTCGCGAGTGTGCAGCCCGCCAAGTGAGCGTCGCTGAGCGAGTACTCTCTTTGATAGCTCCTGTCGCTGCGACAAACGAGTACTCGCCGGCGGTGTGAGCAGTCAGGGATCATCTAATTATATATGTATACTTACACGGGACCTAGGGCTTGTGAAGAAGAGGCTTCCGGCTAAGTAATAACAGCTGCACGGGTCGATCGATCAAGTTAAGCTACACTTGCCGCGGTTGGTCCGTGGATGGGATACCGTCTTTACATAGCAAGTCCCCTCTGTGCATCGAAAAGCACGTAAAGCCATTGGTTCCGGCTGTCATTCGTGGATCTTTGATAGTCGTTATACGAGTCGTCAGAAGCCCGAAAGTGACAACCAGTCTTACCAAAGGGTATCGTATTACCCAGTAACTGGATTGTGGAGCTCAGATAGGCAGTTGCTCCATGTAAAATACTGGTATCCAGCTGTCGTTTAGATTAAAAGCAGTCCCCAACATAGTTGGGAAAAGGCTAGGCAGATGATGACTTATAGGGGACCTAAAATCTTTTGATACGTTTCTTGAGTCAGAACATTGTTTACCTATACCTATTCGCTTTCTCGTTGGTAGTGAGACAGATGCCTTAAGGCACCTTCAAACAGGCGCGACACGCGATAAAATCGTGCGCGACATAAAGGTACTGCAAGTCGCGCAACGAGTGGTGCCTTTGGGTCGCACGCGATTCGCGTCGCGGGTCGCGCCTGTTTGCAGGAGCCTTTAAGGTCGGCCAACTTCAGTAACTTATCAAATAGCAAATCCCATAAAACACAAATAGTGAAAATACGCAAGGTTTTGTATTAGTTTGTTTGTTTCGCGTTATTCAGAACGCGGGTAGTTCGAAATTAGTTTTCCAAACAAACAGAGTCACTTGTGTTGTTTTAGCGATAAGGGCGCTTGGGTCTTTTGTGAACCGAGTTATTATTATCTTTCTTTACATATTCTAAATTTAAGCCGTTTTCCGTGTCTGTCTATGTGGGGTTAGTAAGTAACTCATTAATTGTAACAATGGCTGTCATTTTGACAGTCCAACAGACAACAACATTCATTGCGTTATTCACGTTGTTGAACAGACAACTTTTTCGAACATATGAAGCAATGCATTAGCAATATCCTTAAAAATGATTCAGACTATGATTGAAAGTGTGTTGCGCGTTGTTCTTCTGAACTACGCAACAGATTTTGATGCGTATGCACCATATTTTTTGCTCGGTAAAACTTCAATGAGTTTATATTCGCACCAACTTAAATGTATAAATGTATGCATACTACTGAATTAATACATAAAAAACCAGTCAAATGCAAGTTGCACTCGCGCGCCGAGGGTTCCGTATGTAACTAAAAATTTAAGGCGCGACACGACACGCGACACAAAGGCACCACAAGTCGCGCAACGAGCGGTGCCTTTGGGTCGCGCGCGATTCGCGTCGCGCGTCGCTCCTGTTTACAGAAGCCTTTACGGTTTTCGGATTTTTTCCTTTACTCGTGCTACATGAAATTGCTTCTTGCCAAATGTCATGATAGATCAACGGAAGTACCCTCTATAGGTTTTGATACCCTTGCAAGGGTCAAAATTACTGCATAAACGGATCATAAACGCCCGTATATTTTGATTGCGTTGACTAAGAAGTTAAATTTTGTCACTGCTTCAAGGGATTGCAGACCTGAGTATTTGATATTAATTTCAACTTGATAACTCCACGCGTTCTTGAGAAAAAGGGTCTGTTTTGACTGATGGACAGACAGACCGACAACGAAGTGATCTTATAAGGATTCCGTTTTTCCTTTTTAGGTACGGAACCCTAAAAAATAAAATAAATTTATGGAATTTATTCAGAAAAGTTTATGTGTATAATAAATTAATACCTATTAAACTTACATAGTAGGTAAAGAAATATCGATCGCTAGTGAAGTCACAAAAGCCACGCGAAGCAGAGGCAGGTCACTGTGTACATATATGTTTTACAGTTTATATAATTTTATTCTTCCACACGTCCAATTTTGATGAAATTTTTGTGTATGTTTGAGTGGGTCCCTGGATGAATTTGATTCACAAATGGGCAGTGAGAGTGGGTTTCTATCAACCACGCAGGCCCAGTGCGGCTTGGTAGATGTCACATGTCTGTCGATTTTTTTATTCCAGGACATGCCGGTTTCCTCACAAGGTTTTCCTTCGCCGTTTTAAGAGCAGTGGTGATGAAATAATTTACACAAAAGTATAGCGCCTGTCTGGATTCGAATCTACAACCTACAATTCGTAAGTCGCGGTCCGTTACCACTCCCATGTTTTCTGCAATCTGCCTTCTTTCATTATAATGTGTTTATGTTCTAGAAATTTAATTTAATTAAGTAAAAAATACATGCGACAAACCTCATTACCACAAAAAAAAACTTTAAATATTAGTCGTGAAACTTTAATTTTCAAATAAAAATACTAGTTCGATGGTCAACCTCGCGTTAGAAAATATTAATAAAATATAATTTAACTCTTGCTATGAACTCTTTAATTAAATATTATTATAAAAAGCACGCAATCTACACTGCACAGAAATAAACTTTATTGCCAACTAGAAAAAGCTAGTAAATGTCTACCTAAATAAAAAAGAAAGAACCTGACACATTTTAATTTACTTCTACGAGTAACTTTTAGTAGACAAGCCTTAGGGAATTTTCTTTGACTCTATAAATATGTTTTTTTGATTAGTTTAAGGGAATCAACTAATCTGTTTATTATTTTTTTCCCTGAAACTAAAAGGGAATTTATTTTTCTTTTTTAATTATTCATAAACAGGTACAGTCGCCAACGAACAAAACGATTAACAGTTTAGTTTTCTAAATAAATAATTATCGCGCAAATCGGAGCGTGAAAACTTAAGGGATGTGAGTTTGAAGTGAACTGTGAATATAGTTTTAATCCATAGTATCAAGTAGAATGAAAGAAAGAAAGAAGAAAGAAAATTGCGTTTATTTGGCAAAAAAACCTTAAAAATAAACAAAAAAATTCAAAATGATTAAAAATAATAATGCCAAAAGGGCCTCAGCTCAGCATAATGCCAGATGGCAACACAAAGTGCACCACCTGACGCTGATTTTCAGCTGCTGCCCACGAGTGCCATACGCTCGAAAATATAAACACATTTAACAATTCACTTCAAAGTTTTCACGGTCCAATTTTTACAGAAAAAACCCGAGAAGTGCGTCATATAAAGAGTTATTGAAACCAGAAAAAAAAATCAGCTGTTCCCTACATTTATGTTCGTATAACTCGTCAAAATGTAGTGAACAGCAGATTTTTTCTCGATTTCAGTTTTGGTCCCATAGTAAAAGTTGTTCATAATGATGAGTACAATGACTTCTTAAGAGTTTATTAATGTTTTACCAATAACCTTGTTTATTTTATCTGTGAAGTAATTTAGACTCTTCTTTACGAAGGATGCACAAACAATTTATTTGTGTTTTAATATTTAATGGTACTGCATCCGATGACATCTTAGAAATTGATGTTTTTTAGGTTATAAAATCACCCGTTCCAACATTTAATTAGTTAAATTATAGTTATAACCAAAACACCAAAGGCTATCAATAATAAAATGAATTCTTCAATAATCCTATCCACGTCAAAATTAATCCTTTATATTTTCACAGTCATGCTTCCAGTTTTGACATGGGATTACGTTGCCATTTGAAAAATAAACGGTCAAAGGTCGATTTGGCGCGCAAAATGACAGGTGTCAAATATGAATTAAATATGGCGGATATGGGTTAAATGGAACGATAGGAGCCGATCGACAAACAGAGTAGGTACGTTGTTTTGTAAATGTAAAAGATTTTTAACAGACTTCAAAAAAGGAGGAGGTTCTTAATTCGGATTTTTATATATATATAATTTTTTATGTATGGCCGGGTATAACTCCCTCATATATAGACAGTTTTGCAAATTTTTTTTTTGTTCGAATGAGGTTTATTCCGAAATGGGCCCATTTAAATTTCGTAAATATCTGATGATGAGTTTCGGAGACAGACAACGGAACTCTTCAATAAATACCAGCAAATCAACCGCGATTGTTGCTATAGCATATCGGTACCTCTGGGCTCAAAGGGCGCATTTAGCCAAACGTGCTATACGCCTTTTGAGCCCAGATGTATCGATATGTATGTATTGTTTACGCAATCACACAACATAACATCACGCCTGTACCCTTTAAAGGAGTAGGCAGATGTATTCAATAGCTTCCTGTCACTGATATGCACATAGCAAGTAGTGTTATTTATGAGTTTGTTTGGGGTAGGTAAGTAACAACTAAAAAGTCAAAAATAAAAACTTATTACAAAAAAAAACAACTGACTTCCAAAAACACACTACAAAGTGAAAAATAACTTTAATTTCGACGGTGTCAAAAAACGAAAATACAGAACCAACGACACCGACTTCCGAAATGAAAGTTATTTTTCACTTTGTAGTGTTTTTTTTTGGAAGTCGGTTGTTTTTTTTTTGTAAAAAAGTTTTTTTAATTCTATTAATTGAATAAAGATAGGTCAAGAGAATAGTGCTGACACAGAATGCTGCCCATTTCCTTGAAATGTTACAATGGTACAACCCACACCTTTGGTGGATTAACAGTGCTTGTCCACCGCAATTGTCAACGGGAAGTCAACGGGATATCAACGAGAAACGAGATTATTAGAACTGAACGTGATGTCCCGGTGACGGATTTGCGGTGGTCACGCAGCCATAGTAAATTGTATGTATCGCTACTTCGGCGCTGTCATCTCGTTCTTGTAGACGTTCGGTAACGCGGTGGTGGACAAAAGGCCTAACGATCAAATTAATTTTGTATACTTACAAAATAAACGCTTGTAAAAATGAAGTACCTAGCAGTTTGCTATTTTATATTATTTTGAGAACAGCACATCAAGCTACCCGAAACTGTAAAATTTTCCCAATCAATTTTAAACCTTACGCTTTAGCGATAAAGTTGAAATTCTATTAAAGAAATTTGACAGAATGTAGTAACTTGATGTGCTGGCGTCTGTACAGAATAGCTTCAGGTAATAAAACTGTTTCGATTATAGTTAGCCGGTTCACCTAATAAAATGACATATTGCATTTCTAAAACATAAGTTTGAGCGACAGCGTATTTATTGACACGGAAATTTATAGATAAAACGATTGGATTTAGCGGGAAATGTGTGATATGTCAAAATACATTATGTAGCTGTGAATTGTTTCTATTGTTGAAATAGGACAGATAACATAACTAGTTACAGACACACAGTACAGCCACAGATATAATAATGAACAGCTCGACAATAGTATCTGATTGAATTATTCATCCATGAATCCAAGATGACGGAAAATATATGTGATCATTTGTACAGACGGCCAACACATCAAGCTACCCGAAACTGTCAAATTTTCCCAATCAACTTTGAACCTAATGCTTGAGCGATAAAGTTAAAAATCTATTAAAGAAATTTGACAGATTGTAGTAGCTTGATGTGCGTCAGTACAAGTAGCAGTATAAAATAATTTGACATCAAAGGAATGCTACGACTATCTGCAGTGCGATTCTGTAACCATCTCATCGTGAAAACTTGGGTGAAGTGAGCGTGGATTGAGCTGTCAATAGTGTCAATTCCTAGCAAAAACAAACTCACATCACCTAAGTTTTCACGGTGAGATTTTTACAGAATCGACCGACTGACGTAACAAGCGCCGCCAAAATAAAGAATGCTGCTTAGGCTTCAAAATATATGTTACTTAGCTGCCTATTCAGGTAAATTCAGTTCATTCAACTTCTAACTATCCATACTAATATCACGGATATTATAAATTCGAAAGTAACTCTGTCTGTCTGTATGTTACCTTTTCACGCCTAAACCACTGAACGGATTTCGATAAAATTTGGCAGAGAGATAGACTGAATCCCGAGGAAGGACATAGAATAGTTTCTATCGACATACCTCGCGGGCGAAGCCGCGGGCGGAAGCTAGGAATATTGTAAACGCGAAAGTGAGTTTGTTTGTCTAAAATGGCAGAACGAAATCCGTTCTGCCATTTTAGAGTGTAGAACAAACAAACTGATGGAATTTGGCACACAGATAGACCATAACCTGAGTAAGGACATAGACTACTTTTTATCCTGGAACGCAAACGAAGTCGCGGGCAATAACTAGTAGTAATATATTTATGCTCGTGACTGTACCTATTTGATAGAATGTTAGTGTATGATGTTTGCTTCGTTTGTTTATTCGGTAAATTTAATAAATCTGGAAGTCTATTGGTATAGAGACGGGCAGAAGCTAATATTTATTTAGCCCAGATAGTTGTTTGGTATCTGGGTGGTTGTGCATAAAGAATATTAAATTATTACAAGTTATTCCTATCCGATGCCACAAAACAGAAGTAATAAATTGAGTAGAGTTACGATATTTTTTTTGATTCGGTACAGACGCCAGCACATCAAGCTACCCGAAACTGTAAAATTTTCCTAATCAACTTTGAACCTTAATGCTTTAGCGATAAAGTTGAAAATCTTTGAAGGAATTTTGACAGATTGTAGTAGCTTGATGTGCTGGCGTCTGTACATAAAATGGCTAGACAATGAATGGCTAGAGAATGGCTAGTACATATTAATTCCATGCAATCCAATTAATTTTTTTTTGTGTCCAGTGTCAGACGTGATGGCGGACACATTTAACTTCCTTGGAAAAGAAACACTTAAAAATATTTGCATAGTAGGTAAACTGTGGCTTACATAAACCAATTGAAATAATACTCTTAAAATAATTTCCATTTCTTCTGATTTCATATGTTTATGGTGAGAACTCGAAAATTCAGATTATTTTACTCGGAAACAATGCTGATAAATCTACATAATCAGCCTATAATGTTTTATGGCAGTGGGCAGGGCACATTGCTCGCAGAACAGATGGTCGATGGGGCCGAAAGGTTCTGGAGTGGCGACCGTGTACCGAAAGACGTAGCATTGGAAGGCCCCACAAGGTGGTCCGACGACCTTGTGAAGGCCGCAGGAACCCGTTGGATGCGAGAAGCACAGAACCGGTCGAAGTGGAGGTGCTTGAGGGAGGCCTATGTCCAGCAGTGGACGTCTTTCGGCTGATATGATGATGATGATGAATGTTTTCAATGCTGGGACAGAGGCTGTAATCCACCACGCGGGCCCAGTGCGTTGGGTTGTGTGGGTTGGTAGATGTCACATATCTTCGAATTTTTGGTTCTAGGAACATGCCGGTTTCTTCACGATGTTTTCCTTCACCGTTTTGAGGGCAGTGGTGATGAAATTATTTACACAAAATAAAGCGCCCGCCTAAGTTCGAACCCACGACCTACGAATCGTAAGTCACGGCTTTTACTGCTGCGCCACCACTGCTCCTAAAATAAACATAATAACCACATGATAAAAATTTATTACTTAGAAATATCAGCTGTAAAAACTCACTAGTAACCGTTGTAAAGTTGGTACATTTTAGATAGAGTCAAGAAAAAATGGCTTAAAGAAAAGACATCTTTCTCATCCCAAACCCCCCGAAGGCAAGGTAAGCAACATTTCAAGCCACAGCATCATAAAACGAACATACATCCTTCATGCCGTAGGGACTACAACACTGCAACTTTGTCTACCTTTCGAACCGGACGCCAGTGTTGCCAACGTATGAATCAATAATACTTTACGCTGCCGGCAAATGGAGGAGGATTTCCGGACTTGAGTATCTGAAAGGATTTTGAAGATGGCCGGCTGGATTACAATCATACCAGCTTATTATTACGCAGACTGCACTTTTTATAGCAGTGGTGGCTCAATGGTAACGGCCTCGACTTGTAAGTTGTAGGTCGTAGGTTCGATTGACTTGTGAAAAATATTTCATCACCACTACTCTCAAAACGACGAAGGAAAACATCGTGAGGAAACCGGCATGTCCTAGAACCAAACATTCGAAGACATGTGACATCTACCAACCCGCACTGGGCCCGCGTGGTGGGGGCCCACTCCCTCTCGAAGAGTAGGGGCCTGTTTTGGGACACAGGCCCCCACTATAATGTTCTTACTTCTGGGTCAGTGGGACCATCATAGGCTGATTGTGTATTTATCCATTGCAGAGCAAAGACCTCTTCTCATACAGAGAAGGCACGATCATTGATCACCACGCTTGTTCAAGACGTGTTGGCGATTTCAGACTTGTGTTAGAGCCTACAAGTGGTTTTTCAGGCGAAAACTTCTTTAGGCGCGCTGGGCATTTTTTGAGATGGGAAGATACCATTGAACTCGCGCCACTGTTAGCGTTAGTGACACCGCGCGTGTTTTGTTTATTAAATTAAAAAAGATACTCGCTTCGGATGTGTACGGCTGTCCTCGGGATGTACTCGGTTTTAATGTATATCCGATATGTCAGTGAGTGATGGCAAATTATTTGTGTTTTGTTTTCACTCCTGTCGGCACTCCCGGAGTGCCACTGTTTTTTTTTAGTTCAGGGTATCCTTGTCATCCTTCACCTTAGGTATAAGATAAACTCAGAAAGTACAGACGCCAGTACATCAAGCTACCCAAAACTATCAAATTGTCCCAATCAATTTTAAACTTTATACTTTAGTGATAAAGTTGAAAATCTATTAAAGCAATTTGACAGATTGTAGGTGATAAATATTGCACATCGACCTTTGGAAAGAGACAATCGGCTAATTTCGGCTTGTGGGCTGGCAATGCGATGGGGTGGGTCGGGGGACCATAAATTTCACGTAGATGAAGTTGCGTGCAGAAGCTAGTACTAGGTATAAAAGGAAAAGCTTCTTTCCAGGCATGGAGGGGTCTTCGTTTCAAAAGTCGATGTGCAATATTTATCGCCGGGTACTGTAGCTTGATGTGCTGGCGTCTGCACTTGAAGTATTAAATAAATAAATAAAAAATATCGGGATAAAAAGTATCCTGTGTTAATCCTGGTAATTAACTATCTGTGTGCCAAATTTCATCCAAATCGGTTCAGTCGTTTGTGCGTAAAGAAGTAACAAACATAAAAACACACTCACAAACTTTCGCCTTTAATATAACATTAATGTGATAGCGTATTCAGGCACGAATATAATAATCAATTATCACACATAGAGATAGACAGACCACTCTAACTCCAACTCTTGGACTAACTACCATCTAATTTCAATGTCCAGTTAACAACTCAAACACGGGCAGATCTGAGCCAACCCCCCGACCGCGCTAACTAGGGCCCTGCACTAAACAAACGAACTCCTGGTCTATATTGCCCGGCAGTTGTTTGACTTGATAACTCCGGCGATTGGGTCAATCTACAAACCTAGCCGAGTTGGATTTAACACTAGTTTTAGGGACGGTGGTAGTAATTGATTTTAAAGTAGTAGTGAGCCGTATTTATCCAAACAGTTTAAAAAAAACTGGCCAAGTGCGAGTCGGACTCGTACACGAAGGGTTCCGCACCACAAGGCAAAAACACCGAAAAACACGTTTGTTGTATGGGAGCCAGGGGTTAAATATTTATTTAATTCAATTTTTAGTATTTGTTTTTACAGCGGCAACAGAAATACATCATCTGTGAAAATTTCAACTATCTAGCTGTCACGGTTCATGAGATACAGTCTGGTGACAGACAGACAGACGGACAGTGGAGTCTTAGTAATAGGGTCCCGTTTTTACCCTTTGGGTACGGACCCTAGAAAAACGTGATTTTAAAAGTAGCAACATGGAACAGATCTGTCAAAACCGAAAAAACAGTTCCTGCCTATTTTGCCTGTTCCATAAGTTCCACAATCTACCTACAACAGAAACCTTGCCATAACTGGTATGTGTCTCTGTGTAACAAACAAGCTCTTCTCTATCTAGCTTAAGGATCTTTACTTTGTTGGAAAGAGAGAGATTCAAATGAAACACTTGAAACAGTTTCGAACAAGCTCTTTTCTCTTCTGACTTATTGTAATAGAAAAAGATGGCATCTGTTCTCTGGAAAAAGCTCTTATAGATCTGTTGCAATCAATGAGAGTCTGCAATGTAACAGATTGTAGTTGTAACAGGCTGTTATTTTGGAACAGGATTTTGGAACTGTTATTTCCCTGGAACTGGAACAAGTGAAACAGCTTTCTAATTTTACCTGTTACAGACCACCTCTATTTTAAAGTAGTAATAGGGGTTAAAAATGTATGGGTTTTGATTTCGTGTTTTGCAGAGGGTATCTTGGAATTAATAATCCCACGCTTTATTCCCATAGGAGAATGCAGAAACTACAGAACTTCACCTGCTACAAACCTTACATACTCGTACTTCTTTTGGTTCGTTTACGTGCATACATAAGAAGGCCAATTCTACTAATTTAAAACGTTCAAAATCTAGTCGCAGTCTCATCTCGGCGACAAAGAAATGTCAAAAACTTGTCAAAATGTAGGGAAATTTGAAGTATTTTTTGACAGATTGAGACTGAGATCAGACTGTGAACGTTGTTAAAATTAGTAGAATTGCCCCTCTGGGCATACACATAATTACGCCGGAATCGACTGCAGCTTTTGGGTAAGGTATGCCGTTCATAGTTTATGTTAAATTTTTTGTTGCATACATTAAATGATGATTTCTTCACTGGCTGTGGTGATCAGAAAAATAAGAAACCTTAAAATAGACAATGCTCTGTAAAATACCTCAAATAAAATAAAGGTCAGGTCGTAACCATTTTATATCCATATCTTGATGTCCTAAAACCCATAATGTTCGATCAGCAAGAATTTCACCAACAGTGGTAGATAATATCTAGTTTGTTCAGTAGGTAAGCGTATTATAGTGCAATTTTATAGCAGTGGGCACTGACGTGGTAGCTTATATTACGAAGTATTCAGAAATTTTACGCAAAAATTCGTCCATAAACTGAACGCCATAATTTTCCAAATAGCTTGGATAACAGAAAGAGTGACAAATCCCTCGCGTCACATCGATGGCGGACTTATCCGGTGCGCGCCGCCGTAAACCGGTTGAAACCAGTGCAATCCGGTTCGAGAGAATGAAGACTAGTTCGATGAAAGTGGAAGTTTTAGAAGTGCGACTGGCCTAGTTTAATTTTAGAAATTGGTGGCATCTATTTTGATTAATGTAAAAGCTTTGGACGTGAACATTGTGAAGAGCTCGTCTTTCATTCAGGTGGAAAAGTCTGGTCTAAATAGAACTGTGATATTTGATAAAATAAGTATAGGTAGTGTCTGATCTAGTTAAAGATAAGACAAGATAAATCTCCTTTAGATTTTACGATAGTTAATGTAATTTTTTCATAAGTACAGACGCCAGCACATCAAGCTACCCGAAACTGTCAAATTTTCCCAATCAACTTTGTACCTTATGCTTTGGCGATAAAGTTGAAAATCTATTAAAGAAATTTGACAGATTCTAGTAGCTTGATGTGCTGGCGTCTGTATATTTGGCTACGTAAGTTGCTTAACATAACTGAAGAGTTCGATCGCGTAATCAGCCTAGAATGTTCCCACTGCTGGGACACAGGCGGGCCCAGTGCGGGTTGGTAGATGTCACATGTCTTCGAATTTTGGGTTCTAAGACATGCCGGTTTCCTCACGATGTTTTCCTTCATCGTTTTGAGAGCAGTGGTGATATTATTTACAAAAAATAAAGTGCCCATCTGAGTTCGAACCTATGACCTATAACTCGTAAGTCGCGGCCGTTACTACTGGCCTACTACTGCTCTAGTAACCGTACAGTAAAGAAAACTTTTACGTTTTCAGATATAGAGTATCTATATCGAACGAACGGAATCAAACGTTTTCAAATACATTGCACACTTGATACCAGAAGTTAAATCTACAAAAATACCAGTAAGAACAGAAAAACAGTTCAGATAACCAACCGTAAATATGGAAGCTGAGCTGCAATTGTCCGGATGATCGTCCAAAACGGTGTCAAATGAGAGGAAGCTGTGTTTCGGGCAGCTGCGGGCGTTGGGTCAGCGCCAACTGATAAGCAGGCTCCGGAAGTTTTAGATGAGCCACGGAGTATGGAACGGGTGGAGGGTTAATGTGTACAAACTTTTATAATGTCAGAAGATTGGGTGCTCGGTTACTGAACTGTTTATTACTTTTTTATTTATGGCTTTGGTTTCATAGTTATTATGGTGTTCAAAATGTTATTAGTTTATAACCTACCTGATATAACATTCGGTAATTACCTAATGTAATAAGGTATGTGATAAGCACACGCACAGTTGTGAGAAGACTAAAATTCAGATACTACTACTTTTCTTATATTTTGTCAGATCTTTCAAATTAAAGAATACTTCTTGATTATCGCTTTTCAATAGGACAAGAAGTTCAAATCGCCAGTGAATTTATTATTTATTTATCGACTTCTACAACATTAATAAAACCTCCATTTTCATTGCTGTTGTAGCGGCATCTACACCACCACATGACTGTGAACTAAGCTTCATACTGACGTCACGCACAATCCTGCATCGCGCAAGCAAAGTTTCCCGTGAAACTAGCTTATATACAACGTAGGGTTGGAAGATCTTCCCTTTTCTAGATGGAGTGAACATTACACACTGTTCCTCATGCCTCTAAACTGTCTCAGAAGTTAGCACCAAAATAACATAAAGGTAAACACTCCATTTATCACTGCTCTGTGAAAATTACCTCTTAAATTTTGTGGGAGGTTCAAACGATAAGATCTCAGGATGAGGGCTTACTATCTGTTGCACTGATAAATACTGGCTTTTTAACTTAACTTTTAACTTTCAAAGGGTATATTGAAATTGAAGCATTAGGGCAATCTGATAATATTGGAGTTTTTGGCTCAAAACTGGAAAATTCGATACGTGATTCGGATACAGATAATGTTTTGTTGTCAAATTTTAATTTATTGAAAAACACGAGGGAATTACGTGTTATGAAATAAACTGAAATAATTTAGGGTGTTTTGGGATATTATCGTCGCATACCGTGGCCGTTTGGTGTGATGACAAATGGTTGTTAGGTATGTTAATCGGCCTAGCTTTTACCCAACTATGTTGGGGTCGCATGCGCAGCTGTAGCGCTTGACAAAAGAGGCAGTCAAACATTGTTATATCCAAGTTTATTTACGTCATTCAATCCACATACTTAACAACACACTGTCGTTACGTAAACAATGCCCAACACAAGCCACTTGGAACGTTGCCTACCATTACACCATAGCAGCGCAACGTTTCTCCGCTTGCATTGTATTTTAATTGAGTGTCACAACAATTTAACTGCAAGTTTGAATACACTGTGGCTTTAGTGTGGTAAACGTTGCAAGTGGAAGTGTAGTTTTGCTGTTGTATTGTAAGAAAGTTTGGGTTAATTGTTGTGACTTCGCTTTATGTCTCGGTCGCGTGAAATGCGACCACTGCTTTCAAAATATGAGAGTAAACTATGTTTTCCTATAAGAGCGTTTTTTCATCTTTGTAACGGACGTCATGAAAAGCTGCCATTTTTATCATTATCGTCATCAAATACACATTAAGGTATCATAATATATTTTGACATTACGGACGCATGTGGCAGTCACCGCTATTTGTCCCAAGCGGGCGCCAACATTTACGATGTTGGCGCCCGCTTGGGACCAACAAAAGTCCGAATTTTTTTAATATTATGGTAAAAGGCGTCATTAGATCTGTTCTTTATTATTTAGAAAAAGCATATGTAAGTATCACTTCTTTTGTCCATTAAATAAGCCATCTCAGCCCATTTTATTTTTGTTGAGGTAATGGTAAACTATCTTCTTGATAAGAATCTTAAATTCATTCATTCTTTCACTGGCAGACAAACAACAGCCTAAACCGCTGGGTCTAGAAGTTGAATTTTTTTTTTTTGGGAAGTCATCAAATGATCCCCCCTCCCGTTCTGGGTGGAGCGGAAGGGAGTTTCAGCCTCTTACTGACTAAAACCCACCCGTGTTCCTTCCTTAGCCCTTTATGTTCTGGGCCAGCGGTAACCCTTTCGGACAATCCCGCTGACCGAGAATATGGCCCTGTCCAGTCAGTGTACACATTTGTCAGTAGTCGCTTATGAGCATAATCATAATATAATGTTCCCACCGCTGGGACACAGGTCTATAATCTATAATTATAATCAACTACGCGGGTTCAGTGCGGGTTGGTAGATGTCACAGGTCTTCGAATTTTTTGTTCTAGGACATGCCGGTTTCCTGACGATTTTTTCCTTCAGCGTTTTGAGAGCAGTGATGATGAAATTATATACACAAAGTAAAACGCCTATCTGGGCTCAAACCCACGTCCTATAGCTCGTAAGTCGGGGCCGGAGACACTACTGCTCACACATAACTTAATACGACAACACAGTCAACAAAGAATAGCCACTGGCTATACAAGCATTCCTATTGATTTCTATAGCTACAATTCATTTATGTGTAAAATGATTCGTTCTGGATAAATTGTCAATTGAATTAGTGATACAACATTAATATGGTGTTTCTCGAAAGCTAACAGTATTGAAATAATAATATGTACAAGTAAATAAAAGGGAAGGGAAATCAAAGGGCATCAAAAAATTCGCTGTCAACAGGAAACGTGCCCAAAAGACTGGCATCATTGCCACGTTGTATGGCAATGCTGATTCTTTGGCCAAAAAATTAGTGATTGATTCATAATTAAGTATTTAAACATCTCCTTTCATTTTGTATAAGGACTCAAACACACTGGTTGTGAGGTGGCGCAGCGAACAGTAAAGTTTCAGGCAGATTCGCCACACGAAAAAAGGTTTTTACAGAGTTTCCAAAAAGCCCTCGACTTTTAACTAAAAAACATTACAGTCCACGGTTTCCAGAAACCTACATTGATACCTGTTACCATCAAATGGACCCGGAGCTTCCGTCCGCCATATTGTCCGCCGGATCTAACTAGCTCCAACTGGTTCAATCGAGTTAGTGTCGCTCCAAACCGGATGCATTCGGACGGGATCGGATACGGCCCGCGCCGGTCAATAAAAGTTAGTTCCGCAACCATTATAAGTTTCTGTGTGAATTATTTAGTTAGTTTATCTCTGATTTTCAATTCAATTTATTTTTTTTTGTTTATTTTTTTTACCGTTTATTTCCTTTAAAGGCCCATTAAATATTTAGTGATTTCTGTTGAACATGATCTCTCATTGTATAAGCCTGTATATTGGTTACCTGTGCATACCTATACATCTATTGCTGATTATGGTTCTTTAAGAAAGAAAGAAAAATAGCTTTATTTGTCACAGAAACACGTACATACAAAAATATAAGATCATCATCTGCCTCATATGCCTAGCCTTTTCCCATGTTGCGGTCGCTTCCAGTCTAACCGGATGCAGCTGAATACCATTATTTTACATGGAACGACTACCTATCTGACCTCCACAACCCAGTGATTGGGTAATACGATACCCCTTGGTAAGACTGGTTATCAGACTTCCGGGCTTCTGACTACCCGTAACGACTGTTAAAGATCCACGAATGACAGCCGGAACCAACAGTTTAACGTGCTTTCCGAGACACGGAGGAGTCTCGGTATGTAAAGATGGTCACCCATCCATAGACCAACCGCGGCAATCGTAGCCTGATCGATCGACCTGTGCGGCTTTTATCATTTAGCCACGGGAGCCTTATATAAAAATATATAATAAGTTAAAGAAAAAAAATGCAAAGAGAGAGAAAAACCAAGCAAGCGAGAGACCGCAAGCCGCGTTAAGGAAATTCGTTTCAAAAACAGATTAAAGGTAAGATAAGCTAAGTGGTAAGTGGTGGTTTAACTTATTCTTACAATGCAGAGTCCAAATATCTTGCCAAATTTCATGATTCTAGGTCAACGGGAAGTACCCTATAAATTTTGATTCCCTTGAGAGTGTCGAAATATACGATTTTTGCGGCAGAAACGGCCGTATAATTTTTCTACGTTTACTTAGGTGTTTGAATTCACAGCTTCAAGGGACTGTAGAGCTGAGTATATGGTTTTATTTTCAACTCGATACCTCCACGCGTTCCCGAGATAAAGGGTCTTGACAGACAGACAGACGGACGGACAACAAAGTGATCCTATAAGAGTTTCGTTTTTTCCTTTTGAGGTACGGAACTCTAAAAAACAATAAACAATATTTATTTGTTCAAGACTTAAGCCTATTTACAATTGTTGTACCTTAAATTAAATATAACTTAGTGGCAAGATATAAGGCATGTGCAACTGGGCTTAAACTAGGAGGACCCCTGAGCTATAAGCACCAGATACAGTACCCGGCGATAAATATTGCACATCGACCTTTGGAAAGAGACAATCGGCTAATTTCGGCTTCGTAGAGCGTTATCTCTGTCGCACGAAATACAAACAGTCCGGTATCTATTAGGAGCTGTTGAAACAATAATTATGATTTGCTTCTTTTGATAATTATTTTTATTCTTTGTATAAAATACACCAATCACCAAAGGTCGATGTGCAATATTTATCGCCAGGTACTGTACTCTTATTGATTTAATCCAACAATATATGTCTCTATAGCGGTATCTACAACGCCACATGCGAACAACGCGTCGTACTGACGTCACACGAAATCCTTCATCTCGCAAGCAGAATTTACCGCGCAACTAGCATAGATACAACGGCCCGAAATTAATTCTCGGGCGGTTGCGGAAAAAAGATTTAGAAGTAGAATTATTCATGAATTTTAATAGTATTGACATTCTTTGTACACATTGGATTTTGTGAACATTGGCTGAAAAGCCGAATAAATGCTATACATGGTGGCTCATTAATTTTAGTAAGTAACCAGCTCACATTTAAAGATCGTAAAGATATTGTGAGCCTATCTGTTGAGCGTACGGTTGAAATTGCCTGTACAGAATTGGAGCACTCTATTGTATTAAGTGTGTATGACCACCATCAGGATTGTATGACTGCTTTGAAAAGGTAATGGATGAAGTTTTACACAGGATTTGTAACTCAAACAAGTCCGTTATCAACATTTATTCAAGCCGTGGCAAAAAGAAAGTGAGTGGCAAACAGATTAATAGGCTCACTGTCTAGTGAGCGCCGTACAAATCTTAGTACCGCCCTTCTTAGAGGCTCTTTTATTATGAAAACAAACAAAGCTATGTTAGGCACGTTACTGTGAAGGGCCATTGTCTCTCCTCAAAACTATTTTTCATCATATTCGTTCATTATTTCTTTTGTATTACCTTGCGTTAGTTTAGCACAAGACTTTCACTCATGCCCCCCCCATTCATGTCAAAAAGGCTACCTGGCTCAAATGGGATTGGGCGGGTCATGTCAGCCGCAAGCATAATGACTGCTGGGTAAAAGAAGTCTTTACGCAATGAGTTCCTGAACATGGAGCCTAGGCCGACCCAGACAGAGGTAGCGCGATGACTTGGAGGGGTACCATGAGGGCTGGTGCGAAACGGCGCGAGAAAATAATATCTGGAAAACTTGGGGATATCGGCAATAAATATTGCACATCGACCTTTGGAAAGAGACAATCGGCTAATTTCGGCTTCGTAGAGCGTTATCTCTGTCGCACGAAATACAAACAGTCCGGTATCTATTAGGAGCTGTTAAAACAATTATGATTTGGTTCTTTTGATAATTATTTTTATTCTTTGTATAAAATACAAAAAAAGGTAAATGTCGATGTGCAATATTTATCGCCGGGTACTGCAATACAAGTATGAGGCTTATTCTCCAATATTTCTGTGATAAGCAAATGCATTTAGCTTACTCAAGCCAGGGCAAAAATATAAGCCAATCAGCAGCGAGGAGAGGAGCGATTCTCATAATTCTAAGACCGTTCACAGTTTGATCTTAGTCTTAATCCGTCAAAAATACCTCTAATTTCCCTAAATTTTTGCAAGTTTTTGACATTTCTTTACCGCCGAGATTAAACTGCGACTAGATTTTGAACGTTTTATATTACGAGAATTCGCCTTCAGCGGTGCTATTCTGTAAAAACGTCACCGTGATAACTTAGGTGAAGTGATTTAAAGTGAGCTGTCATTTCACCTGCCTGTCGATTCTGTAAAAATCTCGCCGTGATAATTTAAATGATGTGAGTTTGTTTTTGCTAGGAATTGACACTATTGACAGCTCACTCCACGTTCACTTCACCTAGGTTTTCACGGTGATGTGGTTACAGAATCGCACTGCTGATGCTAGGGATTGACACTACTGACAGATCACTTTAAAGTGAGCATAAGCTCACTTCACCTAAGTTTTCACGGTGAGATGTTTACAGAATAGCATTACAGGTTGGTAGCGTAGCAGACTACCCACCGTCCAGTGTGCACCGGATAAACGCTTACTGCCGAACAAGACTCTTTTATTAAGGGAACAAACAAAGCTATAATAGGCACGGTATTGTGAAGGGTCATTGTGTTTCCTCAAGACAACTTTTCATCTTATTCGCCGTTTCTTTCTTTTGTTCACCAAATCTTTTGTATTACGTTAGTTAACACAAAACCTTCACTCGTGCCCTTATTCATGTTTATTTTGTTACAAAAGCATACCAAAACAATGTGTCCTTTGATAATTATCTGCGCTCATTCATTCAGTAGACGCGTTCGTTCATTTCACTAACGAGCGGTGCGTCGTTCACAAACGCTTATGTTCACTTGTTCGTTCATTCATTCGTTCGTTCTTTTTAGTTGAGTGTGACGGAGTTTGTATTTGAGTGAGCAATAAGTTTTAATGTGTTTTTGTAAATATTTTTCAAGGCGTTCTCTGGTTTTAATGTTTAGGGCCTTTTAAAGGTCAGCGCTCATTAGGAAACACGTGACTAGCAAACTAATAGCATAATTAGCCTATTATATTCCCACTGGTGAGTTACAGGCCTCATCTCTGTGAGAGGGAGTGGGTTGTAATCCAACACGCGGGCGAAATGCGGGTTGGTGGATGTAACATGTCTTGGAATTTTTTGTTCTAGGACATGCCAGTTTCCTCACGATGTTTTCCTTCACTGTTTTGAGAGTAGTGGTGATGAAATCATTTACATAGAGTAAAGCGCCTGCTGAGTAAGTACCACTGGGTCACCACTGCTCAGTCTAAAAGCATTTTGATGAAAATAAATATTATTTCGTCAGTTTTAGATAGGTACAGACGCCAGCACATCAAGCTACCCGAAAGTGTCAAATTTTCCCAATCAACTTTGAACCTTATGCTTTAGCGATAAAGTTGAAAATCTATCAAAGAAATTTGACAGATTGTAGTAGCTTGATGTGTTGGCGTCTGTACAATAATCATTGATTTTAAGTTTACTTTGTTTATTTTTATTGTTGAGGAATGGCTACTCACACGTTTATATTTACTTTAACTATAGGAAATTACTTGGGCTACAGATTACATTGCACTGATGGCGCTTAAACAGAACTGGCGAAATTATGGTACCTATAGGGACACCTCTGCCTAAAGGCCTCCCCTTTTGCTTCTAAACCTCCCTGTCTTGTGCGACCTCTGGCCATGTTGGCCCTGCAAATGATATAAGATCGTCACACCACTTTCGCTTTGGTCTACCTCGACGGCTATGTCATGGCTCAGGTGTCCAGTGAGTGACGATCTTTGCCCATCTCTCCGAATGCATTCGTGAGACGTGTCCGGCCCACTTCCACTTCAACCTGGCTGTTTTTTCTCAAACATCCGCCACATGAGTTATGGAGCACAGCGTGGTGTTTCTAAGGCGTGATGTTGTCTTATGTTATATGTTATTAATAAAGAATATCACGTTCATAATAAACCCAACAAAACAAATAAAAATCCCAAAATGGCGAAACATGCATTCAACAGTCCAGAATAATTAAAATAGTGAGCGCTTTCCGCCGCCTGCTGCACAGACATGTTCTTATAAATTGTAAAACTTCAAAGACATCTTTTAGCTTCGCAGCCAAGCGAGGCAGTTGAAGGTTTGATGTGGGTGTGAGGGAGAGGATGTAGCGATTTTCTTATTCAATTAAATTATCCTAGATTACTAGTATCGGATTACCCACGTGGTTGTGGAGGTCGGACAGGGAGTCACTCCATGTAAAATACTGGTATTCAGCTGCATCCGGTTAGACTAGAAGCCGACTCCAACATAGTTGGGAAAAGGCTAGGCAGATGATGATGAATTAAATTTTCCTTTATTTTTTTCTTCTTTTTCTTTATTTTTATTTTTTCCTTCATTTTTCTAGCAGTAAAACCATGCCTAAATTCGTAGATCATAGTGCAACTGCGCATTTTCTCAACATCTTGCAATAAATTTATATAAACTGTGTTCAGCAATAAGATTTGATTTGATTTTATAGGTTTTACTTGAACCTGATGATACAGCGCAGAGTGCAGAATTGATCAACCGATTTAGATTTTCTCATAGAGCTCAAGCTTGTGAGTGAGTGATGTTTAACTTTAGTTCAAGCTTGTGAGTGAGTGATGTTTGTGCTATCTTTGCTCAGAGTGTATAGTATCTTTGATCGAAGATGTCTATCGAAAACATACCTACAAATAAAAACATTGAAAAAATCGAATTAAAAATATAGAATTGACAAAATCAATCGATGTTAATGATGATGATGTTGAAAATCATGCTTGCTTATAAGACTGCATTTGTAAAATCATGCTTTTCAAAATGTTGTCAGAAATTTAAGAGAACACAATCTATACTTAGTATTATAAAACTGAAGTTTGTTTGGTTGAACGCGCTTATCTCAGGAAGTGCTGGTTCGAATTGAAAAATTATTTTTGTGTTGGATAGGCACATAACATTATGATACGACCAATAGCAGCGGAGCATAAAAATGAAAAATTTTGCAAAAACGGGAAAAATTATTCCTTTTTAAAGATTCCGCTGCTTGTGCTGCGTAAACGGTAAAAGTTAGTCACGCAAAAATTATGTATGACGGAATTGTTTCCCTTTAAACTCACTCACTTATCTCTGCTTTTTAAGTGCTTGTAATTATGTATTTGTTTTGTTTTACTAATGGAGGTATTCTAACACCTGTTTCTGTGACTATAAAACATTTTTTTCTTTATCGCTTACTGGTCTTAGCAAAATTGGCATCAAAACACTCATGGCAGCTAACCGCTACCGCTTGCACTTGAATCACAAAACCGTTTTTACTGTGGTACTCAGGTTCGCACTCCAGCACACAGACGCACGCATCAACTTGCACTAAAGTTTAGAGACTAAACATTTTAGTGCGACGACTTAGTTTAGTATTGTTATTATATCGTTCTAGGAAATGAAAGAACCATGATGAGATTGAGTGTGAAAACAGACTACTGCAATGAAAATAAAAATGAAGCGGTACTGCCGGACATGGCTTTACTGCGGTCCTATTCTGTAAAAATCTCACCGTGAAAACTTACATGAAGTGAGCGTGGAGTGAGCTGTCAATAGTGTCAATTCCAAGCAAAAACAAACTCACTTCACCTAAGTTTTCACGGTGAGATTTTTACAGAATCGACCGGCTGTACTTTTTATTTTATTTAATAATATGGTAAAAATCGAAGTGGAAAAATGGAAGTGAATTATTTCAATTATTAGGATTATATAGGTATATTTAAATTTTCAAATTAATTTAATGTAAATAATGTACTTAAATTGAAAATTTACCTAAGAACTTCATTTAATCGCTCCGTCCCGGCGCGGGCCTCTGACGGACCATTACAATAGAAAATCAATTGTGTCTCATTAGCGGGGATCAAGCGATTAATTGTAAATTGTTTTTTCATACCGTCAAAACGATGAAACATGTAGCACTATGCAATGTTATGAACGCCTTTGTAAACACCGTGTTCCTGGCAAATAAATATTCTATTCTATTCTAGGTGGGTACCGCTTTCTATAGGATCCTCTCTAGAGCCTCTATAGTCTTGAACCCTGAACACCATTGTAGTCAGTTCCTGAAGATGTATCGGTGATCATCATCCATTGCCCGATTTTGCCAACTACTGGGCATAAGCTTCTCTTTTTTTGTGCTAAACCCCACCCTCTTGTGCCAGCTTTATCCAGATTTTGTCCACGATGGCAAACATGTCGTCTGCCCATCTCGCCGCCGGATACCCGACATCTCGTCTTCTAGTCCAGCCAGTCAACTGTATCGATACTTAAGTTTTTATTCACAGTCTTATATGTGTCCCATATTGAGGCAAAATATTTTCTTCATTATATTTCAAACCGCTCTGTTTAGTGGAGTTTTGAATGTATTTTATAGTATATATGCTGACTTTAAAAAGTAATATTAGATTGATATAAAGTTAGCCACTCTAAATGGATTGTTTTAAATAACGATAGAGTTACCCGAAAAGTGGGTATATAACTCCTTTCTTTCTTTCACTTGTTAGCCACAGCACAATTATTTGAAAGTGAAGAAATACTGCAAGAATAAAATAAAAATTCTAACAAATGGAACTGCAGCCAATATCGAAATAATGGCGTCCAGAGGCTAGCCATAAATCCCACTGGATAGAAAACATCTGATACTTAAAGCCGCGTACACACATCGTTAGGAAACTGGCATTTTCTAGAACCAAAAATTCGAAGCATATGACATAAAAAATTATGCATTTGCGTCGCATGCCGCAGAGTGTATGTATGCACCACAAACATGTCATAACAACTTCGGCAGTGCTATTCTGTAAAAATATCGCCGTGATAACCCAAGTGAAGTGAACAAAGTGAGCTGTCATTCCACTTGATACTAGGGATTGACACTATTGACAGATCACTTTAAGCTCACTTCACCTGCACTTCCGACTTTTGGCTCCCAAACTGGAACGGGCCGGGGCCGCCTTCAAGCGGCTCCTGCCCAACCTGAGGGGGCCAAACGCCTCCTGCCGGAGGCTTTACGCGGGGGTCGTGCGGTCCATGGCCCTATACGGTGCCCCGGTGTGGGCGCGTTCACTGCGGCGGCGAGCCGCCCATTATTTGAACGCGCCCCAGAAGGTGATAGCCACAAGGCTGATCCGGGGCTACCGCACGATCTCGGGCGAGGCGGCAAGCCTCCTTGCCGGACTGCCGCCATGGGATCTGGAGGCGATAGTCCTCGCGCGCCTGTATGAGTGGCGCGCGGAGGCACTACGCCGGGGGGAAACTCCGCTTCCGCAGCAAATCGCGGCGGAGCGGACGGACCTCCGGCGCGATCTCATGGCGGCATGGAAAGAGCGACTGTCGCAACCTAGCGCAGGGCACGCCACGATAGCGGCGGTAAGACCCCTCTTTGAGGAGTGGTTAGAGAGGCGTCACGGCGCCCTCACCTACCGCCTGACGCAGGTCCTCACCGGACACGGAAGTTTCGGGAGGTTCCTGCACATAATCAGGCGGGAGGAAACGCCCGGGTGTCACCATTGCCAGGATCGCCCAGAGGACACGGTGGAGCACACGGTGGAGGTCTGCCCCGCTTGGGCGGAGCACCGCCGTGTCCTCGTTGAGGCGATCGGCAGCGGCGGCGACCTCTCGCGTCAGGGCCTGGTTCGAGCCATGGTCCGGGGCGAGAGGGAGTGGGGGGCAGTCGCCTCCTTCTGCGAAGCAGTCATGCTAGCGAAGGAGGCGGCGGGATGGATGAGGGAGAGAACCTCCCGTCCCAGCCGCCGCGGGAGACGCTCCGGGCGTCGGGAGCCGCGCGACGACTCCCGGCCACCGTAGGCGCGGGCCTGTGGGCGGAGAGTAATGGGTAGCTCACCGTCCGATCAGGACCAGGCCCGTGCCGGACGGCGCGTACGTGTTCCACGCGCGCCTCAAAGAGATGTCAGCAACAATGGAAGGGTCCCGTCAGGGCTGAAGCCTGCCGGGTCAGCGGGATTGTCCGAAAGGGTTACCGCTGGCCCGGAACATAAAGGGCGAAGGAAGGAACACGGGTGGGTTTTAGTCAGTAAGAGTCTGACACTCCCTTCCGCTCCACCCAGAGCGGGAGGAGTCATTTGATGATTTCCCATCCTGAAAAAAAAAAAAAAAAAAAAAAAAGCTCACTTCACCTAAGTTTTCACGGTGAGATTTTTACAGAATAGCTTTAATGAAGAGGTATTCTGTAAAAACCGTGAAACCTTAAATGAAATGTGATGTCAATAGTGTTAATCCCGTAAGTAATTAAAAACTTTCAAAATCTAGTCGCGGTCCCATTTCAGCGACAATCAATGTGAAAAACTTGTCAAAAATGTATCCTAGGTATTTTTGACAGATTGACACAAATTAGATTGTGAACGTTTTAAAAATTACCAGAAGTGTCATCAGGTGGAATGACGGCTGACTTCGTTAAAATTTTCACGGTAAGATTTTTACAGAAAAGACTGGCTGATTGGAGAATGTCACAATGAGATGCAAGGTACTTGAATAGGTACTTTTGTGGAAGTTCCAAGCATGTGTATTTGCGGTGATTTGCAACTTAAGGCTGATTTTTCTAAGGCCAGTTTTGACAGTTTTGACAAATTTTTGACAGTTCTTCCAGACAAAATCTGTCAGACGTCAAATTTATTCGACGAATAAAAATTATCTGTCGATTGAAAAATCAGCCCTTAAAGCGTGGCAAACTATTTGCGACACACGCCTACTTGTTTCTATACGCGACTTTAGATATTTTCGTATCTTTTTATCAACCCGGATACTAGATATTTCAATATTATCTTCAACAGTCATAAATTAAGCGAAATCATCCTTACTGCATATACTGTTGCATTAAATCAAAATATGCACTTGGACATTATCCAAATTGCCCGGCTATTTCGATGTTTGTATTCTGTGATTGTAATAGCTATGCAAGTGTTTGTTGTTGTTGAAAATTTTATTGAATTTATTGCTTTGACCTATTATTGTTGGAGGTGGGGATTTCTTGGATTAGCGGCTAAAGTGATTATTATGTGAGGTGGAATTTATGTCTTAATGTTCCTTTTGTTAAGTGAGGCTTATTTTTAAAATTATATCTTCATATGTTTCTTTTTTTTACATTGTTCTCACATATAGAAGCAACAAAAATAATGTACCCAGGATTTTGTAATATCTTGATTTATAAGAGTGACCATGGAGTTTCTTGCCCGTTCTTCTCCATAGAGATCTACGTTTTGGAATGGGCAACTAGCTTCATTTTTCTAACTGACAGACTATTTAATTTTGACAATTCAAAAGTGCCTGTACAAGGTTTAATTGAAATAAACGCTTTGAGTTTGAGGTTACTTTCATACAGGATGATTTTTTACAATATCAGAAAATATGAGCAATGGAATCTCCTGTTTATAACGATCAAAAGATTTAAAAAGACAATTTTGAAAAGTTGCTGTATGTCGAATAAAATGTACAGACGCCAGCACATCAAGCTACCCGAAACTGTCAAATTATCCCAATCAACTTTGAACCTTATGCTTTAGCGATAAAGTTGAAAATCTATTAAAGAAATTTGACAGATTGTAGTAGGTTGATGTGCTGGCGTCTGTACATTTTTGCGCTCAGGTAATTCAATTCATCATCATCATCATCATCATTTCAACCGAAAGACGTCCACTGCTGCACATAGACCTCCCCCAAGCACCTCCACTTCGACCGGTTCTGTGCTTCTCGCATCATCATAATTAGCCTATAATAGTCCCACTGCTGGGACACAGGCCTCCTCTCTTCGAGAGGGAGTAGGTTATAATCTACCACGCAGGCCCAGCGCGTGTGCCCAGACACGGGGTCGTCTGGCGCCCATGTGCTGGTTTGGTCCCTGGGGTGGTCACGGCGTGCTATGTGTTCTGGTGCGCCGGCGATGGGGAGTACTCCCCAGAGGAGGGTCGGGCAACGGACAGCCACGGCGGGTTTATGGATGAGTGCTAACGCGTGCCCGTGTTCCCGCCGTAAGCGGCAGAGGAGGACACCGTGGAGTTTTAGTGGGTTAGAGTCCCACATAACTGCACTATCTCCCCGTGGTAGTGCAGTATGCATGAGCATTTTTCCACGTTAAAAAAAAAAAAGGCCCATCACGTGTTGGTAGATGTAACAAGTCTCCGAATCTTTGGTTCTAGGACATGCCGGTTTCCTCATAATGTTTTCGTTCGCTGTTTTGAGAGCAGTAGTGATGAAATTATTTACACAAAGTAAAGCGCCTGGCTGGGTTCAAACCCACGTTCTACAACTCGTAATAATCGAATCAATTAATTTTTACTGTAAGTTTTGACGTTCAAAAGTGCCTTCAATGTGCCTATTTGAAATAAATGATTTGACTTTGACTTTGTAAGTGAGGGCCGTTACCATTAGGCCACCACTGCTTACATAAATTCATTTATCAGAAATTAATTATTTACTGTGTACGATATCAAACAAAATAAATGATCTTAAAAAAAATACCACCGCAGAAGTTGTAGGTATGTAATCATTTCCGCACAAAATATCGTTGAGAAATTTCCATACAGCAATATTTTACCACTAAGCAGACGTACGTCATTCATCCTTATCAGTGTTTAACACCTGCAGCCTCCGCCATCTCTCATAATGCGATGTTTTTCTTCAATTCCAGGTATGCATGGTACCTATATTGGAAAAAACCGGTCAAGTGCGAATCTGACTCGCGTAGGGTTCCGTACCAAGACACAATCATGTCTGTGGCATTACTGACTTGTCACTATTTTCTTTATTATTATTATTTCATTGTTTTAATTTAAAAATAATTGTTGAGTTCTTGTGTTAGAAAGAATTTTACGATGGTCGACGCTAGCAATTAATATAAAGAAAGAAAGGTAAGAAGAATTTGTTCATTGCCACAGAAACACGAGCATATAAAAAATACGACTGTCAAAGTCATCTTGAATGAAAGGCGACCAATCGGCAATATGACAACACACTTTACGCCATCTCGCAAAATTGTTTGCAAGGCACTTATTGGCAGCTGAACAAAAATAATAAACACTTAGCCCCATCTCAATCAATCAACTCAGACTATCGCAGTCCACTGCTGGACAAAGGCCTCTCCCAGACTGCGCCACAACGCCCTGTTTTCTGCCTCCGCATCCAGTCTACCCCAGCCACCTTCTTTAGGCCGTACGTCCATCTAGCTGGGGAGCGTCCCACACTACGCTTGCCGGTACGCTGGTTTGTCTAGCGCCATCTATGCGGAACTAATTTGACAGTTTTATTCTCTATTTGTTTTGTACACACACGCATGCATAATTCTTTTTTTTATTTGAAATGGGTTTGCTCTTGACTCTAGTCTAGGTCAGAGGTGACAGAGACAAAGTCTACGATGGAGTGAGCTTACACAGAAGAAGCCTGTTCACTCTTACTTTGAAGAGATTCGGGTTGATGAAATGAATTTCAACATTAATGATGTAATCAATATTTTGTAACAATTTTATGATTGGAAAGAGTGTCCGTGGAGTTTCCTATTAGGTGGACGTACCTACTACGCTTTGGAATGGGCAACTAGCTTCATCTTTCTGACTGACCGACTCCTAATCAATTCAAATGTGCGTGTAATTTGTTTATTTGAAATAAATGCTTTGAGTTTTCAAATCAAATAATTTGCGAACATGAGGTTTTATGTTATGCTAAGATAGGTCCCTCGCATGCTCGCATATCTTTTATTTTTGTTTTTAATTTAATTTTGTTAGTTTTAAATGCTCCTTTTTTCTGTTTGTATTTCTTGTGCGTGTCAAAAACAATATTTTATTTTCTTTGTTTAATTAGAACATAGATGTTGGCACCGTTCACTAACGGAACCCTAAAAACGTAGCGAAACCACACGAGTGAGCAAGCTAAAATAAAAACAACGCAGGTGAGGCTTGCAATATTAAATTTTATAGTTTCAGTTGCAAGCCGCGGGCGGCATGGTTCCTTTCCAGATATTTTCTTAATATATATTTCTTTATTTTATGCTGTATTTTGGTCTGAATTTCTCTTGTATATTGCTATGGGTAACCTTTGTTCTGCTACGGATCTCTTCATTTCTGATACGATCGCGTAGGGAAACTCCAAGCAAATCTTTAGCCTTACTGATTGAGATATTGGCTAATAATAAAACTTGGAGACCCCTTTTTCCCTTCCCACGCCCACGCGTTGTTCGCTTTTCAAATTTTAGCGCTAAACCGAGGGTTTAAAATCCGTTCGGCGTACATTTAGGTACCGTGTATTGTTAGTGAAAACGGACAACTCGCTCTTTTTTTGAAGCGCTTACAGGGAAAAACGTTGACACATTACGTACCTATTTCATGATTTGAAAATACCTACCATCCCTTTTCAGACCTTGGGGACCATTACCCAATATATTTTAAGTATACCACGATTCTATTTTACTATCAAATACTTTCAGCATTTTAGGCTTTTGCACAAAGAACTTACTAGTGAAACGGGCGATAAAACGAACATTATATATGAGAAAGATAAAACTGTCTTTCCCATCCCTAGTTCCAAAGATATATTTCCGTTTTCTTTTTCAAAAATCTTATCAAAAACACAATCACGGTTTAAGGACTCTTGAGTTATGACGTATTATTTGTTAAAAGGCGAGAAACCGTTTAAAAGAAAACTGAAAATAAAAAAGCTTTTCTTTTTCGCTTTAAGGTCGCATTCATAAATTTCGGCTTGAATTTTTATAGTAGATACTAGCTGTGAACGTGACTGCCTACGCTAGATTTATTGTAAATGAATTAAAGTGGTTATAGCCCTATGTCCTTTCAAGGTATTTAGTTGTCGCTCTCTATTATATATTATTGTATATATTTTTTATGAAAACATAATAAATATGACAATTTATTATAAAATTATCTAATACGTAACCCGAGAGACACGGTCAGTGGGCAGCCCTAGTGTATTTAGTGTATTTATCTACCAACCGGCCGTAGGCAATTATTTCGAAGAGATTGCCGAGACAAAATACTGGTTACATATGTGTACTTATATTCCAAAATAATAAGGCATTGGATAATTTCATTCTTTAATGATCCCCCGGATCCCGGATCCCGGGTATAATAATATATTATATTTTTTATTTCGCACTTCTCAAAATCCATATAGTATTAGTAACAATGACTTAAAAAAAACAACTAAAAATGACGTCACACATTATAAGGCACTCGGTACGGAGGCACACGCACGTGCCTCCGTACCGAGTGCCTTATAAAGGAACTGACCACTTTGTATACTAATGTTTTCAGGATGATGTAAGTATAGTCAACTTATCAATTCTACAACTTTTGACAACATTCCTAGAAAAAAACTTGTTTCATCTAACTTTGTAAATCACTTACGGTGGACATGATATGAAAGTAAGTGTAACACACAGCACACAGCACAGCTGGTTCAGCGTTGAAATTTAAATAAACAAACAGCGGTGCTATTCTGTAAAAATCTCACCGTGAAAACTTAAGTGAAGTGTGCGTGGAGTGAGCTGTCAACAGTGTCAATTCCTAGCAAAAACAAACTCACTTCACCTAAGTTTTCACGGTGAGAATTTTACAGAATCGACCGGCAGAGATCTCACTTTTGGGTTCATATGTCAGTGAAGATTTCATCACTTTTTTATTATCTCCTTTACTATTTGCGGTTCATCGCAATCAGCCTATAATCACAGATATAATGTTCCCACTGCTGGGACACAGGCCTCCTCCTCTCGTCGAGAGGGAGTGGACTGTAATTTACCACACAGCCCCTGTGTGGATTGGTAGATGTCACATGTCTACGAATTTTTGGTTCCAGGACATGCCGGTTTCCTCACGATGTTTTCTGTCACCATTCTAAGAGCAGTGGTGATGAAATTATTTATGCAAAGTAAAGCGTCTGTCTGGGTTCGAACGCACGACCTCTCGTAAGTCGGGGCCGTTACTTCTCAGCCACCACTGCTCTCTGTTTTCGGTTACCGCAATTAAAACTTGAACACACAGGCAGAGCTAGTTTGGTACAGTTAGGCAACTATTCTGGTGGATATGTATTCAAAAACAATTTATAACGATGGCAATCATCAAAAACTAGCGAAATAAAGTTTTTGTTGTTTCACCGCTAAAAGTTCACTATACACATTCTAAATATAGGTACAGTCGAACAAGCATCTGTTATTACAGGCAGCTAACTTGCATGTTGCGTGTACATTACGATACGTGTGACTTAATAATTAATACTTGGACCCTGTTCCCGATACCGGTGGGCTACTATTTTTTATATTTTTAAATGTTTTTATATTTCTTTTTATATTAATATTTAAAAGTATAATATATATGTATTTAGTTGAATAAAGGAGATAATACTACTTAAGTGTAAACGCGCGGTTAAGTCACACTTTTCAGTGTAAAAATGGACTATTTAAGTCACAGATAAGCGTGACTTAAGTCCGGGTTTAAGTCACAAAGTGCTATAAGATTATTTTACATCACTCTCTTAAGTATGCCATAAGCTTAAAAAGTTATAACGCACACAATAAACATAATTATTGACAGTGTAGTGCAGAGTGCTATTGCTGAGCATGAGATCCTGGGTTCGATTTCCAAGTAGGGCAAAATGGAATGGGTTTTTATATTATCAATTTCTCAGTAGCAGCCCGGAGTCTGAAATTGCGCCCGATGGTTGATCGCAATAGGCTTTTTTTTTTTTTTTAAGTGTTGGAAATCGTCAAATGACTCCTCCCGCTCTGGGTGGAGCGGAAGGGAGTGTCAGACTCTTACTGACTAAAACCCACCCGTGTTCCTTCCTTAGCCCTTTATGTTCCGGGCCAGCGGTAACCCTTTCGGACAATCCCGCTGACATCGCAATAGGCTCGCTCCCTTTTAAATGGGACTTAATCATACCTTTCTTAATACCTAGCCAGCTACATCTAACTGAAAATGGGGTTGAACCTCTAGGGCCTTGGGGCCCGAGTGCCCACTTAGTATTTCGAGACATCGCCAAGCGGTTGGTCGGACGTGACCAGAGAGCTGGCCTATTTTTTGGCCAAAGAATCAGCATTGCCATACAACGCGGCAATGCTGCCAGTCTTTTGGGCACGTTTCCTGTTGACAGCGATGCGGAGGATTTTTTGATGCCCTTTGATTATTTCCCCTCCTTTTTATTTACTTGTACAGACGCCAGCACATCAAGTTACTACAACCTGTCAAATTTCTTTAATAGATTTTCAACTTTATCGCTAGAATATAAGGTTCAAAGTTGATTGGAAAAATTTGACAGTTTCGGGTAGCTTGATGTGCTGGCGTCTGTACATATTATTATTTTAATACTAAAGCTAAAGCTACGAGTAGCTAGTTAGCTTTTAAAATTTTGTTTCCACGAATAAAAACTTCAATATTCATCTAACGAGAAAACACAAGTTTTATCATTAAAATTAATAGCCGAGTTTACAGTTTGTTAGATATTTATCTGAACCTCGTCCTGAGCGGCCGCTCGACAGTAAACATGACGGTTACAATTTATTAGCTATCCGCAGTTTAACGTTATTTACGACTAACTTATAGTTTAGTGTTTCGGTGAATATTTTGGGAAATCTGCCTAAATGTCGTGTGCTGCTTGTAAATCTAAATAGATCGAGATTTATGTTTAAGATGTTCATTGCACGTGAAGCAACTGAGTTTTTATGTTTGACGAGTACCAGTTTATTACAGACTTGTAACTTCGTCCACGTGAAATTTCTTGTTCCCCCGAAGTAATAGCAAGGACGGGCGATACGATGCGACGGGGTAACCCACCCCGTCGCATCGCATCGCCCATCCTTGCTATTTTCTGACTTTTGATCTTTTTGCTCGGGTCGCCGAGCCGAGCACGCTAGTGCATGATGTTTAAATAACCTTCGCTATACGACGCTATACAACGTTTATTACTAAGGGGGTAAGCCTATAAATTTCGTTTATCCAAATAGGCGTAGAGTGGATTCTCGGACTTGCTTTTCCGCGTATCCACTTTAGGGTGGATTTTTTATGGGGTGTATAAACGGAATAACTCTCAATTTCTTATTATTTAGTGTCTAAGATACGCTTGATATCACCTACTTAATTACTTCAATATAATCAGTGGGAATACATTGTGAGAGAACTGTATAGCCTGAAATTACCAATTACCCAGTTCATTACCCGTCACCGCATTTCCCGCCTCGTACCTAATCATAAAACGGGGTTCTAGAGTCTAGACAGTTATTCCCGAAACATGAATTTTAGTAGAAGACACTGTAACTGTTCCTCACAATGTTTTCCTTCACCGTTTTGGGATGTCGTGACTTGAACTGTGTCTTGTCGGCTCTTCTAACGGGATGCAGCAGAATACCAGCGTCAGGTATTGTACCTGGCATATGCTGAGCTGGACTCCCATTTGGTGCAACCATGAGACTCACACCGCCCAGTAGTGATCGACCGTTATAGATGTTTATGAGCTAGGTGTCTATGCTTCCATTTATCTTTTTAATCTTTGTTGTTTTTTTTTTTCACCTTATTGATGTTTTTAATACCTGTATTGTGTCTTTTGTTGAACTGAATCAACGTTTTATCTATCAATCTTCATAGGAAATGGCCAATTGGAACCGTGGATCTAGCTTCTGACGTTTCATAAGTGCCCATGTAGGTTTATGTGAAATAAAATATTTCGATTTTGTTTAGTGTAGAGGTATCTAATTAGATGGGTAACTCTGGACACGCAACGGAAGTGGACATTGTTTTAGAAGATACTGTGGCTGCCTTGTTGGTCTCGGTTTGATTCCCGGATCGGGTAAAGTGTTATTAGGTCTGGATTTGTTTTTTTTTTTTCAGGTATGTAAATCATCAAATGACCCCTCCCGCTCTGGGTGGAGCGGAAGGGAGTGTCAGACTCTTACTGACTAAAACCCACCCCTGTTCCCTCCTTAGCCCTTTATGTTCTGGGCCAGCGGTAACCCTTTCGGACAATCCCGCTGAACCGGCACAATCCCGCTGACCCGGCAACAATCCCGCTGACCCAGCACAATCCCGCTGACCCGGCAATGGCAATAGGCTTGCCTTTTATTACATGAGACATAAACATAACTGACGAAATGTGGGCGAAACCCTCTTTTCATTGTTAAGTGTCTAAGATAACGGTGTCGATTCCCTTGTTCACAAACTAAACTAATTTTATAAGTTCAGTGAATCTTTTTCTTTTTATTTCATTAAGAAAAGGACAGAAGATAAATTTTAGTTTAGTCCTGTCAAATTAATCAGCGCCAGGCAAGTTTTGACGTAATTAAAAACTTACGTCAATTTACGCCTGATACTACTTTATACAAGTTTTGACGTGATTAAAAACTTGCCTATTAAAATTACGTCAATTTACGTCAGGCGCTGATTAATTTGACAGGACTAAACTAAAATGTATCTTCTGTCCTTTTCTTAATGAAATAGGAAGAAAAAGATGCACTGTACTTAAATTTATATTTGGTTTGTTAACAACAGAACCGGCAACAATGCTACATGTATTCAGTGCGAAATACATTGAAAGGAAAATTAATAGCCTGCAATTGCCAATTACTTAGTTCAGTACCCACTGCACTTCCCCGCTTGAACCTAATCAGCTCATAAAATGGTGTTCTAGACAGTTAATCCCGAAACCTGAAGTTTAGTAGAAGACTTTGTACTTACTGTGTTGCAACGACAGAAAATTGTGTGAAACATTAAATCTAGGTACATTTATTTAAAATTCAAAAGTCCTGACATATCAACGCGCACCCTAAACTGCTGGTCCTAGAGACATAAAATTTGGCGGGTGTTCTTTGTGAAAAGTAGGTATCCACTAAGAAAGGGTTTTTCGAAATCCCCTAAGAGGGTGAATGGGAGGAGGGTGAAATTTCACGCGGACGAAGTCGCGGGCAGAAGTCAGTTAGATATAAGTCTTCCAATTTCGGCCATGGCGACCAATCTCAGCGAAGACCAGCCTTCGGTGCGGGTGATATTATAGTGCACAAGTGCGGTGCATTCTCAAACTCAAAGCATTTATTTCAATTAAACCATTTAGAGGCACTTCTGAATTGTCAAGAAGTCGGTCAGTCAGAAAATATGAAGCTAGTTGCCCATTCCAAAGCGTAGGTACCTATGAAGAAGAACGGGCAAGAAACTCCGTGGACACTCTTTTAAATTATATGTTTACAAAAATATTAGTTACATCATTAATGTTGATTTTATAATTATGTGTGAAAACGATGTAAAAAGACGTACGCGTTAAAAGCGTCCAGAGTACAGCAAATAGTAACAAAGCAATCCAAAAATAAAATAATTAAAAATAAGCCGAGGCAGCTAAGTGATGACCAGCCTCAACTGACGGCGCCCGTTCACGAACAAGACGCATAGATCAGCACTATTCAGCTCAACCATTTTGAAGGGAGCTAAATGATCCAACATACACGACGCCGTCAGCGAGACATTTGTGTGGGCATAACATACTATCATCCGCCAGGGCACATTCATGTCAATGAAAGACATATTACATACATAGTACATACATAGTATATACATAGAACTCTCATCTGTGCTATACAATAATACAATACGAAGGAAATTGAGTTTATACAATACAAAGGTAGTCTTACAATCTTAAGCAGCTCCAATAGTATTTTCAAGCGTTAATCAATTAGTTGTGGTTGTGGAACAGGAACAGCATTGAGCCAGGCATTTTTATCAGCGATGTAATCCCCTAACTTATAATAGGTATGCCTGACTGCATAGTATAGTGTGCGTTTTATACAAGACTTGAATTTTGTCTCATTCAGTTGAAGAATGTGGGGAGGTATTTTGTTATAACATTTTAAACAGTACCCCTTAAAAGATGAGTCTACTTTAGCCAGTCTGAAACCTGGTTGAACTAATAGGTCCTTATTTCTAGTACTGTAATTATGTCTTTCACCTCTTTTACTATAAAGATGTAAATTTTTCCTTACATACATGATGTTTTCGTAGATATATTGACAAGGCACCGTCATGACGTTAATTTCCTTAAACAGTTCTCTTAGAGAATGACGCTTGCGGAGATTATATATGGCTCTGATGGCTCTTTTCTGCAGAATAAAAATAGAATCGATGTCTGCAGCCCGTCCCCAAAGTAAAATACCTTAAGACATGATACTATAAAAGTAACTAAAGTAGACTAGTCTCGCGGTATCTATATCAGTAAATTGACGGATTTTTCTAACAGCATATGCTGCCGAACTCTGCCGTCCCGCAAGAGATGTTAAATGAGGACCCCATTGTAGCCTTGAGTCGAGCGTGATCCCTAGGAAAACAGTTTCATCGACGAATTCTAGTTTCTCTTGATTCAATATTATTTCACAAACACTACCCTTGACATTTGGTAAAGAAAATCTTATGCACTTACCTTACTCTTTCTCTTCCCTTACTCTCATTGTCCGATGGAACGGCAACCCGATACAACCGGAGAGAGATCAGGCGCAGGACTAACGGCTTAACGTGCTTTCCGAGGCACGGGGGTCGTATCACACCGGCAACTTCCAAACTACAGGCTGTTACTAAAGGTGTGTCCAGACCTGGCGAATGCGCCGTTCGCGAGCCGCTTGCGAACTGCGCGCGTGTTACTCGCGTGCGGTTACAGCCTACGTTTGGTGAGCCGCTCTAGTGCAATTCCGGTAAGGCTCGAGTGGAGCGCGCGAACAGCGCGCGCGCAGCTCGTGCGCACATAGCTTCTCTTGCGTTTTTTAGCCTCAATTGTGAATCTGCTTGCGCCACTCGAGTACGGCGCGTAGGTTGCGCGCGAGGTGCGCGCGGCTATGCGCGGACGGCGCAGGGATTGCGTACGAACATGAAATGCACGCGCGCAGTTCCCAAGCGTCTCGCGAGCGGAGCATTCGCGGCGCATTCGCCAGGTCTGGACACACCTTCAGAAATCATTACATTGGTATTTTCTTTCTTTCTTTCTTATGGAAAAACCCAGTAATACTTTGAATGACCTGGGAGTCGAACCCAGGACCCCACGATCAGTAGTCGCGCTTGCAACCACGAGACCAAAGGGGCAGTCGAATGATGTATAGAAACTGATGGGTTTGAAGGTTATCATCGATAGAAGTTGTAACCTTGCATCGCCCCACTTCACATAATTCCTTACACTGTAAGCCGTTATTTAGCGACCCAGTGAGACGGAAGCTCTAGATATAAACTCGCAAACATTTCGGTAAGATATGTGAACGAAGATAGAATAGTTTGCTCGCCTGTTACTTTGTATTTA
Source organism: Luperina nickerlii (assembly GCA_963855955.1). Classification (NCBI taxonomy): domain Eukaryota; kingdom Metazoa; phylum Arthropoda; class Insecta; order Lepidoptera; family Noctuidae; genus Luperina; species Luperina nickerlii. Next base: position 4,767,556 of record OY979684.1, on the reverse strand, counting down.
CAGTGTATGTTTTTGGTTTGGATATTTATACGATGATGTTGCTGTGTTTTATACTAAAAATAAGTACAATATTTTCATTTTAAAGAATCTTCATAGAATTTCTTGCCCGTTCTTCTCCATAGGATTTTACTACGCTTTGGAATGGCAACTAACTAGCTTCATCTTTCTGGCTGACCGACCCCTTGATATGCCTGTAATTTGGTTTGATTGAAACAAATATGTACTTTCGAGTTTGAGCAAAGAAAAATGTTGTTAGTCTTCTGCACTCAACACGTTTCCAGATAACAACGATGTGGAAGAGTACTTCGAACCCTTAGTATTATTTCTTTCGTTTATTTACTGCTTAGGTAATTAAATAAAAGTAAACAAAAAGAAACACGTGACTTAGTTAACCGACTAAACGTAATACCAGTTACTTCTGTTATCATGCTACGTCACAGTTGTACTCTTCAATTTAGTAACGTTATTAACGAATTATATCGTTCAAACGTTCGTTCATTCGTTAACGGTTCAAAGTTGATTGGGAAAATTTTGCAATTTCGGGTAGCTTGATGTGTTGACGTCTGTACATATTTCCTACCCATTTTGATAAATTTTTGTAGTATTTGGGAATGCAATCGTTACCCATATTGAACGGGCTTACAGAACCTAAACCCAAAAATTCAAGTTTTAGAAACAATAGTATATGATCGACTACAGTAAACAAAATCAGAAAAATATATGATATTCTTCAAGATATATGCTAGGTAGATAGTGTGTTGAAAACATAATACAACTAATTTGATACTATAGAAAAAAGTTATGAAGATACCTCTAAAACTTTCTTTGTACAATAAAAACCATACTTACTAATAATGTACATACAATCATTCTTCTTTTTTGTCAGATTATTCTACAAGGAACATACTAAATTACTAGTGTTTTATTTTTTTAGTCCAAACAATAGATTTTTTGCAATTAAATAATTGCTTCATATTTTGCAATAAATTACCAGTGTTGTGTCATCGTGCTTCTCTTTCTTTTCTATGCAGTCCGACAGTGACCGCGCTTTAGGTCATGTAAGCCTCTCAAGAGAGTCGTGAAGGAACATATACTTGTTGTTGCGATTTTGTTCTCATAGCTGTAATAAGCTGAAGGCAGACAAACATTAAAAACATTTTTTGTTTGTTTTTCCGTATTCACTTTCATAATTATGCATTTAGTAAAACACTGTTATTTTGACATTACAAACTGGCTTTTCAATTTAATTTATTTGTATAGATGAATAGATATTTGTGTAGATGTTATAACATTTTAGTAGGTACAATGCGCGCCACGAAAGATGAGACTTGACACACCACGTGGTTTGACATGCGCAGTACACGATTTTAGCTATCTTTAGCGGTATGAGGTCTGAGTGCGGGACGGGACCGGACGTCATAGGGGCGGCGGAAAGAGCGGGGGAGGCGGGGTCAAGTCTCATATTTCGTGGCACGCATTGTTATTCAGTTTATTCATGTGTCTCAAAATCAATAACTTCATATGACGTACTTAACTAACCCGATAATGTAACTCAATTTACAATCGCTCATAAATTATAGAACCACTAATGATCTAAACAGAGCGATCTAATTGAAACTTCTCATTACACTTGCATAATCATGTCCACTGCAGACGAAATCGAACCTTACCTGTAATCCAATTAAGTTCAAAACAGATTGAGCTAATCAATATGATGTTTGGTCTAGGATAACCAGTGTGTTGTAAGCGATTTTGAAGCTTGAGTTTTAGTGCGTTGTAAGCTATTTTGAAGCTTGAGTTTTGGTGGTAAGTTTGATATTTGATTGTGTGGTTACAAGCGATTTGTCGTACTACTAATCAAGTATAGGTAATATTGGTTGAAACGTCATTAATCATGATGTTTGAATATTGACACAAGTACATATCGTAGGGCACATTAGATGAAACTGAATTATTACCTAATGCATCTCCTGTAGTCTTTTGATGTTATGATGATTGATTTGTAACTCAAAGCATTAATTACACATACATACATACCCCTCCGTGGCAAAATAATAACAGCTGCACAGGTCGATCGCTCAGGTTAAGCTACGCTTGCCGCGGTTGGTCTGTGGATGAGTGACCATCTTTACATACTGAGACCCCTCCTTGCCTCAGAAAGCACGTTAAGCCCTTGGTCCCGGCTGTCATTCGTGGATCTTTGACAGTCGTTACGGGTAGTCAGAAGCCCGAAAGTCTGACAACCAGTCTTACCAAGGGGTATCGTATTACCGAGTAACTGGGTTATGGAGGTCAGATAGGCAGTTGCTCCATGTAAAATACCAGTATTGAGCTGCATCAGGTTAGACTGAAAGCTGACCCCAACATAGCTGGAAAAAGGCAGGCAAATGATGCTGATTTGCCATATTATGTTAGCTAGCACTCAGCCAATTTGCCAACAAAAACATTGAAATCTACACGAGCAGAAATAAAAACGTAAACAGAACTAATTACCATTTAAAAGCCTCCAGGCATAACGGACATGCCCGCTTACATGTGTAAATAAATTTACTTATACAGTCAAATAAATTAACAATTATTATGAAGGCACTAGCTTCTGCCCGCGACTTCGTCCGCGTCAAATTTCTTGTTACTCCGACCCACCCCGTCGCATCGCATCACCTGCCCGCGCTATTACTTCGTTTTTGCTTAGCGTTCTTTCTGACTTTTTTTCTTTTTGCTCGGCTCCTAAAGGTCATAGCGTGATGTTAAATAGCCTATAGCCTTCCTCAAGAATTGGGCTATCAAATGCAAAAAAAATTTTTCAAATCCGACTAGTAGTTCCAGATATTAGCGCGTTCAACCAAACAAACAAACAAACTCTTCAGCTTTATAATATTAAGTATAGATATTATACATATAATTATGAAGTCATATACATATTACCGAGTTATTCCGGTCGGATCCCCCTGATCTGAGGGGCAATTCTCGTAATTTAAAGAACGTACACACTGATCTCAGCCTCAATCTGTCAAAATAACCTCTAATTTCGCTACATTTTTGACAAGTTTTTGACATTTGTTTGTCGCCGACATGACACTGCGAGAATTAGCCTTCAGGAGTTGTTCTTATGTTTTTATTTCTGTCTTATCCACTATAAACTTTGTCATTCCGGTCTGATCTCCTTTCCTGTTAACGGCTGCGACTTGCGTGCTGTGGGCCGTTGGTTGGAACCCGAGCAGATACTTTACGTTATGTGAATTATTTCATCACCACTGCTCTCAAAACGGTGAAGAAAAACATCGTGAGGAAACGCGGCCTGTTCTTGAACCAAAATTTGGAGGACATGTGACATCTACGAACTCGCGTGGTGGATTATGGCCCACTCCTTCTCACCGAGATGCAGCATAAGTCTCAGCAGTGCGAACATTGTTGGCTGATTATGTATATAACCTTTCAGTAAAGTATTCAATGATCCACTGCCATCTCTCCTACCACTGATCTAAAGGGTCCATCATGCTTAAGGCGACTACATGACCTAAAGCGCGGTCTTTGTCGGACTGGATAGAAAAGAAAGTGAAGCGCGATGACACAACGCTGGTAATTTATTGCAAAATATGTAGCAATTATTTATTTACAAAAAATCTATTGTTCGGACTAAAAAAATAAAACACTGGTCCTTTTGTATGTTGCTTGTAGAATAATCTGACAAAAATCAGAATGATTGTATGTATATTAGTATGGTTTTTATTGTAAAAAGAAAGTTTTTTAGGTATCTTCATGATTTTTTTCTATCGTATCAAATTAGTTGTATTATGTTTTCAACACACTATCTACCTAGCATTTATCCTGAAGAATATCATTATTTTTCTGATTTTGTTTACTATAGTCGATCATATAGTTTTATTGTTTATAAAACTTGCGTTTTTTTTCTGTTTAGGTCCTGTAAGCCCCTTAAGGAAAATATTAATGAAGTCCATATTTTACGCCAAACACCGTTTTGGGCGCTTTTGCGCGCATACATTTAAAGCACCATAAGAAGGGTCTGTTTACGGAAAAAAAGATAATTTGGCCCACAAATTAAGATGCTTGAAAAGGCTGATTCTCTTTTTATGTTACGCTGTTAAATGTTTTGTGGGGCAGTATTTATTTATTTTTTAGGATATTTATGAGTGGCAGTATAAACTGGCTTTAGCTTAAAATTGGTACCGCTTTTATTTCGTTCTCTTCACTTTACGGCTTGTGAGTTGTGGCTAATTAAAAACCTCGTGCTGATCGATATATAATGTTAAATAATGCTGGCCAAGGTCAGTCCTGAATGGTTTTGACCATTTCTTGAAAAAATATTAATTACTTGTATGGCCAGGAAATGCGGTCGGAGAGACTTTTGAAAAGCCTAAGTAAAAAATCGTAATTCGTAGTTTGGCTCTCGCCTATTTCCTTTTCCAATTGTTCATGAAGAACCCATACTGATTATTGTTCAAAGGTTCAAAAGTTAGTTAGTTAGTTAGAAAAGTTCAAAGGTTGCAGGTCAAGCTCGATAGATGGCGTTGAAGTCGAAATAGATCGCGCTAAGGTTTCGTTACCACGATTTGGTTAGGGTCTCGCAATTTTAATTAAATATACCAGCTTAAATCAGGACACAATTGTGGTTTTATTTTCAACCCTATTAGTGTTCTCACAAGTGCGTTAGTCCAACGTATTACCAGCTTGGTAATAAACACCAATATTGGACCAATTTAAAAGATATTTCATAAACTGAATAAGAAGGATAATTATGTACTGTGTCCCTATGTTTTTTTTCATTAATAGTTGTCAAATTTGTACCCTAGATCTCTGTCTATAGCGGTTTAAATCGGCATTTTTTGAGGATTCTAGTGCTTATAAAAATAATGTATCATCAAGATGGAAAACATCGGGACATACAAGTAAGTAGTTAATATTTATTATTCTGTAAAAAATCATTGCTTTATGGTCATTAACCATAAAGAAAAGAAGCGAGAGAGTTTCTATGGATAAACGACCACCCGCATTTCTTCATATCAATTAGAATAGAACACAGTTGCTAATTTGCTTCAACTAGGTTGAACCCGTGCTTCAGGCTAGAAAATTATGATAAGTGCTTGATCCTCAATACTAATTCCCGCCTCAAACAAGACCATAGTTTGATTTTTTACCATAAGATTGATTGGAAATTACTGTCTGTTAATTTTAATTCTTTCATTGCAGATTACTCTAAATAGAATGACATATACTGACATATGCATAGTTTCCAGCGTTAAAGTTTTTTTTTCTAAGAATTGTATTCGCTGAATATTTACACTATGGACCATTGTAGAACTATATCCACTATTTAGCTGTATGATCTTTCACCCAATACATTTATTTCTTCCTAGATTCTTCTATTTGAATTATATTCTGTTCTTCATAATTAATCCTTTTCTCCCTATACCCCTGAATACTTTTCTACCTACCCTTCGTTATTCTGCTTTGTATACTTTCGACGGAAAATTGTAGCGTTTTTCAGTCACTTTTTCGCTTATGAGTTTATGACATTTCTCTTCCGGGGTGATAAATTGCATATGTGTTTTGTTCTTTTTTTTGTTCACGAAATTAAAGTAATAAAGTATACCTACTCATATTGCTCGTGTTATAATCTATGTGCTAACGAGGGAAAAAAATATCAAAAAAGCCAGTATAAAAAGGGATTTTTCCATTGTTATAATTTAGACAGTTATTAAATTTTTTTATAAAACGATTCTGAAAAAAAAATTAAAACGTACTGGTGACGGTGTTGGTTTTTAAATAACGGTTCTCTGGTTCCTACCATTCAATCATCAAATCATATAGGCCATAAATTAAGAAGACCGGTGAAAAACACTACCAGTAGCAAAACATTCAGTTAGCTGTTAGTAGATGTTGACTGTACTTACAGAAATAGGTACATAATTATAGGACTATTTATTAATATTTTTTTTTAATATAAAACCGTTGCCCCACACTAGGGTTACTCCTGTATCGTGGGTGCGTTTACAAACATTTAAATTCACATACACAAACCGCCAGACCTGGAACAACTACCTGTAGGCAATATAAATATTTGTTCCGTGCGGGAATCAAATCCACGACACGCAGCGCAGCAGTCAATCGCTCAGCCACTGCGCCAACCGTGTCGTCATTAATGGATTTCCATACGTAGGTCTATACTCACATTACTCTAAGATTTGTCAAGTTATTTATCAGCAAAATCAGCAATTTAAGGGACGTACGTAGTAATTACTAATTTGCTAAGATAACCCTACTTCGCAATAAATGCTCAAATTAATGATCAACATAAATTTCAGGAACGTCTTGAGCCGAGTGTAAGTAAACCGGCACTTATTTTACTGGTTGAGTGGAGTATAAGTGAAAAGCTGATGACTATGTAAGAAGGAGGAGATTTCTGAGGTTTTCAACAATGCATTCGGGATGTGTGTGAAGTGATTTTGTTTTTACTAGGAATTGACACTATTACAGCTCACTCCACGCTCACTTCACCTAAGTTTTCACGGTGAGATTTTTACAGAATAGCACCGCTGATATCATTCTCAATCTGTCAAAAATACGTCTAATCCATACTAATATTATAAATGCGAAAGTGTCTGTCTGTTACCTTTTCACGCTTAAACCGCTGAACCGATTTAGATATAATTTAGGCATTTTAAAATTTAGGCAGACTGTGAACGTTCTTAAAATTACGAGAATTGCTCCATGTTTCGCAGAGTGAGTGCTAGCTCCAAAAGTCTTCTGGTTGTCAAGTTGTTGTCTTGTAAATATTGCTAACATACTCGTAATTGGAAGTAAATTTTTACTAACGTTATGAGTCTACGATACTTGAAAAGAAATGTTTTATTATGTGAATATTACTATTCAAAGCCTCGTTTTAAAAACGCTCCCGCCTATAACTCAGCCTCCCTTATAACTCAACTCCCAGGCATACGGATGCAACCATCGGACTCTCGATATTTGCATCCACGAGATGGCGCTGCATGAACCATGAATAATTTAGTAGCCTGGAAATATTTATACAGAGAGACTTCACCTGTGACATCGGGAAGGGGGGAGCAGAAGTGCAGGTGGCTGAAATATTATTATTTGTATTCATTGCGTTTTATGAGTGTTTTGTGAGTGAGTTGAGGTTGCAGGTGGGTTTTTGAAAGTGCTGTAAAAAGGGTGTACTCCATGGAAGGTGCAGCGGTGAAGCAAGATTTTGGTGCAAAACTATGAAAGAAAGGGGAAAGTTTTGAGTACAATGCGTGTCACGAAAGATGAGACTTGACCCCGCCTCCCCCGCTCTTTCCGCCGCCCCTATGACGTCCGGTCCCGTCCCGCACTCAGACCTCATACCGCTAAAGATACCTAAAATCGTGTACTGCGCATGTCAAACCACGTGGTGTGTCTAGTCTCATCTTTCGTGGCACGCATTGTATGAATGTCTTGGGCTATAAGAGTAGGGAAAATTCAAGGAAACGGTGGATGATGGACTGTGTGAATGATGATATGGTTAGAAAGGAGGTGACTACCAAGATGTCGACTAATAGAGAAGACATCATCTGCCTAACCTTTTCCCAACTATGTTGGGGTCGGCTTCCAGTCTAACCGGATGCAGCTGAGTACCAGTATTTTACATGGAGCGACTGCCTATCTGACCTCCACAACCCAGTTACAGTACCCGGCGATAAATATTGCAGGCGATGCGATGCGATGGGGTGGACCGGACCTAGTATTTGATAAATATGGAAACTATAAAGAATGACAACCTCATTAAAATGTGCAAATTGCACAGAGTGTCAACCTTATAAAAACTATATTTTTTATTATGTCTCTTCTTAATGTAAATAATGTAGTTATTCATCTTCTGTATAATTTCCAGTATTTCTCCTCGGAGCTTGCGACTGTCTTGGCAAACATATTTTCATTCTGCCCTGGTAGTGCACTCTGTCTATTAATTTTGTCATTTCTCGTATATCCGGCTTCGCGATGCTGAGAAGTATAAGGTTTAATAAAAAGAAAATATAGGGTATCATCTATTTGAAAAGTAGACTTAATAAAAATATATTTAATCGGCTGACAAACACTGAACGAGACGTAATCAAAATCAAAAGTCATATATTCAAATTAGACTGAAAATCAGCAATTTTTGAACGTCAAAACATAAAGACAGTCTCCTAAAGGCTCCTTCAAACAGGCGCGATGCGCGACGCGAATCGCGCGCGACACAAAGGCACCGCTCGTTGCGCGACTTGCGGTGCCTTTGTGTCGCGCGCGATTTTATCGCGTGTCGCGCCTGTTTGAAGAAGCCTTAAAACGCCCGCCCTTCACCACTTCCTAGTGCTTTATCTGGGAAGAAGAACTGGCGCAACAAACTCCTCACCAGCACAGCTGATTGTCAGTTAGAAAAATTGATTCTGTACAATATTTGATAATTAACATTACGAGGAACAATATGTTTTATTTTTGTTAAGCCTATGGGCGTTTAGTGTCCCTTAGTGTTAATATTTTTGTTTATTTATTTTAGCATTTATGTATATGTACTCACATATATAAAAAGAGCGGAAAAAAAAAGAACACAAAAATAGGTACAGACGCCAGCACATCAAGTTACTACAACCTGTCAAATTTCTTTAATAGATTTTCAACTTTATCGCTAAAACATGAGGTTCAAAATTGATTGGGAAAATTTTACAGTTTCGGGTAGCTTGATGTGCTGGCGTCTGTACAAAGATGATGCTTATTTCATAAATTATATTTTCATAAATCTCTTCCAGCATACCTGCGATAGGACAATAAATAGAGAGATGTAGACACCGTGTGAAAGAGTAAAAGAGACAAAAAATAATACATAAAATCTAAAAACAATTCACATAATAAAACGAAACAAGTATTATGAGAATATACTTACAAACATACAAATAAAAATACATCTAAAATAAATATCACTGGAATGTTAATTATAACGTAATCAAAATAATAAATACATACACAACTATGATAAAGTGGAAATATAGTGTATTTTATTCATAGATTCTGTTTTGTTTTCAGCTAGATGAGCATAGTGTTATAACCAAGGGAGAAAAACAAAGAAAATTATTAGCTCAAATATATAATTGGCTCTATTTTCCCTAGGTGTTGATTTATATCTAGCGAAAGCGACGACTTTGTCCGTATAATTGTTAAAGTCACATAAAATATTGGTGGTAGTTAGGTACCGTAATTTGCAGGGTGCCATAGTTAAACAAGGAATGTGAAAAGAGAAAAGAAAAAAAAAAGAAAAAGAGAGAAAAAAGAGAAAGAGCAAGAGAAAAAGAAAAAGAAAAAAAAAGAGGAAGAGAAAGAGTATTCTATTCTATTCTATGTGCTCGGCTGTCTATCTATCTGAATGTTTAAAATGGGTAAAGACGACATTTCGCTAAAGAAACATTATAATATCATAGGTTATCATCATCTGCCTAGCCTTTTCCCAACTATGTTGGGGTCGGCTTCCAGTCTAACCGTATGCAGCTGAATGCCAGTATTTCACATGGAGTGACTGCCTATCTGAACTCCACAACCCAGTTACTGGGTAATAGGATATCCCTTGGGAAGCCTGGTTGTTAGAATTTCGGGCTTCTTACCCTTAACGTCTGTCAAAGATCCACGAATGACAGCAGTGATAACAGCTTAAGGAGGGGTCTTGGTATGTAAAGATGGTCACCCATCCATGGACCAACCGCGGCAAGCGTAGCTTAAACAGATCGATCGATCCGTGAGGCTGTTATTACTTATGTAAAGTGTCAACTGCTGTATAAGTAATGGAAGAAATAAAGGCTTATTTATTAATTTCATTAGCAAAATAACCTACGTTAACACATCTCCAGCTTCAGAACCGGTTGCTTTCAAATTAATTGCTCGCGCGGCGGTGCCTAACTTAACGTTATGCGTTTGACGTTTATTGTAATCGCCGAGATAGCGGCACCTGCGCCCGGTACGTACTTCGGTATGTGCTTCCTGTGGATAAAACTGAATTAATGGTCTCTTTGTGTGTACAAAGAGACCATTAATTCAGTTCCCTGTTCCCTAACTGTGTAGGGAATAGGGGGCCTAAAAAGGCCACTTAGGCAGAATCATAAAAGGATAACATTATGAATCATAATGGACAGTTAACTGTTAAGTTAATCGTATCAAATCCCATTGGCGAAGAATTTTTCCGTTTTATTTTTTTGTCTGTGCTAAAATACCAATTAATCCAATCCAAATCCAATTCCAATATCCTTGATTATCACGGAACAGATATTATTATCTGTTCCGTGTTGATTATCACGGAACAGTTGATTATACCTACGTAGTGCAGCGAAAAAAAGGAAAACACGGACTGTCTTCGCCATAAATTAATGATTTATAATGTTATCCTTTTATGATTCTGCCAAAGTGGTTTTTTTATACCCCCTGAAGGCACTTGATGTATTAAATAAAATAAATATATAGGTACCCACTAACCCCCCTCTACGAATTCATAAATAAAATGATCACATGGCTGAAACAAACATCTTACCTCTTTGACTTAATTTAATTTTTTTGACATTTATAAAACTAACTAGCAGCGCCACGCGGTTTCACCTGCGTAAATGTCGATCCCGTGGGAATATCGGGATAGGAACTACCCTATGTCCTTCTCCAGGATGCAATCTATCTTTCTGCCAAATTTTATAGAAATCCGTTCAGTGGTTTAGGCGTGAAAAGGTATCATACCGCGTACCGGAAGACGTAGCGTTGGAAGGCCTCCCACAAGGTGGTCCGACGACCTTGTGAAGGCCGCAGGAACCCGTTGGATGCGAGAAGCACAGAACCGGTCCAAGTGGAGGTGCTTGGGGGAGGCCTATGTCTAGCAGTGGACGTCTTTCGACTGAAATGATGATGATATATTTTATATAGATTTGTATAATATTATGCTTTGAGTATGTATTTATTGTATTCTGTAAATGATACAGCAGAGACTTTCTGCGGTATTGTCTCTCCTTCCCCATTTTAATCCATTCAAAGGTTGTCTTTAAAATGTCGTTCATAGCGATAAGACCGCCCATTATGTCACCCTTTGTAAATTTTCTACATTTATATAGAATGTAATTTATATGGTATGGTGTCTATAATCTATTCTATTATATTAGAAAATAGGGGGAAGGTATATCTGCTGTCTTGTGTGGATCAGAATGTTGGGCCACAAAAGGGATGAATGAAAGGCAATTGCGTGCAGTTGAGATGACAATGCTAACAGGTATGTGTGGTGTTACACAAATGGATAGAATATGAAATGAGTACATAAGAGGAAATTTGAAAGTGGCACCGGTAACTGAAAAGTTGTGTGGAAATCGGTTGTCATGGTATGTATGGGCATGTGTTACGGAGAAATGAGGAAAATGTGGGGAGGAGAGTTTTGAGTATGGATGTCGATGGCTATAAGAGTAGGGGAAGACCAAAGAAACGATGGATGGAATGTGTGAATGATGATATGGTTAGAAGGGAGATGACGACTCATAGAGAAGTATAGAAGGAAAAGTCATGTTGGGCCGACCCGAAATAAATTGGGATAAGAGCAAGAGAATGATGAATGAATCCATTCTATTATTTTCTTAATCCTAATTTCCTCACAAACCTACGGAGAAATATCACGAGAATTATCTCTAACACTTTTTTCCTACTCTTACATAATTTCTCCTAACAAAAATAACCCCGTAAATAATATCCCACTCCTCGCCCATACTAAATGTGCTCAATTAGTGATACACGCTCTCATTTCACAGTTACTAGCACAGCCTGCAGTGCCACAGATAACAAAAACAACAGTTGGTAAACTTCAAGTGTCTTCGGTGAAACAAAACAGAAAACTGGATGGTTAACAGCCGAAGTTTGGGGCTAGGAAACGAGCGGGGGATGTAGCGGGAGCGATATCTGTAAATAAATTATGAGTACCTACATTGATGTAAAACGCATCGACATACGACGTGGCAATGCTGCGGACTTTTTGGGCGCTTTTCTCGCTGAAAATTCTTCCGCATCGTTGTGACGCGGATGAACTTTTTGATGCCCTATGATTTTTTACACTTGTTTTGTTTTATATACATGTCCATATTATTATTTTAAGTCTGTTAGCTTATATATAACTCCCCTTACTAATAAACATTGTAGAGTGTCTGTATTTACGTTACATAACGCTTTGTCTTCTCCTTTCGAAAGTCAAATTACTCACCACTGAAAGAAAGAATTCGGTGTGTAATTATTCATCTGATATAATACGTTTAATAGTAAGGGGGGCTATGTCAATTATCTTGTTTATAAAACCTATCTGATTGTTAGTGAAGACAATGGTGTCGATTCCCTTGTTCACAAACTAAACTAAATTTAAGTTCATTGCATCTTTTTCTTTCTATTTCATTAAGAAAAGGACAGAAGATAGATATTAGTTTAGTCCTGTCAAATTAATCTTAATTTGACAGGACTAAACTACTTCTAGAACTTGAGTATCTACTCTATAGACAAGTTTAGACGTGATTAAAAAACTGGCTACTAAAAATACGTCAATTTACGTCAGGCGCTGACTAATTTGACAGGACTAAACTAAGATTTATCTTCGGTCCTTTTCATAAAGAAAAAGATGCACTGAACTTAAATTTCGTTTAGTTTGTGAACAAGGAAATCGGCACCACATGTAACGTTGAGTAACTTATTTTTGAGTGTGGTTTTTGAGTTAGTAAATAGGGTGCTTGCCAGCCATTATTTTCTATAATTACAAAAAATAATTTGCGAAAAAATTACAACAAAGATAATAATTACCTACTAAAACTGATGTATGTATGAATAGGTAGCTAATTAAAAAAAATCGAGTACATTTGATTCTAGTTTTGTTATCTCAACTCGCTACAAATTATGAAGTCTTTAATTATTTAACAGCAACACCAAAACTGTGGTAATAATCTACATCCCTTCCATTTTTAAAGGAAATTCACATGTTTCACAAAAGGTCCACACTTATCCGCCTCTCACGCGAACTTCGGAGCCACACAGCACGCAATATAGTACACTAGTGACCACGGCCATAGCTCACATAATATCGCCACATTTGTACCGAGTGCTCGCAAGAGATCACTCCTTGTCACGACGAAATAACAAATGCACTCATGTTGTACTCGTTTCAAATTGTACTGCAGAAGGCTAGCGTGAAGTGAGAAACACGAAACTATGGAGAAAAATAGAAAATAGTTTCGTGAATGACCAGACTACACAACAGACTACACAAACCAATGTAAATAGATCTAGCAATTTGTATAAAAATTGGACTAGCAATTTGGGTATGCATGAAGAAGCCTCATCGTGTAGCGCAGTTTGTTTCGCCAGTTACTCAACTGAACCGAGCGGTCGGCGCATCCTGGACAGTCACACCCTACACCTTATTTGACTGGCCAATTCTTCCCTTGCGGTGGTAGGGCTAACGCCCGCCTGGTTTGCGACCACCCTCCTACCGGAGTCCGGCGTCAAGCAGCCTGCTGTGTTTTGTCGATGCGTGGGAGTTCCAGTGCCTTAGGCATCTTCTGGGTACGCTCGTTCCATCATAGACCTCATCCATCGCTTTCCATCAGGCGTGATCGAAGTCAAGAGCGGGCCCATCAGCAATAAAAAAAAATAAAGAAAGAAATGGTTTAGCAACTCAACAATGAAAACAAACTTTTTAAAACCATATTCATGAGAGGAAGTATGTTTTGTTGAGAGTCAAATTAACCTAAAGAATTTAAAAACCATATCCAGGAGAGCGCTCGTGGCTAAATATATAATAGCTGCACGAGTCGACCTTCAAGGTTAAGCAACGTTTGCCGAAGTCAGTCCGTGGATGGGTTCAACAATCCCTAACACATGTTTCCAAGGGGTATGACTGATTGTAGAGGTCAGATAGGCAGTCGCTCCATGTAAAATACCGGTATTCAGATGCATCCAGTTAAACTGAAAGCTTACCCCAACATACAAAAGGTCAGATAGATTGTTTTAAGTAGGAGAGGGAAAAATATGTTTTGTTGAGAGTTAAATCACGAAATAGTTGAAAAAGTATATCATCCTTATGAGAATTCAGACATTGTTACAAGTTTTTATTAGAAATTTGAGGGTAATTCGATGAAATAACAACACTTGCAGATAGATAGTAATCAATCACAGTTTCTTGTTATAAAGTGACGTAAGGATGCGACTAACCAATAAAAAAAAAGTTTCTTATTAACTTCAGTTGCACAAAAACACTATGCAGCGTTACAACTAAGGGATAGAGTGATTTCGATGAACTCTGGCACCCAAAGTAAGTTTTAACTTGTGTCTAGGGTGCCAGCGTCCTCGCTTATAATTGAACATAGTATATCAGTAGTTGTATGACGAACACAGTACGTATATATTATTATTATACTACTTCCTAGTAAATGCATAGGTGTGGCCTATTAAAGTACCTATGTGTATGTATTGAGAGAGAGATAAATATGGTGAAAACTTGTGTTTATGTAATCCTGTATAAATATATAACTTTATTAACTTAAACGATTGATACATGTAGTAAATCTTCAGTCCCATCGTAACTCAGTGACAATAGCCAATTTGAGACCTTGGTCTTACTTTCACTTTGGCACATGGGAGCAATGGTGCATAGTTTATTTATTTTCTATACTTAATATTATAAAGCTGAAGAGTTTGTTTGTTTGGTTGAATGCGCTAATCTCTGGAACTACCAGTCGGATTTGAAAAATTCTTTTTGCATTTGATAGCCCAATTCTTGAGGAAGGCTATATTCTCTTTAACATCACGCTATGACATTTAGGATCCGAGCAAAAAGAAAAAGTCAGAAAGAACGCTAAGCAAAAACGAAGTAATAGCGCGGGCAGGCGATGCGATGCGACAGGGTAGGTCGGAGTAACAAGAAATTTCACGCGGACGAAGTCGTGGGCAGAAGCTAGTATTATATAAATGTCCTTTATTCACCTTTTACGAAAACGGGTGGAAAACAGCGTTTCAACTATCCTACGCGCCTTATTCATCAATATCATTCAAAACTTTGCTTTTTGCCTTTGTAACTAAAAGCACAAAGTTTGTCAATTTGTTTTCGATGAGATCTAATTTATCACTTTTATTATAATTTACTAGTTTCTGCCCGCACCTTCGTCCGCGTGGAGGTCGGAAATTATCACATGGCCACGGGAACGTACTGCCGAGACAAAAAGTATCCTTTGTCATGGTCTATCGGTGCGCTTCGTCATTTGGACGAGGCGCGTTGGTATGAGGAACAGGGTCTAAATTTCACTCATTCTCCATAGGAAAGGAAGGATCCTCCAATCAGACGGGTGTCGTGTCTGGTGGGTAGTAATGCCCGACGATTGTCTGCAGGTAGTCGCTACGTCCCCGTCAGGAGTCACAGCAGGCGGGCTACGGGCATGGCCCCTAAAGCCCCGCGGTCTCATACGGTGATCATCAATACGGGCACGTTCATTGCCCGACGATTGGTGTCGGAACATTGTATACTAGCTTCTGCCCGTGACTTCGTCCGCGTAAAATTTCTTGTTACTCCGACCCACCCCGTCGCATCGCATCGTCTGCCCGCGCTATTACTTCGTTTTTGCTTAGCGTTCTTTCTGACTTTTTTATTTTTGCTCGGCTCCTGAAGGTCATAGCGTGATGTTAAATAGCCTATAGCCTTCCTCGAGAATTGGGCTATTAAATGCAAAAAGAATTTTTCAAATCCGACTGGTAGTTCTATAGATTAGCACGTTCAACCAAACAAACAAACTCTTCAGCTTTATAATATTAGTATAGAATAGAAGTATAGATATGCTAGTAGCGCGGTAAACTCTGCTTCTGCGATGCAGGATTTTGCGTGATGTCAGTGTGATGCGTAGTTCGTATGTCACGATATAGATGCCGCCACACGTTCAACCGTTAAAGCGTGAAAAGGTAACAGACAGACAGACAGAGCTACTTTTGCATTTACAAACAGTACTTAGTATTATTTAGTATGGATTAACGGGTCGAGAACAGCGTTTCAACTTCCTAAGTATCTCAACCTTTGTTTAAACTAAAATGAATAAATTACAAATCTAACTAATATCGTTAAGTTTTGAAAATTTGTTACCTATGATTATCATTTGAATCTAAATAATTATACTATCACTTTTAATTACTTCAGATTGATTGTAAAATTCAACCAAAGTTACATTAAAGGTAGTCAAAGTTCTCTTTTTTTAGTTATCATTTTTTTCAATTAAACCATTTACAGGCACTTTTGAATTGTCAAGAAGTCGGTCAGTCAGAAAATATGAAGCTAGTTGCCCATTCCAAAGTGTAGGTACCTATGGAGAAGAACGGGCAAGAAACTTCATGGACGCTCTTTTTAAATTATATTTTACAAAAATATCAGTTACGTCATTACCTACTTTTGAATTTAAAATTATATGTGAGAAAGATGTAAAAAAAAAGACGTACGTGTTAAAAGCGTCCAAAGTACAGCAAATAGTAACAAAATAACAACTCAACTCAACAACTCTTTTTAAATTATATTTTACAAAAATATTAGTTACATCATTACTTTTGAATTTAAAATTATATAATGTGAGAACGATGTAAAAAATAAAGAAGACGTACGCGAAACTGAAAATATTATTGTTATTATTGACGTGACAACGTCTAATAAATCGATGAAGCTGGCTGCACGCACGAAAAAACATGACTCATGTAGCGTTACCTCGAGGCCTTGCTCTGTAGCGTTGTAGCGTTCCATGGCGGCTTGAAGTGCAAGCGAGAGCGCGGAACGAGCGATGAGAGACAGATGATGTCGAACGCTGCCGAATCGGCCTCCGCGTTCGGCAATTTCATTAATGTTTTGTTATGACGTTGTCACGTTAAACTATCGTCTGTAAACCGACTTTACAGACAACCGATTTTTTTTACTTCAGCCACTCAGTTCAGACCCAGATTAATCCATTCCAATTTCATTAGGTACCTATATCGGAGAAAAGAACACCCAGATATGTGCTAAACATATTATTTCGCTTCAAAGTCGGCCATATGCTGCTCAGTAAGCAGTTCACGAGCACCAATCATCACAATAGCTTGAAAAATAGCAAATAATAACAGCACGCCCAGCTCGCTGTGGGCCCATAAAACCAGCGGATTTATTTGTAAAGTTTTGCTTTGTCGCGTCGACTAGGAAATATTGTATCGTAGTAGGTGTCCGGCAAGGTTTTAGAGTTTTTAAATCATGGTATAGCTGAAAGAAAGTTTTAGTTTTCCAAAGGTTGTGGAGTGTGGTTTTAGTAGATTGAAATACAGGTGTTTCAGAGCAGCATGCAGGAGATTTTCGATAAAATTTGGCAGAGAGATAGATTGTATCCCGGGGAAGGACATAGGGTAGTTTTTATCCTGATATTTCCACGAGATCAACACTTATGTGGGTGAAACCGCGGGCCGCTGCTAGTATGAATATGAATTTGTTTATTTCGGTAAGCTTTCAGGGACTTTGCATATAAAATATGTATCTTATTATTTTGGATTCCAAATACATAAAAAACCGGTGAAGTGCGAGTTGGACTCGCGCACAGAGGGTTCCGTACACATTTATAGGTATGTAACTACGAATTTATGGTTTTCGGATGTTTTCCTTTACTTGTGCTACATGACATTGCTTCTTACCAATATTCCTAATTCTAGGTCAACCAGAAGTACCCTATAGGTTTTGATTCCCTTGCGAGTATCAAAATATGCGGCATAAACGGAACATAAGCGCCTGTACCAGTGTACCTATCTCTTAATTGCGTTGACTTAGAAGTTTGATTTTTCAATGCTTCATGGGATTGCAGCCTTGAGTATTTGATATCAATTTCAACTTCATAACTCCACGCGTTCCTGAGAAAAAGGGTCTTGACAGACTGACAGACAGACGGACAACGAAGTGATCTTTGAGGGTTCCGTTTTTCCTTTTGAGGTACGGAACTCTAAAAAAGTCAAGGTTGTACGAGTTCAAGTATAAAACTTTCAAGAAGCAAATACCGTATTCCATTTATCTTATAAGTCATAACTTTTAAATGCTTGTGTCATCCGAAATAGCTTTTGTTCAAAACAAACTGTACTAAGACAAATAAAATAAATAAGAAAGTAACTTTATTTGAACATTTATTTCTGTCAGGATTTTACATATAAATCATACTTTTTTTAAATACTTATATCAAGGGCATGGCATAACAAAAATGTTTGAGTTTTTGCCAAGAAATGTTGTCATAAGTTCATGACATACGAAACCTTATTATTTATTATACAGACAAAAAAATTTAAGCGTAGACATTGTATTATTTTTCATTCATTACACAGGCAACCCCAATTCTATACATTTTTCACTATATTAAATAAAAAAGAAAATCATAAAGTTTTCTTAAATAATTATTATTTGTAAATGCTTTTAAATGTTTTTGGGATAATAAAGAAATTATCACCTGTTAAAAAGTCGTAAAATTACTTATTTTTGATGAGCCTAAATATTTAAGATGGCGGAAAACGAAAGATGGCGAGCCTACGTCATTAGAGATGTTTAATATATTTTTATGAGTATTCGAGAATTTAAATAGAAATCACGTTCGTCGTGTAATGGCTGCTAATAATAGAAAAAAAAACACATTACATTTAGTTCAGCTTATCATACCTATTTTTCTAAGATTATGAGCAAGTTAGAGAAAAAAAAAAAACCTATCTTTATTTTACTCGTCGGCACAATAATAACTATGGTCCTCGTAATATCCCAGTTTTTTCAGTAAGTAACAAAAGTAATTGCATCACTTTTGCTCGCTTAGCCCCCCGTTGATTTCATGGCCCACCATGGCAAGAGAGGTAACACTATTTCTATTGTACGACAGTTTCAATTTAAAACTGCGCAATAATCGAAGTATTCCGTGATGGCAGCGAGGAAATTAAGTTTGGAAACATAATGTGAGGAAAATTGGAAATTTCCAACGAGATTCGATATCGAAGAGAAGTATGTGGTGTACCTAATATGTTTCAAATGGAGGTGTGAATGAGAGGGTTTGGAAGGATAGAGATGCTTATTTCGTTGATTTTGTATTGGATTCTGATTAATCGACGCTCAATCTGTACATCTCTGTCTTTGTCCACTATGCGAGTTTTTAACCGACGAAATTGTTTCTTTTTTATCGAGTACCACGCCTTACTTTTTATAGAATAGGCCCATTTTGACGATTTTTTTTTAAATGCCCCGTTTTATATTTTTCAATGCCCGCTTTGTATTTATAAATGCCCGCTTTATATTTTTAAATGCCCGCTTTATATTTATAAATGCCCGCTTTATATTTTTAAATACCCGCTTTATATTCCCCTCTCACTATTATTAGCGGTTAACACTACTTTTATTTAAAAAAAAACTAACAAAATGACGAAACACTAAACTTTAATCAATTTTAAGCAAATACAATTTTAAACTAAGAAAATATACTTCCTGATTTAAAAACGACTCTAAACAATATTACAGAGAGATGTTATCGCGACGGCTGCTTGAGACGGAGTGAGGGACGAGTACTGGCCGCACCCCCTTTTATACACAGCGCCGCACGGTAGTTTGAAAAATAACGTTTTCACGCTAATACGGCCTCTCCTGACGTGTGGCTGTCCTCAGCCACATTGTCCAGATGATGGTCCTTGTTCGCCGCAGTCACGATCTTCGGCAAGTGGACTCGGGCGACGCGAAGGGCTCATGTCTTCAATAGCTGCATCAGTAATTACTGGACCCTGGCGTGTGTACTATCCTCTTCAGCTAAAAAAATTAGAGAATAGCACATATTAGTAATATCCTTATTATTTAATCTAAAAATGTCTGTTGCAATTAAATGCAACACAAATCTAGACGGAGCACCCAGTTAGCTCGTCTTGGCAGAGACACATCTCAATGCCCTTATGAATAAACTGAGATGGAGGCACCCAGTTAGCACATCTCTTTTGGCAGAGTTACACTAACTCAATGCCCTTACCGGCAGAGTTACACTAACTCAATGCCCTTACCGGCAGAGTTACACTAACTCAATGCCCTTACCGGCAGAGTTACACTAACTCAATGCCCTTACCGGCAGAGTTACACTAACTCAATGCCCTTACCGGCAGAGTTACACTAACTCAATGCCCTTACCGGCAGAGTTACACTAACTCAATGCCCTTACCGGCAGAGTTACACTAACTCAATGCCCTTACCGGCAGAGTTACACTAACTCAATGCCCCTACCGGCAGAGTTACACTAACTCAATGCCCTTACAATTAAACTGAGACGGAGGCACCCAGTTAGCACGTCTCTTTCGGCAGAGTTACACTAACTCAATGCCCTTACAAATAAACTGAGACGGAGGCACCCACGTTTGCAGTTTTATACATTCGTTAAGAACCATTACGACCAAGCGACACAAACAGTACACTTGTCGTCCAGTGTCAGAGGCCCAAAGTTAGCATGACACTTCACACTTGCTCACCACCCTCAAAGAAAGCTGAGCATGTGTCCGGCGTCCACTCGCCTCGCCACAGCACCATGTATTCTGCAGCCGACTGGGTCTTCTTGCCATATGACCCGGCAAGCAGTTCCAGCTCGTAACGGTGATGAGGCAGTGCACGCACCACCTTGTACGCACCACCTTGTACGCACCACCTTGTACGCACCACCTTGTACGCACCATCTTGTACGCACCACCTTGTACGCACCACCTTGTACGCACCACCTTGTACGCACCACCTTGTACGGACCACCTTGTACGCACCACCTTGTACGCACCACCTTGTACGCACCACCTTGTACGCACCACCTTGTACGCACCACCTTGTACGCACCACCTTGTACGCACCACCTTGTACGCACCACCTTGTACGCACCACCTGGTACGCACCACCTTGTACGGACCACGCATCCGGAGTCCACTGACCACGCCACTGAACCATAGGTTCTGCGGCGGCCCGGGCTTTCCCGTTGCATGAGCCAGCAGGCAGCTCGAGCTCGTACCGGTGATGTGGTAGCGCTCGTACCACCTTGCACGGATCACGCATCCCAGAGTCCAGCCTCCATGCGCTCTGCGAGCCCCCGCTCACGAACACGAAGCTGCCGACGACAAATGCACGCCTGACGGCGACGTCTCGCACAAGAGACCTCAGCACTGGAGTAGTCCCTTCAACGCCAGTCAACAGCTGTAGAGGCGAGGTGCGGGTTGTGGCTTGCCTCGTTATGTTCAAGGTGAGCTGCACCTTCCACAACGCATCGGACCACTGCGCACCCTTGTTGTTCGCCTCTATCCGCAACATGTTGAGAACCGTCCTGCAACAACGCTCGACCTACCCGTTTTCACGGTGCATCTCAGGCGTGATAAAATGTATTTTACAGCCTAACTCGATAACCTAGTCTTGAAAGGATGCTCTTTCGAACATTCTGTCACGGTCACACACAATTGTTGACGGAGTACCGAATAGTGAAATGGTATTAGAAAATACACGTTTTAACTCTGTGGTATCTTTTCTATACAGGGCGTACAACAGACAGTACTTAGTAAAAGCATCTACCACAAGGAGTATGTATCGGAAACCGTTTGACTCCGTTAGGGGACTAAGGATGTCAGTGTGAACCACTGAAAAGGGTACCTCAGGCTTCGTCCAAGATTCTATGGTCTTAGGAGACTTCACTGAAGCTTCAGTTTTACTAGGGCTCGGCCGTACCTGACCGTGACCAATAAGCCTATCTAGGTATTCTAACTCTGTGTCTGAGAACGTGCATTTTATTTAGATTTACTGAAAATCCCGCCTCAGTGTGTATTTTTAATACCTCTCGCAAAGTTTTCAGACCATCACCGACAGAATTCGACATTATTAACACATCATCGATATAAATCAATACCTTACCGGTATCCAGCAGGTGCTTCAGGGTTTTGGAGATGATTCTTTGATAGACAATAGGTGCATTAGCGAGCCCATAAAGCATTTTCAAATATTCGTAATGCCCTTCAGGCGTTACGAATGCTGATTTACTAATAGAGTCATCATCCTTCATCAGCACCCAATGAAAGCCTGTTGCCATATCGAGACTTGTAAAGAATTTAAAACTGTCCAGCCTGTGATCGTCGATTAACGGTAGCGGAAACCACTCTTTAATAGTGATAGCATTTAGAGCTCTGTAATCGACGACCTATCAGACCCATCCTTTTTCTTAACGAGGATGATAGGACTCGCGTAATTGGACTGACTCGCGAATGATTCGCTTACTAATCAAATCATTAATTATCTCGCGAACGCGACGCTTTTCGTCTACGGAGAGTTTATAAGGTCGATAGTAAATTGGGATGTCACTATTAACTTTTATTTCCATACAGTACAGTATGTCTACACACATACAGTATGTCTACGCCTGAACGCAGCCCTTCATATTAACGAAGAAACGAACGCGCCCAATGTCAACGGCGCTCGCGACAGGCTTCACGCGGACAAACCGGTCGAACTTCATTCACGATATTAGCGCGCACCGCCATACCTTTGTCGCGACACACATAATTGTAATTTTCAATAAATAAACTACTAACTATAATCGAGGTCGATCTTATTTTTGTATCGCCAACACAGTATTTACTCTAGAGGTCGCTGTACCGGTAGTAAACGTATCTGAATACTCGTTTAATAGAGCTAACAAACACTCTTTTTCGTCACCTACTAAGGGTGTCCTTATCTTAGGGGACTCTACAGTCAACACGTTGTTTACGTGCGAATCCCTGACTAACCGTTGAGATTTATTTGTTCTAATATACGTAACTCCACTATGATTTAAAACATCAGTGCCAAACAAAACCGGTGCCTGAATACAATCCGGGGGAATAACAAACAAATCTACTTCTAAAGATAATTCGGGAAATTCGATAAGAGTGCATACTTACAAAGTGGACTCTATATCTTGACTTCCAATACCACGCATACGGTGGTAGGTGGGAATTTTATTTAAACTAAAATGCTTTAAGACGGAATCAGAAATCAGCTAAATATCAGAATCTGAATCAATTAGAACGTCAACAGCTACGTTCTGTATAACCGCGGACCACGACCGATCACTGGTCCCGCAATCGTTGAGCCACGTCTTAGCGTCACCCCGTTAACACCCACCAATGCGTCCCAGACATTCCCGATCTTCCCACTGACATATCTCGCATAGTATCTTATAGCTCGGTCACTCCTGACCAAATATGGTACAGGCAAAACAACACAATGAAAATTCGCACAAACTAAAAAATTGCAGAGTTCAGAGTATTAATCATTCTTTGATTCCCAAATCTCAAGATCACAAACTAAATAATCAAGTAAACATGATAGAGCAGCTAATAAAACATCCTTAGAGCATAATAAAACACAGCAGGAATCTTATTCGTGGCCTGTGGCTTTTCATTAAGCTCCTACAACAAACCTCATGTTTGTTACCTTGAATTCCTCCTGAATTCCGAGTCCCACGGACTCTATGGTCTCTACAAGACCCCGACCAGCCGAACTAAGATTCACCACTATCACTCGACTTTAATCTCTACTCTGTTTCATCAACCAGACTTCTACTTTGCTTTCCTCAAATTCGTCATTAATACTCTGATCCCTTGGCCTGTGCCATGGCATATGCCTTAATCAAACTCTAATCAATCATAACAAAAAAATATCAACCAGAGCCATGTACCATCGTTACCCACATTACAACAATAATCTTTTTCACTAAGAGCCTTAGATACCTGGAAACCCACACACGAGTAAACCACTCTAACGTCACGGCACTCCGGCCGACCAGCAATCGCATTGCTGTCACACATCCAGCGCATGGATCACCCCTGTGACTACACACTTTTTACTACGGCCGATAGAGAACTACTACTCGCATGGTTCCCACTACTTAGGCTTGCTCATAGCTCATTACCACTGTGATCACCATCTATTTCGACTGGTACATGACCTACTGGCATCATTCGTAACCTATCGTGAGCGTATTCAAAAATTGCATTGTTAACTAGATTGGGCTATACCTAACAATGTAACAGTTTTTTTGCTGTTGTTTACCAGGAAAGCACTCGGTACCAGAGTCAAAACAAAATGAAAACGACTCACCAAATTCTGTAGACAATAGATCTGTAGTAATGCTTAGATCTTACTTGAATTAGGGAAGAAAGTGCCCCCACAATCCTGTCCGCAGCATCAGCCTCTCGCGATGTCTCAGCGGTCACGGCTCCATCCGCAGCACACGCTTCCTCACCAGCAGCAACAGGTGCCCCGGCAACCACCGAAGCCGTCAGCGGCACAGCGCCGCCCGGATGCGACGACACGGGAGTAGACGCACGTATAGCGTCTGAAGGCAAACGCTCCCCTCAAGCGCTCGATCGAACCAGCACTCCATCCAAAGGGTCGCGTCGAGGGCTATCCCGACGCCCATACGAACTATCCCGGCTCCTACGTGAACTTTGAGAGTACTCTGATCTATCACGACGACGCCTAGGAGATCTACTACGCGATTGACTATAACGGCCACGACGCCTTTTATAAACATCACGACAGCTATGCGAATCGTTTTCCCGAGAATTACGCCTAGGTGTATTCTCACGCGGCGTGCATCCACGACTCGACATGATTATGACTATAGGCAACGTATATGACCACTACGTGAACAACAAACTAACCGTGAAATAAAAGAATTAACACGTGGTTGTTTACTTCAAAAACACGTACGAAATATAATGTAATCGAGTAGAAACACGAGGCGAATCACGTTAAAATGCACAGAAACTAATCACGGACAAAATCAACAACACGTGGTGAAAAATTTTAAACAGTCCCAAAACACTATTTTGATCACGCCTATTTCTACCTCTATTACGAGTGGTAGGTAGCTCTTTCGGACATGATTCAAAAGCTTTTCGCACGACACAGAAAAAAGATAGGCAATGGAGCCTATCCCACTTCTGATATTAGCGGTTAACACTACTTTTATTTAAAAAAAAACTAATAAAATGACGAAACACTAAACTTTAATCAATTTTAAGCAAATACAATTTTAAACTAAGAAAATATACTTCCTGATTTAAAAACGACTCTAAACAATATTACAGAGAGATGTTATCGCGACGGCTGCTTGAGACGGAGTGAGGGACGAGTACTGGCCGCACCCCCTTTTATACACAGCGCCGCACGGTAGTTTGAAAAATAACGTTTTCACGCTAATACTATGGATACTTTTGAAATCCTTAACCGATTTATTTGACATATTAACAGTTTGGAGACGTGTTTTTTGGGAAGTGAAATTTTAGAAACGTTTGGCAACCCATATGATAAATTTTAGAAATTGCTGGATGCAAATTAAGAATCGGACAAAGAATTGCTTATTTTTCAGAACAACCTTCTACATTGAAAACGTATAATAATATTTCAACTTATAATTTCCTAAAATTACGTAACGTTACGGGTACCCACCCGTTTGACGATTTGACACACTATCGAGTAACTACTCAGAAGTCCGAAAGTCTGACAAACCGTATTTTTTTTGTAATGTGCGTTTTGTTTGTGCAGAATAAACATTTTTTATTTCATTCTTTCTTTTGATTTTTCTTTTTAATAATAAACTTAGGTACCTACTCTTTCATAAAGACTTCTCAAATCAATCAACTTTCGATCTCGGCCTTCCTCGTCAGCAACTTAATCAATCTAATTTACCTGTTGTTAGGGGATATTCAAACCTTGCCTCACCTGTAAATAAAACAAAGGAATGTTATTGAACAGTAGCAAATAAAATCTATGTATATATATTATGTATTATATAATAAGCCTCTGGGATACAGGCCTCCTCTCTGTGAGGGATTGGGCCGTAGACCACCATACGGGTCCAATGCGGGTTGATAGATGTCACATGTCTTCGAATTTTTGGTCCTAGGAATGCCGGTTTCGTCACGATGTTTTCTTTATCAATGGTGATGAAATAAACAACACAAAGTCAAGGGCCTGCCTGGGTTTTAACCCGTTTGTAGAAACAAAAAAAAAAAACAGCAAAATATTTAAAAAAAAAATCCCGAAGTGTGAAACCTGAAAACATTTTAGCTTGCGAAAAAACAATTTTTTTTTTTAAAACGTTGCCCCACACTAGGAATTACTCCTGTATCGGGGTGCGCTTACAAACATTTAAATTCACATACACAAACAGCCAGACCCGGAACAACTACCTGTAAGCAATACAAATATTTGTTCCGTGCGGGAATCGAACCCGCGACACGCAGCGCAGCAGTCAATCACTCAGCCACTGCGCCAACCGTGTCGTCACTATTTATTTAATTAATTAAGAAAAAATGTTTTTTCTTAATTAATTAAATAAATAGTAATTAAATATATTCGTTTCACCCATAGGAGGGAAGGGGAACCCTATCGAAAATGGCTCTTTTATTCAAAGTAGTTCAATTATAATTTATAAATTTAAAAAAAGTAACTAATATAATAACTACGATAAAATGAGCATTATGAGTCGCATTTTTGGATTTACCAATATTTTTTTGCTGGGCAAACGCCTCCCACTAATCCTTCCAGTAACACTTTTCCCGCGCCACCTCGAACCAGATTAGGTACACCTTTTAAAATATACATATCGCACACAGCATACACCACATAATCCCAGTGTCACAAGTGCGACCCCTTAATTTCACAAGGCAGTGCACACATAACCGTTAAGCTGCGTCCACTGACCGGACCGCACGGCGCACGTGAAATTGCGGGCTCGCGGCGAATACAAATAACATAGATATATACACAGATTCAAAATGGAGTGTCCATTTTGAATCTGCCTATTAGCATGCCTTGTGCTAGTGGCGTTAAAAGAACAAAGGACACGCTTGTTTCGTGGCCACACTGTAGATAGAATTTTAGATATGTTTGGGATTTGTGAATGACTACTATGACAAATTGTGTGATGCAAGCACTGGTGACTCAGTCGTAACGATCGCTATGAGTTTAAAGGTCGTAGGTTCGAACCTACATAGAAAGAACTTTACCTTTTACTTTTACTTTGTGTAAATTATTTCATCACCACTGCTCTCAAAACGGCGAAGGAAAACATCGTGAGGAAACCGGCATGTCTGAGAACCAAAAACTCGAAGACATGTGACATCTACCAACACGCACTGGGCTCGCGTGGTGGATATCGGCCCAGACGAGGACACGGAGAAGGCCTGTGTCCCAGAAGTGGGAACATCATTATAGGGTGATAATGCTATTATGAAAATATTATTTTTGGAGAGGTATGTCTCCTGGCTAAGTAATAACAGCCGCACGGTTCAATCGATCGGGTTAAGCTACACTTGCCACGGCTGGTCCGTAGATGGGTGACCATCTTTACATACCAAGACCCCTCCGTGCCTCGGGTAGCACGTTAAGCCGTTGGTCCCGGCTGTCATTCGTGGATCTTTGACAGTCGTTACGGGTCGTCAGAAGCCCGAAAGTCTGACAACCAGTCTTACCAAGGGGTTTCGTATTACCCAGAGTATACCCGCCTG
Organism: Luperina nickerlii; assembly: GCA_963855955.1. Lineage (NCBI taxonomy): Eukaryota > Metazoa > Arthropoda > Insecta > Lepidoptera > Noctuidae > Luperina > Luperina nickerlii. Next base: position 4,739,974 of record OY979684.1, on the reverse strand, counting down.
GTGATACAGGCATGCTGTTATGTCTCTAACGATGTAATGCGTTTTAAAAAAATTCAAAGTTTGACATTTTCCGGGGAAATCTCCTCTTAATTTCAGCTCAAAATACAGGACAAAATTTTTTTTCTTTTGTTCACACCTTGTACTTTCAAGTAGTGCCGACGTTTACGTAACGAAATTCTCCTGAAATAAGTTTCACGGCTACAACGTGTGACGGTGTGACCAGGTGTGACGTCACAATTTGCTGAAAGGTCAATCATGTTCCTATTATGTTCGCATAATATTTAAGTGCTCGCTTTTTCCCGCGACTTCATCCACGTGATATATCTTGTGCCAACGACCCACCACGTCGCACCCCGCACGCGCTTTTATTTCGTTTTAGCTTAGCGTTCTTTTTGCCTTTTATTTTGCTCGGCTCCTAAGGGATGTAGCGTGATGTTAAATAGCCTATAACTTGTAGCTTGTAGACGATTTACCTTGAGAATTAGGCTGTCAAATGTAAAAAGAATCACTACTTTCAAACAAAAAAACAATCTCTTTAGCTTTGATATATTGCTACAGATTTATTTATAAATTCAGTCGCCTAAGATCATTATCAGACTTCAGAGTGTTATTAAGGCTTATTAAAGCTTATTTGGGTAGCAATTAGGTTGTTAAAATGTTATTTTATTTTTAGTGTAGATACTGTGTTCACGCACGTCAAATTACTATAGAAATAAGCTGGAGTTTTAATAGGTTTTAGATTTCAGAATGTGATTTTATTTATTATCAAAATTGGGGCTGTACAGTGCGTGCCACGTAAGAAGAGACTTGACACACCACGTGGTCTGACATGCGCAGAACACGATTTTAGGTATCTTTAGCGGTATGAGGTCTGAGTGCGGGACGGGACCGGACGTCATAGGGGCGGCGGAAAGAGCGGGGGAGGCGGGGTCAAGTCTCTTCGTACGTGGCACGCACTGTACTTTTCGGCGACAAAGCGGATTTTGAGCATGACAACGTCTTGGTGGAACGATTTAGAAATCATTTGTATTTAGGTGGACTAAATCTTAAAAATCTTAACTGACAGGCAACGCACAGTCTAAACCGCTGGTTCTAGAAGCATTAAACATGTTCCGTTATCTTTTTTTTTTGGTCCTCTGTGGAAATCCTCATGGACTTCCTCCATCGTGGGGGTGACAGAGGGGCATGCCGGACTCTTACCGGCTAAAACCACCGCGGTGTTCCACCCTTGCGTATGTCCGGGGGTGCGGGATTCGCGTAAGCATTCACCGCTCTTCCGACAGGCCTCGACCCGCTGTTCCTCAGCGGGTCCCACTTCCCCATGCGGCTATTCCCATAATGGCCGCACCCACTCTCGAGTGGCGCGCGTGGAACACTGCGGAGCCAACTCGGGCCTGTCTGGTCGGACGACGGACGCCCCTAGGCCGCCTCTCATGGCGGTCGCAGATCGTTTTGCACCCTTCTCGGGCGCCCGGTACGTCTCCTGCGGGAGGGGAGAGATGATGCGGCTTCTCTCTCCTACTCGGCTGCCTCCTTTGCAGACATGACGGCCTGGCAAATGGAGGCAAACCCGTCCCATGCGCTCCTCGCGCTCTCGACCATCGATTGAACGACGTCTGGTTCCGCGTTCAGGTTTATCATCTGACCAGCTCGATGGTACCATATTATTTTTTTGTCATCGGAATTTGTGAATATTCAATGTAAGACCACTAAAAGTGATTATCTATTTAAATATTTCGTTACCAACCTACCATCCAGGTTCGTCCTACGAAACATGGCCATATCTTTTCACGCAGTGATTTGAAATGAACCGTCATAGAAATGATTGCTTTATATTAAAATGCATATTATGTAATGACATTATGTTCGGTTGTTATTGGTCGTGGGGACCATTTTGTCCGGTCCACCTTTGTACAACAGTTCCTAATGTTTCCAAGGTAGGCACAGACGCCAGTACATCAAGCTACCCGAAACTGTCAATTTTCTCAATCAACTTTGAACCTTATGCTTTAGTGATAAAGTTGAAAATGTATTAAAGAAATTTGACAGATTGTAGTAGCTTGAAGTGCTGGTGACTGTACATACAAAAGAGGTTTGTGGCTAAGTATTATCAGCCGCACGGGTCGATAGATAAGCAAAATCAATTCATTCCCTTAATGGGTTACCTAAATATGGGGTGAAAGTTTTTATCGGAAATTAGCCATTTTTACCCATCCATCATTGGGAAATCCCAACGAACACAAAGCGGGTAATAAATATAATAATGATTATTGACATAACCGTCCCGCATGATGGAAACCTCGTGAAAGCCGAGAAAGATAAACAAATCAAGTATCTTGACTAGGCTCGCGCGGTTGTCGACATATGGGATGTGGACTCAGCGATCATTGTGCCGTCATGACAGTCAATGGATTAACAGCCAAGAGCCTCGACCAATACCTGAGGAGGCTTTCGTTGGCAGCTGGATCAAGGGCTTGATCCAGAAAACGGTACTTCTGGACACGGCCCGCATTGTTAGGAGGTTCCTCTTTCTAGAGCCCTGACCGCCGGTAGCTTGGACCCTGTTCCCGATACCGGTGGGCTACTATTTTTTATATTTTTAAATGTTTTATATTGTTTTTTGTACTAATATTTAAAAATATAACTTATATGTATTTAGTTAAACAAAGGAAATAATAATTCCTAATTTATTGACACCAAAAAATATTATCATTATAACAACTATATTGCTTAAAAGTAAATTTGTAGGCTTTTTATTACTTTGATTACGGTTACAGTTCTTTTTGACTTTTTCTATTTGTGCTGGACTCCTAAGTGTCCTAGCGTAATGTTAAACCTTTATTTATTTATTAATTTATTAAACTTTATGCACAAGTAAAAAAAACTGTACAAAGGCGGACTTAATGCCTTAGGCATTTTCTACCAGTCTACCATAGGGTGATGCAGAAACAACATTCAGTAGGAGCAAAATAGCAAAAAACATAGAAGATATTATTTATAATTAAAATATAAGAATAAATACAGCTTTAGTTTATAGCTTTCCTCAAGAATTGGGCTAGCAAATGCTAAAAAAAAACTTTCCAATCCGACCGGTAGTTCCAGAGATTAGCGCGTTTATACAAACAAACTCTTCAGTTTTATTATTATTATTATTTCCTTTATTTATATTTTAACAAACTTATTATATTTTAAAATATTCTTTACAAAAAAAAAACATTTTAAAATATAAAAAATTGTAGCCCACCGGTATCGGGAACAGGGTCCAAGCTACCGGCGGTCAGGTATTATTATTATTATTAGTATAGATGTTTCTGCTCATTTCCTTGAACTTTCCTAAGCTTTACCATAAAATAATTCACAAAGAAAAATATAATAGAAACAAAACTAAAGCAAAGGAATATTTCCTACCTTTAGACGGGAAATATCAAATCCACATTCTTTCTAATGAAGACTTTATCTTCATACAGTTGAAGTATCTTGTAGCGGAATATCACCCTCACATATAAATTAAGCAAGTATTTACCAAATATTTTGTTCAAACAAATATTTATATGTACCCACTATGTACTGATTTTTGCAACAGTTATGATATATAAGGAACCGGCTTTTGGAAATAAAAACACTACATACTCAACCTGCATCTGCGTCTCATTCTCATACCCTGCGTACCTAACAGTGGTGACCCCGACTGAAGAATCTCCTTGAAGCAAACATGAACCCGAGCATTTCAAAACTAAACGATGGAAGCGAAACATCAGCACCGCAAAAAGATTCGCACGAACTGTCAGCCGTCTCGTACAACCAACGGATACCGCCTCTATGGAGAAATAGGATCAAGCTGTGGTTCCTGCAATTTGAAGCGATCGTGTCTGCTGGAAAACTTACCGACAAGGAATTATCAGAGCTGCTCATCCGCCAACTCGACCTACAAGATCTAGACGAAATTCAAGACATCATGTTCGACACGAAAAATGCAACAGAAAACAATAGGTACGCCACCATGAAGATGAGACTCATACAAACCTACGACGAGAGCGACCACACTAAACTCGAGCGGCTACTGTCCAATGTTGAACTTGGAGATTTGAAGCTTTCGCAACTGCTACGCCGCATGCAAAATTTAGCCGGTAACAACATCGCTGAGAACACGCTGCGTGTTATATGGACGAAGCACCTACCGCCATCTGTACGCGCCATTCTAGCTGTGAGCGAAACTATAGCCAAGAAAACCGAACTAAATGAGTTAGCAATAATGGCCGACAAAATGCTGGAACAACTCCACCACCAAATATCAGCAGTACACATACGCATACGTACGCATTGTCTGCGTGGCATTCAAGGGATGTATTTTATTCTTTTGTCTTAAAAAATATTGTGTATTCGGTAATGTCAGGTTTCAAGTGACAATGTTGAATTTGAAAATGTTAAAATCAAAACTTTGTGTTTTCCTACAATTTTCAGTCTATGACGTTTAAAAAAATGAGTTCGGAAGTGTTCATTTTGGCAATTTACCGTGATAAAGTCAGTAAAATAAATCGTTTATCAGATTGACACACTTGACAGTACGTCAACTTGCTGTGTTATATATAGCCATTTGATATAATTGTCCAAGAATGACAGTTGCGATTCAAATAAACGGACAATTTAAAGTTGGTAGTCAATTCTTAGAAGACAATGAATTGCTCTGAATTTACGTATAAATCTATATATATGTATTTATACACCGTGTTATTGAATTAACGCAAAACCTCTTAAGGGGTCATTGTACTCATCATAATGAACAAGTTTTTATTATGGGAACAAACCTGAAATAGCGAAAAAATAATCAGTTGTTCCCTACATTTAGCGAACATAAATGTAGGGAACTCAGGCCAAATAAAAAGTCAAGACATATCGCTGCGAACAATACAGTGAAGCATGCAAAAACTACACCCCCGCTCTGTGCATACACGCTCACACGCACACATTTACAACAATTTACAATCAAACTACACCTCACTATGTGCACACATGTTTAAGAAACCGGCTTCACTTTACTGTTGACAGCCCTCTGTCTTGGTTTTTTATTTGGTCTGAGGTGACTGGAGGGAACAGTAATTTTTTTTTATTCCCATGGTAAAAGTTGTTCATAATGATGAGTACAATGACCTCTTAAGAGGTTTTGCGTTAATTCAATAGCACCCCCTAAAATTACTTACGTATAAATCTGTCTGCAGGATTTGTTTCAAGATCATCACCCTCTGCTTAGCCTTTTCCCAACTATGTTGGAGTCAGCTTCCAGTCTAACTGCATAATCAGTCCATAATGTTCCCACTGCTGGGACACAGGCCCTCTCTTGGTTAGAGGGAGTGGGACGTACGTAATCCACCACGCGGGCCCATTGCGGGTTGGTGGATGTCACATGTCTTCGAATTTTTGGTTCTAGGACATACCGGTTTTTTCACGATGTTTTTATTCATCGTTTTGAGAGCAGTGGTGATGAAATTAAATACACAAAGTAAAGTGCTTGTCTGGGTTCGAACTTAAGATCTACAACTCTCTTCTCATCTTCAAGCCCTGTTTAATGGTCAGAAATCGTCAACTGGTTGATTCGAGCTAACGCTTTTTCTGTGCCTGAGAACATGTCTATTGCTTTTTGCATACGTTGAGACAAAAACTATAGGAAAAGCATAAATGAAGACAGTTATAGACCGAATCGGAGGAAACCAGCAAGTTCTAGAATCAAAAATTCGAAGACATGTGACATCTAACGACGCGCACTGGGCCCGCGTGGTGGATTACAGCCCACTCGCTCTCACAGAGAGGAGACCTGTATCTGTGTCTCAGCAGTGGGCACATTAAAGGCAATTTATGATTATGCTAATCTATACTAATATTATCAAGCTGAAAAGTTTGTTAGTTTGTTTGGTTGAACGCGCTAATCTCTGGAACTACCAGTCGGATTTGATAAATTCTTTTTGCATTTGATAGCCCAATTCTTGAGGAAGGCTATAGGCTATATAACATCACGCTATGACCTTTAAGAGCCGAGCAAAAGGAAAAAAAGTCAGAAAGAACGTTAAGCAAAAACGAAGTATTAGCGCGGGCAGGCGATGCGATGCGACGGGGTGGGTCGGAGTAACAAGAAATTTCAAGCGGACGAAGTCGCGGGCAGGAGCTAGTATACAACATAATCTAATGGAACTCCGACGATAATGACTTAATCAAACCAAGTAATTAGTGTTGCCCAAAATCGGTCTTGGTCTTGCAGTCTTGGTCTTGTTCTTGCATTTTTGCAAGACCAAGACCAAGACCAAGACCGACTTATTTTAGCAAGACCAAGACCAAGACTGAACCCTGCAAGACTTGAGCAAGACAAGACTAAGCCTGCAAGACTCTTGCGTCTCGCAGTTAAGTCAAACTGAGATTTGGGCGTTATAGTAGGTATTTGGTTTCAATCCCGATTATGCGAAAATGGATGTATTTTTTTTTATGAAACAGTAAATTACATTGTTGAATTGCATTCAAAACTAAAATTATTGTTGATAATAAAAAAATATCGAAAAATTACGTGACTATCAATACACTTCTGCACGTTTTTTAAATCTTCTTTACTTAAGGCGAAAGCGGTATTAGGTAGCCCGCGAAATTCACTGACCAGCAAATTGCAAAAAACGTAAGAAAATTTTAATTTCGCGGGCTACCTTAGCGCTTCCCCCTTAAATCGACGAAGTTTTAGAAAAATAATTATCCCCTCATCATTATGAGGGGATAATTATTTTTGATGAATTGAATGACCCATTTACTACTTTTATTTTAGATTCGTTATCTAAAATAAAAGTAGTAAATGGGTCATTCAATTATATAGGTGATTAAAATGCCTCATGTGACGCGTCTGTTAGATTCATTGGGATTCATGGCCGACTCGACACCGCGCGGGGATTCCCGCAATCTTCCGCATTTTTTGTCAGGTTCAAGCATTTATGCACTTTATTGTAATAATTTTAAAGTTTATTTTCAAGTGCGTTAATAATACGAGGAGACCGCTTGGCGCTGCCATAGTATAAAGAGGGGAAGTAGGCTATCTCCGGCCCGATCCGCGATATAATTGCCTACTGTCTCAGGGTTGTTACTTTTAGCTAAATGTTAATTCAGTGCCTATAAATTGGCAAGGGTCGGGAAGTTGTATTTTTTACTTGTATTGTCTGAGTACAGGGTTTGTGAGGTCAGTTTTACCTAAACGATGATGAAACCTTTCACGATAAAAGAAAGAGTGACGGGCCAGCAAACGGGCGGCGCGGGGCGGTGATGAGCACGAGAAAACAACGATCAATGGCAAATCAATTGACAGATCAAAAGTACCTAATGCATTCTAGTGGGAAAGTAGGTCTACCTACTTCCTCTGTCTGATATAAAATAATACTTACAACAAAAACTAAATAAGTAGGTATGAGTCATCAAGTAAAAATTATATGCGAGAACTTGCAAGCTGCAACTTGCTTACCTTTCCAGTTCAATAGGTAATCAGAACAGAGACAATTCTGGAATTACTTATTAAGACACCCAAAAACACAAATCAATACGTTCTCCTGCGATTATCACATATTTTTCATTCATTTAGCGGTGCCGAAAGCCGTGACGCGCGAAGCTCATGCGGTGTTAGCCCCGACTGGCGCACTGAGAAACGGGTCGAGATTTTGTTAAGTGTGCGTGCGGCGACGCATAGATACTATGACGCACACATACAAGCCGCGCGCGGTGCGTTTGTATGAAGATAACGTACTTCCCCTCTTTATACTATGGCGCTGCGGTCCCTTTGTGGCGGCATTTGAAAGTGAATAGCGTAGGTACGAAGACAGTGTTGACCTCGCAAATGAACTTTAGCGATACAGCTGATCACGTAGCCCTTTCGAGTTTTATTTACATTGCTGTTTTAAGTGAAACAAGTGAATTTACAATTTTTTTATTAAAAATCTCATTGGGTCAAATAGAAATAATGATTTTATACAGTTTAGAGTAAAAAAATTGCAGAACAAAACGTAAAAATTAAGAAAAAGCCGACGAAAAATTTCAACGCAGGGGGGGTCCAGAATCATGTACAGACGCCAGCACATCAAGCTACCCGAAACTGTCAAATTTTCCCAATCAATTTTGAACCTTATGCTTTAGCGATAAAGTTGAAAATCTATTAAAGAAATTTGACAGATTGTAGTAGGTTGATGTGCTGGCGTCTGTACCTACTGAATCCATGGTAAGCGGTTGCGCGTCGATGTCCCTGCCACCCTGAGCAATAGGCTAATAGGTATTTGAATGTAGTCTAGTCTAAGTAGTAGAGTCTCGCAAGACTTGCGAGACTCTTGCTGCAAGACCAAGACCAAGACCAAGACTGAGAGCGCAATACCAAGACCAAGACCAAGACCAGGTGTATTGACGCAAGACCAAGACCAAGACTGGCTAAGGTCTTGTCTTGGTCTTGCATTTGGGCAACACTACAAGTAATGGGTTTAAATGGCTCGCAGAAGCAAACAAAATCAATATTAATATTCGTAATTAATAACTCATCCGTCAAAAAGTTTCAATAGCCGTCCATTTTACCAGAATTTCAATATTCAGTCTTTTATTTCCCTCTCTCTGTGCTCATCATTATGCTCAGAGTGGGTTGTATTGAATTTTATTTGAAGCCCATTCATTAATTAGTCCAATAAACAGTCGGACGATGTGATATGGGTGAAAGGAAACATGGATTGTTAATTTTGTGTTCATTTGGTTTTGGATAGGGCACTATAAATTGGTATAGTCGACTAATGTCAGATTCTAGAAATGTCAGACGAGTTTAAAATGCCAGATTCTATGAATTCCAGATTCTACAATTGCCCGATTCTACAAATTCCATATTCTACAAATGCCAGATTCTACAAATGTCAGATTCTATAAATGCCAGATTCTATAAATGCCAGATTCTATAAATGCCAGATTCTACAAATGCCAGATTCTTTAAATGCCAGATTCTAATAATGCCAGATTCTATAAATGCCAGATTCTATTAATGTCAGTTTTGTTTAAACATAATAAAATTCAACGTCTGTATTCCACGAAGGCATAGGTCGAGGTGTATGATACCAACATTTCGCCATTTTTATTCGCCTTTTGTCTATTTAAATTCGCTATACTGTGATCACCTACGGCTTAGTCTGTTTAGCGGTTGTAAGCGCTCTGCTGAGCATGAGGTCCTGGTTTCGATTCCCCATCGCGAAAAGTCTAATTTGTTTTTCCATTAGAAAATTTTATGAAGTATCCTGTAGTCTGGATTTGTACCTACCCGGTTAATGGTCACAAATCAAAACAATTAGTCAAATTAGGCTAAGAATGAGCACTTTTTGAACTGTTGAAGAAGTGGAGCAACAAATTCTCCAGAAAAGGTAATGAGTTCATCTATAAACATGGATCTTGTAACAAGTTCTGCCGCCTTAAGTAAAAAGGGCGCATCTGAAGAAAGGGAATAGAGGAAAATGAGCCTTAATGGATGGTGCCTTTTTCTTCCATTAAGGCTCATTTTCCTCTATTCCCTTTCCTCAGATGCGCCCTTTTTACTTAAGGCGGCAGAGTTGTTGAAAGTGATTATCATAACCACAGGATTTCAGACTTAAAATTATCGATAAACAATGCTGCCTTCTCCAAAACATTAATCGTAAATCTACCTGCTTATCCGTTAATCCAGAAATGAAGCTACAACAAAATGTTATAATAAGCATCGACAGACGGACCAGCAATATAAATGAAATTATACGGAACCCGCGTAATTCTCTGACGTAATTACTCTTTGGGGTATCGGTGTACAAAATGGGGAATTGCAGAAGGTTCAGCGAGTTTTCCCACTGTCGTGATGAATAATGTGATGGCACTTGGCAGTCATTTTTGTTCAGTGCTGTGGTAATGACGCATCAGACGCCACGACAGGCCAATATCAGCTGTCAGTCACTCACAAACTTGTTTCAGAAATTCACCAGGGCCCTAATTTACTATACCCTAATTCCTTACTTTGAAACCATGTCAATTCCTTAATTAATCACGACATCAAAAGGCCAATTCTCGTAATTTAAAACAAAATTTCATCTCGTCGACAAAGAACTTGTCAAAATGTAGGCAAATTAGAGATATTTTTGACAGATTGAGACTGAGATTGACAGATTGAGAGTGAACAAAATTACGAGAATTGCCCCTCTGCTATTAACGTATTCTCTATCTATGGTACAATGAACGAAGCCGCGTGAAATGAACGCGAAGTTGTTAAACTCAAACTCGAAGCATTTATTTAAATTAAACCATTTACAGGCACTTTTGCATTATCAAGAAGTCGGTCAGTCAGAAAATATGAAGCTATTTGCTCTGTCCAAAGCGTAGTAGGTACCTATGGAGAAGAACGGGCAAGAAACTCCATGAACACTCTTTTAAATTATATTTTTACAAAAATATTAGTTACATCATCAATATTGAATTTATAATTATAATTATGTAAGAAATATGTAAAAATATGACGTACGCGTTAAAAGCGTCCAGAGTACAGCTAATAGTAACAAAATAACAATCCAAAAATAAAATAATTAAAAATAAGCCGAGGCAGCTAAGTGGTGGCGTGGTTTGAACTGTCAAATACATGCTGACCGTATGGTTGACATTTAGATTCCTTAACGTTATCATGACAAGGGGGCCTAAAAAGGCCACTTTGGCAGAATCATAAATGGATAAGATTATGAATAATAATATGGCGAAGACAGTCCGTGTTTTTCTTTTTTTTTTCTCTGCACTACGTAGGTATAATCAAAGAGATTGGATTGATTGGTATTTTAGCACAGACAAAAAAAAAATAACTGAAAAATCCTTCACCAATGGGATTTGATACGATTAACTTAACAATTAACTGTCCATTATGATTCATAATGTTACCCTTTTAGGATTCTGACAAAAGTGGTATTTTTAAGCCCCAAGATATTGACGTGGTTTGCACGTGGTAAGATTACGCGAGGAATAATAATAATAATTAACTTTTGAGTTCTGGAAACCCATAGATAACTTTTGATAAAAACGGTGAGAAAAGTAAAAATTGCATTTTTCTCTCAGCCAGAAATGATGAAAGTGGTCACGAATTACAATTACTATTTTACTGTGTTAAGTACTAATAAAGTGATTTGTACAAGACAGTATTCGATTGTATAATTTTAACATTACGGAATCGTTTTCCGTTTTTCACATTTTCAGATATTTTATATCATGACGTACGTAAGCTAGACAGCTAATCTGACAACCTACTTTTTATTTTTCGCCTTCTCAATTCGTATTGGCGTTTATTTCATAACTAGCTGCGCCACGCGGTTTGACTCGCATAAGTTTTGATCCCGTGGGAATATCGGGATAAAAACTAGCCTATATGTTAATCCAGGGTATCAGCTACCTTCCTACCAAATTTTATAAAAATTGGGTGAGCCGTTTGAGCGTGAAGAAGTAACAAACATATAAACACACACACACAAACATTCGCCTTTATAATATTAGTGTGATTTTATACCATTATAATAATTATTAAAAAAATATTGCTTGCCAGAAATTAAGCATGTCGTTTCAATTTCTAGAGCAACTATCTTAATGGAACTTCTGTTCGTATTCTGTTGTGTGACTCGAGGTTGCTATTTTTGAACAGGGCTCAATATGTATGGGATTAATGTGGGCTTAGCGCCTGTTTCACATTTAAGGTGGGCAGCGGTTCAAGGGTAAGTAAACAAGGTAAGCGTAGGTATCCACCCCCTGTTGTATTTTTTTTTTAAATTTCTAATAAAATTTTTCGTGTTTGATGTGTTAATTAAATTGCGGGAATGGGAGGATATATTCCATAGCCTTTCATAATTTAGAACGTGTGTCTGCACGCATTCAATTTTATCAGGATTTAGAAAGAGTCTGTAATCTTCTAATATGTATTCTATAGCTATCTATGCATAGTATAAAACAAATTCGCTTTTTGTGTCTGTCTGTGACTGCGTTATTCTTCTAAGCTACGCACCGGATTTTGGTGCAGTTTTTACCAACATTCAGAGAATTTATTCCGGTTCATGTACCTGCAGATGCAAGCACATCAACCTACCACAATCTGTCAGATTTTCCCAATCAACTTTGAACCTTATGCTTTAGCGATAAAGTTGAAAATCTATTAAAGAAATCTGACAGATTGTGGTAGGTTGATGTGCTGGCGTCTGTACCTGCAGATGCAAGCACATCAACCTACTACAATCTGTCAAATTTCTTTGATAGATTTTCAACTTTATCGCTAAAGCGTAAGGTTCAAATTTCATTGGGAAAATTTGACAGTTTCGGGTAGCTTGATGTGCTGGCGTCTGTACTTATGTATGTACATAATTATGTTCTTTTTCTTAGCGTGTCGCTAGCAATCTAAATAGACACGGCCCAGAATTCGGCAACTTTTTTGACGCCATCACCAGCGTCCACCAGTTCCTGTAACGTGCAGCTGACAGGACACGCAGGACACGATATTAAGTGTCCCATCGTTTGTGGAACAGCACCAAGTTGACACTCCAAGGCGGAGTCGTCTATGAATCTCCACCTGCACAGGTGTTCCCTGCTTCTGCCAACCTGGGTCCGGAGTCTGTTTGGAGACTTCCAGGTTGCCCAATGTAACTCATGTCCAGGTTGAATACTTTAATATTGCATGTATTACATAATTATAATGAAGAAATCTCGATATTATGTGAAGTCGTAAAGTCCGTGCAAAGCAGGGACAGGTCGCTAGTACAGGTATAAGAAATAAAAACGACGAAGATCTACAAATATAAATCTGCCTAGTCTTTTCCAAACTACATGTTAATTATGTTGGAGTCGGCTTCCATTCTATCCTTAAGCAGCTGAATACTAGTATTTTACAAGGAGCGACTGTTTATCTGACCTCCACAATCTAGTTACTGCGTAACACTATACCCCTGGTAAGACTGGTTGCCAGACTTTTGGACTTCCGACTACACCACACACACATAGACTGTCAAAGATCTACGAATGACAGCCTTGACCAACGGCTTAACGTGCTTTCCGAGGCTATATTTAAAGCCAGAATGTACGTGTATCAAAATATATAGGTACTTAATCCGAAATCCAATACTCTTTCACCAAAGGGCTACTCAAAGTGCTTTATACTAAGTGCGTTTCCTCACCTCAGCCGTCACCGCAACGTCACCAAGAACAGGATTACGGCGGCGAAGTAGCGATACTTAAGTACATTTAGGCGGTTATCACACTCACCGAAAACCGTTCCGGTGTGCGATGCTGCGGATTTTAGCTTTAACTGTAGACCTCACGGTGATGCGATACTAGAACTCGGTCAGAGATTGAGACTGGCTAATGTGGGAATACAAGACACGTGTGACTGCTGTCGCACCGGCGGCGCATTTCGCCTGTCTTTTATTTTGTCTATCATAACATATTGAATCCCATCGTATAATAATATAATTCGCCAGGTATAGCATTCCGAGATCCAGTGGTCGCGTGGGAGACATAAGTCTACCTCATCACCAGTGTTCTGTGTGTGTTTAATAACTCTCCAACCACCTTTATTACCTGTGCGAATCCGATAAAACAATGAGGTTTTAATGACCAATTACGTTAGTATATGTTTAAATTGAATTGTTGCATATGATCAGAAAACAAAACAACAATTTAAATGCTTTATACATTATACTTTTTAACAGAATGGTGACTGAAATTTTTTTTTTGTTGCAAATTTACCACTGGATAGTGACGTAAACATGTGTCAGTACGCGATATGCAAGACCTTATTTTTACGAGTAAGACCATGTTGAATACCGAGTTGGTCGAAGTCACCGGGACGTCTCATTCGGTTTTGAACAATCTCGTTTCTCGGTGACGTCCGGGTGACGGCTGCGGTAGACAAACGCTCTAAGAGTTCCGCAAGGGGATAACTACTTAATTAAAATCCTAGGAAATACTAGCAACTAGTTCATTAAGCTTACATTGTGTTAAAATTGCGGCGAGTGCACTTAGCGGTAACGAGCTTAGGAAATATATTAAATTGGAGGCAACATGTGGTGCAGGAAGTGCCTTTTTAAAGGGAAAAGAAAGGTGTAGTTTTGGATGTCGTAACATAACATCACGCCTTGTTTCCTTGAAGGATTGGGCAGAGGTTTACACCTCTGCCCAATCCTTGTACACCCACATTTCGCCAGATTTATTATTATGAACCTATTTTTTTCGTGGGGAAATCCTTATGGATACCCTCTGTCTGAGAAGAACGGAGGGTTATGTCGCACTCCTACCGACTAAAACCCCACTGTTCCTTATAGTACCATGAGTCGGGGGCCCGGGAGACGCTTGTGGCTAAGTAATAACAGCCGCACGGGTCGATTGATCAGGTTAAGCTACGCTTGCCGCGGTTGGTCCGTGGATGGGTGACCGTTTTTACATATCAAGACTCTCCGTGCCTCGGAAAGCACGTTAAGCTATTGGTCCCGGCTGTCATTCGTGAATCTTTGACAGTCGTTACGGGTCGTCAGAAGCCCGAAAGTCTGACAACCAGTCTTACCAAGGGGTATCGTATTACCTAGTAATTGGGTTGTGGAGGCCAGATAGGCAGTCGCTCCATGTGAAATACTGGTATTCCGCTGCATCCGGTTAGACTGGAAGCCGACCCCAACATAGTTGGGAAAAGGCTAGGCAGATGATGATGATGAGTAGGGGGCCCGGGAGATGCTTGTACGGTCAGCATCAAAAGTCGATTAACACTTCAGTTTTTTTGTTTTTTTAATATCAGTTATTGAGCAAAATATTTAAGTATTCAAAATTGCAGCAGAAGTACGATGCAATTTTCAACAAATATTTTGCTCAATAACTGAGATTAAAAAAAACTGAAGTGTTAATATTTTGCTCAATAACTAAGATTAAGAAAACTGAAGTGTTAATCGACTTTTGATGCTGACCGTACATTCGCCACACCCCCGACTGGTATCAGCCCGCCATGCTTAGCGGGTCCCATCACCCAGTGCGGCCGATCGCACGACCGCACGACCTTCTATTAAGGTGCGTATACTGCGTACAACCTCTTTGAGCCTGACTGCTCGAGCGACGACACGGCCTCAATTTCGCCGCTCGAATCCAACCCAAGACCTCATGCTTAGCAGTAACGCTTGCGACACCTGGACCGAAGAGACAGTTCTTTTGTGTTTTTTTTTCAGAATTTAAAATGTCTACATAATTTAAAAAGCTAAAAGACATAAAATAATAATATCTACAAGTA
Organism: Luperina nickerlii; assembly: GCA_963855955.1. NCBI lineage: Eukaryota > Metazoa > Arthropoda > Insecta > Lepidoptera > Noctuidae > Luperina > Luperina nickerlii. The sequence continues at coordinate 4,724,688 of OY979684.1, read as the reverse complement.
AATAAAAAGGAAAGCGTGTCCTGATGATACATAATGCTTGGTCACACTGGGTTTGAAGGCAGACGGGTTAAGGATTAATTAGTTCATTAGTCTTTAGAATAGGTCGATTACCAACAACGGAGCAGCATTTAGCATATTGTGTCTTATCAAGCATCAACAACACAGCTTAGAAAACCACTTTCCACAGTGGAAAAGAGTAATCATTAAACCTATCTATAGTAAAAGTAGAAAAAAAACAACGTCGCTTGAAGTGAAATAAAAATGTCAAGAGGACTAAAGCGCGGGCCATTCCGGGAGCGGGCGGGCGAGCAAGCGAGCGGGCGGGCGAGCAAGAGAGCGGGTGGGCGAGCAAGCGAGCGGGCGGACGACAAGCGAGCGGTCGGCCGAGCAAACGAGCGGGCGGACGAGCAAGCGAGCGGGCGGGCAAAGTGAGGCGAGTGAAACTAAGCGAAGCTTTGGCGAGCTTAACTATGTGGGTTCACAACGAAAGCTATAAGTAAAAGAAAGAAAAAGTATTTATTGCGACTCGTATATGAAGGGAAGATCACAAACTAAACTAAACCCAATCAAAAATAAAAAACAAATTATATAAAATAAAAAAAGTAACAAAAGCAAAAATTAAACAGAAAGTCCTTTACGAGGCCAAAAGGCTCCTATCTCAGCATGATGCTGCGACATTTAAAAAATAAATGTTGCGGTGTGGCGATGCTATGGTCGACGGGCGAGCGAAACGAGCATCTACCGAGTGGGCGAGCTACGTTGTTCCGCATTTTGTCATACATTGGTTCACACCGCACAGACGGAGCTGAGGTATCCTAGCGACTTATATGAGGTGAACGAATTAGCTTCGCTGGATTCGTCGAATATTTCGTTTACATCTTGTGAGTCGCTGACGTAACTTAGCTCTGTAGTTCGCGGTGTGAACCGAAATATGAAAAAATAAACGCCTGCGGTCGGGGGATTCCCGTCAGGAACGAAGTTCCCGCCATACTCGCATGCACACACACTCGTATATAATAGAAAGAGACACAGAGAGAGAGAAAGTGTCAATTTAATACGCGTTTTTAATAAAGAAAGAAAATATAAAATATAACTACATAATTATATTCTTTCTTTTCTTTAATACGCGTTTTTAATACAATGCCATTTAGTATATGTTTTAAGCTCTCATAAAATTGTCGCTATAGCCATGGATTTGCAAACAACGCGTCATACTGACGTCACGCAAAATCCTGCATCTCGCAAGCAGAGTTTACCGAGTAACTAGCAACTACAACGGCCCGACATGAATCATCGGGCAGTTGCCCGTCAGTAGACACAACACCCGTCTGGTTGGAGGATCCTCCCTTTTCTATAGAGTATGAGTGAACTTTTTACACCCTGTTCTTCATCCCTCTATACTAGAGTTAATTATGTTTTGGTATGCACGTGTTTCTGTGACAAATAAACCTTTTTTTCTTTCTTCCAAAAAGGTGAAACGATGCCCGCCCGACCGCAGCTCCCGGTGTGGCCGCTTCAAGACTGTCTTGTGCAGTATTGAAAAAGAAACAGGAGTAATAAGTACACCGGGTTTATGTCATCCAATAAAAAATAAGAATGAGTTTTTCTCTGTAGATTTATAAGTTAGAGATATTAATAAGAGATATAAAGTTGGTAATTTAATAGGATTTTTTTTTAAATCTGAACCAATATTCGTTGCGAAAAATCAACTGCACTTAACCAATCGTTCTAATATTAATATTGTTTATCATTTATTATAGCAAAAAACGTCAAATAATAAAAAATTACATCATTTTTTACTTTAAACAAAAACTAGCTTCTTTGTATTAATAAAACGCAGAACGACGCCAGGGAGGGCTTCGGTAACAAACAAACGGATGACGGCTCGTAGCTCGTTTATGATGCAAAAAAATATAGGAACGCCAATTACGGCTCGTTATTGGTAACTAGAAAACGGATGGTAAATTTTACGTATGACGAGTCGTTTCCCAGTCAACACATAAGCCAGATAGTAGCGAAAATATACCACAATAAGCAGTGTCAAGCTTTATTACTTTTGTATTACAGCTGATGTTATGGCTTTATTTTGAATAAGAGAGTTCTTAAAATAAAATAATGTTGCAAGCTTACTAAATTCTGTATAAAGCTCGCGGTATTTTTTTAAGCTGAATAGTAATCAAGAGTAGAATCTGCTAAACAAGCGATATTCAAATAAAAGTAATTGAATCAGCTATTATCTGCACAGTAGCTGAAGTTTTTGCATTGTCCTGTATAACATATTTAAACAAAGCAGTTAAACAGCAAAACGCTGAATATTAGACGAAACATTTTCTTTAAGCTGCATAGTGTACGAAATGGTACTAATTTATTCAGATGCTGAATATTTTAGATTTTTTCTTCTTTACACAGCTGACTTCTGCATAATTGAAAATAAACTCCTTGTTTTACCTAACTTATAGCGCTATAAGCGTACAATTGTCTTTATGTTCAGCTTAAAACAATATCAGTTACAAATGTGGGTATCTTAAGCAGCAAATAACTGATTAGTTGAAGATATCGTATGTTTAAATATTCAAATATTCATGGATTTATTTTCTATAAAAAAGAACCCTAAAAAGCTGAATAAGAGTATACTGCATTATGTAATTTAAGATCTTTCTCTGAGAAATGTATAATTATTGTACTTTCAACCAAATAATTTCTGGATATGTAGTCGTATGTGAACTATTATGCAGAAATAAGCAAAATAATCACTGAAATAGACACTTTTATTCAAATTGGCTGTCCGCCATTAACTAACGTTCGACATAACCTCTTTATAAAAATCCTCAACATTTATCTTATGAAACACTTCGTTTAGTGAGTAGGAAACATAAGCAGTTATACAAAATTTGATTCTCATTATTTGCTGGGACTGAAATTTTATAAAAAGTAAAGATAATTTAATTTCAATATTATTTCACATTTGTTTATCTTTTAAATTGTAGCTTTATCTTAAGGCGCTCAAAAAATTTACAATAATCATATTGATAATTCACAGTAAAGTGCCATGCGTTTTATAATTCACCTTAAACTTACTTAAAATGTATGAAACAATTTACTTAGGTACCAAATTTCTGAAGACATACAATTTTTTGAAGACATACAATTTTTTGAACTAAGTAACACAAAATAATTTCGTCACAATAAAAAATACATTTATACTTTTTTTACTTGCATAATTTCTTTGTAAAACTACTCCTGAGATCGGAATTTTGAATATCATTTGAATATCTAAACTCACAAATTAACAACTGCATAAAATATGTATAATTTCTGGACTAAAGAAAAATCAGAATTTATGCAGAAGATATTCAGGGTGTTGTACATTTATTCAGCTGCTATGTGGCTATTAATCAAATGTTATCCAAATTGAAGCAAGATATTTTGTGCCCAAATTGCTTGAATATCATCTGTATAAGCGCTTACACAGAAGTTATACAAATACTTTATCTAGCTTAAAGTCAAAAGAATTGCTTTTACGCAAAATTTATTCAGCTAACATGTGTTGACTGGGTTGTTATAGGAACCGGGCATATATCTATATCCACTCACACGTCCCGCACTCCGAGATTACGTCATCAGGATGTCCCTATGTTCTTGTTACATTTTTTTCGACGCGCCGCTTCAGACTTGTAATTTCTAATGTCATCGATCACGATAACACAGTTCCACTGCACGATTAGTGAGAAATGCGTGCCCTAACTGGACAGTTCCACTCAATCTGTGGCGTTCTTTCTTCAAAAGACTATTTCAGACATCAATCTACATGGTCTTCACATGATCTGACCAAGATCAAGACTTTAAAAGAGACTGATCTCTGAGTTTGTTTCGGTCTTTCTTTTCAGAGTAGTCAGATAGGAAACGCCGACCTCATATGATTGATGTGTAGAAGCGTTTGTACAAACCTACTATCCAGAATTAAAATCATTTGTGGCATCCACATAAACATTCGCCGGATCAACGCGCTTAGCGTCTGCTCCACAGCCAACTGGTCACTATACTGCAAGCCCGCGCAGCAACCGTAGATCTTTATAGTGTGCGAGCAGGCCGCGCTACTATGAGCGCGCGCGTGCGCTAAGCGCGTTGATGCGGCGAATATTTATGTGGATGCCACAGAATCCTATTGGCTGATTTGATAATATTATACATAGCTTGTACTCCACAACTTGTACTAATGGCAAAAACTATGTAAGCAGGCCTATTTTGGAAATAAAAGTAAGAAAGCTATCATCGGTCGTTTTATTAACTCTCAAACCTAACACATTTATCATGTATTACAGGGTATGGAAATATATGAAGACGCTTTTAAATTTCCATCCACGATAATTTTATAACGTGCACGTACATTGACATTTTTTTTTTTAATTTTAGCCATGCATTTTATGGACAATCTACGATAATATCGTCGTATTAGAAATTATAAAACCGTACAATTAATGACCTGTCATTAACACGCAAGGCCTCATTTTGAGTGTTTGACAAAGCGGTAGCACTTCCTCTCTCCTTAAACATCATTATTATATTTTCTCTGCTCCTGTTTCATATTTATTATTATATGGATATATTTATATGTATGTGTATATATTTATTTAGATTAGTATAATATACTATATGTATGTATTTATTGTATTATGTAAATGCTACACCGCGGACTACCTACAGTATTTGTCTGTCCTTCCCCTTTTTAAATCCATCCTAAGGTTGTCTTTAAAAGATCGCTCTTAGCGATAAGACCGCCCATTGTGTCACCCTTTGTACAGTTTCTATATTTATGTCAGTAATTTATATGGTGTACATAATAAAGAGTATTCTATTCTATTCTATTCTATTCTATGGGCCAGTTACGTTTTTGTAGCATATACCTTAGGGATAGTAGAACAATGGCAATTGTTGGAGTGAGACGGGTTGAACTGACAAACAGGATTACAACTATTGTTAATACATTGTACAGACGCCAGCACATCAAGCTACCCGAAACTGTCAAAATTTCCCAATCAACTTTGAACCTTATGCTGTAGCGATAAATTTGAAAATCAATTAAAGAAATTTAACAGATTGTAGTAGCTTGATGTGCTGGCTTCTGTACATACAAAACGCCCTAGTTAATAGTTCAGTCAACGAATGCCTCAAAAGGGGGTGTAGAGTGCGTGAGCAGGGATCAAAGTGAGTAATTAATAACTAATAATTAATAACTAGTAATTAATAATTTAGTAACTTGTTCAGGGTGCTTAGGAAGTGAACATACTAAAAGCCCTAACGTCTAGGAGGTGAGGGAGAGTGGAGGGGGGGTACAAAGTTATCGGATTATCTCAAAAACGGTGCGTCGTAGGGTAAAAACTTCTTATAAAAAATGTAAATTGACAAAATATTCTACATTTTTTTCGAATTTTCAACCGTTTTCGAGCTACACGCTGATTCGGAAAAGTGAAAGTATTAAAATCTGATGAGTAGTTCCAGAGGTTAGCGCGTTGAAACAAAAAAACAATCAAACTCTTTAGCTTCATACAAGGTGCTAGGCAGAGGGTTGGCCGAACAAGGAGGGTTCGTAGGTAGATAGATCCATTTAAGAAATATTTAGTATGAACACCTTAAAGGTAAAAAAAAAAATATGTCATGTTTTGTATAGTATTTCAAGAATATCCAAAATTTTAGCACCAATAACATTGCGTTTTTTGTAAGTTTTTGGTTGACTCTTCACGTGACCCAGAGGGCTGACCTATTTTTTGGCCAAAGAATCAGCATTGCCATACAACGTGGCAATGCTGATTCCCGTATTTGATCAAAGTAACTGTTAAATACATACATTAAATACATTTTATTTAATGTATTTAACAGTTACTTTGTCTTTCAAATACGCCTCCATAGGGGAGGCGTATTTGAAAGTCAAAGTTCTATACTAGTGCGACACCTTCGTCAGATTTTTACGAAATATTACAAGTGCTAAAAGCAAACATTTTGGAAATTCTTAAAAGACTACAAAGAACATGATATAAAAAAAAACCTTCAAACTAAATATGTCTTCCAAAATGGGTTTATCTACGAAACCCCTGTTTGACTAACCTTCCGCCTCACAAGCCGCATAAAGACATAGAATACGTATATATTGAACGATTCTGATCTAATTGTACTTCTTTGAACATTATTACGTAAGAAATAAAGGCTCCTGCAAACAGGCGCGACGTGCGACGCGAATCGCGCGCGACCCAAAGGCACCGCTCGTTGCGCGACTTGCGGTGCCTTTGTGTCGCGCGCGATTTTATTGCGTGTCGCGCCTGTTTGAAGGAGCCTTTAAGCGGGTTATTATTAGTTTAGTTATAACTAAATATAGTTTCAACCCTCACGAATATTAATACTATTGTTTCAGCCCTTAGCACAAACGAACGCCCACACGCACACAATAGGTATCCATTGAGTTAAGCGATAAAATTAAAGATATTGTGTTGTAACTTATCTTGTGTGGTGTGGGTTCTCTATATTGTTTCGTAAGCCTTTGGACTTTTCTCAATGAATGGATTCTAATTCTTTGGGTTGAAAAGTATTGTCACGAAATATATGTGTTAATTTATATTTGCACCTCATTATTTTTCCAACTCATCATCTACCTAGCCTTTTCCCAACTACGTTGGGGTCGGCTTCCAGTCTAACCGGATGCAGCTGAATACCACAATTTTACATGGAGCGACTGCCTATCTGACCTCCACAACCCAATTACTGGGTAATACGATACCCCTTGGTAAGACAGGTTGTCAGACTTTCGGGCTTCTGACTACCCGTAACGACTGTCAAAGATCTACGAATGACAGCCGGGACCAACGGCTTAACGTGCTTTCCGAGGCACGGAGGGGTCACGGTATCTAAAGACGGTCACCCATCCACAGACCAACCGCGGCAAGCGTAGCTTAACCTGATCGATCGATCTGTGCGGCTGTTATTATTTAGCCACGGGCTACCTCCTCATTATTTTTCCAACTGTAAGACTGAATTTAGTGCTCGGCCGACTGTCAGCGCTGAACGCAGCTATATCAATGAAAACTTATAAACAACTACAGTGCAGCGCAAATGAATCGGTACGCGCGTACAGCTACGCCGCGCTGACGAGGACCGTCCGTCGGTCAAGCTCGTCGGTCGACTGACGCGCTACATATACAGACATGTATCAGTACGCACGGTCACCGCGTACCGTGCGCGCTGACCGTTGTCGGTCGGGACTAAAGGCTCTTACAAACAGGCGCGACACGCGATATAATTGGGCGCGACACAAAGGCACCGCTCGTTGCGCGACTTGTGCCCTTGGTGCACTTGGTGCCTTTGTGTTGCGCGCGATTCCACCCTAAATTTATATGTAGTCCTCTTCCTCTGTTTACTTATTTTCATTCCTTTCGTGAACTCTCTGATGAATGCAAAACTAAAGGTCTTGAAAACCCGGTAACACCGTCTACAGAAAAGCTGATCAGCATCATTGGATTTTCCGACTACGGCATTGCCAACACGAAAAAAAAAAACAGTTCGGAAACATATCATGCGCCCAATAAGCATAAATTTGTTTGATGATTGCTTATCACTTTATCAGTAACGCTTGTTCACCGTTCCTACCAGTAGTAGTATATTTTATGGGTTCATGATGATGATGATGATGATTAGGGGACTCCCTTTTCCGCACTTAGACTTCCATTCGGTCCATTGTGCGTGGGGATTTTGGCTAACAGAGCCAGCCTAGCTCCGCCGAAAAGCACAGAAGCTTCCTAGAAGCTTCACAGGCTTCGCGGAGCGACCTCATTGTTCCGAGGATTTCTGCACGTTGAGAAACCACGGCCTCGCAATCCAGGATGACGTGGGCGGCTGACTCCTCGGCATCAAGGCAGCCCCTGCAAAGGGAGCCCCCTTTGCAGGGGCTGCCTTGATGCCCCATCAAACATCTTTTCAACATAGGCGCCACGGCCGGCCGTCCGTGGCGCCTATGTTGAAAAGATGTTTTTAATACAGTTGCTCAAAAAGTGGCCTATTGCAGGGACGTATAGCGTTCGGGATGTGGGCTATTACATACTCGTGCTTTTTTTTTACCTTTCCCGAACTCGTGCGTTCTCTTTCCCAACTGTCAAAATAATGTCTATTAAAAAGAAAAACAAACCATGAAGTTTTACAAAAAAAATTCATAGAAGTTTTTATGATTCATGCAAATACGTATGTATATTTCTAAAAAGAAGCTACTAATTTGTTTCAATATCAGATTTAATGATTTGATTGAATGAGTTAGGTTAGGTTTCATTTCATTTCATCTCATTAAATTTCATTTTCATTACATATCAATAAAAAATTCTACTGAAGACTTGGCTGTATGGGCATAGTTCCCTTTGCCTACCAGAAGGGTGAAGAAAAAAAATCTCTGCTTATATTCTACGGTTGGCGCCATTGGTTAGTTGAGTTTATTGTGTTTTTATTATTTCATTAAATTGCTTCATTTTTTCGCAACTATATTAAAAATAGTCGTTCAGTACACGTGCGAAACCGTCATTGCAACTTGTTCCGACTGTCAACCCTCGCCTTCGGCTGCGCCTCGGCTCGGGTAGACATTTGTCGGAACTCTTTGCAATGACAACCTTTCCGCACTTGTAATGAAATATACTATTGTTAAGGAGGTTGTGGCCCGTAATTGTACCTATTATTATTCTAAGGTACCTACTTATTATCCTACTCAGGCTGAGAAGTTTTTTGGTTAATCGCGGGTGTATCATTGGTAAAGCCAATTTTGACTGTCTACAGTCTGTATGGGTACATAAAAATCTGTTTGATAGTTAAGCCGTAAAGGAGGGGCTAGTGGCTAAGTAATAACAGGCGCACGTGTCCATCGATCAGGTTAAGCTACGCTTGCCGCGGTTGGTCTGTGGATGGGTGACCATCTTTCCGCCATCCAGACCCGCACCCAGAATAGCAGAACAACTGTTCATTCTGCTGTTTTGGGCGGAGAAAATTCAAACAAATCAAAGATCATATAAATCGGTCCAGCCGAGTTCTTGAGTTATACCCAAAAGGCTCCTACAAACAGGCGCGATACGCGATATAATCGCGCGCGACACAAAGGCACCGCTCGTTGCGCGACTTGCGATGCCTTTGTGTCGCGCGTGATTTTATCGCGTGTCGCGCCTGTTTGAAGGAGCCTAAATGGTGTAACTAACCCGACTTTGTTTTATTTATATGCTCAGTACCCCTGAAAGTCACAGACGCTGAAAACAGAAAACAGGAGACAAAAAAAGAAAATCACTTGGCAGTTCCACACAGAATCACAGAATATCCAGCAAATGTTCGAACCAATACTTCAAGCAATCCCTACAGAGGCAAACAAAATGATCATCAACTAGATTATACCCCTGAAACTAAAGTAAATAAAAACGAATGTCTTTCAGGAATAATATTCTGTGTGTACTACAAAGGGAACTAAACTCTATAGCAATACAAACGAGGTTTATATTCGTGTGCCGGTATCGGAAGACGTGATACATACAGCCACATAATTCGTCGAGCATTGTAATGAAAAAATAAGATAGTCGAGATAAATTGTGAAAATATTATTGAATCCACGGATATCGATTGAATCGGATAAAAATAATGGTGATCTTGTTTTATTTATTGGCTGTTTTTGTGTGGTATTCAGGAAGATGTTTTTCGCGGAAACAAAATTTTGACACTCGAAGGAAGAAAATTGTGCCCAGTAATGCGGTAGACTTTGTAAATACCGCACTGAAAAACGCTATATGGTGAATTATCTTTGCCTTCTCTTTTGGGCTTTAAAATGTATTTCTTCAATTCCTTATTGGAGTTCAAGTGATGTTATTTCCACTTGAACGAATATCAATTTTATAGTAGTATGAAATAAGTTTCTTGATAATGAGTAAGTATTACTACTGAAAAACTCCTAAAAATGTTTGAAATTGTAGCGCAATCTGAACGTTATTTATTTATATTATACACCACAAAAATACATAACATGAGAAAAATATATCAAACACTACAAAATATAGAATGGGCGGCCTTATCGTTACGTGGTGGTGTTACGTGGTGGTGATGTTACGTGGTGGCTTAACGTTATGTGGGATATAGTGTTGTTTTTACAAAAACCCATTTATTTATATGTATTTGGCAACTAATTCGCAAACGCAGTAGGAAGTTAAGTTGTTTAATTCCAGCCAAGATGCTTCTGAATCTATCAAATTGAATAAAATCATCAATAGAACATACCTTTATTTATTACGATCACCATCAAATCCAGGAAATGCTAAATCACAATTAGCTGCCCAACCAACAGACCTCTATGTCCCAAAAACTATTACTTATCATCCATTTATATTACACGGACAGTGATAAGCCCCAAAAGGGACCCGGGGGCGAAGGCCTAAGCTATCGAACGACGAGGTCCAAGACTTTGTCTCCACTATTCACACAATGGGCACCATTTATCTTGTAGTCGGGGTTATGAATTGGCTTGAATGTTTTTGCTGTGTTTTGAGGTTATGTTGTAGAGTGGCTTTCAAGTTGATTTGGAATTGGAATCTTTATGGAATGTCGTGTCGGATTGATTTGTGTTGTGTTTTGTTTTTTTTTGTTGATTTGTCACTTGTCAGTCTAGGGTGTTTTGAGATATTTCTGTTCTGTAAAAATTTCACTGTGAAAACGTATGTGAAGTGAGCTAGAAGTGAGCTGTCATTCCACTTGTCGGACCTTAGTGAAGTGAGCTGTCAGTAGTGTCAATCAGGTGGAATGACAGCGCATTTCTCCTAAGTTTTTACGATGTGTTTTTTACAAAATGTATCGGCGGGTTGTCTTTCTGTGTTAGGGTATTTTCGTGTAGAAATTAAATTCATCATGCATACTTCTAGTATTGAATTTCTATAATTCATTGTTATTGTGAGTATCTGAATTCGAACCAATAGTTCTGCTAGTAAAAAAAAACCTTGGCTTTTATTTAGACGCGATCTGTATTGTAAATGAATGGCGCTGTATCGTGATTTCTGGTAAAATTTGGAAAAGGCTTTTGTCCAGTAGTTGTGTTTGAATGGCTTTTGGACCCACGGATTATGTTGCGACCAAACGTTTCAAATTGAAACTACTGGAAACGGAATAGACCGACAATTTATTTAAAGATTTTCTGAAAACGCCACGCTGCCATGCCTGTTTAAGTGTGCATACGTACGAGCGATATGCGTTGTTGACACAGGCAACTGCAACCGTCGACGCGTATCGGCGACAGGCCGCGACGTGTGTCGGCGACAGGCCGAAACGCGTGTCGGCGGCAGCAACCGACAATTATTCCACTCATATATTAGAGCACCGTACGCGTGCTAAGATTAAAGAGATATATAATTATGTTGATATGATAAGATTATACACACTAAGACAGCCATAGCTTTTCTAGCATAAAGTTACTTGCAGAAAAATCATTATGAGAAGAAAAAAAAGTCATAAATTAACTTTTTATTCCAGTCTATTTTCTATTTAATTCCAAGACTGCACCCGCCAGAACCATCCCTCCCATTACCGCTAAGCAGCCGCCATTTTGTCTTAAATGTCAGTTTAATTCAATTGTAGAATAGGTACCCAAAATCGCGGGTTTTGACAGTAAATAACTGCCGTAACACGGTGTCATTTGCCGAATTGCAAAATGTAAAGGGTAGTGCCGTATTTCGTTAGACAATACGCGAAATTTATTTTGAATAATGTAATTGTCATTTTCACGTAATTAGGGTTGTGTTGGGTAATGTTGATTACGCTACTAGAAAATTTACAACTGATATTGATCAGTTGTAAATTTTCTAGTGGCGTGGCGTATTTGGTTCATAATTTTATAATTTATACGTAATGGTAACAAAATATAAGTGCCTTTAATTATTGCATTTGTTATTAAGCAAACTTCAAATTGTATGAAAGTAGACAGCCATTGGTAACTGCTTTCAAATGGGTAGACTAGCATCGCCCCGCGGCTTCACCCGTGTAAGTTTTGACCTCGTGGGAGTATTGGGATAAAAACTATCCTGTCCTTTCCCGGGACTCAAACTATCTCTATATCAAATTTCATCTAAAGCGGTTCAACGGTTTAAGCGTGAAGAGGTAGCAGACAGATAGAAAGACACACTTTCGCATTTATAATATTATGACTCCTTCAAACAGGCGCGACACGCGATAAAATCGAGTGCGACACAAAGGCACCATAAGTCGCGCAACGAGTGGTGCAATTGAGTCGCGCGCGATTCGCGTCACGCGTCGCGCCTGTTTGCAGGAGCCTTTAGTATCGATTCCAATTATGTACCTTTAGTTTAGGCCCTAATAATCTAATTTGTTTAGCCTATGCTGTCCCACTACTGGGCTCCCAAGTCCTTCCAAGAACTCTTTCCCGCGGCACCTCGAACCAGCCCTCGCGGTAAATTTAATCCTACTACCAACTTAATATTATAAACTAGCTTCTGCCCGCGACTTCGTCCGAATTTCTTGTTACTCCGACCCACCCCGTCGCATCGCATCGCCTGCTCGCGCTATTACTTCGTATTTGCTTAGCGTTCTTTCTGACTTTTTTCTTTTTGCTCGACTCCTAAAGGTGTTCCAGAGATTAGCGCGTTCAACCAAACAAACTCTTCAGCTTTATAATATTAGTATAGATTTAAAAGTTTATGTTCGGATGTTTGTCACTCAATCATACTGCTGTTACTTTTATCCCGATATTTCCACGGGATCGAGATTTATGCGGGTGAATCCACAGGGCGTTACTAATAAATAATTTCAATTTCATTCGTGATAAATGCGAAGATAGAATAGTTTTCAATTTGACTGCATTTTTAATACAATTTAAATGAGAACAATTAAGGCACTATTGACAACCATGCCGAAACATACCTAACCATGAAAAATCAGCATGGTTAATTGCTCACAAGCAATCGTCTCACTACGCAACTACGCGCCCCATAGCGTGTCCCAACCCTAAACGCTCAAAGTCCCAATTTCGGCAACAGTCGGTAATTATTCAGTCCCATCTAACAGCCAAGTGTTTGTCCCTTTAATATAATTTCTCTGGATCGGCACAACTTTGGGACAGAGACCAATGGGTTTATTGCTCTGAAAAAGTTTTATCTGTGCATCTCTGGCGTTTTGTTTGACTCCGGAGTCTTTTAAAAAGGCAAGCGTGAGTTGAATTTTAAACGAGCAAATCCGAGTTGATTTTCTTTTTGTTTGAAAGTGTTTAAATGGTTGAAAGAGTTCTTTGTTTGTGAAGTAGTACCTAGTGAAATTGATTATCGTTTAAGGCTCCTACAAACAGACGCGACACGCGATATAAGCACGCGACACAAAGGCACCGCTCGTTGCGCGACTTGCGGTACCTTTGTGTCGCGCGCGATTTTGTCGCGTGTCGCGCCTGTTTGAAGGAGCCCTTAGTTTGTACTAATAATAAAGTTTGTTAGTTTAAACATGCTAATCATTGGAACTACTAGTCGGTAATAAAAAAAATATGTTTGCATTTGATAGCCCAATGCTTGAGAAAGGCTACAGGCTACTTAACATCACGCTAGGGCCCTTAGGAGCCGAGCAAAAGACAGAAAAAAGGCTAAGCGAAGACGAAGTAATAGCGCGAGCAGGCGATGCGATGCGACTGGGGTGGGTCGGGCGAAAAAGAAATTTCACGCGGACGAAATCACTGGCAGAAGCTAGTTTTTAATATAAGCCTTTAAATGGAAAAATGCCTGATTACCTACCTAGTCGAAGTTTGTTTAAGAGAGGCGTTTTTAGGTAAGCTGTCTGCTTAGTTTTTTCCCAAATATGCTGGGGTCGGCTTTCAGTCGTTTGCAATTAGCCTGTGGGACAAAATATGACAGGGAAAAAAAGAAGAGTAGGTATCTTCTTTGTGAAGAGTAGGTATCCACTAAGAAAGGATTTTTCGAAATTCCACCCCTAAGAGGGTGAATGGGGGGAAGTCGCGGGCAGAAGCTAGTGTGAGTATAACTTGCTAACAAGGTCTCAACAAAAAAAATTCATAAAAGCTCGGGGTTACTAAGTGACTGATCCCCAAAAAGAACTTTTTAAATCCATTTTTTTAACAAAACTTTTGTTGAAAACAATGTTCCCCATTGGGGTGGTCGAAAGACAATGTATTTTTTCGTCGACACTTTAAAACTTAAAGGACTTAAATGAGTTTGTACTTTTTGTCCCACGTTTGAAGGGACAGGTGTATTATGACTCCGATAAGTAAATTATTTTATTTAGGAGTTTTCTTTTTAAAAGGAACTCAAGAGCCTTGTTGATCATGTCTATGGTTTGATTGTTACAAGAGTTGATGAGATACATAATGAAAAAACTGATATTGAATAATGCTTGCACTGACTGTACAGGTCCACTCAAATCTGTGTGGTACTTTCCTCAAAAGACCATTTCAGACATAAATCTACAAGGTCTTCACATGATCTGACCAATATTATGTCTGGGACTTTAAAAGAGACTGTGACCCTTGAGTTTGTTTCGGCCTTTCTTCTCAGAGTAGTCAGATAGAAAACGCCGACCTCATCTAGCTTATTTTTTATATTATAACATGTAAAAGTGATTTTGATATCCTATTTACATTAAATCTTCTGAGCGTATTGATGGCAAAAAGTTTAAAAATGTTTGGCCCAAAGTTCAGCTGCGCGGACTCCGCTCATTGACGCAGTCATAAGATCATCACAGTACAGATGACAGGGCATGCAGCGCAGGATGGAAGGTGGGCCATTGTCTATGGGGAGATGTCATAAACACACTAGAAATCTAGGCTGTTCATAAATCCTTATCTGTGGAGATCCCAAGTCGACCGTCTTTGTTCCGGTCGACAGAGATGTCTTAGGTAGAAACAACTTTTTCTTGCAACTTCTGACGGTTATAAATGCTTTGTTAAGGGTATATTTTATTTTTACGCGTAGCATGACAACCATAGAAACGGGTTTTGTCGATGGATGAATAGACCAAATGAGAGATTTCCTAACCATGGCGATGAAGATAAGAAAACTTTCTATTCTTCAGTCGACAAAAGTCTGCAATGTCAAGCATGACCACCAATTTTTCTCTACTTTTAACACTTGGGGTAGAAAAATTTCTTCTGAACAAACGTTAAATTAATAGTCTACATCACATTGAACTTAGACAAGAATCTATATTGATTTTCAAATTTGCTCCCCGTTGCTATGGAAAGAATAAAATATGTATCCGTCTTCTTTGAAACGCGAGTTTACGGGTCGCCCCGTGCTCGGGCAGAAGAGTTGTCGAGTTGGATAGAAAGAACTTATTCTGTTCTTGGTAGAATGGAGGTTTTCGTGAAAATTTACGACACCAGTTGGCACCACTTTGACAAAAGGTCTTCCATTTCGACAATAAATATAAAATTTATGATGACGTTCATCATTCGATTCATTCATTCGATCATCATTCAGTCATGACTAAAGAAAATATAGGCTCTTTGACAGATGCCTGGACCTGACGTGTCAGTGCTGGCACCTAGCGAACGTTATTTCAGAAAACCCTCATTGAGATAGAATTGGTCATGCTACGCGAGCAGGTATATTCAATGAAACAAGACGTAGCTGCGGGGTAATTACCCTGATATAAGTGTAATAATGTTTAATAATATGTAATTAATATAATTTAATGTGTTACGCAATTGTTGTTGTTGTTGTGTTGTTGTTATTGTTGTTGTATGTTGTTGTTGTTGTTGTTATTGTTGTTGTTGTTGTTGTTTTGTTGTTGTTGATTGTTTATCAGTAGGAATGGCTTTCATTTTGACAGTTCAACAATGTTCATTGCGTTATTCATGTGGTTGAGCAGACAAATTTTTCAAACATATGTAGCAATGGATTAACAATATCCATAAAATGATTCAGATTATGATTGGTAGTGTGTCGCGCAAATAGGGTGCTGTTTGTAACACTTAAGGGATGACCTTGAGCATGCTGCCCCGTACTAACTTACGACGAAACGACGAGAGAGAGAGGGACGAGTGCGGGAGTGACATAGTGCTTTTCGCGATTTTTCGCGAGTTTCGGATTTTTATAAAATATTAAACGAAATAAGAGAAAAAAAAAATCAATACACATTGTTAAATACGTCATCACGTATTTTTTGGTATAAAACTCATGCCGAGTTATTGAGCCGTTATAGAGAAAATTTTCAATTTAGGTTGAAAAAGGACCTATTTGATACGATTTTTTGATAAAATTTGAGTAAGTTTATTAAAATTTTAAACAATACAATGTATTTGTAGTATAACATATTATATTTTTTATATTGAAAACGCACAAAAGCATTCATCTACAAACTTCGTTAAACACACGGATTTTCTGGATTTCAGCGAGGTAATCCCCAGAATGCTTTTAATCATTTTAGGAACCTTATAGTGGACTAGCAGCGCCTCGCGGTTTCACCTGCGTAAGTTTCGGTCCCGTGGGAATATCGGGATGAAAAGTATCCTATGTGTTAATCCAGGAAATGGTCTATCTATGTGTCAATTTTCATCCAAATCTGTTCAACAGTTTATGCGTGATTGAGTAACAAACATCCAAACATCTTCACAAACTTTATTAGTGGGATAGCATACATATTTTGTTCACGAGGCTTACTTCTAAAGCTTACCTTTGAAAAAAGTATTGTACCTTAAAAAACTAGAATAAGGGGATTTGTAGTGTCGATAAATAATCAGGATTGTGTTCATTGTGTCTATAGACACTATTGTGCGTTACATAATCAAATCCCCTTTGTCAGACATTTCTTTTTACTATCGTATTTTTATCTCACGAAGCGACGCGCGCTTTACTTGTGTTAGGTAAGGTAAGGTGGCGTTGTGAATTTATGCGTGAAGACGGGTAGTGTGAGCACAGAAAGGTTCTGCAGGCAGGCGCGACGCGACAGTGTGACGCGACTCTACTCGAACGATTTGCATGAAAACTTCATGGAAATTGTTCCATTAGAGTCGCGTCGCACTGTCGCGTCGAGCCTTAACACAAGTACCCACCCACACACACACTTCCGACTTCGCCATTATTGTCTAGGGACGGTACCGAGAGCTCCTGCGCTGTCACACACATTCACAGCTTGTTTGAACACTTGGGAACCACAAGTAATGCGCGCGTCGCTTCGTGAGATAAAAATACTGTAACACCAGTGTTCGTTCTCTTTATCAAAATGCTTCATCACATTCCTTCACTGACTTCTCATATTGTTTATCCTTTATTAAAAGTAATTAATTCTAATCCTTTATTAAAAGGGCTAATTTCGTAACAGACCATCAGTAGCAATGGGTTTCATTTTGAAAGTTCTACAACATACATTGCGTTGTTTACGTTGTTCAGCAGACACATTTTTCGAACATATGAAGTAATGAATTAGCAATATCCTTCAAAATTATTCAAATTTAGAGTCTGTTACGCAATTAAGGTGCAGGTTCTTAATAAGTTGGTATTTACAATCTAGCCTCGTCATCACTCTCCTATAAAATGCGTGCCACGAAAGATGAGACTTGACACACCACGTGGTTTGACTTGCGCAGAACACGATTTTAGGTATCTTTAGCGGTATGAGGTCTGAGTGCGGGACGGGACCGGACGTCATAGGGGCAGCGGAAAGAGCGGGGGAGGCGGGGTCAAGTCTCATCTTTCGTGGCACGCATTGTACTTAAGGCTCCTGCAAACAGGTGCGACGCGCGACACGAACCGCGCACGACACAATGGCACCGCTCGTTGCGCGACTTGCGGTGCCTTTGTGTCGCGCGCGATTTTATCGAGTGTCGTGCTTGTTTGTTAACCCACTTTATTTCAGGTCGGCGCAACATGACTTTATCTTCCATAATTCTCTATCAGTCGTCATCTCGGCAGTCACCCCCTTTCTAACCATATCAACATTCACACATTCCATCCATCGTTTCTTTGGCCTTCCCCTACTCTTATAGCCATCGAAATTCGTGCTCTAAACTTTCCTTTCAGACTAATTGTAAACTGATTTTTTACGTGATAATTAATTTAAAACACTTAGGCCTGATTTTTCAATGGACAGATAATTTTTATCCGTGGAATAAAATTGACGTCTGACAGATTTTGTACGGAAGAACTGTCAAAAATTCAAAATTCGGATAAAATTATCTGGCGTTGGAAAAATCAGCCCTTAGAATAATGTTTACGTCTCTTTACGATGATAAACTTATCTATTCCTTCATAAAGTCTTCTCTTTACGAAGGAGTACCTTAGTTAATTAAATCAATTAACTTTCGTTCTCTGCGTTCCTTGTCAGCACCTAAAATGTTGACAAGCCGTCGTTCAGGAATTAGCATTAATAAAATTATGAATGTTAACTCGTTTAATTTTGTCTAATTTACCTGTAGTTAGGAGGTATTCGAAGTTGTCTTACCTGTAAATAAAACAAAGGAAGGTTATTAAATAAAATCCACACTAATATTATAAATTCGAAAGTAACTGTCTGTCTGTCTCTATGTTACCTTTTCACGCCTAAACCACTGAACGGATTTCGAAATAATTTGGCAGAGAGATAGATTGCATCCCGGGGAAGGACATAGGATAGTTTTTATCGCGATACTTCCACGGGATCGACACATAAGCGAGTGACACCACGGGGCGCTGCAAGTATTCTATAATTTAAATTGAATTGAATGTATTCTTATATATTTGTACCCCCATCTAATAATGTTTCATGCTGAATTATACTCGAACGCAATGTGAATGGTTACTGAATAAAAAAAATAAGATTGAACGTCGACAGAGCACCACAATATTAAATGAAATCGCTGAAAAAACAGACGACTTTTTTTAATGTGCGTATCTATGTCGTAAAAGAAATTTGGCCAATGTCCTCCAAAGGTCAAAGGCGAAAAACCCCATTGAATACTCTTATTTTTCTTCATCTTATTTCTTATCTTGACTTTGAGATGTATTTACAAGAGCCAAAGCTTCACATAAATGTTTTTATGGGGTTACTCCCAACTTTTGTGAGGACATTGCCAATTTTTTACAGCTATTATTCTATGTGACCTTCGTATAGCATTTTTTATAAGTTTTGACCTTCATAAAACATGGTGAATTCTTAAGCAAGTCGAGAGGAAGTTAGTTGTTTAAGGACAAAAAAATTGTGGTGTAAAATAATTATACTGGTCCCTCTCATTAACTTTGCATGTTGTCATGCTTTTTACCCGATTGGGCCTAGCTAAAAGGAGGGTAATGAGCTTAACTTTGAATGTGACTACGTCATTTCAGATAGACCATTGCTTAAAGAAATTGTTTCTTTACTGAAGAAATAACCGATTTAAATAATTTTATTTTCGAAATCGGTGGCAAAAAACGATAATACAAAACCAAATTCACCTACTTCCGAAATTAAAATATTTTTTTCAATTTGTATTGTTTTTTTGGAAGCCGGTTGTTTTTTTTTATAACACAGTTTTATTTTTTTATTTTTTGTTGTGGACCTTACCTCGAACAAATTCGTATACGTTCACTTGCTAAGTAGCATTGACAGAAAGTTATTATAACATCATAAATATACTTACACGAAGTGAAAATACGTATTATTGAAGCTAATTCAAAAACCGAATACCAGAGGGGCAATTCTTGTAATTTTAACAGTTTCCCTGTCCCATGAATCATATATCGTCGCTGCGCGTGCGAATCCGCGTAAGAGCAACTTGTAAAGACCGCGTATTTGCTTTTTGATGATTTTACAGGAGGAAGAAAAAACTTAATATCTCAGCGATTTCAATTCCTATTACCGACTGAACTTAACAGCTAGTTCTTTACAACTTTCTTTATTGGAAAATAACGTAAATTTACTCGTAGTTGGCTTAGATTTTGTGCAAAGTCACTTACGCGGTTTTGTTTTAACTAATTACAAAAATAAGTAGACTTTTATTAAAGGTACGCGGTTTTGAAATAAAACATTTTAGTAAAGGGTTGTATTTATTACTAGAAAAATCAAATCAAAAACAATATAATCTAACAAAAATATTTATTATCGAAATCAGTTTACAAAAGGATATTCCTTTTGTAAGGATATACCTATTCATAATCTTTAATAGAGATCGTATTACAAGAGTTCAGACTTCTTATGCCAGAGATCAAAATAATCATCTAAAACTAAAAAATAATAAGTATTTATTATTACTTAAACATCATGCATAGGTAGGTACATACATACATACCTAATGAAGAAAAGAAAAAAAAATATAAAAATAAAAAACTTGGAATAACAAAAATAAACCTTCTCCTAGGTTCTTCCATAATAATCACAAAACTTTCTTCACAAAATCTTGCGTCAGGTACTTCAATCTTTTTAATTACAGTTTTCATAAACAAATAATAATCATAACAACAATAATCTGTATGGTACTTGCTCTTAAGTTCTAATTAAATTCTGTTAATCACAGCATTTCACAGTCAAAATAGTAACTTAAAATTATGTATTTGAAAGGTAAATTATCATAAAAAGTATGGCAGTCTTTAGGTATGACATTCTTTAGCTCCTGTAGGTGATCATACTTTGTCTTGGAAATTGGTTGCCGATTCATAAAGCGAAGGCGTAATCAAAGACGTAATCTTCCTTGGTCTTCTAGGCAATGGGACAAAATCATCTGAAAAGTGTAGTTTATATTCTATGGTGCCATTTGGATTATATCTCAGTGCTTTTATATCAATAACACAATGATCACCCGTTCCTCGGCCAGGTCTTATTGATTCGTAAATCAGGTAATCTTTAAGACCAAAGTCTTTAAAAAACGTATAATCAGGTGTAATAACTTCATAAGGACTTGGTACTTTTCTGGCCTCCTTTGTTATTGTAGCGTATTGTGAGGGTAAAAATATTTCCCGATTTTTCAACTTCCTCTCAATACTGAATCAACTTCCATCTGCGTGTGACCTTTCTCCAAGTACTTCTGAGTTATTACTACGTTTCTAGCTATAGCCAAGTGCAACAATTTTTCTTGCTGGCTTAGGATCGTTCTGAAAAAACTTTGTGCCCTCTTTTTTAAATCCAATGTACTCTTTTCCCATCATTCTCTGTCTCTTATTTTTCATTCTCATCCAATTATTTTTATCTCCTTTGCGTTTTATTACATTTTTTTTATTTTCTTCTATTTCCCTTTCGGGAAACCACTCTATACATTCGATAATGGCTTTATTTTTTATGGCGATAATGGCTTTAAGTTTGTAATGTCTGATAAGTTGACAAAAGAATGATCATCAGACGTAAAATCAATATCATTAGTGTGATTTTCTGCCACATCATTAGATTTAGTCGGTGTAGGAATATTATAACCATTTTGCATCGATTCTGGAGGGTCCACAATCGTCGTAAGTGTAGTAAACTCGGATGTTAAATTCTCAGACAAAAGTATCTCTGGTGTTAAATGTTGATTCTCAGAGAAAAGTGTCGACACTGGTTGTATTACTGCTTGGTTTTCATAGTTTAATATATTTAATATTTCTCTCTTCTTCTGTAACAATATTTTTCGCCTTTCAGATAGCTCTCGCAAAGTTACGACGTTTTCATCAGTATCCGCATTTTCTAAAACAAAGTTATCTTGGTCCTCCATCATTTGGGTACTTAACTTGAGAATACAAGGATTTTAATTCTAAAAATAAGAAATAAATAATTATTAGTTTCAGTAAAATGCAATACCGCGTAACTTAACAAAACAAATAAATCAAGCGATGTCAAGACCGCGTAAATACTTGTTAGGGGTTATATTAGCCAGAACCATTAAATTAAAACAGAATTACATGTAATTTAAATATTCTGGCATGAACACATTATAAACGAAAAATAATAAACAATTAAAACATACTTACATGGTGGTTAATTACAACAAAATAATTATTTTCGGGAGCGTGTGTGCTTCCGCGTTACATTTTTCTAACGGCCGTAGTAAATACGCGCACTTGCTTCCAACTTCAGGTCTCCTACTGTTCCGCGGTATTGTTTCGATAGCAAAACTGACGTTTCTCATTGGATAATTCAAATCAGGTGAAGACTATATAAGCCAATAGGCGTTTAGAATCGGCTAGCACGATATTTGAATTTTGCGCGTTTTGCTGTTACGCGGTATTTACAGACTGCTCTTACGCGGTTTCGTACGCGCGGCGACGATATGACTCATGTTGATTGTTTAACTATTGTGTCTATGGACAGTTAAGTTGTTAAGAACGTTCACAGTTTGATCGAAGAGAGATATTTTTGACAGATTGAGACTGATCAATCTGTCAAAAATACCTCTAATTTCACTACATTTTTGACAAGTTTTCGACATTGATTGTCGCTGAGAAGCGATTGCGACTAGATTTTGAACATTTTAATTACGGGAATTGTCCTTCAGATGTCGTGTTTAATTAAGGAATTGACGAGCTTTCGAAGTAAGGAATCATTAAGGTGGCCATAGTGAATTTGGGCCCTGTTTAAAAATGACGGAGTTCTGAGGTACCAATGATAAAAAATACAACCGAATTGAGATTCTCCTCCTTGTTTTGAAGTTGGTTAAAAAGTAAAGAAATCATCGTGGATGCAATTGAGATTCATTGAAACTACAATAAATAAGTATTGTTGACATTACATTCCGTAATCCAATAAATAATATGTTATTTAATGAAACCCTAGAACAAGATAAAATAAAATAAAAAAGATACGCTATGGTGAGACAGCCACTACATTTCAGAAGACTCAATAAATAAACTTGTTTATGTTAGAAGGAACAACTTCCACGTGATGTCAGCAAATTCATTGGGTAAATAATAGTCTTTACTAAAAAAAAAGTCTTGGAGAAATAATGATCTAACTCCACTGAAAGATACGACGACGTATCGATAAAGTTGGTTGTAAGAAGGCTTTTGTTTTAGGTTATTAGGCAGTTTTGGGTCTTGGGTAAGATAGGGTATCCTTTCTTTTGACGTTGGTAAATTTTATTTTTCAAGGAAAATACAATCTCTATTTTCATGAGGGTGTTTTGTGCATATGGTATGGCATCCGCTGACCCGCCTCGATAATTTGTCGCTCGTGTATTCGAGTACCTACGGTGCTAAAGTACACGAGCAGCATATTGTCGACGGCTGCCG
The DNA here is from genome assembly GCA_963855955.1 of Luperina nickerlii. Lineage (NCBI taxonomy): Eukaryota > Metazoa > Arthropoda > Insecta > Lepidoptera > Noctuidae > Luperina > Luperina nickerlii. Next base: position 4,701,544 of record OY979684.1, on the reverse strand, counting down.
CCCGTTTCGCTCGGCTGTATACAGACTAAGCTGCAACCCATCTTTTTGGCATAACCTTTTCCATAGACAAGAAATAAGAAAGGTGCAACCTTTTCTTACAAAAACTACAAGCTTTAATACCAGGAATTATAAATGTGAAAATTTATGTGTTGATACCAAAGTCATGATGATAAATTGAAAGTTCTAGGTAACAGTAATGTGTTTAAACCATTCATCTTCCTAACTGTCGTTAAGATAACGAAGACATTGTCGTAGCGTAGCTTCTATATATTCTTGATCTAAGTCAGAAGCCTTTGTTGACGAACTATGTAGGATCATAACAGGGGTAAAGGTTTAATAGGTCGAGAAACTTTCAAACACATTCGATATCATAATCGTGCAAACTTTTTCTTAAAAAAAAAATTTCAGGACTGCAAGAAAAATGAATGTTACAGCTTTTGAAAATACGATCAATACGATACTATGACATTTTCATCAACATCTGCCTAACTTTTTTCCAACTATGTTGGGGTCTGCTTCCAGTCAAACTGGATGCAGCTGAATACCAGTATTTTACATAGAGCGACTTTCTATCTGACCGCCAATACCTCCTGATAAGACTGGTTGTCAGAATTTCGGGCTTCTGACGACCCGTAACGACTGTCAAAGATCCAAGAATAATAGCCGGAACCAACGGCTTAACGTGCTTTCCGAGGCACAGAGGGGTCTCGGTATATAAAGATGATCGCCTTATCAATATCAATACACATGAATAAAATAACAACTTTGAGAGTATATACCTACGATACATAAAAAAAACGTTTTTTTTTTTAATTTTTGTCTGTCTGTTTGTTCCGGCTAATCTCTGAAACGACTGGACCGATTTCGACGGAACTTTCACTGACAGATGTTATGGAGTAACCTATAGCCTACTTTAAGCAACGTAGCACGTTCCCGTTGGATATTTTCCGACATCCACGGGGTGAAGTTGCGGGGCTAGTAGATAATTTATGTCTGAAATCGCCAACAAGCTCGTCTTGAGCAAGCGTGGTGATCAATGCTTGTGCCTTCTCTGTCTGAGAAGAGACCTTTAACCTACAGTGGGACAATAATAGACTGGTTTTATTATTATAGCAACAGAACTCTTTTAAATCTTCTTAAGGGGACTACATGATCTAAAGGACCTAACCTAACCTAAACCTAACCTAAAGCGCGATCAATGTCGGACTGCATAGAAAAGAATGAGAAGCGCGATGACACAACGCTGGTAATTTATTGCAAAATATGAAGCACTTATGTTATTACAAAAAATCTATTGTTCGGACTAATAAATTAAAACACTAGTGTTTTAGTATGTTGCTTGTAAAATAATCTGACAAAAAATCATAATGATTGTATGTATGTTAGTATGGTTTTTATTGTAAAAAGAAAGTTTTTAGAGGTATCTTCATGATTTTTATCTATCGTATCAAATTAGTTGTATTAGGTTTTCAATACACTGTACCTAGCATACTATATCCTGAAGAATATCATATATTTTTCCGATTTTGTTTACTGTAGTCGATCATAATTATACTTTTCGTGCTTCAAAACTTGCGTTTTTTGCGTTTAGGTCCTGTAATCCCCTTTAATCTGGTCATAGTCTCAAAGAAAAAGAAGGACAACAAAACAACAAATAAAAATACAATAAAATTTACTGCCTCACCAAATAGGGCCACCAAAAAAGAAGTCGACCGCGACTTCACATAATTGTGGCAAAAAGTCCCAGAACCCAACAAATACAAAGTGCGGGGCATAAATTCACGATGTTCTGTTGTTTTTTTGCCGACCGTACACAAGGAAACGGGGGTTATTTTTCATTGCGGCCCCTATATTACGTTTTGACTCCGGCCATGTTTGTTTAGGATGGAAGAAGGGACATACGAACATACAGCCTCAGTAGGTAGGTATTTGAATTTTGGCATTTTGGTCCTATAGGTAATTTGAATTATTCATAGAGAAGTTAGGTTAATAAATGTATCTAATGCTAATTTATTTTCGTGTAGTTATACATTATACATCGTGTGTCAGAAAGGTTCTGGTCATTATTAGTATTTAAGGGGAACCACCATCATCATGATGAGACCAACATTTTAACTACCCACTTAATTGTAACTACCCACCTAACTAGTTATTTTAATTTTTCCTTAAATTGCAATAGTAATGTTATTTTTTTTTTCTCTTTGTTTTAAATTAAAAATATAATGTTAATTTCTTACATAATAATAGGACACAATTTTAATAATTTGAATAATTTGTTTTGTATGCCTAAAAGGCGGGACATAGCTGATCAACATCACTGTAATTCTTAACACCTGTATGTATTTCTGTACCTATGATCCACAATAAACATGATTGATTGATTGATTGATTGAACATCGTAAACGTGGAAAATTAATCAGCCGCCCCATACATTCGGGTCGAGTAGGTATTAAAGTTTTGTATGGGACAGTTGATAATTTTTTCGCGATTATAATGTTGGTCCCATAGAGAAAGTTGTTCACTTTGATGGTCTGTATCTCACCCTTAAATAAAAATGACCACAACTATCTGTATAAGACAGGGATAGATGAAAGTGTCTATTTTAAAATGTTAGCTACTCATTTTGTGTTGATTTTTTATTTTGAAAGGCATCTTGCTAAGTAATAACAGCCGCACGGGTCGATTGATCAGGTTAAGCTACGCTTGCCGTGGTTGTTCCGTGGATGGGTGACCATCTTTATATATCAAAACCCCTCCGTGTCTTGGAAAGCACTTTAAGCAGTTGGTCTCGGCTGTCATTCGTGGATCTTTGTCAAGAAGCCCGAAAGTTTGACAACCAGTCTTATGGAGGTCAGATAGGCAGTAGCTCCATATAAAATACTGGTCTTCAGCTGCATCAGGTTAGACTGGAAGCCGACAGATGATGATGAGCTACTCATTTGGTTTATCAACACTACGTACTATACACGACGTAAGTATACAAAAGGAGTATGTAAGGTTGGTAGCAGGTAGTGTTCTGTAGTTTTTCCGTATGCAAAAAATTCTTCCCATGGGGGTATCCCCATGGGAATAATGCGTGATATTATGTATCGTCATAATCAGCCTAAAATGTTCCCACTGTTGAGACACAGTCCTCTCGGTGATGGAGAGTGGGTCGTAATCCACCACGCGGGCACAGTGCGGGATGGTATATGTCCCATGTCTTGGAAGGTTTGGTTCTAGGACATGCCAGTTTCCTCGCGATATTTTCCTTCACCATTTTGAGAGCAGTGGTGATGAAATAATTTACACAAAGTAAAGCGCTTGTCAGGGTTCGAACCTACGACCTATAACTCGTAAGTCGCGGCCGTTATCACTTGGCCACCACTGATTATTAGATTATATAATTATGTACCTATATAGGTACATATGTAAATATACAAAGACGTATTTATGCTATTTAACAGATTAGCAAGTAAGTACTTTTCTTGTCTCCGTAAGTAAATTAAACGGGTAAAACTAAGGAACCCTTCAATTTTTTTTTTCTTTTTTTTTTTTGCTTGAGTACGTATAGATTTTATGGTATTTGTTGGTATCAATCATCAATTGCGGAGTCTAATACGACAAGCAATTCCTCGTTTAAGAGGTGAATCCATACCATAATATAAATTGTACAGTGCAAGCACAGCACAATTTTCATATCAATATGTCAGCACGTTACCTGTGCCGCTAGTCAACAGGAAGTGCTATTGCGAGCTCTCCGCGATATTAGCGCCTCCTCAGTCCAACCGGTTAGATCCGCTTATGGGAAGCCGGCTGAACCTATTCGCAACCACGTAAAGGAGCAAAGCACCCTCTGTGATGATGGAGTCAGAAGTCGATGACTTGATGATGTTGGTAGACCGTTGACCGTCGTCCAAAGGTCGTGTTTACAGGAACAACCACTGCTATGTTCGCAACGTGATTGGATCCCGCTGATCCGGCTCGAAGGACCGTTAAGATGTATGGTTAGGGAAATTACACCTTGAGTTGATGCTGATATTTTTAATTGTTTATTGATAAAAGTCTGATTGCATGATAGATGAGTGCACGCCGTACGAATGCTATTCATGTACTAAGTTGGCCGGCCCGTCAAGTAACGTACTGACATATTGATATGAAAACTGTGCTCTGCTTGCACTGTACAATAATGCACTCGTGTTAATCGAAATATCCATTTTTATTTATTTTTGCCTCATCATCATCATCAGAAGCACTCTTGTTCCTCTCAATAGTGGGTGTGGTCTTTCCCCCATTTGACGTAACATGACTGTCAATTCGGTAAGTAGGGGGTCACTTGCTAAAACAGCATGAAACGAAAACATGTCGCCTCGGTGATGACTGCAGTTCTGTGCCATGTTGTGTCATGCTTCCCTGGTATGCGCAAGTCTCATCCAGGTATTCCCCGCGATTTATATTTTTCCCTAAGGTGGTATAAATCCTCCTTCGCAATGATTTCTACTATTACTTTTGTTTCAAGCGCCGTAGCTCATTTGTTTACTATTACAAACTCTATGTTATCTCGCAGATCTGGGCCAAACATTACACTCGGTCCCAGCGGTCTATAAACCAGGGTATTGGGGCAAAGCGCCCTTCAACTTAGCTGCCTTCACTTAACTCCCTAAGTTACTACCTGGTGGCAATTAACTTTGACTTCCATTAGTACTTGCTTGCTTTAGTTTTTACAAAAACACGCGAGAACGCCATACTAAGTTATGTAAAAAAGTTCCAGAATAAGTAATAGCTAAACGGGAGCTTGTGTTAGGTTTGGAAAGTATTGAGTTAGAGTGATGTATTGTTATGGATTTGATAGCCGAATTTATAATCTAGCTTTATTTAGCTTTTAAGTTTATAATAGCGTGTTTGACATGCTAATATTATGTTAGTTAAACTAATAAGCATAACAAAGTAATTAATAATATTATCAGTGACGTGTAATGCTTAGGCTTATGTTACACGGTGAGTTTTTAGTAAATTGCTGTCATTTCACTGATATTTTGAATTAAGATTTAAATCGTTAGATTTGCCCTCACCGTATTTTTGCCGCAGAAAATGTCAATACTAAGACGAGTGATTCGTATTTCTATGGCAGCATGCGACTTCAGAGGTGACAAAACGAAACACAACTAAAATATTTGAACGCAAATCATTTTTAAATTGCCGTTTGCTGTCTCACTAAGACGTTTCTAAGTGAAAGCAAATTAGATACAAAAGATTCAGAACCAGTGTTTTGGTACATCTTTGGGAAAGTATGTCAATCATCTTTTTAACGTATCAATGGCAAAAAGTTTAAACATTTTTGGCCCAAAATCCAGCTGCGCGAACTCCGCTCACTGGCGCAGTCATAAGATCATCAAATACACAGGTCATAGGGCATGCGACGCAAGATGGAAGGTGGGCCATTGTCTGTGGGGCGATGCCGCATACGCACTTGAAATCTGAGACTCCATCTGTGGATGTCACCACGATGGCAAATATAAGTTATGTCTATTAGTAAGCTGTTATAGATTGAGCCGATGGATATTATTTCCGTTCGCAAAACGGGCATATATAAAACACACCTTACACTTACATTAAACCGATTATAATTAATTTGAATCACATCATAACACGTAGTCCTATCATTAGGGATACATTTTTTAAATCACTCCGTCCTAAAATAGGATATTTTTCACCATTAAATGCGCCATAATATTTTTATTATACAAATTACCGTAATGGCAGGAAGAGAGTCGTGAAAAAAATGTGTTGTAAAAAACTAACGGCTGTAAATGGTTTTTGCTTTCCTATGAAGGTGTAATGCAAAGAGATTATTAATATTATTACATGGCATTACCATACGGTGGTTAGGCATGATAATGGTAGAAAGTTGTTTACTTTGATGGTATGTACCCTTAATTATAATGATCCTACAATGAAATAAACGAAATACAATTTTAATTTCTGAAAATAAAGGGCCGTACGCAAAATACGCGCATTGACGTGGAGTTGTGGACACCAGCCCGTATTACCTATTACCTACTTAATAAGGGCCTTATATGACAATGATGATGATGATGGCGCGGTCACTGTCGGACTGCATAGAAAAGAAAGAGAAGTGCGATGACAACGCTGGTAATTTATTGCAAAATATAAAGCAATTATTTTATCACAAAACATCTATTTTTGGGACTAAAAAATTAAAACACTAGTGTTTTAGTATGTTGCTTGTAGAATAATCTGACAAAAAATCAGTATGATTGTATGTATGTGTACCCAGAGGAACCTGTTGAAAATCTCTTTCATCCAAAGTAGTTCTTTTTATACGATCAAATGAGCATTAAGGCTCCTACAAAAAGGCGCGACACGCGATATAATCGCGCGCGACACAAAAGCACTGCCCGTTGCGCGACTTGCGGTGCCTTTGTGTCGCGCGTGATTTTATCGCGTATCGCGCCTGTTTGAAGGAGCCTTTATGAGTCGTGCAATATAAATACGAATTTGCAAACTATTACCAAATGTGTGTGCACTTATACAACTGCCCTTACCACTTCTGGGAATACATCCGCGTGATTTTACGCTCTTACAAAATATTACAACAATTCGCTAGACCCACATAAAGTTAAGTTTTCCACACGACGAACTACAATACGTTTTGCATAAAAACAATTTAAATTTCAAAACATTGTAGCTAAAAGGAAGTGGAAACAGACATATCATAACATTTCGTGTGTGAAAGACATTTGAATGTTTACAAAGTACGGCTTTACCAGCCTTTTTGGGCATGTCTGAGTAGTTTCAAACGTAATATTAAAGCTGAGCGCACATACTTGAAAAACAAGTTGAGGCTCATAAAAATTTTTGAGAGTTAAAATGCATTTTTCCTTTTCATGTAGGTATTCTGAAAAAAACTGTTGAGCTCGGCTTCATTTGACAGCGGAATTTTGACATTAGCAGAAGTGAGTTCATGGGTTTAACAGAATAGTTTGGCTGTTTCGCATTTCGGTCTTATGCAAAGCCGTAAAGTTTAATCTAGACATCCCAAGTCTTAAGTACAGTAGATTAAGTCACCACACACATGTTTATTAAGACGCGTCTTAAGATAGATGTGTGTGGTGACTTAGTGACTAAACACACTATGCCGAAGGTACGCGACCGAAGTTCGGCATGATTACGCCTGTAATGCTATTTAACGCAACGTAATTTTGGCATAATGTGTCGTCAGTAATCCAAATAGCATTGCAGGCGTAATCATGCCGAACTTCGATCGCGTACCTTCGGCATAGTGTGTTTAGACACTTAATCATTATGCAACAGTTTGGCTTAGTGAAGTATACTTGTCAACACGCACAAAAAAGTGAGATCGAAATAAATCCTTGTTAAGAACAGTGGCGGCTCAGTAATAAAGTCATTTTTTTTGTGTGGGAAATTATCAAACAACTTCTCCCGCTCTTGGGCAGAGCGGGAGGGCGTGTTAGTCTTTTACTGACTAAAACCCACCTGCACCCTACCAATGCGTAACACAGTATCAATCGGAATCTGAATCATTTTGAAGCAAATTGCTAATTCATTGCTTCATACCTAAGTTCTAAAAAGTTGTCTGATCAACACGTAAATAACGCAATGAATGTTATTGAACTCTCAAAATAAAACCGATTCCGATTGATAATGTGATACGCAATGAGGGTTTTCGTGAAAATTTACGACATCAGTTGGCACCACTTTGACCAAAATTTCGGACATGTCTCTTTTTTGTGATAACTTTGTTTGTAATGTTTTATAAAATTAATGAATAGAACTCACAAGCGCCTATTTCTCATTATGACCAAAAAAAACCACTTAATTATTTTTTATGATAAAATTATAAATCACCCATAACTTTTGAAATATTTCACGAATTATCTTCTTGTTTTTCCTGATAAACAATAATCTTAAGACACATAATACTGATTGATTTATATATTTTTTAAACGAGTTTTATGTTTGGGTATTGTTCTTGGGTCAGTTACATAGATTTATCTAAAAACATTAATTTTAGCATTAGCGGAGTAAATCAAGCAAAAAAACGATTCCAGCCATTGGTTTTAAGTGATTTATGTTGTCTATTTTTAAACACAGAATATCCAAATTTTTATCAAATATTTACAGATGGTTCCAAAGAAAATGATAATTCCGGAGCGGCTTTTTATGACCCTCAACAAAATATATCCATGGGTTTTAGTATTGACTCGAACGTGTCTATAATGTATCTTGAATTATTGGCAATTAGTGAAGCTTTATCATACATTCAATCAATAAATCATAATAACTTTCTAATACTAACTGACTCCAAGAGTTCTTTACAACATGTAGCTCGTTGTACCTCGACAATTCGAGGAACACCGATAGCATACACGATAATGGATCAGATTCTGGAACTACAACAGAATTCTAAATTAGTAATACTGCAGTGGATTCCGTCACATATCGGAATACATGGCAATGAGGTGGTAGATATTTGTGCTAAGAGGGCCTGTGTAGAGGGTACTCCGTTAGATATAGTACCAATTTTCTCAGATAACTTCTATATGGTTAAAAATACTGTCATAAATTGTGGAAAGAATTTCATGACGTGAGATCAAGAGAAAAAGGTATCTGGTACAAAACCATTCAGCCTGAGCCTCTAATCATTCCCTGGATAGATAACTGTTCACTGAATAGAAAAGATATTGTTACTGCCATGAGGCTTCGATCCGGTCACATCCCATCGAGGAAGTTTACGTTCCTTATGGGTATCACACCTTCACCTAATTGCGAGAAATGTGGAATAATCGAGGACGTACATCATATCCTGACCGAGTGTGAGCGGGGCGAACGCCTCAGGAGAAATGTTTTTGATACCCAAAATATGTTTGGAATTGGTACTGTTACGAGCTTGGGGTTCGTGACAATAAAAACTGCCGATTCAATCACCAAAACTTGACACTTTAATCACAACGCTAATTACAAGTCAAACACACTAATTAAGAAACACAATTTCACTTACTGATCACTGTTAAGTCGCACTTGAAGATCGCTTTCGATGTTATCGCTCGTATCGCTTATTCAAAACTATGTGTGTCTCGCGGCCCACCCGGCCTTATATAGTGCCGCAGAGCTAGTACATAAACATCTAGAACGTTCGAGTACATACCGGTCCCGACTGACTCGACGTCGATAGTTCTCGGAATTACTAGTACTTAGAAAAAGGTCAAGTAGGGTCAAGGTCCTAGTACCGAGGTACTAGTTCTGCTACCCGATACTAGATGGCGCTAGTGGTAACTAATGTCGCCATGTATCAAACATTATTTGCGGCGCGCAACACTGCCCCCTCCTTAGACATGCTCGTCCCGAGCATTATTGGCCCCATAATAACGCGCCAGTCGATCCACATGGACGATCTTAGGAGTACCTCTTGCACCTTTCTGTATCCGGTAGGTTACATCATTGATCTTTGTCACAATCCGGTACGGTCCGTCCCATTTAGCTTGAAGCTTAGGAGATTTCCCTTTGCTGCGGACTGGATTGTGCAACCACACGAGTGAACCTTCGTCGAACCCTTTATTATTCATTTTGCGGTCATAACGGGTTTTCATCTTCTCGGACATTTGCTGGCCCGATTGTCTGACGTGCTCGTAAATGTCATTCATCTTGCTCCGCAAGTCATTCGCATAATCGGTTACACTCCGTGGGGCATCAGGTGGTATTCCGGTGATCAGGTCAGCAGGCAGCCGTAATTCTCTTCCAAAGTTCGCGAGAGCTGGTGTCACCGATGTACTTTCGTGAACAGCGCTTCGATATGACAACAAAAACGGTTGTATGTGCTTGTCCCAATCTCGTTGCCGATTTTCTACAACTTTGGCTAGGTACCTCTCCAGTGTCTGATTAAATCGTTCCACCATTCCGTCCGATTGTGGGTGGTAAGAAGTCGTTCTTGTTTTATGAGTACCCATCACTCGACAAGTTTCCTGGAATATTTGGGACTCAAAATTCCTTCCTTGATCACTGTGAATCTCCAAAGGTACTCCAAAACGACAGAAGACTTCATGAACTAATCTATCTGCAATTGTCGAAGCTTCTTGATTTGGAATGGCGAAGACTTCCGGCCACTTAGTGAAGTAATCCATCACAACCATGAAATACTTGTTACCACTTTCACTTTCCGGAAACGGCCCCGCAACGTCAAGGGCTATCCTCTCCCATGGTGCACCAACATTATACAATTTTAATGCACCTCTACTTCGAGTCTGAGGTCCCTTTACAGCTGCACAATTTGTACATTTGCGACACCAATCCTCGACATCGTCCCGACAGTGGACCCAGTAAAACCGTTCTCGTATCTTCAGTAGAGTCCGTTTTACTCCCAGATGACCTCCTGAACAACCATTATGGTACAGCTGTAGAACATCCGGTACTTGAGCTTTAGGGACAACCATTTGCAAATGACAGCTATCTCCCCGAGCATTTTCCCATTTACGGCACAGGACTCCATCCTGAACCACCAAGCTGTCCCATTGAGCCCAATAGCTTTTTGTGACGGAACTCATCGCTGAGACGTCACTCCACCTGGGCTTAGGAGCTCTGGCCTTCATCCACTCCAGAATTGGCTTGATGTCCGAATCTTCCTGCTGTGCACGTTGTAGGCTCTCCTTCCACTCGTTGCTGAGGTCTGTCCTGAGCATCCTTACAGGTACCACTTCCTTAATTTCCTGCCTAGTACAGTGCTTGCAGTCTTCAGGACAAGGTCTTCTTGACAATGCATCTGTGTTGCCAAGAGACTTCCCGCTGCGATGTTTAACCACAAAGCCGTCCTGCTGCTGCTGGGCGGTGCTGTTAGCCGCACTACCCTCTCGAGTCCAGCCACCTTCCCTTTCTGCAGTTCGCTTAGGGCAACTGGATCGAAGGTGGCCCTTTTCCCCACAGCCGTAGCACCTAGGGCTGTATCCTTTCTTGCGGTTGCTAACTGTAGCCGCTGCAACCTCCCTGCTGCGATGGGAACGATGATCGTGCCGCGCAGCTTCCACCTCCAGTGCATGAGCCAAGGCGTCCTTTAGCGTCCCGTGGTGACCGAGCCTCACAGCAGCTCTAACTTCAAGGTCGCGGATGCCGTCGATGAATGCCTGCACCAGGTTCCCATCAATAAGCGCAGGTACGGACTGATAAGCTTTATGAACCAGCTTCTACACTTCAAGGGCCCACTGCTGCAGGTTTTCGTTAATGCGTTGCACGCGATCCTTGAGCTGCGCACGGAACACGTGTTCCAGGTGAGCGTCGCCATACCGAGCCTCCAATGCCTCAAGGAGCTGCTCGTAAGTCACTTCCTTACCGAGAGCTTCCAGGACAGTTAAGGCCTGGTCACGCAGGCCCAGGGTGAGGGCAGTCATGGCCTGACTTTTATTCCACCCGTTCGCCTTCATAACAGCCTCAAACTGGATTTTGTAGGCCGACCAGGAAGAAGTTCCGTCGAACGGTGGCACTTTGAATCCACGTAGCGAAGGTGTTGTAGCTACGGGAGCTGCGATTCCATCACCCAGTTTCAGGTAATCCAGCGTTTTCTTTACGTCAGCCATCACGGTTTGCTTCACGTCAGCCATCACGTTGTCCATCTGGTTTTTCACTTGGTCGATTCGGATTTCAGCTTCCGACAGGCGGGTGTCATGTTGAGCAACCTTATCCTTCACCTCCTTCATGTCTTTCCCGAAGGTAGCGTGAAGGTCCTTTATAAGGAGCATCTGCTCTTCCTGGCGGCGCGCCTGCTCCTCCTTACCCCGCTGGAGCTGTTCCTCCAACCGACGAGCCTGTTCCTCCTGTCGGCGGACCTGCTCCTCCTGTCGGCGGGCCTGCTCCTCCTTGTCCCGCTGGAGCTGTTCCTCCAACTGACGAGCCTGTTCCTCTTGTCGACGAGCCTGTTCCTCCTGTCGACGAGCCTGTTCCTCCTGTCGACGAGCCTGTTCCTCCCTGTCACGCAGCAGCTGTTCTTCCAACCGACGGGCCTGTTCCTCCTTGTCCCGCTGGAGCTGTTCCTCCAACCGACGAGCCTGTTCCTCCTGTCGGCGAGCCTGCTCCTCCTGTCGGCGAGCCTGTTCCTCCTGTCGGCGAGCCTGCTCCTGCAGCATCATCATCAGAGCAGCAAAATCTGGTGCTGATGATGCTGGAGCAGCTGTGGACGGGCCGGCCTCCGTGGTCGGTAGCTGGCCTTCCGACCCCTGTGGCATTGCTCCACCAAATCGCCTCTGATCTGTCTCTTGCTGGCGTTGACTCCGGGTACGGATACCCTCCATGTCGTTTTTGGGTAAAATCGGCATTTTAAATCCCACTTCTGACACCAATTGTTACGAGCTTGGGGTTCGTGACAATAAAAACTGCCGATTCAATCACCAAAACTTGACACTTTAATCACAACGCTAATTACAAGTCAAACACACTAATTAAGAAACACAATTTCACTTACTGATCACTGTTAAGTCGCACTTGAAGATCGCTTTCGATGTTATCGCTCGTATCGCTTATTCAAAACTATGTGTGTCTCGCGGCCCACCCGGCCTTATATAGTGCCGCAGAGCTAGTACATAAACATCTAGAACGTTCGAGTACATACCGGTCCCGACTGACTCGACGTCGATAGTTCTCGGAATTACTAGTACTTAGAAAAAGGTCAAGTAGGGTCAAGGTCCTAGTACCGAGGTACTAGTTCTGCTACCCGATACTAGATGGCGCTAGTGGTAACTAATGTCGCCATGTATCAAACATTATTTGCGGCGCGCAACAGTACTTTAAATAGCGTTTTAGCTAAGCCTATGTCAGACGAGGCTAAAAATCTGTACAAAATATATTACAATCATATAAATTAATTTCAAATTCAAAATTTGGCTATGATGGAGCGACATAGTCAGTATTGTGACAAAGCTCCTTAATAAAGAAAAAAAAAAAAAAAACGAGTTTTCAGAGATTTATTTACAATTAATGTTTTTTTTATTTTATTTTTTTATGGTCGTATTTTTAATTATTTGGATTCTATTTTTCTACAGAATTGTTAGAAAAAAGTGAATGAATCCATGAAAAAAAAATCAGATCCAAATATTGAAGGATATCGAACTTAGAAGCTTCTAAAGTTTTCTATGGTAATTATGATTTTAGGGTTGTCAATATTTCTAAATAGAATTTATTGTAAAAAGTTTCCATAACTTTTTATTCGTAAATAATATATTAACTGGAGGTTGGGGCGTGTGCATCGGAATACTTTATTTACACAGAAAAATAGTTTTTAAATGAACCGAAAAACAAAAAAAAAATATTACTTTTTATTTCATTTTTGGATTGAGCTGTGGTTTAGCACAGTTATCCTAGACATGCTTAGATAATAAAAAAAAACTATGAATTTCATTTGACATGCCAATCCTGCCATACTAATTTGCAATTTTTTGAACATAATCTACATATTATATTATTATCTAATATTATAAAGAGGTAAAGTTTGTAGGAAGCGATCTCTGTACTGAACCTATATTGAAATATCTTTCACTAGTAGTAAGTTACATTATGTCATTTTACTTAATTGTTTTCTGATGTACATTCTTCAGCATGATCTGAAGAAAGAATTTCTGTTACGTTGTCGGTATGTCATTCAATAATTTCAAAATTTTCGTCATTTTCTGTTGCCACAAAATCGTCTTGTGCTGAGATTTCATACGGTTTCAGTAACCTAACTACGCTGGGTGGTAACGGTAAGGATTTTAGTTTTTTCAACCTATTCTGTAGCCTTATGTAGGAAATTTCTGGATCTGACGATTCCAGTGCTCTGTGAAACAAATCTAACATGGTTTTTTCGCGGTCGGATTTTCGGCTATGGTGTTCTCTGTCGTAACACCAGAACTTATTCCGCGCTTCACCGGCTTGCTCTGATAATAAGCCCACTGGAAGAGCTGAGTTATTAATAATATCTTGCCCGTGAATGAGAATCTTATGTATTGTTACTGTCATTGGGCCAACCATATTCTGCCACGCACGTATTTAGATGCAACGCTTTTGCAAAAATGTCCAAATTTATTAGCATTTACAGGTAGACCACAAGACAAAGTAATCAGAATCGTGTGAAGATCGTCCAACAACCACAGACCAAGGCCTAATATTTCAGCAAATACTGCACGATTTTTATCCGATAGAACTGTTCGGGCTGTGTTGCCGTCATTTGTTGTTCCAGCATTGGGTGTCACAACATCAACTACCACTTTCAAATCTTTTCGCACTCTATCTTGAACACGTTTTTTTGTTTCCTCAACAGTTTTTGATTCCCTTGAATCTTTGCCTACCCTCCATTTTTTTACAGGAAGCTTGTAGCCCAAATGAAGTAAGAACTCTAACACGCGAATCCATGCATGCAAGGGACTTATTCCGTATTTGAATACCGATACATCAATTCGCTGAGAATAAATTATGTCTGATTTGTTGAATTGCGTTGAAGTTGCTTTGCAAAATGGACATTTAAGTTGAGAAGAGGTTTCTGTTATTATATTTAGTACTTTGCCATCTATGCATGTCAAATAAAGTTGTGGTTTTGCCCTTATTTTCTTTTTGTTAGATGTAGTTGCTTCTAAAGTAGTCAAATCCCTAATTTGGTTTTCTATCAATTTCTGTTCATTTAGTATTAAATCTTTTGTCTCTTTCCGATATTGAATATGAATCGGACGGCAAAATCTGTATGATTGTGGAGTTGGGTTTAACCAAAGTACAGTCTTTTTTTGTTTTTATCCGCAATGGGATGAATGTAGTGGCAAATAAAGTGTTTTCAGACTCTCTCTCTCTCATACTCACACACACATGCATAAACACAAACCGATAAAATAGGTCACCGCGCCGAGCTCATGCGCCTGGCCCCGCCCCCAAACATTGATAACAATCAAACATAAATTGCAAATTTTACCTTCATACTTTCAAAGTCTCCGTCAATTTGCAAAATGCATATCATGGTATCATCAATGCATATCGGGTTACATCTGGTGTCCCGCAGGGCTCTATTCTAGGTCCTCTTTTATTCATTATTTTTATAAATAATATTGGTAACTGTTTTCATCATTCCAAGTTTTTGTTATATGCTGATGACCTTAAAGTATACAGACCTATTCATAGTATTCAGGATTGCTATCTTCTCCAAGAGGACTTGGATCGACTCACGGACTATTGTTATACTAGTAAGCTCCATCTGAGCATTCCCAAGTGCAACTATCTAAATTTTACCAAAAATAAAAATATCATAAGGTTTTCATGCTCACTGTGTAATGTTTTGTTGAATAATGTAAACTCGGTTCGTGATCTTGGTATATTGCTTGACTCGAAACTCTGCTTGGATTTGCATATCGATCAAATTGTAAATAAAGCATATAAGATGTACGGATTCATAATGAGATCCACTCATGACTTTAAGCGGACCTCTTCGTACCTCTGTCTGTATAAAACCCTAGTCCGTTCCCAGCTTGAATATGCCGTATCCATCTGGAACCCGTACTATGGCAAATACATTGACATGATAGAGAATGTCCAACGTACATTTCTTCGTGCAATGCACTATAGATGTTATAAAACGTATCTACAGTATAACCAGTTGCTCAGTAAGTACAAGCTTTTGACGCTCAGTTCTAGACGTAAACAATTGGAAGCAATGACATTGTATAATATTGTTAATGGAAATTTTGATTGTATTGATTTAAACAATGTATTGTGCTATGCAGTCCCCAGAACTGTCCATAGACGGCGGGTGCGTGCAGGCAAACTCTTTGCAGTAGGTACCAGCCGATCTAACACTGGTCTACGTTCGCCAGTTCGGCGAATGGCAGCAACCTATAATGAAGTATTCGAACACATAGATATATTTACATGTTCTTTGAAAAGGTTTCGTAGCCTTTTGTATGAGACACTTGAACTCTTAGACTAATTGTTTGTTATAGCTGTTTTAAAAATACTGTTTTTTTTTTCATTTTATTGTTTTTATTAGTGTAACTGTCATGCATGAACAGTTCACCTCCTAGTGACTAAGGTTTTATTAATTAATGGTAATCTGTGAACAGCGCTGTGGGTTACATTATTACTTAAGTAATTTATGTTTTTTCTGTTTATAATATTGCATAATGTAGCTGTTTGTTGTTCCTATTTAATAAAATAAAATAAAAAAATAAAAATTATATACAAGGATGTGTTTATACAAGGCGCTATATAAATGGGGAATAAAGTAAATTGATTTTTCCTAATATCTTTGCGTAGATGCCCGAAAAACAGACAATTAACTGTTTTTCATTACTAGAAATTGTAAAAGATTTCGATAGATGTTGATTTAAGACAGCTTTATGTCTTCATTTCCGTTTTTGAAATTAATCTAGAATGTTAACAATTATAGGTGGGTTCAATTACCGTTATTTCAATTTTATCTGGCTGTCTTTCTACATTACGGCGTACTTAAGAAATGAGAATTAACTTATTTGAAACCATTTATATAAATTCAACTTACGTAAATGGTGGTGAGTTTGAGTGATTGCAGCGGCCAAGGGAAGACCTCCAATCCTCCATGAACTTAACTTACTAAAAAGAGAAAAAAATTTGCGCGCGCGCCACACTTCCTAGCGCCCCACCCCCTAATCAAGATCTACGTTTAGCTAGGAGACGATCCAAATTCAAATTACGGAATTCACCGTTTTTTTTTTTGGGAAGTTTTCCTATAATTTTTATTTCAAAATAGAATTTTTGAATGTCACCTAACACTAACACTCAAAATACAATTAGAATGTGATAAAAATGTCTTCTTGTATAATCTTACTAACATTAAAAAATAACTTCAAATATTAAGTTTAATAAATTTACGAGGTGATAACCCTAATCAAAAAAGTTTGAATTACAATAATTCCCATATCCCGCTTTATTAGGATTCCATTGTTTGTGAGGTAATAAGTGTAAATAAAAAGAACATTTCAGTCCTAGTTACAAATCCTAATACGTAATAATATGGCGGTAAAAAAAAGAAATAATAAATTTACAAAATCAGCTATAACTCTGTTATCTTGAACAAATAAAGCCTGTTTTTTTTGCTATCGTAAAGGCTTTAAATCACTGTTCAATACCATCAGAAAAGTCTTAAAAAGATATCAAACTTTTGAGCTACAATTGTTTCTATGGTTTTTCTGGAAACCATAGAAATTTTTTGCAAGTACTAATTTTCTGTCTTTTATGACAAATAGGCAATCGGGAGTTCTCGTCTCGCATTTATAATTGCAAGTCCTAAGATATAAGATAATAAAAAAGGCATGTCCGAATTTTTGGGCAAAAAATATACTGTGCACTGTGACAAGAGGTCTTCCAATATAAAATATATGATGACGTTCATCATTCGATTCATTCATTCGTTCATCATTCAGTCATGACTAAAGAAAATATACGCTCTTTGACAGATGTCTGGACCTGACGTGTCAGTGCTGCCATCTGGCGAACGTCATTTCAGAAAACCCTCATTGCCCCGCTGTGTTCCTTCAGTTGTCTGTGCCAGGGTCACGGTAACTCTTTCAAACAACACGAGTTAAATTCAAATTATTTTACTAGTCACAATTTGTACAGGAATAGAGTAGACTGTGACCCCCAAACTAGGCATTTGCCTGTATCTTGGGAGTCAGTACATAGTGCATAGTGATTGTTGCAAGACAGGAAAAGAGAAACTAAAATTTAACTAATCTAAAATCATTTTAAAATAAGAAATAAAATACACTTAGAATATAACATTGCCATCAGCGTGAGATCAAACTAAGCAAAATAAAATCAACAGTGTGAGATCAATTAAATAGCGATTATTGCAAGAAAGTTGTACGTCGTGAGTTCGAATCGAGGCAGGCACTTTACTTTGTGTGTTTATTTTCATCACAGAAAGGTGGCCTGTATTCCAGCCAGCAGTGGAACCATTATCGGCTGGTTATCAGTAAAATGATTAGAACTTAGTAACAAACTTACTAGTGTTAAAAATGTTGTCACGACAGACAACTGAGGTGAATAAAAATAACACTTTTGCTACATTTAGGGCTGATTTTTCAATAGATAGATCATTTTTATTCGTGGAATAAAATTGACGTCTGACAGTTTTTGTATGGATGAATTGTCAATGAAAAATTCAAAATTATTCCTCCGATATTTATATATCTGGCGTTAGCCCTAACACATTCAACAGAAGTACGGTTAACTATCTAATGGGTAGGTATATTGAAGCCTATCATCAAGTGTACATATTCACCACGACATGAGTGTACCACGAACCAACACGAGAAAAAGATTAACCTACAAAAAAATAATAATAATCTTTTACATCATAACCGCAATGACACGTACCTATAAAAAAATATGATGTCTTTCATGTATATATACTAAATCCTAATAGTAAAGGTGAAGAATTGGTTTGTTAGAACGCGCTAATCTCTGTAACTACAAGTCAGATTTGAAAAATACTTTTTGCATTTAAAATCCTAATTCTTGAGGAAGGCTAGACTGCTTAACGTCACGCCAGGATAATTAGGAGACGAGCAAAAAAAAAAAAACTGGCCAAGTGCGAGTCGAACTCGCACACGAAGGGTTCCGTACCACAAGGCAAAAACGCCGAAATAAACACGTTGATTGTATGGGAGCCCCCCTTAAATATTTATTTTATTCTGTTTTGTATTCGTTGTTATAGCGGCAATAGAAATACATCATCTGTGAAAATTTCAACTGTCTAGCTATCACAGTTCATGAGATACAGCATGGTGACAGACAGATAGACGGACAGTGGAGCCTTTGTAATAGGGTCCCGTTTTTACCCTTTGGGTACGGAACCCTAAAAATCAGAAAGAACGACAAGCGAAAACAAATTGATAGCACGGGCAGGCGATGCGATGTGACGGGTCGAGGGAACAATAAATTTCACGCGGGTGAAGTGGCGGCCAGAAGCTAGTATACAAATAAATTGAAACAAGCGACTATGGAAATATCATCTCGAACGGAGATAAAAGCAGAAGGTACGAGGTTATCAGACACACAAAGGAGAATCTAATCAATCAGACATTCAATTGAAGATTTCGAGTACAAACCAAGGCTGTCACTTTAATAGAATATTGATCAATCTTTTGTACCAAACACAATGATGTAGCTTTGTATTTGTTAAGTGAAGGAGTTGGCAAGTGGTTGCAATAAATAGGCGATCAAAATGTTATATACGGAACAGCATTTTTTTTTTTAATAAATGATGATAAATTTCAACCCACACGGTGGCCCAGAGGACACGGTGGAGCATACGGTGGAGGTCTGCCCCGCTTGGGCGGAGAAACTCGACCCATGCCTACATAAATAAGTTCTAATAATAATTGCACTAAGCCGTTCCGCGATCATTTCAGTATTTACTCCTGATCTACTCAGAATAAAACTGAAATGACGAGATCAAAATTTAAAAAAAAATCATCTCTATGGGCCTCCACTGCTCCATTGGAGACGTTTTATGTTAAAATCAGAAATTTCACGCGGAAGAAGTCGCAGGTTGAAGCTATGACTAATAAGTACAGACGCACATCAAGCTGCTACAATTTGTCAAATTTCTGTTTCCAACTTTATCTCTCAATACGTCTGATTTTCAACTTTATCGCTAAGGCATAAGGTTTAAAGTTGATTGGGAAAATTTGATAGTTTCGGGTAGCTTGATGTGCTGGCGTCTGTACAAAAAAAGTGAAAAAAACAGTTATCATCACATTACGCCTTTATTGCTCGAAAGGATAGGCAGTTTTATAGTGCACCCACATTTTAGCCAGTTACGTCATTGTGCCTATTACCAAATGCTGGGTCTGCTACCGTCCAAAATTTCTATTGAAAAATCCAATAACTCGTTGCCAGACTCGGGGTTATAACCCAGGACCCCACTCTCAGCCATCGCGCGTACGGCGCCAATGAGGCAGTACCAAAGTGTGCATTCTCAGCAATGAGGGTTTTCGTGAAAATTTACGACACCAGTTGGCACCACTGTGACAAGAGGTCTTCCAATATAAAATATATGATGACGTTCATCATTCGATTCATTCATTCGTTCATCATTCAGTCATGACTAAAGAAAATATAGGCTCTTTGACAGATGTCTGGACCTGAAGTGTCAATGCTGCCACCTGGCGAACGTCATTTCAGAAAACCCTCATTGTTCCTTTTCACCATTTACCACGATCATGAAAACGTATTATATCTACCGCTTACCCCTAATCAACTGTCATTTTTCAAGTTTGACAATTCCCATGGCGGCCATTTTAACCGCCATTTTAAGCCATGACGTCGAATTCTTCCTCACATGCACGCTAAGTAAGCATCTCACGTACGTCCGTATGAACATAACCCGAAGTTTTATGCCCTTTCATACGAGCTAGGGTGTAATGTATTTTGAATGGGCCACGTCACCTGTTACCATGATGCTCATTTGATGGGTTGTGTGGAAGGTCTTTATTATCTGAGAGATTTATTGGTTTTTGTTCGAAGTTATTGTGTTGGGTGCCATCTTTAATGGCCTTGTGCTGATGGGAGACGCTTTTTATGTCAAAAACTTTCATCATTATTTTTTTATATTATTTTTAATTTTTGGTCTCATGCACATCACACTTTTTACAATCAATTAACGCCTTTATTCATAAACATTGATTAACTTAAAGTACTGATTAGCAACTGTTTAACCATACATTTTTGACAAACGTCTCTTTTATAAATAAACCCCTGTAGCGGTATCTACAACACCACATGCGAAGAACGCGTCATACCGACGTCACGCAAAATACTGCATCTCGCAATCAGAGTTTACCGCGCAGCTAGCATAGATGCAACGGCCCGACATGAACCATTCGGCCAGTTGCCCGTCAGACACAACGTCTGGTCGGAGGATCCTCCCTTTTCTATAGAGTATGAGTGAACTTTACACTCTGTTCCTCATACCTCTATACCCCTAAGTATCAGTTTTTGTACATAAACCCTTTCAGGTTGCTGCAGAATACAGTCCTGGTATGCTGTTGAGTTATTTAACATTAGATTAACATAAATGGAGTAAAAATTTATCAAAACACAATAGTTTCAGAAAAGTACACAGTGTGGCAGGGACATTGACGCGGAAGCTAAAAGCATGAATGGTGAACCGAAACTGAGCACAAAAAACCTCAAACTTTCGAGCACTAAACCAACGAAGCAGTCAAAAGGTATCGGACTAGGAAAAAAAAAAAGATCGAAAAGAAAGAAAGAAAAAGAGGAAAGAGGAGGTGGAGGAGGTTTTCGGAAAAGTATCGGGTAAGGTATCGGAAAGATATCAGAAGACTTTCAAGCACAAAAATTCTCCTAAACCGAAAACTGTAAAACCTTCAAAGATGCAAAAGTCGTAAAAATCTTCCTTTACCCTACAAAATGTTCAAGTCCAAAAGTGATGTATGTTTAAAGCTAGTGTAAAATTCAGTACTTACGACTTTGTTTCTTACGGCATTTTCCTCTATGAATTATTTGTAAAGACCGTAAGGCTTAGTTTACACAAGCCACTGTTAGAAATACAGTTGCGTTCCGCGATCATCGTTTCGACGAATTTGTGTTCAAGGCTTAACAGAACCGAGGCCGAAACTGTATTTTGTGTAAACATCAGAAAATAGAATTCATGGGGAAACTGACTAACTGTGTATTCAGTTTTAAGAAGTCCCAATTACTTCTATAGTCTGGCTGTTATTTCAGTTTATTTGATTAGTGATGGTGTGTTTTGTTGGTCATGTTCTTCAGAAAGCTCAGATGCGTAGTACTGCGTGCTTTCCGAGGCACGGAAAAGCACGTTAAGCCGGACATCTTTACATGCCGTGACCCCTGTCACGGTATGTAAAGATGGTCACCCATCCACAGACCAACCGCGGTAAGCGTAGCTTAACCTGATCGATCGACCTGTGCGGCTGTTATTATTTATCCACGGGCCCCTCCGTATAATAAGTATAACTAAGTCAATACATATAATTATGTCAATACGAAACAAAATGGAGTAGCTCAGTTTACAGTACTCATCCATAAAATACAAGTAGAAACACTGAATTGTCCGTCCCAATGCGAGAAAAACCGCAAATTAACACGTTGGTCCCCGTCTGCCTTCATCAAATGTGGTAATGCGGTTTCGGCATCCGTCGCGGTCTCGGCCTGTCCGCCTACACTCGCCCTTACAAACGAAGTGTATATTGCAACAGTGGTTTCGTCAAAAGCCGAAACTTTGTAGTTTAATATGGGCCATGTTTTAATATTTACAAGCAGAGTGTGGTCGCACGAAATTTTGGTCACTACGCAGAGTATACTATTTGGGGATATATTATTTCGAGCGCATCATTTGATGTTGTAGTCTGTTTGGTCTGTTGTAGTCAAGTTTTGGGGATTTAAAATAAACATCATGTACACACCTGGACTTACAGCTTAGTACGGCCGTTATTCCAAGTGCGTACGATGTGACTACGGTTGAGACAATTGAGCCTGAACCAGTACCTAAGGCCCAATTGACGCCGACCTAGCCCTACAGTAATTACCTAGCACCCTAGTTATCATAGCCCTATAGTAACTACCTACCTAGCACCCTAGTAAAAGTACCCTAATGCCCTAGCCTACCATACAAACCATACCAAACGTAGGTTACGTTGGTTACGTGAGAGGGAAGTCTGTCACAAGGAGACCTACGGTAACAGACGGAATTTGGGTAGGAAGAGGGTTTTGTGTACGTCGTGCAATGTACACAGGAAATGGTTTTCTTACTGCCGATCCCACAGACTCATAGGACCGATGATGGCTAAAGGTGTCTTGGCCACAGTAAGAGGAGGTATAGGAGATGAATCACACTCGACTCCAGCTTGATGACTAACTTTATTACAATAATAGACTTAATTATATATATTTTCATGGTATTCTGTTATTTTCCAAAAAATAATCTTTGTTTGAGAATCCCTAAAGCTAAGGTTTCCTAGAAGAGCGGAGACAGCACTTAACGGCCGTAGTGACAGCTGTCAAAATGATGTCAGCGACAAAGATTTAAATCGTTAGATTCGCCCTACCGTGTCAAAAGATAATCGCGTTTCTGTTTCGTTTTGACATCTCTGACACACAATGACGCAGTGACTTGACTTGTCTGACATGCAAATGCTATTTAATAATATGTGAGCTCACTCTTCTCAGTATAAACACTTTTTTGCCTGACTAAGTGAGAGTAAATCTAGCGATTTAAATCTTTGGGCAGCGGGGTTTGACTTAATGTCAAATACTGGTGTAAATGAGAGATTTTCATGATGAACGTTATGATATTAGGAAAACGCTTTTCTAGGATACCAAAGATTAATCGGTTTCTTTTAAATAGACAAGAAAAAGTCTCAAAGTGACACCGGTGATTGAAAAGTTGTGTTGAAATCGGTTGTCATGATATGGGCATGTGATGCGGAGGAATGAGGAAAATGTCGTAAGGATTTTTTTCAGAATGAATATCATCATTTCAGCTGAAAGACGTCCACTGCTGGACATAGGCCTCCCCCAAGCACCTCTACTTCGACCGGTTCAGTGCTTCTCGCATCCAACGGGTTCCTGCGACCTTCACAAGGCCGTCGGACCACCTTGTGGGAGGCCTTCCAACGCTACGACTTCCGGTACGCTGTCGCCACTCGAGAACCTTTCGGCCCCATCGGCTATCTGTTCTGCGAGCAATGTACCCTGCCCATGCATGTATGAATGTGGATAGCTATAATTTAGATCAACATACAACCTGATACTGACTTGCAAATTGCAAGAAACGTAATAAAATTTGAAATTCGCGGCATACCCTGGCGCTTCTCCTTTAAAAGACAGTTTAGATCAACATACAACCTGATACTGACTTGCAAATTGCAAGAAACGTAATAAAATTTGAAATTCGCGGCATACCCTGGCGCTTCTCCTTTAAAAGACAGTTTAGATCAACATACAACCTGATACTGACTTGCAAATTGCAAGAAACGTAATAAAAGTTGAAATTTGCGGCATAACCTGGCGCTTCTCCTTTAAAAGACAGAGTATGTAATGTATAATGTCTCCAAAGTAAAATATTAAGTGCTTTCGCGTAAATATGTTAATCAATCTTGTCATCGGGGTTCTGATAACCGTACTTCCCTGTAAGGCCTTCAGTTTGAGTTATATTCATCAATCTTCACATCCTTTGGGCTGGGTAGACTTGAGTGTATCAATTATAGTTTTATATTGCCTCTATAGTAGAGTTTATTAACACATTGAAGGACACTGAACGAGACACAATAGAAGTTTTATTGTTATTACGTCGAAGGGCTTTACGTGTCCCGCAAAGTGTTAAGAACTGGACTACCGGACGTGGGGGTCCTGCAAGCAAATTGCATATTATAACACACTTTCTCTCAAAATCTGAAGAATTTTGTAGAAAATTCATAATCTATTGCTTTATTCTTTATTTCGGACTAAAAATACTCACAGTCCATTAAGTATTAAAAATATAATCTATTTTTTATTTTATTATTTGTTATAATTTTACATATTATTTATTTATTTCCGTAACTGCCCGTGACATCACAGCGGGCCCTATCAGAATACCAGCGCTGCAACATTTATTTTTTAAATGTCGTAGCATCATGCTTTTAATATTAATCTGTGAACAGCGTTGTGGGCTGCAATATTGTCAATAAGTCTTGTATATTTATATGATGTTTATGTTTTATATTGTAGCTGTTTGCTGTTCCATTTGAATAATAATAAATAAAAAAAAATCATGCTGAGATAGGAGCCTTTTGGCCTTGTATAGGACTTTCTGTTTCATTTTCCTTTTGTTACTTTTTTTTTATATAACTTGGATTTTTATTTTGCTGTGTTTAGTTTAGTTTGTGATCTTCCTGTGCGAGTTGCAATAAATACTTTTTCTTTTCTTTCTTCTTTATTAGTTACAATGACATAATAACTATGTTAGTAAACTTTTACAAACTTACGGCTGATTTTTCAATCATCAGAAGGTCAATTCTCGTAATTTAAAACGTTCAAAAATCTATCCGCAGTCTCATCTCAGCGACAAACAAATGTCAAACACTTGTCAAAATGTAGGGAAATTAAAGGTATTTTTGACAGATTGAGACTGAGAACGTGAGTCTGTGAACTTTCTTAAAATTACGAGAATTGCCTCTCTGATAACTTTATTCGGGGAATGATTTTGAAATTTTTACAGTTATTTCATACAAAAACTGTTAAACGTCAATTTTATTCCTCGAAAACAAGCTATCTGGCGATGGAAAAATCAGCCCTAAAACAACTAAAAATGACGTCGCGCAATGCACATTGGCACGTCCTTCCGCACCCAGTACCTTATAAAGTGCGTTTCACGAAAGAATTCCCTTCGCCGTAATGTTGGCACCATTGCTTTTCATTGAAGGTAAAACAATTCTTCAATGAAAAGCAATGGTGCCAACATTACGGCGAAGGGAATTCTTTCGTGAAACGAACTTTAAAGGGACTATCCACTTTGTCTAATAAAGTTTTTAGGATGCTGTTAAAGCGTCCGCGCAACCTACCCATTATTGACGCTGTTCTCCACGTCAAAATGCAATGAAAATCGTCAACAAATAAGAGATTCGTCTGATTGACAGCGTAAATAAGATTGATTCCGGTCTGATCCCCTGAACCACCTTCCACCCCCCATCGATCCTCGGCTAGTTCTTATTCTATTTAATAACGCAATCAATATTGTTCAATTGGTCAAATGAGGGCATTGGCATTTTTACGATTGCAAGTTGGTTATGCAATTACCTCGTTGAGTTGAATCACAGTCATTGGGATTCAAAATCAGGAAATTGTCAGGAAAGGTTGTAAATGTTATGAGTGTACTTGCTTTTGTCGGCAGCTCCGACCGCGCGGAATCGTGGATGTCGAAAATCCCTCGAGGATGTACAGTGCGTGCCACGTAAGAAGAGACTTGACCCCGCCTCCCCCGCCTCTTTCCGCCGTCCCTATGACGTCCGGATTCGTCCCGCACTCAGACCTCATACCGCTAAAGATACCTAAAATCGTGTTCTGCGCATGTCAGACCACGTGGTGTGTCAAGTCTCTTCTTACGTGGCACGCACTGTACTACTGGTGTTGGCGACTGGCTATGGTGCGACCTTTTTTGTATAAACGTCATGTTTTTAAATATAATTCTTTTTATCTTTTTTTTTTTTGTTGTTGTCAAGTCTGAGCAGTCGTCAGGTTCGATATTATATAAGCTTTGTCTTAATATTTATAATAAATTTATAATATACGTGTTTCTATCATTTCATCTATACAGTCCACTAACACAATCCACTAGTTATCATTTTGGTCCATTCTCGCCGTAAGTATAATTATCATTTTGGTCCATTCTCGCCGTAAGTATAACATTCATTGTAATTACGTCTGTCAATTTTTTTCACGTACTGATTCATAGTTTTCGCTTTCATTTCGTAAAATTCACGCATTTGTTCACGTAAATTTTACACCATGGTGGAAACACGTAGCAAGACAAAGCCAGACCTGACGGCTACGGGATTCGGACGGATGCAACATTCACCGCGTGGCACCCGGCCGGTTTCAGCCACAACAACCGAAGGCGCTTCGGCATTGCCTGATAGTGCGGGCATACAACAGGCGGGCACCGTTCCCCCTAGCGAGGCACAACCTGGTCCCGCTTCGGAACGCCCAGATGCTCGCGCTAGCATACTTAACAAGGCGAATGTCAATGCGGCAACTAAAAGCACTTTTAGTGTCCACAGCGGAATATCGCGTAGTGAGGCCAGTCGCCACTCGTGTTCTTCGGCGACCGTTCGCGCACAGAAGCTGTCTCTTGAAGCAGTTGCGAAGCGGCGCCAAGTGGAGCGCGAACGTCAACAAGCTGAACGCGAGCGCGAACGTCAACAGGCTGAACGCGAGCGCGAACGTCAACAGGCTGAACGCGAGCGTGAGCTTCAACAGGCTGAGCGCAAGCGCGAGCTCAAGCTCGCTCGCCTCGAGGCTGAGGCAGAGCAGGCCGAACTACAAGCGAACATCGCCGCCCTGGAAGCTTCAGATAAGTTAGCCAAATCTCGTAGTTCGTGCTTTTCTAGTCGTGTCTCTGAAAAGCGCACTGAAAGTTGGGTTTTAGAACAAAACGTAAACATGACCACGGCAACTCATAAAAACATGCCTGGTGAGGCTCCGACTGTAGCCCTGGGTAACCCACAAGGACATCAGTCACAGCCGGCCGTTCTCACCAACACGGCACCGTTTTTCCTGCCCGACGTCAACCATAGAACCCTTTCTAAGCCCATATACGAGTATGCACCTTACGAAAATAACTACAACAACATGGCACATCAATCACAATCTGAACGCTCCTCAGACCCTATAACCAAACTCGCACAAGCTATTAATTCTCTTTCGAACAGACCAAAGAAACCCGAACTTGTCACATTCTCGGGTGATGTCGGTCAATGGATGGCTTTCAAGAGTAGTTACGAAAGAACTAAGTCAAATTTTTCCCCTTCAGAGAACTTAGAACGTCTGAACAACGCCTTACGCGGTCCAGCGTATCAGTCCGTCGCGTCACTCCTGTGGATCTCCGGCGACCCCGGCGACATCATGAACGCCTTGGAGCAGACGTACGCACGACCGGAATTGCTGGTAGCCCGCGAGGTCACCGAGCTGCGTAACAGTCCTAAGCTAAGTTCCCCCGAAGATTTAAATAGTTTAGCGAACAAACTACGTAATTTTATTACTACTCTTATGCTACTGAAACAAAACGAGTATCTGTGTTCACCGGAGCTTTTTCAGTGCATTTTGATAAAACTAAGCGAACACACCAGAGCTCGCTTTACAGATTTTGCCTCTTCTTACGTAACCGATGGAAAATCAATCGCAAAATTGGAATTATTGTCACACTTTCTTCTGACCGAAGCTGACAAACAATTGAAACACAATTTTGTTCCTCACAATACTGTTAAGGCAACGACTCCGGCACATTCCTCTAAATTTCAACCGCGAAAGGAAACTATACACGCGACGCTATCAAGCGATAAAACTCCCGAGTACTGTATATATTGCAAACAAGGACCACACAACATTAAAACTTGTAAGAGTTTTTTAGTTCTGAAAGTCGACGACAGGTGGCGATGGGTGCGTGAAAACAAAGTGTGCTATCGCTGTCTTAAGTCGAATCCGCACACGTGGAACAACTGCCGCGCGAAATGCTGTGGAGTTGACGGATGTTCGAGACGTCATAACGCACTCCTTCACGGCCCGGGAACCTCCAATGCTAAAATTAGCGTGGCACCCTGCGGACAGTGCAATAATACACAAGTATCTTCAGCTAAAACTACCGACCCTACCCACACGGACGGTACCGACAGCAAAATCGAGGCTGCTGTTAAGATCACGAACACGTCTGATTTTCTTGTTAATGCAACAGGGTCTCTGCCGTCGATGTCACGTCCCCGCGGTCTGCTGAAAGTGGTGCCGATTGTACTCGAGGGACCCGACGGCGAGTTCGAGACGACAGCACTACTTGACGAGGGCAGTACGGCAACATTGATTGACGGAGAGGTGATAGCACGCATCGGTGCGAAACCCACGTTTCAAGAGCGTCTTCACATTGAAGGTGTCAGTGGTATGACCAAGGAAGTCGAAGTAAGCTACGTAGATTTTCATATTCGTGGACGTAACCGAACCGATCGTTACCTAGTGAAGCATGCACGGGCCATTAAACCATTGGGGCTTCGCGTACAAAATCATAACTTGGTAAACTTCTCGGATTATAGTCATCTGGCAGACCTATCTGACGAACTTTCGTACGCCGATACTCCCCCAACTGTCCTCATCGGCGCGCCAGATTGGCACCTTTCCTTGAGTCGCGAAGTACGTTGTGGAAAGAAGAACGAGCCCGTTGCCTCTAAAACTTTATTAGGTTGGGTACTTCATGGCGCACTTTCCGTTTCGTCCAAGCCACTTGAGTTCGTAAATTACATTTCGGACGATTTGGACGCCCTCATTAAAAGACAATACGACATTGACGCTTTGGGTATTGCGAAAAGTGCTCCTCGTCTAAACGACGACGATAAACGAGCCATAGATATAATAGAATCTTCAGCTCGTCAACTCGACAATGGCCATTTTGAGGTGGGTCTACCCTGGAAACAAGATTTACCGGAAGTCATACCTGATAGTTATCCGCAAGCACTGTCCCGCTTTAAGGCCCTCGAACGTCAAATGGCGAAGGACCCAACGTTTGCCACCGCTTTTCAAAAATTTATAGACGATGTTATCAGCAAGGGATATGCCGAAGAGTGCGATCCACAGACGTATCATCAGCGGATTACACCAAATACATCGTGCATCAACACAGACGGACCCATCCGCTGGTACCTACCTATCTTCGGCGTCCTTCACCCACAAAAAAAGAAGCTGAGAGCCGTCCATGACGCTGCTGCGGTCACGAAAGGTATATGCCTCAACAGTCTATTACTACAAGGCCCCGATTTATTGTCACCTCTTCTCGACACTTTGTTCCGGTTTAGGGAAGGCGAAGTCGCCTTAAACGGTGACATCAAGGAAATGTTCCCACAAGTTAAAATCGCTCCACGAGATAGGGATGCCCAACGCTTTCTCAGGCGCGGGAAGGACGGCAACCTCAAAGAGTACAGAATGTCCTCTATGATATTTGGCGCAGTCTCATCCCCATTTATCGCGCTCTATATCAAAAACAAAAATGCCAAAATAATGGAAGCAGAGTTCTCCGATGCCTGTAAGGCAATTATAGAAGACCATTATATGGACGATTATCTCGGAAGCCACTCCAACATTGACGACGCAGCTCGACTAGTTACTGAGATAGTCACTGTCCACAAAGCTGGCGGGTTCGAAATGCGGGCGTGGATGTCAAATCGTCCAGACGCTCTCTCACTTATTCCTAAGGAACTTAGAAGCGACGCTACTTCTGACGTTATGCTACCACCTAGCACTGAAGTTGGCGTCTTGGGTGTCAAATGGGACCCACGGCAAGACTCGTTAGGCTTTCGTACCTTACCCCAGATACCTACTGAAACTTTAACTAAACGCAGTCTATTATCAAACGTTATGAAGGTTTACGATCCTCTCGGTTTTTTGATGCCAGTCATTATCTGGGGCCGTATCTTAATTCAAAGACTGTGGCGCGCAGGTATTGGTTGGGATACGCCACTTCCCGAGGTGTATGTTAGTGAATGCAAGGACTGGTTTACACAATTACAGGTTGCGGCCAACATAAAAATTCCTCGCTGGTACATGAGTAGGTCAGATATTGTAGACGTTCAGCTGCACGTGGTGGCCGACGGCGGCGAGCAAGCCTTTGCCTGTGTTGGTTACTGGCGTTTCGTTTACAGCGATAGCACCGTGTCTACGGCTCTCATTGGAAGCAAAGCACGCGTTTCGCCTCTCAAACCAGTTTCGATTCCTCGTTTAGAATTACAAGCCGCGCTAATCGCCTCGCGGTATGCACAAACGATTTTGCAAGCTCATCGTTTTCAGCCCTCCGAGACTATTTTTTGGACTGATTCAACCACAGTCCTTAAGTGGATTCGGAGCGATGCTCGCGCATTCAAAGCGTTTGTGGCACACAGATTAGGAGAGATACTGGAGACCTCTAACCCGTCCAGTTGGAGGTGGATCCCTACCTCTCTTAACGTCGCCGATGATGCAACAAAACCAAAAAAAATTAATTTCACCGCATGTCATCGGTGGTTTACGGGGCCGCCGTTTCTTCTTGGACCACCATCCACGTGGCCTACCGAGTACGATAATAACGTGGAAGAGAGTTCACTAGATCCTGAGTTAAAATCAGACCTAGTGGTTCTGCTCCTCGACACCCCGTCGTCGGATTTGCTCCCTGACCCGTCGCGTTTTAGTTCTTGGCTGCGTCTCCTTCGCACCACCGCCCGCGTTCTCCAGGGCGCACGAATGTTCCGGCTTAAACTGTCTCGGCCTATAACTCCAAATTCTAAATTGTATACAGACAGTACCACATCTCCCTATCAACTTCACGCCGCGGACATCGTAGAAGCCGAGAAGATGGTACTCCAACAAGCTCAGGCAGAGAGTTTTCCCGAGGAACTAACAGCTTTAAAATCCTTAAAGCCAGTACCCAGAAACAGCCGAATAGCGAAACTCGCACCGACACTCGATTTAGACGGTTTGTTGAGACTAAACACACGGATAAGTTTTGCACCGGGAGTTAGCGAGACCGCAAAGTCCCCGATTATCCTCGACGGCCGCAACCATGCTGTACGACTACTCATCCTCTATGAACACAACAGAGCGTCTCATCACTTCAACGAACTAGTGCTGAACGAACTCCGACAGAAATATTGGATACTTAGAGCACGAGACAGCATCCGTAGCGTAGCACACGCCTGTTTACAATGCCGAAGATGGAAAACCCAACCAACTCAACCCCAGATCGGCAACCTACCCCTTGAAAGACTCGACCATCACAAAAGGCCCTTCACACACGTCGGCCTCGACTATTTTGGCCCTATTATGGTAAAAATATACCGTCGCCAAGAGAAGAGGTATGTCGCATTATACACGTGCTTAGTGACGAGAGCGCTTCACTTAGAACTAGTCACTTCGCTATCATCAGACGCCGCCATAATGAGCCTGAGACGCTTCATTGCTCGCCGAGGATCACCTACAACTATTTTCTCGGACAATGGCACAAACTTCGTTGGGGCCTCCCGCGAGCTACGCAGCCTACATGACAACTTGGTACAGGAATACGCCACTAATCACAAAATCGAATGGCGCTTCATTCCACCTGCTTCTCCATTCATGGGCGGTGCGTGGGAAAGGCTCGTGCGAACCGTAAAAACAGCACTGAAATCCTGCCTCACCAACCAACCGCTCAAGGAAGACGTGCTGACGACGCTCTTAATGGAGGCAGAAGCCATTGTAAATTCGCGGCCGTTGACCTATGTTCCTACATCTCCTGACTCACCAGAGGCAATAACGCCATTCCATTTCATTCTCGGTACATCTTCTGTCGCGCCATGGACTTCAACACTCACGGATGCAGACCTGCTGAGAAGGTGCGACTGGCGTAGAACCTTGCGACTCGCTGATAAATTCTGGGTACGATGGGTGCGTGAGTATCTGCCGACGCTCCGACCGAGAGGCCTCTCCACCAGCAATTCAACAAATCTGAGTGAGGGGGATGTGGTACTGATCGCCGACTCTAGCCTGCCTCGTGGTTTATGGCCCCTAGGAAGGATAGAGAAGGTATACGCAGGATCCGACGGAGCGGTCCGCGTAGCAGACGTCCGTACCAAGGGCGGCCTCCTGCGCCGACCGGCCCGAAAACTTGTTTTTATAGAAGCCGCACCCTAGTCAGTCTCCACCGGTTGTTAGTGTTCCACTGGGGCTCCGGTATGTTGGCGACTGGCTATGGTGCGACCTTTTTTGTATAAACGTCATGTTTTTAAATATAATTCTTTTTATCTTTTTTTTTTTTGTTGTTGTCAAGTCTGAGCAGTCGTCAGGTTCGATATTATATAAGCTTTGTCTTAATATTTATAATAAATTTATAATATACGTGTTTCTATCATTTCATCTATACAGTCCACTAACACAATCCACTAGTTATCAACTGGGATACAGATATATCCTGCGACTGCCCCGATGGTCTCGTGGTTGCAAGCGCGACTGCTGAGCTTGGGGGCCTGGGTTCAATTCCTAGGTCGGCAAAAGTGTTATTGGGTTTATTGGGACAGCAAAGAGAGAGTTAGGTACTTTATCTTTGTCTAATACCAAACGTACTTTCGTATTTACCTATAATATATAAGTATGGATATAAGGGGCTTTTGGGCAAGTAATAACAGCCGCACCGGTCTATCGATCAGGTTAAGCTACGATTGCCGAGCTGACTCCTGGATAGGTGCCCATCTTTACATTCCAAGACCCCTCCGTGCTTCAGAAAGCACTTTAAACCCTTGGTCCCGGCTGTCATTCGTGGACCTTTGTTAGTCGTTACGGGTTGTCGGAAGTCCCAAATTCTGTCCACCAGTCCTACCAAGGGGTATCGTATTACCCTGTAACTGGGTTGCAGCGGTCATGTAGACAGTCGCTCCAAGTAAAATACTGGTATTCGATTAGACTGGAAGCCGACCCCAACATAGTTGGGAAACGGCTACGTAGATGATGATATATATATTTTTACGTAGGTACATATTCTCTTCAATTCTAACATATATCCCGCCAAGCACACAGTACTCGACAGTAAGATAAGGGTTCCTATAAAAATGTCTGGAGTGTGACGTGTCTATGTATCGCAT
This sequence comes from Luperina nickerlii, assembly GCA_963855955.1. Taxonomy (NCBI): domain Eukaryota; kingdom Metazoa; phylum Arthropoda; class Insecta; order Lepidoptera; family Noctuidae; genus Luperina; species Luperina nickerlii. The sequence continues at coordinate 4,668,185 of OY979684.1, read as the reverse complement.
ACGGCTTCAGTAACCAGTTGACATATGTCAGGGAAATTATCTTGACGTGGCATTTTTTGTAGGAGACACACAGATGAAAAAATCGTCAGCTTATTATAATATTTTCGTTGCACCAATCTAAACTTGCTCTAAATTTTTGATTTCTTGATGCCTGCACAATTAAAAATTTCTTACGTTAATTTGCAAAGAAATGTTTGATTTTAGAAAATTCTCAAATCAAAAACCGGGGTTCAATTTTTTTCTGATTTACAGACTTTGTATGTAGATAACTGCTATTACAACTTTGTATTTTATAAAAATAACACATTATTTTTTACCATTGCCACTCGAAAAAGGGCATTTTATTAATCGATAACAGTGAATAATAGTAGTTTATAAAACTGTTGCATAATGAGGGGTATTAAACACGAGTGTGTGTTTACAAACCGAGCGGAGCGAGGTTTGTAATAGTATCACACGAGTGTTTAATACCTTATTATGTGCAGTTTTATACAACTTTTTATCTACTTTCATACATTGAGATTGAATATACTAAATAAAAGATCAAAGTTCAAAAAGTAAGACATACTTTACTGCTTATGATAATTATTGTAGTTTTGTATGAGTCATTTCCGTCGCCGCATCTAAAATATCGGGCGGAGTCAAATTTCCTTCACATTCACTGGTATCAGACATTTTTAAGCAATAATAGAATAAAACACTAAATTCAGAAAAAACGTAAAAATGGCGCCAAAAACCCAGCTCTTCACCGCACTTTAGCGCAACCACAGATAAGTAAAATTTACACAACAAAACTTCACGCTCCCGTATATATGTAAAGCCCCATCCACACGCTGGCTGTTTGTCACAAACACCGCAAACAGCAAACAAAGTGCCAAACATCCTTTGATCTGGCAAGAAAAACCGACACCGATGCCGAACACTGCCCAACACAAACACAAACAGGCAAACAACGACAAACACCCATCCACATGTCCGTGTTTGCTGTTGGCTGTTTGCCATTGTTTGTCAAGCATGTGGATGGGGCTTAACGAGTTCGATTAAAAAAAGTTATGCATTCTCCTTAGTGATTTAACTTCTTGGTTAACCTGTATCGTAATGGAAAAAAAATTATTTTATAACATTATTTTGTTCGAGAAATAGTGTTATAATGAAATTTTTTTTTTCTATTTCGGTATTGTGTTTATAAAGTATGTCAATATAAACTCGTTTAAAATTTTATAATTAGAATTTTACGACATGAAAGTAGATAAAACTCTCTTTTACTCACTGAGTGAATAAAGACATTTTGAATTTGGAACAAACACGAATTACGTACAAAAAAAAACGCTGCTGCTGAAAGTACGTACTGGGAGGCTGAATGGAGCTATTCTATTCAAAATTAAAAAAAAAACCCGGCAATTTAGTTACGTTCTTTTTTATCTGTTATTGTGGTTGTTTTGTGTTATTGGACAATCTATTAACTTAAGTAATTATAATAAAATGAGTTCTTCCGATATCGAAAATGAGAGACTGACTCCGGAATCATTTCGTTCTAAAGCAGCAGTTATAGTAGATGATTTGTTGCCGCCAAAATCTCGGGAGTTGTACCTGAAAACATACAATTTGTTCTGCGACTGGAAAACCACGAATGGCGCCAATTCCTTCTCTGAGTGCATATTTCTTAACTATTTCTAAGAAGCCGTCGACACTTTGGAGCATATATTCTATGCTAAAAGACCACCATGCTCCTTTTTATTTTCTCACAGTCAATGGTAAAAAGTAGAGTACACAACACGTGAATAAAAAATTTATCTCGGTACTTGTATCCCTCGCTCCGCTCAGGATTCTAATCTAGAATCCCTCGCTACGCTCGTGATTCTACTCTAGAATCCTTCGCTGCTCTCGGGATCCAACTTCGTACCTCGAACTAAATTCCCTTTTTATTCACTTGTTGTATAATCTACTATATTACGATTTGATGTACGGTTTCGAATAGAAACCGTGGAGTTTTTATTTTAGTCTGTTAGTAACCGATTTAAAAGCAAGTGGTTCTTAAATCCATCAACGATTAGAAATTGGTTGTAACTTTTTTAATGATCTAGAAATATCCAATATCTAATAGCTAAAATATTATTTTAATTGAGTGAGACTCTCGCAGAATGTTTGGCACTTGCCTCTTCTAAGTAATTGATCACTGTTCATTCCTGGCATTTGTTATTGTAATGCGATTTGATTGTGTATTCTACAATATGATGCGATTATACTTAACCATTTATTTCGTCTAATTGGGAAACTGTTGAGGTTTATAATATTATTATGTAACCAGGCTTTGACAGCCAAATGATTTTTTTCAAGAGTTTTCCACCACGCGGGCCCGGTGCGGGTTGATGGATGTCACATGTCTTCGAATTTTTGGTTCTAGGACGTGCCGGTTTGTTTCCTCACGATGTTTTCCTTCAACGTTTTGAGAGCAGTGGTGATGAAATAATTTACACAAAGTGCCTACTCGGGTTCGAACCCCCGACCTACAACTTGTAAGTCGCGGCTGTTGCCACTGGGCCATCTCTGCTCTTCAATATAAAAGTTTAATGTAGGTACAGATATTCTATATCACGAAGTCCGTTCGGCTTTGATTGTAGTAGTGACGTATCCCGACAAGCGCGCTCCCACAGCGGCTGCCCCTTGCTGCCGTCGCATGAGGCTATTTCCGCGAATGTGTACCGTTTTACTTCACCCATTGTTGAGTCTCTGTTGATCACAATGTGCATGGGCACGCTTGACAACATTCATAGCCAAACGGACTTCGTGACATAGAATATCTGTACTTAGATTGTGTTCCTAAGTTACGGATTTTATTGGTCTTCAATGATAGATGAACATCATCCTCCCGCCCCTTATGTCCATTTATTTGGTCATCATTTCAGACGAAAGACGTCCACTGCTGGACATAGTCCTCCCCCAAGCACCAACTTATTTGGTCAGAAAGATACATCTTTTTGTTCCATACGTCTCTACCAGAAGTAATTTCAGTATTCTCCCTAGCCACATCCATATTATTTCAGCTATAATTAATATTACATTCGTCATCACTCGTAATTTGAAGGAATGAACTAGACTAAATCTTAATCTCGTTAAATTGTGATTTTTGTGTGTACAAACACCAGCACATCAAGCTACCCGAAACTGTCAAATTTTCCCAATCAATTTTGCACCTTATGCTTTATGAGCGATAAAGTTGAAAATCTATTAAAGATATTTGACAGATTGTAGTAGCTTGATGTGCTGGTGTCTGTACATCTTTTGTTGGTAGTCCTACAACTCGAAAAACCTGGATTTTTGGAAAAGCGAAAATAAACTCACGGCTTTGTTAATCAGTCTTTATTCATACCCTATTATTATTATGATTGTGATCAAAATTAAACATACCTACTTGAAAAGCTTACAGAAAAATATGTTTTCATGGCATACGTTGTTTTTCAATTTTCCTGAAAAACAACCTGAAAATACCAGTAAATGACTTTTTCGAGTCGATATCCCTGGTTGTAACCCTATTTTATCGGAGGTGCGACCTGTTTACGAAACCGGCCTCACTTTACTGTTGACAGACCTATGTTGTCTTGGTTTTTATTTGGTCTGAAAGCCTTGGAATAACAATCAAAACCAAATCAACACATTTTATTTCACATAAACCTACAAGGGCACTTATGAAACGTCAAAAGCTACTCGTAGGTGCACGGGTCGTTCCTCCAAACTCAATAGGTAAGGTACACATTCCTTGACCTTTGCTCCACAAAAATGTCAACCGTAAGTCTCAAGTATCTTCCAATCTCTTTAAACGTTACCACAAAGAAATTGCAAATGTCGCGGTCGCTTGGCGCGAAAGTCATTTTGGCGGGAGACATAGGTACCTACTTGTATCAGCCGCCATTACTATAATCGTAAAGAGTGCTTTACCCTTTGTAATATAGTTTAGTGTTAGTGCGAGAGAGTATTTTTGTGAAAAATTATAGTGTTTCTGCGCTATTGATTTGTGGGTAACGATTTAATGTAATTTCTTCCCTTTTGAGAATACTACATATCCTCAAAGCCGGGCAGGATGCTTACGCAAGCTAGCAATATAAAATTTTGGTATCATGTATCCAAACGCGTCTCACATATTGAGGGTAGAATTCATATTGGACCACAGTATTGAGCCAATCATACTCCTGTTCCTTTTCCAATCCTACCCCCATCCCACAGCGACTTGATAGAGGTCGCCAAGAAGACACACACTGTTCTCATCAAGCAGCCAACCGCTTAACACCGCAACCGCAACCGCTTTATATTATAATATAAACTATACATATAACGTGCTGGCCGACACAGTAGAGTTAACGAGCGCGAGTGCAACCCAGAAGAACGAGTGAACCTCCACGTCGGCAGACGTTGCACCCACCTGCCATCCAGTGCTCCAAGTAAGTCCTACTCCATTTTACTCGATATCTGTGTCGTCCAATATTTTCCCGCTAAAATTACACAACGCTTATTGGTCCTTCGAAAGCCGCTATATCCAACTTCACCAAATGTCTTCTTTCTCTTTTCAGTTATCCTTCATGTGTGTCGTATGAGTGATTGCTTTATAACTTAAGAATCATGTAAAATTCATTTAGCTTATTTTTTTATAATATAACATGTAAAAGTGTTCCAATAACCCTTTATAGGTATAGAATAAATAATTTAATTCCATTATAAAACAAAGTCCCTCCGCCGCGTCTGTCTGTCTTTCTGCCTGTCTGAACGCGAACGGATTTTCATACGGTTTTCACCAATGGACGGAGTGATTCATGAGGAAGGTTTAAGTGTATAATTCATTAAGGTGTTGTGTAAATTGGTTGAAACATGACGATGATTGTAGAAGATGTCGGAAAATATCATGCCGACCGGTAGCTTTACTTGGCGTATGCCGCGTGAACCAATAAAGTTATACATATAAAACAATGTATGTTCATCATCATCATTTCAGGCGAAAGACGTCCACTGCTGGACATAGGCCTCCCCCAAACACCTCCACTTCGCCCGGTTCTGTGCTTCTCGCATCCAACGGGTTCCTGCCGCCTTCACAAGGTCGTCGGATTACCTTGTGGGAGGCCTTCCAATGCTACGTCTTCCGGTACGCGGTCGCCTTTCCAGAACCTTTCGGCCTCATCGGCCATCTGTTCTGCGTGCAATGTGCCCTGCCCACTGCCACTTAAGTTTGGCAATTCTTCGGGCTATGTCGGTTACCTTGCATCTTTGCGGTTGCCCCGCGCTGCCAGTCTAGCCAAGCACTGGGTGTTTAATGTGATAAATTTTATTATTCGTTAAGTATAAGTTATTAAGTTATACAGAATAGAATAGAATAGAATAGAATAGAATAGAATAGAATAGAATACTCTTTATTATGTACACCATATAAATTACAGACATAAATATAGAAACTGTACAAAGGGTGACACAATGGGCGGTCTTATCGCTAAGAGCGATCTTTTAAAGACAACCTTAGGACAGTTAATACATTCTTTACCTGGATTAACACAGGGTACTTTAAATACCGGTAGTTCGTTCCCGTGGGACATTTTCCGACATCCACGCAGGCTAATTCGCGGGTGAAAGCTAGAACTAGATAAATATGGGTATATTTGTGTTAAATAAGATTAATTGAGTTAAGATAACAGCGACATATCGAGAGCCCTCCAGTTTATAGACCTTTGGTAGTTTCTCGATGCCAGAAGTATGTTTCGCACTGCCAGAAGTACGCTTCGCACTGTAATTGGTAGAATTATATTATTATTAACTAGCTTCTGACACGAAATTTCTTGTTCCCCGACCTACCCCATCGCATCGCATCGCCTGCCCGCGCTATTACATCGTTTACGCTTAGTTTTCTTACTGACTTCTTTATTTCTGCCCGGCTCCTAAGAGTTCTAGCATGATGTTAATAGACTACAGCCTTCCTCAAGAATTCCGCTATCAAATGCAAACAGAATTTTCGAATCTGGGGCCTAATAGATGACACTTTGGCAGAATCATAAAAGGATCACGTTATTGTATCATAATATGGCGAAGAGAGTCCGTGATTTTCTTTTTTTCGCTGCACTACGTTGGTATAATCAAAGAGATTGGGATTGGATTTGGATTGGATTGATTAGCATTTTAGCACAGACAAAAAAATAATGAAAAATCAGGAATTTCTCAGTAGCAGCACAGAGTTAGGCTCCCACCCTGTTACATGGGACTTAAACACATAACTGTTAAAATGTGGGACACCTCTGCATAACCCTTCTGAGATTATAGGCGTGATGTTGCGTTCTTCTAAATATTTGCGTAAATTCATAATTCATTCATAAACGTTAATAATAAAGATAAAAGCAGACGTTAAATACCTTCCTCATTCTAATCCCTAATCCCTGTTCTATATCCTTAAGGGGAATATATGGCTAAAGGTGCTTTCCGAGGCAAAGCGGTCTGTAAAGACCCATCCACGGACAAATCGCGGCAATCGTAGCTGAACCTCATCGATTAAGGGGCTTTTTTTTTTTTTTTCAGGATGGGAAATCATCAAATGACTCCTCCCGCTCTGGGTGGAGCGGAAGGGAGTGTCAGACTCTTACTGACTAAAACCCACCCGTGTTCCTTCCTTCGCCCTTTATGTTCCGGGCCAGCGGTAACCCTTTCGGACAATCCCGCTGACCCGGCAGGCTTCGGCCCTAACAGGCCCCTTCAGTTGATGCTGACATCTCTTTGAGGCGCGCGTGGAACACGTACGCGCCCTCCGGCACGGGCCTGGTCCTGATCGGACGGTGAGCTACCCATTACTCTCCGCCCGCAGACCCGCGCCTACGGTGGCCGGGAGTCGTCGCGCGGTTCCCGACGCCCGGATCGATTAAGGGGCTTACATGACCTAAAGCGCGGGACGTCACTGTCGGACTGCATAGAAAAGAAAGAGAAGCGCGATGACACAACGATAGTAATTTATTGCAAAATATGAAGCAATTATCTATTTACAAAAATCTATTGCTGGATTAAAAAAATAAAACTGCTTTAGCATGTTGCTTGTAAGTAGAATAATCTGTTAAGAAATCAGAATGATTGTATGTATATTAGTATGGTTTTTATTGTGAAAAAAATGTTTTTAGAGGTATCTTCATGATTTTTTTCTATCGTATCAACTGAGTTGTATTATGTTTATGTTTTCAACACACTATCTACCTAGCATATATCCTGAAGAATATCATATATTTTTCTGATTTTGTTTACTGTAGTCGATCATAATAAATACTTTTAGGCATTATAAAACTTACGTTTTTTGCGTTTAGGTCATGTAGTCCTCTTAACAAAAGTATCCTTTAATAACAAAGATGAATATCTTTTCGTAAGTCGCAACGATATTTTAATGGGTTGGTCATTAGTTTAATTACGAGCTAAGTAAGGTTTAAGTTGTATCGTTCTCATCACCATGTGCCTAGCCTTTTCCCAACTATGTTGGGGTCGGCTTCCAGTCTAACCGGATGCAGCTGGATACCAGTACTTTACATGGAGCGACTGCCTATCTGACCACCACAACCCAGTTACTGGGTAATGCAATACCCCTTGTTAAGACTGGTTGTCAGACCTTCGGGCTTCTGATGACCCGTAACGACTGTCAAAGATCCACGAATCCGAAGATGAAGGGACCAACGGCTTAACGTGCTTTCCGAGACACGGAGGGGTCTCAGTATGTAAAGATGGTCACCCATCCACAGACCAACCGCGGCAAGTGTAGCTGAACGTGATCGATCGACCTGTGCGGCTGTTTTTATTTAGTCACTGGCCCCACCGAAATACATTAACATACTTTTCATAATTAACGTTTCATTCGTCAGTAAATTGCGTACGCTATATGTGTCGGCCACCGCAGTCTTAGGAAACCTAGCTTTAGGTAGATGCTTTCGATGTGAGCGATTTCTAGTCAAAATTTATTTAAATAATTGCAGTAATCGACACGTCTAGTAAGAAGAGAACTGTGATTATATCACGAATCACAATTTACAAGTTGTGATGAAAAATACCTGGTTAACTGTTTTCTATAAAAGTTAAAAACAAACATTCATAATTTTATTATGAATGTTTGTTTTAAACTTTTTTATTCGACTCAGAGCACGAAAATCAGTCGCGTAAAAAAATATTGCTTTAAACCAAATAAACACTGAAAAAGTATCTGAAAGCATTCGCTGAAAGTCGTGCAGGAATTATAACCATGATATTTTTTTCGGTGCCCATTCAAAAACGTGTGTTAAATTCAATCTCTTTGCAAATGACCTACTTTCTAGCTGTGAATGGATATGTTTTTCGCTTTATGTTATTAGGGGTGAATATGCTGGATTTCAGTTTCCCTTGTATTGAATAGTTCGGTGCTGGGTATATGCTATGGCTACTGTCCTTTGCGTAGAGGAAAAATCCTTGTAAAAATTAAGCTGGGAAAGGATGGGTAGTAAGGGGCTCAAGAACGGTTAATGTTTCGTTAATAAAAACAGTTATAATTGCTGCGTTTGGACCACCATCAAAGCACATAGAAATAGATACTTTTCCTAACCAAAACCTACTCGATAATGCACTAAGGCTAAGCTGTAAATTCAGCGGAATCAACAAAAATACATTCCTCAAGCAGTTCCAAATCGAAAAATCTAAACGAGCATTGAAATCGATACCTAATCGCAACTGCTCTCCTTAAACCACGCACCGCTTCCGACATTCACTCGAACATTTAAGATTTTATGCTGATATCACGTTACTTAACGGGCCGTTACGGCTGGCAGCAAGCCACGGGCAGCCACGCGTTGCCAGCCCGTCTGCAGAACGGCAACAGTGCCAACACACCTGTGTCTTTGATTATCATCGGATCTTGAGAGATCAAGAGATAAGTGATGGAGATTAGGTACGTGAGTTTAATAGCTGTGTGGATATGAGGGTAGGCCTGTTGCCAATCGCGGGCAAAAAATCTATCGATATACGTTAGCCAGTACGACCCACTCCACTCACACACACACACATTGGACGATTCCACTGTCATTAAAATAAAAAACCGGTCAAGTGCGAATCGAACATGCGCACCGAGGGTAGTATACAAGCAAATTTACGTTTTTCGGATTTTTTCTTCACTTGTGCTACATCACTTTGCCTCTTGCCGAATTTCATGATTTTAGGTCACCGGGAAGTACCCTATAGGTTTGATTCCCTTGCAAGTGTTGAAATATACGTTTTTTGCGGCATAAATGGCCGCATATTTTTTTTACGTTAACTTAGAAGTTTGATTTTTTAACAGCTTCAAGGGACTATAGTCCTGAATATATGTTTTTAAATTCAACTCGATAGCTCAACGCGTTCCCGAGATAAAGGGTCTTGACAGACAGACAGACAGATGGACAACAAAGTGATCCTATAAGGGTTCCTTTTTGTCCTTTTGAGGTATGGAACGCTAAAAATAACCAAAAAGGACCTGCGTGAGGCCTAAAAGGCTCCTACCACAGCGTAATGCTGCCAAGGGATATTGTATCACCTTGTTATTGGGTGGTGAAGGTCAGATAGGCAAAAAGAAAGAAAGAAAGAAAAAGTATTTATTGCGACTCGTACAGGAAGATCACAAACTAAACTAAACACAGCAAAATAAAAACCAAGTTATATAAAAAAAAAGTAACAAAAGGAAAATGAAACAGAAAGTCCTATACGAGGCCAAAAGGCTCCTATCTCAGCATGATACTGCGGCATTTAAAAAATAAATGTGGCAGCGCTGGTATAGAAAACTGTGGTCAGCAGTCCCCCACCGACCCTTGCTCGATGTAGTGCCAGCCCGCGCCGCAGCTGAGCCTGTAGATATAAATTCCCGACTGTGACCTCTGAGTTTGTTTCGGCTTTTCTTCTCAGAGTAGTCAATTAGGAAATGCCGACCCCATCGTTCTTAAATAATCAAAAATCGAGCCAGCCTGTCCCAACTTGCTGCCCTCAGGGCGTCGCTGGGGCGCCCTAAGCCGAGGCTCGTACCCCACAGGGGGTGCCCTTAGCGTGTAGTCGCTTAGTATACTAACTAATTATAAGCCCTGGCTGGAGGCTTTGAGTTCTGTTAAGGCAACCACAGGATAGTCCGGTTAAGTAGTCACGACCTCTCTAGGTCAACTACGAGATGCCCTAGTCAAAAAAAAAAACAGCAGTCATTAGAAAACAATTGTTCAGCCCGCTTCGCCGTCGCTTGTCAATAACCCACTTTGTCTACAGCCTAATAGGCTCGAGGCAAATTGGAACCAGCAAACTGATTGCTCTACAAGATTAAACACTGCTATCGGCAAGCTTGACCTGTTCCTGATGTTAATCAGTCGTGAGCGTCACGGTCGACGGTCCGTCACAAACCTGAATTAATGTCTGACGACTGATTTAGCATTTGGATACTCGTACAGTCACGAGCACTAATATGTCAACGCTTGGCAAATTTCAATTGCGATTTTTTCGTGGAATAACAAATGCAACGTTGAAATACGACACTTTAGACAAACCTATGGGTTCGAAAATACGTTGTTCGTAATAACATAAAATTTCATTCAAAACTAAAGGAGAAAATCGTCTTTGAATAAAGCCAAGTGGGCCTGCGGGCGGAGAGTAATGGGTAGCTCATCATCCGGTAAGGACCAGGCCCATGCCGGATGGCGCGTACGTGTTCCACGCGCGCCTCAAAGAGATGTCAGCATCAACCGAAGGGGCCCGTCAGGGCCGAAGCCTGCCGGGTCAGCGGGAATGTCCGAAAGGGTTACTGCTGGCCCGGAACATAAGGGGCTAAGGAAGGAACACGGGTGGGTTTTAGTCAGTAAGAGTCTGACACTCCCTTCCGCTCCACCCAGAGCGGGAGGGGTCATTTGATGATTTCCCATCTTGAAAAAAAAAAAAAGTGTATGCATACTTATGCTCGTGACTGTACATCCATTAGTTGATGTTGGTATTGGATAAAACTATATTCATCGATAGCATAATTAGCATATAATGTTTGTTTATTGTAAATTTTGACGTTCAAAAGTGCCATTTATGTGTCTATTTGAAATAAATAAACTATAAATAAATCAATACACCGTAGCAAACATTAACACAAACATTGACATTAGGACAATCATAAATAACGTTTCAGATTTCTTAGTTTCAGTAGTGTTAGTAGTAAGTCGGTTTGTTTTTGTTTGTTCGCCCTTTCACGACTGAACGCCTCGACCAGCCAACATATAATTTGGCACACGGAATTTAATACACTGATCATTTTATATGATTGATTGTGTACGACACAATGCGAAACGCTTATTTTAGAGCCGAGTCAGTTATTATTGTTGATTCTTAGAACTAAATTGTTGATTATGCCACCCATTGAGTTTTTCTGCAAAATCTTCTCACAATTTTAATACAATTTTAATTCTCTTTTATGTATAACTAGCTGTGCCTCGCGGTTTCACCCGCGTAAATATCGATCCTGTGGGAATATCGGGATAAAAGTAGCCTATATGTTAATCCAGGATATCAGCTACCTCCATATAAAATTATATCAAAATTGGTCCAGCCGTTTGAGCGTGAAGAAGTAACAAACGTATATAAAATTATAAATACTACTTTCTAACAAACACACACACACTCACAAACTTTCGCTATTATAATATTAGTGTGATTGTGGACTTTAAAAGTGTCTATAATAATTTAATTCAAATTAATAGTTTCACTTTAACTTTGACTCTTTTACGTAATTATTTTTTTTCGCTTCTTTACATAGCAGTTATAAAAACGGCGTATAGTTTTTGTATATACAGGGTTATTGGTAAAACATTAACAACCTCTTAAGAGGTCATTGTAGTCATCATCATGAACAAATTTTACTATGAGACCAAACCTGAAATCGCGAAAATAAATGAGCTGTTCTCTACATTTTGACGAGTTATACGAACATAAATGTAGGGAACAGCTGATTTTTTTTTACTTAGTGAGCTAACCATAATGGCGTTTCCATAACAATCATATCAAGCCACTGCATCATTGGGTGTGTCAGAGGTGTCAAAAACTTTTTAAGCGATTGGGCGAATCTAACGATTTAAATCTTCGGTATTAACAGAAGATACTGAAACTTACCTGTACCTACATAAGATTATATTATTCTAACACCTGAGCAAAGGCGTTAGCAAAAGCTAGTGAATATCTAATACTTAGGAGAAGTTTCTAATGCTGGGACCACACGGTATTAGCTTTGATAACACTTGGGAATTCTCATAGCGAGAACTAAACGCGAGACAGTTCCACATGACTAGTGTTCCGTGCACATCAAAGTTGGACGGAGCGATAATTAAACGTTTTGAGAGATGGCTAGAATTTCTGAGATGAAGTTTAGTCAACTTTAGTCCGTGGTAAAAGGTGTAATTTGATGTTGGGAGTCGAAATGGTGAATATTGAGTCTAGTTTTAGATACTCATATCTATTAAATAATATTTCTATAGTGCAGCCAGATTCATGATTCTTCTTCTTAGCGTGACGACGGACGGCAAAAATAACACGAAAAAAAACTTGTCCTTTAGAATTATTTCTACCTTTAAAAATGCAATAAAAATGAAGTCGGTAAGTTTGACAAACCCAATAAATTGTTTTTTTAAATAAAATTGAATTAGACAAATTTAATATACGTACCTACCTATTAGTAGATATAAGAATGCTACATGAAAGAAGCAGTAGAGGCAAATTAAGACAGAAAATTCGCGAATTTGGGAAGACACCTTTTTTCATCACTAAAATATTTCTTTGCTTGTTTTGATTGTTGTTTTTATTTATATCTAGTCGTATGCTGCACTGGCTGACGTCATCACGTCAACACCGGCTGTCGCTGATAACCAGCGCTGGGGCTCTCTCTTAGCATTATGCTGAGCGATGGCCGTTTTGCGTAGATGTGACGCATACTTTCTCCCAATTTTTTATTTTGCTTTTCTTATGTTTGTGTTTTTTATTTTTATGCGTCATGTTTGCCGCAAATAAAGGTATTTTCTTTCTTTATTATTATTTTATCAACTTTTGGAAATTAACACCTGTTTCTTTGCTTTCATTTCAAACAGAGAACCTAAAATCATACAATCTAAACTTTACTTGAACCCAAATAAACAGATACGTTTCATCTATTATGATAGAGAACCCCAAAACTAAACACGAAGGCAAACTAAAACCATTTCGTTCTATGAGAGAAACTTCTCGCTATAAAGATATTAAATGTGTCCGATGTCCATTTCTTTTGTGAGATGAAAACAATTTGGGCTCGCATTACTTCGTTCAGAACATGTCATTTGTTAAGATATATCGTTAATGGTGCGGGCGGTGTGACATTTGAGTCTTGTGGTGTTTTTTATTATCTTTCTACACTGGCTATAGACAATACATTGTGTTCTTCACGTTATCCATAAACTTTGTCAAACGCTTCTATAGCTTTTATAAATAAAATCTCACAAAAGATATTTGTAATTTAATTAAATTTTATTGAGCTATGCAGTAGGAAAGGGTCTTAACTTAGTTTTGACAAGTTTCAGCCCGTCAAATATTATGAATGAAAATACGTCTTTGCCAATTCGGATAAAGAGGCATGCATATTGGGTGATTTACGTCAAGGTATTTAGTTTGTATGAAAATTAACAAAAAATATGAATTCATTAATGTGTCCGTAATGAAAAATGCTTATTTCCATGGTCTGAACATCTGGTCGAAATTTATGTAAGTGTAACGTCCGGAACACGGTGTATAAGGTGTTAAGAAATTAACCCGACAAACTTTAAGGCGAAAGCGCCAGCGTAGCCTGCGAAATTCAATTTTTTTTACGTTTTTTGCATTTTGGTGGTCAATATTAAGTTGTACGTTTATTAATATATGATTCGCGGCCGTAACAAATATGTATTTACATAATTATAATCATTAAAGTCATCAACACAACTCTCTAAGACCAAGTAATCCCAAAGAATGACTATTTCATGAAATCTTGACATTTTGGGATTATACTAACCTAACAAGTTGTATTACTGATTCTAATAATTATGATTCTGTAAACACATATTTGTTACGGCCGCGAATCATATATTAATCGACGTACAACTTAATACTGACCAGCAAATTGCAAAAAACGTAAGAAAATTTGAATTTTGCGGGCTACCTTAGCGCTGCCTCCTTAACAAGTGCTTTAGACCATCGAAATGAACAACTTTCACTATGGGACCAACTCTGAAATCACAAAATAAAAAATCTGCTGTTTATTACAAAAGTTACACCTACTTGACCAAAATGTATGAAACAGAAGATTTTTTTTTCGTGATTTTTGAGTTGGTCCCATAGTGAAAGTTGTTCAGTTCGGTGGTCTAAAGCACCTCTTAAAGTTTGTCGGGTTAATTTTTTAACACCTTTTATACTTAACGGCCTTAACATTATGCATATGATTATAACTAGCTTCTGCCCGCGACTTCGTCCGCGTGAAATTTCTTGTTACTCCGACCCACCCCGTCGCATCGCATCGGCTGCCCGCGCTATTACTTCGGTTTTGCTTAGCGTGCTTTCTAACTTTTTTATTTTTACTCGGCTCCTAAAGGTGATAGCGTGATGTTAAATAGCCTATAGCCTTCCTCAAGAATTGGGCTATCAAATGCAAAAAGAATTTTTCAAATCCGACTGGTAGTTCCAGAGATTAGCGCGTTCAACCAAACAAACAAACTCTTCAGCTTTATAATATTAGTATAGATTTATGGGATTTTAAAAACCCCCTCAATATTCGGGGTAATTGCATAAAACACTATCAGGAGCAATATGGCTGTCACTTTGACAGTTCAAAAACATTCATTGCGTTATTTGCGTTGTTGACCATACACTTTTTGCGAACAAATGAAACGATGGATTAGCAATATCCGTCAAAATTATTCAGATTGAGATAGATAGTGTATTTTTTTTTCTTTTTCAGGATGGGAAATCATCAAATGACCTCTCCCGCTCTGTGTGGAGCGGACGGGAGTGTCAGACTCTTACTGACTAAAACCCACCCGTGTTCCTGCCTTCGCCCTTTATGTTCCGGGCCAGCGGTAACCCTTTCGGACAATCCGGCTTCGGCCCTAACGGGCCCCTTCGGTTGATGCTGACATCTCTTCGAGGCGCGCGTGGAACACGTACGCGCCATCCAGCACGATTGATAATGTCTGTCGAGGACAGTTAGTCACAATGCGATGCATTCCAAATCGCACGATTTCAGCACAACATACAAAGTACCCACTCAATATGCACAGCGTTTACTCAACCCCAACAAAAAACTTTCAAGTTCAACCTACCCTAAAACACCTTCTTTTTAGGGTTTCGTACCGAAATGGTAAATAGGAACCCTTATGGTGAGACTGTCTGTCACAGCTGGATATCTCAAGAACTGCTAATGCTATCAACTTGAAATTTGGAATAGTTTTAGATGACGTTTGTCCAACTATTTTGCAAATAAGAAAGAAATAAAAATACATATATGTATATTTTTTGCAACAGGGACTGAAAGGGAGTCTGAAAAATTTGAAGTGAGGCTACTAGGGCACGTGAGGTACCATATGAAAGAGCATAGCTTGCACATTCTCAAATATTTTTTTTAAGCAGTATAGTTTTCGACTTTTGATGAAAAATGTAAAAAAATAATACCGTTCCGTAAAAATCTAAAATTATTTTATGTTATAGAAGTTTATATAAAGATTACAAGCAAAATAAAACGAGGTCTCTAAATAGAAAAAAATAATTCATAAATCATCAACAAAAGTTTCATTAATCCACTATCGGTCAAGAGATGGCGCTGACATAAAACTGCAACATTCTACACCGCAGTGCACAGTGTTAAAATTCGCTGACGAATATAGGCTTCGCCGATGAAAAATTAATAACATGATGGTACGGAACCTTCGGTACGCAAGTATGACTCGCTCTTGCCCGGTTTTTATTATTCACACCAAAGTCACTCGCGAGGCATAAACCGAGGCCCGGGAGGACAATAAAAAGGTTTACTGCCTCTGTCCAATACCGAGGCAGCAGTGGAATTAGAGACAAATTGATGTATTGTGTCTTTCAATGTATAGGTAAATAAATTGGATGGAAAACTGCTCGTAATTTAGACGGGATGACTAGAAACTTTAGTGCTTTTTGTAGTTTCAGTGTTGATATGAAATGTTTTATTTCCTTTTTTTTGTATTGTTCGTTGAGTCGTTGAGCTGCCTAAGGCGGTGATCACACTACATTGAACACCACACTTTGACTGTAGAATCTTGACTTGTATACAAAACTGACACAGTCTACAGTCAAAGTCAAAACCGCACCATCGCACGCTAGGAGTGGTGTCCGGTGCAGTGTAATAACCGCCTAAGTTTTGAATAGAGCTACGCGATTACTGACAAATGCTTGCACTGACTGGACAGGTCACTCAAATCTGTGTGGTTCTTTCCTCAAAAGACCATTTCGGACACTAATCTACATGGTCCTCACATGATTTGATTCTGACCTAGATTATATCTTCTGGACTTTAAAAGACACTTTGATCTCTGAGTTTGTTTTGTCATTTCTTGTCAGGGCCTGGGGTAGATAGGAAATGTCGAATCCATCGAGCTCTTTTTTTATAGGACGTGTTATATTGATTCCGATATTCTTACAGAATAAACGATTTCTTTCACTATCTTTTATAGGTTCTCTTCTAAGTTCTGTATCTTTTTTAGGGTTCCGTACTCATAGGGTAAAAACGGGACCCTATTACTAAGACTCCGCTGTCCGTCTGTCCGTCTGTCACCAGGTTGTGTCTCATGAACCGTGATAGGTAGACAGTTGAAATTTTCACAGTTGATGTATTTCTGTTGCCACTATAAGAACATATACTAAAAACAGAATAAAATAAATATTCAGGGGGGCTCCCATATAACAAACGTGTTTTTTTTCGGCGTTTTTGCTTAGTGGTACGGAACCCTTCGTGTGCGAGTCTGACTCGCACTAGGCCAGTTTTTTATTATAGTGTACCTTTTAAACCAATTTTTAATTAGCCATCGGAGGCAGTAATTAAACTCGTTCATTTATGTACTGTGCTGTAACACTTCTTGCATCATCTGATGACAAGAACCTTTTAGTACTTACTTAATCAATTCATCAATGAAAAACTGCTCGATCATAAAATAATTACTCCTCTGTTTGCGTTGCCCTTAGAAGCCGTTGTTTAGAAATTAATCAAAGTTGTTCAGGGTTCGGCAAGACGTTAGAAACAGATGTTACCAAGTTCAAGACGGGTTAGGAAATTGAATTATTTTTAACTTCAAACTGTAACTTTTAAACAAATTGTTGCGCTGGTTTGGCTCTAGTTTTGGAAGTGGCTTCAAGTTTCGCTGCTCAGTCTATTTTTGAATACCTACTTTAGACGAACTTCGGTGTGACTACAAAATATTTTACCACTACAAATTAGCATGATCATAGTATAATAAGACTCTAATGTGGGAACATGTGCTGCTGGGACACAGGCCTCCGATCTATGAGAGGGAGTTGGCCATAATCCTCCACGCGGGCCTAATGACTTCGGGGTTGGTTCATGTCATAAAATGTGTTCGAATTTTTGTTACTTTTGTTACATGCCGGGTATCCTCACGATGTTTACCTTCACCGTTTTGAGGGCAGTGGTGATAAAATAAATACACAACGTTAAATGCCTGCCTGGGTTTGAACTCGCGACCGTAAATCGCGGCCGATTCCACTGAGCCACCACTGATCTTACTCCCACAAATTACACCTAACAAATATTAAGAAGATATTGAAAGTAGTTAGTTGTGTGTAGCCTTTTTATGGATCAAACTTAACATAATTTCACGCCTTTATTCCTAAAAGGGTTAGGCACAGGTTTACACATTTAAGGCTCCTGCAAACAGGCGCGACGCGTGGCGCGAATCGCGCGCGACTCAAAGGCACCGCTCGTTGCGTAACTTGCGGTGCCTTTGTGTCGCGCGCGATTTTATCGCGTGTCGCGCCTGTTTGAAGGAGCCTTTAGTCAGTCATGTTTAAGGGGCTTACACGACCTAAAGCGCGGTCACTGTCGGACTGCATAGAAAAAAAGGGGAGGGGGATGACAACGCTGGTAATTTATTGCAAAATATGAAGCAATTATTTAATTTTAATTTTAATTATTGTGAATGTGAGAACGATGTGGGTCATTTATTTTATTCATTTTATATTTTTTATTATTCTCTCCATGGTCTGGCAGTTTGAGTAATTTATGTGGCCTACCCAAATGTCCTTTCTTTGGTTTTGTTCGTTGGATCGTTGAGCTCCTTAAGTCTTGAGTTGAGCTGCACGATTTCTGACAAATGCGTGCACTGACTGGACAGGTCTTCTCAATCTGTGTGGTTCTTTCCTCAAAAGACCATCTCATACACCGACCTACATGGTCTTCATATAACTTGACCAAGATTATGTCTGGACTTTAAAAGAGACTATGACCTCTGAGTTTGTTTCGGCCTTTCTTCTCAGAGTAGTCAGATAGGAAACGCCGACCTCATCTAGTTTAAAAAAAATATTATTGACGTGTAAAAGTGTTTGTGCAAACCTACTTACAAAAATAAAATCATTAATCATTTATTTATCATTTAATTACAAAAATTCTATATAGTGCTTTAGTATGTTGCTTGTAGAATAATCTGACAAAAAATCATTATGATTGTATGTATATTATTATGGTTTTTATTGTAAAAAGAAAGTTTTAATGGTACTTTCATGACTTTTTTCTATCGTATCAAATTAGTTGTACTAAGTTTTTAACACACTATCTACCTAGCATATAACCTGAAGAATATCATACATTTTTCTGATGTTGTTTATGGTAGTCGATCATATACTTTTATTGCTGCTAAAACTTGCGTTTTGTGCGTGTAGGTCCTAATCTCCATAAGCTCCATGTAACAGGGGCAAGCCTATTGCCGTCAACCGAGCATAAATCCAGACTCCAGGCAGCTACGGAGAAAACTTTTCTGCAAAAAATCTATAGTCGTCTTAAGGCTCCATCAAACAGGCGCGACACGCGATAATATCGCGCGTCGCAACTTTGCAGGAGCCTTTATTCTAAATCGACGGAAAAGTAGCACGTTTCACGTTTCTAAGTTACAATAGGCAGTCTTCCAGTATGGCGAACCTTTACCTTTCCAATGCCTGATTATTCAGTATCAGACGACTCTTCTTTTAGCACGTGATATCTCCTCTAAATATAAAATTAGGCTTAAGGGGCTTACATGACCTAAAGCGCGGTCACTGTCGGACTGCATAGAAAAAAAGGGGAGGGGGATGACACAGTATGTTGCTCGTGGAATAATCTGACAAAAAATCAGAATGATTGTACAATCATCCTGATTTTTTGTCAGATTATTCTCATGTCAGATATTAGTACATACGTATATCAGTATGGTTTTTATTGTAAAAAGAAGGTTTTTAGAGGTATCTTCATGATTTTCTTCTATCGTATCAAATTAGTTGTATTATGTTTTGTCAACACACTATCTACCTAGCATATATCCTGAAGAATATCATATCTTTTTTTTCTGATTTTGTTTACTATAGTCGATCATATACTTTTATTGTTTCTAAAACTTGCGATTTTTGTATTTAGGTCCTGTAAGCCCCTTAAGCGTTAAAGTCAAAGGATATTGTAATACATTGCTTCTTATGTTCGAAAAAATTCTCTACTACTTACGCTTAGAATTACCTCATTTGAATTGGATACACACAATACCAAATATTCAAAAAGAATCTTATTAAAGGTCACGTCCAACAAAACTCAAAAAGCATCTCCACTCAACCACAAAAGCACATTTACCACGCTTCAACGAACAATATCAATATGAATACAAGATTACAACCAGCGGCGAACTTTCTAGAAGTTTTACAAGATATCTATAGAGTTGCTAGTTCAGATACAGTTCGCAGTTCGCATCTATCTTGTTGTTTCATGAGCTCCTAGTACCGAGACCAAGTTTCTCTTGGTAATATAGGAATCTGAATGAGTTCAACCGGGAAATGGGTTAGTTGGAAGTTCTTCACGGTATTTTCTTAAGTATGTTTTGATATTTTAATGGAATGAAGTTTTTTGCATCTTTTACATCTGACACTTGGGTGTCGTTCTGATTTGTGAACCAAATGGATGTGTAAGTAACCGACATAGCTTGCAGAATAAGCAAACTACAGACAGCCACTTGGCTGTCGACTGGCCATGTTTGTCGAAGGACCGATGGCCGGTGGAGCAGACGAGTCCTGGAGTGGAGACCGCGTATCGGCAAGCGTAGTGTGGGACGCCCCCCAGCTAGATGGACGGACGGTCTTAAGAAAGTGGCTAAGACAGGCTGGATGCGGAAAGCGGAGGACAGGGTGCTGTGGCGCAGTCTGGGGAGGCCTATGTCCAGCAGTGCACTATGATAAGCTGAGTTGGTTGAATTCGAAAAACGGGTCCATAATCACGACTAAATTGCCCGAAGGGTTTGGCAGAGATGTGTAATTGATTCTCATAATTTCGCCAACAATTATAAGTCCCATGTAATAAGGTTTTTATTTTTATTTTTTTCAGTATGGGAAATCATCAAATGACCCCTCCCGCTCTGGGTGGAGCGGAAGGCGACTAAAACCCACCCGTGTTCCTTCCTTAGCCCTTTATGTTCCGGGCCAGCGGTAACCCTTTCGGACAATCCCGCGGAATGTAATAAGGGGTGAGCTTATTGCCATTAACCGGTCAAAAATCCAAACCTCGGACTGTTACTGAGAAGTTCCTAATGGCCATTTAATACCAAACGATTTTTTTTGTTAGTTTTCTACATAAGGACAACAACAACACAAACAACAACAACACAACAACAGGCAATAGGACAATAGGTACTCAGCAAACTAACAATTCATTAAAGTAAAAGCAAAAACTGTTTGGAATAAAATTGGATACTTATTATATGAATCTCACCGCGATTCGATACCAATTAATTTCGGTCCAATTCCCGACTCCAATTAATCAAATATTAGGGGAATCCATGTTTATTTCCTGCTAGCTACAATTAATTCCGTGTCATGACTTCTTTTTCCTGCCAATAATTATTTTGTTTTCTAGTAAAAATAAGAACGGGTTTGGATCACATTTATAAATTATAATGCGACCAGCGTGTTAATTACGCAACACACTAACGGCACAACAATTGTTTTTATTTTGACAGTTGCAGCAATTATTATAATTAATTACGTTGTTGAGCAGATAAATTTTTCGAACACTATAATGAAGCAATGGATTGGCAATAGCTTTCAAAATTATTCAGATTGTCATTGATAGCGTGTTATGCAATCAAGCTGCGAGTTTGTGATCACTAGACCAATAACCCTCCTTTTGGGTTTCGCCGCAGTCCGGTAAAAACGCAGGTTAACCAAAAATTTCCCTAATTAAGGGGATTACCTCGCTCAAATCCTGAAAATACCGTGTTTAAAGAAGTTTGTAGATGAATCCTTTTGTGCGTTTTCAATATAAAAAATATATTATGTTAAACTAAAGGTCATCGCAAATACATTGTATTGTTTAAAATTCTAATAAACATACTCAAATTTTATCAAAAAATCGTAACAAATAGGTCCTTTTTCAACCTAAATTGAAAATTTTCTCTGTATCGGCTCAATAACTCGGCATGAATTTTATACCAAAAAATACGTAATGACGTATTGATTTTTTTTTCTCTTATTTCTTTTAATATTTTATAAAAATCCGAAATTTCGCGAAAAGCACTATGTCACTCCCACACTCGTCCCTCTCTCGTCGTTTCGTCGTAAGTTAGTACGGGGCAGCATGCTCAAGGTCATTGGGCAATGTAATGCCCTTAATGAAGGTCGAAACTGAATAAAAAGAGCACTAAACCACCTAGCCTCATGTAGGATATCCCAAACCACTTTAAAACATTTAAATTCATTACTACAAGTCTTCGATAAAATGTATTTTGGACTAATTGATCCAATTAGTGTCGTTTGTCGCCAATCAAAGCAGCCGAAGTAATAAATTATTGCGTTTCGATGGGTTTCAATTAAACTCGAATATTAATTAATAATTCTATTATTTTGGGGTGTTCAATTAATTATAGGGATTAAAAGTTTGATTTTAATTGGTTGCTTATGGATTGGTTTTATTGTATTTAATGGTTCAGGTAGAATTTAGTAGTTGCATCTTTTCATACTGGTTTATTTAAAAAAAAAAAAAAAAACCGCCTTCTCCCTACTAAGTTGGGGTCGGCTTCCAGTCTAACCGGATGCAGCTGAATACACTGCACTGCGCTGCTGCTGCTGTATTTTACACGGAGTGACTGCCTATCTGACGTCCACAATCCATTTACTGGGTAACATTATACCCCTTGGTAAGACTGGTTGTCAGACTTTAAAGCTTCTGAAGACCCGTAACGACTGTCAGAGACTGCTGTCATTCATAGATCTTTGACCGTTGTTCTGTGACAGTTGTCGGACCAACGGCTTAACGTGCTTTCCGAGAAAGGAAGAGTCTCATTATGTAATGGATGGTCACCCATCCACGGACCAACCGCGGCAACCGTAGCTTAACCTTGGATCAGCCAATGAGGATGCTAGGCCCGTACCCACTTCTCCCTTTGCCTTTCTCACAATTTCGTGCGTGGATTCGCCAAAGATCGACCGAACTCCATAACAACAGATGGTCACGGGCAACAGACTGTAGACAGTTAAAATTGGCTTTACCAATGATACACCCGCGATTAACCAAAAAACTTCTCAACCTGAGTAGAAATAACCTAAGAATAATAATAGGCATAATTACGGGCCACAACCTCCTTAACAAACATCTTTTCAACATAGGCGCCACGGACAGCCCCCTTTGCAGGGGCTGCCTTGATGCCGAGGAATCAGCCGCCCACGTCATCCTGGATTGCGAGGCCGTGGCTTCTCAACGTGCAGAAATCCTCGGAACAATGAGGTCGCTCCGCGAAGCCTGTGAAGCTCCCAGGAAGCTTCTGTGCTTTTGGGCGGAGCTAGGCTGGCTCTGTTAGCCAGGATCCCCACGCACAACGGACCGAATGGGAGTCTAAGTGCGGAAAAGGGAATCCCCTAATCATCATCATCAGCCAATGTGGCTGTTATTATTTAGCCACAAGTCTGCGGCTATTGGCTTATTTATGGCAACCAGCAGCTATACAAAAAGTATGTTACAGAATATGTGCAAGATTGTTAGTAAAACTTACGACTATATTAGTAAGCACAGACACTAAACAAAAACACAAGAAATAGCGGTTGCTCACCGTTGCGACATCCCATGAGAGACGGCACAACAGTGACCCACGTAAACACAGTCAAGGCGACTCGCAACCATGTTTAAGACACTGTTGGAGCTGCCCCACAGCCTGCGCACCAGGGAAGCGCACCTTTTACGCATTGTTGCGTAAAAGCAAAATCTACATGCGCATCTGCGAACATCCCTGACGCACTACAGAAACGGGGTAGCTCCACCAGTATCCTAAACCCATTGTTATATTGAACGCCAAGAGCGCTGTACGATCTTAGCGTATATCTAGCCCACAGGCTGCACATGTAAAAAACAGTACAGTAGGCTCGAAAGAGCGTGATTTTAACAGGCAGTCAGTGCAGTAATGAAAACATAATTAAAAACACAATGAACAAAAACACTTTATTCAAAATATGCGTAAGTACCTACTATACTGAGCATGAACCCAATAAACTTTAATAAATACTACCTACACTAATACAACTCTATAAAACGCATTCTTAATTTGCATCAAAAATTAATCACGAAATACAAAATTGGAATTGAGCTGGTTAATTCTTGCATGGCACCGGCCGCTTGATTATCCACCAATCACAACACGCTATGCCGCCGACGTCATTACACGGATGGTCGGTATTATGCAAACACGCAACGGGAATAATTCCACGTCCTGTTTAATTCGTATGCCAATAATTTTATTTGCCGGTCCTTGATTGCATGATAATTAGTATAATATTGGTTAGCTCAGAGTAGTATTAAAACCGGCTTTATTACGGGAATTTAATATTAAAACCGAATTATTTTATGGAATTTGAGCTGTTGTTTGTTTTGGTTAATTCTTGTTTATGAGGTAAATAGTTTCTTTTATGTAGGTAATGTTGGTGACTTTGTGAGTAATTGTATATTCCATATATTTATACTTACATCTAAATAGATTTTGTAGTGATGTTTTTATTATGTACTAGCTGGCCCGGCGAACTTCATATCGCTTCAGAATCAAGAAATGTGTTCTGAATTTAAATTTGTCTTAATCAAATCCAACAAAAATATCATAAAAATCGGACCAGCCGTTCTTGAGTTATAAATGGTGTAACTAACCCGACTTTGTTTTATTTATAAAGATTAGTTTATTATTTTGTAAGTATATTGTGTGTATTTCGTCTATGGACCTTAGTTGCCTGAAAATAAAGTAGGTAATATTTATTATCATACTGGTGCCTAAATTTATACCGCCACCGTGACCGCCAGGGGCCATCATTTTTTATTTTTATTAAATTAAGTCACCCGAATTTTTTTTTTTTTGTAGCCACCCCAACTTTGTTACAGGTGGTATATGTAGGTACATTACATAATTATTATATTAAAAGAGTTGGGAATATTTAAAAAAAACTGTGGCACTCCGGGAGTGCCGACAGAAGTGAAAACAAAACACAAACAGAATACTTTGCCATTACTCACTGACATATCGGATACACATTAAAACCGAGTACATCCCGAGGACAGCCGAACACATCCGAAGCGGGTATTTTTTTAAGCGTCTTATAAACAAAACAAAGTCAAAGTCAAAGCATTTATTTCAAATAGGCACATAAAAGGCACTTTTGATCGTCAGAAATTACAACAAATAGAATTGATTCTAGTCGCCCATTCCAAAAGGTAGTTTTCGCATGGAGAAGAATGGGCAAGAAACTCCACCATTAACACGCGCGGTGTCGCTTACGGTAACAGTGGCGGGAGTTAAATGGTTTTTTCCCCCATCTCAAAAAATGGCCAACGCGCCTAAGGAAGTTTTAACTTCAAAATAATGTATACAGTTGAAGTTAAGAGTTTTATTTAATACATGTGGTGTCACGAAGCTTATGACTCGCCCGATGTCACTATTTGTTGACCCGCTCGCTCCCCATTTGACGTCTTACGTAAATTATGCCTGACCACTACGAGGATAAAAATGTAATAGATAGAGGGCGAAAACAAGTTAGGCTGTCCTTTCTTTTTTTCAGAAACAGCACCCTTGTTGCGTATAATAGAATAGAATAAAATATTTATTTGCCAGAAACATGGTGTTTACAAAAGTGCTACATGTCTCACCGTTTTAACGGTATGCAAAACAAATTACAATTAACAATTAAAGGCAGTTCTTGCAAAAAAAATCATTTTTAAGTGCATTTGCATTACATTAATTTTAAAATTTAAATATTATTTGAATTTGTATATTATAATATATAATGCCTAATATACTAGACACTTCCATTTTTACTATATTATTATTATTAAATAAAACAATACATTTAAGAATTATTATCACAATATAATTTAAATAATCAGCGTAACACATTATCAATATCAATCTGAATAATTTTGATGGATATTGCTACACTTTACACTTTGATCTTAATCCATTGCTTTATACCTATGGTGGAAAAAATTGTCTACTCAACAACGCAAATAAAGGCTCCTGCAAAAAGGCGCGACGCGCGACGCGAATCGCGCGCGACACAAAGGCACCGCTCGTTGTGCGACTTGCGGTGCCTTCGTGTCGCGTGTCGCGTCGCGCCTGTGTGAACGAGCCTTAACGCAATAAATTTTGTTGAACTGTTAAAATGAAAACCATACAAACGGTAAGTGCGTTACGCAATTACCCCTTGGATCTCCACGATACGGTTTTATACCGATGATTAATAATATTTTTTATTACCGTGCTTTAATTGCTAGATGCTTTCAGAAATTAGTTTGTTTCGGTTACTTGAGCTTTTGTGTGTGATTATTATGCATATAACTTACAGCGCACTTTCAGACTCCGGTATACTATACTATACTACCTTGCTTTTCATTATTTCTACTACGTCATACAGAAGTAAAAGTAACTATAAAAGAAAATTTCTTGTACAGCTCGCATCGACGATAAAAAACAGCTACGGAAACCAACTCTTATTTTAATATTTTGAGAAATACAAAGTAATATAAAGTCCAAGATATTTACTATTTAAGTAAGAGTAACATCTGCTTTTTAACTTTTTATTACACAGCCGTGTTTTAATTTCTCAAAATTAATTCAGTCTAAACGAGAAAATACATCATGTCACATTTTTATCGTCCTCCTTGAAATTCTAATCCATTTTGAAAATTACGCAAACGTTACAATTTATTCCAGACAATTTAAATTTTACGCAAAATGTTAAAACGACTCACGGTATATTCTCATTACGAATTTGTTATGCGTAGCGTAAAAATAATATAAGAAAACATTACGTATTATTTTATGCTAACGACAGCTATAAAGGCATATTCGGCATCCATTTTAAGTTGAGCTCTGTGACTTTGAATTATTTTACTGCGAAGAGATCAAGTTATTCAGCCGTTTAACATTCTCTAGGGGAACGCAGTACGATGCAGATTACAGGGAAATTTTGTCATATTTGAATATAATAAAGCGTAAGATCGACGGTTTGTAAATATTCATACAATCAGAGTGTCTTATGTTAATTTACTTGTGTCACGACATTTTCAATATGGCTGACATTTTGGCGCCAAAGTGGAGTATTATGCGGCTTGTTTGATATTAATTCCAATGTTTTGCTAAATTATTTTCTTTTGAATTCAAGCGTTTACGTTTTGCTAAATGGAATTCCAAGGAGTTTTTACGTTAACTTGGGTTTCTTATTTATTTAAACGTTTATGAGGAAAGCCGCCATCTTTGATTGGGGTCGTTTTGATTATAAATTAGGTTGTGTATTTTTTGTACATAATATTATTCATCTTGGCGTGGGTTTAGGTGGATTGATTATTGTCGTTTAGTAAATCTGGGCTAAGGAAAATTGGTGCGAGAATAGTAGGATTTACGAGTTATAGGTCGTGGCTTCGAACCGAGACAGGCACTTTATTTTGTGTAAATTATTTCATCATCTCTCAAAATAGTGAAGGAAAACATCGTGAGAAAACCGGCATGTCCTAGAACCAAATATTCGAAGACATGTGACATCTACCAACCCGCACTGGGTCCGCGTAGTAGATTATAGCGCATTCCCTCTCGAAAAGAGGAGGCCTGAGTCCCAGCAGATGGGAAAAATATAGACTGATTAGGTATGTAAGAAAAATTAGCTACGGAAAAATTAAGTTTTTGTTGTAAGATTTCATCATACAAGTGAATTATGATTGTGTTTATTGCGAGTGTATTTCTTTATATATATATTTTTTATTTCTTTTTATATGACTATGATTGTGTTTTCTTTAAAGTCAAAGTCAAAGCATTTATTTCAAATAGGCACATAAAAGGCACTTTTGAACGTCAGAAATTACAACAAATAGAATTGATTCTAGTCGCTTTTTACGCTAGTTTAGTTTTTGATCTTCCTATGAAAGTCCTAATTAAAATTTTAAAAAAATTAAATTAAATTAAAATTCATTTATTTCAGGCAAGTCTTTTTTTTTACACATACACCCATAGTATCAGAAAAATTAAATTGAATACAAAATAGATATTAAGTTAAATTAAGTCAAATTAAATTAAATTACATATATTATTATTATTGTTATACATAGATTATACATTCATATAGATTATAGTTTTCTTATAAATGTCATGTAGTTTTAAATTCAAACAGTCATACTAAAATGAAATACTTAGTGGTCATGTAAATGGTGCGGAATATAGTAGTCACAATAATGTTTTTACACTTAATCAGTCTCAGGTGAAATGATGCTTTAAGCCTACGTAATACAGCATAAAAATCGTCAACCCTGCTTTCGGCAAACATACCAGACGCGCTACACCGCCAGGGCAGGTTAAGCATGGCCCGGAACGCATTGTTGTATTGTACACGAAGAGTATTGTAGGTAATCTTCGTGTACTTGTACCAGAGTTGGCCGGTGTAGAACGCCTGGCAGTATGCCTTAAACAGGGTCACTTTAGCCTGTTTTGAACAACATGCAAATCGTCTGGCGAGCATATTACTTTTACAAGCAATGCTTCGCCTTTGCCTTTCAAGATCAAGATTATCACTTAAGTCATCGGCGACAATGTGACCTAGATACTTAAAGTTGTTGACAATTTTAAGAGGAGACCCACACAAGTCAATAGGCAATACCTGTTCTGGTCCTTTACCATACTTAAAAATAAATATTTCCGATTTATTTACGTTATATGTCAGACTATGAGCGGCGGCATAGCGCTCGCAGATCGCAATAAGTTTCTTCAATCCGCCAGCAGAGGGGCTGAGCAGAACCATATCGTCAGCGTAGCTAAGGTTGTTAAGGCATTCGCCTCCTACCTGGCATCCGACTCTGGTTCGGCTCAGCTCCTCCAGTAGCTCATTAATATATAAATTAAAAAGCACCGTAGAAGTCAGCCCGCCCTGCCTTACCCCACATGCTAATTTATAATGTTTTGGATAAACTGCTATCCCATTTAACTTGGTTTATTTGGTTTGAGTACCAATATTCTAAGATATTTATTATGACAGGCGGAACTTTTGAATTTCTTAACTTTTCCCATAGTATTCTATAATTGATTGAGTCAAAAGCACGGCTCAGATCAAGAAAATACGTTTTCTAATAAATACGTTTTCTTTATTTTTTTATTGTTATTGTAGCTGCCCATGGATATTCGTGTGACAACCGATAGCCGCCCAATTAACGTGCTCTCTATGGAAAGGATCACACATTCAGATCATGTCCGACCATTTTGATAACGAAGAAATCAAAATACCTTCGTTATGTCTACATTTATATTTTTTATTCAGGAATAAATTAAGACTAAATAATAATATATTATATTATATTATTATATAATAATTAGGTATTATTATTGATTTCGCAATAAAGACAATAATTTCCCTAGTTTTTTAACTTAATATGATGTAGACATATTATTATGTTAACACAGCATGTCCAGTACTGCAATGTTCAACCAATCAATCAAGCCACCACTTTTGCATACCCACGAAAAGCTAACGGGGTTGAAACACGCAATCGTTATGGATGTATCAATAAAAATGCTCGTAAAGGTTTACTAGGAAATATAGCGTGGCGAAGGGATTTTGACGCGCGAACAGATTTGGAAAGAATAGGGACGCTTAAAGCAGTTGGTTTTTGAATTTTGGGGCTATAATAGGGTCGCATTATAGTAAGCCGGATTTTATGAATATCTTGCGATGAACAGGGGATACAGATGTTTTTCTGAAGATATGCCATGAACATAACTGCGTGCCTCGGAAAGCACGTTAAACTTTGGTCCTGGCTGTGCTCCGTAAGTCTTTGAAAAAATCAAAATCAGAATATTTTCTGACCGCGACTTCGTTCACGTGACTCGTTCCCTCGACCCACCCGGTCGCAGCGCGTCGCCTGCCCGCGCTATTGCTTCGTTTTCCCTTAACGTTCTTTCTGACCTTTTTTCGTTTTACCGGGCTCCTAAGGGTCCTAGCGTGATGTTAAATAGCCTATAGATTCCCGAGAATTGCGATATCAAAACCAAAAAGATTTTTTCGAATCCGACTGGTAATTACAATGCGTGCCACGTAAGAAGAGACTTGACACACCACGTGGTCTGACATGCGCAGAACACGATTTTAGGTATCTTTAGCGGTATGAGGTCTGAGTGCGGGACGGGACCGGACGTCATAGGGGCGGCGGAAAGAGCGGGGGAGGCGGGGTCAAGTCTCTTCTTACGTGGCACGCATCGTACAGGGATTTAGCGTGTTCAAACAAAAACAAAACACTCTTCAGCTTTGTTATTAGTTTAAACTAGCTGCACCCCACGGTTTCACCCGCGTAAATGTTGATCCCGTGAAAATATCGGGATAAAAAGTAGCCTATATGTTAATCCAGGCTGTCAGTTACCTCCATACAGAATTTTATCAAAATTGGTCCAGCCGTTTGACCGTGAAGAAGTAACAAACATATAAACATACACGCACACATTCACAAACTTTTGCCTTTATAAAATTAGTGTGATGTGATTACTACGTGGATCACACATTGTATTGTTGCACAAAATAGCAGTACGAACATACAATAATATTAAAACAATCCGGCGGCGTTTGTTACATAACTAATTATATGTTTTTGTCACAGCGAGTAAATTATTCTCACCGTGACAGCTGTTACAAAATAACACAGTGAAATAAGCGCTCCTGCTTCTAAAACAATGTGACATTTATAGTGTTTTTTATCGCTTTACCGGCTCAAGTATATTAGACTGTAAATATCGAATTTTTGTTAGTAAATCGCTATAAAACATTGTACAAAATTTCGTAACCACGCTTGAAATTGGTTAGGCAGTCACAGTATGTTTATAATGCAGCTTTTTCCATATTATGTCCTTCGCGTATTTGCAACAAGGTCTAACCAAAATTTATTTGGAAAATTTTCCACTTCAGTTGTAATGAAAATGCACATTATGTTAAAAAATTGAACTACAACATCATCATCTGCCTAGCCTTTTCCCAAGTATGTTGGGGTTGGCTTCCAGTCTAACCGGATGCAGCTGAATACCAGTATTTTACATGGAGCGACTGCCTATCTGACCTCCACAACCCAGTCACTGGGTAATAACGATACCCCTTGGTAAGACTGGTTGTCAGACTTTCGGGCTTCTGACTACCCGTAACGACTTTCAAAGATCCACGAATGACAGCCGGGACCAACGGCTTAACGTGCTTTCCGAGGCACGGAGGGGTCTCGGTATATAAAGATAGTCACCCATCCACAGACCAACCGCGGCAAGCGTAGCTTAACCTGATCGATCGACCTGTGCGGCTGTTATTATTTAGCTACGGTAACAATAACAATAATGTTCAATAACTGTACAGTACCCGGCGATAAATATTGCACATCGACCTTTGGAAAGAGACAATCGGCTAATTTCGGCTTCGTAGAGCGTTATCTCTGTCGCACGAAATACAAACAGTCCGATATCTATTAGGAGCTGTTAAAACAAATATGATTTGCTTCTTTTGATAATTATTTTTATTCTTTGTATAAAATGGTTTTGTGTAAAAAGGTCGACGTGCAATATTTATCGCCG
The DNA here is from genome assembly GCA_963855955.1 of Luperina nickerlii. NCBI lineage: Eukaryota > Metazoa > Arthropoda > Insecta > Lepidoptera > Noctuidae > Luperina > Luperina nickerlii. The sequence goes on along the minus strand of OY979684.1, from coordinate 4,636,866 downwards.
GGTACTGTAACAATAACGTTCATAATGACTAAATTCAAGTATCTATGATATCATCATCATCAGCATATAGCAGTCCACTGCTGGACATAGGCCTCTCTTATTGCACGTTCACGGTAACTCTCATCCAGCCGCTTCGGCTTTTGGTGCTTAAAATACTTGAATTCCAGCCGCCAAAAGTCAGTAGAAGTTTGTTAGTTCTATCTAGTAATATTATTTAAACATAATATTTTCGTAAAATATCAATATTTTCTGCCCACTTACGGACCGTCAATAAAAACGTGTTCAGTTCACACATCAACAAAGTAAACTATAATTTTAAATTAGGCCACTGTATACAGAGTGACTTGTAAATTGACGTATTCGTTTCAGGATATGATAGTGTGACCCATTTACAACAATAAAGCATAGGCCCATAAAGCATAGGCGAAAATTCATGAGATTCGCGACAAACAATGTTCATGTATTTTTGAAAATTTCCCAGAATTCGTCACTAAATGTCACTTTTAGAAAACTGTCAAATTGAATGGCATCTACCTACATGAACTTTGACATCAGTTATCTCAAAACTTTACTAACAGATTAAGCGTACACATTACTAACAAACAAACACATATGGACAACAACACAACAAACAAACACACAAACAAACAAACAACTACAACAAACAAACAAACAAACACAAACAACAAACAACAAATACGGACGGTACGGTTTTACTAACAAATATGGATGTAATCTTAGGATGAATCTGAAATAAATGATTATTATTATTATTATTATTACTTTATTAACCTAATTTAAAAAACTAATAACTTTGAATCAACGCTTAAAACTATTAATCTATATCTTGACCGGTAACTATGAGAAATGACCGGTTACGTGTCTCGTAACGTAACAAGCTCGCGTGACCATTCAGTCGTTGTTAAATTATTATTTATTAGTTTGTAAAAAAAAAATATGAAAGTATACACGCATTCATAGAAGAAATTACATAACAAAGCAATTGTATGCAAAGAAAAAGTTAAACGATAGAATGATACTCAGTCATGACTGGCTGGTTAATGCACCTCGTTTTAAAAATAGGTTTGAATTGAGAATAGTATAAAATCTGTCAACTTCAAAATAAAGCATCATTACCAGGCTCATACCTACTTATCATCATATCATCGTTCTACATCAAGGGTCTAAAATGAAGAAATACATAAAAAATATGCGTGCAGCTTAACATATTTTGACCACGGCTTGAGCCATTCTCATAAAATTGGTGTCGATTTGAATGAAGTATAAATGACGCCCAACATTGGACTAAAAAACTACCCGCCAATTTGATAGAGATGCTAAATCAGCCATAAATGTTAATTATTAGAAAATACTACTTAATCAATTTCAAGGTTTAATATAGTTCAAGAAATTTTCAATGGTTATTGTAGTCTTACTATGTGAATAGAATTGGCGCCCACCGTGGGACCTCTCTCTACCTCACAGATATCAAAAGTGCTATTAAATACGTTCTTAATATTTAATATGTACACGTGGCTGTATGTGTGTATGTGTGAACTTAGAAAACAACAATAAGCAAATGTCAATACTGCGGTAATATAGAACAGAATTGGCGCCCACCGCGGGGCCAATAAAATTAAACAGATATTAAAAGTAATTAATTAAATGATGTTCTTAAATGTTGTATAATATCATTACAAACGTTCACACAGTGCTCTTAATACCTCAGTAAATCAAAAGCATAAATAAGTAACCATCCAATGACAACAACGACATCGAATGACAACGAAGATAGGCGTCAATTCGGTTGACATAGTACTCTGCAATTGTACTGTGTGAACCGAATTGGCGCCCACCGTGGGACTTATCGCAGATTTAAACGAGCTGTTTTGTTTTGAATAACATACCAATTTATTATTCATGTATCTATTTATGTTGTTATGCCTCAGTTAAACAACAACACATAAACATCGGATACTGCGGTCGAACTGGCTTAGTGAACGAAGTTGGCGCCCAACGCGGGACAAACACAATGAGATTGAATAGAGCTGATATGAAATGTATTATTATTGTGTATTTAATAATTGTAATAGAACATACAGACTGCATTCTTTAATTATTCAAAGGGTTATAAAATCTAAAAATAACAAAATTAAATCCTAACTTTACTAAAACTATACAGAAACTAAAAAATGCGTCGAAAAATTCATCCGCATCGCTGTCGACTGGTAATCTACCCAAGAGACTGGCGGCATTACCACGTTGTATGGCGATGCTTAGCCTCTGGCCAAGGTAAAAGCCAGCCCTTGTGACACGGGAAGTGTCAACCGATATTATACAAGATTTAAGAACATCATTTAATTAATTATTGTTTTTAGTATCTATCCATTTAAATAAAAAAAGACATAAATTACATCAAATTGAATTCGGTTTAGAAAAATCCAAATACATACTTATAAATATTTTGCATTGGCGTTTTTCGAAAAAGCACGTAGACTTAATAAAACATATTTTGGAATATTTGTTTTTTTTTATAAGTTACCTAATACTTAATGGAAATTTCCAAACAAATCTGGTTTCAATAGCTTCAAAAATATTTTAAATATGATTTCGCTAACTAAAATCAGTATTAAAAATCTTCAATTCCAAATTTAAATGCCACTCTATAGAATTCTTATCATTGAATGACGTCCATGATTCGCAGTCGGTCTGATTAAAGGGTTGTTATTGACCCACATTCAGAAGAGGCGAGGGGAGGGATAAGAGCGAAGGGGAGGGGGGTTGGTCACATGATTGTGAATAAAACTGTGCACTAATTGCCACACGAGGGATTATTGTTTGTACTGGGTCTGTTTTACAGAAATTATGGTTTACTACCTTTTTAACGTGGTTTCGTCCAAAATTGGAAATTATCCCACGGGAACGTACTACCAGGATAAAAAGTAGCCTTTTTTCCAACCCAGCCGTTACAGTGTTTACGGCGTAAAAAGGTAACAGACAGACTTACTTTCGCAATTATAAAATTAGTTAGGATAGTATACAGAGTAGTAAGGACATCAACGCGCAACCTGTTGTCATGATTTCAGTAGGTACATGATTCTGGATTCCCCTGTATTTAAGCTTTCGTCAGTTCGACGCCCCCAAGGAATAAACCTGTATTATACTATTACTGACTTTTTACTGTTATACCATTTACGGTATCTATGGGTCGGGATACACATATGCAATTTTTTTCAAATTTTTTCTGCGGTAATTTCCAACGTTTTTTCTAATAACACTTTTGTTCTTTGGAAATTTTCCATTTTTTATTTACTAGAAAAATAACGAAATACATTATTACAAATTAAATTCTGTGGCTACATTTCGGTAAAGAAATATTACTGTAAAATATTTCAGCAAAATTTCTGGCTAACGCGGTTACAGGTTTATTATCGTAAATTTTGTGGTACACATTTTCGGTAATGCACTGTTACAGGTATCATCCGGGACATACATTTTCACCTACTATGCATATTGGCGGTAACTTGCTCGCTCTCGGCGGAGTTCATCCACCAGTTTTACGTCTCCAATGAGCCTCTTAGCTCTGCGTTCCACCGAGTCAAGCGCGGCAAGTTGGTATTTCGCTGAGCCATCCCAAAGGTGGCTGCAATACTCCATGCAGGATCGGACTTGTGCTTTGTAAAGGGTTATAAAAGCTGTCCAGGCGTGAAGTATCGCTTTACCCTATTAAGGATGCCCAGCTTCCTGGCCGCAGTTTGGGCTTTGTACTCGATGGTGGCGCCGAAGTTGAGACTAGATGTCAACTCCATGCCCAGGAACTCGAGCCGATCTGTTACAGGAACAGATGTACCCCGAAAAGTAGGAGTCTGGTCGAAACGTCTCCTTTTGGCGGTAAAAACACACGCCTGTGTTTTGGTGGCGTTAAAAGAAACCAAATTGTCATCACCCCACTGGGAGACAAGGCTTAAGGTCAAATCTGTCCGCTCCACCATGGCCTCTCTCAAGAAACGAAGTTCGGCCCCGCTGGCCTTTGTGCTGGACAAGTATCTCTCTGAAAAGTACTGTCATCTGCGTACCCAACAATACCAGGCTGAAGTAGGTCATTGATATGCAGCAGGAAAAGAGTTGCAGAGAGAATAGACCCCTGAGGAACTCCAGCATCAATAGCCATAAGGTCAGAGGAGCAGCCGTCAACGACTACTCTGATCGACCGCTCACTAAGGAAGTCTGATATCCAGCTACAAAAATCAGCTGGGATGCCATCAGCAGGAAGCTTGCTGAGTAGACCGGCGTGCCAGACCCTGTCAAAGGCCTTCGAGATATCAAGCGATACAGCAAGTGCTTCGCCGTATTCCTCGATGGCTTCACCCCAACAGTGCGTGACATACACAAGAAGATCGCCAGTTGACCGTCCCCGGCGAAAGGCATATTGACGGTCACTGAGGAGATCATTCAGGTCTGTTTGCTCCCAAGCTCCCAACTCTTTTATAGTATTTTTTTTCCATAATCTTTTGAGTTTTTGTTTAGAATTTTTGGCAATTATTTATTAAATAATATTATTTTGATTTCAGATCTACCAAAGAAAAAATACGCTGATTGTGATAGAGATCCAAAGTCTCGGGAGAAAATATACTGTGAAAGAATTGGAGCAAACAGATATTTTAGACATTAAAAAATTGGTAAATCCTTTGATTTGGCGTCGCGATATAGGTGGGAACACGATACGCTGGTCTGATGTAATGGAAATTTATGTATCATCATCCCAACAAGACAAGGTTTTCTTTAAATATGATTTTGATGTGGTATAATATTCTGAATTCAATATTTCTAATTCATTTCAAACCAAACGACGTGGGCGAAAACCTAAGACAGATACTTTGATAGAAGATACTGTATTGGCATGTGCTTATCATCAACCTCTTCCTAAAAGCAAGGCGTTGCATACAGATTTACTGTCTGTGCAATAGTGGAGCGATTCCACGGTATTACCACGCATTTTATGAATCCTTAAGTTTTGTAGAAGATAGTGATGATCGCGATGATAATGATGATGCCAATGATAATACCGATTAGTTATTAATGTTTTTACTTGGCTACTTTTTTATACTTTTATTGATTGTAATTTGTGATCTCAATAAGAACTTTGTTCTCAATAAACGTTATAATTTTAATTACATTTTGTGAGTTTTCTTTAATTATTTCCTCGAAGATACCGACGACAAATTTATTTTACATAATCGGGTTTTAATGATTACGATAATATGACTACCAAAATTTTTCTATAAAATACGGGTTACACTACTTTACCCCTTTATGGTTATTTAAAATTTTACTATAATAAGTCGGTAACTGAACATTACAATCTCTCTCTGTAATGAAAAAACACGTTTAATAATCCAGTAAAGCAATGTTATGCCTATGATTTTTATGAAATTTACAAGAATAATTCGGTAAGTTAACATTACTGGAATAATATGGATAAGTCCGGATCGTAAGATATCAATACACTAAAAATTGTATGAAACTATTTTCGGTAATATGTATTGTGGTGAATAACTAATTCTGTGTAAATTTAATAGTTACAGTTAATACTTTAAACTTTTCGGATAAAAATTAGCTTTTCCGTCATATAACAACGTTGTCATAATTACCTTTTGTTGAAGAGATATACCCCAAAAACACTAAATAATTTTTCCTGTAAAATTTGATTTTTGCGATTACCGGTTTATTCCCCGGGGGCGTCGAGTTATTAAAGAAAAAATGCCGTTCCATACATTTTGACCGCGTAGGAATTGCACTTTTCTAGGAAACAGCAGATTTTTTTTTTATAAACGGCGAAAAATTTCTACACTAACATGTTTAGAATCATTATTATGCTGAATTTTATTCATGGTCACAGTTTGCGCGTTAGTGTATGCCACCCTTTTTTTTTGAGGATGGGAAATCATCAAATGACCCCTCTCGCTCTGGGTGGAGCGGAAGGGAGTGTCAGACTCTTACTGACTAAAACCCACCCGTGTTCCTTCCTTAGCCCTTTATGTTCCGAGCCAGCGGTAACCCTTTCGGACAATCTCGCTGACCCGGCAGTGTATGCCACCCTGTATAGTATGGATTGATGTATGCCATCGTAGCGGTAGAATAATTTAATTTAGAAGGACCATTATCGCCATCACGGCTGTCAGTCCCTCCCATGTCTGGAAATCTACAAACTATCTCTACACTTCCACAGCTGAACAAGCTCCTCTTCTCACGTAGAGATGGATCGAATATTCATCAACATAGAAAGAAAAAAAGAATAGTACATTGTTTGCCAAGGGAGCAAACAACTATTTTGAAGGCGAGAGTGTTTTTTTGAATCCTGAGCGCAGCGAGGTATTCACAGTACGTCATTCGAGCTTAAAATAGTGTTGCTCCCGAAGTAGACATTCTACTTTTTATTTTTTATAAAACTAAGTAAAATCCTAATTTTAGTAACAATTACGAACAAAGGCAGAATGCTTTTCGCGCGTTTTTTATTTTTTCACAAACTTTTTTTTAATTTGGCTAGCGCGCGTTTTCCTTTATCATACAGCCTGTTACTTGTTCATAAAATGTTCGTGATTAATCTCTTTGGTGATTGGAACTTTTACTAACAATATCCACATTCCAAATTCAAATCACTTTTTAGTTCCTAGGGATATAAGAGCTATTTTAGTCCCTGTTTACGAAGAATACACTAGCTCTTTTTGAATAGATGTAATAAAAATAAGTTTATTTAACTCAGGTTAAGTAAGGCACACAATATTCACACAAAAAAACACACATTACACACATGGGTGTAAGTCATGTGACCTATGGGGGTTTCCCATCGGCAAAATTGCCGACCCATCAAGCTTTCATTCCCTATTTAACCCCTTTGGGGGATGATTTCTAAAAATCCATGTCACCTCCATGTAAAACAAATGCATGCTAATAGACACGCACGCACATGCAGAAGGATACTTCACTACGATACATCGCGGGCTGCTTGGGGATTTACCTCGATGCCTGGCACGTGCGTGCGTGTCTAATATCATGCATTTGATTTACATGGAGGTGACATTCAGGTAGCGAGGTAAACCGCGACAGCAAGGTATTGCAATGAGGCATCTTCGGCATGTAACCCTTAGGGAAGGAACGAGCATTCATCAATACTCTATCTCAACGCATTAAACCATACAATATATTATATCAACAGAAACATTCCAATAAACGTCACCACAATTTTTATAGCTGGCAACATTTCTTACAACTCACAGAAAAAACAAAAGAATTAAGAGGCAATATAATAGAATTACTACCACTGATGCGTATCCAATAATCTCTTGGGCGATGAAGGGTCTCATCTGTAAATATTATAAAATGAAGCCGCATTTCGTGTCTGTCTGTGTAATCATGTTGTTCTTCTGAACCATGCAACTGATAGTGATGCAGTTTCCATCACTTAGAGATATTTTTAGAAGGTTTGGGTGTATGATTCTTTAATATTAAACTAAGGATGACCTATTTTTCGGCCAAAGAATCAGCATTGCCATACAACGTGGCAATGCTGCCAGCCTTTTGGACACCGTTTCTATTGACAGTCATGCGGACAATTTTTTTGATGCCCTTTGATTACTTCACCTCCTTTTTATATTATGTACTTGTACATATTATTAAACTTATTATATAAAATAAAGAAATCTCGATGTCTTGTCGAGTCGTAAAAACCGTGCGAAGCAGGGCGTGTCGCTAGTACACCAATAAACGTTTTTTATTTCAGCTTCAGTAGACACAACAATTCGTCGACGAGGCAGGAATTTGTTATAACTCTACTGTTGATGACATTGTTTTGTTGACTAGGAGATGTTTGTGACTTTTCCTGCTTTTAGGAATAAGAATTATTTATTTGCAAAAAAAAAAAAACTCGGTTTTACTAGCACCATAATTCCGTAACACAGTGTAAATACGCTATTGTGATATTGCTAATTGCTTCATATGGACGAAAAAAAATTCTGCTCAACAACGTAAATAACACGATGAATAATGTTAAACTGCCAAAAAGCCACTGCCACTGATAGTGTGCTACGCAATTACCCCGCAGATGTAAAAATTGGTGGTTTATACTCAGTCCATATTTTTTGTACGCTTTTAACGCGTACGTCTTTTTAACATCGTTCTTACATATAATTATAAATTCACATTAATGATGTAACTAATATTTTTGTAAAAATATAATTTAAAAGTGCCCGTGGTATTTCTTGCCCGTTCTTCTCCATAGGTACCTACGCTTTGGAATGGGCAACTAGCTTCATATTTTCTGACTGACCGACTTTTTGACAATTCAAAAGTGCCTGTAAATGGTAAAATTAAAATAAATGCTTTGAGTTTGAGTTTTTCTTTTTACATATATTTTTTTTTATATAATTGAAAAGGGTTTACGACGTACGGCATTTCATACAAACTTTCAAGCCCTAGTTTTTCGAAATTAATGAATCGATTTTAATGAAACTTCATACGCGTAAGCAGGATACAAAGGTCTAAATAGTTAGTAAAAACATTTTCAAACAAATGAATCACCCATAAATATATGGGTGATTCATTTGTTTGCTTAGTTTTATATCGTAAATATCAAAAACAAGGTTGTATAGTAAAATAAGAGTTTGATTGAGAATTTATTACACTTTCTTTTCAAACGATATCAATCGAGGACTAATTTAAATGTATTTGTAACTTAGTCAATATAACCTGACCAAGATTATGTCTGGACTTTAAAAGAGACTATGACCTCTGAGTTCGTTTCGGCCTTTCTTCTCAGAGTAGTCAGATAGGAAACGCCGACCTCATCTAGTTTAAAAAATATGATTGACGTGTAAAAGTGTTTGTACAAACCTACTTGCAAAAATAAAATCATTTATCATTTATAAAATAACTAAATGTGATTCCTCTCTATAGAGTGAATCAGGTGTGGTCATATTTAAAAGGGTGTGGTACAGACTATCAAACTAAACAACTTTTTCCATGGGAATAATCGGCTGTCCCATACATTTGGGTTGAGGTTTGGAAGTTTTGTATGGGACGGTTGATAATTAGGTTTCCGTACCAAAATGGTAAAACGGAACCCTTATAGTGAGACTCAGTCTGTCTGTCTGTCTGTCACAGCTGGATATCTCAAGAACTCCTAATGCTATCAACTTGAAATTTAGAATGGTTTTAGATGACGTTTGCCCAACTATTTTGCAAATAAGAAAGAAATGAAACTATATCTATATTTTTTGCAACAGGGACTGAAAGAGATGGCGCTGACATAAAAGTGCAAAATTCTACACCTCAGAGCACAGTGTTAAAATTCTCTGACAAATATAGGCCTCGACGATGAAAAATTAAAAACATTATGGTACGGAACCCTCGGTGCGCGAGTCCGACTCGCTCTTGACTGGTTTTTTTCGTGATTACGATGTTGGTCTCATGGAGAAAGTTGTTCAGCTCGATAGTCTGTACCATTTCAGTAAAGATGACCATGTATCGGTATCTACAACGCCATATGCGAACAACGCGTCATACTGACATCACGCAAAATCCTGCATCTCGCAAGCAGAGTTTACCGCGCAACCAGCATAGATACAACGGCCCGACATGAATCATCGGGCAGTTGCCCGCCAGACATTACACCCGTCTGGTTGGAGGATCCTCCTATTTCTATAGAGTATGAGTGAACTATTCACCCGTTCCTCATATGTTGTATATCAAAGAGATAACTCCTTTGAACAAGTACACAAAACAAACAAACATAAATTAGGTAAACATAGTAGAGATTTCTCAATAGTAAAACCAAAGATAATTATTTTGAACTCTATTTTAATCTCACTAAGATTCCAAGTTCACTGAATGGCATTATTTAGTCTTGATATTTCCTGATACGTAGTTACTTTAATTAATTTATAATTTTAAACTTTAAAGAAATACGATAAGGTCGGTATTACAATGTACAGTTTCGATTGCATTGAACTTTCTAAATATTTCAAGATGGCTATCTGAGATAATAAAAATGTATCATGAGTCCAGTAAATTGTGGGGAATTCTTCGATTTTTATTGACCATTAGCTATAGTAACATATGGGGTAGGGAAGGACATCCATTTAAATCGTATTTTATACTAATTCAATATTAAGAAGACGTAATATTCGTATAAATTTGATTTAAACAAACGTTACGTCACTTTTGTTTGAAGATTGGACCAAAATAACGTTTTTGTTTAAGGTGAATGGGTAGTGGTAGACCGCGAAATTCAAATTTTCTTACGTTTTTTGCAATTTGCAGGTCAGTGTCAGATTGTATCTTGATCAAAATATGATTCGCGACAATAACAGGTACATATTTAGAGGATTATAATCATTAGAATCTTTAATATATCTTTATAAGTTAGATTTCTACCACCAACCACCAATCTCTTATGGAAAAGTGTTAGTGGTAGAAATCTAACTTAGAAAGGTATATTATTGATTCTTATGATTATACTTCTCTAAATATGTACCTGCTATTGTCGCGAATCATATTTTGATCAAGATACAACCTGACACTGACCTGCAAATTGCAAAAAACATAAGAAAATTTGAATTTCGCGGTCTCAACTACCCATTCACCTTAAGTAAATATTATCGGATTGTCAAATAAAATAGCGTTTTCGAGACACAATTTTAGGTTGAAATGTTTCTTTTTTGAGATTATTTTAGGACTACAGACTATTTCTCGCTAATAACAAACTAAAGGGATTATTTCTTTTATAAGTGTTTACTTCTCAAAAACATAATTTTATTTTATATTTAGGAAAATATTTCACGAAATATTTTCAATGGAGTTCTTACGAAATAATTTTAATCGAGTTCTTTTAATAACAAATAATGGAAGGTTACAATTTTCTGAGAAAACAAACTTGCTACTTGTTAGGTATATCTGCTTAGAAAGATTACCTTTTTATTTGTCGAGACACTCATTTATGTTTTTTTTTTTTGCTTACTTCTCAAAAACATAATTTTATTTTCTATTTTGGGAATTTTTTTACGAAATAATTTCAATCGTGTTCTTACGAAATAATTTTAATCGAGTACTTTTGATAACATATAATGGAAGGTTACAATTTTCTGAGCAAAGCAAACTTGCTACTTGTTTTTTTGTCGAGACACCCATTTATGTTTTTTTTTTAATAAAAGTAATAACAGCCGCACGAGTTAAGGGGCTTACAGGACCTAAACACAAAAAACGCAAGTTTTAGAAACAATAAAAGTATAATTATGATCGACTATAGTAAACAAAATCAGGAAAATATATTATATTCTTCAGGAAATATGCTAGGTAGATAGTGTATTGAAAACATAATACAACTAATTTGATACGATAGAAAAAAATCATGAAGATACCCCTAAAAACTTTCTTTTTACAATAAAAACTACACAATCATTCTGATTTTTTGTCAGATTATTCTACAAGCAACATATTAAAATACTAGTGTTTTAATTTTTTAGTCCAAACAATAGATTTTTTAAATTAAATAATTGCTTCATATTGTGCAATAAATTACCAGCGTTATGTCCGACAGTGACCGCGCTTTAGGTCATGTAAGCCCCTTAATCGATGAGGTTAAGCTAGGATTGCCACTATTTGTCCGTGGATGGGTCTTTAAGGACCCCTTTGCCTCGGAAAGCACGTTGAGCCATTGGTCCCGGCTGTCATTTGTGGATCTTTGACAGTCGTTACGGGTCGTCAGAAGTCCGAAAGTCTGACAACAACAGTGTCTGTCAAAGGGTCACAGATTTCGTATTATCGAGCAACTGGGTTGTGGAGGTCAGATAGGCTGTCGCTTTATGTAAAATACTGGTATTCAGCTGCATCCGGTTAGACTGGAAAGCTACCTAAACATAGTTGGGACAAGGCACGGCAGATCATGACATAGATACATAAAGCAACTACACTGCCACAAGAATATGATGGGGCTCGAATGACATTAACAGGGAGGCGTCGTTCGTAAATATTTGTGCAATTGTTCTGTGAAATGTCACTTGATATTTAAGATGGCGGCGTTAGTTTCGATTTTGGCCACGCGTCGTAATAATCGAGCAGCGCTATAAGTATTATATCTGGATATTTTGTTTTTTAAACTGCAATGCTAATCTTAAGGCAATGAAGCCTAACTAATAAGAAACTCCATGGATCCTCATTTACAATTATCATCACCATTTCAGCCGAAAGACGTCCTCTGCTGGACATAGGCCTCCCCCAAGTACCTCCATTTTAACCGGTTCTGTGCTTCTCGCATCCAACGGGTTCCTGCGGCCTTCACAAGGTCGTCGGTCCACCTTGTGGACATTTATAATAATTTAGCATAGGTAGATAGCATACCTACTTATTTGTATTCCCCGACGGGGTAAGCAGCAATGTAAATTAAACCCATATTCTGCTTGTTATACCGAAGTACCATGAAATTCGTACTATTGGCATTAACTGGCCATCATTCGAAATAACAAGCAGTAGTTTTAAAATGCTGAATTATAATCATTTTCCTGTAGACGAAACCCTACATTTTCAATATTATAATCACCAAAATAATCCAGTGAGCAGATCTAAAATCCATTAAGCCCAGGTGTTGTAACGTCACACTTCATTACTCTCTTTGTTAGCTTCATATCAATTAGAAACCATTCATTTGGGAGTTTTTATTTAAAGAGCATTGTTTAGGTGGGACAAATGAGGAAATATGGTAATGTTTTGGGTCAGCTTCACCGGAATGACATGAATTTAAGGTAACAGTGCGGTTTAAAAGAAGATTATAGTGACAAAAATTTAAAAGTATGCTTAGATTGTTTGGTCATGTTGGGTGAATGAATGAAAGGCGACCAAGCAAAGTTGTTTACAAGGCAGATGTGAGTGGAAACGCCGGGAGGGGATACCCTAGAAGGACATAATTATAGGGACCTTGGTGATGTTCAACAGAAAGGTCAGGTGCCCAGCAGTGCGATTCTGTAACCATCTCACCGTGAATACTTAGGTGAAGTGAGCGTAGAGTGAGCTGTCAATAGTGTCAATTCCTAGCAAAAACAAACTCACTTCACTTAAGTTTTCACGGTGAGATTTTTACAGAATCGACCGGCTGTACTCGCAACCGGCATGCATGTATGACCAGAGGGGCAATTCTCGTAATTTTAAGATCGCTCACAGATTGATCTCAGTCTCAATCTGTCAAAATAATCTGTAATTTTCCTACATTTTTGACATTTGTTTGTCACCGAGATAAAACTGCGACTAGATTTTGAACGTTTTATATTATGAGAATTGGCCTTCAGCCGGTCGATTCTGTAAAAATCTCACCGTGAAAACTTAGGTGATGTGAGTTTGTTTTTGCTAGGAATTGTCACTATTGACAGCTCACTCCACGCTCACTTCACCTAAGTTTTCACGGTGAGATGGTTACAGAATCGCACTGCTGATGTATGAACGTAAACAGAACAAAAGGGGTATGTAAGGATTTTTTCAGGATGGTAAATCATCAAATGCCCCCTCCCGCTCTAGGTGGACTGGAAGAGAGTGTCAGACTCTTACTGACAAAAACCCACCTGTGTTCCTTTCTTAGCCCTTTATGTTCCGAGCCAGCGGTAACCCTTTCGGACAATCCCGCTGACCCGGTAGGCTTCGGCCCTAACGGCTTCATATAATGCTGACATCTCTTTGAGGCGCGCGTGGAACACGTACGCGCCGTCCGGCATAGGCGAGGTCCTTACCGGACGGTGAGCTACTCATTACTCTCCGCCCGCAGACCCGCGCCTACAGTGGCCGGGAGTCGTCGCGCGGCTCCCGACGCCCGGAGCGTCTCCCGCGGCGGCTGGGACGGGAGGCTCTCTCAGGAGGTGACTGAAGAAGGCTTGAGTTTATATTTGTATATTTTGTGGTCATTTCAGTTGGTTTAAAATAAATTAGTGTAGGCTAAGGTATTACAGCTAATGTCTTTCTCTTAGAAGATTCGAAATCTCATTATTTATTATATTTCACTAAGCCTTTTCCCAACTAAGTTGGGGTCGGCTACCAGTCTATCCGGATGTATAGCTGAATACCAGTATTTCACAGGGAGCGACTGCTCATCTGACCTCCACAATCTAGTTACTGGGTAATACGATACCCCTTAATAAGACTGGTTGTCAGACTTTCGGGCTTCTGACTACAGTGACTACCCGTAAGGACTATCAAAGATCCACGAATGAGGGACCAACGCCTTATATGTGCTTTGCACGGAGGGGTATGTAAAGATGATCACTTATCCACAGACCAACCGCCGCTGCTGTAATATAATATAATTATATTAAAAAGTTGATTTGGTGGTCTGGTGGTTAAAGGGTAACCAAGGGTGTGTTGTGCTGATTACAACCTCAATCAATCTCCCTTGTAAATAAAACTTCAATTCTCGAAATCAGTGGTCATCATAAAGTCGTTACTTCGTAATGTTATACGAGTGTGTGTTACTCAGACTTTGTTTGTCGCAGGGTGAACATAATACATTATGATTGCTGTTATTTTCTATTGAAGGTTGTGACGTTCTTTCGTACGTTAATATTTGATATTTACAAAGTTTTCCACGATTTGGCATCATTAGGATCGTCAAGCCAAAACTCAAAGCATATATTTAAATTAAACCATTTATACAGGCACTTTTGTATTGCCAAGGAAAAGGTGGGTTAGTCAGAAAGTTTAAGCTAGTTCCAAAGCTATGGAGAAGTATGTATGTATTTAGATATCTATGGAGAAGAACGAGCAAGAAACTCCATGGACACTATTTTAAACACTGAAATGAGAACGCGGACGAAAGTGACAACGAACGTCAACCACTAAAGTAACACGCATCCAAGATTGACAGTGAAATATACGGTGACAGCGAGCGCATTCCAACCTGCAGTATTTTATTTTTTTGTACTGGGACATTTGAGACGACGTCATGGGGTTCATGTGAGTGGGTAAATCAATATAATACAAAATCTTGGGTTCATTATTCTTGTAGCTTCTACAGGGTTATTGGTAAAACATTAACAACCCCTTAAGAGGGCATTGTACTCATCATTATGAACAACTTTTACTATGGGACAAAACTGGAATCGCGAAAAAAACATCAGCTGTTCCCTACATTTATGTTCGTATAACACGTCAAAATGTAGGGAACAGTTGATTTTTTTTTATTCGCGATTTTAGTTTCAGAATGATATATAGCCTGAAGAATTGCCAAACTTAAGTAGCAGTGGGCAGGACACATTGCTCGCAGAACAGATGGCCGATGGGGCCGAAAGGTTCTGGAGTGGCAACCGCGTACCGGAAGACGTAGCGTTGTAAGGCCTCCCACAAAGTGGTCCGACGACCTTGTGAAGGCTGCAGGAACTCGTTGGATGCGAGAAGCACTGAACCGGTCGAAGTGGAGGTGCTTGGAGGAGGCCTATGT
Organism: Luperina nickerlii; assembly: GCA_963855955.1. Lineage (NCBI taxonomy): Eukaryota > Metazoa > Arthropoda > Insecta > Lepidoptera > Noctuidae > Luperina > Luperina nickerlii. The sequence goes on along the minus strand of OY979684.1, from coordinate 4,621,397 downwards.
CCAGCAGTTGACGTCTTTCGGCTGAAATGATGATGATCATCTGCCTGGCCTTTTTCCAACTATGTCGAGGTTGGCTTCCAGTCTAACCGAATGTGTAGCTGAATTCCAGTTTTCTACATAGAGCGACTGCCTATCCGAACGCAACAACCCAGATAATGGGTAAAACGATACTACTTGGTAAGATTGGTATCTGACTTTCGGGCTTCTGACGACCTGTAACGACTCAAAGGTCTACAAATAAAAGGCCGGGACCAAAATCAAGGAACGGAAAGGTATTCCGGTATGTAAAGATCCCATCCACGGATCGACCGCGAAAGACCCGTGCGGCTGTAATAACTTAACCACTGGCCCTTCCTCGATATGCCATATTAACAGCCGCATACTGTAGGTACAGTAACAGTATTTACTCATACTTCCCCGTAGCGAATTAAGTAAATTTATTCTTCAAAAACCAAATCTTTTACAATTCCACGCACTACGCTCAAAGTGACATTTGGCGACGAAAATTTGACCCGAAAACCGTGTCGACGACAATCTTGAAAATCTGGCATTAAGGCGCAATTCCACTGCTGCATAGGATTTGCACGGCAGTTACACACGTTTGTTATATTGCGCGAGTCCATTTTTGTTTGCCAGGCAAGCATCTGGGGGCCAAGTCCGCTACTTTTAATGATTGATCATTATGACAACCATACCAAGGCATCGCCTTTAGAATTGTGCTTAAATTTCAAGAAAGTTCGTAATCTCTTAAATCCATAATGACATGTCAGTGGGCAAAATAAATGTCAAAATTGGTAATAGGAGGTTACGACTCGTCATTAGAAACGAGATTGATCTGAAAATCAAAATGACGCCTTTCAGGAGCCTTGGTCTTTCAAAACTGCCAAAATCAACTATTACGGTGTCAATAATCGACCATATCGACATAATTGCGTTAGCAGACTTGCCCCCATGTACTGGTAGGTACGTAGCGATGTCGTGTGTTGCAGTAGGTAACCGCAGTAAACGATACCGCCTACATGTTCATACAAAGCAAAGAAAAATCAAAATATTTTATTTTTCATAAACCTAGAAGGGCAATTATGAAACCTCAGAAACTAGGTGCACGGTTCCAATTGGTCGTTTCCTATGGAGAAGAGCCGGCAAGAAACTCTACGGTTACTCTTTAAAATTAATTTTCTTTTACACTTATTGACTTAACAAAATAGAAAGCGGTCTACAAATCTACAGTCTACAAGGCCTCACATTCACAAAATATAAAAAAATCTATCAAAGCTTTTTTTTTTTTCAGGATGGGAAATCATCAAATGACGACCCCTCCCGCTCTGGGTGGAGCGGAAGGGAGTGTCAGACTCTTACTGACTAAAATCCTCCCGTGTTCCTTCCTTAGCCCTTCATGTTCCGGGCCAGCGGTAACCCTTTCGGACTATATTTAGACTATACCTTTCGGATATACTTAGCTTAGCCGAGGGTAGCAATGGAACCGCGTCTTTACTTTATAGATTAGATTCGGTCACAGATCTCATAAAATATAAGTGAATCAGATAAGTCGACTTTGTGTTGACTTTCAAGTTATTTTATGTCGTAAGTCGCCGCGTAGTCTGTTATTATGTTAGTTTTCAGGTTTCTGAAACTATAATCTGTGATTTTCGTTATTATGCGTGGGTGTAATCATACTTAAGTCTGTTGTAATGACTTCGAATAATCATACTATGCTACGCGTAAGCACAGTGAAAAATTGCCCTATGCTGTTTATCACATGGATGGGAGGGGCCCCTGGCTAAATATAACAGCCGCACAGGTCGATCGATCAGGTTAAGCTACGCTTGCCGCGGTTGGTCTTTGGATGGGTGACCATCTTTTCATACCGTGACCCCTCCGTGCCTCGGAAAGCGCGCTAAGCCGTTGGCCCCGGCTGTCATTCGTGGATCTTTGACAGTCGTTACGGGTAGTCAGAAGCCCGAAAGTCTGACAACGAGTCTTACCTAGGGGTATCGTATTACCCAGTAACTGGGTTGTGGAAGTCAGATAGGCAGTCGCTCGATGTAAAATACTAGTATTCAGCTGCATCCGGTTAGACTGGAAGCCGACCCCAACTTAGTTGGGAAAAGGCGGATTTATTTTTTTATTAAATAAACCAGTATGAAAAGATGCAACTACTAAATTCTACCTGATCCATTAAATACAATAAAACCAATCCATAAGCAACCAAATAAAATCAAACTTTTAACCCCTATAATTAATTGAACACCCCAAAATAATAGAATTATTAATTAATATTCGTAGATGATGATGCTGTTTATCACATAAATCTATCAAGAATTGCACTTTAAATGCAAGAGTAGAAGAGCCACGTGTGTATTTTAAATACCTACTTTTTTTATAAAAAATAATTTATATTTCGTGACCTTCACCTAGAAAAATGATTTAATAAATTCTGTAAGCTATCTGATCAAAATATTTCTTATTGATAAATATAGTTCGATAAAGGATCTTTAGGTGCGTATTTCCCAGTTTTTATTTTTGGGTTTCACCTCTGGTTACCGTGTTATCCATTTTTATTCAGTTTTATGTTTCTGTTTTTTTTTTCTCCCAAAAAACTCAAAAGTGCGACTTGTGACTGGCACTGAAAGATTGCTCATAATTAGGTCTACCGTTGATAAAAAGTTACGTTGCACTATTGCGGCGTTTACAATTTAAGGCTCCTACATACAGGCGCGACACGCGAAAGGCACCGCACGTTGCGCGACTTGCGGTGCCTTTGTGTCGCGTATCGTGTCGCGCCTGTTAGAAGGTACCTTTATCGAATTTCAAAATATAGTATTAGGGTTGTCACTCAACTTAAGATTTCAGTTTAGTCAGACCTAATCTAAATTTTTCTCTTCATTACAAAACTGTATATTATTCCATAAAGATTAAGTCACCACGTCCATGTCTATGCCCAAGTCATCCACGTCACACGTTCACCTGTACCGAAATCGGTTTGAATAATAATATAGGTAGCTGCTTTTAAATTTTCTTGCCAGTAAAAATACTGGGGTTCATTATTAAAGCTGCCGTACATGGTTAATTATACGTTTAAAACGATCAGATTCGTCTATCACTGACCTCACAAAACCCGTTGGATTTAAACGTCTACGCGCTTACGACAGGTCTACGCGGCCGGCTACGAATTGCCTACGTGCCTACGAAGGCCTACACGTCTACGACAGGTCTTGTTGCCTACAAAAGGTCTTACGCGCCTACGAATGTTCTATTTGCCTACGAAGGCGTGCGCGTCTACGACAGGTCTACGCGCCTACGAAAGACCTACGACTGTTGGAGCAATCACTACTTGAAACAATTTGTTTATAATAAACATTCTCATCGTTTTGCGAATATGCTCGCATCGGTCAGAAGATCGAACTGTAGATCTCCACGTGCCTTTAAAAACCACATAGTGATTTGAGTTACACTTAGTACTTTAGCAATATATTTGAATTTAGAATATCTCAGATAATTGTTAATAGTTTTGGAAATACAAACTCAATGTCTGTATTACAAACGGTCAATCAAAAATCCGCTTAGATTGCATTATGCTAAAGTAGATATGTGCTATTACAAAAAGTTTTCTAAGATTGGCTATTCAAGATAAGCACTCACCGTTCTTATGCGCATAGTATCCAGTTCCCGAAGAAGAACCACTTCCTGTTGAGGACCCCTGCTGAGGACGTCCCTCCTCGTCCACCTCGAGAGGCAGCGGGGTCGCCTCCATCACAACACTAACTCACTCACTCACTTGTCACTCATCACTTTGCACTCACAGCACTGTACCTGGAAAGAGAGAACAAAGTTGTTAGAACAATTGAAAAAAAAATTCTACTTGAATCATCATCTGTCTAGCCTTTTCACAACTATGTTGGGGTCGGCTTCCAGTCTAACCGGATGCAGCCCACAAATCGGATCGGATGCGGATCTGACCTCCACAAATCCTACTTGAATATAAAATATTAATTTATGTTCGTTTCGGCTGTCATTCGTAAATCTTTGTCAGTCGTTACGGGTAGTCAGAAGCGCGACAGTCTGACAACCAGTCTTACCAAGGGTATCGTGTTACCCAGTAACTGGGTTGTGGAGGTCAGAAAGGCAGTCGTTCGGCAGGGTTCAATGTATCTCCATACCAAATTACATCACAATCGGTCCAGCCGTTCTGGTAAAAGTACCTACCGTTTATACTTTCATAATTATTCATTTAGTATAAAAGCAGCTATTTTGACCTTACAAACAGTCACTTCAATTTGTTTTAGTTTTTGTAAGTATGTTTGTATGTATAGATAAATTGATTTATCTCGTCAGTCAACCTTTTGGCATGCAAATTCGATGCAATTAATCATATGGCGACAGAGTCAAGATGACATGAATAAATCATAATTAACAATGTCGCAACGACTGATCTTAACAAACGATCGCTTTATGACTTAATCTAGGATAGATCCGTACAAATATTATGTCGAACCATATCTATTAATTCTACTGATTATGTAACACTTTCGTTAATCTGGAAAACAATACAAGCTCATACACTGAAAAAAATAATTTCTTACTACAACCACATTAAAGCGATTTCATTAAAGAGTTTAAGAAGAAGTATTTGTAAAACAGTAAAAGATAAAACAGTAACTTTTAATGACTGAACATACTATTTAATGAAAAAAAAACAACAAAAATAAAGGAAGGAAGTAATGGTGGTTTCATTACTGTAATGTAAATATATTTCAAAGGTATGAACGATATCACCAAATGAATGAATGTAACATTTTGCCTCAAGCTGTAACTGTTTTCGGATCAGTAAAAAATACCGTTTTGAACGTTAGGCTCATATGGAACTGTTTAAAGCAGCTCAGATCAATGTTTTTCATTTTTTATTTACTGCTTATTTCTTTCAGTGTAACATCCCTTTTCAAAAGAGTTTCAGGACTTTCAGGTATGGTTTTATAATAATATCAAAGGATTTATCAAAGTCTCGCAACAAAAACTTTTTTGGGAAAAATATTTTTTTATTAAATTATCTAATTAAGTGTAAGCCAGAAGGGTCCAAACCTAAGGCTTCGCTTCCAGTGAAAGCTACCGTTTATCGCTTTACTATCTTCATGGAATCTATATTAATGATAAAGCCGAAGAGTTTGTTTGTTTGAACGCGTTAAACTCTGAAACTGCCAGTCGGATTTGAAAAATTATCTTTGGGTGAAGCTATAGGCTATTTAAAATTATGCTAGATTTCATAGGAGCCGAGAAAAAGAGTCAAAAAGAACGCTAAGCGTAAACAAAGTAATAAACTCAAACTCAAAGCATTTATTTCCATTGAACCAATTACAGGCACTTTTGAATTGTCAAGGGGTCGGTCAGTTAGAAAGATGAAGCTAGTTGCCCATTCCAAAGCGTAGATACTGTAGAGACTATCTGTGTAGCCCTTTAGCAGTACAGGCTGGTTATAATTGCCGGTGTGTTCCATTCGAACGTTCAAGCAAGTGTCAGATATTTTAATAAGGTAGTTTTGTTTTAAAAGAGAGTGCTAGAAATAACATGATAATGAAAAATCGTAAATATAATTCATACAAGTCAAAGCTTTTTAATTATATTGTGAAGCTCCTACCTGGACCCCCCAGAAGTACCTATGGAGAAGAACGGGTAAGAAACTCCATGGACACTTTTAAATCAAAATAATATGGTTACAAAGTCTTGTTTACATCATTCAAGTTAAAAATTATGCACGTGAGAACGATGCAGAACGTTAAAAGCGTCGGTAATGAAAAGACGAAAAAAAAACATTTCATTTATCAAATTAAATAAAAATAAGCCATGGCAGCAAAGAGATGACCAGTCTCTACTGACGGCGCCCGTTCACGAAAATGACGCATGTATTAATTCTCGGGCAGGTAATGCGATGCGACGGGGTGGGTCGGGGGACGAATAAATTTCGCGTGGACGAAGTCGCGGGCAAAACCTAGTATTAACAGATTCACTGTCCATAAAGTAGACACAATAGTTAAACAATCAACATGAATCATATATGATTCATGGGACAGGGAACCTGTTAAATATAAAAAAAACAATACGTAAGTCATCGACTGCCTAGTTTTATGTTGAGGTCTATCCGGATGCAGCTGAATACCAATATTTTACATGGAGTCACTGCCTATCTGACCTCAGTTACTGGGCAATACTCGTATGATCTTCCTGTATATACCACGCGTATCATCTTACTGTTGGTATGTACAGACGCCAGCACATCAATCTACTACAATCTGTCAAATTTCTTTAATAGATTTTCAACTTTATCGCTAAAGCATAAGGTGCAAAGTTGATTGGGATAATTTGACAGTTTCGGGTAGCTTGATGTGCTGGCGTCTGCTGTCTCGGGTGACTAATAAGAACAGTTGCTATTAATATGGGCTTCATCAACATGTGAACTGAGTTCAACAATGCGATTTATTTCATACTAGCTGCGCCATGCGGTTTTACCCGCATAAGTTTCAATCCCGTGGGAATATCGGGATAAAAAGTAGCCTATATGTTAATCTAGGGTGTTAGCTACCTCCATATCAAATTTTATAAAAATTGGTCCAGCCGTTTGAGCGTGAAGAAGTATCAAACATATAAACACACACACGCCCACTCACAAACTATCGCCTTTATAATATTAGTGTGATGCATTAAATTGCTTGTATACAATATTTCTCACAACTACCTATTTTATTATCCTATTTTAAATTAAATGACTAAATAGACAAATAAATACAACAGCAAACTTTTTTACAAAAAATTCAACCGACTTCCAAAAAAAAATACAACATGAAAAGCAACTTTAATTTCGGAAGTCGGTGTTGTTGGTCCCGCATTTTCGTTTTTTTACAAGCAAAGTTAATCAAATTTATATGGGACCACCCCTGAGGCATCATACCATTATCCATTAAAAAAGAATTTTGCAAATCCGTCTATATAATATGGCGGAGCTATGCCCGAACATACATAAAAATATATATTTATACATAATATAATTATATAAACGTCCTCCGTTTTTGAAGTCGTTTAAAAACAATAGAGCACTTAGGCGTCGAAGTACGCGGTATTAAATAATATTTCTGGCAAAGACTACGCCAACCAGACATGTAACATACCAATAAACAAGTTATACAGGAATTTATAATAATATTATTAATGATATAATACAATACGCTGTTTATAATTGGATTATGATAAAGCCAGCAATGACTTTCAATTTAATAAATATAATCCAACCACAAAATTATGAGCGAGCAGTGATGGCCCAGTGGAAACGGCTGCGACTTACGAGTTGTCGTAGGTTCGACCCCAGACAGGCGCTATACTTTCTGTAAATTATTTCATCAACACTGCTCTCAAAACGGCGAAGGAAAACATCGTGGGGCAATGTCGTAAAACCAAAAATTCAAAGACATGTGACATCTACCTACCAACCCGCACTGGGCCCGCGTGGTAGATTATTGCCCACTCCCTCTCACAGAGAGGAGGCCTGTGTCCCAGCAGTGGGAAAATTATAGGATCTAAATATGCAACAAAATTATTGCTACATAAACAATAGGTAACAACAATAAATATGTCTTTAAAGAATGTCTTCCTGCAAAGGTATAGATTCAGATATCACTCGGGTCATAAACTTAAGCCGTAATATCGATACATTGTGCCAAAAGATCGTTAAATATAGCTAGCTATTGTTATAGAACACCTCTAGTTTGTATTTCAGTGTCAATGTTTTGTTTACGTACGCTTTTATTGACCAATCTGCCACAGTCTACCTTGATAAATAGAAGAAGGGTCATGTCAACAGCACGAGGTGAAAAAATAATACTATGTTTTTTTAAGGTCGCCCATGCTCCGAGTTTCTTTGAGGAATAAAATCAGAAACGATGTTATCCGGAAAAGAACCTTAAGTTACCTACACCCACAGTTTGCACAGTAAACCAACTGAAGTGGCAGTGAGTTGGCCATGTTTGTCGAAGCACCGATAGCCGGTGGACTAGAGGATGGAGAGAGTAGCCGAGTCCTGGAGTGGAGACCGCGTATTGGCAAGCGTAGTGCATTCCAGGATAATGTATATTATACAACTTCTATAATGGTAAAAGATAATTGTAATGTATCTCGTTGATAATCCATACTAATATTAAAAATTCGAAAGTAACTCTTTCTGAATTCATCAGGAGAGTCTTGAATGTGGGTTAGATTTCATGTTATTGAGGTCTTTGGGTAGCACATAAACTTACGCCAACAGTGCAACTGTTGAAGATCAAACGTCTTCTCGCAATTCCAAGAAAACAATAACCAAAATACTAAATAATTTATGACTCCTTTATCCGGTATTACATAGTTGGGCTAACCGTTCCAGCAAACCCAACTAATATTCCTACTGCCAAGAGTACTTACAACATTAGTACAACGATTTGAATGGACGCGGCTTGAAATATATTTAACCATATTAAATGTCCGGCGTCGCTCGTAAACTGAACGCCTGACATCATACATACATGTCGTGCCAAGTGGCACTGACTGACATTTCCTTTATTTTATTATTTGTTTTGTTATTATATTTTGAAGTACTTTGCTCTAGTTTCGCGGGGAAATCTTAATAAAAATACAAACCAACCGTAGACACTATGCTGGAAAGTCTCATTTCAGGTAATTTTAGTGACATCACAGATCTCCAAGGCAAAGTAATTCGGAAGTTAGCATCTATCTTCGGAAAAAACTAACGCGCGATGATGATATCTTTTTTTTTTTCGTGGAGAAATGCTCATGCATACTGCACTACCACGGGGAGATAGTGCAGTTATGTGGGACTCTAACCCACTAAAACTTCACGGTGTCCTCCTCTGCCGCTTACAGCGGGAACACGGGCACGCGTTAGCACTCATCCGTGAACCCGCCGAGGCTGTCCGTTACCGGACCCTCCTCTGGGGAGCACTCCCCATCATCGGCGCACCAGAACACACAGCACGCCGCGACCACCCCAGGGACTAAACCAGCACATGGGCGCCAGACGACCCCGTTTCTGGGCACTCTTGGTCCCCCTGCGACGGGTCAGGTCATTGGCGCCGCCGATATCTAACATCCCGACCGATTTCGGTTATGATGGCCAATCTCAACGGAGATTAGCCAGGACGCAGGACATATTATAGTGCACACGTGTGTGCGTAAACACAGGTTCACTCTTTGTTCCTTTAAGGCTCGTACACACAGGCGCGACGCGACACGCGACACAAAGTCACCGCTCGTTGCGCGACTTGCGGTGCCTTTGTGTCGCGTGTCGCGTCGCGCCTGTGTCCACGAGCCTTTACTCTCATAGTCCGATGACACGGCAATCCGACACGATCGGGGATAGATCAGGAGCAGGACTAACGGCTTTACGTGCTTTCCGAGGGGGTATTAAACCGCCAACATCCGAACTCTGGACTAAAACTACTAAAATCGAAAACCCAATAACAGTGGCGTAGCGTGGGTGGGGCGGAGGGGGCGGCCCGCCCCGGGCGGCAGCCCGCGCGGGCGGCAAAATGTCGCCGGTGAAGCGGGTTGAGATCTATGATTCATTCATTTCATGTGTCAGAACGTCTGACAAGTCAAAAAACAACAATGACGTAAAGGAGACGGGCGAATTTGGGCCTAACGTTACACAAATGAAATATTTATCAATATTTTGTTTCAGTTTTTTTGTGGTCAATTATAAAATATTAAGGAGTTTTATCATGGGATAAGAAATTAATTATTTAATCAAATTAATACTGACTTCCCTTATTTTCATATTAAAACAACGTTGCCATATCATATAGGTAAGTTAATCGATGTGCAATCGATTATTATTACAATATATCAATAAAAGATACCTCATTGCCTGTGAAATTTAATTTTAATTAAGTACCTATAGAATGGGGGCGGCAAAATGGGTCTCCCGCCCCGGGCGCCGAGATGGCACGCTACGCCACTGCCCAATAACACTTTGTCCCAGTCAAGAATCGAAGCCAGGACCGAGATCTAATATAGAGCTGTTATAACCATGGAAGTATTTGCCTATTTTATTTAACCGTGATAACAAAGTTGTAGGTTAAGAGCGTTTATAAACGCCGTACGGCATTTCATACAAACTTTCAAGTCCTTGTTTTTCGAAATGAATGAACCGATTTTAATGAAACTTCATATGCATAGGCAGGGACACGAAGGTCTAAAAAGTTACTTAAGAACTTTTTTGAAAAATAGTGTTACAACCAAATTAGACCGATTTTAAATTTTCCATAGAAACAGAGATTTTCAGTTATCTTTTATCGGTCATTAGTCTAAATTTTTTTAGACTAATGACGTCAATTATACCCGATGCTCGTTTGTTGGCCTTCACTAGCTCATATTGCACACACCCGGCACCCATTCATAGGTAATAAAAGACAATCGCTTGTGTGTCGTGGTGTTGGCGGCGTCTGAGAGCGCTGTCGTGTCATTTTGGGCATGAAATGCACGACACACATAATTATATGACTCTTCAAACAGCTCGAGTTTCTTTGGTGCTAGGTGAATTAGAAAAATAATATTGTTCTCTCAAAGACTTTTTTTTTAATCGCCTGTCTTAGGTGTCCTGCCGTAGCTAAAGCGTTGCTGATAAAAATGACCAACTCGAATTAGTTTTTCTGATGGTTGAAAAAATAGTGAAAATGAAAATGGCGATTAACACAATTTATCATAACATCACGCCTGTAATCCTCAAAGGGTTAAGCAGATGTGTGGGTAGTACCATAGTACCTACTACCCACATTTCATCAGTTTGTTTAAATCTCATGTAATAGGGTTGCGAGTCTGTTATCATCAACCGAGCACAAATCCAGACTCCAAACTGCTACTGAGATATTTCAGATGGAAAACACAATAAAGGCTCCTTCAAACAGGCGCGACACGCGATAAAATCGCGCGCGACACAAAGGCACCGCAAGTCGCGTAACAAGCGGTGCCTTTGCATCGCGCGCGATTATATCGCGTGTCGCGCCTGTTTGTAGGAGCCTTAACACATTCCCGATCCGGGAATCGAAACCAGGACCTCATGCTTAGCAATACCGCTTGCGACCACTAAACCAACAATGGGATTTATTTTATAGTATTGTGAAGTTAACGAATAGATGTGCTATTTGTTAATACTCAGAATGTTTTTAATAGGTTTTCAGTGTTCAAAGGAGGCTAGCTCTGCCAACAAAAGTGACAAAAGCCATCGTTAATGTCTGTCACATCGCAAGGTAACAACAGACAGCTAGCCAGATCAATCACAGATTATGTGCTGTAGTCAAAGACATCTTGCAAAATTATTAAATATAAGTTATCTAGTGCTAGAGTGTGGCTTACAAATAGGACAGCTTTTTAAATGATGTTTCAAACTCAAACTAAAACTCAAAGTATCATCGCAAGGTAACAACAGACAGCTAGCCAGATCAATCACAGATTATGTGCTGTAGTCAAAGACATCTTGCAAAATTATTAAATATACCTACCTAGTGCTAGAGTGTGGCTTACAAAATAGGACAGCTTTTTAAATGATGTTTCAAACTCAAACTAAAACTCAAAGTATCACGAGCTTACTCGCGCCTCGTATGTTATTTTACCATTTTTTAGTATTCCGTACCCAAAGGATAAAAACGGGACCCTATTACTAAGACTCCACTGTGCGTCTGTCCGTCTGTCACCAGGCTGTATCTCACGAACCGTGATAGCGAGACAGTTGAAATTTTCACCGATGATGTATTTCTGTTGCCGCTATAACAGCAAATACTAAAAACAGAATAAAATAAATAATTAAGGGGGCTTTCATACAACAAACGAATTTTTTTCGGCGATTTTTTCTTGTGGTACGGAACCCTTCGTGTGCGAGTCCGACTCGGACTTGGCCAATCTGTTTATTCTTTTTCTTTTTTATTCATTTGATAGTCCAATTCGTGAGGAAGGTTACAGGCAATTTTACATCATGCTAGAACTTTGTTTACAATTATACATATAATTTTTTGTACCTAATACATTTTATGAAAATAAACGATTTTGATTTAATTTCATTTGGAGCTGAGCAAAAAGAAAAAAGTCAGGAAGAACGGTAAGCGAAAATATAGTAAGACAGCGGGCAGGCGATGCGATGTCATGGGGTGGGTCAGGGAACAAGAAATCGCGGCAAAAAGTTGAAGTTGCGGGCAGAAGCTAGTCGGCTTATAAATGACGAAGTTCTGAGGGAACAAACATAAAAAAATATCTGAAGAGTCTTTTTTTAAGTCGGTTTAAACAACAAATATTGTCTGTTATATACAAAGTACAGACGCCAGCACATCAAGCTACCCGAAACTGTCGAATTTTCCCAATCAACTTTGACCTTTTGCTCTAGCGATAAAGTTGAAAACCTATTAAAGAAATTTGATGGATTGTAGTAACTTGATGTGTTGGCGTCTGTACATTGATACTACTCTCGCCCACTATCGCCCATCTAGACCCCGCGGTCTAGCAAAACACCCGGTCGATTCTGTAAAAATCTCACCGTGAAAACTTAGGTGAAGTGAGTGTGCTTTGCTAGGAATGACACTATTGACAGCTCACTCCACGCTCACTTCACCAAAGTTTTCACGGTGAGATTTTTACAGAATAGCATCGCAGCTCTTCATTCCGACTGGCCCTTTACTTAACGAGACATACGAAATAAGTAAATATCCGTAGCACTCCATCTACAGTTAAGAAATATACCCTGATTCACGAAGGACCCGTTTTGATGGCATTTATTTACTTATAGCTCCGGGATATTTCATTATTGGTGTAGCCGCTAAAGTGGCGTGAAAGTGGCTGGCAAATTTTGTATATGCGTACGATTACCATCTAAGTAGAACATCGTAGAGTGTTTAAGAGGTTCTTCACACTTATACACTGATTTATAAATATCTCTTGCACCAAATAATTGTAATATGTTTTCAAAATTAAAGTCATATTTTTTTTGTTATTATTAGCCGTTTATGTCACCACTGACAATGGGCAATAGTATCAGAGTTTCTTCACACTTATACACTTACTATGGGACCAAACCTGAAATCGCTGCCGAAAAAACCACGACAAATCGCGAAAAAAAAAATCAATCAATCAATCAGCTGTTTTCTACATTTATGAACTCGTATAACTCGTCAAAATGTACGGAACAGCTGATTTTTTTTCGCGATTTTTGGATTGGTACCATAGTAAATGTTGTTCACAATGATGAGTACAATGACTTCTTAAGAGGTTGTTAATGTTTTACCAATAACCCTGTATAACTATGTTTAAGTCGTAGAGCAAAACCTTTTTGATGGTAGAAATAATAAATTAGGTACAGTTATAAAATAATGTGAAAGTTTGTGAAGATGTTTGGATGTTTGTTACACAATCACGCGTAAACTGTTGAACCGATTTAAATGAAAATTGGCACATAGATAGACCATTTCCTGGGTTAACACATAGGATACTGTTTATGCCGATATTCCCACGGGATCAAAACTTACGCGGGTGAAACCGCGGAACGCTGCTAGTGTCAAATATCTACCGGGTTAAGGCTCCTGCAAACAGGCGCGACGCGCGACGCGAATCGCGCGCGACACAAAGGCACCGCCCGTTGCGCGACTTGCGGTGCCTTTGTGTCGCGTGTCGCGTCGCGCCTGTGTGTACGAGCCTTTAAGCAACATAACAAACGAATTCGTAAAATTGAGGCATTTTCACAAAGATTGAATAATTAGGGATTGTTTACAATGCAGGACAAAAATTTGTCATGAAATCTATAGTAAGGCTGACAAAATTTCGAAGACCCATTTGATTACTTGACTTATTAAATTATATAGCTTTATAACATCGTACATTATTATTCATATTTTGTATTTAATAAAATCAAAACCACACAATTTAAAACAAACTTTAGGGACCGCAAAATGTTCGTCAGATTATGAAACCGTCAAACACAGAACTCTTTGATAATAATATAAGAGGAATTAAAACTTCTCAACTACCGGTTTGCACTGAAACTTCTAAGAAAGTCTATTATAATTTATGTATGTCAAAAACATCTTTCCTGATATATTTTCAGAGAATCTAAGATGAGTCGCATCTTATGAAACACCTGTGGCGTTTGTGAAGACTTGAAAGAAAAAAATATAATTTTTTATCTAATTTTGAATAGGTCGTCTCACTACCGGTTATTCGGTATTTGAAATTTTATATCATGAGCTATTCCGTGACTGACAGTACACAGACCATCGAAAATAATAAATATACAGTTTACAGAATTTTGGCCCGTTTTCACTAAAACTAAATTCGAAATTGCCAGAAACATTACACAAATTACTAGAAGATGACTAGGAATTTACAGTGCGTGCCACGTAAGAAGAGACTTGACCCCGCCTCCCCCGCCTCTTTCCGCCTCCCCTATGACGTCCGGTCCCGTCCCGCACTCAGACCTCATACCGCTAAAGATACGTGGTGTGTCAAGTCTCTTCTTACGTGCCACGCACTGTAAGTTTCCTTACATTATTTTTATAAAAATACTAGCTGCGCCCCGCGGTTTCGCCCGCATAAGTATCGAACACGTGGGAATATTGGGATAAAAAGTAGCCTATATGTTAATCCAGGGTGTCAGCTACCTCCATACAAAATTTTATTGAAATTGGTCCAGCCGTTTGAGCGTGCAGAAGTAACAAACATATAAACACACACACAAGCTTTCGCCTTTATAATATGAGTGTGATTTAAGGCTCCTACAAAGAGGCGCGACACGCGATATAATCGCACGCGACACAGCCTTTGTGTCGCGTGTCGTGTCGCGCCTGTTTTGATATATATTTATGATAAATTACAAAAATGTATTTTGCACATTGCAAATTACATTTTTATAATTTATGCATCTCAGGAATCCTTATTTACATAAAACTTTTAAATTTCGATAGCATAATTACCTCTTTGTTTATTCAAGACTCTGGGACTATTACTTCTAAGTCCTCTGACGGGAACTCTAAAGGCATCTCAGAATACAGTACGATTATGTATGTTCTTGTTTAAGTCGCTTGCATAAACAATTTCACGGAACAAGATATTCAAAGCGAATCTAGAACCTTGGTTAGTTATTGAAACTTGTGGAGCTTATTATTATAATGAACTAGCAGCGCTTCGCGGTTTCACCCGAAGTTTCGATCCCGCACATAGGATAGTTTTTATCCCAATGTTCTCAACATTGGGATACAAACTATCCTATGTGCTTTCCCGGGATTCAAACTATCTCTATACCAAATTTTATCTAAATCGGTTCAGGGGTTTAAGCGTGAAGAGGTAACAGACAGACAGACACACTTTCGCATTTATATATTAGTGTGGATAATAGGAAGTGGGATAAAACAATTTTAAATTTCTCAGAATCCTTTGTTGGATGCTGTTTAATTAACTATATAGGTTAGCTATTGGAAAAGAGAAAGATGCTTTTAAAAGAGTCACTATTTACCTGTTATTGAAGTACTTAAAACGTAGGATAATCTTTTATCTTGTAAAAGCTTGTCACAATTGGGGAATTGAATTTCCTTTCACTCCTAATTCAATAGCACAACCAATCACTAGGAACACCAACAAAAAAATTTGCATAATTCCTTATTGCATAAAAAAAACATCTTTAAAACCTCTTTGTCAAAAGCACGTCTCGACACTTTATAGAAAAAAAAGTTAAAAAAAAGCACACTGCACAATTTCGAATTCCGAATCCGACTATTCAAATTTGGCACGGCGGGAAATTCGGTTGCTTTCCGCCTGTGGCTTGCAATAAACTGATGTTGAGTTTGGTTCGAGTCGCCACTATTTTTACAAATGTTCGAATAGCTCGGGAGCCCGACTATCTTTGTTTATTTTCATTTAATTTTACTTTTATTGCTCGTAAAAGTATTTAGATGATGTTGATGGAAAAGAAAAGCTATAAATCCGTATTTAATAACGTATAGACATAACATAAAAACCGTGTTTCCCGAAGGGATAAGAAATGTGCTAGAGTACACGTAAACTTTAACGATGACTGTTTTACGTCTCACGTGAATAAATTGGGAATTTTATTGGGCACAGTTCTAGTTCGGAATTTACTAAGGAATTTGATATAACCAACACATTGAATTTTGTAAACAGGCAACACTGAGTATATATTTTTTTGGCACTGACATAAATGAAATGTCTGCCATTATCACGCCTACATCATCACGCCTTTACATACTCCGAAGGGCTAAAAGGTGACTCCAAATTTCGTAAGGAAACGCACTTAGATGTGTTAATTAAAACAAACTTTTTTTTACTGTTTTTGTTGTCCCTTTTTTTAAGCAAGTTGTTGGCTATTATAACCGTTTCATACCGACCGACCGTTTCAAATTTGAGATAAATGTAGTAATAGATTTATCTATCATTTCGGAAAATATCACATTGCATTTTGTTTTGTAGCACATTCCAATCAACAATAGCAACGAAGAAACATAATCTTTCCTTCTTCTTTTATATACTGAGGAGTTAGTTGCACCACTTCTTTTTTCCAGCATAAGCACTAGGAAGTGATGGAGGGCAGGAGTTTTGGGAAATGTCTTATGTAATTATGACGTTAAAAATTTCTGATTCTTAGCTTAATTTTAATTTAAATGACATTTGATTTGTTTTGATCCGACTTCACATAAAAGAGGTTTCGTTTTAGACATATTTTTTTACTTTCTTGTCTAAATTTCCATCTGTTATTACGTTTTCCGGAAGCGAAAGTCTGGTAATCGACTTCGATAAGTTAAATTGGTAGCTCACTGTCAAATAAGCTCTCAACACCATTCCCTTATTATCAGAATCTCAAGCTATGAATATATTAGATCCAGATTGGCAAACAGCACATTTAACCGGCATCCTAGATTTCTCTGTTTGTTTATAACCAGTGGCATCTGCCTTGGCTTTTATTGCGCCGTTTTTGCAATTGTCTGCACATAATAAAATTTAAGGAGTACTATTTCGGATGCTTTGTGTAGCGCCAGATAAATTACACTGTGATCTAGGACGAAGCGTTTATATGCTAATTTAAGGAGGCTTTGTTGCAGATATTGCTGTTTCTTAAAGTCAAAATGTTGGGAGGAGATTTACAGTTTTATACTTCCGAGTTGGCATAGTGTTCAAAATATTTATTTAAACTTAGACTTTTCGTCAGGAAATCATGTCGTTTGGAAAATTTGGTTCAACGAAATTTGTATCGTCATCTTAAACTGGTTCTTATATTTATTCTCTAAAATATATAATGACTGCAAATAAGGGTTTCCCACCAGTACCACCAAGAAAGTGTTATAGTTTCATGTTATTATGCATTTTTGATGAATTTTACTCGCGAAATAGCGTATGCGTAGGAGTTCTGAGCTCACCAGAATAATCTGACTGCTTTCTGACTTTTGTGTCAGAATTTACATGGACGCGCTAAATATGCACATAGGCATAACTTAGGTGCATAATTATGTCTATATATGCATATTTTGGGCATACGTGATTGGGTGCCTTGTTCATGACTTACTCACGCACTTAGTGTGACCTAGTGAACTTACTGCAATATATACCTAACCTCACGAAAGGCATTTCTCATATTAAAATACATAAAAAAAAACTTTCATTATTGACTGGCTTTTGCCTGCGGCTTTGCCAGCGTGGAGGTAGAAATTATTCCGGGATACCTCATTATCCAGGGAATGTACTAATGGGATAAAAAGTATCCTATGTTCCTGTCCAGGTCTACATGTGTGCCAAAATTATTGAAATCTGTTCAGTCGCTAGGTGTGAAAAGGTAACAGACAAACAGAGTTACTTGCACTTATAAGTTAATTTAATAAGTTATTAAAAAAAAATGTGACTTTTTTATATAAATTGTATTTGTAACCCTAACGATTATTTTCATTGTATTGTATCCTATCGTTAATCTGTGAATAGCGTTGTGGGTTGCAAATATTGTCTATATGTTTTGTGTATTTCTTGTTTCGATGTTTTATATTGTAACTGTTTGTTGTTCCTCTTGAATAAAAATTATATAATACTAGCTGCGCCCCGCGGTTCCACCCGCATAAGTTTCGATCCCGTGGGAATATCGGGATGGAAAGTAGCCTAGGTATATATTAATCCAGGGTGTCAGCTAGCTTCATACAAAATTTTATCAAAATTGGTCCAGCCGTTTGAGCGTGAAGAAGTAACAAACATATAAACATACACACACACACACACACACTCTAACTTTTACCTTTATAATATTAGTCTGATCAGTTTGTGTAAGCATTAGTATACCTACCAGGAAAAGAAAAAAATTACTTTTATTATTGATTAAGGATCAAATCTAGAACCTCATCGTCAGCCGGCGTGTGCCGTTAGACCAATGAGGCGGGAAATTAGCTTTGAATCGAGGACAAAACATTTCTATGCTAATATAAGAAGCTTAGCCCTCGTACCCACGGGCGACTTTTTACCGCACACTGGGTTTTCAACTCACTGGTTAGTGCCCAGAGTTGAAAATCAAACGGCGTATTATTTTGACGCGCTGGAATACACTCTGTGGGATTCGCAATGTTCGGCTCAACACCGAGAGTTGAAAATCCATTGCGCGGTAAGTTATCGTCGCGTCAAAAAATCGTGCGTGCGACCCAAGAGTCAATGGAGAAATAGATTAGGTACGAAAGCTGTGCACTGAGCTGGGGAGTCCTTTGTACGTGGAGATAATAAATTATATTCAGGCTTTCGCGATTCTTGTATTTAATGTCACGAGTGTTTCCTTGCGTGAGTAAATATATAATATTATATATATTTATATTATAAAATTTATATTACAAATATATATATTTATATATAATATATATTTTTTATATAATATATTATGTTAATGTAGATTATAGAGAATCTGTATAGCTACATAGGGCACAGGCCTCCTCTCGGAGAGGAGAGGGAGTGGGTCGTAGTCCACCACGCGGGCCCAGTGCAGGTTGGTAGATGTCACATGTCTACAACTCGTAAGTCGGGGCCTTTACCACATTTTAAAAACATTAACCCGCCCGGCATTAAAGCCCGGTTTCTGGAACGGAATTCAATATCTAGCTAACTGGCTAACAAATTATCAAGCACTCGTAACCTGCTGTAATTAGTTTAATAAATTATCATTAGCTAATCGCATCACTTGACTTGCGTTTAATTTTTTTAAATGTCGCAGCTCTCTGACTATTGTTTTAAGTCAAGGCATAAATTCAATTTCATGTATTTTATTTATTTGTGCTATTAGTGATGGTATACCTAAAAATAAACCGGTCAACCCATATCTAACACCGACAAAAAATACGAAAAACATTTTTATTAAAAATTGAACAAACAGAAATGCACGACTAAGGGCGTGTTCCACCAAACTTTTATACCAAGAATAAGTCGTATACTGAGAACAAATTTTGAATTTTTGACAATTTTACCATACTATAACTGTCAGACGTCAATTTTATTCCACGAATAAAACATATCTGACTTTGGTAAAATCAGCCCTAAATAAAACTTGAAAAAAAACTTCTTTGTAAGCAACTAGCTGCGCCCAGCAGCTTCACCCGCAGAAGTCTCGATCTCGTAGGAATACCGGGATAAAAAGTATCCTATGTCCTAATCCAGGTCATGTCGTGCACCCATGTGCCAAATTTAATTCAAATCCGTTCTGCCATTTTAGCGTGAAAACATAACAAACAAACATACAAAAAACAAATAATTTTTCTTTATCATATTATGGCTTATAAAATAAAACTAAAAGCAGCGAATCTCAGCATATTCAAAAACTTTATTAAATCCAGCACATTTTTATCATCCCAGCTCCCGAGCTTAAAATCTTGGCATGTCTCCCGCGACAGATTTTGACGGCTAGAAAAATGAAGTGCTATTTTTCTTAATGCTTTTATTAACAATCGTATATCATCTTTTGGTCCCCATTTAGACTGAGACGTACATGTTATTATTGTCCTGCTTTTTGTTCAAAATAATTTATTGGCGCACTGAATAAATATTTCTTTCATTGCTAAGATAGTGTTGTTTTTGTGGGCAATATTGTTTTTCTAATTTTATCTGTCATTTGTTTTGTAATTTATTATCGGTTCTGATGATGGAATAAATGGTGTAATTCTTTTTTATTAAGTATGTGTATTTTAATTTGGGGCGCGTTTTGGCGACGATTGTACGGTTTTGTTAAAATTTAAATATTATTTTAACGTGTTATTTTTTTTTTTTTAATGGTTTTGCTATTGACTCTAGTCTAGGTTAGAGGTGACAGAGACAAAGTCTACGATGGAGTGAGCTTTTCCAGAAGAAGCCTGTTCACTCTTACTTTGAAGAGATTCGGGTTGTATGCACCCGGAAACACAAACGCAGGTAGACAGTTCCACTCTTTTGCTGTGCGCATTATAAAGGACATTTGAAAACGCTTAGTGCGAATTGGTGGAATAGCAACTGGGCAGGGATGGTAACTTGCAGTGCGTCTGGATGTCCGAAGGTAGAAGGGGGCCGGTGGAATGAGGTCGTGGATTTCATGGGCACACTCACCGAAGTACAGTCTGTAGAATACCGACAAGCAGGCAACCTTGCGGCGATGAGCCAAGCTGTGAAGCGTTGTGTTTTGATTTAGCTTTATTTTTTAGCGACTTCGTCGGCGAGGAATTTTTTGCTCCCTCCCCACTCTGTCACATCGCATCGCCTGCCCGCACTATTATTTCCTTTTCGCTTAGCGTTCTTTTTGAGTTTTTTTTTTTGTTGTTCTAGCTCCTCTCCTAAGGGTCCAAGCGCGGAATTAGGTAGTCTATAGCCTTCCCCAAGAATTCGGCTACCAAATGCAAAAATAATTTTTCAAATCCGACTAGTAGTGATACCTACTGGTAGTGTAGAGATTACCGCATTCAAACAAACAAACGATTTCGCTTTATTATTAGTGCAGTATAGATAAAGTGATCATTCGTCCCTCTTTCAGGCTGTCTGTCCCGTTGTCCCCAACCAGAGCAAAAATGTCCCGCATTTACAAAGGGTCCAAACGATATTCAATTAAATTCAATTTGTTCATGAACAATTTACATTGTATCTGAATATTAAATATAAGACAGCACAAAACGTAAAACATAAATAGTCCATAAATTTTAATTACAAAGACTAACATCGACAAATCATGTGATAAGACCCGAAATATTAAAACTAATTTGCTTTGATCACCGACAAATACAAAATAAATGCGTCTTCAACCGTAATGTAATGTTAAAATTACATAATAAATACTTAGCTAATATATTATTTTTCATGCCCTTTTCTCTTTTTAATAAATACCTAATATATATATTTTTTTGTTTTATTCCGCAAGCGTCCCGCTCTAACAAAAAAAATGGTCACGTTAAAGACTCCTTCAAACAGGCGCGACACGCGATAAAATCGCGCGCGATACAAAGGCACCGCAAGTCGCGCAACGAGCGGTGCCTTTGTGTCGCACGCGATAATATCGCGTGTCGCGCCTGGTTGTAGGAGCCTTAACTGTATAGATATTCATATAACCATATACTAGGTAGTAATATACTATTATTAGTATAGATAAAAGCAAATCACCATTGAAATAGTTTCAAATCACCCAAACAAATTGAGTCTACGAGTGTATGTCCGTAGGAATAAAAAAACCAGCCAATTGCGTGCCGGACCTCGCACAATGAAGGGTTCCGTAGTTAGGATGAATTTGTCCCAAAATCAAACATAACATTTTAGTTGAAAAACAACGTTTTCATAATAATATACATCGCTATACGTCATGGTAAATTCTCAAACTGCAAATGCAAGTTTGTAATACATACATAACATTTTGTGACGTAAAAAAGTGTATATGAACTACAACTTAAGGGGGCGCCGACCAAACGCCGACCGCCTAGTGGCGCCCTCATCGTTTATTCGGTAATTTCTTTTATTTTAGAATGAAAATGCAAAAAATAAGCACGTTAAGCGCGGTATAATAATATTAACGTATAATCTTGTGGAGCACAATTTAACGTGCTTATTTTCTGCATTTTCATTCTAAAATAAAAGAAATAACCAAACAAACGATGAGGGCGCCACTAGGCGGTCGGCGTAGCCTTAACAATTTTCGGACTTTTTCTATAGGTAATTATGCTGTGAGACCTTGGTAATTTCATGATTCTTGGTCTAAGGGAAATACCCTATAGGTTTTGATTTATTTGCGAGTATCAAAATATGCAGCATACATGGCCGTATTTTTTTATTGTGTTGACTTAGAAGCTTGATTTTTTTTTAATCTATATCGGGCCGACCAAGGTATTTAATATTAATTTCGGCTTGATACCTCCACGTGTTCCTAAGAAAAAGGGCATTGACAGTCTGATAGAAAGTGATCCTATAAGGGTTAATTTTTTTTCCTTTTAAGGTACAGAACCCTGAAAATAGCATTACCTAGATGTAAAGAGCTTTAAAAATATTTATTTTTAATTTAATAAAATAAACAAGAAAATCTACTGTAAACACAGGCGCGCATTCGAAAGCGAAAATAAAGTGACAACTTGTCAAAGTACACTCGACTAAACAAGTGGTTCGCAATTTAAATTTGCACACAAATTAATGACATGCACGCCGTCAATTTGACGGCTCGCAACCAACCATTACCGAATTCACGGCGCCGCAGGGACTTGGAGGGGATCGCAATTCGGATAATTAACGCATTTTGCCAAATTAAGTGCAAAGGCTATGTCTGTATTTCTGTGTGGGTTTAGAAATTCGTTTTTGGATGTTGTATAATTGGGATAATCTGTGCAGTAAGCTGCTGTTATTTCTTAATAAATTTGTTAATCTAGTATAAAGTAAGGTTAGTTTAGATTGCTGTATTAGCGACGACAAATGCCTGCTATAGACGTAAAATTGAGTATACCTAATACTTTTAATAGAATATGGCATTAAACAAAAAAAAAAAAAAAACAATATTTTCAAAGAAAACGTCGATTACGCAAAGAAAAAATTACAGTAATTTAAGGAACAACATGGCAAAAGAAAATGTTTTCCGTAATAACTTGAGGCCGCCTTTATGGCCTAAAACCGCCTAAAAAGTTTGGTGCTCATTATGAGTAGGTACATGAATAATGTGGACGGCGGTGTGCATTTACTCAAAAGAAGTACGTAGCCAAAAAGAAAGCGGTAGCATGTGGCATTCAGCACCTCTTAAAACGCCTTGGAGAAAACGACATAAATTTATGTACACTTTAAAGTTTAAAGATCTACCCACGTTACACAGTAGCTACTAGAAAATTACCAATATGTAGTTCAAAAGATTCTTTTAAAATATTCAACTTGTATTTTTACAAATTTTATACGTTCAATATAAACTCCTGTACTTCACATTTAAAAAATTCGTAAAGAAAATATTTATCTTATCTAGCACTTTGCTCTGTGATTGTACTCTTCGTATTGAATTCGCAAAAAATAAATATTTATTTTATAGAAACTCGCTCTATCATGGCTCTTGTAGAATGGTATAAAACATTTAGTTTAATTAAAATAACAGAAGGTCATTATTCCCGTAATTAAAAACATCCAATATCTAGTTGCAATCTCATCTTAGCGACAATTAAAGGCTTCTTCAAACTGGCGCGACACGACACGCGACACAAAGGCACCGTAAGTCGCGCAACGAGCGGTGCCTTTGTGTCGCGCGCGATTATATCGCGTGTCGCGCTTGTTTGTAGGAGCCTTAATGCCAAGCACTTGTCAAAGAACTAGATAAGATAAGATAATTTTTATTTTTTCACTAATATCCGGCTACCATATGAAAAGCCTGCGGGCGGCGAAATTGAGGCTGTGTCATCGGCCATCGCCCGAGCAGGCTCAAAGAGGTGGCACGCAGAGGACGTGCGCTCGTGGGATCTGCCGCACTTGGTGATGGGGCCCGCAAGGCATGGCGAATCTACAAGTATCATTCTTAATAAGTATTTATTTCTGTAATTGCCCGTGAAATCACAGCGGGCCCTATCAGAATACCAGCGCTGTGACATTTAAAAAATAAATGTCGCAGCATCATGCTGAGATAGGAGCCTTTTGGCCTCGTATAGTACTTTCTATTTTATTTTCCTTTTGTTACTTTTTTTAATATAACTTGGATTTTTATTTTACTGTGTTTAGTTTAGTTTGTGATCTTCCTGTACGAGTCGAAATAAATACTTTTTCTTTCTTTCTTTCTATCTCACGGGCCCCCAGCTTATGTTACTAGATGAAACAGTGGATTGTCCGATATAGCCCTCCGTTCTTCTCAAACGGGTAGGACGGGGAGGGATTGGGAGGGTATTCAAGAGGATGAAAAAAAAAGATATATAAACTAGGTATTTTCGACTGATTAAGACTTTTTTTTCGGTATGTGGAATCCGGAAATTCTTAAAAATACGGGAATTGGTACCTATATAGCAGAAAGGTTTGATTTCGTTGTAAAGGAAGACTAAAATAATGACCGGCCGGTTTAAGGCTCCTTCAAACAGGCGCGACACGCGATAAAATCGCGCGCGACACAAAGGCACCGCAAGTCGCGCAACGAGCGGTGACTATATCGCGCGGTCGGTTCGTGGATGATCCATTCAAAATGTCCCGGCTGTCATTCATAGATCTTTGACAGTCGTTACAAGTAATCAGAAGCCATAAAGTCTGACAACCAGTCTTACCAAGGGGTATTGTGTTACCCAGTAATTGAGTTGTGGAGGTCAGATAGGCAGACATTCCATGTAAATAGTAGTATTCAGATGCATCCGGTTAGACTAGAAGCCTAAAAATACTAGGCAGATTGATTGATTATTCGTCGCACAATAAACTCAAACGCCCGTAGAACATCCACAAACAAAATGACAAAATAAACGCCAAACAAAATACCTATGTTTATATTCAGCCAGTTCTGTTTGACCGAAGTGTACATCAAGATGCAATGTAAACACTCCATCGTAGTCGAGCGACCACAAACACGTAATCAGTTTGAATTGTGTGTTGATTTAATAATAGCTCTCTATTCACATATAAACAATGTTCCAGCCAGTAACTCTCCAATTGCAGAGTAAACTACTCTCTTTGAATATGGAACGTTTATTGAGAGTTCATTGCGTTCACGTACGGATGTAAAATTATGAGTTATCCGGTCTAAGTCAGTGCTGCACACCCCTACCTTGTTTCGAGCTAGACAAATATCAACTTTATTTTAATGGTATTTAACTTGATTTCAGAGTGACTAGCATTATTGAAAAAGTTATAAATTTTTTTAAAGTTGTAGCGTAAACAGAACTTTATTTTGTAGAATTTAAAGTTAGTTTTCCCTAAACTCATAATTGTTTACATTTTTGAAAAATAAATCGCGAATGCAGATTAGATACAGACAGTTTTATGGCTTCCTGTACCGACGTACCTATATATTAATTTAATAATCCATAGTTTCTCCCAGATCATGAGAGTAATATAATTAGTGAGATAATTTCATCTGCCTGTTAATATTTAATATTATTCCGGTGGCTACAGGCTTATGCGGGCTTTACACAGGTGACTATAACCGCAAGGTTTTCACCGCACGGCGAAAATCGACTGTCTAGGAGCGATGCCACACGGGCGTTGCCAATGCGTTGCGTCGTCGCAGCGCACTGATTTCGACGTAGTACAATGCGTGCCACGAAAGATGAAACTTGACACACCACGTGGTTTGACATGCGCAGTACACGATTTTAGGTATCTTTAGCGGTATGAGGTCTGAGTGCGGGACGGGACCGGACGTCACAGGGGCGGCGGAAAGAGCGGGGGAGGCGGGGTCAAGTCTCATCTTTCGCGGCACGCATTGTAAGTGCCACGCGAGCGCTGCGATGACGTCACCGCTCAGGCGCTGCAGCGCCGACGCAACGCATTGATAATAACTGTGATTAAAATCGCAAATTCTAAAGTAGAGTAGAGGGGACCGGGGCTAATTAACAACAGCCGCACGGGTCAATCAATCAGGTTAAGCTAAACTTGCCGCGGTCGGTCCGTCAATGGGTGACCATCTTTACATACCCTTCAGTGTTTCGTAAAGCACGTTAAGTCGTTGGTCCCGCCTGTCATTCTTGGATCTTTGACAGTCGTTACTGGTCATCAGAAGCCCTAAAGTCTGAATACCAGTCTTACCAAGCAGTACCGTGATACCCAGTAACTGGGTCGTGGAGGTCAGATCGGCAGTCGCTCCTTGTAAAATATTGGTATTTAGCTGCACCCGGTCAGACTGGAAGTCGAACCCAACAAACATCAAAAGGGAGTCTGGTCAACTGGATCCACTCGAGGCAGAATGCAGTAGGTTTCGATTTTTGTCGTGCGGCGACAGGTCGCATGCGGCGCGGGTGACTAAAATCGTCCGTAAAAATGCTCAGCCGCAGGCATAGATACATATTATATTTCTATGGTCGCAGGCGATCGCCCGTCACAAGAGGAAATTTTGATGCAAACTTTACACACAAATTTCGAGTTTTAGCTGACAATGCATTGTAAAGGTTTTTCATACAATCAGATGTAGGTATATGGGGTGGCGATTCGGCTGTGCAGCGATTTGGTAAGTGACCAGCCACACAGCGAAAATCGACCTAGTGGAAATCCCCCCTTTTTTTTGAGGATGGGAAATCATCAAATGACCCCTTCCGCTCTGGGTGGAGCGGAAGAGAGTGTCAGTCTCTTACTGACTAAAACCCACCCGTGTTCCTTCCTTCGCCCTTTATGTTCCGGGCCAGCGGTGACCCTTTCGGACAATCCCGCTGACCCGGCAGGCTTCGGCCCTGACGGGCCCCTTCCATTGATGCTGACATCTCCTTGAGGCGCGCGTGGAACACGTATGCGCCGTCCGGCACGGGCCTGGTCCTGATCGGACGGTGAGCTACCCATTACTCTCCGCCCGCAGGCCCGCGTCTACGGTGGCCGGGAGTCGTTGCGCGGCCCTCGACGCCCGGAGCATCTCCCGTGGCGGCTGGGACGCGAGGCTCTCTCCCTCAGCCGTCCCGCCACCTCCGTCGCTAGCATGACTGCTTCGCAGGAGGCGACTGCCCCCCAATCCCTCTTGCCCCGGACCATGGCTTGAACCAGGCCCGGACGCGAGAGGTCGCCGCCGCTGCCGATCGCCTCAACGAGGACACGGCGGTGCTCCGCCCAAGTGTATAATAAATCCCCCCTTACGACTGGATTAAATTATACGATCTAACATAATCTTATGTACATAGATTGGGAACTGTCTTCGTTAGCTGAGTTGTACTATAGCAGTACGATACAAGCCGCCAAATATTTAGATAATAATTATGATATACTAGCTGCGCCCCGCGGTTTTACCCGCAAAAGTGTCGATCCCGCGGGAATATCGGGATAAAAGTAGCCTATACAGGGTGTTATTGACAGCCCTCCGCAAACTGATAGGGTGGCTTCAGTACATCATATTAAGATAACCGGTACATGAAATTCTTTCAGGAACATTAAGGGAATCCAAAAAAACTAGATTTGTTTTATTACCGTGCACGCAATGTATCGTTACCGTGGCAAAACGCACGTAGCGGACGGCAGCGCAGCGAGCTTGAGCGAGGCTGCCCCCGCCCCCCGCGCGCTCCCCGGCGCAACATACATTGCTGTTTTTTTGGATTCAGCTGTTTTATTTACATAAATGGAGTGTTGCATATAGAGAATGTAATTTTACATTGAAATAAAGGAATATCAGCAGAAAAAACGGCATAATTTTTTTTTTTCCTGAGAAAATTTCCAGTGCGATATGATTCAGAATAAGGAGCTGAATCAATCCTGTGTTTTTGTGGAGGGCTGTCAAAAACACCCGGTATGTTAATCCTGTCTATATTAAAACTATCTGTGTGCCAAATTTCATCAAAATCCGTTCAGCCGTTTGAGCGTGAAGATGTAACAAACATATAAACACTCTCAAACTTTCGCCTTTATAATATTAGTGTGACTAGCTGTTGCTCGTGACTTCGTCTGCGCATGTTTTGTATTTCATCATTTTTGAATACAAAAAATATATTATTCTGGATTAAAATAGCGCATGTTGTTCATTAGGTCCCGGGTTACAGAATGATCGGTAATAGACAGCTAGGACAGAGTTAGTTAAATAATCTGGTTTTTTCTCCATATTTTGCCGGCCTTCGGATTAAAACTTAACCTAATCTTTGTAGTAGGAAATCATTTGATCCAGATATGGCACACAATGCAGGTTCTCTAAAAGACAACGTTTGAACAAAAGAAAAGAAAATGAAAAAAAAAAACAGCCCGTCGATTCTGTAAAAATCTCACCGTGAAAACTTAGGCGATGTGAGTTTTCTTTTGCTAGGAATTGACACTATCGACAGCTCACTCCACGCTCACTTCAACTAAGTTTTCCCGGTGAGATGGTGGAATCGCACTGCAGTAACCAGGGGGACTAAAAAGGCCACTATGTCAGAATCATAAAAGGATAACATTATGAATCATAATGGACAGTTAACTGTTAAGTTAATCGTATCAAATCCCATTGGTGAAGGATTTTTCAGTTATATTTTTTTTATCTGTGCTAAAATACCAATCAATCCTATTCAAATCCAATCCCAATCTCTTTGAAACATACCTACGTGGTGCAGCGAAAAAAAGAAAAACACGGACTGTCTTCGCCATATTTTGATTCATAATGTTATACTTTAATGATTCCGCCAAGGTGGCCTTTTTAGGCCCCCTGGATAAGTGTATGGTTTTTAGTTTTCTTCCCGCTAACGAAGAAAATTGTTTCATGTTCCTACACGTGCCGTCCGTCTCTAAGGACTAGAAATTACTTATACGACCCAGAACTTGAATTTTATAAAGCTTGTAATATTTTTTTGTGAGTAAGGTTTTTAGGAACAAATTTTGGTACTCTATAACAGACTAGCTGCGCCCGGCGGTTATACTCGCATAAGTCCCGACCCCGTGAGAATATCGGAATACAAATCCTATGTCCTAATCCATCAGTCTCGTCAAAATCGGTCCAGCCGTTTCGGAGATTAGCCGGAACGGATTGCTACTAGGAAACAGGAAAAGTAAACAACATACGAGTACATCGTTCTCAGGAATCACAAGTTACAAGACTTGTACTAATTCTAGTCACTCAAGACTAGAGCACAATTTATTGGACAAACACACAGATATTTACGCTAGCAGTAAGTACATTAGCTTTCAGACTACCCTGTGTACTCTGTGTACTCGAGTATACAAACCGTGTACTGTGTCTAATGTTCGTGTACTTCGCCATTACAGTGGAGCAGTTCTGTAGTTGTTGCATTAGTAAGGGATACGGGATTCAAAAGGTAGATTGATAAAGGAAACATATCTAATTTTGCCACTGTGCAAAAGTAGGTTTCTTTAGTTATTATTGTTGGTGATAATAGAATTTGGTCAGACTTATGAGGAACAGGGTGTACGCCATAGAAAAGGGAGGATCCTCCGACCAGACGGGTGTTGTGTTTGGCGGGCAACTGTCCGATAATTCACGTCGGGCCGTTGTATATATGCTAGTTGCGCGGTAAACTCTGCTTGCGAGATGCAGGATTTTGCGTCACGTCAGTATGACGCGTTGTTCGCATGTGGCGTTGTAGATACCGCTACAGATTTCTGTAATCTTGAATCTATGTATTTGCGAAATGTGTCTTTGTGACACTACCTACTTACCAATTCTTTTGTGATCGAAAGTTATTCAATTTCTTTAAGCCCGAGACCCTAATCAGGGATTGGGCCGTAATCCACCTGTTGAAACTATTTGGTTTACCTTTTTAAATAGAAACACCCTGGCCACTTGTTAACTTATTATCAGTTAGTAACTTAGTTAAAAAAGGCTTTATTGTTGTATTTTCCCTAAAAGGTGCCACTATTCTTCAAAAAGAAGGATGTAAAGTCTCAGATTCTATTATTGCAACCGCCTCAAACTTCAATGGCATGTATAAACTTAATGTTCCTGATTCGCAAGCTCTTTTAACTACTTCCACAGAGTCTGCATTATTATGGCATAGACGCCTTGGTCACCTTAATACTAAAGCCATGAGTATTTTAAAAAATAAGTTTGTGGGCATTAACTATAATGACACACTGAACAAAATCTGTGTGCCTTGCCTACAAGGCAAACTAGCAAAGAAACCGTTCAATAATTCTTCAAGCAGGTCAAAAAATGTTCTAGAAATAGTGCATTCTGATGTTTGTGGACCCATGAGTACTCAATCTTGGGGCAAAGCTCTCTATGTACTCACATTCACTGACGATTTTTCTCGCAAAACTTTTGGATATTTTCTAAAACACAAAAGTGAAGTGTTCTCTAAGTTTGTAGAATTCAAAAGTATGGTAGAAAATCAAACGGGTCACAAAATAAAAAAGTTTAGGTACGATTGCGGCTCTGAATATATTAATCGCAATATGACTACCTTTTTGAAAGAGAACGGAATTTTGCATCAAACTTCTGTTCCCTATAATCCACAACAAAACGGTATTTCTGAGCGAGTCAATAGAACTATTATTGAAAAAGCTAGGTCCATGCTTCAAGATGCTAACTTATCAAAAGCATACTGGGCAGAAGCAGTAAATACTGCAATTTATCTCAAAAATCATTCACCTACTCAAGCGTTAAATAATAAAATTCCAGAAGAGATTTGGACTGGAAAGAAAATTAATCTTTCACATTTACGTGTCTTTGGCTGTGAAGCACATGCACTTATACCCGTAGAAAAACGTACAAAACTAGAGTCAAAAACTCGAAAGTACATATTTGTTGGGTATTCCAGTCAAAGTAAAGGCTTTCGTTTAATTGATCCCCAAAATCCTCGAGTGGTTTTGACCGCGAGAGATGTTGTCTTCATTGAGGATAAGCCTTCTACTAGCGACACTCAAGATGTGTCTCAGTCACAGACAAGTGA
Source organism: Luperina nickerlii (assembly GCA_963855955.1). Taxonomy (NCBI): domain Eukaryota; kingdom Metazoa; phylum Arthropoda; class Insecta; order Lepidoptera; family Noctuidae; genus Luperina; species Luperina nickerlii. The sequence goes on along the minus strand of OY979684.1, from coordinate 4,590,417 downwards.
CATAATTCAAGTACAAGATACTGAAACAGGTTTAGACATGGAAATACCTAAAGTTTCACAAACTGAAACAACTGAAGTTCCAAATACGGAAATACAAGAAATCTCAGAAATAGAAACACCTGAAGTGTTTTTTGACTCCGAAAGTGAGACTATTGTGGAACATCCCCATGTTAATGTTGAAAGCGAAAGGAGATATTCCCTTAGAGACCGACGTCCACCAATAAGATATCCCGACAATGACACCCTAGCAAACTTGACTTCTACGAACTTTGAACCTGAAACGTTTAAAGAAGCCATGGAAGATGTTCATAAAGACAACTGGCTTAAGTCAATGGAAGTCGAATACGATTCACTAATTAAGCACGGTACCTGGATTTTGGTGGACAGACCAAGTGACCGTAAAATTGTGAAATGTAAATGGGTATATAAAATAAAAAGGGATACATCGGGAAATATAATAAAATATAAAGCCAGATTGGTAGCCAAAGGGTTCACCCAGATTTACGGGGTGGACTATTATGAAACTTTCTCACCTGTAACTAGACTATCAACTGTCAGGTTGCTAATAGCTTACGCTGTTCAGCATAACTTAGAAGTCGATCACTTAGATGTTGAAACTGCCTTCCTTTATGGGACCTTGGACGAAGAAATTTATATGACTCAGCCAGAAGGATTTATAAAAGAGGACAGCAAAAACAAAGTATGTCTTTTAAAGAGAGCTTTGTATGGATTAAAACAATCCCCTAGACAGTGGCATAAAAAAGTTTGCGAAGCAATGGCAAAGTTTGGTTTAATGAAATCACAAAATGATAATTGTGTATATTATCATAAAAACCAAAATAAGCTTCTTATCGTCGCCATATTTGTAGACGATTTTTTCATATTTTCTAATGATAAGGAAATGAAACAAAAGTTTAAAAGTGCTATTAGCAAAGAATTCTGTGTCAAAGACTTAGGTTCCTTAAAAGACTGTCTTGGTATGAGAGTTTTGTATACCAAAAACGGCATTACTCTTGACCAAACCAAATACATAGAAAAGCTTATTTCTAAATTTGGAATGAGTGATGCCATATCAGTTTCCACACCCATGGAACCTGGTCAAAAACTCACTTACAGAGACATTAATGACGATCAGCCAGATTTACCTTACCAGCAGCTCATTGGATCACTAATGTATGTTTCCATTGGCACTAGACCCGACATCTCACATGCAGTGTCATTTTTAAGTCAATTCAACACACATTACGGGGAGGTGCACTGGAGAGCTGCCAAGCGGGTACTGAGGTATCTTAAGGGTACCAAGGACCTGAAACTTCACTATCATAAAGTCATGCCAGACTATCCCATCGGTTATGTAGATGCAGACCATGGAAGTAATATCATCGATCGTCGTTCATTCACAGGTTTCTTTTTTATTATGAGTGGAGCACCAATTAGTTGGGAGTCACGCAAACAAAAAACAGTCGCACTCTCAACTACAGAAGCTGAGTATATGGCTCTTAGTGAAGCGTGCAAAGAAGCCATATACCTCAAGGCGTTTTTTAAAGAAATATTTTCTTTGGATCGCCCAATCAAAATTTATACAGATAATCAAAGTTCATTAAAATTATCTCTTAACGACACCTTTCAGGCACGCACCAAACACATCGATATTAGGCACCATTTTATTCGCGATTCACTTAATCAACAAAACCTTGTCCTAAATTACATTAACACACGTAATATGCCAGCCGATGTCCTTACTAAACCTTTAACAAAACTTCGACATTTTATGTGTCTCAAAGGTTTAGGTATAACCGAGGCCATAAGCTAGCTTGCTTTTGTTTTTGTATTCATTGTTTTGTTAAGTGTTCGTGATTATTATTTATAGTGTTTGTTATTAATTTATTAGGGTGTATATATTTTTGTATATCTGTATGTACAGGATGTTTCCATTACGGGGAGGTGTTGAAACTATTTGGTTTACCTTTTTTAATAGAAACACCCTGGCCACTTGTTAGAGTAATTTCATGTACTAGGTACTTATTTTGAATAGAAAAATGTTGTTGTCATTCTGTGTGTCAATCCAAATGTGCTCCATAATATAAGCGTTGTAACATAAAATCGTATTTTATTCCAAAACCACCACGCTATGTCATTTTAACAACCTTTTATTTAGCTTGCACTGTTCGTATGTATGCATGTAAGTTGTCCGTTAAAAATTTGCAAACCATTTTTCGACCATTTGTTGGTAGGTATCCGATTGAGCTGAAATTTTGCATACACCTTTAGTTCTCGTAACAATACAATGTGCAATGCTCAATATTGTTATAGCTTCAATATGGCCGCCGCTCCAAGATAGCGGATTACATTTTTTTCTCAACCTATAATATGGGTATCAAATGAAAGGGCTTGAAGAGTAGAAAACGATAAAATTAATAACATCACACTAAATTCAATATGGCCGCCGCTCCAAGATGGCGTATTATATATATATTTTTTCCCCCTTTAACAGTGCTTCAAGCGTTTAAAATTTATATACTTATGTATATTTTGAAATGTCACTTAAATTTATTTTTTTCTTTTTAATTAACTTTGTGTAGGTAATCCCCATGATTATACAAAGAAAAAGAGACTCATCGATAAAAAATGTGGTCTAGTATTTGTCAAAAATCCCACGAAACCGCATAATTATTTACATGATGCAACTAGAATGTTACATTTTGTTTTAACACAAATTTTGCATTATTATTTACGCTACATTTCTTTAGGCAATATTTTTGAAGTAACATTTCAAAACATTATTTAATATTCTTATTTTTCAAATAAATAGACACTGGTAATGATGCGAATAGCTGACAAATAACATAATGTTAGCCTATAATGTTCCCACTGCTGGGACACTGGACCAATATCCACCACGCGGGCCCAGTGCGGGTTGGTAGATGTCACATGTCTTCGAATTATTGGTTCTAGAACATGCCGGTTTCCTCACAAAATAAACATTTATAAAAACTTACACCTTTTCCTTTGTGTGTGGCGAAATTCAGAATTAAAATGGAATATACTAGATTTGACAGAACTTTGACACCTTACCTTTGCAAGTGGCGCCGCCATGACATACATAAGTAGGTTTGTCAGTCTATACCGTTTTTACTAGTGACGTAATGTCACCGTTGCCGTCGATTTAATGTTTTGTTCATTCATGAGCGGATGGCGTGGGTGACAAACTAGCGAGCTAATAAGAAAAAAAAAACTCAAAGACCGTCTATCCGGTACCGATTTAGAATTTATGCAAGACTTAACCCAGATTTATTATTATAAATTGTTTGATTTATTTTTACTTGGTTTATTTTTGTGATTGGGTGGCATTCAAGTGGGTGGCTGCCCGTGGTAAGTGGTCTCAGAATAAAAAGCGAAATAAATCTTGACTTAGTTCATCACAATAAATTTCTATTCGGCTGCCAAAATATTATTATATATCCGTGCAGGCTAAACGGTTGTGGTGTGCAATTAAGAGGGAATCGCACCAATGAAACTGAACGCGATCAACACATCTAAATAGCGTTAAAGAGCTGTCAGTGTCCATATACCACAACAATAATGAGACTGACTGACAGAAGTGTCAGTTCTGGAACGCGACTTAGTGATGCCTCTGTCGTGAATCGTGATCGCGTTCAATCTTATTGGTGAATTGCGCCTTAAGTGCTCATACACAAAACCGACACGCGTCGATGATAGATGCAACCGCATCTATCGACTCCCGTCGACGCGTAGGCGGCTGCCGTCGAAAACGGATCTGGGACACTTGTGCGAAAGACATTTCCGCGAATGGATTTTAGCGCAAATGGACATTTGCGCGAATGGACTTTAGCGCGAATGGACTTTTGCGCGAATGGACTTTTGCGCGAATGGACTTTTGCGCGAATGAACTTTTGCGCAAATGGAATTTTACGCGAATGGACACGTGCGCGACCCTTGCGCTTTCGTGTGTATTCACACTAAGTAACGAATGTCATAACAAAAATATTTTTGTTGTCAGTTTTTTTTTTCTAATAATTATAACGGTTTTTAAATCAACTACGCTGCTATGTAAATTCCCCTCTAAATATACACATTTCCTCGTAATTGATATTTCGAGCGACCCTTTGTGGGAGTAATAAACAAATACCGTCAGAGTAATAAAAAGAAACCGTCACGGGAATATTATTATAGATGTGGGCGGTGACCCACGTCAATGAGGGTTTTCGTGAAAATTTACGACACCAGTTGGCACCACTGTGACAAGAGGTCTCCCAATACAAAATATATGATGACGTTCATCATTCGATTCATTCATTCGTTCATCATTCCGTCATGACTAAAGAAAATATAGGCTCTTTGACAGATGCCTGGACCTGACGTGCCAGTGCTGCCACCTAGCGAACGTCATTTCAGAAAACCCTCATTCAAACGTGCAAATGATTTTAAATACAAATATAACTTAATATCACGCCTCATCTCCCAGAAGGGTTTAACAGAGGTGTGCCTACAGTAGGTACCTACTGCAACATTTAACCAACATTTTTTTTTTTGTTTTACATTTACTTTGTGTTACCATCTGGCATTATGCTGAGCTGAGGCCCTTTTGGCATTATTATTTTTAATCATTTTGAATTTGTTTTGTTTATTTTTAAGGTTTTTTTTTGCCAAATAAACACAATTTTCTTTCTTTCTTTCTTTCTTTCTTTCTTTCTTAACCAACACGTTGATTGTGTAATACACTGTCAATCAAAATCTCCACCATTTTGAAGGATATTGCAAATCTATTGCTTCAAATGTTCGAAAGTCTGCTCAACAACGTAAATAACGCAATCAATGTTGTTGAACTATCAAAATGAAAGCGATTACAATGCGTGCCACGAAAGATGAGACTTGACCCCCCCCGCTCTTTCCGCCGCCCCTATGACGTCCGGTCCCGTCCCGCACTCAGACCTCATACCGCATAACTGCCTGTAATTCCGACGGCCACAACATTAATATTATTATAATAAAAATACTTTATTCGGTTTCATTCATTCCCGTTTCCTGTAATTTCCCGGATTCACATGATTGCGTTTTTATTCCGGGATTATGCAGAGTTACTGTAACTGCAGGGCAATGATTATTTTAATAACTTTCCGTGTGAAAAGATTACTGTTTTCACTGCATTATTGTTTGTCGGAAATTCATTAATTTCAAGATTTAAATTCAACGTTACCATTGTAACGTTGAATTTAAATCTTGGTTCTTGGTACCTAGTTGTTATTTTTTGTTTATTTTCACGTAGGTATGTTTATACATTGTGTACCCTTTCGCGTTTTTGTTTTATTAACATACTAGCTGCGCCCCGCGGTTTCAAAATCGGAAAGATTCCGAAGCACAGAGGGGTCTTGATATGTAAAGATGCTCACCCATCCACGGACCAACCGCGGCAAGCGTAGCTTAACCTGATCGATCGACCAGTGCGGCTGTCTTTACTTTATTGGCGTATACGTCAAATGATAGTGGAAATAATCAATTGATTTATTATAAAATGTTGAATAATGGGAAATTACAGGTTCAAGGTGGCGCGGGAAATGGGTTCCAGGAAGCCCTTTCCCAGCAGTGGGATCATCTACTTTTACTATAATTATTTTTAAATAATTATGTAAGCACAATGTATCTATCACATAATTGATTTACCTGTCATTGCTAATATTTGTAAATAGTTATGTGAGCACCATGTATCTATCACATAATTGATTTACCTGTCATTGCTAATATTTGTAAATAGTTATGTGAGCACCATGTATCTGGCACATAATTGATTTACCTGTCATTGCTAATATTTGTAAATAATTATGTGAGCACCATGTATCTATTACATAATTGATTTACCTGTCATTGCTTTATTTTTAATTCTTTTTACCTTTTGTGGTAGACTAATTTCATTCTAGGTGCATCGTCTTCACACATTATTATATAATAAATGTATACAAAACCTTGTAAAACATTTTAAAAGGGTAACGGTGTAGTTTCTTGCCCAATCTTCTGCATACAAACACTAACTAACTTTTGAAAGGGGCGACTAGAATCAATTCTATTTTATTGTAAATTTTGACGTTCAAAAGTGCCTCTCATGTGTGCCTATTTGAAATAAATGATTTGACTTTGACTCTGGATATTGGGTAACAAAAAAATTAAATTTATAAAAATTGGGGAATTGGCGCTGATTTCCCTTCCATTTTATTTTATCTTCTATAACTGTCTCTTACTGACAGGCAAAACCAGAAAGAGACGGAAGTAATTTATTGCTGTCAGACTAATTTTATATTTTAAATCTCCAGCGTATTTTGAAGCGTTATAATTATGTTTTTCGTCGCCTTCTCAGTTTAGTTTGTAAATAGTTTAACCTGATTTTGACACCTCTTAACCTTTATTTATAGCACCTATTCAAAGTTAGTGAAAGTAAACAACACTTCAGTTCACAGCAGCGGGAGGCAATTCCCCTATTTTTAAAAACGAGGTACTTTTGACAGATTGAGATTAAAACGCGAATTTAATCTCAATCTGTCAAAAGTACCTCTAATTTCCTACATTGTTTGACAAGTTTTTGACATTGATTGCCGCTGAGATGAGATTGCGGCTAGATTTTGAACGCTTTTAGGGTTCCGTAGTCAACAAGGAACCCTTATAGTTTCGCCATGTCCGTCTGCCCGTCTGTCCGTCCGTCCGCAGCTTAGTTCAGAGACCTAGAAAGCTATAATTTGGCATGGATAAACATATTAATCACGCCGACAAAGTGGTAAATAAAATCATAAAAAAAAATTTTTTTGGGGTTCCATTCTGTATACTCATAAAGTGGAGATGTTTTTTTTTTCTCTTCAGCCACATAGTATGAGGTATCGTTGGATAGGTCTTTCAAAATCGTTGCGGGTTTGTGAAAACGATTTTTCGCTTCAGGGATCCGTTTACGAAATATTAAGCTTTAAAGTGCTCATTTGGATTGGATTGATTGGTATTTTAGCACAGACAAAAAAAAATAACTGAAAAATCCTTCACCAATGGGATTTGATACGATTAACTTAAAAGTTAGTACATTATGATTAATAATGTTATCTTTTTATGATTCTGCCAAAGTGGCTTTTTACCCTGGTCATACACGCATAAATCATAGAATCACAGCAAAAGATTCAAAATAACCCCACTAGAATGCCACCCTTCCCGCAGTTAGGTATATAGACGCACCCATTCCGACCAGATGCGATCCCTCCGTCTTATATAAACATATTTCCCGCCAAATGATCAAGAAAGAAAAAAAGAAAAAGACCAAGTAATCCTACTAAATGACTATTTTATAAAATCTTGACATTTTAGGATTATACTAACTTAACAAGTTGTATTACTGATTCTAATGATTACAATTCTGTAAATACATATTTGTTACGGTCGCGAATCATATTTTAATCAACGTACAACTTAATACTCACCAGCAAATTGCAAAAGACGTAAGAAAATTTGATATTTTCGGGCTACCTTAGTGCTTCCCCCTTAACGTTAATACATCTGAGGGGCAGTTCTCGTAATTTTAAATACATTCAGTTTGATCTGTCTCAAAAATACCTCTAATTTCCGTACATTTTAACAAGTTTCTGACATTTTGTTGTTTGTAGCCAAAATGAGACTGCAACTAGATTCAGATCATTTTAAATTACGAGAATTGGCTTTCTTGTCAAACACGCACTAATCATAAAATCACAGCAAAAAATCCAGAGTATAACTCCAATAGAATGCCACAACCTTTCTCAGCTATGAAGACGCACCCATTCCGACCAGATGTGACTACTCTCTCATATATCAACACATTTCTCGCCAATTACGAATGCCGCTGTCTCCCTATCAACATCAGTGTTCATAATATCTGGGTATTCTGTGTATTATTAAGTGTTCAATTATTTATTTTCAATCCTAGAATCAAACAGTTTGGCGGGACGCCAGCGAAAATATTGTGCTCCTAAGATAGGAATACCTACACTGTTGAATTTTAAAAGAGTTGTGGAATTTAATAGTTCAAAGAATATATATATATATATATATTGTTTATGGCTTTTGATTAAAAAAATGTATGCCAACGAGTATCTGATTAAGAAACGTAGAGCATTGACTTCGATGCATGATTGAGGCATGATTAGATTAGATTAGATTTCTTTATTTGTTAAACATTGTATACATACAAGAGCATGCAAGATATTACATAGTTTGAGTCCAATCATGTTTAGCCGTAAGTATCGGCTTACAAATATTTCGATAACAATGAAAAGAATTAACAATACCAAAAATCGAAAAATGCAATTACAAAGTTTTAATTTACAAACTTTACAAATTAGAAATTATTTTGTATGTTATAATGTCAAAATTAAATTTAAGGCAAAAAACTTTAATGTCAATGAAATACAAGAATAATGTCAAAGTTACTACTACATGTCTGTCATTAAAAGATTTATGTCAAATTTACAAGATAGATGTCAAAATTACAAGATTAAAGTCAAAAATTACAGGAATTATGTCAAAAATTACAGCTGTGGTCATGTAAATTTAATCTTAGTGTCAGGAAAAAGTCAAAATTATTCAATCAAAAACTTTTTCGGCTAGAAATTCGGCGACATTATAATATGCTTTTTGCGATAGAAACATTTTTAATTGGCGCTTAAATGCATTACTATTCAGCTCCTTCCAACGTTTAGGCAATATGTTAAATATAGTAGGTGCCATGTACGATACTTTTGCGCACGAGGGTCGTTTTTGCTGGGTAGACGCAAAGAATGGTCATGTCTTATATAGAATCAAAAACTCGAAGACATGTGACATCTACCAACCTGCACTGGGTCCGCGTGGTGGATTACGGCCCACTCCCTTTCACAGAGAGGAGGCCTGTGTCCCAGCAGTGGGAAAAATATAGGCTGATGATGCTAATAAGCTATTGATATCGAAAGGCTGATCTGAGTAAAGCTATGCCTAGCACGTGTCTATGAATGTCTGAAGGACCTTCTTTGCGTATCGATGCCATAGAGTGAAAACCTCGTAAGTGTAAAAGAAGTAACTTGTCGGGAGGAAGAAAGAACTGCGTGCTGTAAAATTTTTGTACGGCGTCTTTTATGTTTTTTTTTTACCGAGTTCATAAAAGGAGGTTCTGTATTCTTATTAATTAATATGGAAATTTAACTCGCTTTAATATCCAGAACTATTCGATACTATAAGATTGTCCGAAATGCATAAAATGCTAATTAAATTCCCGAGGTTTTCACTCTAAGGCGACGATTTAGAGATCCCTCCTCATCATCATCTGCCTAGCCTTTTCCCAACTATGTTGAGGTCGGCTTCCAGTGTAACCGGTTGCAGCTGAATACCAGTATTTTACATGGAGCGACTGCCTATCTGATCTCCACAACCCAGTGACTGGGTAATACGATACCCCTTGGTAAGACTGGTTGCTGCTGCTAATACCAGTATTTTACATGGAGCGGACCCATCCCATCTCTCCTGTCTTTGAAAAATCATTGATTCCGCTACCTTGTAACAGTGATAGGGTGAAGAAATAGTATAAGGTTGCGATCTATAAACGTTACTTAGCAAGTACTTTGGTTAAGCCTTATTCCTGTCACACAATGCTAACCTCAAGTTCGAGTCAGAGACGGGAACATGACTAAGTCGAAACACGTGCTAAATAACCATAATAGATCTTGACCTGAAAGTCATTCTAATCTTAGGATTTCGGAATTGTCATTTTTCTAATCTTAAGATTTCGGAATTGTCATTTTTCTAATCTTAGGATTTCGGAATTGCCATTTTTCTAATTTTAAGATTTCGGAATTGCCATTTTTCTAATCTTAGGATTTCGGAATTGCCATTTTTCTAATCTTAGGATTTCGGAATTGCCATTTTTCTAATCTTAGGATTTCGGAATTGCCATTATATGGTTCTCCAGGCCGTATATTGGCGATGGCGGCCAATCTTAACAGAGATTAGCCTTCGGCGCGGGAGATATTATAGTGCAGGCACGGGTGCACTCTGTCTTCCCTCACTCTCATGGTCCGATGGGGAGGTGAAATCTGCCATAATCATTGGGATCTTTATTCTCGTCACAATTAGGTTGCTGTGCTGCAGTCAGAGGTAAATCAACTGTGAATGAACTGTAGTATTTGAGGTATTCAGTATCACCATAAAAATTCTAATACGCTCTCATAATATCAGTATCACCATAAAAATTCTAATACGCTTTCAGGAATCCCATAAAATTTTTATTATCTGTCTAAATGTACGAGTCGGACTCGAACCCACTATCTGTTGCGTAAACACTTGTTGGCACTGTGCCAGTAGGGCCGGCGGCACTTGTAGCGAGTTACTAGGTCAGCAGAGATGTAGGTATGACCATTATGTGTGAATGTGGCCATACTTAAAAATGTCTAGTGGACATGGGTCTTCGAATGGATAGTCATATTAGTAGCACTTGGTTTGGTAGACGTGTGCTGATAGAAATAACGATTGCATTTCTGTCTACCGCGATATTATTTTTTTTGATTCTATTAATGACATAACATAACATGACAATGACATAACTATAGAACGAGGTGGCGCTACGATCCGAACGTACTTCTTTTGTTTCGTTTACAAAAAAAAAATCTCTGTATTAAATGTGCGCTTCATACATTTCGACGGTGACGATATTATCGTGGACGTACACGTCCATAAATGTACGGAAATACTTGCACTTTATAACGTTATCGTGGACGGTAATTTAAAAGCGTCTTCCTAAACTTCTACACATTTTACGAATACTTCCCTGCAAAAAAGCGCACAATGTCTGTGTTGTTCAAAAAATATTTATTAATAAGAACATATTACATTCTTTAAAATCCATTACATACATATATCAATTTTATTCCTCCACAAATGGGGGTTCATAGAGGACTCAGACCTTTGGTGTGTATGTGGAGTCTCCCCACAGACAATGGCTCACCTCCCATCTTGCACAGCAGGGTCTGTCACCTTCACACGTGAGGACCTAATGGCTGCGTCAGCGAATGCTATCCGCGAACGGCGCCGTTTAGTGGTCATGGAGTCCATATTATTTTTTAGTAATTATATTTAGTTCCAATAGAATCTCATTAATACACCGTTTGATCGAATGTTTGCTCACTCGAATATACAACATCTAGTACAGTCTTGTAACATTTTGCGTACTTGATATAAAGATTCATCATTTTAACCGAGAGACGTCCACTGCTGGACATAGGCCTCCCCCAAGCACCTCCACTTCGACGGGTTCTGTGCTTCCCGCATCCAGCGGATTCCTGCAGCCTTCATAATGTCCATGGGTCTACCTTGTCACAGGCCTTCCAACGCTACGTCTTCCGGTATGCGGTCGCCAAATAAAGACTTAAAAGTAAATAAATATTATGTGAGAAACGAGTTTTTTTTAATTTTTTATTGAAGTGAAAACTTCTTTAGCGGCGCTGTGTACTTTTTTTGGAATGGGTAAAAACTTCTAAATTCGCGTCAGGTCACGTGACCCTGATCGTAAGATTCGTAAGACGTAAAACGAAAGACGCGCGTTGTTGAGGACAGCGCCATCTATGCACATCGGGAAGAACTACGAGCTCCATGGGCTTGCTTCTCTTACCACTGCCGCGACCAACACCACGAACTGAAGTCTATCCTGTGTGCTTATTTGTAAATCTGAATAAATTCCTTTCACGAGAAGAATAAACCAGTCACTTTGGTCATCATACCTGATTTGCAAAAAACCCTATAAAATAAGGAACACACCTTAACACGCGTGTTTTGTTTATAAGACGATTCACAAAATACACTCGTAATTGTTCAAGTTTTCACTTCTGTCGGCACTACCGGAGTGCCAGTTTTTTTTTTGTTTAAGAACGTTTATTCGCGTGCTCATAGGGCTAGATATCCCTATAGCCGGATTTACATTACTGAACTAGTTGCGCCAAGTTATTCATTGATAGTTTCACGTGTAAATTGAAATCCAAGCATTTGATCTTAAAATAATTTATCTAAACCACTACATTTGACAGAGAGAATAGAAGCATGTGGAAAAGGGAGAGAAGAACGAAACAGGCTATATAGATAGATCATATATTTAGCAGACAGATCGCAAAAATAAGAAGGCTTGTGTTTCGGACCACACAACAGAAGTGAAAAATTACTGGAGCCGAGTTTACGCGATTCAGCGCGGGCTATACGCGATTCAGCGCGGAGTATACGCGATTCAGCGCGGGGTATACGCGATCCAGCGCGATGTATACGCGATTCAGCGCGGAGTATACGCGATTCAGCGCAGAGTATACGCAATTCAGCGCGGGGTATACGCGATTCAGTGCGGGGTATACGCGATTCAGCGCGGGGTATACGCGATTCAGCGCGGGGTATACGCGATTTAGCGTGGGCTATACGCGATTTAACGCGGGGTATACACGATTCAGTGCGGGGTATACGCGATTCGGCGCGGGGTATACGCGATTCAGCGCGGGGTATACGAGATTCAGCGTCTCCGATCGACTGGAGCCAAGTAGGTATAACCAATTCAGCGTCAACGACCCGAGCGTAACGGTTCAATTTCGTTCACTGTTCAGACACAGTATAAAGTGCACCTAATGATAATTTAAAATCATAATAACATTTTCAAAACACACCACAACCGCGGTAAATGGCACCAAACCCTGTTTTATCAAAATGTCGCTACATATAAATTGTCAGCACATCCGCCTGTCAGCGCGGAATGATTGTCGTGACATTTGCTAATGAATAACAACTAAATTGAAAAAAATGTGCGCTGAGGCTTGTACCACACTGAATTCACAACGTGATTTCTGTTTTTTTTTGTAATTGCGACAATAATTTGACACACATATTTTGCATAAAACATGGTAAGTATATAAAGTTGTTATAAAAATACATATTATATTTTGCTTATATCATAAGCATGCAAATAATATAGGTTACATTACAAAATGTTTCCCATCAATCAATTCTTTTATGCTGTAATAATATTAGTCATCATCTGCCTAGCCTTTTCCCAACTATGTAGAGGTCGGCTTTCAGTCTAACCGGATGCATCTGAATACCAATATTTTAAATGGAGCGACTGCCCATCTGGCCTCCACAACCCAGTTACTGGGTGATACAATAAACTGGGTGATAAAAGTATTCGTAAATGTAAATACCCTTGGCAAGACTGGTTGTCACACTTTCGGGCTTCTGACTACCCGTAACGACTATCAAAGATCTACGAATGACAGCCGGGACCAACGGCTTAACGTGCTTTCCGAGGCACGGAGGGGTCACGGTATGTAAAGATGGTCACCCATCCACAGACAAACCGCGGCAAGCGTAGCTTAACCTGATCAATCGACCTGTGCGGCTGTTATTATTTAACCATGGGCCTTTTGTAACAAAAAAATATTAGTATTCAATGTTTTAAGTAGTTTTTTTTTCTAAACAATATTATAGGTAAGGTCTAACGTGTTCACTTGGAATTTTATTATATATCCGAACACACATGACTTTTACTATATTTAGCCAGTCATTTAATATGAGCCTTTGAGCATGTCCCCGGTTTCGAGGACAAAACAATTATAGAACGAATCTGGGAATTTGTAAAGATATTGGGTTGTTAAACAAACATTAAAAACTGCTGCTCTTAAAGTGTGGTCCCTCAGTTCTTCCAGACCATCAGCTAGGTCTCTTAAAGTATCTTAAAAATGAAGATTTTGTGATGTGCCGAACGAATTTGTAAAGATATTTACTAAATAACAGACCACAGAGTCTTAAAGATAACAAAAAATATAACGACTAAACTGTTGTTCCTCTGTCCATACAACAAAGACAAATATTTAAGAATAAAGCCGTTCTTTTTCTACATCAAGTTTTAGTAACAGTCTTAAAACTTTATAAAAAATAAATGGAGCAAAAATATCGACGCAATTTGAATATAGCGCATATTAAAAAAATGGTCCGTGAATCCTCATCTCCACTGACATACTAAAACCAATCAAATAATTCGTGCCACTAGGATGTCGATTTTACTCAATACTCAATACTCAACGCATGCGCTCACACTACACAACAAACCTTAACACATAAATTTGAAGTCTATTTCAGACGACCGTGTTTCCGTCCTACAAAAAATAAAATACAAAACAAAGCGAGCATTGCCGAGGTCGAAAGTAAGCGATCTAACGATAGATGGTATGAGATCTAAGATGACGGTTTTGCCCGCGTGAATGACTTCTAAGACTATATTATGACAGGAGGTAATAGTGGAAGTTGATAATGACATCATAGTTTATCTCTGTAAATTAAAATAATAAGTAAGTAAATATGGTTAAAGAACAATCTTCATCTTTCTGACAGAAAGAATGAAAAAAAGAAAGAAAATACGTTTACCGACACCATGACCATTCAAAAGTGCCTGTAATTGGTTTAATTGAAATAAATGCTTTGAGTTTGAGTTTGAGAAATTTATTTCTCAAGAAGAAATTTATTTCTCAATAAGATATTTCTCAAGAAAAAAGAACAAAGATTTCACTTAGGTACTTGAGAACATTTTCAAAACTTATATTACAAGAACTTTGTCTCACAAACTAAGCACCTATTGTTTTTCTTTACAACAAAATCATTTACGTAAATAACAACTAATGGCTTGTCACACTAATATTATAAAGGAGAAAGTTTGTGAGTGTGTTTGTAAATTGTAAAAAATGTAGTGAAATGTTGAGTGAATACTTATCGAAATTGAATTAGGCACTCAGACACTGAAAAATTGCTAGAAGTAATGCAATAAGTTTATGAATATTAAGTAAATTTTTATTTAAAAATATAATTATTTTGTATCAATGCTAGTTCTATATTCAGTAACATAATAGTCCACTAAAGCACTCAGCGTTGTTAAGTGATGGCCTGAAACACAGGTTTGAATAAACCTACATCAGGCAGGTCGCCATTGAATACAGTAGGCTTTTAACCAATATATATGCCGGAGAAGGTAGCGAGATCGTTCCCAGGCTAGCTAACCAGGTTGACCTCTGTTGACTGTCCCTCAAGAAACCTCTTTCTTCTAGCGGAGCTTTTCCAATTTCCATCAAAAACTCCTCTCGTTCCGGGGAACTCCGGGGAAGGCACCTGTCTCCTTCTGTTGGCTAACTTCCTTTCAAAACAATGCTACCAACCTAAGTAATGCCAAAACCAGTGTTGCCAGCCCAGTCGCAAGCTCACTCAAGCGATTCGCTCGACGTATCCGAATGAGGTGATTTCCAAACTAAGTTCTATTGCTTAAACCGACTTAAACGTCAAAACCGAGTGACATCTGTCATCGTGTTCTGACAGCTAAACAAACAGCGCCAATCGCCTCACGCTCCAACATATAAAATTTATACACTAGATTTATTTTAGGCATAGTTTAATATTTTCTTCATAATATTAATATGTAACTTTGTAATGATGGAATTTATATGTAAACTTATGAATAAAAATTATTCTTATAATAAAATCGTAGCGAAGTCAAAACAGTACTTTGTTTTTTTTATTAAGTACTTTTTGCGAAGTTTGAAAACGATTCTAATGCCGTACAAACATATAATTTTTTGATTTTTCGAGCCAAAATATTGCAGATAGTTACAGATTTAACCTTTTTAATTATTATCACCTAGCATTTTAGTATATTGTGGTGTCTTACGATTTCCACGCAAACAAATTCGCGGGCAGAAGCTAGTAGAGAGTAAGAGAGAGAGTAAGAGAGAGATTACTCTCTCTTCGCCAGTTTTTCTTAAGTCGCCACTTCCGCAGTTTCCTTTGATCTTTATTAGAAGTTTTTCTTTAAAACTAACTCTGGAACAAACACGAACATTACTCAAGAATTTCACCTCTCGACACCTAATTAGCAAAAGTCGTTACTTTAACTAATTTAAACTATCTTGCTGGAAGTAGTTGATTGTGTTTGTTGCGAAACTTTTGGGAATGTAAAATTGGACGACAGCTCTTGACTCTGATTTTCCGTAAAACTTACGTAACATCATCCTGTATTTCCCAAAGGATTAGGCAGACCTGTAAAACTGTCTTAAGATCTCGCAAAAAAGTTTACAAAATAAAAACTAATTTAAAAAATTAAACCGACTTCAAAAATAAATTAACTCAAAATTATATAATAATATTTTTACAAACATGAAATAAAAAAAACAAATTAGGAACCTACAATTTTTTTGAGGTCGGTGCCCGGTGCCAGCACTCAAGAAACGTACCAACTGCTGGCGAAAAAAGTTAAATACAAATTAGGTGTAGAATGCATGTAATTTTGCACAAGAGGTACTTGTAAATTATATAAAAGAGTTGACGATATCTTTATGTTTTATATGTAGGTAACTATTTTCGTGTTGAGAAATGTTTTAAATTACCTAATAATTACCTAATCTGCGGCCGCGATTTATTTACAAAAAAATTAAACAAATATTATGAGTTAATGGAAAAATAACTTTAATTTCTACACAATAAAGTTTAGTTTGCGCTACAACTATATCCTTCCCTGGGATGCAATCTATCTCTCTGCCAAATTTTATCGAAATCCGTTCAGTGGTTTAGGCGTGAAAATGTAACATACAGACAGACAGACAGAGTTACTTTCGAATTTATAATATTAGTATGGATGGAAGGCAGCTGAAAGGAATATCCTGTTACACCTATTTTATAGAGAACCTTTCACTTTAGCTATAACACCGAAAAAAAAAAACAAAATTTTTAGAACAAGTCACGTGCTTAGAAAATATTAAGAAGCCCACGGGAAATCAGGATAATGACAGATAACAGCGCCTGACGACTTTCTATTACTAGAGATAAAATCAATACGAACTTAGCACCTTAATATTCTTACACGACCCAAACGAAATTATACTCTAAGACACCAGGAAAAGCGTTTAATTTTCTGTAATACAGAATGTCATTAACACAAGACTAGCAGGATTGTACCGATAGGAAGCGAAATGAATTCTTAATACCACCTTAAACTCAATACGAAACGTTGGAAAAAGTTAATGGTTTCTTAAGGTATAATAGTTTTTACAAGAGCATTTTGTAGTTGGATCCAAAGCGCTAATATTTCATTCCCTGGCAATTTGGAAAGACTTAATGGATTGTCGATCGCTTTTATTGTATTTTTTTTCATGGTTTTTTTTTGCAACTTGTCGACAATTCCTAGAACGACAAACTACAGCTGTACAAATGCATGCCACGAAAGATGAGACTTGATACACCACGTGGTTTGCTTGCGCAGTACACGATTTTAGGTATCTTTAGCGGTATGAGGTCTGAGTGCGGGACGGGACCGGACGTCATAGGGGCGGCGGAAAGAGCGGGGGAGGCGGGGTCAAGTCTCATCTTTCGTGGCACACATTGTACCTGCGGGGTAATTGCGTAACAAACTAGTAGTAGCAATGGTTCCATTTTGACAGTTCAACAACATTCATTGCGCTATTTACGTTTTTGGGTCGACGTATTTTTCGAACATATGAAGCAATGGATTGGTAATAGCCTTCAAAATGATTCAAACTCAAAGCATTTATTTCAATTAAACCATTTACAGGCACTTTTGAATTGTCAAAAAGTCGGTCAGTCAGAAAATATGAAGCTAGTTGCCCATTCCAAAGCGTAGGTACCTATGGAGAAGAACGGGCAAGAAACTTCATGGAGATTTGTTACGCTATTTAGGGTACTGGTCACGTCCAAGTGATTCTCAGTATTGCATGAAATTGCATAAGATAATGATTTATTTATTTTATTTATTTATTTATTTATCACAAACACAACTATCATTACAGGCAATAATAATGATAATTACCTATAAATAATTTATTCTCTTGTCAGTATCTACTGTTGTTTATTTATAGAGTTTGGTTTTAGTTTTATTTATGTACCAATTTGCTTCTTTTTTTAGAGTTACGTACCCAAAGAGTGCCAATGGAACCCTGTATTACTATGCCTCCACTGTTCGTCCGTCTGTTCGTCTGTCTGCCAACGGGCTGTATCTCATAAACCGCAATAGGTAGACAATTGAAATTTTGAGTGTGTGTTTCTATTGTAGCTCTATGTAAAATACTGGTATTCAGCAGCATCCGGTTAGACTGGAAGCTGACCCCAACATAGTTGGGAAAGCCTAGTCAGATGATGGTCTGAATCCGTTCCGACAAAGTAATTAGAAAATTAATAATAAAAGAACAATTATCCCAAATACACATGCTTTCGTAACTAAATTAAATCCAGAGGGATCCCAATTTTTGCTGAAATATTTTATGGCGGGGTAACCCTTACCCCTTATATCCGTTGAAGGGTTTCAAACCTTGATCCGCCCTCGTTATGCAAAGTATTTTAGGTCCCCAAATGGCATTTTGATGAATAGTTTTTTATTTCATTATAATGTGTTTGGGCCCCCTTGGATTTCATTATAAATGACAGCGCCTTTTCGGATTTTGTTAATGTTTTATTAAATTTGTTTTGTAAAATAATTGATTTTGTTCTCTTTAAAGGCTACTGCAAACAGGCGCGACACGCGACGCGAATCGCGCGCGACACAAAGGCACCGCTCGTTGCGCGACTTGCGGTGCCTTTGTGTCGCGTCGCACCTGTGTGTACGAGCCTTAATGCGTGCATTACGTTCCTCTCTCATTCACTGATTTATTTTCGCGTTGGTCTTAACGCGAAAATAAATCAGTGAATGAGAGAGGAATCAGTCTGTAATATATTAAACACAGAACATGTGTCTACATGTTCTGTGTTTAATTTATTACAGACTAGCTGCGCCCTGCTGTTTTACCCGAATAATTCTCGATCTCGTGGGAATATCGTAAGTAGGTATCCTATGTCCTAATCCAGGTCATAGTCGACCCATGTGCCAAATCAGTTCAGCCGTTTTAACATGAAAGCAAAACAAACAAACATACAAAAAATCTAATCATTTCTCTTTATAATATTAGTTCAAATAAAAGTAGGACGATTAATTAATATCCTTTATTAGAAGAGGATATTCAATTAAAGGAGAAATTCTTTCCACAGACACGAAAATATTGCTAAATAAAAAATAAGTTTAGAAAACTGTAACCCGACTACGGAAAATTAAAAAGAGATTTAAAAAGTACTAAACAAGAAAATATTTTAGAGAGAAATCAAGACATACATGTACAGACGCCAGCACATCAACCTACCACAATCTGTCAGATTTTCCCAATCAACTTTGAACCCTTAAGCTTTAGCGATAAAGTTGAAAATCTATTAAAGAAATCTGACAGATTGTGGTAGGTTGATGTGCTGGCGTCCGTACAAAAATGGTCAAGGTAATGCCTGCATAAAAGAAACTGAAGTATTCATCGTCTTTAGTCACTGACTGACTATGCCATAACCATCTGCCTAGCCTTTTCCCAACTATGTTGAGGTCGGCTTCCAGTCTAACCGGATGCAGCTGAATACCAGTATTTTACATGGAGCGACTGCCTATCTGACCTTCACAACCCAGTTACTGGGTAATACGATACCCCTTGTTTAAGGCTGGTTGTCAGACTTTCGGGCTTCTGCCAATCCGTAACGACTGTCAAAGATCCATGAATGACAGCCGGTACCAACGGCTTAACGTACTTTTCGAGGTACGGAGGGGTCACGGTATGTAAAGATGGTCACCCATCCACAGAGCAACCGCGGCAAGCGTAGCTTAACCTGATCGATCGACCTGTGCGGCTGTTCATAACAGATATGATTAAATAGATATGCATTGCATTCTATTACTCCAGGCTCTCTTGGCTACACTCACACATTAATTATTACTCACGCCATATTTCCCATTTAATATTTTAATAATCTACCTACAAATGTTCCAACAAACTTTCCCCAGATATATTCTCGTAGATATCCCGAGCGGAGGTAAAACCGGACATCCGGCTGATTGCACACCGTACGCGTGTTCAGATGTACTCTATTTATTACTAACGTATCCAGGAATTAGGTCGGAATATCCGTGTCGAGGAGCTTCTAGAATGTTTTGATGTTGATTTGTGTGGTAGGTGAGAATTATGTTGTATATGCTTGGATGGTTTTGCCTACCCACATTTGTAGTAGGTACCATGCAGGATGTGGATCAAATCTCTGGTTGGATGATTTTTTTTTTTCGGATATTATAATGAACGGCTGAGGCTAGTTTGTAGGTACAGACGCCAGCACATCAAGCTACCCGAGACTGTAAAATTTTCCCAATCAACTTTGAACCTTATGCTCTAGCGATAAAGTTGAAAATCTATTAAATAAATTTGACAGATTGTAGTAACTTGATGTGCTGGCGTCTGTACATTGTAACATACTGTGCAGGAAACCATTATGAGAAAACTAGCTGCGCCCCGCGGTTTCACTCGGGGTAAATGTCGGTCCCGTAGGAATATCGGGATAAAAAGTAGCCTATAAGTATGTTAATCCAGGGTGTCAGCTACCTCCATACAACATTTTATCAAAATTGGTCTAGCCGTTTGAGCGTGGAGAGGTAACAAACATATAAAAACACACTCACAAACTTTCGGCGTTTGTGAGTGTGTGTGTGTTTATATGTTTGTTACTCATTTAATATCTTTTTAGTGACATTGGTATAAAACCCTAATGGGTTTCGTATCTATTTGAACACATAAGAATAATAGGGTAATATAATTAAATCTCAGCATCATGTCTTATATTTGTCTGCAAATTTTTTATCAAAAAATTCTTTACACTATAAAAACAATTACCTTTGTTACATTACATTACAATTAGAGTTGCAATCTTTTAATCAATTTAATCAATCTAAGCTGCGGGGCAATTGCTTAACACATTATCAATCGGAATCGGTTTCATTTTGACATTTCAACAACATTCATTGCGTTATTTACGTGTTGAGCAGACACATTTTTCGAACTTATGAAGCAATGGTTTAGCAATTTGCTTCAAAATGATGCAGATTGCCAATGATAGTGTTACGCAATTAGTGTGCGGGTCGCCCCAATTTCCGCCTTTTAAATAGGCGGAATTTAGTGTTGCCCAAAATCGGTCTTGGTCTTGCAGTCTTGGTCTTGTTCTTGCATTTTTACAAGACCAAGACCAAGACCGACTTATTTTAGCAAGACCAAGACCAAGACTGAACCCTGCAAGACTTGAGCAAGAACAAGACTAAGCCTGCAAGACTCTTGCGTCTCGCAGTTAAGTCAAACTGCCCAACCAGCAATTTAGTCCTATTATTTCAGCTCATAACTCTAAAAAGCTCTATAAACGATTTATTAAGGTTTTAGCGGTGCCAGAGTGTTGTATAAAAGCGTTCGACAGTACATTATTGCTCTAAATGCTTAGAGAGCTAAAAATACCTATAAACAAAGAATGTAAACGTTTACTTCACCATTTTATACAACCGTTATAGTCAAGTACTATAGCAAGTTCTAAAATAACTAGTACATAAAAATATTGCTCTATGAAATTGTTAACAGGTGCCTTTATTTATCTGATTAGCGTAATAAGGGTTCCAAACGAACTGCAATAGTAGTTTCGTTATAGCAGTGATGAACACTCAACTACAAGGCGATATTGTGATATTGTGGATATTCAGATCGCTGCTATAGTACGTTTGCGTTAGTAGTCACAAAGACTTTACAATAGAGTGGCTTTGTGATATAGTCTAATTTCAGAGCACGCTAATAGAACGTAAGTGTATTATAATAGTTTTTAGATGCATATTATAATTTTATCGATAAGCATGTCACACAGACACTATAATAGAGCAGAATTATTGTATAACAACTTTTTTGGTGCCTAGCACTGCGCTTGTTGGTATTATAAATGGGTATCTATCACTATAATGATGCAAAAGTGGCACATACATGTAGATAAATGTTTCTATTAAATGACAGCTAAGTCGCAAAAAGGATTATTGGCTAGCTTTTACAACAATATTCAGACATTTTGATACGGAATTAATGCGACGTACATTCTGCCCAAAAAACAAAACAAAAGGATTTAAAGAATTGGAAAAGACATAAACGCAGTGGAACATACAGAAGAGAAGTGAATAGACGTTTTGAAAAAGCAGCTTCGCCATCATCAAACAATCAAAGCAGTAATAGTAGCCAAAATCAAGTTGGAATCACAATTACGGGAAACGGTTCCGTACAAAATGTGTCTTATAAAGATATTATTTCTAAAGAGTCCTTACTCCAGCGAATTTTCTGAAACTTCAAACAATGATTCAACATTAGAAGACCAACAATTTCGTGATGGCGTGAAAAATTTGGCCATTAATTATAATATTTCGCATGAAGACAATATTAAAAGATTATATTCAGAGTTGACGCAATAAAGTGTAAACTTATCTCGATCTCTTATACGTACAACTCAACAACTTATTTTGTGCCATTATTACATACTGTATAATAAACACATTTTACTAGTTCCTAAAGTTATTTACGCAGATGGTACATAAATAAAAATCTTTATTAATTAAATGGTTCTTTATTTTGAACTAAAAAAGAAAAACCTTACATTTCTCATTCTTCTATCAGTCTTGATCTCACGTTAAAATCAACCCACTTGATTAACTTAGCTTACACAATATCAGGTAGGTAGGTACTCGAAAATATGTCAAAAACATAAAATGTTAGAATATTCACTTCACTTCACTTTTCATATTTACTTATATTCTTCATTTAAAGGTAGTATAAAACAGGAGTCTTAGGATTAGTATATAATCCACAGTTTGCACTTAATATAAAATGTGTGATTTTCCACTGCCATTCCGCTGCTGTAAGCAAATAAAAACTGGTTATATGACTAATTCACACTATTCGTCAGTAAACAGTTTATAATTCAGTTTTCTTTTTCATTACCTATGGTCTTCGGAAAAATAATAAAAAAAACCATTGTGTACTCGTATTATATATTCAGTCATGCTCACACTGAACCCCAATTTTAGGTTGAATCCACGATGACTGACAGTGAAAACATTGTCACGGCAAGTACTATAATGGCTCTTAGAATATCGAAATCACTTTATATGATAAATATTTTAGTAAAAGCTCAACAATTCGAGGGGGGCACTTTAAATTCATGGTAAACCTATCCCTAGTTTATCAGTAAAGCTGCAGTCGCACGTCATTTCCACCGTAATAGACTAATATTATAATAACAAAATAAAATCTTACTCACCTCAGATTGCTTGTATCCTTTTGTAAAATTATTTTTTGCACTCTGCACTATCACGAATGTAAAATATTGAATGGTGAATGAAAAAGATGAGGTAAAGGAAACTAAACTCTTGTATAGTATGAAAAAGTACTATAAAAGGTCTTACAGTAGCCAGTACATCATTATTTTGAGACCTGCATCACTGTTACATAGATTTTATTGGACCTTTTCGTCATTAGGAACACTGCAATAAAATTATTTTGTCACTGAACAGAGATATAAATGCGCCACTTCCGAATAAAAGATACGTTCTTTGGGGTTTTATAGGACCAAGGACAGTTTTTTACAAAACGTTCTATGGTTTTTTATAGTACTAGTTTTTGCTGCTTGGGTGAGATTTGGGCGTTATAGTAGGTATTTGGTTTCAATCCCGATTATGCGAAAATGGATGTATTTTTTTTATGAAACAGTAAATTACATTGTTATATTGCATTCAAAACTAAAATTATTGTTGATAATAAAAAAATATCGAAAAATTACGTGACTATCAATACACTTCTGCACGTTTTTTTAATCTTCTTTACTTAAGGCGAAAGCGGTATTGGTAGCCCGCGAAATTCACTGACCAGCAAATTGCAAAAAACGTAAGAAAATTTTAATTTCGCGGGCTACCTTAGCGCTTCCCCCTTAAATCGATGAAGTTTTAGAAAAATAATTATCCCCTCATAATTATGAGGGGATAATTATTTTTGATGAATTGAATGACCCATTTACTACTTTTATTTTAGATTCGTTATCTAAAATAAAAGTAGGAAATGGGTCATTCAATTATGTAGATGATTAAAATGCCTCATGTGACGCGTCTCTTAGATTCATTGGGATTCATGGCCGACTCGACACCGCGCGGGGATTCCCGAAATCTTCCGCATTTTTTGTCAGGTTCAAGCATTTATGCACTTTATTGTAATAATTATAAAGTTTATTTTCAAGTGCGTTAATAATACGAGAAGACCGCTTGGCGCTGCGGTCCCTTTGTGGCGGCATTTGAAAGTGAATAGCGTAGGTACGAAGACAGTGTTGACCTCGCAAATGAACTTTAGCGATACAGCTGATCAGGTAGCCCTTTCGAGATTTATTTGTATTGCTGTTTTAAGTGAAACAAGTGAATTTACAATTTTTTAATTAAAAATCTCATTGGGTCAGATAGAAATAATGATTTTACACAGTTTAGAGTCAAAAAATTGCAGAAAAAAACGTAAAAATTAAGAAAAAGCCGACGAAAAATTTCAACGCAGGGGGGTCCAGAATCATGTACAGACGCCAGCACATCAAGCTACCCGAAACTGTCAAATTTTCCCAATCAATTTTGAACCTTATGCTTTAGCGATAAAGTTGAAAATCTATTAAAGAAATTTGACAGATTGTAGTAGGTTGATGTGCTGGCGTCTGTACCTACTGAATCCATGGTAAGCGGTTGCGCGTCGATGTCCCTGCCACCCTGAGCAATAGGCTAATATAGGCATTTGAATGTAGTCTAGTCTAAGTAGTAGAGTCTCGCAAGACTTGCGAGACTCTTGCTGCAAGACCAAGACCAAGACCAAGACTGAGAGCGCAATACCAAGACCAAGACCAAGACCAGGTGTATTGACGCAAGACCAAGACCAAGACTGGCTAAGGTCTTGTCTTGGTCTTGCATTTGGGCAACACTAGCGGAATTCCTGACCTAACCTTGTTACATCTAATTTCACACAAAATCGCTGAGAAATATCATACAAAATTTTCCTGTATTCCCGTTGTCCCCGTAATGTGTGTCCCCGTACGGGGACAACGCGACGTCATAAAATTTCCTTACCGTTGTCCCCCTTATGACATATGGGGCAACGGGGACAACGGACAATTAAGATTTCACGTTCTGTTGAATATAAAAAGTGTGATTGTCTTTGTCTTTTTTCTCTATGTCATTCTTTTTTGCTCTGTTTTTTAAAAAAAAAAGTCAGGCTAATACTATGTGCTAATACACCAGTTTATTTTAAAATATTTTTCTTTTAATCCTCGAAACCTAAGCCAGCATCTCTCAACCAGTAACATTGGTCCTTCGAGCATAAACTGAGGACTCGAGGACTGAGGAATATTCTTTTTCGCAAAATGTTGACACGATCAAAAGCTCGCAGAAAAATGTCGTCACCTTCAGGCTCACAAAAGGAAGATCAGCAAAACCTTCCATCGAGCAAGTCATCGAAAGCGGTCAGTTCCAAAATGTCCGTTATTTCATTAGAGGCGCGCAAAAAACAACTCGAATTTGAAGCGGCCGAGGAGAAATCACGATTGCTGATCGCCGCAGAGGAAGCGAAAATGCAAGCTCAGCTGCAGGAGGTAAAAATGCAATTCCAAATAGACCTCGTGAACAAAAAACTGAGTGTAAGCCTAGCAGAATTGGAAGAACAACAAGAACAACGTTCCCGAGCGGGTTCCAGTGTTTCACACGCATCCGCAGCAGTAAGAACGGAAGATTGGGTGGCGCACCAAAATGTAACCCTTCGTCGTACGACCGCGACACAAAATGCGCGCTACTCAGACCCTACTGCACAAGATGAACGCTACCTAGCTCCTACCGCGGCACAAGATGACCATTGCCCGGCACCCGCTGCTCAAAACATGTGTTGTTCAAGCCCTGCCCTACATGACCGACCCTCGTCAGCACCAGTTGCTCAGGATAAAGCAATACTCAAGCTAGCTGACGCGATACACGATCTTGCTCTAGGTTGTACCCATAGCTGTAAGCAGATGACCGCCACAGACAGACTAATGAGTCGCATTGCGACACCTAAAGAGCTGCCTTTTTTCAAGGGAGACCCGATGGAGTGGGTTAACTTCAGGAATTCCTACGATGAGTCGACCAAGATTTGCCAATTTTCGAATGCAGAAAACGTTTGTCGCCTACGAAAATGTCTAACAGGCGAAGCTAGAGAATGCGTTTCTGCGCTCCTGATGGGTGATGTGTCGGCTGAAAATATCATGAAAACTTTGGAATTACGATTTGGTCGACCTGAAATTATCATAACAAAAATCGTAAGTCAATTGAAAAAACTTCCGTCACTGTCACTGTCATATCATAATGACATAGTTTCTTTTTCTATAAAAATTAAAAACTGCGTAGTTGCTACGAAGGCTATAAAACAAGATGATTATCTAAGGAGTCCCGAGCTGACTACTGCCATTTTATCGAAATTACCATGCAGTTTGATTACCCGATGGGCCGACTATGCCCACGAAAATCGAGAAAAAAGTTCGAATATGACTCGACTTGAACAGTTATCGGAATTTTTGGAAGTTGAAACGCAAAAGATTTCAAATGTCGGCGTATCGTTACTACAGGCGTCTATAAAGAAGTTTGATGGTCCTGTTACTCATTCCAACCTTCAGCGGCCTCACGCTGTACTAGCACAGACGAAAGAAGCTTCAAAGTGCCGTTTTTGTCACAAGCACTCCGATCACATAGTTATTGATTGCCCTAAGTTCAAGCGCGCCCTCCGGAAGGAACCATGGTCATTTGTGCGCAGCAATCGGCTATGTCCAAAATGTCTTGTTAGCGACCATGACAAGAACACCTGTGAAGCTCCATTATGTAGCATTGATGACTGCGGATTGCCACACCACCAGATTTTGCATTGGCCAACAGCTAAGGCAATAGAAAAGCCTGTCAACGCTAATATTACTGAAAGTCCTGACGATTGTGTAGCGAACATATCAGCTGTGTCAAACTCTCCTACACCTTCTCACGTGTTACTCAAATATGTTCGCATCCGGATCCATGGTCCAAATGGTGACGTTGTTACTGATGCTCTTCTCGATGACGGTTCCACCATCACGATGATAGATGAAAAAGTGGCCAGCCAAGTAGGATTAACCGGTCACACTGAAAGCTTACATGTGCGAGGCGCTTGGGACAACAGTGTTTTGACTTGTAAAGCTGAACTACTAGAATTTGAGATATCAAGCGAAAATACTGATCGCTATAGAATTGTCGCACGCACAGTTAAAGGGATTAATCTTCCGAGTCAATACACAGAACTTGGACGCTATGAGCACCTGTCAGGTATCAAAGAAAATCTTTGTTTTGATTCCATGATATTTGAAGATAATTACCATCTCTTAGCCCCATTAGAGATAATTGAGGGTGATCCTAATGCCACTCGAACCGTTCTTGGCTGGTCTGTACACGGCAAAATAATAAACAGACGCCGACCACATGGACTGACTGATGCTTGTACGCTGTTTTTATCACATCACGACAGTGAAAACGGACGCAGCCTAGATGAGCTCAATGATCTTGTAAGGCGTTCGTATGCTCTCGATGCACTTGGCGTCAGTGTCAAGCCACGACAATGTTCAAAGGACGTTAAAGCTTTAGAGATTCTTGACAAGACTTCTAAACAAGTTGACGACCATTGGGAGGTCGGACTGCCCTGGAAGGATGAGACCGTTAAAATGAAAGACTCATATCCCACAGCGTTTAGTCGTCTTCAAGGCGTAGAGAAAAAGATGCGCATGAACATAGAATTTCAAGCTAGATACAGAGAGAGGGTACAGCATCTGTTTGAAAATAATTATGCACACCCCTGTTCAGAACCCGATGTGACATCTGATCGACTGTGGTATTTACCTCATTTTGGAGTTGATAATCCAAACAAGAAGAAATTGCGTCTTGTATTTGACGCCGCTGCAAAGTCACAATGTTATTCTCTGAATGATTACCTACTTCAAGGCCCAGATTTGCTCATTTCGCTGTTTGGTGTGCTATTAAGATTCAGAGAGCACCAAGTCGCGATCACTGGCGACATCAAAGATATGTTTTTGAGGGTCCAAATTAGAAAAGAGGATCAAGATGCTTTGCGTTTTCTCTGGAAGGACGACATCAATAGTACAAAGCCACCTACGAAGTTCGCTATGAACTCCCTTATCTTTGGCGCATGCTGCTCTCCTTTTGTGGCACAATATGTGAAAAATAAAAACGCCACGCTGTATGAAAAGAAGATGCCCCGTGCTGTCAGAAGCATCGTGCAAAATCATTATGTAGATGATCTGATGGATAGTATTGAGACTGAGAGTGCAGCTGTACAGCTTGTTAATGATGTCAGGAATATTCACAAAATGGGAGGCTTTGAAATCAGGAACTGGACCAGTAACAGTAAGGAAGTACTCAAAAGCTTACCAGAGAGTGATCTCGGCCCCAGCGCCGTTAAGTTTAATATTGAGGGACCAAGCGAGGGCGAGAGAACGCTAGGATTGTACTGGTTTCCAGTTGACAATGTGCTTGGTTTTGATGTTTCCATGAAGCGGATTAGTGAAGAAATCCTCAAATGTTTGTAACGATCTCTACCTTATTTAGAATGAGGGTAAGCAGACCGTCCAATAATTTTTATTAGGGAAGATAAAATACAGAAAGTTATAAAAACAGCTAGTTATAAAAATACTAAATAGCACGCACTCTCGGAAGTTTATAGTTCACACACGCGCGCACTCACTGGAGTTTTATAGTTCACGTTATGGAATCAGCTCAGCACTGTAGGAACGGGTATCAGGCGTCAGGGTAGCAAGTTATACGAGGTTAGCTCGCGAAGATTAGAAGTAGAAGGTCCCAGGTGGAATCTTTAGCTGGATCCCCTGGGTTAGTCAAAGATGTCGCAGCAGAACCAAGCAGTTCAAGTTGACACAGCAAAACCAAGCAGTTTTCTGATGCTTAATGTCTCAGTCCCAAGACTCGAATGCCAGCAGCCTCCAGCTGTTCATGAGCTCGTTTCTAAGTAGTCTTCCTTTTTCAAATATCAGTTTTCTTCTATGTGGCCATCATCTAATCTGACAAGTGTATCCGGCCAAGACATATCCACGAGTGCGTAAAGAATATTATAAATCTAATTTAAAATTAAGTTATTTAGACTAAACAATCGTAATAATCTTAATAATACAAAAGCTAAACATATTGATAAAAATAATTTAAGTTATTTAGACCAAAGAGTAATTAACATAGACTAAGCCAGAAAGACATTTAAAAAGTAATTGACAGTTTGACAATTGACGTGTCACAACATGAAAATTGAGTAAAAGTATAATGTAAACATATAAACAAATAAAAAGGATGATAAATACTATTAAAGTGTAAGTAATGATAAATAGTATTATGCGTGATGAAAGTAAAGTGTAAGTAAGCATAAATACTATATTTCCCCAACAACCCCGAGAAAATTTTTGGCCTAGAACAAAAATTTTGCTAAGGTTAAAAATATTACAGCATTCACAAAACTTACATAACTCATTCAAACACACCGACATCTTACGAAGTTAGGTCAGGTAGGATTCACATTCAATGATCACTACTCAACCTGATAAGTCATAACTTTAAGGCTTATTTAAGGAGTTGTAATCCGCTCGCGTCTAAAACCACTAATGAGATGAAAATATAAAGGTTTAACAAAGGCTTATTTTTAAAGGAGTTGTCATCCGCTCCTAATCAACTTTTAGAGTCGATAGACAGAAAATCAACTTTTAGAGTCGATAGTCAACAAGGGCTTATTTTTATGGAGTTGTCATCCGCTCCAATCAACTTTTAGAGTCGATAGACAGAAAATCAACTTTTAGAGTCGATAGTTAACAAAGGCTTATTTATATGGAGTAGTCAACCGCTCCAATCAACTTTTAGAGTTGATAGAAATAGACAAGTTATCATATTAACTTGTAGAAAAGAATAGATATATACGAAAGATTAAAATTAATCTTTTAATGGTTTAAGAACCGATGAATGAATTAAAAAACAAATAGAGTTTTAATAAATCAAAAGGAACTCTATTATAGAGGAAGGAAAGAAGAAAGGGATGAGTTATGAATATAGTATAATACGAAAAAAAAAGTACAAATATAGGGATAGCAAACGAGTGTAAAAGAATAAAAATATGCGAGTCTATATAGGATCTGAGTTAAAGAAAACTCGAATGTTAGAAAGGTCTCAAGAGTGTTACGAGTTAAGAGGGAAGGAGGGATAGAGGGATCTGAGTCAAAGAAAACTCGAGGACTCAAGTGTCATCTCAAGAGTGTCATGAGTTAAGAGAGGGGTCAGAGTTAGAGAAAACTCGAATGTTAGAAAGGACTCAAGTGTCGTCTCAAGAGTGTTAAGTTAAGAGGCAAGGAAGGATAAAGGGGTTAGGTCTGAACCGCAACACCGCAGTTAGAAAAAAACGCTAGGGCAGCTCCCGTAAAACAGTAGACGGAAAGCTCCGAGTAAAACGTCAAGGGCAGCAGTAAGTAAGCTCCGAGTAAACGTCAGGGCAGCTCCCGCAATACAGTAGTCGGTAAGCTCCGAGTAAAACGTCAAGAGAGTCTGAGTGTTGGATACGGTCCAAAAGTGTATATAAATTTAAGAGTAAGACAGAGTAAAGAAATTAAAAAAAATCGAAAACCAATGAAAACTTATTGGTGTTGGTGGTGAAATTCGGAACTAATGCATAAAGTTTAGTACCTACTTTTGCCACCGCGCAAAAAGACTAATACTCAATGCAAATGCACTATGGCTAGTTACCTAGCAACCAATGTCAAACAATAACAATTAGAAAAATATTTTGAGAGCCCACGATATACTTATTTCGGTATGATTTCCAGATATAAGTATAAATATATTATTATTAAGTGTTTAGGAGGATAGTGGAGTATTTGTTATAGGAGTTGTGTAGATGTATGGGTTTGTATAAACATCCACAGGATATTCTCCTGTTTCAGTCGTGAAGTGTCTCAATCCCCTAACTTGGTAGTGACCACGAGGTGGTTTTAAAAACACGCCAAGCGAAGAATGAGTACGATTACCAATGGGTAAACGCTGTAGTGTGCAAGTATGTGGGGTGCAGTGTAGTGATGTATTGGTAAAGAGTTAAGTGTAGGAGGAAACGACTACGGGATATTGTCCAATAGTACGTCGTAGAGTAAGCCAAACCCCAACTTGTAAGTGACCACGAATGGTTTTAAAAACACTGACAATCGAAGAATGGATGCCAACTACCTTTCGGTAGTGGGATGTATGAGAATGAAGTATAAGATGATGTTCAGTATGAAGAAGTGTTGAATCGAATATAGGAGTCTTCAAGAAGAGAGCTGAAGAAGAAAAATAAGTTAGTTAGTATTCAAAAGACTAAGCCAAATAAGGAGTTCAAAAATAGATACCTAGTGCTAGTTTTTTTTAGAATTTAGAAAAAGGGGGTGAGTTCGAGTTATTTTAACGTTGTGGCGCCAAACTGTAACGATCTCTACCTTATTTAGAATGAGGGTAAGCAGACCGTCCAATAATTTTTATTAGGGAAGATAAAATACAGAAAGTTATAAAAACAGCTAGTTATAAAAATACTAAATAGCACGCACTCTCGGAAGTTTATAGTTCACACACGCGCGCACTCACTGGAGTTTTATAGTTCACGTTATGGAATCAGCTCAGCACTGTAGGAACGGGTATCAGGCGTCAGGGTAGCAAGTTATACGAGGTTAGCTCGCGAAGATTAGAAGTAGAAGGTCCCAGGTGGAATCTTTAGCTGGATCCCCTGGGTTAGTCAAAGATGTCGCAGCAGAACCAAGCAGTTCAAGTTGACACAGCAAAACCAAGCAGTTTTCTGATGCTTAATGTCTCAGTCCCAAGACTCGAATGCCAGCAGCCTCCAGCTGTTCATGAGCTCGTTTCTAAGTAGTCTTCCTTTTTCAAATATCAGTTTTCTTCTATGTGGCCATCATCTAATCTGACAAGTGTATCCGGCCAAGACATATCCACGAGTGCGTAAAGAATATTATAAATCTAATTTAAAATTAAGTTATTTAGACTAAACAATCGTAATAATCTTAATAATACAAAAGCTAAACATATTGATAAAAATAATTTAAGTTATTTAGACCAAAGAGTAATTAACATAGACTAAGCCAGAAAGACATTTAAAAAGTAATTGACAGTTTGACAATTGACGTGTCACAACATGAAAATTGAGTAAAAGTATAATGTAAACATATAAACAAATAAAAAGGATGATAAATAGTATTAAAGTGTAAGTAATGATAAATAGTATTATGCGTGATGAAAGTAAAGTGTAAGTAAGCATAAATACTATATGTTTACAAAGACCCACTAAACGAGAAATGTTACGAGTAGTCATGTCCGTTTTCGATGTTCAAGGCTTTCTTGCTCCGTTAACGATAAAGTCTCGAATACTGTTACAAGATACATGGAGAAGCGGCATTTCATGGGATGAACATGTCAAGGACAAAGAGTTCACAAAGTGGCGCATATGGCTAGAGTGTTTTGATAAGGTCAAGTCACTACGCATACCGCGATGGTATTTGAATGAAAAGTCATTAGCCACACAAAATGTTATTTTAACACGTGAGCTACACATGTTCTGCGACGCTTCACTGCAAGCCTATGCCGCTGTAGCCTACTGGCGAATCGTTCACGAAGAAAGTACGACTATAGCCCTCATAGCCAGTAAGAGTAGAGTAGCCCCACTAAGACCTGTATCAGTGCCACGCCTAGAGCTTCAAGGAGCAGTATTGGCCTGCAGATTATTTTATTTTATTTTATTTTACAGTTTTTGGAAAACTTACAGCTAAAAACTTTTGCACAATTGAGAATAACAAAAATAAGGCCAATTACAAGTTTTCACAGATAGAAGAGAGAATATAAACAAAAAAAACATTTGAGAAGGTAGACAGCGTTTTGAGTGAATACACTGTTATAAGTACAAATGCGTTTCAAACAGCGTAAATTGTTATTAATTAGGTTACGTGATCAAAAAAGAAATTACAAACAGTCTTTTTTAATTTTGAAATACTGGTATTGAAAACATCGATGTCGACGTCCCGGTAGACCGCATTATACGTATGACTCGCTCTGATTAAGTATGAATTTCGTCTGTAATTCGTTCCTACCATAGGAGTATGCAACACCTGAGGATTGCGCAGAAAAGCAGAAGGAACCCGCAGTCCGATTTTGTTCAGCAATTCAGGAAGCTCGGTTGAACCGTTAGCGATTCTAAATAAAAAAGCCAAGTCTGCAATTTTTCTACGTTCAGAAAGAGGAAGTAGATGGAATCTTTTACAGCGCAGGAGATAAGTGGGAGAATAAGTTTTAGACCGGAATTGAATGAACCTCAAAAATTTTCTTTGTATGCCTTCCAAACGATTGATGTATATGTTGTAATTGGGATTCCAAACTTGAGAGGCATACTCGAGATGACTGCGAACAAAAGTACAGTAGAGAATTTTAATGGTTTTGATGCTTCTGAACTCAGACGAGACCCTCAATATGAACCCTAGTGATTTAGATGCTTTATTAATGATATTATCTATGTGTTGATCAAATAATAATTTTGAGTCAAAAACAACTCCCAAGTCTTTGACTGTGTTAACCCTAGCTAAGGATCTGTCTAAAAGTTTATAGTCAAATGTGATAGGAACGGGCTTCCTGGTGAAGGAGCACACGTAGCACTTGGAGACGTTTAAATGGAGCTTATTAGAGCTGCAGTAGTACTGGAACCTATCTAGATCTTCCTGCAATGATAGAGCATCAGATAAGGAGGATATCTTTGACATAATTTTCATGTCATCTGCATATAGAAGTATTTTAGAGTGAAGGAAGCAAGAATCGATATCGTTGACGAATAAATTGAATAAGAGCGGCCCTAATAAAGAACCTTGAGGAACTCCAGATGGGATACGCATTGATCTTGATGTATACCCATTCAGCACAATAGTCTGACACCTGTCCTCCACATACGACTTAAACCAACGAAATAGGTTACCCCTAATGCCCATCGACAGAAGTTTACGCATGAGAACGACGTGATCAATTCTATCGAAACATTTGGCATAGTCTGTATATATGACGTCGATTTGGGACCGATTAGACATAGCCTCTGACAAGAAGTCACTACAGAGAACGAGGTTTGTAGTTGTTGACCGACCACCCAAGAATCCATGCTGGTGTTCGCTGAAACTAAGTCTGAGTGCAGAGTAAACTTGCCTGTACACAATTTTTTCCAATATTTTGGCAAACACGCATAACTTGGATATCGGTCTGTAGTTTTCAACGCAGTTTCTCGGTCCTTTTTTGTGAATAGGAGTTATGTAAGCCGACTTCCATATAACAGGCATAACCCCGGAATTAAGAGATCGTCTGAATAAGATTGTAAGAGGAACCGAAAGGCTTTTAGCACAGTTTACTATGAAAACCGGTGGGAGCTTGTCTGGGCCAGCAGATTTATTTAAGTCCAAGTGCTTTAGGAGTTTCATAACCTCGTCTTCACAAACCTCGATAGAAGCAATATCGTATGGACTGTGATCAGTCCACTCACTGGTATAATGGTATTGTGCATTATTCTCAGAGCTGGTGGATTCACGAAAGTTTGACAGAAAGTACTCGCCGAAGAAATTGCATATTTCTTCACCATTGCTAGAGGACAGGTCCCCAAACCGCAACACAGACGGGTAGGAGTTGTTTTGCTTCTTTGATTTTATGTAACTCCAGAAAGCTCGAGGGTTGTTGCGAATAGCGGATTCTACGTTTGTCATGTACTCATCGAACATGCACTTCTCCAGTTCCTTTGCACGTTGCCGTAATATTACAAAAGATTGGTAGTCTGAATCATTCCCATACTTTTTAAATTTAGCGTGGAATTTGGATTTTTCTTTAATAATTTTTACTAATGGACTTTTATACCAGAGGGGGTATTTAGACTGGGAAACAACTGTTTTCGATGGGATATAAGTATTGTGTACTTTATATAAGACATCATAAAAGAATGCAACGGCATCGTCCAATGACCCGAGGGCCAACTCGCACTGCCAGTCAACGATGTTGAGTTCATCTTTTATTGCTGCGTAGTCAGCAGACCGGTACAAGTATTTAACATAGGGACGAGCTGGCAGACTATGCAGCTGAACAAAGTCCGCCGTAATACACAGTGCGTTGTGGTGAGGGTCTTCGGGAACTAGGGGGTCCATGCTGCAGGAGACAGAAACTTCATTATTGGAAAATACCAAGTCCAAAATTCTATTGTTTTTGTTAGAGTGACAGTTGTACTGCAACAGGTTACCTGCGTTCAAGTTGTCAAAAAAAGTGGTTTGCACCTGACCGTTCAGGTTTGTAGGGTGGAGAGAACAACCGTCACTTGCAGGGGTCCACGTTAAGTTGGGTTGGTTAAAGTCACCCAGCACAATAAACTTGTCGACCGGGTGCTCCATTATAATGTTTGCCAAATTATCGGAATAGTTACCCAGCTGAGTTGTTAATGAGTTACCTAGGTTTTGAGAGCAAATATAAACAACACATATATGCATTTTGTAAGTTGTCCTAGGTCTTTTTTGTTGCAGGGATAATGTGACCCATAAGTCTTCTGCCGATGAATGCCACTCGCCGCGCGCATGAGCCATAATCTCACGCCTAACGGCAATTAAAACCCCACCTCCCATAGTCTGCCCTGTACTGGTGTAATCCCGGTCCCGTCTCCATACCATATATCTGTCATCAAATAATTCGGAATCGGATATACCATCAGTCAGCCAAGTCTCAGTCAAGCAAATAACATCAAAACCACTAATACATATATTTCTGTAGAAAACACCCGTTTTAGTTCGCAGTCCCCGCACGTTCTGATAAAAAATGCTAATAGGCGCCATAATAAATCATAAAAAACACTAGAGTAAGTATAGAAGAAAGAATACAAAGCACATTCAATCCGTTAAAATAAATATTTTTTAAGTATTGAGAGATGAATACAGACAAGTGAAACAAAGGTTTATCTCCATACGCATAAGGTCCAAAGAGCGTAGTACATAGTTGAACGTTACGAAATAAAAAATAATTATTGTAAGGTAGACTGTTAAATCTCAATAAGCAATATAATATATCTTTAAGGTAACAAGTGCAGGATTTAATGTCATAATAGCAATAATGTACGAACTGGTTCAAAACTAGCGATAAGCAAACAAAAGGACGGTGAGAAAGGAATGCATAGAAAAAATAAATACCAGTGGTTCTCAAACCTAATGAGGCGGAGTGAACGATATGCAACTCACCAGGACGCTGAACCGAGAATTTCAATATCAAAACTGTTAGAATAAGATTTTTTTTAAATCGTGCTCCGTCTTGATGTGGAGTTTTGGGGATGTAAAGTTTTTTCGAAGAAAAATCTTACAACCCGTGACCCAAACGTGCTCAAAACCACGTTCTTTGGCACGAGCTTTGGTCTGGTTCAGGAGAATTTTATTAGCCAGCGTAAGATGATCGTTAATATAGATCCTGTTTGTGCCTTGCAGACCTAGATGAGCAGCATTTAGAGTTTTGTGCTTTTTCGCCGCAGAAACAAAATCAGATTTACTGTAGCTATTATGCACCGAACAAATTATATTTTTGTTAAGTGGATCACTACGCATTGGAATTCGGGCAATGTAGTTAATTTGCTCCTTGGGTATATGACAACCAATAACATCCCCGATTTTAGTCATTATTGAGAACAAGTTTTCATCGGTAGTCATTGGAACTCCCTTGATTTCGATGTTGTTCATCCTGGACCTCTGTTCGACCTCACTTTGATGTAGCTCTAATTTAGCTATGCGGTCTTGCAACTTTAAGATGTCATCTTTGGTATTCTTCAGTGACTCAATGTCGTGCTCCATGGTTGATACTTTGCAGGTAAGCTCATCCATTTTGTCACTAACAAACTGAAGCGACGACTTCACTTCTGAGAATTCGGCCTTTAAAGTTTTGAGCTCCACAAGTTCGCTTTGGACAGCTTTAACGCTCTCGACCAGCGCCGGCAAAGCTTCCATTTGTGTGGATAGTCGCTTGAGCTCAGCTATGATGGTTTCCGTGTCTGCTGGTGAACTTTTGTCAGAATCAGCTCGGGGACTGGCTAGCTTCGATGTCTTGCAACTGCTACATTTCCAAGTAGTTTTGCGATCGCCCAGTTTTCTCCATCCTGCTTCCGTGATGCCTGAGCAGGGGAAGTCGAACTGCCCCGCACACACAGAACATGTGACGCCGTCTCTCGCTTCTACATCGCACCGTTTACAAGTAAACATCTTGGAAAGTTTGAGAAACGCAGTTAGATGGTCGTACGTTAAGTGAGTCACTAATTGTCGCCGAGTAGTAGGAACCAAGAATATGCGCGCGCGTTTGGTTTGCTGTCTACCGACATACTGACTATTAGCGGCTACTATCGAGCAGGAGCACACAATAAAGCCCGACAGACGCTATTTTTGGACTGATTCGTCTACGGTCCTGCTATGGATCATGAGCGATGCACGAGATTATAAACCTTTCGTCGCTAATCGATTAGGTGAGATAGACGAGCTGACCAAACCTGATAAGTGGAGATATGTTCCGACGTCTGCCAACGTAGCGGACTATGCCACCAAAGAAAATGTGCATGAACTTACCTACGCACATCCATGGTTTCACGGTCCTGAGTTCTTGAGACTTGAGACAGCTCAATGGCCTGAAAATAAATTCACGAAGGCACACGATGATGATGTTGAGCTAAAGAAAGCAACTTTGACCGTTATTACTCCGTTACAGGATCTTTCCATTCCTGATGCCAAAAGGTTTTCCTCATGGATGCGCTTACTTTGCACTACAGCCACGCTATTGGCTGCTTTAGAAAAATGGAAAGGGAGAGACGTAACAGTCAACGCTAAACAAATGGATAAGGCGGAAATATTGATACTGTAGCAAGCTCAAAAGGAATCTTTTCCTGAAGAGCTGAGTTGCTTAAATGATCAAAAACCTTTACCAAAAAAGAGTAAGATTTTGTCACTCACACCGTACATGGACCATGATGGTATTTTACGTGTTCAAGGCCGGATTGACGCTGCAGAAAGTGTTACTTTAGAGTACAAGAGGCCTGCCATACTTGACGGACGCAATTATGTCTCCAAGCTTATAATAATGCACTATCATGTTCGAGCTGCGCATGCTAATAATGAGACAGTTATAAATGAACTAAGACAAAGATTTTGGATCGCTCACCTACGACCTTCAGTGCGAAATGTAGCATCGAAATGCCTTGTCTGTCGTATAAGGAAAGCCACACCTGTAGCACCGAGACAAGGAAACTTACCTGCTGGTAGAGTCGCGCACCACTGTAGACCATTTTCTCACTGCGGTCTTGACCTTTTTGGACCAATAGAAGTTACAGTTGGAAGAAGACGTGAGAAAAGGTACGGCGTAATTTTTACATGTATGACAGTAAGGGCCATACATCTAGAAGTTGTGCATTCACTATCCACTGATAGTTTATTAATAGCCATTAATAAACTATCAGTGGATACGACGAATGGCATCGCGACGAGGTTGGCCTAGCGACTTATATTCCCATAACGGAACTAATTTACGTGGAGCCGACGCAGAGCTTCAGAAGCTACAGAATGAGGCCGCCAACGAAAGAGTAAGGTGGCACTTTAATCCACCTCTAAGCCCACATATGGGAGGTGCTTGGGAGAGGTTGATACGAAGCGTGAAGTCAACTCTGAAAGTCATCCTGAAAGAAAGAGCACCACGAGACGAAACGCTTTTGACATTACTTTGCGAAGTTGAAGCAATAGTTAACAGCCGTCCTCTGACACACGTGTCCGTCAGCTCCACAGACGATGTAGCCCTGACACCATTCCATTTTTTATTGGGAACTTCATCCAACCTTCCCATTGATGCAACTGAGAAAACAGACTTATGTTCACGAAAACAGTGGCGTGTGGCTCAAAGGCTCGCTGACATGTTTTGGTCGAGATAGCTCAAAGAAGTTTTACCGTCTCTACTGCCACGAACTATGAGGTCGACTAGCGACGAAGATCAACTTAAGGTTGAAGATGTAGTCTTAGTGATCGACCCGACTTCTGAGAGGAGCTACTGGCCTCGCGGTGTTATAGAAGCCGTGTACCCTGGCGCCGATGGCCGGGTGCGGGTCGTCGATGTGCGGACCTCGCGCGGCACGCTGCGCCGCCGCTCTGCTCTGCGTCTGGTGCGCCTGCCCTCACACCCGAGGGGGGAAGAGTGTTGAATATAAAAAGTGTGATTGTCTTTGTCTTTTTTCTCTATGTCATTCTTTTTTGCTCTGTTTTTTTAAAAATAAGTCAGGCTAATACTATGTGCTAATACACCAGTTTATTTTAAAATATTTTTCTTTTAATCCTCGAAACCTAAGCCAGCATCTCTCAACCAGTAACACGTTCCCTGTATTCCCGTTGTCCCCGTCACGGGGACAACAGAATGTCAGAAAATTTCCTTTTCATTTCGTTTTTTTTTATGAAACAGGTAATTAGTATTTCCTCTAAAGGCAACAAATAAAAAAAAAACTCGCAAGTATTTACAAGGTCTGTATAGTCAACAAAGAGTTCAAAGGAGTACTCTTTCACACCCATTTGAGCCCGCTTGGCGCATAGAAAGTTATAACATAAGATTTTATTTGTTATATTATACTCAAGGAAAAAGTTATTCCCCTCCATTTTGGGTAGCGTTTGATGTAGTTTTTTGTGTTTTTTGTTCGAGTTTGAGCGATATGGTGTCATTGGTTTGAGGAAAATAAAAAACAGTTCGTTACAGAGCGTTTTTTACTCAGAGACAAATTAGACTATGGATAAAATTCAATGGAAATGACAAAATGTGGTGAATTTGAAAATCGTCTAGAAGATCAAGATCTCGGATGAAATACTGAAGCCATGATTCTCTATGTGAACAAACCTTTTTATTGACACTAACATGGTCATAAGTCTTGTGCCTGTAAAAAGAAGGTGTAACAGAATAAACGCAAGTTCTGAAAGTAGTTTGTTCATAATTGACTACTGAATCAATTACAGTAACTTTTGATTTAGGTATTTTTTTTAAATTATGTATTTTGCCATACTGACCGCCGATTGAGCCAAAGAAAATTAAATCTTATTTCAAGATAAGATTAAATATGCATACAAACAGGCGCGACACGCGATATAATCGCGCGCGACACAAAGGCACCCTTGTTGCGCGACTTGCGGTGCATTTGTGTCGCGTGTCGTGTCGTGCCTGTTTAAAGGAGCCTTAAACCAATGCTGGGATCAACACGACTTTCTTTATAATAGTAGTAAGCTTTAAAAAAAATAAGTTTTAGTCATTGTATTATGCTTTTAACTCAATACTCTAATTGGGGTGTATGAGGTCTTAGATTGTAGGTAAAGGCTCCTGCAAACAGGCGCGACGCGAATCGCGCGCGACACGAAGGCACCGCTCGTTGCGCGACATGCGGTGCCTTTGTGTCGCGTGTCGTGTCGCGCCTGATTGAACGAGCCTTAAAGGCCCGTACACACAGGCGCGACGCGACACGCGACACAAAGGCACCGCAAGTCGCGCGACGAGCGGTGCCTTTGTGTCGCGCGCGATTCGCGTCGCGCGTCCCGCCTGTTTGCAGGAGCCGTAATACGGAATGGAGTCCGCAACTCCACGTCAATGCGCGTATTTTGCGTACTGTATGAAGTCTTGCGTTAATTATGTTGCATATTGTATATTGTTACTAATACTATAATTATGAGACTCTTGTTTACCCAAAATAGAGAATTTATTATTACTATTGTGGTTCTCCAAACGTAACTCTGCATGCAAAGTAGTCATCGTGGCATATAAATGGGTAAAAGGCAGATGTCTTATAATAAACTCACAATGATAGATTGAGTATTTCATTTTTTTTTTCGATCTGGTAGCACACTGAAAGCATTGGTTCAGTGTTATCCAACTCCGAAAAAAGCAGGATTTTATGCTTTTAGCGTATCTTATTTAAAAATCAATATCAAAAGTCATTTATCCAAATTAGGCTGAGAATCAGCACTTTTCGAACGTCAAAATTACAAAAGAGAGTCCCCCAAAACGCCCGCCCTTCACCACTTCCTTGTGCTTTCCCTGGGAAGAAGAAGTGGCGCAACAAACTCCATTTTATATTTAAACGGCCATTTTATCCTTCTCCAGGTCAACGACCCTGCCGATTCTTTCCCCAAAATTCTTAAAGGAACACAAGTCTTTGTTAAGTAATAAATAATTTTCATACCTAATTTCACACCGAAAAAAATATATTTGAAAGTTAAAAAAACATACTTCTTTATTTCCTCGTTTCCCTAACCCATTTGTTTCAGCCTGAAATACTTTAAAACTGTGAAATGAAGCAACAATTCTTGCTATTTGCCGCAGCTGGCCATTAATCAGAAGTCTGCCAACGTTTTGTCAAAGTCAATTACAATTGTTACAACTATTAAGCACGAAATGCTTTTGTTATATTTAATGTTTTCATATGTAAATTATAATGCATTTGGTTTAAATAATAGGCGGCCCTGTTTCTGGTCGTAGGTAGTTCTCTAATCACCTTTTTTTTGCCTTTCTGGGCCGGCCTCGGTGGCCCCATCCATCTCCAGGCACCCATTGTGTGGAGATTTTTGCCCAGCGGACATCGTGCATACAGCTGGTGAGACCCGCCCAATCCTATTTGAGCCTGGCAGCCTTCTTTCCTACATCCAGTATGCCCGTTTTGGAACGCAGCGTGGTGTTCCAAATTCTGTCCTGTCTTTTAACACACAGAATGCTGCGTTCCATCGCTCTTTGGCAAACTCCAAGGAGGAACTTTTGCGACTCGGTGAGCGACCAGGTCTGAGCACCGTAGGTTATGACGGGCAGGATATACAATTATTGTTCGAATGTCACTGAAGTGTCACAATTCGAAACTCATTTGTTTTAAAGGAAATCATCGCCATATTACTCATCGACACCGTTCGAATTTTATAGTAACCTTTAAAAAATAGCTTTACAGTTCAAAAAGCTTTCAGATGGTCAGGAACGTTTAATGACATGTCGTATACATACCTATTCTAAATTAAAGTTGCTTTTCGTGTCTGTCTGTGCGACCTCGTTATTCTCATAAACTGCCCAACGAATTTTGATGCGACTTTCACCGCCATTACAGTATGTATTTTGGAAATTGTATGGATTTGTTACTTAAATAAACGTACATAATATATGAAGACATCTTGATGTTATGTCAAGTCGTAGGAACTGTGCGAAGCAGGGGCGGGTCACTAGTATCTTTATAAAACTACCAGAGATTAATTTGAGATGTAATTAATTTTTTTTTCTAAAATTTCCCGTGCTTTTAAGACCATTCGTATATGAACCTCAGTCTCAATGAGTCAAAAATACTTCTAAATTAACTACATTGTTGACATTGGTTGTCGCTGAGATAAAATTTTGAACGTTTTTAATTCCGGAAACTGACCATCCGAATTCTTTTTCAACTGTAAAGCTATTTTTTAAAGGTTACTATAAAATTCAAACGGTGTCGATGAGTAATTTGGCGATGATTTCCATTAAAACAAATGAGTTTCGAATTGTGACACTTGAGTGAGATTCGAACAATAATTCAAAGTGAACTTTATAGAACAGAATTTAAATGATTGCTTTTTGTTTATTATTAAACCAATGACAACTCAGTCTCAATCTGTCAAAAACTCCTTTAATTTCCCTACATTTTTGACAAGTTTTTGTTTGAGAGGTTTTGATTTGGAACGTTTTTAATTACGAGAATTATTCTTCAGATTTCACTGATCAGAGACCGATAGGCTCTGTGCACACGGCGTCGACTAGTACGATATTTTGCTGTGTAATTTTGGGATCACATGGCAGTTTAATACCGAAAGAAAGAAAGAAAAGAAAGAAAGAAAAAAGAAAGAAAGAAAAAAGAAAGAAAAGAAAACAAAACCGCAAAGAATACCGCATTTCTTTTTAATGATGTGAACTTCCCACTGTTGACGTGTGATACAACTTTTTACCGTATAAAATATAGTACAGAACAGCGCCTTATGAACGGTCTGTAATCTCCGAAGGCTAAATCAGTGGTGTACCTTTTTTAAGTCCCACAAACAGGCGCGACACGCGATATAATCGAGCGCGACACAAAGGCACCGCTCGTTGCGCGACTCGCGGTGCCTTTGTGTCGCGTGCCGTGTTGCGCCTGTTTGAAGGAGCCTTAATACGGAGCGAGTCTATTGCAATTAACGGGCTCCGGCCTGCTACTAAAAAACTTCTGCAGGTGGAAAAATCCAAAAACACTGCCCGACTTGAAAATCGACTTGTTTCAATTTAATATTATTTCAAGTTAAACAAATATCAACTTTATTTTAATAGTATTTAAGTTGATTTCAGAGAGACTACTATTGAAAAAGTTATAAAAATGTTTGCAGTTGTAGCTTCAACTGAACTTTATTGTGTAGGATTTAATGTTACTTTTCCATAAACTCGTATTTGTTTACATTTTTGGCAAATAAATCGCGAATGCAGATTAGATGTACAGTCTTCCAAAAACCTGGGTTAATAATAATTATATCAAAATTATAGTCATTCAGTTATACATATATTAGGTACTGAAGCAAGTTAAAACAAGAATGCTTCAAAGGCAAAGAACCATAGCAATCGGCAAACCATTTACAATTTGTTTGTGACAAAGTTTTTACTAGAAGTAAAGTTACTTTTCTTTCCCAGAAATAATATTGGAAAGCTAAAGTCAGCCCGGGGCGGTGCGACTTGTGCAGGATTAAAAAGCATTAGCAAGAAAAGAAATTCAGTGCTAATTAGTGGGTGTAAGTCCATCCGAGATGAAGTCGATTTTCATTTATTAAGAACATGGCTAACATAGGTGCTATAAGAAGGACTTAAACCTATTTCATGTTTCATCTTAAATGAGAACTAGATACCCGCTCCAGCTTCGCATGGTTCTGTAAAACAACAGAAGTGTGGAACTATTGCAAGTAATATTGTTACGTATGTAAATAAACTAGATATTAAATGCAGTGGCTATTTTTGAAGTTCATTTTGGCCGCCACTTTTGGTATCCCTCCAAATCTTTGGTGCATCCTCGTTTATCGAGACCTGTTGTCTTAGGTAAGTTGACTGACGCGGTAGGAGGTCAAATC
The DNA here is from genome assembly GCA_963855955.1 of Luperina nickerlii. NCBI lineage: Eukaryota > Metazoa > Arthropoda > Insecta > Lepidoptera > Noctuidae > Luperina > Luperina nickerlii. Next base: position 4,546,209 of record OY979684.1, on the reverse strand, counting down.
GAAGCGTTGTATCTTCATATGGACTCACGACTGCTTAGGGATCCATTACATGTACCTGTAACAATAAAAAAAATACTTAAGTGGACTACAGGACCTAAACGCAAAAAAAACGTAAGTTTTATAATGCCTACAAGTATATGATCGACTCCGTGAGAAAAATATATGATATTCAGCATATGCTAGTTAGATAATGTGTTGAAAATATAATACAACTAATTTGATACGATAGACAAAAATCATGAAAATACCTCTAAAAACTTTATTATTACAGTAAAAACCATACTAATATACATACAATCACCCTGATTTTTTGTCAGATTATTCTACAAGCAACATACTAAAGCACTAGTGTTTTAATTTTTAAACAATAGATTTTTTGTAAATAGATTATTGCTTCATATTTTGCAATAAATTACCAGCGTTGTGTCATCGCGCTTCTCTTTCTTTTCTATGCAGTCCGACATTGATCGCGCTTTAGGTCATGTAGTCCCCTTAATAAAACACTTAAATTAATTAATTGGTAGAGACACATTAACAGACAACGCATAGTCTAAACTCCTGGTCCTAGAATCATGAATTTTTGCACACATCGTTACTTATGAATACAACGAAAGTGAAGATTATGGAACGATTTTTGAAAATAGATCCCCTTCATAGTGGAAGTTGGTAGTTACTTAGAATTCTGTTTAAAAATAAAAGTATTTTGCATAAATACACCACATCACAGGTTCATCTCTCAACGTCGAGGGGGTTATTTCATCTCAGAAATCGTTGATTAAATTACCACTGAGCACTGAATCCTTTTCCACTTAGAAGTCCCTGAACCGCCTCCGGACTCAAGTGGGAAGATGTAAGTCCAACCTGGTAAAGTGGGGCTACCTCGACGGAACGGCAATAGGGTTTGATTGCGGAGCTATGTCACAAACCATGCTCCATCACCTATCCTGCCCTCTTTGTCCCAAAACATGCAGTCAAAGTGACCGCTGCGCTGCCACAGGCAACGCTGTGGAAGTGGCAAAGTTTTTGGCCAACAAGATCTAAAATACAGTCGTGCCAAAGACAAGAAAAAGAACAGACTCCTTTTTCAAAAAAATATCATTATCTATTATATATAATACTGGCACATAAAAATTTAATGCACCTTCATGGTTTTGCATGCTGCCGCGTAACCAAGACTTTCATTTGTCATTTGTTATAGCGTCGCTCTTGCATTTTCTTGTATAGCCAGACACATAACCAGTCATGACAAAGCCACACACTACTACACATAAAGTCCGACTGTTAATTAGCTGCTATAAAATGACACTTTTTACTGTAATTTCGTTAAAAAATGTTGCCACACTATCTCTACTAGTGATGTGTTTAAAATGCAATGAAACATCGTTTTAATTTAGAAATTCGAAATTGACCAATTTTGATTTAACCGTAAACAATCCAATATTCTTTGTATTGATTGGATAAACATAGATATATGTTTTAGTTTCAAATCAGCGGAAATACATAGTCTACTAAAGATAATTTTATTCCTTTTACTCTAAAACTCCTAAGTATATCGATCTAAGAAATATTTTTTAAAATAAATTAATGTAAGGAATAACTTTTACTATACAGGATTATTTGCAAAACACTAAAAACTTCAAAAATAAGAATTTTTAAAAGATATGTTTGTGATTAGAATTAATGCTTTTTATAAATCCAATCCGATCACTGATGTGATGACAAAACAGTAATTAGGCATTCTTTTTTTTTTCAGGATGGGAAATCATCAAATGACCCCTCCTGCTCTGGGTGGAGCGGAAGGGAGTGTCAGACACTTACTGACTAAAACCCAACCGTGTTCCTTCCTTAACCCTTTATGTTCCGGGCCAGCGGCAACCCTTTCGGACGATCCCGCTGACGCGGTAGGCTTCGGCCCGTTTCAATTGCTGCTGACATTTCTTTGAGGCACGCGTGGAACACGTACGCAACGTCCGGTACGGGCCTGGTCCTGATCGGACGGCGAGCTACCCATTACTCTCCGCCCGCAGGCCCGCGCCTACGGTGGCCGGGAGTCGTCGCGCCGCTCCCGACGACGCCCGGAACGTCTAACGCGGTGGCTGCTGAGACGTGAGGCTCTCTCCCTCAGCCGTCCCGCCGGCTCCTTCGCTAGCATGACTGGCAGAAGGAGGCGACTGCCCCCCACTCCCTCTCGTCCTGGACTATGGCTTGGACCAGGGTCGGACGCGAGAGACCGCCGCTGCTGATCGCCTCTAAGTAATTAGGCATTGCTCAATGTTTGTTTTGTGAACCGAATGTTACTTAAATGAATCGACTGTTTTGTCACAACACTATTTAAATTTCGTTAAAAAATTGCATCACATAAGCTGTCATTTTACTGCAGCTAACTAAAGTCTGACTACAACTTATAATCATTGGTTACACCAATGAGGCGCAAACTTTATTTTAATTCAAATAATTCTTGATTTACTTCGTAATAAAATTAATGTCTCCTTGTTTGACAAAATAAATTAGTGTGAACTCGTATGTAAAGCTTTATTCTAGATGCTAGGGTTGACAAAAATGGTTGCAAACAACAAACGGTTTTTTGTTTGTTGTTGTTGTTGTTTATCTGTTGTTTTATTTTCTTTCTTTCTTTTTAGATACTTACCTACGTACTTTAAAAAGTTAAGGCATAATTACAGCCTCACTGAAAAGCAGATTGCATGGGAGCAGTAACTGCATTCTGAAGGTAATAGGCAATAAATTAGACAGCCCACTGGTGTGGAACCTCACCCAGAGGACTAAGTCTCTCTTAGTTATTTGGTAGTAACTAGTGATGTAACGGATATTCGCATTCGCGAATATCCGCATATTTTTCAATATTCGCATTCGCATTCGCATTCGCAAATATTTAGCGAATGTTTTTAATAATCAAAAAGGAAATTATTATATGCATGCATGTGAAATAATAATACAATAAATAACACTTAGATATTTTTATTAAATCATACTTCTACATTCTAAATTAAAGTCTCATTTATGAAAAAAGAACTTCAGAGATCTGTTCAAATCTAACATTAATCAGCCTTGTTACAACTATGTAAGGTTTGCATTTATTTAGTAGTATATTATTACTTAGTTTACAGTTTCTATTTACTAAAAAACTAAACAATTACTTGAAACAAAATTATTAAACTTTAAATATCTTAATACATTAGATATTTAAAGTTTAATAATTTTGTTTATAACCTTTGGCTTTAAATGTATATTTTTTCATTCCACTTTATATATCTGAGGAATTAAATATATTTATAATGAATTAGTGATGTAACGGATATTCGCACTCGCATTCGCATTCGCGAATGTTGAAGATAAATATTCGCATTCGCATTCGCATTCGCGAATGTGAAAAATCCAACATTCGTTACATCACTAGTAGTAACATAGTTTTTATGTTCATACTAACAATATAAATGTAATGTAATGGATCATTGGTTGTCTGAATAAATTCATTATATCATTATTATTATAATATAATTTAACTGCAGTGGGTACCGTAGGTGGATTTAATGACGAAATGAAAAACTAAGCAAAGTAATACGTGTCTGTGCAAAAAAGTAAGTAAATGAATTATTCTTGTGGTAAATGAATCCGACTTCATTTCAAAAAAACTGGCCAAGTGCGAGTCGGACCCGCACACGAAGGGTTCCGTACCACAAGGCAAAAACGCCGAAAAAAAACACGTTCATTGTATGGCCCTTAAATATTTATTTTATTCTGTTTTAAGTATTTGTTGTTATAGCGGCCACAGAAATACATCATCTGTGAAAATTTCAACTGTCTAGCTATCACGGTTCATGAGATACAGCCTGGTGACAGACAGACAGACAGTGGAGTCTTAGTAATAGGGTCCCGTTTTTACCCTTTGGGTACGGAACCCTTAAAAGACCTAAAATCTGGAATTTCTCAGTACCAGTCCAGAGTCTAGATTTGTGCCCGGATGATCGCAATAGGGTCACTCCCTATTATAAGGGACCTAAAACCATAACTGGCAAAATGTGGGTAAAATACAGTCGTGAGGCTAAGTAAAGTGTGCGCAGTGCCGCACACCCTATTTCCAGTTAAACAAATATCAACTTTATTTCAACGAAAATTAAATTGATTTCAGAGTGACCAGCACTATTGATAAAGTTTATATAAAAATGTTTAAAGATGTAGCTTAAACTGAACTTTATAGTGCAGGAATTAAAGTTATTTTTCCATTAATTCATATTTATTTACAGTTTTGGCAAATAAATCGCGAATGCACGGTAGATAGATACTATAATAATAACTACAATTACTGCAGAGAGAATATAATAAGACTTTAATAATTATGACAAGTAATATGTAGGTACTTGTAATAATGTAATTCTAATGTCTGACAGCCCTAACCAACGAAAGTTTTAGTGTGATCAGTTTAATGTTAGTGTGAAGTAAATGTATTTATGTACGTTATATATGAGTCTATCCATCTATATGTACGAGAATATGAACTATTTAAGATATTTGTAGAACAATCGTAAGTGTGTCACCGTGGATTCTGTAATTTGTCGTGACATAGAATTATTGTTTTCTTTGTCTGTTTTGCAAGGTTATTCAGAGGTGCACGACTCTAGTAGTCGTGCATGCCAGAAAACATTATTTGATATAGTATTTTATCATAGAGAGCCAAGCTGGTGTTCTATCAGCGATAACGATGATGGTATAGTAAAAAATGTATAAGTAGTATTTTTATATCACAAAGCGACGCGCGCTTTACTTGTGGTTACCAAGTGTACAAAGTGTACCCTATAAATGTGAGTGTAAGCGCGGGAGGTACCGAGTTACCGACCGAGACAATGGTGAAATTGCGAGGATCGCCTAGAGGACACGGTGGAGCATACGGTGGAGGTCAGCCTGGGCGGAACACCGCCGTATCCTCGTAGAGGCGATCGGCAGCGGCGGCCCTGGTTCAAGCCATGGTCCGGGGTGAGAGGGAGTGCGAGGCAGTCATGAAAATACAGTACCGAAAAGCTTATCCGCTCCGATGTCGCAAAATCTCCTAAAGATCGGTAACAATAGAAAAAGTAACTGTGTCTCATCACTAGTGACAGTTGAACTCTTACGTTATTCCTGTTGAAGGTCGTGTAGAAATACGAAACGGTTTGAAAGCGATTGTCACTTGTTTAGGTTCCTGAATGACTTTTACGGAATCACGTGAACGTTACGGTATGACAGGGAAAAGTGTTCTAGATGACTTCTTTTTAAAGTTACAAGTCAAGATATTCGATTTAAATAGGTACTTAATTTTCCCGAGTTTAAGGGCTGATTTTCCAATCATCTGATAATTTAAATCGAGGAATTATTTTGTATTTTTGACAGTTATTTCATACAAAAACTGTCAAACGTCAGTTTTATTCCTCGAATAAAAGTTATCTGGCGATGGAAAAATCAGCCCTGAATCGAACGAGAGCAGTGGTTAGGGGATAAGTATATAAGAATGAATTATGCAGGTCAGGTGCAGTGGTGATCCACTGGTAATGACGGCGATCTACGAGATATAGGTCGTAGGTTCGATCCCTGATAGGCGCTTTACTTTGTGGAAATTATTTCATCACCACTGCTCTCAAAACGGTAAAGGAAAACTTTGTTAGGAAACCGGCATGTCCTAGAACCAAAAATTCGAAGACATTTGATATATACCAACCCGCACTGAGCCCGCGTGGTGGATTACGTCCCTCTCGCCGAGAGATAGCCCAGTCCCAGCAGTGGGAACAAAATAGGCTAATTAGTGATTATGCTAATAAATTATGAACTTCGTATGTTTACATGTGCTGTCGGTTGTTTGAAACTCTACTGGATTTATTGGGTTATTTCATAGTCATCCTTATCAGTCTCCTCCACTTATCACAATTTTTTTTATTGTTGAATGGAAAGCGATGGATGAGGTCTATGATGCAATGAGCGTGCCCAGAAGATGCCTAAGGCACTGGAACTCCCACGCATCCACGAAACACAGCAGACTACTTGACGCCGGACTCCGGTGGGAGGGTGGTCGCAAATCAGGCGGGCGTTAGCCCTACCACCGCAAGTGAAGAATTAGCCAGTCAAATAAAGGTGTTGGGTGTCCAGGATGCGCCGAGCGCTCGGCGGAACAAACTGCGTTACACGAGGAGGCTTCTCCATGCATCCCGAAAATTTGAGGTCAGTGCAACATGTCTTTTATTACCTATTTAAAATAAGGTATTTCATCGTATCCTCACGAATACCCTCCATTTTGGAAATAGACGCCAACGCGCAACTAAAACCACATTGCAACCTCATCACAAAAGAGGGAAATTGCACCTGTAACCCTCCACTTCTAAGCTAAAATTCTAAAAGCGTCCCGAGAGTTACAATACTGTTTCAAATAACCCTGAGTACCTAGCCTCTCTCCATTAAACGAATGTCAAACGTACACCAAATACTCTCCATATTGAAAATTAATTTTCAATAGCGAACTACGGCCATATCGCGGCCATTTTGTATTTCGGGAACCAATCATACTGATGGAGGAAGATATCATTATTTACTGCCGTGCCGTCAACAAGTTAGTGTTTTCATTTTTGTAAGGAGATTTTTTGTGTGAATTAATGGTTGAATGAAAGATCGATTTGATGTTATGATAATATTTTTGAATGGTTCCTGTCAGAAGCGATGTTAATGTCTAAATGAATGTAGGATCTTATTTGTTTTTGGAACGAAGTTCTTTAACGGAGCTTGTGGTAAGAGTAAACTGGGAGAAATCGTCACGTGTCCCGCCTCCATGCGATTTTTTATTATACAGATACGATAGAAAGAGTCAGAGAGTTTTCATGGTTTTCGAGGGTGCTGAAGCCAATAGTGAGATCAAAATGAATCCAAGATGGCGGCTTTGATTTTTTTTTCTAATTATCGTTGTTTTGAAATTTTGCAGCCGCCAACATGGATTTTCATTTTGGATTTCGTTCTTGCAGGGGTCCCCCGAGTCCACACAATTTATTTTTGTGTATGATAAGTAACTAAAAGTTAATAAATTTTTACTTGAACAGTATGAAACAATAATTGTTTTGCATGTATTTTGTGTTGGACGTTGATAGCTGCATCACAGTATTTTAGTTTCACAGATAACTTCGTTTCTATCATGAATAACCTAAATTGTTACACTAAACAATAAAATTGTTGAAATTGTTGTTGTTGTTGAATTGTTAAATAAACTTTTGATTTGAACTTACGAGTATTATACATTATTTTCTGACGTTGTTTTTACATTAATAAACATTTTTTTTTTTTATACAAGATACTGTTTACATAAATGTATATAAAAAGAGAAGGAATAGAATCATAGCATCAAAAAATTCGTCCGCATCGCAGTCAACAGGAAAAGTGCCGAAAAGGCGGGCAGCAATGTTTTGAATGAAAATGACAGTTTGAAAAAGTGGTGCGCCAAATTCTTATGTGGGAAAGGATTATGTTCGAAAGTTGCTTAAGGGGGAAGCGGTAAGGTAGCCCGCGAAATTCAAATTTTCTTACGTTTTTTGCAAATTGCTGGTCAGTATTAAGTTGTACGTTGATTAACATATGATTCGCGACCGTAACAAATATGTATTTACAGAATTACAAAAACTAAAAAAAAATTGAATTTCGCGGGCTACCCTGGCGCTTACGCCTTAACATTTTCACTCCTTGACCGCACCCCGTATCTAAACTGACTTGTGAAGAAAAAAGTATTGAGAGCAAACCAGTAATTTAGGCTCTAAAGTTGCCAACGTACAGTGATAAATTATCGTCTTTTTTTTGTACCCTTCAACTGTCAAGAAATCTCCTAGAGATCGGTAACAATAGGAAAAGTAATTGTGTCTCATTAGTTACAGTTGAGCTAATAAAAAAAACCTTTCCCTTTCCCAAGGTAGATACTTGAAAGCGAAATTTTCTGGCGATATGTGGGAGTAGGCATCTTTGCCTAACCCTTTTGGGGATTACACAAATACACATATACGACATTGTTCAGTGAGTTGATCTAATTTATTTACTTGTTTATTTGTGATTCATCTAATATCTATATTAATTTATTGTTTTAGTTATATTGCATGTTAAAGCAAAGCATAGCGCCCTCAACGTATTAACAAATAAAGAGCTTATAATGTACCTATGTTTTACAATGAATAAATAAATGCATGAATGAATATGAATATTACAGATTTGGTGTTATTTTTAGGGTTCCGTACCTCAAAAGGAAAAAACGGAACCCTTATAGGATCACTTTGTTGTCCGTCCGTCCGTCCGTCTGTCAAGACCCTTTTTCTCAGGAACGCGTGGAGCTATGAAGCTGAAATTTATATCAATTACTCAGGTCTACTGTCCCTTGAAGCTGTGAAAAAATCAAACTTCTAAGCCAACGCAATCAAAAGATACAGCCGTTTATGCCGCAAATTTTCGACACTTGCAAGGGAATCAAAACCTACAGGGTGCTTCCCGTGAACTCAGTATCTTGAAATTTGGTACGAAGCAACGTCTTATAGCAGAGATAAAGGAAAAATTACGAAAACCATAAATTTTTAGTTACATCAAATAATATTTTTTTTTTTTATAATTTTAAACTTACTACCCATTTCCTCATAAACGCGTAGAGGTATTAAATTGAAATTCTTACCAAATACTCAGGTCTATAATACCTTTAAGCTGTAACAAAAACAAACTTCTATGTCAACGCAATCAAAAGAAACAGCAATTTAAGCTGCATTTTTTGAAACTCGCAAGTACTCGCAAGGGAATCAAAACCTAAAGGGTACTTCCAGTCGACCTAGAATCTTGAAATTTGGCTTGAAGCAACGTTTTATAGCACACATAAAGGAAAAATTCCGAAAACCTTAAATTTTTAGTTACATTACAAAATATATATTTATTTTTTAATAAGTTGAAATTCATATCAAATACTTAGATCTAATTGCCTTTAACCCGTGAAAAAAAAAATCCTAAGTCAACGCAAAAACGCAAAACGCAAAAGTACAACCATTGATACCGCATATTTTGAAACTCGCAACTACACGCAAGGGAATTAAAACCTAAAGACCACTTCCCGTTGACATAGAATCTCGAAATTTGGTAAGAAGCAATAGCTTACAGCACAGAGAGCAAAGAGATCTTTGTCTTAAATTTATGCTCCTCCATCTTTCCCCATTGTAATGTTATGAATTTCATTTTGCAATAAAAATACCATAGTTATGACACGATTGTCGTAATGAACGAACTTTGTAAACCTTGCAGGTTTGTACGGAACCCTCGGTGCGCGAGTCCGACTCGCACTTGGCCGGTTTTTTTTAAGTTACTAAGAGCGCGTTGTTTCACGACCAATTGACGCACGGAAAATGGCGCTAACTATCGTCAAACCAAAAAAAGCGTTGTTTCAAATTACAATTACAAAATTACGGCCTTGACGTATGTCAAATAATAACGAGTAGGTAATCGTTATTATTTGACGTACCTACGTATGTTACGTTAACCAAGTGTTTGAAACAACCGGTCCTAAGGCTGAACTTCACCAAACTTTTGTACATAACCTACAACTTTTATACTAAAACTTTTTATACCGTCAAACCTGAGAAACCATTTTGAATTTTTGACAGTTTTTCTATACTAGAATAAAATTGTCAGACGTCAATTTTATTCCACGATAAAAACTTTGTTAGAATCAGCCCTAAGTTTTTTTTACACTAGAAGACTAAGCCCTTCCAAGAACAGATAGAGTTTTATCATGACACCCCTCACTAAAGAAAGGTTCACTCTACTGAAACAAACGAATTCCTACTCCGAAAATACTCAAATAACAACATTTAAATTTTGTATAGGACTCATCAGCAGTCCAATTCCAAAGTAATTATTACGTTTCATCAGGCCATAGACTTTCATAATGAAACGTCCGATACGCCAAATACGCCAAATGGGGTAATACGGAACGTCGTACCCAGCCGTATTGCCGGTTCCGGGATCCGTAGTAATTGTATCGACGGAATAATGATGTCGTCAATTTTGACTGTGGAATTATATTTTAGGAATTGCTTTTTTTTAATTTAACTTTTTTATTATAGGTTATTTAGTGTAGGTAAATTTGGTTCAAGATAAGGTAGGTATTCATTTATGGGTGGCGGTATTAACATGGAAATAGAAAGTTAGATGATGATAATGATTATGATGTCAGTTTGATGTTATTTTTTGCTTTTCTGTTGTTTGTGTTTTTATTTTTATGCGTCATGTTTGCCGCAAGTAAACGTATTTTATTTCTTTCTTTAGATGACGTACCTCAAAAGGAAAAACGGAACCCTTACTAAGATCAACACCTTATCAAAATGATAGATAACTCCCACCACACATTGAATGAAAATAGAATAATTTCCAATCTAAAGCGTTTTCCAATGGTCGTACAGACGTAGGTACCGTCGTACAGCTATACGGAGTAGGTTCGTACCCGCTCGGCAATGGCTTCGGGCATTAGAGTGAAATGATAACATGATACGAGCTCAATCCGGGGTGATACTACTGTTTTGTGAGAATAGAATAGAATACTCTTTATTATGTAAACCATAAATATTACAGATAATATAAATGTAGAAATTTTACAAAGGGTGACACAATGGGCGGTCTTATCGGCGGCGGTCGTACAGTTTTTTTTTATGTAACTACAAATGTACGTACGGTTTTCGGAATTTTTCCTTTACTTGTGCTACATGACATTGCTTCTTGCCAAATTTTATGATTCTAGGTCAACAGGAAGTACCCTATAGGTTTTGATTTCGGTATCTTTTGATCGCGTTGATTTGACAGACTTGATAAATCCACGCGTTCCTAAGAAAACGCTGTTACAAAAAAAAAAAAACTAGCGACGAAAAAAAAAACACTACATAGTGAAAAATAATTTCAATCTCGGAAGTTGGTGTCGTTGGTTCCGCATTTTCTTTTTTTGACACAGACTTCCGAAATTAAAGTTAATCCCGTGAAGCCTAATTCCTTCAACTGTCAAGAAATCTCCTAGAGATCGTTAACAATAATTCACTATTATAATAATACACTAATTAGTTGAGCTAATATTAATTAAATACACCTAAAAACGACGCAAGTAGTAACAAAAGGATTGGGGTTATTTGTGGCAGAACACTAATTGGAACCAAATTCCCAATAAACAATCTCTTTACTACACTATTATTTTGTGAATCAAAAATCGTTCTAAACCACGTGCCGCTCCACCAATATCTAATTGTTCTCGTTGGTCATAAATCGCAACTGCCAGTATTGTTTCGGGTTATAATCACTATGTCAACCGAAATGTGGCTATTGAATTGTAGATAATCCTTTCTTCTCCATAGGTACCTACGCTTTGAAATGGGCAACAAGCTTCATATTTTCTGACTGACTGACTTCTTGGCAGTTCAAAAGTGCCTGTAAATGGTTTAATTGAAATAAAAGATTTGAGTTTGAGTTTGATAATTGATGTGAAAACTTAAATTACACATCAAGACCTTTTCGCGCCTCGGAAAGCACGTTAAACCGTTGGTCCCGGCTGTCATTCGTGGATCTTCGATAGTCGTTACGGGTAGTCAGAAGTCCGAAAGTCTGTCAACCAGTCTTACCAAGGAGTGTCGTATTCCCCAGTACTTTAGTTGTGGAGGTTAGAAAGGCAGACACTCCATGTAAAATGCTGGTATTCAGCTGCATTTAGCAAAATGAACCGCGCAGCTAACGCGGGTAACCTCTGTAGCCCCTGATCATTCAACGCAGTAGTGGTTTTCTAACTTTACTGCCTTCTAGCATAAAGAGTTTCCATGATACGTGCAAATTGAACTCCTTGCCGGAGTCTGTGTGATATAATATATCATACAGACACCGGCAAGGAGTTAACACTTTCCAATGGTAGAAAACCTGGGAATCTTCCAGTCTCGAGTGAACATAGGTTAGTTTTTAGGCGCTTGCCTAGAAGTGGAAGAATCATGTAATTTTTTACCATCAGGTGACAGTGATCAAAAGCGAGCTCCACAATATAAAAGTAATGCTTTGTTCGTCTTTGATTGTAGGCCGATTATGTTTAAAAAATATATCTGTAGACTGTCCAAGGTATTTTTTGTGTTCCCCTGAATAAATATCTACTTGTTCAGAAAGTAAAAACCCAGTAAAGTGCGAGTCAGACTCGTGCTCCGAGGGCACCGTACAAACGACATTGTAAAAAATGGCCTATGAATCAACACGCATGAAACATTTACTATAATTACTAGTTCTTTTAATAATATACATTACAAATATTTCAATAGAACGGACACTTCTTAATTTCGAAAACATTTTAAAAAGTATTCACTTCCGTCATAATCATCGGTGTTATTATTTTTTGGTTCAATTTGAGGTTTTTAATAGGCAAAGGTATTATAGCTCATACAGCCAAGTCTTTGTAACAGCACTCTTAATAAGAGTTTGACATAGACAAGCGTCAGTATTCTCAACGCTTGATATACGATAATGGTTTTTAGTTACACACGTCCGCTATGATGTCGCGGAACCATAATACGGCTTATCAAAAAACTCGATTGAGCGCTGTTTGAAACGTCAAACGAGCAATAATATGGACACTGACAATTGATGAATTGACAGATGACATTTGGTAGTAATGTCACTTAGCGCGCGCCTTCTGTTATTGCTACATACCGAATGTTTTTATTGACGTAATTATAACCTCAAAACCCGAAAGTGTTTTGATTTTTTCCGAATTCTCAAAAGTGTCCGTTGTTTTCATTTAAGTTCAATCGAATATATACATTATCTAAAACCCAAAAAGTAAATACACCTCCCTGTTGGATCTTAGGCCAACTATGTATGGACGACGAGCAATGTCCTTTGTAGGTTACCTACAAATTTGTACGGTGCCCTAAAATAGTTTTGAAATTATTTTTTTGTAATATAACTACAAATTTACGGTTTTTGGATTTTTTGTTTAACTTGTTCTACATGACACTGCGTCTTGTCAAATTTCATAATTCTAGGTAAACGGGAAAGTACCCGGTTTCGATTTCGGAACATAAACGCCCGTATCTTTTGATTGCGTTGACTTAGAAGTTTGATTTGTTCACTGCTTCCCTTGCAGCCTTGAGTATTTGATATTAATTTCAACTTGATAACTTCACGTCCTCCTGAGAAAAAGGGTCTTGACAACGAAGTGATCTTATAACGGTTCCGTTTCTCCTTTTGAGTTGCGGAATCCTAAAAATCAAGATTACGATGAGAAGCTACAAATAATAATATACACTCCTGATCTCATTTCAATCACTTAAACATCATCCCGAACAAAGAACCTTTCTTGTTCTAAACAAATGTGTCGAGGGGGAGAAAAAAGGGGGAAAACGGGGAAATTTCCCGATCCCTGACGTCTCCATATTATACGCTTCTGTCTAATCTGACAGAGAAGAATTCTCTTGTCGTAGGCTGTCGTTGAGCTCCTACTAATTGTAAATCTCTAATTATTGTTGTGATATATTTGGGATGGTGGGATGAGCTACACTCCTTACATGACATGTCCTAAAGCGCGGTCACTGTCGGACTGCATAGAAAATAAAGAGCAGCGCGATGACACAACGCTGGTAATTTATTGCAAAATATGAAGCAATTATCTATTTACAAAAAAAATATTGTTTGGACTACAAAATTAAAACACTATTGCTTGAGTATGTGTGTTGCTTGTAGAATAATCTGACAAAAAAGTAGAATGATTGTTGTATATTGGTATGGTTTTTATTGTAAATACAAGGTTTTTTAAAGGTATCTTCATATTTTTTTTCTATCGTATCAAATTAGTTGTATTATGTTTTCAACACACTATCTGCTTAGCATATATCCTGAAGAATATCATATATTTTTCTGATGTTGTTTACTGTAGTTGATCATATGTTTTTATTGCTTCTAAAACTTGCGTTTTTTGCTTTTAGGTGCTGTAATCCCCTTAAAGGATTGGCCGACAATCGCAGTAGACCCGGAAAAGTGGTAAGAGGAAATTCGCCATTGTTTGTCTTGATTGATGGTATATGTTATAAAGACACATAAGTACGGATTGTTTTGTACCGTAGCCTCGTTAATACCTTATAATGGGTTCTGGTAATTTCGGAAACTGCTCAGAAAATTCCCATCAAATAAACGTTAAGCCAAGATATCGCAGCCTATGCTGAGATAGGTGACTTTCTAGTCTTGCTTTTTTTCTTATTTTTTTGTTAGTATAAAAGTTCCATTTTTTATTGTTTGTATTTCCTGTGCATGTCGTAAATTAAATATTTTTCAATATTTATTTTCTTTAAAATAGGAAAATCCCCACGCGTACTCCTAAAAATAAATACAGGGTGAGTCTAAATCGAGAACCATCAGTATGAGCTACTTCCCCTAACGCAACATTGTAATCAGAGATCGCGAACAGCGAATTGAATCAACGTGTACCATATCAATACATTTGCACGCCCCATGGGTTTACTCGCATTTTCACCTCTCAACACGAGATTCACGAGGGAAGTTTTCTTGTTTATGTAGATTAAGTTTCATAGAATGTAGTATCATGTTAATTTAGATGAAATGATGGATGGATTCTGTGATATGGCTTAGAAAGGTGACTACTGAAATGAGGACTAATAGAGATGTTTGGAGCAAGTGCGCCGATGCCAAATAAATAGAAATAAGGGCAGATGTGAGCAGTGGTGGCCAAATGATAACGGCCCCGTATTACCTACTAGTTGTAGGTCGTAGGTTCGAACTCAGACAGGCAACTTACTTTGTGTAAATAATTTCATCATCGCTCCTTTCAACACGGTGAAGGAAAACATCGTGGTTGTTCAGCGGGATTGTCCGAAAGGGTTACCGCTGGCCCGGAACATAAAGGGCTAAGGAAGGAACACGGGTGGGTTTTAGTCAGTAAGAGTCTGACACTCCCTTCCGCTCTACCCAGAGCGGGAAGGGTCCTTTGATGATTTACCAGCCAGAAAAAAAAAACCAGTAGTTGTTGACCCAAAAAATTCGATCTCCGATTTTTTTCGCGGGCCCAGTGCGTGTTGGTACCCATACTGGGCCCGCGTGGTAGATTTCGGCCCACTCCCTCTCAATGAGAGGAGGTTCGTATCCCATCAGTGGAAACATTATAGAATGATTATGCTGAGAGGACAATGAGAAATTAATGATGAAATAATATGTCAATTTAGAGTATTAAGAGGCGTGGGTTGGACAAGCTGACGTAGCAATGTGCCGACCATAATTAGCTGTCAAATCGAATGGCAGTTGGGTACTATGTGTTCCTGAATGGAAACCGCAAATCGGCAATGGCAGCGTAGGGAGCCCTCTGTGGAGCGACGATCTTTGCGGGTCGGCAGAACTAAGGCGTGGTTGAGAGAAGCCAAGAATCGGGCTCAGTGGCATACTATTGGCGAGGCCTTTGCTAAGAGCAGTGTGGTGGTCCGGTAGTATTAGCCCTGGCTAACGAGTTGTACGTTTACCTTACGTTTTGCGTAGATGTGACGCATACTGTCTCCCAAATTGTTATTTTTGTTTTTCTGTTGTTTGTGTTTTTTTATTTTTATGCGTCATGTTTGCCGCAAATAAACGTATTTTCTTTCTTAATTTCTTGTAGGTCGTGAGTTCCAACCCAGCCAGGCACTTTACTTTGTGTATTTAATTTCACAGCACTGCTTCCAAAACGGTGAAGTGAACCGGCATGTCCTAGAACCAAAAATTCGAAGACGTGACATCCGCCAACCCGCTTTGGGCCCGCCTGTTGGAGTATAGCCCACTCCCGCCCACAGAGAGGAGACCTGTGTTGGGACACAGAAAACGACGTCAACGTTGGCAACGTTGACGTCGTGGTCTGTGTCTGCTGGGGCAGTGGGAACGTTACGTAGGCTGATTATGCTATGCCCAACAAAGAAAAGAAGTTTGGTGGTAATGATGATGAAAAGGAGTGAATATCTAAGGAATATTTACAAATCAATCGTTAAATCCATCGACGAGACCCTAAAGTGAGATTGATCGTTCTGAACATCACTCTCTACAACGTGTCGCTACAATTGCGACCTACTTTCATGATTGCGACATTAAGGGCTGACTGACTGACGTCGCGGCACGGCACGACACGGCAAAGGATTTTATTTCTGATCAAGTTCTTTTTATGTTTATTTCAATGAGTTTAGAACTCGCATTACTTTATTTCGATACCATCATACCGCGGCACGTCGTGGCATGCCGCGGGACGCGCAGCACTTCGTGGCATGCCGCGGGACGCGCGGCACGTCGTGGCTTGCCACGGGACGCTGCCGCCGCCGTGGCATGTCGTGTCATGCCGTTTCATTCCACGGATTGCCACCGCGTACCGCGAGCCACATAGGTCCAAGGTTTATGACAGCTGAACTAATTGAAATAAATTTTTGCCGGCTAGGCTTTTTGCGGGATGCCACAACGTGACGCGGCATACCAAAGCATCTTAGGGCTGCCCAACCACGCTCTGCCGTGCCGTATCGTGCCGCGACGTCAGTCAGCGCCGGCCCTAATTAAACACGCGACTGGCCAGTAATCATGAAAAGTATAACGACATAAAATAATTCGTAATTTGAAAACTACCGCCTGCGCCGCTCGCCGACATAGGGTTCCCTTTATTTCCTTCACTTCTCTTACTCTTTGCACGTTATTCGTTTTAATTTCATTGATGCTATGTTAATATTGTGATCCGTGATCCCGGGAAATGACCCCTGCAGTTTTTTAAGTAGGTACAGGTTGCTTTTTTAGAAAATTGTAAATATATAAATACTTATTAGTGTTTAATGAAATTAAAATCTTTATAGATAAATCTAAGTCACGCAGTTACACCATTTATAACTCAAGAACGGCTGGACCTATCTATATGATCTTTGATTTATTGGATTTGTCTCCGCCCCGAATCGCAGAATGATTATTGAAACATAAGAAAAAATCACTAAAAAATAATAATGAAGATATTACAGTTTCTCAAACATTTTGTGTGCAACGGCTTTTTTGATTCTGCCTCAGAATCAAAAAAGCCGTTCCACATACGACGTTCGCCAGGGTCAGCTAATATGTTCATAAAATGAAAACGTGATACCGTATACCCACGTGTGTTAAAATCTTACTGACGCCATTAAGAGCGTTTACGACCTACGGCATTTCATACAAACTTTCAAGCCCTTGTTTTTCGAAATGAATGAACTTATTTTAATGAAACTTCATTCGCTTAAGCAAAATACAAAGGTCTAAAGAGTTATAGAACATTCAGTTAGTTGGAACATTTTCGAAATATATAATTTAAAAAAAGATAACTGGAAATCTCTGTTTCTATGGAAAATTTAAAATCGGTCTAATTTGGCTGTATCACTGTAATGAACCGATTTTAATGAAACTTTCAAACAGGCTTACGAACGCACGACGTAACCGTCACGTAAATTCGAACGACTTTTGAATCGCAAAATACAACTATCCTATAGCATTTTTAATCGACTTCAAAACTTCTTAAAACTAAGTAATTCACACTATTCACACTGATATTATAAAGGCGAAAGTTTGTGTGTGTGTTTTTATGTTTGTTACTTCTTCACGCTCAAACGCCTGGACCAATTTTTATAAACAATTTTATGGAGGTAGCCGACACCCTGGATTAACATATAGGTTACTTTTTATCCTGATATTCCCACGGGATCGAAACTTACGCGGGTGGAACCACGGGGCGCTGCTAGTAAATAATAATTATGTGCAAAAAAACTATTTTAAAATTGCTCGAATGTACAGACGCCAGCACATCAACCTATCACAATCTGTCAGATTTCTTTAATAGATTTTCAACTTTATAGCTAAAGCATAAGGTTCATAGTTGATTGGGAAAATCTGACAGATTGTGGTAGGTTGATGAGCTGGCGTCTGTACTATTCCTAACCATAGAACAGTGGTCAACAGAAACAATCTATAATCAAGCAACATTTCCAAGTTTTCCATCCCTAAATTCAAAGTTTCCGACACCTAATACATTCAAATTCCTTCCCTAAAAGCTCCTTCGGGTACATTTACTCTCAGTAAATAAAAAAGTTGTCCCAAACTCGACCTTAAATGACAGATAGGTTGAATGGAGAGAATTTGAGAACGCCTGATGTCACCAGTTTGGTTTGATCGATGGTAGCATCAGTGAATAATGTCAGTAATGCTTGGTGGTATCTGTTACATTACCTTTGGGTGGCACTTCGATGTTTTTTAGAGCTTCCTTTCGTTTTATTAGGGTTCCGTACCAAAATGGTAAAACGGAACCCTTATGGTGAGACTCTGGTCTAACTGTCTGTTACAGCTGAATATCTGAAGAACTACTAATGCTATCAACTTTAAATTTGGAACAGTTTTAGATGACGTTTGCCCAACTATTTTGCAAATAAGAAAGAAATAAAAATGTATGTATTTTTTTTTACAACAGGGACTGAAAGGGTTCTGAAAAATTCGAAGTGGGGCTTCTAGAGAATGTGGGATATCATATGAAAGAGCGTAGTTTTCACATTCTCAAACATTATTTCTTTGTTTTTAGCCCGCAAAGTTTTCGACTTTTGATGAAAATTTTTAAATATAATAGGTACCGTTCCTCCCTCTTATCTGTATACAACGAAGGCAAGTCAAAATACATGGTATTCAAGTCCGATACCAAGTGTCCCTCGACCGTACCTCCTGTGTTACTGAACGGTGTGGGGTTGCACAGGGTGTACTCTTTGAAATACCTGGGCCACTTGGTGACAGATGATTTGAAGGATGACGCAGATATGGAGAGGGAGCGCAGAGCATTGTCGGTTCGGGCTAATATGCTGGCCCGCCGGTTTTTCCGATGTACGGCGGCGGTCAAAATATCGCTGTTTAAAGCATATTGCATGTCACTGTACTCGAGGAGCCTGTGGTTCAGCTACACCCAAAAGGCCTACAATGCTCTGCGGATCCAATATAACAACGCATTTAGAGTGCTGTTGCGTCTGCCTCGGTTCTGTAGCGCATCATCTATGTTCGCTGAGGCACGTACCGACTGCTTCAATGCTGTACGGCGTAAGAGAGCGGCCTCACTGCTAAACAGACTCCGTGGCAGCCCCAACAGCATTCTACGCGCTATAGCCGGGAGACACGACAGCCCGTTGGTGAGGTCACTTGTCACCTGTACATTGTCGGTGTTATTAGTTGAGTACTAACATAGGTTAAGACTATTGTTACTTACCCAGTGGATCTCTGGTATCTGAATAAATGAAATATAATTAATTTAAAAAAATTATCTCCGAAGTTTGCAAAGAGAAAAATCTGAAATTATTCTATGTTTATTTAAAGGTTACAAGAAATATAAAACGAAGTCTCTAAATAGCACACTTTCAGAAATCATCAACAAATTAAAGTTACATTAGTTCCACTATCGGTCAAGAGATGGCGCTGACATAAAACTGCAATATTCTATACAGCAGTGCAGTCTTCTTCTTAGCGTGTCGATAGCAATCTAAATGGACTCGGCCCAGAATTCGGCTTCTTGTTTGGCGCCATCGCCAGCGCCCACCAGTTCATGTAACGTGTGTGTACGTACCTGTAAGTGCACAGTGTTAAAATTCTCTGACAAACAGACCATCAAACTGAACCACTTTCTCCATGAGAACAAGATCGTAATCGCCAAAGAATAATCAGCCGTCCCATACATTTGGATGGCGCTCCCTCTCACAGAGAGGAGGCTCGTGTCCTGTGTCCTATCAGTGGGATATAGGCCTCGCCGTTGAAAAATTAAATACATGATGGTACGGAACCCTCGATGCGCGAGTACGAATCGCTCTTGACCGGTTTTTTTGTTAGAAACTATTTGATGTGGTAGATAGGTGAGTCATTTGTTTGATTATACAGGATGTAACAGAAACCCTATTGCTATCCTTAAGCACTAAAGATAACAGCTGGCATAGAATCACTATAGGTACATAGTTTCAACTCAAAATAAAAAAATACTCTAAGAATTGATACCAAATTTTCGGTTTCCTATATTTCTTAAATTCAAGTCATAACAAACATATCACCGCACTACGTAGGTAAATCACTTTACTTGCCAATATCACGATAAAGGCTACTTTACTTGCGAGTGGTACTGAAACTAGTTAGAAGCTTCGCCAGATTTTGGTTCAAGAATACTATGGACCGTTAAGGCATCCTTCACGAGAGCGGAAATCAGCAACATCCACAACGAACATGTTCGCTGTCCACGCTCAGCACCTAGTCTACCCTCAATAAAATGGCGACGGTACAGTTCTCGGGCTCGCAAATTGCCATCCCAAATTGCTCCAACACACCCCATCATTTCGTAATATTCGCTATTACTTAGCGACATTTTGCAAACATAACAAAAAATGTCAATTAGGTGTAACCGTACTGAATTGATAGAAACGAGTGCACTAGACACGGAACAGACGTCGACTGACGAGCAAAACAATAACAATAATGCTTAATAAATCTCCTATTCCCTGCTATTCTGGTACCTAAACATTATTACGTTAAATTTAGATACCTTTAGTGTAGCTGTCCTGTTAGTTTCCACTACTGTATTATCAATATTGTTCAAGAATTCAAGATTATTTTATATCCTAATAATAATTTTAACTGAACTCAGTTAAGGTTTTAAGTAAATCTAACACACCAGAGCAAACTAATTACGTAATAATTCAAAATTGAAAAATAATTACTTTTTTTGGGGTGGGAAAATCAGCTCCCCCGCCCTGGGTGGGGCGGAAGGAAGTGTGAGGCGATTCGCACACTGCACCGCATCACGCAGTGATGGGACGCAGATAACGTGCCCGGCGCGAGATTTTTTACATAGAAAATCAATAAAAACGCGCTTTCGCGCGTGAAATTTGGCTCCGTTTCACGCACCCCGCTGCGTGATGACGTGCAGTGTGGGCCTCCCCTTAGACTTTTACTGACTAAGAACCATTCTGTTCCTTCAGTTGCCCATGCATTCCCACAACCCCAGAAATTCC
The DNA here is from genome assembly GCA_963855955.1 of Luperina nickerlii. Lineage (NCBI taxonomy): Eukaryota > Metazoa > Arthropoda > Insecta > Lepidoptera > Noctuidae > Luperina > Luperina nickerlii. The sequence continues at coordinate 4,525,162 of OY979684.1, read as the reverse complement.
CGCAACTCCGGAAAATCATTAATTTCAATCCATTAAAGATAATATTATGGGGCCGCGTTATCTCGTTAGAAGTCTGTATTAGAAGTTGTATTTACCAGGAGTAATTGAAACTACACGGACTGCAATTAGTTCACGGACCCTAAGACCCTAACCCTGGTTTACACACATTATGAAAGCATCATATATACATTGTGTGTGTAATGACGTAATCAGGATTCTGTGAGCAAACTAATTTCAATTCGGCAAATACAATTCCTTACTCATGCGGTCCTAGTACTTTTATTATTTTTTTTTTACTTCATTAGAATAATTATAATAAAGACTAAACGTGCTCAACCCAATACCAACACGATACAGGAGTAATTCCTAGTGTGGGGCACATTTAAAAAAAAAACCTATGAATAAAACCCATGTACCACTTAAACAGCACCGACAGACCGTGAACTTCCGATAATTCATTCGGTTATTCCTATAGACAAAAATTATGCGTGCGTGCTATTATTTTGTAATAAAAAAGAAAACTATTTAACTTGTTGATAATAGGTTTCATCTTAATTATTAAAAAAATAACCTTAAAAAAATTACAGGAATGTTGTTTTTGAATTAGGTATTTATTGTGTTGTAGGTATGATGGTAAGGTGGGTGATGGGTGGAAGATTACTATGTAGATGATAATTATCTACCAAGTAATCTTCTATAAAAGGACAGTGAAAAACCAACAAGTGTGACGACAAAATTAAAAATTTCAATGATATTTCGGATAGACTCTCCAAAATTAATTTACATTCGGCATTCACCATTATCAGATATTGCTGTTTTGGTCCAAATTATATGTATTTTCTCCGTTGTTCTCCTCTTTGGAAGAAACCACAACTTTTGGACAAAATTGACCAAATTATTCGCAACACTTTAACATCCATTCTTAATGTGGCCCTGGACGACCGAGCGTGGCTGCAAGCCACCCTACCAATTTCTAGTGTTAGCTTACCGGCGTTCCTGTCTTCTGTCCACAGCACTGAAAAACTAACCAGGAAAATTTTAACTCTCTCCCTGGTTAGCTCGGAAGTGCCGTGCTTGTCCGATGCAGAGGACGCCTGGAAAGTGGCTTGCCCGGACACGGATCGACCCGAGAATCCGTTTTCCCAGAGACAGTGGGATGAGCCGCTCTGCAGGTTGGTACGGAATAAACTTATTAATACGTCTACCAATACTGCTGAGCGTGCCCGCCTGCTTGCTGTGGGTGAGTGGGAGTCGGGCCTTTGGCTTCAGGCTCTACCGTCACCTAATATAGGAACTATGTTAGGTGATACAACCTTCCGGCTCGCTACATGTTTGCGTTTGGGCGCTCCTTGTGCTGCTCCACATCGCTGTCAATGTGGTGAAGCAGTCGACTGTCTCGGACACCATGGCCTTTCTTGTAGTAAGAGTGCAGGTCGGATAGCGCGGCACGCTAGCATTAATGATCTCATCCGTCGTGTTCTTGCCACCGCCGGGGTGCCAGCTGTATTGGAACCCACTGGCTTGGCACGCGTCGATGGCAAGAGACCAGATGGTATGACCATAATGCCATGGAAGTTGGGTAGGCCTTTGGTGTGGGACGCAACTTGCGTCGACACCCTTGCACCTTCCCATCTTCCTAGCACAGTGTGCTGCGCTGGGGCGGCTGCTGCAGGTGCTGAAAACCTCAAACGGCGCAAATACAATAATTTAATTGGCGATTATGTATTTGAACCGTTTGGGGTTGAAACTCTAGGGCCATGGGGCCCGAGTGCCCACCTAGTATTTCGGGAAATCGCCAAACGGTTGGTCGACTCTTCACGTGACCAGAGGGCGGGCCTATTTTTTGGCCAAAGAATCAGCATTGCTATCCAACGTGGCAATGCTGCCAGCCTTCTGGGCACTTTTCCTGTTGACAGCGATGTGGACGAATTTTTCGACGCCCTGTAACCCTTTTTGATACTTTGTAACGTTACATTTTCCTGGGCAGAGTCCAAGAAATTGTAAGGTCACATTGAGCACTCACCTACCTAACTTTCAGTTTGGAGGGGAGCACTGTTAAAAGAAATAAAGAGAACGAGTTATAAGGATTTATTATTAACTAAACTAGCCTAGGGGGTGAATGAAAATGAGAACAAAATAGAACTGGAAAAAAGCGGGCCTCTGGTCTGTTAGTGGCCGAGGGACATCAGCTTCAGGCTGTAGAGGGCCGAAGGAGGACCTCAGTCTTCAGGTCGTAGAGCAGGGCTGAGGGAACGTCAACCCTCAAGCCGTAGAGGAGGGCCGAGGGACGTCAACCCTCAAGCCGTAGAGGAGGGCCGAGGGACGTCAACCCTCAAGCCGTGCAGCCCAAAGAGCCCGGTGCGGAGTCACCTTGCTACGGCGTCTTCATAGTCGCTTCGGCCGTAGGAGGGAAGCTGCCCTCCAAGAACACTCCTAATTTTCCCGAACTTGTGGCCGAGCTGAGCTCCCAATGTAGACTGACCAAATTCACCACCAGGCTCCTGACATCGACTTTTTAACATTTGAAAAGAAATTCTAGAACATAATAAAAAGTAAAAAATAATGAGGTCGATGCGATTTACCTATACGACCTACAACTAGCTCCAGCAATAAATTAAAAATAAAACTAGGCCTGTCACTAACTGACATTACAAAGGTAAACAAAGATTCAAGAGATAAAAATCTACAGAAAAACTTAAGTAACATGAATTACAGGTAAAAGATATGATAAGCCTCCAGGAAATGAGCATGAAGCTACCTAGGGAGGACGAATGCTTAAAATTTCAGGTTAATATTTCCAAAAATGTAAGTAAAAAATACATGTAAAGACATACATTACAACTTGTAAATATTTTTATTTCTATTATAGAGTTAGTGTGTAAATAATATATCAATACTAGAATGTTTATTTGAATAAGTATTAGATATATCGATAATAAAAAAAACAAGTGTGTAAATGATACGTCAGAATGCAAGCAGGTATCTAAATATTATTTCGTTAAATTTTGATACCTAGACCAATTCTTTGTATTGTAGCTTTCACAAACATAATCCAAGTTTAGGAAAAGTCAATAAGTAATAATAATTTTGTACACAAAAAATAAATATGCGGAACCTTTTATTCAGAAATACCAGGAGTAAGAGGTTTATTTTACGTACAAATAGTTCGCTGACACCGATCAGCTGATTTAGTGCTAGTGATGTGTTTATTTCAATTTGAAAAGTTCGGTTTCTGGTATCAATGTATTAAAAATTCTCATAAGTTCCGAACATGTAGGGATAGGATTAAAACCCCTTCCAATATCGTTTGATATCATCCAAAGAAGCCGTGCCCTTGGTATGTATATACCCTTTCCGTTGCACGTTGTATATAGCATCTCAAGTGTGTAGATTTGCAGATGACATCATCATCGAACGGACACATTACCCCGGGACCGATTACTGTCACTGGCGGTGCTCTCAAGGTTGTTCAACTATACGTTTACCTCGGCCAAACTCTGCAGTTTGGTAAGAACAACTCTGAGAGGGGGCTAACAGAAGAATTCAGCTAGGCTGGGCAGCGTTTAAGAATCTTCATAGAGTCTTCTCGTCCCGTATTCCACAGAGCCTAAAGACTAAGGTCTTCAATCAGTGCGACTTGCCAGTTATGACTTACGGAGCCGAAACGTGGACACTCACGGTACAGCTGGTTCCTAAATTTACGTTTGCTCATCGAGCTATGGAACGGGCTATGCTTGGAGTCGATTTTATCGCGTGCGACACAAAGTCACCGCAAGTCACGGAACGAGCGGTGCCTTTGTGTCGCGCGCGATTATATCGCGTGTCGCGCCTGTTTGTAGGAGCCTTAAGTCGGGGCCGTTACCACTGGGTCACCACTGCTCTGTTATTACATAATTTAATATAAAAAAATATTAAAAACCTATAAGAAAAGAACACGGGAGAACGCTGTCTGAATAGGTACATAAAATAAGGTTGGAAACCTGTTACCCCAGTAATGTAATCAATTGGCTTTAAGAATATCAATATTAGCTATGAACTCAATATCCGAGGGTCGAATTTATGAGTACCTACGGATGAATGGCAGACGCGTTTTTTTTTTTTTGGTTAAAAGCGTGAAGGGTTCCGTAGTCAGTTTTTGAAATAACCAAAATAACTGTCAGAATAAGAAAAGAGGAAATGTTGAGAACAATCAATTGATTACATTTGTTGAATTGAGTTTTTCTTTAACGCGGCTTGCAGTAGGAGGAATGTGGTAGAAATCGTCATGTAACGACAAAGGGTAAAGTATGCCCCCTCCATGCGACTTTCCCTCTCTGTCTCTTTCTATTATTTATAATAGAGGCCGAGAGAGAGAGATAGTTGTCATGGTTTTGAAGCGTGCTAAAGCCATTAGTGAAGTCAAAATGAAAATTTAAGATGGCGGCTGCGAAAACTTAAAAGATTTTCGTTATGGGTATCGTTTTCACGGTTTTTGAAGATGTTAAAGCTAATAGCGAGGTCAAAATAAAAATCAAAGATGGTGTAGACTTCATGAGAGCTTCTGAAAACTTTACTAGATAACTATGTATTAAAAACTCGTAGGTATTAAATTCACACTTTCTCTCTCTGTATCTTTCTATTAATATATTATGTATACGAGTGTGTGTATCGCATAAGGAACTTCGTTCCTGACCCCCGACTATTTGTTCTCCGTCATTCTGGAATTTCTCATTAGCAGCCTGGAGTCTGAATTCATTCCCGGTTGATGGCAATAGGCTCCCCATCTTTTACATGGGTCTTAAACATAACTAGTAAAAAAATAAGTTTAAAAACTGAAACCCGACTACTGAAAAGGATGAACGAGAAAGTGTCTTCCCGTGGTCGCATGCCGCTGTTTTAATATACTTATAAGCTATGGTACACACACATGCATATAAACAAATTTTGTGTTATAGTCCGCGCGGAACTAGTTGGCCGCGTCTTGGGTGGGGACGGGGGTGAGGGCGGCGGAGTTGCCTATTGTTCGCAACGCACGTACTGAGTAATGACAAATCGCCCGCGCCCCTCCGTCTCACCGCTCACATACCTAAGGCGCGGCCAACTAGTTCCGCGTGGACTATACTCAAATGGGAATTCATCCATTCATTCAGCAGAAAGACGTCCTCTGCTGGACATAGGCCCCTCTCAAGCGCCGCCAATTCGACCAGTTCTGTGCTTTCCACATCCAGCGGATTCCTGTAGCCTTCATAAGGTCATCTGTCCACCTTGTGCCTGTGTCTTGGCCTTCCAACGCTACGGAAATATAAATAATATACTCTCATCGCAGACTTAAAAACTTTAAGATCATTATAACAAAAATGAACAAGGTATACATTATCTGTGGTTTTCCAACTTCAGCAGAATTTTTTTTTTTTACTGCGGTACCCTATACAAGGAAAGCCCGTTCCGAACGTAATTTAATTTGATTACAAAATGAAGCGTGAAGTTATCGGAACATTTAAAATGCTGAAATAGGCGGAAGATAATCAAAATTAATTCGAGTGTTAATAATTTAATTAAACAGATAAAGAGCAACAATATTTAGAAAACATTAATCCTTTTCCGGGCGATTGTGAGCAGTGGTTTTCGAACCAAGCCAGGCAACTTACTTTGTGTATTTAATTTCATCACCACTGCTCTCAAAACGGCGAAGGAAAAGATCGTCGGGAAACCGGTATTTCCTAGAACTAAATAATTAAATACCTAATGTAAGTATTATACACTAAAACCTTCCTGAATGTATGTAGATCACATTAATGAAAGAATTGTCAAAATTGGTTGATTATTTTTTGAGAAAATCGCGGACATACAAACATACATATTATACGGGTCGAATACAGAACCTCCTTTTTGTAAGTCGGTTAAAAATGCAAACACATGTGACATCCACCAACCCGCACGGGCCCGCATGGTGGATTATGGCCCACTCCCTCTCACAGAGAGGAGACCTGTGTCCCACCAGTGGGAAAATTATAGTCTGATTATGATGAACCCATTTCCGGTGCAGTCTGGTGACAGAATTTTTAATGCATCCGCATAACCTCCACGAATGGTCACACTTGAGAGAGAGCCGAAAGCAAAATTGTCATTAGTTATGATTTTTCACCAAATTTACAAGATTTTGCCGGATCCGGGAATCGAACCCAGGACCTCATGATCAGCAATAGCGCGTGCGACCACTAGACGAAGCAGTAGGTAATTTAGTAAGTCAGTAATTAATAAGTCAGTCATTTAGAAGGCAGGTTGCGCTGGACAAGCTAGAAGTACCGTCGCTTCTGAGAGCCAAGACTAAGTGACGTAGAACTTCCGAAATAAACTATCTAAATGATATGATATGATAACGAAATTGTGAAAACTGCATCAAAATCCGTTGAGTAGTTTAGAAGAACAATGCGGTCACATATAATCTACATTCGCGTTTTATTTGCCAAAAATGTAAACAAACATAAGTTTATGGAAAAATAACCATAAATCCGTGTAGGATTTAAGGTTATTTTAATAAAGGATTTAAGGTTATTTAAATAAAGTTCAGTTTACGCTACAACTTCAAACATTTTTATAACTTTTTCAATAGCGCTAGTCACTCTGAAATCAACTTAACCATTAAAATAAAAAGTTAATAGACTTTACATACGAAAAGAGACTTTAATTTATAATAATGTATAGACAGACACTTAGGACAAGGAGCTTTTCCACTTCCAACGGAAACATTCAATCAAAACCTTGTAATTAAGGGGAAGCACTAAGGTAGATCGCGAAATTCAAATTTTCTTACGTTTTTTGCAATTTGCTGGTCAGTATTAAGTTGTACGTTGATTGAAATATGATTCGCGACCGTAAAAAATATGTATTTACAGAATTATAGTCATTAGAATCCGTAATACAGCTTGTTAAGTTAGTATACTCGTAATCCTAAAATGTCATGAATTCATGAAATAGTCATTCAGTAGGATTACTTGGTCTTAGAGAGTTGTGTTGATGATTTTAATTAATATAATTATGTAAATACATAATTGTTACGGTCGCAAATCATGTTTTAATCAACGTATAACTTAATGCTGACCAGCAAATTGCAAAAAACGTAAAAAAAAAATTGAATTTCGCGGGCTACCCTGGTGCTTTCGCCTTTAACATTCCTAAATGTCTATTACTCACAGTCTCTGATTTCTCATTTGGCAATCGCGTCAAACACGACACAATAAACATTCGGTAACAAAAGACCATAGATTACCTACAGAGCTAACAGAGGTGACGATCAAAACGTTGCCGTCTTCACTTTGTATTCTGAGTCGCACACTCATTATTCCGTTCTCGTTCGGTTTGGTGCATGTTCGTAACTGTAGCGTTCACAGCTTATTGGTTGATTTGCACGAATTTACTCGCCCGAAACGGGCGAATCGATACTCTTAAGGGGCTTACATGACCTAAAGCGCGGTCACTGTCGGACTGCATAGAAAAGAAAGAGAAGCGCGATGATACAACGCTGGTAATTTATTGCAAAATATGAAGCAATTATCTATTAATTAACAAAAATCTATTGTTTGTACTAAAAAATTAGAACACTAGTATTTTAGTATGTTGCTTGTAGAATAATCTGCCAATAAATCAGAATGATTGTATGTATATTAGTATGGTTTTTATTGTAAAAAGAAAGTTTTTAGACGTATCTTCATGATTCTTCACGATCACGGGTGAATCTACTTTGTCTGTAAGCGACTCGCACGAAGTTCATTTATTTGAGGGCGAATCGACAACGCCAGAAATACGTATCAGGCAGTTGGCACAAATTAAGGCTCCTACAAACAGGCGCAACACGCGACATAATCGCGCACGACACAAAGGCACCGCTCGTTGGTGTTGATTTTATCGCGTGTCGCGTCTGTTTGAAGGAGCCTTTATGAATTTTATGCAATAAAGAAAATTACACTTTTCAAACATTTCAGTCCACCTCTGTGTCCTTTTTTCTATACCTTCGGTTTACGACCGCTTACCGGAGGACGTAGCGTTGAAAGGCTTCTCACAAGGTGGACCGATGATCTGGTGAAACCGCAGGAATCCGCTGGTAGCGAAAAGCACAAAACCGGTCGAAGTGGTGATGCTTTGGGGAGGCATAATTATGTCCAGCAGTGGACGTTTTTCAACTGAAATGACGATGATGATGATTATTGAGAAACAAAACTCTTCAGTATGTTAAACTTCTTATGACTTAAACCAGAATCTATTATAACAATGCAAATACAGGAGTACCTACTGAAAGATCCCGCCCTTAAGGCGAAAGCGCCAGGTTAGCCCGCGAAATTCAATTTTTTTTATGTTTTTTGCAATTTGCTGGTCAGTATTAAGTTGTACGTTGTTTAATATATGATTCGGGGCCGTAACAAGTTGTATTACTGAATCTAATGATTATGATTCTGTAAATACATATTTGTTACGGCCGCGAATCATATTTTGATCGACGTACAACTTAATGCTGACCAGCAAATTGCAAAAAACGTAAGAAAATTTGAAATTGGCGGGTTACCTTGGCGCTTCCCCCTTAAACGAACGCACGAAAATTAATATCTTTCAAGTTTTCCTTCAAATATCCAAGTGTTTAACTTTCGACAAAGTTGGGAGCTTGGCAAATATGCGTAGGTACTTGCCCATTTTCTTATTTATACTCCAAGTTCAGCTGCTTATGAAATGTTCAGTTAATTAAGTGCAACAGGATTAGAAGTATTTATTAATGTAAGGGACTTTTGAAGTTTTTGAAAAGGCATAATAGTATCTTAATGAAAGGTTCACAAAAGTTGGGAATCCTTCGCTATAGAATCGAATGACTAAATAGAAAGCAGAAAGTTTTTTACTCTAAAACATACAAAAAAAAAACAACAGTCGAATTGAGAACCTCCTCCTTTTTGAAGTCGGTTAAAAATAAAAACTAAGATCGCTTACATTGGGAATAGAAATATCGTCAACACACTACAAAAAATCATCATACAAAGGGCCTCCTCAACACTTGCAAATTTCTTACAATACCGTACCCGGCAATAACAATAAAATACGCCCGCTTCGATCCGGTTATAAATCAGCCGTGCGGACCGTACCCGAACCATAGCCGGTACCTCCCGGGTAACACGGTGTAGGTCATTTGTATTCCGGTACCGAATCCAAGGCGTTTTGCATCGAACGTGTTAATTCGGTACGAATACCGAATTTGCGAAGGAGTCGGGAGAATCGGATCGGGATCGATTTGCTTTGTAGGGTTAGGAAATTGTTTATTCTGGATTTGATTTTGCTAAAGATGGTGGTTTTGGCAAATTGCTCCTTTGACTGTTCATTTAGAAACCCATATTCTGAAATGGAGATTGGGTCTGTCGGTATAACCTGCACCCAAATTACGTAACACACTATTAATAGGTAGGTAACAATCTGAATCATTTATAATATGGATTTGCAATATCCTTCCAAATTATGTCTGCTCGAAAATGTAAATAATGCAATTAATCTTGTTGAAATGAAAGCCATTTTACATTGTTCTCACATATAAAAACAACAAAAATAATGTACCCAAGATTTTGTAATATCTTGATTTAAAAGAGTGTCCATGGAGTTTCTTGTCCGTTCTTCTCCATAGAGATCTACGTTTTGGAATGGGCAACTAGCTTCATCTTTCTGACTGACAGACTATTTAATTTTGACAATTCAAAAGTTCCTGTACAAGGTTTAATTGAAATAAATGTTTTGAGTTTGAGTTTGAGATTTCTACTGTTAGTGTTTAACGCAATTACCTCTTTCTTTTTTTACGGTTCATCATTAAGGTTTCTGACCATCACAGGATAAAGCTGGCAAGAAAAATCATTAATTTCAAGTCAATTGTCATAGACGAATAAATCTGGAATATTCTGAATTGTTATATTATATCTACCTAAAGTACCCGTCACGAGAAGCTAAACATTTGCACACACAAATTCAGGGGTTCGCAACTTTTGGATCGAATAAAAAAACAAACAGTTTTGTAATGATATTTATTTTTCTGTAGGGATATAACTACGTTAAGACACACATCTAATTACTGTCGACAGACCATTCCGAGTATTCTGCATCTGCATTCTTTATCATTGAAAGCGTCAGCGTGAACTTACTTCAAAATGGCGGCCCAAATGTTTACGTTCCATGAGTCAGACGCGTTCCATCACAAAACATTAGCCGACTGCGCTTTCTATCGCTAAAATATAACCCGACCAAGCGAAATTGCTCGTTAGTTTCGTATTACACGTATGCTACTTTGAGTTGATTGAATTTGGGATTATTTGTTGTTGATTGAATTGTTACTATGTAACCTAGTATAAGTTCTTTATTTACAAAATGTATAGCTTCTCGTAACGGAGACTTTAGATATAATATAACACTTCAGTCTGACCACGGCCACGATGCGCGGTGTATGGATTTGAATTTTGAAGGAAATTTGATGATAATAACAATGAAAAGTATCATCATCAACGGCCCGACTTCACCTACCAATAGGCGTAAACTCCTTTTTTCTTTCCCCGCGCTCCTGTGCCAGCCTCATCCAGGTTTTGCCCGCGATGGCAACAATGTCGTCTGCCTATCTCGCCGTCGGACGACCGACATCTCGTCTTCCAGGCTTTGGACGTCTTATCACTGGACCTTGCCAGGTGTCCTCCTGGTCTGATTTCATTTAAGTTCTATAATACGCTTTTCGATATCGAAGCTCGTACGTCTTCGTATATGTAAAGTACAGTTATACCTATCTGCTATATAGTAGTACATAGTTGGGGTCGGCTTCCAGTCTAACCGGATGCAGCTGAATACCAGTATTTTAGATGGAGTGACTGCCTATCTGACCTCCACAACCCAGTTACTGGGTAATACGATACCCCTTGGTAACACTGGTTGTCAGATTTTCAGGCTTCTGACGACCCGTAACGACTGTCAAAGATCCACGAATGACAGTCAGGACCAACGGCTTAACGTGCTTTCCGAGCTCGAAGGGGTCTTGTTATGTGAAGGTCACCCATCCACGGACCAATCGCGGCAGGTGTAGCTTAACCTGATCGATCGACCCGTGCGGCTGTTATTACTTGGCCACAAGCCCCTAGAATCATATTAAGGCTCCTACAAACAGGCGCGACACGCGATATAATCGCGCGCGACACAAAGGCACCGCTCGTTGCGCGACTTGCGGTGCCTTTGTGTCGCGCCTGTTTGAAGAAGCCTTTATGTTGTTTCCACATACACCGAAGTTTTTTTTATTCACAAAAACACAAATATTACAATTTACAAGCTTATTACACACCAAAGTTATTTTTTACATCAAACACTATGGGTACCTACCTAATTGGATAAAACGACAATCATAAAAAAGCAAATTATATCGACACTATTTTCTCTTTCAAACATCATCATTTGGACCGACAATTCAACAAAATGGCGAATATGAACACAAAATAAGTAGTAAATTATATTTCATAGCTCAATTTGGCACGATACGATATAAATCGATCTCTCGTTCATTCCCGCCATAATTGGAGAAACGATACATTATTTATTTATTTTTACAATATTGAAATTGGTAGAATCGATTATTTAGGGCTAATTAGATTGGAGCCGGAATTTTACATAGGTACTCACTAGGGATGCCTCGATACGCCTTTTTGCCGATACGATACCGATACCGATACTCTTATAAAAATATCGGCGATACCGATACCGATACCGATACGCTTACTGAATTCAAAAAGGAAGGTAGATTAAATAAAACACAATTAATTAATAGTTTTCGTAATCAAAATTAACTTTTATAAGATTTTTATGGAATTATCAATTGTCGAAATTTCAAAGTGATGCCATATAGCACTTTTGTGTTTTGAAGTTGATATCGACTACTATTTATTTTATTTGACTCAAACGACTAGTTATAAATGACATACAATACACAAACAATTACAATATGTAATTCTTAATCTTATTTGCATGGAAAAATACTTCGCGCAACAACATTCATTCAACCTAACGAAATGGGATAGATGTGCGAGTGCGAGGCCAAAGCGGTCGCCTTTACATTACATTTTTAAAGCGCGAAATTTGACTAGTATCGTTGAATCGGCCATAAAAATATCGCCGATACCGATATATCGGCAAACCTGAAGTATCGCCGATATATCGGTATCGGTATCGGATGCATCCCTAGTACTCACTTATTTGGGATTACGCAGTTCAGTTCTTGTTATTATCACGTTAAAATGTTTAAAGGCTCCTGCAAACAGGGACGACGCGCGACGCGAATCGCGCGCGACATAAAGGCACCGCTCGTTGCGCGACTTGTGGTGCCTTGGGTCGCGCGCGATTTTATCGCGTGTCGCGCCTGTTTGTACGAGCCTTAAAGCGTTGGCCCAGCATGTATTTTATTGTCATTAGGTATAAAACATATAATTATTCAGACTCACCAAGGGGTATCGTATTACCCAGTAGCTAGGTTGTGGAGGTCAGATAGGCAGTCGCTTCATGTAAGATACTGGTATTCAGCATCCGCATCATCTGGATCCGGTAAGATTGGAAGTCGACATCAACATAGTTGGGAAAAGGCTTGGCAGATGATGACCTTTTTATGTGGGAGTAAAAAGATATTTGTTATTTTCACGTTAAAACAAAGCACATAATTATAAAGCTCTAATTGATTTCTTTTTAACTTTACGGGCGCTTCACTTATCATAAAAAAATACCAAAATTAAAACAATCACCCATAATGACCTGTCACAAAGAGACAGAACCCCTTAAAAAGAAATGATATAACATTGTTTCCTAAATTGGAACTCAAAAAGAAAAATTCTCATTTTCCCTTTGATAAGACCGGTCATTATATGAACGGCATGGTGCTGTTAAACGTAATGATTTAAGAGCGTTTACGCCGTAGTCATTCATACAAACTTTCAAGCCGTTGTTTTTCGAAATGAATGAACAGATTTTAATGAAAGTTCATACGCATAAAGCAGGATACGAAGATCTAAAAACCTACTTAAGAACGTTTTAATGTAAGCACAACAGCAATTTCACACAATATAGGAGCCTTTAAGGAAAGATTTTTGAAAATCACGACTTTTCTGTGGATTACGGCTCACTCCCTCTCAACGAGAAAAGGTCTGTGTCCTTGCAGTGGGAAGATTATTGGTTGATTACTTTATAGGAGTTAGATTTGAGATAGAGATGGAAATAAGAAATGAAAATCCTATCGGACCCACGGCTTGTATGACTATAAAGTTCGTGAAGAATGTTATCAATTATAATTACTCACAACATTCTCATTAGCTACGCTTACTAAAATATTTGCGTGACCATAAAATAAAACCCACACCTTCACGGTCATTGCTTTATCAGCAATATAATAAAACGACAACCGTATAGCCATTTCGTACAGCTAACACACTTGATAATAATACAACTAAAACACAAAATAAAAAGTAGGTAAAATAAAGATAAGCCAAAAATCACACCCTTTTCAAAACATAAGTGTTGTTCCTATCATCAAAAATAACCGACACATCGGCCGCATTATCCGCACTGTCGGATACGGCTACAAACCACCATTGTACCCAAGCATCGGCCACGCACTATTGTAGCCAAAACGACGCAATGATACCGAAATTGCCTTTTAAATGTTCCGGCACAATACCTTTTCTTTCGCTTGAGCGACAAACTAGGGTGTTGTGAGAAACACTCTGAATGATATCTTGCTGGCTTTTGAGTGATATAGGGTTAGAAAAGTGAGGAGCGGACAAAATGTGTTTATATTTTGAGGGTGTCTTTGAATAGAGGGAGATAAAAAGCTGTGGGGATCAGTGAGTTGATTTTCATGAAGAGTTTTAGTCATGGATATTTTTAGGGTTCGCCTGACCAGATTTGGACTTTACTGGCTTTTCGTAGCGCCTGTCGAGAGGCAAGTAAAGCACATGAATAAAAATGGCTTTTTCTTTTTTTTTGTCAATAGGGGGCTGAATTGGTTGACTACGCAAGATATCATTCAAAAATGACATTTTGAATGCCATATTATAATGAACTTTAACCGTTCTCACTTCATAATATCAAACCAGAAAGCTAATTAATTAATGGTTAAATTACATTTGGGAGTACACAAAACTAGTTTACAAACGTAATCCTGGATATCCGACAAGTTTCAGTGTGGGCCGTGTCCGCGGTGCAGATAATACCCCTCTAGTGTGTTCCTTCCATGTTTCGACATTTATCTGATTTGTAAATATGGTTAATAGTTGAATATGGTCGAGAACGGGATCGAGAAAGTGATTTAGGATATAAAGAACATCACGCCTAGTAATCACCAAACGGTTAGGCAGAGGTACATCTATAATACGGCCCACATTTCACTAGAATAAAATAGAATACTCTTTTCTTTTTCTTTTCTCTTTTTTTCATTTCTTTTCTTTTTTCTTTTCTCTTTCTCGTTCTCTTTTTACTAGTTTGATGAAGTACCATGTGATATGGGGCAAGCTTGCTGCCATCGACCGGGCACCAATCCAGACGGATCCAATGGCTGCTACTGAGAAATTCCTAATAAAAACACCCAATAGCACTTTGCCCGACGTGGGAACCGAACGCAAAACCTCATGGTCAGCAGTAGCGCTTGCGACCAGCGGTGCTATTCTGTAAAAATCTCACCGTGAAAACTTAGGTGAAGTGAGCGTGGAGTGAGCTGTCAATAAAGACAATTTTTTTTTTATTTGAAATGGGTTTGCTCTTGTCTAGGTCAGAGATGACAGAGACAAACTCTACGATGGAGTGAGCTCACCCAGAAGAAGCCTGTTCACTCTTACTTTGAAGAGATTCGGGTTGTATGCAACTATGCACCCGGAAACACAAACGCAGGTAGAGAGTTCCACTCTTTTGCTGTGCGCATTATAAAGGACATTTGAAAACGCTTAGTGCGAATTGGTGGAATAGCAACTAGGTAGAAATGGTAACTTGCAGTGCGTCTGGATGTCCGAAGGTAGAGAAGGGGGCCGGTGGAATGAGGTCGTGGAGTTCTTGGGCACACTCACCGAAGTACAATCTGTAGAAGACCGACAAGCAGGCAACCTTGCGGCGATGAGCCAAGCTGGCAATTCCTAGCAAAATCAAACTCACTTCACCTAAGTTTTCACGGTGAGATTTTTACAGAATCGACCGGCTGTAGACTGACGAGCCTGGTGATTCTATACAGGTGTTTGGTAGGAGGACCGACACAATTTTTTTCAGGGATTTAAAATTTTTACACTAAAGACGGGTGTTAAGGGTGAAAACTAGGATAATATTATCCTAGTTTTCACCCTTAACACCCGTCTTTAGTGTCACGGTAGGTAATTGAGATAATAATATGTTTCTTTCTTAATGTCCCGAAATATCGTCACAACTTTTTTATGTGGTTGTAATAGAGATAATAAATTATTGTAGGTACAATTGGTTCTAAAAAATGACTTGGATGTTTCCAAAGTCGTAAATAAAATTGTGTTAAGGCGAAAGCGCCAAGGTAGCCCGCGAAATTCAATTTTTTTTAGGTTTTTTGGCATTTGCTGGTCAGTATTAAGTTGTACGTTGATTAATATATGAATCGCGGCCGTAAGAAATATGTGTTTATAGAATTATAATCATTAAAGTCATCAACACAACTGTCTAAGACCACGTAAGTCCCAAGAATAACTGTTTCATGAAATCATCATTCTTTGGACTTACGTGGTCTTAGAGACCAGCAAATTGCAAAAAACGTAAGAAAATTTGGATTTCGCGGGCTACCTTAGCGCTTTCCCCTTAAGGAACGAAAACTTTCAATTTAAAAATGCATAATAGAAATGAAAAATAAAACAATATTGTTCTACAAATGACATCCCCAAACCCTCAAAAAATTGTGTCGGTCCTTCTACCAAACACCCTATACCTATATATAAAATTCAAAGTCCTGACTGACTGATATATCAACGCACAGCCTAAGCCGCTGGTCCTAAAGTAATGAAATTCGGAGGTTGTGTACTTTGTGAAGAGTAGGTATCCACAGGAGAAAGGGTTTTTTGAAATTCCACCCCTAAGAGTGTGAATAGAGGGAGGGTAGAATTTCACGCGGACGAAGTCGCGGGCAGAAGCTAGTACAATATACAGAAATACCTACAAGTCGGTGAAGAAATTACTTCAACGAGTTTCTTGAGTCGAATTGTTTGAATAGGTACTTACTGAATAAGAATATGCAGAGGGAGACCATTTAAAAAAAAACCTGTCAGTAAGCTAAATCATTCTTGAATATCTAAATCAATGAACAAATCTATAATATATAAGAGTTCATCATAATTATACTTCATTCGCGATTTATTTGCCAAAAATGTAAACAAATATGTGTTTATGGAAAAATAACTTTAGATCCTACACATTAAAGTTCAGTTTACGCTACAACTTCAAACATTTTTATAACTTTTTCAATAGTGCTAGTCACTCTGAAATCAACTAAATTACCATTAAAATAAAGTTGATATTTGTTTAACTTGAATTAATATTAATTTGAAACATGTATAAATAGACTTCACCAACGAAAAGATACTTTAATTTTATCATAATTTAAAGATTGACACCTAAAACATGGAACTTTTCCACTTCCAACGGAAACATTCAATCAAAACCTTGTAATTAAACACTCCTAAATGTCTATTACTCGCAGTCTCTGATATCTCATTTGGCTTTTTGGCTCAATTTGAAACATAAGTTTGAAAAGACTTTAGTTTTGTAAATTCTTAGATCTTTTGTGATTTTTATCTTCGTTCTCTTTTTCCTTGGCATATTAAATCCTGACAAATCCTGATTAATTCCTGTCTTCTGTATCTTTAAGCCCTGATTAATTGCTGCTGGTACACCCAGGATAACTAATGTAAAGGTTTCCAGACGTCACCCACGCTGTAATAAATGCTGAAATTAAATGCATGGTCGGTTGTCACTATTGCTTCCCTCTAATGATTTTATTTTCCTCAAACTGTTTGTTATAACAACTTATTTACAAGAAAAAAAAACAACCGACTTCCAAAAAAAACACTACAAAGTGAAAAATAACTTTAATTTCGGAAGTCGGTGTCCTTGGGTTCGCATTTTCGTTGTTTGCCACCGACTTCCGCGAGTGATTTTTGACTTTTAAAAAAAGAATTTTCGGAATCGATTTAAAGATAAAGATAAAAAAAAATAAAAAGATAAAAAAAAACAACATACAGTCGAATTGAGAACCTCCTCCTTTTTGAAGTCAGTTAGGTTTTTGGAACTTGGGAAAACATCCCGATTTCTTTTTCATTATATTAGCTAAGTTTATATACTCGTACATAACTCCCGCCTCCTTCCCAGAAACAGGTAAGCAGAAACCGACCAGACACAGAACGCCTCCTGCTACAATCCTTACATAGGTACTGTGGGGGGTGCCGATGGGAGCCTCACAATATAATTGAAAATAGCTTCGACTTGAATAAAATATATTTACGACTTTACATTATCACATTATTTTTAGCACTTCCTACCTAAACAAAAAAAAACATATAAGAATATTTGACACTTTTTTTTACGATGGGAAGTCATCAAATGACCCCTCCCGCTCTGGGTGAAGCGGAAGGGAGTGTCAGACTCTTACTGACTAAAACCCACCCGTGTTCCTTCCTTAGCCCTTTATGTTCCGGGCCAGCGGTAACCCTTTCGGACAATCCCGCGGACGCGGCAGGCTTCGGCCCTGAAATGTTGGGGGTTCAAGGGTCGTTAGAATCAGACAACCAGCTTGATAGAATGTACTTTAATGAATATATCTAGTGAATCTATGTTACAATGCGCATTGAAGTAAACTGCTTACTTAGCTTAAAATGATACTTATATTCTAAAGGAGTGTACTTACTACGTTATGCATTATTAAGGACCATACATACACTTCACCTCCTAGGGCGAGGGAAAAAAAAAATCAAAAACATGTGATTTTTTTTTCACGTTTCCAAAATAACTCTATATTATAGTAAAGTCTAATGTTAATATACTTGTCTACCCAACAAACTATAAAATTATATTACTTACGTCTAACATTGCAATGTTACTAAAGATCTAAATTAACAATAATCTTATTTTTACGAGTACTGTTACTTAAGCAATACAACCCATTTATTATTGAGAATACGGTCTTGTCCTATTTTTATGAACTAGTTCTATCTTATTATTTTTATATATCCTAACATTACAACCTAAATCTTCTATAACTCTAAAAGGACCTTCAAAAATAGCATCTAGTTTACGTCCTGTTTCATTCTTTAACAAAATTAGGTCATTTTCCTGATATATAATAGGATTCATTGACTTATCGTACAATTCCTTGCGTTTGTATTTATTACACAGTAAATTATTTTTTGCGTCGGCATGGGCTAACTGTAAACGATATTTCAACTGCAATGGATAATTATCACTATTATACAATGGTTCCACTGATTCAGTAATTCTACTCGGAATTCGACAAAGTTTACCAAAAACAAGTTCGTAAGGCGTGTAATTTGTTTCGGAATGAACTGTATTGTTGAAACTAAAACACCAATACGGTAGCCAATAGCTCCATGTATCTGTATGGTTTTCACACTGGATCCGTAAAAATGCACCCAACGCTTTGTGAGTATTTTCAAGTGCTCCTATAGATTGGTGATGGTAGGCAGTTGAGGATATTTTTTCGATATCAAGAAGTTTACATACCTGTTCCATAGTTGTGGAGATAAACTCAGTTCCTCTGTCTGTTGCTATTATTTCAGGAATTCCAAATATTAAAATAAAATGTCTTACGAATGCGTTAGCTATGGACACGGTTTCTTTATTTTTTAAGGGAATTGCTTGAACAAATTTAGATAATTCACACTGAATAGTCAATATATAACAGTTTCCCTCTTGGTCTCTATCCAAAGGACCGACTACATCTAAGTATATTTTTTGAAAAGCCGAGGACGCTGTAGTGGTAATTACCATTGGTTCTTTTATGTAACGGCTATACTTTGACTTCTGACACTTAGTACACTTTTTTACAAATGTTTGTACGTCCTTTTCTATACTCGGCCAATAATATCTCTTCTTTATAGTATTTACCATTCTGCGCACTCCAGCATGACCACTGGATGGCAGTAAATGAAAGTCATTTATAATTATAATTTTTTCTTTGTCATCAGTTATTCTTTTTACTCCTCTTAAAATACATATCCGTGGTCCGGACCAATTTTCTAACTTTGATATCTCTTCACAAACGTTCTTTATAAAATCTATATTATCTTTATTTTTAATGATGCATACTTCTTCAATATCTAACTTTTTACAAAACAAACTTAATTTCTGCACAAATTCGGCTCGCGTGAAATGTGCCTTGAAATCAAGATTGATGTAAATAATCTTTGTTTTTTCAATAAATATAAAACATTCACTAACATCAGTTATCATACCATCGTTTCTCAATTTATTTAATTCGCTACCTTCAATAAAACTCATTTCGACTGAGTCGCGCGGTTTTCTTAATATATCCACAACCCTTGGTTGGCCAGACCAATAGTCAGGAGATTTATTAAGATCCGCCTTCTCTTCGTCATTCTTATTTTTATTTAACTCCTCATCAATCTTTCGCTTTTGTGCCCTAGTCATCACAGCAACCACTTGTGCTTGCATATCTTTTAGTTCGTCTGATGTTACACATATTCTAGACAAAGCATCTGCAACAACATTTTCTTTTCCTCGTACATAAATTATTTCAAACTTATATTCTTCCAAAGTTAAACGGAATTTAAGAAGTCTACTCGAAGGATCTCTCATGTTAAAAAGATAAACTAAAGGTTTGTGATCAGTCATTATTGTGAATTCTCTACCATATAAGTACGGTCTAAAATATTTTACAGACCAAACTATTGCTAAAAGTTCTTTCTGTATTGTAGGGTAATTCTTTTCCGCTTTATTCAAAGGTCTACTTGCATACGCTATCGGTCTGAGATCTTTATTGCACAGCACAGCACCAACTGCAGTGTCTGATGCATCTGTTTGTAATAAAAATTCATTATTTTCTGTAAAATCAGGATATTGCAATATAGGTGACGAAATTAATGCTTCTTTTAGGTACTCAAAGGCATTTTTACAAGTATCTGTCCAAATGAAAGGTTCATTTTTTCTACATAATTTATTTAACGGCATAGCTATGTCTGAAAAACCTTTTATAAATTTACGGTAGTAGTTGCAAAAAGCTACGAAACGTTTAACTTCATCTGCTGTTTTGGGTGTAGGGTAATTTATCAATACTTTTGTCTTTTCGGGATCTGGTAAAACACCTTTCTCTGAAACGACATGACCTAGATACAGTATTTCTTTCTTAAGAAATTCGCATTTTTGAGGATTTAATTTTAAATTGACTTTCCTTAGTCTTTCCATTATATTTATTAAGTTTTGATTATGAATTTGCAAGTTTCTACCAAATACAATAAGATCATCCTGATATACTAAACATTTATCGTAAGTCAAACCAGACATTGCTACAGACATCATGCGACTAAATGCACTTGGACTTATCTTGAGACCCATAGGTAAGCGTTTCATTTGATACTGACCTGTATTGGTAGTAAAAGCAGTTAATTTTCGACTTTTAGGTTCTAAACTCACTTGATAGTAACCTTGTTGAAGGTCAAGGTGAGTGAAATATACAGCTCCAGAAAGAGAATCTAAAATTTCATTGATGTTAGGTAAAGGGAACTTATCGTCACATACCGTCTCATTTAATTTTCTGTAGTCTACAACTAATCGCCATTTCTTATCAGTTCCTTCTTTACTCTTTTTCGGTACTAATAAGATAGGACTTGACCATTCACTGTTGGATTCTTCTATGATATCATCGTTTATCATTTTATCAATCTGTTTTGTTATCTCTGGTTTTAACGCTTGAGGTAACCTGTATGGCTTGACATATACTGGAGTAGAATTTTGTTTTACTGTAATAGATTGCTCATAAATATTTGTAGTGGTTAATTTATCTCCATCTATGTAAAAAATATCTGAATATTTTGCGCAAATCGCTTCAATGGACCTTCTCTCTTCTTCATTTAAATAATCTAATTTAAGTTCTGATAGTAGTGTTTTTACCCTAGAAACGTCTTTAGTAGTATTACTGAATTGACAAATATTATAATCGCTCAAGGTTTGCAAAGTCGGTGTAAAATTTGGTAAATGTATCTCGTTCTCTGTAACGTTTAGTATCTTTATAGGAATCCTGTTGTTTTTTACTGTGGCTATCGTATTTGCTAGATACACATCCTTCGCTAACTCACGTCCACAGACAATAACATTATCATTTTGATTTTTATCTACGTGTATGAAATGAATTGACTCAGAACGAGCTGGTACAATCAGGTTGTTACTTCTCCTAATACGTTCATCTACGATGTTAAAATAATATTCTTTGCCATTAAAATGCAATGTTAAAATATTAGTACTTAAGTTAATGTTTGCTTGATACTTATTCAAAAAATCTAAACCTATTATTCCGTCTGCTTTTAATGGTAACGACTCAAAAATTATAAACGAATGCTGAAATGTTTCATTATTATATTTTAAATTTAAATCCACTAAGCCTTGAGAACGCCTTTGTCCACCGATTCCATTTATCAATGTTTCATCTTTTCTCACATGAACATTTCTTGGTAATGCTTCACTTTTTATTATTGATAGAGAAGCGCCTGTGTCAACGAGCCAATAATATTTAATGTTATTAACGAAAAAAGCTACATATTTCGCATTACTTAAATTTGATAAAAGGCAATGTTTAAGAACGAAAAAACTGGTTTTCTGATTCTTTTTTATCTATATTGTCGCTTGTGCTTGGTTTATTGCCATCTTTTTGTTCCGCTAGACAAACATCTCGGTTTTTATTTCTAAAATATCTTGAACCCCTAATATTTGATTGACCTCTGTTATTGTTTATTGATATACGATTGTTATACCTATTTCCATTATTACCTCTGTAATTACCACGCCATGTTTGTCTCTGATTATTGTAATATCCATAGTGACCACGGTTGTAACTATTTATATATTGACCACGACTATTATTGAAATGACGATGACCTTGTCGTCGCGAATTATTAAAACCTCGTCCATATCTAAATGCATGCAAGACATTACCTGCTGATGACTGGCATGTTGTATCTTCATCTTTGGCAGCTTGTATTGCATCTTTCAGGCTGCTATAGTTCCTGGCGGAGACGATGGTGCCCAATTTTGAACTGCGTAGTCCTTCTGTAAACCGTTTTATGGCAAGTTTTTCATTCAATGGTTTTAAAACTTCGAACGCGGTAGTGTTACCATCAGACTGAGATATAGTAAGTTCAGTGAACAGCTTTTCTATTTCTGTGCCATACTCCTCGATACTATTTGAACCCTGTTGTATGTTTTGCAAACGAGTCTGTAGAGCTGTAAAGGATTTACGGGTCACTAGATGGCATCTCATATCTTTAATTAAGTCTGGAATGGTTTTATAATTTCTTGTAATGCGTAACTTTGCATTTTCGGATAATCTGCTTTTAAGGACAAATGTAATAAGTAGTGTCTTACCTTTGTCATCCAGCATATCTCCGTACATCTCGATCGAATCTATCAAGCGTTTAGTAGTCCCCTCATTACCGTCCATTGCTGGAAGCAAACTACACGCCACTTTAAGGTCAAACTCCATTTTTCTAGAATCTATTTTAGGGATAGAACATAAAACATTAATTTCCTCAAATATTATCCTAATTTTATGATAAATATCTAATGCCGGTGTAACTAACTTCGCATCCTTGCCTTTTTCTATTAATAATAATATTTTCTCACATTCGCTAAAAATATTTTTTGCCTCTCCTAACTTCGTTTCAATAACTTGGCCTTTATACCTAGATTGTCCCTTCTTAATCAAGTATTTTCTAATATCTACCAGATCATTATATTTTTCTAACAATATTTTTATCATAATAAAATGCTTATTACTAGATATCAGGTCACTTATTTCCTAATGGAAAAACAAAAGTTTCATATTAACACAATTATTGCGAAACGGCACTCAAGAATTTCACACGTTGCAGGTTTAACATCGCGGTATCATATTCGCTGAGTCTTCGCGCACTGTTTTATGTCCTTTATATTTTTGCGTTATAAAACTAATTGTTAGTCTGAATGAAAATCACTGATTTATTTTAGAATTAACTTGAATCTGATGTTGATGCTTGATTAATTAACGGGTGTACCTTCCACTCGTCCTCGTAGGGATGCCCTTATGCGCTGAATTGAGTCCGATTTCTTCTTGAATCCATTGGCGATGGCAGCTTCGGTAGTACTTCAGGATAAAGTATATTACCAGTAGAGATACGACGGCAAGAATGATGATAGTGACCGTGCTCAGCCGCTCCATGTGCCCTCCGATGTCCTTGAGAATTGCGTCATTGTTTCCACCAGCCGCGTTTTGATTGACGAATACCTCATCTTTTTCTACTTTTGAGTTACACATTTTGAAAATCGCTCAACGAAAACTTTGCTTAATCTGCCCCTTGGCAGACCCTAAGGCAGGGTCGCCATGAAATGTTGGGGGTTCAAGGGTCGTTAGAATCAGACAACCAGCTTGATAGAATGTACTTTAATGAATATATCTAGTGAATCTATGTTACAATGCGCATTGAAGTAAACTGCTTACTTAGCTTAAAATGATACTTATATTCTAAAGGAGTGTACTTACTACGTTATGCATTATTAAGGACCATACATACACTTCAGCCCTGACGGACCCCTTCGGATAATGCTGACATCTCTTTGAGGCGCGCGTGGAACACGTACGCGTATATTTGACACTTGCTTGAACGTTCGTATGGCACACACCGGCAATTATAATCAGCCTGTACTGCTAAAGGTACGGCTACACAGATAGTCTCTACAGTACCTATTCCTTTTGCCTCGTTCATAAATCTGGTCATACACGCACGCTTGTTGAGAATACTGTTTGTTGTTAGTTGTAAGTTTCATCATAATCAGCCTATAATTTTCCCTCTGCTGGGACACAGGCCTCCTCTCAGTGAGAAGGCACCTACACATAAAACCTCCTGAAATAAATTCTCCCAATGATGGTGACAACCGCGACAAAACACGTTGCGTAGTTTAAAACAACGCTGTCGCACGAAAGACGACTTTTATTTATAAATAAATCAACTCCTCCAAAACGAATTTCGGCCATGGCAACCAATCTGTTGAGACAAGCCATCGGTGCGGGAGATATTATAGTGCATAAGTCTGTGCGCCATCACAGGTGCATTCTCTCTTCCCTCACTCTCATAGTGCGACGGGACGGCAATCCGACACAACCGGAGAGAGATCAGGCGCAGGATCGACGGCGACACGTGCGCACCGAGGCACGGGGGTATCACACGGCTAACTTCGAAACTCCAAGCTGTTACTAAGAAATTCCCAATGGAAATACCCAATAACACTGTCGGACCCGGGAATCCAACCCACGCTCAGCAGTTGCGCTTGCGACCACGAGATCAACGGGGCAGCCAAACTTTAACTTATAATATGTATAGATCATCATCTGCCTAGCCTTTTCCCAACTATGTTAGGGTCGGCTTCCAGTCTAACCGGATGCAGCTGAATACTAGTATTTTACATGGAGCGACTGCCTACCTGACCTCCACAACAGAGTTACTGGACTTACTGGGTATTACGATACAACTTGATAAGACTCGTTGTCAGACTTTCGGACTTCTGACGACCCGTAACGACTGTCAAAGGTCCAGAAATGACAGCCGGGACCAACAGCTTAACGTGCTTTCCGAGCCACGCAGTGGTCTTGGTATGTAAAGATGGTCACCCATCCACAGACCAACCGCGGCAAGCGCTGCTTAACCTGATCGATCGATCCGTGCGTCTGTTATTTCTTAGCCACAAGCCCCTCCCTAATATGTATAGACATAAATAAGAAAAAAATTATCAGAGCTCCCGGGAAACACGCAGAAGACTGTATCGGATGTCAAAAAAAAAACTGTAGCCAAAAACTTCTAAGAAAGCCTATAAAAATATCTGATGTTGACATTAATACCTAACCAATCAATCAAGTTAACTTAAAATTAATTAAGATAAACAATTTCCT
Source organism: Luperina nickerlii (assembly GCA_963855955.1). Classification (NCBI taxonomy): domain Eukaryota; kingdom Metazoa; phylum Arthropoda; class Insecta; order Lepidoptera; family Noctuidae; genus Luperina; species Luperina nickerlii. Next base: position 4,499,985 of record OY979684.1, on the reverse strand, counting down.
TCGTAACAAATAATCATGAAACGAATTGCGTAGTTTGCCCCAAAAATAACAACTTGGGAAGTTGATATTTTCGGAGAAAACCTCCGTTCGACCCTCCAAATAACGAAACCAATTTATTTCGTTAACCTCAAAAAAACCGTTAACTTTCGATTAACGATAAACATTCTGAATTTTATTCCCCACATTTTCGCCGTAAAATATTATTTTTAAGGTTCCGTATTAAAAGGGTGCCGGGACAACGGGGCACTATTAACTACTAAGTCTCCGCTGTCTGTCCGGCCGTCCGTCTGTCACAGGGCTGTATCTTTTGAACCGTAATAATAGGTGGACACTTGACATTTTCATAGAGTGTGTACTATGTACAGTCTGCCAGCACATCAAGCTACTACAATCCGTCAAATTTCTTTAATAGATTTTCAACTTTATCGCTAAAGCATAAGGTTCAAAGTTGATGAAATAAAATAAAGCAAAAAAAATTAAAGGTCACTGCTGTTGCCACTGGGGCACCACTGCTCCGTTAAAGAAATCATCATCATCATCATTTCAGCCGAAAGACGTCCACTGCTGGACATAGGCCTCCCCCAAGCACCTCCACTTCGAACGGTTCTATGCTTCTCGCATCCAACGGGTTCCTGCAGCCTTCACAACGTCGTCGGACCACCTAAGGAGCCTATGTTAAAGAAATATTGTAGTGTTAAATATTGTACGGTGATACGGAACCCTTCGTGTGCGGGTCCGACTCGCAGTTAGCCGTTTTTATGTTCCCGCAATTTGTTCAGCCCCTTGTTCTAGTAACACCGTAAGGTGTGGAAAACTGTTACGACTCAATTTGCTTCGTAATCTCGCGAAAAAAGTAATTTTCAGAATAAACTACCGTTAGAGTTGCGACGAGGTTGCCAAAACTCGGTTTTAAAATGTCGTATGTCCCACAGGAGCTCGATTTTGCGATGCGCTTGGAATTGCAAAGTTGGTTTAAGAATATTGAAAAAAAAAATGTGCTAAAATGAACTGAAACTTTGAAAAGTTTTTAGGGAAAAAGATTTTTTTTTATCGTGCAAATAAATGATATCTACTACTTAAATTTTGCTCTTTGATTATTTCACTTCCTTTTTATATACTTATACATATTATTATTTTAATACTGTTCGGTATTAAAATTATGTAAACACTATAAAATAAATGTTCCTCATTATCAAAAATTAAATTTACCATATTTTCGACTTCTAACTTGTCTATTTTTAGTGACCAACCTGGCTACGTATTACAAAAAATCTTTTATCTCCTGATTAACATCTTTCAGCCCTACCGTCATCATAATATAATAAAACGTTAAGCACCATTTCTTACAAAACTCACTCAATTTTAACTACACATGGTGAAGCCGACCTCAAAACCCTTGAACCGTTACGAATGTTTAACTAAGATGGCGGACGATTACGCTAAACTACAGTTAGAGAATTATTTGGGACCTCATTAAGATGAAACATGGTTGTTTGTAAGGAATGAGATTGTAGGATCTATTTTCTGGAATAATGTGCTAGTTGAGAAGTTATTTATAAAAGTTAGGGCTTATAGCCATAGTTATAAGGTCTTTGAGAGATAAAAACTTTTCCTGAAAATAGGTATCTACGTATTTAATGTCGTATTTGTAATAAGTTAACTTTCGTACACGATTACCTACCTTTGATCTCGAACAGCTGAATTTATAAGCTCGCTTTAAAAGTCAAAGTGCGGCCGGCATGCGTTTCAAAATTTCTTTTGTGTTAATATTGTGTAACTTGGGTCAAATAAATTTATTTTCTTTCTTTCTTTAATAAGTTAAGAAAGAAAGGAAATAAATAAAAATAAAGACTTCATATATTATTGTAATTGATTACAGCCCAAATGTAACTCTTTTGTGTCTTCTGCCTTCAAATAAACGAGAGGCAATGACCTTTAAACTTCCGTAAAAAGTAAAAGTTTTTATTTGTTAATCATAGGTGCAAACATGGGAGTTTGCCGTTAACGGCGTACAAATATCAAATACGACGGTAGGCATACGAAATTACAATATAATAACAAGATTTTTTTGTTAAAATTAACCGATGGAATGCCGTCATTACAGAAACAATTAAAAAGCCATTGTGTCTCGCGTGGAACTACATTCGGGCGGATACGAAGGGTGAAAGGGCGAGCTTTTCATAATAACTGTTACCTTTACCTTTAGTTTTCGTGCTGGTTGGCGAGCTAATATCCAAATAGTCGTACCTGTAAAAAAGAAAACAACTGTTATTATTTAAAGACTTAATGTTTCTATTCCGTTATGTAAACTATTTGAATAAAGGCTCCGACAAACAGACGCGAAACGCGATATAATCACGCGCGACATAAAGGCACCGCTCGTTGCGCGACTTGCAGTGCCTTTGTGTGGCGTGTCGTGTCGCGCCTCTTTGAAGGAGCTTTAACAGTCCATTACAAGGCAGATTTTATACCTATAACTTTTTTTTTTAAATAAAATCCTGGAAATATTAAAAATACCTAGAATTGAATTTATAACACAGCATGTTCAGCCCATAATGTTCTAACCGCTGGGACACAGGCTTACTCTCTGTGAGGAGTGGTCATAAAGGACAATGCCAGATCCCACCCCAGCCATTTATATAAAACCAGTAGCGTCTCGTAGTTTTATCCGCATAAGTGTCGATCTCGTGGGAATATCGGAATAAAAATTACCCTATGTCCTTCCCCGGTATGCAATCTATCTCTCTGCTAAATTTTATCGAAATCCGTTCAATGGTTTAGGCGTGAAAAGGTAACACACAGAAAGAGAGACAGAGTTACTTTCGAATTTTTAATATTAGTATGGATGTAAATTAATGAAAATATAATTAATACGTAATGCATATTGCTTAATTGTACAGACGCCAGCACATCAAGCTACCCGAAAATGTTAAATTTTCGCAATCAACTTTGAACCTTATTCTTTAGCGATAAAGTTGAAAATCTATTAAAGAAATTTGACAGATTGTAGTAGCTTGATGTGCTGGCGTCTGTACATGACTTTTATTGACTGGGGCAACGTTCTATGGAGCTTCTGACATTGTCCTTTATATCATGAGAACATTATCTGATGAGCCTTTCCCAAACTATGTTGGGGTCAGCTTCAAGTCTAATTAGATGCTGAGTACCAGTATTTTAAATTGAGCGACTGCCTATCAAACCCCCAGCACAACCCAGTTACTGGGTAGTATTTCAAGTCTGAGCGGCGGTAGCCTGGGCGGTTGGTTCGTGGATAGATGACCGTCTTTACATATGTAGCGGTATCTACAACGCCACATGCAAACAACGCGTCATACTGACGTCACGCAAATCCTGCATCGCGCAAGCAGAGTTTACCGCGCAACTAGCATAGATACAACGGCCCGACATGAATCTACGGGCAGTTGCCCGCCAGACACAACACCCGTCTGGTCGGAGGATCCTCCCTTTTCTATAGAGTATGACTGAACTTTACACCCTGTACCTCATACCTCTATACATACAACGGTCTCTCCGTGCCTCGGTAAGCACTTTAAGCTTTTGGTTCGTTCCTAGATCATTGACGGTCGTTACGTGTAGCCAGAAGCCCAAAAGTTTGATAACCAGGCGTAGTCTTATCGTGTTACCCAGTAACTGGGTTGTGGAGGTCAGATAGGCAGTCACTCCACGTAAAATACTAGTTTTCAGCTGCATCAGGTTAGACTGGAAGCCTACCACACCATAGTTGGGAAAAGGCTAGGCACATTGATTTGATGACAGTTTAATCAATATTCATTCTATATTGTAGTATCATCCAAGAATACGTGCCTTATGCAGACGAGTGACAGCTCTATAAATCTCTCATCTCTGTCTCACATTACCTGCTAGTGAAAGAGACCAACATTTTAGATTAAACAAAAATTTTTGCCTGCATACCTGTTGCATATATGTTGCAACAATACCTATTCTTCTAAGCTTTAGCTCGAGTCTCTATTAACGTTTCAGGCAATTTCAGGCCGAGACATAATTAGACTGTTTGTCTGTTTGTGCGTTATTAACTACATAACGGCGGGCCGCAGTGGCGCGTACTTTAGAACAATGGCGTTGCGAGAAAGCGCTTTATTTTATTGTTTTGGTTTGAACAGCTGTGGTTTTAATTGATTAATTTAATCGCTAACAAAGCAGCTGTGGTGGCGCAGTGGTAACGGCCCCGACTTACGAGCTGTAGATCGTGGGTTCGAACCCAGGTAGGTGCTTTACTTTGTGTAAATCACTACATCATCACTGCTCTCAAAACGGTAAAGGAAAACATCGTGAGGAAACCGGCATGTCCTAGAACCAAAAATTCGAAGACATGTGACACTTACCAACCCGCACAGGGCCCGCGTGGTGGATTACGGCCTAGTCCATCTCACAGAAAGGAGGCCTAGGTCGCAGCAAGGAGAACATTACAGGATGCAGTAACGTTCTGGTTTCACTATGAACACGAAGCATACCTACGTATAGGGTTATTAGGGTCAGCTTGGCGATTTTCCTTTTTTGTATAGTGAAACTTCTTTAGGCGCATTGAACATTTTTTGAGATGGGAAAAAATCATTCAAAAATACCCGCTTCGGATGTGTTCGGCTGTCCTCGGGATGTAAGCGGTTTTAATGTATATCCGATATGTGAGTGAGCGATGGCAAAGTATTTTGTTTGTTTTTTTTTTCACTTCTTTCGGCACTCCCGGAGTGCCACTGTTTTATTTTTTTTATTGCTGAATGGGCCCGCTTCTGACTTCGATCACGTCTGATGGAAAGCGATGGATGAGGTCTATGATGGAACGAGCGTGCCCAGAAGATGCCTAAGGCACTGGAACTCCCACGCATCGACGAAACACAGCAGGCTACTTAACGCCTGACTCCGGTTGGAGAGTGGTCGCAAACCAGGCGGGCGTTAGCCCTACCACCGCGCCGCAAAGGAAGAATTGGCCAGTCAAATAAGGTGTTGGATGTGACTGTCCAGAATGCGCCGAGCGCTCGGTTCAGTTGAGTAACTGGCGGAACAAACTGCGCTACACGAGGAGACTTATTCATGCATCCCACAATTTCAATGCATGATTCATTAGGATAGAATATTCTTTAATATGTACACCATTAATACATTCATTGATTTCTCGTTAAAATAATAACCTGTCGGTAAAGTAGCAGGCCCGACTACCCAGTGTTCATAAAGGTATCGCCACACAAGTAGACTATATAAATACATCCCGAAATACACGTTTGTGAATACAGAAACTGGACTTCACTCCACTCCCCTTTCACGGCATTTTCATCAAGCCATCCGCAGCAAAATATTTACAACACAGTACCATTCCGTACACTTCGTATCCCAAAAAGGGGACCGCTATAATAAAACTACCTACCTACACGGAAGCCAACGAAAGGTCTGATTTACTACGTAGAGCGGCCGTACCCGTGTGATTTAATATGTATGTAGTAGAGTTGTGTCGCGATAGAGATACGGCTTATGAATAACTGAAGTTGAAAACTGTGGCTAGTTCTAGATGTTTATTATGCTGGGTCATTTTATATACTGTGTGTATAGTTTTGGAAACAGTGACATTATCATACTAATATTATAAAGGCGAAAGTTTGTGAGCGGATGAGTGTGTATGTGTATGTGTATGTTTGTTACTTCTTCACGCTCAAAGGGCTGCACCAATTTGGATAAAATTTTGTATGGAGATTGCTGACACCCTGGATTAACATATAGGCTACTTTTTATCCCGATATTCCTACGGAATCGACATTTACGCGGGTGAAACCGCGAGGCGCAGCTAGTGATAAATAACTTTAATTTCGGTAGTTGGTGTCAAAAAAACGAAAATGCGGAACCAACCACACCGACTTTATAGTGTTTCTTTTTTTGAAGTAGGTTGTTTTTTTTGTATTTTTTTTTTATTTTTCACTTTTTATTTATACCTACCCCACAAAATTCAATTAACACTAGTGCATTGAAGAATTGAATACACCAACTAGAAGAATCATCAAAATTCGCATAAAAATGCCGGAGATGCAATACATTTATTCATATAACTTCGTACATGAAAATAATTAACCTAATGTATTATATACTTAAACCTTCCTAAAAGTATGTAGATCACATTAATGAAAGAATTATCGAAATTGGTTCATTATTTTTTGAGAAAACCGCGGACACATAATATGCGTACATACATACGGGTCGAATAGAGAACCTCCTTTTTTGAAATCGGTTAAAAATAAATAAACATGGCTCTGCCTCATTGACAATATGGACACAAAAATCAAGAAAACTATGTCAAGTAGTACTTAAATGCGGATATGTACGTATAAAGATGTGGGAGAATGTGGTCGAAACTCCCAATTTTGTCCTCACGTTTTTTCTAAATATAAAATTAATAATCTTTCAAAAAACAATCCCTGTACTAATTACTCATGTTTGCAAACTAATAAATGTTTTGGCTTTGATTTTTCAACATAATAATAATTTAAGTTTTTCTGTAGCTAATTTCAACCCAATATATTTTTAACTTTTCAATCAAACGAAAGACAGAGATTAAAACAAAAGACGAACTAGCAGGGGATCGAGGAGGGAGGGTGGAGGGGGGGGGTTCAGGGGATCATACTGGAATAAATCGAAAAATCAATCGCTGACAGAATATCACTTTCTACAGGCTTTAACTATTTTTAAACGAAGTTTGTTGTTCGTTACTAAAAACCCCGCCCAGTGCGAGTCGGACCCGCACCCGCAAAGTTTCCGTACCACAAGGCAAAAACGCTGAAATATTTTGAAATACAGCCCGCTGACAGATAGACGGACGGACAGCCGAGCCTAAGAAATTGGGTTTCGTTTGCACCCGTTGAGTACGGAACCCTTAAAAAGACGGTCAGCGGGATTGTCCGAAAGGGTTACCGCTGGCCCGGAACAAAAAGGGCTAAGGAAGGAACACGGGTGGGTTTTAGTCAGTAAGATTCTAACACTCCCTTCCGCTCCACCCAGAGCGGGAGGGGGGGTCATTTGATGATTTACTAGCCAGAAAAAAAAAACCAGTAGTTGTTGACCCAAAAAATTCGAAGACGTACCATCTACCAAGATGGCACATGATTGTCTTCGATTTTTTTCGCGGGCCCAGTGCGTGTTGGTACCCATACTGGGCCCGCGTGGTAGATTACGGCCCACTCCCTCTCAATGAGAGGAGGTTCGTATCCCAACAGTGGAAACATTATAGATTGATTATTCTAAGAAGAGATAACGTGTGTGTTTATTTTAAATAAATAAATAACAATGAGAAATGAATTATGAAATAATATGTCAATTTAGAGCATTAAGAGGCGTGAGTTGGACAAGCTGACGTAGCAATGTGCCGACCATAATTAGCTGTCAAAATAAAATAATAAAAACTCTAAAAAAGACATATTCTTGTCTACCATTTGGAAAACTGCAGCATTTTCAAGAGCACATTTTACTCTCAAGATAATAATTTACTCACACCACCATGCGTAGAATATTTTTCCTCACAAAAGCTTCTAGATTTTACTTGACACAATTTATGAAAATCTCGACTCAATCTTCTGCTAGATTTACTTTGAAAAATGTATGTCTTACAGTTATGAAGAAAGTTTATTAAATATGTAAAAATAAATTTTCGAGCTCTGGTGACCCAGTGGTAACGGCCGCGACTTACAAGTTGTAGGTCGTAGGTTCGAACCCAGACAGACGTTTACAGTAATTATTTTTATTCTTTGTATAAAATACAAAAACAGGTAAAGGTCGATGTGCAATATTTATCGCCGGGTACTGTAACTTTGTGTAAATTATTTTATTACCACTGCTCTGTAAACGGTGAAAGAAAACATCGTGAGGAAACCGGCATTTCCTAGAACTACCATCTCGCATTTGGCCTGCGTGGTGGAAACCAGCCCACTTCTTCTAACCGAGAGGAGGCCTGAGTCCCAGCAGTGGGCACGTTATAGGCTTATCATGCTTATGTGAGCTCGCATACCATCCCATACAAAATATTGTTTGCTTTCTATTTTCATTCCCTAATTTTTCTCTTTATTTTTGCTTTCTTATTTTTATAGTGTCCGTCAGGGAAATTCATTGCATTTATCCGTGTTATAGCCTTTTTATACAACTGTTAAAGGATCAACATCATTTCAGCCGAAAGATGTCCACTGCTGGACATAGGCCTCCCCCAAGCACCTCCACTTCGACCGGTTCTGTGCTCCTCGCATCCAACGGGTTCCTGCGGCCTTCACAAGGTCGTCGGACCACCTTGTGGGAGGCCTTCCAACCTTTCGGCCCCATCGGCCATCTGTTCTGCAAGCAATGTGCCCTGCCCACTGCCACATAAGTTAAAGAATGAAAGTTGTGATTTAAATATTCGGACCATTTGAGTTGTTACAATTGCTGAAAGGAAAAAAAGGAGTTGGTACAGTCAAGGTAACTTTTCTTCTTAGTCTGTGGTACAGTCCGACCGTTCAGAGAATGCGTTCTTGACAGCTGTCAGTGCGCCAATTCTAGAAACTACTATAGGTGTAATTCGCATAACACGTACCTATTCGTTTGTATGAAACTGACGGGTGTCAAGACGAAAACATTATCTCGACGGCCGACTGTAGTGAATTTGCTTAACAATTTATTTCACTGACATTACAATATACAGTCTTCTATAGTACCTAAACCTCAATAGGATAAAATACCCTAACATATTTCAAATCATTTACAAGCATGATACTCACCACAATTTTCGTTCAGCGAAATTCAAAACGCAGACCAAAGCACCTCATTCTGGAACATTCCAGCTTATCTATAGACTATGGAAGATTCTGAAACCTTTGAGATACATCGAGCTATCTAAATAATGGCCTCAAAGGTGAGTGCGGCAGACAGCCATTTTTACTCAGAAACCGGAAATTATTCGTCATAACGAAGGAGTCTGATACCTTGAATTTTGTGCAAAATGTATTTTATCTTGTTAGGTTAAAATCTAGATGTTTTGGTGGTTTTTGAGATGGTTAAGGTCATCATCATCTGCCTAGCCTTTTCCCAACTATGTTGGGGTCGGCTTCCAGTCTAACCGGATGCAGCTGAAAACCAGTATTTTACATGGAGCGACTGCCTATCTGACCTCCACAAACCCAGTTACTGGGTAATACGATACCCCTTGGTAAGACTGGTTGTCAGACTTTCGGGCTTCTGACTACCCGTAACGACTGTCAAAGATCCAAAGGCCAACTGCTTAACGTGCTTGACTTACATTTTTACGTGTTCTTAAGTTTAATACTGGAAAGCTTTTTGACTCAAACTACAGGACTTACATTATTTTAAGACGTGTTTTCTTTAATATTAAAATTACCATATTATTCTTATCTGGGCAGCATTCGGAAAGCTACGCAATACCTTCTCGTCCCACATACCGCAGTGTATCAAGACTAAAGTCTTTGACCAGTGCGTGTTGCCAGTAATGACTTATGGTACTGAAACGTGGTCGCTTACAATGGGCCTTATTAGAAAGCTAAAAGTCACTAAAATGGCAATGGAGAGGGCTATGCTTGTAGTTTCCCGATGTGATCGAATCAGAAATGAAGAGATCCGTAACATGTGACTGAAATCACAGACAAAAGCTTCTTTATAAATAAAACAACCGACTTCCAAAAAAACACTACAAAGTGAAAAATAACTTTAATTTCGGAAGTTGGTGTCGTTGGTTCTGTATTTTCGTTTTCTGACACCGACTTTCGAAATTAAAGTTATTTATCACTTTGTAGTGTTTTTTTGGAAGTCGGTTTTTTTTTTGTAAAAAGTTTTTATTTTTCACTTTTTAGTTGTACCTATACAAATTCATATAACACTACTTGCTATATGAATATCAATGACAGGAAGCTATTGAACACATCTGCCTACCCCTTTAAAGGGTACAGGCGCGATGTTATGTTGTGTGATTGCGTAAACAATGCTTACATAAGCTATAGTAGCAATCGCGGTTGATTTGCTGGCATTTATTGAAGAGTTCCGTTGTCTGTCTCCGAAACTCATCATCAGATCTTTACGAAATTTAAATGAGACCATTTCGGAATAAAACTCTTTCGAACAAAAAAAAAATTTGCAAATCCGTCTATATAGGTATGAGGGAGTTATGTCCGAACATACATACAAAAATATATATAAACATCCGAATTGAGAACCTCCTCCTTTTTTGAAGTCGGTTAAAAAACATTGGCAACTGCGTCTTCACGTCTTCAAATAACAAGACCCTGTGATCTTGAGTACTACTCCACAGTCGTCACAAGACACTCCTTCAAAATACAGTTGTTCTACATTTTGTACAAAGCATACATTACACCGGATGGCACTTTAAACCACCCAACAATATTTTTAAAGTCATCTGATACGGCTTTTATGCCCGGGCTACACGAGGATAGTGTTCCAAGAGTACTTTTTATATATCTGCTAGTTTTAAACTAGGATAGCAAGCAAGTGATATCCTGACTAACTATGCTAGCTTTTTTTTTTCAGGATGGGAAATCATCAAATGACCCCTCCCGCTCTGGGTGGAGCGGAAAGGAGTGTCAGACTCTTACTGACTAAAACCCACCTGTGTTCCTTCCTTAGCCCTTTATGTTCCGGGCCAGCGGTAACCCTTTCGGACAATCGCGCTGAACCGGCAGGCTTCAGCCCACGGGCCTGGTCCTGATCGGACGGTGAGCTACCCATTACCCTCCGCCCGCAGGCCCGCAGGCCTGATGATGTGCAGGAACCTCCAACTATCCTAGCTTGGCATGCTAGAACTGTTTACACATAATCAGCCGATAATGTTCGCACTGCTGCGATACAGGCCTCCTTTCTGTAAAAGGGAGTGGGCCGTTATCCACCACGCGGGCCCAGTGCGAGTTGGTAGATGACACAAGTCTTTGATTTTTTGGTTCTAGAACATGTAGGTTTCCTCACGATGTTTTCCTTCACCGTTTTGAGAGCAGTGGTGATGAAATAATTTACACAAAGTAAAGCCTGTCGGGTTCGAACCGACGACTAGCACAATAATGCTCTCCAGCGGTGCTATTCTGTATAAATCTCACCGTGAAAACTTAGGTGAAGTGAGCGTGGAGTAAGCTGTCAATAGTGTCAATTCCTAGCAAAAACAAACTCACTTCACCTAAGTTTTCGCGGTGAGATTTTAACAGATTCGACCGGCTGATTTAAAAAACTAGCCCTGTCTAACCCAGGTATAAGTACACTACTAAAAATTCAGTTGGCATTCTCTATTTCATTTCGGATACTGGCGGCCAGAAAAAGGAACCTACAGGTAAAGGTTAAAGTTACCTTGAAGAACGTGACGTTTTCAAAGTACAATGGTCTTGGAATAAAGGTGGCTTCGTATTCGCACTGTAAGTGTGGGTTCTCGTCTTTAATCCACTTGGTCTCTTAGAAAGGATTGACGTTCGAGCGAGAAAGAATTGAAACTTTAATTGAACAAAAAGTATAGTACCAGATCTTGTGACTATCGGAATTGTTGTGTTGTTGTTGTTGCTTTCGGAATTGTTTCTTATTTTGTCTTCCATGTTACTGACATACCTGGAGAAAAACATGGTGAGGAATCCTAAACTTATAACTAGCTTCCGCCCGCGACTTCATCCAGGTGAAATTTTTTGTTCCCCCGACCCACCCCGTCGTATCGCATGGCCTCCCCGTGCTGGTTTTTAACCCCGACAAAAAGAGACGGGTGTTATAAGATTTTGCTTAGCGTATTTTCTTACTATTTTTATTTTTGCTCAGTTCCTAAAGGTCCTAACGTGATATTAAGTAGCGCTTCCTCGAAAATGTAACTATCAAATGCAAAAGGACTTTTTGAAATCCAACTGGTAGTTCCAGAGAATATATACCTAGATGGGTTTGAATCCTAGGTTTGAACCCGCGCGTTAGGCATTTTTTGAGATGGGAAGAAACCATTAAACTCGCGCCATTGTTTCCTTAAGCGACACCGCGCGTGTTTTGTTTATAAGGCGTCCTGACTCACCCTGACGACCCTGGTTCAAGCCATGGTCCGGGGCGAGAGGGAGTGGGGGGCAGTCACCTCCTTCTGCGAAGCAGTCATGCTAGCGAAGGAGGCGGCGGGACGGCTGAGAGAGAGAGCCTCCCGTTCCAGCCGCCGCGGGAGACGCTCCGGGCGTCGGGAGCCGCGCGACGTCTCTCGGTCACCGTAGGCGCGGGCCTGTGGGCGGAGAGTAACGGGTAGCTCACCGTCCGATCAGGACCAGGCCCGTGCCGGACGGCGCGTACGTGTTCCACGCGCGCCTCAAAGAGATGTCAGCATCAAGTGAAGGGGCCCGTCAGGGCCGAAGCCTGCCGGGTCAGCGGGATTGTCCGAAAGGGTTACCGCTGGCCCGGAACATAAAGGGCTAAGGAAGGAATACGGGTGGGTAAAACCCACGAGCGGAAGGGAGCGGAAGGGAGTGTTAGACTCTTGTCTAACACCCCCTTCGCTCCACCAAGAGCGGGAGGGGTCATTAGATGATTTCCCATCCTGTAAAAAAAAGATAATCAAAAAATACCCGCTTCGGATGTGTTAGGCTGTCCTTGGATGTACTCGGTTTTAATGTATATCCGATATAGTGAATGATGGCAAAGTATTCTGTTTGTATTTTGTTTTTACTTCTGTCGACACTTCCGGAGTGCCACTGTTTTTTTTTTATTTGTGGAATAAAATTGAGATCTGTCAGATTTTGTACCCGAATGAAATGTCTACCAATTCAAAATTATTCCTCGGATAAAATTATCTGGCGTTGGGAAAATTAGCCCTTATTTGAAAACGAATATTATTTCTTTTGACATCGTAATTGCAATTACTCTTTCCACTTCGGCTGTATGAAATTAAAAACAACATTTTGAATATCAGTGCATATTTTACTACTTTGGAATGAGTGAGGAAATAGTCGTGAATAAAGTTTTGTTATAAATGATAAATGATTTTATTTTTGTAAGTAGGTTTGCACAAACACTTTTACACTTCAATCATATTTTTTTAAACTAGATGAGGTCGGCGTTTCCTATCTGACTACTCTGAGAAGAAAGGCCGAAATAAACTCAGAGGTCATAGTCTCTTTTAAAGTCCAGACATAATCTTGGTCAGGTTATATGAAGACCATGTAGGTCGATGTCTGAGATGGTCTTTTGAGGAAAGAACCACACACGAGAAAACAATATACACAAACCACACTTTTTAATGAATATCATACCCGATATCATAGACGATAGACACAAACCACACTTGTTAATAAATATCATAGCCAAAAATCAAAGTCAAAGTCAAAGCATTTATTTCAAATAGGCACATAAAAGGCACTTTTGAACGTCAGAAGCCATTATCAGACCAAAGAAACGATGGATGGACTGTGTGAAAATTGGTATGGTTAGGAAGGGGGTGACCACCCAGGTGACGACTAATAAAGAAATATGGAAGGAAAAAACATGTTGCGCCGACCACGAATAATTTGGGATAAGGGCGTAGAATGGTGATAATTTTACCACTCTGTTTTAAAAGCAAGTGATTTATTTTCTCGGACCAAGATTATATTGGAAACAATTAAACGAAGTTAATTTAAAAAGTCCTACAAAGTCGTTCGTTCAATTTTACTGCTACATTAATGGTTAACTCCGAAGGCAGTTTGAGAGTTACTCTTAAAAGTCGGAATGGTTTCTATCGGAGCTTAACCTCGGTTTAAGACTTACACGTTCTAGTTCGAGTGTGTTGCCAGTTTTATGTGATGTTTAGTGCTAAACACATAATTTGACATAACGCTAGTGATGTGGCTTTTAAGTGAAAATTTAATCTTTATGTGTCAGGCATTGAAATGAAATTATAGTAGGTACTTATAGGATATTATACGTTTTGAAAAAAATCCGCCTAGTCTTTTCCAAACTATGTTGGGGTCGTCCTCCAGTCTAGCTCGATGCAGAAGAATACTAGTATTTTACATAGAGCGACTATCTAAAATCCACAAACCAGTTACTGGATAGGATGATACGCCTTGGTAAGACATGGTTGTCAGACTTTTTGGCTTCTAACTACTCGTAACAACTGCCAAAGATCTACTAAAATGAAAGCTGGGACTAACGGCTAAACTTGCTTTCCGAGATACAGACGGATCTCGACATGTAATTCATGGTCACCCATCCGCAACCGATAGCGGCAAACCTAGCTTCACTTTTGACCGATCCGCTTCATGGGCCAGGCAATGAAACAAAATGATTGTATTGGATTATATTTATTTATTTATTTATTAAAACTTTATGCACATAATGTACAAAGGCGGACTTAATGCCTTGGGCATTTTCTACCAGTCTACCTTAGGGTGATGCAGAGACAAAACAGTAGGTGCAACAGAACAGAAAATTTTGAAGAATAAAATATAATAATAAATACTTATATACATACATACAACAAATTATACAAAGTGAGGAAAGATAAAAAAAAGTAGGTGAAGAAAACCAACAAATTAATTGTGGGACAAGTCTGCCAACTTCTTATGGATGTGTTCCCTAGCTTTTATTTTAAGTGTGAGCCGACTGGTTGCCATCCTGATATTCAGAGGGAGCGCATTCCAAAGGAAAACCGCCTGGACAGGAAAAGAAGATTTAAGAAAGCCAGAGCGGTGAGTAGGACATCGTAGAAGACGATATATATGCTTATATATATGCTTTATTATATATGCTTTTTATAAAGCAGATTAAGGAATTCTTGTAATCGGAAAATAGGATAACTTTTCTATTATGTAAAGAATACGTGTAATTCTCTTATAAAAGGTTTTCGAGGTCAGACAAGACATCTTTACCCACGCTTTTATCCTAAATAAACAATTGAGACAACTGTTCAATCCATCAGTTTTGAAATGTAATCTGTTTTCAAATTATGTGACAAGAATGTTTGAACATACATATTTTATTTTGTCTTTTACAAAACCTTGCATATTTTATTTATTTATACTTCAGGGAGCTTACAGTTTAATATCTAGGTAAATAATGTACATTTGCGCTTACAGATGTCATTTACAAGCATCCACAAATAAAAAAAAAATGTGTAATAAGGTGTCATATTAATTTAAAAAATTATAATATGATACATACAGCACACATACACACACAATCACATACCAAATAACAAAAATTTAAAGGAGCCACCAATAAGAATATCTATTATATTTTTCAGAGACATCAAAATCTCAGATGACTCTTTAAACGCAAAAATATGTACATTTCAAGTCGAAATTTTGTCTGAATTGTCCAAATTGTCAATTTAGCAAAAGCGATTACGTAGTAATTCAATATTTGATATTTGACAGTAAAAGATATGAATCAGAAGGAAATATAATGAAGACTTTATATTCAATGTAAAACTGTTATGACTGAATTATGGGGAAGATAAACGAAAAGGATTTTATCGGGAGAAAGAGCTAGACATTACACCGAAATGAAAATAACCCTTTTTTTACCCGACTGCGCCAGAAGGAGGGTTATGTTTTTCGAGAGTATGTATGTACGTATAATTGTACGTACGTACGTGTAGTACGTATGTGTATGTATGTATAATTGTTTGGCACGCTCTGTGGCCTGAACGCCTCGATGGATTTTAGCTTGAGAGGTGTCGTTAGATTCGTATTTACTGTGAAAGTGACACTGGGTATATCAAAATAAAAATAAAACAAAATGGCGGATTTTTGGCACCAAATTCAAATATTTAGCATGCGCTGCAGCCTGAACGGCTCGCTAAAGGGCTTATCATGAGGATTTTAAAATGGATGTAGAAGTAACTAAAAAGTGCAAAATAAAAAAATAATTTAAAAAATTGAAAAACCCGACTGCGTAAAAGATAAAAACTGAAAAGAAAAAAACAAGTTCAGGAAACAGGACATATTGACTGCAACAGTCGGGACCCATTAAATAATCTAGTTTTAAATGTTCTTTTAAACTCCCTTTTTGGTCTAGTGATTGCAAGCGCTACTGCTGAGCATGAAGTTCTGGGTTCGATTCCCTGGTAGGGCCAAAGTGTTATTGAATTTATCGATCTGGAACTTCTCAGTAGCAGTCCGCAGACTGGACTTGTTTTCTGTCGATGGCAATAAGCTCGCCCTCTATTACATGGGACTTAAATATGAAAGAAGAAAGAAAGAATATTTGCGGCAAACATGACGCATAAAAATAAAAAAAACACAAACAACAGAAAAACAAAAGTACAATAACAAACACACACAATACAACACAAACAACAACAACAATACATAACAACAACAACAACAATACAACAACATAATATAACTGGCGAAATGTGGGTGTACCACAGGTAACGCAAGAGTAACTACTTCGCGTGCCAAAAATCGCACCAGCTTACGTACAAAAATCGTAAGCCGCCACTTTCGCGCTCAGTCCTGTGTACTGCTGGCTGGGTGAGCGTGAGCGCTGGCGCTAGGCCCCGGGGGTGGGGCGAGACGGGTGCCGCACGCGGTGGCGTTTTTGAATCGATTTGATTTTCCCATCACTAAATAGAGCTTATGACGTCATAGTAGGTAGTCAAAAAATGACAGGCTTAGTTTTCATACAGATCGTGATACTTGGTCCATCTATATCTGTGGGGTATCCCAGGAATGCCGACCTAATCCTTTGGGCATTTCTGTCGTGATGTTAAGTATGTCCTTTAAAAAGGACAACTCAATTGCAGACCATCATGAGCCCATTTGGAATGGAAAAAGGTAATTTTTCAACTTTTCCTGTGGGGTAGTGACGAGAATGTATAAAAGTAAACATTGTTATTTATGAAGTAAAGGCAAGTGATATGGAGACTGGTTTTTCCACCGGGATCGTAACAAAATTAATTCCTTGGTTAAAACAATACTGACAAACGGAAAGAAATTTTAAACTGTTCACTAACAATATTATCAATAACGTTATTAATTTTGATACTCAACGTTGCCAGCTTGATGACTTTTTAGTTGACGAAAAAGTATTGAAGAATAATGATACAAATTAATCTGTAACGTTACCTATTACAAGCGGATAATCTTAATGTTACTGATACCTATAACGTTACTTATAATATTGTTCTACGAAAATTATATTCTATAACTTTTTTTTTGTAATATTATTGATATTGTTAGGTCTTAGTATCGTTACAAATTTTGGAACGTTATACGATAAAATTAGTGGTAACGGAACGAAATTCATTTCGTTTTCAAATCCCTGCTTAATAGTACCAGTATTTTTCTATCCCACTACAGGGACATGAAAAATGTAGTGGGGGGTATGATAAGTCTGGAAGGGCTAGCCCTGCATTGTTAATCTCACATAAAAGGCAAATAAAATAATGTTTGGACTTTAAAAGGGACCATAACCTCTGAGTTTCTTTTGGCATTTCTTCTCAGGGATCAGTCAGCAAAGAAATGCTGGCGCCATCTAGTTTTTAAAATATTGACCAACAAATTATTGACGTGGACGTATAAAAGTATTTTAAAAGATCTACTTACAAAAAAGTAATTTAAAAAAATTTAATCTACTTCAAAAAGAAATTAACTCAAAATTATGAAATAACTTTAATTTCGGAAGTCGGTGACTGGGGATCTTTTTTAAATACTTTATTTTTTTTTAATTATTTTTTTATTTCGCAATTTGACCAAAGTTTTGTGATTTTTTTACTTTAACACTACACACGTAGCTCGTATCAATAAGCCAGGCCGTCACACTTACACGTATTAATCCATATCTTGAAAATTACTGAATCGATTTTGATGAAACTTGCACTGTTCCCTTTGCAAAAGTAAATGGCAGCCAATAAAACAAATGGTCACGATCCGATTAATAGTTACGGAGAAATGAGTGGACAAACATACATACATATATCTATAAAATTTTGTATATTCGCCCTAATAGATTGTCATATGTGAATATAATGCAGTTCCAATAATATTACATACATACGTGTCGAATTGATAACCTCCTGTCTGTCAGTGTCAATATTCCACAACAACGATAACACTGACAGCTCTTGACGAATGCGGTTGCCACTGTCGTCGCCACTGTATCGCTCGTGTATTTCACTACGGTGGTCAAATACACGAGCGGCATCTTTTCGACGGCTGCCGTTTTTTTTACCAGAAGTTTCATTGGTGAAATTCGCCCTTAATGTCTCTCGCCTACATTTTTTCGTGTAACAATAAACGATTGAACTAAGTGCCCATTACTGTTATTATCAAACTATTTTCCTAACAATAACTTCAACAGAGTTTTCTCCCCTGACGGACTAGTCACACTAACTTGATAGATTGACTTGTGTTGAAATTCATGCCGCGGTCCAGACGTTACTCAACCGACGCTGTGAGACTGATGATCTTACATACTGTTTGAGACGCCGAGTGTTATCTCAATAGAGGTAGTTACTTTATCTTTGTCACATGACAACTGACTAGGGAATTCGTTTCATGGACTTGGAAGGTGTAGTTTATTATAGGTAACATACTCATGGTAACAAGGTAAAGTAAGGTAGGTAAGGTGTAGGTAGGTTTATTAATCACTAGCTTCTGCTCGCGATTTCGTTAACCTAAAGTAATCATCGTGGAACCTAAAATAGAAACACGCATGTACGATACGACTACATACAGAAAGCAAAGCTAAAAGAAATCTATATTCCTAGACAGCACGTTTCACCGACAACTTTGTTGATAGACAACATTGTTTGTAGATATCTTGGTCCTTATGAAGTACTGTTGACAGAGATCTCTGCTTATAAATAGCACTTCTTGCCGTAAACTTTTTATTGCTCAGTTTCAGACACGCGTTTTGACCGTCGATGCAAGAGCAAACGAAGGGCACCCCGAGGTTAGGTTTGGTTAGGTTACTTTTCCTGGTGGCGGAATGGCGGGACAGGCTGGTACTCGAGCGCTGGCTCGGGAGGAGGCACGGCTCCCTGCTCTCGTGGCATGGTTGCTTCGGAAAGTACCTGTGTCGCATAAACAGGGAGCCGGACGCCCGGTGTCACCACTGTGTCGACTGCCGGGAGGACACGGCGTGGCATACGCTGGCAGAGTGTGCCGCTTGGGAGGAGTCGCGCCGTGCTCTCATCTCAGAAGTAGGCAGTGACCTATCGCTGCCAGTCGTGGTCGAGTCGATGGTCGGCAGGGAAGAGTCCTGGGACGCGGTGGTTTCCTTCTGCGAAACGGTCATCTCGCAGAAAGAGAGAGGGAGATCTCGTCCACTCACCCGGCCCGCAGCAGGCGCACCGGGCGTCGGCGGAGGGCGAACAACGCCCTCTTCCGGCTCCCCTAAATGGGTCCAGGACACATCAGGACCCGAGGTGGCGCGCGTAGTGTACCACGTGCGCCCCTCTTAGACGTCGCGGGGGGAGTCAAACACCTCACTCCTCCCCCCCCCCGGACGAGGCCCGCAGTGGCAAATTAATGCCGGGGTCCAGACGTTACTCAACCGACGCTGTGTGACTGATGATCTTACGTACTGTTTGACACGTCGGGTGTTATTTCAATGGAGTACTTTTATATCTTTGTCCTTCCTAAAGTACATGGCAGCTGACTAGGGGATTGATTTGATGAAGTCGACATATACTTTATTCTAAGTTGAGTACTTATTTTAAGTACTTAATATAATAAAATATGTCTATGTAATATGTCTTTCATTGACTCGAATGTGCCCTGGCAGCTGATAGTATGTCATGCTCACTCAAATGTCTCGCTGACGGTGGCGTGTGTGTTGGATCATTTAGCTCCCTTCAACATGGTTGAGCTGAATGGTGCTGATTTATGCGTCATGTTCGTGAACGGGCGCCGTCAGTTGGGGCTGGTCATCACTTAGCTGCCTCGGCTTATTTTTAATTTATTTATTTTTGGATTGTAGTTTGTGAAGTACTATTTGTTGTACTCTGGACGCTTTTAACACGTACGTCTTTCTTAATTTTTTACATTGTTCTCACATTATATAATTTTAAAATCAAAAGTAATGATGTAACTAATATTTTTGTAGAAGTTTCTTGCCCGTTCTTCTCCATAGGTACCTACGCTTTGGAATGGGCAACTAGCTTCATATTTTCTGACTGACCGACTTCTCGACAATTCAAAAGTGCCTGTAAATGGTTTAATTGAAATAAATGCTTTGAGTTTGAGTTTGAAAATAACAATGCATTTCACCAGTTATTTTTAAATCCCATGTAATAGGGGGCGAGCCTATCAGGCACAAATCCAGACTGTTACTGAGAAATTCCTGATAGAAAAACCCAATAACACTTTTCTAATAAAAAAATACAACAGAAACAAATAAAATTTTAGTGGCCATTTTTTTCTGTCCTCCCCTGTACACTTCCAACCGGAGTTTTAACAATGTTACCCCGGTAAAAATACTTAAAAAGTTTTCGACAGCTGTGGGAGCGTGAAAAATAAGTAGTACGCTGTTAGAGTGGCAACATCCCCTATTCGTTGACTTATGAGATAAATTATTTGTCGTCAGGCACAAGTTTTGTGGTTTTATTTTATTGTGAGTACCTTTTTTGATGAATTTAAGTTGTCAGAGTATAAGCAACTTAATGGACATTGACGTTGACGAATGAAGGAATCGGTAGGATGCGGCGAATTATAAGCCAAACAAAGGTTCGTAGGTTAAGCTCATTTATCAAAATAGTTTATTTCACATTTATTATCGTCGCTCGCATGACTAAAAGTCCTATCTCATTTTTAGCTGATTTGCGCTGGGACGGCTATATTTTACTGTTCGTGATTCTTTACATTTTGTTGCCTGTCAAAATGGTTGTATTTTGAGATCCAAATAACAAAGAGGTACGACGGTTAGTGAAAAATGTAAAGAATCACGAATAGAAGAGTGTAGTTGTCCTAACTCAGATCAGCTAAAAAATTTGAAACTTTTTTTAGTCATGCGAGCGACGATACACCTACGGGCACGTACGTATGAAACGTCAGAAGCTAGGTGCACGGTTACATTTGGTCGTTTCCTATGGAGAAGAGCCGGCAAGAAACTCCACGGTTAGATACTCTTTTAAAAATAATTGGCTATTTACCTTCTTCATCGTCATCTGCCTAGCCTTTTCTCAACTATGTTGGGGTCGGCTTCCAGTCTAACCGGATGCAGCTTAATACCAGTATTTTACATGGAGCGACTGCCTATCTGACCTCCACAACCCAGTTACTTGGATAATACGATACCCCTTGGCAAGGTGGTTGTCAGACTTTCGGCTTCTGACGACCCGTAACGACTGTCAAAGATGCAC
Source organism: Luperina nickerlii (assembly GCA_963855955.1). NCBI lineage: Eukaryota > Metazoa > Arthropoda > Insecta > Lepidoptera > Noctuidae > Luperina > Luperina nickerlii. The sequence continues at coordinate 4,478,693 of OY979684.1, read as the reverse complement.
GAAGACAGCCGGGACCAACGGCTTAACGTGCTTTTCGAGGCACGGAGGGGTCACGGTATAAAAGCATGGTCACCCATCCACAGACCAACCGCGGCAAGTGTAGCTTAACCTCATCGATCGACCTGTGCGGCTGTTATTATTTAGCCACGGGCCCCTCTGGTTATTTACCTTCTTCATCCCAAAAGAAAAAGGTAGGAACACAATTACCTACTACATAATATTCTTTGCAGAGTCAAAAACAAAACGACGAAAAAATTTTTGATTAGTACCCAAACAATCAACAGTATTGCTGGTCCATACATTCAAGGTCGTTCTAAGAGCTATGCTTGGAGAGATTGAGGGATAGAATCCGGAATTAGTTGATCCGGCAGAAAACCAAAGCTGTCGACGTAGCTCACAGAATTAGCAAGCTGAAGTGGCAATGGGCCGGCCATTTTAGCCGTAGAACTGATGACCGTTGGGGTAGACGTGTTCTTGAGTCGAGAACGCGAATCGGCGAGCGTAAGGTAAGACGCCCTCAGGCTAAGTGGAGCGACGATCTTAACAGAGTGGCTGGTAGCAGCTGGATTTGCTAGATGACATCAAAAGTAAATGGTGCACCACAGACTACCTGCAGTATGTCTCTCCTTTCTCTCTAAATCCATCCAAAGATTGTCTTTAAAAGATCGCTTTTAGTGATAGGATAGCCTATTGTGTTACGCCTTATAAAATTTCTACATTTATATTCTGTAATATTTATGATGTACCTACTTATTAAAGAATATTCTATTCTATTCTACACCAATAAGAATTAATACCTCCGACCTTCAAACATCTTTAAACTGCTGCCAAACTATTCTTCAAAACTTCAAACATATAAAGTTGCCACACTATAAAAATACCAGAGACCCACATAATTTTCCCTGCGGGGATCGTAAACTCGGTGTCAATGGCATCGGTAACGAAATACCGACACTATTTCAGTATTGACATCACTACATCAAGTAGGTATTTATTATCTCGCCGTTTTGTTGACTGAGTCTAAAAAAAGGGTTACTTGGGATAACTTGTCATTGTGATCTTGTTTTCGAAACTGTAACTATCTATAATCTACATTTATTTTCGTTACTTTTATATTTAGTATGTATCTATTATTTAGGATACGTATCTGTGTATCTATTTTAGTACTTATATAATTGTAAACTAATTATTACACGAACGAATTTTATGTCCAGGCACATCACTGTCCATTCCTAAGTTGCCTGGAAGTGATCGCAGAAAGCGATGAGGCCACCCATTGTATAGTTTTAGTGTTCGATCAATATTTTTTTTTGTTATGTATTTTTGTGGTGTACAGACGCCAGCACATCAAGTTACCCTGTCCACCAAGGTAACTGACAAATTTTCCCAATCAACTTTGAACCTTATGCTCTAACGATAAAGTTGAAAATATGTCTGGTACATACTCAGCAGTCAGTTTAGCTGACTGGCTAATCACTATCACAACATGGACAATCGTTTTATAGCTTGCACGACACAGGTAAAGCCTGTACTTTGAGGGTACTATACAAATACACAAATAAATAACACATACGCGGTTTTGAGGCTTGTGGCTAAGTAATCACAGCCGCACGGTTCAATCTATCAGGTTAAGCTACGCTTGCCGCGGTTGGTCCGTGGATGGGTGACCATCCTTACATACCAAGTGCTTCCGTGCCTCGAAAAGCACGTTAAGCCGTTGGTCCCGGCTGTCATTCGTGGATCTTTCCGCAAGTCTGACAACCAGTCTTACCAAGGGGTATCGTAAATAACCAATAACTGGGTTATGGAGGTCAGATAGGCAGTCGCTCCATGTAAAATACGGGTATTCAGCTGCATTCGGTCGGACTGAAAGCCGACCCCAACATAGTTGGAAAAAGGCTAGGCAGATGAGACAGACGATGACACCCGGTTTTTAAATCGCAGCAGGAAGTATGGCAATTAATCCTTAAGAGTCTATATGATCATGTTTTGGTGATATTGGGCGATCTGGATATCGGTATCTGTAAGACTTGAGAGTTTGCTATTTGGACACATTAAACTTGGACTTATAATCTTTAAATTTGCAGAAGCGAAAACACGATTGGATAAAAAAATCTCGATAAAAAAAAATAACGAAAAAACCTCGTTTTGCACTTATTTTGAGTTAGATCTCTGAAACCCTATGGAATTTAATGATGATTTTTAAACTAATAGATAGGTAATAATATTATCTCAAATCGTGCAGAATTATTTTTTTATTTTTCTACTCGTTCTCCTCGTAATTAGCAATCCAGTGATTTGGCGCTTGCGTCATTTTATTCTAAGCGAGCATATTCTCTTTCTGTCTCTTGTTTTGCACGCGGTAGTAATAGCGCTATCCTGTTCAATTTATTCAATCAGTCTGCTACGGCATGTGATGGAGGACGAACCTATGTTTGGCGACATTACAGAGAGAGGACTATTTTCGACATTTTTATTTTGTTTAGTGGTAAGTATTACCTACTGTAAAAAGGAGTTAAACCCGTTTGGTGTAAACATAATAAATTATTATCATTATTTAGTGTAAATAAAGATGGGCAAAAAGAAAACTCTCGGAAAACACGACACATGGTTGGCGCCACGGAACAGAAAAAACAGTTTGTTCCGTGGTTGGCGCAGTGGCTGAGCGATCGACTGCTGCGCTGCGTGTCGCGGGTTCGATTCCCGACCGGACAAATATTTGTATTGCCTACAGGTAGTTGTTCCGGGTCTGGATGTTTGTGTATGTGAATTTAAATGTTTGTAAACGCACCCACGATACAGGAGTAATTCCTAGTGCGGGACAACGTTTTTTAAAAAAAACAAAAACAAAACAAAACGTTTGAGGGAACAACTCCGTATTCTGAACGAAAGAAAGAAAAAAGTAAGTACAGACGCCAGCATGTCAAGCTACTACAATCTGTCAAATTTCTTTAATAGATTTTCAACTTTATCACTGAAGCATAAGGTTCAAAGTTGAATGGGAAAATTTGACAGTTTCGGGTAGCTTGGTGTGCTGGCGTCTGTACCTAACTACCGATTTATATAACGGTATCAATTCTTTTATTTCCTTAGCTACTTAGGTATTTCGAATGTCTATTGCCTAGAGAAAAAAAAGTAAGTAAATTTTTAATCCCCGTTAATATTTTTTTTACCTGGCTCGTTGGTCTAGCGGTCGCAAGCGCTACTGCTGAGCTGTAAGGTCCTGGGTTCGATTCCCGCACCTCTGCCCACCTCATCGGGCAATACAGGCGTGATGCTTTGTATTTATGTATGTAAATTTTAAATCGCATAATGTAACATAATTGAATCTTTCCCGTACAATGAGAGGTCAGCTTATATACTGGAAATGTATAGCTTGATACGTAGCCGTGTGTACCTACCTATCTACCTATATGTATAATGCGGGTAAAAATACAATAAGTATCAAAATAATATCATCCTAGTTCAATCACTGATATTTTTACTAATCAATATTACTTATTCAAACTGATGAATTTTATTTAAAGAAAAAAAATTTGCCATGATGGCTTTCTCTTTTTTAGGGTTCCGTAGTCAAAAAGGAACCCTTATAGTTTCGCCATGTCCGTCCGCAGTTTAGCTCAGAGGCTCTTAGTACTCTATTAGAAAACTATAATTTGGCATGGATATAATATGTACAGACGCCAGCACATCAAGTTACTACAATCTGTCAGATTTCTTTAATAGATTTTCAGCTTTATCACTAAAGCATAAGGTTCAAATTTGATTGCGAAAATTTGACAGTTTCGGGTAGGTTGATGTGCTGGCGTCCGTACATTATTAATCACGCCGACAAAGTGGTAAAATAAAATCTTGAAAAAAAATTTTTTTACGCTATGGGTTTTTTTAGGTACACGTAAAGTGGGGATGTTTTTGAAGTGAAAACTTCTTTAGCATCGTTGTGATTTGAAATTTTATGTGTTTTTGTGGATCGATGGATGGATGGATCGATGGATCGCCGGATCGCGATGGATCGATGGATTGATGGATGGATGGATGGATGGATGGATCGATGGATCGAAGCATCGATGGATCGAAAGATCGAAGCATCGATGTATCGACGGATCGAAGCATCGATGTATCGACTGATCGACGGATCGATGGACCGATGGATCGATGGATGGATGGATCGATGGATGGATGGATCGATGGATGGATGGATCGATGGATCGATGGATCGACGGATCGATGGATTGATGGATCGACGGATCGATGGATTGACGGATCGACGGATCGATGGATCGACAGACGATGGATCGACGGATCGATGGATCGATGGATCGACAGGTCGATGGATCGACGGATGGATGGATCGATGGATGGATGGATGGATCGATGGATCGACGGATCGATGGATCGACGGATCGGTGGATCGACGGATCGACGGTTCGACGGATCGATGGATTGACAGGTCGATGGATCGATGGATCCATGGATCGACGGATGGATGGATGGATGGATGGATCGACGGATCGATGGATCGATGGATGGATGGATGGATCGATGGATCGACGGATCGATGGATCGACGGATCGGTGGATCGACGGATCGGTGGATCGAAGGATCGACGGATCGACGGACCGGTGGATCGAAGGATCGATGGATCGATGGATCTACGGATCGATGGATCGACGGATCGATGGATCTACGGATCGATGGATCGACGGATCGATGGATCGACGGATCGATGGATCGATGGATCGATGGATCGATGGATCGACGGATCGATGGATCGACGGATCGATGGATGGATGGATCGATTGATGTTCTTTAGCATCGTTGTAATTTGAAATTTTATGAAACGAAAAAGCGACAGTAAAAAGAGACATGTAAATTCATAAGATTTAACGTGGGAGAAAATGAGACAGGAAGCATTATACAGTGTTTTTGAAGGTTTCACTTCTACCACGTGTAAATTGCACACATGCTGTTTTTTTTTTCTCGTCTACCCATGTTACCGTTGGATGGTCCTTTAAAAAATCTTGCGGGTTTGTGAAAACCATTTTTCGATTTAGGGATCAGTTTGTGAAATACACTGGCCTGCAAAACTAAGTAATACACTTTTAAAATTTATATTTTTTCTAAACTATAGAATTTAGAGATTTAAAATAAAAAACGTTTTGTAGCAAATTTTATCGGCTTTCTTTGAAACTAGTAAACTATACATTAGTAATATTTTTAACTTAAAAAATATCTAACAAAAATAGCCATTTTTAGCTCAGTGTCAAAAATACAGTACAGTGCAGTTACATGTAATTAAATTTTTAATAACTGGTATTGCCTTCTCGGGCTCTGACTACAGCTTCGAGCCGGTTTGGCATACTGAACACGAGGTTTCAGAGCTGATGTTGGGGAATATTCTCCCATTCTTCAATCAGGGCCTGTTTTAGTGCCCTGAGGGTGGTAGGTGGTGGTCTACGGCTTCTGACTAGCCTCCCTAGCTCATCCCAGGCATGCTCAATCGGGTTTAAATCAGGACTTCTTGATGGCCAAGCCATCACGCTGATACCTACCTCCTGAATATACTCTTGCACAACCTGAGTCGTGTGAAGCCGGGCATTATCATGCATCAGCATCGATCCGTCACCCATATTTGCTAAATACGGCCCTGCATACGCGTTGAGAATCTCTTGGGCATAACTTTCCCCAGTCAGAGTGCCATTTTCTATGTCCACTAACTCTGTGCGACCTTCTGAAGATATGCCAACCCATACATGTACACTGCCTCCACCGTACTGGACTCTTCCTGAGAAGCAGTCTTGAAGGTATCGCTCACCAGGCCGCCTGTAGACACTTCGCCTTCCATCGAAAGTGTAAAGTGACAATCGAGACACATCTGTGAACAAAATTCTTGACCACTCTTCTTCATCTCACTGTATGTGTTCACGGGCGTATCGCAGTCTCGCTACTCGATGCTCTATCTCGAGTTTGGGGCCACTCGCTGGTCTTCGGGGTTTCAGATTTGCTTCAGCAAGTCGTCTTCTCACTGTACTGTCACTAATGTAGTCCCTTCGGGTCTGAAGAAGCTGTTGCTGAACTTCAACTGCATTAAGGTGGCGATTTCTCAACACAGTGGAAACAATATAACGGTCTTCTTGGGCACTAGTACACCTGGGTCGGTCATTACAAGGTCTCCTCAGATGGTTTCCAATCTCTTCGTACCTTCGTTTCACCTTCTGGACCGTTCGTAACGTCACACCCACCATTCTTGCAGTACAACGCATACTGATGTCTAGTTCCAGAAAAGGCATGATCTTAGCACATTCTTCAGGTGAAAGAAGCACGATAAATAAAATGTATGTACTGTTGTCTAACTTAGCTTTTGTAACAAGACTCATCGATCAAGAAAAAGTTTGAAACCAAAAACAGAAACAAAAAATTATTGGTAAAATTGTAATTCGAAAAGGATTATTTTTCTTTTTAAAGCTCTTTTCAGCCATTTCTTATAAGACTTAACTCTTTTTCGAGTCCTTTTTATTTCGAAAGTTCTTCTTTCGAAAATCTTCTGCACTTAAAAAGTTATTCCAATTTCAAAAGTGTGATACTTAGTTTTGCAGGCCAGTGTAATAAGCTTTAAAGTGCTGATTTTTGTTAAAATCAAGTCCTTCTAAGGCTAAATGATTATTTTTCGATATGTGAAAAAATTCACGCTAGTAGTATAACGATGTTAAGAGGAAAACTATCACAGCTACGTAGGCTTTACAAGTTTACGAGTGAGAACATGATTTTCAACTACAATGTTAAGTTTGTTCTTGGCATAAATTCATTCCAACTACGGAATCATTCATTGTGCGTATCTATTCCATTTCATTCTGTAAAAGTCTCGATATTCCCGGGAATTTCCGAGACAGTGTGTGAGTCTTGAAAATCTAGTCTCAGAGCTTGGGACTGGAAGCGCTAAGGTTACTTTTTATTCAAGTACCACGTGAGCAAAGCCGGGCCCAAATGCTACTATTCAAAAAGTTTAAAATCTTATTGTTTCAACAAATCCAAAACGACGACGTGGACAAAGTGAACGACGATGATGAGCTCGAAGACTTGGTTTATGAGAATCAAAGGTAGGTAATAGAAATGAATGCATCGATAATATTGCAGTTCTCGCATTTTTACTGACTTCAAAAAGGAGAATATTCTTTATTTGACGGTTTTTAGGGTTCCGTACAAGTTCTGTCAAGTGGCATATTATATGAAAGGGCTTTGGCCATGGGAAAGTATCGGAGCTATTCAAAAATATACTACTATTTCAGAACATTCATGCATTGCTATTATTGTCTGCTTTATATTTATGTAATAAAATGCATTAATCTTGTAGGTTTCCAGACGAAGAGGACAGGTCAGATAGAAATCAATGCAGAATCAGACGAAAGAAGAATGATAGACTTAAATTTTTTGTAAAGAATTAAAAACCTTTTCTATTCACTCAACAGCCTTTGGTTGCGGTATAAATAATTTGGAGTTGATAGGGGAGAAAAGGTTAGGCTTCTTGGGATAAACTCATTCCCAACTACGGAACCCTTCATTGTGCGTGGTTCGACACGCACTTGGGCGGTTTTTTTACAAGCCTAAAGATACAAATGGGGATGAATTATTTTTTTCAATGCACCCCCTCTTGATGGGTATAATTGAATAGGTCTATTTAAACGAAGGTAATATAAATTAATAAATCACTTTTTTTCAGTTATACCGTTTGCGAAATATGGCCCGCCAAATTGCCTGCCTTGCAATGCCAGGGGGCGTTGCAAGGCACTGCAGTGCCCCCCATCCTCCCTGCCATTTCTAACCTAGAAACTTCCACGTTGCTATAACTTAGTAAAAACTGTTTTAAAATAATTTCGCGAACAATGTGATTATAACTTTTCGAATAATAAAGATAAAACTGCAAAATAGACAATAGACGTCCTAGTTCAAAGGTTTGCCTTTGCCTTTAGCAAACAATACTCTTTTAATAGCCTTCTATTTATCTTTACATCATAAAAAGTATGTTACAGTCGTTTGTAATTACAGCTACGGAACCCTATATTATGCATGGCCCGACTTGCTTGGTCGATATTTTTATTTATAAGGAAACATTATTTTGTTCTAGGTACATGCATGGTTATGTTATGAGAGAGTTTATTTTTGTTTAGGGAACATAACTTTTTGTTATTACGGTAATACGATATTTGTAATAAGTACTTATATGTACATACATACTGTACATACATACCTTCGAACGTTGCACGTCGCGACATTTTTTGAAACCTCTTTGTCTTTTATGAGTGCTGACTGTACTTTTAGTTTACTAACAATCGGGGTCGATTTGGGGTATCTAATATACTAGGGGGCGAGTAGGTACACTTAGGCAATTAGGGGCAAGATCCAAGGGGCGAGCGGAGCCCAACCCGTTTTACTATGGGATTTTTATTGTTATTGTAATGGTATTATATATTCTGAATATACATATTAAATTGTTTAATAAATAAACATTGATGAATATTTACATAACATTTTATTTCATACTAACCTTTTAGGTAATATAATATAGATTGAGAACCTACGCGAGGGTAGAATAACGGATCAGTCTATATAGTATAGAGTCCACAAAAAAAAACACGAGCCTCTAAATTTCGAAACTCGCGCCTCGGGATGGAAGCCCTAGTACCTATTTATTACCTACTATGTTGGTGGTAGGTATATCAGTTTGTAGGTCTATGAACAGAGCTTCAAATAATAATTATGTATGTATTGTATACCGACAATGAGCTCGTTTGTTTAGCTGTGTTATCTTTTACAGATCGATCCGTCGTACCGTGGAAATACTTCCGTGAATTTGAACTTTATTTGAATGACATAATTTTTTACGAATACATTTTTATTGCCAAACGAATCAAGTTCAAATTCACGGTCCGTCTCCGGCACAGATCGCTGTTGATCAGGGGGGCACCGCGCCGTTCAAACTCGAACTCGACTCACGCAGTCGATCGCGCTTGCTGCGTCGCCGCCGCCCGCGCCGCGCGCTTCCGCGTATTATAGTAGAGGGGGCGCGGGGTGGCGCGGGCGAGAGGTACGAAATCGCTCGCGTTGGGCTGCATAGGCGCCGTCTTAACCCTTAACCACCTACCACCGGTCTCTGAGACCGCAACGTATTTTTAAATTCAAATATTTTGATCTGTGTGTGTCGTTGGACACTGCGCGTCCATATACCTTTTCTACACATAAATCAGTACCGCGCTTGCGCTCGGCGAGTGTACACGTGCGCGCGTTTAGCCAGGGTAAGTAAAAATCTTTCGTCACCGGTCTGTGTGACCGCACGTAGGTGGTTACGTGATTTTTTTCATTTAGCCGATTTTTTTTTGTTTTAGTGAAAAATGAATAAAAACGACGAAAACATAAAAAGATGGTTGCTACAAGAGGTGTCAGACGAGGAGTTTATGCCAGACGAGGATTGTAGTGACGTGGAACCCGATGTGGCTGAGGATGTTGTACAGGATGAAGACTGTGAATCCGAGTCTGAGATCGAGGGTGATGATGATGCGATTTCGATGATGATGTTCCGCTGTCCCGCTTGCAATCTAGACGTAGGTCCAGAAAACAAAATTATTTTGGTGCTAATCGTTTTCGTTGGGCATCTGTGCCAAACACAGCTCGTGCAAGAACACCACGGCATAATATCATACAGCAAACGCCGGGGCTAAGACCAGCTTGTCGAGTTATGCTCAATAATTCTACGCCATTGGATATTTGGACCCTATTGTTTACAGATGACATGTTACAAAAAATAGTTCTACACACGAATGAAAAAATAAGGAAAATTAGACCAAACTACAAAAAACAAACTTGTGTTCAAGATTTAGACATAACAGAGTTAAAAGCTTTCATTGGATTTTTGATATATACAGCAATATTCAAAGAAAATCACGAACACTACACATCGTGGTACAGTACTGATGGTACCGGGCGTGAAATTTATCGATGCATCATGAGTAAAAATAGGCTAGAGGTTCTAATGAACACCATACGATTTGATGATGCCGAAACTAGAGAACAACGTCGTGAATTTGATTTGGCAGCTCCGATCTCAGAACTGTTTCAGTCTTTTATACAAAACTGTCAAGAAGTTTACTCGATTGGAACCTGTGCCTGTGTTGATGAAATGCTGGTGCCTTTTCGTGGTCGGTGTAAATTTAAAATGTACATGCCAAAGAAACCAGCAAAATACGGCATAAAAATCATGTGTATTACAGATGCTAGGAATGGCTATCTACTAAATGCCTATATTTATCTCGGAAAAGATTCAGATGGAAAAAATTTGACTCAAGAACAAAAGCGCTTATCAAAACCAACTCAAGCAGTGCTGCGCCTTGTTCCCCCTATAGAGGGTTCTAATAGAAATGTGACCGCTGATAATTGGTTTTCTTCAATAGAACTCGTCAATATTTTGAAAGAGAAGCGTCTGACTTTTGTGGGTACATTGAAAAAAAATAAGCGTGAAATCCCGCCTGAGTTCAAACCATCAAGACATCGACCAACTGAGTCATCGCTCTTTGGTTTTACTAAAGATATCACCTTGTCCTCTTATGTACCAAAAAAAAATAAGGCTGTGGTAATGGTTTCAAGCATGCACCACATTGCAAGTGTTGACCAAAATACTAAAAAGCCAGAAATGATCTTGTATTACAATGAAACAAAAATAGGAGTCGATTTACTTGATCAAAGGTGCTCAAATTACTCAACTTCTCGTCGAACGCAAAGATGGCCTTTGGCTATATTTTATAGAATGTTAGATATATCTGCGTCAAATGCGTATATCATTAGTTTGAGTAATATCTCTCAAAAGACTGAAAGCCGATTTAAATTCTTAAAAAAGTTGGCAGAACAACTTACAAAACCGCATATGGAACGTCGCTTAAAAAATGATCACATTCAGCGAGACATCAAGAGCTCTATTCGTGGTATTCTGAAGATAAGTGAAGATTCACCAAGCACATCTGAAGTGGAAAAACTTGAAGTTCGCAAAACGTGTTTCACGTGTGATCCAAAAAAGAAACGCAAGACTGCTTACTTATGTTTTATGTGCAAGGTTCCAATTTGTTTGGAGTGTGCCAAAAAAATATGCTGCAATTGCCGCGAAAAATTATGAATGTTTGGGGTTTTACAATTTTGTTGAAGTTTTTGTTTAATGATAAGTTTTTTTTTTAATTTGATAGTTAGTATCCTAAATTTAAAGAAGTTAATCCAAAGAAGTTGAAATTTTAAGTTCCTTATCTATCACATCTCATTATTTTAGAAGTGTCTTTTTGTCTTAAAATTACTATTTTTGAAAGATTATAACAAATATCGAGATCTTATTATAGTTTCTGTTATTTGAAGTTCTAAAATAAATTTCTAAACATATAAACAAGTATTTTACTCATTTGAATCCTTTGTTAGTACTGTAGATCCTGAATTTAAGGTGGTTTTCAATGAGCGGTCTCCACGACCGCACGTAGGTGGTTAAGTTACAAAAATAGGTGGTAGGTAGTTAAGGGTTAAAGCTCCTTATAACAACGACATTTAATAAATAAAACGAACAAATAAGCTGATATTAATAATACCTGTACATCACAAAGCAAATAAAATAATACTTACTTAACTTTGAACCACTTAAGAAATCTCATAACAGAGACAAAATAAATAAATGAAAAACATAAAGAAATAATCTTTATTTTTACCAACAACGCAATATCTTGTTAATTCCGAAAGATCTCATTACGTTGGATAATTTGTTTTCTTACGATTCGCAATGATACCGACAAGATCTAATTAGAAAAGTCATATTTTGTGGCCAAAGAAAATGTTTGTTACCCCGAGGGGTTAAGGCACCTTCTCACCACTAACACGAAGCGAATAGCTATCAACGATTTTATCGCTCAGTGACGTACAAAATATTCTAGGTCCCGTGTAAGTAAAAGAGATACATATAATAAAAGATGATCCCTGTCTGTTCACACCGCCAGCAAGTACTTGTTTGTCGCAGCGACAAGAGATAAAGACAACAAAGAGAGTTCTCGCTCAGCGACGCTCGCTTGGGGGGCAGGTCCGTCGCTAAGGAACTTACGCTTGGTATAGAAATACGCATACTAGGGAGTAAGTATGCGTACACACGACCGAAGGCTGCGGTGGCTTCTGCTGTTGACGCATGTCGCTCGTGTGTATGAGAACTAATCGCTCGTCGCCGTCGCACACTCGCTGCTCGATGCTTGCTAAGCCCAAGTAACACGGACGCGTTTTCCCGTGGCGATTTTTTGCAGCACTAGTTTTTCTACATAATGCTTAGTATCGAGAGTAGAAGGTTAGAAGGTCCAGTTGAAAACTAGCGTTAGGCACTATTTAGTTGTCTGGAATTTTTGCTGAACTGGGCCTTTTTGGCGCAGCCGTAAGGGTGAGGCACACTTTCCTGCTAATTTCTTACATCGGACTTTACACTTTTTATTTGATGTTTGTTTTTTGTTTTTTTTTCGATATATGTATCTGGTGTATTGTGTGTCTCTTAGTCTGTGCTAAATAAATGTTCTTTCTTTCTTTCAGTAACAAGGCGACATTTATTTCCCTGAACAAAAATGCCTCTCCCTGAACAATAATATACTACTTTGATTCCTGCCTTTACCTGACTGTGGCGAACCCCAAAATCGAGGGTAATATTTATTTATAGTCTATGTAAAGTCTACATAAATGTATTTTCTTTCTTTCTTTTTCTTTTCTTTAACATTGTGTTTCTTTTTGACGCGGTGGGATGCGCTCTGTTGGATTTTCAATGCTCAGCTCAACACCGAGAGTTGAAAATCCAGTGCACGATAAAATACCGTCGCGATACTTTTACGTCTGTGCGAACATACTTGTTTTTAGTTGTTAGCTCTACTCGCTTCTCGTTAATCGCCGGCGTTGGGACAGGTGCCTAAGAGAGGTTCGTGGGTTCAAAATCCTTTATTCACATTAAAATGTATTAGTTTTGTTGTTTTCTCTAAGGAGTAGGTTGTTTTGTACTGTTTTATACACACGTTTGGACGATGACTTTATTAGATTTTTTTGTGAAGAAGTGAACTTGTAGCAATTTCCTACTTGGCAGAATCCAAGAATTTTATTTTCTGTTAAGACAGCGGGGTAATTGCGTAACACACTAAAAGTAGCAATGGCCTTTTATTTTGTTAGTTCAACCACATACGTTGCTTAATTCACGTTGTTGAGCCGTCAAATTTTTCTTACATATTCGAGATTCAATGGATTAGCAATATCTTTCAAAATGATTAAGATTGTGATTGCAAATGTTTTACGCAATTAGGGCGCAGATTGAAATCTACACAACAGTAGTAGAGGAAAAAATAATAATAGGTTAAGACCTCTTCTATACAGAGAAGGCAAGAGTGGCATTGATCACCACGCCTACTCAAGACGTGTTGTATACTATAAGTAAAGCGGTTGGTCAGTGGATGGGTGACCATTTTTACATTTCGAGATCCCTCCGTGCCTCGGAAAGTACGTTAAGCCGTTGGTCCCGGCTGTCATTCGTGGATCTTTGACAGTCGTTACGGGTGGTCAGAAGCCCGAAAGTCTAACAACCAGTCTTATCAAGTGGTATCGTATTTTCCAGTAACTGGGTTGTGGAGGTCAGATAGGCAGTCGCTCCAAGTAAAATATTGGTATCCAGCTGCATCCGGTTAGACTGGAAGCCAACCCCAACATAGTTGGGAAAGGCTAGGCAGATGATTAACTATAAGTAAAATACAGGGTGGCAAGGACTACGACGCACAACCTGGTACCATGGATTCAGAAAATTTTCATCGATTATTAAAAAATGAAGGTCTTGTGATGCATGAAGATGTCTACTCGTGTAGCGCAGTTTGTTCCACTAGTTACTCAGCTGAACGCTCGCGCTCAGCGCATCCTGGACAGTCACACCTAACACCTTATTTGACTGGCCAATGCTTCCCTTGTGGTGGTAGGGCTAACACCCGCTTGGTTTGCGACCACCTTCCCATCGGACTCCGGCATCAAGCAGCCTGCTGTGTTTCGTCGATGCGTGGGAGTTCCAGTTCCTAAGGCATCTTCTGGGCACGCTCGTTCCATCATAGACCTCATTCATCGCTTTCCATCTGGCGTGATCAACGTCAACGGACCCATTCAGCAATAAAAACAATAGCTTTTCCATACATTATGAATGCGTATGTAGTGCACTTTTCTTTATAACAACAGATTTTTTTATAACGAGAAAAGTTTCTACTCTAGGGGATGTAGAATTATGGGCTGAATTCATGGTATGTTGTATGGTAATAGTTTGCGCGTCGATATTCCTGACACCCTGTACAAGCGGACAGATATTAATTTTATAAAAAAAACTTCATTTGTTTACAGCTGTACATAATTAGGTCTCTCAAATTGCATGCCTGCCGCTGACCTCAACCGTCGGCCAAATTTTTTTTATCCTTTATTAAAAAGAACCAGGTTCTTAATAATTAATTACAATCTAGCCTATAAGACTAATAAGCAATTTTAATCTAACTTATTTTTTTACGTGATAATTATTTTAAAACTTAGAATAGTGTTTATTGTACTTTACACAAGTCCGTTCCACTTTCTTAGAGTCTGATATGATGATGTAAACACTTTGTTCATGTGTTATTATGTGTGTCATTAGCACTATTATTTCTACACTTTTTACACTACACTAATTCAAAAGGTTTTGTCCGTTTTAGTCTTCGCACTAGGTATATTTGTTTGGTCTAACAGCTGAATTGCCTCGATGTTCACATGTCACCTCGGCCACATAAATATTATTATAACTGACCACCCTGCGAAGATTGTCCCTCTATCTAGCCTGAGGGCGTCAGAACATCCTGCACTAAGATTTTTCAACCGTCTTTTATACCAACGAATAAGAGGGGTCTTATTCTTTGGTTAGAATGAAAGGCGAAAATCTAAACGAAACGAAAATAAATCAATTTAAATAATGCAATTAATTAAATTGGAACCTCCTTCATAACAAAGTCAGCGAAAATAAATAAAATGAGAGTAGGGTCTGCACAATTGTTTCGATTCGACCCTCCCATTGGCCGAAGTAACACGTCCGAACGAAATAGTCGCATATATTCGACACGATTGTTATTGGACTCGATTTCTTTTACTCGATGTCAGGTCTATATCGAGAAGATTTGGATTCGATTAAACATCTTGTGTACCTAACCAAAATGTCATAGGTCGAGGCTGGTCCGTGGATCCATAACATACTCGTATCGAGACCCCTCCGTGTCCCGGAAAGCAGACAAGTCGGGACCAACGGCTTAACGTGTTTTCCGTAGATTTGTCATTTGTAGATCTTTGACAGTCATTACGTTAAGTCTTCTGACTTAACGTAATGACTGTCAAAGCAGGCAAGGCAGAAGAGACCAAAGAGATCAAAGCAGACCAGGCAAAAGGCTTGGCAGATGATGAGCTAGCGGAATGCCTACACCCTTCTAGAGATACAGGCGTGATGTTGGGTTACATACCAATTAAAACAAAGCTAAGGATTGTTACAACCTACTGTTACTGCAAACTACATTATTGTTTTAACGAACTCCTAACAAGCGAAAAGTACTAAAAAACCAAAACCGACATCATCTACCAGTTAAGCTTTAATTACATCGCGACAAAAAACAGATTAAAACTTTTAAAAAGGCTTGAATTATTTCCGAATTCACAGAGAGTTTTACGTTGTAACACGTATCCAATTATTATAATAATTATGACGCGATCTGTAAACTTTACATATTGGATGAAATTACGAAAACTTTGGCAGTAAAATTAATACAATACTAATTCTCGTATTTACACACACACACACACAGAGCACACAGGAGTCCTGTGTCCCAGCACTGGGAATATGCCTGGGCTGATTTTCCATCAGAGATGTACTATGCTACGTTGCTATGGATGCGATTGATATCCACCAATCATATTCCTTTGTCCACATAGCATAGCACTGGTGAAAACGGATTCTACTGAGCTATGGTTTTTAGACGGAAGGATGCGTGCCATGGATGGGAGCTATGGATGCGCGAGTGGTGTAGCTATGTACAGAGTAGAGTACTCCCCGTGCCGTCCCTAGTATCGATGCGTCGTATAGCTCGAGCTGCGCGACTTCCTCACACAGCTACCCTAGCGGCGCATCTTCGTAGCACATCTTACTCGCTCTGCTACACAGCTTAGTAGAAACGCTCGCATAGTTTCGTAGCTTAGCTATTACATCCTCGCATCATAGCTGCATAGCATATCTCTGGTGGAAAAGCATCCTTATGCTATGCAACTTTGCAATGTTTATTCCTAGTTCAGGTAGAATCCAATTATTTTTTTTACCTACCACTAGTTTAAGGCCCTATTTTGTAAATATTTATGTAAATCAATTAGGTATTTCAATAAACAATTTCAATTTTAATTTTCAATTTCAACTACATTAATTTTCTGTGTGTACATATTTGACGCACACAATCTATTACACCTTCATAAAGAACCTTTATTATTATTAATTTTCCAAAACGCCATTTAACTTGATCCTCCGCTACAAAACTGCGATTTCAACTCTAAAAAAAATCAATACTGCTTGCTTACAATACCTACTAGAACATTTAAAAAAACAAACTTACAAATAAACTCTTATTTATAAAACCTTTATGGATGATTAATAAATGATAAATTATTTTATTTTTGTAAGTAGGTTTGTGCAAACACCTTTACACGTCAATCATATTTTAAAAACTAGATGAGATCGGCGTTTCATATCTGACTACTCTGAGAAAAATGGCCAAAATAAACTCGGAGATAAAAAAAAACCAGACATAATCTAGCTCACTTTTCTTGCTGACAGACAGTACACATGTGATCAAAAAGAGATTAAACGAGCACGAAAATACATGTAGTCATCTTAATCTCTTAATTCGTGATCCTAAAAGGGTTAAAGCTGACATAATTATTTTAACCCCCACGACACGCACTTAATGGGGTCGAATAAATAGACCTGCACACAGAATTAATACATTTGCTTTGTCCACACGTTGTAATCGTATTAAGCCAATTTTAATAGATTTTTAAGCCAGAAAATCTCAAAACAGCATCGACTTAATAAAATTCATAAATTCGTTGACAGACAACGCACAGCCTAAACCACTGGGTTTAGAAGCATGAAATTTTACACAAGAGTTCTTTTTGTAACGACAGTGATCACGAAGCAAGGATTTTTGAAAATCCATCCCCTAAAGAAGTTGAACAGGGGATGAAAGTTTGAACGGAATTTCATCATTTTTTCCGATAGGAAATCCCATCATCGGACACACAGCTTGTAATCTATCTATGTGTGCGATACCTATACAGGGTGAACTTTTCAAGTGGGCGTAGATGGCCAAATCCGAAACTATGAGAAATAGCGAAAAGTACTCAAAGGAGTCTCGGGCTCGATTTTGATGAAAACTAAAACTGCATCATTGGATTTTTGAAAAATCAATATTTCTAGACAGGAACCGAACTCGTTGATTTTTTTTAAAAAAAGCATCTGTATTATTACACCATTCGATAGTGTCGCTAATAAGGATCGAATTCTGGAAAATAATGACATACCTCTTTTATCTCTCTAAATCGATTTTGGTTTTCTTGCCCGTTCTTCTCCATAGGTACCTACGCTTTGGAATAGGCAACTAGCTTCATATTTTCTGACTGACCGACTTCTTGACAATTCAAAAGTGCCTGTAAATGGTTTAATTGAAATAAATGCTTTGAATTTGAGTTTGAGTTTGAGGGTAACGCTTCAAAATTTTTGAAAAAAAATTAATTATTCTTGAAATTTCAGAACCACAATAGAACTTTTGTATTGCTGATACATTGTCTAGTAATAATACAGCACCGTTTGTTTTATTGTTTTAAATCACATTTTTTTAAATTAGTCTAATTGTAAAAGAACTCGGTATACAAAAATATTTATAACTTTTAGGGCAATTGAATTATGGTCATGTTGTAGAAAGATTTTTTGTTGGAAATGATCTCCTTTATCTCCCTATTTCGTTTTCACCACGACTTTTGGACCACCCCGTATATACCTACTTATATTCAAGCTGAAGAGTGTTTGAACGCGCTAATCTCTGAAACTACCAGTCGGATTTGAAAGTTATTTTTGCATTTGATAGCCCAACTCTAGGGGAAGGACTTGTCCCAATTCTAGACTTTTTTATTTTTGCTGAGCTCCCAGGGATCATAGCGTGTTATTAATAGCCTTACAGGCTAACCGCCAAAAAGCCAGAAATAACTCTAAGTGAAAATTTAGCAATATCGGGGCTGGCGATGTGCTTAATTTAAATTAATTATTTGACTTTGAGACAGTTCACAGTTTCCAGTTTGACAGTTTTACTTGGAAATAGTAAAAGTTATCATAGACGTGCTTCCCTGGACTAGCGACTTCGCAAATAGCTCTTCTACAATTTCTCAGAATAAAGAAACATTATAAATAAACCAATTTGTTGCTCAAACAACAGAGCTGGGTCAAAGCAGTATCATTATAAAAATATTACAAAACATTTTTACGATGTTATGTCAGTAAGTACAGCAGTAAACTCGGACGGTCGCGTAAAAATGTCAATCAACAGAGCAAACTTCAGCGAACGACTTTTGTTACTAAATGTACTATAATATTTTTATGTCTCGAAGCGACGCGCGCTTTACTTATGGTAACCAAGTGTAAATATTCGCTGTGAAAGTATGCGTGAAGATGAGTAGCGTCAGCATATAATACACACACACACACACTTGTGACTTTGCCATTATCTCGGACGGCACAGCCCGATTCAACCTTTATGGCGGCTCTGAAATACGCCACTACGAATTTGTTACTGCACAGCGACTCGCTCATGTTCCGAGCCACCATAAAATCGGTCTGTCTCTTGCGCTTACACATACATTCACAGCATGATTGAACACCTTGGTAACCAGAAGTATAGCAAGTGTCGCTACGTAAGATAAAAATACTGAACGAGATTTTTATACTTTGTGAAACAATGTTAGATGGTATCATCACATCATCATCATCATCTGCTTGGCCTTTTTCCAACCTTGTTGGGGTCGGCTTCCAGTCTAACTGGATGCATCTGAACACATATACAGGGTGGTCAAAAAGTCGTGGATCAAACGTAATAGGGAGAAAACGGAGGTCATTTCCAACGCTTTTAAAGTGAAAAAAGTTTTTGGTAACGCTTCAAAATGTTTGGAAAAAAAATTGATTGCTCTTGAAATTTTGTACCCAGAGCCGCAATAGAACTTTTGTAGTGCTGATACTTTATCTAGTAATAATACATCACCGTTTGTTTTATTGTTTTATATCACATTTTTTTTTTAATTAGTCTAATTGTAAAAGAACTCGGTATACAAAAATATTCATAACTTTTAGGGCAATTGAATTATGGCCATGCTGTAGAAATGTTGTTTCTTGGAAATGACCTCCTTTATTTCCCTATTTCATTTGATCCACGACTTTATGACCACCCTGTATATTTTAGATGGAGCGACTGCCTATCTGACCTCCACATTCCAGTTACTGGGTAATAAGATATCCCTTGGTAAGACTGGTTGTCAGACTTTTAGGCTTCTGACTACCCGTAACAACTGTCATAGATCCACGAATGACAGCCGGGACAAACGGCTTAAAGTGCTTTCCAAGGCACATGATAGATGGTATCATCACATTGTTGTTAATAAAACCAGTAAACAAACGCTCTCTTATAGACAAGGAATGATGAATGACAATCACTACTACTCAAACTGACACATGATGAGCACCCCAATAGCGTAAAGGTTCCTTCAAACAGGCGCGGCACACGATAAAATCGCGCGCGACACAAAGGCACCGCAAGTTGCGCAACGAGCGGTGCTTTTGTGTCGCGCGCGATTATATCGCGTGTCGCGCCTGTTTGTAGGTGCCTTAACACATTTTATATCACAACCCGAAGGATTTTGAAGGAAATTCCTAATCCACTGCTTCATATTATTTGAAAATTCGTCTGCTAGATAACGTAAAAAACGTAATGAATGTTGTTGAATTGTCCAAATTAAAGATATTCCAGTCTTAAGTGTGTTACGCAATTACCCTACAAGTTTACTCAAAATATCTCCACCATAATAATATAATATGCTTAAAAATACTCTTTAAAAAAACTCATGGTACGGAACCCTTCGTGTGCGAGTCCGACTCGCACACGAAGGGTTCCGTACCATCAGGCAAAAACGCCTAAAAAACACGTTTGTTGTATGGGAGCCCCCCTTAAATATTTATTTTATTCTATATGTAGTATTTGTTGTTATAGTGGCAACAGAAATATATCACCTGTGAAAATTTCAACTGTCTAGCTATCACGGTTCATGAGTTACAGCCTGGTGACAGACAGACAGACGGACAGTGGAGTCTTGGTTATTACTAAGAATCTACTGTCCGTCTGTCTGTCTGTCTGTCCTATTTTTACTCTTTTGGTTACGGAACCCTCAAAAGGTTAACGGAGCGTTCAGTAACCCACGGCGTGTGGCGAAATTGACCCTCTTGTTTTATTAGAAAACTCTTTTTTAGCATAGAGGACTCTTTAGATTAGAAAGGTTCTTTCAGTAAGACCTTCAACGGTACATTTTAAGCTCATAAATTACAGAGCCCAATCCAAAAGGTAGGTAAAAAATAACTAATTTCAGAAGTCAGTGTCGTTAGTACCGTATTTTCGTTTTTTCCACCAACTTCCGAAATTAAGGGGCTTACAGGACCTAAACGTAAAAAACGCAAGTTTTAGAAACAATAAAAGTATATGATCGACTACAGTAAACAAAATCATAAAAAAATATATAATATTCTTCAGGATATATGCTAGGTAGATAGTCTGTTGATAACGTAATACAACTAATTTTATACGATAGAAAAAAATCTTGAAGATAACTCTAAAAACTTGCCATTGAAAATAAAAACCATACTAATATACATACAATAATTCTGATTTTTGTCAGATTATTCTATTTACAAGCAATATACTAAAACACTAGTGTTTTAATTTTTTAGTCCAAACAATAGATTTTTTGTAATTAAATAATGTAAGCCCCTTTGTAGTGTTTTCTTTGGTAGCTAGAAAAGTTTAATAAAATTTATATGGGACCACCCTTACCCATTTATAAAGAAAAGTATTTTTTTTATGTATCCGCAATTGCTGGATATCGCATAAAATACATGCAAAAAAAAATTCAGATGAATTGAGAACCTCCTCCTTTTTTAAGTAGGTTAAAAATGATCAGCAGAAACTCCATCCATTGTCACTCTCAAACCAGGAACCCTCATCCCATTGATGTAAATCAATAGGTACTTAAACGGAAATACTTCCGCAAACTCCCAAGGACCTACTTAAAACCCAACTCACACCGCAACAGAAAATAACTCACCCAGTTATTCAGCGTCACGTGTTACGGAACGGTGTGACAAACTCCTGGTCGGCACTCGAAACAACCAGCCAAAGTGGGGCAGTTAGCCAAGTTAAATTGGCCAAGTGGTAGCAACTTTTTAACTAGTGTTTACCCACTTTGTCTGAAATATTGCTCTTGTCGAGTCGTTTTCGGCTGTGGGGTACATACGTAAACAGGTTGATTTAGAGGACGAATGGTAGTCAGGTAGAGTACATTGACTTAGGGGAATTAATATTTAGCTGATTCTCTACAGACTTATTAGACTCCTAATGATGGAGACTTCTTTAAATTAGGTAATGAACCTCTAAAAACTTTTTGCGCTGCCAATAATGCACAGTATTAAATTATGCGCCTCTTTTTAAATTCCTCGGCTAAATTTGGCTGTTTAGTATTTTTTCTTTCAACTACGTAGTAGTGTTATCATTAATCACTACAAAACCGATCACAAAGGACACATTTTTTGCTTGGGACCAAAACAGTGCAGAAATGTTGTATGAAATCTCATTCATGGTTGCACAGTTTTTCATTAATGCAGTGTTTTTTATTTTTTATTTAGATATAAATTTACCACAGAGGTTTAATGTCTCCCATTAAGTTTAATATAAAATGTATGCATTAGATCAAAAAGATACTGACTGAAAATAAAAATTGGCTGTATAAATCCGACTAAGTAAAAAAAAAATAAACAAATGGCGCGCACTTGGACCATTGTAAAACTTTGATACTTCATATTTAGCAAGAAAAGATTTAAAAATGGAAATAGCGATATGAATGCAGAAAGTATAAAAACAGCTGTAAATGTAATTGTTAATAACCTTTTGCCGCAAAAGTCGCGGGATAAATATTTAAAAGCCTTGGAAAACTTTATTTTCACTAACTTGAGTTTTTATTTTGAATAGGTACGAGTAGGTATATTTTATCATGCTAGGTAGATTGGTAGTTGAAAGAATAGTACATTATGATATAAGTGCGGTAAGTTGAAAATTACAGCCGAGGCGATATTGCTTGCCCGAGCCGTAGGCGAGGGCTAAAAGAAAGCAGAGGCTGTAATTTTCAAAGCGCACGTATGTCATACGACGTTTTATAACATATTTGCGAGGAAATAAATAAAACTCGGACTGAACTTGCATATTTGCTTGTTTTCCATATGATGAAATTTTGATACGCTTGTAAGTATATATCGGTCGATTTTTCGGGCGAGGCTTAGAGTAGCCTTTTTCGCTGCCTCTGAGACTTCTGGCGGTGTGGAATTAATAAATTCATCATTACTTGACGACATTTTCAAATAAAAAACAGTACAGCGAAAAGAAAAAGCGCGCGGAATAATTTTTACTTCTCAACAGATAAGCGATGCGCGCGCGTTCGCGCTTTTTTTTTCAGGCATAGGCACAAAACAGCCAGTATTATTAATAAAGTAAATTAATATTTTTGTTTTTGTTACAGATATTAATGGTTGTAATTTATTGTCAAAATTAATTAAATTAAAGAATTAAATGTTTATTTATTATATTTTATCTCCCAAAGTTAATTTTATTCATAAAATGTTGACATCTTTTCTGAAATAAAAACTCTTTGCTAAGATTTAAAAAAGTACCGTTCGTTTTGACGGAGCATCTTGATAAACCGTGCGATTTACTTTACATTACCGCACAAGTGCGTAATGAGGTACATTACGATATTGAAATTGGTGAAATAAGAGACCCTTTACGAGCAAATATGTTATAAAAGTAGATTACGCACCTTGCTAAAGTGAGTGATTAATGTACTCGTGTTAATTTAGTGCCCTCGCGTGCGTTCGGGCACCGACATAACTCTCGTGCATTAATAACTCACTTTGCGCTCGATGCAACAATCTGCTAACCTCAAAATAGGAATTATTTGTGGATCACAAAAAGAGGTGCAAGAATAATATTGGAGTTCAATCATATTTTAGGAGTGCAAAATGGGAATTATAAAAGGTTCGGATAAATACAAACATAATCAGACTATAATGTTCCCACTGCTGGAACACAGGCCTCCCCTCTGTAAGAGGGAGTGGACCATAATCCAACTCAGTGGGGGTTAGTGGATGTCACATACCTTCGAATTTTTGGTTCTAGGACATGTCAGTTTCCTCACGATATTTTCCTTCACCGTTTTGATAGCAATGGTGATTATATTAAACACACAAAGTAAATTGCCTGCCTGGTTTCGAACTCACGACCTTACTACTCGTAAGCCGATGCCTATACTACTGGGCCGCCGCTGCTCTCTACCTCGCGACGTAGGTAATTCGTTTTTCGCATATCATATTTTATTTACTTAGTTTCAAGACTTCATATCTATGGATGATACTTACTCGTATTTTTTGTCGCCCTAATGTATCAAACTGTTTCAAATTAATATTATTTCAAGTGAAACAAATATCAACTTTATTTTAATGGTGATTAAGTTGATTTCAGAGTGACTAGCACTATTGAAAAATTTATAAAAATGTTTGAAGTTGTAGCGGGAACTGAACTTTATGGTGTAAGATTTAAAGATGTTTTTCCACTAACTCATATTTGCTTACATTTTTGGCTAATAAATCGCGAATGCAGATTAGGTTGATGACGAGGACGAATGTTAGCGAGTAGAGCATACTTTTTTTTTTAATAAAGCTTGCCCCACACTAGGAATTTCTCCTGTATTGTAAGTGCGTTTACAAACATTTAAACTTACATATACACACAGCCAGACCCGGAACAACTACTTGTAGGTCATACAAATATTAGTTCCGTGCGGGAATCGAACCCGCGACACGCAGCGCAGCAGTCAATCGCTTAACCACTGCGCCAACCGTGACGTCAAACTTACATATTTATTTAGGAAACTATTCTTGGGTGGATCTCGGAAACCAATAAAGCGGGATAGTATGTTCTTAATGTAACTTGACTTGTTAGTTCCCCAACTTATTACGTAATATCTAGAATTCCTTGCATGCTGAGCGTAAGGTCTCGATCCGCGACTTGGACAAAAGTTATTGTGTTTTCTGGGAAGCCACGCATATAGATGTGTGCCTAATTTAACAGCAACAGTTTAACGTTTTATGGGGCATGCGGTGCTTACCTATAAAAAATTGTTACACTAACCTTAGATTTAAGTAAAATATTATTTTAACATTTTAAAGGCTCCTACAAACAGGTGCGACACGCGATATAATCGCGCGCGACACAAAGGTACCGCTCGTTGCGCGATTTGCTATTTATATGACTGAAAATTTCAACTGTAGCTATGACGGTTCATGATATACAGCCTGATGACAGACAGACGGACAGTGGAGTCTTAGTAATAGGGTCCCGTTTTTACCCTTTGGGTATGGACCCCCAAAACGTAAACCATACAGTAACATAAGTGTCACATCACCTTTGTCAAAGCTATTGACCGTGGGTCCATTGGGCTAACACCCGATTTCTGGAGTCTATTCAATCTCATGTCAAGTGATTGGATTGGATGATGCTATTTCGGTCAACCAATCACAGTAGCTCTTTCCGATGAAAGAATATGTTCCTGACACTTGTCAGTATATATGTACTGTACATACGTTAATCTTCCTGTCCTTTCTTTGTTACCAACCTTTTTCTTACCGGGGAGTTAATTCGCCGTGTTTAGCAGGCACGGTAGTCAGAGTTATATGGATCACTGTGGAAGCTTGTTTACGGACACGTTTTTTCTACGGCGCGGCATACACGACTTACAGTAACGAATCCGTACCGTGTGCAAAGGGCCTAAATCTGCCAAAAACCTTACAGCTATGAAAATAAATATCATAAATTTTTCGCAACATCAGAGGTACACAATCATGGTAACCACAAGTTAAGCGCGCGTTGCCTCGGATAATAATACTGTACGAACTTAAAATATAATAATCCCTAATCGTGTCCAACTGACAGGTGTCAGGAACACACTCTCTCTGTGGTCGGAATAAACATGAGATTTAAAGGCATAGCTGCCCTTAAATCTCATATCATCGATAAGGTTGTTGTTTTACATTGTTCTCACATATAGAAGCAACAAGAATAATGTACCCAGGACTTTGTAATATCTTGATTTAAAAGAGTGTCCATGGAGTTTCTTGCCCGTTCTTCTCCATAGAGATCTACAGTTTGGAATGGGCAACTAGTTTCAACTTTCTGGCTAACTGACAGACTATTTAATTTTGACAATTTAAAAGTGCCTGTACAAGGTTTAATTGAAATAAATGCTTTAAGTTTGAGTTTGAGTTGGGTAGCCCCAACAGTAACCTTATCGTGAAGTTTCAGGAACAGGGTGTAAAGTTCATTCATCCTCCATAGAAAAGGGAGGAACCTTCCTCCAGGCGGGTCCTGTGTTTGGCGGGCAACTGCCCGATGATCCAAGTCGGGCCGTTGTATCAATGATAGCTGCGCGGTGAACTCTGCTTGCGCGATGCAGGATTTTGCGTGACGTCAGTATGACACGTTGTTTGCATGTGGCGTTGTAGATACCGTTACAGTGTTATTAAGGTAGTAGGTACTTTAGTTTACTTGAAATGAGTGAACCCATTTTGATGTATACAACCTTGTTGGGATTAGCTTCCAGCATAACCGAACGCAGCTGAATACCAGTATTTATCATGGAGCGACTGCCTATCTGACCTCCACAAAACAGTTACTGGGTAATATGATACCCCTTGGTAAGACTGGTTGTCAGACTGACCACAAAGTAAATTGAATATTATGTAGGTACTGACTTCCGACTGTAGGTAGGTACTGACTTCTGACTACTCGTAATGACTGTCAAAAGATCTCGAAATGGTAGCTGGGACCAATGATTAACGTGCTTTGCGAGACATACCTAGGGGTGTCGATTTATGTAATGGATGGTCACCCATCCACGGACCGACCTTGGCAATCGTAGCTTAACCTTTGATCGACCCGTGCGGCTGTTATTACTTAGACATGAGCCTGTCCAGTATTCCCAACAATATTTTCCTGTCTGTGGCTCTCCGTGTCCAAAAATTGGGCATTTATGTGAAGCTCATGTTTTCCCACTGAGTGTTGGTAAATTCGCACTATTAGGGTTTGATACACTCACATTTTAGTGTGTAATCAGCCTGTGATGTTCCCACTGCTGGGAAACAGACCTCTTCTCGGTGAGAAGGAGTGGACCATAATCCACCACGCGGGCCCAGTGCGGGTTGGTGGATGTCACATGTCTTTGCATTTTTAACCGACTTAAAAAAAGAAAGTTCTGTAGTCAACCCGTATCTAGATATGTGTCGGCGTCGTTGCCGTGAGTCATTTCTCTAAGCTGTAAACAACACGTGCACCGATCACGCCATCGACAAGTTTGTCACTCGACTTCTCACATGTCACATGTTATCGAATTTTAGTTCTAGACACGCCGGTTTCCTCACGATGCTTTCCTTCACCATAAAAAATAAAGCGCCTGCTTAGGAACGAAGCCACGACCTTACAACTCGTAAGTCGGCACCGTTACCACTGTACCACCACTGCTTTCCTATGAGTTAAGTAGTACCTATTTATTACGAAGAAGGTCTTAAAAACTGTATCATTGCACGATTTTTGTTCATTTTTGTTGGGCTTTGTCCTTCAAATAAGTAAACATATTATGTAGTTATTTATTTAAAGGACAAAACCCAACAGAATTCATAATAGCCTCGAACGATTTCCAGAAATGCCTTCAATACCTAGACTACAAACTCATTAATTATTGGTCACCTATCATTATAGAATCGATGACTACCTTTGAACACAAGTAGCTATTATAATAATTATATAAAAGACTAGCGCTTTTGCCAACGGCTTCGCTCGCATGGTTGTCGGAAATTATCACACGGATACGTTGGTACAGTATTTTTGACGTGAATACGTCTTTAAAATTGCTACAGTAGTGGGAGGCAAGTCAAAAAACCAACGATAACAAAATCGGAGGATACAGTTTGGTGTTGCAGCTTCATAACTATCGTCACCATCCTAAATTCAATTATACCATTGGATAGCTAAAGGATCAAAAAATTCATTACGGTAAGTGAGAACTGTGACGCATCGCGCGCGGTGGAGGGGGAAGCATCGCCATTTTGAGGTTATTTTTCTGCGTATCGAGATTTCCACTTAGTATAACTTTTGATTCGAAAAAGCTTAGACGTTCATTTAGGTTTCAGTCGTCAGCTCTTGTCAAAATCTATCGATTGTGTAATACATTAGTGTAAACAGGTAAACATTAGTGTATACATTAGTGTAAAAGAGTGACAGTGAATATAATGTGTTAAAATAAAAAGAAAAATAATATCAAAAATATATAATGTCGGCCTATACGCGTCAAAAAGCCAAATCTAAATAAAGAGATCGTATACGGTTGGAAAAGGTTTCTCAAGAGCAATCGAATGGTATCAATAAAACACCATATGAGCAGTAAAGCAGTGCCGGGGACGTAGGAGAATGAATGCGGCCGAGCAGATCAACCCCGTTACGTAAACGTATTCACGTAAAACACACGGCCGTGTTCCTGACACAGCCTCATACCATTTTTATCTCTTGAAGCGCCCCGTTCTTTACTTGTATTAAATAAGTGTATAAACACACTGGGAATGCGTGCGTGAAGACGAATAACTTCAGCACATAACACACACTTCGCACGGGTGTCATGTCTTGTGGGCAACTCCCCAATGATTTATGTCGGGTTGTTGTATATATTCTAGTCGCGCAGTAAGTTCTGCTTGCGCGATGCAGGATTTTGCGTGACGTCAGAGTGATGCATAGTTCGCATGTGGTGGTGTAGATGCCGCTACAGTCTCGAACGGTACCGAGAGCTGTTCAACAAGAAAGAATAGAAAAGAAACAAGAAAGAAAATACGTTTATTTGCGTTAAACATGACGCAAAGAAAGAACACAAAAAATAACAAGTCGGGTGAAAATACACAAGACCAGGGGGCCTAAAAAGGCCACATTGGCAGAATCATAAAAGGATAACATTATAAATCATAATATGGCAAAGACAGTCCGCGTTTTTCTTTTTTTCGCTGCACTACGTAGGTATAATCAAAAAGATTGGGATTGGATTAATTGGTATTTTGGCACAGACAAAAAAAAAGAATTGAGAAATCCTTCATCAATGGGATTTGATACGATTAACTTAACAGTTAACTGTCCATTGTGATTCATAATGTTATCCTTTTATGATTCTGCCAAAGTGGCCCTTTTAGGCCCCCAGTAATCAATTTCAAATTCTCAATACGAAAACCGGGTACCTATAACCCTTGATACCGTAACAAACACAAACACGCATTTATAATACCTATTAATAGTTAATATTAGTCAGCCAGGCTGGCAATATTTCCCTACGATCGATTGCTATACGATTTCCTAAGAATCATTATGTTGCAGCTTTGATGTTAGTTCAAAGAAAAATAATGATTTTGTGTGCTCGTATGATGGTCGTATTACATGAAGGGTGTGCAAAGTTAAGGCTCTCATTAACATACATAAAGTCTATTCAAACTTAAGTTTCAAATTAATATTATTTCAAGTTAAACAAATATCAGCTTTATATTAATGTTAATTAAGTTGATTTCAGAGTGACTAGCACTGTTGAAAAAATTATAAAAATATTTGAAGTTATAGCGTAAACTGAACTTTATTGTGTAGGAATTAAAGTTATTTTTCTATAAAACAAGACCGGTTCCCTAGTTATTTTTTTATTTGTTTACATTTTTGGCAAATAAATCGCGAATGCAGATTACATAAACTCAATCCTTCCCATGATGTAGGCAGAAACTACACAACGCTTACTATGTTTCTTCCACACTCCTTTTGCTTCTTTTTAATATCAACAACAAAACCAAAAACCTTACACAAAACGTAAAAATCAGAACAAAAATCCACGATGTCCTATTAAAAACCAGCATAATAAACGTTAAACCCAGTGTTCCAGTTAATAAAACTGTAGCTGTACTGTTTAGCTGGTATGACAGAACAGTAGAGAAGGTCGACTCCACGCAACATCATCATCATCATCTGTCTAGCCTTTTCCCAACTATGTTGGGGTCAGCTTCCAGTCTAACCAGATGCAGCATTTTACATGGAGCGACTGCCTGTCTAACCTCCACAACCCAGTTACTGGGTAATACGAAACCCCATGGTAAGACTATTTATCAGACTTTCGGGCTTCTGACGTCCCCTAACGACTGTCAATGATTCACGAATGACAGCCGGGACCAATGGTTTAACGTGATTTCCGAGGCCCCTGGTCTTGGTATGTAAAGATAGTCACCCAGCCACGGACCAACCGTGGCAAGCCTAGCTAACCTGATCAATTGACCCGTGCGGCAGTTATTATTTACCCACAAGCCCCTCTTCCTCCTCATCCATGTGTAAGCTATAGTATACAAGCTAATAACAGGATTTTTGCAAAAGAATCTCGCTCGTCACAACAGTCTGTTTCAGCAAACCAACCAACAAACCAACCAACCAACCAACCAACCAACCTACCAACCAACCAACTTACCAATCATCGAACTCAACCGACAAGCAAACCTTCTGTATCTATTTTGCTGGCGTACTGTTTAGCTGGTATTCCCTGATTATTATAACAGAATTGTGCTCCGGTCATTATAATTGAGAGCGTAATTTTCTGACTAAAACATTATTATGTTGCTGTTCTAGTTTGATAAGTTAATGAGAGTGGAATGCTGTAGTTTTATTTAATAATTATGTTGTGTTGGTCAAGGCTTGTTCTCGTACAGCGGAGAAATGAGCTTCGATTCTTTCAAAGCAGCCATTACGCGTCATCAAAAGTGCCACCCTTGATGGCTGTTTCAGAAATTATTAATAATATTTATATTTTAAGAAATTGCCTTTTGGTAGTTACGTAACACACTATCACTGGGTTTCATTTTGACAGTTTAATAACATTCATTGCGTTATTTACGTTCTTGAGAAGACATTTTTATACATATTATAAAGCAATGGATAAGCAAATAGCCCTTGAAATTTTTCAGATTGAGAATGTTCGTGTGTTACGCAATTAGTATGCGGGTGACCTGGTAAGCTCTGACCATGTGTGGAGAGGTGAACTGTTCTCATATTTTTTTCAGTCTACAGTGTGACGGCCTTAAGGGGACTACAGGACCTAAACGCAAAAAAACGCAAGTTTAATAATGTCTAAAAGTATAAATCAGAAATCAGAAAAATATATGATGTTCTTCAGGATATATACTAGTTAGTTAGGGTGTTGAAAACATAATACAACTAATTTGATGCGATAGAAAAAAATCATGAAGATACCTCTAAAAACTTTCTTTTCACAATAAAACCATACATACAATCATTCTGATTTTTTTGTTCAGATTATTCTACAAGCAACATACTAAAGCACTAGTGTTTTAATTTTTAAGCC
Organism: Luperina nickerlii; assembly: GCA_963855955.1. Taxonomy (NCBI): domain Eukaryota; kingdom Metazoa; phylum Arthropoda; class Insecta; order Lepidoptera; family Noctuidae; genus Luperina; species Luperina nickerlii. The sequence goes on along the minus strand of OY979684.1, from coordinate 4,447,802 downwards.
CAAATAATAGATTTCTTGTAAATAGATAATTGCTTTATGTTTTGCAATAAATTACCAGCGTTGTGTCATCTTCTCTTTCTTTTCTATGCAGTCCGACAGTGACCGCGCTTTAGGTCATGTAGTCCCCTTAACGAGATCAGTGTTCTTTTTTTAATTAATAAAAAGATAGACTTTAAAATCTGAGCCGAGATTAACAGGTACCTACCGATAAATCCTAACCTAGGTCAGGTTTCTGTAAAAACATTGTTCATTTTATTAAAACAAATAAAACTCGCCGTTTTGGGTCAAGTATTTATTATTAAGCTCTAGATTTCTCCTATTGTTCATTATAAAATAAAACCCAATTTAGCTTATATTTTTCAACCCATTTTTTTATAAAAAGGGTTTGAGGTTCAGTAATAAGAGCCGCGCTGGTCGAAAGATCAGGTTAAGCCACATACCATAGCCCCTCCTAGTCTCGGAAAGAACGTTAAAGGCTCGTACACACAGGCGCGACGCGACACGCGACACAAAGGCATCGCAAGTCGCGCAAGGAGCGGTGCCTTTGTGTCGCGCGCGATTCGCGTCGCGCGTCGCGCCTGTTTGCAGGAGCGTTAAGCCGTTGGTCCCGGCTGTCATTCGTAGATCTTTGACAGTCGTTACGGGTTGTCAGATGCCGGAAAGTCTGACAACCAGTCTTACCAAGGGTATCGTATTACCCAGTAACTAGGTTGTGGTGGTCACATAGGCAGTCACTCCGTGTAAAATACTGGTATTCAGCTACACCTGGTTAGACTAGAAGCCGACACCAACATAGTTGGGTAAAGGCTAGGCAGATGATGATATCACCATTCTTATGCTCTTATCACAATGATTTTGGGGTCGATGCGGCATTTGTGTTCATCTCTAGCCGTAATCTCAGTTGTCATCTCCTTTCCAGGCATACCATCATCATCATTATTTCAACTGAAAGACGTCCACTGCTGAGCATAGGCCTCCTCCAAGCACCTTCACTTTGACCGATTCTGTGCTTCTCGCATACAACGGGTTCCTGCGGCCTTCACAAGGTCTCAGGTCAAGGTCCCACAAGGTGGACCGACGTCCACCTTGTGGGAGGCCTTCCAACGCTACGTCTTCCGGTACGCGGTCGCCACTCCAGAACATTTTGGCCCCATCGGCCATCTGTTCTGCGAGCAATGTGCCCTGCCCACAGCCACTTAAGTTTGGCAATTCTTTCAGGCATATCATCTTTACTGAATCCATCCATCGCTTCTTTGGCATATTCATATTTAAAACTTCCTTCACGAAATCCTCATTCCTCAGCGTCACATATACACAACAACCGATTTCCACACAACTTTTCCATCACCGTGCTTTATTTGTCATCCCATTCACCTTCTAAATATACGACAAACAAATCTAAATGAGCTGCTTTGAACTGCGAATCGTAATTAACAGTAATAAATTAGAAACGTCACATAATGTCAGGCTGAATCACGATGGTAACAATATTTATGGTTAGACCGCTGCTGTCACATCTTTCATCGCAGGATTTATGGTGATGTTTCCAAGAGTTTATCTTTAGGACAAGCTTCTGCACCCTACATAATTGCGTAACAAATTTTCAATCTCAATCTGAATCATATTGGAGGATATTGCAAATCCATTGCTTCATATGTTCGGAAAATTTGTCCGCTCAAAACAACGTAAATAACGCAATGAATGTTTTTGAACTATCAAAATGAATGCTATTGCTACTGACGCAATTAGCCTGCTGGTGGTCTATTATTTTTGTTGCGATCTGGCGTAACGCCACAGATAACACAATATTTTGATTTAAAAGAGCGTCCGTGTAGCTTTAAGCCGTTCTTTTTCATAGAAACTACGCTGTAGAATGGGCAACTAGCTTCATATAGTTTTTTTTTTTGTAAATTGACTGAAATGACGATGATTCTTGAAGATGTCACACCGCACTGTGTATGTTTCGTTATTAATTTTTTTTTAAGCATTCGTCATAGTGTCACTTTTATTTCGATGTGTTTACTTTTTGTTTCTTTATCGGCACCTTGTTTTATAATCATGTGGGTAATTTGGTTATCATCTAATATTGTACTTTTGTGTGTTGTGCTGTCTTCTTGTGTGTGCCAAATAAATGGTTTAACTATCTATCTCTATCTATCTATGTCGGAAAAAAGTGTGCTGACTGGGAGCTTTACTGGCGTGTGCCGCGTAAACCAATTGATTTAAACGAAAATAATGTAGTACAGAATTATTCTTCTTAAAAAGATCTATTTAACATAGTTACAGAATAATTTCCGACCTCCACGCGGTCGAGGCCGCGGGCAAAAACTTGCAATGGTTAAGAGGACGACGACCTCATTCCACTGGCCCCCGTCTACCTTCGGAAATCCAAACGCACTGCAAGTTACCATCCCTACCTAGTTGCTATTCCACCAATTCGCACTAAGCGTTTTCAAATGTCCTTTATAATGCGCACAGCAAAAGAGTGGAACTCTCTACCTGCGTTTGTGTTTCCGAGTGCATACAACCCGAATCTCTTCAAAGTAAGAGTGAACAGGCTTCTTCTGGGTGAGCTCACTCCATCGTAGACTTTGTCTCTGTCATCTCTGACCTAGACTAGAGTCAAGAGCAAACCCATGTCAAATAAAAAAAAAAGAGGAAATGCGGTCGGAGAGACTTTTGAAAAATCCTAAGTAAAAAGTCATAATTTGAGGTTTGGCTCTCGCCTATTTCTTCGTCCATTATTGGACCAGTTTAAAAGATATTTCATAAACAGAATAAGAAGGATATAAAATATAATGTATCTTTATGTTTTTATTTTTTCATTAATAGTTGTCAAATTTGTACACTAGGCCTCTGTTGACAGCGGTTTAAATCGGTATTGTTTGAGGGTCCTAGTGCTTACAAAAATAATGTATCATCAAAAAGGAAAATATAGGGTACAAGTACAAGTAGTTAATATTTTTATATTCTGTAAAAAATCAGTCATTAACCAGAAAGAAAATCGGCGAGAGCGTTTCTGTGGAGAAACGAACACCCGCATTTCCTCTTAAAAACTGTAAGTTAATAAACATGAATCCTCCAGAACCACATTTTAAATGCATAAAATTCTTGATTATTTTGAAAGTCTGCAAGCCAACCACTTTGTAGCAGTTGAATTAATTCGCAAAAGATAAAATGACTACGGATTAGCTCATCCCGCTTATTTCGCATTCCGGAAAACTATTTCAATTCTGGTAAGCTGCAGTGCAGCTCAGTTAATTGTTTTCTCGGTATAATAAACCTTTTGTATTTCTTGTTAAAGTCAATACTGTAACGTATTTCTGTATTGATCAATAATAAATTATTTCATTCCTGTAAGTAGGTTTGTACAGACGCCAGCACATCAAGCTACCCGAAACTGTAAAATTTTCCCAATCAACTTTGAATCTAATGCTCTAGTGATAAAGTCGAAAATCTATTAAAGAAATTTAACAGATTGTAGTACTTTTACACGTCAATCATATTTTACAAACTAGATGAGGTCGGCGGTTCCTATCTGACTACTCTGAAAAGAAAAACCCAAAGAAACCCAGACGTCACAGTCTCTTTTAAAGTCCAGATATAATCTTGGTCACATCATGTAAAGACCATGTAGATTGATGTGTAAAATGGTCTTTTAAAGAAAGAACCACACAGATTGAGTGGACCTGTCCCGTCAGTGCTCGCATTTGTCAGTAATCGTGCAGCTCAACTCAAAACTTATGGAGCTCAAAGATTCGACGAACATTACCAAAGAAAGGACATTTATGTAGGCCACTTATGCTATGAGCTACTATAATACTTAATTTCGATTATCTATTTTTGTATTTAGTAGCTATCTTTACGTAATTTACAAGCTAACAGTCTTATAAAAATAATAAAGTATTATATACTTACCAGAGGGCTGGCCAATTTTTGGCCAAAGAATCAGCATTGCCATACATAGTGGCAATACTGCCAGCCTTTTGGCCACTTTTCATGTTAACAGTGATGGCAACGAATTTTTCGATTCTTTTACCTCCCTTTTTTAAAGACGATAAATAAATATTATTAAACCTTACAGAAAATGAACTTATCAGTAAGGCAAAAATATAGATTTTCTCCGTGGAAGCTGAATTCAAAGCATTTTTTCCCCGTAGATATTTTCGGAAAAGTAAGGGTTAACGATGATCCGCTTTCGACAGCACATCATGTTCCCCGCATAAATCATAGACTAACAAGTGAAGCTTTTAAAAAAAGTGGGTGCAGAGCAATCGTATCATAAATTATATCATGCATGCGGAACCGTAAACCCTTTCGCGGCATTCGCAACACAAAAATGAAAAATCAAAATGGCGGCGCGTACCTTTTGTTATACGACTTCTTTTTGCAAATGAAATCTGCGTTACTTTTTTAACGTGCGTTCTTATTTCGTTTAATTTTCGAATTCGACGTTCCTTTTTTTTTCTTTTGTTGGCTTGCTTAATTTTTTTTGAGGTTAAAAGACGTAACGGTAGTCTTTATGCCACTTCCAGTGGGCACTTCTGTTAAACTAGTTACCCCTTTTTATTTCATCTTTAGTTTTAAAAGTATGTTTAAAGTAATCCGCAATTTACCGTTGAATAGATCTTTGTGTAACATTGTCTGAAATATAAATTACAAACTATTCTATTTCATTTGATTTGTATCTTACTGGCCAAGCAATTCCCTCTGTAAGTTTATTAAATCATATTATAACTCAGTAAGCAAATGAAAGTAGTTTTTATTTTCTGCAAGAGCTTCTGATATGCAATCATGCCTTTAATTGGCTGTTCTGTAGGACTTTATTCATTTGAATATCAATTCTATTTTATATTCTCTTTCAATACTCAATACAAATCCAATCATCCTTGCTTTGATAGTTTTCTTCTACATTTTTCCATATTTTAAATCACATGTAAAACACTTCTAGTAGTAGTAGAATTGGCTTACCTGTAAACCCTATGAAGTGTCAGGCGATCATCATTGGCAGTTCTCGTACTATTAGCAAGGTAGATGGTACAGACGCCAGCACATCAAGCTACTCGAAGATGTCAAATTTTCCCAATCAACTTTGAACCTTATACTTTAGCGATAAAGTTGAAAATCTATTAAAAAAGTTTGACAGATTGTAGTAGCTTGATGTGCTGGCGTCTGTACAACCTTGCCGTCAGTTCTATTCAATGGTACGATCGTTCCTTTTGGTACTGACGTGGCTTGCTCATTGATTGTACCCTGAACTGGCGGACTCAAGTCGCTAGGGTGAGCCAGAAGGTTACTGGAACGCTGCGGGCTCTGTACAGTTTGAAAAATTTATTACCATCAAGTACGAAGACAATGCTTGTACAGTTCCTTATTTTCCCTATCATCGACTATGATGATGTGTGCTACTATGACCTGAATACAGATCTTCTTAATAAACTTGACCGTCTTCTCAATAACTGCATTCGATTCGTTTTCAATCTGCGTAAATATGACCATGTCTCTGCGCATCGGTCGCTACTAAAGTGGTTGCCCATACGCCAGCGCAGAGAGCAAAGGGCGCCTTGTTCTCATTTCTTGATTCTCCGTCTTCCCCTGGTTATCTAGCCCTCCAGTTTCAGTACATTTGCGCCAACCACATTAGAAATCTACGTTCATCACACAGTCGTCTTCTCCAATGTCCCACTCACTGCACAGACTTCATTCACTCTTCCTTCTTCGTTCAGGCTATCTCTCTGTGGAATGCGCTCCCCTAGGAAATCAGGATGGCAACCAACCGATTATCCTTCAAAGTTAAGGTTCGCAAGCACATTCGCAAGAAGCTGGCAGTATCATCACAACGGTAATATTTTCTCATTGTATGTCTCATTTCTTTTTAGTAATTTTATTTATGTATTTATGTATATTTATTTATGCTTACATTTATATGTAATTAGGTATATATTATATACAGTTTTAATGGGTTTATGCGTATCATTATATTTAAAATATTTATTCCTCAATGTTCATGATTGCACCTACCACTGTTTGTCTCTGCATCACCCAAAGGTTGACTGGTAGAAAATGCCTACGGCATTAAGACCGCCTCTGTACATTTATGTGCTTGAAGTATTAAATAAATAAACTTCTTCACATAAAATCACAGTACAAACTACAATAGACCTAAACGTATAAAAAAACACTAAAGGCTCCTTCAAATAGGCGCGACATGAGATAAAATCGCGCGCGACACAAATCCACCGCAAGTCGCGCAACAAGCGGTGCCTTTGTGTCGCGCGCGATTCGCGTCACGCGTCGCGCCTGTTTGCAGGAGCCTTAATTCTCTTTTCGACTCATTCGTCCCAACCCTACATCTCCAAACGGTCGTATAACCTTCGACTTATCCCGTGGACATCGTCCCAACAATTTAGTGATGCTCCTCACACGTCCGAGACACGCACCTTTTATCACTTCCTTTTGAGTTGTAATTAGTTTTGGACCTTTGTTACAGCAGCTGCGTTAACAGAGTTTTATATTAGAGTCACGCTTATAGCTTGAAATTTGGTTTAGAAGCTTAGTTATGAGGTATTATAGGATTAAATTTTGAGATTTTGCTAATGTTTTGTCACAGCATCAGAGTCATCTACTGTATGCATGATTTATTTATTTTATTTTTGAAGTGAAAACTTCTTTAGCGGCGCTGTGTACTTTTTTTGGAATGGGTAAAAACTTCTAAATTCGCGTCAGGTCACGTGACCCTGATCGAAAATTCGTAAGACGTGACGCGCGTTGTTGAGGACAGCGCCATCTATGCACATCGGGAAGAACTACGAGGGCCTCGCGTACTAACTACGTAGGCCTCGCGTACTAACTACGTAGTTCATCCAACAACGACGAGATGGCGCTGAACCACGGATATATAACTGACGACGAGCAAATCTGAATAAATTCCTTTCACGAGAAGAATAAACCAGTCACTTTGGTCATCATACCTGATTTGCAAAAAACCCTATAAAATAAGGAACACACCTTAACACGCGTGTTTTGTTTATAAGACGATTCACAAAATACACTCGTAATTGTTCAAGTTTTCACTTCTGTCGGCACTACCGGAGTGCCAGTGTTTTTTTTATTTTTATTTATTTATTAATAACCAACTTATACTTACAGTTTACACCACACATACAAGTTATTAGTCAATATTTGTAATTACACATGTCATACAATCATAAAATTAGGTTAAACCACATAATAACAACTGGACAAAAGATGAAATTAAATTAAATGTAACAAAATTGGTCAAGATTAGATAAAAATTAGATAGTATTACATAAGCTTAGATAAAATTAGATATAATTAGGATAAATTGGAATAGAATTATGAAATAACAAGTAACAATTAATTTAATTTATTTACTCCAAGGAAATTGTACTGGGAGTGGCAATAAACTCCAGGTATCGAGTAGCAGTGTCCAGGAATCTCAGTTCAGCACTCGCGAAGACATCTATGGACTCATCATATAGCAGAATGTTGTTGATATGGGTTAGGGCTAGGTATAATGGACTGGTCTTAACCCTTTCACGCATATGGGATGTTGAGGACCTAACTAAAGGTTCTCAAAATGAAAGTAAAGTGGACTGTAAACACTTATAATATGATTCAAGGACAATACAATATTGGAAGAACTTTGGACTACAAGTAAAGTATGCGCGCGCGTCTTCGACCGTGTTCGGTAATGGAGTGCAGTACGGGCGGCGGCCAGCCTGCTGTCGCGGTGTAGTCCCGCGCCGCGCCGCGCCCTCCGCGCGTCCTCTGGCGCAGACTAACATTCACACCTTGTGTGCGTGAACATCCTCCCCGGGTTGAAGCATTCAATCTAGAGGAAGTGGACAAATATTATTAAAAGAACGTAGTAGCGTCCCCTTCTTCGTCTTCACCTCGACCACACGCGTTGTCCCGTCGTTCCCCGGGAAGACCTTCGTGACACGTCCAAGTGGCCACAGCAGTGGCGGTTGTCCTCTCTCCTTGATGAGAACTAACGTTCCCTCTGCCAGTTGTCCTGTAGATGAAGTCCATTTTGTTTTTTGTTGGAGCAGAGAAATATATTCTAAATGGAACCGCTGCCAAAAATGCTGCTTTATATGTTCCACTCTGTGGTAGCGCTCCAAGCGGCAGATGTTTATGTCAGTCACCTGTGGATGCGGAACAGTCATAAGTGATCGTCCAATCAGGAAATGTGATGGAGTTAGGACAGTGAAATCTAGTGGATCAGAGGAAAGTGGTGTGAGAGGACGTGAGTTAAGAACAGCTTCAATTTGAGTCAAACATGTGGCCATTTCCTCATATGTGAAATGTGTTAACTGTAGTAGTCTTTCAAGTGGTGTTTAGTAGAACGAACGGCAGCTTCAGCAATGCCGTTGAAATGTGGAGAGTATGGAGGGACAAAATTAAATTCAATTCCCTTTTGTGCAACTTCATAAGAAATGTTTGAATCTTGTAAAAATTGTCGCAATTCGTTACAAGTGCCTATAAAATTAGTACCGTTATCGGATAAGATGCTCTTGGGTTTACCACGACGAGCAACGAAACGGTTTAAAGCAGCCATATAGCCCTCTTTAGTTAGGTCTGTAACGAGCTCGATATGAACAGCTTTAATTGCAAGACAAACAAAAATGCATAGATACGCCTTTACAAGCTTACACCCTCGCCCTTTTCGATCAGCTATCAATATTGGCCCGGCATAGTCGACACTGCAATTCAAAAATGGGAACTCCAAGTGAGTTCTATTATAAGGCAACTGTCCCATGACTGGTTGAACATTTTGACATTTGTATTTAAAACATTTAATACAATGTTTTACAATGGATTTTGAAAGGTTTCTGCCGCCAAGAGGCCAATACATTTGACGTATATTTGCTATCAATAATTGAGGACCAGCGTGTAACAAATCTTTATGATATTTATAAAAAATGATTTTAGTGACATGATGCTTAGAACATAGTAAAACTGGATGCTTGATATTGTACTCATAAGGAGAATTATCAAGCCTCCCTCCTACACGAATGAGACCATCTTTGTCAACAAAGGGACTTAAAGAAATAAGTCTATTTTTACGAGGCAACGTCTTGCTAGATTTAAGAATAACATATTCCTTAGGAAACATCTCCATTTGAGCTCGGCATAAAATGAAAATCAAAGAATCTTGAAGTTCTTGATTTGATAGTGTATTTTGTAACTTGGTTTTATTTTTTAAATTATAAACAAATCTTAGTATGTAGGCCACCACTCTTTGTAAACGATTTAGATTTGAATATTTATGGAGGAGTGTATGAATGAATGGTGGATTTATGTGAGAGGACTGTACATGATTTTGTGAATCTGTTAGAAATGAATGATCTGTGAAGTGAGATGAAATGACTTCTGGCAGATCCAGTTTCACAATTTTATTGGGCATAGCTGGCCAGTCTTTTTCGTTATTAAACAAAAATTGTGGGCCTGACCACCATAAAGAACACTCGCTGATAAGGTCAGCCTTCAGCCCACGAGAAACAAGATCTGCCGGATTGTCTCTAGACGGCACGTAACTCCACGTATGACCTGCAGTGCTTTCCTGTATCTCATTGACTCGGTTACGCACGAAAGGTTTTAATAAGCTCGGTGAAATAGCTAACCAACTCAACACTATTGTTGAGTCGCACCAAAACCGGCATCTAGTTACAGGCAAAGTAATAGAACTCAGAACCTTAACACACAGCCTTGCGCCTAGCAACGCCCCACAGAGCTCGAGACGTGGAATGGTAGTGGGTTTTATCGGTGCTACACGATTTTTCGATGCGAGTAATTGTACCTTAACTGAGCCTTGCTTGTTCACCGACCGGAGATATACGCAACAACCGAAAGCTCTCTCAGATGCATCTGTAAAGATATGAATTTCATGCGATATAGCATTGTCACATACAACCCATCTTGGAATTCTTAGATTATTTAAACATGGAAGAGTATTAACAAAATTGTACCAGAAATTGCATATAGACTCTGGCACCTGCTCATCCCAGTCACACTTGGCTAACCACAATTTCTGCATTACGATTTTCGCCTCGACTACACATGGACCAACCAAGCCTAATGGGTCAAATATTTGACTAATGACTGAGAGAATTTGGCGTTTAGACACCTTTTTCTCAGCATCAATACAAATGGAAAACCCCAAATAATCTGCCTCGCACATCCAACGTAAACCTAATGTTTTCGATGCCGCGTTCTTATTTTCAGACAATTTTAGACAATCCAAAACTGCTGAACTTTTACAAACCTGATCTAAAATTGACGAATTATTAGATTGCCATTTTCGTATTGAAAATTCGCTGATGCTAAGACAGATATTACCTCCTTGACCATTTCTACTACGTCTGAAACTGAATTTCCTCCTGACAGGTAATCGTCAACGTAGAAGTCACGTTCAATTGAAGACTTGACGATTGTACTGGTAGCGGCATTAGCCAAGCTGACTAAGCACTTTGTTGCTAAGTATGGAGCGGAAGCCGTGCCGTAGGTCACAGTATTAAGACTGTACGTCTTTAGCGGTAATTTTGGATCTGTCCTGAAAACGATTTGCTGCAAAGCACGTTGTGAAGGTGTAACAGCAACGGCACGATACATCTTAGCTATGTCTCCAGAAATGACATACTTGTATTGCCGAAATCTTAACAGGATTGATAGTAGATCTTCTTGGATAGTCGGACCAACCATCTGGATTTGATTGAATGACACGCCAGACGTGGTTGCCGCTGAGGCATCGAAGACTGCCCGTAGTTTCGTTGTCGAACTGGACTCTTTGACGACCCCATGATGAGGCACGAAATATTCAACATTGTCACCTGAATGAGGCTTCCTAGACGTTTGATTTTCTGTCATGTGTCCAAGACGCTCGTACTCCTGCATGAAGGCAACATAATGCTCCTTGAAACTTGGATCACGCAGGAAACGCCGCTCCAGTGATAGAAATCGACGTTTAGCCATCTCATATGACTCACCTAAAATGTTAGGATTGTCCTTTAAAGGAATTGTCACAACAAAACGACCCTGGTCATCCCGAGTAGTATTATGACGAAAACTTTCTTCGCACGCACGTTCCTCCTGTGACAAAGCATATTTGGATGGTACAGAATCTGATTCCCAAAACCTGTTGAGGTTGTTATTTAATTCATCCATAGACACGTTGCAGTAGTGTGACTGGTTATTAGAGAATGAACGCAATGGAGCTGGTCCAGAAACTATCCACCCGAGTCTCGTTGCGTGAAGTTTGGGTTGATTCCTACCTAAATTTATAGATGAGGAACCTAAGACATTCCAAAACACTTCCACGCCAACAAGAATGTCAATTACAGACGGAATATGGAAAGATGGATCAGCTAATTGAATGTCTGCTGGAATGTTGATGTTGCTAAGATCCACAGCTGAAGATGGCAGCATCTTAGTAATTTCAGGCAATATGATACAGGTAATAGTTTCCCTGTAGCCACCATTCCTAGCCTGAATTGTAAACCTACAAGACTGTGTGCTATTAGATGTTTGCTTATTTATACCTGTTATTGTGGAGTTAGCGTTACGTCTAGACAATCCCAGCTTGTGACACAGTGTTTCAGTGATAAAGTTGGCTGTACTACCGTTATCAAGCAAGATCCTGGCGTCGAACTTCTCACCTCGGTTGCTGACCACTGTCACCAGAGCTGTGGAAAGTACAACAGAACGGGTAGTATTATCTGCAGTGTCACTTGACAAAACAACGTTTTCAGATGTGCCTTTTTGTAATTGCGCACCTCCAGAAACGTCAGTAAGTAAACTAGGTAAAGCAACACTAGGCATTGGATCTTGTACATTTGGATTAGACTGTTCTACGTGTAAAAGCGTGTTATGTCTACGATTACAATATTTACAGTGGGACAGTTTGCAACGTTTACTTGAATGCCCAGGTCGCAGACAGTTAAAGCACACATTAAGCTCCTTCACCTTTGCCAAACGATTTTCTAGTGACAACTTACGAAAGTCATCGCACACATACATAAAATGATCTTTTTTGCACAACGGACATTTCCAATCTTTTGTATTTTTTTTATTATTAGTTTTATTTTTGATTAAATTGTCGCTTTTGTTAGTATTCTGTATATCTACTGTATGACTGTTAGTGCTACTGTCTACCTTTTCTTTTGTCGATTCGGAATGTTCAACAGTCTCTAACAAATCAGCCCTCTTACTAATAAACGAACAAAATTCTGACAAAGAAGGAGATTTGGGTAAATTATTGCGATATTCTTCCCAATCTCTGTTAGTAACTTTGTCAAGTCGACTACTCATCATAAAAACCACCAGTGTACTCCACTGGTCAGTGGGCTCGTTCAGCGATTTCAAAGCTCTAATTTGTTTATTTATATTATCAATAAATTGACGTAAGGCTGCACACGACTCTTTAGAGACTGCTGGAATATTAAGCAAAGCCTGCACGTGGTTATTTACTAAAAGCCTACTATTGTTATATCGTTCACATAGCAATTCCCAAGCCAATTGATAATGTTCGCCTTTGAAGTCTATATTTTTTATAATTTGTTGAGCATCTCCCTTGAGCGATGCTCGTAAGTAATGGAACTTGCTAATGTCATCGATTGCACTACTACCATGTATAAGAGAGAGATAAGTGTCTCTATACTCTAGCCAACATTGATAACTACCATCGAAATTAGGTAAATCAATTTTAGGTAAGCGTACAAAATTTTGACGGAACGATGCACCTGTGTTTTTGTCTGCTGAGCCCGCTACAGACCCGCCGTCAATGCCGACATCAGCACTTATGAGCAAACTGCGTGCCTGTGCTGCCACTGCGTGGTACCGCTCCTCAAACATGGCACGTTCCCGGTACGCCTCGTCTGGCTTGTCCGAGAGCACCTCGATCTCCAACTGCAAATGATCAAATTCATCATATAGGGTATCAAATTTTCTAAGGCGACCCTCCAGCTCAATGCGCTGCAAACTAGAAATTGATTCGCAACTCACAAGCACGTTTATCCAATTGCAGAAATTCGTAAGCTTACCTTTCATAGCACTGCGTTTTCTTACTAATAGATCCTCAGTAGCCATTATAAGAAACCGGTTTTAGATAGATAAGATAAGATGCAAATGAGAATAAAAAAAAAATGTTAAGCAAATAAGTAGGTATTATGATATTACTAGTAAGTAGCAAACAGCAAACAGATGTTTTTGCAATGAATAGGCCCGTGACCTTGAAGCTCACTCGCTAACAAAGGAAGTGCCAGCCGGTGCAAACAATAAGATACCGGTTCGATGTAGCTATAAACTAACATGAACACACTATAAAACGATGTAAATAATCACTTGATGACTCAAATTTGAAATTGAACTGAAAACGGTTGCAACGAAAATTTTTGAATTTGAATTCAAACTGGAATTTTAATAGAAAGGAATTTGGAACGATACACAAATATGCTTATCTTTATCCACAAGGCGGACTGTGTTGATTCCCACGAAGCAAGTAGATAAATGTCTCGGCGGGTTCGACCAACGTAGTCGAGACTTGACCACCGTCGACGTGAAGACCTCGGGAACTTGTAGACGTCCTCTCCTCGCTTATTATAGGCGACTCCAACTCCAAACTTGTCTGCCAGTTAATGCAGCTTGTAGTGACACGGCGCTTTTGAAAACTCGTCGTAGGTATCAAAGTCCACCAACGTCGCCCGTACTGCCACCGCGCAAACGTCCTTTTTGTTCGTACAAAATACGGTGCGCGGATTTAAAAAAAGAAGGCCGATGGACCAAAATGTTGAGGACCTAACTAAAGGTTCTCAAAATGAAAGTAAAGTGGACTGTAAACACTTATAATATGATTCAAGGACAATACAATATTGGAAGAACTTTGGACTACAAGTAAAGTATGCGCGCGCGTCTTCGACCGTGTTCGGTAATGGAGTGCAGTACGGGCGGCGGCCAGCCTGCTGTCGCGGTGTAGTCCCGCGCCGCGCCGCGCCCTCCGCGCGTCCTCTGGCGCAGACTAACATTCACACCTTGTGTGCGTGAACAGGGACGCATTTGTCCCCACACAATTTTCAAGAGTTACAGCTACACTAGGAATGTAAAACCATTTTTATATTTTATTTTTTTAAATTCATGATAGGTTTTCGAATATACGCCCTAAAACCACCTAAAAAAAAGATATCTCTCAGAAAAGTTGGCGGCGCGAAAAGTGAAAAGTATTTTCGCTAAACGTCAACATTGAAAATTATTTTATTGGTAAATAGTTACTTCTTACGGTCGTTTTTCTTCAAAGCCATATTTACTGGTAAGTACAATTATCATTTTATTACTTATTTTCGGTTTTCTTAGTAAATGTAATGCATATTATGGGAAAAAATCTAAAGGGACGCGGGTGTCCCAATATGCATCAACGGAAACTTTTGCTTCGAACTCATTAGTTGTTACAAACGTTTTATTGATTCTTATTTTTATATATTTTATTACAGAAAATGTCTTCAATAAATCTGTGTTTTTATTGACAAATTTTTTGTCACCTATACCAACATGGTAGTGGGGAGAGGATAAATATAACGTGCCCTGAAGTTGTTGTAGAGTACAATAAAAATATGGGTGGGGTCGATCTGATGGACCAAACAAAGTGTGTTACGAAGTGGACAGAAAGGCAAAAATAAAATACTACCTAAGACTATTTTTTGACTTATTGGATTTTTGACTTATTGGATTCGTATATAGTTTATTGCAAGCTATACGCAGCAAAACGTGTTGAAGGAACTATGCTTTCAAGCCTAGAATTTCGCCAAGTAGTAGCTCGTTCACTTATTAGCAATTTTTCGTCTCGACAAAGAGTTTTGTCATAAGTAGTAATGACGAAAAAGCGAATTTATTTTGCGCAAAAACGTGGAAATACTTCACATGCAATGCTAAAAAAAAACAATAGGAAAAGATGCGTACAATGTGCAAAAAGTCGTGTAGAGAATAGGACAAATAACCTATGCTCTACATGTAATGTAAGTGTGTTACACTTCGGAACGTAATTCTTTTGCTGAATATCACTAAATTTTATGTTTTATATTATAAATGAGTTTCTTATATTAAATAATTTGTATTTTCTACCATAGCTTGTTTTTATTTTACAATCAAAATGTTCGAGTATTTTTGCTGCGATACATAAAAAAAATATACCTTGACGCATATTGGGACATATACGTCCCCGCCTCAAAAACACTCAAAAATACTCAACTTTTTTATTCTGTGTTACTTTTATGTTAAAATAGACCAAAATCAACAGATGAAAATAAACAAAATCATTCTTAGTGTCTTGGAATAGTTATAAACGTGTAAGGGTTAAGGGTTATGGTTTGAGGTATTTTGAACAGAGGACGTTGGCGAGGGCGAAGTGTGTGCCTAATGGCTAGTGGGATGTTAAAGGAGATGTCCTGAAGTAAGGAGGAATTAAAATGGGTACCACGAATCAGGCGGATGAAATATTTTACCAGACTAAGATTCCTCCTTACTTCTAAACTTTGATACCCACCATACCCAGCGCAAATGGTGTTGGGTACATGTACGGGTAATAACCATAAAGTTTTAAGTAGAGGTAGCGGATAAAAGACTTCTGAACCTTTTCGACGACCAGTGTATACACTTTTTCATGAGGGCTCCAGATTATGCTGTTAGTCTCCAGCAAACTGCGAATGAAGGAGTTGTTCAGTATGGTTATGGCTTGACGATTGTTAAAGATTTTGATGATGCAATCTGTGCTTTCTTTAAGACGTGTCTGTGTCCAATACGTCCCTTTGCCTGCTTTGTAATAGGAACTGATGGACGCTACTGATAGTGTCAAACTCGTAGCCAAATTCTGGACTGACTCTATTTAGA
The DNA here is from genome assembly GCA_963855955.1 of Luperina nickerlii. NCBI lineage: Eukaryota > Metazoa > Arthropoda > Insecta > Lepidoptera > Noctuidae > Luperina > Luperina nickerlii. The sequence goes on along the minus strand of OY979684.1, from coordinate 4,431,902 downwards.
TTGCCGTCGACACCCTTTCCTTCATCTTAACGTGTCGATGGCAATCTAAATGCTCGGTCCAGTATTCGGCTACTTGAACGACATGCTAAGAAGGAGGACGTGCCTATCAGTAGAGATTGCTCATCAAGGAAAGTCTTACGACAAATTGCCAATATGGGGACACCCATATGCCTGTCTGCCTGTCTAGCCCTTTCCCAACTGTGTTGGGGTCAGCTTCCAGTCCAACCGGATGCAGCTGAATACCAGTATTTTACATAGAGTGACTGCCTATCTGACCTCCACAACCCAGTTACAGGGTAATACGATACCCCTTGGTAAGACTGGTTGTTAAACTTTCGGGCTTCTGACTACCCGTAACGACTGTCAAAGATCCACGAATGACAGCCGGGACCAACGGCTTAACATGCTTTCCGAGGCACGGAGGGGTCACGGTATTCAAAGATGGTCACCCATCCACAGACCAACCGCGGCAAGCGTAGCTTAACCTGATCGATCGACCTGTGCCGCTGTTATTATTTAGCCACGGGCCCGGTGTGTGTCCAAAGAAACCATGTTAACCCGTCAACCACCACCTCATTATTTGTACTGTGTACAGTCAACATCACCACCATTTCATTATTTGTACTTTGTACAGTCAACATCACCACCACCTCTAGGCTCTATCATATACATCAATTCGTACTTGGCCCGCGTGGTGAATTATGGCCCACTGCCCCTCACACAGAAGAGGCCTGTGTCTCAAGAGCTGGAACGTTATAGGCTGATTTTATAGTCAACAAAGAGTTAAGCCTAACGTGATTTCTTTGGACACACACCCACTCACATGTACCGCCGAAATACTGATTAACGAAAGAACACCCAACTTCAGAGTCAAATTAAACAAGCTTGTGAAACTTCGCAGACGTGATGAGTGTGGATATCCAATGACGACAACACAAAGAAAACCTCTTAATTCGAAATAACAACCAAAGTAACTAAGGCGCCAACTGTCGCTGTAGTTTCTTCAAATTATGAGTTTATAAAATCTTTTTTTTATCGTCATTACATAATTATCCCGTACGCAAAATACGCGCATTGACGTGGAGTTGTGGACACCAGCCCATATTACCTACATAATTATCGATCCCATCACATCAGCGGCGTTTCGATAGGCTATTTAATTTGACCCCGTGTAATCCAGAAGCAATAAATTTCAGGACAATGAAATACTTGAACCTACAACTATCAAACCAATGCAAGAAATCCCACCTACACAAAGCTGTAAGTTCTAAACTCTAGCAGCAACAGTTTCCAGCTGATCAGTAATACAAAACACGTCGGCGAAACGCATTCAATACGTCAACGCACGGCACCAGGACGCATTCAACTACTTTATATTCTACCCCTCGCGCCAAACCTATGTTTATTAACTTTGTATTTACAACTTCCAAAACGTATTACATACTAGCTTTTGCTCGCGGTTTTGCCCGCGTGGAGGTCGGAAATTTTCGGTAATCAGCAGGAATTGCGTTACATACTATCACTATAGCAATGGGTTTCATTTTGAATGTTCAACAAATTCATTCCAACATTCATTCTGACCAGTTTTAATATATAGGGATACGACATAATTATAATTTGACTTTTGTAAGTAAACTAAACAAAAAGACAATTGTGTCACAACTCACACATCGTCAACCCTCGGGCTGCACGCGTGACTGTAAAATGATCAGTGCCCATTTTGTCCCAGCAATCAGGGACGCAACTCACGCGCTCGGTACGAGCACCGCTTTGTCTTACAGTTCCTTGTCGCGTGGTACGAGTGGCAGGAGAGGGGTTGATTTGATTTTTTGACAAATAAACGAGATTATTGCTTCGTAACTTTTCTCGTTTACCCCTTTCTGGTAAAAGAATGTACATTCTACTGAATCTTTCTGAATGTGGAGTGTAGCGACATTTATTTTGGATTATTTATGGATTTAATTTTTTGCGTCAAACATTGATTCATAGGTCGCTTTTATCATCACCATTGTCCCTATAGTCTTTAGCGTGGAATAGAAAAAGTCTTTAGGCTTTCTGTTCTATTTTTTTCTGACATTATCCGATTTCACTTACTGTACTGTTGTTTTATGCAACAGAGCAATAATTACTATTAAGGCATATTTTTATTTAAAAAAGTGTCCGTGGAGTTTCTCGCCCTTTCATCTCCTTAGGTTACGCTACGCTTTGGAATGCGCAACTAGCTTCATCTTCCTGAATGACCGACCCCTTAACAATTTGGAAGCGCCTGTAAATGAATGCGGTGAGTTTGAGTTTTTTTACATTTAGGTGTCGTCCCTTGTCAGTAAAAACGGGCATATGTATACATACATATATACATGTTTAGGGATTACATAACACGGATGAGTGTCCACGGTAATCCCTACTTGAGTACCGCTCCTTCTGGATCGGGGTTCTGGAGTCAATGAAAATCGGGTTATGTTGACCGAGTATATTTCGCGTGATCCCAGAGAGAGAACCGTTCGCCCGAACCAGTGCGCAGTAACTGGTCGTTCCATGCATACATCACGCGCACATACAATTTGCTAACCTTGCACTCTGCCTTACATACATACAATGTGTCCCTACACTACTTCCCCCCAAAATTTTGCAAAAATTTTCTTACATCTATTACACTTATCATAAACATTGCGCCTTGTCACATACAAAGTAAACCTTACGCTACAAATGGCTACTTATTGCGATAAGCACTGGTCACTATGAATAATAACAATGCACGGTGGCCGGATCACATTACGCGTAGCTGGCTTGTGGCGGTTGCTGTGGGACGCTGCGTGTCTCCACGCGCCCGGGCAGCACAGTCACAACACCGGATGCGTTATTGATTTCTTTATGTACCAATTTCTTGACGCGATGACGAAAATGACGACACAACACGAGCACTGCGATGAGCGCGACCGCGGTTGCCATGACTGCGAAACCGATCTCGTACTTCGTCACTTTTGACTCTATCGCGTTATTTTGGGCGATGACGACTTCTTCTTTACTGTACGTCTTGCCCATGTTGAACAATTTTTACGTAAGTATCGCTCCTCGGAATGATTATGAATGCTATTTACTCAGTGCTTCTTGCAGTAAGTATTACTGATTGATAAGTAAAAGTACATGTGTAAGCTAAATCAAAGTTCATTAGCTTCAAGGCTAAAGGAAGTAGTATTAAAGTTTGCACACGCCGATATTTAAAACAATGTTCAATCTTGTTTACATGAAATTGCCCTAGCATAGTCGGCATTATTTCTATACTAGTTATGTTACAGGGTGCGGTCATCCATTTTTCAGGAGCCGGCTTGATGGTATTCCTTTTGGCAATACGAAGACTTAGGACTAGGTTTTAAGGGTAGTTGCCGTAACTTCCACTCTGCAATAACATAATGACACCCTGAGGGCCGGCAGCTTCCGTTACGACAACGCCAAACAAAACAATAAAAAAAAACTATAAAGTAAAACAAAACACACACAATACTGTTGACATGTTGGTACATTAATATTTGCAGTACTCATTGAATCTTACGGGTGGTCTAATAGTGCGACCACTGCGACTTGTCTTTGACTGAGGCTTATTTACGGTGGGAATCGGTGACAGTGGTACTGGGTTCCATTCTGAGTTTGAGTTTTTCTGAGAGTTATCTACAGAAGTGCCTGATTGTTTGTCATTACGTTCTTCATTTAATAAGTATGCTGGCTTCAGCCTATCAATGGACACACTGGCTTTCCTGTTTGGTAGCTGAATTACAAATACTTTGCCTTTTCTTTCTATAACTTGGTAGGGGCCTTCGTAGGTAGGTGTTAATGGTTTGCGTACCGCATCGTTGCGAATAAATACATGGTCGCATTTATATAGGTCACTATGGACAAACAATGTTCGTGAGTCTCGCAATTGCCGCGATACCGGTTTTAGATTTTTTATCGTATTTTTTAAGTGCCTTATGAACTCATGGTCGTCCCCGCTTCGTTTATGGGAGGCGCTGTAGAAGTCTCCCGGTAAACGAAGCGTTTGGCCGTACACATACTCTGCGGGACTAACGCCATTGTCACTCCTACCTACAGTTCGTAACCCTAGCAACACTGTAGGCAGTTCGTCGAGCCAGGACGAGTTGTCAATGAGGCGAGCTGTCAACGCTGACTTCATGGAGCGGTGCCAACGTTCCACAAGGCCATTGCTTTGAGGATGGTATGGTGTGGTACGCGTTTTCGTTATACCCATGTACTTCATTAATTGCGTGAATAACGTGCTCTCGAATTGCCGCCCTTGGTCGCTTGTCAGTTTATTAGGACACCCGAATCTACTAACCCATGACTCATAAAATGCTTTTGCTACGACTTCTGCCGTGATTTCTTTCACTGGTATGGCCTCCGGCCAACGCGTACATCGGTCGATCATGGTGATTAGGTACTTGTGCCCTTCTCGCGACGTAGGGAGGGGACCTACTATGTCGATATGTACTTGCTCAAAGCGGTCACATGCTGGGAATTGTTGCAGGTCCGATACCGTGTGTCTATTGACTTTTGATTTTTGACACTGTAAGCATGTCTTTGCCCATCTTCCGACGTCGCGATTCATCCCTGGCCAAAAGAAGCGTTGTGCGACCAATTTACGCGTTGCCCTTATGCCCGGATGGCTGACGTCATGTACTGTATTGAATGCAAGTTTTCTAATGTTGTCTGTTAAATAAGGCCTACAAGAGTTGGTCGAGGTTTCGCAATAAATTTGTGCGTCACTGTTTGGAATGTGATATTTCTTTAAACAAAAGTTGTTGTTTCCTGTATTCAATAATTGTGCGAGTTCAGCGTCGCCGTCTTGCGCTGTTGCTAATTCTGTGAAGTCGAGTACAGTTGGGCAGTGTATTGTTTCAACGCGCGATAATGCGTCGGCTACGGCATTATTTTCGCCTTGTATGTACCTAATGTCCGTTGTGAATTCGCTGATGAATAATAACTGCCTCGTTCGTTTTGGCGTTTCACAATTGCTATGTAGTTTTGAGAATGCATAGATTAAGGGCTTATGATCTGTAAAGATGGTTAACTGATTGCCCTCGAATAGATACCGAAAATGCTTAATTGCCATGTAAATGGCTAACAGTTCTCTGTCGTACGTAGAATACTTTTGTTGAGCTTTTGTTAGCTTCTTAGAAAAGTATCCTAATGGCTGCCATGTTCTACCTATTTTTTGCTGCAGCACGGCTCCCACGCAGGTGTCTGAGGCGTCAGTCATCAGTGCTAAGGGTACATTTGCTTTTGGGTGTGACAACATTACTGCATTCTTTAAACCTTGTTTACACTTTTCGAACGCTTCAATTGAATTACTGTCCCATTGTATAACAGTTTTATCTTTCTTTTTGGCGCCTTTCATAAATTCATTGAGGCTTGCCTGATGACTGGCGGCGTTTGGAATGCCTGCTCTATAGAAGTTGATCATACCTAAAAATCTTCTCAATTGTTCTACGGTTTGCGGTCGCGGAAAATCTGAGATCGCCTTAATTTTATGGTCTAGTGGTCGAATACCGTTTGTCGAGACCTCATATCCTAAAAATTCGATGTTAGATTTTCCGAACTCGCACTTTGATAGATTAATGGTGATGCCAAACTGCCTAAATCTTTCAAAAACCTGTTTAAGGTGCATTTTGTTCTCTTCTATTGAGTTGCTGGCTATTATGACGTCATCGACAAAGCTAAATAGAAAGTCTAACCCTTGCAGTACTGTATGGTTCATGAAACGTTGGAATGTCTGACTCGCGTTACGTAAACCGAAGGTCATGCGCGGAAATTCGAATAGACCGAAGGGGGTTATGATTGCCGTTTTCTCGATGTCTTCCTTCGCGACTTTCACGCAATGGTACGATTTGTTAATGTCCAATTTTGTGAAAAAATTTTTACCTGACAGTACGTAAGTGAAGTCGTGCAGCCGTGGTACTGGGTATCGGTCCGGTTTCGTGATGGCGTTCAGGCGCCTATAGTCGCCACACGGCCGGATATCCCCGTTCTTCTTCGCCACCACATGTAGCGGGCTGGCCCACGCGCTGTTGGAGGGTCTGCAGATTCCCATTTCCTGCATTAACCTGAATTCTTCCTTCACCTTGTGATACCTGTTTGGGGGAAGGGGTCTAGCACGCGCATGTACGGGTGGTCCCGTCGTTTCGATATGATGCAGTATTTTGTTATCATCGTAATCAGTGTCGTCGTCCCTATAAGGCGTGGGTTTGGTGATATCTGCGAACTCTGATAATAGTTCGTGAAATGGATGGCTGCTGTCTACAATGCTGACTGAGGGTTCCGAACATTTGACCATGCTCCCACTGGTTAAAGATTTGTAATTCTTGTCTACCAATTTTTGCGCGTTTAAATCTACTAATAATTTATAATGACGTAAAAAATCCGCTCCTAAAATTGGCTGTTTAACATTTGCTACTATGAAGGTCCATTGATAAGGTTGATTGAGATTAAGATTTAATTTTAAGTTTCTTGTGCCATATGTCTGTATTTCTGAGCCATTTGCTGCATATAATTTGTAATTAGTACTATCACTTATATTATATGGTTTTTTGGTAACTGGTAAGACAGAAACATTCGCACCTGTATCTATTAAAAAACGCATACCCGTATTTGTATCCTTCACACATAGCCGGTGGTTTGACAAGTCGATGCAGTGGTCCACCGTTGACTGCATCGTGGCTAGTTTCCCGTCTCCTGTTGTCCTGACGGTGCCGCACCTTTCTTCCAGCTGCACGGTTGTTCGCACTTGCTAGCTTTCTTCCCAAACCGGAAATGGTAGAAACATACCCAGTCCGCCGATCTCCTTCTGTCCCGCCGTTGCGACGAGTTGTTCCAACGCCTCCTTGGTGACGGCGATCGAGATCGTGGTCTGTATGGTTTTCTTTCCCTCTGACTGCTTCTGTGCATTTCCTGGATACTTTTGCTTAGTTTCGATACCTCTGCGATCAATAAATCTGCGCTTGACGGGGAAGAGTTGGCAGCGACTTCGGAAATTGCATCCCTCGGCTCTGCTGTTTCCATGATCTTATCTGCCTGTTCTGCCAGCTTGTTCAGGTCCGTTATATCGCTCACCGCCAACACCGTTCGTGCCGTCGCTGGTAGGTGTCCGATCCATAGCATGCGCAGGGTGTCTTCTGGAAATTTACCCCTAGCCAGGTCTTTCATGTTTCGCAGTAGTTGTGATGGTTTCTGTTCTCCTAGGTCTGTTTCTTTCAGCAATTTCCGAATTCTTTGTGTATCCGATTCTTCGTATACGCTCAGTTGTCGCTCTTTCAGCACTGTGTAAGGTTTGTCTGCAGGTGGTTCCAGCACTAGATCTGACACTTGTCGTACATTTTCCTTGTTTAGCTTTGCGATCACCAAGTTGAATTTCGCCTTTTCGCCTTTTTTCTGGTCTGCGACTATGACCTCGAACTGACCAAACCATAGCCGTGGCTCGTCTGCCCAAAACTCAGGAATCTGTGTCTTGATGGTGATTTGTGATAAATCACCGTCCTCGGATTTTACTGGCGTGGTTGGCTGTGTTGATGCCATCGCTTGCGGTGGTAACACTGGTTGCATCATTTTTAATTAGTTCGTAACTACGTGGCAAGAACTATAAACGCGCACTATTATATTGTAAGACGTGTATAGTTTTATCGGGGTCACCACTTTAGGGATTACATAACACGGATGAGTGTCCACGGTAATCCCTACTTGAGTACCGCTCCTTCTGGATCGGGGTTCTGGAGTCAATGAAAATCGGGTTATGTTGACCGAGTATATTTCGCGTGATCCCAGAGAGAGAACCGTTCGCCCGAACCAGTGCGCAGTAACTGGTCGTTCCATGCATACATCACGCGCACATACAATTTGCTAACCTTGCACTCTGCCTTACATACATACAATGTGTCCCTACACATGTATAAAATTCAAAGTCCTGACTACCTGATATTTCAACGCACAGCCTAAACCGTTGGTCCTAGGGGCATGAAATTTAGAGGGCGTGTTCTTTGTGAAGAGTAAGTATCCACTAAGAAAGGGTTTTTCAAAATTCCACGCCTAAGAGGGTAAATGGGGGGACGGCGAAAGGTCGCGGGCTAAAGCTAGTTATTATTATAATGTTTGTTTTAAATAAAGCATTAGCTCCATTTCGTAATAAGTATTAGGTAATTATGTAACTTTCATTTGATACAAAATTCTGTTTCAAACTTATTTCACGGTAAGATAACTTAACCTTATCATCTGCCTAGTCTTTTCCCGACTATATTTGGGTCGGCTTCCAGTCTAACCGGATGCAGCTGAATACCAGTATTTTACATGGAGTGACTACCTATCTGACCTCCACAACCCAGTTACTGGATAATACGATACCCCTTGGTGAGACTGCTTGTCAGACTTTCGCGCTTCTGACTACCCGTAACGACTGTCAAGGATCCACGAATGACAACGGCTTAACGCGCTTTCCGAGGCACGGAGGGGTCACGGTATATAAAGATGGTCACCCATCCACAGACCAACCGCGTCAAGCGTAGCTTAACCTGATCGATCGACCTGTGCGGCTGTTATTATTTAGCCACGGGCCCCCACGGTAAGAAAACTTCACCTACATACAATAAATCGCTTCCTCCTATAAACTAACCCACAGCCCACTTTTCACACAATATCGTCGCGTGAAACTTGCTGCAAGTTTCGAGTGTCCCACTTTGTAAAACGTTATATTTGAAGCTCCAAAACATTTCCACTGCAGTTTTGTCTTTTTTTTCTGCATTTATTAGTGTAGTAGATTGGAACATTTAATTTTATAGGGGGATACGTCAGTGTTAATCGTCATATTTTCACTAAAAAAAAACTATAAATTCGAGAGATGTATATTGGTATTCTAAATAAAAGTTTTTCGGTATTCTTCTTTGTGCCTTGGAGTATAAATGAGGTACTGTTCCACAAACGATGGGACACTTAATATCGTGTCCTGCGTGTCCTGTCAGCTGCGCGTTACATGAACTGGTGGACGCTGGCGATGGCGCCAAACAAGTAGCCGAATTCTCGGCCGAGTCCATTTAGATTGCTATCGACGCGCTAAGAAGAAGAAGACTAGCTTCTGCCCGCGACTTCGTCCGCGTGAAATTTCAACCCCCGTCCCATTCATCATCAGCCCTCGTTATTGCCTCGTTTCCGTTTACCGTTATTTCTGACTTTTTGATTTTTGCTTGTCTCCTAAGCGCAAAATGGTAATACACTCTGAAGAATTGGGCTATGCAATACTAGAAGACTTTTTTTTTAATCAGTTTGGTAGGTCAATAGATAAGCACATTGACATTGATATTGATGAATTTCATTAAAAAAAATGACATGAATATTTACTTTGTATTTTTTTTTTAATTCAATTATTGTGAATGTGAGGACTATGTGGGTCATTTCTTTTTTCTGATTGAAAATGCTAAATATCATATTTGAATAAAAAGTTTATACATGTTAAATTCAATTAAAAGTTGGTATTTTTTTTAATGTTTAATTATGCTTAACGCTTGTTATAAAAATATAATTTTTAGCATTGTCAATCTCAAATAGCAGACGGGGGGTTACTTTTAGACTTTGCTGTAATAGTAAAAAATGCTCAAGATGTTATATTTCCCATAAGAAAATTGAACTTTTTTTTCTAGCCGACACTTAATTTTTGAGTATAAAATGTTCGATACTTATTTGAAAAGTCCTGGCAAAAAATCTTGAAAAAACTCCGGACACTTTACTTTTAAAGCTGCCCGCCCACGTCAGATAATCGGTGACCGATTATTGTAGGAGAAAAATAGAACGCACTGATGGCAATAGTGCAACGCACACGTCCTTCAAAAAGTTGGTCAGAAATAAAATCGGTGCATCCCGACCGATCCGATTATCGGTGAAAAATGGAACGTTCGGAAACGTATGAGTTAATGCACACTACTCACCGACAGTCGGGCGCATGCACTTGCTGGGGAAGGACGTTGTGTTGAAGACAAAGTGACGGATGTGTACGTTGAGTCGTTCACAAAATCGGTCATAAGAATCGGAGGAAAAATCGGCCCGATTATCGGTGTTACAAGAAGTCTGACGTGGGCGGGCAGCCCTAATCTTTCTTTTTTCAGTAGGTGGCTACACATTAACCTGAAGTAGGCTAAGTACATAATTATAGTTCTAAGCTAAGTAGCACGATAAGTTACACATTGTAGAACAGTATTAAATGGGCCGTCGACACAGGAACTCGTGTACATCATTTCTCTCCGCCTTTACCCCCACACACCTCATGGCGACCCTGCCAGGCGCGGGCGCCGCATCGGTGCGCCGCGTCGAGGCCATGGCGTTGAATTTCGCTAAGTCAGCGTAATATGTGGGAACGTTGTGAATGTGACAATCCCAGTGACTTTAAAGAGAAGAAATAATACACATTCAATTTAAGCACATTAAAATAGTGAGTGACTATTACGATAATTCACCTTTTCCGTGACCGTCAGTGAGTCAGTGAGCTCATACTGGCAGTATGAGCAAATCATATTAAAAAACAGAAGATAACAATGTCTAATAATCGGATACAAACAATATCGAAACTGTCATAAAAGATGGGTGCAGAAGGAGATAAGGTCCGATGTAATGCAGCGTCTCCGGTATCGCCTATCAGGCCATAATAAGACAGCAGCCGAAGGAGAAGAAAACCAGGCGTAATTTGTGGAAATCGTGAGTGTTGTGCCTAATTCGTCATCCTTATTCCAAAACTATTATAATTAGTGTTTAGTAGCGGTAGATACCTATGTAAACGATAGGAAGTAATATAAGTTATAGCAATTAAAGTAATATAAGTTATAGCAATTAATTCAGTGTAGTCTTAGTAAGATTGTAATGTTACTACTTATTAGACAGATCTAGTATTTAACTAATATGTGTTCACTTCATGAACATTGTTTTGTTTGATGGATCTTAGTGAGTTAAATGAAATATATCAGAAGTTAAAAGATATCCAAATAAGTTTAAGGAAATTAGGACCAGAAAAAAGAATAAAATATAAGGAAAATGTTAAAAACAAAATAATAAAAACTGAACAATATTATACTTGTGCAAAAAATATAATTAATGTATTGAGTGCTAAAGAGCTGAAACCAGAACTATCAGAATATATTTTAGAAACTTTAGCAGATAAGATTGTGTTAACTTATAAGAAAATAATTAGTTATTCTGCTAGCGGGAACGGAAATAAAACAACAATGGAGCAATTTAGCTTAAAGACGGCAGCATGTTTGATTCCGGTAATGGACGGTACTGAAAACACAATTGAAAAGATAATCCAAAGTGTTGAAATGTATGAAAGTTGCCTAGAGGAAACGGATAGCATTAAAAAGCTTATCTCTTTTGTGTTAAAAACGAGACTTGATAAGACGGCTCGGCTCAAACTTAAGTCAGAATATTCGGACTGCAAGTCCTTAATTCAGGATATAAAATTAAATTTGATGACAAGAAAGTCAGCGTGTTCCTTATTAACGCAATTGAATAACGTCTCTCAAAAAGAAAAGTCATTATCAGATTATGCAAAGCAAATCGAACAACTCTTTGTTGACCTCACAATCTCACAAGCAGACTCTAACGAAAAAACTTACGAGGTTTTGAGGCCAATAAATGAGCAATTAGCGGTGAAAAAATTCGCCGACGGTCTTAGAAATAGACGATTAAGTACTATAATTACAGCACGCAACTACACAGCCCTTAAGGATGCAGTACGTGCGGCTGAGGACGAGGAGCTTGCACAGCCCTCAACGTCAAATACAATCATGACTGCGAGAGGTAAGTTTAATTCTAATTATAACTATCAACATAATAGGTTTACAAACAGAGGCAGAGGTGAATATTATAACCGGCAGCGAGGAAATTATCAGCGTGGAAATTTACAGCAAGGTAATTTTCAGCAATATAGAACTCGACACTCATATCGTGGTCAGAGGTATAACAATTATCGTGGATTCGTGGCAGAAATTATCAAGGCTATACGCGTTCAAATCACGGTCGTAATAACTACAGGGGTAACCAGAAGACAGTATTATCAGCACAAACATCTGAACAGGTAAAGGAAAACGCGGAAGAGACCAATCAGCAGTTTTTTCGTGCCTAAACATTACCTTTACACCAGTGACGAAAATATTAAATATGTAAGTTTGAATTTAAATAATAAACAATGTACATGGTTACTAGACACCGGCGCGTCATTATCAGCGGTTAAGCGACAGGCCTTATCGGAACACATTCCTGTATACGCAACCAACATTGTTATTAACGGTATAGGTGGTAAGATTAACTCCGAAGGTTTTGTTTATTTATCATTACAGGCCCCTAACGGTACAATCTATGAGAATAAGTTTTATGTGTTCGATAATTTACCGTGTAAATCAGATGGTATATTAGGACTAGACTTTTTAACTAATTATAACTCAAATATTGATTTAGAAAAAAATACATTGACATTAATGGGTGACAAAAAGGAGAAAACTACAGTAAAATTAATAAGCAAACAAAAGGTTTGTGACGGGTATTTATTAATACCGGCACGATGCGAGTCGATACATTATATAAAACTAAGTGATAACGTGAAAGAAGACTGTGTAGTTTTACAAAAGGAATTAAAAGAAAATTTATTTCTGGCAGGATTAATAGTGAAACCGGAAAATAATATCATTCCAATTAGGATTATGAACACAAGCGATGAAGATGTTAGAATCCCAATATTTCAACCAGAAATAGTACCATTACAAGAATACATTGTATGCTCATTTAGTAGATGTAATTCGAATGCAACACGTGCAAGAACATTGTTGGAATTATTGAAACTTGATCACTTATGTTCCAGTGAACGACAAACAATAGAGTCCATTTGTTCAAAGTATGCTGACATATTCTACCTACCCGGCGATAAGCTGACTACGACAAAACTATGTGAACAATCAATTCATTTAAAACCCAATGTAGGTCCTGTATATGTAAAGCCATATAGATTACCACATAGTCAAAAACAAGAAGTAGATAAACAAATTCGACAAATGTTAAAAGATGATATCATAGAAGAGGCAAAAAGTGAATGGTCAAGTCCAATCCTTTTAGTACCTAAGAAATCCGAAGATAAAGTTAATAAAAAGTGGCGATTAGTGATAGACTATAGAAAATTAAACGAAGTTATACAAGACGATAAATTCCCATTACCAAACATTACAGACATCTTAGACTCACTATCGGGTGCCATTTATTTCTCACATTTAGACTTAAGTCAATCATATTACCAAGTGACCTTGAACTCAGAATCAAGAAAAGTCACATCATTTACTACTCATAATGGACAATATCAGATGAAACGAATGCCTATGGGGCTCAAGACCAGCCCAAGCGCATTTTCTAGAGTTATGTCATTAGCTATGTCAGGGCTAAACTATGAAAAATGTTTCATATACTTAGATGATCTGGTTTGTTTCGGCAGAAATTTAGATGACCATAATAAAAACCTAATTGATGTCTTCGCACGATTACGCAAAGTCAACCTAAAATTAAACCCAAATAAATGTCAATTTTTGAAAAAAGAAATACTGTATTTAGGACATACTATATCTTCAGAAGGAATTTTACCAGATGCCAATAAAATTGAAGTCATAAAAACCTATCCTACACCAAAAAATGCAGACGAGGTAAGACGTTTCGTTGCTTTCTGCAACTACTACAGAAAATTCATAGAACATTTCGCCGAAATTACCGTGCCTTTAAATAAACTATGTCGTAAAAATGTAGAATTTTCGTGGTCAAAAGAATGTCAAAAATCATTTGAATATTTAAAAAATGCATTAATAAGTCCACCAATATTGCAATATCCCGATTTAACAGAAAGTAATGAGTTTGTTCTGCAAACAGACGCTTCAGGCACAGCAGTAGGCGCAGTACTTTGTAACAAAAACATGAAACCAGTAGCTTACGCTAGTAGACCTTTAAATAAAGCCGAACAAAACTATCCCACAATACAAAAGGAATTAACTGCCATTGTGTGGGGAGTTAAATATTTCAGACCATACCTTTACGGTCGAACATTTACTATTATGACAGATCATAAACCACTAATATACTTATTCGGAATGAAAGACCCATCTAGTAGACTATTAAAATTTCGTTTAGCTTTAGAAGAGTATGATTTTAAAATAATATATGTAAAAGGGAAAGAAAATGTAGTAGCGGATGCATTATCACGAATATGTATTACATCAAAAGATTTGAAAGATATAAGTACAAAAGTTATGACAGTAATGACAAGAGCACAAGCCAGACAAAAAGAATTATCTGACTTGCATAATAATAATAATGAAAACTCAAGTAATAATACGAACCAACGGCCTGATCAACCGAAGGTTGTAGAAATACTTAAGATACCAGATAGAGCAGTAGAATTGATATTAATGAAAGGAAACGAAATAGAGAGAATGAAACGGAGTAATAGCTTAAGTGCAGAATCGGAATGTTTCGCATTTATAGCAAATAAAAATATAATATATTTAAATCTCGATTTTAAGTCACACTACACGCGAAGCGTTTTTGTGAAGAAATTGAGTGATTTTTGTAAAGAAATAAAAATTAAAGAAATATGTATAATTAAAAATAATGAAAACGCGTTATTCATAAAAGACATAATACAAGAAATACAAAATACGAACCCATGGCCCGGGCCACGTATATGCATATTACGAGGAGTACAAAGAATAGATAGCGACGAAAATAAAAATTTTATTTTAAATGACTATCATTTGCTACCAACCAGCGGACACGCAGGGGTACGCAGGATGATTAATAATATAAAACGTAAATACTACTGGCCAGAGATAGAAAAGGACGTCAAAAAATTTATTCAAAAGTGTGAAAAATGCCAAAAAATGAAGCATTCACGCTATATCAAGGAACCAATGGTAATAACGACAACGGCTTCTTCAGCGATGGAGAAAGTTTTTCTAGATGTAGTAGGTCCTCTCGACAGGGATATAGATGATAACACGTACATATTAACAGTACAATGTGAATTAAGTAAGTTTGTTGAGGCATATCCTCTTAGAAATAAGGAAACAGTAAGTATAGCTAGAGCTTTCGTAAATAATTTTATTTTAAGGTTCGGGATACCAAAGGTAATTGCTACAGATCGTGGAACCGAATTCATATCTTCAACAATGGAGGAGGTATGTAAATTGCTAGAAATACAAAAATTACAGTCAACAGCCTATCACCACCAAACTATTGGGTCATTGGAAAACGCACACAAAAATCTAGGTTCTTTTTTGCGTATACAATGTGAAAACCATCCTGATACATGGAGCCACTGGCTACCATTTTGGTGCTTTACATATAATAACACAGTACACACCAGTACCAAATATGCACCGTATGAACTTGTATTCGGTAAACATTGTGAAATACCAAGCAGAATGACTAATGTTGTAGAACCATTGTACAATCCCGATAATTATACTTTAGAGTTAAGATATAGACTACAAATGGCGCATGAAGATGCACGTAACAATTTAATCAAATGTAAACAAAAAAGAAAACAAATATATGACAGAACTGTAAACTCTGTAAACTATAAGAAGGATGATTTGTTACTTTTAAAAAATGAAACAGCAGGAAAATTAGACAGCTTGTATAATGGTCCATACGTAGTGATTGAGGATTTAGGACCTAATGTAAAAATTTTACGAGGAAATAAAGCTGACATTGTGCATAAAAATAGAACCAAACCATTTATAACTGTAATGCCATAGCTTTATACAATCGAAAATGTAAACACTGTTGTTATGTTATCAATACATTCTTTGTAACAAAAACAAAAGCCAGTAACTTGTGTAACATGTAAAAAAAAAAAAAACCATAAGATTTTTTTTATTTTTTATTTTATTACCCGGTAGATGAAGTAGGCTAAGTACATAATTATAGTTCTAAGCTAAGTAGCACGATAAGTTACACATTGTAGAACAGTATTAAATGGGCCGTCGACACAGGAACTCGTGTACATCATTTCTCTCCGCCTTTACCCCCACACACCTCAAACCCTTTTATTTATTTTCTAAAAGAAATCCTCATGTGTTGAAAATTCCGAAAGGATGCTAATTAATCAATTATTCGTATCGATGGAATTCATTAATCAAACATAGAGACTCCATTGAATACTAAATTAACATATCACTCGGTCGCCATTATGGTAAGCTTGGCTACTGTCAGCTAATTATATTGTCATCGCTCCGGTAAGCCCAATTATTGTAAAGTTATATGAGTAGCCACGAATCCCTGTTTGGTTACGGGATATATTTAGCCATGAGGGCTTATTGAACCACGAGCCACTAGCCATTTTCCTGTCACGAGATAAATTAAAGCCATGATAGGATTTGTGGTTTGATTTAATCAGACATGGTCTTCTGCTACTGGAGAGCAGCAGTGGCGCAGTGGTAACGGCTGCGAATTACAAGTTTCTGATCGTAGGTTCTAACTCAGACAGACGCTTTACTTTGTGTCAATTAATTCATCACCACTGCTCTCAAAATGGTGAAGGAAAACATCGTGAGAAATTGGCCTGTCAAGACATGTGACATCCACCAATCCGCAGGTATCCCGCGTGGTAGATTTCGGCCCACTTCCTCTCACAGAGAGTAGACCTGTGTCCCAGCAGTGGAAACATTATATGCTGATTATGTAATGGGCTTTCTTTGGCCATATAAAGGAAGAAAAAGTTGCAAGTATCTCTTACCAACGTAACCGAAGCAAAACGAGCATTTATGGATCGTAGCAGGTGGCGTTCTGTAGTTTCCGCCGACCCTCATGGGAAGAAGGCGTGAGTTTATGTATGTAAAGTCTATTCAAACTTATGTTTCAAATTAATATTATTATTTCAAGTTAAACAAATATAAACTTTATTTTAATGGTAATTAAGTTGATTTCAGAGTAACTATCGCTATTGAAAAAGTTATAAAAATGCACGAAGTTGTAGCGTAAACTGAACTTTATTAGAATAGAATAGAATAGAATAGAATAGAATACTCTTTATTATGTACACCGTATAAATTACATACTGTAGCGCGCAAACCAGCCATACCACCACTCAATCGTATGTCGCGTCACACGCTCGACCAATCACAGCGCTTGCCGCCGACGCTTGCCTAAGCGTGCCCTCTCGCGCTCCTGGATGTAGCGCGCAAACCAGTCATACCAACACTCAACCGTATATCGCGCCACACGCTTGACCAATCACAGCGCTTGCCGCCGACGCTTGCCTAAGCGTGCCCTCTCGCGCTCCTGGCCGCGGGCGTCGCTACCCCGCTCGCTCCCGCGGCGCGAGTAGTATACGATGACGACCGATACAGCTAACACGCGCGTGCGTCCAGTGCCAATACCTAATCATTGTATTCTACATAATTGTGTATCTTAATAATCTTGTATCCTATATAATAAACATTTCTTTACACCCACGCTACAATACATAAATATAGAAACTGTACAAAGGGTGACACAATGGGCGGTCTTATCGCTAAGAGCGATCTTTTAAAGACAACCTTAGGATGGATTTAAAAAGGTGTATTATGTAGGATTATTGTAGGCTTTAATGTGTAGGATTTGTTTACATTTTGGCAAATAAATCGCGAATGCAGATTATGTATGCAACCCTAACACCCTTTTTCGGTATTGAGAATTTGAAGTTGTCAAAGTCTGCTTTAGCACAAAGAGTAGGTATTTATCGTGATTGAAAAAAAATCATAACTTTATGTAGTGAAAACTTCATAAGGCGCGCTGGGCATTTTTTGACATGGGAAAAATCCATTGATATCACGATACTGTTACCGTAACCGACACCGCGCTACATTCGGATATGTTCGGCTGTCCTCGGGATGTATTCGGTTTTAATGTACATCCGATATGTCAGTGAGTGATGGCAAAGTATTCTGTTTGTGTTTTGCTTATAAGACGATTAAAAAAATACACACGTACGTTCAAGTTTTCACCTCTGTCGGCACTCCCGGAGTGCCACTGTTTTTTTTTTTTTTAAATTTCAGTCCTGTTTAACATTGTATATTGTACAAATTATAATAAAATAATTCCTGAATCACTTTTCCTGTTGACAGCAATGCGTACGAATTTTTTATGCCCCATGATTCTTACCGTTTTTATTATATACATAATAAACTACTGAATAATAATTTGAAGGTGAATATGACTCGAAACTACTTCGCTAAAGTTAAAATTGAATTTCGCGGGCTTGATAATAACCAACCAAATTTAATTAGTTTTCAACTTCAAATTCTCAATTCAGAAACCGTTATCGAAGTATCTTTATTTAAAAGACCACTAGCGACCCGCCCCTGCTTCGCACCGTTTTTTTTAAGACCTAACAAAACGTCCAGATTTCTTCATTATGTGCATAATGTGTGTAAAAGAAAATCATCTGCCTATTTATAACATGAGAACATTATCTGCCGAGCCTTTTCCCAACTATGTTGGGTTCGGCTTCCAGTCTAACCAGATGCAGCCAAGTAGAGACAGTGTGTAAAAGAAAACCATGAAGATAATTAATTTTCTCATACATTGGTTCTTATTGATTCTGGAGCGGTACAAAGTTCGCCGGATCAGCTAGTGTGTATATGTATAGAAGCTTACATTTACGATATCTGACAAGAACACAGGCAATCTTTCTTCCACACAGACGATTGAAACAATGTCCCGAAGACATATCTTTGTTGCGAGGGTTTGTTTCGGCTTATCTTTAGCATAAGCCGGGGATGATGGATGCAAGTTCAAACAAAGCAATCCGTTACAGCTGAGTACATACCTTTTTTTGATAATTTACTTATCCGTGGGTTGTGTAAATAGGCCTAATGGTAACATACACAATTATCGTAATTTCAAGAGCGTTCAGAATCTGAATACAGTCTCATTCTGTCAAAAATACCTCCCAAATTCTTACATTCTTGGACAAGTTTTTGACATTGATTGTCCCTGAGATGAGACTTTAGAATAAGGACCTTCAGGTGTCGGCCTTATTACGAAACAAGGTCTATCTGAGGTTAAAACCTTCGAGCCATTATTGAATGTTGAACTTTATTACGACCATGTTAAAGTCGTAAACACAAAAATTGATTTTGAACTAGAATCTAAGTTGTCAAGTTTGTATTTCATTTTAGAACTTAACCTTAGTCAGAATTAGGTTCGAAATACAAAAACGTCAAAGTCAAAGCGTTTACTTTTTTTTTTTTTTCTTTTTTTTTTTCAGGATGGGAAATCATCAAATGACTCCTCCCGCTCTGGGTGGAGCGGAAGGGAGTGTCAGACTCTTACTGACTAAAACCCACCCGTGTTCCTTCCTTCGCCCTTTATGTTCCGGGCCAGCGGTAACCCTTTCGGACAATCCCGCTAACCCGGCAGGCTTCGGCCCTGACGGGCCCCTTCACTTGATGCTGACATCTCTTTGAGGCGCGCGTGGAACACGTACGCGCCGTCCGGCACGGGCCTGGTCCTGATCGGACGGTGAGCTACCCATTACTCTCCGCCCGCAGGCCCGCGCCTACGGTGGCCGGGAGTCGTCGCGCGGCTCCCGACGCCCGGAGCGTCTCCCGCGGCGGCTGGGACGGGAGGCTCTCTCCCTCAGCCGTCCCGCCGCCTCCTTCGCTAGCATGACTGCTTCGCAGAAGGAGGCGACTGCCCCCCACTCCCTCTCGCCCCGGACCATGGCTTGAACCAGGCCCGGACGCGAGAGGTCGCCGCCGCTGCCGATCGCCTCAACGAGGACACGGCGGTGCTCCGCCCAAGCGGGGCAGACCTCCACCGTGTGCTCCACCGTGTCCTCTGGGCGATCCTGGCAATGGTGACACCCGGGCGTTTCCTCCCGCCTGATTATGTGCAGGAACCTCCCGAAACTTCCGTGTCCGGTGAGGACCTGCGTCAGGCGGTAGGTGAGGGCGCCATGACGCCTCTCTAGCCACTCCTCAAAGAGGGGTCTTACCGCCGCTATCGTGGCGTGCCCTGCGCTGGGTTGCGACAGTCGCTCTTTCCATGCCGCCATGAGATCGCGCCGGAGGTCCGTCCGCTCCGCCGCAATTTGCTGCGGAAGCGGAGTTTCCCCCCGGCGTAGTGCCTCCGCGCGCCACTCATACAGGCGCGCGAGGACTATCGCCTCCAGATCCCATGGCGGCAGTCCGGCAAGGAGGCTTGCCGCCTCGCCCGAGATCGTGCGGTACCCCCGGATCAGCCTAACGGCTACCACCTTCTGGGGCGCGTTCAAATAATGGGCGGCTCGCCGCCGCAGTGAACGCGCCCACACCGGGGCCCCGTATAGGGCCATGGACCGCACGACCCCCGCGTAAAGCCTCCGGCAGGAGGCGTTTGGCCCCCTCAGGTTGGGCAGGAGCCGCTTGAAGGCGGCCCCGGCCCGTTCCAGTTTGGGAGCCAAACGTCGGAAATGCTCAACGAAGTTCCACCGGCTGTCGAGGACGAGACCCAGGTATTTCATCGTCGTCTCGACGCCGATGTGAACCGTGCCGTGCCGTGTGTGAGCCGTGTGTGTGTGTGCCGTTTACTTCAAATCTATATAGCATATAAAACAAAGTCGGGTTAGTTACATCATTTATAACTCGAGAACGGCTGGACTTATTTTTATGTTGTTCGATTTGTTGGATTTGTCTCCGCTCCAAATAGCAGAATAACTATTAAAACATGGGAGAAATTCACGACAAAAATTTTAAATGAGACTGGTGTCTGCACTAGGAATACCTGTAAAGCAGATCACCAGGGTCCCACCACACGGTATGCGAACATAATTACTTATTTAGTTAATGTGAAGGGATACAGGGCGTAACATAAACTTAATGAGAAAACACAGAATATTAAAAACAATAAAAACAAAAAGAGAAATACGTCGAAAAAAGGTGATCTAATATGTGGGAAAGTACAAGGTTAGACTATTTTGGATGAATTAGTAAATCCTCAGTTGCTTTATAATCTAATAAGGAGCCATTCAATCAGAGCAATCTTACACGTCTTTGTTGTTAGATGATAAATCGTTGTAAAACGATTGATTTTATTATATACAAGCTGCGCCCCGTGGTTTTACCCGCATAAGTGTCGATCTCGTGAGAATATCGGGATAAAAACTATCCTGTGTGTTATTCTGATGTATAAGTTATATTGCTTTAAAGTTTCATCAAAATCCATTCAGTAGTTTTTACGTGAAAGAGTAACAAACATCCATACATCCATCCTCACAAACTTTCGCCTCTATAATATTAGTGTGAAGTGGGAACCTAAGAAAGTATAAAACCTTTGAGAGAAACTTGTTCTTAGACCTTTAGTCGTATTGTAGACAGAGTATTTTAGGCGTTTACCTGAGGTAGAGGAAAGATCAAATGTTAAGGAGGAATGCTTCTTGAGAACAGTATAAAACAAAAGGTTGCCTCACTGACAAGGCTCTGAAGTGCTTGTAAAGCTCTACAGTACCGTCCGATCATGACCAGGCCCGTGCCGGACGGCGCGTACGTGTTCCACGCGCGCCTCAGAGATGTCAGCATCAAGTGAAGGGGCCATTCAACAGATGCATACGATTATAATACCACGGCGCGGAGTATCAATATTTATTTACTTCTTGATTAACCAAAATAAAGCCTTTTTCCACTCTGTGTTGTTTATTTGTAGTAAAAACGTAACGCAAAGGAAAAACGCAAACATGAAAAACGAAGAAGTTGGGGAAAACATGCGTCTCATCCACGCAAAATGACCATGACTCAGCATAATTCTGTGACGCTATGCGAGACAGATTCATAACCCTGGTTTTTAGCGACAGCCGGCGTTGACGAGATGACGTCAACCGGTGCACCGTGCAACATAAATTGAAATTCAACCCAAAAACACCAAGCACAGTCAATTCGACCACAGCCATAAATTATACAACAATATTTCTATAATTACGACAACAAAACAGACCATTCAACAGATTCATAGGACTATGATACGCCAAAAGGGAAATAATCCACAATGATATGTTTATCAAATGTTATGAGATGGCCATCATTTACGGATTCTGGCTCCATGCCAGCAAACGTTACATTGTGGACAATGTGTATTAAAGAAGATATGAGCCGTAATGTTTTGTTTTTTATTACGCTTGAATATTCAAAATTGTTAGTAGCGAATGATATTTGTATAATTTTTGCGGAAATTCGAGCGAATAATTTGTAAAAATTGTGGTGTTTTGTTTTCCTGTTCTGTTTTCTGGGTAATGTTAAAACCGGCTTGGGTTTGGTTTCACAATTTTTAAATAGTATGTTCCTAAATCGAAACTAATGTAGTTTGCCCAGTAGTGGGACATTACGGGTTAACTACATTAGTTTTGATTTTGGAACATACTATTTAAAAATTGTTAAAAAAATATCTTCCCATTCTCTTTTCCTGACAAGTCTGTTCTCTGCTATTATGTACCAGTCCTTTCAGTAGGAGACAAGTCCGTCCCTCCATCTTTGTCTTGGTCTGCCGCGATGTCTCCTAGCATTGAATGGGATCCAATCAAGAAAGAAAGAAAAAGTATTTATTTATTGCGACTCGCACAGGAAACTCAGAAACTAAACCTAAACACAGCAAAATAAAAATCCAAGTTGTATAAAAAAAAGTAACAAAAGGAAAATGAAACAGAAAGTCCTCCTATACGAGGCAAAAAGGCTCCTATCTCAGCATGATGCTGCGACATTTAAAAAATAAATGTCTGGTATTCTGATAGGGCCCGCTGTGATGTCACGGGCAGTTAAACAACATCAGTTGTTCTTTTAACTCATCTGGCTTGCGGAAGACATGTCCGGCCCAATCCTACTTAAGATTAAAAGTTTACCAAAAGAGATTATCAATGTTTTATCGAACCCACAATTTCTCAAAACATAAAATCAATAACCCCGTACCACCACGAAAATCCAATCTCACTTCCGAACCCACCAACTACTTAAAAACCCACTTAGCATTTATACCAACACCATGACACCCAAATATTTTGCCGTCTCACCAACCGCACAAAAACGGGTCGCTCGGTCCGACAATGTTGCCAACATTGAAAATGATTGATCGCGTCATGCCGGAAGCATCAACGACTGGCAAGGTATTCAAATTGCTTCGGGGCCACTTATAGAAATATATCAAATGTTTCTTCCGGGACTTTAAATAATTGTTGTGGGGGCTAATTATAAGCTCCGATCTCCGATCAAGAATAGGCATACTAGATTCAGGATTAGTAGCCGCCTAGCCGGTGGAGCAGACGAGACCTACCCGTCGCTTTGGATAGTGTAATATCCAGCCACGTACGAAGCGACTTTTTTTTTGGATACTAGAGTATCCTTGGACGGTTGATCGGATAGCTATTCACAACTAATCGATACGAATCAGCGTCGTATCGAACCGAACATCAATAAATTTTATCGAAGAATACCTCTAAATGCTGTTCACAAATCCGACACCCGAAAATTTTGTCAGCTTAAATCGAATAGTCGACCGCTACTCTAATGACCGCGTCTCGGCGAGTGTAGTGTGGGACGACCCCAGCAAGATGGACCGACGACCATGAAAAAGTGGCAGGGTGTTGTAGCGCAGCCTGGGAAAGGCTCCAGCAGTGGACTGCGCTGAGGCTGAGTTGAAGGATTAGTAGCATAACGTCAATGTGGCCTTAAGATGTGCGATCAAAAATAGAATAAGCACCACTTTTTTTTCAACCCAATGGGGGTTTTCGTGAAAATTTACGACACCAGTTGGCACCACTTTGACAAGAGGTCTTCCATTTCGACAATGAATATAAAATATATGATGACGTTCATCATTCGATTCATTCATTCGTTCAACATTCAATCATGACTAAAGAAAATATATAGGCTCTTTGACAGATGTCTGGACCTGACGTGTCAGTGCTGCCATCTAGCGAACGTCATTTCAGAATACCCTCATTGCTAAGGCCTTAAGATTTATTTTAGAATAATAATATTGAATTGAATTAAATATTACTTTTTACAAACTACAATTTATGTATGTAATAGTGTGTGGTTAATGATATTTAAAATACCTTTTTATTTATAGTAGGTAGGTACAATCAATGGCGGTCAGTCGAGAAATAAGTTTTTGTGCGTGATAATAAACGTTCTAGAGTTTTAATCGAAGGTTCGGATGGATAGAATTAATAGTCAGAAAAAGAAAAATTGTATCTATTTTAAAATAAAAAAATCTTTACTTTTAACTACTAAAAAGAAAGGTTTTCTTTTTTTTTGAGGTTGAGAAATCATCAAATAAACCCTCCCGCTCTGGGTGGAGCGGAAGGGAGTGTCAGACTCTTACTGACTAAAACCCACCCGTGTTCCTTCCTTATAGCCCTTTATGTGCCGGGGTAGCAGTAACCCTTCGGGACAATCCTGCTGCCCCGGCCGGCTTCGGCCCTAGCGGGCCCCTTCAGAGGTCGCCGCCGCTGTCGATCGCCTCTACGAGCCCAAGCGGGGCAGACCTCCACCGTATGCTCCACCGTGTCCTCTGGGCGATCCTCGCAATGTGACACCCGGGCGTTTCCTCCCGCCTGATGATGTGCAGGAACCTCCCGAAACATCGGTGTTCGGTGAGGACCTGCGTCAGGCGGTAGGTGAGGACGCCGTGACGCCGTGACGCCTCTTTAGCCACTCCTCAAAGAGGGGTCTTATGTTAAAAAGAAAAGCTTGGCTTTGCTTGTGGAAACAGTAACTACAATAATTATTATAATTTAGACAAAGTTTGCAAACCTTTTATTTTTTTTGCTGCCGCAAAAAGCATACCAGTCTCTCTGTAACTGCGATAGCTCTTACCTGAAAATAAACAAATAAACAAACATTAAACTCTGAAACATTGCGTAGGTTTAATTCTAAAGATCAAACCAGGAGATGGCAAACAATTGTAGGTATCAATAAATAAGGCGCGATGAAACAATTGTCAATTCTGATTTACGCACTGACAATTTACATGTAAGGCCTAAAGTTATGGTCAGCGGGATTGTCCGAAAGGGTCAGCGGGATTGTCCGAAAGGGTTACCGCTGGCCCGGAACATAAAGGGCTAAGGAAGGAACACGGGTGGGTTTTAGTCAGTAAGAGTCTGACACTCCCTTCCGCTCCACCCAGAGCGGGAGGAGTCATTTGATGATTTCCCATCCTGAAAAAAAAAAAAAAAAAAAAAGGCCTAAAGTTATTGAGCCTGTTCGAACTATTTATGTACGTTTCTGTCTGTGAAAGCATTTACGAAACAGGAGTTTTGTCAACGTTATGAAAACAAAACAACAATATATGTAGGTTCAAGTTAAATTAGCTCACACGTTATGGTTCGATATCTAAACACGATAAAGGCTCGTACACACAGGCGCGACGCGACACGCGACACAAAGGCACCGCTCGTTGCGCGACTTGCGGTGCCTTTGTGTCGCGTGTCGCATCGCGCCTGTGTGTACGAGCCTTAAAACAAAAAATTAATTAATTTGATGATTTTTGAAGTGAAAACTTCCTTAGACGCGTCAGGCATTTTTGAGATGGGAAAACCATTGAACTCGCGCCACTGTTACCGTAAACGACACCGCGCGTGTTTTGTTTCTAAGAAAATCAACTGTTCCCTACATTTATGGTCGTATAACTCGTCAAAATGTAGGGAACAGCTGATTTTTTTTTCGCAATTTCAGGTTTAGTCCCATAGTACAAATTGTTCATAATGGGTCATCATTATGAACAACTCGATGCACGAGTCTGACTTGCTCTTGCCCGGTTTTTTTTTAGTTTATCAGTTGGGTGGAGGTTATGAGGAAATGCGGGTGGTCGTTTCTCCATAGAAATGATCTCGCCTGTTTTCTTTCTGGTTAATGACCATAAAGTAATGATTTTTTACAGAATAATAAATATTAACTACTTGTATGTCCCTATGTTTTCCTATTTGACGATACATTATTTTTATAAGCACTAGAACCCTCAAAAAATGCTCAAAATTGCCGATTTATTTTTTTGTGAAATACAAGAGATTTCTGTGCCATAGGCTTCTACTCCATTCACCTTTTATACCCTGTTTTTGTCTAGACGATAAAAAAATCAGCCGGTATATTAATTAACCGGTTAATCAACCCGTAATAGTATACATAATTTAAGGTAATAAACTGACCATAAACAAATAAATTATACCTCAACATAGTTGGAAAAAGGCCAAAGGGCATGAAAATAACAGCTAAATAAAAACACAGAGCACGATTACATAATCACTCAATTAATATTGTCTAATGTAAGAAATGTGGTAACAGTCACTCAATCAGAAATTGTTGAAATAATTGGTAATAGGTATTGAATACCAACCTAAAGGTCACAGGACCCGGCGAACTAATGTGGCGAAATCAAAGCCTACGCAAACAATTCCGTCCACTGAACTCAGTAATAGTATCAAATCGGAAAGGGATCGGCACCGTATCGCCTTTCGCCTCGCCGTCAAACAGGCGTCAACCTAACGTAAGAACGTAACCAAAGCGGATCAGAAGCTCCAATACGTTGACTCGGCTACAGCTAGGCGACGCCACGCTTACGGTTCGCCGACCGCTGGTTGATGGTGCAGCAGGCAGGCCGGAGGGGTCAGAGGGGCAAGGGTGGACGAAGAGACGTAAGCTCGGGTACGAAGAGACGTAAGCGCGGGAACGACGAGCCGTAAGCGCGGGGACGTCAAGCCGTAAGCGCGGGGGGGACGAGCCGCAACGCACCGCATCGCGGTTCGTAATTAAAAAGAAGTAACCTAAAATAGCAACAAGACATATGGCGCCACTTAATTCTGAACAGTTAAAGAAAGAAAGATAAAAACGTTTATTTGCGGCAACCATGACGCATAAAAAAATACAAACAAAAAAACATAATAACAATTTGGGAGTAAAACGCTCGAAACTTTTTTTATTAAGATAAGATAGTGATTGTCTGTTGGCGTAATTACAATTGTGAGTTTATAGATGTACGAGGAACAGGGTGTAAAGTTCACTCATACTCTATAGAAAAGGGAGGATCCTCCGACCAGACGGGTTGTGTCTGGCGGGCAACTGCCCATTGATTCGTGTCGGGCCGTTTGTATCTATGCTAGTTGCGCGGTAAACTCTGCTTGCGCGATGCAGGATTTGCGTGACGTCAGTAACTCAGTATGACGCGTTGTTTTGCATGTGGCGTTGTAGATACCGCTACAAGTTAAATCATTTTTGTTATTTCATTTAGTGCATGTTAGGATTAAAACTTTATGGATTCCATATGTTCAGGTAAATGTCTTTTTTATTAAATAACTAAAACGCTCATATTAATTACGATTGTGAAGACACATCGTTTTAAACAACGGCTTCTAATTTATATGTTTATTTTTGTTCTCATAGTAAAAAAGTTTATACTCAACCACATTCAACCCGTTTTTCACACTTCAAACGTACAGACGCCAGCACATCAAGTTACTACAATCTATCAAATTTCTTTTATAGATTTGCAACTTTATCCCTAGAGCATAAGGTTCAAAGTTGATTGGGAAAATTTCACAGTTTCGGGTAGGTTGATGTGCTGGCGTCTGTACATTTCAGTAGCTTTCATCATCATCTGGCTAGCCTTGTCCCAACTATGTTAGGGTCGGCTTCCAGTCTAACTGGATGCAGCCGAATATCAGTATTTACATAGAGCGGCTGCCTATCTGACCTCCACAACCCAGGTACTGTGAATACCCCTTAGTTAGATTGGTTGTCAGGCTTACGGGCTACTGACGACCCGTAACGACTGTCAAAGATCTACGGATGACAGCTGGGACCAACGGCTTATCGTGGTTTCTGAAGCACGGAGGAGTCTCGCTCGATATGTAATGGATGGTCATACCCATCCATGAACGGGCCTCGGCAAGCGGAGCTTAACCTTGGAATGACCCGTGCGGCTGTTATTATTTAACCACGAGCTCCGCCTTCATCTTATTACATACAACATAATCAATCTATAATGTTCCCACTGCTTATACACAAGCCTCCTCTCGGTGAGAGGGAATGGGGCGTAATCCACCACGCGGGCCCAGTGCGGGTTGGTTATTGCTAGCAACTGGCAATCAATCCGCTCCGTGCATAACAAGATTTACTTCCAAAAACACTTACAACCTCTGTGGACATAAACAACCCGAAATGCACCACAATTTCCTGCAAACCTAAACAGATGACAACCTTCTAATATAATTACAGCGTCCAGCACAATAGCGGTCGCCGCTTAAGTAGTAAAACAGAGAGAAAAATTTGCATTTTTTTCATATTTCTATATTAAAAGCCAAGAGCTGCGTACATTCTGGAGTTAATTAAGAAGTTTATACCTGGATGCTGGTTTATGGTGATCCAGGGATGAAAAATGCTGAGAACTTTTGTTCTCTTGAGGATAGGAAGATGGATTACGTACAAGCGTGGCTTTGATCACGGAACGTGTAAAAAGTAAGGATTATTTTTTTGCGAAAGGTTTTTTGTGAAAACTTTTGGATGGACAGTGACGGTTAAAAATACAGACACAGTTGTCGGTTAATTGGTGTGGACGAGATTCATATTTTTGGGAAAAAAATGTCATTGAGCAAGTAATAATAATCCCACCAAAAACATTAATGTAAAAAAGGAGAGCCAAGTTCAATACAAAAATTATGCTTGGCTGTGGGCTTCGCCGCAAAAAGAATGGAGATCTAAATGAGTGCCAAGTTCTATGCAAAATCGAAATATGTATTTATAGGAACAAAATAACATTATGAACAAGTATTAAACTCTATTTCTTTGCTTTATTGGATACCTATAACAATTGCTGTTATTTAAAATTGTGATATCTTGAAGTAGGTTAGATTTGACTTGGCCAGTTTTCATTACATCAGTCATTTTATAAAGTTATTCAACATTTTAATTCTGATAAAAACTCAAACTTGGCTTGACACGCTGCCGCGTGTCTAGATATAACCGCCGATTGTGTCACTCTCTGAAAAATGTCTACATACATATATATCTGTAATTTATATGGTGTACATAATAAAGAATATTCCATATACAATAACTGTAAACTAGAAAACATGAAAAGATTCCAAAAGCACTCTGATTTTCTACACATTGATCGAGTGACTGACAAATACTTAAATGGTGCTACGCGCTACAAGCTACGCCGTAGCAGCGTGCTACGATCGCGTAGGCTTCACGCTGTCGAATCATTTTACAAGACTTTTCTGTGAGATAAATTTAAAGCCAACCGTGCTGTCTCTCCTCCACTATCGTCCAAGGTTAGTTTGGATATCTTACTTACGCACTATCAATTGTATCAGAATAACAACATCTCTCTAGAATTAGACTAATACCCACTAAGTACATAAATACAATCACAACTACAGAACGCCACCTGCTACGATCGATACATACTCCTTTTGCTTCGTTTAAGTTCATACATCTGGTCATACACGCACGCCGGTTGCGAGTACTACGCACCTGATCTTACTGAAGAAAGGTCAAGGTCACTATAATTATGTCCTCCTAGAGTGTTCCCGTCGTTTCCACTCACATCTGCCTTGTAAATACCATTTGTTAGTCGTCTTTCACTCATCCTCTCAACATGACCAAACCATCTAAGCATTCTCATTTCACAGCTTTCTAAATGGTGAAAAAAAACATCGTGAGGAAACCGACATGTCCTAGAACCAGAAATTCGAAGACATGTGACCTCCGCCAACCGGCACTGGGCCTGCGTGATGAAAAATATACACTCGCAGCTCACTCTTCTCACAGAAAGGAGGCCTGAAGAAACCGGCATGTCCTAGAACCAGAAATTCGAAGAAATGTAATCTCCGCCAACCCGCACCGGGCCTGCGTGATGGAATATACACTCGCAGTTCACTCTTCTTACAGAAAGGAGGCCCTTGTCCCAGTAATGGGAAAATTATAGACTGATTATCCTTATGCAATGCTTGTTCCATATCGCAGACCGAGGTTAATTTCAACCTCAGATCACAACTAAAAATAGACATTTCAACCCTTATTTTTACACCTCTGACCCCAAAACTTTACGCCTCAACACCGCAGACACTTCAACCGCCCTCACTCATCACTTAAACCCCATGTCAAAAATGTCTTTATCAAAATATCCTCTAAATAAGCCTACCTTACCTCGAGACACACCTTTCAAAAGGGATTAGCCCTCCTCTATCATTTCAATACTGTCCTATATAAACCTTGGACCTTATATAATCCGGGCGTAAAAATTATATTGTTAGGTAGGGGAGCTACTTAATTCAGTGGCTTAACTTGGCAGAGTAAGTCATGTTTGGGAGTTGAGGTTTAATTAATGATGACATATTTTCCGTTTTCTCTTCTGGTCTAGTGGTTTAAGCTCCTAGGTTCGATTCTTCCTATGGAATCTAAGGGGTGTCTCAGTAGGAGTGCACTTTTTCATTTTAAAATAAAAGCATGTATTTTATGAGAGAATTGTGACATTTTTATTGGATTGTAAAGAAGACATGTTCCAATTAAGTATGGAATAAAATAGCCGGCAAATGGCCCCCATGGCTCTGATGACAGGCCCTTACTCTTTTCATGAAATTTTCTATGACTTTTACACTGTATCTCACCGATGACGCGTTGGATCTCTGATTTGAGCTCAGGAATTGTTTCTGGTTATTTCGCATAAGCCCGAGATCTCACAAAACCCCAAAGAAAAAAATCGCAAGGCGTTAAATTGCACGATCTGGTTGATACATTAGGTGCACTTTCTTGTCTGAAAATTTGGCGAAGCTCGCGAGCGGTTTCAGCGTAACTCTCCCCATTTTTGTAATGAGTTTCCAGAATTATAACGCGTTGTTCTTTCGAAAAGCGCTCCATTTTTAATAATCTTTTTTTTTTTAAATTACAAAATTGCCACTTGCACGAAAAAAAAAATTATTCTAAATTTAAAAAGTGCACTCTTACTGAGACACCTTTTATATTATGTCCGATCAACAATTGAAAAATCAAAATTTGATATAGATCAATATTAATTAAATTGTGTCTCATTTGCCACAGTTGAGCTACTGCTCATTCATTCAGCCAAAATACTGCTGGATCTGCCTCCCGCAAGCACTGCCATTTCGACCGATTCTGGGCTTCCCATATCCAGCGGATTCCTGTGGCCTTCACAAGGTCATCGGTCCACCTTATCGCCTTCCAACGCTACGCCTTCCGGCGCGCGGGCGTGGTCACGGTATATAAATTATACTAATAATAATACTGAACATTTTGTTTGTTTGTATGGCCGCACTAATCTCCGGAACTACTAGTCGGATTTGAAAAATTCTAGTCCAATTCTTGAAGAAGGCTACGACCCTAAGGTGCCTAGCAATAAGAACAAAAAAAATTAGAAAGAACGCTAAGCAAAAAGGAAGTGATTGCGCGGGCAGGCGATGCGACGCGATGGGGTTAGTCGGGTGAACAGGGAATTTCACGCGAACCAAGTCGCGGGTAAAAACTAATGAGAATAATAAAGGGACGTTTGAACGACGGTAGACAAATGCTAAAGGGTAAAGTCTGAGTTATACGGTGCGAATTAATTGGCTTTGAAATACTGTAGCGGTATGTACAACGCCACATGGGAACTACGCGTCATACTGACGTCACGCAAAATCCTGCATCTCGCAAGCAGAGTTTTTCCGCGCAACTAGCATATATGCAACGGCCCGACATAAATCATCGGGCAGTTGCCCGCCAGACACAACACCCGTCTGGTCGGAGGATCCTCTCTTTTCAATGGAGAATGAGTGAACTACGTGAGTACACCCTGTTCCTCAAACTTCTATAATACCATAAGTTGAAGCAACAATAAAAGTTGCACCTGCTCAACATAGTTTAGAAGATACAAGTCATATGTAGAGCACCACCTTTGCTCAGTACAGCAGTGGATTCAAACCTAGGCAGGCGCTTACTTGCTGTAAATAATTTCCTCACCTCTGCTCTCAAAATGGTGACGCTGGTTTCCTCACGATGTTTTCTATCACCGTTTTAAGAGCAGTGGTAATGAAATTAAATATATAAGGTAAAGATGTCTGGGATCGAACCAACGATCTA
The DNA here is from genome assembly GCA_963855955.1 of Luperina nickerlii. Classification (NCBI taxonomy): domain Eukaryota; kingdom Metazoa; phylum Arthropoda; class Insecta; order Lepidoptera; family Noctuidae; genus Luperina; species Luperina nickerlii. The sequence continues at coordinate 4,399,770 of OY979684.1, read as the reverse complement.
CAACTCGTAAGTCGCGGCTATTACCACTGAACCACCACTGTTCTCAATAATTTCCTCTTTTGTTCAGAACGTGGGTTTCTGCAAAAGATGAAAACCAACCGAACGGTAAAATTAAAAATCAATCAACATTCTTTCACCTCATTATTCCGTACTGCAACCCCGAAAACGCTGTCACTCTTAAATTACTGTTAATTTCAATCATAATTAATTACTATCGTTAAATAATTCACGGTAATTTGCAAATAATTTTACCGCCCTCACTTATTTTGCGAAATTAATTTAACGTTAATTAATGCGGGTATATAATTGAAATGAAATGGCGGAATGGCTGAATAGGATTTTATAACAGATTGCTAGCCTTTTCTAACGGGTGACCTGTGTTTAGTTTTCTTATATAACATTATTTTTATTGCTGAATGGGCATTGTTCATATTTTTTTAAATGTTGTAATTGAAAAACCATTTCGAGGAATAGCGTTTCTTATCATTACGGACTAATTAATTTTGAAAAATATTCATATGTAATTGATATTTTTGATTAAATACGATTGACCTTCTTTGCCCTTCAAATTACGTACGACTTTGGCCGTACAGTTTTGTATCGTTGCCTCAGAAAATAAAAAGTAAGAGGCAAGTATTGTCTACAATCTGTCAAATGTCAAATTATTGTAAATATGTCAAAAATATAAACATTCTTGTTTATATCTCATTATTACATTACATACATTATTTCAACACTCGACAATATTTAATATACTGGAAGAGTTATGGAATACAGGAAATGCTTTGTTCCAACTTGCAGCAATAATAGTAATAATGTCGCCGCATGCGTTATTATTCTATTTCTAAGTCGCCGCGTCGATTGTTCTAGTGACGATAGAGAGTAGTATATTCCTTGGAGGACACTTACACATACAAAACCATTTGTAAATAAATACGCTAAGCTAGGATTCGATTATTTAAGACGTCTATTCGGCCTATTGACACTTTGACAGATGTGACATTGTTGACGTTGTGTTGACAGATTAAAAATTTTAATTATGTACTAGTAAGGCAACGGCACTTAAACTTTATGCCACTGGATGACGTCACCTACCTTAAAAACTTAAAATAAATAAATATTTTTTATTAAAATAACTATTGAGCCAATCATCAAAATATTCAAATTAGTTTCTCAAAATGCTCTAAATTTACAAAAAATAAAATAAAATATAATGGTTAGAAATTTTGGACAATCCCCATTGGCCTGCTCTTGACCTGATCACGCCTGATGGAAAGCGATGGATGAGGTCTATGATGGAACGAGTGTGCCCAGAAGATGCCTGTTCACTCTTGCATTGAAGGCAGACGAGTTAAATGTGGAAGGTAACACAGACGCTGGCAGAGAGTTCCACACATTAGCTGTGCGCATAATAAATGTGGAGGAGAAGCGCTGAATACGATTGGTCGGGATATCAACCAGACCATTTTAATCCATCAAAGAACCGTAAAATCCGTTAAAGAACTTCATTCAACTTCACTAGAGTGCCTCTGACACTCAAGGCATAGACAAGCATTGAGGTTACGTCTGGCGCAGATTGAAAAATATTTATTTTTTATTTTATTATTTGCTATTATTTACATACTATTTATTTATTTCTGTAACTGCTCGTGACATCACAGCGGGCCCTATCAGAATACCAGCGCTGCAATATTTATTTTTTAAATGTCGTAGCATCATGCTGAGAAAGGAGCCTTTTGGCCTCGTATAGGACTTTCTGTTTCATTTTCCTTTTGTTACTTTTTTATATATATAACTTGGTTTTTTATTTTGCTGTATTTAGTTTAGTTTGTGATCTTCCTGTACGAGTCGCAATAAATAATTTTTCTTTCTTTCTTTCATTCCAAAAATAGAGGAATAAAAAATAGAGGGTTGATTAACATAATTATAATGTTGCAAAATAAGGACGACTGCACTGTTGACGCGTGTCGGCAACTGCCGTCAACGGCTGTCGCAGACTTCCGTCGATGGTTACAGTTCCCTCTGTAGTCGACGCGTATCACTCGTGAGTCGTGTGTATGCACAGTAAATTCGAATGAATATTAAACGATGTGAAACGATAAAAATAGCACGGTGTTTAAAGTAAGTCGTAAAACCTAAAGTTTACAGCCTGAATAAATAATGTAGGTTTAACATATAATACATTTTTGAGTGTTTTATGGTTCCTGTAAATTAGCTACAATACCTAAAGACTACAATGCCCAAACGAGGGCTCGGTTGTGACCTTAATAACAATGAAACTAATATTATTAAAAGCTATAATTGTTTGCTTGTTTCTAAAAGGTAATCTCTGGAAGATCTGATCCGATTACAAACATTCTTTCATCGATAGAAAGCTTCACTATTGTCGAGTGCCAAAGGATAATCAATCTATATGGTCTTCACATGATCCGACCAAGATTATGTCTGCAGTTTAAAAGAGATTGTGACCTCTAAGTTTGTCTTTCTTGTCAGAGTAGTTAGATAGGAAACGCCGACCTTATCTAGCTTATTCTTTTTTTTTTATTGTATCTGATATCCTATTTACAGAAAAAATAATTTCATTTCATATGTCTCTTTCACGACAACGAAATCATGAGCAGTAGCTACAGGTAATTATTTCTGTAATTAAGACTTTCGGTAAGAAGATGAGAATTTTCAACCGCCGCGACTTAGTCGATAAAAAAACTTTAATCATAAAAAAAAACACGGTACAATAAAAAAAACTAATAGCAGATTACATACAACAAACAGCTTTAGGTACTAGAGATTAACAAATTATCTGGATCTCACACTAGGATTCCCTGTGTCGTGGGGTCCAATCTCTTACTAAGTAAAGCAAACATTTTTATTTCATTTAAACAGTCACTTAAATTTTAAAACATTCGAGAGTCGATACTTAGATGTCCATTCAGGGACATTAATTTTCAAGCAAATTGACACCTTACGTCATATTGCCGTGTTATATTTTCATACACCTATCTAAGAATTACAGTCGTGATTTGAATATACGGACATTCAGGGGTATATATTTTATGAACCTTGATTAAAGTTAAAAGACATTTAGCCTTGTTTTCACCTACATTTAAATCAACTGATTAAATACTTAATCAATTCTGTATTTAAAATTTCCTTAGGAAATTTGACATAAACCAACTGTTTAAATACCTAACCGGTGGTTTGAATGTTGGTGAACTCAGGCCTTAAACGTCAAAAATGAATGGTTTAACAGTCGCTAATCATTACTTACCTTTTTTTTTCAGGATGGGAAATCATCAAATGACCACTCCCGCTCTGGGTGGAGCGGAAAAAAGTGTCAGACGCTTACTGAGTAAAATCATCATTACTTACCTTAAAGCAACGTATATAAATAATGGAGTAAGCCTATAGTTAAGCTTTACAATTAATTTCCCTGATTTTACGCAGCAGCTCTTGCTAACTGGCGTACATTTTAACCACTGCTTCAGCTATAGTAAGTATTCCTCGTGTTTAACTTCAAACGACCGTATGATTGGCTCGTAATACGTACCATGTGGGGGTGAAAATAATGCTTTACTTCCCTCCATGTTGAGATGTCGTTTATTTTCTCAGCACTCTGCAACTGTATGGTCTCTTCTAAAAGTATTTGATGAAAATATATTATACCACTTCGCGGGTTCACCTGTATAAGTCTCGATTCCGTAAAAATATCAGGATAAAAGTACCGTATGTCCTGGTCCAGGTCAGGGTCTACCCTTGTGCCAAATTTCATCCAAATCCATCAGTTTAAGCGTGAAAGCGTGACAAATAAACATAAAAAAAATCAAATCTCTTTATAACCGTACTTGTTTTAGTTACTTACACAATGAGAGCTATGATTTGAACCTACTTAATCTTTCAATAAAAATAGTCGCATTAAAAATATATCTCTCGAATATCTATGGAGACAATCAATATCAAAAACTTGTCAAAAATGTAGGGAAATTATATAAGTATTGTTGACAAATTGCGACTGAGATCAGACTGAACGTTCTTAAAATTCCCAAATTTGGCCTTCACACAGTGAACTATCTTAAAATTACGGGTTTTGCCTCTCAAATGTTACCTACACTTTTTTTTTCAGGCAAAACTTTGCCCGTAAGTTGTTCCATATTTACGGCCGCAAATATATTCGGACAAACTGAATCATCACTTATTAATAAGTGACCAAGCTCCAAATATTTATAGTTGCTGGTCGGGTTCGAAATTCACATCGTTTACGGCGCCCTCTATTATAAACTTGTAAAATTATGTTGCACGTTAAACTAGCGTTGTTGTTCGTGGTAGAATTTATTCCGACATTTGCATAGTTTATTGATACACTGGGTGCAGGTGACGCTGCGGTTTTGTAGCGTTTTTATGATTGGCGTTAATAGGAAAGTTTATTGGATTCTCAGCTGTACTGTGCCGTCTTGTATTAACTATTTTACTATGTTAAACGGGATAAAACGATTTGTTAATTACGCTGTAGTACCTATATTTGAATTGTATTTTCTCTTGTATTATGTGGGGAAAATTACGATTTTGAGAAAATTAATGTAGGATTTTATATCGTAGGAAAAATTAATGCTGCCTATAAATATTTAAAGTGTAATTGAACTTTAATAACTACAACTTTATATTCCATAGGTTATAGAACACTGTTTTTATAGCTGTAAGTTTCCCGAACAGAATAAAATAAAAAAATGCACTAGATACCATACACGTTTAACACTCAAATTGCCTACACTGAGAGAACACATGAAAATACTCAAAAATTAAAAGTATTAAAATAATAATAATATGTACAAGTATATAAAAAGGAGGGGAAATAATCAAAGGGCATCAAAAATTCATCCGTTATATGGCAATGCTTATTCTTTGGCCAAAAAAATTGGCCTGCCCTCTGGTCACGTGAAGAGTCGACTAACCGCTTGGCGATGTCTCGAAATACTAAGTGGGCACTCGGGCCCCATGGCCGTAGAGTTTCAATCCCAAACGGCTCAAACATATAAGATCCGAAGAGATTGGAGTATTTGTGCCCCTTGAGGTTTTCCGCACCTGCAGCAGCCGCTCCAGCACAGCTAGGAAAATAGGAAATCAAAGGGGTCCAGGTAAAGTGATATATTTTATGGTATTGATGATGGAAAAGTCAAAAATATATAGAACTGACACAAGCTATTCGCTAGCTTTGTCAGTCTTATACATTTTTGACACTTCCACCCCAATTGCGCAACACACTATCAATGACTGAATGAATATAATGAATGAATGAACGTCTGGCTGTTTGTGTATGTGAATTTAAATGTTTGTGAACGCACCCACGATACAGGAGTAATTCCTAGTGAGGGGCAAGATTAAAAAAAAAAGACAGAATAATTTTGAAGGATACTGCTAATCCATTGCTTCATATGTTCGAAAACTTTGTCAGCTCAACAACGTAAATAACGCAATGAATTTGTTGAACTGTCAAAACGTAAATAAGTTAGTGCGTTACGCAATTACCAAGCTGTTAAAAGTCCTACAAAAAAAACATTTCCATGATAAGGATAGATAAATAGATAAAACGTTTATTCAGTGACACAATACAGGTATTAAAAACATCAAAAAAGGTGAAAAAAAATAACAAAGATTAAAAGGATAAATTGACCCATAGACACCTAGCTCATAAACATCTATTACGGTCGATCACTACTGGGCGGTGTGTGTCTCATGGTTGCACCAAATGGGAGTTCAGCTCAGCATATGCCAGGTACAATACCTGACGCTGGTATTCTGCTGCATCCCGTTAGTGACACACGGATGTCATCATATCACGGATAAGGCGGCTGTTTGTGTATGTGAATTTAAATGTCTGTAAACGCACCCACGATACAGGAGAAATTCCTAGTGTGGGGCAACGTTATAAAAAAAAAAAAAGGCTCGGCATAGTATTTCTATTGAAAGCTTTCAATAAGTATAACCTTGTACTATCCGACCATTGACACTGAAACAGCTCTTAAGTATCAAAAATACAATACTAAATTTGATTAAACGCTTTCAAAGGTTTGCATTAAATATTAACAGGTCAGAACTGGTAAGGTTAAAACAATCGTACAAAAAATCCGAGGGTCAGACGCTCCCAATACGTTATCTGAATTAAATATTACCTTAGGATGCGATGTTTTATTGATGTCGATCGATTTGTGAATAGGGGTCCTTTTTATTGGTCAGTCCTTTTGAAGGAGTGTGTAGGGCACACGTTGGCACACATACTTATACAGACAGTCTTTGTAAGTCGTTGAATTGACCCTTTTCAGGCTACCTTCGCACTGACATGTGGCATGTTAGCGCCTAGAGCTTAATGGCAAGTAGCATCTTTCGATACACGCTAGGAGATTAGCGAAGGCGCCAAGCGCGCAGTGAGACCGGTTGCGAAAATTCTAGAGCGTTCGTTTGACTTCGCTACTCACAAGGAGACTCGCTGAGCTCTAGCCGCTAAGCCAGCCACCTTTCAGTGCATGTAAAGTCAAAGTCAAAGCATTTATTTCAAATAGGCACATTAAAGGCACTTTTGAACGTCAGAAATTACATACATAGAATTGATTCTAGTCGCCCCTTCCAAAAGGTAGTTTTCGTATGGAGAAGAATGGGCAAGAAACTCCACCGTTACTCTTTTAAAATGTTTTACAATATTTTGTATACATTAATAATTATATAATAATAATATGTGAAGACGATGCACCTAAAATAAAATTACTATACCACAATAGGTAATGCGTAGCCAGGGTTTCGTACCCAAAGGCACCAGGAGCCCAATACTAAGGCTCCTCTGTAAATCCGTTCATCCGTCCGTCTGTCCCAGGGACATAATCTTTTGAACCAATAATAGGTAGACACTTAAAAATGTTCACAGAGTGTGTGCCATTATAGCTGCTATAGCAAAAAGTATAAAAATGTGTACGAAAATTCGAAGACATATTGTGACTCCTACCAATCCGCACTGGGCCCACATGGATTCCCTCTCACAAAGAGGAGGCCTGTGTCCCAGCATTGGTAACCTTATAGGCTGGTTCAATGACTACCTGCTGCTCTAAAAGCCCTGGGTTCAATCACCGAACGGTAAAAATATTAAAATAGCCTACTCTACAGATATTTATTACAGGAATACCTTGACTAAAAATCGGACGAGCTCATTCCCCCAGAAAGAATGAATGATTAAATTTTCATTCATAAATACCGAATAACAAAGTACAGACGCCAGCACATCAAGCTACCCGAAACTGTCAAATTTTCTCAATCAATCTTGAACCATATACTTTAGTGATAAAGTTGAAAATCTATTAAAAAAAAATTACAGGTTGTAGTAGCTTGATGTACAGACGCCAGCACATCAAGCTACTACAATCTGTCAAATTTCTTTAATAGATTTTCAACTTTATCGCTAAAGCATAAGGTTAAGATTTGATTGGGAAAATTTGACAGTTTCGGGTAGCTAGATGTGCTGGCGTCTGTACCTAGATTAATTTAGCCATTTGATCAGTATTTAATAAATCCCTTACTAATATTATTCAAGGTAGGTACAATGTTATATAATATTTGGATTTGAATTAATTAATCTTTGTGAATTGAATTAATTTCTAGGTATATATTATATAACATATATAATGTGATTTGATATGAAATTCTAGGATTAATATTAATTGTAGTTAGCTGCTGAATAGACATTGATTATGAATATTAATTATAATTGTGTTTCGAGGTACATTAGAAACGGGGTGGTGACTGGATTAAGGGATATTAAACACATTTTGTCAATTGTAACACTTTGCCCGACTTGGGGCACTCAGGGCATCGAACTCAGGACCCCACGCTCAGCAGGTGTCGTTGCAAACAAGAGACCAACAGGGCAGTTAAAAATCAGTAGATTTTTTGCCAAGGGAGCAAAGTCAGTAAGAGTCTGACACTCCCTTCCGTTCCACCCAGAGCGGGAGGGGTCATTTGATGATTTCCCATCCTGAAAAAAAAAAGGGAGCAAACAACTATTTTGAAAGCGAGAGTGTTTCTTTAAATCTAGAGCGGAGCGAAGGATTCTAGAGTAGTAGTATCCTGAGCGTAACGAGGACCTCTTAAGAGTCAGTAAGAGTCTGACACTCCCTTCCGCTCCACCCAGAGCGGGAGGGGTCATTTGATGATTTCCCATCCTGAAAAAAAAAAGGGAGCAAACAACTATTTTGAAAGCGAGAGTGTTTCTTTAAATCTAGAGCGGAGCGAAGGATTCTAGAGTAGTATCCTGAGCGTAGCGAGGACCTCTTTAGAGGCAGTAAGAGTCTGATACTCCCTCCCGCTCCACCCAGAGCGGGAGGGGTCATTTGATGATTTCCCATTCTGAAAAAAAATAAGGGGAGCAAACAACTATTTTGAAAGCGAGAGTGTTTCTTTGAATCTAGAGTGGAGCGAATGATTCTAGAGTACAATCCCGAGCGTAGCGAGGACCTCTTAAGAGGTTGTTAATGTTTTACCAATAACCCGGTATATGACGGAGTTATGCTCGACCAAACATAAAAAAAAGATTTAAAAAAGTTTTGAAGTCGGTTAAAAAACTGATTTGCAATTATATTCAGCGTATGTCTTAATTAATTAAACATTTTCTTCCACTACCCAACACAATTATTTCCACTTCGCAATAGAGAAACTGTTGTTTAAAAAAAACTGTTGACGGCACAATTTGTTCCTAACGTAAGAAGTTTACGAGTTTTTTTTAATTAACTAATTCTCTTCAGTGAAGTAAATTTGAGCCCGTACAAAAACGGTTGGTTTGAAAATATTCTGCTTTAAGAATCTATGTTTTCTTGAAACGTTAATACTAATATTAATTCTCTTACATTCTTTACTTTCACTACTGAATGTAGACCTCCCAACACCTGAAATAACCATCGATTCTATTTTTTTATTAGTTTATCTTGCAATCGCCAATTCTCGTATATTTATTCATATCAATGATAATATTTACATAATATAAGCTAACATTTAAAATAATAATATGTACATTTATACGAAAAAATATGCAAAAGAATCATAAGGCATTAAAAAATTCGTCCGCATCGCTGTTAACAGGAACAGTGTCCAAAAGTAAAGTTTGTATTCTCGTACTTAAAAACGTTAAAATTCAAGTCGTAATCTCATCTCAGCGACAATCAATGTGAAAAACTTGTCAAAAATGAAGAATGCGAAAGTTCTTAAAAATACGGGAATTGCCCGTCTATTGTAAACCTTTAGCTGATTTTTTTCGATACATTCTTCCAGCGAAGAATCTGCTTCTAAAAATTGTTTACCTACGTTTTATTCAGCAAAGTCCCATATGTGGTGGCGTTTGAGACTTTCATCGGTTCTATGAAAGAAAGGAAATGCGTCTTACTACCTTTATGTAGCACAGACTTAAAGGCACACAATAATAATATGATACATCAGATGGAAATGAAATGCCAGCCAGAAGCAAAAAAAAAGCTAATTACGTAATAACTTAAGACAGAAGGTCCCTTAAGTAGGGACTGAATAAATTAAGCGACTTGGTATTACATGGATCTCACAACTATTTACGGTAGAAGAACTGAGTTGCGAGACTTGGTTTTTTTACAAGTTACGTTTTTGATGGCATTTCATTTTCATCTGGTGTATCATATTATTATTGTGTGCCTTTAAGTCTGTGCTAAATAAAGGTATTTTTTTTTCTTTCCTTTATAAATGCAAAAAATGTAAAGTATAAAAATATATAAGTAGTTTTATTTATTTATTTTACCATTTATGTGCAGACGCCAGCACATCAAGCTACCCGAAACTCTCAAATTTTCCCAATCAAATTTGAACCTTATGATTTAGCGATAAAGTTGAAAGTCTATTAAAGAAATTTGACAGATTGTAGTAACTTGATGTGGTGCCGTCTGTACAAGCTACCTGAAACTGTCAAATTTTCCCAATCAACTTTGAACCTTATGCTTTAGCGATAAAGTTGAAAATCTATTAAAGAAATTTGAGAGATTGTAGTAACTTTTACAGATTGTAGTAGCTTGGTGTGCTGGCGTCTGTACTCACACACATACATAAACAGACAAGAAAAAAGAACAGAAAAATTGGTACAAAGGTGATGCTTATTTCTAAAGAAATCTCTTCCAGCATACCTGCGATAGGAAAGTAGAAGGGAAAGAGATGTAGACGTGTGTAAGAGAAAAAGAGAGAAAACAAACAAAGTCAAAAACAACAATTCAATCATTTTACCCATGCCAGACGGGTCTTCAGCTATTATTTATGGTTTAAACACCGTTGCGGACGAAAAGTTACTTTTTCTTTGCTAAAAACAACACAGAAGTAAAAATAACCTAGAATATAAGTAATAAGCTGCGGACTCAATTTCCAGCACCGAGATTAAAAATAATACAAAATATTACCCCACCCTGGTAACAAACCCTCCCTCAACAATCATGGCTACGGTACGGCCGTATTTATTCTCGTCCAGACATTTCCTGACAACACTATATTAAAAGTAAACACGTCAAGAATTCAGTTTTGCCTGCAATCACACAAAAAGATAGCAACAGAAGGACGACGCCGTACAACGAGCGAAAACAGGCGCACGCACACATACATCCGTCACCTCACACATACATCTCCGTCACCTCACACATACATCCGTCACCACACACATCAGGTCTAGTTGAAAACCAGCGTCAGGCACTAATTGCCTGGCATTTTTGCTGAACTGGGCCTTTTTATCGCACCCGTGAGGCACACATTCATGCTAATTTCTTACATCGGGCTTTAACTTTTTATTTTAATCTTTATTTTTGTTTTTATCTCATATACAGACGCCAGCACATCAAGCTACCCGAAACTGTCAAATTTTCCCAATCCACTTTCGAACCTTATGCTTTAGCGATAAAGTTGAAAATGTATTAAAGAAATATGACAGATTGTAGTAGCTTGATGGGCGTCTGTATGACTATTATCTGACTATCTGGTGTATTCTGTGCCTTTTAGTCTGTGCTAAAAAAATGTATTTTCTTTCTTTCTCTCTTTCTTCTTTCTTTCTTTTTATTATGGTCTGTTCCATGAGTATATGATGAAAATGTAATCAAATGGATTAGAAAAAGTACTTGTGAAATATAGATGTAACTAGCAGTGCCCCCGGTTTCACCCGCATAAGTTTCGATTCCGTGGGAATAACGGTATAAAAAGTATGTGTTATTCTGATATATAAGCTATATTACTGTAAAGTTTCATCAAGATCCGTTCAGTAGTTTTTGCGTGAAAGAGTAACAAACATCCATCCATCCATCCTCACGAACTTTCGCCTTTATAATATTAGTGTGAGTGTGATAATGTGAAGTGTGATAGGAAAATAGGATTAGTAGTGCAAATTACGAATTGAGTGCTACGATTTGATTATTTGAATATTGTAAGAAGAAATTGTAATTAATAATCACTTTAAAGATATTTTTTTTTCATTTAATAATTGATCTTTATTTCTATAACCTCAATTTAATCATGTTATTTAATTAAACAATCATTGTTGGATAAAGTTGAAACTTTCTAAATACAGGTGAATGTGTTGCTCCTTTAGTAAGTGATTGCGTAAGAATTTAACCTGAACAAGTTGTGTTTACACTTTTATCAGACAATTTTGTAACAAGATATACGTATGGCGATTTTAAACAAATGCCAATCGAAAGTGCGCTTACTCTCGCTGTACTTGATGCAAGTCTATATGTGCGTGCGTTTGCGCTTGTTGTAGATATGGAGCTGACCTTCTGTCCTACCTACCAATCTATTTTGTGTCAATTTCGCCAATATTGCCTTCGGGATTAGACTCGTCAAGATTTCTCTTTTGTGAAGCTGCAGCCGGGTCAAGGATTTTTGATTTAATTCTCTTGACAATCAAGAAGTCTAATTGAGATTTTTTGCAAGGTTTTTCACACAAAAGATCAATAAAATATATTGTGAAATTCGTTTTTTAAGGGGCTTACAGTACCTAAACACAAAAAACGCAAGTTTTAGAAACAATAAAAGTATATGATCGACTACAGTAAACAATATCAGAAAAATATATGATATTCTTCAGGATATATGCTAGGTAGATAGTGTGTTGAAAACATAACACAACTAATTTGATACGACAGAAAAACAACATGAATATACCTCTAAAAACTTTATTTTTACAATAAAAACCATACTAATATAGATACGATCATTCTAATTTTTGTCAGATTATTCTACAAGCAATATACTAAAATACTAGTGTTTTAATTTTTTAGTCCAAACAATAGATTTTTTGTAATTAAATAATTGCTTCATATTCACGGACGCCAGCACATCAACCTACCACAATCTGTCAGATTTTCCCAATCAACTTTGAACCTTATGCTTTAGCGATAAAGTTGAAAATCTATTAAAGAAATCTGACAGATTGTGGTAGGTTGATGTGCTGGCGTCCGTACATAAATATGTTTGCAATTAAAAATAATGAAATGCTCAATTCTGACTGTGGGTGACTTTTGAAACATTTTTTTTTTATTTACCACGCAGGATAGAATTCGCGATCGTGCCTATAGTCAGGGCAATTAATTGGTAGGCAAATTGAGACTACGTCAATTTGCCGTTTTATAGCCATTTCATACAACTTTCATAGAATTACAGTTTTATGAAACGGCTATATGAAATGGTAAATGGCTATAACTGTCAAAGAATGACAATATATGTTGGTAGGCAATTTGCTAATTAATTAATGACTACGTATGTTGGTATTAACAGACAGAGGAACGTTGTTGCTTCTTCTACGACAAACACGTGAATTGGCTAGTTACAGGTTCACAAAGCTTATAGTGGGTGGAGCACCGCCGTGTCCTCGTAGAGGCGATCGGCAGCGGCGGCGACCTCTCGCGTCCGGGCCTGGTTCAAGCCATGGTCAGGGGCGAGAGGGAGTGGGGGGCAGTCGCCTCCTGCGAAGCAGTCATGCTAGCGAAGGAGGCGGCGGGACGGCTGAAGGAGAGAGCCTCCCGTCCCAGCCGCCGTGGGAGACGCTCCGGGCGTCGGGAGCCGCGCGGCGACCGTAGGCGCGGGCCTGCGGGCGGAGAGTAATGGGTGCTCACCGTCCGATCAGGACCAGGCCCGTGCCGGACGGCGCGTGCGTGTTCTACGCGCGCCTCAAAGAGATGTCAGCATCAAATGAAGGGGTTCGTCAGGGCCGAAGCCTGCCGGGTCAACGGAATTCTCCGAAAGGGTTACCGCTGGCCCGGAACATAAAGGGCTAAGGAAGGAACACGGGTGGGTTTTAGTCAGTAAGAGTCTGACACTCCCTTCCGCTCCACCCAGAGCGGGAGGGGTCATTTGATGATTTCCCGTCCTGAAAAAAAAAGCAGTCGAGCAGTTATGTTCTTTTGAAAAGATAACAACGCTCAGGCAGCGTTCTAATTCGTCCACCTCATAAAAGTCATATTTTTATTCATAAATCAACTTTTAACCAACTTCTTAAGTACCTATTTTAAACTTCTGTAATAAGGCTGAAGAGTTTGTTTGTTTGTTTTTTTGAACGCGCTAATCTGTACATATACCAGTCGGACATAAATTATTTTTGCATTTGATGGCCCAATTCTTGAGGAAGGTGGGTATTAACATCACACTTAGGAGCCTTAGGAGCCGTGCAAAAAGAAAAGTCAGAAAGAACGCTGAGCAATAACCAAGTAACAGCGCGGGCAGGCGATGCGATGCGACGGGGTGGGGCGGAGGAGCAAGAAATTTCACGCGACCGAAGTCGCGGACAGAACCTAGTAAAGACTCCTTCAAACAGGCGCGACACGACACGCGACACAAGTACCGCAACCGCAAGTCGCGCAACGAGCGGTGCGTTTGTGTCGCGCGCGTATTAAATCGCGTGTCGCGCCTGTTTGTAGGAGCCTTAACTCTATAAATAAGAGTAAGTATGAAAAACGCAGTCAATTTCCCTTACTCAACGTTCACGGCATTTGTGGTGAAATTTAATAATTAATAGTAATTATTTCATGCGCATTTTATTGCTTTCTGTAATTGTTTAATTATTCTGCTATGAGTTAATGGGTTTAAACATAACATAAAGGTTTTATTTGCGGCTTTTGGTCGTTATTCATTGATTTATGTCTGTGTAACACAATTGCATATTTTTATGACGTTAGATAGCCTTTTTTGAGGGGCTCGTGGCTAAATTATAACAGCCGCATGAATCGATTGCACGTTAAGCTATGCTTGCCACGATCATTTCAGACCTCAGATAAACAACAATTTCAGGCAGCATTTATATTAATAATTCTGTCTAAATCATCCGATTTTGCACTTTTTCCTGACACGGTTACTTACCTACCTACTTTGGAAGCGAGGTGAAAATGATAAGCGGGCTTAACGTGGAAACCGCAATGATGAGAAATTGCTCTTTTTATGTTTTGAATATCAATCGGGTTTTGGGGTTCTGCAATGAAAATTGGAGAAAAAATTCTGAAGGAAATTCGAAACGTACTTTTTCGGATGACTGTTGTCACAGCTGCACGCGTAGTACGAACGCCAAGAAACGGGTTTTGTTGGCGGGAAAATAGACAAAATGACAGATAGAATAGACATAATGACAAGTTTCTTTCGAAATCTGTCTAAAATCTGTCATTTTGTCTATGCTTCCATCGACAAAAGGCATTCATTTATATGGAGGTCTTGCTACCCGTGCTGGTGTAAAACGGTTTTCACTGAAAGCTATGACTAGGACGTGCGTTATTTAAAGCCATTGCATTACGCCATAATCCGTTTTTTTATGTTATACGTAAGAAATTGTTTATTCTGTTTATACCTTTTACAATGTTTAACACAACTAACTATTTACACTATATACTAAATTATACAAATAAATAAAAAACAAAAGCACGCTTACCGTCGAAGTAAGTACTCATCCGTATTCCTTTCTGTCATCCGAAAACGTACCCAGAAGACTGGCAGCATTGCCACGCTGAATGGCAATGCTAAATCTTTGGCCAAAGAACGAGCCAGCCCTCTGGTCACGATGTGTCAAGTGTCGAACAGTCTTTAGAAAGGAGACGCGCTCTCGAGACCCTATGACCCGAGCGTTTCGACCCCGAACGGCTCAAAGGGTTACAGTATTTGCATCCCTTCAGGCAGCAGCCTCAGCAGCGGCGCCGGCATGAACACCTATATAATTTAATCGATACCTTTACCTTTCGAACCTAGCTCCTTGCTGGAAGAAATATCTAGCATAACGCTCCTCGAATGAGCTTTTGACAACAAAAAGAGTTCTAATGATACTACCTAAAAACACCTATAGTCTGTTCCAAAAGCATCTGATGAAAATGTAAACAAACCCTGTTGAGGTTAAATTCTAACGTAAACACTCATTAAAGGGAATTATTACCACGTTCATCAGTATTTAGTAGGTTTCGAGTTTATATCTACCACTTTTCAACAATTCTTGTTTGAATAACACTAGTAAGTTGTTATTGTAAAATAAACTTCAATTGGGGTTATAAAATTCTCTCTTGTGGCAAAGTAATAACAGCCGCACGGTTCGATCGATCAGCTACGCTTGCCGCGGTTGGTCCATGGATGGGTGACCATCTTTACATACCAAGACCCCTCCGTGCCGCGAACAAACGCGTTAAGCCGTTGGTCCCGGCTGGCATTCTTTACGGGTCGTCAGAAGCCCGAAAGACGGACACCAGTCTTGGCAAGGAGTATCGTATTACCCAGTAAAGGCGCGGGCTCACCGCGGCGCATGCTGTGCACGGGCACGCGGCGCATTTTAGCTGCGTGTATTAATTTGTTTGACAACGTGGGTCTACGTTTCCACTGGAGTACACGAATATGACCCACGACTATGTATAGCGTGGCACGGCGCACGGAGAGGCTACGCACGTGCCACTGCAATCCACGGACAAAAAACTGACTGAAAACTGCGCTGCGATAAGCGAGCTGTACATAGTCGTGGGTCATATTCGTGTACTCTAGTAGAAACGTAGAGCCACGTCGCCAGCGTTGAGCTATGTAACCGCCTATTCGAGCAAGCCACGCGTGTATCAATGACGTCAGTTCATGCACAGCCTCTCCGTGGGTTGCAGTGGATACAACCACATACATTTTCTTCCAAAGCGAAGCTTAATACACGTGCGTAGCCTCTCCGTGCACCGCGGTGGGCCCGCGCTTTAACTGGGTTGTGGAGGTAAGATTGGCAGTCGCTTCATGTAAAATACTGGTATTCAACTACATCCGGTTAGACCGGAAATCGACCCCAACATAGTTGGGAAAAGGCTAGGTAGATGATAACTTTTCAATTAGATCAGTGGTTCCGAACCTGGGGGTAATTACCCCCGCGGGGGTAAATCAGCTATTCTGTGGGGGTAACAAAGAACCTAATAATTAAGACCTGATCTAATAAAATACCTAGCTAAAAAGAACAAATGATAAATCACCGCGTAGTAAGAACTGCACGTGGCATCTCTTTCAAGCTGTCATCGGGGTCGCCTCGCCATATCTGTTTTATCCTATTAAAGCTAACAGAGCTTCAAAAATGCTAATACCCTTTGCCACCACCTATAGGTGTGAGAGTGGTTTTTCAACTTTGGTTATACTGAAAACAGGCCAGAAACCATCTCAATGTGGAACACGACTTAAGATGCGCTTTAAACGAAACTAAACCTAACATATAAAAAATTTGTGAATGCAATACAATACCATATCACAGGAACTATTTTTATTTAATTAATTGTTTATTAATAACATTTGAAGGTCGGGGTAAAATCAATTTTCCTAATAGGTCCAGGGGTAACAATATTGAAAAGGTTAGGAACCACTGAATTAGATCATACACCTATGCTTTCTCCTCGCAACTTTATGCAAACCGGCTCTACCAATATACAAACCCAAACCTCCAGTACAGCCAACACAATAAACATACATAAATAATTCCAGCATGATTTGGCTCGACATCATTCCTCTTTTTATGTCCTCAATCAGGGAGGGCGATGCATCAAACCCTCCATTTGGACCGGGTTTATTTTTATAGGTCGCAGGGTGATCGAGTAGCAAGGAAAGTAATGCTTTTCGAAACTACTGGTGGTATTGTTACCGGATATTCCTTGGTTTAGGAAAAGTTAAATGGGCTTAAGGGGCTTACATGACCCAATGCGCCGTCACTGTCGGATTGCATAGAAAAGAAAGAGAAGCGCGATTACACAACGCTGGTAATTTATTGCAAAATATGAAGTAATTATTTAATTACCAAAAAATCTATTGTTTAGACTAAAAAAATTAAAACACTAGTGTTTCAGTATGTTGCTTGTAGAATAATCTGACGAAAAATCAGAATGATTGTATGTATATTAGTATGGTTTTTATTGTAAAAAGAACGTTTTTGGAGGTATGTTCATGATTTTATGAAAAAAATCATAAAGATACCTCTAAAAACTTAATACAACTAATTAGTTGTATTATGTTGTCAATGCACTATATACCTAGAATATATCCTGAAGAATATCATATTTTTTTCTGATTTTGTTTACTGTAGTCGATCATATACTTTTATTGTTTCTAAAACTTGCGTTTTTTTGCGTTTAGGTCCTGTAATCCCTTTAGCCCTTAGCCCTTAGCTCTTGGCCTTAGGCCGGGTCAGCGGGATTGTCCGAAAGGATTACCCCTGATCCGGAACATAAAGGGCTAAGGAAGGAACACGGGTGGGTTTTAGTCACTAAGAGTCTGACACTCCCTTCCGCTCCACCCAGAGCGGGAGGGGTCATTTGATGATTTCCCATCCTGAAAAAAAAATCCCCTTAAGGTAGATTTATGAAGTTTGTAAGTAAAATTTATTTTTGTGTGTTGTTAACACTACCGCCTGTAACCAGCTTTTACTATTCCCACTGCTGGGACACAGGCCTCCTCTCTGTGAGTGGGAGTGGGCCGTAATGCATGCCGGTTTCCTCACGATGTTTTCCTTCAGCGATGTTTTGAGAGCAACGGTGATGAAATAATTTTATACAAAGTAAAACGCCTGTCTGGCTTTTGAAGCTACGAACTACAACTCGTAAGTCGCGGCTGTTACCACTGGACCACGACTGCTCCCCCAAGTAACATTTTAAACTGTATAAAAGCTGTATTATGGACTATTTGTTTACTGCAGGCTGTTAAACGTGCTGTATAAAGACTGTATAGCAAGCTATACAGCCCTTGTAACTCTGAAATGGGCCCCAAAATTATACAGCTTTAAGTGTAGATTTAGCTGTATAACAGCTGCATAATAGCTGTACTATTTGGCTGGCTAAGATACTATTTAGATACTTTTATACAGCTTCCATTCTCTAATTTTCTTTTTTATTCTTTTATACAGACTCAGGCTTGTGAAAATCTTAATAAAAGAATAAATATATTATAATTGTGTTCGTGGTTGAATTCATTCTCCATTTTATTTACTATGTGCCATATCTGAAGATAAGTGAAAAAATATTTAATAACCAAGTGGTAAGTACTCTTTCCTGTTTATCGTTGTTGTTATGCTTGCGACTGATATTTTTATGTGAGTATGTATACTAGTTTTAAGCTCAAAACTCACGCCCCTTCGAAATAAGGAATATACATACATTTTTTCTGTAACAACAAATATGTGATCAAATCTGAAAACAGTTTTAAGAGTAACCCGGACTGTTCTATTGATAGTAAACGTAATTGTGTGTACTATACAGTTAAAATCTTTTGTAATTTTGTACTGAAATTTCAAAAACAAACAAAAAAATATCTCGTAAAATTGCAATGCAATTTATAAATTATTATAAAATGGCGTCCTTAGTTTATACAGCTCTTGCTCTTCTAGTACCCCTTAATACAGCTTTTTGCATAACAGAGTCGTTATTTAAGAACGTATCACAGCCTAAAGAGTAACATTGTCTGTACATTAGTATTTAAGTACTGTAGAAGCTGCCTTAAATTCTTATTCATATTCATTAATACAGTTAATTAGGGTTCAGTTGAAAATATAGAAAACCTCATTATGATCCAAGGCCCGTAAGGCGGTGAGCAAGGAATCGGATAATAATTTACCAAATAGTAGTTACTGATAGCGAAAAGAAACAATGTATTGTTTTTATTTATAGAGATGTATTGTATCTAATTTAAATACTGAAGCAAACACTACAGAGTGCAACAGTTTAATGTATTTTTATTTTATATATATTTGTATCTTAACTCTTGTTCACTTAACAAATTGGCAACTGATCAAAATTATGACTCCGTGTTGTTATTAGTTGTATCCAATAAATAGACTGATTTTAGGTTATATTAGTTTCAAAATAATCGATAAGCTGGATAATTGTGTATGCCAACACTATAATAATAACTTTAATCTTCTAAAACACGAAAAACTGTAAAAAGGGAAAAATGTACGCCAATCGCATAAGGCTTTAAAAAGGAGTAAATCTAAACTCTTCTACATGAGACAGAATTGAATTAAACTATTATAAAGGGAACTGCTTGCTAAGAGTATCCTAGATTTCCGTTGTACAGCTATTATCAAGCTTAACTTGAAGGCTGAACAATAGAGTAATTTTATACCAATATTCAGGCTATAACAATATTTAATGCTCTTGTGCAGAAGTAGGTTATATAAAAGTATAATTTGAGAGCAGTATACAGTTATTGTCTTATAAAGTTGCTGAACGCAGTTTTTTACGCCGCGGTCTGTATTTTAGCATTTTCCAATGCTATTTAAAAGCTAAAGGTAAAAATTTAGGCTCTATACAGCCGTTAATCAGCTATACTGTATACAGTTGTACAGTTATACTAAAGTACAGTCCTATACATATTTTTACACTCTTGTACATCATTTATTAAGCTTATAGCTGGTAATGCGCTGGTAAATATAATATTTTTCCGCTTAAATGTTACTTGGGCCACTACAACTACCCGCCTTGCCAGTATCACGACCTGGAAGTAATACGTCAAATGACAAGTCACCCTACATAGTTCCTTTTACCAAAATGGCTAAAAACTATCCGTTTTCATCAGGACAGTTAAGTTATTTACATAAAAAGATGTCCATATTCAAAGGCACATATTAAGCTCCCTTTAAGCATGCCGAAAATACGGTTTTTAACGACAACCCATGAATACGATATCTGGTAGGATAGAGACTGGACCAGTTCATTACTTATTCAAACTGACCTTTAAAATCCACACGTGGCTATCCCTTCTTTTATGTACCTTTCGAATGGTAGGTACTGCAAAGGTTGTCTGCAAAAAGGAACCTTACATCATCCTGGCTGGTAGAAAAATAACTCTGGTTCACTGACCGTATGACACTGATCTCTATTGAATAAGTGTATAATACAGGTCAGTGCCTTATGATAAACAAGTACGCTGGACTTCATAGTATTGATGACAAAATGAAGACATTTGATTTTCGCCATTTTGGCGTTGACAGCAACGTGAGCGTCCGTGGAACTAATATTTTTGATAGCGATTTTTACAAGATGCGCAAACTCTCATGATAAAAATGTCCTAAATATCTATCCTATTCGGCGCCGGGGTGCAAAAACCGTATGGGGGGCGGAGGCTGTTTTTAGACAACAAAAAAAAATGATTTTAGAGTCAATTTTCAGGGAGTAGCACCAAGGTAGCCCGCAAAATTCAATTTTACGTGTTATTTCTTAAGTTTTTTGCAATTTGCAGGTCAGTGTCAGGTTGTATTTTGTCTTACAATAGAGTTAGAGGATTGTATTGATATACTACCCTCTAAGTTCATAAAACCCTATTAATTGATATTTATTTCATAAAACAGTAATTTTAAATTTCACGGGCTACCCTGGCACCTCCTAAGACCCTGCGCCCGGGTGCCACGCACCCCTTGCACCCTCGGGTAAAGACGGCCCTGATTCAAGCGAATACAGACTTAGTTCCAAAATTGAATATGCGTCGGCTTTCAAAAACAAAAGTTAAAGTTTTCTTGAAATAAATACCCAGCGAAAACTCAATATTGCTTCTTATTTTCATATGGGGTACCATATTATAGATTCCGGTAACCTACCTATAGAGTTTATTATACGAGTACCTATACAACGTGACAATGCTGCCAGTCTTTTGGGCACGTTTCCTGTTGACAGCGATGCGGATGAATTTTTTGATGCCCTTTGATTATTATTTCCCCTCCTTTTTATTTACTTGTACATATTATTACTATTATTTTAATACTGTCAGCTTTTAAAATTATGTTTCCATGAAATAAATTTAAAATGACAGAGTTTATTTGTGTTTTGCAGATCATACAAACACTTAATAATACTATTTGAATAGGAGTTGAAAGGTTAAGTTCAAGAAAACGTGATTTCGTCTTGAAATGAGCTTGTAAAACGCAAAAGTTTTTATACTAGTTATCTACCATTGGCGATAGGTACTGAGGTATACCGTAATACCATGGATAGCCTAACGCGTATAAATCTTCTGGCTGCCTAATGTTTTAAGACCTTGACATGAGTATCTTTTAAAATCCGTACCGATACAAGTTTTCTCCCTAATAATAATATGACCAAGGTAACATTTTGAAAATCACATTTTTAGATGTTTGTGTCTTGTTTTTTTTTCATTGTTTGATTTGTTTTTTTTTTTATATGATTTTGTTTTGTTTTTTGGTTATCGATTTTGTTTGTTTATGAACTGGCGAAATGTGGGTGTACAGTCGCCAGCACATCAAACTACTACAATCTGTCAAATTTCTTTAATAGATTTTCAACTTCATCGCTAGAGCATAAGGGTCAAAGTTGATTGAGAAAACTTGACAGTTTCGGGTAGCTTGATGTGCTGTCGTCTGTACTATACACTTCTGTCTAACCTTTAGCAGATTACAGGCATGATGGTATGATGTCATGATTGTTAATTTGACTGGTGATGATTTTAGTAAGAAATAAATAAGAAACGTTGCCGTCTGTTCTAAAAGCAGGCGCTTAAACCTCCTGACCATCACGACTTTATCTCATAAAATACATAATACTCACAACATTTAATCTCATCAACCCTAACTCTAATACCCTCTATCACAAAAGGCATCAGCTAAATACTGTCTTCAATCTAAATTACACCCTAATCTGTTGGCAGTAAAGCATCATTTTAATTTCCGTTGCGAGGAGATTTATCACCGGACTTTCATCTCGAGACGGCGGGTCGGGTCTTAAATGTTAAGTTTTATGTAGTAGTAGTATTTATTTTAGTTCTAGGGTGGTTTTATATGAAGGGTCGGGAATTGTGTTGTAAACTCGCTTGGCTATAAAGTGATCCACTGTGTTGTCATGATTTTGACCTGGAATCTTTGTGTTATCGTAGAATTCGTTTATGACATTTAGAACCTTGTAATGGGGTTAGTATTTCAGGCTTCTATCGGATACATTTTCCAGGCTATCCGAAAGCCAATTCTCGTAACCAAAAACTTTGAAATTTTGCCGCAATCTCATCTTAGCGACAATCAAAATATCAAAAATTTGTCAAAAATGTTGGGAAATTAGAGGTATTTTTGATAGATTGAAACTGATATTAGGATACGAAAGTTCCTAAAAATACAGGAATTATCCCTAAGATATTCTAGTTTCTTACAAAATACGTTTATCCTTTCACAGGTCTGCTGGAAGAACTAAACTATGTACTTTTGTACCTACTACAAACATGAATCTCGTATCTCTTGCGTATCTCTTTGTATTTTACTGTTTGTGCATAAATAATAAAATAAATAAATTTAAGTATAATTTCTCAAGTTCCCGTATTTGTGCTTAGCTTAACAGGTGCAGGTTAACTCTGTTGGTTAGCTCTGGTTGTACATACATTCTCAGTTCTACTTAGAATTTATGGGTGGGTTATAGACATGTATAGGTTTAAAATTTTCTGCAAATTTTATACTGTTTTCTTTGTAGATGGAAATATAACATGTCGCACACACACCACCAAACACACCATTAGAATATAATGTTCTATTCATAATACACACAGAGATTTTTTAATATTATGTGAACACACTGCGCACGCGACACTAGCCAAGCAGCAAACTACGTAGTTCATCCAACAACGACGAGATGGCGCTGAACCACGGATATATAACTGACGACGAGCTCCATGCGAGCGCTTGCTTCTCTTACCACTGCCGCGACCACAAAACACGAACTGAAGTCTATCCTGTGTGCTTATTTGTAAATCTAAATAAATTCCTTTCACTAGAAGAATAAACCAGTCACTTTGGTCATCATACCTGATTTGCAAAACCCTACAAAATAAGGAACACACCTTAACATTATGTTTAGGTATTACTTACTAGTAGCGCCCCTCGGTTTCACCCGCATAAGTGTCGATACCGTAGAAATATCGGGATAAAAACTATCCTATGTCCTTCCCCGGAATGCAATCTATCTCTCTGCCAAATTGTATCGGAATCCGTTCAGTGGCTTTGGCGTGAAAAGGTAACATACAGCCAGACAGAATTACTTTGAATTTATAATATTAGTATGGGTATGGATACTGATTGTTGGAAAAAATATTGATTACAAATCTACGCATTCACACTGTCGCACATGCATAAGGGTCTAGCGGAGTAAGCACTACGTTCATTTTAGTTATTTTGACTATACAACAGAGGTGTGGCTGCAGTTTTAATTATTTTTGAGATATAAGTTACCTTCAATTAAAATCTTTAAAATCGATTCAGTAAACGATTCTGAACAAACTACTTTCATAATGATCATTAAATACACATTTATTTTTACACATTGTATATATTTTTATTTAGTTTAACTAATTATTAAAATTGAATAACATGTTACTGTCAAGGATTTCGGCAAAGTAACAACTGTTACCATAACTTATGTTGACGTATACGTTAATAAACACACCCCACACATCCACACACACAAATATTCTTAATTTATTTACATTTCCCCCAAATAAATTGCAAGTTTTCACGCCAAACCACTTGCAAAACTTCACACAATGACAACCATATTTTCAAGCTTGCTCACGTTAAATGGCTCATCATTTAATAGAGCAGTCTCCTATTCCGGCGAGTCACTCCAACCGCTCGCAATTGAGCTAGGTATTCTTTAAAACGGAGCAAACTTCGGCGAAGTTTTAACCGTTCCTACTTCGTAACGAGTTAACTACGAAACTGGTAGCAGATTTTATATTTTGTTGATCACTGTGGAAAATTTTTCGTTAGTATTTTTAGATGGAAATGGGAACAGTTAATTGCGGTTTCGGTAAAAAAAAAAAACTCTAATTATAACAAGGATTACACGCATAGATACAATACCCAGAAATGTAGGTACTCCTTGTGATAGAAAACTCTTTTTAAAAAAAACTTTTCTCATTTTCGAATTTTCACAATTCGAGTGTTTTCACAATTCATACAATAAAATTTTTCACAATTTCACAATTCATACAATAAAATTGAAGCAGCAAATGACTGGCATTGTCTAAACTCTGATTAGACGTATGCTTCAACCAATGGTACGTCAAAATTGCACCGTGTAAATCAGACTAGTGAGCCATTACAATGTTTCGCACTGATAGGTTTGCGGTTAATTTCCAGAAACCAGAGGTATCCAGCTATCCAGCCTTCAAACCGAAGATCTGCAAGCACAATAATTCTATTCAGCCCCTAATTAGAAATGAAAATGTTTAGCATGTTATAATTTTACTAGCCTCTTCGTACGGTTTTTACGACTTGAAAGAAAGAAAGAAAAGAAGGAAAGAAAATACGTTTATTTGCGGCAAACATGACGCATAAAAATAAAAAACACAAACAACAGAAAAACAAAAATAACAAATACTGGTATTCAGCTGCATACTGTTAGACTGGAAGCCGACCCCAACATAGTTGGGAAAAGGCTAGGCAGATGATGATAATTAGGTTATAGAGGTATGAGGAACAGGGTGTAAAGTTCACTCATACTCTATAGAAAAGGGAGGATCCTCCGACCAGACGGGTGTTGTGTCTGGCGGGCAACTGCCCATTGATTCGTGTCGGGCCGTTGTATCTATGCTAGTTGCGCGGTAAACTCTGCTTGCGCGATGCAGGATTTGCGTGACGTCAGTATGACGCGTTGTTTGCATGTGGCGTTGTAGATACCGCTACATCACTCCCCCCCGGAGACCGGAGGTCGATAGTGGGCTGAGTCTTGTATCTTGCGATGCTTGCCAGGCCAGCTGAGGTTCCAGTGAGTCGGAACCGGTTGCCGCATAGTTCACGGTGAGTCGGAACTGTCTGCGAAGATGTCCCCAGTGAGTCGGGGTGGCGCTGCGTTATGCTCCAGTGCGTCGGATGTCGTACAGCGCCGGGTTGAGGCTGGCTGCTGCGTCGACCAGGAGAGGAATTGAGCTCTTCTTGTTGACCGGCCGAAAGTGCAGTGTGCTGTGCCGAGGTTGCTGATGAGGCTGAGGGTGATGACCAGGTATGCGCGGTCGCTGCATGCTGGTGGTCAGGATACCCGTTGAAGCCGTGGGAGCTGGCTGGCTGGGTGACTCGCCGCTAACGCTTGCGGGAGTGATGATGATGACGTCACGCTGAAGTATTTGCACGAAGGCTGCGCTGACGTTCATGTTCGGGGTCACCAGTATAGAGGTATGAGGAACAGGGTGTAAAGTTCACTCATGCTCTATAGAAAAGGGAGGATCCTCCGACCAGACGGGTGTTGTGTCTGGCGGGCAACTGCCCATTGATTCGTGTCGGGCCGTTGTATCTATGCTAGTTGCGCGGTAAACTCTGCTTGCGCGATGCAGGATTTGCGTGACGTCAGTATGACGCGTTGTTTGCATGTGGCGTTGTAGATACCGCTACAAGGTAAATTTAATATTAACTTAATAAACACAAATCTTTAGGAATAAATTAATGATGTTATAAACCACATAAAATTCATTGCGTAGTTTAGAAGAACATCGCGGTCCCACAGACACAAAAATTGACTTTCGATTATAATTTTTATAGATTAAACCTTGACAATTAAAACCGGTAACCACACATTGAGTCATTTAGTTTAAATTCCATCAAGTAAAAATAAAAAGTCAAAAAGTTTTAAGCGAACAAAATTATTGAAATCCAAACCAAACCGTCCTTCGCATAGCGGCGTATAAAAGACCTATTCTAAGCCGGTGGCGGTACCAAACCCCAATTGTTGAACACCAAAGTCAAACGTCCTTCACAACCATCCAATCAAGAACCAATTCAAACGACAATCAATAGAAGCTTCTACATAATTGTACCCTTCTGGGTTAAGTCACGGAAATTAATTGTTAAACGTGGTCCTTTTGTTTTTGTATTTATTTGTGTAGTTAGTTATTTAATTTACAATAACAATATTACAATTACATTATTTAAAAAAGATAAAAATAAATTTAAAAAAAAGATGAATTTTTCAACTTTAGCCGAAATAAAATATGGCCAAATTGACTAATAACTTAAATTGTCCGTATATTCAAAACACCACTGTGATTCTGACAGTCATTTGAAATAACACAACAAAATGACCGTTGATTAATACCCAGGACCGCGGGGAAAGTGTTATTGGGCCTTTCCATCTGGAATTTCTCAGTACCAGCTTTTTTTTTTCAGGTTGTGAAATCAAATGACCTCCCCTCGCTCTGGGTGGAGCGGAAGGGAGTGTCAGACTCTTACTGACTAACACCCACCCGTGTTCCTTCCTTAGCCCTTTATGTTCCAGGCCAGCGGTAACCCTTTCGGACAATCCCGCTGACCCGGTAGGCTTCGGCCCTGACGGACCCCTTCAATTGCTGCTGACATCTCTTTGAGGCGCGCGTGGAATACGTACGCGCCGTCCGGCATGGGCCTGGTCCTGATCGGGCGGTGAGCTACCCATTAGTCTCCGCCCGCTGGCCCGCGCCTACGGTGGCCGAGAGTTGCCGCGCGGCTCCCGACGCCCGGAGCGTCTCCCGCGGTGGCTGGTACGGGAGGCTCTTTCCCACCAGCCACCACCACCACCAGCCAGCCTGGGATCTAGATTTGTGGCCAGGTGATGGGAATAGGCTCACACCCTATTACATGGGACTTTAAACAAACTGGCGAAATATGGGTGTATGTATATTATGTACACCACTAACCAACCCATTAAGCAAACAAGGCGTGATGTTATTCATTTCCCTGGTTGTACATAATTTAGCGCTTCACGATAAAACCACAGGAAAATTTTCAAAAGAATTTCTCCCAAAAAGTTTTCGTTCAACAATTTGATCGTCCAAAATTCTTCCATTGTTTATTCATCGTAACATCGCTCTCTTTATTAAAACAATGAGGTGTTATGGCCGTAATTACTCAAACTCGAGTACTTGGGGGTGACGTTAATGGCCTTAGGAAGGGGTGAAAAGGATCAGGTTTCTACAGTTTCACAAGTCAGACGTCTTTGTGGCTGTTGCGGAGAGTTTCTTTAAAATATATAAGGCCAGCAACCCGCCCCTGCTTTGCATGACTTTTACGGCTTAACAAAATATGGAGATTTATTTATTATAGCATATAATGTTGCCATTGCTGGGACACAGGCCACCTTTCGGTGAGAGGGAGCGGGCCGTGATCCACCACGCGGGGCCAGTGCGGGTTGGTAGCTGTCACATGTCTTCGAATTTTAAGTTCTAGGACATGCCGGTTTCCTCACGATATTTTCCTTCGCCGTTTTGAGAGCAGTTGTGATGAAATAATTTACACAAAGTAAAGCGTTTGTCTGGATTCGAACCTACGGCCTATACATGTAAAAAAGCCATTTTCTTTTGTCACCAACCTAACATTACTCATCATCAGCAAGCTCGAAAATTTAGCTTTGCAAAAATCGAGTTCAATTTCTGGGTACCCAGATCTGGCTAAAATTAGCAGACCCTTTGTATAAACGTAAAAGATGTATAAATGCACACGAAGCAAAAGGTACATGTAAGAATCGTATAAGGTAGTTTCTGGCTACCCCCATGGGGAGAAGGGGTAAGCTTATGTATCTATTTGTATGTGTCTGTGTATAAAAAATAAGATTTAATTTTTTCCATAAAATCGACCTCAATCCATTTCCTTAACTTCATATTATTTTGGGTTTAGTCCAGAACTCAGAAATGCTATCAAATATTACAAATGCTACCTCCAAAATGAAATATCTCCTAAATATCAACACTACCTAGATAATTCGCCATCTGTTTGATATATACCGTGATACACATTATTAACTTTAGGCACATTCCATTTCACGCTCAGTGGGGTTGACAAATATGTACCGTTGGAAACCCGCCAATGTATGTATGACTGTTTGTTCATGCGATAAATGCATCGTGTTTATTTTGTTTTAGTTTTGAATAATTATGTCCAGTTAAAATTAGGATACGGTCTACGTACTAATGTATGAGGAAATGAAACAAAAGAAAAAACAAGAGCAAAAAGACAATTTCGTACCATTTGCGAAAAAAATAACACAATAATAATATGAGATAAGCATTTATTAAAAATAATGACAATTAAAATGCGTATTCCTTTTTCAAAAAGATGTATAATGCTTTATATACAAACTCAATGGTGTAAACACAGATGTAGTTTCAGTATAAATTTCGGTAAGTATTCCAAATTTAAATCACATTCTCCCCCTAGAGAATGAATGAAATTCAGTACAATTTTCTTTTTATCACACCTGCTCTGAAAATACATACTAATTATACCAATTAGAGGGAAGAAACGCCTTTATCCCGCCCTTCAAATCCTTTCATCCCAAGGTATGGAAGTTTGTATGAAAATCCTTCCGACCCAAGGGTGGGAAGTATGTATGAAATTCCATTACATACCCGGTTTTTCTTTTTTTTTTTAATTTGTCAGCAGTCATACTGCCAAGAGACTTTAACTGTCTACTAATTAAATTTCAAGTAAACTGTTACTGGCCACATACAGTTTTTTTTTTACCAGTTACCAACCTCCTTGGTGCATACAGAAAATTAAAAACGAAATTATTTTTGTATATAAAACGCGGACTTCTTAACAATTCAAAAGTGCCTGTAAATGGTTTAATTGAAAATAAATAAAATTTGTTTTCATGCACAAGCTGTCTCCTGCGTATTAAAATATTTTTAGATTAGTGTCAACTATTCACAAGACACTCAAAACCTGTGGCAGTTGGAATTAAGCTTTCAAAATGCTAAATGCTGGACGTGAGTGGTGCGCGTGCCGGCTGAAAATAAAACAAACCCTTCCCCTCTTCACCCGTGCGGACAATGTTTTCCATGCAGCTTGGAAAACAAAAAGATCGTGTTTTCATACACAAATGTGTATGGCCACGACACCCTAAAGCGCAGGCACTGTCGGACTGCATAGAAAAGAAAGAAAAGCGCGATGATACAACGCTGGTAATTTATTGCAAAATATAAAGCAATTATTTAATTACATAAATCTATTGTTTGGACTCAAAAATTAAAACTGCTTGCTTTAGTACCTATGTTGCTTAAGGTTTTCATTTTAAAAAGAAAGTTTTTAGAGGTGTCTTCATGATTTTTTTTTATCGTATCTAAATTAGTTGTTTTATGTTTTCAACACACTATCTAACTAGCATATATCCTAAAGAATATCATATATTTTTCTAATTTTGTTTACTGTAGTCGATCGTATAGTTTTAGGCATTATAATACTTGCGTTTTTTGCGTTTAGGGCCTGTAGTCCCCTTAAACAAACAATGCTTTCAGCGTTTTGGGTAATTTTCCCGTTGACAGCAAAGTGGACGATTTTTTATGCCCTATGATTTTGCCCCTCCTCTTTAGGGTTCCATACACAAAGGGTGCCCTATTATTAAGCCTCCGTTGTCCGTCCGTCTGACTGTCAGTGGGCTGTATCTCACGAACCGTAATAGCTAAAGTCTCCGTCACAAGAAGCTATAAATTTTGTAAACATACATTCAGGGATTCGCAACCCTTGGATCAAATAAAAAGAACAGTTTTGTAGTGATTTTTATTTTTATAAAGGGATATAATTATGTTATCACTCACATCTAATTACTGTCGTCAGACGATTCCGAATATTCTGCATCTGCATTCTACAGCATTGACAGCGTCGGCGTGAACTTACTTCAAAATGGCGGCCCAAATGTTTACGTTCCATGAGTCAAACGCGTTCCAGTATCTACCACAAAACATTAGACGACAGCGTATATAAAGCGCTGTCGTCTAATGTTTTGTGGTACAATATAACCCGACCAAGTGAAATTGCTCGTTACTTTCGTATTACATGTATGTTACTTTGAGTTGATTGAATTTGGGATTACTTGTTGTTGATTGAATTGTCGCTGCGTAACATAGTAGAAGTTCTTTATTTACAAAATTTATAGCTTGTCGTGACGGGGATTTAGACAGTTAAAATGTTCACAGAGTATTTCTATTGCCGCTATAACAAAACATACTAAAAATAAAATAAGGTTACTAAAAATGAAATGGTTCACAAAACACATTTCATGTTTACAAGAAACGAGTTTTTATCGGTGTTTTTTGCCTTGTGGTACCGGAACCTTTCATGTGCGTGTTCGACTCGCACTTGGCTGGTTTTTTATATACATGTACTTATTGTTACTATTTTAAGACTCACGTTACCTTATATGTTATTTAAATATTATCTTGTTTGAAAATAAAACCATCTGCAATAAAAATAAAACTTGAACAAGTTAGGTTCTTACTTATATTCTATAAAATATACAAGGTGTAATTAAAATAAATGAAAACCCGAAAAAGATCATTAAAACACAGAAATTGTGGTAAAAAAACAGCTCTATAGTAAAAGTTGTCCATAATGATGAGTTCAATGACCCCTTTTCAAAATTCCAGTTATTTATTTCAATTACACAAACACTAACATAACTGGCGAAAGACGAAACTGAAACAGGGTGCTTACTCTTCAAATTAATTCCGATAGATCGACATTGGAATTGTGACATTTCGTACTTGAGTTCGATGCTAGCGCCAAATTATTTTTAGATTGGGTGTCCATTTTGGAGAACGAAGTGGAATTGGGTTCGGGCTTGGCGTGGGGTAATTGTTGACAATATTGTTTTAAAGAGTACCGAATCACGTGACTGTAAAATTAACATTGGAATCATATTGGCATCTCATTGGAATTAAAATTAGTTTGGAGAGTAAGCCCCCTGAACTGACGAAAAATGTGGGTATGCCATCAGTATACCTCTGCCTAGACTGATCATGGTAATCAGGCGAGATCATATGTATGTATTCAATTACACTTCACATAGGTAAATAAATCATGCATAGAATTAAATAGTTGCCGACTGGCTTATTTATCTTTTCATCAAGTACTAAGCTATTCTTGTAAAGCTCGTGTCGACACGATGAAACAGGAATTTCTTTTTTATTTATATTGTTGCTTACTGGCACACTGAGATAAAGTATCTGACCTACATGCCTCCTAATGATACTGTGAAATGTGTGGATCAAAGTATGCTTATACGATATGAAGACTACATTACAACAATACATGAAAACACTGGCAATAATACTGTTTTGTATAGGTGAGTATTTTGAAACCATCAAAACAGAAAACTCAAATCGTCAAAATAAAAAAATAAATCAACATCTGCGTTAAATATAGGAAGCCGCATCGGCTTCAAAAAGATTTGTCACTTCTTAAAATGCAATAATTTTGGACATGTCTTGCGTTATAAATATCTGCCTACTCGGTTAAATTCAGAAGAATGTGATACCTCGTTGTGATAAAAAATATCTGACATCACTTTGGCAGCATAAAAACCTTACAGTATTTTAAAATTAATTGGTACGTACCTACCTACTTTAAGAGGGGTAATTGATACTAGCAGAATTTTCGACATCGGCTCAGTTGCCAAAAAGATGAAAAATCGCTTATTAATGACATTTCTACTTTAGAACACGACAGTCAGATATTTATGCTTCCAGTGGGATGTCACATATTTTTGCAATATGAGCGGCACTGATTGCAATGTCGAAGAAATCTATCAACTTTTTATGCTGCCAAAGTGTGTATATATTTCAGTTTTCTTCTACCTACATACCCTTTCAAATAACATAAAACAATGTTTCCGACATTTTGTATGACTATCGAGAGGTTCCTGGAAGCCTAATCAATTCAATTCGCTGTCAAAAATCAAGTTAGCTACTTCGTGATTGGCTGACCAAAGTATTAAGAACCAATCAAATACAAATTGACAAGTAGAATTGACATGAGAAATGACGTTAAATTGAATTCATTAGCCAATCAGAAACTTCGTTCCAAAGCTACGGTTTCTTTAAATTGGAATTTGAATGGTGGCTGCCATATAGCGTCTGCAATTTAGCGGCGAAGGACTTCACTTCTTCTTAGCGTGCCGATGGCCATCTGGACAGGGTCATATTAAATCAGCTAGCGAAACTCCGCACACTCCGCGGGTATTGATATATAAACAGAACAAAATAAATTGTTTTTTGGGGTCAAAGACCGCTGGTGGTTTTGTTAATTGAAGTAAGAGTTGAGAAAATCTGTTTTTTTTTTTGTTTTCTCCTATTGAGATATCAATACCTATCACATATGATAAGCTTCCATAGGTAAAACATTTTTAACTAATATTTCAAATGACTACACACTACCTGCGATTAATGAACCCAAAAAAAAAACTCATGGAGTTAATTTATTTTTTATTTGATCATGTTTAGATATCATATCTATCACGCCTGAGAAGTTTCGCCAGCTAATTAAATTTGATCCCGTATAGAGTTAGCGCAGTATTTGGTTACGAGTTTGGCACCGTCAGAAGCGTCCATCAACTCCTGTAGCGTGCAGACAACAGGACACGCAGGACATGATATTAAGTGCCCTATTGTTTGTAGGACAGCACCAAATTTACACTCGAGAATGCCAGGAAACTGTATCATCACTTCCATCTAAAAAAGAAACCGGTAAAGTGCGAGTCAAACTCATGCACCGAGGGTAGCGTACATTATTTGTAGGCATGTAAATAGTTTATCACGGGATTTTTTTTTTGTAATGCAACTACAAATTTACTCTTTACGGATTTTTTCCTTTACTAATTGTGCTACATGACATTGCTTCTTGGCAAATTTCATGATTCTAGGTCAACGGGAAGTACCCTATAGGTTTTGATTTCGGAATATAAACGCCCGTATCTTTTGATTTCGTCGACTTAGAAGTTTGATTTTTTTTACTGCTTCAAGGGCTTGCAGCCCTGAGTATTTTATATTAATTTCAACTTGACAACTCCACGCGTTTCTGAGAAAAAAATCTGACCGACGGACAGACAGACTGACAACGAAGTGATCTTAAAAGGAAAAACGGAACCCTTCCGTTTTTCCTTTTGAGGTAGGTAGGGAACCCTAAAAATGACGTCACTAAAACGTTATTTATGAATGTAATTTGGTGTGTTTTCATAGAGAGGGTTTTTGACAACGTAAAGTCAAACCCCGGTGCCATCACTTTAATGACAGCGACCACTGCTGTCGTAGGAAACCTAACCATACGGGCTTAATAATTATGTAAATATTATGTATTATAATAATATGTCTTTATGATGTACCTTACTTTAGAATATTTATGTTCTACTAACCCTTGTCCTCGTTTTTACAGCGACTAACAGAACCTGTAGACCTATCATAAAGTGCAAAGTCGACGGCCCGCCGCGGGTTGAAACTGCTATATTAGGGTCATAGGATTTTCTTTATACATGTGGTGATTCCATACAACAAAAATTGAAAATATTTTTCTCCGGACAAACTATCAGTTTTAGAGAAAAACGTTTCATAACAATTATTCATCAGAATGTCAGATTTTTCGATGGGTATTTTTTTTATGGAATTAATAAAAAAATCCTATGTCCCTCATATAGCAGTTTCAACCCACTGTGCGCCACCGCGCGCCGCTGCGGTGCCATCTATACGCGACACTGGCAGAATAGAACACATTGGCGTACCTAATTGCCAAAAAAAAGAGCTTGATGGTCCAATCAATTTTAGTTAAATTTTGACAGAATCATAATAGATTTGGATACATTAACAGATTAATTATTATGATGCCTATGTCATTTGCTTAGGCTACCCCGTAGTACAAATATATCAGAATTGTATCTATTAAGCTGTGTTTCCTGCGCGTGTTTTTTGAAACATTACACAAAGTACCTTACACATAAACATTTGTTTTCAGACACCAGCTGTCTCCTTCTAATTAAAATATTTTTACATTAGTGTCAACTATTCACAAGACAATATAACCTCAAAACCTGTGTCAGTTGACTTTCAAAATGCTAAATGCTAGATGTGCGCGGTGCGTGATTAAAACAATTCATAACGTATTTCGACTTAGATTTTGTTTACAAAAAAACATTCAGTCGAATAAAGAACCTCCTTCTTTTTTAAAACGATTAAAAACTACAATTTATTCCGCAAACTTTACAAAAGTAATCAACCTAAAAACCAATCACACAAAACTGTTCAACATCGCTTCGAAATACCTAAAAATACTAATAGCAAAACTGCGTCATTTGTGTGCTATAAAGGCTACTGACGACAAAGCCATCATACTCGTCTAGCCAGTCATGATCACCCAATTACCGAATAGTTTGCCATGGCACACGGTACCCCTGGATCAAAGGGCCATTATAATTTGCCTACACCCCCCAAAAGGGGGGGGAGGTGGCTAGGCGGCAGGCGGCTGGTTTGTATGAAAACATAATGATAGATGAATGATTGGTGAAGTAGGGTAGATGTTATTGCAATTTATTTAATCGATGTTGGTTGTTAATTGAATATTCATTTCCATAATGATAATGATAAATGATTTTATTTCTGTAAGTAGGTTTGTACAAAGTCTAGTAGTTATGTTTTAGAAGTGAAAACTTCTTTAGCGGCGTTGTACACTTTTTTTGTAATGGGTAAAAAATGTTAAACTAGACGGATGGCCGTAGCATAGTATAAAGAGGGGAAGTAGGCTATCTCCGGCCCAATCCGCGATATAATTGCCTACTGTCTCAGGGTTGTTACTTTTAGCTAATTTTAATTCAGTGCCTATAAATTGGCAAGGGTCGGGAAGTTGTATTTTTTACTTGTATTGTCTGGGTACAGGGTTTGTAAGGTCGGTTTTACCTAAACGATGATGAAACCTTTCACGATGAAAGAATGAGCGACGGGCCAGCAGACGGGTGGCGCGGGGCGGTCATGAGCACGAGAAAACGATCAATGGCAAATCAATTGACAGATCAAAAGTACCTAATGCATTCTAGTGGGAAAGTAGGTCTACCTACTTCCTGTGTCTGATATAAAACTAATACTTACAACAAAAACTAAATAAGTAGGTTAAGGGTAGGTATCTCATCATCAAGTAAAAATTATATGCTAGAACTTGCAAGCTGCAACTTGCTTACCTTTCCTGTTCAATAGGTAATCTGAACAGAGACAATTCTGGAATGACTTATTAAGACACCCAAACACACAGCAATACGTTCTCCTGCGATTATCACACATTTTTCATTCATTTACCGCTGCCGAAAAGCCGTGACGCGCGAAAATCATGCGGTGTTAGCCCCGACTGGCGCACTGAGAAACGGGTCGAGATTTTGTTAAGTGTGCGTGCGGCGACGCATAGATACTATGACGCACACATACAAGCCGCGCGCGGTGCGTTTGTATGAAGACAGCTTCCCCTCTTTATACTATGGCCGTAGCCGGTACCGCGCGTGTTTTGTTTATAAGATGATTCACAAAATACACACGTAATTGTTCAAGTTTTCACTTCTGTTGGCACTCCCTGAGTGCCACTGTTTTTTTTTGTATTTAGTTTGACAACCAGTCTTACCAAAAGGGGTATCGTATTACCCAGTAACTGGGTTGTGGAGGTCAGATAGGCAGTCGCTCCATGTAAAATACTGGTATTCAACTGCATCCGGTTATACTAAAAGCCGACCCCAACATAGTTGGGAAAAGGCTAGGCAGATGTTGATAGGTTTAAGAGAACAAAAATATGATCACTGCATTGAACTACCATTTATGTTATGCTTTCCTTTCAAAAGATCAATTGACCACAGAACCATCCGATACCATTTCTTTTTATATTTACATTAAAACAAAATTCAAACACAAACAAGACCGCAGAAAAAGCTAAGTATAATCTAATAATACAAACCTGATCAAAGGATAAGTCATTGTTAATATTGTTCCCAATACAAAGAAATACAATATAAATGAATTTCCATTCAATAT
The DNA here is from genome assembly GCA_963855955.1 of Luperina nickerlii. Lineage (NCBI taxonomy): Eukaryota > Metazoa > Arthropoda > Insecta > Lepidoptera > Noctuidae > Luperina > Luperina nickerlii. Next base: position 4,363,500 of record OY979684.1, on the reverse strand, counting down.
ATTTAGACTGGGGGCAGGGGAGCGTTTCATTTTGAAAGCTTGTTTGATTATTTGTGTTGTGTATTAGTCAATATTATGATGCTTTTTTTTAATCAAAATTTAAAAATTGGTAGGAAATTGAAGGATAATATCGTTTCATTTTAATTTAATGATGCAGCATGCTGGCTTGGAGGTTTGCAAGTCGGTTTTTAATTACAGGTTTGGTGGGTTCAGAACCTAGCATCTTATTAGCTTGGTGACTTTTCCAATGTCACTAGATACATTCATATTTCTGTCAATCAACTCGATCTATCGTAGTGGTTAGCGGGATTGTCCGAAAGGGTTACCGCTAGCTCGGAACATAAAGGGCTAAGGAAGGAACACGGGTGGGTTTTAGTCAGTACGAATCTGACACTCCCTTCCGCTCCACCCAGAGCGGGAGGGGTCATTTGATGATTTCCCATCCTGAAAAATAAAAAGCCTATCGGAGTCCACTGCTGGACAAAGGCTCTCCCAGGCAGTGCCACAACACCCTGTCACTATCCGCCTTTCACATCCAGTCTGTCCCAGGGTCGTCGGTCCATCTAGCTGGGGGGGCGTACTACACTACGCTTGCCGATACGTGGTCTTTACTTCAGGACTTGTCTACTCCACCGGCTATCAGTCATGGACAAATATGACCAGCCCACTGCCACTTTAGCTTACTTTGCAGGCTATGTCGGTAACTCCGGTTCTTTTCCGGACGATTTCATTTCTGATTTTATCGTTTAAAGACACTTCGAGGATATCGTCTTTCGATATCCTCAAAGTGTCTTTAAAGGATAAAATCACAAAACCCAAGATCCTGGATAGAGTGGCAATTTATCAACGGTATCGATTATAGAAAAGTAAAAAAAAATGCGACTGAGCTACCGAAAACCTTATGCTAATTCTGTTTAAGTCGTTGTAGAAATACGAAACGCTTTGAAAGCGATTGTCATTTATCTACGCCCTCTAGACTTAAGAAACTTGGACACGGCACGGTTTCTTTACGGTAGGGCGTAAATACCGTGCCGTAGAAAAAATGTGCCCATCATCAAGTTTCCATAGTGATCCATGTAACACTGATGAACGTGCCTACACACGGCGGATAAACCGTAGTTTTTCAAGGCAAGAAAAACGTGTGGGCGGTTCCATGAGCTATTGTATGACAAAACATTAGAGACCAGTCACATAACTTCTTATCAAACGCCCATTGGAGTGTCTGTATCGACGGCCGCGATGCGGCCAAGCCGGACATTTTGACCAATATAATTTAGGTTTGTAGAAGGACCAGGCCTTTTTTTATCATGTGGACATCCTCATCGATGTCCACCACCCTGGGGTGGGTGGAGGGGTCTGTCAAACTCTTATTGACTAAAACCACATGGTGTCCTGCTGCTACCTTTAGCCGGGGTGCTTGCGCATTTCGTCACGCTCCCCCGGCGACGTGTTGGACCGCATGAATCCATGCGGACCCTGTCACCTTCAGCAACCGCATACGGCCACAATTCCTCTAGAGAGAGGCGAATCGCGAACAAGCAGTGATCAAATTCGTTCCTTCTCCATATGAAAAAAAATTCCCTACAACAGAACATAATATAACTAAAATTAATACGTACCATAGCTGACATATTTCTCGCGAAGTTAAACATTATTAAAATACCTATCACCTCGCAACTTTATACATTCTCTGTAACGGTACTAGAAAGTTACACAGAGACTCCGTAGACACTAGAAAGTGCCAACAAACTTACTTTAGCAAAATAATGTAGTGAACTTTTAATGAACTTTCGAAATCTACACGGCGGAGGATACAAGAAAAATATTGAGTTCAAGTTACTCTAGAAAGGCCATTGAACGATATTTCTTCCATTTGTTTTTATAATAAGAAAAAATGGGGTTTAAATTGGGGTTTGGGGTAAAATGGGGGGTTTTTTCTAAAACTGCAACTCAGGAAGCAGGTCTTAGGTTCTTTTCTCGTAAACAAGCAAGCAATGGACAAAATTGTCAATATTTTCTAAGCTTGAATACGAGGCTTTTGACTACGTTGTGTGTGTGTATTTTGTCTCTTTTTTTAATAATTTTTAATTTTTATTTGCCATGTGCGTTTTTGTTTGTGCAGTTATATCTTGTTATTTCTTTTTTAAACACTAGCTGTTTCCTGCGATGTCACTCGCACTCTAGGAGAATTTCTTTAGATAACAGACATGCAACATAACATCACGCCTGTACCCCTAAAGGGTTAGGTAGGTGTGTACATATAATGCACCCACGATTCACCACTAATGAAGTCCCATATACTAGGGGTCGAGACTTTTGCCATCATCAACCGAGCACACATCTGGACTCAGGGCTGCTACTGAGAAATTCCTGACTATCCAATCTTTGCCTTACCTGGGATTCGAACCCAGGACCTTATGCTCAGCAGTAGTCTTTGCGACCACAAGATCAACGAGGCTATTTCCTGCGGTTTCACTCGGATTCTCAAATTTCTTTAGGTGGCCGGATAGAAAGTATCATTACGAGTTAATCCAGGATGTAGTCTATCTGTTAGAAAAATGTCATCCACATCCGTTCAGTCGCTCTTGGATGATTGAGTATCAAACGTCTTCAAAATCTATTAAAATATTAATACAGACTACTTGAAATATGAGGAACTAGCTCTTTTCCAGCGATTTCCTGCGCCGTCTATTTCATAGTATTGTCTGTGATTTTTTAATGATCTTGCAAACGGCTTTTCTAGCCTTTAGCAGATGCGTCCTGTACTTATCAGTGTTTCGAGTGCGGTCCTCTAGTGAGGGCGCTTTTCTTGTTGCTTGACTAGCTCAAGCTATGTCCCATGTGTGCTGTGTTTTCAGTCGACGGAGTCAGTGAAAATTCACAAAAAAATCCGGGCTTATTCCTTGTCTACAAGTACTTAAGTACTCTTCAAATTGCAAGTAAGTTTAAAATCCAAAACCAAAACTTCGAAAACATGTGACATCCGCCAACCCGCACTGTGCCCGCGTGGTGGATTATATAGATGACCCACCCCCTCTCACAGAGAAGGGGCCTGTGTCCCATTGAACATGGGAACATTACAGGTTGATTATGCCAAGTTTAAAAGCACTAGTTTAGTGTAACAATAGCCTGACTATCAAAACAGTTTGGGTAATAGGGGTCACCTTTTTACAACTGAGTCATAAAATGCAAAAAAAAAATGGCTTGAACTTTACTTAACCATAGGGTACGGCCAAGCCATCAACACCCAACATTAGGTACTTACACCGCTAAAACGAAGTCAAATCGATACGTAGAAGGCGAAGCGAAGAATATACGTAATTTTTTTTTGAGAGTAAGGATTGCCTATTTAGTCTTAGGCTGCGAAAATTGGAGTTGCTAATAGTTGTGGGATGCATGAAGAAGCCTCCTCGTGTAGCGCAGTTTGTTCCGCCAGTTACTCAACTGAACCGAGCGCTCGGCGCATCCTGGACAGTCACATCCAACACCTTATTTGACTGGCCAATTCTTCCCTTTCGGTGGTAAGGCTAACGTCCGCCTGGTTTGCGACCACCCTCCCACAGGAGTTCGGCGTCAAGCAGCCTGCCGTGTTTCGTCGATGCGTGGGAGTTCCAGTGCCTTAGGTATATTCTGGGCACGCTCGTTTCATTATAGACCTCATACGTCGCTTTCCATGAGGCGTGATCGAGGTCAAAAGCATTCAGCAATAAAAATAAAGAAAGAAAATACGTTTATTTGCAGTACACATGACGCAAAGAAAGAACACAAACATAAAAACTGGCCAAGTGCGGGTGGGACTCGCACACGAAGGGTTCCGTACCACAAGGCAAAAACGCCGAAAAACACGTTTGTTTTATGGGAGCCCCCCTTAAATATATTTTTATGCTGTTTTTAATATTTGTTGTTATAGCGGCAGCAGAAATACATCATCTGTGAAAATTTCAACTGTCTAGCTATCACGGTTCATGAGATAAAGCCTGGCGACAGACGGACAGTGGAGTCTTAGTAACCCCCCTTTTTTACCCTTTGGGTACGAAACTCCAAAAAAGAACAAATTGGGGGAAAATATCACCGTGAAATAGTTGGTCTGAAGTCGGTCCGAAACCTGGAGTTCTGTTCGGTTGATAGCAATAGGCTTGCCCCTAATTCATGGGACTCGACACCGCTCGTTGCGCGACTTGCGGTGCCTTTCTGTCGCGTGTCGTGTCGCGCCTGTTTGAAGGAGCCTTTAAACATAACTGACGAAATGTGGGTGTACAGACGCCAGCACACCAAGCTACCCGAAACTGTCAAATTTTCCCAATCAACTTTGAACCATATGCTCTAGCGATAAAGTTGAAAATCTATTAAAGAAAGGGCATTGTCCAGACTTGGCCATTTTTAAACACGATGCTATGCAAAAAAGTAATTTACCATTATTTGAAATTATATTTTAGTAATTATCTGATGCAAATAACTTTGTATCAATCAGCACTGTAAAAAATCTATTTTTTTTTTAGTATCTTATTTGATCTACACAGGTTCCGACTTTGGATTTGGTTCGGTGTTGCCAAACTAAAACTCGTTAAAACAACAAATTCAAATCGATTTAAAATACAGTGCAATCTCTCCACTGTATTTAACATAGTTTTCGTTAAATCACATAAGTAAAAATGCTAATAAACGATTTAGGACATAAAAAATGATATACTGACGTTTTATACATTATTTCTGGAGAACTTATAACATTTTAATCGATTTCGAATGGATCGATATAGTATTTATTGTTTTTTTTATGGCAACACGGTGCTTAAAAATATTGTGTCAATTTGTCAAAATGACAGATAACATTCGCTTTGTTTCTTTGCATCGTGAGTGTTGTTTTTGTGAGTTTTTTAACGACTACTTTGGTTTTTTTGTTAAAATGCATTCCGATTCTTCCCTTCTTGACGACCCTGGCACTTCTATGAACCCCGAACCTTGTATTTACGTTGAACCTGGCACACCTACGGATTCGGATACGGATCAATTAAATGTAAAAAAAATTATCTAAATATACATCTTGATACAAAACTAGGTTTATAGACTCATTCTTACTGATATGAGCTATTAAATCAATCACATACTATTAGCTGAACTGTTTGTTTATGAGTGGCCAAAGTCCTATAGAAAATGGACAATGCCCTTTGACAGATTGTAGTAACTTGATGTGCTGGCGTCTGTACTATATGCTTTATGTTATGGTGTGGTGTGATAGGGTGGACCAGGCTTATTCCCCCCAGCATATAAGTGGACGACATTACAGTGAACGTTGTGAACGTTACATTTAGTTTTGTAAGGGGCTGACGCACACATTATTGTAATAGTTCGACGCGGAGCTTGTCGACGCGGACAGTTAGCCTCACGCCTCGGACTAAGTAGGTCACTGTGGCGAATTGATTAATAAACGTCCTAACGTGTCTTTGCGAAGCAATCTGTGCTATCATTTATCTCCACCACCTGTAGGGCGGCGTAGGGCTAACTCACAGTTTCAGAGGGGCGACGAAAATAACAGTGATCTAACGGACCATTCTGTAAAAATCTCACTTAAAACTTAGGTGAAGTGTAGTGTGTAGCAGCTTAAAGAGGGTTGTCAATCCACCTGATGCTAGGTATTGACACTATTGACAGATCACTTAAAGCACATCACATCACACTAATATTATAAAGGCGAAAGTTTGTGAGTGTGTGTGTTTATATGTTTGTTACTTCTTCACGCTCAAACGGCTGGACCAATTTTGATAAAATTTTGTATGGAGGTAGATGACACCCTGGATTAACATATAGGCTACTTTTTATCTCGATATTCCCACGGGATCGACATTTACACGGGTAAAACCGCGGGGCGCAGCTAGTGTAGAATAAATGCGTGCCAATAGACACGCACACACATGCCAGGCATCGAGGTAAGCTCCCAAGCAGCCCGCGAGGTATCGCAGTGAGAGCGCATCTTCGGCATTTTATTGGTTGTTTTTTTTTTGTGTTTGTGTTCTTTTTATGCGTCATGTTTACCGCAAATAAACGTATTGTTTTTCTTTCTTCCTTTATCACTCTAAGTTTTCACGGTGAGAGTTTTATGGAATACACCGGCTGGCCTCATCAGGCCTTATAAGCATTGTACAGTTTAAACGCAAGTTATTTTTTTCTAAACTATACACTACAGCATATCATTCACAAAACCGGAAATTAGCTACATACCTAGCTGGAAATCTATAATTTTCGCCAATTCATTTTCCGTTCTCTCTTGTATCCTCCGTATCATTATAGCCGATAAATTATCAGAACTGCGCGATCAGGCCCAAAAGTTATTAAATACGGGATTATGTTTGGCAAGTTAGTTTGTTACCATTAATTTAGTGACCAGTTCGAGACAAATACGATATTGGGAGTATTGTATTATTTGATAATGAATCAAACTCAAACTCAAAGCATTTATTTTAATTAAACCAATTACAAGCACTTTTGAATTGTCAAGGGTCTGGTCAGTTAAAAAAATAAAGTTAATTGCCCATTCTAAAGCGTAGTAATTTCCTATGGAGAAGAACGGGCAAAAAAAACTCCAGGGGCACTATTTTAAATCAAGATATTGTTACAAAATATTAGTTACATCATTCATTTTGAAATTATACATGTGAGGACGATGTAGGAAGACGTCTACGTTAAAAATGTCTATAATAAAAAAAAAACAAGAATTAAAATAAATCAAAACAAACCGTGGCAGCTAAGGCTTATAACTCACTGGGACACCATGGTGGCGTAACCATGGTCGCGCTGCCAGTGAAATATACACAGCTTTATATTCTGGTAGACCGTATCTCACCAGACGTCCGATCGGTTCCGCAACCAACCATACATTTTTTGGCAGTGCGACCATGGTTGCGCCGCCTTAAGTCTTGAGTGAGCTGCACGATTTCTGACAAATGCGTGCACTGACTGGACAGGTCCTCTCAATCTGTGTGGTTCTTTCCTCAAAAGACCATTTCAGACATCGACCTACATGGTCTTCATATAACCTGACCAAGATTATGTCTGGGCTTTAAAAGAGACTATGACCTCCGAGTTTGTTTCGGCCTTTCTTCTCAGAGTAGCCAGATAGGAAACGCCGACCTCATCTAGTTTAAAAAATATGATTGACGTGTGTTTGTGCAAACCTACTTACAAAAACAAAATCATTTATCATTCATTTATCATGGTGTCCTGGTGAGATGGGGTGCTAAGAGATGACCATAGAATGCATTCCATGCCTACCTGACTGAAATATACAAGGTGCCAGGAACATCTACGTGCAACCTGTAACCATGGATTCGGGACATGATTCAGGATCCTTCTGCGTTCAAATATGTGTCGGTTATGAAAAAAAAATGCTCTTCTATACATTTTGACCGCGTAGTAGATGTAGTTTATGGCTAAGAAATTACAACAGCACAGGTCGATCGATCAGGTTAAGCTACGCATGCCGCGGTTGGTCCGTGGATGGGTGGCTATTTGTACATAGACCAAGACTCCTCCGTACCTCGGAAAGTACGTTAAGCCGATGGTCCCGGCTGTCATGATCTTTGACAGTCGTTACGGATCGTCAAAAGCCCGAAAGTCTGACAACCAGTTTTACCAAGGGGTTTCGTATTACCCAGTAACTGGGTTGTGAAGATCAGATAGGCAGTCGCTCCATGTAAAATACTGGTATTCAGCTACATCCGGTTAGACTGGAAGCCGACCCCAGCATAATTGGGAAAAAGCTAGGCAGATGATGACATTTTGACCACGTAGGTAAAGCACTTTTTTATGAAACTGCCGATTTATTTTTTGATAACCATCAATAATTCTTACCCTAGAGTGTTTAGAATCATGTGCTGCATTCATGGTACCCATTTTGCGCATCGATGCCCGTGCCACCCAGTTTACCTGATTTTCGCTTAATTAAATTTTCCGTTCTACCCCCTTGCATTATTATAGCCAATAAATTATCAGGACTGCACGATTGGGCCCAAAAGTTATTAAATACGGGATTATGTTTGACAAGTTTGCTTGTTAACAATAATTTTGTGAACAAAACAAATGAAATACGATATTATTAAGGGCATTGGTTGTTTGTTCTTCCGACAGAACAGACAGCTGTGCTGCTAAGCAATTTGTTGAGCCAATTCCCACCAAGCTAAAGCACTACGAAGTGGTGAAGGGCGGGCGTTTTGGGGGACTGTCTCATATAATTTGGACGTTCAAAAAGTACTGATTCTCAGCCTAGTTTGAATAAATGACTTTCGTTTTTTTGTACGAGTAAGGCCGCTATCCCACTGGCGTTTTACGAGCGTTGACGTCAACGTCACGTCTGCGCAGCGTCGACGCCGCGCAGACGTTCGATAGACGCCGACGCTCGTAAAACGCCAGTGGGATAGCGGCCTTATACAGTGAACAAAACAAATGAAATACGATATTACACTCACCGGCACGGTAACTTGGTCACATGTTTGCAACACAGTATTTTTGACACTGAAATAAGGGTGGATCTAAGAATGAAGAAGAAAGAAAGAAAGAAAATACCTTTATTTGCGGCAAACATGACGCATAAAAATAAAAAACACAAACAACAGAAAAACAAAAATAACAATTTGGGAGAAAGTATGCGTCACATCTACGCAAAACGGCCAACGCTCAGCATAATTCTAAGATCTATGCACTCTGTGGGCGATACAAATAAAGACCGACCACGATTATAGATAGTAAGTAGTTTATTATTTATGGAAAATTACAATTATATGTGTCGCGACAAGTATGGCGGTGCGCGCTAATTTCGTGAAGTGAAGTTCGTTCCGGTTCTTCCGCGTGAAGCCTGTCGCGAGCGCCGTTGACATTGGATGCGTTCGTATCTTCGTTAATATGAAGAAGGGCTGCGTTCAGGCGTAGACACGCTCAGTAAGTGTTTATGCTTTTAGAACTTGAAATCGGTTGTTTATGAGAGGTAAATCATTATTCTATTACAGAGAACAGAGGCTATTTCAAAAGAAATTAGTAGACTCGTGGCTAAATAATAACAGCCTTACGGTCGATCGAAGGTTAAGCTACGGTTGCAGAGGTTGGTTCGTGGATGGGTGACTGACTATTACATATCGAGACCCCTCCGTGCCTCGGAAAGCACGTTAAGCCATTGGTCCTGGCTGTATTTTATTCGATACTTAACAGTCGTTACGGGTAGTCAGAAGCCCAAAATGCTGACAACCAGACTTACCAGGGGTTTTTTTTTATTTATTTTTTTCAGAATGGGAAATCATCAAATGACCCCTCCCGCTCCGGGAGGAGCGGAAGGGAGTGTCAGACTCTTACTGACTAAAACCCACCCGTGTTCCTTCCATAGCCCTTTATGTTCCGGGCCAGCGGTAACCCTTTCGGACAATCCCGCTGACCCGGCAGGCTTCAGCCCTGACGGGCCCCTTCGGATGATGCTGACATCTCTTTGAGGCGCGCGTGGAATACGTACGCGCCGTTCGGCACGGGCCTGGGGGTCTACTCCGAAGTGACACATTCGAATGATCGGAACGATCCGACACACCACCGAACCGAATATTGTTGTCCTACTACGAAAAATGTTCGGATTGGCTGAGTTTGGTCGGTACCATAGTCAATGTTCGAAAAGAGTGTCGGACCGAACGAAATGTAGTGCCAGAGGTGAACGTTTTATCGATATGTTTTTATTAGTCATTAATACTCATTTCGATATAATTAAACTGTTGAATTACAGAGTAAAAATATTTTTATAGTAATAAAATAGAACTTTTCTTTTAATTCAATATTTATACCTAAGAACATTGTAATATTTCTCGAAAAAAATAATATATTTGTTGCTGGCAACCATATTGCTACTCGTATGCCGATTGTCAAAATAAAAAAAAAAGGATAAACGTCAAAGAATGACAAGTAAACAAACAAGGGGAGAGATTGTGATTTTATTATTGCAAAATTGAGAAAAAGTACTTTTAAACTCAAACCAAATCTCATCTGTCGCTATCACTATAGCGATAACCGTATTTCGGTCGTTTAACATCAAGTGCTGACTGAAGTGTAGTGCTAAAGTCAAGTTATGAGATGTATACAAAAAACAAGCTAAATATACTATAAACTACATAAATTATTCACTTTAGACGTGATAAAGTGCCCCTTGGGTTTATCATTTTCTCATGTTCGTGATTCGGAAGTTTGGAAATGAAAGTTATGAATAAACATTCTGTAAGAACAAGTCACCATGTCCAGATCGACAGCGGCACAAATTGATGCTCTCCTCATCGAGATTTGGGCCAAGGCAACTTGAGGAGCATCGACAGTCGTACGCTGAATCATCGACTGTGGGAAGAAATTTGCACCACGCTGAATGCTATATTATTTTTAATTGTAGGTACTTGTAACAAATTGAAGATTAGTTCTAGTTGTTTAGTATTGTAAAAAATATATTTTATTAATTATTTTCTAATGATTGTATCAGTATTTCCCTCTCTCTTTTTACCCTCCTCAAAGCATCTGTGGCAAATGTAGCAGGCTGATATGTCACCTTCCGGGAGTTCTCCGATTCTAAATCATCTTGGGTTAACTCCGGAGCACTCACTCCGGCCCTTATGCACAATGTACATTATTATGCACAACACAGCAGGGTAAGATGATTCTGCCTGCTCTATCTGCATCCTAGTGCACCTGCCTCGCTGCCAAGAAACACTTCCATCAACTCTTGACTATCCCAAATACCTATGCGTTCAATGGAGGAGCGCGCACGCTGTTTACAATAAAAAAAATCGTTTTCCATATACAAATCTTTTAATATCTTCCGAATGCGTAGTCCGATTTACATAAATCCAATTGGAATATTAGTTTTATACATAACTCTATCATTTGAGACCAAATTTATTTCAATATTTACATAAACAAAAAATCACAATTTCAAGTTACGTAATTATAACAATCCTTAGGTAAGTACATATTCCAAAAAATCCTTACAAACTTATAGTGATATTGGATTAGAATATGAAAACTAATAATAAAACTAAGCTAGATAAACTAATTACAAACAGATAGACGTCATCAAATTAAACAAAATATTTTTATATAGTGAGAGGACTGCTGTGGAAAACTTAGATCTTACATCTACGTTTGTAGCTTTGTAGCAGGCTCAATTGCATGGCTATTGGGCTTTCGGGGTAACAGGGGCACTATGTCCTGGCAAAGTGATCGACTGAGTTTGTAATTAGCTATAAACTCAAGGTCGGGTACTAAATTGGTATTGAAGGAGTCATGAAGTCATCTGCAATTCCTTCACTCCAAACGCTCTTCTCTGAGAGCCTCTTCCACCAAAAGCATACGTACTGCCATTTCGCTACAATTTTAAGTATAGTACATTCACTTTAACACTTTAAACAAATACATAACTCAATAAAATTGTAATAATTCATTAAATTCGATAAGTTTACGATACTCAAAAGGTAGCTATTTTGCTGTCGTGTATTTTGACATTAATTTCACGATGTAACTCTTGTCAAACTCAAATTATCGGTCTGTCTTTTCTCGTTCAGAGTAGGGTTTACGATACAACAAGTGTCAGAATGAAGTTCAGTCGGATCGGAACCGACCGAACCTAATAGAATGAAGTTCGTAGTAGGAAATGACCGAACATTCGGCCGATACGATAAATTTATCACTTCGGAGTAGACCCCCTGGTCCTGATCGGACGGTGAGCTACCCATTACTTTCCGCCCGCAGGCCCGCGCCTGTGGTGGTCAGGAGTCGTCACGTGGCTCCCGACGCCCGGAGCGTCTCCCACGGTGGCTGGGACGGCTTACCATGGAGTATCGTGTTATCCATTAACTGGATTGTGGAGGTCAGATAGGCATTAGCGCAGGCAGGAGCATTTGAGTGGATCTGTCCAGTCAGTGCACGCATGTGTCAGTAATAATAATAATGTGAACCTAGTTATATACTGTGATTGTTACCTGTTGTAGATGCCTTGTGAACAAAATAAAGAAATAATCGTGTAACTCCACTCAGAACTTGAGGAGCCTCACCAAACGAGAATGTCAACGTCAAAGCTTGTAACCTTCCCTATGACATGGGACTTACCTATAAAATAGGGATGCATCCGATACCGATACCGATATATCGGCGATATTTCAGGTTTGCCGATATATCGGTATCGGCGATATTTTTATGGCCGATTCAACGATACTTTTCAAATTTCGCGCTTTAAAAATGTAATGTAAACGCGCGTGTTGTCCCGTCTATTTCGTTGCAAACGAGGCACGAACTAAGTTTGCTCGGGGAAACCCCGCGCTTTATTCAGTGTTTTGTTTCGCCCGCCCGCTTTGGCCTCGCACTCGCACATCTATCCCATTTCGTTAGGTTGAATGTTGTTGCGCGTAGTATTTTTCCATGCAAATAAGATTAAGAATTACATATCGTAATTGTTTGTGTATTGTATGTCATTTATAACTAGTCGTTTGAGTCAAATAAAATAAATAGTAGTCATATCAACTTCAAAACACAAAAGTGCTAGGTATATGGAATCACTTTGAAATTTCGACAATTGATAATTCCATAAAAATCTTATAAATTTTAATTTTGATTACTAAAACTATTGATTAATTGTGTTTTATTTAATCTACCTTCCTTTTTGAATTCAGTAAGCGTATCGGTATCGGTATCGGTATCGCCGATATTTTTATAAGAGTATCGGTATCGGTATCGTATCGGCAAAAAGGCGTATCGCGGCATCCCTACTATAAAACAACTAGTGAAAAATGAGGGTGAAGTTAACAACTCTGACGACCCATAAAGGATATAAAATACCTATCCTATTACTAACTTCAAAGCGTGCAAAGATGCAAGAACAAAATTGCTAGCCGTACCGTCAGAGACAATTTATTACTGCTACCTTCTAAATTGAATGAGATATTCATTTACATACAATTGTAATATCAAATTCTGAGTAGACTCTCATACTTGAACTATTTAAATTCACTCCAAACGTCAGTAAAACGGTTTATATGCCATTTGCTATCAGGTCAAATATATGCCCATCACCTTCCCTTACTCTTAAAGCCCATATATGTATGCCTTCTACCATTTGTGACTGCCTTGCAATTTCTAAGTCCACTAGTGTAAAATACCTAGGCGGACATATCGACCAACATCTCAATTGGCATAAACACCTAAACACACTTTCTGGTAGAACTCGCAAGCTGATTTAGGTTTTTAAAAAGTTCGCAAGTCTGCTGATATGGATACTTTGAGTGTGATTTATTTTGCTTTATGCCAATCGATCTTAGCTTATTGTATTCCAATCTGAGGAGGAGCTACTGAAAACCATTTTATCCGAATAGAACGAGCACAAAGAACTGTTCTGAAGGTTCTGCTCTCTCGGCCGCTAAGATATTGCACTTAACACCTGTCACAACACCAAATTATCTCGTCTTCTTAACGTCCGTGTGTCACAGCAGAAATCCAGCACAATATCAGATCAAATATTATCATTTTATGGATTTGAAATAAATTTATTTTTGTAAGTAGTTTTATTTTAATTTGTAACCTTCTATTTAAATTACAAATTACCTACTATTCATTCATTCTGCTAGCAATTATTCTGCTTAGAACTCTGTATGTTATTATAGCAATGAAAAGCGGCCTCGTTGGTGTCGTGGTTGGAAGTAGGCGGTTTAATACCCCGTGCCTCTCGAATCTCTGGCGAATGCAGACAGGCTAGGGAAGCAATTCCCACTTTGGACGGCCGCCTCACGAAACAGGTTCTCCGTCTATCTAAAAAAAAACTGCGTATAGTTACTGCAGCTTTAACTGGGCACGGGTCATTCAATAAACACCTATTTGTCATAGGAGTGACAGACAGTCCGCTGTGCAGGGCCTGCATGGAGGACGACGAGACAGCGGCACATATTGTGCTTCTAAACTGCCCGGTGGTCGCCACGTACAGGGCAAAGTACTTCGGTAACCCAGGTACCCTACGTGAGACGGTCAGTAACATCAAGGGGTTGCTGGCCTTCCTTGAGGAGCTGGGGTGGATCGAATAATCGATTTTCCCACCCATACGCAAAATACGCGCATTGACGTGGAGTTGCGGACATCAGCCCGAATTACCTATTACGAGTACCTATTATTACCCCGTGCCTCGGAAAGCACGTAAAGCCGTTGATCTTACGCCTGATCTCTCTCCGGTCGTGCCGGATTGCCGTCCCATCGGACTATGAGAGTAAAGGAACAGAGAGTGCACCTGTGTTTACGCACACACTTGTGCACTATAATATCTCCTGCGTACCTGGCTCATCTCCGTTGAGATTGGCCACCGTGACCGAAATCCGTCGGGAGGCTATCTATACTAATATTATAAAGCTGCCATGAAGAGTTTGTTTGTTTGTTTGTTTGTTTGGTTGAACGCTCTAATCTCTGGAACTACCAATTGGATTTCAAAAATTCTTTTTGCATTTGATAGCCCAATTCTCGAGGAAGGCTATAGGCTATTTAACATGACGCTATGACCTTTAGGAGCCGAGCAAAAAGAAAAAAGTCAGAAAGAACGCTAAGCGAAAACGAAGTAATAGCGCGGGCAGGCGATGCGATGCTACGGGGTGGGTCGGAGTAACAAGAAATTTCACGCGGACGAAGTCGCGGGCAGAAGCTAGTTATTTGATAAAAAGCGGCAAATTACGATTCGCACTCGCACACGTAAAATTCTCTACCACCGTACAATATTTAACTCTAAATATTTCTTCAACACGTTTATTGTATAGAGAAACCCCATTAATTTTTAACTTCATCTTATTTTTATTATTTGTTGTTATAGCAGCCATAGTAGTTTACACTCTGTGAACATTTTAAGTGTCTACCTGTTATGGTTCAAAAGATACAACCCTGTGACAGACGGACGGACAGACGCACGCCGGAGTCTTAGTAATAGGGTTCCGTTAGCACCCTTTGTATACGGAACCCTAAAAACTGAGACAGGAAGATACATACCATAAAACACAATTTCCTCTCTTACAGGGATAATACCCTTTAAAAAGTTCTCCGAATCTTAGAAAGTTCATTATTGATAGATTTACTAATTAAAGTCCCCTTAGATGTTAAGAAAATGCGACAGATTAAATTAAATTTAACTCAAGAGCAACTTTTAATAACCCTTCATTACTTTAACAAAATTACTTCCTATTTTACAAAGTTGTAAGTTCTGCCCACGATTTCGACGGCGTGAAATTTCGTGTTCCTCCGCCCCACCCCGTCGCATTGCATCACCTGCCCGCGCTACCACTTCGTTTTCACTTCGTGGCCTTTCTGATTTTTTCTTTTAGCTCGGCTTCCAAGGATCATAGCCTGGTATTAAACAAGCCTATAGCCTTCCGCAAGAGTTGAGCTATCGAAGGCCAAAATATTTTTTTTAATACGACCTGTAGTTCCAGAGTTTAGCACGTTCAAACAAACTCCTTAGTTTTATTATTAGTATAGCTATATAGATAGATGTATTAACGTTAACGGCGTTTAATATTATACAACGAGTTTTTTTTTATCCCATGTCTCTAGGGTTTACTCAAACTCAAAGCATTTAGGTATTTCAATTATGGTTTAATTACGGCACTTATAATTGATAAATGATTTTATTTTTGTGAGTAGGTTTGTACAAATACTTTTAAACGTCAATCATGTTTTTTTTTTAAATAGTCTATTGTCAAGAAGTCGGTCAGTCAGAAAATATGAAGCTAGTTGCCCATTCCAAAGCGTAGGTACCTATGGAGAAGAACGGGTAAGAAACTCCATGGACACTCTTTTAAATTATATACCTATTTTTTTTATATTAATACATCATTAATGTTGAATTTATAATTATAAGTGCGAACGATTTAAAAAAGACGTACGCGTTAAAAGCGTCCAGAGTACAGCCAGTAGTAAAATCCAAAAAAAAAAAATGTTTATATTCTATAAGTAAAAATAAAACAAAAAGTCCAAGAAACGTGGTCGAAAAATGTATAGTTTCAAAGATATCATGTATCTAAATTATATTGATAAATAAGAGTAATTAATTTTCATTCAATCAAATCATTCATATTTCATGTAAGGGTGTTTTACATTAATAATAGTGACTTTGTCGAATCGTTTTGTATGAAAAATGAAAACGAAAAAAAAAAAAAATTAAAAAAAAAATATTCTTATACCAGTCAATTTTTTGATATGGTCTCATTCATACCCTCGAGTTATGGGATATTTAAAAAAAAACACCTCGTATTTATTAGCAGTACAGCAACGAACCGGAACCTGGAAAAAGTTGGCACAGGAGCGTGGGGATTGGCACAAGAAAAGAGAAGCTTATGTCCAGCAATGGATGAAGTCGGGCTTTGGATAATGATGATTTTCTTCTCCATAGAGATCTACGTCTTGGAATGGGCAACTAGCTTCAACTTTTTGACTAACTGACAATTTAATTTTGATAATTCAAAAGTACCTGTACAAGGTTTAATTGTAATAAATGCTTTAAGATTGAGTTTGAGTTTGATGACGACAACACTAACCCCTTCTTGTTTATTTTAAGTTTATTTAGTTCTTCCAAAGGTTGCCTAGAAGATATTGCCCGGCGATAAGACCACGATAGAATCAGCATTATTATAAAAGAGCTGTGTAACAATTTCGGCGAACAATAAAGTATACATCAACGCGCATCTGTTACCATGGATTAAGTATATACAATGTGTAACTGAATTAATGCACATTAAGAAAGTAGATTATTCACAATAGTTTACAGAATCGGTTTCTGTAATTTTTAATACAGGTAACTTTTTATTTCAAAAATAATTAAAACTACGTCAATATACAGTTACACTTCCGCTACAGTCAAAATAAACGAAACCTACCTACTCTGCTAGACCCTTATACATACGGCGTGCGGCTGTGAGCATGTGAGGATTTGTAATGTGGCCACATTTTTCTCCCACAATCAGTTTTAACTAATTTAATAAATAAGTAAACAATATTTTACATAATAATAAAAATTCAGTTAAAGTATTTAAAGTGGTTAAAACATAATATTTTAATTGGAGTGTTTAGTGGTGTACGTTAATTCCGGGACATGTTGTATATGATTCTGAGGCCTGCGGTATTGAAATTTTTCGTCGGTTATTTATTTAAACAAAAATTAACTATGTCGTACATTTTGACCGCGTTATAAGCTTCGCACGTTTCTATGAAACAACAGATTTTTTTTAAACATTCCAACAATTTCTACGCTAGAATCATGTCCAAAATTCATGTTCATAGTTTGCGCGTCGAATGTATTTTCTTTCTTTCTTTCGATGACCACCCTGTATAATTCTTATCTATACACAACGAACCTCTAAAAATAGCAAAACAACCCTGCAAAAACAGCTAAAAAAACTACTGGTTTTTTCTAAAAGATGAACGCTTTCTTACGCCTAAAAAAGTTATCTTTTCCCTTTCGCAGGCTTTACGATTGTCGGAATGATCAGTGTATATGTTACGGGTAAAGCTAGAAGACTGAGTAATCTTAGGTTTACCCGGGTAGACTTAGTACTACCCAAGCTTCTTGGGTAAAGTCCGAATATTAAGTAAAATAAATTTTAATTCGGGCTTTACCCATACACACCTAGGTCTACCCAACTCTGGCTGGGTAATGTTGGGTGTTGCGTAATTTTCGTAATTTAATATGTATATTGTTTATTTATTCGAAAATCATTAGGTCTAACGTTTAATATATATATATAAAAACGTCATTATGGTTAACACCCCGACTCAGAGTACCCCGACTCGGATAGGTTAGGTTAGAAGGCTAAGGCGGGAGCGAAGCGGAGCGGAGCTCCCGCCTTAGCCTTCGTGGTTATTTTTTTTAAACCACCCAGAAATAAGAGCCCCGCAAAGCGGGGCTCCGTCGACCTATCTTAAAGCAGGTGGTAATTAGTTAGATTAGATTTTCATTTCACTAATTAATTAAACAAACTTTTAACATTACCCAGCCAGAGTTGGGTAGACCTAGGTGTGTATGGGTAAAGCCCGAATTAAAATTTATTTTACTTATTATTCGGACTTTACCCAAGAAGCTTGGGTAATACTAAGTCAACCCGGGTAAACCTAGGTTTATTCCGTCTTCTAGCATTACCCGTAACATATACATTCAATAGTTTCTCATCCACCAAACTGAACGAAAAAAAAACGAAAGTTCGATATAAAGTAAATCCCTAACATCGGTAGTTTTACTACGACACAAAACGGAGTTAGGGAGTTAAGTTATTTTGATGTAGGATCAATCCCTTTTTATCACATCTGCCCGAATGAAATGGAAAACTTGCTAAACATATTGCCTGAAAATGTCAAATAAAGTTGGGGATATTCAATCGATCTGTCAACCTTTTCCTAAATATATATAAAAATAAATATATATATACTATATGCAAAAAGTAGAATTATTTCTGTCAATTAGAATATAACCATAATTTATAGTAGATAAATAATTTTCTATTTGTTTTTAGATAGTACTTATGTATAAGCAATTGAGTGAGATACCTGTTTATTCCTATTCCAGGTAGAATCCAATTATTTTTACCTACATCTAGTTTAAGACCCTATTTTGTAAATCAATTATTTCAATAAACAATTTCGATTTAATAATATGATGAGGTCGGCTGCTAGTCTAACCGGATGCAGCTGTATACCAGTATTTTATACAGAGCGTCTGCCTATCTGACCTCCACAACCCAGTTACTGGATAACACAATAACTCATGGTAAGACTGGTTGTCAGACACAAAAAAAAGGAAAGAAAGTTGGGGACATTTTGAAAATTAAACAAAGCTAAAAATATCGTGAAGTTTAAATTTTATAGAATTTGTATTTACGTAGTCCCATATCCATGTCAAAGAATATTTCTTTAATACAACCAATGGAACTCCGAATAAACGGATAATTTTTTTTTTTTAAATAAAATTCTTATTAATATAAATAATATAGCAATAAGAATATCGCCTCAATTTACAGACTAATTGTTAATCACAATCACAGTGGGATGTTATCATCAGGCATGGATGAAGAGGAAAATTCCATTTATTTATCTGAAAGTCTTCCTATTATATTCCTTTCAATTTCAAAATTTTCAATTCCAAAAAACCCTAATTTAAAAATATGTCAAGCAGGAAACATAAAGCATTTAATCAGAAAGCATATTTCCTATTTACGTCCTCACGCCCTCAAGGAAAATCCGTTTAATTAACCATTTCAATACAAAATACATCGTTAAAACGAAAGTGAAAAGGACCCTTTGGAAACGAGACGCTAAGACGGAGGAAAGTCCCTGAATAGAAAATCTTACCTTGTTTTAAGATGATCTTAGTAAAGCGAAGGGTAGTACAATTTATTTCTTCTTTCAACTGAAACTGACACTTTAAAAGCACAAAAGTTTTAAGAATTTTTCGTTATCTTTTTATCTCCGCACGACAACTATACGAACATTAACAAAATACGCGAACACGAGAACCGCCCACCCCAACGATTTTGACACGTCCGATCGAGCTGAGCGTCAGACGAAAACTGGCTGCGAGAAAATGATGGAACACCTCTGTTTCTTTTACCCATTTCCAGAACGACGTATGCCACGAAACAGCATTTTCACATTTTCAACTTTGTGTGTAACAAAATCATGTACATTTTTCAGTGATTTGCAAACGTAGTTGGGATACAAAGTCGCACAAATGTTAGCAGGTAACCAATGGTGCTCTCCGGAAAATTCGATTAATTTCTTATGGAAATAATTAATGATGTTTTTAAATTATTTATTAAGGAAAAGCTGTGGAAAAGACGGCTTGGGCCACTTAAGGACTTTTAGAAATATAGTTTACGCGAAAATTTATATTAAAATGGATTTATGAAGAGCTACACGACATACAGCCTTAAAAGTTTGAATGGTATTTAAAAGTTTAACTGGATATGTGCTAGTACCTAATTGTTCTCTTGAATGATGTAAACAATATTTTTACCGACTTCAAAAAAGAAGGTGGAGCAGCTGCAATCGGTACTTTTCATAAGTGCTGGCACCTGGCACCGACCTCCAAAAAAATTCTAGGCCTGTAATTTGTTTCGCACATACTTTTGATTTCGTTTTTGGTTGGTTAATTTGCGCAATGTATCGCACGCAAAATATTGTGTTTGGGTGCATGCAACGGTATACAGGGTGGGGGTACTTGTTTTCGTAAAAAACGTCAGTAAAAGTTGGAAATTAGAACTTCAATATCTCCGTAACCAGAAGGTTCCCAGGTATGATCTAGTACGAAAAAATGATTACAATGACGGGAAGTACAGACGCCAACACATCAACCTACCCAAAACTGTCAAATTTTCCTAATCAACTTTGAACCTTATACTTTAGCGATAAAGTTGAAAATCTATTAAAGAAATCTGACAGATTGTAGTAGCTTGATGTGCTGGCGTCTGTACAAGTGACTCCCGGCTTCGTTAAGTGTGTTTTTACATCCGTTATATATAAAAATATTACTTCACAGTTTTGAGTTACTTTCTTTTTAACCGACCTCAAAAAAGGAGGAGGTTCTCAATTCGGATGTTTCTATTTTTTTTTATGTATGTACGGGCATAACTCCCGCATATATGTATAGACGGATTTGTAATTTTTTTTTGTTCGAAAATAGTACCTATTCCGAATTGGTCCCATTTAAATTTCGTAAAGATCTGATGACGAGTTTCGGAGACAGACAACGGAAATCTTCAATAAATGCCAGCAAGTGAACCGCGATTGCTGCTATAGCATATGTATGCATTGTTTACGCAATCACACAACATAACATCACGCCTGTACCCTTGAAAGGGGTAGGCAGATGTGTTCAATAGCTTCCTGTCATTGATATTCACATAGCAAGTAGTTTTATATGAATTTGTTTGGGGTAAGGTAGGTACAACTAAAAAGTGAAAAATAAAAACTTTTATACAAAAAAGAAACAACCGACTTCCAAAAAAACAGTACAAAGTGAAAAATAACTTAAATTTCGAAAGTCGGTGTCAAAAAGCAAAAATACAAAACCAACGACACTGACTTCCGAAATTAAAGTTATTTTTCACTTTGTAGTATTTATTTGGAAGCCGGTTGTTTTATTTTGTAATAATGTATTTTTTTCTTATCGTTTTTTTTAATTACCCTTTGATTTAACCTCGGCTTAACTTTCAATAGAATAGAATAGAATACTCTTTATTATCTACGCCATATAAATTACAGATAAAAAATTGGTAAAAAAGGAAGGTTTTTTTTTTGTAGGTTATACAAAGGATGACACAATGGGCGGTTTTATCGCCAAGAGCGATCTATTAAAGAAAACCTTTGGATGGATTGAAAAGGGGAAGGACAGACAATACTGTAATATGCGTTCGCGATTTATTTGACAAAAATGTAAGCAAATATGAATTAATAGAAAAATAACTTTAATTCCTACACAATAAAGTTCAGTTTACGCTACAACTTCAAACATTTTTATAACTTTTTCAATATTGCTCACTGAAATCAACTTAATTTTCATTGGAATAAAGATGATATTTGTTTAACTTGAAATAGGGTGGGGGTGTGCAACACTGCTCATTTTTACTATAGGTAGTCCACCGTGTACCATTTACATAATAGAATAAATACAAATATATGCCATTTTTTATCTTTAAAAAAATATTATAATCATGACACCATGAGTAAAGGAAATATGATGATTTTATCTCAGAGGTGGTAGAAATAAAATAGCGGACTGTAAATTTAAGTAGGTTGGTATATTAAGATATATAAGAACGCGCGCCTCTGTCAGTGTCGTATGTGTCAATGGTGGTAGCAGCGGCGGCTCTCGGCACCTCGTCCCCCGCTCCCCACAAACCGCTGTCGCCCGCCGGTCGTCACAGTGGCTCCCAGCGCTACGTACATATTGTCGCCAACAGAGAGAGGAAGTGTTTTTTTTTTTCAATTCAATCGACCCGTGCTATACGAGCCCTTTCTAGTCATAGACGTCGTAATAAATTTAAAAAACCGGTCAAATGCGAGTTAGACTCGCGCACGTTTCCATACGAATGTGTATGTATGTAACTACTTCACGAATTTCAGATTTTTCCTTTACTTATGCTACATGACATTGCTTGTAGGAGTCGCGATCTAAGTGGTATAGACCTATGCTGCTAAATTAAACACTTCATTACACTTTAAAGGGTTATTGCTAAAACGGTTGCTATACTATGCTACGCTAATTGCTTATTAATGAATTGCTAATAAGTACGAATGCACCCGGTTTGCTGTCCGACGATGGACTGATGCCGCACCGCCCTTAGCGCGGCGTAAGGCCTCTGCCTCAAATTTTGCGGGCAGCGGGGCGGCGGCGGCGGCGGCGCGGGAGCGGCAGGATCTTATGCGTAAAATCAAATGGACCGGTTCTCGAAAACAGCGGCGCGGGAGCGGGCAACGTGCGGCGCACTCCAGTCAAACGGTGACCGCCCACGCCGCCGCCCGCCGCTGCCGCCCCGCTGCCCGCAAAATTCGAGGCAGAGGCCTTATTGGTTAGCTAGATCAGCAAAACGTGTTCGATCGTAATTATTACATCGAACATTGCTTCTTGATTCTTTCGTGATTCTAGGTTCGTGATTCAAAATATGCGGCATAAACGGAACATAAACGCCCGTATCTTTTGATTGCGTTGATTTTGGAGTTTGATTTTTTCACCGCTTCAAGGGGTTGCAGCCGTGAGCATTTGATAATAATTTCAACTTGATAACTCAACACGTTCCTTCCTTCAACCCAACACGAAAAAGGGTCTCGACAGACGGACAGACAGACGGACAACGAAGTGATCTTAGAAGGGTTCCGATTTTCCTTTTGAGATACGGAACCCTAAAAATGAAATATCTCTCTCTCTCAAGGCGTCGCCATAACTTGATGCACCGCGTAATTATAAAAGTTGTGTGTCTAACAGAATTACAAGAAACTCTGTCGAGATGTGGAACTTAAATTGAACGCATTTAACTTTGCTCGCACACACTTCTGATAACATATCATAGAGTAAGAATATGTAGAAGCGATATACCTACTCGATTCAAACGCATTATACCTATAGTCTGTTCTAAGAGTATCAGATGGTTGTAAACAAATAGATCAGAAAACCAAATGAAATTGTTTATTCTGTAATTTATACGACATTGGAATCGCATACGAGTCTCGTACATCATAAAATCCATACCAATATTATAAATGCGAAAGTGTGTCTGCATGTCTTTGAGTTTAAGAGGCCTCGCCCACGGCGACTTTTTGTAGCGATGCAGTAGCGATGGGCCTGCCATTGCGGGTTGTTAGAATCACATGTCTTCAAATTTCAGGTTTCTAGGACATGCGGTTTCCTCACCGTGATCATGATGTTTTATTATTTATTTATTTATATAAACTTTTCGCACAAGAGGTACGAAGGACTTAATGCCTTAGGCATTCTCTACCAGTCAACCGAGGGTGGTGAAGAGATTAGATGGCTGCTGCTTTGGGTGAGAGGAACAAAGATAAAAAAAAACTATTAAAATTACGTGCAAACGCCAGCACATCAAGCTACCCGAAACTGTCAAATTTTCCCAATCAACTTTGAACCTTATGCTTTAGCGATAAAGTTGAAAATCTATTAAAGATATTTGACCGATTGTAGTAGCTTGATGTGCTGGCATCTGTACACAAATACATAAATAGGTTAGGTAATAGATAATACAGGCTGGTGCCCGCGATTCCACGTCAATGCGCGTATTTTGCGTACGACATAAATAGGTAACATACACATACATACTATGTATGTGTCCTATGTACTATGTTTTCATTCTCCGTTTTGAGAGCAGCAGCGGTGTTGAAATTATTTACTCAAAGTAAAGCCCCGCTTGGGTTCGAACCCACGACTTACATCATCATCATATATCATATATATGGTATTGAGCTGCATCTGGTTAGACTGGAAGCCGACCCCAGCATAGTTGGGAAAAGGCTAGGCGGGTGATGATGATGATGGTTACACGCTCGATCATCGAGCATATTGACAACCCTACGCCGAATTGCGAAATGCACTCGTAATGGCAATTCCTTTCATTTCGATAATCAATTCAACAGTATTATGCTTACTGTCGTGGCTACAAACTTTACAAACATATTAATATGTAGGCAATAGTTTAGTGGTATTTTCAAAGGTTTTTACTAGTTAGTTTTATTTAGGTAATTACTAGCTGCGCCCCGCGGTTTTACCCTCATAAATTTCGATCCCGTGTGAATGTCGGGATAAAAAGTATCATATATATTAATCTTAGTTATAAACTATCTGGGAGCCAAATTTCATCTAAATCCGTTCAGTACTTTTTGCGTGACGAAGTAGAAAACATACACACACACTCAAACTTTCGCCTTTATAATATTAGTGTGATTAGTGATTATCAGGATGCTGTTACACACACAAAATAAAGTACTGTAAAGCTACAATTTCTAGAAGAGCGATGGCTGCTAAATTGCGTCCGCAATTTACGGCCAAATGACGTCACTGAGACGTTATTTATGATAGTAAGTTGGTGTGTTTTCCTAGAGAGCGTTTTTAACACGGTAAAGTCGAACCCCGCCGCCCAAAGATTTAAATCGTTAAATTTACCCTCACCGTAGGTACTTTAAATCACACGAAAAAGTTTCTATAATGAGAAGAGTGAGCTCACACATTAATAAATAGCGTCTCCATGGCAATCAATTCAAGTCACCAAGTAAGAAACGCGGCCATTTTTTAACGTGGTAGGGCGAATCATTCGATTTAAATCTTTGCCGCTGTCATCATTTTCTTGACAGCCGTCACTGCGGCCGTTAATTTCGGCCTACAAATCGAGTTAAATAAAACGTTAGTTCTAAAACTCGATATGTGCATATGCTGAGTACCGTAAAGTCAGGGACACTAATTGTTAAGCAAATTGACTACCAGCTTAAATTGACTTTATATTCCAATCACAACATCAACGTACACTCGTACAGTCAGGGATATTAATTGTTAAGCAAATTGACTACCTACTTAAATTGTCAGTATGTTCAAATCATAACGGTCATTCTTTGACAGTGTTGTATGAGATGGATATAACACGAAAAATTAATGTAGGGTGTGTTACTTAACAATGATATTCCCTTATTGTACACGAGTGTCGCTTCTTCACAGATTTTGTAATTCTATAAACATGTTTATCTCGATCGGCAGTGCGCTAAACAAGTTCGATGCCTATCTCTTTTGTTTTGATCAAAAGGATATGTTTTGTTTTGAAGTATCGAACGGGTCTCCCTTGTTTCATCAAAAAGATATTAACAAATTATCACTTTCCAAACAATTTTCCGCATAGATAATTTCATTTGCCAAATCATTACTTAGCAAATAAACTTTTCACAAAAAATTGTAACGCAAACCTAATGTTTGGCAAGTGAACGTTTAAAGGCTCGTACACACAGGCGCGACGCGACACAAAGGCACCGCAACTCGCGCAACGAGCGGTGCCTTTGTGTCGCGTGTCGCGTCGCGTGTCGCGTCGCGTGTCGCGTCGCGCCTGTGTGTACGAGCCTTAAAAAATAACTTGCTTACCAACTAGTACTTTTACCAATTTTAATGTAGTCAAATATTTCAGTTGGTTTACCATATTTTACGCAAAATAAAATGAGCCAAATATTTAGTACCGTCGGCGCCCCTATTTCTGTCTGCCTATGATTTCAATTGGCCCTGTTTTCGTAATATAATTTGAGGTAGGTAAAGGTATTTGTATTCTCATTCGCTCGCTCTTGCATCCAATGTTGAAGGAGCCCCGTCTCGCGGGGCTCCTATTTCTGTAAAAAGGGTTTAAAATAAGCTAACAAAACCGAAACTCGGGGTGCCCTTCGCTCGCTCTTGCATCTTACGTCGCTTATCGACCGACCGCAATCATGCAATGTAATTTAAAAAGTAGGTAATTATGTAAGTAAGTAAATCCATTTAATTCCCAAAAAATACATATATTTTTGTCTATACATTTTTTTTCATAACAAATCATTTGACTAAAATGTTTATTATCTAAAGATTGTTTGTTGTTATAAGTCATTTGATTAAAGACCAAACGCCTTAATGACCTTGGTAATATTCTGCCAAGTGAAAATTTGACCAAATGAGAAAGCGCGTACTAAAATCATTCCAAATATTGCATTGGTATAAAAAAAGGTTGCTAAAATTTGTTCGGATTATGAAATTATGCCAGAATCTTTTAGGCAAACGGCAGGATCCCGTATCGCACGTATGGAAGTTGGAACTTAATAACGTTGCATGTTCTTTGTACCGTCGTGGTTTGAACTTTTTAGGGAGTGGTGTTGGGGTACAACGGGAACTCCGATGAAGGCAGGATTGGTGGCAAGATAATAATGTACAGACGTCAGCACATCAACCTACTACAATCTGTCAAATTTCTTTAATAGGTTTTCAACTTTATCGCTAAAGCTTAAGGTTCAAAGTTGATTGGGAAAATTTGACAGTTTCGGGTAGCTTGATGTGCTGGCGTCTGCACAAGCCTTTCACAGTTGGATAGATAGATATACTACTCTTATTATGTACACTTTTTTTGGGTTCCGTACCTCCAAAGGAAAAAACGGAACCCTTATAGGATCACTTTGTTGTCTATCCGTCCATCTGTCTATTAATACCCTTTATCTCGGGAACGCGTGGACGTATCGAGTTGAAATTAAAACCATGTACCTACTTAGGTCTGCAATCTCTAGAAGCTGTGAAAAAATCAAACTTCTAAATTAACGTTAAAAAAGATACGGCCGTTTATGCCGCAAAAAACGTATATTTCGACACTCAAGGGAATCAAAATGTATAGGGTAGGTTTTTTCATGTTTTTTTTTTTTTGACGGTGGCAATTCGTCAAATGACCCCTCCCGCTCTGGGTGGAGCGGAAGAGAGTGTCAAACTGTTACTGACTAAACCCAACCGTGTTCCTTCCTTAGCCCTTTATGTTCCGGGCCAACGGTAACCCTTTCAGACAATTCTGCTGACCGTACCTCAAAAGGAAAAAACGGAACCCTTATCACTTTGTAGTCCATCTGTCTGTCAAGACCCTTTATCTCGGGAGCGCGTAGAGGTATCGAGTTGATATTAAAACCATATACTTAGATCTGCAGTCCCTTGAAGCTGTGAAAAAATCAAACTTCTAAGTAAACGTAAAAAATACGGCTATTTATCAATATAAGTTTTCATAAAACGTAAATTTCGACACTCTCAAGGGAATCAAAATTTATAGGGTACTTCTCGTTGACCTAGAATCATGAAATTTGGCAAGAAGCAAGGTCATGTAGCACAAGTAAAGAAAAAATCCGAAAACCGTAAATTTGTAGTTACATTTAAAAAAAAAGCCCGTGATAAACTATTTACATACCTACAAATTTGTGCGGAACCCTCGATGCGCGCGTCCGACTCGCACTTGACCGGTTTTTGAAATGAAGACTAGTCTCGCAGTTCAACCTATGAGGTTGTCGTCTGCTTAACCGGGCTAGCCTGTGGATGCCTAAATAATTTAAGGCCTCCAGCCAGGGCTTAAAAAACTTTAAAACTAAGCGACTAAACTAAGGGGCAAGGGCAAACTAAGGGCACCCCCTGTGGGGTACGGACCTCGGTCGGCTAGGAGAGGCAGCAAGGAACAGGCTGGTTCAGAATTATTTAAAACTACAGGCTCAGTGACGCGGGCTGGCTCGAGCAAGGATCAGGGCGGATCAAAATCAAAGTCATTTTTGTTCAAACTAGGCTGAGAATCAGCACTTTTCGAACATCAAAATTACAAAAGACAGTCCCCTAAAACGCCCGCCCTTCACCACTTCCTAGTGCTTTCGCTGGGGAGAAGAAGTGGCGCAACAAACTCCCCAGCAGTAGGTACAGCTGTCTGTTCAGTTAGAAAATATTATGTACACCATAAAAAATACAGTTAAAAATGTAGAATTTTTTAATTTTTTATTTGTTGGATTTGTCTCCGCCCCGAATAGCAGAATAACTATAAAAATATGGAACAAAATACATGAAAAAGAAAATAATTAAAATAATTAATTTTCTCATACATTCGTTCTTATTGATTCTGATGCGGTACGAAGTCCGCCGGGTCAACTAGTTCATCATAAGTACAGATATTGCTAGTATGGACGTCAGTCTCTCACAAAGGATCATATTTTGAGAATTTTTATCAAAACGCTATAATTCTTGTCTCTATATTTATACCTAACTATGTCAACCTTTTTGTAGCGAGAGTTATCTTCATGATTTTTTTCTATCGTATCAAATTAGTTGTATTATCCTTTCAACACACTATCTACCTAGCATATATCCTTAAGAATAGCATATACCTACATATTTTTCTGATTTTGTCTACTCTAGTCGATCATATACTTTTATTGTTTCTAAGGCTTGGGTTTTTTGTGTTTAGGTCCTGTAAAGTAAGCCCCATAATAGCCTTCCTCGAGGATTGGGCTATAAAATGCAAAAAAAAAAGAAAAACAAGACCGACTGGTAGTTTCAGAGATTAGTGCGTTCAGACAAATAAACTCTTCAGTTTTATTATTTATTAGTGTAGACGTTAAATTATCTGGTTGGGGGAGTCCTATGTCCAGCAGTCGACGTCCTTCGGTCGAAATGACGACGAAATATCCGCTTTAATATTTAAAAAAAAATACTTTCACTTTAGATATTTTTGCAAGAAAATATAAACATCCGAATTGAGCACCAACACATCAAGCTACCCGAAACTGACAAATTTTGTTTGTACAATAAAATTAACGCGCCCTTAGACATCCATAAGTTACCACACAGCAAATGCAAAATCGCCCTTCGTGCATCCTCCTAAATAAAATCTACGACGAGACTGCAAAGTACTCATTGACACTTACATAAAGGTAACCCTATGTCCTATAATCAAATGCAAACACTCATAGGTACACACAGACGCACACACTCGACTCACCACACCACTTCTCATTCTAATTTGTTTTATTGAATTTTAAGATTTTTGCTAATATTGTGTTTTGTGTTTTATAAATAAGTTTTTACTTTTTGACTTCATAAGTATTATACATGATTATTGTGATACTCAAATAGGGAGTTGAAACTGTCTCTCCTAAATACAGATTACTCAGTAATCTAGGAGAGCAACGATTCACCCAACAATTCGTTGTACCTACACCATGTATTTAATAATGCATACTTTTTAGTCCCGTCATGTACAGACGCCAGCACATCAAGTTACTACAATCTGTCAAATTTCTTTAATAGATTTTTTACTTTATCGCTAAAGCATAAGGTACAAAGTTGATTGGGAAAATTTGACAGTTTCGGGTAGCTTGATGTACTGGCGTCTGTACTACAAAACCTTTATGTACCTTAATAAATTTATTATTTTTATTATTTTCCCAATCGACCTTGAACCTTTATGCTTTAGCGATAAAATCTATTGAAGAAATTTGACAGATTGTAGTAGCTTGATGTGCTGGCGTCTATACATACATCTTTTACAGATAACAATGTTTTGGGTAAAATATAGGCTAAGTAAAAAGTTACGATGTCGTAGGTGTCTCCCGACGACACCTCCGATCAAGATGAATGGTCCAAAGAATCATTTATCAAAATATTTAGCTCGATATTCTAGAGGTCTTTGGAACGAAAAAATATTTCCAGCTGCTAAAAAAATGTTTAACAATGCCTTGTTATTGGAAGGTAATGCTTTTTTCTCTGGATGCAAGCTAATGTATAGTTAAGATCAAAATAAAAATTATGTCTAATAAGAAAACTATATTCGACTAACTTTCTAAATATCCAAAGTGGAGACGACAATCCATACTAATAGTATAAATTCGAAAGTATCTCTGTTTGTCTGTCTGCCTGTATGTTACCTTTTCCTAAACCACTGAACGGATTTCGATAAAATTTGGCAGAGAGATAGATTTTATCCCGGGGAAGGACCGTACAGTTTTTCTCCCGATATTCCCACGAGATTGACACTTATGCGGGTGAAGCCGCGGGACGCCGCTAGTACAACAATAAATGAAACTGCGCATAATCTGATGACGTTCCCAGTCTGCATACAAGAATTCAATCAAGTAATATCCAACAGTTTAGTCACTATAACTAGTCAAAGATTGGCAAAACGCATAGTCGGCCCCATCACTACGATTTAGTTTGTTTTATGAAAAAACAAACTAAAAAGTAGTAGATAGGCATTTTTTTTTATATTATTGCGGTCTGTAAATCATGCCCTAATGTCAAAGTCAAAGCATTTATTTCAAATAGGCACATTAAAGGCACTTTTGAACGTCAGAAATTACAACAAATAGAATTGATTCTAGTCGCCCATTCGAAAAGGTAGTTTTCGTATGGAGAAGAATGGGCAAGAAACTCCACCGTTACTCTTTTAAAATGTTTTACAATATTTTGTATACATTAATTATATCATAATAATATGTGAAGACGATGCACCTAAAATAAAATTACTATACCACAATAGGTAAAAGAATTAAAAATGAAACCATGACATATAAATTAATTATCTGATAGATGCATGGTGCTCACATATTTACAAACATGGTAAAAGTAATGATAATGTGCTTAAATTGCGTGTGACAAACAGACGGTCATAATCATCGACATTTGCCGCTTTTGTACTCGAGGAGATACACAAGCTATTCTAGCATATTCCAACATATTCCCTATTACATTCAGATCAAGATACAAACATCTTATTACACACAATAAGCAAAAATATAATCCACACTTTCGCATTTATAACATTAGTAATGTTATAAATGCGAAAGTGTGTCTGTCTGTATGTGTGTTACCTCTTCACGCTTAAACTGCTGATCCGATTTAGATGAAATTTTGTATAGAGATAGTTTGAGTCCCGGGTAAGGGTAGTTTTTATCCCGATATCACCACGCACAGTATATTTTTTGCCCAAAAATTCGGACATGCCTTTTTTATTATCTTATATCTTAGGACTTGCAATTATAAATGCGAGACGAGAACTCCCGATTGCCTATTTTTCATAAAAGACAGAAAATTAGTACTTGAAAAAAATTTCTATGGTTTCCAGAAAAACCATAGAAACAATTGTAGCTCAAAAGTTTGATATCTTTTTAAGACTTTACTGATGGTATTGAACAGTGATTTAAAGACTTAACGATAGCAAAAAAAATCAGGCTTTATTTGTTCAAGATAACAGAGTTATAGCTGATTTTGTAAATTTATGATTTCTTTTTTTTACCGCCATATTATTACGTATTAGGATTTGTAACTAGGACTGAAATGTTCTTTTTATTTACACTTATGTCCTTACAAAGAAAGGAATCCTAATAAAGCAGGATATGGGAGTTATTGTAATTCAAACTTTTTTGATTAGGGTTATCACCTCGTAAATTTATTAAACTTAATATTTGAAGTTATTTTTTAATGTTAGTAAGATTATACAAAAAGACATTTTTATCACATTCTAATTGTATTTTGAGTGTTAAGTGACATTCAAAAATTCTGTTTTTGAAATAAAAATAGTAGGAAAACTTCCCAAAAAAAAAATGAATTCCGTAATTTCAATTTGGATCGTCTCCTAGCTAAACGTAGATCTTGATTAGAAAAAGGTCTAGATACGGTAGATTGTATTTTTGAGGGGAGTTGAGGGTTTGATGGTAGTTCGGGTCAATGATTTTATAAACAGACTTTTTCTGATAATCAAGAGCCTGAAAACACTTTATTTGCCATTACATTCATGCCATTACGGATAAAAACAAAAAAATACTTTGTAGGTACTTTGGTTAAACCCAACTCCACAATCATACAGATTTTGCCGTCCGATTCTTATTCAATATCGGAAAGAGACAAAAGATTTAATACTAAATGAACAGAAATTGGTAGAAAACCAAATTAGGGATTTGACTACTTTAGAAGCAACTATGTACATCTAACAAAAAGAAAATAAGGGCAAAACCACAACTTTATTTGACATGCATAGATGGCAAAGTACTAAATATAATAACAGAAACCTCTTCTCAACTTAAATGTCCATTTTGCAAAGCAACCTCAACGCAATTCAACAAATTAGACATAATTTATTCTCAGCCAATTGATGTATCGGTTTTCAAATACGGAATAAGTCCCTTGCATGCATGGAGTCGCGTGTTAGAGTTCTTACTTCATTTGGGCTACAAGCTTCCTGTAAAGAAATGGAGGGTAGGCAAAGATTCAATGGAATCAAAAACTGTTGAGGAAACAAAAAAACGTGTGCAAGAGAGAGTGCGAAAAGATTTGAAAGTGCTAGTTGATGTTGTGAGACCCAATGCTGGAACAACAAATGACGGCAACACAGCCCGAACAGTTCTATCGGATAAAAATCGTGCAGTAGCTGCTGAAATATTAGACCTTGGTCTGTGGTTGTTGGACGATCTTCACACGATTCTGATTACTTTATCTTGTGGTCTACCTGTAAATGCTAATAAATTTGGAGATTTTTGCAAAAGCGTTGCATCTAAATACGTGGCAGAATATGGTTGGTACCCAATGACAGTAACAATACATAAGATTCTCATTCACGGGCAAGATATTAATAATAACTCAGCTCTTCCAGTGGGCTTATTATCAGAGCAAGCCGGTGAAGCACGGAATAAGTTCTGGCGTTACGACAGAGAACACCATAGCCGAAAATGCGACCGCGAAAAAACCATGTTAGACTTGTTTCACAGAGCACTGAAATCGTCAGATCCAGAAATTTCCTACATAAGGCTACAGAATAGGTTGAAACAACTAAAATCCTTACAGTTACCACCCAGCGTAATTAGGTTACTGAAACCGTATGAAATCTCAGCAGAAGACGATTTTGTGGCAACAGAAAATGACGAAAATTTTGAAATTAATGAAGGACATACCGATGTAACAGAAATTCTTTCGTCAGATCAAGCTGAAGAATGTACATCAGAAAACAATTAAGTAAAATGGCATAATGTAACTTACTACTAGTGAAAGAAATTTAAATATAGGTTCAGTACAGAGATCGCTTCCTACAAACTTTACCTTTTTATAATATTAGATATAATATGTATATTATGTTCAAAAAATTCCAAATTAGTCTGGCAGGATTGGCATGTCAAATGAAATTCATAGTTTTTTTTATTATCTAAGCACGTCTAGGAAAACTGTGCTAAACCACAGCTCGATCCAAAAATGAAATAAAAGGTAATCTTTTTTTTTGTTTTTCGGTTCATTTAAAAACTATTTTTCTGTGTAAATAAAGTGTTCCGATGCACACGCCCCAACCTCCAGTTAATATATTATTTACGAATAAAAAGTTATGGCAACTTTTTACAATAAATTCTATTTAGAAATATTGACAACCCTAAAATCATAATTACCATAGAAAACTTTAGAAGCTTCTAAGTTCGATATCCTTCAATATTTGGATCTGATTTTTTTTTTCATGGATTCATTCACTTTTTTCTAACAATTCTGTAGAAAAATAGAATCCAAATAATTAAAAATACGACCACAAAAAAATAAAATAAAAAAAACATTAATTGTAAATAAATCTCTGAAAACTCGTTCAAAAAATATATAAATCAATCAGTATTATGTGTCTTAAGATTATTATTTATCAGGAAAAACAAGGAGATAATTCGTGAAATATTTCAAAAGTTATGGGTGATTTACAACTTTATCATAAAAAATAATTAAGTGGTTTTTTTGGTCATAATGAGAAATAGGCGCTTGTGAGTTCTATTCATTAATTTTATAAACCATTACAAACAAAGTTATCACAAAAAAAAGACATGTCCGAAATTTTGGCCAAAAAATATACTGTGCCACGGTATCAACACTTATGCGGGTGGAACCGCGGTGCGCTGATAGTTCATTGATAATTTCCGTGCGTAGAGTGCCTGTAAGTTGAATTTTTATATTATTTGTCGATTTACATTTCTTTTTTTTTTTTGTTTTAGTATAAAAAGTTTACTTCAATTACTTATGTGATAATATTTAATGATAGGTTGTATTCGGTTTTTGAAAAATAAAAATGAGATTTCTGTGCCATAGGCTTCTACTTCGTTCATCTTGTATACCCTATTTTTGTCCAGACGGTAAAAAAAGTTGGCCAGTATGTAGGTGATGGTATACCTACTCAAAACCTCATCATCACCTTCGAACTTTGCTACCATTGTACTCAGAAACATACACAAGCTAATCTAACATAATATTATTCAAACACGCATTCCCTCCATTACGTTCAGATCAAGATACAGCCGATCGATTCTGTAAAAATCTCACCGTGAAAACTTAGGTGAAGTGAGTTTGTTTTTGCTAGGAATTGACTCTATTGACAGCTCACTCCACGCTCACTTCACCTAAGTTTTCACGGTGAGATTTTTACAGAATAGCACCGCAGGCATGTTAATACACACAATGCATTGAGTCTCGCTGTCCCATTGACTAACTGATTAGTTCCATTGGAAACAGCTCATAGCTCACTACATCCTTACTACCAACGAGATATCGGATCTCAAGCGTTATCTATTTAGATAATTAATTATACATGTCATATAATTATTACAGTTTTTGGCCTCATATAGGCCTTTCTGTTTCATTACCTTTTGTTACTACTTTTTATATAACTTGGATTTTTATTTTACTGTGTTTAGTTTAGTTTGTGATCTTCCTGGACGAGTCGTAATAAGTACTTTTCTTTCTTTCTGTATTATATACTGTTAGGATACTATTGTATCTATTAGCTTTTTGGTATTGTACTGTGATGGTTTAAATTTTATAAATGTAAGAACCATGTATCCGTTTATTACGATTTTTTGATGTTGACTTGAAAAAGCATGGCAGTTGAGAACGTGTCGTGCTCACTTAAATGTCTCACTGATGGTGGCGCGTGTGTTGTATCATTCGGTTTCCTACAAAATGGTTGAGCTGGATGGTGCTGATCCACGCGTCATGTTCGGGCGGCGTCGGTTGAGACTGTGGCTTATTTTTAATCTTATATTCTGAATTGCTTCTTCATTAGTGTCTTTTTTTAATTGTTCTCACATATAGAAGCAACAAGAATAATGTACCCAGGATTTTGTAATATGTTGATTTAAAAGAGCCTCGTCCATGGAATTTCTTGCCCGTTCTTTTTCATAGATATCTACGTTTTGGAATGGGCAACTAGCTTCAACTGTCTGACTAACTGACAGACTATTTAATTTTGACAAAAGTGCCTGTACAAGGTTTAATTGAAATAAATGCTTTGAGTTTGAGTTTGGTCATGTTGAGAGGATGAGTGAAGGGCGACTATCAAAAGGTTTTTGTGAGTTGAAACGTCGGAACCTCACGCCCAAGAAATAATACCCTATATCAGAACAAATAAAATTAAAAGCCAGAATTATCACTTTTCCAGAATATGAACCTGTGAACGGGTAACGAAGCTAACTATAAGTACAGACGCCAGCACATCAAGCTATCCGAAACTGTCAAATTTTCCCAATCACCCTTGAACTTTATGCTTTAGCTATAAAGTTGAAAATCTATTAAAGAAATTTGACAGATTGTAGTAGTTTGATGGGCTGGCGTCTGTACCTCTGAAAAAGTGGCAATAGTTGCAAGTATTTTTCTTATAAATAATCAGGTCAGCCTGTTTTTCTGTTAACAAAATAAAACAATAAAAAAACTGCCAAATTGGTGATTGTACAATCGATAACTGAGTAATGAAGCTTGCTGCCACAGTGTACAAATATCAGTTAAACCAAGTATTCAATTAATAAGTAGGTACGGGAAATTTATGTCATATTTCTAAAAAATTTGATACTTCTCTGAAACATGAATCAAGAATGTATAGCTTTCTTTAGCTGCTTTTTACCCGACTGCGCCAGAAGGAGGGTTATGTTTTTCGAGAATATGTATGTATGTATGTATAATTGTTTGGCACGCTCTGCAGCCTGAACGGCTCGATGGATTTTAGCTTGAGAGGTGTCGTTAGATTCGTATTTACTGTGAGAGTGACACTGGGTATATCAAAATAGAAAAAAAAGTAAAATGGCCGATTTTTGGCGCCATATTAAGTCTACAATTTTTTTTTTCTCTCAAAACCTATCGATTGGGGTATCAAAATAAAGGGTTTTCAAAAGGGATTACAAAAATATATACAACTTATATGGTTAAAAGTAATTCGAAGTGAAAAATCATAAAAAAAACACGTACCAAGAACTAAATCGTCTGCGATATTACAATATTTATTACAATCACATTATTTTGTAAACTAAAAAGCTGGAAATAAATAAAAAGTTATTTAAAAAAATAAAAAACCCGACTGCGTAAAAAACTTAAGTTAATAAAAAAAACAGAAAAGCTAAAAACAAGCCCATTTTAAATTAAATTAAAGTTTGAAGCAGGCGGGACCCATACCATTTTAATTATATTTCAAATTCAAATGGGTCCCGCCTACTTCCAACTTTAATTTAATTTAAAATGGGCTTGTTTTTAGCTTTTCTGTTTTTTTTATTAACTTAAGTTTTTTACGCAGTCGGGTTTTTTATTTTTTTTAATTACCTACTTTTTTTTATAGCTTTTGTCCGCGACTTTCGCCCGCATGGAGATCGGATATGATTCACACTGAAATGTACTACCAGGATACATAAAATTATTCCAGGTCCTAACCCAAGTTAAGATTATAGAGGTACTAGCAGTGCCCCGCGGTTTCACCCGCATGATTTTCGATCTCGTAAGAATATCGGAATAAAAACTATCATATGTCCTTTCCCGGGACTCAAACTATCTCTACACCAAATTTCATCTAAATCAGTTCAGCAGTTTAAGCGTGAAGAAGTAACAGACAGACGCACTTTCGCATTTACAATATTGGTATGGATGAGGAACAGGGTGTAAAGTTCACTCATACTCTATATAGAAAAAGGGAGGATCCTCAAACCAGACGGGTGTTGTGTCTGACGGGCAACTGCCCTATGATTCATCTCGGGCCGTTGTATATATGCTAGTTGCGCGGTAAACTCTGCTTGCAAGATGCAGGATTTTGCGTGACGTCAGTATGATGCGTTGTTCGCATGTGGCGTGGTATTACCGCTACAAGGTCTAACGATGTGCCAAATTTCATCCAAATCCGTTCAGGGATTAAGACGTGAAAACATAACGGACAGACAGACAGAATTACTTTCGCAATTTTAATATTAAGATTTAAGAGACCATCCCCTATTACTTCGCGAAGTATGGAGATTGTGAAATAGTTGCCTTGTTCAGCAGTAACTTGTCCTCTTGTCTCCTCTCGTATTCAGCACTTAGCCGCGATATTAAAAAAGCTCATAGCTTGGCAAAATATTAGCTTGTCCCGTTTGTATTTTTATTTAAAAATAGTAATTCGTTTTTACAGAATCGACCGGCTGAATTGTCAGACTGATATTCCTACTCTGTGTCAATCGACCTGCCTGCTAACATTGACTTACCATCAGCTTTCGTTACCGCTCCGAACAATGCTGACGGCTGCTTTAAAAGTCAACGCTTGTGCCGCTCTTTAGTTTGCAGTATGAAAATAACGGATAAACAACAAATTGGGGGAAACAAATCGGTAGTTTGTGTTGCTGAAACACGAATAGCGTATAAAAGTGTGTACTTTTAGTACAGACGCCAGCACATCAACCTACTGTCAAATTTTCCCAATCAACTTTGAACCTAATGCTTTAGCGATAAAGTTGAAAATAGATTTTCAACTTTATCGCTAAAGCATTAGGTTCAAAAGAAATTTGACAGATTTTAGTAGGTTACTAATACATAATCAGCCTATAATTTTCCCACTGCTGGGACACGGGCCTCCTCTCTGTGAGAGGGAGTGGGCCGTAATCCACCACGCGGGCCCAGTGTGGGTTGGTAGATGTCACATGTCTTCGAATTTTTGGTTCTAGGACATGCCGGTTTCCTCACGATGTTTTCCTTCACCGTTTTGGGAGCAGTGGTGATGAAATAATTTACACAAAGTAAACCACCTGCCTGGGTACAAACCTACGTCCTAGAAATCGTAATTCGCGGCCGTCACCAAGTGGTGACGGCAGAGCAGTGGTGGCCAAGTGGCCACCACTGCTCTGTGTACTTTACTGTAAGTGAATCTATATTTATGTTTATAAAATTCAAAGTCCTGACTGCATCATATATCAATGCACAGCCTAAACCGCTGGTCTAAGACACATGAAATTTGGAGGGTGTGTTCTTTGTGAAGAGTATGTATCCACTAAGAAAGGGTTTTCCGAAATTCCACCCCTGAGAAGGTGAATGAGGGTAGGATGAAATTTCACGCACACGAAGTGGCGGGCAGAAGCTATAAATGATGCAGATATTGGTAACAACATAATAAAAGGCAAAACAAAAGAGCGATGGAGCAAGAACTATTTAAGAAGGGCCGTCATCGTCAGTCTCTATCATACGCCGCACAACACTGATGTTATCTTCAGTCGTCGCCGTAGAAGGCCGTCCCTCACGCAGATCATCGATGAGATTAGTGCGACCACGTTTAAACTCATTAAACCAATTGTAAACAGTGGCACGAGATGGGGCTTCGTCGTGAAAGGCCAATCAAAGTCTATCATAACTTTCTTGTTGACTTAAATGACATCGAAAGTTATAAAAAATCATTGTACGGAAATTTTCTCGCGTTAAATTCATGCTGGCGTGACACAGATAATTTTCAATTTGCCGCCAAATCGTAAACAAATGACAAACTAATAAAATACATACACAATAATATTGGCAAAGAGTTCCATTTTCAAAATTTTAACTTTTTTTTTATTATATCCGTTTATAAGTGGCCCGTTCTAAAAACTTTCAGTGTCGCCCTCGTATTTCTTCCCGTTGGTGTCGTACAAGACGACTTGGAGACTCTAATATCGGTAGAAGCATGAATTTTTACTATTAAACATTGTTTTTTTTATAAAATTTGTTATACTGATTGTGGGAGAAAATTGTGGCCACATTACAAATCCACACACGCACACAATCGCACATGTTAAAGGGTTTAACGTAATAACGTAGTAGAATCATCAATTTTGGTTAAAATGTACATACAGCGGAAGTGAGTGTAATTTACATAGTTTTAATTAATTTTCGGATAAAACATTACCTATATTAAAAATGAAAGAGATCGATTCAGTAAAAGATCTTGAAAAGAAACTACTTTCTTAACATGCATTAATTCTGTTACACATTGTATTGCTCTGCCTAATTACAATTTTACAGGGCATAATCATATTAACAACACGAGAAGATAAGAAGCATACAACATTACGCGTCGAAAATTGTTGGTAGTCAAACGCAGGTGTAGTCAAATATGCATGATATACAACGACACAGTGTTTGTATGACGAGGAACCGCAGCGGGTTTAGGATAGGAGTGTGGAACGTATTTTATTAAAATGTTACCTATAAAAATACCAACTTGCCGCGCTTGACTCGGTGGAATGCAGAGCTAAGAGGCTCATTGTCGACGTAAAACTGGTGGAT
The DNA here is from genome assembly GCA_963855955.1 of Luperina nickerlii. Classification (NCBI taxonomy): domain Eukaryota; kingdom Metazoa; phylum Arthropoda; class Insecta; order Lepidoptera; family Noctuidae; genus Luperina; species Luperina nickerlii. The sequence continues at coordinate 4,323,926 of OY979684.1, read as the reverse complement.
GCCAAGCTTCACAGCTTGGCTCATCGCCGCAAGGTTGCTTGTCGGTCTTCTACAGATTGTGCTTCGGTGAGTGTGCTCAAGAACTCCACGACCTCATTCCACCGGCCCCTTTCTACCTTCAGACATCCAGACGCACTCCAAGTTACCATCCCTGTCTAGTTGCTATTCCACCAATTCGCACTAAGCGTTTTCAAATGTCCTTTATAATGCGCACAGCAAAAGAGTGGAACTCGTGTTTCCGAGTACATACAACCCGAATCTCTTCAAAGTAAGAGTGAACAGGCTTCTTCTGGGTAAGCTCACTCCATCGTAGGCTTTATCTCTGTCACCTCTGACCTAGACTAGAATCAAGAGTAAACCCATTTCAAATAAAATAAAAAATCGCCTTCATTAAAGTTAACAAAACGATGAATTTTCTTTATTTTTACACTTTAGGTATATGAATTTTATGTATTTGTGATTTGTATATTGGTGCTGCGGAGTTGAAGCAATCGCCCTGGATGAAATCGGTTGGATTGCATCATAAAGAAAATGTCGTGAGGAAAGTTTTGTGTAAAATAATAATAATAAAACCTTTATTTTCAGGCTACTTTGGCTCATTTGGGGTATGAATGTCGATGGCTATAAGAGTAAAGCCAAAGAAACGATGGGTGGATTGTGTGAATGATAGTTAGAAAGCGGGTGACTACCGAGATGACAACTTCAAGTTAAATAATATCAACTTTATTTTAATGGTAATTAACTTGATTTCAAAGTGACAAAAAAAGAGTGAGAGTGGGAGTGTGAGTGTGTGTGAGTGTCTGTGTGTGTGAGTGTATAAAAATGTTTGAAGTTATATTATTTTTTCATAAACTCATATTTCTTTACATTGTTGGCAAATAAATCGCGAATGCAGATTAGTCATTTTATTACATGACATATGATATGAAATCTTGATGTTTTGTTAAGGAACCGTGGGGTCGTGGGGGCGTGGGGGTCATGGGGTGGGTCGTTAGTGTTTTGATAAATTGTACTAGTTAATTTGTATAATAATCTGAGATTTCGTATTTCCAACTCCGGGCTTATTTTGAAAATTTAGTCATCAGTGATTTAATATTCCGTGATTAGTGTAACACGTGGAGCAGGGAACAAACATTGCCTGGACAAGTCTTTATTAATGTTCTGTATTTTAGACAGCAACTAGCATAGATACGAGGGCCCGACATGCATCGTCGGGCAGTTTCCCGCCAGACACAACACCCGTCTGGTTGGAGGATCCTCCCTTTTCTATGGAAGATGAGTGAAACCCTGTTCCTCATACCTCAATCAGTCCATACAAAATCTGATCACAATAACGAGAAAAATATATAAGTGACTCACGGCTTTGTTAAACGTCTTATTCACCTGTCATATGAAATAAGGCAAACACAATATGGCACTAAATATTATGTCACAGAACTACAATGAATCGGAAAAACGGACCCGAAACGGCGAATTATTCTCATAATACGCAATTTCATATGCCAGAATGCCCTGCTTATGAAAACTTATTCATCAGTGATTTAAATGCCGTGATCGATGTCTGTACATCGATCACATCGATCAAATTTGACAATTACGGGTAGCTTGATGTGCTGGCGTCTGTACGCCAGCACATCAAGCTACCCGTAATTGTCAAATTTTCCCAATCAACTTTGAACCTTATGCTTTAGCGATAAAGTTGAAAATCTATTAAAGAAATTTGACTGATTGTAGTAGCTTGATGTGCTGGATTCTGTACTACGCCGACCGGCGAACCAAAACCGTCTTAATTAGCCTTATTAATTTTCTGTATTTATTACCTCAAAATTAGGCTATCAATAAATAAACAACACGCAATTCTACACAAAACATTATTAAGTCTCAAAACTAGTATGAACGCGAAACGGCGTATTATTCTCACAATACGCCGTTAGTATTCCCAACTCCTGGCGCGGCGTATGGGAAACTTGGTCGTCAGTGAATTAATATGCCGTGATTGATGTAATACTCTGAGCGGAGAGGGAAACAAACACTGCCATAATTAATTTAAAGTAGTTTCCTTTTGAGCGAGGCCCCAATATGCATATACACTCAATTTACACTGTAATTTACACTGTGGTAGACTGAGTTCTACGCTGGTTTTGACGACAGCCTGTAAGATTTTGGTATGTGTCGTAGAATAATTTCTTAATACATGCTTCATTAAAATGTAGATTACTTCTATTTTATAAGGTTCTGTACCCAAAGGGTGCCAACTATTACTAAACCTCCGCTGTCCGTCCGTCTGTCAGGCTGTATCTCATGAACCGTAATACAGACGGTTGAAATTTTCAGTGTGTGTGTTTTCGTCAACAAATAAAAATAAAATAATGTTATTAATTAAAGGGACATACAAGAAACGTGTTTTTTTCGGCGTTTTTTGCCTTGTGGTACGGAACCCTTCATATGCGAGTCCGACTTGCACCCGACCGCTTTTTTTTAACCGACGAAAAAGACGGAGGAGGTTCTCAAGTCGACGCGTATATTTTTTTATTGTGATTTTGCAGTTCTCATCTGCATTACTTTCTTACTGCATTACTTGTCACGAGATAAATATCTTCTCTAAAAAAAAATGACCATGAGATAATTATTCTGGTACTGATAACTGTTATCTGATCTGGGTGTAGGTGTACGAAAGATTTGCTTGATTTGAATGCATGCTTATAAATATCTTAAATCCTAAAGACTTTAGAAATTACAATGTACTTTTACAAAAAAGAAAATTGATAACACTTACAACTTCGCCACATAGTACGCAGAGGCGATGAAAGTTTGGAAAAACTGATTGTGGTTGGAAACACCGAACGCAAACGATCGCGCGGTCGTTCACCAACACAATGGACCGATCAGGTGAAGGAATCATCGTCCTCTAAATTCTACACGCTGCACGGTTGTAAGGGATGCGCTGGACAGAAACCGGTGGAGGCGGATCATCCACTCCATATGCAACTCCGAAGCTGACCACGATCCCCAGACATGAGGGACCGACTACAGAGAGAGAGAGACGTCTTCAAATATAATGAGTGTACACTCTTGCGTGGTAGGTACTCTTTCAAACATAATAAAACATTTGAAAGAGTACCTACCTAACAATGGAGTTTCTTGCCCATTCTTCTCGATACGAAAGCTGCCTTTTCGAAATGGCAACTCAAATCAACTCGTTGACATTTGACATGTATACATACACGGACAAGGAATAATTTTATTGTCAAAAACTTTTATTCCATAACATTGTATCCGCCGTTTTAGGTACACGCGAGTGCTCCCGGTGAGTGACCACCTTTAAAAAGCCTAAGCAACATTCGTTATGAACATTTAAGATTTACCTATTTATATTTCAAATCAACGACACGTCAGTGACGTCATGCATGAAATGAAGAGGATTAAAATATAATTCTTGTTTTTCTAAAACGTGTCATCGATTTAAGTCGTACCTATCACGTTGTCAGTTTCATTTACCTCGTTCTGGAACAATCACTGTGAGTGTGAACATTGTTTTGTTCATCGTTGCACTGAGGGGGGTTTCGGATTGGTCTCTTAACAGGTAACGGGACCCCCTCCATATGCTGATGGTGGTCACCGGGGTAGTTTTAGGGTGTATAGATGTTTTTGGACAAAATATTTACTCCGTTTTGATAAAATAACTTTGTTTTGTACATTTACTATGGATACACTGTTATGGAATAAAGATTGTAATCTTAATTAAATAATCGTTTTTCCGTGTGTACATCTTTTTGGGGCTAACTGTATCAGGTTTTTTTGACGTTCCAATGAAGTTGACAGGGGACACCGTTGGTGTAATGTGTAAAATGTCACTTGGAATTTATTCAAAAAACAAGATGGCGGCGTTAGTTCTCATTTTAGCCACACGCTACGTCAACCTTGTATAGTCTGTTCACAGTTATTTTACCTCTGACAGCAGCAAACCTTATTGTGACGAGAGTAAAGATGACAATGATTTTGATAGACTTGCAGCAACTCAACAGCAACCTTAAATGAATAGGAATAAAGATCACTATGATTTGGACAGTAATGCAAAATCAGAGGTAAAATAAATATGAAAGGACCGCAGAGTTATAGTAAAACATCATTATCTACCCAGCCTTTTCCCAACAATGTTGGGATCAGCTCCCAGGCTAACCGGATGCAGCTGAATACCAGTATTTTACATGGAAATGCCTTTTTTGACCTCCACAACCCAGTTACTGAATAATACGAAACTCCTTAGTAAGACTGATTGTCAGACGACCCGTTGATAACGACGGTAAAAGATCCAGGAATGACAATCGGGACCAACCGCTTAACGTGCTTTCCGAGTTACGGAGGAATCTTGACATGCAAAGATGGTCACCCATCCACAGACCAACCGCGGCAAGCGTAGCTTAACCTGATCGAACGACCCGTGCGGCTGTTATGACTTGGCCACAAGCCCCTCTTAGTAAAACAATCCCTCCATTTTGTTAGGTGTTCCCTAAAGAAAATATCAGGTTTTATTCCCGTGTCTAGCCGCTTATTTTGGCGCTTTTTGTGTGGAAATCCCCTCTTTGTATGCTCAATGTATGTTGCCGAGAATTATGACATTGTGTTGGCGCTGTTTGTCACAAATATGTTTACTGCTTTATTATGTACTGTGCTACTCGTGAAAAAGCTCTTTAGGATTTGTCATACTACTTGCAGACATTTAGTTGTTAAGCAAATTGACTACCAATTTAAATTGTCCATATGGACAAATTGTCATTCTTTGATAATTGTATGCAAAGGCTCATAATCATCTGCCTAGCCTTTTCCCAACTATGTAGCATTATGCTGAGATAGGAGCCTTTTTGGCCTCGCACATTTTTTTTTACTTAATGTAACTTTGTTAGTTTTAATGGCTCCTTTTTTACTAATTGTATTTTCTGTGCCTGTCCCAATTGTTTTTTCTTTTATATTGTGCAATTTAAGTTCATATTATCAATTATAAACATTCCAATCCGGGACACCTATGCAAATTCATAATGCAAATGTCCTTCTCCTGAATTGAAAGAACACCTTATTTACATTTTAAACGACATTTTAGTTCAGTTTTTTCAAGCTCATTCAATTAAAATTACAATTGGATTTGCATACGGACCGTATGATTACCGCTCACCGTTAATTAGGCGTTTTTCATTTTATTTTAGGTACCTATCGTAAAAAGCAAGTGTAAATTTAATTACGTTGAGAAAATGAACAATAGTGTCTTTCAATCAGTTAATAATAATAATGTGAATTAATACGGAATCTATCAGCGGTCAATAATAATAAAAGGTGGCCGGAACATCGACGCGCAACGCGACACAAGCGATCAACGCGACCAACACGTTCACGCAATCACGTGATCAACGCGACGCGACGCGCGAATTTAGTACAGACGCCAGCACATCAAATTACTACAATCTGTCAAATTTCTTTAATAGATTTTCAACTTTAATCGCTAAAGCGTTCAATGTTGATTGGGAAAATTTGACAGTTTCGGGTAGCTTGATGTGGTGGCGTCTGTACATGGTTTTGATCCCCACACCGCGGGTTGAAATTTACTAGCGGTAATTTAAAAGAAAAATACAGTTCCATACGTTTTGACTGCGTAAGTATTGCACTTCTCTATGAAACAGCAGACTGTATTTGTACGAAAAAAAAAATTTTTTTTGACGTGACAACGTCTAATAAATCGATGAAGTTGGTTGCACTCACGAAAAAACATGACTCATGTAGCGTTACCTCGCGGCCTCGCTCTGTAGCGTTCCATGGCGGCTTGAAGTGCAAGCGAATATTAACAAATGCCAACAATTTTCTTATGACGTTGTTACGTTCAACTATCGTCAGTAAACCGACTTTACAGACAACCGATGTTTTTGTCTAGAATCATGTGCAGAATTCTTGGTTACAGTTAGCGTGTCGACGTCTCTGCTACCCTGTATGACATAGCATGAAACGTGAACCTAGAATTAGTCGTATTTATATAAAATACTAGCTGATACCTAAGGTATATACCTAAGGTTGACTGATAGAAAATGCCTATGGCATTAACCCATTCCATGTTCACATATGGTTCAGGTTGATTGTTTAATTATTGTGTCCACATTGTGGACAGTGAAAGTGTTAAGTCCGCCTCTGTACATTTATGTGTTTGAAGTATTAAATAAATAATGAATAATACCTTCGGTTTCACTACAATTGTAAGAAAATTAGTTGAAGCACCTAGATGAAAATTATTGTGGTTCTTATTCGGAGGACATCGCCTAGCTGAGTCATCATCTGTCTAACATTTTCCCAACTATGTTGGGGTCAGATCCAATCTAACCGTATGCAACTAAATACCAGTATTTCACGTAGAGCGACTACCTACCTGGCCTTCACAATCCAGTTACTGGGTAATACGATACCCCTTGGTAAGACTAGTTGTCAGACTTGAGAGATGACCCGTAACTACTGTCAAAGATCTACGAATGACAGCAGGGACCAACGGCTTAAAGTGCTTAAAAGACACGGAGGGACCCTTTCTTGGTATGTAAAGATGGTCATCCATCCACAGACTAACCACGGCAAGCGTAGCTTAACTTAAAAAAACATCCAAATCCATACAGCCGTTAAAGTGAGATTGAGTAACAACCATACAAAGAACTACACAAAAATTCATGTTTATAATACAAATTAATACCAGACTACCAGTCCCTCTGCCCACCTAATACCTCTACGCAGATTGAAGACCCCGGTTGTTACAAAATAAAACAACAGCAATTAGCTATAGTGAAAACTTTTAATTAGGTCAGCTATAATTCTGTGCATGTGTTGAGAGCGTTAAAATTAATTATTACGTCGACATCGTTACAATAATATGTGTGCTAGAACATTGTAGTAGGGATCAAGTTTTAAACTTACAATGTAACAACCAGAGCTGCTGCTACGACTGGGTTATTCTTAGGCCAAAGAATTGGCATTGCCATTCAACGTGGCAACGCTGCCAGTCATCTGGGCACGTTTCCATGACAGCGATGCGGACGAGTACTTCGACGATTGTAAGTGTCCTTTATTTTTGTATTTATTTATATAGATAGTTAAATGGTCATAGAGATTTAGGCCCTGCCGGTCGATTCTGTAAAAATCTCACCGTGAAAACTTAGGCGAAGTGAGTTTGTTTTTTCTAGGAATTGACACATTGACAGCTCACTCCACGCTCACTTCACCTAAGTTTTCACGGTGAGATTATTACAGAATAGCACCGCTGTTCTCAAAACGATGAAGGAAAACATCATGAGGAAACCGACATATCCTAGAACCAATTCGAAGACATGTGACATCAACTGCGGTAGGCCCGCGTGGTAGATTACGGCCCACTCTCTTTCGAAGATAGAACGCCTATGTCCCAGCAGTGGGGCATATTATACGCCGATCATGCTATGCTATTTAAACCCAGAGATATTGGACAAAGAAATCACTTATTGTTGTTGTTATATTGCTCCGAAGCAGGAACAAAAAGAAAAGTATCCCACTCTAGTTCTATCCAAACATCTTTACTAATATTATAAAGCTGAAGAGTTTGTTTGTTTGGTTCGGTTCCACTGGTTCGAATTGAAAAATTATTTTTGTGTTAGTTAGTCCATTTATCGAGGAAGGCTATAGGCTACATAACATCACGCTACGACCAATAGGAGCGGAGCATCAATGAAAAAAACGAGGAAAAATATTCGTTTTGAGAGCTTCCGTTGCATACGCTGCGTAAACGGTCAAAGTTACGCAAAAATCACCCTTTAAAAGTTCTAAAAAAGTCTGCAACAGCACATGTCTATATTTTAAGGTTCACTCACTATAACCTTTTTTATGATAATCAAATTTGTTCTAAAACAATTTGATACCAAAAAATGGTCGAAAAATGGTTTGCAAATTTTGACGGACATTAACTTACATACACACATACGAACAGTGCAAGTTAAATAAAAGCTTTTAATAATGCTTTATTTGCGAAGGTGTTTTTATAAACATGATATTAATCCATATCCAAATAAATACATTATTCATCAGAAGTATTTCATTTTGACCAAAATTGCCCTTGTCATCATTTCATTTCACTGAATATCTTTGAAGATATCATAGTTTTAAAATAACTCCGCAAGGCCGCCGGTAGCTCTGTGAGGTTTACATGTAGACAACAACACAACAACACAACAACATGCAGATCATGCAGATCTGCATGTAACATGTAGATGTTTATCCACTCTTACTGATCATAGCGTGATGTACCTAAAATAACTTCTTAAGGCGAAAGCGCCAGGGTAGCCCGCGAAATAGGTAATAGATAATACGGGCTTGTGTCCGCAACTCTACGTCAATGCGCGTATTTTGCGTACGGGTGGGAAAATCGATAATTCGATCCACCCTAGCTCCTCAAGGAAGGCCAGCAACGCCTTGATGTTGCTGACCGTCTCATGTAGGGTACCTGGGTTACCGAAGTACTTTGCCCTGTACGTGGCGATCACCGGGCAGTCTAGAAGCACATGGGTCTCTCTCTCTCCTAGCCCGCGAAATTAATTTTTTTTACGTTTTTTGTAATTTGCTGGTCAATATTAAGTTGTACGTTGATTAATATATGATTCGCGGCTATAACAAATATGTATTTACAGAATTATGATCATTAAAGTCATCAACACAACTCTCTAAGACCAAGTAATCCGACAGAATGACTATTTTATGAAATCTTGACATTTTGGAATTATACTAACCTAACAAGTTGTATTACTGATTCTAATGATTATGATTCTGTAAATACATATTTGTTACGGCCGCGAATCATATTTTGATCGACGTACAACTTAATACTGACCAGCAAATTGCAAAAAACGTAAGAAAATTTGAATTTCGCGGGCTATTTTAGCGCTTCCCCCTTAAAGTAATTTACTAAATAATAATCTTAAGAAATACTCTTAAAGTAATGGAATACATATATTTTAGTAGGTTTTTTCCTTACAAATTCGAGTCACAAAGCAGAAGGAGTACCTTTTGCCTCATTTACGTGCATACATGTGCACTTTAATTACGTACAATGCGTGCCACGAAAGATGAGACTTGACACACCACGAGGTTTGACATGCGCAGTACACGATTTTAGGTATCTTTAGCGGTATGAGGTCTGAGTGCGGGACGGGACCGGACGTCATAGGAGCGGCGGAAAGAGGCGGGGGAGGCGGGGTCAAGTCTCATCTTTCGTGGCACGCATTGTAACACTATTAATCTCAATCTGAATAATTTTGAAGGATATTCCTAATCCATTGCTTCATATGTTGGAAAAATTTGTCCGCTCAGCACCGTAAATAACGCAATGAATATTGTTGAACTGTCAAAATAATAGCCATTGCTATTGTGCTGTTGCTGCTTTGGCTGATTGCTGGCTGTGGGAGAATTCTGTAACACACTATCAAGTCCACGAGTCGAGTCGAGTCGAGTCTGTATCCACGATACAGGAGTAATTCCTAGTGTGGGGCAACGTTTATAAAAAAAAAAATTAAAAAAAAATAAGTGTGTTACAGAATTATCCCACAGCCTTCGCTTATGCCTTGCCCCCCAGAGCAACGGGGAGTAAACAATCTCAAAGTTGCGTGAAGCTGTTAATAATAGATATATTAATCTAACTTCAGATGTTACCATGACACTGTTCAGCCAATGGCCCGAGAGACTGCCTTAGTACTACAGATTAATTATGGTTTAGAATGAGAGCTGGAGCCGGTGATTAAAATGAATATTCATAAAAACATAAGCCTTCTTTACATCATCATCTGTCTAGTTTTTTCCCCAACTATGTTGGGATCGGCTTCCAGTCTAACCGGATGCAGCTGAATACCAGTATTTTACATCGAGCGACTGCCTATCTGACCTCCACAACCCAGTTACTGGGTAATACGATACCCCTTGCCAAGACTGTCAAAGATTCACGAATGACAGCCGGGAATAACGGCTTAACGTGCTTTCCGAGGGAGAGGGTTTCGGAGGGGTCTCGGTATGTAAACATGGTCACCCATCCATGGACCAACCGCGGCAAGCATAGCTTAACCTGATCGATCGACCCGTGCGGCTGTTATGTTCTTTACGATCGGGTAAAATGTGAGCATGAATCCTTATTGGTCCAGTGGTCGCAAACCTGCCTGCCAAGCCTGACTGCTGCGATCATGATTCCCAGGTTGGATTTCCAGGGCGAGCATAGCATTATACAAGGCGAGCATAGCATTATACAGGGCGAGCATAGCATTATACGGGGCGAGCATAGCATTATACAGGGCGAGCATAGCATTATACAGGGCGAGCATAGAACTATTGTCAGGCCGTCGAGAGAATGCGTTCTTGACACCCGTCAGTTTCAAATAAACGAATACGTGATATGCGAATTTTAAATTTTAAAATTATTGCACTGCTGGGTGTCAGGAACGCATTCTCTCGGCGGCAGAACTGTAATTATACTATAATATGATTGCTTGATTCCTGCAAATGCAAACCCCTCTCTAAGCCTCCTGCCCCTTACTCACTTCACTCCAGCACTCCAGTCTAATAAATCACACATTCTATGTTATGGGTTTGGTTTCCGCACTTAGTCCTTCAAATGGACCATTGTGCGTGAATAGGGAATATGCATGAATTTTTTTCATGGCATTTATTAACAAAATATGAAAATACCGTAGTAGAGATGACAAAAAGTGAAATTAAAATTAAAATCGGCCAAGAAACACGGCCGATATGAGCATTTAAAACTATTGATTACACACCAATTAGACAGAGAGATCCGACATAGACTGTGACGTCACATGTCACTACGGCCATATAAACGACGTGTTAAATTTCGTTTTGCGAGAAAGAGATAGAAACAAATCTTCGATGGCTCATATCTTTTTAATTTCATAGTTATCCGAAAAACAGTTTTACTAAACTGTTTATTACATGAATGAGGATTAATTTTTTAAATAAAAAAAATCATGCATATTCCCTATTCACACTATTACGTCTTGGAAATAATTGAAAGTCCTGGTGAAGGCCGCAGGAATCTACTGGATGCGGGAAGCACAGAACCGGTCGAAGTGGCGGTGCTTGGGGGAGGCCTATGTCCAGCAGTGGACGTCTTTCGGCTGAAATTATGATGATGATGATGAGGCTCGCCCGTAGTAGCGCCCCCGCTCTTAAAACATACTGGCAATAAAAACTTTTTTACAAAGAAATAAAAAATGACTTCCAAAAAAGACACTACAAATTGAATTTTTTTTTTTTGTGTCTCTATTTTTGTTACAATCTGTCACTGTGTATTAGGACATTCAGTAATTTTGATGACGTGTTAGATGTCTTGCTTGGTATGCGTCCTATGACACATCCTAGTATTTATAAAGCATCAAACTAAGTTTGTCCAATGAAGTCCTGTGGAATTTTGTGTTTTAGCCTTCGTATGCCTTTTTTATCCATTAGATTGTTTGCCAGGTTATTTGGGTGGCGAGTTATCCTTTCTTTATATGAGATAATATAGCGTTTTATTTCCTCTTTGACTGTCGGTATTTTCAGATCATGGTGTAGTGCTTCATTTGGTACAAACCATGGGGCATTTGTAATTGATCTTAGAAGCTTGTTCTGAAATCGCTGTATGATCTCTATGTTAGAGTGAAAAATAACTTTAATTTCGGAAGTCGATATCGTTAGTTTTATAAATGTGTGTCAAAAATGTATCGACATCGGAAATTATTATCGAAAAGCGTAGGTAAGTTACAGTCTATTTTGCCATGAAATCATGTCGCCTGTAAATATGCATAGCAATTTTATAGCCACGAATATACAAAATATTTTATAGATATTTGCATCAAATGGCAGTAAATGCAGTTGAGGATACTGCCCGCGGCTCCAAGTTAACGTGCATCGAATCTTGTGAGGGAGATTGCATTTTATAGTAGTTTATGGTAGGTAAATATTATAGTACTTCGGCGAAATTTCGCGACAGATTGTGTAAGAAATACTTAGTATACTTGAACTTTTGCAGTCTAAGATAAGATGGTACAAAGTCGCGGGAAACTTCTAGATGAAGGACTCACGGAACCGGAAAATGAAATGAAACGAAGATAAATTAGTCCTTTATTAGTTCAAAACCGGAATGAGAAAGTTTATAGTGGATAAGACAGAGATTAAAACAGAAGAAGAACTAGCAGAAGATCGAGGAGGAGGGGTGGAGGGGTGTTTAGGGGCTCACTATAATAATACATGCAACACAAAGTGCCAGCATGTCAGAGATGTTAAAAATTAAAGTATTATCATGACGTTTGCCTTAATGCATGTCATTCATGCAAATATCAATATGACAACGTATTATGTCATGATAATTAAGATCGTTCAAATTATAAATTAGTAAAAATTATCAAAATCTCTGTCTCTCTCTCCTAAGATTGAAATAGCAAAAAAGATCAGAAAGAGAAGAGAACAGCACTTTTTTCGGGGTGAAAGGTACCCTATGTCCGTTTCTCTACACCTGACAACGTACACATACATGCAAAATTTCAGGATGATGGGTTCAGTGGTTTAGGCGTGAAAGGGTAACAAACAAACAAAATTATTAAGATTATACACGTTCAAACATCCACATACTCTAGAAACGTAGAAGTACTGAAGTACGCAAATGACATGTTATTGGGAGTGAACCCAAATTATTTATGTGCTGGAGGGCATTGACAAAATAAGTCTACGTTACCAGTAAGTCGCGTCTGATCCCTTGCATTTACATTACGTTTGTTGAAACATACGGTCTCGAATACCTTAGAACACAATATAACTAGGACCCGGCAGACGTTGTCCTGTCTCGATCGCAGCGCTACCTACTGGGTTCTATTGTGAATCAAAACCCTATGTCCTTTCCCGGGACTCAAGCTATCTCTATACCAAATTTCATATAAATCGGTGCAGCGGTTTAAGCGTGAAGAGCTAGGTAACAGACAGACGCACTTTCGCATTTATAATATTAAGTATTAAAGTTACACTTTTTAAAAATACATTTACTATATCCATACTATATATACATATTCCATGTATATAAAGTATGGATGTATAAATTGTAATTTGAAAAAAGTGTAACTATAGGTAACAAGAATCTACACTTAATCGTGAAAATATTCATATGGCTAAGAATGGGCCTTTAGGCCATGGTACTAAATACCACTATTCCTATTTCTGCATTTCAATCAATCAATTTGCCGAGCCATTTGCCTACTGTTAGGGTCGGCTTCCAGTCTAACTGGATGCAGCTGAATACCAGTATTTTACATGGAGCGACTGCCTATCTGACCTCCACAAGCCATTTATTGGGTAATACGATACCCCTTGGTCATCATAATTCAAAAACTCTCTTTACTCAAGTTGATATTTCGACGACTCAAAAGAAATTGCATAAAGGCAGGAGAGTGAGATATTCGAGAACTCACTTTAAATGCACCAGAAATTGAACTACTTTATGCAACAGCCTGATCAAGCCTGTTTAGCTCGACACGACAACCACCCGTATAATCCCACGCATCTGCGTAGTATCTCCGTGAGTTTATGTGCGTGCTATAAGCCACAGACTCAAGCTCGCACGCAACGAGGCGTAAATCCAGACGAGGCACACGCGGTGGGACGAATCTCTAGCCGTGTTCACTTGTATTAGGTCGTTAATTATAGTTCTTTGTTTACTTGTTACGTTCTGAAATAGTCTTTGTAATGTCATATTGGAAATCTACTATAAACTAATATGGAGTGCAGTAAAAGGAACGATTAATTACAACCTTTTACGATTCATTGTTCGGCAGACTGTGTGTCCTGTTTAGGTTTATTAGGCCTTCGCCCTCTGTCCGTCCATGTATCTGTCGCAGGGCATATATTTATATATTTTAATCGCAACAGGCAACCACTTAAAATTTACGCAGCAAACGGCAAATAATAAAAGAAAATTTTTAAAAGTTTTTAATGATACGGAAAACATCAGTCCAGTTAAGCCATTACAAAAAACCGTGGTGACTGACACGGAGATAAATCGTGAGAAACTCTAGCAAGATACAGTGACACTGGAACCTGAATTTTATTTCTACCAGCCTGCGCGGTCCCGCTCCTTTTATGTATCGCGAGCCCGCGCGTCCTCCTTCCAATTTGGACGGAACCTATCCAGTTTGTCCCGCCATCTCCTACGTGACCTGTCGCGACAATGATAATTACTTTAGGTAATTACTGTACCACAGAATAAAGAAATACAATATTGTTACTCGGCCGTAACCTTGATGTAAATGCCTACAGCCGCGCGGTACGTAAACATGCGATAGGGCTGCCCGCCTCCAGTATTTTAATTACATTTGCCTACTTTGTGTTTCCATTTAGTTTTGTTATTGTATTTTACTGTGTGTACATAAATAATTTTATATAAACAAATAAAATACTTTGTGAATTGAATAGGAAGTGTTTAATAAAAATGCGTGTTGTTTTGATCGCCGCCGCACGACTCCAGCTAGTGAGCAGCAGCGCGCTGTTGCTATTCAAATTTCGAACTAATCGCCGCGCGGCGCCAGTCAGTAGGCAGCGCTAGCGCGCTGTTAAAATGGCGGGAAAGCAAGTGTGCATTCACAGATTGATTTTATTTAAAATTAAAAAAACAGTTTATTCGGTAATTTAAAAACTTGGCTGCATGCTCTAGTGTCTTTGCCAACATTTTCACGCAGCCACGGCAGAAAATAATCCTCGCGCCATTTTTCTCAAATTTTCTTTTCTTTGTACTTGTATTGTGAAATGTTTTTTTTTCTGTTTCCTCGCAAATGTGTTAAAAAACGTCGTACGATATACGTGCGTATTGGTTATAACATCTTAACGCACTAATATCGTAATGTACTATTACAGAATTATAATCATTAAAGTCATCAACACAACTCTCTAAGACCATGTAAGTCCAAAGAATGATGATTTCATGAAACAGTTATTCTTATTACAGTAACAGTTATTCAATAAAAATAATTAATTTTATTCATAAAAGTATGCAATCATTTCATTAATGTTTTGTTATGATGTTGTCACGTTAAACTATCGTCCGTAAATCGACTTTACAGACAACCAATTTTTTTGTAGTATTATTCATACACACAGTACAATAAACAACTATTATTAATAATAAAAACCACGTCTTTACTTTGAATTATACAAACTAACAAAACACACATGCGCCGAGGTTTTAACACAAGCGTACCTACCGTTTAATGATTCATGAACCGCCTATAACTACCTACCTCACTCGTGTTTATCACTTTCCTTTACTCTATTCACTTCATTTATTAATCCAGACATCTTTTTTTCGGGAGATAAAATGAAATACTTATCCATTAAAAATACACACATTATGTACCTACCTACAAGTAAGTAAAATTATTTTATAGTCTTACCTTTCAGAGTTTCCAGGTAATCTAAAAAAAGTTATCTCTGGATGCGTTATTGACGAATTCATGCAACCAAAAACAGCACAATATAGCCTACTCGTCATATTAAATATGTACTTGAACTTATTTTTAGTGCAAAAATCGCGCGGTTATTGTTAAAAAAAACAACACACCGTCCGTTCGTCACTGCAGCACAGTCGCGACTGTCTGCATGCTGAGCTCATGCCGTGGTCGAGGCGCGTAGGTATAGCTCGCGTTTCGTCCGTTTGTATGAAGACCTCGTACTGTATGTCTTTATACTGTGACTGTACCAATCTAATTTACTGTGACAGATATAAGTATATTAGATGTATGAGATGGCTATGTCATAAAGCTAAATATGGTTTTAAGCAAAGCTTTGTAACCAAATGGCTTAAAGCATCAACAAGCTGTCATCAGCCCTGTCACCCGAGAATATGGTCCAATCCGTGAGTGTAAGCCCGGCCCGTCAGATGTAACTTTACGTGTGACGTTTCCCTTTCACCATTGATCCCTTAGGTAAGTAGTACGTGATACAGGGTGTTCTCGGTAAGCGGTGGTAAGCAGTTAGTTCTCTATGATGACGGACGCACTCATGCGGGAGAACACTTGTTAATTCATGGCTACAGAGTAGGTTGGGAGAGAGGCTGCAGTGTTAGAAATTAATTTTATGTTAGTAATATTTTAGACTGTGTTGTTTTGAGCAGCTGCGAATTAAATCATCATCTGCCTAGCCTTTTCCCAACTATGTTGGGGTCGGCTTCCAGTCTAACCGGATGCAGCTGAATACATATATTTGTGGGAGAAATGTTGCTTTTGATTAATTTAAAATATTAACGTAATTTTTCGAATACCTTCCGGTTTAATAAGTTGTTCAGTTGACTACTCGCCCCACCCACTGACAAGCAAGCCAGTATAAAAGAGCGCGCAAGCGGCTCGACTGGTCACCCCCACCGACCCTTGCTCGATGTAGTGCCAGCCCGCGCCGCAGCTGAGCCAGTAGATTTAAATTCCCGACTCTGACCTCTGAGTTTGTTTCGGCATTTCTTCTCAGAGTAGTCAATTAGGAAATGCCGGCCCCATCGTTCGTTAAATAATCAAAATTAGATCCAGCCTGTCCCAACTTGCTGCCCTCCCCCCAGCGACGCCCTAAGCCGAGGCTCGTACCCCACAGGGGGTGCCCTTAGCGTGTAGTCGCTTAGTTTATTTAGTTAGTTTTAAGCCCCTGGCTGGAGGCTTTGAGTTTTCTCAAGGCAGCCGCAGGATTGTCCGGTTAAGTAGTCACGACCTCTCAAGGTCAACTACGAGATGCCATTTAAAAAAAAAAAAAAAACTCGACTGGTCAGACTTTGTTCGACTACGGACTCGGCAGGACAATTCTGAACGGTCAGGTATGCTTTATTTTAATAGCTCTTAATAAATATATTTTATGATTGAAAAGCTATAATGTTTTGTTGTTAAATTACTAAATCATTTAGTTGTGATAATTAGTACTGTATTGCTTTAATAATAATTATAACTTTGATATGATTTATGCATTCGTTTTATTCCACTTATATTTACCCTCACATATTTTTTACATGGAGCGACTGCCTATCTGACCACAACAACCCAGTTACTGGATAATACGATACCCCGTGGTAAGACATTCGGGCTTCCGACTACCCGTAACGACTGTCAAAGTTCCACGGTGCTTTCTGAGGGTCTCGGTATGTAAAGATGCCCAACAAACATTTTAGAGCTTACGGCAGCCTTTTTTTAGAGCTCTTAGTATTATATATGTTATATAAGAACTCTGATAGCAACATTCGACTCTACAGTAGGGTTAGTTATAAATAATTAAACCTTCCAGAGGAATAACAGTAATAAATTAAAAAAATATAAATCAAGACGCTAGCATAGGGTTTATCGAAACCATTGTATAACTTATTCTTATAGCTTTAAGATGCACAAACCTATAAAAGCAATTGTAAGGTGTCTACTAACACTTACTAACGGCTGATATTCGACTACTGAGGTAGTAAAAGGTCTTGTAACACCTTAAGGCTTACTCTAATAGCTTCAAGAAGTATTAAACGCTGTGAGTGATGCTCAGGTGTGTACTAACACTTACTATCAACTGGTATTCTTAAAAAGAGTTAGACAAATACTTTGTACCACCTAACAAGTTTTGTCGAGCCTTAAGAGTTAGTAAGAAAGCTATAAGGATCTAAGAAGTGTTGATTATAAGTCTTATAGAGCTAGATTCTGCAAGAGTTAGAATCCACCTTTAAAACATTGCAGGCTACATAATGCAGTTTATCGGTCAACCATAAGTAATATTGTGGTTTTTATAAAAACTTGTATATAGCAGCAAACATTATGTGCAAATTTTATAACTCTTCATTATCACTTTAAGTTGAGTAAAATAGGATTTAATTCACTTAACGTTCTGATATCAATAGATGTACAAAATACAAATTCAGTGAACTCGATAACGATTCATATCAAGAGCGATCAACTAAAATACAACAGGGTTCCGTACAACAGCAAATTATCTCCGATGTTGAATATCCTCTAATCTGTGACGATCTGTTACCTCTCAGTAGTTCAAACAACTCGGATGACGAACAAGAAAGTGAATATATGAAAAATATAAATTTTAAAAATGATTTAGGAACATGGGCTCTTCAAAAAAATATAAGCCAAGCCGCTTTAAAAGATTTGCTTTTAATTTTAAATAAGAGATTTACGGATATTTTACCGTCCAATCCTCGAACGATTTTACAAACGCCAACAGCAATTTGTCTTAAAACCATCAAAGGTGGTGAATATTGGCATCATGGGATCATTGCCTTTATCAAAAAAATATACTTGGAAATTGTGTACCACTGCCAAACAACATTCTTCTGAATATAAATTTTGATGGTTTTCCTATATTTAAAAGCTCTAAATATGAATTCTGGTCTATATTGGCTAACATTTATCAAGGTGACACTAGTGATCCATTCATTATTGGCATTTATTATGGGAAAGGTATACCAAAAAACCTAACTTCTATTATATCCTAAAGATGTAAAAAGTAAATTAGTTTGTATTAAAAGAAGTAGTTTTCGGTATTTCCTACGTCTTTTACACATAGTTTGAAAATAAAAGATTGTTATTTGAAGGAATCGTGTTTTATTAGTCATTTGACATATCTACTAGTAATATAATCAGTCAAAGAGTTATTTAATCAGTCAGTGGATGATTTCCAACACTTTCACACCAGGGCGAATGACTGTACAATAGCGCAAGACAGTCATGAACAAAATCAACATGTGTTCAATCATTCAACTATTCTTACTTACATTAAATTTTTATATTATAATAGTATAGTATCTACAGGCTGAACTTGAAATCATAAGCAAAATTTTAAGGGGTTGGTCAGACCATGACCCTGTACAACCTTAATTATGAGACCAACAAAATCGTCCCAAAACATAAACCAGCTGTTCCATAGAAAAGTGCAATACTTACCTACTCGGCCAAAATTTATGGAACACATGGTTTTATTTTTTGTGCGATTTATGTAGTTAGTCATATAATGAAAGTTATTCAGGCTCATGGTCTGAGTCATCCCTTAAAACATTGCTGATAATTTTAAATTCACCTGTATTTGTTTAATATTATCAAAGGGCAACTCTTACTCAGCATGACACAAAACTAAAAACTTACAATCAAAAAACTTAAGAGCCTTTTCAAATATTCATATTATGGCTAACACTTTAGCCACTAATATTCTTATGTAAATTGGCCGATTCTTTTTAATTTTTAGGAGACGGTCTCTCTTCTTTTTAGATATTGTTACGATTTTCTTTTTCGGGATGTTTTTCTCGATCTGAAAATTACTGTTAGGTGATGTACTTGGCTCATTACTTTTATCTTTGTTTTTTGGTTCTTTTAATGTATTTTCTTTATTTTTTTCTGAGCTACTCTTCCATTGTATCTATCCACTTCCATTGTATCTATTGTCATTTTCTTATCATCATTTTGTTCTCTTTCTATTTCTTTGATTGCTGCATTGTCTTCTTCAATTTATTTTGAATCTATTTTAATTTTGTCATTATTGTCTACTTTGTTGGTTTCATTAGGCTCAAAAGAATTGTTTGATTCTATGACACAATATTCATTACCTTTATGTTCGTATTCGATGTTTTTATCTGTTTTACTGAAATAACAGGGGAAGTTTTGTTAATAATTAAAGAAATCATAAAATTAATTAACTTACTAAATAAAAGGTAAATAAGTAGATATTAGTGCAAAGTATAAGAACTTTTTTCATATAAATAGGTAACAATACGTACTATATTTCAACATTAAGAAGAAACTACTTTCTTATGGTCATTCTTTGTATGTGCAAATTTATTTTCAACTTTTTTGTATTTAGAAAATATGTTGACAGCTAATATTATTATTACAAAATTATACATAATTCTTGGATTTTATTGTCATTCAGTCAGGCGTGTGATATATAAAGGGTTTTCTTCAAACGATAACGGAACCCTAAAAATTATCAGCTCACAGCTCCGCGTAGAATTATTAAACAAGTTAAACCTATAAACTCTATGTTTTTTCACTTTTATAAATATGTTTTAGAACTTCTAGTGCCATGCAAGTGCTTAGTTTCAGTATTTAATCACTACGGGAGGAATAACAGAGTTATCAGGATCCTTAAGTAATTAGAACTAAGACGCCATTTAAAAAACATATCCTATAAAAAATTGTGAAAGAAAAAACTTATTGAAATGTTCCTAGTCCAATTATTTACTTACATTGTTCATAATTTTCAATTAAAATGTCTTAAGGAGGTACCGGGAATTGATAAATAAGATAAATAAAGAAAAAAAATAAATTCAAGCAGTATTTTTTACATAATTTTATCATCAAAAGTAGTTTATTTTTAAGGCGTTTCAAAAATGAGATGAAAACTAGTATATATTGTTACCGTAAACTTACCGCCGCATGTGATTTAATTCTTATAACACCCAGTAATCTTAAACATTTCACTCACCTTAATTATTTTATTAAAACACCAAGACATGAATGCGTGCTAGAAAATATTATCACTATTGACTGTAACAAGAACGTAAAACTGTGCGAAAACAGTTTAAATATTTTCGCTTTCGGTGATTTTTATTGCTACTAAATAAGTCCGGTATATTCTTAAGTTATATATTGGTTACATGAAGTAACCATGTGTAACCAAAAAGTCATTAAAGTGGTTTCCATAACTTGTTTACTACTTTAGCTTGCAGTTATACCTTGTGTATCGTGTATTAAACACTTGAAGTGGTATTCACTGCTACAATAGCACTGTTCTAACTCTTAATAATCACTCATTTATCACTCTCTATAACCATTAAGTCGCTTCAAGCTCTAACATGAACAGGCCCAAACCAGGGTTATAAGAGAGATACAGAACGCTTTATCACCCAATTGTTAGTGCCTTTACAGAACTTTGGGTTATTAAAATTCTCTTAAGCAGCTCATGTAGCACTTATTCTTATAACCAAAATGT
The DNA here is from genome assembly GCA_963855955.1 of Luperina nickerlii. Lineage (NCBI taxonomy): Eukaryota > Metazoa > Arthropoda > Insecta > Lepidoptera > Noctuidae > Luperina > Luperina nickerlii. The sequence goes on along the minus strand of OY979684.1, from coordinate 4,302,914 downwards.
TAGTTGGGTGGTCACCCATCCACAGACCAATCGCAGCAAGCGTAGCTTAACCTGATCGATCGACATGTGCGGCTGTTATTACTTCGAACACATTTTACACACAAACACGAAAAAAAGATTTATTCCGGTCTAATTCTTTGTTAGTAGTTACATAAAAAAATATTCCGTGATAAACTCCGTAAAAAACCGGTTACATACCTACAAATTTGTACGGAACCGTCGGTGCAAGACTTGACCGGTTTTTTTAAGAATTAAACTCGTGAAACTCGAAATAAAATCACAGGTTGAATAGATTTTGTTTGAGTTTGAACGAATGTTTCATTTATATATGTAATAACTTGGGCTACTTTTCATCCCAGTAAAATTTATATTGTACTAGCAGCGCCTCACGGTTTTACCCGCATAAGTGTCGATCCCGTAAAAATATCGAGATAAAAAGTAGCCTATATATTAATCCAGGGTGTCAGCTACCTCCATAGAAAATTTAATCAAAATTGGTCCAGCCGTTTGAGCGTGAAGAAGTAACAAACATATAAACACACACACACACTCACTCACAAACTTTCGCCTTTATAATCTTATTGTGATATTTAAAAATATCAAAGACATGTGATGTGACATCTACCAACCCGTACTGGGCCCGCGTGGTGGATTACTGCTCACTCCCTCTCACCGAGAGGAGGCCTGTGTCCCAGCAGTGGGAACATTATAGGCTGATCATGTAATTATATTTAGGTAATTTCAAGGATCGGATTATTTATCAATGAATTACTATATGCATGTGATTCTGAAACATTTGATAGATTAACGTATTACTACAGTCACGAGGTCCGTTTGGCTATGAATGTTGTCAAGCGTGCACATGCACATTGTGATCAACAGAGACTCAACAATGGGTGAAGTAAAACGGTACACATTCGTGGAAATAGCCTCATGCGACGGCAGCAAGGGGCAGCCGCTGTGGGAGCGCGCTTGTCGGGATACGTCACTACTACAATCAAAGCCGAACGGACTTCGTGAAATAGTGTAGCAATAAGCACATGCATCAATCTCAGATCCCACAACCCATTCAACAAGAGATGTTCTTCACAGGACCGCTATCAACATGTGTTACCCCCTTTTAGACCAACCCCGCATTCTCTGTCCGCCCCTACCCTGTGCGCCGTACTAATGAGTACAGTTAATGAACAAACATCAAGACGGTTGACACAAACAGACTCGCTAATAAATGGGCTTGTATTATTAATTCAGGCGACTGTACTGAAAGGCAATTCGTTCGAACTTTGAAGAGTAAGATGTTTTTAATGAACGGCTGTGTTCGAAGAGTTGAGTTCTTCGGAAATATTGATAGTGTAATATTTAAGCCTTTTGTGTGACGGAAACGGCAGGGTTTTGTAGATGCTTCATTAAAGGGTACTCAACTCTTATTAGGATTCATGGTATATCAACATTATCGACTCTTGTGGAACTATTTATTTTTATTTTAAATGTATTTTTTTTTTCATAAATAATTTTATTAATTGCTGTAAATCATAATAAAAATATCAACATTATATCCTAACCTAACTAAAAGCTTACTAAAAGTATACAAAAATATATTCGAAAAAAGAACACTGGCCGGGTCAGCGGGATTGTCCGAAAGGGTTACCGCTGGCCCGGAACATAAAGGGACACGGGTGGGTTTTAGTCAGTAAGAGTCTGACACTCTCTTCCGCTCCACCCAGAGCGGGAGGAGTCATTTGATGATTTCCCACCCTGAAAAAAAAAAGTATACAAACTAAAATATAGCGCCGAAAAATTCTCTGGTCAAGGTAAAAGCCAGCCTTTGGGTCATGGGAAGTTTTCAACCAGCCGTTTCGAAAATGAAATGATTTTAAATGTTGAATAGTTATAACATTACCCTCCTATGAGCTTCCCCGCACTTGAGTAAATATGTCTGCCATCTGATTAAGCTGTCATTCCATAGTTGACAGCTCACTTCAAACTCGCTTCACCTAACTTTTCAAAGTAAGATTTTTGCAGAATCAGCTGACCGGTGACAGACAGCATTGTAGCAGGGAAATGAGGATATGCACAGCTAGAGGATCCCATAGCCACAGTTTTCTGACCCACGACTTGAAATTGTTCACTGAATGGCAAGGAATACCATCACCACCATACAGCGCAAGCTATTTTATTAATTTTAAGAAAACTTACAGCTAGCACATTTAAGTATGCAGTAACATTATTTAGAAGATGGACGTTTACGAGTTTCTACTTACACAAACCTACGCAATAAATTGTATTTATACTCGATCTTGATAATAAAAAAATATTTACAGTAACACAGGCCGGAGATTTTCTTAAAATGTCATATTAGCAGGCGGCTTGTTAACACATTCACAAGGTAAACAAAAACCTACACTAAAATTTCCAAAAAGGCCAAATTTCCTTAAAAAAAAACAGAAAAACAAAATCAAAGGATTACCATAATCTCATCATTACTAAGCTGGAAATATTCTCGATGTTGCTCCAAGGCCCCTTGGCTTGTAAATCTTGGGCACTTAACTCAAAAACTAATATAAGTTGTTGGCCCTTAGGGGTTATTGGCAAAAAATGAAACTTTCCTCTAACTATATTCTGTTGACGCAAAAATTGATGTAGGGTGCCTTGTGTTTCTGTTTTTCGTGTACTTTCCCTTTTAACATATCACGACTGTTTTCCTGAAAGGATGAGGCAGAGATTTACATACAACGTGCCGCTTTAATGACTGCATTAATTTAACACACATATACGGTTTCGCGTTTTCGTTTCATGAAACTGTATTTTAATTTCATTAAACGTTATGGTTAATTTTTAATTCTCTAAAATAGCATCTTGAAGCAACCTGAACTTAAAGAACACAGGGGTCATTTGTCGGGGTCACGGATCATAACATCGCATTAATAAAATTAACACAAATAACATGCTAAGAGAAGGCGAATTGAAGGAAGAGAGACAGAGCCCTACGTCGGTGAGCGACGCAGGCGGTAGTTTTCAAATTACGAATATTATTTTATGTTGTTTCAATTTTTATGATTACTGTCCAGACCCGTGTGTTAAATTCATGTTGCCATTGTAGCCGCATGTTGTATAGTTTTTTTAGGATTAGTAGTAAAATCTCATTAGAGTGTGAAATGAGAACCTATTTTATTCATGACACACTCATTACCCTCAAGTACCTAGTTCATCTGCCTAGTCTTTTCCCAACTATGTTGAGGTCGGCTTTCGTCCAAAGCTTTCGGATGCTAAATACTCGTATTTTACATGGAGCGCCTGCCTCCACAACCCAATCACTGGGTAAAACGATACACCTTAATAAGACTGGTTGTCATACTTTCGGGCTTCTGACGACCCGTAACGACTGTCAATGATAGCCGGGACCAACGGCTTAACATGCTTTCCGAGGCATGGCTGAGGCTGAAAGATTGGGGTGCTCGATAACATACGCAGCAATAGCGCTTACGATCACTGGAATAACGAGGAAGTCATCGTTTCCATTTTAGGGGTGTATCTAAAGAGGTCAAGGTTCTATGGTGTGTTGCTAGCAAGGTCTTTGAAAATGGTGATGTAATTGGTAAACGCTTTTAGAAGATTAGGTGCGTTATTGATACTTCGACCTAACGCCTATGGAAAATGTATTGGGACCGTACGTTTTCGATGGCGAAAATGAGTAAACAACATTTTTACGAAACATTTTGTTACGCTCGCTTGTACCCAATATAAGTGTACGTACTCGTATATAGCCGAATTTCGATGGGTTCATACATAAACTCCTTGTTCCCACGGGGTAGACAGAAATTACAGAACGCCACCTGCTACGACCCTTATACACTGCGTTTACGTTCATACCTACATCTGCATGCCGATGTATTCTGCAAAAATTTCATCGTGAACACTGAGGTGAAGTGAGCTGTTACTAGAGATCAGCCGGTCGATTCTGTAAAAATCTCACCGTGAAAACTTAGGTGAAGCGAGTTTGCTTATGCTAGGAATCGACACTATTGACAGCTCACTCCACGCTCACTTCACCTAAGTTTTCACGGTGAGATTTTTACAGAATAGCACCGCTGACTTTTGACAGCTAGGAGGATTGACACTATTGATAGCGAAGTTTTTTACAAAGAGACTGGCTGGTCATACACACTCGCCGATTGCGAGTTCTATGCACCGAAACCTTTTAAAGAACATAACTATAATAATACGTCCTGCATTGGGTTCATTAAGAATTATTTGGATATTTTGGGAAAATTGATCATCATCATTTGCCTAGGCTTTTCCCAACATGTTGGCGTCGGCTTCCAGTCTAACCGGATGCAGCTGAATGCCAGTATTTTACATGGAGTGACTGCCTATCTGACCTCCACAGCCCAGTTACTGGGTAATACGATACCCCTTGATAAGACTGGTTGTTAGACTTTCGGGTTCCTGACGACCCATAACGACTGTCAAAGATCCACGAATGACAGCCGGGACCAGCGGCTTAATGTGCTTTCCGAGGCACGGAGGGGTCTTGGTATGTGAAGATGGTCACCCATCCACGGACCAACCGCGGTCAGTGTAGCTTAACCTGATCGATAAACCTGTGATCTGTGATTTTTCTTTCTTTCTTTCTGTGCAGCTGTTATAACTTAACCACAAACCCTCTGACTTAAATTTAACAAAACAATTATATTGTATGTTGAAGGATTACGTTGAACTATTTCAAACAGTGTCCAGAAGTCATTACCAACCCTTGGGCATCCTACAACGAATACCCCGCATACAAGAGAAATTGAAAAGTTGTTATAATGTGTTTTGGATAAATTGATAAACCGCTCGAGATCGACGATAACTTCGTAAGGACTCGCGCCCATCAACAGTTTCACTCAAACTTTATTCATTACATCATCTGTTATAGAACCTATCCATAGTATACGGGGTGAAATTGAATTAGCTAGCGAAACTTCGCAGGCGTGATGGGTCTAAAACACGACAAAATAAAAAAAAATGATTTTTTTGGGGTCAACGACCGTTGGTGGTTTTCTTACTTGAAGTATGAATTGAGAAAATATGTGTATGTGATGTTGAGAAAATGTGTGTGTATGTAAAGTCCTCCAGACCGTATTTCGGCCACGGCGACCAATCTCAACGGAGACTAGCCTTCGGCGCGGAAGATATCATAGTGCACAAGTGTGCGCACAGACACACGTGCACTCCCTCTTCCCTCACTCTCATAGTCCGATGGGACGGCAATCCGACACGACCGGACAATATAATAACAAATATAACAATCATACATCAACTTGTATGCAATTTTCAATAACATTGCCTTAAGGCGAAATCGCCAGGGTAGCCCGTGAAATTCAAATATTTTTACGTTTTTTTTGCAATTTGTTGATCAGTACTAAGTTGTACGTTGATTAAAATATGATTCGCGGGCGTAACAAATATTATTTCCAGAATAATAATGATTAAATTAAACAACAAAACTCTCTAAGACCAAGTAATCCTACCGAATGACTATTTCATGAAATCTTGACATTTTAGGATTATAAAGGCGAAAGTTTGTGAGTGTGTTTGTTACTTCTTCACACACAAACGGCTGGGTTAATTTTGATAAAATTTGGTATGAAGCTATCTGATACGCTGGATTAACACATAGAATATGTTTTATCCAGATATTCCCACGGTATCGACACTTATGCGGGTGAAAGCGCTGGGCGCAGTTAGTGTTACATAAAACACTGAAGACAGAGGTTTGTACTAAAATCAGGGAAATTAATTGCTAAGCAAATTAACTACAACTTTTTTTTTTATTTATTATTCTTTATTGTCTACAAATATAAAATTCGAAGTCCTAACTGACTGATATATCAACGCACAGCCTGAACCGCTGGTCCTAGATACATGAAATTTGGAGGGTGTCCTTTGTGAAGAGTAGACATCTACTAAGAAAGGGTTTTTCGAAATTCCAGCCTTAAGAGAGTGGATGGGGGAGGGTAAAATTTCACGTGGACGAAGTCGCGGGCAGAAGCTAGTACATTATATTGTTGTTTTTACAATTTTACTCGCCAAACTTTCGAGTTTGATGGCGAGAAGCGCTTGGTAAAAACTAACCATAAATACTACCAACTATGCACTATTTCACTCAGTGATTAGTCACACCGGCACGGACAGATTGCGGGGGAGCCGCGAACACCGGACACTGACAGATTGTAAGTACGTATCCGTCTGGAGATGCCTGTGTCCGGAGCCACGTTCGCAAATATCCGCAACCTGCCCGCGCCGGCCCGACCAAACCCTTAGCGTGATTCACAGATTATTTAATAACGATATAATATAATACTATAGGTACAAGGTATAAATTTATTTCTCGATAAAGACAGATTCCTCGTTATCGAGAAATAAACTTTTTAATTTATATTTTAACTTACCTTCACTTAGCTTAGGGTGAAAGGTGAATTAAACACTTTTGGCACTAAATATTTGGAAGTTGTCTTTTCTCTCTTATACTTCTTGTGTTATATTTATTTTTAACACTTACAGACGTCAACACATCAACCTACTACAATCTGTCAAAATTTAATAAATTTTCAACTTTACCGTTAAAGTATAAGGTTCAAAGTTGTTTGGGAAAATTTGACAGTTTCGGGTAGCTTCATGTGCTGGCATCTGTACTTTAACCTCATCACTGTAATAGTGCTCTAGGCTTATCAAATAATCGACTTTCTTATCTATTAGTAGGATTTTACAAATGAGAAATAATTTTTCATATTTTTTGTTACATTTTTTCTTAACCTTTTTGCTGACTAGTGACTAGGAACTTGATTAATCTTATCTGTAATTTTTTTATGTCTTGCACAGACGCCAGCAGATGTGCTGGCGTCTGCTACTACAATCTGTCAAATTCCTTTAATAGATTTTCAACTTTATCGCTACAGCATAAGGTTCAACGTTGATTGGGATAATTTGACAGTTTCGGGTAGCTTGATGTGCTGGCGTCTGTGCGTACGTTTTAAACGTTCGCCCATACACAATAAGTCCATAACTGATTAGTGAGTTAGCAAGTGCAAAATACACAATCAATAGCGTCTGTTTTTTCACCACATTGTTCAACATAGAACATAAATTGTCCGTATAGGTATATATTCAAATCACAACTGTCATTCTCTGACAGATGTATGAAATAGTTATTACACGGCAAATTGACGTAGGGTGTCAATGTGCTTAACAATTAATTTCTCTGACTGTAAATACCTAAACCTGCCCACATTCTGTCAGATATGCTACCTTACTACTAATCGGCCATAATTTTGCCACTGCCGGGACACAGGCCTCCTTTTTTCAAGAGGGAGTGGGCCGTAATCCACCACGCCGGCCCAGTGCGTGTTGGTACATGTCACGTCTTCAAATTTTAGCTTCTAAAACATGCCGGTTTCCACACGATATTCCCTTCACCATTTTGAGGGCAGCACAGAGCACAAATCCCATTCACTCATATTTATCTATAAAGGAAAATCCATTCAAAACCCAAAATCTCCACCATATAGATTCAGAAAACCATTCCCACTTATTTTTCCTAGACTTTACTTTCATCCGTAAACACAGTGCCATCCCAGACTGCGCGCAGTCGGCTAACCCCTCTTGAGTAAGACGAAACTTTTCCAATTTCCCTCGCAGCCACCTCGTGAAGTACCATTATCCTAAGCTAACAGTACCTGTTCGTATGATGAGAGCAGTTTCAGCATCAGGAATGAACATAAAAAATATTTATGGTATGGAAATATTGTGTGTTGGTATTATTGTCAAGGCAACAAAATGTTCAGTTAAAAGTCTGCTGGTAAAAATGGACCTAAGGATGCCCTCCCTTAGGTCCATTTTTACAAGTAGACTTTTTCTCATGAGCAACTTGGTTGCCCAGGAAGTTTTTTGTCTCTGTCGCTGTCTTTTCGCCGAGATTTGGACGATGCGCACACGGGAGCAACAGCACCACTGCTTTTTTGTTAGATTTTTGGTTGAGCGGCAACTGACTAGCCGGATTTTTTTTTTGTAGCCAAACGCGCACTGGTATTGAAAACCATAGACGGGCGACAGTTACATCCAAACCCACGGACAAAAAAGTCTCCCAGCTGTCGCGTCGCTACATGCACGCACTTTCATACAAACCTTGACTGCGGTCTTCACCAGGACCAATATCCGGATGATTCCGCTGGATGCGAGAAGCACAGAACCGGTCGAAGTGTGGGCCATAATCCACCACGCCGGCCCAGTGCAAGTTGGTAGATGTCGCATGTATTCGAATTGTATAGTTCTGAGACATGCCAGTTTCTTCAAGATGTTTCCTTCGTCATTTTGAGAGCAGTGGTGATGAAATAAATTACACAAAGTAAAGCGCCTGTCTGTTCGAACCCACGACCTACGACTCGTAAGTCGTGGTCGCTATCACTGCTCCTACTGGACCGGATTATTGTTTGAATTAACTTATATATCAATTATCCTACCCACATATATAGATACAGATACACAGAGCAACTACTTCGCGTGCCAAAAATCGCACCAGCTTACGTAAAAAAATCGTAAGCCGCCACTTTCGCGCTCAGTCCTGTGTACTGCTGGCTGGGTGAGCGTGAGCGCTGGCGCTAGGCCCCGGGGTGGGGCGAGATGGGTACCGCACGCGGCGGCGTCTTTGAATCGATTTGATTTTCCCATCACTAAATAGTGACATGAGGTCATAGTAGGTAGTCAAAAATGGCACGCTTTGTTTTCATACAGATCGTGATACTTGCGTTATCTAGGTCTATCTATATCTGTGATCCTACCTCTATTTATCAGCCCTATCAAATACTGAAATAAAAATCCATCTACCGTCACCTCATTCCCTTAAAGTATATTTTATTATTTCCTTTATAACACCCGTGACGTCGCTTCACGAATGAGTGACGTGCAGATAAATTATATGATGATAACACTCCATCAACGGCTTTTATTGAATTGCGGCTACATGTGGGCTCGTCTCATGTTTGGCTTTCAATTATTTTTGGGCTCTTACGTTAAAAAGCGAAACCGGAATTTTAAAATGGACTCTTTGTAAAGGTACAAAGAACCCATTTTAAAATTCAGATTTCGCTTTTTAATTCTGTTTTTTTTTTGTGTTTCTAACGATAAAGTTCTAAATACAAAAACTGATTTTGAATCCGAGTTCAAATTGTCAATTTCGTAAAGGTCTCAAGTCGGAAAGGGATCGGCACCGTATCAGTTCGAGTCATTCAGTATTCTTTGTATGAAACTCCCTACTGCAACGCACACTTATCGGAATCGTAACGTAATGGCCTCGCCTCGGACAAGCTCACGAACCTCGGTGCGGTGCGTTACGGCTCGTCGTCCCAGCGCTTACGTCTCTTCGTCCACCCTTGGACGCACACGTCACACGTTTTATACCTCCCGCGGCCTGCTTGCAACACCGTTAACCAGCGGTCGGCGAGCCGTAAGCGCGGCGTCGCCTAGCCGTAGCCGAGTCGACGTATCGGAGCTTCTGATCCGCTTTGGTCACATAACCGTTTGGTTGACGCCTGTTTGACGGCAAGGCGAAAGGCGATACAGTGATGATCCCTTTCTGAGTTGATATGTGTGCCCTATTACCTGTGAGATTCAAAATACAAGTTAAAGGTAAGACCAAACTTTGAATTTGTTTTGTAATGAGAGGGGATTTAAGGCGATTATCGTTAATCCTGTGAGCTTCATGGACAGTGAATGTATTAATTTTTTTTTCAGATAGGTTGGAAGGGCCAACAATGGATAGGTTTATCAAGCTACATGTCAGACATGGGACATGGAACATGGGACATGGGACATGGACATGGAACAAATATTTGTATTGCCTACAGGTAGTTGTTCCGGGTCTGGCTGTTTGTGTATGTGAATTTAAATGTTTGTAAGCGCACCCACGACACAGGAGTAATTCCTAGTGTGGGGCAATGTTTAAAAAAAAAAAAAATAAATTAAACAAAATATATCCCCATATTACCCGAAATGCTTTGAACTTTTAACTGATAATCCAATACATCATCATCTGCCTAGCCTTTTCCCAACTATGTTGGGGTCGGCCTCTAGTCTAATCGGACGCTGCTATATACCAGCATTTTATATGGAGCGACTGCCTATCTGACCTCCATAACCCAGTTACAGGGTAATACGATACCTTGGTAAGACTGGTTGTCAAACTTTCGGGCTTCTGACTACCCGTAACGACTGTCAAAGATCCACGAATGACAGCCAGGACCAATAGCTTAACATGCTCTCCGAAGCTCGGAGGAGTCTAGGTATGTAAAGATGGTCACCCATCCACGGACCAACCGCGGCAAGCGTAGCTTAACCTGATCGATCGACCCGTGCGACTTTTATTTCTTAGCCACATGTCCATTATAAGTAATTCATCACAATACACTGGTAGAGAAACATTCTTTTTATAGCCAGAAAAAATAATTCAGTCCAAAACACAAACTTAGTAAATTCAATCTCACAAACACACGTAAAAGTTTAAAGCTCCCTAACAATGTGGTTTATCCCTTACCTGCACTCCTGCCGAGCTGCCTACCCAAAAAGGGATAATAATACGTCATATAAACACATTGTTGCCTGTCATAAAGTAGGACTCATAAACTTAACGATGAACTTAAGCTACGGCGTAGTAACCTACGGTGCTACGGGGTCTACGACGCTACGAGGTCTACGAAGCTACGCTGCTACGAGGTCTACGACGTAGCGTTAAAGATTTAATGATTTCGAATGTTTTATTTTGTTCTTTTGTGGCTTTAATTAAAGTGGCAGAGGGCATAGTTTATTTGTATAATAGAAATTAGTACAGTTTCTTTAATATTGAAACCTTTAGAATAATTATCATGAATATTTTGTTAGGTATAAATCATTAAAAATTCTTGACGAAAATGTCGCGATGAAAGTTTAGAGTATGGGTTTTGGTGGCTGTAAGAGTAGGGAAAGACCTGAGAAATGATGGATGGGATGCATGAAGAAGCCTCCTCGTGTAGCGTAGTTTAAATTGTTCCGCAAGTTACTCAACTGAACCGAGCGCTCCGCGCATCCTGGACAGTCATACCTAACACCTTATTTGACTGGCCAATTCTTGCGGTGGTAAGGCTAACGCCCGCCTGGTTTGCGACCACCCTCCCACCGGAGTCCGGCGTCAAGCAGCCTGCTGTGTTACATCGATGCGTGGGAGTTCCAGTGCCTTAAGCATCTTCTGGGTACGCTCGTTCAATCATAGTCCTCATCAATCGCCTTCCATCAGGCGCGATCGAGGTAAAGAGGTTCATACAGCAATAAAAAAGTGCCTTTAACGTGTAAAACTTTATAATAAAAAAAGTTAGACGAAAAAAACTTCTAGAAACAATGTCTTCATCTCTACTAAAAAGTAAACTAAAAAACTGGATAAGATCATAAAAGGCAACAATTTTATAACCCCTCTGTGATGCAACGTTGATATTATCATTGAAGCGGTATAATTTCCCTGGGGACAGCAGGCAGCTGGAAGTTAAGATGGTCTTAAAAAATGCACCTCAATTATAAAATGGAGTGACGTAATCTTGAGATGTTAAGGCTCTATTAACATGTCACTTGTAGGTATTAAAAAACCAAAGCCTGCCTAAAAAAATTTTGATCACTAAAGCCAGGCTTTTAATCTGTTGAAATATGACTGCATGTCAGAATTTTATTTAATATATAAATCGCCATCTGACCTTAACAACTCATAATCGATGATTGCATAATACACTACACTATTTGCGCTGTAGCATGGTGCGGGTGACAGTTGCCCGTATGACGTTGACATTTGTCAGTACCACGTAGGGATGTGAGGTTATGCAATTCATTTTTATCGCTAACGATACTCGCAGCGTGAATCTAGTTCTCTTTAATATTGTTATGAAAATTAGTGTATTATTCAGTTGTGCAGTGTAACTACGTGTGTGCTACGTGTATAAACTTGTCAATATAAATGTTTTATGGCTACATAATTATCTTTGTACTTATATAAAATAATCAAAATCGGGTTTATGTTTTTTTTTTCGTGACAACATTTTTGCTCTATGGTGCATCGGCGCGGCGGCCATGTTGTTTACCCGTGCGATGCTGTGAGTGCGAGTACGAGTGCAAGCGCGTTATATTGTGACTTAATGTGACACGTATTACGATTTCATTGTTTGTTTTCATTTTTGTTAAATTGTTATTTGTTATAAGTTTGTTGAGTTTGTTGTTATTACCATGCCTAAGCATACAAAAAAAACTGTTTTGGGTAGTCAGGCCAGGGAGCTTGTTGTTCGCCTCCGAGACTACTTTGAAAGAGAACAACAAAATAATGGACCGTTGTTACCATTGAATCATATTGTAGAACGAGTAGCCGAAGCTCTTGATATTGGCCGCAATACTGTTTCGCGTATAACACGTGAGAAAATTGGCCAAGATGGGATGTTTGAAAATAAATTATCGACACCCAACAAAAAGCGGACCAAGGTGAAGCCAATCACAGATTTGGATGATTTTGCTAAGGTTGCTATTAGAAATCATATTTATGATTATTATAGAAGAATGGAGCTACCCACATTGCTCAAGCTTCTAAAATCATTAAAAGAAGCTGACTTGTTCAAAGGAGGTATTACTTCGCTACGGCAAGTTATAAAAGATATTGGCTTTGTTTACAAAAAAGTTAACAAAAGAAAGATTATTATGGATAGGACTGACATTGCCCTAGCAAGATGTAGATTTTTAAGGAAGGCCAAAAACATAAGTGATTGGAGCAAAGTTGTCTTTTTGGATGAAACGTGGCTAAACGCCAACCACACAGTGGGTAAAAGTTGGACCGACGATACGGCACAATCGTGTACCAAAGTGCCGGAAGGCAAAGGCGAACGCCTTATTATTTGTCACGCAGGTACAGCAAGTGGATTCGTCCCTGATTGTTTGCTGGCTTTTAAGTCAAAAAAAACTACGGAGTATCATGAGGAGATGAATTACGAAAAATTTAAAGATTGGTTCATAGGTCTATTAAACAATTTAAAAGAGCCTATGACCATAATAATGGACAACGCACCCTACCATTCGGTGCAAGTTAATAAACCCCCAAACCAATCCAACCGCAAAAGCGAGTTGGTGAAGTGGCTGAGTGAAAACGGAGTTACAGCAGATATAAAAATGTTAAAGACGGAGCTTATTGCCTTAGTCCGACGCCATAAGCCACCAACTCCTACCTATGCTCTGGACGAGATGGCAAAAGAAAAAGGCCACCAGGTCCTTCGACTACCACCCTACCATTGCCAGTATAACGCTATTGAGCTGATTTGGGCCCAAATAAAAGGTATGCTTTTAATTTCAATTCCCATTTTGAAGCTTTATAAAAAAATCAGCTTTCCGATCGTAGCATGTACCTAGTTTAAAAACATTACCAGATACTAGATTAGGCTGATTGATGATTATTTGAATACTTTTTTTTATAAGTTCGTTTATTTTTAGGTTACGCCGCAAGAAATAATACTTCGCCGCCATTTACGGCAAATAAGATGTTGGCCCTATTACAAGAGGCCATCAACAATGTTCAACCTGAAGACTGGTCGAAGGTCGTGAATAAAACAAAAAGGGACATTATGTCTGATTGGGATCGTGACATACATATTGATAACATAATTGAGTCATCGTTAATAATATCCGTCACAGATTCAGATGATGAATTGAGTGACAATTCAGATGTTCCTGACTCTGATATGAGTTTAGACGAATAACATGTATTTTTTTTTAGCAACCTTTTAAGCAACCTTACCCTATAAATGTTCTGTTGTATAATTAGACCTTTTAAAAATAAAAATTGACCTACGCACAATATACGTTTTTTATTATAAAAAATATCGACTATCCATCGTAGCAGTACATCCCATCACTAAATACGTCTATGGCGTTACGTTATACGCATAACACTTTGCTTAATTTTTCATTCAATTTGATTTTATTTCTTGATTAGAACATTCTGGTTGGGTTTAATTTAATTTACTACAGTTATTAATTATTTAATATATTACGAATGTGGTACAACTGAAATATTAAGTCATAAATTGTAAATCGCGGCAACTTTCAAGAGTGAAACGAAATGTTACTGAAACTGTCACCCGCACCATGCTACAGCGCAAATAGTGTAATAGTAGCATTGAATTTAATTTTGACAATTCGACAATATTCATTGCCTTATTTACGTTGTTGAGCAGACAAATTTTTCGAACATATGAAGCAATGGATTATCAGTATCCTACAAAATTATTCAGGTTGAGATTTCTCTGTCTACCTGACACGAATGTCTGCATTCTGAACTCATCGAGTTATTGATCCGCCACAATATTACCTATAGTTCCCCCTACATGCCTGAGTTTCACAATGATTTGCGAAGATATTAAACCAGAAACACTGTGAAATAGGATTATCAACTTCAAATCTTACTTAAAGGCTTCTATGGAAGCGACGTGATAATAAATATCACGTAAGTACTATGATGAACCATCAAACGCTGAAATACCTTATAAATAATTTACTTGATGGAAATACATAGATGCCGCAGCGTGGAGCCGTTTAATTTTGTGACAAATTTACTGGAATCACCAAAAAGGTCGGATAAGAGTGACACTAGCTGTTGACAGTCACACTTTTGGTAACAATAAATAAATAATTTATTTTGGACTAAAGACTTCTACCCATATCATAAACTTGCTAAACTGCGTGGCAGTGTCGACAGGATTAGTGCTCCTCTTAAAAGATTTACAACAATCTGAAGGCAAATTCCATAAATAATTTATTTTGGACCAAAGACTTCTACCCATATCATAAACTTGCCAAACTGCGCGGCAGTTTGTCGGTAGGATTAGCGCTCGTCTTAAAAGATTTACAACACTCTGAACGCAAATTGCCGTAATTAAAAGCGTACAAAATCTAGTCGCAACCTCATCTCAGCGACAATCAACGTCAAAAACTTGTCAAAAATGAAAGGATTTTAGAGGTATTTTTGATAGATTGTAACTGAGATCAGACTGTGATCATTCTTAAAATTATAAGGATTGCCCCTCAGATAAAACATCTAAGTAGGTAGATACAGGTGCTTCAAAATCAACATAATAGTACTTTAAATGTCGCTGAATGGACGTTCTGATTTTATACATCAAATTTCACAAATGGAATTATTTTATTATATACGTATACCACGACTTTCACTAACAAAACAATAAAATCAAATGCTCAATTCAACCTTCACGTAATTTTCGCGAGTCAGTTAGATAGCAATTTATATGACAGTAATAAACTTAATCTTAGTGATTTTCTTATTGATAGTCGGCAGCTTAAATTATCTTATTACTGCTTCTCCTTTTGACCTTGGTGAATTATTAAAAAAGCCCTGATAGTCTTTGTGTCCTTTATAGCATTTGGTTTATATGTAGATGGAACTAATACGATTTGTAATTATTTACTGAGACGTGATAAAGATAATTGTGAAAGAGTTATTTGCACGTTACAAAATACACAGTTATGGATTAATATATAGCTCAGGGCAGGCCAACAGTAGGGGAAAATGGGGTAATGGGGAACCACTTAAGCGATAATTCAAATAAAAGCTTATTTAAAAATAAAATCTTTATTGCAACAGCCTAATTACATAATTTACTTATTCATCTATCAACTGAGACCACTTTTAATCATTTTGTCTACACACTTCGGCTGAAATGATGTGTACACACTTTGGTAATTATATAAGTTAAAAAAAAAGTTTTGATCCTCATTGCACCGAGGTGATGGCATGGTAAACGATGAATGAAAAAAAAGTATAACATCAAATAAACTATAAATTATTATCACAATTTAAGTTGCAAATCACTATTTTCAATGACAGACGAAATACACATAAAAGTCTTATTAAAATACAAACGTAAATTAGACCCCTTACCTCTTGTTTTTATTATTACGAAAATTTACAACAGCGCGGCGCAAAATCGACACACGGCTGTCACTCGGAAACGCGCGCGCGGATCTAAAGCGAGTCGTTTGTAACAATGAGGGGGCACAGGGTTGGGTGCAGAGGTCCTTTACAAGACTCTCTGATGTTGAGTTTTGTAGATTGTGTGGGTGATCGCCATTGCCAGCTGATCTCCATTGCCTGATTTTCACTACCTCCTACTTTTACTAACGACTAAAACAATGCTCTAGCCTAGTTTGAAGCAAAGCAAACACAATGACCATAATTAATTAGCCGATAATGTTCCCACTGCTAAGACAAAGGCCTCCTCTCTGTGAGAGGGGGCTGGCCGTAATCCACCACGCGGGCCCAGTGCTGGTTGTTAGATGTCACATGTCTTCGAATTTTTGGTTCTAGTACACGCCGGTTTCCTCACGATATTTTCCTTCACCTTTTTGAGAGCAGTTGTGATGAAATAATGTAGACAAAGTAAAGCGCCTGTCAGGGTTCGAACCTAGAACCTACAACTCGTAAGTCGCGGCCTTTACCACTGGGCCACCACTGCTCTTCGAAATGCAATGATGTAACATTGTAACCTAAAAGGTTCTTAAGTATTAACGCAGTTGTTCTGAATGACGATGCTCAGAATGCAATGTCAACAGGTAATCAACGAGAAATTGCGTTGATGATCTTAGACAGGAAATCAGCCAGTAGACCTAGAAAGCTTGAAGAAAGGGTTGTTGACAATCACAAAAGAGATAATAAATCCAATCACTTTAACCTCATCAACAATAGTAAAAAAGTAAAAACTAATCGCCGTTGCACACTACTCAGCTAATAAAAAACGTCATAAAGATTAACTAACAATCGTTAAGAGTCAACCATTTATGAGCTCGTTTTATTGGCTCTTTATGGTGAAGACTTCTTTCTTTGTGTTCTAAGCTTTAGCACAATGTCGGCGAAGTTGGTGGCAATGTTGGGGATCAATATGGGAGGTATGTATTTGAAGAAAAATACGTCAAACCCTTAAATCACCGAAGTTGAAAATGGAATTTGCCACTATATCACTATGCTATAACTTCACGCATAATATATTCCGCAAGGCGTAGCCAAAGGTGTATAGATACTCTCATATTTCGTCAGTTATATTTAGGTCACATGTATAAGGGGTCGACCTATTGCCTCAAATGGACCCAAATCCAGACTCCAAGCTGCTATTGAGAACCAGTAACCTGAATACCGAACCTAGGATCCGGAGTTTAGCAGTCGTGACCACGCCAAACATAGGATAGAATAAAAAAAATGGCATAAAAGGAATTTTCTGACATAGTATTTTTAATACCTTGGCAATGGCAAAGTTTACTCTTCCCACACAAACCAACACCAATACTGGCTCCAACATAAATCTCCAACATTGGTGTCAAACTCTATCAAATTAAGTGTCTGTCAATACACTTAAAACAGTCCCTTTTATGTGTTTGTTAGAATTCAAACGTTCTCGGGGGAATACATTTATTTATAGATAGAATGAGGGGACACATTTATAGAGAAATGGAGGACTTCATTTATATGGAGAACGCGGGTAATTGCATAAGAAAATGCAATTTTTCCACAGAAGCTTCATGTGTCAATTCACTCGTCTCCAATAAAGTGGCCGTGTGTCACACCGAAGCGTAGCAATTGTAAGTGTTAGCTTTCATCATCATTATCATGGTCTTGCACATATACCAAGTTGGGATCTGCACAACATGTTGTTTTCTTCCGGCTACCTCTCTATTAGTCGTCTAAGCGCCAGCCATTGTAATATTGAAACTAAATATTTCTCCGAAAACTTTTTGGGATGCATGAAGAAGCCTCCTCGTGAAGCGCAGTTTGTTCCGCCAGTTACTCAACTGAACCGAGCGCTCGGCGCATCCTGGACAGTCACACCCAACACCTTATTTGACCGGCCAATTCTTCCTTTGCGGTGGTAGGGCTAACGCCCGCCTGGTTTGCGACCATCCTCCCACTGGAGTCCGGCGTCAAGCAGCCTGCCGTGTTTCGGCGATGCGTGGGAGCTCCAATGCCTTAGGCATCTTCTGGGCACGCTTGTTCCATCATAGACCTCATTCATCGCTTTCCATCAGGCGTGATCGAGGTCAAGAGAGGGCCCATTCAGCAATAAATTAAAAAAATAAATTTAAAAAAACTTTGCAAAAGCTGTTGATAAAATTATAAAAGCAAATATCTTGAATATTTTAATGATTTTTATGGACTTTTAAAGGCCCACTATTAAAATCGAAAAATGATCAGAGTATCCTGATAGCACTTTTATACAACATTAGTTTTTACATAACGTAACATCACGCCTGTAATCTCCAAAGGGATAGGTATAGGTGTACCTAAGATAGTGTCTTTTGTGTATTAGATTTTGTTTATACTAAACCCGGAAAGGGGTCATTGTACCCATCTTTATGAGCAACTTTTACTACAGAACCAACACGTGACCACGAAAAAAAAATCTGCTGTCCCGTACTAACATTAATTATTACTATTTATGTGAACAGCTGGTTTTTTCGTATTTATAGAACTTTATTCTGCACTAAAAATCTTACACTACGTTGTGACCGACTCCAACAGAATATTAGAGATATCCGAGTCACTTGTGAGTTGCATGTGTTTTTATTGAATAAAATATTGCTGATATCAACTGACAGAGGGGCTGAGGTAGGGGGCGGGGATGAAACTGTTGAAGTGTTCATTTATAAGTGAGTTCAATATCAAAAGTTTTAGCCTGCGTGAATGTCGAAAATATCCCACGGGAACATACAATCGAGATTAAAAGTATCCTAAGTTTTAATCCGCGACGTTTTAAAACGTGACTTACACAATTAAAAAACTAAAGTGGAAGTGGGCAGGTCATGTCATCAGGGGTAAAACCGAAAGATAAACCAGAGATGTGACAGGATGGTATCCCAGAGAAGCCTGGGTAAGGCCTCGGCCTCGGCCATTGCTAGCTCACCGTCCGATTAGGACCAGGTCCGTGCCGGACGACACGTACGTGTTCCACGCGCGCCTCAAAGAGATGTCAGCATCAAATGAAGGGGCCAGTCAGGGCCGAAGCCTGCCGGGTCAGCGGGATTGTCCGAAAGGGTTACCGCTGGCCCGAAACATAGAGGGCTAAGGAAGGAACACGGGTGGGTTTTAGTCAGTAAGAGTCTGACACTCCCTTCCGCTCCACCCAGAGCGGGAGGGGTCATTTGATGATTTCCCATCCTCAAAAAAAAGGGCCTATGCTAAAGAGCAAAGCAATCCAGATATTTCGGATGTCTAAACTTTTAATTGAAATATATTGTTAAACTAGTTTGTAAGATTGCTAAACTTTAATTTCTATTTCAAATAGCCTTTAGGCTATTTGAAATAGAAATTAAAGTTTTAATGTCTTTTCCCTGCAATAATTATTGAACAAAGTTACTTAGTTTGACTTACAGAATGCATCCGTCGTCCGTTTATCCACCCCAAAAATCCATGATCACCAGGTGGATTTTTGGGGTGAATAAACGGAATAACCCGAATGCGTAGGTGACGGCTTCGTGATAGTTGTTTTTACACCCTGTATAAGAAACAATAGGTGCAATGCTAAAGCCGTGTCGTCTCCTGCGCCAATTTTTCGAAACATTACACAAAAACATCAAAACAACGAGGCGTGGCCCTCAGACCAGACCAAATAAAAAACCAAGACAGAGGGCTGTCAACAGTAAAGTGAAGCCGGTTTCGTAAACATGTGTGCACATAGTGAGGTGTAGTTTGATTGTAAATGGTTGTAAATGTGTGCATGTAAGCGGGTATTCACAGAGTGAAGGTGTAGTTTTTGCATGCTTCACTGTATTGTTCGCAGCTATATAAGTCAATGTGCGCAGCGCTATGTCTTGACTTTTTATTTGGTCTGAGGCGTGGCCATACACATTTGTGTATGAAAACATAATGTTTTTGTTTTCCGTGCTGCATCGAAAACATTCCCCGCGCGGGTGACGAAGGGAAGGGTTTGTTTCATTTTCAACCGCCACGCGCACAGCGCACCTCTAGCATTTAGCATTTTGAAAGCTTAATTCAAACTGACACAGGTTTTGAGGTTATATTGTCTTGTGAATAGTTGACACTAATCTAAAAATATTATAATACGCAGGAGACAGCTTGTGTGTGAACAAAATGTTTATGTGTAAGGCTTTTTGTGTATGTTTCGAAAAAAACGCGCGCAAGAGACACTGC
Source organism: Luperina nickerlii (assembly GCA_963855955.1). Classification (NCBI taxonomy): domain Eukaryota; kingdom Metazoa; phylum Arthropoda; class Insecta; order Lepidoptera; family Noctuidae; genus Luperina; species Luperina nickerlii. Next base: position 4,282,672 of record OY979684.1, on the reverse strand, counting down.
TTAACATATTCAATCGAACACTACCAACGATAAAACTATCTGTGAATATGATCAAGCAAGAATTTATTTACACTGTTATGTCTATATTTTTACGGGTTTCTGCGATTGGAATATAACCAGATTGAAAACGAATTGAATGTATTGTGTTGCTGGCTAGACAGCCGGTCGATTCTGTAAAAACAAACTTACTTCAAACTCAAACCCAAAGCATTTATTTCAATTAAACCTTGTACAGGCACTTTTGAATTGTCAAAATTTAAATAGTCTGTCAGTCAGTCAGAAAGTTGAAGCTAGTGGCCCATTCCAAAACGTAGATCTCTATGGAGAAGAACGGGCAAGAAACTCCATGGACACTCTTTTAAATCAAGATATTACAAAATCCTGGGTACATTATTATTGTTGCTTCTATATGTGAGAACAATGTAAAAAAAGACACAAATGAAGAAACATTTCAAAATATAAGATTAAAAATAAGCCTTGGCAGTTAAGAGATGACCAGTCTCAACCGACGGCGACCGTTCACGAACATGACGCGTGGATCAGCACCATCTATCTCAACCATTTTGTAGGGAACCGAATGATCCAACACACGCACCACCATCGATGAGACATTTAAGTGAGCATGACACGTTCTCAACTGCCATGTTCACCTAAGTTTCACCTAAGTTTGCACGGTGAGCGTGAAAACTTAGGCGAAGTGAGTTTGTTTTTGCTAGGAATTGACACTATTGACAGCTCACTCCACACTCACTTCACCTAAGTTTTCACGGTGAGATTTTTACAGAATAGCACCGCAGGTCGTGACTTCGGTCTCCAGCGGTGCTATTCAGTAAAAATCTCACCGTGAAAACTTGGGTGAAGTGAGCGTGGAGTGAGCTGTCAATAGTGTCAATTCGTACCAAAACACCTAAGTTTTCACGATGAGATTTTTACAGAATCGACCGGCTGTTGTGTTGCATGATTGTCATGAACCCTTTTCTCCAATACATTATCTTTGCTAAATATTGCATGTCGGAGCAGTAATACGCAAAAACCACAAATCAGAGTTCTTCTTAGCCTATCCATTGTAAAGAGTTTAACTGCCTTACTAATATTATTTATTTAAATAAAACTTTTACCATGTTTGTAAATATGTGAGCACCATGCATCTATCAGATAATTAATTTATATGTCATGGTTACATTTTTAATTCTTTTACCTATTGTGGTATAGTAATTTTATTTTAGGTACAGTCGCCGTCAGATATATTGTAGCAGACAAGGTGACCAAATACTTCTGAACAATTTAAAATGTCAATAAGTTCCATACACTACAAGTTACCATTAATATCTGAACATTCATTACTTCAATAATATCTGAGCAGATGCTTGTCAATAATTTCTATACACACAACTAACCAAAAATATCTGAACACTTACAACGTCAAGTGTATCTACGCAGACAAACATTGAGCTTACCTAATTCATTACTGCATGATATAAAGGACGAACCAAAAACGACTATCCACTTGACTATCTGTGGTTAGTCCAGTCATTTGGTAGTTTTACCTGGAAAGTTTTTAAACTGGTGATTTTATTGAGTTCGACGTGCTCTCTTCGAATTTTCACATCGTCGCTCATTGTTTTATCTTTGCCGCTCGCACCGCCATATTTGAACAATGGCGCCTAATAACAAGTTTTAGACAATATCTCCTTTCTGACTCATTCTACGATAAAACATTAATGTAAAAAATTAAACTAGAGAAAATTTCCTTCAATTTATGTGTTTACTATTTTTTGTAAAATCAATAGTTTTGGCGTACGAGCACCGCAAACTATTATTCATCTTATATACCAACAGGTGTTTTTAACTGTTATTAGGCGCCATTTTTCCAATATGGTGGTGCGAGCGGCAAAGATAAAACAATGATCGACAAAGTGAAAATTCGAAGAGAACACGTCGAACTCAATAAAATAACCAACCTTCAAAACTCCCGGATAAAATTCCAGGTTCCACACCCTTTTTGAACACCAAATGACTGTTCTAGGTATAAATACGATGAAAAGGGAATACAAATTGTATAGAAAATCATTTGTTTAGGATACAACTGCTATTTTATGTTAATGTCAAACTATTGATAGAAAATAGATCTTGGTTTTGTAATGAAATTATAAATTATTGTAAATATTTTTTTATTTGTGACAACATACGTACCTATATAAAATATTAGTATTTTGTGTAATGTTGTAAGTGTTCAGATATTTTTGGTTAGTTGTGTGTATAGAAATTATTGACAAGCATCTGCTCAGATATTAATGAAGTAATGAATGTTCAGATATTAATGGTAACGTGTAGTGTGTGGAACTTATTGACATTTTGAATTGTTCAGAAGTATTTGGTCACCTTGTCTGCTACAATATATCTGACGGCGACTGTACATCGTCTTCACATATTATTATTATATAATTAATGTATACAAAATATTGTAAAACATTTTAAAAGAGTAACGGTGGAGTTTCTTGCCCATTCTTCTCCATACGAAAACTACCTTTTGGAATGGGCGACTAGAATCAATTCTATTTGTTGTAATTTCTAACGTTCAAAAGTGCCTTTAATGTGCCTATTTGAAATAAATGCTTTGACTTTGAATAAAAGTATTATATCAGACTAGCAGCGCCCCGCGGTTTCCCCCGCATAAGTTTTGATCGCGTATGAATATCGGGATAAAAACTATCCTATGTCCTTCCCCGAGATGCAATCTATATTTCTGCCAAATTTTATCGAAATCAGTTTAGTGTTTTAGGTGTGAAAAGGTAACATACAGACAGTTACTTTCGAATTCATAATATTAGTATGGATGAATAGTTGCACACCGATTTCTGTCTTTCAGTCGTCAGTAATTTGACTTTCGAAAGAAGAAAACAAATCGTTGTATAACTACACAGACGCTATACAATGTTTTAAGGGTGTAAAAATTTTTGGCCCAAAACTCCGCTCACTGACGCAGTCATAAGATCATCAAGTGCCCAGGTGACAGGGCATGCAGCGCAGGATGGGAGGTGGGACATTGTGGGGAGGTGCCGCATACGCATATAACACTCAGTGGATTCCAAATAGCAGGAAACGACTACGCGGCATGCCCTGAAAGACATGGTCGGATGAGCTGGATTCTTCCTTAAAGAATTGGCCCACAATCGCAGTAGACCAGATAAAGTGGAAGGAAGGTTAAGTCAGGGAAATTGGTTGCTAGCAATTGCCTACCAACTTAAATTGTCCGTTTATTCAAAACACAATTGTCATTCTTTGACAGTTGTATTTAATGGCTTTATCTACGCTAGTAATATATAAGTCAATGGCTTTATCACAATGTAAAAAATTTTTAAACAATGAATTTCCCTAACTTTACGTAAGTTCTATAGTCAAGAATATTAGATTTTTATCTAACCGCAGCCGCTTTTATATTTCAATTATCATGAGTCATGTTACCAGGAAAATCAAAAAGTGTGATTTGGACTCGCCCACGAAGGGTTCCGTCGCACCGTTAAACACTACATATTTTTACGTTTCTTGTATGTCCCATTTCAATTTTTAACTTTATTTTATGGCTATAGTAGTAATAAAAACTCTCTGTATCTACCTATTATGTTTCAAGAGATACAGCTCTGTGACAAACGGATGGACGGACACCGGAGCTTTAGTAATAGGATCTCATTGCCACACTTTGAGTACAGAACCCTTAGAACTATTCGTGGAAAAAAGATTTTTTTTAAGATAAAGATAGTGTAGAAAGCTTAGCTTTATACATTAGGTCTTGACCTGTTTTCACGTTATGTCATTCGAGGTGTGGGCAGCAAAGATTGGGACTAAGTTATAAGAAACAGCGTTTTAATGGAGCACATTACGTAAATCGAACTTCCTGAAATCAAAAACAGTTTATGCGAAAAAGCAATGGTGGCCCAGTGTTAACGGTCGAGTTGTAGGTCGTAGGTTCGAACCCAGACAGGCAATTTACTTTGTGTAAATTATTTTACATATCTCTTGCTCTGTAAGTACACCCTTACACCCCTGAATGCCGGGGTGTATGACTATCATTACAGCATAGGTTTTGGAATTTGAAAAAAGAACTGTCATACTCATACTGCACGAAGAATATTTTTAAAAAGTTAATTTTTTTTTTCTCGGTATCGATTAATTACTCGAATCGGAATCTAGACAATTTATTTTATAAAGATTTTATTTTAAATATGGAACTATTTGTTTCCACATCGTATGTTAGATGGAATCGATTTAAAAATCAAACTGGCCAGCAAGATTTGACGCGCTTGCGTGCGAGAACGTGACCATATCTCTTACAAATTGTAATAATTTTACTATTAATTTTAATTAAATACACATTTTTTTCTTCTTAATAAATGTTCATTGAAACCTGCTGTCTTGTTGTTTACTTACCTCACAATCGATATGTAAAGCAGAGTATTTATCTCGGGCGTAAGCATCAATTGCATACTCGGGTTAATTAGCGCCTTCGCTTCGCTCAGGCGCCAAAAACCTCGTATGCAATTGATGTCATACAGCCCTTGTTTAATAATCTACTATCATCACCACTGTTCTCAAAACGGTGAAGGAAAATGTTGTGAGGAAATCGGCATGTTCTCGACATCTTCTGCTGTAGAGGGGTGGGGATGTAGTGGACTGCTTATGCTTCTTACTTATTTTTCCTACTTCCAGTAATTTAGGAAGTCTTACAATGCGAGACACTAATATCGATGATAAAAATATTAGTCATTTAATTACATTATGTATCGCACACTTTACAATCCGCAAGACTTAAAAATCTCAATATTTTCTGCTTTCTAAAAACACTGCCTTATTATTTACTAGCTGCGCTCCGCAGTTTCACCCGCATAAATAAATAAACATCCACGAAATCAAATATTTTCCTTTTATAATATTAGTTTAAAAAAATTATCTTAACCTAACTAAATTTTTCGGCGCCATTTTTTAGTTTGTTAATAGAACAAACTAAAAAATGGCGTCGAAAAATTCCTCCGCATCGCTATCGACTGGTAATGTAGCTAAGAGACTGACGGCATTGCCACGTTCTATGGCAATACTTAGCCTCTGGCCAAGGTAAAAGCTAGCCCTTGCCCTTCTCTTATGTATTTATTTATTGTATCTCCAACAGAGGCTACACAATTAAGTGCAAATTTAGAAGAACAAGGACAAATACTATATATGTAGTGTGCGCTTTATTCCTCCTCACCTGCCAAGAATTGGCCGCCCACGCTTACCGCTACTGCATATGCATTATACCGTGGCCAAAGGAATTAATTCAATGGCAGCAGAGAAGCAGATTGCTTCGTGCGGAGGTGAGAATAGTATACCAACTTATTTTAAATTGTAACGAGTGTATTATTTATACATCTGAAAACAGGTGAAAAAAATAGAGGATTATTGTGCTCTGTAAATGGGTCACTGTTACTTTAAATTTAAAAGCGCTATTCTGCTTAATACAAAACATTATGCGCCGGTTTACATTGTAGTGATTAGGTTATCACATTAAATTGAATCCACGTATTCTGCACTAACCTCCTTACAAACACATTATATAAAAACACATATATAAACACATTATATCAGATGAATAGTTACACACCGATTTTTCTCTTTCAGTCGTCAGTAATTTGACTCGAAAGAAGAAGACAAAGCGTTGTATAACTATACATACGCTATACAACGTTTATTAATAAGGAGGTAAGTATTTTAAACATACACAATTAAAATAATTAATAACAATTAACATTCTAACCGTGAAACCTTTTTTTTCGTTTTATTATTTAACAATATTAAACTTAAATTGTGATATTTTTTTTTTGGAATATTGATACCATCGCCCCGCTTGTCTATTGCCTTATTATTAAGGTTGGTTTATTTCGCGCCAATTTTGAAGCAATTTATTTTGTTTGAGTAATTCAGTTTTCTATTTTTAGTAAAATTGTTTATTTTATTATTTTAAGAGACATAAAAACTTGTAATAGCAGCTGTACTGGTTTATATGATAACCTTTGTGATAACCTAATACTGGTGTATAATGATGGTTTTGCACGATAGTTAAAATGTCAAGTTTTATGGTTATATCAAAAGGTTAAGCAGAGCGAGCAGCTCAATCCCAAGCTCTTTTATCTTCTAAATAATCAGAAATTTTATAGTAGGTACCCTTTTTTACAAAGTTTGGTTTTAATACAGTTAATTGGTAACGTTTAATTGGTGTTAGTACCAGACTACTACACCAACGAGGCAGTATCCCTGGAACAAACTGATTATAACAGTTTTGCAGTAGAAACCGTTTTATTCTTTTCTACCCTAGGGGCGCATAAAGTTATAGCTCGCGTAGGGTCTACATTATAAATCCTTCAGAGTCTGATATATTGATATAAAGTGGGTAGTGTTAGCACGGACATAAAATAAATTATGTAAAAACTCGCTCGTGTCTTCATGTCCTTAGTAAATAAAGCCATACAGTACCCAGCGATAAATATTGCACATCAACCTTTACATTTTTTTGTATTTTATACAAAGAATAAAAATAATTATCAAAAGAAGCAAATCATAATTGTTTTAACAGCTCCTAATAGATACCGGACTGTTTGTATTTCGTGCGACAGAGACAACGCTCTACGAAGCCGAAATTTGCCGATTGTCTCTTTCCGAAAGTCGATGTGCAATATTTATCGCCGGGTAGGTACTGTAGGTACACATTATTTGAAATGGGTTTGCTCTTGACTCTAGTCTAGGTCAGAGATGACAGAGACAAAGTCTACGATGGAGTGAGCTCACCCAGAAGAAGCCTGTTCACTCTTACTTTGAAGAGATTCAGATTTATAAACTCATGCCATCTTCCCATGGGGATAGGCAGAAACTAACGCCACCTGCTTGCAATCCTTACATACTCCTTTTGTTTCGTTTACCTTCATACATGATAAATAAAGTCATCCGCTTTTTTAATTATTTGGTGGTATTCTTCTTCACTGTATCGCTAGCACTGGATTTTTCTTAGATCTCGTTGGCCCAAAACTTCGCAACTTATACGGCGTCGTTGATAATAATAATAAACATTTATTTCTCTTCCACAAAGGCGCCTTAAAAATATGAACACACTACAACTGATAAATCCTTTGTGGGCGACTGGTATCTGCACTAGCAAAAACCTGTCACACAGATTACCAGATTTTCGGTTCCCTACAAAATGGTTGAGCTGGATGGTGCTGATCCACGCGTCATGTTCGTGAACGGGCGCCGTCTGGTCATCTCTTAACTGCCAAGGCATATTTTTAATCTTATATTTTAAATTGTTTCTTCATTTGTCTTTTTTTTACATTGTTCTCACATATAGAAGCAACAAGAATAATGTACCCAGGATTTTGTAATATCTGGATTTAAAAGAGTGTCCATGGAGTTTCTTGCCCGTTCTTCTCCATAGAGATCTACGTTTTGGAATGGGCAAATAGCTTCAACTTTCTGACTAACTGACAGACGATTTAATTTTGACAATTCAAAAGCGCCTGTACAAGGTTTAATTGGTCGATCCTCCCCTTTCTATTCGAAGACAATTCCTCGCTAATAGATTTTTCTTTAAACTCGTACAAAATTCTGGTCATCCCCTTTTGCGTAAGCTAGACCAATTATCTATCATTTTTGACTCTTGTCGTCGTTCTAATATAGAGCTTCCATGCCTTCTTCGTGCATACCTTCAGTTCACTCGTCTTCCTAGCCCGCTTTTTCAAAACCCTGTTTTTCCTCTTTACGCTTTGCCATATGATGCTCTGGTGTACCGTCCTGATGTCCACTTGGACTTTGGAATCAACAAAAGCACGCTGGAAGCAAACAGGTTTTTTGTCAGAAAAGTTTCCTCTGATTATAACAACTGGGTAACTTTATTCACTGATGCTTCCAAAGTCTCTGATGATAGTCCAGTTGGGGTTGCTGTTTGGGTCCCCTCTTCAAAAATTATTTTAAATTATAAATGCCCTTCGGTTACTTCAGTTTTTACGGGTGAATCTATTGCCATTTTTGAAGCCATTTCATTTGTTAAATCTCATAACTTAAATAATTCTATAATATTCTCAGATTCGAAGAGTTGCCTTCAATCCATTTTGTCTAACCCTTTTCGATCAAAATCCAGATTTCCTATCATTTTAAAGATTAGGGAATTACTTTTCCAATGCCACAAATTAGGTATTAATATTGTTTTAGCCTGGATTCCTGGTCACATAGGTATTCATGGGAACGAGTTGGCTGATTCGTGTGCTAAAAATGCAGTCCAGACTGGCTCGCTTGACCATTCTGAAATTTATTCCCATGACATCTGTGCCACTTTGCCATCTACTTTGTTTAACTCGTGGACTCAACATTGGAAAATTTCTAACACCCTAAAGGGTAAGTTCTATGGTGACATTCAACCCGAGATTCCCCACAAACCCTGGTTTTTCAAGTATCAGTTGGCAAATAAATTGACAACTTCTACAATCTGTCGTTTACGTCTCAATCATTGTTGTTCCCCTGCTTTCTTGGCTAAACTTAGGATAAGGGATAGCTCCCTCTGTGAATGCGGTTTGGATGAAGGAAGCGTGGACCATTTATTTTTCTGCTGTCCTAAATTACGGTTCTCTTTACATGATATCATTCCACCTTATCTCCCTCGTCCAACCTCCACTAAATGCCTTCTCTCCCTTGTATTTACTCGCTTTGTATTTACTCTAAGTAAGTTCATTGAAATAAATAAAATAAAGCTGTAAATTATTACATATTTATTTAAATATATATTTTTTTATTATCTTTTTCATTTTGTGTCAGCTTAAAAAAAAAAAATATCCATTAGTAGTCTGTGGCTACTCCTGCGTTGAAAATCAAATCAGTAATTCAGTATTCTATTTTCACATTTTTCATTTTCACCGTCTAAATTTCTTTTCACTGAACAATCTCCCTCGTTTGATGGTCTATCATTCTAAGTACGTGAAATTGGCAAAATTGTGGTGTTTATTCCACAAAAGCCATTAATCAAGAGTTGAAGTTGAAGGTTTAATTGAGACAAATGCTTAGAGTTTGAGTTCCTTTATAAATAAATGAAACAATCACTAGAATCCAAACAGACACCTTTATTACTAACTACGAATGTGTTTGAAACCTGACATCAGTAATCATATAAATGATGTACGCCTACCAATTAGTACGATTGCCCGTAGTTGCATACTTCTCGTTTCGCTCCGCATGGGCCCGCAACAGTCCGCAACTCGTTACGAACAGAGATATAAATATCGTTAGATACGACCTACAAGGTCAGAAGATGATCACATTTTGGATGGATCTGGATCTACTGGCGCTTGAATGACGTTGACAGGGGGGCGCTGTTGGTAAAGATTTGTGCAATTGTTTTGTGAAACGTATTGAAAAAACAAGATGGCGTCGTTAGTTCCGATTTTGGTCACGCGCCCAACGATCCTTGTACAGTCCTTTCAGTTGTTTCACCTGTGATTTTTGACAGACTTGACATTTGCAGCAATCCAACACCAACCTTATCACATGGAGTATACTTCTTCTTCTTCTCTTCGTTTAATGGCTTTTGCGGAAAGACCACCACAATTTAGCCAATGTCAAGTGTAAAAATGTAAAAATAGTATACTCGGCAACGTTGTACGGTTCAATCAATAAAAATCTTCCAAAATCATTCGTAATCTTTGGCAGCCATCGTAATGGCTGCCAAAAAACAGCGTTGAATCAAATTGACAAATTGATTCCACATGGAGTATAAAAACCACTGTGATTTTGACATTGATGCAAAATCAGAGGTTAAATAACTGTGAATGGCTACAAGTTGTCACCTGTCACACAATGACTTAGTGCATTCTTTGACTGCACCGTCAGCATATTTGTGACAAAACGGGTAATTCGGGATGTGTATTATCGCACAACTTAAGCTCTATTTATACGATGCTAGTGTCTTGCCTTGGCATTCGATAAAATAAAGCATTAAGCAACAAATGTTTCGCATCGTTTAACACTGTATATAGCAGTGTTCAGATGCTGATAATCTCAGATAATTTACATTCCATCGCCACAGTTATCTACTTTAATGAAATGTATTCAAAGTTGATTTTTGAGTGAACATTCGTAACAAAGAGGTCTTAATAAGTTTATGGTTGCAATGGAATTTGAACTTTGATATGTATGACATTCAGTTTGTTGTTCCATAACTTGAAAATTATCTCAAATTCGTGGCCCTAAATTTAGAATATTATACAACTTTGATTGTTGCTTCAAGTTAAGATATGCCACAGTCTATTAAATCGCACCATGAAAATCAAACTTTAGTGTTGACACTTTTCGTGTAACGTAAGTGCGATAAGAGCAAATCTAACGATATTCATCGCTGGTTACAAAATCAATAATACTATATCCAAATCTTCGCCGGAGCTGAAAAAAGAAATTGCAATTGTCAGTTCTGTTTGAAAATTTAACAATGTTTTTTCTACGAAAGCGTAAGCAGGTATGCTTGTTTTATTTCGACTACATTTTGCAAGTTATGTTATAAGTACCATCATCGTCTTTTACATGGAGTGATTGCGTATCTGACCTCCACAACCCAATTAATAACACAATATCATGTAGTAATGCCAGTTGTCAGACTTTCGGGTTGTTGACTACCCCTGACGACTGCCAAAAATATACGAATGACAGCCGGAACCAGTAAACGTATGGTCAGTTCCAAGTTTCCCATGAAAATGTAAACCAATGAACCAGAAAACGCCCCTGTGGGTGCCAATTGATAGTGTCACTTACAAATTGGCATTGCTCTGATTTGATTGTTTTATTTCGGGATAAATCATTAAATTTAACCCGAAATTCTACTCTTATATCACCATATAGATATTTTTCATTTGACGATTGAGGTTAATTTTATAACCTCAACTGTAGTCGATGATCTATCAATCACAGTTCAAAAAAACTTTCATAATAATCTGTAAAACTTGATGCCGAATGATGAATACTAATTCCCTTTAGAGATTGACTTAACATGAACAGAGTTTGTTTACACTTTCATCAAACAGTTTTGAAACAGACTATAGGTATACACTTACCTAATAAGACCGTTTCCTCGACAGCCGCCGATGCCATGACTCTTTTTTGCTACTCCTGCTTTTGGAGCCAGTCATCGAGCTTTGTTGACCTTGAACACACTGTAGAAAGAAATTAATTTGTTTACTGGCATAGAACAAAAAATACATTAAAACTATGAAATACCTAATAACTGGGTTGTGGAAATGTGGAGGTCAGATAGGCAGTCGCTTCATGTAAAATACTGGTATTCAGCTACATCCGGTTAGACTGGAAGCCGACCCCAACATAGTTGGGAAAAGGCTAGGAAGATGAGAAGAAAGGGCCTCAACTAAGCATGATGTCAGATGGTAATACTTGGTACTATATACCACTTGAAAAATTATGGCCAATTGTATTAACGATATTATCACACACTCGTTTAAAGGCTCCTACAAAAAGGCGCGACACGAGATACAATCGCGCGCGACACTAAGGCATCACTCATTGCGCGACTTGCGGTGTCTTTGTATCGCGCGCGATTCTATCGCGTGCCGCGCCTATTTGAAGAAGCCTTAAGAAGATAATCACGTCCATACACACTCAAGAGCGAAAAGATAGCAGAAAAAATACTAAATGACGTATAAATTACATTAAAATTGAAAAGACACAAGTGTCGCGGCAGACCCCGTAGAAGAAGGCGGTACGAGCTGGACAAAACAAACAACTACAGCATAGTTATTCACAACCATCCGACAGGCTATCGTATCGAAAATTACATATTTCGATAACCTGACCCGCCTTGCCCCCGGCAACAAACAGCTCTCGGAAGAATAGCGTTGGTCTCTTTGATTTAAACCGACAAAATTTTCGGTTTTTTGACTTGTGAACAGCGTTTAGAGGACTCGCTAAGATAACATTGATCGATGTTCGATAAGGTACGGAACCGTATGAAAGAAGAGAGAAAGAAAATACGTTTATTTGCGGTACACATGACGCAATAAAGAACATAAACACAAAAAAAAATAAGTAAGGGATGGGGAAAACATGCGTCACACCCACGCAAAACGGCTATCGCTCAGCATTATGCTGCGACCCTATGCAAGACAGAGCCCCAGAGCTGGTTTTCAGCGACAGCCGGCGCCGACGTGATGACGTCATCCGGTGCAGCAAACAATTATTAGGACGCTGTACAGGTACAGCATACACAAAGAAAAATAATATTATAATTGAAACTAAACGTGATAAATAAAATACTAAACAGGAATATAAAAAGGAAATAGATATACATGCTAAGAGAATATCATCCTCAATAAACGTTTTCCGTTTTATATTCCGTTCCGTATCGAGTTGTTGTGAATAGCTATGCTAGCCCCTTTAGCCCTGGATCGAAAGAGCTGGAAGTCATGGAGAGATGTCTTTTCCCAGCAGTGGAATGCTGCAGTGTTGTTACACTGCAGCATGTAACTGTAAGTGTCCCAGTGGCCGGCTTTAACGCTAAAAGTTATCCTTTACAGACAATCTTTAGTGGCACCGGACAAAATGTTATACAGCATCGTCGTCTAAATTCCCCTTACTAAAGTACAGCTTAGTTTCGTGTGTCTTTACAACAAGCAGATAGCTGATTTCCGACTAATGCTACCCTAGAATCCGATGGCATCAGTTTCAAATCCCGCTTAATCATTTTATTCTTTTTGGTTTTTTTCTTAGTCTTTACGCGTAAAATATGTATCGGTATTTGGTCCTTCCATCCTCAACACACAATAGCTCAATATTTAAGAGGCGTTGTTCCTTGACTGTATAACATCAGGTTCAAATCCCGCATCATAACTTATATACTTTTTGTTCATTCTAGCTATTTATTATAGAGCCACGCGCGATATGTATCGCAATTTTGATCGTAGCACCCAATATACTCGTTAGCTCAGTGGTTAAGAGCCGCAGGCGGCTCAGTTCCCTCCCGACGCTGGGTTCAAATCCCACTAATTCCTTTTTTTTTCCATTATTTTTCTTTTAGAGTTCTTGTATGTGTATCGCAATTTGGTCCTAGCAACCACTAGACTCGTTAGCTCAGTAGTGAAGAGCGCCGGTTGGCTCCCGCTCACCGTATTCTGTGTTAATTTCTTGGGAGTGGGAGTACAACGGAGGACGGAGGTGCAAATCCTTCACGAGTCAATTCTTTTTTAATACTATATTATGTACCTTTTTTGTGGTTTTTCTACGATGAATTATTAGAATGTTTATAAGGGAGGAAGCTAAGTATTTAAATAGTTTATATTTTGGGCAGAGGATCCGACTTTTAAATATATATTTTTCCCTAACTTCTGGTGAATGAAAACGTCGTTAAGAATCTTGAATTTATACTGTCCTAAATCGGCATTATGTTTTGATAATATCGCTGGAGTCAACGCGCAGTTAGAATTGGATAAATAATGTTTAATTTAGACATCTATTATTTAAAATATTGATCGATTTCGGTTCAAATATCTGACAAGATTGAACATGTTAAGCTGTTGTAAAACATACGTTGCAGTATCTTTATTGTTTTGTTTGGACGATTCTCATAATATCCCTCTACGGACTGTTATTTCGCCTTTTAAAAATTAAATGCTTTCTTTTACAGTCTATTATGAAGTTTCATTCGAGGGATTGTTGTTTGCTATGATAAATTGAAGCTGCATATTTAGCTTTGTTTTGGTCTCATTGTAAAAGTTATTCGGTTTTTTGAGAACATTTACCCTCTTAAAAAAAATGCAAAAATACCAATGAAATCAACGTATGAAACAGCAGACCGTTTTTATTTTGAGTTGGTCTTATAGTAAAATTCGTCAAAGTTTATTAAAAGTTCGTTTACCCTATAAAAGAATCCAATCATGGATTTAAAGTCTACCGGTATTTTTCGCTTTACCTCCTGATATGGGCCGCTATTTCGGGAGTACGTCTACAAGACTCGTTAGCTCAGTAGGTTAGAGCGCCGCTAGTCTGGTCGCTCGCCGCTTTCTATCGTGTAGAGAGGTCTTAAGACTGCTCGGCTCGGGAGCGACAGACTACGGAGGTCGGGGGTGCAAGTCCTTCACGAGTCAAATCTTTTGGAATGGCTTTAATTGTACTTTTTTTGTTTTGGCGGTCATTTTATAGGTTGTTGCTGTAAGTATTATTTAGTAAATAAATAATAGCTGACCCGGCGAACTTCATACCGTCTCAATCAGTTTTTTTCTTCGTAAATTTTTCTCATGTTATATTAGTTATTCTGCTATTCGAGGCGGAGATAAATCCAACAATTCAAACATTATAAAAATTTATACAGCCGTCCTTGAGTTATAAATGGTGTAACTAACCCGACTTTGTTTTATTTATATAGATATATATTGCACTTTATTGTACACCACAAAAATACATAACATAAAAAATACATCAAACACTACAAAATATACAATGGGCTATATTTGTAAGGACTTCAGTGTTATTAAGTTTATTCATCAGAAATTTTTTAGCAAACTTTCGGGCTTCTGAAGACCCATAACTACTGTCAAAGATCTATGAATGAGAGCCGGGACCAACGGTTTAACGTGCTTTCCGAGGCACGGAGGGGTCTCGGTGTGTAAAGATGAACAACCATCCACATACCAACCGCGCCAAGCGTAGCTTAACGTGATCGATCGACCTGTGCGGCTGTTATTATTGAGTGAGTTAAGTTGGCGGAGCTTATCTATCACGGTTCATTCATTGTGGATTTTGAGACGGTGAAATCATTACCCTCTTTTTTTTAATCAACACAGTTGGGTATAAATGGAGATATTGGCAACATAACAATGTATTTCTAACGCTGTTAATAAATGCAAGCGATCTATAATGCTGCATATGGTGATCCAATGGTAGGTACAATGCGTGCCACGAAAGATGAGACTTGACACACCACGTGGTTTGACTTGCGCAGAACACGATTTTAGGTATCTTTAGCGGTATGAGGTCTGAGTGCGAGACGGGACCGGACGTCATAGGGGCGGCGAAAAGAGCGGGGAGGCGGGGTCAAGTCTCATCTTTCGTGGCACGCATTGTAACGGCTGCGATTTACGAGATGTAGGTTGTAGGTTCAAACCCAGACGCGTGCTTCAATTTGTGTAAAATATTTTATCATCACTGCTCTCAAAACGGTGAAGGAAAACGTCGTGCGGAAACCGGCATCAGGTCCTAGAATCAATAATTCGAAGACATGTGACACCAGCCAACCCACACTGGGGCCTCAGCGGGATTGTCCAAAAGGGTTACCGCTGACCCGGAACATAAAGGGCTAAGGAAGGAACACGGGTGGGTTTTAATCAGTAAGAGTCTGACACTCCCTTCCGCTCCACCCAGAGCGGGAGGGGTCATTTGATGATTTCCCATCCTCAAAAAAAAAACCCACACTGGGACCCGCTCCATCTCACCCAGTGGAGGCCTGTGTCCCAGCAGTGGGAACATTATAATCTGATTAAGTTATGTTATTGTATAAAATCAAAATTCCAAATACCAACAAGAAATAATTATTCTCTTCGCCTCTGCATTGAAACCTTACAAAAATCTATTGTTATCCGTTATAATAAAAGGTAAATTTACGTGTGGATACCACTAGAGGGGCCCCCGGTCGGCACGTATCACTTAGTTAGTCTCCAGACGACAATATTAGCGGCAAGAACGTAGTCACACATCTACTACGTGAGGATGAGTGTATATAATGATACGGGTAGATTCAAAAATGTTTTAGAGCTTTCTGTAATTTAGAGTCATCTTTGTTCACGCGAGGGGGTGAAATGAAAGTTTAGTGTGAGCTTTCAGACATTTAGAGGTTTAAAAATGTGACGTGCAGTTTCATTTGCTTCTATTGTCGTGGGTTCGAAACCCGAGCAGCTGCTTTACTTTGAGTAATTTATTTACGGTGAAGGAAAACATCATCGTGAGGAAACCTGTCCTAGAACCAAAAATTCGAAGACATGTGACATCCTGTAGGGTTGTTACCCCCGCACAGTACCCGCGTGGTGAATTATGGCCCACTCCCTCTCACAGAGAGGAGGCCTGTGTCCCAGCAGTGGACACATTAACGGCCCCTTATGCAATGCTTCTATCCTACCTCCAATCAATTTCTTAACCGTGGTTTTTGTCATTCTTACAGCATCTTAAAAATTGTTCCTACAGGCGCATGAGAGCCGAAGTTTACAAGAATAATTAAAGAAAGAAAAAGTATTTATTGTGACTCGTACAGGAAGATCACAAACAAAACTAAACACAGTCAAAAATAAAAAAACCAAATTATATTTTTTTTAACCTTTTGACCGCCACACGTCAAAAAATCAAAAGGTGCCCTCGGCGTCAAAGTCTGTCATGTAGTCGAACTGTGGCGTGCTGAACACATTTTGTTTTGTCATCTATACATGACTGTGGCGGTCAATAGGATAGTTTACATTCACACGAACCACATTTGACCGTCAAGATAAACCATGTGGGCGATAGCGACCACATCACGGCCACGTCGCAACCACAACGCATCCACCAGCGACACCACGGCCTCCCACATCACAAACCCAACGTTGCTTCGACCAATTAATTTGATTTTGTAATTACCACAACGCAACTACAGAAAGCTGTTGCGACAATATTAACACGTCACCACTGCTTGCCCACATTTTGACGTTGCGATGGGGTGTAATTATGGTACTGTTAATGTGCCCTCGCTAAATGTAACTACAAACATGACGAAACAAAACAAAAACTTGTGAAACAATCTTGTGAAACAAAACAAAAACTTGGACACTTTAAAAGGCTTGCTAACAGAAATGGAGAAAGTCTGTTAACATTTCCAACCAAACCTTTCAATTGGAATATGTTCAAAAATTCCGTCGGATGAATACTGCTTTGTCTATAAGTTTGCCTCGTGGGGCCTTGTGCATCTAGCTTGTATGCCTCGAGGCAGACCGACTGTGAGTGCCTCACAATTCGATCTAGTTCCAGCAGAAACAATGCTTTGTTTTAAATAGAATTTATGAGGACATTTCTTTAAACTATTTGAGGAATATTTTATTTGATTAAAGTTTGCAACAATAGGGATGTTGCCTGGGTAAAAATAAATCGATTCGATTTAGTCCCTCAGTAAGATTATTAAAAAATATTGAACACGTATTTTTTGTTTTATCAATTAGATAAAAAATTACAAAGATATATCACATCAAAGTTCAGGAGTGGGGGGCTTTGACGTAATAACGTGCTAAAATTTGTAGCACGGCGTGACGTCATACGAAATTTCCAAGCGCTGTATCTTCGTAATTTTTTGTTTGCCAGACAAAAGAAAAAATACGTATACAATATTTTTTAGTAATCTAACTGATGGACTAAATATATTTTCTTAGTCAACTACCCTATTATTACGTCATAACTGTTACCCCCCAGTAATTTGTATGAAGCATACCTAATGAATATGATTATCCATTATAATATCATAAATTCGAAAGTAGCTCTGTCTGTCTGTTTGTATGTTACCTTTTCACGCCTAAACCACTGAACGGATTTCGATAAAATTTGGCAGAGAGAGATAGATTGCATCCCGAGGAAGGACGTAGGTAGTTTTTATCGACATAGCTCGCAGGCGAAGCCGCGGACGGAAACAATTATGTTTTGATATAATCGCATCACACTAACATTATAAAGGCGAAGGTTTGTGTGTTTGTATGTTTGTTATTTCTTCACGCACAAACGGCTGAACGGATTTGGATGAAATGTGGCATACAGATAGTTTATAACTACTATTAATTTATCTATTTTAAAAAGCCTTGCAACACAACACTCACGCTAACATTTTTCTTGACGATGATGGCGACGCCGCCCCCCCTGCCGGGCTTGGCGCCCGCCGGCCGGGGCACCCGCCCCACCAGGTACCTGTCCAGGGCCCGAGGCTTACACGGCTCACTGTCCTCGTCTTCGTCAGATGCTGTAAAAATGAAAGAGAGAAGAATAAGGTTTGTTGTATTGCGCAAAATTGGAGTAAAGAACTCCGTATCTAAAACTATATTGGAGGATCAGCACAGAGACGCCTCACCGGCCGCTGCTAGAGGTGGCGTTGTCAACACTTTCCATACAAATGAAGCGTGTTACTGTGCATCACCGTTCACTTGCTCTACGGCACGAACTATAGAAACTGACGGCGTTTAAGGTGAATGCGCAGTTGCAGACCGCGAAATTCAATTTTTGTTACGTTTTTTGCAATTTTCAGATCAGTGTCAGGTTGTATCTTGATCAAAATATGATACGCGACTATGACAGGTACGTATTTATAGAATTATAATCATTAGAATCATTAATACATCTTACTAAGTTAGATTTGTACCATAAGAACAAATCTCATAAGGAAAAGTGCTTATGGAACAAATCTGACTTAAAGAGATATACGATTGATTCTAATGACTATAATTCTTTAAATACATATCTATTATAGTCGTAAATCATATTTTAGATAGATAGATAAACCATTTATTTGGCGCACACAAAAAGACAGCACAACACACACAAGTACAATATTAGATTTCAGATTAGCCAAGGTACACACATCTTTTATGGGGTACTGTGTTAAATGTTACAATAAAATACCTTGTGAAATATTGGAATTAAATGAAAGAAAATTTAAAACTCATATTAAACGTACACTTTGTAAACAAGCATACTATAAATTAGAAGATTATATCCAAGATAAGAACGCTTGGAAACATGCTGGTCCTCGGGTTGCTAATTTAATTGTGGGTTTATTCTTTTTTTTATTTAAATTGATTTACATTCTGTAACTACTTAACTCACACCCTGACTTGTTACTTGTATTTTTTTATTTTTATTTAAATTAAAATCGTTTACTTTTACCATGTTTGTAAATATGTGAGCACCATGTATCTATCAGATAATTAATTTATGTCATGGTTTCATTTTTAATTCTTTTACCTATTGTGGTATAGTAATTTTATTTTAGGTGCATCGTCTTCACATATTATGATTATATAAAATGTATAAGAGTAACGGTGGAGTTTCTTGCCCGTTCTTCTCCATACGAAAACTACCTTTTGGAATGGGCGACTAGAATCAATTCTATTTGTTGTAATTTTTGACGTTCAAAAGTGCCTTTTATGTGCCTATTTGAAATAAATACTTTGACTTTGACTTTAGGTGATAACCAAATTACCCACATGATTATACTATAAAAACAAGGTGCCGATAAAAAAACAAAATGAAAAACACATATCGAAATAAAAGTGACACTATGACGAATACTTAAAAGCCCCAAGCTTGGGGATTTTGATTAAGATACAACTTGACACTGACCTGCAAATTGCAAAAAACGTAAGAAAATTTGAATTTCGGGGTCTACCACTGCGCATTCACCTTAAGGCCAGGAACGCACGAGCGCATTTTTGATGCACTGCTAAGCGCCGAGATTTGATTGATTTGATGCCACCAACATCATCAGAGGATTGAAAAGTGATCTTCTGTGGGCTACAGAGTGTGCCAAAGAACACGTCAGTACAATGCGTGCCACTAAAGATGAGACTTGACCCCGCCTCCCCCGATCTTTCCGCTGCCCCTATGACGTCCGGTCCCGTCCCGCACTCAGACCTCATACCGCTAAAGATACCTAAAATCGTGTTCTACGCAAGCTAAACCACGTGGTGTGTCAAGTCTCATTTTTCGTGGCACGCATTGTATAATGATACATACACTCAAAAAACATTACCCTGCTTCTGGGGCGATCGGGTAAAAGACACTCACTTTCTCTGTTACTGTCGTTGTTAGTTTTCTTCAGTATGCCAGGCAGTTTGTATCTGACTCTCTGGTTACTTCGACTCCTGCTACTCCTGCTTCGATAGTCGGAGTCGTCAGGCTCCGATTTACTGTGAATCTTACATTTCTTCTTCTTCACATTCCCGTTCGTATATTTGAGGATGCTGGAAGCAAAACTTTGGTATACAGTGAAGATCATCATCATTGTCATCGTTTCAGCTGAAGTACGCCCCACTGCTGGTCATAGGGCTCCCTCTAGCGTTGCCAAATCAAGCGGTACTGCAAATTCTATTCATATTCTCGGCCTTTACGATTTTAACATACTTTTAAGACCTCTGTAACTAACAGAGGCTTATGACGACTAATAGAGAAGAAGTATGGCAGAAAAAGACTGCCAGGACCACAGATATAGATAGACCTAGATAACACAAGTATCACGATCTGTATGGAAACCAAGCGTGCCATTTTTTGACTACCAACTGTGACGTCACAAGCAATATTTAGTGATGGGAAAATCAAATCGATTCAAAGACGCCGCCGCGTGCGGCACCTGTCTGGCCCCACCCCAGGGGCCTAGCGCCAGCGCTCTCACTCACCCAGCCGCTGCCGCAGCTGCCGGTCGATTCTGTAAAAATCTCACCGTGAGAACTCAGGTGATGCGAGTTTGTTATTGGTAAGAATTGACACTATTGGCAGCTCACTCCACGCTCACTTCACTTAAGTTTTCACAGACAGAGATGACTGAGCCCGAAGGTGGCGGCTTACGATTTTTGTACGTAAGCTAGTGCGATTTTTGGCACGCAAAGTACTGTGGTCAGGACCCCTTCGTTACGTAACACGGTGCCAAAGTAAAAGAAAATTCGTTCTAACTGGGTGTCTCTCGGCACTTTTTATTTTATTTTATACTATAGCAAACAGTAATTTGCAACTTTAGAGCAAAGACCTCTTCTTATGTATAGAAAGAACGAGAAATCAAAACTTGTGTTTAATGTACAGTCAGCAAAACAGATAAGTATGCAGGATCGTCGGTCATAATTGAAGTTTAGTAAGAAACCGATAGATGTTGTCGACTGCAATTTTATTTGATAAATGAGCTGTTTGTTTTCTATTAAGAAAATTAAATTTTATTCGAGAACATCCATCGGTTTCTTACTAAACTTCAACTGTATCCGAAGATCCTGCATACTTATCTCTTTTGTTGACTGTACCTTAAAAATTATCTGACTGATTGACAACGCTAAACTGTAAGACACATTTATGCCCGCCTTCCACTAAAAAAGGGTAATGAGCGGAAACTGAGCTGATGATCGGAGCGGACCGGGGTAAAAATAGTTGTACACTTCCACTAAGAAATAGTTTCAGACTTTGCCTTCCACTGCCCCACTTTTGTAACTCTTTGTACTCTTTTGATCCGCTCAGTCCGCTCATTCACAGTGGAAGCACTTCTATGAAAAAAGCCGTTGCGAGTTAAACGGAGTCCGTACGGAGCCCGCTCCGCTCGCTGTGGAAGGCGGGCATAAAGGAATCATGAAATTGAGATAAAACGACCAAAACAAAAAAAATCCTGACATTATTTTGGGTCGGCACATCGAATCTATGGTAATAATAATAGGTATGACATGATGACTACTAATAGAGAAGAACAACCTACAAGAGTTAACATGAGACATCGGATGTCGTAAGCGCACGTCGATGGCAAGAGCGGTAACAACGCGGGCGCCGCTCGGGTCAAATTCTCAAGTTAAGGGGAAGCGCTAAGGTAGCCCGCGAAATTCAAATTTTCTTACATTTTTTGCAATTTGTTGGTCAGTATTAAGTTGTAAGTCGATCAAAATATGATTCGTGGCCGTAACAAATATGTATTTACAGAATCATAATCGATTAAAATCAGTAATACAACTTGTTAGGTTAGTATAATCCCAAAAAGTCAAGATTTCATGAAATAGTCATTCTTTGGGATTACTTGGTCTTAGAGAGTTGTGTTGATGACTTTAATGATTATAATTCTATAAACACATTTTTGTTACGGCCGCGAATTATATATATTAATAAATCAACGTACAACTTAATACTGACCAGCAAATTGCAAAAAACGTAAAAAGAATTGAATTTCGCGGGCTACCCTGGCGCTTTCGCCTAAATTCTTGCAGGTTTCATGGAAGAAAAACAATACGTTGTGCCGACCCCAAAAAAATGGGATGAAGAGAATGAATGAGGCACGGGTAACACATAAGGACAAACAGTGATGTAAGTTCAAGAAAGGATAATATATAATACTCACGAAAACTTCTTTTTTTTCTTATTGTCAATAGAACTGCATGAATTAGTATCCTCAGTTTCCGAATCGGTGTACACGTATGGCGGCTTTCCCATTTTAGTTAAACGGATCAATTTAAATAATTACTGTTGACATAGGTGTAAAATATCTGTGTTGTTGTGTTGGTTTATCAATGGGATGGATTCTTATTTTATAGTTTTATAATTTTTTTGTATTTTTCCCATCATTTTTCATGTTACGTCTGACATTGAAGTGAAGGTGTTTTTTTCTTAATTTTGCTTTGAAGGTTTCATGTTTTTGAAAACGAATTAAATGACAAAGAGGGTTTAAAAAAAATTTATTAAAAATGAGGATGACATGGGGATAAAAACTGCCACTTACTCACTTTAGATGTCGCTGCGTTCCAACGTACAGACGCCAGTACATCAAGCTACTACAATCTGTCAATTTTTTTTATAGATTTTTAATTTTATCTCTAAAGCATAAGGTTCAAAAGTTGATTGATAAAATTTGACAGTTTCTTGTAGCTTGATGTGCTGGCGTCTGTACTAAGAATTTGACAGCTAGCTGTCACTATCCATATTTTTAGGATTCCGTACCTCATAAGGAAAAACGGAACCTTATAACATCACTTCGTCGGAAAAACGGAACCTTATAAAATCACTTCGTTGTCCGTCTGTCTGTTCGTCTGTCAAGACCCTTATTCTCAGGAACGCGTGGAGTTCAGGGCTGCAATTCCTTAAAGCAGTGAAAAAATCAAAGTTGTAAGTCAATGCAATCTGAAGATACAGTCGTTTATATTCCATTTAAGGCCGCTATCCCACTGGCGTTTTACGAGCGTTGACGTCAACGTCGCGTCTGCGCAGCGTCGACGCCGCGCAGACGCGACGTTGACGTCAACGCTCGTAAAACGCCAGTGGGATAGCGGCCATGCCGCATAATATATTTTGACACACAAAGGAATCAAAACCTATAGGGTAGTTCCCGATGACCTAGAATCATGAAATTTGGCAAGAAGCAATGTATATTTAATTAATATACCCCATTGCGCAGCTGTTAGTGGTGTTAAAAGTCGAAAATTGTAGGAGAGAGCTCTCCGAAAAAAAAGACGGCTGATGTCATTGATGCTGGCGTGCTGTGCTATCTGGCCTGCGCTTCTACTGCAGGATAGGCCATGGTGTCCGAGGCAGTCGACACCTTCACCGTATTGGCAGCGAATCAAAGCCACGCAAGGAGCGCCCAGAGGTTGTAAGGTGGGTAGGCCTCTGGTGCGGGACGCAACCTGTGTCGACACCCTTGCGCCATGTTCCATGAACGGCTGGCTGTACTGGCGCCGCGGCTCGCTGACATGTCGACACTTCACGTGACCAGAGGGCTTTTTTTATTGCCATCGACACGCTAAGAAGAAGAACTTATATTTTAGATAAAATAGTACTGACCTAAAACGTGAATGTATTTCAAATTATAAAACAAACGATTTCATAAAAATTTAAATAGAGGCAGCTGGAATAATTACAAAGATTTCTTACTAAAATAGAAGAGTGACCAATCATCAATCAGTCACCATCACAGGGAAAGCAGGGAAAGCTTCAAACCGTCAAACCAACCATTATCATTAAGGCGAAGCCATTCCCAAACGAATTAATAATTCAATTCCTTAATAACGGTCTCTCCCGCCAAAATGAATCGCCGCGAATTAAAACGACGGCGGCGTATCCAGTTTGAATATAGAACAGAACCTTTTTCAAAATTAGAACTTGGACAAAACTTTTGAATTTTAAATTCGGAATCTTGGTTAACGAAATTCAGTTATGCATTTCATAATTGATATTTGGAGTTATTGTTTCAAATGAAATTGAGTGAGAAGGAAGTTTGCTATTGAAATATTAATTTGTTATCAAGAGAAATGATTTGGATATTGTTTTAAAGTTTAAATTGTTATCATTCTTGTATACAATGGAGGTAATATTGACTTTGATTGAGCTCACCTCACTCCTTCTAATCCTTTTGTTTTCAATCTTTACTGTCCCGCACCACTACTGGAAGAGTGATCTCGACAGCAGGCGAGACTATATCAAGAGTAAAATGATATTCTAACATATCGGCAAAGTGCACGGAACTTCACTGCCAAGATGAACTACATTAACCGCATAAGAGCAATCCCTCGTGGGTTACGAAGGTGAGCCGGGCTGTGTTTCTCACATCCAGCAGATTCCTGCGGCCTTCACCAGGTCATCGGTCCACCTTGTTAGAGACCGTCCATAACTACGTCTTCTGGTACGCGAACAGATGGCCGATGGGGCCGACAGGTTCTGGAGTGACTATAATGTCAGGCGATGTCTTGGCCAGAAGCTAGTTGTAGATATGTTTTTGTCAAGGTTTTGTTTGGTTTGATATGTCATCGAACTAAATCGTACATAAAGCACTGTATCTACATGTACATAATAAGATAATTTATCATCATCATGATCGTTTGTTATGTTCTTCAGAAAGTTCGGGTGCGTAGTACAGACGCCAGCACATCAAGCTACCCGAAACTGTCAGATTTTCCCAATCAACCTTGAACCTTATGCTGTAGCGATAAAGTTGAAAATCTATTAAAGAAATATATAAAAAGACAGATTGTAGTAACTTTATGTGCTGGCGTCTGTACAAGTACCCGCAACCGGCGTGTGTGTATGACCAGAGGGGCAATTCTTGTAATTTTAAGATCAATCATAGTCTGATCTCAGTCTCAATCTGTCAAAAATACCTCTAATTTCACTACAATTTTGACAAGTTTTTGACATTGATTGTCGCTGAGATGAGTTTACGTCTGGATTTTGAAAGTTTTTAATTACGGGAAGTGGCCTTCTAATGAATGAACGTAAATGAAGCGAAAGGTGTACAGTGCGTGCCACGTAAGAAGAGACTTGACCCCGCCTCCCCCGCTCTTTCCGCCGCCCCTATGACGTCCGGTCCCGTCCCGCACTCAGACCTCATACCGCTAAAGATACCTAAAATTGTGTTCTGCGCATGTCAGACCACGTGGTGTGTCAAGTCTCTTCTTACGTGGCACGCACTGTAAGTAAGGATCGTAGCAGTGTACCTACACCCAAGGGAAGAAGGCATGAGTTTATGTATGTAATAAGTTTATTAGCATATCCATATTTCTCCACCAAACGGCTTGCACTGCATCGGATCGGATAGGATATGAACGGATGCGGCGACAGCCGATCGCGTCCGGCAGGATGTCGACACATACGATCGGCTCCGTACGTCGCTTGCGAACGTATCCGTTTCTGCGCCTAGTCAAATAGTTTCATTCCAACCGTGCTGACGTGTTCTAATTTTTGAAAATGGTTTAAGTTGACGTATTATTTTTGGCATTGCATTAGAAGAAGAAAATAATCATGAAACACAGAAGAGGAAAAGAAAAATTTGGACGACAGGCGAAAGGATTCGATCGGATACGACGACAGGCGAACGCAGCCGTACGTGCATCGCAGCATTCGCAGCATACTTTCGGCTACGATCCGTGTCGCGGAAGACGCCCGCGGTCAAGCTGCTGTGCGCGGCTTTTGGAAATATAGACTTTAAATACTCTGTACACGATTTAATATCGCTTAAAGATTGTAAAATCCGTTCCGATCCGATGCGGTGCGAGCCGTTTGGTGGAAATCATCCTTTAGATCCAAGTTGAATCGAAGTGATGTGCACCAGTTACTTAGTTAGATACTAATTTCAATGCAATGCCTGATCCCCTAGGAATCAATTGGACGAGCTACAATAGACACCGAGTTCCGTTTACCCGGATATTGTAGATGCCTAGGTACGGGCTTACTTATCGAGTTACGTAAGCTAAGGCACCTGTCCCACCGCCAGCGAGGAAGCGATTTTCCTGCTCAAGAAACGATACAACAGCCGGTCGATTCTGTAAAAATCTCACCGTGAAAACTTAGGTGAAGTGAGTTTGTTTTTACTAGGAATTGACACTATTGAACGCTCACTCCACGCTTACTTCAGCCAAGTTTTCACGGTGAGATGGTTACAGAATCGCACTGCAGATTCTAGATCCCATGTAAGTAAAACAAATAGGTAAATATTATACAGGTTCAAATTAAATTAGCTAGCGAAACTCCGCCGTTGGGATGGGTATCGACTAAACATGATAAAACACAAAAAATTAATCAATTTGATGTTTTTTTCTTGTGGGGTCAGTGAACGCAGTAAAGTCAAACAAAAAAATTATGAATTTAATGTTTTTTTTTTTTGGAGTCAGCGACCGCAGTCATTATAGTCACTTAAAATATCAGTTCAAAAATCTGTTTTTTTTTAAACTTCACAAACGAAGGTTTCGATATCAGAGGGACAATTCTCGTAATTTTAAG
The DNA here is from genome assembly GCA_963855955.1 of Luperina nickerlii. NCBI lineage: Eukaryota > Metazoa > Arthropoda > Insecta > Lepidoptera > Noctuidae > Luperina > Luperina nickerlii. The sequence goes on along the minus strand of OY979684.1, from coordinate 4,256,164 downwards.
AACGTTCACAGTCTGATCTCAGTCTCAATCTGTCAAAAATACCTCTAATTTCTTTTAATTTTTGTCAAGTTTTTGACATTAAATTTGTTTGTCGCCGTGATGAGAAAAGCAATATTTTGTAACATGTGATGAGCAGTTGACATTAGGGTTTGAAAGGGTATGCTCTCGAGGTGGTCCCATTGTCACCACAAAAAAATAAAAAACTTTTTTAGAAAAAAATACAACCGATTTCCAAAAAAAACACTGCAAAGTGAAAAATAGCTTTAATTTCGGAAGTCGGTGTCAATAAACGAAAATGTGGAACCAACACACACTTTAAGTCTGTGGGAACCACGAATATTATGGTGGGAACCAACGACACCGACTTCCGAAATTAATGTTTCACATTGTAGTGTTTTTTTTTTTGCAAGTCGGTTTGTTTTTGTAAAAAAGTTTTGTATGCTAGTTTATGACGTCAATATTTTATTGTGCCTGCTTCGTTAGTCTAGCAGTGGTCGCAAGCGCTACTGCTGATCATATTAAACCCGGGATTTTTACCATTAATGATGAGTATGGTACCGAAGGAGCACAAGGAAGGTGTTCAATAGCCGACTTACGGTATTATAATCGACCTCGTGTACCTTTATATCTTAGCCACTCACGTGTCCCGCTCCCCGCGTGACGTAGCATGGAATGTCGGAATAATGTGAGGTATTTTGTTATGAGAACAACAGGTGTACTATGTATTAAAATTCCCAGCTAGCAATTTATAGCGTCGCATTAACATCATCATCATTTCAGCCGAAAGACGTCCACTGCTGGACATAGGCCTCCCCCAAGCACCTCCACTTCTACCGGTTCTGTGCTCCTCGCATCCAACGGGTTCCTGCGGTCATCGCATTAAGGGGCTTACAGGACCTAAACACAAAAAACGCTAGTTTTAGAAACAATAAACTACAGTAAACAAAATTAGAAAAATATATGATATTCTTCAGGATATATGCTAAGTAGATATAGTGTTGAAAACATTATACAACAATTTGATACGATAGGAAAAAATCATAAAGATACCTCTAAAAACTTTCTTTTTACAATAAAAACCATACTAATATACATACAATCATTCTGATTTTTTGTCAGATTATTCTACAAGCAACATACTAAAGTACTAGTGTTTTAATTTTATAGTCCAAACAATAGATTTTTTGTAATTAAATAATTGCTTCATATTTTGCAATAAATTACCACCGTTGTGTCATCGCGCTTCTCTTTCTTTTCTATGCAGTCCGACAGTGACTGCGCTTTAGGTCATGTAAGCCCCTTAACACATAGGAGAAATCCGCCAACAATACTTGGATACACACAGTTGCAGTCGATTACTGATTCCGAACGCAAGCAGTCGCCGACTGATGAACTGACTGTTGACTGCATTTTATAGTAGGTATTCTGAGTCAGAGGGTAGTTTAGATGTTGTAGGAGTTATGGACTGTTGGCTCAGTTAGCTCCATTCATTCTAGGGGATAGATTTTAAGTGATGGATAGGATCTTAATTATAAATAGATAAATAATAACGACTACGTCATCGTTATTATTTGACGTACGTATGTTACGTGAACCAACCGGCCCACAGATATACCTAGAATAGACCCAAGCACACAAGTATCACGATCCGTATGAAAACCAAGTGTGCCATTTTTTGACTACCTACTATGACGTCACAAGCAGTATTTAGTGATGGGAAAATCAAATCGATTCATAGACGCCGCCGAATGCGGCACCCGCCTCGCCCCACCCCCGGGGGCCTAGCGCCAGCGCTCACGCTCACCCAGCCAGCAGCCGGTCGATTCTGTAAAAACCTCACCGTGAAAACTTAGGAGAAGTGAGTTTGTTTTTGCTAGGAATTGACACCATTGGCAGCTCACTCCACGCTCACTTCACCTAAGTTTTCACGGTGAGATTTTTACTGAATAGCACCGCAATACACAGGACCGAGCGCGAAAGTGGCGGCTTACGATTTTTGTACGTAAGCTGGTGCGATTTTTGGCACGCGAAGTAGTTGCTCTTACGTTATCTAGGTGTATCTACATCTGTTAACTGGCCCTTAGTCACGCTTATCTGTGACCTATGTAGTCTATCGTTTTAACTTATTTACCTATATTGATGCACACTTGCTTTTCCAATTTACTTTTGACATTGGCAGAATAGTCGACATCGGCTTTACTTGCCATAAACAAAATAGAATAGAACAGACTTAAAAGTATTCAATTTTTACACAGAAAACCGTGACTTAAGTGCGGTTTTAGGTCACAAAGCTTAAGAGCGCTATCACAAGTTTTTCTTGTTTAGAGCGTTTGACTCGAGTTTTGATTTGTGATTATGGTTTAACTAAAGTCACAATAGTAAAAAAAATACATGCCCGAGAAAGTTTAATTCCTTCTTTTGGGAGCGCATTCAATAAATATTTCAGTTTGTTTACATAAATCAGTAAAAAACTTGTTCCTGCAAAGGCTGTTTCATAAAAATTTAATTTCGGGCATCTCGCGATGCTCTGTTACATCGAAGATATAATAGTTTAATAATTTATAAAAATGTCCACGGTACAATTGTATCTTCTACTTTGGAATGCATACATCAATTTATTATGTTTAATACAGTAATAAACCAAAAATAATTCCGTAAAACAGAGAGTTAATGATATTTTTTCAGCCGAAATGATATTTTTTATCTCTGTTTATTTAATAGAAATTCAAACAAAAAGTGTTTAATAACTAAGGTTACTTTGTCACCTTGCTTGAAAAAAAAAAATACTCTATTTTAAAGTAAAATAATATTTTTAAGGAATTGTTTTATGCAATGCTTTTTTATCAATATAAATCTCGGGATGCACGGTCTTAGCTTTAGTCCGCGCCGAGCGCTTTCAGAGGGAGGACGTAGCGCTCACTCGCTGCTGCCGTCACGTGATCTCGTTCGACAATTCGCCACGAATAAAAAGCGACCAACACTTCTTGATACAAGTGAGTTTTTTTTTTTAATTAGTTATGTTCTGATTGTAATGTATATAATATAATTATTTTCCTATGATGTTCCAACGCGAATATAATTATAGAAAAAAAACATACGTAAATATAGTTGTTGTTTTTAATTTTTCTGACTTTTTTATTTATCTCCAACATTAATTTAATTAATTATTTTCAGACAATAGTTCACAATAATGGGCAAAATAGAACTTTTGGTGCTGTCAAAATAAAAAAAAAGGTTTTGGCCGATAATTTGAAACGCGCAAGAGAAGCTCAGCGGTAAGAATTTTATGAGGAGTGCGTGCTTCCTGAAATCATAGATTCGAGGAAAGCACGGTCTATGCCGCTTCGGAGAATATTATTTTAATTATTTTACAATTATTATACTGGTTTTTTATGGTTCCGTACCTTAAGGGTGCCAACGGGACCCTATTACTAAGGCTCCGATGTCCGACCGTCCGTCTGTCTGCTAGTGTCTCATGAACCGTTACAAGTTCACAGTTGTAATTTTTAATTTTAATAAAACGACTTTTGATTTGTCTTTTTTATTTTCTTTTGACTTTTTTGACGTGACAACGTCTAATAAATCGATGAAGCTGGCTGCACACACGAAAAAAACATGACTCATGTAGCGTTACCTCGCGGCCTTGCTCTGCTGTAGCGTTGTACGCCATGGCGGCTTGAAGTGCAAGCGAGAGCGCGGAACGAGCGATGAGAGACAGATGATGTCGAACGCTGCCGAATCGGCCTCCGCGTTCGGCAATTTCATTACTGTAATGTTTTGTTATGACGTTGTCACGTTAAACTATCGTCCGTAAACCGACTTTACAGACAACCGATTTTTATCCAAACTGTAGAAACAACATCACATTGCATTTATTTCTATAAATAAGTACTAAAATGTCTTCCTACCTGCTAAATAAATTACATAATATATTAAACTTCGTAAAAAAAGTAGGTACAAAAAGTATTTATAAAAGTAGCACAAAAGTATTTGTAAGTAATGTTAGAGGCTGGCAACGCGCAAGTAATGCAGCTTCTGGCAATGCAAGCGTCTTTAGGCCAGCGTTGCCAGTATGTTACTTTTGTAACATTTTACGTTACTTTTGACCCTCTCATGTTACCTCCATGTTACACGCCTCAAAATGTTACTTTTAAGACTTAATAAAAAATATTTCACAGAAAACAAAAAATAAACATGAAACGGAACGCATACAAGAAAGGTTTCGTTCGTCATGTTGGCGCACTTGATTGTCTTGATTTTGTGACCAAATTCTGACGCGACGAACAGCGCGAAAATTTTTCACTTCGTTTGTCGTATCGCATATTCACTCACTCGCGTGAATTTCTAAATGACCCATCCCGCTTACTTAGGCGAGTGAGCGACAGCCTAGTAGTGGCATCCGTGTTGGTTCAGTTCAGTTTGTTATTACGATTCTTTCGAAGCCTACTAAGGGGACAGCTTTTTTTTATGTAATAAAGTGCCATGTTATTATTAGTCGTTTTCCACAAAAAATAAGGTAATGTTACTTTTCTCGTGAAAATGTTACTTTTTGAGCTCTCTCATGTTACATTTGACTATCTGTCACTGGCAACACTGCTTTAGGCTGCGGTAACTACACACCATCAAGCGGGCCGTATGCTAGTTTGTCACTTTAGTGGTATAAAATAAAAATTAAAAGTGAAGTAAATTTGTATGACCCTATTGTAACTCAAACCGTTGTAGGTAACACTCATCGGTACAAATAACATTTCATGAACTATAATAACAGTAATTTAATTTATTTTGAAAACGAAGGCTCTTGTTGGTTTGATCCTGGCGTCCGACGCATAGCGGTTTGTATGTGTGCATAGCGTTCTTCCCTAGACGCACACGTGCGCATCTGCTGCCGCGCGCCGTCGAATTTACCTAAAACTGAGCACTTCGGTTTTGTAATAACGCTCTTAACAATAGTATACGATATGTGTGACTTAAATGGTCTACGTCAGTACCCTCGTTACGCTCGTAATGTACAGACGCCAGCACATCAAGATACCCGAAACTGTCAAATTTTCCCAATCAACTTGGAATCTTATGGTTTAGCGATAAAGTTGAAAATCTATTAAAGAAATTGGACAGATTGCAGTAGCTTGATGTGTTGGCGTCTGTACTATTTGTTATTATGTACCTGTGTCCTCATATTACCCATATTCATCTGCCTAGCCTTTTCCCAACTATATTGGGGTCAGCTTCCAGTCTAACCGAATCTGAATACCAGTATTTTACATGGAGCGACTGCCTATTTGACCTCCACAACCCAGTTACTGGGTAAGACGATACCCCTTTGTATGACTGGTTGTCAGACTTTCGGGCTACTGACGACCCGTAACGACTGGTAAAGATCCACGAATGACAGCTAGGACCAACGGATTAACGTGCTTTCCGAGGCACGGAGGGGTGTCGGTATGTAAAGATGGTCACCCATCCATAGACCAACCGCGGCAAGCGTAGCTTAACCTGATCGATCGACCCGTGCGGCTGTTATTACTTACCCACAAGCCCCTCATATATTACCAATATTAAAGCAAATTAATTATTTTCTGATCGATCCATATAAACAAGTAAAGGGATTGAGAAAATATTCAGAGATGAGATGAGATTACGCCGATCGGTCCTGTAAAAATCTCACCGTGAAAACTAGGGTGAAGTGAGTTTGTTTTTGCTAGGAATTGACACTATTGACAGCTCACTCCACGCTCACTTCACCTAAGTTTTCACGGTGAGATTTTTACAGAATAGCACCGCAGTATAATGAAATCACTTTTAAATTGAGAGCTGCCCTGCAGGGTGTCCTTAATAATGAATTAAGGGTACCTGCGAAGAACTATGTCTGCGAAGTTGCTTATGACTTTGGTCTGAGTCAAGGACACAGTGCATTAGATCCCAGACTTACTAATTACCTACCTACGTGTTATGAACGTGGCAGGACGTGATCTACAAACGAAATATTGAGTTGTAATAAGGAGAGAAAGTTGTTTGTTGTTGTTGTGTTAGTTGAGTTGTTGTTATCAGGTGTGAAAACTGCCTGTCTAATTAGATAAAATAACGTCAGACTTGTATTTAGCCGTTAATTGCGTCTCAATACTCAATAATAACATTTCTGGGGTTACGAATTTTGATGGATAGGTAGGTATCTACCGTTTACTTGCTCTCAACCGATATAGCCTCTATTCAGGGTCAAATTACATAAGAAACCTTCAAAAGGCACCAAGGCAAGGTCGAGGAGTGTGGGATTTTTACCTCACTAAAACCGCCCCGGTGATCACCATCAGCACATAGTGGTGGTCCTGGTTCCTCTTAAAAGACCAATTCCGGAACCCCCCGTGCAACGCCTGTAAGGCACATCCCTGGGGAGACTGTAAAGGGGCCTCCCCTGAGCCTCGCTATGCACTGCACGTGATCACTGTGCCACCGTCTTCCCTGAGGTCACTTGGTGGGCGGACAGAACACCACGGAGTACCTACAGTATATTTGTCTGTCCTTCCCCTTTTTAAATCGATCCAAAGGTTGTCTTTAAAAGATCGCTTTTAGCGATAAGACCGCCTGTGTCACCCTTTGTACAGCTTCTATATTTATGTCTGTAATTTATATGGTGTACATAATAAAGAGTATTCTATTCTATTCTATATATCTATGGGTATATATGTATAAGTATATATCTATCATATTTCGCCAGTTATGTGTAAGTCCCATATATATAATAGGGGGCGAGACTATTACCATAAACCTGGCACGAATCTTCGGAACCGGGCTTGAAAAATCAATCACACCGCCAGACAACCACTCAGCAGCCAATACAGACCTACCTACAAAACGATATCCCACGATATGTAAGTCGAGGAAATTAATTATTTATGGAATTGGAATTAGTTTAGTTCCTCAGCTATCTGCGCGCCTGGTACTACGTGACGGCCTTGCTAATGGCGATCCTGGATGATTTGCTTAGTTGTAGTTGTAATAAACTAATATGGAGCCAGAAGTCACAACTGAGGGGTGTGTGGCTAAGTAATAACAGCCGCACGGGTCGATCGATCAGGTTAAGCTACGCTTGCCAAGGTTGGTCCGTGGATGGGTGACCATCTTTACATATCAAGACCCCTCCGTGCCTCGGAAAGCACGGTCATTCGTGGATCTTTGGCAGTCGTTACGGGTCGTCAGGAGCCCGAAAGTCTGACAACCAGTCTTACCAAGGGGTAACGTATTACCCAGTAACTGTGTTGTGGGGGTCGGATAGGCAGTCGCTTCATGTAAAATATTGGTATATCAGCTGCATGCGGTTAGACTGGAAGCCAACCCCAACATAGTTGGGAAAAGGCAGGCAGATGATGATTGAATTCACAACTGTCATTCTTTGACAGTTGTATAAAATGACTATAACACGACAAATTGACGAAGTACAATGCGTGCCACGAAAGAAGAGACTTGACACACCACGTGGTTTGACATGCGCAGTACAGTGCGTGCCACGTAAGAAGAGACTTGACCCCGCCTCCCCCGCCTTTTTCCGCCGCCCCTATGACGTCCGGTCCCGTCCCGCACTCAGACCTCATACCGCTAAAGATACCTAAAATCGTGTTCTGCGCATGTCAGACCACGTGGTGTGTCAAGTCTCTTCTTACGTGGTACGCACTGTACACGATTTTAGGTATCTTTAGCGGTATGAGGTCTGAGTGCGGGACGAAACCGGACGTCATAGGGGCGGCGGAAAGAGCGGGGGAGGCGGGGTCAAGTCTCTTCTTTCGTGGCACGCATTGTACCTATGTCAAGATAAACAATAATTTCCCCTTTGTACCACGTTTTACTTGCCGTGAAAAACTACTGTTTATTCGCCGTATAGGTACGTTCGTCAGTGTTGTATATGTATGGAATTGGAATTTAACTACGGAAACTTGTTGATAGACACATTTTTTTCTACGGCACGGATTATACAGCGCCGTGCCGTAATGAAACCGTGTCGTGTATAAAGGGCCTTACTGTTCATTAGTTAACTTTTTATATAATATGTAAACAACTAACAAAACGGTAGGAATTTCTTCATGATTAGTCCTGCAAGACAGTCTTTAAAACTAGCTACGATTCCGTAACTCTTCTCAGATTTTGTAAGCCAACATATTATTTCGTATTCGCAAAATTCTCCTAGTTTTTGTATTAAATAACAGTAGATATGTTCACAATATTGTAAGCAGTCTTCAGTTGTCATAACGGGACGGTATTCATATGACGTTTCAGCTTATTGAAATATCTCAGGACACAGGGATATGTCCTACCTCGATTTTAGATGATATCTATGTATTATTATAGTTTTGAAGGATTTGTTTGCGTATTCCTGCCGTCAAGTATCGTTGCTGTGTTCCAGTTTTATGAGATATTTCAGCAAGCTGGTTTGACAATTCAATTCGTCCAAAAACCTAATATAAAAGTTTTTTTTAATAAATATTTGAAAACATGTCACATTATGTTAATATAAAGAATACTGAGATATTAAGTACTATGGATCTAACTTTATCGTACATAGATGGTTCATTCCCCCTCCCCCCTCCTCCTCGATCCCCAGCTAGTTCGTCTTCTGCTTTAATCTCTGTCTTATCCACTTTATGTTTACTTTTTCGACAGGTAAGTACAGTCAAGAGAAAATATTGTATTGTGCACTGAGTTTGCCATACATACTTGAGACCCATACATCGCGTAATCAGCCTAATTATAATGTTCCCACTCCACCACGAGTGCCCAGTGCGAGTTTGTAGATGACGCATGTCTTGGAATTTTTGGTTCTAGCACATGCCGGTTTCCTCATGATATTTTCCTTCACCATTTTGAGAGCGTGATGAAATTATTTATCCAAAGTAAAGCGCCAGCCTGGGTTCGAACCCACAACCTACAACAAGAACTCAAACTCAAAGCATTTATTTCAATTAAACCATTTACAGGCACTTTTGAATTGTCAAGTCAGGACCGCTACCACTGGGTCACCACTGCTCAATACATAACGGATACCTATGATGTGCATAGACTACATGCAAGACATATAATCTCTTACAACGCCCTCTGGTGGAGAAATCGAGGGTAGTATTAACAAATGATTGATATGTAGCCCGTGACGTCACTACACTCGCATGCAACTCACCCATTTATAATTTAGAACGAGTACCGTTGGCAAATACGGTCGGGAAGTTGTCTCTTCTGAATATTATTGTGTAACAATAACTGATTCTATAACCGACTTAACTCTTTTGGTGGCTGAACATTCGCTCGTGATTCGATAATACGTGATTCATTGTCATCATCATGTGCCTAGCGTTTCCCAACTATGTTGAGCTTCCAGTCTAACCGGATGCAGCTAGGTATCAGTATTTTACATGGAGCGACTGCCTATCTGACCTCGATAACACAGGTATGCTCCAGTTACATTGTTGCAATAACGCAACTACACTTCGCATGCTCTCTCTTGCTCACCACTCGACACCTCCCTGTACAACAGAGAGCGCTCGAAGTGTAGTTCGCGTTATCGCGACAATGTAACCTTATCACAACTGAATAATATAGACTATTAATAAAAATAAATTTATTTATTTATTTATTTTAAATAAAAACTACACAAGTTTTTTCTGCTACCGATACCGAATTAAAGTTAGAGGCATCGTTGACCCGGTACTAATGCAGATGTACATTTCATCCCGGGGTATCACAGCACTACCTACGCTTCATCCCGGGGTAATCACGAAAACTACCTGCGTTCTATACCGGAATACTCGGGATATTGCGCTGCACTCACTTAATCCACGCTGCGAGGCGTATTACGAAACTAGGAGCCCCTCTTATTTGTGTACGTATTTATGCTTAGATGTATATGAATATAGACTCTGAAGATAGTACAGTACCCGGCGATAAATATTACACATCGACCTTTACCTTTTTTTGTATTTTATACAAAGAATAAAAATAACTATCAAAAGAAGCAAATCATAATTGTTTTAACAGCCTAATAGATACCGGACTGTTTGTATTTCGTGCGACAGAGATAACGCTCTACGAAGCCGAAATTAGCCGGTTGTCTCTTTCCAAATGTCGATGTGCAATATTTATCGCCGGGTACTGTAACATTCTAGGCAGGTAATACAGCGGTTGATCATTATTTTTATGGATACAGAAAAATACAAATATGAACTAAGCAACATACATCATCATCATCAGCCTACAGCAGACCACAGCTGGAAAAACGCAGACGACGCAGATCCAAAAAAAGAATACACGCCATTTACCTCGATTCTCTGCAACTTCCATCCAGCAGCTACCAGCTGAATCGACCATCGCATCATTTGAATTTATTCTATGCCAATACTTCGAGCTTCTTACCAATGTTTATGATCTAACTTCTAGATCAACGTAAAATCAGGTGAAAACAGGGTTAACAAGAATATTGCAAAATATCCCTATAGGCACTACCAGTTTATCAGAATTATTTAAAAAATTAAACAGATTTCTTAAAGAATTCTCGTCCAGACAAATTGAAATGTAAAGGACTAAACTACATACTGCCCTACGCATTTATAATAATTTCTCAGTAGCTCGTAACATTCAAATATACATTCGTTAATTATTACATGCCCTACGCATTTATAAGAATTTCTCACTAGCTCGTAACATTCAAATCCTAATAAGGGCGGTTGGAGGGTTCCAGTATTTAAAAGGATCAGAGATCCGTGTTCGAAGAACCACAAATATGGTCACGCCAACAATACTCGTAATTCAGTTCTTAAAGTATCAAAACTGACCTTCGATACAGCGGACGTGTAACTACAGTGAATCGGCAGTGACGAAAATCGAGGCGGGAAAATGGGGGAGAGATGGGACACGCAGCACTCACCTGGGGCAGGCCAGCGGGGTCCAATCTCCTTCGATTTATCACAGCACGATACACTTCGCGGTCGCGCGACCGATATTTGAATATTAACTGGGTAATCAAGGGTGCGTTTGGCGGAGCGGGAATATATTGAATATTGCAGAGAAAGGCTCGAGATGATCCTCGTCTCTTCGCGGGTGGTCAGACGAACAGGGTTCGCCTTGCGGTGCGGGATGGTTCGAGATATCCATTACACAGGTGCGTCCATGTGCAATTTCTTCGTCGAACTGACAGCTGTCAGTCCTTGTTCTCTCGTTCTCATGTTCACCTCCTGAATGAATGATGGTAAGCGCTGCATGTGCAGATTGGGAAAAGGAGCGGGAAATACAAACTGCCTCATATTATAAGAGTGAATCTATCTAATCAGTGTTGGCGTTACCAGTGCCTGTAATTGGTTTAATTGAAATAAATGCTTTGAGTTTGAGTTTTGAGTTTGAGTTGAGTTGACTTTACAAAATAAAACCAAACACCGAAACACAAACTGAAGGTACCTAATATCAATATATCCAAAAGTAATTTAAATTGAACATTAATAGCTATCCCAGTGATTTGTGTTCGGCACAAGACGCACAGCGGGTCCCGAGCACTGGCGCTGTTCAAATAAATCTAATAAGCTTTGGACGGCTTATTTATGTGTTCCGGGATGTTGATCGCGTTACAAGTGTTAAGTTTTGGTATTGCCAGTTTAGGGTTAGATGGAGGTAGGATTTTGGGCTGCAGTTATTTTTAAAAGATCCAACAGATACAGGTAAAATTGTGGACGATTTCGTCTTGAAGAAAAAAAAATATGCAGGAATTATATACCTAATCTGCATTCGCGATTCATTTGCCAAAAATGTAAAGAAATATGAGTTTATGGAGAAATAACTTTAAATCCTACACAATAAAGTTCAGTTTACGCTACAACTTCTAACATGTTTATAACTTTTTCAATAGTCCTAGTCACTCTGAAATCAACTTAATTACCACTGAAATAATGTTGATATTTGTTTAACTTGAAATATTAATATTAATTTGAAAAATAAGTTTGATTAAACTTTACACGAATACATAAAATCACGCCTTTTTCCCATGTGCTAGAAACTATAGATCACCACCATTTACATTCTCCAGCTGCTTCGTTTACGTTCATGCAGGAACTATTTTTGATAAAATATTTATTTTGATCGCATAATCAAGGGGGCATCCATTAATTACGTGAGGTGATTTTGGCGATTTTTGGAGCCCCTCCCCCCTCCCTCTAATCTTACGTGAGATTGTTCAAAATGCGTATTTTCAGTGTAAATACGTTAATCTATGCTACATTGCTGCGTTGGTTTTTAGGTAAAAAAAAAAACAATTTGTTTAATTATTTTTATTTAAGACTAGTTAAAACTAGTATTTAAGATTACTAAGATCGTAGTCCACCACCACTTCTAGAATTGGTGGTGAGGCCAAGCTAGTGACATCGGCTTCTGATACATTTTCAACTAGGTACCTACCGGTCATATCTCCTTCTTTCATACGTCTATGACCGCAATAAATATTATTGTGTAGAATTGAGTCATATTTAAATAGAGAAACACGTTTTGCTCAATTCAACCCAGTTTTCTCGCAATTTTACACTGTTTCTTACGGAAATAAAATTAAGTGATACTTGCCAGGACCCCTCTCCCCCACGTGAGATTGGGTAAGAATCGGCTTGACCCCTCTAAACGCCTCACGTAATGGATGCCAACGATATTAATTTATAGAAGGTTAGGGGTAACGTTCTATAAATTAATATCGTTGTCATTACTGCACCCTTTTGTTGAAATTTTGTAACCTCTTCTTGTATAAAGGTGTGCTACAAAATCATACCATTACCAAGAAGAAGAAGAAAATAAAATAAGAAGAAGGTAATAGAAAAGAAGGGAAGATGAGAAGGTATCAATTGGAACGAAGTTCTTTTACCGGAGTTTGCAGTAGAAGTAAACTGGGCGAAATCGTCACGTAACGAAAAAGCGTTATGCCCTCCATGCGACTTTTTATTCCTTATATTAAAATGAAAACCCAAGATGGTGTCAAATTTTTCATCATGGGTATTGTTTTATTTTATTTAATTTTTTTAAATTCCCGAAATCCCGAAATAAACGAATTCTATTTAAAATTCCCGATATTTCTACACCTGGCAACACCAAAACTTCTACTAAATGTTTACATGTTTCTTTATTAGGCCGTACATTTCGGAACCCTACTTTTGAGAGTCCCTTTTAAGTGTATTGGTGAAATCCCTATAAATCCTGTCAATGGTGGGCATCTTAAGAGTTATATTGATACTTACCCAACTACCCGTGGATACAGACGATAGTTCTGTGGGCAGAATTATGTAACCAACTAGAAGATAAATTTTAGTTTAGTCCTGCCAAATTAATGACACTACTCGATACAATTTTAGACGTGATTAAAAACTTGTCTACTAAAATTACGTCAATTTACGTCAGGCGCTGATTAATTTGACCAGGACTAAACTAAAATTTATATTCTGTCCTTTTCTTAATGAAATAGAAAGAAAAAGATGCACTGTACTTAAAGGAGAATGGGTAAGTCCGTACCCAGATACAAAGTGTTGATCTTTATTGCCCTCATGGAGTAGTTTAACTAATTCTAAGAAAGCATGTCTGAAATGCTTTCTTAGAATTAGTTAAACTACTCCCTGAGGGCATAAAAGTTAGACATAGTTCATATTGCTACTGTCCATTTTTGTTTTTTGGTTACGGAGCCCATACAGAATTATGCGTTGTCCTTTAGTTTAGTTTGTGAATAACAGAATCGGCACCAGTATCTAAGGTAAGGTAAAGGTGACACTTTAAAAGGTTTTAGGCATCAAATATTAATAAAGGAAATGAAATGTGTGGAAAAATGGGCATTTTTCCACACATTTCCTTTCTCGAATACTGGCGTCAATCCCAGTAGGTATAACTGTGTCGTAAACAACAAACAAAAACCTTTGAGAATTATTTATCAAAGGGGCGAAGCAACGCATGTTTTCTATATCAAACGAAATCTGTATAAAGTTGATATGTTCTTGACAGTATTGTTCTTTTTATACGGAATGGAATATGTTAGCCAATTTACTTCCTTAGTACCCACTAAAGAAGTTAATTGGCTAACATATTCCGTATCTATATAAAATATTCCATCTAGAGGTGCGATGTAGAGCACATGCCAATTTTTTTTACGTAGTTAGTCGCAGTTAGTCACTGATTTTTGACGCTATTGTTCATTATTTTCGTTATTTTAGTAAAGTGATTGTTAGGTAATTCATATACAACACTGATTATAGTAATTTACATTTAATATTCTTGTTTTACACGTTTCAATTGTTTCAGACTGATTTTATTGTTGTTTAACATTTATAATTCTTATTGTACGCTTTTTAATTGATATATGTATAAGACTGTACTCTCCTAATATTTGTGTGGAAAAAAATATCGAGTAGTGGCACCTTAAAGGGGAGTTAAATAGGACATGAGTTTGTCATTTTTTGTAACGGGAAGTACCATCGGCATAAGAACTATTAAATCCTCAATGATGAAGAACAAGTGGATAAGATGATTGAACTTCCAGATTTGGATGTAGAGATCGAGTGAGGTAGGGCATTGTGATTTCAAGGTAGGGCATTGCCCCACAATGCCCCCCCCTAGCTACGGCCCTGCCCAGATTACGTGTACTTTCAATCACAATTTGAATCAGCAGAACATGACATGTGTTGTACAGACGCCAGCACATCAAGCTACTACAATCTGTCAAATTACTTTAATAGATTTTCAACTTTATTATCTCTATAGCATAAGGTTAGAAAGAAAGAAAATACGTTTATTTGCGGCAGACATGTCGCATAAAAATAAAAACACAAACAACAGAAAAGCAAAAATAACAATTTGGGAGAAAGTATGCGTCACAAAGAAGACAAAAAGGGGGGGTCATCGAGACACAAAGGTGTAAAAAGTCACTTAAGAACATTTTCGAAATATTTTATTAAAAAAAAAGATAACTGGAAATCTCTGTTTCTATGGAAAATTTAAAATCGGTCTAATTTGGCTTTAACACTTTTTTTGAAAATGTTCGTAAGTAACTTTTTAGAACTTTGTATCCTGAAGTTTGCGTATGAAGTTTCATTCAAATCGGTTCATTAATTTCGAAAAACAAAGGCTTGAAAGTTTGTATGAAATGCCGTACGTCGTAAACGCTCATAAGCCGTTGGTCTCAGCTGTCACGCGTAGATCTTCTGGGTTCTTCAACCCAGTAACTGGGTAACATGATACCCCTTGGTAAGAATGGTCGTCAGACTTTTGAGCTTCTGACTTCTCATAACGACTGTCAAAGATCTAAGAGTGACAGCCGAGAACAATGGCTTAATGTGCTTTCCGAACCAAGCAGGGGTTTCGATATTATGTAATGGATGGTCACCCATCCATAACAGACCGCAGCAAGTGTAGCTTAACCTTCGACCGACCCGTGTAGCTGACACTATTTAGTCATGAGCCCTCTCTTCTCTCTCAGCTACAGTAGATAAATATTTATAACCAACTCTCGTAGAATTTTAATAACTCTGAGTTCAACTTTTACTTCAAGTTTGAGTGGATGGTCTTCAACGTTAATTTAATTTAAACCAGAATATTAAATTACAAGAAATAAAGTATTCCGGAAGAGCGATAACAATCTGACATCCGATACCTTTAAAGGACTTCAGAAGTTATTAAAAAAATGAATGGAATTTTTATCGCTCTATGGCCATAACATTACCTACTTCATCCGTACAAAGTCTAATTCATTTGAAATATTGTACGAAGCGCTGCTTACTACTACACATTGGTTGATAAGCACCTAACCTAAAACACAATTCAATTTTGCCAAGATGACAAAATCGTATTGAACAACGTTGGGGCCAACCGACCATATTCTCGGTTCACGCTTTGGACGAGTGGCGATGGAGCCAACATTGGGACCAACATGTCGAGCCGCCGTAATGCATCTCAAGTTAAATGTGTCTCACAAAAGATAATATAATCAGCCTATAATGTTCCCAGGGACACAGGTCTTCTCTCTTCGAGAGGGAGCGGGCTATAATCTACCACTCGGGCCCAGTGCGGGTTGGTAGATGTTACATGTTCAAATTATTTGGTTCTAGGACATGCCGATGTTTTCCTTCACCGTTTTGAGAGCAGTAGTGATGAAATTATTTACACAAAGATGGTTCCAATACATAACGTACAACTCGCATATTAACTTCTAATATTTTTTTAATTTATTTTATTCAGTAGTACACATACATTTTATACATTTAAATTGGTGCCAACATAAACTCATTGGAGTCTTACCGTGCACCAAAATCATCGACTACATAATTTAGAGAATTATAACCACTCCTAGTGAAGTGGTTATAATTCTCTAAATTATGTAGTTGATACTTAGACAAAAACTAACAACAAAAAAATAAAATGACAACGGGTATAAGCGAAATATTAGCTAAAACTAACCAGTGCAAATCAGTGACCAATCCTGCCGTCCATCCTTAAAACAAATAGTGGTGGAGAGTTTTTGAATTGTTACAGGCTGTTCCTAAACGTACTATGTATGTTTTTAGTAATAGTTATTTTTTTATTAAATAATAACAGTAACTATAAACTACTCCTCTTCATAATTCATCTCCGTGTTGTGAAGTCGGATGGACCGCGTTCTGGTGACGCTCGCGTAGAACCGCGCCGACTCCCGCGGTGTTCGCGTGCGGTTTTTAGCGGAGAAATCTACCGCGTACAGACCGTATTTTGGACTGAAAATATAAAATCAAGTACCATAAAATCAACATCATCACTTCAGCCGAAAGACGTCCACTGCTGGACATAGGCCTCCCCCAAGCACCTCCACTTCGACCGGTTCTGTGCTTCTCGCATCCAACGGGTTCCGGCGGCCTTCACAAGGTCGTCGGTCCACCTTGTGGGAGGCCTTCTAACGCTACGTCTTGAGTACGCGGTCGCCACTCCAGAACCTTTCGGCCACATCGGCCATCTGTTCTGCGAGCAATGTGCCCTGCCCACTGCCACTAAGGCGGTTCACCCACTGAAGATGCGTCCCGCCGCGGTGCGCGGAGCGACGGATAACGCGCGCGGCGACGGAGGCGCAGATCTGCCTTACTTAGCGGTGTAATTTGCTCCCCCGCGCCGTGATGCAGATTACGACGGCCTCGCGCTAAATAAACTCATATGTTCACTGTGTTGTCGATCGTCGTGGTGAATGGACGAACTTATTCAATTTCAAGATGTTGCAGTTATATTGTCATTTTGGTTTTTGTATACAAGAATTAAGGAGGAAGAGAGAGTCCAGCAGTGGATTATAATAGGTTGAATTGATTGACCAACTCTTGACAGTTAGCCCCGCTACTACCTTGCTTACTTGTGTCTCAAATGTTACCAAAGCGTGTACTAATTCTATACAGTTCGTATTGATACGTGAAAGAAAGAAGAAAAACACATACATATATCCTGTAACCCATTCGAAGTTGTCAAACATGGACCACGCGGTATACCCCATCACGCGGATACCGTCGTTTATGGCGCAGTGTACCTGTACACACATGACACAATAATCAATCTATCTATACTAATATTATAAAGCTGAAGAGTTTGTTTGTTTGTTTGTTTGGTTGAACGCGCAAATCTCTGGAACTACCAGTCGGATTTGAAAAATTCTTTTTGCATTTGATAGCCCAATTCCTGAAGAAGGCTATAGGCTATTTAACATCACGCTATGACCTTTAGGAGCCGAGCAAAAAGAAAAAAAGTCAGAAAGAACGCTAAGCAAAAAAATGAAGTAATAGCGCGGGCAGGCGATGCGATGCGACGGGGTGGGTCGGGGCAACAAGAAATTTCACGCGGACGAAGTCGCGGGCAGAAGCTAGTATACATATATGACTTTACTGCCTCGGGCTCCTGCTGGGTTCGATTCCAAAGTAAGGCAAATTGTCATTGGTTTTTCCGCTAGGAATTTCGCAGTATAGAAGCCCAGAGTTTCGGAATTGGTAAGAGCACTTTAATCTGTTGGTCCTGCGCCTGATCTCTCACCGGTCGTGTCAAATTGACGTCCCATCGTATTATGAGAGTGGGGGAAAAGGATGTGCACTTGTGTTTACGCACACACTTGCGCGTACTTTGTTTAATCTCCGTTGTGATTAACCTCCGTGACCAAAATTCGGTCAGGAGGATATATTTTTTTCACTGACCTATATTCTCTCCCTCATATTTTTTCAGTTCTCTTTTTGGTTTTTCTGTTGATGTTTGTTTATTTTTATTGCTGAGATTACGTTCACTAAGGGCTGATTTTTCCAACGCCAGATAATTTTACTGGAGGAATAATTTTTAATTTTTGACAATTCTTCCATACAAAAACTGTCTGACGTCAATTTTATTCCAGGAATAAAAATTATGTATCGATTGAAAAATCAACCCTAAGTAATATTATAAATAAATTAACACAACGCACACATATCACACACACACACA
This sequence comes from Luperina nickerlii, assembly GCA_963855955.1. Lineage (NCBI taxonomy): Eukaryota > Metazoa > Arthropoda > Insecta > Lepidoptera > Noctuidae > Luperina > Luperina nickerlii. The sequence continues at coordinate 4,237,708 of OY979684.1, read as the reverse complement.
CACACGCACACACACACACCACACACACACACACTCACACACTCACGTACGTCACATATCTATAATACCTGTTCCAAATTACTCCTAATGTAATCCACCCGTCTCACGTCGTACAGATCCTGGCTGAGGGACGGCAGACCATTCTCCGTGATCATGATATCGTTCACTCCGTAAGTGTTTTTGATCCAGTGCAGCTGCTTCCGAAGACCTTCGGGGTATATCTGGAAGGTTTGACGACATTAAAACATGCTGGAAGACAAAAGGTTTTAGGAAGACTGTTATTTGTTGCCACAGTCAAGAAATGGAACTTACTACCGGACTCTAGGTATGTTTCTCGATAGCTCTAAATCGAATCAACTAAAAATCATTTACTCAAATAATTAGGGCTGATTTTTCCAAAGCCAGATAATTTTATCGGAGGATGGAGAAATAATTTTGAATTTTTGACACTTCTTCCGTAAAAACACTGTCAGACATCAATTTTATTCCACGAATAAAAATTATCTTGTCGATTGAAAAATCAGCCCTTAAACTGAGAATTAACACTTTTTTGACACCAAAAATATAAAGTCAAAGTCAAATCATTTATTTCAAATAGGCACATTAAAGGCACTTTTGAACGTCAAAACGTACAAGTAAAATTGAATTGATTCTAGTCGCCCCTTCCAAAATGTAGTGTTCGTATGGAGAAGAATGGGCAAGAAACTCCACCGTTACTCTTTTAAAATGTTTTACAAGGTTTTGTATACAAAATATATGTGAAGACGATGCACCTAGAATAAAATTAGTCTACCACAAAAAAGTAAAAAGAATTAAAAATGAAGCAATTACAGGTAAATCAATTATGTGATAGATACATGGTGCTCATATATTTACAAATATATAAGACTAATATATAAGACTGTCCCCCAAAACGGACAAAATCTCCAGCAGATATAACCTGGGAGTCTTCAAATCTATGTGCAAGTATGTCTATGTAAGACTTACTTGCTTGCACGCATTAAGTAATATCATATACTAGCTTCTGCCCGTGCCTTCGTCCGCGTAAAATTTCTTGTTCCCCGGAACCACACCGTCGCGGTCGCTCTCATCGCCTCCCCCCACTATTACTTCGTATCCGCTTAGCATTCATTCTGATTTTTTTCTGTTTGCTCAGCTTTAAAGGGTCCCAGCGTGATGTTAATCGCTAATCTCTGGAACTACCAGACGGATTTAAAAAAAAACTTTTTGGCTTTGATAGCCAAATTCTTGAGAAAGGCTACAGGCTAACTTTAACATCACGCTAAGACCCTTAAAAGTCGAGAAAAAATGTAAGAAAGAACGCGAAATCGAAGCAATAGCGCGGGCAGGCGATGCGATGCGACGGGGTGGGTGGGGGAACAAGAAATTTCACACGGATGAAGTCAGGAGCAGAAGCTAGTCTCATATTTCTCCACGAAAAACTCCTGTGTGGCGTTTTACCAGCGGGGCAATTGCGTAACACATTATAGTTACGAGCTTGGAGTTCGTGACAATTAAAAACTGCCGATTTAATAACCAAAAATTGACACTTTAATCACAACACTAATTACAACTCAAACACACTAATTATGAAACACAATTTCACTACTGATGACTCTTAGTCGCACTTGAATATCGCTTCGATGTACTCGCTTGTATCGCTTATTCAAAACTATGTGTCTCGCGGCTCACACCGGCCTTATAAGTGCCACAGAGCTACTATATAAACATCTAGAATGTTCGAGTACATACCGGTCCCGACTGACCTGATGTCGATAGTTCTCGGAATTTCTAGGACCTTGACCCTACTAGTTCTGCTACCCGATACTAGGTGGCGCTAGTGGTAACTAATGTCACCATGTACCAGGCATCAATTGTGGCGCGCAACATTATCAATCGGAATCGGTTTCATTTTGACAGTTCAACAACATTCATTGCGTTATTTACGTGTTGAGCAGACAAATTTTTCGAACTTATGAAGCAATGGATTAGAAATTTGCTTCAAAATGATTCAGATTCCGTTTGATAGTGTGTTACCCAAATAGGGAGCGGGGTGCTAAATAACGTATTAAAAGATTCTTGCCGCAAACCAGTCAGTGACAGCCGTCTTCCAATCGGGATGGTTGACCATGGAGACCCCGATCTCTTTGGAGCCGTAGTACGGCCAGGTTCCTGCATTCTCTGGGTCCACCTTCCTCACCAGTTTGGTCGTGTAGTGGTTGAGCGCATAGAAGTCGTAGGTTCCTATAGATATCAAGCAAATCTCCAGAATTCTGTAAATTATACCTAGGTAATTAGAGTTCACTGGACATCAATGAAGTAGACAGTGGATGCTGATTGTATATGGAATGTCGGAACCAACACAATAACTAGATTTCGCGACTTTGGAGAACCGTAATGACCGTTTTAAAGAACTTTAATTACTCTACTGTTCTAGAAAGTCTTTCCAATTCTTAGTTTGTCTAACTTTTTGTGCGAGGTCTTTGTAAATTACTCTTGAATCCGTAATATTCTTTTTAGGATTCCGTACCTCAAAAGGAAAAACGGAACCCTTTTTCTCAGGAACGTGTAGAGTTATCAAGTTAAAATTAAAATCAAATACTCAGGACTGCAATCCCTTGAAGCAGTGAAAAAAAATCAAACTTTTAAGTCAACGCAGTCAAAAGATACGGGCATTTATGTTCCGGAATCAAAACCTATAGGGTACTTCCCGTTGACCTAGAATCATGAAATTTGGCAAGAAGCAATGTCATGTAGCACAAGTAAAGGAAAAAATCTGAAAACCGTAAATTTGTAGTTACCATACCAAAAAAAAATTTTTCCCATGATAAACTTCATATTTACATACGTTCAAATTTGTACGGAACCCTCGGTGCGCGAGTCCAACTCGCACTTGACCGGTTTTTTATAATAATGATACCCGACTAATTCTATGCGTTCCATATTATCTATGATACTTTCTCAATCGGTCTTCGTGGTCCTTACATTTTCTTAGATAAAGTGAGTAAAGAAACATTATCACATGAAATCTGAAAGCATAATGTCACACCTTTGTTTGGGCAATCGTGTAAAAATCCTTACCTTTAACAAATACAATTTCTTCAGGAGTGAAGGGAGGCAGCCTGGGATAGGGGTACCCTTCCCTTTTACTGTTTTCCGCAAGAACCTTCTCAATTTCTGGGGGCCAGCCACCCAATTTGGAGTAGATGGCGTGAGCGTATCTTCCTTCCTAAAACCAGGATAAGGGATGATTATTATTTTTTTTTAATTTTTCGTCATAGGTGTCGTTTTCATGGTTTTCGAGGGTGCTAAAGACCATAGTTGGGGAGCTGATTATTATTATAACATGATGGAGGCCGCCATCTTACTCTCGTGTGAATTGCTTTATCATACTTGTAAATAAATACGTATGTAACGTTTAAACTCACAAACTTAGCTCAAAAGATTATTTTAAACATTATGTCGAAAGTACGTCCGTCATTCGTTTGATGATTCGGGACCCCCCAAGCACAAAGCGACGCTCGACAGAGTCTAGCCTGAGTTCGTGGGAGTCGACGAGAGTGCTAAAGCGAGGTGGAGCAGTCTCTAGACCATTGTACATCATACGGACAACGTGTGCTCAGAAACATAACAACAAACATGGGATGCATGAAGAAGCTTGGTGTAGCGCAGTTTGTTCCGCTAGTTACTCAACTGAACTCCCACCGGAGTCCGGCGTCAAGCAGCCTGCTGTGTTTCGTCAATGCGTGGGAGTTCCAGAGCCTTAGGCTTCTTCTGGGTACGCTCGTTGCATCAGACCTCATCCTCACCGATTCTTTTCCGGTTTGATACGTGTGCTATGATCTTTAAAGAGAACTGAGGTAACTTGTTTACCCAGATTTGCAATGTGAGTTTCGTAGCCTCAGCATCCGCTGGCGTCTCCGGCTCGAGCCAGAAGAAAATATTGGACATCGATAACATGCCTGAACACGAAAGAAAAAAAGAAGTTAATCAATTAAGTCTCTCGAGTTACCGAGAAAAGATCAGAAGGCCAAAGCCAGTAACCAAAAACGTGCGAAATCTATTCTATTTTTCGCTATGGCAATGGTGCCGATTTCGACAATTGTTCGATATATAGTCACAATCTCTTCTCAGCGACAATCAATGTCAAAAACTTGTCAGAAATGTAGGGAATTATGAGGTATTTTTGACAGATTGAGACTGACATTAGAATGCGGGAAAAAAACGGGTATTTTCCCTCTGATTCACCACCACCAAAAAAAGTCATAAAAAATCTTCAATCCCTTTTGAGTGGACCTGTCCAGTCAATCGCATGTGTCAGCGTCATCATATCATGTAGCCAAATTAAAAATGAAGGAACTCACCGACACAACGAAGAATACCAAAGAAAAGACATTTGGTTCGGCCGCATAAAGTAGGTACGCCAACTATCAGACTACCATTAAATCTAACTAAAAAAAAACTGGCCAAGTGCGGGTCAGACTCGCACACGAAGAAAGAAAATAACAGAAATACATCATCTCTGAAAATTTCAACTGTCTAGCTATCACGGTTCATGAGATACAGCCTGGTGACAGACAGACAGACAGACGGACAGTGGAGTCTTAGTAATAGGGTCCCGTTTTTACCCTTTGTGTACGGAACCCTAAAAAGAAGTTATTTAATAAACCCATATAGACCTCACATTTACATATTCATGTCATTGTGTGTTAAAAGGCCGACCGCTTAACTGAGACGTTGCCTGAGGTAGCTGTGCGGTGCGGGAGGGGTGATAATTGTCACAAGTTGACGAATCACTGAGCTCTCACATCACGTCATCACACCCCTCCCACACCGCACTGCTACCTCAGGCAACGTCTCAGTTAAGCGGCCGGCCTATAGATACTATGTATATTCTTCAAATGTCAGTTATATGGAAAAAGTGTGTACCTATATCTCACACTATATCTGAATTACAACTCACCATGATACAAATGCCTGAACTCCTCATCATAGATCCTGTAGGCCTGGGCATGAGCAATCAGCACATGTTTGTTGCACAAGTACAGACCTATCTTCGTATCGTCCAAATAAGGAGCGGCCATAGTGTCATAACCGGCATCACAGGTGACCAGGGGCTCGTTCAAAGTGATCCAATACTTCACGCGGTCAGCGTAGAGGGAATATAGAACCCTCGCGTAGTCTCCGAACCAGATGGAGATCAGAGGGTTAGCCCAGCCACCTGAAATAAATGTGAAGAGAAAGAAGCTATTGGGATGCACGAAGAAGCCTCCTCGTGTAGCGCAGCTTGTTCCGCCAGTTACTTTACTGAACCGAGCGTTCGGCGCATCCTGGTCAGTCACACCCAACACCTTATTTGACTGGCCAATTCTTTCCTTGCGGTGGTAGGGCTAACGCCCGCCTGGTTTGCGACCACCTTCCCACCGGAGTCCGGCAGCCTGCTGTTATTCGTCAATGCGTGGGAGTTCCAGTGCCTTAGGCATCTTCTGGGTACGCTCGTTCCATCATAGACCTCATCCATCGCTTTGCATCAGGCGTGATCGAGGTCAGGAGCGGGCCCATTCAGCAATAAAAAAAGCTTTTGCTTTCTGTCCTAACCAAACCAACATCGCTAAAGTTTTTAGAATAGCAAATTATAAAGTACCCTTACCAAGACTCTGCAAGGATTGTGGCAAGTCCCAATGGTACATAGTCACAACAGGCTCGATGCCCTTCTCCAGCAGACCGTCGATCAGGTTGTTGTAGTAGTTCTTGCCATCCTCACTGATGTGGTTGGGGAAACCAGACGGAAGGATACGAGGCCAGGATATTGAGAACCTAGGAATGAAGACAGACTATTAATAGTAGCTTACTTGTGCTAATTATTTCCAAATTACTTAAAAGGGTCTATTGCCATTACACTTCATAATAGAAGTAGTTAGGTACCTACCTACTTCCATAAATCATATACCTATATACTCGTAAGTTGATGTTCTGAACTGTAACAGAATACTAATGTCTGAAATTCGTAACTGACGATACTTTAAATGAGAATAAGAATTGCCAAACATAAGTGGCAGTGGGCAGGGCACATTGCTCGCAGAACAGATGGCCGATGTGGCCGAAAGGTTCTGGAGTGGCGACCGCGTACTCAAGACGTAGCGTTAGAAGGCCTCCCACAAGGTGGACCGACGACCTTTTGAAGGCCGCAGGAACCCGTTGGATGCGAGACACAGAACCGGTCGAACTGGAGGTGTTTGGGGGAGGCCTATGTCCAGCAGTGGACGTCTTTCGGATGAAATGATGATGATGATGACACTTTAATTTAATATTGCCCAAAGGCCACAGCGCCGGAGGCCGTAGTTACTGGTATCAGCAATACCAGTAACTACGGCCTCCGGCGCTGTGCTGTACTGAGCGTGCCTCGAAAGGTTTGATAAAAACTTGATATTATTAATAGGTAGCCAAATAGACAACAGCAGCATTTTCTATCTGCTAAAGAACAGAAAAAAATCATTACAATGATGTATAGGCATTGTTATCCGGCTGCCAGCCTAACCAGCATATAATGTTCCCACTGCTGGAACATAAGTCTCCTCTCGGTAAGAGGGAGTGGGCCGTAATCCACCACGCGGGCCCAGTGCAGGCTGGAAGATGTCACACGTCTTCCAATTTTTGGTTCTACAACATGCCTTGACTTTCCTCCTTGCCGCCATGCCTTTTCCCACGATGTATTCCTTCACGATTTTTAGAGCAGTGGTGATGAAATAATTGACAGAAAGTAAAGAACCTGCCCGGGTTCGAACTTTCGACCTACAGCTCGTAAGTCGCGGCCGTTACCACGGGGCCATCGCTAGCACTGCAATCATAAACTAACCAGTATTGTACTTACATGGGGCGACTACCTTTCTGACCTCCACAAACCAGTTATTGGGCCGCAGGAAACTCCTTGGTAAGACTGATTGTGACACTTTCGCGCTTCTACCTTTCACTACAGTAAAAGATTTAAGAAACCAACCTGTACATATTGAGTCCCAACTCGTGAGCTATCTCGATGTCTCTCTTCCACAGGTGGTAGGAGTCACACGCCACGTCGCCGTTGGATTTGTCTATAACCACATCAGGTCGTGTGTGCAACAGTCTGTCCCAAATGCTCTCTCCTTTATCTAGAAGATAAGAGCAATTAGGTTGTGGGGGCTCCATTAAATTAATTAAAAGTAATTTATTCAAATTAGCCTGAGAATCAGCTCTTATCGAACGTCAAAATTACATAAGACAGTCTCCCAAAATGCCCGCCCATTCACCACTTCCTAGTGCTTTAACTGGACCTGGGAAAAAGAAGTGGTGCAACAAACACTTCAGCAACTCAGCTGTCTGTCTACTTTTTCTACAGCTAACCGACGCGTACAGTACTACGTTTGGCATAGTGGTTGAGCAATTGATTGCTGCACGTTTATTCGCGGGTACGATTTCCACGCGAAACTTTGTAAATATCCGACCCACCAGAGGGTTGTTACGGGTTTGGCGAATTTGTTTATTTTATTTGCGTTTGTACCCAAACGACAAATTCCCAGCGTGTGGCAAAGGTTTTTTGCAATAAGGATAATTAGGTATATTTTACCGCTTTCGTTCCATCCGCCTTCTATTTGATAGGCGGCTGTGGATGCCCCGAACATAAACCATGAGGGAAACGTCAAGTTCTGCTCACAGGAACCACTGATGATGAGGACACTGTGAAGTTTTTACAATATGGACAAAAAAAAAAAAAAAAAAACATAATAATTATGAATATAGATAAAACAAAAAGAGAAGCGTATGGCTTTCTGTAGTAGGTATAAGAAAGAGCATGGGTGGGTTTTACAGTACCCGGAGATAAATATTGCACATCGACCTTTGGAAAGAGACAATCGGCTAATTTCGGCTTCGTAGAGCGTTATCTCTGTCGCACGAAATACAAACAGTCCGGTATCTATTAGGAGCTGTTAAAACAATTATGATTTGCTTCTTTTGATAATTATTTTTATTCTTTGTATAAAATACAAAAAAAGGTAAAGGTCGATGTGCAATATTTATCGCCGGGTACTGTAGTCAGTAAGAGTCTGACACTCCCTTCCGCTCCACCCGGAGCGGGAGGGGTCATTTGATGATTTCCCATCCGCAAAAAAAGGGTTCCGTTTAACCTTTTGTGGTACGGGACCCTAAAAATAGTAAAAGTCTAGTTGACTGCCTCGTTGGTCTAGTTGTCGCAAGCGCTAATGCTGAGCATGAAGTGCTTGGTTCGATTTTTAAGTAGGACAAAGTTTTATTGGGTTTTTCCATCTGAAATTTCTCAGTAGCAACCCGGAATCTGGATTTGTGCCCAGTTCATGGCAATGAGGGTATTCTGAAATGACGTTCGCTAGGTGGCAGCACTGATACGTCAGGTCCAGGCATCTGTCAAAGAGCCTATATTTTCTTTAGTCATGACCCATGGTCATGACTGAATGATGAACGAATGAATGAATCGAATGATGAACGTTATCATATATTTTATATTCATTGTCGAAATGGAAGACCTCTTGTCAAAGTGGTGCCAACTGGTGTCGTAAATTTTCACGAAAACCCCCATTGGCTCGCTCCCTAATACATGGGACTTAAACATAACCGCAGGGTAATTGCGTATCACACATCAGTTGCAATAGCTTTCATTTTGGCAGTTCAACAACATTCATTGCGTTATTTGCGTTGTTTGGGAGACAATTTTTTTGAACATATGAAGGAATGGATTAGCATTATCCTTCAAAATGATTCAGATTGAGATGAATTGTGTGTTACACAATTAGGGTGCTGGTGAAATGAGAGTTAGTGTAGATACTATAAATAAGTAGGTACCTACAATGCGTGCCACGAAAGATGAGACTTGACCCCGCCTCCCCCGCTCTTTCCGCCGCCCCTATGACGTCCGGTTTCGTCCCGCACTCAGACCTCATACCGCTAAAGATACCTAAAATCGTGTACTGCGCATGTCAAACCACGTGGTGTGTCAAGTCTCATCTTTCGTGGCACGCATTGTACACATCTGTATAACTCTTCTTGGAAACGAGACGTGATATTATTAACTTTATTGAAATACACATTGTAATTAGTTGACTTACCTTAAAACAACCGCACTGATAAGAATCATTTCCACGACTGCGATTGTGACTGAGCTGTGAAATAAAATCTATACTAATATTATAAAGCTGAAGAGTTTGTTTGGTTGAACGCGCTAATCTCTGGAACTACCAGTCGGATTTAAAAAATTCTTTTTGCATTTGATAGCTCAATTCTTGAGGAAGGCTATAGGCTATTTAACATCACGCTATGACCTTTAGGAGCCGAGCAAAAAGAAAAAAGTCAGAAAGAACGTTAAGCAAAAACGGAGTAATAGCACGGGCAGGCGATGAGATGCGACGGGGTGGGTCGGAGTAACAAGAAATTTCACGAGGAGGAAGTCGCGGGCAGAAACTAGTCGTATTATAATCTAAACGCATATTGTGTAATGTGTAAACTTAAAAAAGTCTCTAACTCATCCGAATCTACGTCAGAAATATCTATAACTAGCTTCTGCCTGTGACGTTAATATCAAATACTCAGGGCTGCTGGCTGCAATACCTTGAAGCAGTGAAAAAATCAAACTTCTGAGTCAACGCAATCAAGAAATACGGGCGTTTATGTTCCGGAATGAAAACCTATAGGGTAGGTAGGTACTTCCCATTGACCTAGAATCATGTTTGGCAAGAAGCAATGTCATATTTCCCAAATAAAGGGAAAAATCCGAAAACCCTTTTGTAGTTACATTACAAAAAAAATTATTTTAATAGTATTTACATACCTACTTTGTACGAAACCCTCGGTGCCCGTAGATACTCTAATATAACAATCAGAAGCTATTCATGAACTCATGAATAAAACACTTTCCCAGTACCAGTGGCGGACTAACAGGGGGGCGGAAGGGGCGGCCCGCCCAGGGCCTCCGGTCTTGGGGGGCCCGCAAATGCCTCCGCATTCCCCTGATAAAATCCTAAACAAGACTTTAAAAATGTGCTTAGTATCAAAATCAAAACACTACAGCCATCTAGACTTTTTACGTGGTACTAATATTCTTTTAACTTTGCTAAACGCGTCCAATATGCTGGGAGAATTCCCGTCTTTGTAGCGGGTACTTCCCCAGGAATCCCTGAATGAATGAAGTGCAAATAATTCACTCTTGTACGCCTACATTTACATTCACTACATTCTATTTAAGTCAAAAATAAACATAGGCCTCATTTAACAAATATTGAATTTCATTACGTTGATATTTAATAGTTTATTAGTGTGTACTGATTCTATTGATATTTTCGCGAACAGATTAGCCTTTTTTCAAATTGTAAAATAATAAACGCGATCTTATCCGTTCAAAGTAATTTCATTAAAAAGTGTAATAGTGTTTTTGATTTTTGTTGCGGTATAAAAGTAAATGAGTTCAGAGTTGAGTTAGTGCATTTTCGAGTATTTGAAAAAAGTAAAGAATTCTTCGTATAATTTAGCCTAGCAATTATAATCCATAGTTTCTAGTCAATATGCACCTACAAGTACATTGGTCCTTATTTTATTTGTAGTGCACGTTTATTAGGGAATCCCTAATAAACGTGTACGATGAGAACAAGTACATATCCCTAATAGGGATATGTACTTGTTCTCATCGTGAGACTCAACATGACATTTGTATATCTATATCGTCAAATCAATAATGAGGCTTAGTTTTAGCTATCTTTTATAAAAGTTTCTTAATTATCTCATTATTTTTATTGAAAGGATTCAACCATCTGACTCTCAGAAAAGGAAGCTAAAAAAAACGAAGACTGAAGAGGCAAAATCGCTTGCTGGATCTTTATCCAATTACTTTTCGAATTCTGAAGAGAAGAAAAGTGGCGTTGCCGACGAAATTAACGAAATAAACATAAACACTTATTTAAACATACAAATGTGAACTGAATAAAAAGCTTGTAAAACTACATTTTTTTTAAGCTGGGGGGGCCTCATTCAGCTTTGCCGCCCCGGGCCTCTGACGGGCTTAGTCCGCCACTGCCCAGTACACTTTATAATGAGTATACGAGTAACTACTAATCCTAGTGTGCTCAAAACAATGCAATGTTGAATTAAAAGTTAATGCAATTATGAACAATTTGTTATGCATTTGCTTCATAATCATGTATTTTAGGCACTAGGTACGGTAAAAACAACGGGACTTTGTGAAGTATGAATGATTTGACGGTCATGTGATTATTTACCTTAACGGTACCTACTTAATTCATTTGTGTTTACTACCCAATGAAAAATCAATTAAAAAGTTACAGGACTTTTATTTCACGAAGCGACGCGCGCTTTACTTGTGGTTACCGTGTGTACAAACACGCTGTGAATATGTGCGGGAAAAACGGGAAGTGCGAGTAGAGTCAGCACATAATACACACACATACACACTTCCGACTTCGCCATTTTCTCGGACGGTACCTAGAGCTGCCGCTAAACTCGAGCTTCGTTTGTCCGAAATTAGAACATTTTGTTCTGACCCTCATTTCTCGGATTTGGATCGGGTGGAGATGGAGTGCGCAAGCAGTCGTCAGAATCTGCCTAGCCTTTTCCCATGTTGTTGTTGGCTTCCAGTCTCACTGGATGCAGCTGAATATCAGTATTTTAAATGGCGCTACTGCCTAAAACCCAGTTACTGGGCAATACGATACCCCTTGGCAAGACTGGAGTACGCAAGCAGGAGTGTGTAAGGGTAAAATATTAATTCGAGCTTCAAAACTAAGTTAAGTAATTCTAAGTAGACAACATAATAGGTATCTATACCTATACTTAATCCTTTCATTCAAACTGACATCAAACAATAAAATATTCCGCTATCCATTTTGCGGTCGTACAAATACCTACGATGCAAATCTGATTAGCGAACGTTTCCGCCGAATAGTTCAAGAACAATTGGCTGGGTCCGGTTTGAGCCGGATTAAAACTAGTCTAAACTGGTATAACTATAGATACAAAGGTAAGTATGTTTTGCATGTTTTGCAGATTCCTCAGTACCTAGAGACAATAATGAAGTTAAGCTAATTCAAAGTTAATTCACGTTTAAGAAATTCATGGCCCTTTGCTTTAAGTTTTTACTATTTTTAACTAATTTCCCTGTAAGTCTTATTTCCTTTAGCAAATGTTCAAAAAATGGGCCCTTAATCCAGATGCACATTGAAAAATCAGCCCTAAAATAAGCCATATTAATTTTGGAGAAAAACTTTTTGGGAGTTGATCTCTGGTATCAAATGGACAACAGAACATCACTACAGTCCTTCAGGTCAGTTAGTTTTTACCTCTGATTTTGCATCACTGTCAAAATCACAATGATCTTTATTTTCATTGGAATAAGGTTGCTATTGGGTGGGCGGCTGTCAGAAGTAAAGTGACCGGACACAGAGTTTTTAAAAGTCTCAGTCTGTGTACAAAATAGCTGATACTAGCTGTTACCCGCGACATCGTCTGCGTGTATATTTATCCAGGATGTCTATGTCCTCCGCTACCTGGTCTCAGGCTACCTTTCTGTCGGTTTAGGCGTGACAAGGTAACAAACAGACAGCTTTATCGCAATTATAATAATAATATGGATTAGAGAGAAAACCAGCGCTGGGGCTGTCTCACATTGGGTCGGTGCATTATGCTGAGCGATGCCCGTTTTGCTTGACGTGACGCATGTTTTCCCCCCAATTTGTTCTTTTTTGTGTTTGTGTTCTTTCTCTGCGTCGTTTAATTGCCGCAAACAAACAGACGTTAAGGTCATAGCACACATATCAACTCGGAAAGGGAAAGGGATCGTCACCGTATCAACTAGATCCATTCACCTTTAATCATTTTATATTAACGGGTATAAACGGGTTAAATTTTATTGAATTGACGGAAAAGAAATGCTACGCAGTGTTGATAACTCGAAATATACTCTTGTTTAATCAGCCATCTTTACATTCATCTTAAGGCATAATTTACACAACAGAGATAAACAGAACGTAATAAATAATTATTTGCATATAGAGTTCACTTAATATCTAATTAGATAAGCTGTATAAATAAAAATGCACTATTTGCTACCTGTAGAGATATAAGAATAATAACAATCATATTGAAAAGCAGGACTATTATAGTGGGTGTACAATGCGTGCCACGAAAGATGAGACTTGACACACCACGTGGTTTGACATGCGCAGAACACGATTTTAGGTATCTTTAGCGGTATGAGGTCTGAGTGCGGGACGGGACCGGACGTCATAGGGGCGGCGGAAAGAGCGGGGGAGGCGGGGTCAAGTCTCATCTTTCGTGGCACGCATTGTACTGTAGATACACCTCTGTCTAACCATTCGGGAAAACAGGTATATGCACAAGTATAGTCGATTTGTAATTGCTTAACCACTTCTGACAACAAACAATTTCCAGTGCATAAATAGGTATTTATTCAGAATAAAAATTGGTAAAATATTAACATTCAAATCTTAGAAATAATTTACAAAGATACTTTTACTGTAAGATGCCATGGGAAGTCGACTATACTACTTACAGTTACCCACACACGTTCCCACTGACGTAAAAATATCGCGGCTGGATTTACCGCGCACTGGATTTTCAAATCTCGGTGCAAGGCAGCGCGTTGAAAATCGGCTGCGCGAAAAAAAATCTCCGCGTAAAAAGTGCGCCCGTGCGAATCTGGACTTATCTACTAGCATTCTTATTTACAAATCACTTAAAACATTGTCACATCTGACACATTTATCACTATCATCTGTGACATTATGTTTTCTACATCGCAGACACTGACCATTTTTACTCTGTGACAACTCAATATGCGTCTTCTTCCCGCCATTTTTAACTGACAAACTGACAGATGACAGTTCTAAAATCTCGCACAAAACACTGTCATTTACACCATCAGACTTATTCAATTCATTTAATTTATCGTACAAATCTGAATTTAATACAATGTCAGCTTGAAGCTTCTTTAAACTTTCATTTTTAGCTTGCACACATATTTCCCTTTTCAAATCCAATATGGCATCCATTAGTGATGTATCCACATCAGTTGGCCGTAAAACCGGTAAGTTTTCGGTAAAATAAAACGGTTTTTCATACAACGGATGGTGTTGCCAGACTTCTTCGATCAAATGCGGTAATATAGGCCCTAAAGCTTTACATAAAGAGACTAGAATCGTATGTACAACTAACTGAGCTGAAACTCTTTCTTCAGAATCTCTTTGAGAACAATATAACCTATCTTTTATACAATGGCAATACAGACCGGAGATTTTATTGCTAATAAAGTACAAAATGCTTTGAGCTACATGGTTATACCTAAAATTATTATAACTATCGTTTATTTGGTTGACAAAAACCTCTGTTTCTTTGACCATATAGCTATCGAAATAATTCAATGTCGGTTTTCGGTTAAAATCGGTTTTTTCGACGTCGGTAACGACTCCCAGGAGGTATTTCATGATGTTTCTTATCCTGATGAGTTCTGCTTGACAGTCGTCGAGGAGTTTCTTGCTGATTATGATTTGAGAATGCTGGGTTGAGTGGCTTGCTACCCACCATCTGGGAAGAACTTTCACTGATATTAGAACGAAAATGCGCGTTTCCAGGACACGTAATATTTGAAGTATTGTTTGACTTTTAATAGTTATATTTTCAATGTGATAGACAGATAAGCCAGTGCCATCTACTGACGTTCAAGCAGGAATATTACTTGGACTGAAGAGCTGAAGGTCGTGAGTTTTGCTTAATCAGTTGTTAATTTTATTGCAATATAACTTGTACAGTCAGCAACAAAAGTCAATTAACCCTTCAGTTTTTTTAATCTCAGTTATTGAGCAAAATATTTGTTCAAAATTGCAGCAGAAGTACAATGCAATTTTGAACAAATATTTTGCTCAATAGCTGAGATTAAAAAAACTGAAGTCTTAATATTTTGTCAAATAACTGAGATTAAAAAACTGAAGTGTTAATCGACTTTTGTTGCTGACTGGACCTACTCTTAGCTCAAGCTTTAAATTCAGTTTTTTTTTTAAGAATACTCATATCAATCAAGAACAAGTAAAATAGGTAATTAAACCTTACCTAAGAGTATCAATGCCATAAGCCGGCTGGTTCTTCTTGTCTTTGCCTCCATGTATAATAGTTGTGGGATCAATGACGTTGCCGATTGACTTGGACATCTTCCGCTTCTTGTCATCTACGGCGAACCCGTGGACGAATATTGACCTGGGAAATGAGAACAGACCAAATTGTTAGACGCAAAATGGCATATTTAGCCGTTTTGCTACTGATAGTGTGTTACTCAATTACCCGGCAGAACTCACCTATAAGGCGCCTTGTCAGTCAACGCTAGAGAAGTCAACAACGACGCTTGGAACCACCCTGTCAGTTGATCTACTCCTTCAGAATACAGCCGCGCTGTACGACCGCCTAATGTGGACCAGGACAGGCCTGAATCTAGCCAAATATCCATTATGTCCTGGGAATACAGAAAGAAAAGAAATAAGATTTTTTTTTAAACCGGCCAAGTGCGAGTCGGTCTCGCACACGAAGGGTTTCGTACCACAAGGCATAAAACGCCGAAAAAAACGTTTCTTTTATACCGCTTTAAATTTTATGTTTATTTTATTTTTATTATTTGTTGTTATAAGTAGCGGCAACAGAAATACATCGTCTGTGAAAATTTCAACTGTAAAGCTATCACGGTTCATGAGATACAGTCTGGTGACAGACAGACACACAGACAGACGGACAGTGAAGTCTTAGTACCTAATAGGGACCCCCATAATGCTTTTTAACAATGGTCAAAACCCATTCCGGTGGCCTCATCTAGTTATAAAAACATTATTATTTCCTTTGATGTGTAAGTTTTTAAAAGCAATTGCATTAAAAAAAAACACGTATTTTAAGCAATAAATTATGACATTCTAGAATTAAACAAGAGATAGAGCAAAAGTAGTAAGGATCGTATCAGGTGGCGTTCTGTAGTTTCTGCCTACCCCCGAAAATGGTGTGAGTATATGCATATACGCATGTATTCCAAAATGAACTTTCTGTGTATTGCTGCACAGTTTAAATTGCAATATTAGATGTAGTAATTACCTTTCCTTTGGTGACTTCCTTAGTATCAATCTGATGTTCTTTGATGACGTCATCGGGCAGCAGTTCAGTGACGTCACATGTCCACCACACGTCAGCGCCGCGCGACTCTATCAGAGAGCATAGCTTGTCTATGATACGTCTGGAATTTGAAGACCAGGGTTGAAGTCTTATACCGACTTCAAGAAAAGAGGGAGGTTCTCAAACCGTACGATTTTTTTTTCTGTATCTGTTCGTTCTTCACTTACAAGTAGAAACATCTGAAGTGTATTTATCTTGCTTTTGCTTGACTAGCAAAGAGATCTTAATAAATGCAAAATAATTTTAAAAAATTGCTCGTAAAACACCGTACACGTGATAGAAATAATACTTATTCAAAAATAAGAGAGATTTAGTGTGATAGAAGGTTATATCTTTCTTCTCTCTCATAAGCTGGAGCGATTTTTGGCACGCGAAGTAGTGTTGCCCAAAATCGGTCTTGTTCTTGCAGTCTTGGTCTTGTTCTTGCATTTTTGCAAGACCAAGACCAAGATCAAGACCGACTTATTGTAGCAAGACCAAGACCAAGACTGGACCCTGCAAGACTTGAGCAAGAACAAGACTAAGCCTGCAAGACTCTTGCGTCTCGCAGTTAAGTCAAACTGAGATTTGACCTAGGTATTGTATTGATTATTATATGTTTCTATTATTTATTAAGTAGGTAGATAGCGTGTTACTTACAAATTTGTTCCCACATGTGATAAAAATGTACAGACGCCAGCACGTCAAGCTACCCGAAACTGTCAAAATTTCCCAATCAGCTTTGAACCTTATGCTCTAGCGATAAAGTTGAAAATCTATTAAAGAAATTTGACAGATTGTAGTAGCTTGATGTGCTGGCGTCTGTACCTAGCATAACTTTCTAGCAAAGTTCATTTCATACCTTGTAGGTATATCTACTTAGAGTATTATATTATACTTACGTATAAGTCTAATGTGCAGATCTAACGTTAGTAGGTTGGTAAAAATTATGTAGGTATTTATGTTTCAAAGTTTATATTATTCTTCTATTCAGCAAAATTTAAAACTAACAGCGAGTCGAGTAGGTCTAGTACTAGTAGCAGTTTTTAAGCCAGCCGATGTTATGGTACAGACGCCAGCACATCAAGCTACTACAATCTGCCATATTTCTTTAACAGCTTTTCAACTTTATCACTAAAGCATTAAGGTTCATGGTTGATTGGTAAAATATGACGTTCAGCGAATAAACTGTTGGTCGGTCAGTGTATTACAAACCCACTTTACCTTAAAAAAATTGAATTTCGCGGGCTACCCTGGCGCTTTCGCCTTAAGGCGAAAGCGGTATTAGGTAGCCCGCAAAATTCACTGACTAGCAAATTGCAAAAATCGTAAGAAAATTTTAATTTCGCGGGCTACCTTAGCGCTTGCCCCTTAAATCGATGAAGCATTAGAAAAATAATTATCCCCTCATAACGAATCTAAAATAAAAGTAGTAAATGGGTCATTCAATTATGTAGATGATTAAAATGCCTCATGTGACGCGTCTGTTAGATTCATTGGGATTCATGGCCGACTCGACGCCGCGCGGGGATTCCCGCAATCTTCCGCATTTTTTGTCAGGTTCAAGCATTTATGCACTTTATTGTAATAATTTTAAAGTTTATTTTCAAGTGCGTTAATAATACGAGGAGACCGCTTGGCGCTGCGGTCCCTTTGTCGCGGCATTTGAAAGCGAATAGCGTAGGTACGAAGACAGTGTTGACCTCGCAAATGAACTTTAGCAAAATACAGCTGATCAGGTAGCCCTTTCGAGTTTTATTTACATTGCTGTTTTAAGTGAAACAAGTGAATTTACTATTTTTTAATTAAAAATCTCATTGGGTCAGATAGAAATAATGATTTTATACAGTTTACAGTAAAAAAAATTGCAGAAAAAAACATAAAAATTAAGAAAAAGCCGACGAAACATTTCAACGCAGGGGATCCAGAATCATGTACATACTGAATCCATGGTAAGTGGTTGCCCGTCGATGTCCCTGCCACCCTGAGCAATAAGCTAATAGGTATTTGAATGTAGTGTAGTCTAAGTAGTAGAGTCTCGCAAGACTTGCGAGACTCTTGCTGCAAGACCAAGACCAAGACCAAGACTGAGAGCGCAATACCAAGACCAAGACCAAGACCAGGTCTATTGATGCAAGACCAAGACCAAGACTGGCTAAGGTCTTGTCTTGGTCTTGCATTTGGGCAACACTAACGCGAAGTAGTTGCTCTTGGTCAGCGGGATTGTCCGAAAGGGTTACCGCTAGCCCGGAACATAAAGGGCTAAGGAAGGAACACGGGTGGGTTTTAGTCAGTAAGAGTCTGACACTCCCTTCCGCTCCACCCGGAGCGGGAGGGGTCATTTGATGATTTCCCACCCTGAAAAAAAAAAGTAGCAACTACTTTTTTTTTTTCTTGTGTTATCTAGGTGTATCTATATCTGTGGTGACAACATATTACTAACTCATCCACAACAACACTGTCCCCGCTATACACGGCGGGTATTGGCACTCCCCACGCCCTCTGCCGCGATATACACCAGTACGGCCTCTTCTCCAATTGTGCTCTGAAACCTTGCCGGTATTGATCGCTGCTAGATGGTGGGAGGATCTCCACTTTTTCTAGGGCTGCCTGTAGCAAAAATAAATAATATTTCTTATTACAAATCCACTTTCCAAGTTAGAGGATCAAGATATTCTGTATGTGTGTATGTCACTGAACTCCTCCTAAACGGCTGGACCAAATTTGACGAATTTTTCAGATTCACTATATTCGACCCGGTAGGTGGCGCTGCATTCGGGTAGGACAATGTCTGTAGTAAAGTATATTTTATTTTGATAGTTTTTCAAAAGGCCGTTAGAAGAACATTGTTCGTCATCCGTTTAAAAGAAACCCTTCTTAAATATAATCACATATTATGTTAGCAAATATACGATTTGTTAACAAAGGATTCTCTGTTACTTTGGTCACATTACCCGTCGGGAACCAGATAATCTAGGTTCGTGGTGATAGGCAAGGTAGATGGAAAAAAACCTCGCTCTCACTGGACTCCCTGAGAAACGCTGAGAACCGAACGAAGTGAAAGAACATCGTGCATAAAGCCACGAAGGCCTTTCAGGGTAAACGATCTTCAGTAATGAAGAACGCGACCAAGAAGAGAGATGTTAGCATCCCATTAGACGATTTCTATCGACTTCACTCCGGAACTGCGCACTTCGGAAGATAGGCTGATATAACGCTCAAAATCAATATAAGGAACTTACAACTAAAAACTGCTTTTAGCTACAGTACCCGGCGATAAATATTGCACATCGACCTTTGGAAAGAGACAATCGGCTAATTTCGGCTTCGTAAAGCGTTATCTCTGTCGCACGAAACACAAACAGTCCGGTATCTATTACGAGCTGTTAAAACAATTATGATTTGCTTCTTTTGATAATTATTTTTATTCTTTGTATAAAATGGTTTTGTGTAAAAAGGTCGATGTGCAATATTTATCGCCGGGTACTGTACCAAAGTTGATCACGTGACATCCATGTTTTTTTAACTTGCTGATAAAAAAAATATGTTTATTTTTTCTTTCTTTAAAACGTTACTTTCAAGTTCTGTTAACAACAATGACATCTTACCAAAGCCTTCTCCTTCAAGGCCGCCGTATCAATGAACCACTGCTGGCTGGCTCTGATGATGACCGGTTTCTTGGTCCTCCAGTCCAGAGGGTACGAGTGGACGAACTCGCCCCGCCGCAAGACGTCGTCACCTAGGCGGGAGATGATGACCTCCTGACCCTCGCCTAAGACCTGGAGGCCGTTGAGTTCAGGGTCTAGGGAGATGTAGCGACCGGATTCGTCTACGTTACATTTCTGAGGAAAAGAAAAATGTAGGTATTATCATCAAAATCGAAAGAGTATACTCAAAGTTTTAAATAGGGAGTGGAAGAAGTCAAAAATCACCTTAAAAATCCATCATAACACACTTACTAGTGGAAGTAAATAAATGTTTGTAAAATGCTTAAAGGCAAATGCAAGTGCCATAAAGCACAATAGCAGTGCCATGTGTGTTCACTTGAATGCTTATATTAACTAGGAGACAAGTGTCCACACATTGCATTGCACCACGTGTTGCTAAAGATGTCGGGCGAATTCGCGCAACGTCTGGCGATGAAGTGAGTAAAAGGTTTTATGTTCTCTGACAGAAGGTTTAAATTACATTACATAAATTATTTTAGCCAGTTTTATTGCAAATTAGAGAGCAGTGGTGGCCAAGTGGTAACGGCCGCGACTTACGAGTTATAGGTCGTAGGTTCGAACCCAGACAGGCGCTTTACTTTGTGTAAATTATTTCATCACCACTGCTCACAAAACGGTGAAGGAAAACATCGTGAGGAAACCGGCATGTCCTAGAACCAAAAATTCGAAGACATGTGACATCTACCAACCCGCACTGGGCCCGCGTGGTGGATTACGGCCCACTCCCTCTCGCTGAGAGGAGGCCTGTGTCCCAGCAGTGGGAACATTATAGGCTGATGATGATGATGATGATTGCAAATTAACTGCAGCATGATTTGCCGTCAATATTACATAGTGCTTGTAGACATCAACTTGATCAATAACACTTCAGTTTCTGAAAATTAGGCTCATGGACGTCTCGACTAAATTTCACAAGACATGGTCTTACCACATTCATATTATTCTTCAGCGCGACAAGGAAGTCTTCGGGCCCATGCGCAGGCGCCGTGTGCACTAACCCGGTGCCCTTGACCTCTGTCACGTGATCACCTTCGAGGAACGGCAGTGATTCGTTCACTAGCTTGTTACGGTAGGTTGTGCCTTGGAGGTGGTGACCTGGAAAGAAGGATCTTGTGATGACCCTTTTTGAATCCATGTGATGTTTTGCAGTTTTAATTTATCAATTTTGGACCTGTGTTTTCGCTGTGTGCAGAGAACGCAATGGCGGCCAAGAGTGCGATGTCCGGGTGAAGCCTATGGCCAGTAGTAGACTTTTTTCAGTTCAGCTGATATTATGTAGTGGTTATAAAAGAATCATAGCTGTTTTACAAATCCGTGTCCAAAGCACAACGGAAGTAGGAAACAAGGAATCACTATCACCAAGGCAACAATTTTATCTAAAGCAGTGTTCATAATCTCAGATAATTTACATTTCATCGCCGTTTAATCAGTTATCTACTTTAGAGAAATGTATTCTAAGTAGATTTTAGAATGACCATTAGTAAAAATAAGTTTTTGATTGCAATTGAATTTGAACTTTGTTAATTACCTATGACATTCAGTTTGTTGTTCCATAACTTGAAAATTATCTCAAATTCCTGGCTCTAATATACGTAAGTTTAGACAAACTTACGTTTATAAGAGCGTACTCTTAACTCATGTACATCGTTCAGCTGTTTTCGGTAGTATCAATCATATAAAGTTATGCAAATCCAGGCCATTTTCTTTTGTTCCCTATTAGACTGCATAAGAGATATTAGATATATGTGGCAAAGACAATACATACCATCAAACTCAGCTACAATCTTAACTTCCTCTTGTAACAACTCTTTCAACGCCTGGACCAGTCCACTGGCGAACAACAACTGGCCAGGTCTACTGCTCAGTGATACCACACTGTATTTGAGCTGAGGGTTATAGCAGATCGCGCGGTTTGCGATCAAGGTCCAGGGTGTGGTGGTCCAGATTATGGCTGAGAGTTGCTTTCTGGAAAGTAGGGTTAGGTAATAATGAAGTTCTGTCTAGAGCTAAAACGCATTGTGATTGAAGGGATCAGGGATTTTTAAAGTAAAATAATACATAATGACGTATGTAGTGCTTACGGAAAGGCTCTTCTGCTACGTGCTAATAATATGGTGCAATCTGTTCAGCCAACATAGTGGTTCTACCCCCCACTTCTTCATCTTAGCGTATCAATGACAAAAAGTTTAAACATTTTTGGCCCAAAATTCAGCAGCGCGAACTCCGCTCACTGACGCAGTCATATGATTATCAAGTGCACAGGTGACAGGGAATGCGGCGCAGGATGGAAGGTGGGCCTTTGTCTGTGGGGTTGCCACATACGGACTTGAAATCTGATCACCACACCCCACTAATACTTATGTTTCAACTGGTTATCTTCTATGCTAAGAATAGTTTGAAAAAGTAAAGTGGGGGCTACCTCGACGGAACGGCAGCAGGGTGTGGATGTGGAGCTGTGTCACAAATCATGCTCCGTCTCCTATCCTGCCCTCTGTGCCCCAAAACATACAGCCAAAGTGACCTCTGCACTGCCACCGATAACACCGTAGAAATGGCGAAGTTTTGGGCCAACAAAATATAAATAACTGTCCTGCCAGCGACACGAAGTTTCAAAACACAGATTTAGGTATTGTATGATAAATTAAGGAAGGTACAGACGCCAGCACATCAAGCTACTACAATCTGTCAAATTTCTTTAATAGATTTTCAACGTTATCGCTAAAGCATAAGGTTCAAAGTTGATTGGGAATATTTGACAGTTTCGGGTAGCTTGATGTGCTGGCGTTTGTAAATTAAGCCAAACTGAAGACATGTACACACAAAACCTACCCTTTAACTGCGTCCTTTACTACAGCAGGCATATTCTCCACAGGGAATGTGACATACACTTCTTTACTCTTGTATTGTGGATCATACTCCAGCTCGGCTTCTGCTAAAGCAGTTCTGAAATGAAAAATAAAACTGTTTCAACAAAATCATGTTCCGAAAAATGTTATTTTGCATTAGAATAAACTGTTGTTGTCAGTATAACTGTGGCTTATTGACAGGGATGTAGACGAATTGTTTGATGCCCAATGAGCTTTTCCTCTTTTTTTATATACTTGTACAGTATATACGTATATATTTTACTGTTAGCTTGTATATGGACGATTAGGTGAGGATGGCTGGAAAGGCATGAACTAGACAGGCAAGAAGAATTGGAAGGGATGGAGAAGGTCTTTGCAAAAGGGCACACAGAAACTTAGAACTGATATTAAATGTTTTGTACTAACACTATCACTCTGAAAAAAGGTTATAAATAAAATAAAAATTAAGTTTTATAATAAAGGTTATGCTTACTGTGCATGTAAATTCATAAATTATTTATCTCTCATCTTAAAATAAAATAAGAAAATATTATGCTCCCTGCAGAAAAAAACCAGTAATAAACAACTAAAAATTCATTCAATAGAAAAATTAAAACTCACTTGGAAGAAGGCGACCAATAAACAGGTTTTAATGCCCGAAATATCAACCCAGACTTATACATCTTATGGAACTGCCTCAACTGATTCTGTACATATCCTTTATTCAACGTTAAATAACACTGTTCATCCCAATCGGCCATAACACCCCATTTCCTAAATGCATCTTTCTGTCTCTCCACCGTTTCTAAGGCAAATGTTCTGGCAATTTCTCTGATGTGCACCGGATTTGATATTTGGCTGTTTTTTGAGGTTTTCTTTGCCTTTTGTAGAGCTTTAAGCTCTATGGGTAGACCGTGACAGTCCCAGCCGGGGATGTAGTGGACACGGTTGCCTTGGAGTACTTGGCTTCTGTTGTTAATGTCTTTTATTATCTGGAATAAAATTTGGAAATGGTGAGCATACATTTTGGTACTGCTACATTAGAACTATATTAAGTAAATATTAATATATGCAAAATTGGGTTATGGAGGTAAAATCCAAACTGGCTGCATTCCGAATTAGCTGTAATCGCTCACGGCACTCACATCATCTCACATGCATTCCGATTTAGATATTACGATTATGACAGCTGAGGGCTGTCAACAATTCGGAACGCTGGTGAAGGCGCTCACAATGCTTACTTAATGTCAAAACGATATTACAGCAGTATTTCTTTGTATAAACACCACATTAGTTCTTTTTCTTGGTTATGTGGCGACTGTCAGCCAGAAGCACAATTTCTAACATGGCATTTAAAAAAAATCAATTTAAAAATAAAAAAAAAGGTTAGCTATTGTTTCGTAACCCATCGGATACGCGCGGAGCTTTACCGGTTAAAGATATGATGCAAAACAAAGCACACACTGACAACCACACACATGTATTCTCATTCTTGACAGCGCTCACGGTGATATTATTAGAAGGCATAGTCAGCGTTATCGCAAGATGGCTCATGTCATGACTTCATCTATGACGATTCACGGGACAACCTTATCGTGCTCACGCTAATTCGGTTCGGGTTTAAGCACGCTTAAATCGATTACATCCCAACTCGGAACTAAATAGATAGGATCTCCTCATTATTTTATTTATATGGTGTACATAATAAAGAGTATTCTATTCTATTCTCTTAAGAATTTAGATAATATTGTAACCACTTTCAGATTGACTATAAAATATTATTTACCTTATTAACAGCATGGCCCATATGTAAATCTCCATTGGCATACGGTGGGCCATCGTGCAGTACAAATTCTGGACCCTTCAGGTTTTCCCTTTGCCAGTTATAAAGCTCAGCAAACTGTGCGGTCTAAAAAAAGTCATAACATTTTAGATAGGAATAAAAACCCTAAAATTAACTAAAGCTGGATTTCCGTCAATACTTTTGACCTCCTGCTATCTTGTATTGTATTAATAAAAAGTTTATAAGCTATTTTACCGTTTGAATTTGCTCTTTAATTGCATTATTTGATCGAGCTGGGAAATTGGTCTTCGGGGATAGAATGGTATGTGAATACGTTTTGGTCTTCGGCGCAACTGTACTTTTCACACGCATACGACATATGCAAGTCCATTTTGATACAATTTTTCTGTATTTATAACACAAAATGTTTGAATTTTTCGCGAAATACATTTTTAGAGGTTATTTTGTTATGTATGACATATTACAGATGACGTTTTTTGTTCAGATGTTGGTATTTGAATTTCTGATATTGGTTTGTCTATATTCAGAATTGTTCCATCATGTAAAAAAAAAACTCTTCGCTTAAGGCACGTCCCCTCTAGGGCCGCGCGGCTCCATGTGGCCCAGTCGCGCGGCCGAGCCTCGTATGTTTTTATAATGGGGACGCGTTGCAAACAACAACACAAGCCTCGTGAGGCCGGGCCTCGCGAGGCTTTGAGGCCGTGCGGCCCTAGTGGGGACGCGCAAAGGGCAGACACAGGCAAAGATAATCTAAGATGGCGCCACCATAGCTGGTCTCAATCTGACCAATGAGGTTATGATATTTTGAAATATAAAATGACATTACCACATTTTCAACCAATGACGATGTTGGGAACCAGCTATGCTAGCGCCATTAGTTCCACAGTGTGTCTCCCCAATGAATACATTAGGTTCAGTGCTGCCATATTTACAGATTTGTCTGTATACATACAGATTTTCCGATTATATTACAGATAGCAGATTTGACCTTATTTTATACAGATTTACGACCTCGGCACACTTTCACACGTTTTTCCAACGGCGCGGTTTGTACGCCGTACCGTAAAGAAAAAGTACCGTGTACAAAGGGCATATCAGTACTCCCACTTATTTACTGCCGGGGAACACTACATAGTCTGTGCTCTGTGCAGTCTGTGCGCCGGTGCTTCTCGATTTTCAAAGGAGCGGTCTATACAAAAATGAGTAGGTATCGTATTGTTTAGCTTCGTCTTGAGATGTACCTACACTTAAATTATAATTTAATTAAATTCGACATTAAAATAATACGGAACACGCGGTTTTTTTTTTTTTTAGGTAGACTTCATAAAATATATCGCTTTAGAATACTAGTCTATTAGAAAATACAGATTTATACAGATTTTTTAGGTTGGTATCACAGATTTGCCCGCGTCATGGGTGGCAGCACTGATTAGGTTGATGTAGCTTCTTTGCTATGATTTATCCCATTGCAGATGCCTATTTCTCTTTTACGGTTAAAGATCTGTTTTGTTTTCTTATGCCAATTTATCTTATTTAGAATTTTATATTCTGTGAAAAATAGATCTATTTTCCTTTCTTTCTTACATTATCTCATTACAAGAATGCTAAAGTTTGTTACTCACTAACACACAAATTAGATTTGTAAACATTGTACTAGTAGTACTTCTATATACTTTTCAGAAGATAGACTATGCCTAATGTTCACAAATACATTGTAGCCATGGACCTAATTGTAGCAATTTGAGCTATGAAGTGAACAAACTTACCAAAACCCGAAACCTCTTTTTATTTTTATGTCATACTTAGTTTCTGAACGGAGGAAACATTACAAAAACATTCTTTTGACGTACACCGCTCGTAGTGCGTACGCCTTTTTCAAAACAACACATGTTTTGCGCGTATTTAATAATATTTCTATAATTTCCACGCTACAGTTCAAATAAAACCACTTCAAAATGGTAAAATATCGTGTTACTTTCATATTTGCACAATTTTTTAAAATATTTCTTAGCTATTCTGTAATTAACAACACTTAACCTCGTTGCAGCCGAAAACAAAAAAGAAATTCATTGATCGTAAGAAGGCGGTGACGTTCAACGTTGTGCATCGTTCTCAAAGGGATCCCCTGGCGGCTGATGAGACAGCTCCCCAGCGTGTATTAGTACCTGTCAGTGCTAATGTGCCACAGAGAAAGAACAAAGACCCAGTGAGTATACTTACTATATTCTGACTTGGAAGCATTGATGTATGAACATTATCATTTCAGATGAGAAGTAGGTCCGAGTCCTACTAATTACTCTCTGGTTATGTAGTTTTAACACTAAATTTACAGCTTTTGGCAATTTAGCCAAAAGTGAAAGTTTGGCTACACAACATCATAATAGAAATATTATGATACTGTGTAGCCAAACTTTCACTTGGGATTTGAATCAAGAATCTGATGCTTGGCGGCTAAGAATCTAATCCAATGCGGGGCAGTAACCTTTAGGAAATTATCACTATTTCTACAATCTAGAAATATGTGTTATTTCACCTTAAAAACACTGTATCAGTAGTTTATTTGTAATCCACAAAGTGTACTTAGGTGGGAAGTTAAAATTATATGTGATCATTGTGGGCCTTCTTGGGCACATTAAAATAGTAGGAAAAGGAATCTTTGAAAAAGTTAACTTATTAGTCTTTTGAACTAAATCAAATAAATAAGCTTTTTTTATATACAACAATATTACACTAAATGAAAACACTGGCAATACTAATCCATCAGAGTATTTTGGAACTATCAGAAAAATCCTAGCATCAAAGTTAAAAATGTAACTTTATCAAACAAACTAACGGCCAAATACTCAAACGCAACTCAATTTTAAGTCGCCTTTAAGTATTATGCTGTCTCTGTCACTATAAGGTGTATTGTAGTGACAGAAATACATTTAAGCACACCTTAAAGTTAAGTGTCGTTTGAGAATTCGGGGGTAAAAGTAGTAGTGATGGACCGACTATGGCTTTGCCAAACTTAGATCAGCTATAGTGACTACACTATTTTAATTTATTCACAGAGACAACACTACTAACAAAAAGCCTTAATTACAATTTACAAGCTAACACTAAAATATATATTTATACTCCTTATAATTATTATCTACAAGTATATACTAAAAAATTAAAGATAAAGAGAGGAGCTCATTGGGCATCAAAAAATTTGTCCGCATCACTGTCGCTGCTGATTCTAAACTATTGAATGTATTTAATTCGATTTTCATATGCAGATAGGTAACTGCATGACATATATAATGCAGTATAATTTATTGTCATATTGTCTCCGCCTTTATATCTATTGTATCTTTATCATGCTTTTTTTTGTGTGTAAATTCAGGCTTTATAAATAAACCAACTTTTACATTTTGTTTTTGTAGAAAGGCCTTTTAGGATACACTCATTCCGTTGATTACTTACTAGCAATTATTATTAACAGGATCTAACTCCAGAGCAGCGAAGAGAGGAACAGATCAAGTATGGGATATACTATGATGACGACTACAACTACTTGCAACATCTTAAAGACTCCAGAGAAGTGACACTGGTGGTGCAGCCTGTAAGAATATTTTCTTTTAAATAAAAACTTTATATTTTTTCAGTATTTAACCCCCGACAAAAACAGAGGGGTCTTATAAGTTTGACATGTGTATCTGTGTGTCTGTCTGTGGCATCATAGCTCCCAAACGGCTGAAGCGATTTTGATTTTTATTTTTGTTTGAAAGGTGACTTGATTGAGAGTGTTCTCAGCTATGATCAAGAAAATCGGTTCAGCTGTTTGAAGATTATCAGCTCTTTTCTAGTTGATAAATTGATGTGAGCATCTTTCACAGATCTGATTGAGTCGAAATTTGGCATTTCGTTACTTCAATAATACTGCCGTGCTAAGCGCAAAAGCGGTATCTCAAGAAAAGCTAGTTTCGAGAAAATTGAAGTTTTGTTTTTATTCTCTT
This sequence comes from Luperina nickerlii, assembly GCA_963855955.1. Classification (NCBI taxonomy): domain Eukaryota; kingdom Metazoa; phylum Arthropoda; class Insecta; order Lepidoptera; family Noctuidae; genus Luperina; species Luperina nickerlii. Next base: position 4,209,135 of record OY979684.1, on the reverse strand, counting down.
AGTGATTTGAGGTAAAGCTGAGATAGGGAACACTTTTCTAGGGACTTTTTTATTAAGATACCGTTATTTGGCTAAGCTCATTGGATGCATATTTCTTTAAGCTATCCGATACCACAAAAATCAACTTTACAAATTTTTTTGAGATACCGCTTTTGTGCTTAGCACGGCAGAATAGTAAAAGAATGTAGTACCTTGAACTGCTGCTGCAGCATCACCTGGAATTTGCATTATACCTTTGATACCTAACTCCCATAGATTACAGCAGAGGTATCGTGTTTGGGCTACTTGGAATGGTCTCAATGAACAGGTTATAGTGACCAGGGGCTGATGATGGATTAGGAAAGAGAAATAAAGGAGGACCGGACAAAATGGTCCCCACGGCCAATAACAACCAAACATCATTATATAGGCATTTTAATAAAGAGCAATACCTACTATATGGCGGTTCTTATCAACTGGTGTCAACTGAACTGTGGGCAACTGCCCGACAATTTATTGACGTTGGGGCGTCGTATATCTGCTAGTCGCGCGGAAAACATTGCTTGCACGATTTTGTGTGACGTCGGTGTGATGCGTACTTCGCATGTACCACAAAATCATTACCCATCCATGTATATCTTTCAGAAACCCATCCACAAACGTAAGGAGAAATCCACAGAGGCCACAGAGGATGGTGAGACTATTCCAGTGACGGAAGTACTCAATCTGCCCAGCTCCGTGTTTGCTTCGGAGGTTGAAGAAAATGTTGGTCTGCTGAACAAAGCTGCTCCACAAGGTACCATAAAGAGATCTTTTAAATATCAATTTTATATCCTTTCTAAATGAAACTTACTCCAGTAATATTTACTTTGGTTAGTATTAACTACTGGTTTACGCGGCGTACGCCAGTAAACCTCTCGAGTCGGCATGATTTTTTCCGACATCTTCAACAACCATCGTCATAGTTCAGCCAATTTACACAACCTAATGAATTATACAACTAAACCTTTCTCACGAATCACTCCGTTTAATGGTGAAAACCGTATGAAAATCCGTTCGGTAGTTTTTGAGTTTATCACGTTCAGACAGACACACAGACAGACGCCGCGTCTATCTGTCTCTCTGGACGCGGGGGGACTTCGTTTTATAATACGTAGTGATACATCTACAAGTCTTAACTTTAAAATTAAGAAATCAACCATAAACACCTCTCTGTTTATGGTTAGTCGATAAGTATCCTAAAACCTGTCTTCATAGCATTAATATACATTTATATTTTGCTTTTAGGACTGTGCCTGGATTTGGACCCTGAAGTAGTAGCTGCCTTGGATGATGATTTCGACTTTGATAATCCTAACAATGAGCTGGAAGACAACTTTATTGATCTTGCCATGGCTGATGGTAAGTTGTTATTATTTATTTACTACTAGCTTTAGCCTTTTAGCTCTCTCACAGAGAGGAGGCTTGTGTCCCAGCAGTGGGATCATAATGATCCCACTGCTGGGACACAAGCCTCCTAGCCTCCAGGCATTATGTTATACATGTTTACCCTGCGACTTCGACCGTGTGTAGGACACAAATGATCCCACGGGAACTTAAGGTCATCACTCATTCAAACCGTAGCTTCAGCACAGTAACGGTCCGGCACCACCTCAAAAAATCCGCTCGCAGCTGGTGTGTTACCGGTGAGGTGACAGCTTGTTGTTTACGCGACGTTTACTGTTGTTATCTCACCGTCCACGCCAACGGCTAGTTTAAAGCCACCTATTTCTTTAGGGGACATTTGTCCCGCGACCTTGTCGACCAACACGAATTCTACGTGTCGGGCGACGTTGCGGGAAACATCGACCGACATCGCAAGCGACATTTACGTGTCACGGGACATGTCGCGTGTCGACGCTCTGAGAGCGTCACTAGCGACTTTGGTATGTGGACGAGCAAAATGTCGACTGACATTGTCGCCGGACAGTCGCACGTCAATGTCCCGCGACTGCTCGCGACATGTCGAGCGACTTTGTCCCCTAGTGAAGACGTGGCTTAAGCTTACAGACCGGTTTGCGAAAATTTGTGTGTGTGACAATTTGCCGGCGACACGGGAGAGACAGACGTGCGAGCGGCGCGAGGAGCGCGCACGGGCACCGAGGCGCACGCATACGCGCTTGCAGGCGTTTGTTTCTTCGCCGGGAGCGAGCTGCTCGCTTGAAGCGCGCGGTCGGCGCGACTTGTGACAGCGCGCTGCCCGCGAGTTGTCCACTATTCTGTATTGTCACCGTAAAATTTACTTTAATGAAGTTGATTTAAAATCCTATCTTGAATTACTAGTTATTTGCTGTGTCGGAGCGGTGCTTTTATACAGAATACTTAACTTAGTATTATAAAATCGGCTTATACCATTTTTTCTCGAAATAATAAGAAAACTTTCAGGAGGCGCATCTGAAGATGATGAAGACTACGAAGATGAAGATGGTGACAGTTTTGCAGACGATGACAACTCTGACAAAAAGGATGACAACTCTGACAAGGCGTTCGCGTCAGACCTAGATTCTGACGATGACAGTGACTCGGTATGTTTCTGTTGATTATCAAATGACAAGAGACTCCTGGGGAGTTTGTTGCGGCCACTTCTTCTTATTATTATTATTTAGAGATTTGTTTTCCTCGGCCTAGCCGGATAGCTGATGGCACGGGCCTAAGCCAAGTGTTCATCAGTGGGATTAAGTGTTGGAGTAATATTAGATACTGCGTGGTTATCCTCAGTAGGCTGTATGTTAGCCGAAACTATATTTGAGTGGGAGTAATGGTGCAAGTTATCGGACTATTATTATTACATGTAACCTTTTGGCTTTATATGTGTATTACTATATTTTTTTTTTGTAATGTGTGTTTTGTTTGTGCAGAATATAAAACAATTTTTCCTGTTTTTATTTTAACCTTTTAACCGCCAGAGTCATGTATAGATGGACAAACCAATATGTGCCCAGCACGCCACGGTCACGATCCCATGATAGACTTTTATACGTAAATAAAACTCATAAATCAACATTGTTTTTTTTTTATTTCCTTTGCTAATTATGTTCCTTGAGTCATCCTAATTTATATTAGTTGAACTTCTTTATTTATATTTCATCTTTATAACATAAGATGTCAAAAACTAATAGTAATTATAAAGGTCGAAAAACATAGTGCCAACGTCATCATGTCATGATACGTAGTGATTTAGGTAGCAATCAATATAACAAGAATATTCAATATAACAAGAATATCGATCTCGACGGTAACCTACGTTATGTTTAATTTCTTTAAATTATTCTACAATAAATAAATAAAACTTTTGATATTGAAGTTTTATGATTCAGAAATCATGAAAATTTTAAAATACTGAACTATCTGCTCATTACATGTTGGTGTCAGTTGATTATCGAGAAAAAAAATACAAATATCACATGTCGTCATCAAAACATGACTATCACATGACGTCACATATGGTAAATTTTCAAATAGAGCTGGTCCTTTACTATTAATAGTAGTTTATTTTCATTACTTGAATATTCTGAACGACTTAAACTCTCATATTAAAATTTTCCTGATCATACTGATCTCACATTTTGTGAGACTATAGTCAGGTTTATCAGGCTATAGTCATCGGAACACATCCTAGTTTAACGATATTATTGTGTTATAAGTTATTTGTTTCAAATAAAACTACAAAGTAGAGATTCAGATTTTGTAATTAAAAGAAAGAATAAAATTCATGTAAATAATTTGGAATAGCCCTGAGCTCGGCTGGCGTGTCATAAAATAAACTCGGATCCGATAAAGGTTTATTTGAACTAAGTTTCATTTGTTCCCAGGGATAATTCGTGCATTTGTATTATGGTGATAATGATACATATTATTCATTAAAAACAAATTGTCTCATCTATTCAAAAAGAGCTAATTTATTCTTCGTAAACAGGGACTAAAATAGCTTTTTAATACCCAGAGATTAAAAATGATTTGAATTTAGAATGTGGATATTGTTAGTAAAAGTTCCAATCACCAAAGAGATCAATCACGAACATTGTATGAACAAGTAACAGGCTGTATGATAAAAACGCGCGCGAGCCAAATTAAAAAAGTTTGTGCAAAATATAAAACGCTCGAAAAGCATTCTGCCTTCTTTCGTAATTGTTTATTAAAATTATGATTTTACTTAGTTTTATTACCCGACTACGGCGAAGCAAAAAGGAGGGTTATGATTTTTGACCAGTATGTATGTATGTTCATCTGTTCCCTCATAACTTCTGCTGCGCTCAGGATTCTACTTTAGAACCCCTCACTGCGCTCGGGATTCTACTCTAGGTACCTTCGATCCGTCTGGATTCAAAGAAACACTCTCGCCTTCAAAATAGTTGTTTGCTCCCTTTGCAAACAATCTACTATATTGTAGTAGATTGATCATGTGTCAATAAATCATTATTTATTAACACATGACTTTTAAGATTTAATTTCAAGTTTTTACAAATTTAGTAGATATTTACCTGTTTTAGATTATTTTGTGATAAAAAATATGATTACAAAAAAACGATGGTTCATGTCTCATTTATATATTACAATCAAATTTCTCATATTTATAAAAGTTTTTCAACAATATGAAACAGAATATCAGTGAAAATATTTATGAAATGATAACATTCTTCGTTCGTTCACTTGTTCAAACCATTAAAATAAAATACCTATTATTCTCCTTTATTCAGCTAAATAGTACATATAAATTATATTTTTAAATATGAATATAAAAAGAAATATAAAAACATTTAAAAATATAAAAAATGGTGTCGGGAACAGGGTCCAAGCTACCGGCGGTCAGGGTTCCAGAGAGAGGAACCTCCTAACAATGCGGGCCGTGTCCAGAAGTACCGCTCTCTGAATCAAGCCCTTGATCCAGCTGCCCAACGAGAGCCTCCTTAGGTGTTGGTCGAGGCTCTTGGCTATTAAACCATTGCTTTCACGACTATCGGCACAATGATCGCTGAGTCCACATCCCACATGTCGACAACCTCGCGAGCCAAGTCAAGATACTTGATCTGTTTATCTTTCTCGGCTTTCACGAAGTTCTCATCATGCGGGACGAAAAATACCTATTATTATTTCGATATTATTAATAAATATCGGTTGCGCACCTCTAGTGCAGAGGCGAACAAATTAAAAAAACTGTGCCAGCTACGCCACTGTCATCATAAGGTGACAAGAAAGTACGAACGAAGAAAGTAAAACGAACATAGTGCTGTGATGGTATTGACTTGGTTTTATCGATTGTTGTTTTGGATCGTGGATTTAACGCCGAAACTGTGACACATCATTATCATTTCTGTCATAAAGGACAAAGCGGGATGAAATAAAACTCCTGTATTATATATTTCCGGTATAGTAACCTTTTTTCAAAACATACCAAGTATGTTAAAAGATAATTAGTTAGTGCATTATCGATATAATTTCGAACTCTGTGCTATTTTGTAAGAATGAATTCATAGCTTGGCGCTGAGAGCACGATTTTGCTTTTTTGACGTGGCGGTCAAAAGGTTAATAACAAACTTATTTTTGCGGTCGGTAAAATTAATACTGTGCATGCGTAAATATTCATAGTAACTACGGAACCCTTTACTGTGAGTATGACATGCACTTTGCCTTTTAGTACACTTTTATAATTTCTAATCCTTATTATTTTCCTGTACCAGGGTGACAGAGCGACCAGGGGTGTCCGCATTACAAACTGGAATGCTCGCGACAAAGACGACACCAAGTCACGGTTCTCACAGTATTCCATGTCTTCAAGCGTCATGAAACGGAACCAGGGACTCACGCTACTTGACAACAGATTTGAAAAGGTAAGTGTTTACAAATAATATAAATGTCGTTTTTTTTATTTGAGGGGCTTGAGGTTAAATAATAACAACCGCACGGGTCGATCGATCAGGTTAAGCAACGCTTGCCGCGGTTGGTCCGTGGCTGGGTGACCATCTATACATACCAAGACCCCCTCCGTGCCTCGGAAAGCACGTTAAGCCGTTGGTCCCGGCTGTCATTCGTGGATCTTTGACAGTCGTTACGGGTCGTCAGAAGCCCGAAAGTGTGACAATCAGCCTTACCAAGGGGTATCGTATTACCCAATAAATGGCTTGTGGACGTCAGATAGGCAGTCGCTCCATGTAAAATACTGGTATTCAGCTGCATCTGGTTAGACTGGAAGCCGACCCCAACATAGTTGAGAAAGGGCTAGGCAGATGATGATAATGATTGTTTTTTATTTAGCCAACACTGTCCCACCGCTGAAAAAAGGCCTCCCCCAAATCCTTCCATGCATCCTTTTCAAGCGCTACCTCAATCCAACCCTTGCGGTACGCTTCTATATCGTCTCGCCTAAATATCTTTTAGGAATGTTAAATTTCGTTAAAGCATTCATAAATGTTTTGAAGCAGTAATTATGTAATAAGCAAGATTTTGTGGATAAAAAAACTATGCTAAAAAGATATAAAATCGTCACAGTTTCAGCTCTCCCAAGACTGTTGTCAGATAAATGATTGTTATCCAATAAATACATGCAATACTTTTAGATAGATATATCTTTTATTTAGTGCACACAAAAGAAATAGCACACACAAAAACGCAATTAAATGATAACCATTAACATTAAAAAAATGAAATGACAAACTTTACACACTCCCTTACTAACAAACGCGTCTGTATAGTTACACAACGCTTTGTCTTCTTTCGAAAGTTAAATTACTGACAACTGAAAGAGAGAAATCGGTGTGTAACTATTCATCTGATATAATACGTTTATTAGTACGGGGGCTAGAGTAGAATAAATTTTGAAAGTTTTGCTATACTGTCAGATGTCAATTTTATTCCACGGATAAAAACTGACTTTGGTAAAATCAGCCCTAAATGAATGATGAATTAATAACCAACATACAAATTGCAAGAAGTCTTGATGAGGTTGGTAAAAAATATCCTATAATCATTTAACAGATGTTCGCCGAATACGATGACACGGAAGTGGGTGCTTTAGACCTGGAGGATATCGAGGGCTTCATGCCTGAGACACACGACATGCTGCTGCAGGCGGCAGAACACTTCGAGGAGTCGCAGCGGAGGTACCAGCTCGATAAGGAGAACGAGATCGCCAGGTGAGAGGGAGACCACATTTACTTCATTCGTTCAAGTCAAGCCTCCATACCTCGGAAAGCACGTTAAGCCGTTGGTCCCGGCTGTCATTTAATTTTGTAGATTTTTGACAGTTGTTGCGGGTAGTCCTAAGACCCAAAATCTGACAACAAGTCTTACCATGAGGTGTGGTATTACCAAGTAACTGGGTTGTGGAGGTCAGATAGGCAGTCGCTTTATGTAAAACTAGGAGCGCCCCACGGTTTGACCCGCGTAAGTTTCGATTCCGTAGGAATATCGGGATAAAAAGTATCCTATGTGTTAATCCAGGAAATGGTCTATCTATGTGCCAATTTTCATCCAAATTTGTACAACGGTTTACGCGTGATTGAGTAACAAACATCCAAACATCTTCACAAACTTTCACATTTATAATATTAGTAGGATACTGGTATTTAACTGCATCGGGTTAGACTGGAAACCAACCCTAATTTACCGTGTATTCGCGATTTATTTGCCAAAAATGTAAAAAAATATGAATTAATGAAAAAATAACTTTAATTCCTACACAATAAAGTTCAGTTTACGCTACAACTTCAAACATGTTTATAACTTTGTCAATAGTGCTAGTCACTCTGAAATCAACTTAATCGTCATTGAAATAAAGTTAATATTTGTTTAATTTGAAATAGGGTGCAGCACTGCGCACTTTTTCTTTATTTGAAAAAGGCCGGCAGGTTGATTTGTTTTCAACTTGGACAGCTTATTATAACTTCATATACTAATATTATAAATTCAAAAGTAACTCTGTCTGTCTGTTTGTATGTTACCTTTTCACGCGTAAACCACTGAACGGATTTCGATAAAATTTGGCAGAGAGATAGACTGCATCCCGAGGAAGGACATAGGATAGGTTTTTTCGAAATTCCTCGTGGGCGAAGCCGCGGGCGGAAGCTAGTACGGGATATTTTCTTCTTTTTATAGACTAAACCGCCTCCAAGAGATAGAGGAAGAATCAGAGAACGACCTGGTGACTATGGAGGTGGAACCCAAAGAGAAGTGGGACTGCGAGACCATACTGTCCACATACTCGAACGTCTACAACCATCCTAAAGTTATTCAGGAGCCCAAGGTAAGTTACACATAACTTTCATGGAAGAGACAAGTCCTGGAGTGGAGACCGCGTATCGGCATGCGTAGTGTGGGACGCCCACCAGTATCGATATACCGATGACCTTAAGAAGGTGGCTGGGGTAGGTTGGATGCGGAAGGCGGAGGACAGGGTGTTGTGACGTAGTCTAGGAGAGACCTATGTCCAGCAGTGGACTGCGATAAGCTGAGTTGATTGATTGAAAAACTTCATATGTACAGTCACGAGCACTAATATGTCAACACTTGGCAACTTTCAATTGCGAATTTTTCGTGAAATAACGAATGCAACGTTGAAATACGACACTTTACACAAACCTATGGGTTCGATAATACGTTGTTCGCTATAAAATAAAATTACATTCAAAACTAAAGGAGAAAATCGTCTTTGAATAAAGCCAAGTGTATACATACTTATGCTCGTGACTGTACAGTCGCTTTTATCAAAGGCTGTTGCCTTTCATCATACATTTACACAGTTTAAAATCGTGGAGTCAAGCCCAACATACCTTATTTTTAAAGGTGTATCAACCTTGCTGTCTTTGAATCTTTGAAATATAGGCCAAAATGCAAAAACATAACCGCACTGGATTTTCAGCTTGCGGCGCTAAAGCCAGCGTTGAATATATCTACGAGCCCATAGAAAAAGAACATGAGTATAAATATATGTATATGTAATCTGCATTCGCGACTTATTTGCCAAAAATGTAAACAAATATAGGTTTAAAAGTAACTTTAATTCCTATACAATGAAGTGCAGTTTACGCTACAACATTCAAACATTTTTATTACTTTTTCAATAGTGCTAGTAGTAATAAAGTTGATATTTGTTTAACTTGAAACAACATCAATTTGAAACAAGACTTTAGATAATGTTTGCTTGAAATTCTTTCCTCAGAAACCACACAAAATCCAACTGAACGCGCGCGGCATTCCTAAAGATGTGTTCGACAAAGACAACAAACTAACTGTCAAGTCTCTGGCCAAGTTCAACGCTATAAACGAAGGCAACGCGTCTAGCGGTGAAGATCAGGATGGGAAGACTAATGCCGAGACCGTCCTGTCAACTTTGAGCGTTCTGTCTATACGGTAAGTCATTTTTCTGTGGCAAACAAGCAGTTTGTCCACCTGACGGTTAGTGGTTCCCGCTGCGATTTTAGCCGTTCTGCCGCTATGGCAAGAGTCAGTTTTGTGTAGCAAACAAGCAGGTACGTACAAGCTTCATTCTATGAACGAAGATAGCGCCTCTAGATGTGAAGACCAGGATGGGAAGATTAATATAGATTCCGTGCTGTCAACTTTGAGCATTCTGTCTATAGGGTAAGAGTCATTTTTCTGTGGTAAAAAAGTAAATATGGACAAGTCAACACTATGAACAAATATAACAGTGACAAGGATGGCAACAATAATTGATTTTGAAGGCATCTTCTAACGTAGATTATAACGTAAGGATTACTGTTATCTTTAATTTTAGCAGTGGTGGCTCAGTGGTAACGGCCGCGACTTACCGAGTTACAGGTCGTAAGTTCGAAGCCTGACAGGCGCTTTACTTTGTGTAAATTATTTCATCACTACTACTCTCATAACGGTGAAGGAAAACGTCGTGATCGTGTTAGTATAAGCATTATCACCCTAAAATGTTCCCACTGCTGGGACACAGGCCTCCTCTTCGACAGAGAGTGGGCTGTAATCCACCACGCGGGCCCAGTGCGGGTTGGTAGATGACACATGTCTTCGAATTTTCGGTTCAAGGACATGCCGGTTTCCTCACTATGTTTTCCTGCGCCGTTTTGAGAGCAGTGGTGATGATATAATTAACACAAAGCAAAACGCCTGTCAAGGTTCGAACCTACAGCCTAAAATATTAATTTCTTGTATCTTATTAGTTTTTTTTTTTATCCATTCCAGGGCCAAAGACGAATCACTAGAAGAAAAGAGAGAACGTAAACGTCTCCTAAAAGAGTACAGGAAAGAAAGAAGAATAGAGAAGAAAGCCAATTGTGACGCTTTCAAAGAAGAGAAGAAACGCCAGGAGAAGATTATGATGAACAACAAAAATAATGTGCAGGGCAACAGAATATTTTAATTTCGTTGTTATTATGTAATGTGTAAAGTTATAGGAATAAATTATAGTATTGTATAAGTAAATGTGGAGTTTTATTATGAGTTTTCGTAACTATTGTCCGTTTTTTTTAACGAGCACTGAAAATGTTGACTGCGTTTCTATTAGTCCACGTAATCAACAAAAAGTCCGTTCCACACACGCTGTAGTTACATGTACATTCAGTTGAGTCATCGACTACCCGCGCGTCGCACATGTTTTAGTGAGTGAACCAGACGATATTTTTTGAGCGTGAGTCGTGGCGGACATGTCTCCTGTAGTTAAACGTACTAAGCGACCTTTGCAATCTACAGAAAAACAAATGATATACAATTTGTTTGAATAATTTAAAATTATTATATTATTTATATTTAATTTTTTTTTCTACGATTATGCTAAGTATGCAAATTTAAATCATAAAATAATAATTTAATTTTCTCTACAGTAAATTTTAGAAGTATTCAATATGAACGGGCTTTAACAATTTCAAAGCAAGAACAAAGGCGTTGGCCCCACCCATGACACATCTCACTCTGTCAATATTGTCCGAGAGACATACTCAGTACTCGTTTGTTAAAAAAAACAGACTATAGTTCCTGACAAGTAGGGTACTTCCACTTCTTCAAGTAGAATAGTTCGCACATACACCACACACTCATACAGGCCGGCTGTCGAAAGAATGCGGCCCGGACACCTCTAGTGCTAGTGCGACAATTCTAGTAGCTAATAAAAATCAAATTCGCAAAACACGTATTCGTTTTTATGGAACTGACAGGTTTCAAGAACGTATCCTCTCGTCGGCCGGGCTACATAGAGAGTACGTAAAAAAATTAAACTAGCGGATCGAATTCGCAATAAATTCTCTTCTTTCTTTATGTATCTGATGGGTAGTACATATTCACATGTGGTACAAAAGACCCGGCCTAGACTTATAGTATATTATTATGTTTTGTGTAAGTATGTGTGGTGTTAAACTCGGGATTAAGAAATAAGACCAACATAAAAATAACACGAAATATAATATTGCTTCTATAAAACTTGCATTATTTACGTATAACTTAAAAATTTAAATACTTTATAATAATATTCTTAACTTATTTACACTTAATTACAACGTGAGATTTTAAATCAAAGTTATTACATTAAATTAATCGGAATGTAGTAAAAAACATTCCATTTACCACCTATTGGCGGTATTACCATTATTTTAGAATTAACAATATTCAGTGATTTTGTTTGGGAAGTTTTTGTGATATTTGAGTTGCCAGAAATGCTCAACGTTGTGATCATAAGACGAAAAACATACAATTTAAGTCTTATAGAGGTATGAGCAACAGGGTAGTCTCTCATCCTCCATAGAAATGGGAGAATCCTCCGACCAGACGGGTGTTTTGTCTGGTGGGCTACTGCCCCGGGACGTTGTGTATATCGACGGCGAAGTGTCAATAACACCTAACTGACAAAGTCAGTGATATACACAAACTGAAAAAAAAAACGTTCAAAAATAGACATTTCGCGTTGATTTAGTTGGGAGGTACTTCCACATTTTAATTTAATGCTGTTTCAACTAAAAATACACTTAGGAGATTTCACTAAAACTTGCGAATAACACGAAAAAAAGTGGTCAAAACGATAAAAAAGTGAATTTCTCGAAAAATGTCAGTTAAGAGGTATTGGCACTTCGCCGTCGATATGCTAGTTGCGCGGTACACTCTGTGACGTCAGTGCAATGCGTAGTTCGCATGTGGCGTTGTAGATTCCACCACAGCCTCTGCAGGTCGTCTGTTAGACACTTAACTTTAATTTGATGTTTTTCAATATCGAAACTCTTGTAAAATTACTACCAACGTCTTTGAGCTCTTGATCGAATTCAATTCAAATCTTGATTGCAACACATCATTTCATTTTTAAAACAATTTAAATTCATTTAAAGCCTAAAGATGTCAAAAACAAGACTGGTATAGTCTGCGCGGAAGTAGTTGGCCGCACCTTGGGTGGAGACGGGGTGAGGGCGGCGGGGTTGTCTAGTGTTCGCAACGCACGTACTGAGTCATGACTAAGCCCCCCCCCCCCGCCCCTCCGTCCCACCGCTCACATATCTAAGGCGCGGCCAACTAGTTCCGCGCGGACTATGTACATCAAATACCACAAAAATCACTCCATACACCACTTTATCACCACATTTAAGCCAGTGTTAGTCCCTCATAACCTAAACCATCAGGGTCGGGCGTCTCCATCCTATTCTTGAGATGCTGCAGAGTATTGTGGAAATGCTTGGTGATCTGTTCCACCTCCTCAGACTGATCTAGGTTGGCTAACTCTTCACGGATTTTCTGGATAACCTGGATGTAGAAAGAAGGGAGGTTAAAATGTTGCAGAACTATAAATATTTTTTATAGGAATTAAAGTTATTTTTCTATTCATCCATATTTGTTTACATTTTTGGCAATTAAATCGCGAACGCAGATTACCTATCTATCTGTCATGTGTGTTTTCAAATACTCACCGCATCTATGAGATTAGTGGTAAGACTAGCGTTGCCCCGCTCTCGCAGTAGCGCATATCTGCCCAACAGTTCAGCTAACAACTGCGCCTGAACTCCTCCGTCCATACACTGTTGAGCTACCCGAGCTGCCTTTTTGAGGCAGTCGAGGGCGCGCGATGCATCGTTTAGAGGCCACTGGGGACAAAAAAAGGGGTTTTGAAAATACGAAAAAATTCTAAGACACGTGACATTTACCAACCCGCATTGGCTCCCCTCTCACAGAGAATAGGCCTGTGTCTCACCAGTGGAAAACGTATTATTACCCCCGTTAAACGTATTATATCAGATGAATAGTTTACACACCGATTTCTCTCTTTCAGTCGTCAGTAATATGACTTTCGAAAGAAGAAGACAAAGCGTTGTGTAACTATACAGAGGATATACAACGTTTATTGGTAAGAGGGTTAGTTTACATTATTGTTAATTTCCAAATAGAAACTGCAATCACATACTTTTTTTTGTAATACTTGGTGTAGTTCAAAACATATTCAAATTACCGAAACTCTGACGGCCAGTCCAAATAAGGTGTATCGTGTTACTCTGTAACTGCGCATCCAGTTACTGGGGCAACTGGCCATGTCGCTCCATGTAACAAACTGGTATTCAGCTGCATCCGGTTAGACTGGAAGCCGACCTCAACGTAGTTGAGAAAAGGCTAGGCAGATGATGAGGATGATTGTTTTTTTATTTAGCCAACACTGTCCCACTGTTGAAAAAAGGCCTCCCCCTAATCCTTCCATGCATCCTTTTCTAGCGCCACCTCGATCCAACCCTTGCGCTACGCTTCTATATCGTCTCGCCTAAATATCTTTTAGGAATGTTAAATGTCATTGAAGCATTCATAAATACATACCTGCTTCCCATCTTTAACAGCTTTCCAGAACAGATGTGCGCACAAAGCGACGGCACGACTCTGATCTGGTTTCTTTAATAACTTGCTAGCTGCTAGAGCGCACTGTGTACGCATTGGTTCTGCGTTTTCGGCACCTGTGGATGTGATTTGTGAATTAGATCTTTGAGTCATTTTGTAAGAGTTTATTTTTGAGTGGAGGTGGTATGACTCTTCTTCGATCAGTCTCTCATTACTGAGGATCGTGGTCACTTTAAGCGCACAATCTGTCCATCGACTCCGGTCCAAAGTTGCCAACACCACCTGCTGAAATTTGTTTCAGGACGTAGCTTCTTGGTGGTATGATATTATTATTGGAGGGTTTCAATATTATATTGGAATCCAAATTCATTGAATTGGGTATTCCTTTTACATAATACTAGACCAAAGAGTCAAAAACCATATACCGAAATATTAAACCCCTATTCCACATACTTAACAAGTTACACAAATTAGAAAAACCACATTTTTTTCAATATGCGATTGAATGTTTGCCCGAGCTTCAATTATCTGTAAAATATTATGGCATAAACATAGCCGAAGGGCCGCCTGTACCAATTATATTATGATAAAAAATACTTACCGAAGCAGTTGATCTGTTCAAAGGTAGCGATGATCAAGGTAATGGCTGCCAGCTGTGCCTTGCTGTCCGATATCTCGTCCTCGTACAGCGAGAACGCTTGTGACAGGAACTCGTACGCTATCGTTTCGTGGTTTGCGAAGCCTATCTCGCTTATCGCGAGCGCTCCTTGTAGGTATAGTCTGCAAAGTTAAGATGTCCAGATAAGTACTATCTACCAGATGAAAAAAAGAAATGAAATTTATGCCGTCTGTCAAATGAATTAACCGGTAATGTTGAAACATTCCATTAGCATTTAGCTAATGTTTGAATGAAAACTGTTTGTTTTGTTGTCCATGTAAGGCTTAATAGTCATGATTGTGTCAACAAATCATACGTTTTTTTATGTACAAAAACAGAAATGCATAGTGTTTTAATGTCATGATGCGACGCGCGCTTTACTTGTGGTAACCAAGTGTACAAAAACGCTGTGAAAGTGTGTGTGATGATGAGTTGCGTCAGCACATAACACACACACACACTTCCGACTTCGCCATTGTCTCGGACGGTACCGAGGGTTCCTGTGCTTGCACACACATTGATAGCGTGTTTATTGTACACTTGGTAAACACAAGTTAAGCATGCGTCGTTTCTTAAGATAAAAAACGATACATTTCTCCACTTATTTCTTTAAGTGTGGGAATATTTATGATTAGTTTTGGCTGATTTTTTTCCTGTCTAAATAAATAAGTATGAAAGAACGATTTACCTTAAAGGCAACTCTGCTAGTTCAGCTTTGACCAGCATGCTGATAGTTTGATGACAGAACTGGAATATTTTCTGACACTTCTTCTCCCACATGTCGTCCTGAAACAATATTAAAATTGATTTTAGAAGAATTTAAAATATTCGGTTGGGATTAGCGGCCGATTAACTAGATTACTCGTCATGAATGGGCGGGCATATCTAAAGTCTTTGCTGCCGACTTTTTTTTGGCAAATAATAAATCAGGCGATAATCCATTAAGGCAGTCTACCCAACACTCGAGGCCAAAACTGTACTAGCGGCGCAACACGACAAGGCGCACGCGCCGGGGGCTCAACGCAGGTCCGAGCCCACGTCGGCCTTCCGAAGGGACACCGAACGAGTTTTAGCGTCAAGTCTAAGTGCGCAATGGACTGTGATAGGCAGAGATGATAATGGCAAGAGACATTAGACCTTATTTCATTGGACTTATGAACTGGAGAAATGTGGGTGTAAAATACACCTCTGCCGTCCCTGCGGGGAATACAGGCGTGATATTTTGCTACATTACCGTATCCTCTCGCTCCTTGTATGTGTGCGCGAGGCTGTAGGCGTGGAACAGTATCGGCGGGAACGTGTGCCGGATGCGCGCGGCTCCGCCCGCCTGCAGCGCCTTGCGCGCGCCCGACAGGATGAGGTACTGGCGGTCTGCCGAGTCCGACTTGAAGTGGTGGATTAATCTATAACAAGGCATAAACATTGAAGCTCTGACCACACTGAGATATTCATCTCAGTGTGGTCAGAGCTTCATCTCCCATCCCGCGCGGGATGGGAGATATGACTGCGCGCGTCGATTGTTTTAATGATTTAAAGTTTTTTTTTTGACATAGCCGTGCACACACACACTCACGCGCACGTACACACACAAACACACACACCATCATCATACACATGCTATTTTGCATGCTATTTTTTATTCTGAAACGTAATGCTCTTTTCTATTTTTGCAGAATTTATTGTTGGTCTGTGTTAAATACATGCTTTTCATTCCTTTTTAGGATTCCGTATCCAAAGGGCAAAAACAGGACCCTATTACTAAGACTCCGCTGTCCGTCTGAGTATCTGTCACCAGGCTGTATCTCAGAACCGTGATAGCTAGACAGTTGAAATTTTCACAGATGATGTATTTCTGTTGCCGCTATAACAGCAAATACTAAAAACAGAATAAAATAAATATTTAAGGGGCTCCCATACAACAAACGTTTTTTTTTCGTCGTTTTTGCCTTGTGGTACGGAACCCTTCGTGAGCGAGTCCAACTCGCACTTGGCCAGTTTTTTCTTCTTTCTATAGTGAGGTAAATTGAAACTGCCCTAAAACTGACTGAACATAAATCATCATCACCTGCCTAGCCTTTTCCCAACTATGTTGGGGTTGGCTTCCAGTCTAACCGGATGCAGCTGAATACCAGTATTGACAGAACACCAATATCGTCCAATATTTAAGTTCAGGAGTGAAGTCTAGGTATACAGGGTTATTGGTAAAACATTAACAACCTCATAAAAGGTCATTGTACTCATCATTATAAACAACTTTTACTATGGGACCAAACCTGAAATCGCGACAAAAAAGTCAGCTGTTCCCTACATTTTGACGAGTTATACGAACATAAATGTAGGGAACAGCAGATGTTTCTTTTCTCGGTTTCCGGTTTGGTCCCATAGAAAAAGTTGTTCATAATGATGAGTACAATGACCTCTTAAGAGGTTGTTAATGTTTTACCAATAACCCTGTATAACAGAGATATTTTTTGTATTATTAGTTTAGGGTTACATACCTTGCCAGCAAGCCCTGTTCCTCCATAAAGTCTTCAACATCAGGCTCTGCGGTCGGCTGGTCAGGTTGGTCCTTGACTAGCACGTCCAACATTGCAAGTACCGACTCCACCTGGATTACAAATCAAATACAGGGTTAATCTTTGAAGTTGGAAATTCAGGGCGAAAACAGAAACTTTGATTAACTTAACAATTACCCCCTATTTTAAAGAATCGAAAGTTCTTCAAACTAATTAGACTGATGCGTTGCGGGATGTTTTTGCGGCATTTTTTCTTCCCAGCTTAAACACTGAGAAGTGGTAAAGGGTTAGCGATTTGGGGGGTTTTCTTTTGTAACTTTAACTGCAGAAAAGTTCGTAATGACTCGGCTGCTATTACATGAGACGTAACACAGATATAGATACACCTACATAACGCAAGAGCAACTACTTCGCGTGCCCAGCTTACGTACAAAAATCGTAAGCTGCCACTTTCGCGCTCAGTCCTGTGTACTGCTGGCTGGGTGAGCGCGCGCGCTAGCGCTAGGCCGAGGGGGGGGGGAGACGGGTCTTTGAATCGATTTGATTTTCCCATCACTAAATAATGATTGTGACGTCGTAGTAGGTAGTCAAAAAATGGCACGTTGAGTTTTCTTACAGATAAACAAACGTGATACTTGCGTTATGTAGGTAGGTTTATCTATATTTTTGGGACTTAAAGTTAACTAGCGAAATGTGGGTTTACTATAGGAACACCTCTGCCTAACCCTTCGGAGAAGTAAGCGTGATGTTTACTTCATCTTAAGGCGTAGATATCAAACAGTCAGTCTCCAGTACATCAATGATCAGATGGACAGCAATCATTATCCTTCCGGGATAATTCTAGCATTTGGTCAAAGTTGCATAGTTTTGTAGCTTAGCTACTATGAAACTTTACCTTATCGAAGACCGCCTTACTTAACGAGTACTTCACACTGTCGTAAAGAAATAAGTTCATAAAACTATACAGACGTTACTGAGTATTTTTGCGTCATTTTTTCTGCCCAGCTAAAACACTAGGAAGTGGTGATAGGTGAACGTTTTGAGGGCTGTCATATGTAACTTTCGACTGTCAAAAAATGCTGAGAAGCACTTTGATAGACAAAAGTCAATTGATGAATAAATGATTTTTGATTGACTTACATCTTCAGGCGTAGATATCAAACAGTCAGTTTCCAGTACATCATTGATCAGATGGACAGCGATCATAATCCTTCCGGGGTGGTTCAAGTGTTTGATCAAAGGCGAATAGTTCTGTAGCTTGATCAATGTGAGAATGTTCTTGTAGTGGTCCGCGGGTAGTTTGAGAATCTTCATCAGTTCCTTGAAGACTGCTGTGTTGTGTTCTAAGTGGGTTTTGCCACTGGAAAAAAAAATAGTTTTATGACACGGTTTTGAATTAAAAAATAATATTTCCAAGACAGATTTGTTTGAGAGACCTGATTGTTAGGCAACTGTAAAGCATCCAAATATAGCAGTAAGTAAGCAGGTCCGTCTTCATTTAATGGACGTAAAATGACGGCCGTCCATTTAAAGGGCGCTTTTCCAATAGTCAATCACCGGAGGTAATTTGCTCCGGTGATTGACTATTGGAAAAGCGCGCTTAAAAGGTTTGTATGACGACCGTCATTTAATGGGCGTAAAATTACGGCCACAGAAAAGTCAAACACCGGTGAAAATGGCCGGATTTCCTGGTAGCCGTGATTTGCAGCCTAATTATTATAATAAGTTACCTAGCCTGGTGTATATCCGCACAGATCTTGTCAGTATGCGCCAGTACTCTGTCCACGTAGTTCAGTTTGTCAGGATGGCACCTCTGCGCTAGCTTCAGTAGTGCCAACTGAAGGGATAACATGTCTTCGGGAGGCATATCAGTGCGACTCTGGGGACAAAATAATTGATCATAAAATTTATTAAGCAAAAGAAGACATATAATTTTGTCATATTCTGAGGTAAATACATAAGGAACATTACTAATAGGTCTGTCAAAAACTGTCAACTAACCTATTGCGCCATATAAGTGAGTATCAACTTTAACAGCATCTACATGCAAGGTAGTAACACCATGTATTATCTCATGGCATAAAAAAAACAGTGGCACTCCGGGAGTGCCGAAGTGTGTGTGGAAGTGAAAACTTGAACAATTACGTGTATATTTTGTGAATCGTCTTATAAACAAAACACGCGCGGTACCGGCTACGGCCATCCGTCTTATGAATTTTCGACCAGGTCACGTATCCTGACGCGAGTTCAAAATTTTTTACCCATTACAAAAAAAGTGTACAACGCCGCTAAAGAAGTTTTCACTTCAAAAATTTTGATTTTCATATGGCAATATCAATCCATATGAAAATCACTATTATTTTGTTTTATGATTCTGGTAGACATATATAATAGTAGAGATTAACTACGATAACATGGCGCGCCCCTCCAAAATTCAGAAACGTTTGAAAGTATTTGTGTAAGTATTTACAAAGCACCACCAACACTCACAACGCATGTGTGTGTAATGCAAAAACCGTCAAACAAAAACAAATCCACGGATATGTTGCTCGACTAGTGCCGTCATTAATCGCTCATTATTATTAGTATGGCGCTGCACTGAGGTATTCTATGAAACGAACACGTGCGTTGTCTTGCGCGGTCGGCTAGTTATGATTAGTTGACCAACAAATCTGGTAATAAGTGAGATATTACGAGTACCGATTGCACAAAACTATGAATAAATTTTATTGTGTTCAAATATTGAAATTTAATTTACTCTAAATCTAATATTTTGATGTTTAATGTTTTCAATAAAATGAATGAATGAATGAAATGTGACTCTTATTATTTTTATACATATTAATAATTTATGACTGTTTATTATATTAATCATTAATGCTTTATAAAATAAATATTTAATAAATGAAACCTTTATAATATATTTGTAACACATTTATTTTTAGTTACTAAGACATCAAAATCATTAATTAACAAAAATACGTAATCATAATTATTATAAAAAAGTACATAATATACATTATGGTCCAAGTGACAATGAGGGCATTATTCATACTGCCCGGGCGTTATTAATAATACCCTCATTAATCACTTGGCCCACAACGTTTATATAAAATAAAAAAATCTTAATTATCTCTATTAGCACTGGAACTAAAATTTTGTTCATCGCTGTCATAGAAGCTTGATGTGTCGTTTTCAGAATCTGATTCTCCTACGTGAATAATAAATTCTTGCTCGTCGTCGTAGTTATCCCAGTATTTGGATTTCGTCTCCTCCACATGTCTGCAAGTGTTGGTCCACATTGTGCAATCGATCATGTCTAGATCTTCATGAAGTAATTTCATTATGGATGTGTAGTTATGGTCTATATTTTTGTTTGCGACATAGTTTTTTAACACTCCCCAAATTTTCCATGACTAACTTATTTTGCAATCAGTACTTTCGTGTCACTGAGCGATGTAGTATCAACAACTTGACTGTCTCAGACCGCTGCCGGCCTGCTACTGAAGACGAACACTTACAACTACATACAAAAACTTTCGTAAGGATATGGCTAAACACATCGAAACAGTAATTTGGAGGGGCGCGCCATGTTATCGTAGTTTATCTCTAATAGCAGTATGGATTCATAAAATCATAAAGCATCATATCATAATACCAGCTTTCGCCCGCGACTTCGTCCGCGTGAACTTTTTTCATCCCTGACCCACTCCGTCGCATCGCCTGCCCGCACTATTACTGCGTTTTTGCTTACCGTTCTTTCTTACTTTTTTCTCTTTGCTCGGATCCGAAGAGTCATAACTTGCTGTTAAATAACCTTCCTCAAGAATTGGGCTATCAAACGCAAAAAGATTTTATTAAATCCGACCGATAGTTACCGTGATTAGCGCGTTCAAACTCTTCAGCTTTTTTTATTATATTAGAGGGGCCCATGGCTAAATAATAACAGCCTCACAGGTCGATGGATCAGGTTAAGCTACGCTTGCCGCGGTTGGTCTGTGGATGGGTGACCATCTTTACATACCGTGACCCCTCCGTGCCTCGGAAAGCACGCTAAGCCGTTGGTCCGGGCTGTCATTCGTGGATCTTTGACAGTCGTTACGGGTAGTCAGAAGCTCGAAAGTCTGACAACCAGTCTTACCAAGGGGTATCGTATTACCCAGTAACTGGCTTGTGGAGGTCAGATAGGCAGTCGCTCCATGTAAAATACTGGTATTCAGCTGCATCCGGTCAGACTGGAAGCCGACCCCAACATAGTTGGGAAAAGGTTCGGCAGATGATGAGTAAGATTATAATTTACCTGTGTAATAGCAGCCACTTGATCGGAGAACACTTCAAAGAGCTGCACTTCCTGTTCCTTGCCGTCTTCTAAAACAACACTCAGGTTTATGTTTCCTTCATTTCTCTGAAACACAAAGTAACAATTTATATCATAAACTTTCACAGCTATGACAGTTAAGGATAAGAATATTAAAATGTGAAATGAATACACATTTACAAAATAATATACTAAATTAAATTTAATATGGAGGTAGATGGAGGAAAGATATCAGTTTCAGTTTTGCGTGGATGTGACGCAAGTTTTCTCCCAAACTTGTTATTTTTAGGGTTTCGTATCTCAAAAGGAAAAACGGAACCCTTATAGGATCACTATGTTGTCCGTCCGTATGTCTGTCAAGACCCTTTATCTCGGGAACGCGTGGAGGTATCGAGTTGAAATTAAAACCATATACTCAGCTCTACAATCCTTTGAAGCTGTGAAAAAAAATCAACCTTCTAAGTTAACGAAAAAAAGATACGGCCATTTATGCCGGAAAAAAACGTATATTTCGACACTATCAAGAGAATCAAAATTTATAGGGTACTTCCCGTTGACCTATAATCATGAAATTTGGCAACAAGCAAGATCACGTAGCACAAGTAAAGGAAAAAAATCCGAAAACCGTAAATTTGTAGGTACATTAAAAAAAAACCCCGTGATAAACTATTTACATACCTACAAAGTACGGAACCCTCGGTGCACTTGACCGTTTTTTTGTGTTCTTTTTATGCGTCATGTATGACGCAAATAAACGTATTTTCTTTCTTTCTTCTTTCATCGTGTAGTCCTCAAATACATTGTAAGATCTAATTAATAAATAATAGGAATTTATTTTAATCATTTTTTTAATATTATCTGGCTTTTGTGTAGGGAGTGAAAAGCAAATTATACAAAATTAGTCAAGTTTTATTACCTGGCTATACGTAGCGAGTCTTTCAATCAGCGCTATGATGATGTTCTTGATGTTAACACCTGGCTGAAGCTCCGCACAAGACTTGAGGAACGGCTGCAGATTGGCCAAGTGGAACTCATCGGGAAACACCTGAAAATAAAAGTAAATAAGTTATTTTGCTTGGATACATAGTTCTCTGGGAGTAGCGCGTAGTGTCCCTAATAGGGAGGGAGGGGTAATCACCCTTATAAGGGTAAATTACGTGTTGGAGCTTAGAGGAGGTACTACCACTATGGGGGACAGCTATGTTCAACTACCCTCATGGAAGGTACATGCCCTCAAAGGGGGTAACTCTAACCTGTATGATACACTCCATGAGATACTCCTGCGCGATGGCATCCCTGCAGCTGACGACCTGCTCCAGTATGCCAGGCAACACCAGGCGCCCGTAGTCTTCCACTGTCACAGACTCCAGTTGTGACAGACGGACGAGGTTCGTTCCTACTAGGATACGGAGTTCGGAACGCTCGCGTTCACGTCTTTCTTTGTCTCTGTTGAAGAGAAATATTTCATCAACGCCTAAACCACTGAAGATATCCAGAGGGTTAAATATTTTTGTATTGTAAGTATCCACTAAAAAAGTATTACTAAAAATGCTAACCCAAAAGGAGTTAAATAGGCGATGAAAGTTTGTATGGAAAAGTACGACATCTACGCGGACAAGTCGCTGGTAAAGTGCTGGTTGATAATGAAGTAGGTATTGACTAGATATGATGCAATGGTCTCTTTTAGGGCTGACCCAGACATACCCAACCGGATTTTTAATGTTTCGTAACCCCATCCGTTTTCTCGCTCTGATGAACTATGTGTTTGCGTTACAGAAAGGGATAGAGTTACGGGAATGCGACTATGGGCGGATTGGTCTGGTTCAGTCCTTATTCATCTGATTATGGCATTCACCCGCATAAGAGTCGATCCCGTTGGAATATCGGGATAAAAACTATCCTATGTGTTATTCTAATTCATAAGCTATATTACTGTAAAGTTTCATCAAAATCCGTTCAGTAGTTTTTGCGTGAAAGAGTAACAACCATCGCTCCATCTTCACAAACTTTCGCATTTATAAGTAGGATATTGTGGCAGTGGGCAGGGCACATTGCACGCAGAACAGATGGCCGATGGGGCCGAAAGGTTCTGGAGTGGCGACCGCGTACCGGAAGACGTAGCGTTGGAAGGGCTCCCACAAGGTGGTCCGACGACCGTGTGAAGGCCGCAGGAACCCGTTGGATGCGAGAAGCACAGAACCGGTCGAAGTGGCGGTGCTTGGTTTGGGGGAGGCCTATGTCCAGCAGTGGACGTCTTTCGGCTAAAATGATGATAATGATAGTAGGAAGCAGGATTTTACCTGGAGTGTCCCTGATGCTGCATCCTGACCCACAGTTTATTCATTTCAGCGAAGTTCATCAGTACAAAGTCGATAGCGTCTTTTACCTGAACAAGAACAATATGCATGAAACAGAACTGAGTATAAAAATATATTGCTGTTATTGCAAACTCTTTTTGATAACGAAACTAATGGCCACGATAAAAAAAACTTTTATTAGTTTGATTTACATTCATTTTTCTTTTTATGATTTTTATTCATTTTTTTTTCTGAACATTATTATACTTACCTTTGTAAATAATTTCTAAGACTTTATATGATAATTTTACCAATTTTAATACTGAATAAAACATTTATTTAAGTATTTGTTTTATTTGTGAACGTAATTATCCTATGAGGTCAGTGTATGTAACTGCAATTAAATTACAAGTTAACAGTTTACGAATGGCAATTAAACATGTATTGAAAAAAAAACTGGTTTTTTTCAGAATCTAATTTATGGATGAATAACCAACTTATATTAACAGTAATTTAATATACTAACAATTAATTTAACTATGCGACGAAGGTTTTAATTGGTTCAATGCCCAAAATGGTTTATGTCAATATGACTTGGTACAGACGCCAGCACATCAAGCTACTACAATCTGTCAAAATTCTTTAATAGATTTTCAACTTTATTGCTAAAACATAAAGTTCAAAGTTGATTGGGAAAATTTGACAGTTTCGGGTAACTTCATGTGCTGGCTGTCTGCACAATCTAGCGCATACGGTTGAATCAAAGGATCGAACATAAAAATTACTTAAACTGACATTATTACAAGAACTACAAAAACTCTAGGTAGGGTCAAATACATTAAATTGAACTGTTTGTAATATCAAAATAACTGCTTTTTACTTAATGCATTTAAAAGTATATAAGGTACTTATAACAAAAAACAATCTTAAAAATGTTTGTCTGTCTGTCTGTCTGGTTGTTCCGGGTAAACGGCTGGACCGACTTTGACGGGACTTTCACTGGCAGATAGATGATGTCATAAGAAGTAACTTAGGTTGCTCTTATTTTAGAAAAAGAAAGAAAATAGTATGCTGTAAAACTATAGCCAATCATACTCACAACGCCTTCATTTTCGTTCTGTGCCACCGAGGTGTCGGGCAGAACATTCCTTGTGCACTGCAGGAGGTAGTTCCTCAGGAACAGACCTCGAAGGGGATGCTGAACTCCTCGGCACATCTCCACTAAGTCCTGAAAAATAAACTTTGATAGGTAATGGGAATGTAAAGCACATTATATGCCGCATCTGTCACCCTTATTATAGCTGACTGAAAACTTGGTTCTGCCTTCGAGATGCCGTCTCCTGCCTGCCTGATAGATGAAAAAGAGTAGGAAGACTCTTTTTTTTTTTAAGGGTGGGAAATCATCAAATGACCCCTCCCGCTCTGGGTGGAGCGGAAGGGAGTGTCAGACTCTTACTGACTAAAACCCACCCGTGTTCCTTCCTTAGCCCTTTATGTTTCGGGCCAGCGGTAACCCTTTCGGACAATCCCGCTGACCAGTAGGAAGACTTTCCATTTTGAAGTATACAGGGTCGCATTAAAATAGATGGACAAATTTTAACACAGCCCTCAGATCGTCTAACCAAATATATCCAAGCAAAAAAAAACACTGATTAAAGTGATTTTATTTTGTCCTAAAATAATAAATTTATGTATTACATTAATGTATTTTCGTTAGCTGATTATTTTTCTTGTAAGTATCTATGCGTTTTTCTTATATATCTTTACCATCGTCCTTATTTTGGTGGTCGGAATGATTTCTAAAAGTTTGTCCATCTATTTTAATGGGACCTTATATATGGCAGAGTTAATCAAATTCCGGAAAATCTACAAAGGGCGGTAGAACCTGCATGTTAGCTTACTTCCTGGCGTCTTCCACTCGCTAACTCTCCACGTTTGACCTTCACCTAGCTATTGAAAACGCATTGAATTTAAGGTAGCATTTTAAACACACAGCCTTTCGCTTTGCCTTTTTAGCAAAAATGTGGCTGAGTCAACATCCGAATACCTTTTTATACCCGCTGATTTATTAATTACATACTTTATTTTACCAAAAAAAAAATTATACAAAAACATACGTAGTGACATAAGCATGAGCAATGAGGCAACTGCAACAGTCGACGCAGGCGCATCACATTCCGCTCGTATAATTGAGCACCGTACTCAAATACATGATCGACACGTTGTCACCGACACGCGTCGATCTGTCGTCGATGCATGTCGCTCGTGTGTATGCACACTATGTGATACAAATGAAATAACAAGGACAACATTTAAAAATAACTTCAAGTAAGCATGTTTTTAAGAGGTTCCATACCCAAAGGATAATAAAAACGGGACCCTATTACTAAGACTCCACTGTCCGTCTGTCTGTCGGTCTGTCACCAGGCTGTATCTCATGAACCGTGATGAAAGAAAAATTGAAAGAAAAAATTGAAATTGAAAAGTTGAAATTGAAAAGTTGAAATTGAAATTGAAAAGAAATTGAAAGAGAAGAGATTGATTGATTGAGTTGAAATTTTCACAGATGATGTATTTCTGTTGCGGCTATAACCACAAATAAAAACAGAATAAAATAAATATTAAAGGGGGGCTCCCATACAACAAACGTGTTTTTTTCGGCGTTTTTGCCTTGTGGTACGGAACCTTTCGTGTGCGAGTCCGACTCGCATTTGGCCAGTTTTTTATTCTTACCTTTAAGAGATCCCTCCTCAAATTGGAGTTAGTCTTGATATAGACCAGGCCCACAGTGATCAGCAGGTACAGTCTCGGCACAATGTTGCCAGCATACTGCACTAACTCATATAAGTCTGCTACTTTGCGACCCTTCTGGAACTCTTCGAGGAGGTACAGCTCCAAGTGACGGAGCTCGTCTGTTATTGCCATATCTGTGTTGGAGTTAAGGATGGTAGGAATGTTTGGGGTGCTGTTCTTTCGTTTTGGAAGGGGTTGTGCGAGAATATATAATATAGGGGGACACATATGTATGTACAGTACTCGGCGATAAATATTGCACATCGACCTATTCAATCCTATCGATTTTATACAAAGAATAAAAATAATTATGAAAATAAGCAAATCATAAATTGTTTTAACAGCTTTTAATAGATACCGGACTGTTTGTATTTCGTGCGACAGAGATAACG
The DNA here is from genome assembly GCA_963855955.1 of Luperina nickerlii. Lineage (NCBI taxonomy): Eukaryota > Metazoa > Arthropoda > Insecta > Lepidoptera > Noctuidae > Luperina > Luperina nickerlii. Next base: position 4,182,370 of record OY979684.1, on the reverse strand, counting down.
CTCTACGAAGCCGAAATTAGCCGATTGTCTCTTTCCAAAGGTCGATGTGCAATATTTATCGCCGGGTACTGTACGTATATTGCGCGTATAGTAAAAGTGCGCAATGCTGCACACCGCCACCCTATGTCAAGTTAAACAAATATCAACATTATTTCAATGACAATTAAGTTGATTTCAGAGTGACTAGCACTATTGGAAAAGTTATAAAAATGTTTGAAGTTGCAGCGTAAACTGAACTTTATTGTGTAGGAATTAAAGTTATTTTTCCATTAATTCATATTTGTTTACATTTTTGGCAGGTAAATCGCGAACGCATATTACAAGTGTGCCGGGCAGTAAAATAGAATGTAAATTTTGCCGCCCGGCTGTACCCAATCATCACCCTAACAAGTACGTAGCACACCTAAGGTCGTCTCGTGGTGAAATAATGAACCAGTAAAGTACCAGTATGTTGGAAGCGCGGACCATTCAATTACCGCGGCTTACTGTCCAGAGTGCGCCGTACTCAGTAATTTTGGTTTCGTAAGTAATATTTATAGTATGCACAAGACAAAAACTAAATTGGTGTTTTCTAAATCTTAAACTAATATTACAAAAAGGTAATAAAAAGTTTTGTTTGTAAGAGGTAATCTATGGAAGTAGGTACTGATTCGATTACAAAATCTTTCACTGATAGAAAGCTCCACTATTGCTGAATGCCATAGGGTATATTTAATGATATCGTAGTAGTATGTAATAATACTACGGCTACATTGTCGCAATAAGGCGAACTACGTTTGCGCGCTCTCTTCTCGCATATCGCTCGAAGTTTCGCTCTACAACAGAGAGCGCGCGAAGTGAAGTGAAGAAGAAGAAGAGAAGAAGAAAAGAAGAAGAAGAGGATGTTTTATGTCATTTTTTTACTTGCAATGTGCGATTTTGTTTGTGCAAAATAAACAATTTTTCTTTCTTTTTAAGTGTAGTTCGCATCATCGCGACAATGAAGCCGTAGCATAAAGGCACCGGTGCAGTATCATGGGCTTTATTTAAAAAAAAATACTCATTGTTTTTATTGCTGTGGTAAGTTGTATCTGTGGTTAGTGGATCCTTTACAAATAGGTCGAAATCATCTCAATACTCAATCCATACTAATATTATAAATTTGAAAGTACAGACGCCAGCACATCAACCTACCCGAAACTGTCAGATTTCCCCAATCAACTTTAAACCTTATGCTTTAGTGATAAAGTTGTAAATCTATTAAAGAAATTTGACAGATTGTAGTAACTTGATGTGCTGGCGTCTGTACATAACTCTTTCTGTCTGTCTGTATGTTACCTTTTCACGCCTAAACCACTGAGCGGATTTCGATAAAATTTGGCAGAGAGTTAGATTGCATCCCGGGGAAGGACATAGGATAGTTTTTATCCCGGTATTCCCACGGGATCGACACTTATGCGGGAGAAACCGCGGGGCGTTGCTCGTACTCAATATATTTATTGCTTCCACATGTGAACTTAGGTGGTAGGTTTTACAGAATAATGATCATTGTGGACCCTTGTCATTAGGCCTAAGTCCGTAAGTATTAGTCCTAAGTTTCAAAAAGAAATCATGGGAAAATACTGAATAATATCACAGTCTGATAATATGATATGGGTTTGGGTATCAGATTATACTGTATGGATAGTGTTACACTTAACCATTAGACGAGAACCAGAGTGAATGTACAGTCACGAGTATTAATATGTCGATTAATATAACGAATGCAACGTTGAAATACGAAAGTTTACACAAACCTATGGGTTCGAAAATACATGGTTCGTAATATCATTTAAAACTAAAGGAGAAATTCGTCTTTGAATAAAGACAAGTGAACACATACTTATGCTCGTGACTGTACACTACACTACATCTATACAAATAAATGACATTGAAGTATGTTTGTATTGCAAAATAACAGCTTTTTACTAGATGCATAAGAAAGTAGGTATATACGGTACTTATAAAAAAAAAACCTTTTATTTTTAATTTGTCTGTTTATTCCAGATAATCTCCGAAACGGCTGGACCGATTTTGATAAAATTTGGTACGGGGATATTTTGAACCCTAGGGAAGGTCATAGGCTACTTTTTATCGACATACCACGCGGGTGAAGCCTCGGGCGGGAGTTAGTAAAATTAGTTATTAAAAATCTGATCAATTTATCTACAACCTACTCAACTTATGTGTTTACTAGTTTTTCTTTATTTTTTTTTTACTTTTGCAGAATGTGAAGATCATGGGTTGCCGCAAATTACATTAAAATGCAGTTGTGTCTCCAACAAAAACATATCTACAACCCGTAAGAGTTACCTTTAGACTTCGCTTGGATAACGAAAGCGCGCGGTACTGAAGCGTCGATGGCGAGTGCGGTAACAGCACGGGTGTCGGGAGGGGCCACAGGGGTTGGGTCTCAAGTTAACTATTGCCGATTGTATTGCAGTCTTATAATATGTTCTTACTAAACGCTGTGCAAGTGCTGTATGCACTTTAACTTTGTTTTCACATTTTATCAAACAGAAAAGCGACATAACTTAGCCATAACATTGATTTAAAAAGGATACAAAGCTCATAATAGCTCTTAGGGGACAGCAGAGAAGTCCTCAACTCTCCCAGCATTGTGGAGGCATGCTTCAAGGCATCCATCAACTTTGACTTGTCCAGACATCTCTTCATTTGAAATGCCTGCAATAGATAAATTAAGAATAATGCATTAATTTGTCATAATACTTTTTGATGAATAATAATAATTGTTTGCTGCACCGTGCGACGTCATCACGTCGGCGCCGGCTGTCGCTGAAAACCAGCGCTGGGGCTCTGTCTTGCATAGGGTCGCAGCATAATGCTGAGCGATAGCCGTTTTGCGTGGATGTGACGCATGTCAACCTTTTTTTATTGTTTGTTTTTTGTTTTGTTCTTTTTTGCGTCATGTTTACCGCAAATAAACGTATTTTCTTTCTTTCTTTCATTAACATACCACTTTGTCTACATGAGAAATTTGCGATGCATGCGAATTTTTGGTTCTATGACATGCCGGTTTCCTCACAATGTTTTCCTTCACCGCTTTGATAGCAGCGGTGATGAAATAATTTACACAAAGTAAAGCATCTGTCTGGGTTCGAACTGACCACCTGCAACTCGTAAGTTGCAGCCGTTACCTGGCCCTGGCTGTTACACATATGTTGTAGCTCTATCTATTTTACTAGGTGTAAAGACACCAGCACATCAAGCTACCCTAATTTTCCCAATCAACTTTGAACCTTATGTTTTGCGATAAAGTTTAAAATCTTTAAAGAAATTTGACAGATTGTAGTAGCTTGATGTGCTGGTGTCTATACATAAATGATAAATTAATGTAAGTCCATATTCAAGATTTGTATGAAACCTTAGATCTGATAATAGTAGTACATTATAATGAGTTTGTGTTATGATAATTTATGTTATTGATAAAAATATTATTCTAAATTCAGTAGCCAATTTTAGAATAAACATCATCATTATTACATAGCATACTAGTGATACAACAGTGTCACTAAATACAGCTCATTACCATTAACAATGTCACTAGAAAATAGCTTCTGATGAATAATATGATTTTAGACTACACCAATGCAATGAGATGATAGAAGTTTTATAGTATTAAAGTTTATTAATAAAACCTTGTGTGCAAAAGTTCATTTGCAATGAAAAACTAAGACGACCCACTGACCAAATACAATCCTAGTTTTTCTGAACTCACTTCTAACTTGTTTACTTTGTTACTTTGCATACAAATTCCTGATTTACAATAAAAACTAAAAAAGTTTTTATTCCCATGAAAAAAAAAACAATTCAGGCGGCGAGTCAGATCAACGTGATAAAGAACGGAAACCGCGTACCGCCCATAAATTGTTGAGCAATTAGATAACAATTTGAAAACAAACCTGCACTTTGACAATATTTAGAGCCTCATCCAGGAGTTTCTCCTGCTCCTCCACCGGGGACGCCTGGTTCGTCATTTGTGCCTACAAAACATTAACAGATAAAGTACTGCTTTGATAAAAACTACGATAAATTAAAGTACCTACAAACAACTACTAACACTGGACCAAATATACAAAAATGGGTGATTTATTTGCTCCATACGGACTGTTTAACGTGTAATTTGTTGACGTAACATTTCACAACGCACCTGCGGTATGGACTGAGGACAATCGGAGCCACCGATAAGATTTTAAAAGCAAAAGTTAATTTCTTTACGTGCAAGAATATCGTAAGCGATTTCGACTTGTCAAGTTCAAGGAGTATATGTATTCTGTGGTCAAATTTGACAACTTATTTCATGACTTATTTAGTTTTAGGGCTGTCACATGTTGAAGTAGTAGTGTACCAACATAATTCTTGTTTTTTTAATGGTCGAGGTTGGTGGTGAACACATGTGGAGTTGTTTTTAATATAGCTTTTTGGCTACCTTAGGGCTTTTTTTGGTAGTTTTTGTGTGTCTTTTACGTGTTTGTGCTTGTTTCGTATTTATTTTTGTGTTTGTTGTATCCTAAGTTGCATTAGGTAAGTTTTTTTTTAATATTTTCCCGCGGCGTATGCCGAGTGATAATGGAGGATGAAGATCGGCCTCCGGGCCGCCCTCCAGATCCCTCGCATACGAACCACCTGCAATCATTGGATTTCTTTGAACACTCACCGGTTTTAACCGCTCCATTGTCTCAATTTGAGACAATGGAAACGGAAGTTGCATCCCAAAAAAGAAAGCGTTCACAACCAAACAGCGACTCAAACGACTCCGCAGGCGTCATGGACGTGAATGCTTCTGCATCCAAACGCGATCGTGTCACAGCCCCATCGTTGATTTCACGATCCAAGTACTCCAATTTAGATAAGGAACCGTATTTAGTTTATGCGTCACTTATCGAGTCTTGTCCAACTTCGGGTACTACCCTCAATCCTATTATTTTTGGTAAATTGATGCAGAGCCTAAATATTAAAAACATAAAACTGGGAGGTATTAAGAGAATAGGTAGAAATAGGGTTTCCCTTGAATTTAAGGGTCCTGAGGATGCCAATGCCTTTATTGACAACTCATCCGTTAAAGACAGGGGGTACTCTACTCTGATCCCCACTTTCAATATCACCAGGATGGGTGTAGTGAAGGGTATCCCAAGTGATTGGACCGATTTAGAGGTCATGGACAACCTGAAGTCCCCACTTGGTAAGATATTGAAGGTGAGGAGACTTAACCGTAGGGTTGTTAGTGAAGGTAAGGCAGAATGGGTCCATACAACCAGTGTTGTTCTCACTTTTGATGGTCAGGTCCTTCCTGAACGAGTTTTTTGCTGCTTTAACTCCCTTCCAGTAGAGACTTATAACTTTCCCACTGTCCAGTGTTATGGGTGTTGTAAATATGGACATACCCGGACTCATTGCCGATCCAAGCCACGATGTTTCCGTTGTGGCGGGGATCACTTTGGGGATGGTTGTTCCATAGAGGAGCCTAAGTGCTTCTATTGTACGGGTGCTCACCCCGCAAATAGCCGACATTGCCCGGAATACATGCGACAGAGGAATATCAAGGCCTCTATGGCAAAGGATAATATTTCGTATTCTGAAGCAGCCAGAATCCACGCTCCCTCCTACCGTTCCTTTGCAGATGTCATGGCATCAGCTTCTCCTCTACAGACCATTCACCAGGCCCTTATACATGAGCCACGCCCTCCACGCCCCCCTCCTCCTAATTACATTTCCCATTCCCAACCTTCCACCTCTACCTCCTATAGAAAAACCACTGTGTCCCGCCCAAAAACTCATGCTCCCCTTCACCCTGGCTATGACCGTAAGGCCCACCAGGACATTATTAATAGTTACTCTTTCCCCCCTTCTCCTAATGGCTGTGCTATAAGTGAACACCCCCCAACTCAGAATGAGTACACACACACCATTCAGTCAATAATCCGTTTACTTTCCTCCTTACTTTCCACCTACCCTTTACCAGACCACGTTGCCGATAACCTAGTCAAATCCATTCAATCCCGTCACATTCCATCTTCTGCAGTGGAACACCAGGAGCTCCCTTCCCAAAAAACATGAAATTGCCCACATTATTAACCGTTACAATCCTGCTCTATTTGCATTATCTGAGACGTGGCTAAAGCCACATCTCAATTTTAACTTTTCTGGTTATAGCACGCTCCGGGATGACCGATCTGACGGTTATGGCGGAGCTGCTGTACTAGTGAATAATGTTCTTTCGTTTTCTCCTCTATCCCTGCCTCCTCACGGAGATGAAATTAATGCTGTAGGCGTAAATATCTGTGGCATTAATTTTATATCTGTTTATATTCCCTCTCCCAATTCCTCATGTTTTCAGTATATTCGTACTCTATGTTCTTCCTTTATACCAGTAATATTTCTTGGCGACTTTAATTGCCATCATCCTCTGTGGGGATCTGACCATTGTGATAATGCAGGGTCTGAACCGGTTGATCTGTTGGACGACTTGGGTTTATGTGTTGTCAACGATGGTTCCTTCACCCGCCTACCTAGACCTGGCCATAATAGAAGCTGTGTGGATCTCACCCTGTGTTCTGCCAGCTTGACCGGCCAGTTGGAGTGGAAACGACTGAACCTCACCTACGGTAGCGACCACTATCCAATTTGTACCACTCTGACTACAAGATCCCTTCCCCATGGAGATAATCCCCCACTCCTAAAGCATAGACTTTCCGGTGCGAATTGGGACTTGTACACTCAAACTGTTGAGGATATAATTCCCACTTTGCCCCAAGTTACCACAGATAACCTGTGCGCCTGTATCTCGCAATTTTCCGATGTCATTTCATCAGCCGCTGATGATAGCATTCCCCTTAAGAATTCAGCTTCTGGCAAAGTGTCATCTCCTCCCTGGTGGGATAGGGAATGCACAGACATTATCAAATCCCGGAATGAAGCTGAACAAAATTATATTCTTGACATGTCCGTTGAAAACCTGGTGCAGTATAACCGGATTGTTGCGAGATCCAGACGTATCTTGAGGAAAAAAAAATATGAAGGTTGGAAGAAATTCTGTTTCTCACTTTCCCCTTTAACCCCTTCTTCCCTTATTTGGCAAAATTTTAAACGGTTCAAACGTGGCTGCTCTGGTCAAAACTCTTCTTCTATACCCAGGGACTTAGCAGAACCTTTTCTTAATAAATTAGCCCCCCCTTTCGCCCCTCTTAGGGGTGAATGCCCTTCTTATCCTGTTGATGAGATAATCTCTGACGACCCTTTAGATGCTCCCTTTTTGTTGAGCGAACTGGAGGCAGTTCTCAAGCATGTCCATGACTCTGCTCCTGGTATTGACGGTCATCCTTACTCTTTTTTTAAGAAGCTGGGTGGCAATGGCCGCCGATACTTATTGTCTGTTATGAATACCTGCTTTAAATTTTCACACATCCCCGATAGTTGGAAAACACAATTGGTCATCCCCATATTGAAACCCGGTAAATCCCCGGACTGTGTAGACCACTTTCGGCCGATTGCGCTTTCACCAGTTATAGGTAAATTACTTGAGCATCTTATAAAAAACAGGCTGGAGTGGTTTGTCGAGAGCCGAGGGCTCCTATCTAGGTCTCAGTTTGGCTTCCGAAAGGGAGCCAGTACTATGGACAGCATTAGCATTTTAGTAACTGACACCCGAATTGCCTTTAGCAAAAATGATTCGGTTTTAGCGGTCTTCCTCGACATCTCAGCGGCTTACGATAATGTCCTCCTTTCCGTGCTCAGAAGTAAATTACGCCAGCTGAGTATCCCGGTAAGGATGCTGAACTGCATTTGTAACCTGCTGTCTGGTCGTAGGATCAAGCTTCACACTCCGGGCCAAGGTTCTGACTCCAGAACTGTTTGGCGTGGGCTTCCTCAGGGGTCGGTGCTTAGTCCCATAATTTACAGCTTGTACACCTCGGACCTTCATGACTCCCTCAACTCCGATTGCCGGATTCTGCAGTATGCGGATGACCTGTGTTTATATATTCCTACTTCTTCCATTGTACATGCTAGGGACTCCATGCAGATATCCCTCAATTCCCTCAATCAGTGGTTAATTTCACACGGCCTTAACTTGTCTGCTCCTAAAAGCTCCATTGGTATTTTCTCACGTAAACGTGTTATCCCAAATGTAGACCTTGAAATTGAAGGATTTCCTATCAAAGTTGAAGATAATGTGAAATTTCTTGGTGTCATCTTGGACTCTAAACTATCTGGTGTCCACCATCTCAGTTATATTGTCAACAAATGCGAGAAGAAACTTAATATGCTACGTGCTCTAGCGGGTGTTTGGTGGGGTGCTCACCCCTTCACCCTAAAACTCATATATAATGCCACAATAAGGAGTTTGTTAGATTATGGCTCCTTTCTGCTCGAACCCTGCAGTAAAGTTGCAATAGCTAAACTGGAGACCATCCAATCAAAATCCCTCCGCATTATACTAGGTTGTATGAGGTCCACCCCTAAAAACGCCCTGCAAATTGAGAGTGGTGACCCCCCTCTTCTTCTCCGTAGACAATATTTAGCTGACAAATTCATTTTCAAGTCATATTTCCTCAGTAACCACATGATCCTGCCTAAGCTGTCAACCCTTGATAATTTATGTAGGGAAAGTGAGTATTGGAGACATAAAGACCCCCCTTTAATCCTTAATTCATTTAGAAAAATCCATTCTGTAGAAGAAAATTCTAAAATCTTACAGCAAAATAAATTCCCATTGTATGCAAGTCCATATGAAATTTTAAATTTTGTTCCAAGTGTTGTCCCATATATTGGCTTGCATAAGGACACCATAAATGCTAATGACCATTTTCTCGCCATTGTTAATGACAGGTGGCCTGATCACCATAAATTCTATACAGATGCTTCAAAACTAACCACTGATGGTAAAACTGGTATAGCTGTATATAACTCCAACTCTCAGATATTTCTCCAATTTCAATGCCCTCCTGAGTCATCAGTGTTTACCGGAGAGTGCATTGGGATCCTCGAGGCATGTTTATTTATTTCCTCTCACACTACCATTACAAAAGCAGTCATCTTCACAGACTCCAGAAGCGCCCTGGAGGCTATAGTTAAAAATTCATTTAAAGATAACCTTCGTAGCCCAATTATTATAGAAATCAAATCAGTATTACTTTCTTGCTCTATAAGGAGCGTTGAGGTTGTGTTGGTATGGATTCCTAGCCATGTAGGTATTAGGGGTAATGAGCTTGCGGATGTGGCAGCCAAGGGTGCTATCAGTAGTAGTCTGGCTGACAAAAAACATTACTCCGTCCAAAGGACATGTTAGGTTTTTGTATGGAGGCTGGGCTTTTATTCGAAGCTACTGTGAACAGGGAAGAGATCATATTTTTATGAAAGTACATAAATTAAGGAGACTTTGTATATTTTTTAAATTTTTTTTGAAAGCACCCTTGCTTTAATTATTATACATTTTAATAATCATTATTTAAAAAATAAATTGCAACCCACAGTAATTATTGATTTTGGCAACACTTTTCGGTTGGATGTCATATTGTCATTAACGTCAATCAAGTGTCAAATTCAATACAATTTTGACCTGTGTACTGACAGCTGACAAGTATGACAACCTTACTGGCACAGGTAATATTTTCATAGATTCCATTAGAAGGCAAAGGAATTAATGCCATACGTACAAATCATGGAGTTGGTTTTATTTTAAGCCATCTAATATTATTTTAGAATATTTTAAATAACAATAAGGTGTATAATTTGCTTTAAAAAATGATATTTAACCATTTTTTCTTTGTTTCAATGTGCAAAAATAATATTATGACACCAAAAATATCTGGATTTTAAATATGTATTTATTCAATAACGGTGCTTTTAATATTTTTTCTGTTTTTGTCAGGCCATCCTGAATAATTTTCCCTATCAGAAAAACCATACATGATAGCTGTTCAAAAAAATTATTATTTTAAGCCCATTTCATAACATGTCCTTTATGACCTTATCCATAAGGCTAAAATAGACCTTTACCAGTCCTGGCAAACAAACTGGTCTGAATCCTCCAAAGTAAAGGGTGGTTTGTTTGCTTCAATCCAACCCTCTATTCCTCCTAAACCCTGGTTTTATAAATTTAAAAAAGCCTCTAAGACTGTCACATCCGTAATATGCAGGATACGTATTGGCCACTGTTGTACCCCAGTTTTCTTGAACAAAATTAGAGTCAGAGATAATTCGCTTTGCGAATGTGGTCTAGACGAAGGTACGCTAGACCATATCTTCCTCAATTGCAGTTTGAACAATGCTTTTACTTTCGACCATGTTATTGCAAAATTAAAAATTCAAAAACCTGTCAATGTCCGCCACCTTCTTTCATTCTTCCCTAACCCTCAAATTATCTGTGCTTTTATTAAATTTATTTCCACTAACAAAATAAAACTTTAACAAGTAGTTAATATTCCTAAAGTCTAAAGTTTATGTAGTATTATATTAAATGTTTAATAATCATATTTATATTATTTTACTAACAATTATTAACATCTCTATGTTTTGTGTTTGTTCCAGACCTCAAAAGTTCACCACAAAAAGTTTTTTTTTTTTTTAAATAATAAATATATTTAAATTAAATACCCATGAGTAATCACCATGGACTTAGTATAATAAGTCCATGGTAATCACTAAATATGCGTCTTTGGCAGAAATTGCCGTAGTTTTCGGCAAATTGCCATTAAAAAAAAAAAAAAAAAAAAAAAAACATAATTCTTGATAAATTGGATGTTAGTGATCTACAGTCTTTACAAATAAACTATATAAATACAAATCAACTTACTTTCACTAAACGGTGATTAAAAACCAAAGATCCCCGACTTAAAAACTTCACAGACTATTTGATTTGGAGCTAGGTTTAGTCAATTTAATTTTACTTATATTATTATTCGTCCCACAGTACAAGCCACTCAATGACACACCACAGCAACTTGCCGTACCTATTCTAGGGTCAATATTATGGTTATAGCGACATGCAAAATGATGCGTTCACTATAATAAACAATGTTATTTATTTTCGAAAAGACTTCTACTACAACTTGGAAACATTAAAAAAAAATTAAATGTTAACGTCATTTATTATCTGCGAGGAATTATGCGAATGAATTATAAACAGAAAAAATGGATAATAAACCGTCGCTGAGTCAATATTTCGGCGATAAGGAAGTTCCTCCCGCCTCCCAGTTTTTCGACGAAATCGGGACATCGCCGTCAGACATGATACAAAGTATTTATTTAGGCGAACCGGAAGGTAATGTTTCACTTGCGTTTATTAAATATTTCTCTATTAAAATTGATTTATTTATGATTGATTTATAAAATTAAAGAGTTACGTTGTGTAATTTAGGTAACCAAACATCAACAGGCAGCGTATTTCCTCAAAGTATGACTGCTTCATTTACACAACAAAAGATGACGGAGGAGATGACTTTTACAAATGTTTTGCCAACTGTGAGTGGGTCTGCGGCCGTGCCAGCGACGAGTCTACCTGATCCATCGACATTCTTCGATACTATTGGCCCTGAACCACAAATAGTGCCGGCCAAAAGTGGAATAACTAACCCAACTATACTCACAGAAGCAATGGATGGATTAAGTATAAAAGTAAGTTATTTTTTTATGTTTATGTAAGCTAAAGCTTTTACTTTTACAGACAATGTTAAAGGTATGTTCTGTAAGAGAAGATACATCCCCAGCTGTAAAAGTAATGAGGCTGGTGTTTCAAACCAAATAAAAAGTCAAGACATAGTGCTGCAAACAATACAGTGAAGCATAGGTAATACAGGTAATAGGTAATACGGGCTGGTGTCCGCAACTCCACGTCAATGCGCGTATTTTGCGTACTATAGTGAAGCATGCAAAAACTACACCTCCGCTCTGTGCATACACGCTCACATGCACACATTTACAACCTTTTACAATCAAACTACACCTCACTATGTGCATATATGTTTACGAAACCGGCTTCACTTTATTGTTGACAGCCCTCTGTCTTGGTTTTTTATTTGGTCTGAGGCTGATGTAAACAAAACATGGATGTTTTTTTTACACTGTTCTGATATTAGATGATACTGTAGGTTTATTTTTATATTAAACTTTGTAGAATCAGCCTGTGGATAAAGAGGCTGATAGAAGGAGAGATGCTTGGCTGCCTAATGATGAAGCAAAGAAGACACTAATGAAGGTAATTCAAAGATTTTATATTTATTTATTTTCTAAATACAGAATTAAAAGACCCACAAACAAGAACTCCACAAGATAGAAATGCGTATGATTACGATAGGCAGGAGGAGCCACTCTCACACAAAGAGTTCATCAGTCCAGACTTAGATGATACGGTCATATACTTAGACGAACAGATGACCATGTTGTGAAAAAGTGCCATTCCATGGCTACATAGAATAGGGGAAGAGGAAGACCTCAAACCACATGGATGTGTAGGTCCAAAATGACATGGGATGGACTTACGGAAGATCACAAGGCCGAATAAATTATGTTGCATGATTAGGTAAGCCGACCCCGCTTAACGGGAAAAGGCGAGTCAAAAGAAAGAAATAGATTTTCTAAATACAGAAGTAGTGTATGTATCTACACTATTTATTTATTTAGAAGTTTCTAACTGTTCTACAGTGAAAATATTGACATGCTACATAATTTTGATTAATGATTTCTATTTTATTCTGTCCTCAGGCTCAATCCTCACCCAAAGGCTCATTCTTTCCTGAGAGAGAAGTGCTCACAATGCCTGGCTTAGTGCTTGAAGAAGAACTGGTAAGTTCCCCATAATATTTACAATACAACCAATTACTGTTATAATATTATATTAGTATATTAGAATATAAGCTTTCTGTGGAAATTGGACACACAGGTTATATTATTTGGTGTATTTCAGGTTTGCAAATACAGAATAACAACTTAATACTTATAACAGAAAATTCTATCCTGAGCAGAAATTTTACTTCACCCCAATTTCTGTGTATTTGTATGCTATCTACAGAGTATCAAAAAATTACCTCATAGTCTAACCTCAACATTCCTTCTCAGGCAGATGCCCTTCAAGAAGTAGCAGTAAAATACCTCGGAGTGAGCTCAGCGGGCAGCCGAGGGGTGGTACGAGCTGAACACGTGAGCCGCGACGAGGCGGGATTACGCGAGCTACTGCGCACTGGCTACCTGCGTGCAGCTGTCAACCTCACACACGTGCTGATCAGCGCCGCAGGGCAAGGTTAAATTTAAAACCATTTATTTCAATTAAACAAACACTTTGATATAATTTCAATTCACCATTGAATTGTCAAGGGGTGGGTCAGTTGGAAAAATGAACCTAGTTACCTATTCCGAAGGGATTTTTAGAAGGATTCATATGGAGAAAAACGGGCAAGATTTGATTAAAACATGCGAGAATGATTTAGAAAGGCGTACATACACGTTAAAAACGTCCGTAACAAGATTGAGGTTAGCAGCAGTAACAATCATGATAGAGAGGGAGTTACTGCGCACTGGTTACTTGCGCGCAGCTGTCAACCTTATGCTTGTGCTGATCAGTGCGGCTGGACAAGGTTATAACTCAAAGTATTTATTCCAATTATACACACTTATGAATTGTCAAGGAGGTTGTCTGTTAGAAAGATACGATTTGGGATGCATGAAGAAGCCTCCTCGTGTAGCTTCTGGGTACGCTCATTCCATCGTAGACCACATCCGTCGCTTTCCATGGCGTGATCGAGGTCAAGGAGAGGGTCAAATCAGCAATAAAAAAAAAATGAAGCTAGTTGCCAATTGGAAAGAAACATAACATCAAGCATCTATTCCCCGAAGGCAGAGGTGTTCCCACCTTTTGTCAGTTAAATAGTTGAAAAACCTCTTTTTTGCTAACTCATCAACCCCTTTACCAATCAGGTGTAGGCCGCATGCACCGTCCCACGAAGCACACACCTCGCTCCCTACAACTATGGCTGACAAGATTTGCAGTCATGCTGCGGATCAAACTCAATGAACCTCTGATGAAGGAAGCTGAGCCTTTTGGAGACTTCAACAAGCCTGATATGTTTTATGAGGTAGGATGATTTTTTAGTTTGATGGTTATTTTGATTTAATAAAGCAGTTTTTTCCTGTATTTTGCTGGGCATTGGCATAGAATTTATGTTAGCAAATTTATCATTTCAAACATGTTCAAAATCGTACTTTCAGTTTTGCACCTATACGAATTATTTTTTATTTTTCTTCGACGGGCCTCCTCATTTGGTGCCCATTTGGTTATGAGCTATTTGCTCTATGATCATAATGCTCATGTAGCCCTCATTTTTGATCTTTGAGAGTCGATTCACCATTGAGGTAAAAATATTATCGAGTCGCGAGGAAGCGTAGATAAAAAAGCCAAGGGTACGCCAGACGTACATTTATGTATTGCAACTCTCAACTGGGCATAAATTCAGACTCCGGGCTGAACGTAAAAAAAAAACAAGTTTTACCTTGTTCTTCTACAAGACAATCCGATGTCAAACTTATACCTAATAATAATAATTTGTTATCGCTTTCAGTTCTATCCTGACACATGCGAGAATCGGACGGGCAGTCTGGTCCCGTTCTCACTTCGACTTTTGGTCGCCGAGCTGCCGTCACACGTCGGAAAACCTGATGACGCTGTCGACAAACTGTATGCTATGCTAGACACTATACAAACGGTAAGGATTTCTTATCATTCATCTCTTATTTAGAATGTTAACTTTATATTTATCTTTCTTGCTTACTCTATGTCACATTAATTTATTAATTAAAGAGATCTATTGTAATTAAAGCCGAAAAGTTGGATTAACTGAATGCGCTATTCAAAATAAAATTGGCTTTCTAGAAGTGACAAACAAAAAACAAACAGAATACTTATCACTCACTGACATATCGGATTTACATTAAAATCGAGTACATCCCGAGAACAGCCGAACACATCCGAAGCGGTGTCGGTTACGGTAACAATGGAGAAGTTCAATAGTTTTTTTCCCCATCTCAAAAAATGCCCAACGCGCCTGAAGAAGTTTTCACTTCAAAAATCAATGCTGCCTTCTTGTCAGCAGCTGTCAACTATTTCTGCTTTGTGCTCGGTACTCATTATTTTTTTGTATGCACGTGTTTCTGTGACAAATAAACCAATTATTCTTTCTTATCTCTGGAATTACCGGTTGGATTTGAATAATTCTTCTCGCATTTGATAGTCAAAATTTCACGCGGACGATGTCGCGGGAAGTTATTAATTGAATACTATTTTAAACATACTTAATGACAGAAAAAAAATAAAATCAGGAAAGAAATTATCCGGAAAACAACCGGAGTTACCGACATAGCTTGCAGAGTAAGCAAGCTGAAGTAGTAGTGAGCTGGCCATGTTTGTCGAAGGATCGATGGCCGGTGGAGCAGACGAGTCCTGGAGTGGAGAGCGCGTATCGACTAGCGTAGTGTGGGACGCCCACCAACGACGATGTACCGACGACCTTAAGAAGCTGGCTGGGGTAGGTTGGATGCGGAAGGCGGAGGACAGGGCGTTGTGACGTAGTCTGGGAGAGGCCTATGTCCAGCAGTGGACTGCGATAGACTGAGTTGATGAATGTCAGAAAAGAAAAAACAGTGACAACCAATAGCTTCTGCCCGCGACTTCGTCCGCGTGAAATTTCTTGTTACTCCGACACACCCCGTCGCATCGCATCGCCTGCCCGCGCTATTACTTCGTTTTTGCTTAGCGTTCTTTCTGACTATTTTTCTTTTTGCTCGGCTCCTAAAGGTCATAGCGTGATGTTAAATAGCCTATAGCCTTCCTCAAGAATTGGGCTATCAAATGCAAAAAGAATTTTTCAAATCCGACTGGTAGTTCCAGAGATTAGCGCGTTCAACCAAACAAACAAACTCTTCAGCTTTATAATATTAGTATAGATATTAGTATAGATTACATAATCAAAATCAACCTTTATGTTCTTTGCAGATGCTATCAAACCTTCGCGAAGGTAAATCAGAAGATGGCACAGCCACCATAGCGGAGCAGGACAAAGCAGAGTCTATTCGACTATGGATGGGCAGAGAGACGAGAGTGATGCATTCTCTAGTTAACTGTGCCATAGCTATGAAGGTATGATTTAAACTGACCATATTTGAGCCTGGGGGGACGCCCTAGGCGGACATATACTGCCCTTATTGGTGTCTCGTAATTTAAAACGTTCAAAATCTAGTCGCAGTCACATCTCGGCGACAAACAAATGTGTCATTTTTTTTTTAATTTTTTTGCAATTGAGCCGATGTCGACTATTCTGCCAGTGTCGCGTATAGACGGCAGTGCAGCGGCGGGCCATCGACTTTGCACGTTATGGTAGGTCTACAAGTTCTGTTAGTCGCTGTAAAAACGAGGACAATTTAGTTGAACATAAATATTCTAAAGTAGGGTACAACACAAAGACATTGGGATTATCCTGATAGCCTTAGAGCTCTCCACTCCTCTTAAACTCCTCAGGACATGTTGCCTCCTTGTCACTACGTCACTATGTGCTAGCGACCGTTTCCGGGGGCCCATTATTGAGTGTGCAAGTCACCCCCTGCCATTTTATCTGTGTAATTTAGATATAAAATATTGGTCCGGCAGAGGCTATAGTCTTTCCATAGTCCTAGATAACCAGTTCACTTTAGCCACCCAAACCCATAATCCAATATCTTTGTTTCCATATCCTGCAATAGTTCTACACCAACCGGGAGTTGTTCTTGGGTACACTTTCATAGTGTGAAAAGGGATAATCGTCAGTTGGTGCCTCATTTAATTGAAAATGTCTAACGGGCCTCTGCGAGTTGGCTTCCGCCCCTCGTACGCCTTCCAAAGATCCGGGATGCCAGGGTCCCGAGATATGTAAAAGACACTTTCTTTAATAATAAAATACTTTATTGATAGAAGTCCTTACAATATGCTTAATATCTAGCTAAAGTTCACAATAATTAACGCGCACAAAAGTTGTAACTCTGACTCCTAAATTATGAATACCTATGACATGGGAGTCAGTGTTCTATTGCCAATTGGACACTATACACCCTTATGGAAATTAAGAGCTAGTAAGCTGATATTATACAAAAAGAATATATTATTTTGTAGAGATTTTAACAAAAAAATTTAAACAACAAAATAAAATTAAAATTCTAAAGTAAGATTAAAATTAAAAATACCACCGTGTGGTTGATTCTGTATGTGTGACTGGGAATCGTGTTTTTTGATTAAACGTACTGGATACACGTATGATTCCCTTCCATTAGTTTTTAAATAATAGTTTCCAGTCATGTCTTTATTTACTCCATCACCCATATATCCGTTATGGTAACATCGATGTTTTAAAAAATCTTTCCAAGACTTGCACCTGGATGCTGGATAGATTTCAGGATATTTTATTGATTTCATGAAATAATACAAGCCAATGCTGTGGCTGCACGCTTCTGTAAAAAGGAAAACGCACTATCTTTAATATACTTAATTATTTTTATTTAAAATTGCTAAGTACATGATAAAATAGACAATTATAAAATACTAGATTTAGCCGCGACTTCGTCCGCTTGGTAGTCGGAAAATAGCACAAATGCAACAACTATTTCATTTGGCGATAACAACTTTCTATCAGTGATAATATCTTTGTAATCAGCACCTTAATTGCATAACACTATTAATAATAATAAAATAATAAATGTAGAGTTGCAGATCGAAACGACACTTGAAAAACTATTACAAAAAAAAAAAAAAAAAACTACTTCCAAAAAAGACACTGCAAAGTGAATAATAACTTTAATTTAGGAAGACTGTCGTTGGGTTCGCATTTTCGTTGTTTGCCACCGACTTGCGAAATTAAAGTTATTATTCACTTTGCTGTGTCTTTTTTGGAAGTAGTTTTTTTTTGTAATAATATAAGGGATCGTGAAAAGGAAGAGATATTATAAGGGATCCGTATTTCCTTTTGAGATACGGAACCTTAAAAAACGTACGGATAATTTTCAAAAAGCCTTTACATCCCGGCTGTGGAAAACTTCCTCCATTAGGATAAAAATCGACAGTTCCGACTGCTCCTTTGAATCCCAATACTCCAGCACACGTGTGTATGACGTCAACAATTTCAGCATTAGAAGAATGTATTCTTTTACCCAAAGCAAGGAGCTCGAAGAAAGGTTTTGCGGGATCCAGACCTATAAAATACATTAGAAATTATTGTACAAAAACTATTAATAGTTCTTTCCCTTGTTCGCTCTACGACAGATTCGCTTTACGACAGATTCGCTTTACGACAGATTCGCTTTACGGCAGATTCGCTTTACGACAGATTCGCTTTACGACAGATTCTCTTTACGACAGATTCGCTTTACGGCAGATTCGCTTTATGGCAGAAATTGTACAGTCGTGTTGAAATGGTCTCCACGTAGTTTTCCTTGATGTATAGGTATGTTCAGTGGCGGACTAACAGGGGGGCGGAAGGGGCGGCCCGCCCAGGGCCTCCGGTTTTGGGGGGCCCCCAAATGATAAAATCCTAAACAAGACTTTAATAATTAATGTGCTTAGTACCTACATAATTTCATCAAGATCAAAACACTACAGCCATCTAGACTTTTTAAGTGGTACTAATATTCTTTTAACTTTGCTGAACGCGTCCAATTTGCCCGGAGAATTCCCGTCTTTGTAGCGGGTACTTCCCCAGAAATCCCTGAATGAATGAAGTGCAAATAATTCACTCTTGTACGCCTACATTTACATTCACTACATTCTATTTACGTCGAAAAATGAACATAGGCCTCATTTAACAAATATTGAATTTAATTACGTTGATATTTAATAGTTTATTAGTGTGTACTGATATTTTCGCGAACAGAATAGGTATAAGCCTTTTTTCAAACTAAAATAATAAACGCGATCTTATCCGTTCAAAAAAATTTCATTAAAAATTGTAATAGTGTTTTTGATTTTTGAGTTCAGAGTTAGGGCATTTTCGAATACTTATTTGAAAAAAGTAAGTAATTCTTCGTATAATTTAGCCTAGCAATTATAATCCGTAGTTTCTAGTCAATATGCACCTACGAGTACATTGGTCCTTATTTTATTTGTAGCGCACGTTTATTAGGGATGTAGGTATCATAGGTATACTTGTTCTCATCGTGAGACTCAACATGGCAGTCTCTGTACATTTGTATATCTATATCGTCAAATTAATAATGAGGCTTAGTTTAGCTATCTTTTATAAAATGTTCTTATTTATCTCATTATTTTTATTGAAAAGGATTCAACCATCTGGCTCTCAGAAAAGGAAGCTAAAAAACGAATACTGATCGGATACGGATCTTTATCCAATTACTTTTCGAATTCTGAAGAGAAGAAAAGTGGCGTTGCCGACGAAATTAACTAAATAAACATAAACACTTATTTATACATACATACAAATGTGAACTGAATAAAAAGCTTGTAAAACTACATTTTCTTTTTTAAAGCTGGGGGCCTCTTTCAGCTTTGCCGCCCCGGGCCTCTGACGGGCTTAGTCCGCCACTGGGTATGTTATCAAGCATAAAAAACTCCTTCAGTTTTCCTGTCAGTATTATGTTAATGGCAATTTCGCTGACTCGAAATTTGACGAGTGATGCGTTTTTTGCACCACAACAACTGTTCACCTTTGATGCGAACTCAGGTGACCTACATACCGCTACAGTATTGCGCAAGTCGACCATATCGGCACGCAACTCACTGATGGTGTTTTGAGACTCATCCAGCTTGAACTTCATCTTGGCCAGGCTTGCCTTCAGGGTAACAATATCCTTCAGCAGCCTGGTGACGTCGACGTGTTCAAAAGTGACGGGGGGCAGCTTCCGCAGCTCCTTTGCCACAAAGGTTGGCACGTCGTCAGGGTCAGTCTCCTTAAACACCCGAAACAAGTCTTGGAGATCCTCTCTCCCTTTCCGTCCCTCGTGCTCACGGCATTCGGTCGGCTAAGTCGAGCGACGTGTACAGTGTTGTCTTTGCACTGTGTATTTCGTCATCGGTGTAACAGAAGGTGGAGATCTGCATGAGACTAACTTCGTCCAGTTGATGTTGCAGGAACGCCAGGAAGTCGTTGATTATGAGTTTTTCGGAACCCGTGTCGGCGACGGCTAATGACGCGGGAATTAAATTATTCGTATCGCGGTGATGTGCGACCGTTTCCGAGCGCACATCGCACTCGACTAATATAGGATAATATATCTAGTTCACTGTACTTCTGCCGCAAAGCGATTCTGCCGTAAAGCGAATCTGTCTTAAAACGAATCTGTCTGTATTTCAAATCTTGTTGGCCAAAAACTTCGCCGCTTCCACGGCGAAGTTAATATTTCTTAATAAAAGTAACGCCCTCAGGCTAGGTGGAGCGACGATCTTCGTGGGATGGCTGTTAGCAGCTGGATGAGAATTGCCGAAAATCGAGTTGAATGGCGTGCAATAGGAAAGGCCTATGTCCAGCAGTGGACTGCTATAGGCTGATGATGATAGATGATAAAAAAAAGTAAATACATCACGAAGTGACTGCGTCGTTAGTCTAGTAGTCGCAAGCGCAACTACTGAACTTAGGCTCTTGGGTTCGATGGTTGGTTAATTCATTGGCTACTCTCATACCCAAAGGTATAGGAGAGAACCCCCTGTGCAACTCCAGTCAACCGTGATGACATTCACACGCTCAAACAGACACACATTCGAACAATCGACGATTCTGTGTGACACACTGACATACCCACTCACACACACCATCACACCCCACAGGACACACACCTTCACCACCACATATACACACACCCTTTTTTTTTTGGGTGGGAAATTGTCGAATAAGTTCTCCCGCTCTGGGCAACACACACACATCCTGACACACATGCTCTGTGGTTGCAATTTGCGTTGGAACCAATCATAAAGTTATGCGAGTTGATAGCACAATATTATGTACAGACGCCAACACATAAGCTACCTGAAACTTAAATTTTCCCAATCAACTTTGAACCTTATGCTTTAGCGATAAAGTTGAAAATCTATTAAAGAAATTTGACAGATTGTAGTAGCTTGATGTGCTGGCGTCTGTGCTTGCCGAAGTGAATACTTGAATGAAACATTTCGTAACCATAAACAATTAAAAAAAAATACATACCCGTAACTCTATGCACAGTGCTATTAGTTTCAGAGGCCGCTATGCCCACAACATGAGCTCCAAGACTATGACCAATTAAATGTAACATATCACCAGTCACACCATACTCCTCGTTCAACCCATCCAAGAACGATGCTATATGACTACCAATAATTTTAGTTTTATAGGCTGCCCAGGCATACCCAGAACTCGCCGTGGGACTCCAGTCAACCGTTATGACATTTACATTTTGGGCTGTTAAATAAGCATTTTTAATATTCAATATGTCTTCTATATTAGCTGATGAACGCCATCCGTGAGTAATTATTTTTAGTGGCTGATGTAAACGCATTATGTAGTTTATGGGGCCTTGTTCATTGTCGTTGACCGCTCGGCCCCGTTTGTCCAATAAAATATAATGTAAATTGGCCCTATAAGCAGAAAAGGTTAGTTAAGTTCAGACCATTATATAATAATTATCAAGGTTTTGGAACTACAAACTCAATGTCGTGCGTGATAAATTTCAAATTCCATTGTAATCAAAATATGTGTACAGTCGAATCAACTAATTAGTTCAAATTTTACATATGTGTGTGAAGTCATAGTTATGCACACAAACACTAAATAATACGAGCGAGCTCTGTTTTTAGTAGTGTGCGTATGGCATGGCATACCAATTACCATAAACCAATATATAGTAATGTGTGTGTGTGTGTGTGTGTGTGTGTGTGTTTTGTTAGTGATTTTATTGGACACAAAATTAATTTAATAAAAAACAAAAAGTAAAAAACAGCAAAACAAAATTCCTCAGCTGGGATCGAACTCACATCGTCGAGCTTACATCAGTAGCTATCGCAGGCGCTTACACCAATTAACTATGTGAACTATGTTAAACTAGGCTAAAATATTGGGTAAAATTCCTTCATTGTGAACCAGGGGCGGTACCTTCATACAAGCCAAAAAGCCCGGCTTTCAATCAAACGTAAGCCTAACAAAAAAAAAAAAAACTAAACAAGTAACCTTGTAAATTATAAAATTAATCAACTCAATAATGTCGCAAGAATTGATAAGAATAATAAAAAATAAACTCCGCGCGTCCCGGCCGCCCGTTATACGTACGATGCAAGGCTGCCAGGTTTACATGCTCAAAGAATAATATTTCAATTCCGCGCAGTTTTCATTACGCGCATCGTTGCCAAACATCTCCAATGCTGCTTCGCTAGAACGCAAAAACAAAAATCGTCCCGTCTCGCTCGCACGAGCTGGCTTCAGATTAGGCTTCTACACCTCCGACTATTTGTATAGAAATTGTTCACGTTGTTGATAACATTAGTATGTACTCATTCCGAAAATTGTACTGATTCTAAAGCATGGCTTTAGATTTTTTATGAATGAAACGTGTAACGATGCGTGTGTGTGTAAATAGTAAGAGCGCTGCGCGAATCGCTGCGCAGAGCTCGAATTTCTCTATAATGATGATGCAATTTCAAATTACTTTAAATTTGTTTTGAGCGGTTACGGTACTGGTGCATTTTTTTGCTTTGATTTATTTTTTCATTTTCTGTGAAGTTAAGTGTTGTGATTAGTTTTAGCGGTGATTACCTTTGTTTTAAAGTTATTAAAAAGTTTCTTATCATTGAAATGAATTCGGAAATGCATGCAATTGTTCCTTGTGATGGATTAAAGTGTGTGCAATCGTTACGCGGAAAGGTAAATACTTTGAGTTTTACAGACAAATATAATCTCATAACTTCACCTAAACCTACCCCTGATTTGAGTATTTCTCAGAAATCTAAATCACGTAATAGGATTTTTCTCGATCAGCGTACAATACTCATTGGATTGTAGGCTGCTCTCATATCAACAAATTATTCTGTTGGTGTTGCATATTTTTCTCAAAAGAAAATACCGCTTGGAATACATCAGGTTACGATGATGTTTGTGGTAAAGAAGCGAAGAATGAAGAGTTATGGCTGTTTGCATTGTGAGTAATTCAAATTATAAATATTATCAACATCGTAAACAATTGTGTAGTTAGAAATCAATCAATTATTTGTGCGCCATCTAGTGGTCACTCGGCCAGATTGTAATATTTTGCGTATAGCGACTGTTGCGGGTGAGTGAAATATGAACTAACTCGAAGAGCTTTGTTGTGCCAATAATGTTAATAGATGGCTCTTATACGTCTTATCATATTTTACGCGAAACGGATAGGTAACTCGAAAATGAAAAGATACGATTTTGTAAAGGATTACCAATACTTTTAGTATTTAATTTATAAAAGAAAAAAATAGTGCTATTAAAAACATTTATTTTAATAGATATTAGCAAAAACCTACAAATACAAATATTAGTAAGAACTAAAACGACTCAGTCGGTAGGCACAACTTTGACAGGCGATACGGTAGGTTTTTTTTTTAAGTATTATGGCTTGCCCTAAGTTTGACCCCTAGGCACGCCACTGTTGTGAACCCGTTTATTTTATCTCTAACTGTGAATGTATAATACGTATACGCACACAATAATAATGACAGTTACGGATGTGTGCGTGATGTAAACTAATTAGCATTGCCGACTGTACCTACCTAATCCATACTAATAAGTAATATTATAAATGCGAAAGTGTGTCTGTCTGTTACCTCTTCACGCTTAAACCGCTGAACCGATTTAGATGAAATTTGGTATAGATATAGTTTCGAGTCCCGGGAAAGGACATAGGATAGTTTTATCCCGATATTCCCACGGGACCGACACTTATGCGGGTGAAACCGCGGGGCGCTGCTAGTATTAATAATATAATTATGGACCTTTACAAAAAATGGTCACTAAAAAATCACCATAGACTACATTACGCTAAGAGTTCGGTAAGTGTCTAGGTATTGTAGTCATCTTCGAAGGTTCTAAATAAAAATCATGTCTTTTTTTTGTAGTAAATAAAGAAGGAATAACAAATGTTACCCATTTATAACCCCTAATTTATATTTATATATTTGCCATCGTGGGGAAAAGATTTAGTCAATCGTCAAAGTCGATTGCTCAGGGTGCACCGTACGTAACGAAGGTCGGATGGGACAGTCAGCATCATAGTCGATAAATCACAGTTATTGAGCAAAATATTTGTTCAAAATCGCATTATACTTCTGCTGCAATTTCGAACAAATATTTTGCTCATTAACTGAGATTAAAAAAACTGATGTGTTAATTGACTTTTGTTGCTGACCGTACGTCACTAGGGGAGAGGCCGCAGCAAGGACAACCTCCACAAGTAGGGTGCATGGAAGGCTCTGACCTCCGGTGTCTATGCGGTGTCTTTCCACAGACAATGGCTCACCTCCCATTTTGCACAGCAGGCCCTGTCACCTGCACTCGTGAGGACCTAATGGCTGCGTCAGCGAATGCTATCCGCGTTGCTGAATTTTCGGCCAAACTTAGAAAAAAATACATTTTTGCCGACATGCTAAGAAGAAGACCCCTAGCTTTTCCTTAGTATGTCGGGGTCGGCTCCCAGTCTAACCGGATGCAGCTGAATACCAGTATTTTACATGGAGCGACAGCCTATTTGACCTCCACATCCTATTAACTGGGTAATACGATATACCTTGTTATAACTGGTGGTCTGACTTGGGCTTCTGACTACCCGTAATGACTGTCAACAATCTACAAATGACAGCCGGGACCAATGGCGTAACGTGCTTTCCGAGGCACGGAGGAGTCTCGATGTGTAATGGATGGTCGTATCCACGAACTGACCGTAGCAAGTAACAACTTACCCATTATATAATCTAAATTCAATCTTTCCCGTTGATGCTAAAGGTCGTTCATCCATAGCCAGTGCCTCTTCCATCGTCATTGAAAGATTTATATAATGTAGCTTTCCATCGCCATCCGGGAAATATACCCATTCAGTTCCATAGCCTTCACCGTATTCGCGTTTCAATATATCTGGATTATTTTCTAATGAAGAACCTGCAATTGTTAAATAAATAAAAGCCGAAATTCAATCTGGAGAACTTTATTTATTTAATAAAGTCCTCCAGATTGAATTTCGGCTGTAGCGGTATCTACAACGCCACAAGCAAAACAACGCGTCATACTGACGTCACGCAAAATCCTGCATCGCGCAAGCAGAGTTTACCGCGCAACTAGCATAGATACAACGGCCCGACATGAATCATCGGGCAGTTGCCCGCCAGACACAACACCCGTCTGGTCGGAGGATCCTCCCTTCCCTTTTAACGCCACACGGCCATAGCAGCCAATCTCAGCTGAGACTAGCCATCAGCGCGGGAGATACTATAGTGCACAAGTGTGCGCGCAGACACAGGTGCACTCTCTCTTCCCTCACTCTCATAGTCCTACTATATGATTCTTCGATGTTCGACGGCAATTCGACACGACCGGAGAGAGATCAGGCGCAGGACCAACGGCTTAACCTGCTTTCCGAAGCACGGGGGTATCACACCGCCAACTTTCACAATCCGGACTGTCACTAAGTAATTCCCAATAGAAAAATCATATAACACTTTGCCTTGCGACCACGAGACCAAATGAGCAGTAAAAAAAAACCAAAAAACAAATATAATAAATTTCTTAAGAAATAAGCAGTACCTTTGTACTCAAATTATAATCATGTCATATCCCTATGTATTTTACTGTGTGTACATAAATTATAAAATAAATAAATAAAAAAATCAAATCAAATTGTTCAATAATACCGTTTTAAATAATCATAAAATTTTAAAAATTATGATGCAGTTACAATATCAGAAACACTCCGCAATTCCTATATTATGGTTTGTAATGAAATATTTAAACTGTAAAAGTACTTACTGTAGACCAAATCCATCAATGTGCAAATTTTACATAACAACACAAATAAACCAAAATGATTCATTGTTAGAATAACTTCAATAAAAATACATTTCAAAACACTGAATAACTCGATTAATTGAACAAATCCGTAACCAGCTAGTGATTTGACTAATCGATTTTTATTTGCCTAAGTACCAATGTCATATTTAATATGTAGATACCTGATAGCTATGCTTGGCCAAGCATTCAATTGCTAATCAAAAATATTGAATGGAATCTGAATACTTAATTTAAAAGAGCCATTCACATATATTTTACTAGCTTCTCCCCGTGACTTCGTCCGCGTAAATTTCTTGCTCCCCCCCACCCCGTCGCATCGCATCGCATCGCCTGCCCGCGCTATTACTTTATTTTCGCTTAATGATAATAAAACGTTTATTTCAGAAACAATTCATAAAGCATAATAGTAATAAGATAGTCAACGTACAAATATACCAAATAACAAAATAAAATAATTCAATTTTAGCGGTATCTACAACGCCACATACGAACAACGCGTCATACTGACGTCACGCAAAGTACTGCATCTCGCAAGCAGAGTTTACCGCGCAACTAGTATAGATACAACGGCCCGACATGAATCATCGGGCAGTTGCCCGCCAGACACGACACCCGTCTGGTCGGAGGATCCTCCCTTTTCTATAGAGTATGAGTAAAATTTACACCCAGTTCCTCAAACCTCTATACAATAAATAGCAGATGCATTTAGGATACAATAGAAACGAAGATACATAATAGTTATATAGATTAAATTAAATAATCAATGTCAATATTAGATATTATATGTCCATCGATCAATCTTAGCGTTCTTAGCTTAGGGTTCTTTCTGACTTTATTCATTCTTCTAAGAGTCCTAGCGTGATTTTAAATAGCCTATAGCCTTCCTCAATAACTATCAAATGCAAAAGACTTTTCCAAATGCGACTGGAAGTTCCAGAGATTAGCGCGGTCAAACAAACAAACACTGTAGCTTTATTATTAGCATAGATAATCCTTCTTGGGGCTGTCCATTAATCACGTGAGGCTCGAAAGGAGGGGGAGGGGGTCCATAAAAAATCACGAAATATCACAAGGGGGGGTGTAGTAATATATCACGTGTATTTATTTTTTTTAAAACATCCTGCAAACTTTCTAATAAAATTAGATGATTATACCTGTATTTTATAAACATAAAAAAAAGGTCCGATTCTTTGTAGGTACTAAAGATACACGTGATATGAGGGGGGGGGGGGGGTTAAGTCTTAAACCTCACCATATATCACCAAAGGGGAGGGGGGGGGTTAAAAATACCAAAAAAAACATCACGTGATTAATGGACGGCCCCCTTGTGACGCCGATGGCTGATAACAAATAGTTTTTGCGATCAACTTCATTATACCCCGTTGGTCTCGTTGGTCGCAAGCTCTACTGCCGAGTCCTGGTTTCAATTCCCAGATCGGACAAAGTGTTATTGGGTTTTTCCATTAAGAATTACTCAGTAACATCCTGGAGCTCAGAAGTTGGAGGTGTGATACCCTCATGCCTCGGAAAGCACGTTAAGCTGTTGGTCCTGCGCCTGATCTCTCTCCGGGTCGTGTCGGATTGCCATCGGACTATGAGAGTGAGAGAAGAGTGAATGCACCCGTGTCTGCGTAAATGGCGGGTCTCCTCTAAGATTGGCCGCCATAGACAAAATTCGGTCTGGAGGATTTTTATTACAAGATGACCACATTATACTGTAGACACATAGATGCTTCGATTTGTTGACTTTTTTCTATTTTGTTAAGCATGGTGCTTGTTAACAGGCCCACACAGGCGTCTTATTTATATTAACACTAGCTGCGCCCCACGGTTTCGCCCGCGTAAGTCTCGATCCCGTAGGAATATCGGAATAAAAAGTATCCTATGTCCTAATCCAGGACATAGTCTACCCATGTGCCAAATTTCATCCAATTCTGTTCAGCCGTTTTAGCGTGAAAGCGTAACAAACAAACTACAAATTACTTTCGAATTTATAATATTAGTATGGACTGTAGGTAATAGGTAATACGGGCTGGTGTCCGCAACTCCACGTCAATGCGCGTATTTTGCGTACCGCGTATATTAGTATGGACTGTATTAAGAAAACATTGTAATAGCTAATTGTTTTTAAAAGAGTAACCATGGAGTTTCTAGTCGACTATTGGAACAGTGCATCTAGCTTCTGACGTTCCATAAGTGCCTATGTAGGTTTATGTGAAATAAAATATTTCCAGTTGAAGGTAAAGCTGTAAAAACAAAGAAGACTGTATCTGTATCTTTCTTACAGGACTACAGGCAAGCAGCCAGAATTCTGCTAACACTACAACAGCAGGCATCATCAGCGGGACAACGTCGGGCAATCTGCAGCGCACTGTGTAGACTGTGGCTGTTAGCAGGACACGTGAGAGCCGCCATGTCCTGCCTAGACATCGCTCGGGAGGCGAGGCATCATATGTGAGTACAGAGTACGATATCAGACAACGACGGGCGATCTGCGCAAATAATATAGAATTATTTGATATATAGATGTATGAGGAACAGGATGTAACATTCACTCAAACTATAGAAAAGGGAGGATCCTCCGACCAGACGGGCGTTGTGTCTGGCGGGCAACTGCCCGATGATTCATGTCGGGCCGTTGTATCTATGCTAGTTGCGCGGTAAACTCTGCTTGCAAGATGCAGGATTTTGCGTTACGTCAGTATGACGCGTTATTCGCATGTGGCGTTGTAGATACCGCTACAGATACATTGGCAAGACATTTTTTGGTCTATAGCATAATATATTCGACCATCCAACAAATAATAATATTCGAACACTCAGCTGGACATATTCGGTCAGTGAGCAAGACATATTATCTGTCAACAGGCAGTGACGGATTAAGACTACTTGATGCCCTAAGCAATCCATGCCTGTGTGCCCCCCTATCCGTATGTCAACTAGAATCGGTCTTTACACCTTTACCGCCTAAAAACATTAGTTTTTTTGTAAAATAAGATTATTTTAATCTTGATTTTAATCTTGGCCATTCTACGACGCTCATCT
This sequence comes from Luperina nickerlii, assembly GCA_963855955.1. Taxonomy (NCBI): domain Eukaryota; kingdom Metazoa; phylum Arthropoda; class Insecta; order Lepidoptera; family Noctuidae; genus Luperina; species Luperina nickerlii. Next base: position 4,153,274 of record OY979684.1, on the reverse strand, counting down.
AATTTCTTCCTAAGACGTTTTTCTTCAATAGATAATTTATGTCGAGGCATGATTTCAATCAGCAACAATAGTTGCCATTAAATTTTAGAGAAGAAAGGGTTACAGTTGTGGTTAGCTAAATGCCAATATAATAATATCATCAAGGTAAAATACGTCAAAATCTGTTTATGGGTTTAGGTTACCCAAAGAAACCCAGGAAAGGTTATAAATTAAAGGTTATATGCATAGTTCATCGGTTGTCATTGTTACAGTCCGGTACTACTACTTAAAATAGGTTTATAACGTACAATAATCGCAAAATATCATCGCTCTGGTCTTTTTGGACAGAGCAATCACAGCCATAGCGATCAGAAAAAATCACAAAATCATAAATATAGCCGAATTTAAAAGCAGCAGAAAGTTGTGATTACGTCTCATAAAAAACATCATAACGATCACTTAATTCACGTAACAAACACATTCACAAGCTTACTATTTAATTTAAATAACGTGCCATAGCAATCATAAAATTCGAGAACCAAATCCAGAGCAATCATAAACTTACCTTCGTAATGTTGGAGCAGGGGAACGTGGCACACAGGTATCCTCCTCGGTGGTTAGACCACCCCTGCCGTTGCCCCGCGGGAGGGGAATAGAGTGTCTATAACGCGTAACTAGGGATGAGCGCGATGTTTTACCTCAGCGCAGAGCGATGAGATAAAATGCCCGGTCACAATTATAAATTCAAATTGTGGCAAAAGTATTGTTAATATAACTAAAAATATTTTATTACCATGAAGATTAACTATTTGTTATGTAATCTAAATAAGTTGTTTCATATGAACCTTCTCATTAAAAAGTTAAAGAATATTTTTTTCATTCAATCGGGAGTTGGGTCAACCCAGAGCGATCAGGATTTTAGGGTTTAAGATTTTTTTTTCAATATATGTATAAAATAAACTTATTCATAATATTAGCCTTGTATCATGTAGATTAGACACCGAACTGTATATAAAAAAATATTTTGAAAACGTTTTTCGATTTTAACATGGGTTTATCCAGCCCGACACGAAAAAAAAGGCCTCTGGAGATCGACCCAAATGTAAGAAATCGCTCTACTGCCTGCCCATCTTTTATATAGCGAATAACTACGCTGAGCTGGGTCAATGTGCGTCAAATCCGGCGTAGAATCTACTGAAAGACTATCATATCTAGAAGATTTTATCTGCGATATAATTTTCCCATGCACTTCTTGGGCCATTATCATAATCAACTCTTCGTAAATCCCATGCCCACTCGCTGCACAAGCGGGCAGCGAGTGCGGTTATGACTCTAGGTCGGACTCTACGTCAACTTAAAACGCGCGAATTTTCAAATTAGTCCTAGAAACTTTTTTGGTGTGGTTTTTGGTGACGTGAGAGTGAGACGTGATGCCCTAAGGATGGATTTTTTTTGTGCTTCTTCTGGTGCCCCCTCAGACGTGATGCCCTAGGCAATTGCTTAATTTGATTAAGGGTTAATCCGTCACTGTCAACAGGACATAATGATCAGTTAGCAGGACATATTCGATCTATAAGGGCCTGTGCACACCAAACCGTGTTTGTGGTGATACAGACGCGATAAGCACGCGAGTCAAACGCAGCCTGTAGACCTTCTGTAGGATAAAAGCGCGCCGTTGACACACGTTTCCAAAACGCGTGTCAACGGCGCGTTTAAAAAACGTGGTGTGTACAGGCCCTTAGCAGGGGCCCGTGGCTAAATAATAACACCCCACAAGTCGATCGATCAGGCAAAGCTACGATTGCCGCGATTGGTCTGTGGATGGGTGACCACTGACCATCTTTACATACCGACTAATACCGAGACCTATCGTGCCTCGGAAAGCACGTTAAACCTTTGGTCCCAGCTGTCATTCGTGGATTTGACAGTCGTTACGGGTAGTCAGAAGCCCGAAAGTCTGACAACCGTCTTACCAAGGGGTATCGTATTACCCAGTAACTCGGTTGTGGGGGTCAGTCGCTCCATGTAAAATAGTTGTATTCAGCTGAATCCGGTTAGACTGGAAGCCGACCCTAACATAGTTGGGAAAAGGCTAGGCAGGTGATGATAGCAGTATTTCTACAAGACAGTTGTACGCTTAATACATAAGTCCACACATATACATAGTTTATTATTCTTTAGCATTTCTTGAGACATAAACTGTTTGTCCAAAATTGCACTATGGATTAATGTTATACGCAAAATCTTAATACTTTTATCTCATTTCCCAGATGTCCGACACCAGATGTCCGTGAGTACGTGGACCTGGGTCTAATCGACATAGCACATGGGAAGTACCAGGAAGCCTACAATAACTTCGCGAGGGCAGCTGACCAGGAACCTACTAATATTATGGTGAGAACTATGCTTTTTAGGGTTCCGTACCCAAGGGGTAAAAACGGGACCCTATTACTAAGACTGCACTGTCCGTCTGTCTGTCACCAGGCTGTATCTCATGAACCGTGATAGCTAGACAGTTGGAATTTTCACAGATGATGTACTTATATCTAAAAGAAAATACAAAATAGAATAGAATACTTTTTGTTATGTACATCAGGGAAAAAAAAGAAGATAAATAGACATAAAAAATATAGATAAATGATGATAGATGTAATTTATAAAAATTAACGCTATGTTTTCCCGTCAACAGCGTAGGTACTAAAATATTACCCTCACTTTTGGGGTTCGCCACATCAGGTAAAGGCAGGAATCAAAGTATGTAGTATATTATTATTCAGGGACAGGCATTTTTGTTCAAGGAAATAAATGTCGCCTTGTTACTGAAAGAAAGAAAGAAAATACATTTATTTAGCACAAAGAGACACAATACACCAGATAAATACATCAGATAAATACAAGTAAAAGATCAAATAAAAAGTGTAAAGTCCGATGTAAGAAATTAGCAGGAAAGTGAGCCTCACGGCTGCGCCAAAAAGGCCCAGTTCAGCAAAAATGCCAGACAACTGGTGCCTGACGCTGGTTTTCAACTAGACCTGTACTGCTGTCACCTGCGTAGTTTAGCGTGACCAGTAAAATCAATTGTCGCGGTCAATTTGGCCAAGTCAATATAATTATGCATTGTATTTAACCTTATTAAAATATGAAGTTATTATACGTTTATGAAACTTTCTACGTCCTAGAGTAGACTAGAATTAATTAGAATATAGTAGTAAAAGTATCTTTTGGCGCGTGGCCAAAGTTGGAACTAACGCCCGCCATATTGTTTTAACAATAAAATTAAAAGAAAATAAAGAAATTAATACATTTATTTAGCACTGACTAAAAGGCACACAACACAATATATTATACCTACTACAAGTAAAAAAAGAAATATAAAAATGAAAATAAATAAAAAGTGTAAACTGAATTTCACAAATGTTTACCTAATTTCATTGAAGCGCCTTAGGATCCTTGTAGAACCGTAATTTATTATAATAATTGCCAAAATTGTGGTAATTCTCTAAAATCATCTCAAGCCACAAAAACACCCCATTTTTGTTTTTCACTCTTTTATATTATAAAACAATAACAAAAATATCTTACTTTTTTCCCACAGGTAGCAAACAACCTATCAGTCTGCCTACTCTACATGGGTCGCCTGAAGGAAGCCATCTCAGTCCTCCAGAAAGCTATCAACTCAGATCCCGAGAGAGGCCTCAACGAAAGCCTTCTCATCAACCTCTGTACGCTATACGAACTAGAATCTTCTAAAACAAATGAAAAGAAACTTAATTTATTAAGAATGCTGTGTAAATATAAAAGTGATACTATACCTAATGTTTTAGAATGTTTGAAATTGTAAATATTGGGTTTTCAGCTTTGATAATCGCGCAATTTTATGTAATTAGTAATTCCATGTTTAATATTGTTATAATTAGCAAAAGTATAGATAATACGGGGGGTATTATCAAGAAAAACTTATGTCGCTGGCAACACTCACTCTCAACCTGTATCAAATGTACACTAACAATACGCCACGCCATATGTGTTCTCATTGGCTTCTTGAAATAAATGTCCTATCTTTATAAAAGCTGTAAGATGTCGTAAATATTCAGTACCGTGGCAGGAGCCTGCCACGGTACTCGATATTCGTCTGTGACTGCCACTAAACCTCACTGAGGAGATGCGACATTTTTCTATTGTTTATTTTCACTGTAGTTGGTCAACTTTGTGTAGTTTAGCAGCTTGTATGAATCAGATTTAACGATCCCCACTGACCTCTATCATACAAGTAGGCTGGACTAACGATACTCTACGAAATGACAGTTGTTTTTTGTGCCGATTCAAAGCGCCCCCGCTCGAAGTCCTCAGGAACTAAAATTTACACGTGTTTTCAAATGGACGTTGAGTTGTTTGGGTCGTCTCTGATGATTTAGGTTCTTTGTGTATTTTGTGTTTACTACGTGATATTTATAACATTTTTATTATGAAAGCATGCGCATTTTGTAAAACTCGCTATCAAAAAGGCAGCGGAATAACAAGTAAGTGAATTTCCCGACTAAATTTTTCGATTGCTTGTGTGAGCATTTTTAATATTATTTTATATTTAGAATAAACGTTTTCATTAATATCTCATCATATTTACGTGTAATTAGGGCTCAATTTTCACATATAATGAATACAATCATTTGAATAGGGTTGTGAATGTTCCATGTCGATAATGTGTCGATAATTTCCTTTAGACAGTTAATAGTTTTTAATTTACGTCTTTCAAATAGAAAACTGTCGCCAGAAATTTCTGTAATTCGATTAGCTAAAACAAATTAGTAAATACTAGTTTCTAATTTCAAAAGATAAATATTATATAATTAGGTAATGTGTACTTGTTTCCGAAGTAAAGACCTAACATCGAAATAAAACATCCTGCCATCATCATGCCATCTACAACGTACTGTATACTTTAGTCATTTTTACTTTAATTAAATACTTAATTTCAGATTTCCCACCAACTCAACTACACTATTTGCGCTGTAGCATGGTGCGGGTGACAGTTGCCCGTATGACGTTGACATTTGTCAGTACCACGTAGGGATGTGAGGTTATGCAATTCATTTTTATCGCTAACGATACTCGCAGCGTGAATCTAGTTCTCTTTAATATTGTTATGAAAATTAGTGTATTATTCAGTTGTGCAGTGTAACTACGTGTGTGCTACGTGTATAAACTTGTCAATATAAATGTTTTATGGCTACATAATTATCTTTGTACTTATATAAAATAATCAAAATCGGGTTTATGTTTTTTTTTTCGTGACAACATTTTTGCTCTATGGTGCATCGGCGCGGCGGCCATGTTGTTTACCCGTGCGATGCTGTGAGTGCGAGTACGAGTGCAAGCGCGTTATATTGTGACTTAATGTGACACGTATTACGATTTCATTGTTTGTTTTCATTTTTGTTAAATTGTTATTTGTTATAAGTTTGTTGAGTTTGTTGTTATTACCATGCCTAAGCATACAAAAAAAACTGTTTTGGGTAGTCAGGCCAGGGAGCTTGTTGTTCGCCTCCGAGACTACTTTGAAAGAGAACAACAAAATAATGGACCGTTGTTACCATTGAATCATATTGTAGAACGAGTAGCCGAAGCTCTTGATATTGGCCGCAATACTGTTTCGCGTATAACACGTGAGAAAATTGGCCAAGATGGGATGTTTGAAAATAAATTATCGACACCCAACAAAAAGCGGACCAAGGTGAAGCCAATCACAGATTTGGATGATTTTGCTAAGGTTGCTATTAGAAATCATATTTATGATTATTATAGAAGAATGGAGCTACCCACATTGCTCAAGCTTCTAAAATCATTAAAAGAAGCTGACTTGTTCAAAGGAGGTATTACTTCGCTACGGCAAGTTATAAAAGATATTGGCTTTGTTTACAAAAAAGTTAACAAAAGAAAGATTATTATGGATAGGACTGACATTGCCCTAGCAAGATGTAGATTTTTAAGGAAGGCCAAAAACATAAGTGATTGGAGCAAAGTTGTCTTTTTGGATGAAACGTGGCTAAACGCCAACCACACAGTGGGTAAAAGTTGGACCGACGATACGGCACAATCGTGTACCAAAGTGCCGGAAGGCAAAGGCGAACGCCTTATTATTTGTCACGCAGGTACAGCAAGTGGATTCGTCCCTGATTGTTTGCTGGCTTTTAAGTCAAAAAAAACTACGGAGTATCATGAGGAGATGAATTACGAAAAATTTAAAGATTGGTTCATAGGTCTATTAAACAATTTAAAAGAGCCTATGACCATAATAATGGACAACGCACCCTACCATTCGGTGCAAGTTAATAAACCCCCAAACCAATCCAACCGCAAAAGCGAGTTGGTGAAGTGGCTGAGTGAAAACGGAGTTACAGCAGATATAAAAATGTTAAAGACGGAGCTTATTGCCTTAGTCCGACGCCATAAGCCACCAACTCCTACCTATGCTCTGGACGAGATGGCAAAAGAAAAAGGCCACCAGGTCCTTCGACTACCACCCTACCATTGCCAGTATAACGCTATTGAGCTGATTTGGGCTCAAATAAAAGGTATGCTTTTAATTTCAATTCCCATTTTGAAGCTTTATAAAAAAATCAGCTTTCCGATCGTAGCATGTACCTAGTTTAAAAACATTACCAGATACTAGATTAGGCTGATTGATGATTGTTTGAATACTTTTTTTTATAAGTTCGTTTATTTTTAGGTTACGCCGCAAGAAATAATACTTCGCCGCCATTTACGGCAAATAAGATGTTGGCCCTATTACAAGAGGCCATCAACAATGTTCAACCTGAAGACTGGTCGAAGGTCGTGAATAAAACAAAAAGGGACATTATGTCTGATTGGGATCGTGACATACATATTGACAACATAATTGAGTCATCGTTAATAATATCCGTCACAGATTCAGATGATGAATTGAGTGACAATTCAGATGTTCCTGACTCTGATATGAGTTTAGACGAATAACATGTATTTTTTTTTAGCAACCTTTTAAGCAACCTTACCCTATAAATGTTCTGTTGTATAATTAGACCTTTTAAAAATAAAAATTGACCTACGCACAATATACGTTTTTTATTATAAAAAATATCGACTATCCATCGTAGCAGTACATCCCATCACTAAATACGTCTATGGCGTTACGTTATACGCATAACACTTTGCTTAATTTTTCATTCAATTTGATTTTATTTCTTGATTAGAACATTCTGGTTGGGTTTAATTTAATTTACTACAGTTATTAATTATTTAATATATTACGAATGTGGTACAACTGAAATATTAAGTCATAAATTGTAAATCGCGGCAACTTTCAAGAGTGAAACGAAATGTTACTGAAACTGTCACCCGCACCATGCTACAGCGCAAATAGTGTAAGCAGATATGGCTGAAAAATATGACAATGGAAATTTGGAGTCCTAAATCTAATCATTATCTTTGTAGTAAAGATTTCACTGAGGACTGTTTCGTTAAACATGCTACACGTACGCGTCCATACGAACACTACCTTTTGGAACGGCCGACTAGAATCAATTCTATTTTATTGTATGTTTTGACGTTCAACAGTGCCTGAAATAAATGAATTGACTTTGTTGTTTTTTGTGTTTTTTCTATTATTATGTACGCTATCCAAATACCCAATAATGAAAATGGAATCGCTCTCCTTTCCGCTAGTAATGACTACATGGTAAGGTAATGTTACACGGTTCACTTTTGGCGTTCAATTTGAGTGAATTTGTAGGGATGCTGTTTGTTGAATGGTTGTATTTTTAGGGTTCCGTACCTCAAAAGGAAAAAACGGAACCCTTATAGGATCACTTTGTTGTCCGTCTGTCCGTCCGTCTGTCAAGACCCTTTTTCTCAGGAACGCGTGGAGGTATGAAGCTGAAATTTATATCAATTACTCAGGTCTACTGTCCCTTGAAGCTGTGAAAAAATCAAACTTCTAAGCCAACGCAATCAAAAGATACAGCCGTTTATGCCGCAAATTTCCGACACTTGCAAGGGAATCAAAACCTACAGGGTGCTTCCCGTGAACTCAGAATCTTAAAATTTGGTACGAAGCAACGTCTTATAGCATAGATAAAGGAAAAATTACGAAAACCATAAATTTTTAGTTACATCACATAATATATATTTTTTTTAATAATGTAGAACCGGCCGGCCGGCCGGCCGGTTATGACTCGATTGTCGTAATGAACGAACTTTGTAAACCTTGCAGGTTTGTTCGGAACCCTCGGTGCGCGAGTCCGACTCGCACTTGGCCGGTTTTTTTTACATGGTTATCTTTTTGTTTACATGGTTTAGTTCTTCCAAATTGAATACCAAAAGTGACTATTATTTAAGTAATGGCAATATAGCTCACGAAAAATACTACTGCCATTTGATTTACTAGGTTAGAGCGAAACGGCAACACAATAGCTTGAGCTATTGTGTTGCCAGTTCGCAATGTGAACTAAAAACTATTGTGATAGTTCACATTGCGAACTAATGTGACCCTAGCTCATCTTGTAAAACTAGTGTAGTTGAGCCAGGAGATATTAGCTCAATCATAGTAGTTTTTAGGCTAAATTTTAAGCCTATCCTCATATTTAAAGCTCACTGATCTGACCGTCATGCGCTTTAACTTTACTAGGACACTATCCACTAGTTTATAGCTTGCGATCAGACTGCGCCCTAATGAATTTTCAGTTAACCTTTGCAGAGCAATTATTCTATTACATAAAAATGAAGCATAAAAATAACTGGGAGTGATTCGATATTTTTCTCTTAAGGTGAATGGGTAGTAGTAAACCGCGAAATTCAAATTTTCTTACGTTTTTTGCAATTTTTAGGTCAGTGTCAGATTGTATCTTGATCAAAATATGATTCGCGACAATAACAGGTACATATTTAAGGAATTATAATCATTAGAATCATTAATATATCTTTCTAAGTTAGATTTCTACCACCAACCACCAATCTCTTATGGAAAAGTGTTAGTGGTAGAAATCTAACTTAGAAAGATGTATTATTGATTCTAATGATTATACTTCTCTAAATATGTACCTGCTATTGTCGCGAATCATATTTTGATCAAGATGCAACCTGACACTGACCTGCAAATTGCAAAAAACGTAAGAAAATTTGAATTTCGCGGTCTCAACTACCCATTCACCTTAAGTAATATAAATTACTCAGTGGTTATAACGATCGATAAAGTTCATAAAGGTATTTTTTATCGAAGGAAATATCCCATATCTAATATTAGTTCCACGGTACCTTCGCGTTGCTATCAGCGCCAAAATGGCGAAAATCAAATGTCTTCATTTTGTCACCGATAGTATGAAGTCCAGCGTAGTTGTATAATAGAGTTCGGGGCGGTCGGTCAAGGGTGTGTTTGGTCAAAAGTCGTTTTCGTCAAGACCATTTTCAGTCAAAGTTGCGTTTGGTCAAAGTTTTACAGGTCAATGTGATTCCCTCATACATAATGTTGAATTTTAAGATTAACACAATTATTTATTTTGTGTATAAATTTAGGTATATATATAAAATTGTAAATCCAATAAAAGTCAGACCTTGTAATTTTGGGATATAATTGATGTAAGAAATTAATGTTTCATCTGTGATTATATTGTTTAATTAAATAATGAATTTAATTAAATATTATTTTATTTAAATGTGTAATAATAAGTTTTAGCAATAAATGTTTTGAGTATTAACTGTTTTTAATGTAATTTATCAATAGGGACTGCTTTGCACGCACTCCAGACCCACCATACCCCTGGCCATACTCCTGGGGGTAGGGTGGGACTGAACCATACCACCATAGGTAGTTTTGGGGTTTGAAAAATTGTAAAACAAGATTGGTCCAAATAAAAAGGACCATGGGACACTTGAATGAACACTGAGCCCCTTTTCAAAGTTGTGCAACAGTGATGAAACCTATGTCATATTATTATGATAGCTCTTGCTATGGCAGCTAAGTTCAAATCCAGCGCGAAACTGGCGTTTTAGTACGTTCAAAAACTGATAAACTGGATTGGATAATGTGTTATGGAAACTGAACGGCGGGCCCCGCGATCTGTCTTGCAACAAAGGCGGCACGTTTTGCAAGAGGCGTTTTATTGAAAATGAACCTGAATTACTAAACTATATTTCACAAAATGCACTAATACAGGTGTAAATAACATATTTTATTAATAACTAATATGTAAACTATGTAGGTATCTAATTCTAACGAATATGATTGTGTTTTTCACTGCAAATTTTTTATAATTATGTACAGACGCCAGCACATCAAGCTACTTGAAACTGTCAAATTTTCCCAATCAACTTTGAAGTTTGAAACTTATGCTCTAGCGATAAAGTTAAAAATCGATTAAAGAAATTTGACAGATTGTAGTAGCTTGATGGGCTGGCGTCTGTACCTAGACCCTAGACTCTCCTGTAGCACAACTACATTTCGTACATTTATTTCATATTAGATGACCATTGTATACTTGGGACGATAATCGGGCGATAACTAATAATAACAATAAATACTTAAGTACATACCTACTCCAATTATCTAGCCCCAAACTAAACAGAGCAATTTATCTGGCGTTAGAAAAATCAGCCCTAAAAATACGGCTAATATATGTTGATCTTTTTAGTTTATTTTTGGTCAAATAAGAGCTATTTATAATCCTAGCTACTGTCGACTGACCTAATTATAAAAAAACAGATTTTAAAAAACGCTAAAATAAACATTCTCGCGCTAGATTTGAACTTAACTGCCATATAATAACTTAACTACCACATTCCACTTTTATTATATTTTCTCTGTAATACTGTTCCACTAGACAGCCGTAACGTTATGTCTAATATATTTTAAATGTATTTATTTAATCTCGCCGTATGGTCCGGCGCCTGCGACCATTTACTTGTCTCAGCAATACCACAGAATCACAGATACCAGAGTGTACAGAACATAATTATACCCTAAAGGGCCAGAGAAATCAAGATGATTTCATCAAATAGTCACTCAATAGGGTAATTAGAACTTAATAAGTAATATTGTTGATTCTAATGGTTATAATTTTGTAAATACATATTCGCTACGATCGCAAATTATGTTTTGATCGACATATAACCTGACAATGACCTGCAAATTGCAAAAAACGTAAGAAAATTTAAATTTCGCGGGCTTTTCTAGAAGCCCCTCATAAAGGAGTGTCCCCACTAAGGCGACGTGGTTCCCTGAGACCAAGCCGCGCAGCCGGCCTCGCTCAACCCGCTGGTTGTCGGAAGGAAGCCCGCCGCTACACCGAAAATGTGCACAAATATGGAGTGAGCTGACGATCAAACTCCTTTTTATTGATTTGTATCGGGAGTGCCCGGTGTTTTGATCTGTAGGAGTTGTATTAAAAACAAAACGAACGATGCCCTGATGGAGATGCTATAAATGCTGCTGAAGCTAAAAGCAAGTCCTCTTCTTCGTAAATCTCAAAGCAACTGTGCAAGGCGGGCCGCGAAGCTCTTATAATGAGGACGCGTTGAAAAAAACAACAAAAGCCTCGCGGGGTCCCGGGCCTTTAGGCCCCAAAAGGTCGCGCAGCCCTGAAACCATAGACTGTTAGATTCGATTATTTCACTTTGGGATAATCAATGTGTATCTCCACTTATTTTTATTTCACCAAATCGCCAAATAAACAAATAAAAACCGTTTTGTGTTAAAGGCACTTTGGAAAAAAACAAGAGATAATAATGAGTGCTAGTCGGTTAAGGGGAAGCGGCTAACCTGGCGCTTTCACCTTAAAAGCTTTTCTCTCTTAATTCCGTGCTTATGTTGAGTTTATGCAGTTTGTACGGTAACAAATAAATTGCTATGAATATTTTAACTATAGAATCTGGTTTCATTTCGGTTACCAGAATATCTTCGCAATTGGCTGTATCCGATTTATCTGTGCGTTGCTACAGTTTGCGTAAAAAAGTCAAAATAAAACAGCACGCTGCCAACCACAGACAAAAGAGGGAGGAAGTTTGTGAATGATCGATTTTACGCCGGCCTCCTGAACTTCTCAACGACATTTTCTTTGTTTGCCGTAACGTGTGTGGACAATATTAACTTTAGGCCGCGAGTCCGCGTACACATTAATAAAATGGCGAACACGTTTCGCGCGGTGACGGTGTCGACGGTGAGTGGCGAAGGTGCACTCACAGCGCGCTTCAATTTTCCAACAAACGTAAACGTGGATTACGACCCGCAGGGGTTGAGTGTAAAAGTGATTCGTGCGGACCCGGTGCTAGCACAGGAGGTGCTCGAGTTCCCTGTGCACAGCCAGAGTGAGTGTTCGCGCGTCGCGGGTCAATCGTACATCTTCACGATTGACAATGAAACGCTATTCTTCAAGTTCGCGTCAGACGCTGACTGTCAGGCCTTCCACCTGCTTGTTACAAAGTGCAAGGCAGGCAGGTCGTCGTCGGTGTTCACGGTGCGCACGGAGGACTCTTCGGCGATGCAGTACTTCCAGTTCTACGGTTACCTGAGTCAGCAGCAGAATATGATGCAAGACTACGTGAGAACGAGCACGTACCAGCGCGCCATACTGTCCAACATCAACGACTTCAAGAACAAAGTGGTGTTGGATGTGGGAGCGGGCTCAGGTATTCTGTCATTCTTCGCTGCTCAGGCGGGTGCTCGTAAAGTGTACGCGGTAGAAGCAAGTAACATGGCCCATCACGCGCAAGCGTTAGTGAGAGCAAACGGACTACAAGACCGCATCTCCGTGGTTGCGGGAAAGATTGAGGAAATTGAGCTCCCTGAGAGTGTAGATGTGATAATTTCAGAGCCCATGGGCTATATGTTGTACAATGAGCGTATGTTAGAAACGTATCTTCATGCCAAGAAGTGGCTGAAACCAAATGGTAATATGTACCCAACGAGAGGAGACCTACACATAGCACCATTCACGGACGATGCTTTGTTCATGGAGCAGTATAATAAGGCCAACTTCTGGTACCAAACCTGCTTCCATGGTGTAGACTTGAGTGCATTACGCACCGCAGCCATGAAGGAGTATTTCAGACAGCCTATTGTAGACACATTTGACATTCGTATCTGCATGGCGCGGTCTGAAAGACATGTAGTGGACTTCTTGAATGCACATGAGACAGACTTACATAGAATTGAAATTCCCTTCAGATTTGAACTCACACAGTCAGGTACATGCCATGGTCTAGCATTCTGGTTTGATGTACTGTTCGCTGGTGCTACACAGCATATATGGCTATCAACTGCGCCCACGGAGCCACTGACACATTGGTACCAGGTCCGATGCCTATTAGAGACACCTATTTTTGCCAAACAAGGCCAGGCACTCACAGGTCGTGTGTTACTGTTGGCAAACAAACGTCAAAGTTATGACGTTACCATGGAGATCAACCTAGAAGGCACTAACATCTCATCATCAAACACTTTGGATTTGAAGAACCCCTACTTTAGGTATACGGGTGCACCAGCTGCCCCCCCTCCTGGTGTGAACAGCAGCTCGCCTAGTGAAACATACTGGAACTCTATTGAGTCAACTGCCTCATTGAGCAATGGACAGGGAGTGATGCTTACAGACGGTGCCCAGCAGTACTGCTCGACCCCAGACCAGACTATTGCTTATGGGGCACACCCCAACATGATCAAAACTGTGATGCTGCAGGAGGAGTTCATCAAGAGGATCGGGATAAGTCAAAATGGGGACATATAATCCGAGAGGTCGCGCCGAGCGCGCCTTAGGGCAATAAGAAACCGCCGTAATCGGTTGTGAACTATCTTCCGTTCAGACTTTATAGTGTGTAAGCGGACTTATTTATTACGATACATCACAGTGACACAATCATGTAACTAGATACTTTGCTGGCCTTGTAAATTAAGTAAAAAGTGGAATGATAATCAGAGGCAATAAGTTACGCCTTCTTGGTGAAATGTTTAGTTTTGGCGGTACCGACGCTTACTAGTGTAATTTGAACACACATTGAACGGTGAAATTCTGATGTAAATATTCTATAGTTGGACATGAATCAGTGACTGGCCGGGCCGACCGTCTCCAGCAAGGCAGCTCCGCGTCTAGTAATTGTACTATTAATTTAGTCCAAGTACATTTAGGATAAGCAATAAGTGCTGAATTTAAATGATAATGCATACCATTGTCAATACTCATTTATCGTTATTGGAGTCAGGCTCAATCATTAGTTAGGTAGACGCAGCCAGTTTTACAGTCCATGATACCTTCTGTCTGCCAGTCAACACTAGAGATCACGAATTATGAAAATTTACTTCCGTCAAATATTTTTATACACTGCACTTTAGCCATAGATTGTGTAAAAATTCTTTTTGTAAATATAGGATAAAGTGATCAATTTTTTTTCTGGAACTTTAATATTGAGCAAAAATCAGTATTGTATGGTTCTTATTTCTTGATAAACTTATGAATACTATGAATTTTTGTATTGAAGTCTTAACATTATAGTAATGTGGGCAAGGATCTGCTATTTTTCATTGTAGTAACATTGGTGCTTGATCCTCTATTGCACAAAAATACAGACAACATGACTACCTCATGATTTGGCAGACAATTGGATCTCGAAAGTGTACTGAGATCTATTGCAAGCAAAATCATTGACTTGTGAACATAAAGAATTTGCATGAGACACTAAAATTACTTAGATAAATACACAATACTGGGAGTTGAGTCGCGAGTTTGCTTGCAAAAGCCTCGGCTTGATAGAAAATAATAACATGACAATTTTGTATCAAAAATCACATTGAGTTGCCATAACAGCTCTGATTAAAAGTGGAATGAAGGATGTTCAGCAATATTACATAGACTGATATACAATTTATTAATATGTAATACAATTTTTATTGTGAACTGGCGACCCGCCCCTGCTTTGCGCGGTTTTTACGACTTGACAAAACATCGAGATTTCTTTGTACAACGCACATTAACTTGACGCTTGGCGTTGATGACGTCATTTTGGCACTCGGTACGGTGTGACAAAAAAGCATCAACAACTAAACGCACCTACGACACAGGAGAAATTCCTAGTGTGGGGCAACGTTTTTATTAAGAAAAAAAAATGTATGTAGGTAGTAGATACTACCTATATAATTTCAAATCTTTATTTGCAGGAAGTGTAGGTAGTAAAAAAACTATTTTATGTTGATTGTCAAAAATATATAGATGAATAGAAAGAATAAAGATGCTGACCATACTGACCCTTGCCGGGCGAGCTAAGGGAATGCGGGGGAAGGGGACCGTGTTGTATGTGTAGTTTAATGACGTATTTATCACTAACCTTCCGGAATAAATTCTCTAAATGTTGGTGGAAACCGCATCAAAATGCGTTGCGAAGTTTCGAAGACACGGTCACACAAATTGAAGTCGTTTTTCATATCTATGAAAAACGACTTCAATTTGTAATTTGTTAAAGGTAGTTCGCGTCGCTTTTTGGCGGCTCTGAAGTGCGCTACTCGCTGCGCAGTAACCCTACCCTTCACCCCCGCTGACCCATGTATTTGTTACTGCACAGCGACTCGTTTCATGTTCCGAGCCGCCGTAAAGTTTGAATCAGGCTTGTACTTCCATAGGTTGAATTTTGAATTAAACATGATTGGCTTTCCTGCTAACTTTCTTGTAAAATAAAATTATGATCACTATACCTATACATTTTATCAAAACTGGTCAAGTGCTAGTCAGATCACGCACAGGGAAGGGTTCCGTAGTTGGGATGAATATTTACGCATGCACATTGCACAATATCGATCATATGGGCCGCAAAAATAAGTTTTTATATCATAGAAAAAATTATGAAAACATAATGTTATAACTGCGGGTGTAACCGAAAAGATCCCATATAAAAAAAACTAGTTTCTGAGTAAAATGGCTGTGTAATATCCGGCAGACGGACAGACGGACATTACTAAATTATAAGGGTTCCGTTTTTGTTGTTCCATTTGTCTACGGCACCCTCAGGTGGCTATGAATTGTTGTTGCGGTGTATGCACCAATTTACTCAAAAGTCAGTTGCTTCTTGAAAAATACCTGTAAATTAAAGCCCAAGCTTATTCCTTCATAATTTTAAAGTGTTAATCGAGGTGTCTAATTATTCCTATATTAGTAACAAGCTTTGTATAATTAGCATGTCATATGAAAGTGCCTAAACACGGTTCATTCCTCTTGTATCCAGAGCAATAATAAATTTACTTCACGTTAAATAACCTGGCAACATTAACGTATCGTTTTGCGCGGGCGCGGGGTGATCAAATGTAAAATTTTAAGTGCTTTTAATGTCTTGTCTCTACTGTATGACTAGGTGCTGTCATAAGTATAAGGGGATTGTAGCACCCGAAATCTTTAAATAGGGACTTGGCGCATAGAAGCAGTCATGTCGACTTAGTCCATGTAGGGCCATAGTTGTTACATGAAAACTGTACGATACTACCTGTGACTTTGGGTAATACCTGCCCTCTAATAAAAAGGCAGGAAAATACGAACGTCCCTGATTAATTAAAGAAATGTGAATCAATAAACTAATTTTTTATTTTATTTTAAATGTTGCCATAGTGTAATGGCGTTACACCCCGTCCCGCGACATTGGTGTTTAGTAAGAAGCCAATATCACTTGCCATTTTAACGAAATTCACTTTTATTTTATGAATATCATAGAGTCTATATTCCCTTGGCTAATTAGGTATTAGGCCACTAATTAGAATAACACCAATGTTTAGAACAGTGAGCTAAAAATGAAAATTTAATTGATTCAAATTGAAATCAATTTGTTTCGATGAGTTGGGGCTGTCATGGTGATACTATTTAATCAATTTGAATACGTGGGGCACTGAATATAAGTTAATATATTCACGCCCGTAAACTGTGAAGGAGTAGTAGGTATAGGTGGACTATTACTTAGTTTGCCATTATGAAGTGATATAAAAATTCCTGAAATATTCAGTGATTCGAGTTGTATCACAGCTTACTCCATATAGTATAAGAGTGATAATGTTGTAGTCATAGTAATGTATCTTCATTACGGAATAATGACTCCTCTCGCTTTAAGAGAAGACGTAATTTTCTAGACAGGCCTACCTTGGTCAGCCGATTAGGCTTAGGTAACAAATGCTAGAATTTTAAATACCATTTGGTATAACTTATAAATTTAATATGTATCCTTATTATAAAAGAAATGACAGCGGTAGGTGGCGACCATCGGTAAACATACACTGCCAGGTTTAAACCCCCAGATATAAATTAAATAACACATTCGAATAGCCCACTATTACCAGGCAATTTCACACTTGGAATAAAAATTAAATTTTCATTTCTAGCAATACCTAGAAATACAGATTATGTAAATAAGAACAACTGTAAAATTTTGTTTGTATTTTTTTTTGCAAATTATCTCTCGGTTGTGTAATAAAATCATTTCGCACCCTTAATAATATAAAGGCACAATTCAAAAAACTACTTTTTTGAATTGCGCCCTTATATTAAGTAATATAATGGCACAATTCAAAAAACTACTTTTTTGAATTGTGCCTTTATATTATTAAGGGTGCGATTTGTATATGAGAATAGTGTGCGTTTTTTTAGAAAATAAACTAATTTTACGGGTTACTTTTAGTCTGCAATAAGGTTATGCTATGATAGGTGGCTTATGTAGCGACTAGGTACTAATAAGCCATCAGTGTTCATCTGAAAATTTGCTGGTCAGTATTAAGTTGTACGTTGATTAAAATATGATTCGCGACCGTAACAAATGTGTATTTACAGAACTATAACACCACGAGAGCGGGTCCCTCGTGGTGCTCAGAAGTCACAGAGTATAAATATCCTAACGATTCAGAAGCTTATTGTTATCATAATAAGCCCAGGTAAGCACGGGTGTTTTTTAACGCGAAGATTTAATCGCACATTGGATTTTCAACTCTCGGTGTCCCCATCGCGTCAAAAAATACACTGGGACTTTTAACTCTCGGCGCTGAGCAGTGCGTTGTAATAGTAAATCCTGTGCGTGAAAAAAAACTTCCGTGGGTACGAGGGCTATTAAAAGGTGCACGCTGTACCTACCTGTGACATAACTTCGGTACAGTAATTGTGTTAGGTAAGTTTATTTATGTGGAAAGTCTTTACATAGTTTCAGGCGCGTCCTATTTCCTATGGTCGCTTATTATACGCAGTATTTCCGAATCCGTAAAGTTAGTTTATTTTCAAGGATATATCAAACTGTATATTGGTCAATTTCTATGCATGCTAAAAGAAAATTGTAAGCGGTATTTTAACTCTTTGGATGTTGACGTAATTAAAAATCGTTCAATCTACCATACAGCCTCCTTTTTGAATTCAGTTAAAATGATAGTTTGCTATTCGCTTCAACTGTGAAAAATGGGATACTCGGCTGGATAAAGTATCTTTTCCAACGCTTATATACTTAATACTTGTACCTAATGTATAGCAAGAATAATTAATTTTCATAATTTTTCATTCAAGAGTTAAAAGACTGTTCAAGAGTAAAGTAATTTTTGAAAGATTGGTAAAATGGAATAGAATAAGGAACAGGATAAATGTGTGAAAACGTTGTGGCAATCTCATCTTCAATCTCCGCAAGATTGGTACCCATGCTACGTATGCTCTGACAGGTGGCTTGCATTGCGCACAGCCTAGTGATACACGCTAGGCGACTAGCGAAGGCGCCAAACGCGCGCAGAGCTTCTGGTTGCGAAAAATCTAGATCGTTCGTTCCACTTCGCTACTCGCAAGGCGACTCGCCAGACTAGGCGCTAAGCAAGCCACCTATCATAGTGTACGTAGCCTTAGGGATGTTACAAAAGATAAAATTGAGTTCTAGCACTCAAATTTTGAATACTAGGTGGCGGTACTAGCGTAAAGGATTTTCTCAAGTTAATAATGTAAGAATTAAATTATGGAGGTATTGTTGAGATATTATTTTACCAATTTTTCAAAAGTTACTACAATGAGGTTGATTTATTTTTTATCAGGAATCTGATTTTGTATGTAAGTAGCCTGTATGACAAGTTTAGAACAATTTAGTTTCATTTTTTTTTATTTTCGTGACAATATAGCAAATTATGTTTTGGAATATCGTTCCTATTCACGCTGTGAAAACGCACCGAAGGAAGGTCCAAATCTATAAGATATTAAAGTCGATATCAGATTAGTGTTATACGGATTTTAAAGAATTAATTCTTGAAATACTCGTGAAATCACTGGCAATACCGAATTCTCAACAAAAATTTTATAACTTTTAAAATGGAATTCTATGAAAAATGTTACGCCTAGCATAGATTGTGGTCTAATTCCTTAAAATATTAGTATTTTTTCTAGACTTTCCTCGGTGCGCTTCCGCAGCGCCTCAAAGTGGGTGCAGAATAAAGAATTATGCGAATTTTGTAATCATAAGGCGTGTAATAAGAGCAAAAGTTATTGGCGCCTTGTATGGCAGTCAATTCGTGGCCAGGCCATGGCCTATAGCCCGGCAGTTGTGGCCTCAAATATTAACAGTCCCTGATCTAAATATATTGCTTTAAGTGTACTTTAGTGTGATTAAACTTCGTTTTAGACGCTAGAGAAGATTTGTCACATCAATTTAGTAATTTTTTTTAATAGAAGGTAGTCGTGATGTTAAAAATAAGCGTGGCTGAAAAGGAATATAAGCAATAATTAATTTTAAGATGACATTCACGCGGGGAGCATCAAGCTAGTCGATTTACAAGGCCATAAAATATATGGCCTCGTCAGGCCACATAATGTATGGCCTCTTCAGGCCACCGTCGAGCTATCAGTCGTGGCCTGCTGTACTTTCAATAAGTATTATTGTTTTCTTTTTTTTACCTGCACGTCCACATTAGTTTGTGTATACAATCAAATTGAAATGTACTCCTAATTTTTATTATGACCACAATGAAATATGAAACAAAAAAGTTTGGACGGCAATTTTCGGTAATTATATCAAATAATTCTAATCTATAATTTCGTTTGATTGCTCTAAACAATCCTGTCCAAAGCAATAGTAGAGATTCAGGAACTTTACACATTCGCAAACTATTTTTCTATTATAAAGTTTCCACTTGCGAATTGTAGGTCATAGGTTGGAACCTACTCGTAGGCAGGCTCGTTACTTTGTGTAAATGATTTCATCGCCACTGCTCTCAAACCATCGTGAGGACATCGGCATGTGCTAAAAACTCGAAGACGTGACATCCACCAATCCGCATTAGGCCCGCATGTTGGATTACGGCCCACTTCCTCTCACAGAGACGAAGCTTATGTACCAGTTGTGGGAACATTATAAGGCTGATTATGTATGTATACCTACTGCTAACTCCTGCTAAGGTAGAAGGGAAATCTTTGAGGAAAACAAATGAAAAGTCACATATTAATTTATAAACAGTAAAATGCATCTAAAAATCTCATTTAATTTTATTTTAGGTAGGTACATAAAATCAATGATTGAACGATATCAATAACTGCCCTAAAACCTCAGGGTCAGAGTTCAAGAGATAACTATCCTACTAGCCTGAATATTCTGTTGCTATAATTGAGGCAACCGTCCCACCGCAAGCGATTAACGAGAAGCGCGTAGAGCTAGCAACTTTGGGGAGCAACGAGTACGCGACGGCGACGAGCCATTTCTCGCTAGTATGCGTATGCACCAAGCGTATAAAGTCTCGGCAAGTGTTCGGTCCATGCGAGCGTCGCTGAGCGAGTACTCTCTGATAGCTCTTGTCACTGCAACAAACGAGTAGGTGCTCGCTGGCGGTGTGAAGTCAGCTAATCGACTATTATATGTCTATAGATCTCATTTACTACTTAAATCTCTTTTACTACCACGGGACAATCTTTTGTACGTTTCTTGAGCGAGAAAATCGTTGATAGCTTTTTTGGCTCCTGTGATATTGGAACTTCTGCTCCTAGTAGTTCTAGTACTAGGGCTGTATTCTCTATGACACAAAGAAAGAACCCGCGCAAAATGAATGCGGGATTAGCTAAGGAATTGACGTGGTTTCGAAGTAAGTTATCATTGAGTGGACAGTGAATTAGGGCCATAGAGCCAGGGCTACACTGATGTTTGTGTCTTGAAGTGGAAATAAATAAATTATTACCTAATATTTATAGCTAGTCGTCCACCCCGACCTTTGCTCGAGCCAGCCCGCGCCGGCCGCTGAGCCTGTAGTTTTAAATTCGTCCCTAAATAATTCCAATCCAGCCTGTCCCTTGCTGCCCTCTCCCAGCGACGCCATAAGCCGAGGTCCGTACCCTACAGGGGGTGCCCTTAGCGTGTAGTCGCTTAGTTTTTATGTTTTTTAAACCCTGGCTGGAGGCCTTAATTTATTGAGGCATCCACAGGCAAGCCCGGTTAAGCAGACGAGAACCTCAAAGGTTGAACTGCGAGCGAGATGGCATTAAAAAAAGCTAGCAATGATAGTTTATATATCATTGATAGCTAGTAGCTTCGTCTTCGACGGTGGGACAAGTTCCCTAGACAAATAAAACTTATAAAGGCCAACCGCAGATAATAATAGCCAGCGGTAAGTTAACTTTGGTCGTCTGCCAATTCGCCGATTTCATAGATATTAGGTAAACATGTGAACGCTGTAGGTACGTAGGTACTATCTTCAATCTGATACGTTTATCGCTGAATATACATAGCTATAAAGTGGTTGTTCTCTTAATTACCAGAGTACTATGTATTATGATAAGAATCTCATGACGAATAATTTGCATTTGATGTTCTTAGTAGATAATTATCTATATACCTACCTAATAAGGCTGAGATGTTAGTTTTTTGAAGTGAAAACTTCTTTAGCGGCGCTGTGTACTTTTTTTGGAATGGGTAAAAACTTCTAAACTCGCGTCAGGTCACGTGACCCTGATCGAAAATTCGTAAGACGTAAAACGTAAGACGCGCGTTGTTGAGGACAGCGCCATCTATGCACATCGGGAAGAACTACGAGGGCCTCGCGTACTAACTACGTAGTTCATCCAACAACGACGAGATGGCGCTGAACCACGGATATATAACTGACGACGAGCTCCATGCGAGCGGCTTGCTTCTCTTACCACTGCCGCGACCAACACCACGAACTGAAGTCTATCCTGTGTGCTTATTTGTAAATCTGAATAAATTCCTTTCACGAGAAGAATAAACCAGTCACTTTGGTCATCATACCTGATTTGCAAAAAACCCTATAAAATAAGGAACACACCTTAATACGCGTGTTTTGTTTATAAGACGATTCACAAAATACACTCGTAATTGTTCAAGTTTTCACTTCTGTCGGCACTACCGGAGTGCCAGTTTTTTTTTTGTTTGTACGCGCTATACTCTGAATCTACCAGTCGGATTTGAAAAATTCTTTTTGTAGCCCATTCTTGAGGAAGGTTATAAGCTTATAACCTTCCTCAAGAATGGGCTACAAAAAGAATTTCAATAAGGGCCTTAGTGTGATGCTAGATAGCTATCTAGCATCACACTAAGGCCCTTATTATTGCCTCTCTCTCTGGTCGTGTCGGATTGCCGTCCCATCGAACTATAAGAGCGATGGAAAAGGGTCTGTATTGTGCACTATACCTAATATCTCCCGCGCCGAAGGCTAGTCTCCGTTAAGGTTGATCGCCGTAGCCGAAATACGGTCTAGAAGACTTTAAGACTCTTATGAGACGAGCAAAAAGAAAAAAGTCTGAATCAACATTCTGACATTTTTCTTTTTGCTCGTCGCATCGCCCGTCCACACGGTTCTTTCTGACTCAACAGTCAGAAAGAACCGTGTGGACGGGCGATGCGATGCGACGCGGTGGGTCGGAAGCCAAGGGAACTTTATAAAATCGTGATGTTATTTTAGTATGAAATACTAGTTGTGCCTCGCGGTTACACCCTCGATCCCGTGGGCATATCGGGATAAAAAGTATCCTCTGCATGTGTTAAATTTCATCCAACTCTGTTCAGCCGTTTTAGCGTGAAAGCGTAACAAAGAAACATACAAAAATCTAATCTTTTATATACCTATTTCATTAGTTTAGATTGTGTATCTTCCAACGTCTACGCGAACGCAGTCGCGAGCAGAAGCTAGACTAACTATAGGTAGGTATAATAATGCAGATAGGTCAGTACCTACTGTGTCCTTCGCAGCGTTATTTGCAAAGTGCTGTGTCATGCAAGTCATGCCCAAAGAGTACTTTTTACAATCGGAAAGTCATGTCCATTAGAATGTTATAAAAGGTACTACTTTACAGTGTTTTATTTATTTATTATTTTATTTTACCATTTATGTACCAGCACATCAACCTACCCGAAACTGTAAAATTTTCCCAATCAACTTTGAACCTTATGCTTTAGCGATAAAGTTCAAAATCTATTAAAGAAATTTGACAGATTGTAGTAGCTTGATGTGCTGGCGTCTGTACACACACATATAATCACAGTGTTGTTATTATATTAAATTGTGATGTAATTTCCTTGGGGCTTGATAGACTAGCCACGCCTATGAATGATTAAAATACCTAATTAGGTTTTTTAGCTAACAATGACCTACTTACTACTTGTTACTTTTGTTTTTATTTGTAGATTTCTAAGTATCCAAACACACTATGCCGAAGTGTACCTACGCAACAGAAGTTCGGCATGATTACGCCTGCAACGCTTTTTATATTTCTATGCTATTTATATTTCGGCATAATGTGTCATCAGTAATTCAAATAGCATTGCAGGCGTAATCACGCCGAATTTCGGTCGCGTACCTTTGGCGGTGTGTTTAGACACTAATCGTTAGAAGCCCGAAAGTGTGACAACCAGTTAGTTCTTACCGAGGGGTATTGTGTTACCCAGTAACTGCGTTGTGGAGGTCGTTTCATTTAAATATAATATACTGGTATTCAACTGCATCTGGTTAGACTGGAAGCCGACCCCAACATAGTTGGTAGTTTTTTTTTTGTTAGCCTATTTTGTGTCCCACCCCTGGGCAAAAGCCTCCCCTTTTATCTTTCCAAACCCCTGTCTTGTGCGATCTCTGGCTATGTTGGCCCTGCAAACATTATCATAGCATAGATCGTCACACCACCTTCGCCGTGATCTGTCTCGACGGCGATGTCCTCCTGCAGGCGTCCAGTGAGTTGCGATCATGGATTCATTGCTCTCTGATGATGACCAAAATAAATTGTTACTTTTAACGACGTCGCCACCAGGGGGCAAACTAATTTTAATTCCAATGAGATGCCAATATGATTCCAATGTTAATTTTACAGTCACGTGATTCGGTACTCTTGAAAACAATATTGTCAACAATTCCCCCTCGCCAAGCCCGAACCCAATTCCACTTAGTTCTCCAAAATGTACACCCAATCTAAAAATCATTTGGCGCTAGCATCGAACTCAAGAGTACGAAACGTCACAATTCCAATGTCGATCTATCGGAATTAAATTGAAGAGTAAGCACCCTGGTTGGTTGGTCGAGCTTCATCGGTGAATCTTTTGATGGGGTTCTGCTGCTTTCTCTTTGTTACGTTTTTAAACAGTAGGTATTGTATAAAATTAAAACAACCAAGTCATTGATTTGGAATATAATTAAATAAGTATACCTATTGTATTCATAAAACATTTTATTTCTTCAATTTCTTCTGAAGTTGTAGGAGAGGCGCGTTCTTACTTTTCCTCTTTTCTTTCTTCTGTTGGCCGGATTCTATCGCGTTTTTCATTACCTGTAAAGGAAACATACATATACAGACTCCATTTTTTTAAAGTCCTTATACCTACATGATGCAAGTAGAAAACTGTCATCACCACAGCTCTCAAAACGGCGAAGTAAAACATCGGGAGGAAACCGGTATGTCCTTGCACCGAAAATTCGAAGACGTGTGTCATCTACCAACCCGCACTGGGCCAACGTGGTAGATTATACTTTTCTTTGATGTCTGGCGACCTAGTAAAATGACCACAATGACGACCAATTCAAAGAAATAAGGGGCTAGGCTTAAAATCGATACAGCGAGCTGCTTCTGAGAGTTTCGTAACTGATTCCACTTAGAAAAGTTCCCAGAAACTCGCTAGAAAGAACTCAAAGAGAAAATATTAACGAGGCAATGGCAACAAAAACCGCAACTTTATCCCAATTAAGTTCGGTTGGAATCTTTGAACGCACGGATAGACGAGTAACGTCAGACTACGTAACACTAACGCAATTGCGTCAAATCTAGATTGATCTAGATTGTAGTACGTTCATGACAACAATAATCTAGTTTTACTAAGTCAGGTAATTTTTTGGTATGCCAAAGAATCAATGATCTAGCTTTAGCCCACGGCTTCGATCCAATGCAGGGGATAAAAAGCCCATGTCACACTCCGGCACAAAAAAACACATTGATCCGCTGCACCGTTGCGTTTTTGTGTGAAAGAAAGAGACTAACAAGCACATTGTCGCATTTAGAATATTACTAGTTGACCCGGCGAACTTCGCACCGCCTCAGACTTTTTTTTCCATGTTTAAACCTTTTAACCGCTTACGCCGGATTAATCCGACAAATATTTTCGTGTCCATTTCGCCAGGGTCGTATATTTACGACCACATGTTCGTATGATCTGCTTTTTTATTTAATTAGGCTGTATTCTATCAGGTATTTATTTTTCGACTGTGCCGGCCGCTGGGGGCACAACTGATATAAAGTCGGGCGGTTAAAAGGCTAATAGTTATTCTGCTATTCAGGGCGGAGACAAATCTAACAGACCAAAGATCATAAAAATCGGTCCAGCCGTTCTTGAGTTATAAATGGTGACTAAATATATAGATAGATTAGGATGGCATGGGATTGGTTTCTTTACTAGACTTGGGTATCTTTTTTTACTTTTCTACTTCTAGTTGTTAAAAACCAAGAATCTCATCATCTGCCTAGCCTTTTGCCATCCATGTTGGAGTCGGCTTCCAGTCTAACCGGATGCAGCTGAATACCAGTATTTTACATGGAGCGGCTGCCTATCTGACCACCACAACTCAGTAACTGGGTGATACGACACACCTTGGTAAAACTGTTTGTCACAATTGTCACACTTTCGGGCTTCTGACTATCCGTAACGACTGTCAAAGATCCACGAATGACAGCCGGGACCAACGGTTTAACTTGCGTTCCGAGGCACGGAGAGGTCTCTTTTTTTTTTAAAAAAAAAACGTCCCACACTAGGAATTTCTCCTGTATCGTGGGTGCGTTTACAAACATTTAAATTCACATACACAAACAGCCAGACCCGGAACAACTACCTGTTAGTAGGCAATACAAATATTTGTTCCGTGCGGGAATCGAACCCGCGACACGCAGCGCAGCAGTCGATCGCTCAGCCACTGCGCCAACCGTGTCGTCAATGTCTCTGTATGTAAAAATGTTCACCCATCCACAGAATAACCGCGGCAAGCGTAGCTTAACCTGATCGAACGACCTGCGCGGTCGTGCGTGATCGTGATGCGGCTATTATTATTTAGCCACGGGCTAAAAAAATACTAGATGTAAAAAATAACCAACGCACCTGCAAAGCATTCTCCTCACTCCCTCCGAAGGCGACCGTCTCGTTCAACGTGGGGTATCTGAAGGAGAATCCTCGCGGATATATCGGCCGCGACAGTAGAGACTCCAGCTGTCGGCGCTTTGCTTTCAACGCCTTTTCTATTGAGGCGTCTACCTGCTTCACTGGACTGGGGTGGAGGAGTTACGGGAAATATAATTTGCTTTGATGTGTGGCATAAGATTACATATCGACGGCGAAGTACCTAACTACCTGCAACTGCGAAGTACCTACCTATTAACATCTTTCGAGAAATTCACTTTTTTTTATCGTTTTTGAATTTACAGGCGTTATTCGCATGTTTTAGTGAAATCTCCTAAGTGTATTTTTATTTGCAACAGCATTAAATTAAAATATGGAAGTACGGTCAGCCAAGAAAGTGGTGTACCAGTTTTGATTTAGTTTCCCGGTCATCGAAAATTACAACAAGGTTCGTTATAAAAAGATATTACTGAAAGAGACAACATTATCATGACGTAAACCTATGTATTTAGTATTCATACGTCATATGTCACATAACAAAACAAAATAAAACAAAATACGTGTTTGTTTTGTAATACAGTAATCTGACATATGGGACATAATATCGCAGCGCCATCTACGATTAGCTTTGAGTTGCCTTCCCCATTGAAATGTTTCCAAACAAAAGTAATAAAAACTATTTAAATAGACAACCGAATTCCATTTGAAAAAGAAAACTGACAATTGACATTTTGTCAAATATATGCAAAAAATCAATATATTTTCCGTGTTATTTTTCAATCAACTCCATATAAAATCGTCTCAATGCCTGCCAACTTGACCATTGCCGAAAGAGCACAAATAATTGCCCAATTTAATGAGGGAAGCAGTATCAGTGCGATATCCCGGAATTTGAATATATCGAGGCGTTCTGTCCGCTTTTGGATTCGTCGTGAAGGAGAGGAGGGAAGTTTGTTGGATCACAGAAGAAGTGGTCGCCGGCCTGCACTCTCCAATAACGATAGAGAATTCATGAGACGGGAATATGAAATCAATGGTTTTAAGCCCACAAAACATTTTGCGGAGATGTTCGATGTGAGTGCCCAAACAATAAGGAATCATCTACATTACATGGGGTTGCACCACAGGCATTACGCCAAGAAAATATATTTGACGGATGCTCACAGACTTGCTCGTCTGAACTTCGCCAGAGAGCACTTAGACTTTGATTGGTCTAATAAAGTGTTTTGTGATGAAAAAACGTTTAAATCCAGTCAGCATGGACGTCTTCACCTTTGGCGATATAATTCAACACGGTATAAAGATGATCATGTAATCCCAAATAGAGAATCAGGTCGAATTTCCGTAAATATTTGGGGCTGGATGAGTGCGGATGGTGTAGGAGAATTGTGTTCTCTACCTCCTCGAGCGACGGCTGTAAATTATATCGACGTGCTTCAGAATGCAATGCTACCGACAGTCCGTAATGTTTACCCGGAGAACGAAGTGCCACAATTTGATTTTGTTCAAGATAATTGTTCAATTCATAATGCGAGGATCGTAAGAGCCTGGTTTCGTTCACACACTGACGTAAGGGTAATTCAGTGGCCTTCAAGATCGCCGGACCTCAACCCGATAGAAAATCTTTGGGGCCTTATGGTCCAACGTAGTGTTGCCCAAAATCGGTCTTGGTCTTGCAGTCTTGGTCTTGTTCTTGCATTTTTGCAAGACCAAGACCAAGACCGACTTATTTTAGCAAGACCAAGACCAAGACTGAACCCTGCAAGACTTGAGCAAGACAAGACTAAGCCTGCAAGACTCTTGCGTCTCGCAGTTAAGTCAAACTGAGATTTGGGCGTTATAGTAGGTATTTGGTTTCAATCCCGATTATGCGAAAATGGATGTATTTTTTTTATGAAACAGTAAATTACATTGTTGAATTGCATTCAAAACTAAAATTATTGTTGATAATAAAAAAATATCGAAAAATTACGTGACTATCAATACACTTCTGCACGTTTTTTTAATCTTCTTTACTTAAGGCGAAAGCGGTATTAGGTAGCCCGCGAAATTTACTGACCAGCAAATTGCAAAAAACGTAAGAAAATTTTAATTTAGCGCTTCCCCCTTAAATCGATGAAGTTTTAGAAAAATAATTATCCCCTCATCATTATGAGGGGATAATTATTTTTGATGAATTGAATGACCCATTTACTACTTTTATTTTAGATTCGTTATCTAAAATAAAAGTAGTAAATGGGTCATTCAATTATGTAGATGATTAAAATGCCTCATGTGACGCGTCTGTTAGATTCATTGGGATTCATGGCCGACTCGACACCGCGCGGGGATTCCCGCAATCTTCCGCATTTTTTGTCAGGTTCAAGCATTTATGCACTTTATTTTAATAATTTTAAAGTTTATTTTCAAGTGCGTTAATAATACGAGGAGACAGCTTGGCGCTGCGGTCCCTTTGTGGCGGCATTTGAAAGTGAATAGCGTAGGTACGAAGACAGTGTTGACCTCGCAAATGAACTTTAGCGATACAGCTGATCAGGTAGCCCTTTCGAGTTTTATTTACATTGCTGTTTTAAGTGAAACAAGTGAATTTACAATTTTTAAATTAAAAATCTCATTGGGTCAGATAGAAATAATGATTTTATACAGTTTAGAGTAAAAAAATTGCAGAAAAAAACGTAAAAATTAAGAAAAAGCCGACGAAAAATTTCAACGCAGGGGGGGTCCAGAATCATGTACAGACGCCAGCACATCAAGCTACCCGAAACTGTCAAATTTTCCCAATCAATTTTGAACCTTATGCTTTAGCGATAAAGTTGAAAATCTATTAAAGAAATTTGACAGATTGTAGTAGGTTGATGTGCTGGCGTCTGTACCTACTGAATCCATGGTAAGCGGTTGCACGTCGATGTCCCTGCCACCCTGAGCAATAGGCTATTAGGTATTTGAATGTAGTCTAGTCTAAGTAGTAGAGTCTCGCAAGACTTGCGAGACTCTTGCTGCAAGACCAAGACCAAGACTGAGAGCGCAATACCAAGACCAAGACCAAGACCAGGTGTATTGACGCAAGACCAAGACCAAGACTGGCTAAGGTCTTGTCTTGGTCTTGCATTTGGGCAACACTAGTCCAACGATGGTCGCATCAAAATGAAAGAACCAAACAAGCTCTTATTAGTCACTGTAATTATATTTGGGAGGAAATGCGGGGAACCGATATTTGCTCACGGCTTGTTGGTTCAATGAGGTCTCGTCTTTTAGAGGTTATAGAGGCCAACGGCGGTTACACCCGTTTCTAATTTTTAAAAATTTTCAATATCTTCTAAATATTACTATATATGCTATGTTTTTGTTTGTTATAAGTATTTTAAAATTGATTGTAGAAATTTAATAAAAGGATAAATCTATTTTTAGCTTGTTTTTTATTGATATTGTAATTACAAGTTTACAGAAATTGTAGGTTTGTGGATTCGCCTTGTGCCTTTACAATTTTATGTAACTTGTTGATTACAATTCTGAATTTGTAGATACAATTTTGTCATCAAAATCTACAGACCCCCGCCGTTGATTTTACGACGTCATTGGTTCCATCAAGTTCAAACTAAGAACAGCTGTCACGTTACAAACAGTAATAGTCGTTATCAATAATCAGATAAAGACAGCAATAGAAGTTGTCAGATCGATCTGCAAGCGAAACTAATCTTTATCACCTATGAATCTGCAAGCGATATTCAACCTTAGGGTGGTACACCACTTTCTTGGCCGACTGTACCTCCCAACTAAACCAACGCGACGTGTCTATTTTTTTCAGTTTGTGTAAATTTTTGACTTTGTCAGTTAGGTGTTATTGGCACTTCGCCATCGATATATGATTTTTTTTACGTACAGTGCGTGCCACGTAAGAAGAGACTTGACACCACGTGGTCTGACATGGGCAGAACACGATTTTAGGTATCTTTAGCGGTATGAGGTCTGAGTGCGGGGCGGGACCGGACGTCATAGGGGCGGCGGAAAGAGCGGGGGAGGCGGGGTCAAGACTCTTCTTACGTGGCACGCACTGTAATCTATGACTATAAATACTACTTATTGAGAAACTCCAGATGGAAAAATCCAATAACACTGCCCGACTAGGGATCCGAACCCAGGACCTTATGCGTAGCAATAACGCCTGTGACCACTGGACCAACGAGGTAGTCATTTATGATTTACTAGCAGCATCCCGCGGTTGCACCCGCATAATACTCGATGCCGTGGGAATATCGGAACATAAAGTAGCCTATATGTTAATCCAGGGTGTCAGCTACCTCCATACATTATCAAAATTGGTCCAGCCGTTTGACCGTGAAAAAGTAACAAACATATAAACAGAACACACTCACAAACTTTCGCCTTTATAATATTAGTGTTATGACTAGCAGCGCCCCGCGGTTTTACCCGCATAAGTTTCCAACTCGTGGGAATGTCGGGATAAGAAGTATCCTATGTGTTAATCCTGGTTATAAACTATCTGTGTACCAAATTTCATCCAAATCCGTTCAGGAGTTTTTGCGTGAGAGTCACAAACATCCATCCATCCTCACAAACTTTCGCGTTTATAATATAATATTGTTGCGAGCCACAATTGATGCCTGGGACATGGTGACATTAGTTACCACTAGCGCCATCTAGTATCGGGTAGCAGAACTAGTAGGATCAAGGTCCTATAAATTCCGAGAAATATCAACATCGGGACCGGTATGTACTCGAACATTCTAGATGTTTATATAGTAGCTCTGTGGCACTATACATATAAGGCCGGTGTGGGCCGCAAGATACACAGTTTTGAATAAGCGATACAAGCGAGTACATCGAAGCGATATTCAAGTGCGACTAAGAGTGATCAGTAGTGAAATTGTGCTTCATAATTAGTGTGTTTGAATTGTAATTATTGTGATTAAAGTGTCAATTTTTGGTTATTAAATCGGCAGTTTTTAATTGTCACGAACCCCAAGCTCGTAACAATATTAGTAGGATAAGAAGTAGGATGGGACAAGGCGTAGCATGGTCAAGAAGAGAGAAGAAACCCAGCAGTGGTACAATTACACCCTCATTTTATAAAAGGATACACATCATCATCATCAATAATAATGTCCATCTCCCTCGCCGCCCGTTCCTTCCAGCCCTGCGCTTGCGCCGCGCGTCTCTTCTTCAGCTCCAGTCCGTCCAGTTCGCGCGCTACCACCATCAGCTCCTTCAGCGGGGACAGGACTTGCGCGTCTACTGGGAAGGTCGGAACTTCCGATGCTGTGGAGAAAAGATATTTCTTGTTATTTATGAGGCGTCATTGTACAGACGCCAGCACATCAAGCTACCCGAAAATGTCAAATTTTCCCAATCAACTTTGAACCTTATAGTTTAGCGATAAAGTTGAAAATCTATTAAAGAAATTTGACAGATTGTAGTAGCTAAATGTGCTTGCGTCTGTAAATACAAGTGACCCGTAAGGGTACGATTTGCTGATGTGGCGACATGTAAACCATCGAGATATCTTTGCTTTATCTAAGTTAAATATATATATATATATCTAAGTATAATATACAAATGGCTACATGCATTGCATGTTTGTATGGTTGTATGTTATCTAGTTATTATAATTAATACAAGTCTAAAATCGCCAATTTGCCTGGAGCAAGCGTGGTGATCAATGGTCATTCTCTCTCTGTATGTGAAGAGACCTTTGTCCTGCAGGTATTATTATTTATACAAATAAACTTTCCGGTAAAAATTATCTAATCTAATTATAATGATGTTCTTTTAAATTGTCAATAAATAAATCTATACTAATATAATAAAGCTGAAGAGTTTGTTTGTTTGTTTGTTTGAACGCGCTAATCTCAGGAACTACTGGTTCGAATTAAAAAAATATTTTTGTGTTGGATAGTCCATTTATCGAGGAAGGCTATAGGCTATAATTATAACATCACGCTACAACCAATAGGAGCGGAGCATCAATGAAAAATGATGCAAAAACGGGGAAAAAATATTCCTTTTGAGAGCTTTCGTTGCGTACGCTGCGTAAACGGTTAAAGTTACGCAAAAATCATGTATGACGGAATTGTTTCCCTTTAAAAGTTCTAAAAAAAAGTCCGCGATAGCATATGTCTATCTTTTAAGGTTTACTCACTATAACCTTTTTTATGGTAAGTAATCAAATTTCTTCTAAACTAATGCATTATTTGCGAAGGTTTTTTTTTATAATACTTAATACTAATATAATAAAGCTGAAGAGTTTGTTTGTTTGTTTGTTTGTTTGAACGCGCTAATCTCAGGAACTACTGGTTCGAATTAAAAAAATATTTTTGTGTTGGATAGTCCATTTATCGAGGAAGGCTATAGGCTATATAACATCACGCTACAACCAATAGGAGCGGAGCATCAATGAAAAATGATGCAAAAACGGGGAAAAAATATTCCTTTTGAGAGCTTTCGTTGCGTACGCTGCGTAAACGGTTAAAGTTACGCAAAAATCATGTATGACGGAATTGTTTCCCTTTAAAAGTTCTAAAAAAAAGTCCACGATAGCATATGTCTATCTTTTAAGGTTTACTCACTATAACCTTTTTTATGGTAAGTAATCAAATTTCTTCTAAACTAATGCATTATTTGCGAAGGTTTTTTTTTATAAACATGATATTTTAATCCTTATCAAAATAAATACGTTATTCATCACAAGTATTTAATTTTGAATGAAATTGCCCTTGACATCATTTGATTTTAACCGACTTCGAAAAAGGAGGAGGTTCTCAATTCGGATGTTTCTATTTTTTATTTTTTATGTAGGTATATTCGGGCATAACTCCCTCATATATATTTGCAAATATTTTTTTTGTTCGAAGTGGGTTTATTCCGGAATGGTCCCATTTAAATTTCATAAAGATCTGATGATGAGTTTCGGAGACAGACAACGGAACTCTTCAATAAATGCCAGCAAATCAACCGCGATTGCTGCTATAGCATATGTATGCATTGTTTACGCAATCACACAACATAACATTACGCCTGTACCTTTTAAAGGGGTAGGCAGATGTGTTCAATAGCTTCCTGTCACTGATATTCACATACCAAGTAGTGTTATATGAATTTGTTTGGAGTAGGCAGGTACAACTAAAAAGTGAAAAATAAAAACTTAAAACAAAAACAACTGACTTACTATATTATAATTTATAATCTATACTAATATTATAAAGCTGAAGAGTTTGTTTGTTTGGTTGAACGCGCTAATCTTTGGAACTACCAGTCGGATTTGAAAAAATCTTTTTGCATTTGATAGCCCAATTCTTGAGGAAGGCTATAGGCTATATAACATCACGCTATGACCTTAAGGAGCCG
The DNA here is from genome assembly GCA_963855955.1 of Luperina nickerlii. Taxonomy (NCBI): domain Eukaryota; kingdom Metazoa; phylum Arthropoda; class Insecta; order Lepidoptera; family Noctuidae; genus Luperina; species Luperina nickerlii. Next base: position 4,119,347 of record OY979684.1, on the reverse strand, counting down.
AGCAAAAGGAAAAAAAGTCAGAAAGAACGCCAAGCAAAAACGAAGTAATAGCGCGGGCAGGCGATGCTATGCGACGGGGTGGGTCGGAGTAAATAAATAAATGTCTAATTATTATATTTATGTAATATTTATCTACATCAAAATCTCGAACGACTTTATTTTATACCATTTATATCAAAGGTGGACAAACCGGGTGAAGGTCGCAGGAAGCGAGTATGCGAGAAGAACAGGACCAGTCGATATGGCGACACTTAGGGGAGGCCTATGACTAGCAGTGGACGTCTTTTGGCTGAATTACGATAGGGACCCTTATAGAGTTGTCCCTATTGCCTAAAACGTAGAAGATAAATCCCACACTTACTTTTGTTCAGCGTCCGGCACATTTTAGCATACAGATAGGCTTCGGCCGGCTCCATCATGAGTATGGTGAGTCCCTCCCGGCTGGCGCGCGCGGTGCGGCCGCTGCGATGCACGTAGTTCTCTGCCGAGCGCGGCACCTGGTAGTGCAGAACATGCTCCACATGTGGGATGTCCAGCCCGCGCGCGGCCACGTCCGTGGCGATCAGGACTCCGTGCGGGTCGTCGCGGAATCTAGTAGATGAAGATATGGATGTAGATGTTCACGCGGGAACGTATGGTACGACGGTAGACCAAAGCGGGGAGGATGAGGCGCGTCAGACGGCGACGCGCCACCGGCCGCACGCCAGTGACCGTCAGGGGCCATCTCCACGAGCGAGAGAATCGCGGCAATATTATCGTGGTGCCACGTATTTCTATACACTCTCTTAGAACGTGTCTCCACACGGCGATATCATCGCAGCGAATATTTTATGGCACGGCGAGACCATCGCCGCGATTCTCTCGCTCGTGGAAACGGCCCCTTAGATCCTCGCAAACAAGCGGGTAAATTATTATTCTGTGTTTCCAACCGATGCAGCATTATAACATCATTTTATACAGTTGACTTAGTTTTATTGAAAAGCCAAACACACCATCCCAAACAGTCATAATTTCAGCCGAAAAGGCTAAGTCACCCAAAAGGCAATAGAAAGGGCTATGCTTGGAGTTTCCCTGCGTGATCAAATCAGAAATCCGCGGAGATCCACAGGAGAACCAAGGTAACCGAAAAAGCCCGAAGAATTGCCAAACTTAAGTGGCAATGGGCAGGGCACATTGCTCGCAGAACAGATGGCCGATGGGGCCGAATGGTTCTGGAGTGGCGACCGCGTACCGGAAGACGTAGCGTTGGAAGGGCTCCCACAAGGTGGTCCGACGACCTTGTGATGGCCGCAGGAACCCGTTGGATGCGAGAAGCATACAACCGGTCGAAGTGGAGGTGCTTGGGGGAGGCCTATGTCCAGCAGTGGACTTCTTTCGGCAAACAGTAGATATTAGTTAATAAAACATTGGGGCTAGGTTCAATTTCTTCTAACTTAAAAGAGTTGAGGTGCTGGGTAGTTGTGTGTAGTGTCACGCCACCTATACTTCCCAGATAAAGCATTATGAAGTAGTGAAGGGCGGGCGTGCCGGGTCTTATGTGATTTTGACGTTCAAAAAGTGTTGATTCTCATCCTAGTTTAAAAAAATTACTATTGACTTTGATTTTAAGCAATTCCGTGAAAACCCGTCATTGATAATTTTAAAAAAACCATTACTTGAGCGTAGTGTTTTCTCAAAAATTTAAATAAGAATAGCAACATTTTGTACTGCAAAGTAAGTCAAATTAATTCCATATATTCCCTTTTGAGATTTTATTCTCAGACGCAATAATATATGATAACATTGATTCAGGGCTGTGATGTGGCGTCATTAACGACCATTTGATTGGTAGAAATTACAAAAAAAAAAATCTATTCACATCACTGTAATGCTTTGTAAACTTACCTCTCCAAATTCTTGATTCTCTGCCGCTGTGGCATGCTGGCGTGTAACGGTAGAGGGCGACACTTTAGCAATGTGAATAGTTGAGCTAGTCTGTAAAATAAAACAAAAACATTCTAGTTTTATCTTATTCCATTTGTTGGGCTGCAATTAAAAGACTCCAGACCGAGTTTCGTTCTTGGCGACCAACCTCAGCTATTATAGTGTACCTGTGTGTGCACATAGGTGCACTCTGTTATCTCACTCTCATAGTCCGATGGAACGGCAAACCGACACGACTGGAGAGAGATCAGGCGCAGGAGGGTATCACACCGCCAACTTCCAAGCTCCGGCTTGTAACTCAGAAATTCCCAATGGAAAAACCCAAGACCCCACGCTCAACAGTCGCGCTTGCGACCATGAGACCAACGGGGTAGTTAACTGAGTCCATATCCAGATTCGTCTGCTAATGGCACTAAACTCCATAACTCAATAAACTCGGCATAAACTCAATAACACTCTGAGGATCAAACCCACGCTCACAAAGCGTTGACTTATACCCTTTTAACGGCAAAAGGCTCGCTCCTTATAACATAGAACTCAATCATAAATAAATAAAAAAAAAACAGTGGCACTCCGGGAGTGCCGACAGAAGTGAAAACTTGAACAATTACGTGTGTATTTTGTGAATCGCCTTATAAACAAAACACGCGCGGTACCTACCGGCTACGGCCATCCGTCTTACGAGTTTTCGATCAGGTCACATGTCCGGACGCGAGTTTAAAATTTTTTACCCATTACAAAAAAAGTGTACAACAGCCGCGAAAGTGGTTTTCACTTCAATAAAATAATATAGAACTCAAACATCACTGGCGAAATGCGTATTTAATCGTATTGCTCTTCGGGGAATCCCCAGAGATTTTAAAGCAGAAAAGTGTCAACATACCTTTTAACACTACCTATAGAGTTGCAGAACACTATGGTCCTGCCGGGATGCCTCTTTATAATGTAGTACAGGTACGCATCTTTATGTTCCATCGCGCAAGTGATACGGCACTCGGTCAGCGTTTCTGCTGTACCTGCAAGTGACAAAGGATGATGGTAAGTTTGGTTTAAGGCAAAGAGCATCATTGTAATTAAAGTAATAATGCGGAGTGGTGCACATCCCTACCCTATTTCAAGTTAAACAAATATTAACTTTATTTCAATGGTAATTAAGTTGATTTCAGAGTGACTAGCACTATTGACAAAGTTATAAAAATGTTTGAAGTTGTAGCGTAAACTGAACTTTATTGCGTAGGAGTTAAAGTTATTTTTCCATTAATTCAGATTTGTTTACATTGTTGGAAAAGAAATCGCGAATGCACGGTAGGTACAGTGGTATTTTAAAAACAGGAATTAAATTCGTCTCAATTGTGTGAAAGATCCTGGGAATATTATAAGAGCCCTATCCTGAATCGTTTTAGCCTCGCCTCAGTGTTGACCGTAGAATAAAGACTTGTATAACAGTTTTATATTCGAGCAAGTTTCCGCCCGCTACTAAGCCCGCGTGGATGTCGGAAATTGTCCCGCGGGAACGTGCCACCGGGACAGAAAGTAACCCATGTCCTTACCAAGGATGCCACGTATCTCCTTGCCAAATTTTATCGAGATCCGTTCAGTGGTGGCTTACAGGATATGTGTGCTTTTGGCAAAAACTTAGGTACCCTGCATCTACAAAGGTGTTGCCTACACGGGCAAAATACTGTGTGATTTTTTTGTACAACGCTAGAATAACGCGATAACTGAATGTTCTTACCTAAGTTCTGTGTGGTAATATCGACGACCTTGGGGTCTGACATGCCTATCATATTGATGAGACGGTTCACCTTCTGCTCAGGAGTCATCTTCTCGATTTTTCTGTTTAGTATCTTACCATGTTTAGTAACCTGCAAACATTCAAATTATCGAAATTAAGACAAAAAACGCGTTGAATGCATAACCTAGGCCCCTATTCTGAAGTCAGTTAAAAATAAATTTGGTGTCAACTCTTTTCCACTTAGTCTGTTGTGTTATGTACTTAATCTTTTTAGGGTTCCTTATTACTAAGCCTCTGCTGTCCGTCCGTCCGTCTGTCTGTCAGCGGGCTGTATCTATGAACCGTAATAGGGAAGACAGTTGAAATTTTCACAGATTGTGTATTTCTAATGGCGCTATTAAAATTAAATTAAAGGGCGTTTTTAGCCCTGTGTTATGGAACCCTGCGTGTGCGCACCGACCCGCACTTGGCCGGTTTTCGCATACTTATATACTGTAATGGAAAATCCTGGTAGTCACAACATACGGAACAGTGTAATGATGGAACTTTTTAACAACTTTAGTACTTCACCAGATGATGTCACTAATTAAGACCTCTATTACTACTAAAATTAAGTCGAAACATACCTTCTTGCCCTTCATATGCGAGGGCAGGTCGTGCACCATGGTGAGGGTGGCCGAGAACACAAAGTTCTGTCGCGCGGCTCGACGCTCGTCGTCCGCGTTCAGGCGCTCCAACAAAGGAGTCAGTTCCTCGAAGTGACCGCGTTCTATCATGCGGTCTGTTTCGTCTATTGCCAGGAATCTGATGGAGTAAGTAGTATAAAATTGAAGGAGATTTGGACGGGATTACATAAAGGATTGCTAAACTGATTGAAATCATCGTTGAAATCCAGGTTTTTTGCTTTACTTTGTGTAAATTATTCCATCACCACTGCTCTCAAAGCGGTGAAGGAAAACATCGTGAGGAAACCGGCATGTCCTAGAAGCAAAAATTCGAAGACATGTGACATCTAACAACCCGCACTGGGCCCGTGTGGTGGATTACGGCCCACTCCCTCTCACAGAGAGTCTATGTCCATGCAGTGGGAACATTATAAGCTGATTATGTTATGTATGACCCGCTGTAGGGCTTCCCTCCTTCTTAAGATTTATCATCGTCGTCAAAAAAATAGATACAGTACCCGGCGATAAATATTGCACATCGAACTTTTTACACAAAACCATTTTATACAATGAATAAAAATAATTATCAAAAGAAACAAATCATAATTGTTTTAACAGCTTTTAATAGATACCGGACTGTTTGTATTTCGTGCGACAGAGATAACGCTCTACGAAGCCGAAATTAGCAGATTGTCTCTTTCCAAAAGTCGATGTGCAATATTTATCGCCGGGTACTGTAACTTGTTGAATCTCTTGGTGACTGTTGGTGATTCTTACTTGACCATATCCAACTGCTGCAGATGCGGCTGCCCCTGCCCGATGAGCTCCCACAGCCTGCCGGGCGTCGCCACCACTATCTCAGGACCGGACCGGAGCACACGCTCTTGCTTCACAGCTGCCATGCCTCCTACTATTGTGGCTACTCTGATACCTGGTGAGATAATTATGTAGTGTAACAAACATACAGCGCCATCTAGCGTAAATTATCTAAAGCACTATGATCAGCGCCTCCTAAACTAAAAGACAGCAAATACAATTAATGACTTCTGTAGACAAGTGACGCCTTCTACAATCTTCGTGTGCAATCTGTGCAAGCGCCACCCCGCGAGATATCTGCACCACAACTACAGATGACTATGTGTAGAGATTGTGCACACATATGTCAACTATCCACCTTTATAAAGAGAGCTGTCTTCGAAAAAGTGGTCATTCACTCATCATCATTAATTTTTTCATTGGTGGTTTCTGAGCTCGGTAGCCCCGCAGCCAGCGCTGATCCTTAGTACGACTAGTTCTCTGCTTCGATAGCCTAGCAGTCTTCAGGAAACTAGCCAGCTAGGGGAGGTCTGAAGGGCGAAAGCCACGCAGTCCCTTTCATCCCTCCACTTAGGGTTGCCTCATGATATATAATTATTGTAACACGTACTTAATGTAAAATAAATTAAGTTGTCGATAAAGTATCATCAAGTTCAACGAGGCTGTAATTTCACAACAAGCAACCCTATAGTAGTTATTTTTTTTAATGATAAGAAAAAGGTTTATATTGAAAGTAGCTGTGCCAATGGTTACGCTAGTATGGATAAATTAATACATAGGTAAGGTACTATTACCTAGTCAGAGAGCATATATATGCTACTTGCTTCTGCGTGGCCGTGACTACGCTGGCGATGGACAAAAAGTAGACCCATGATAACATCTATCTCCTTGCCAAAGGAGAATGGACAAGAGCATATCCAGGCACAAAGATAATTGTAGAATTATGAACTATGTCGATCTTTTTTGCCTTAGTGGTGTAGTTTAATGAATCCTAAGACAGCATGTCAGAATTCACTTGGAGAAAGTTTAATAAATCCTAAGACAGCATGTCAGAATTCATTTGGAGAAGAAGATATATGAGGCCTCTAGGGTAAAAATTTAAGTGTAAGAATTTGGGCGTTAGAGTTAAAAGGATTGATACAGTCCCCTCTAGTTTATCAAAAGTCAAAGTTTATTGGAAAACTTAATATTTATAAGTGGAAATTTATAGTAAGCAACTATGAAAATTACCTGTATACTTGGCAGCGGCTATCAAATGCCTGCTGATCTGTATGGCCAGTTCCCTGGTTGGAGTGATGATGAGAGCGAACAGCGGCTTGCCAGTCTTCATCGACACGTGCCCAGGGATCTCTATGTTGTCCACCACCTTTACACAGCCTATGCCTGTAAATAAATGTTTCTTTTAAGGTGCCAGTCAGTCAATGTTTTTTCTCTAGAATTTAATGTTTAATTATAAATCGTAACTCGTATCGTCTACTTTAGTAGGTAATAATTTAAAACAGATCAATATCTGGAAGAAAAAAAGCTTCCCCTGCTTTTGCCCTGTAGTCAAAACAATGAAAAATATATTACCTTCTTCATTCTCATTGCCTTCATCTGGAACATCTTCATTTCCATCACTCCCATCATCACCAGACTCCTCACTGGCCACACTTTCTTGTTCATCACTCTCTACCTCATCATCATCATTCTCTTCTCCATCACTATCAACATCCTCATCTATCTCATCACCACTAGCATTTTCACTATCTTTCCCTTCTTCGTCATCACTAGTTTCAGCCAAATCATCAGAATCTAACATGTCTGACAAATGGATGTAATTGTCGTCATCATCACTGTCATTGCCTTCATCAGCTGAATTGTCTCTTTTTCTTACGGGTACTTCGATTTCTTCTAGATAATCATCATCAGTATAATCTTTGTTCTTTGATTTTGTATCATCAGCCTCATCATTGCTTTCAGCTCCACTACTGTAACCATCTTCGGAAGACTCTTTAGCTATAGGTACTTCAACTACCTCGTCTTTTTCTTTTTTCTTTTCATTAAACTTTATATCTTTTCTTTTAAACCTTTGTTTTCTGTCTTCTTTTGCTTCAACATTATTTTTCTTGGCTGAAGGTTTTTTGTATGGTATGTCGTAGACGTCTAGGCCTTTTAACTGAGCTTTTTCTTTAAGTTTCAGTATACCACATAGGATTGGTAGGCCAAATGCTAGAGTTTTTCCGCTGCCAGTCTCAGCTGCGCCTAGAATGTCTCTTCGACCTGCACAAGAAAAATAGAATTGTAGAGTGTTATAGAATTAAGACTTTTTGGTTGAAAATACCAGTCAATACTAGACATTGTTTTTAGCCAAAAAGTCCGAATTCTCCACTCTCCAGCCAAAACAACATAAACGAAATGAAATCTCACTAATATTAATGGACACGGGACACCTAATTATTGTTTTTATTCAATTTTGTTGGTTTCCTCACTGAGTAATTGGCAATTTATTACTTCAATGTTATCTGCAGTGAGAAAACAATAGATGTTTTAATAATAAACCTCATTATCCCGCGTCCTAACCAAAATGTACGTTCGCGCGAATACCAGATAGTCGTGTTCATGTCACTTTTTGTTCGGAAAGCGCTCTCTGTCAGCAAGACAAAATGAACGCGACAGTTGCGTGTTCGTGCGACGATCGTTTGAGATAGGACGCGGCCTTAGTCTTTACAAAATCCAAAAGATTTATTTATAGCATATTAGGCATGATCAGCCTATAATGTTCGCACTGCTGGGACACAGACCTCCTCTCTGTGGGAGGGAGTGTCCCGTAATCCACCACACGGGCCCAGTGCAGGTTGGTAGATGTCACATGTCTTTGAATTTTTGGTTCTAGGACATTTTATAGGTTTTCTTACGATGTTTTCCTTCACCGCTTTGAGAACAGTGCTGATAAAATGAAATACACAAAGCTTGGGTTCGAACTCGCGACTTACAACTCACAAGTCGGCCGAGACCACTGGCCCACCACTGCTCTTAACAGATTTATCTATAAATGGTCATATTTACCATGGATAGCAGCTGGTAGCGTCAACTGCTGGATCTTCGTAGGCTGTTTGAAGCCCAATTCAGTCAAAGCCTTTATAATAGGCTCCTGCAACTTGAACTCAGCCCATGTCAGCATATCTTCAGGTGTCAAGTTAGTGGTTGACTGTGGTAGGTCCCCTAGCTTCTGTTTTACTTTTTTAGGAATATTTTGTGCATTATCTGTGGTTTTCTTGCCATCTTTCTTTTTATTTTTGGATTTCTTATTTTTGTTTTTAGGTTTTTCTGTGTTTTCATTATCTTGGTCAGGAGCGTTGTCATTATTTTCGTCAGTGTTAGAATTTTTTGACTTTTTGTTATTTTTATTTTTAGTCCTCTTTTGACTACTGTTGGCTAGTGATGGTTCTATAGAGTTGCATGATTCTACAACAAAACCATTGTCTAGTTTAAGTTTTTTGCTAGGAACATCTTTCAGTTCGCTTACTGAAGATTTCCGCTTTTTCTTCTCTTCTCTCCTATGTTTGATTATTTCTTTCTGTTTACTCTGGAATAAGATTATTAATTATATTAAACACTTTGCAGAACACTTAACATCCCCAGATAAAACAATAACAACAAAACTAAAAAAAACAAAAAACTATAAAACAAAAATAAAACTTCTATTGTGCCTCGTTCAGTGTCCTTCAACCAATTAATAGACATTGGGATGCAGCAATCAATATTATTGTGAGAATAGTCAAAGAAAGAAAGAAAATACATTTATTTAGCACAGACTAAAAAGCACACAACACATTATAATACAAGTAAAAAAAGAAACACATATAAAAAAAGAAAACGGAAAGTGTGCCTAGCGGCTGCACCAAATTTCAATTGGACCTGGAGGTATCAGAGTCAGAAACTTCTGTTTTCTTGCCTTTGACTATTATGTACTAGTTGATATATTATGTTTGTTGCCATCAGACCTTAAGTCTTATGGATTCCTTATTCCACTGACTGAAGTGTTATTATTTTTCATAATCAGCCTATAATGTTCCCACTGCTGGGACACAAGCCTCCTCTCTGTGAGAGGGAGTGGGCCGTAATCTACTACGCGGGCCCAGTGCGGGCTGGTAGATATCACGTCTTTGAATTTTTGGTTATAGGACATGCCAGTTTCCTCACGATGTTTTCCTTCGTCGTTTTGAGAGCAGTGCTAATGAAATAATTTATATACAAAGCATAGCGTGTGTCACCTACGACCTATAAGTACCTCTACTCTAGTGTTAATGTTTAATCTTACGAAACATCATGGCAACTTCTTTTCGGACGAGTTCTATAGAAATTTCATCTACAAAAAACGACGATAGTCAAAACGGTATTTTCACGATAAAGCGATAAATATTACAATCGAAATAAACAAACCCTTTTAGATTGCTTCTTCTCCTTTTCAAAACCATAGTCGGTGCACTCTTCTAAACCCACAAAACCATGGAATTTGTCTGACATGGAAGCTGGGAAACCATCCATGGCAACTGACTCCCATTTCATATTGTTTAGTTTCTTACTCATTTTAATAGTTTTATTTGAAAACTCGTAAAAATCGTGTTATTTTGGTTCACATAACCTCAATACAATGCAAATTAGGGATGCCCAATACGATGCGATATATCGAAATATCGATACAGCGCTATACGATATATCGATATTTAATACGATATTTTGGCCATACGATGCGCCTCGATAATATCGTATTCCAAAAAAAAAATCGCATTAACGTATCGTATCAAACTACGACTGATTAAAATTTATTTATTTTTGTTTATATTAAACCTACCTACCTTTAGACATAATATTGTTATTCGTAATAAGTAGAGGTCAGGATTATTTAGAGTTATTTATGTACTACACTAACCTTTCATACATACTATAAATACTTTTCTTTTATAACTTACAACAATATATTGTAAAAATTAAAAAAGGTATGTCTTTCTTTAATGTTTAAGATATATTTAGGTTTATAATAATATTTTACCTACGAAATAACCTACCCAATCGATATACCAAAGCGATACGGTTACGATGCGAAATATCGATACAAAGGGATACGATAATATCGCGTATCGATACAAGCGCATTCGATACGGTTACGATGCGATATATCGATACACCAGTCTTTTTTGGGCATCCCTAATGCAAATTGCAATGTGACTTTGACATTGTATTTGACAGTTCAGTTCAGTAACTTTGTTTGACAGTTATATATTCGTTCAGAACTATTGATTCATTTTCTTTATAGAAAAGGGTAGGCAGAGTTCATTTTATAACAGAGTGGTTATTCCAAATGCTTAGCTTGTAGCGAACATATTTTGCATTGCAAAGGTGCAAACACCCAAATAAACTGTTATTGCTATAGTATAAGAGTGTTCCGGAATGGTAAACTGACGAGTATTTTTAAGATGATTAAAAATTCAAAATTTTAACGTACCGCGTACCTAGGTAAAACTATGATGTCTACGTCCAATATTTAAACTGTTTGTCATCTAACATGTTTATTCGGTGTATTACCTGAATTTCTCAAGAATTTATCACAAAAACGATGAATGGATTGTATGAAGGCTGATATTTACCTAAAGGTTTATTACACATTTATGTGGTTTATTGCCATTACAGCAAAAAAAAACATAAATCTATTTATTATTATTTTTAGCCGTTAATGTCCCACTGCTGGGCACAGGCCTCCTTACTCTCTTTCCACCTCTCTCTGTCCAGAACTGCCAAGGACCAATCTTAATCAAAGGATTCCAGCTCATCCAGCCATCTCCGTCTGGGCCTGACGCGCCATAAAACTATAAAAAACAGAAAACAATGGGTCTATCGGGTCGTCATAAACAATGATGAAAGAGGATGAAATTGTTAAAATGGCGGCTGGATTGGGCTGTAGAGATGAAGTATAGAAGAAGAAAAGAGGTTACGTCGACCCGAAATAAATTCGGATTCAGAGCACTTTATCTCAAGAATTTAATGATGCAAATTGTACGTTCTTTGAACTTGTAAGGGGAAGCAACCTTGTTAGGTATTTGCTGTGCTAATAAATAAATATACAATCATAGTCTGTAATAAATGTATGCTTAGATAGTGAGATGTTATTGAGACGTATGGTATGCACAAAAGAATAACACAAGAGAAGTGATCATGGATTGGTACCGGGTAGTTGTGTTGAGGTGGGTCAGATTATTATTTATTTAATTTGAATAGGTGTGCCAATTAATTATCGATAGATAAAAATTTATTTAAAAAACATCGACATTATTTTGTAAAAGTAATATGATTGAAAAGAACAGATTGCGATATAAACTAAATATGGCATAATGATAAAATAAAATATTACGATCGATTGCGCATGGCGACGCATCGCCACACAGTAGACAAGACTGTGACTGTATACAGCGTGGCGCTACAATGGTGACATTAATTTAACACACGTGTAGGGCTAGTGCCCTTTAATCATATTAATTTTAGTAGGTTAAAATAACTCGTAAATTGAAAAAAAAAATTTTTCAAACAAACTAAATGATAAAAATGTAACGAAAATTGGGATCACCCTTGCAAAAAATCATTCATGAAATTACTTACCTACGTTACGCTGGCTTACGTTAACTCGGAGCGGCAACGCGTCGCTTCACGCGCTGCCACTTTTCGCGCTTTAATATCGTATGGACGGTACTGTGATGAACTTGAAAATGCCTAGCGCTCTGGCGGAGGCTAGTTTTGGGTTGGTTTTGGAAATATTGTAGCACATTTTCAGTTAACTGGATTGGGTTTTGTCGTGTAGGTGGTCGATCAGGGCGTTGAGACCTAGGATCCACTGGCCGGTTTTCGCGGATGCGCTGAAGAGCTCCTATAATAGTGCGAGGATTAGTAGGGCATTGTCTTGAACCGCCATATCTCTCGCGATATGTCCTTATGGCAAGAGCGGCATTTTGACGACATTCTCCGTAAATTAGGATCATGTCCGCATATTCAGCTGCTGTGTAGTTCGGATGTGTATTTGCCATCACGATCACAAGTTTACACAAGCACTAATAACACAAATAAAAGCGCCCGTATCGCAAGAGATGTCAACGTACCTACTAAATTAGAAAACGAAAACAAAACATAGCGTCTTTATCGCAGTACCATAATCTAATTACTCATTAGTTCATTACACAAAAATAAATAAATAAAACAATAGGCAAGCGTCTTTTTCGCGGAAACATTCACAAAATTAGTCGACGTAATTATGTGCACTACTGTGAAGAAGTGTGTCAAGGGCACGAGTTAGGCTAGCACTAGATATGCAAAAAAAAGAATTAGATTTCGCTGCGACGCGACGGGGTGGGGGGAGGGCACGCGTCGCCTGCGCCGCCCGCTCGCCGACAAAGGGATATCACGTTACTTTAAAGTATTGTTTATTTATTTTAATTTCATTGATGCGATGTTATGATCCGTGACCTCGGCAAATGACCGCTGCGCGACAGTTCTTTAAGTACAGGTTGCTCCAAAATGCTATTTTAGAAAACTTTAAATAAATCCGCAAATAATAACGTTTAATGGAAACATAATTTCTTCATGAAATGAAAATGTGAAAACGTATATGTGTGTTAAATTAATGTCACCATTGTACCGCCACGCTGTATATACACCATCATATAGCGTGGCGACGCGTCGCCACGGCATGCGTCGCCACGCCAGAAATTTGTTTTACGTGCGGCTATAGATGTTTCACATCAAAAAAAAGCTAGATATTTGGAGTATCAGCAATTACAAATAGTCGGGAGTTCGGAACTGAGCGGTTAAAGAGAGGCAGTATAAGTACCTATGTTTTTCTGATTATTGATGGCGATACGATAACTGACGAGATTCTTGCTAAGTGTAAAAAAAACTGGTAGGAAAAATCATAATGAGGATGTCTTAGAAACAAAATTTTGGAGGACATTTATTAATTTATAGTTAATAAAAACAGTACAATACTAATAACATTAATTAACATAGAAACAATTATTACGTTGACAATTATTATGTTGTACATACCTACTTGTATATAATTTAACTTATATCTCACATGGAACAGTAGACTCCCTTGCATTCTTTCTCTCACAGAATACCAGACATATAAGTACATACGCATAATTTTACTTCATTCACCCGCAAACACATCACATATCTGGGGTTGGCAGTCAGAAGGGCTTTTCGCATCTTTAAAGTACGAAAGACTGGGGATTCGGCTCTGGGTACAGTTATGGATGACAGTTGCGCTAACAGATGGCGCCGGCGGCTCTTACGTACGGTGTGCGATGTATTTGTCGGGTACAAATAATTGACAGAAAAGGCCATGGAGGTTAGGGCAGTTGTTACGTCCCCGTAAGGTCTTACAGGCTACCATGAACTGTTCAAGAGCTCTTCTCACCTCCAACGAGTTAAAGCCACACGTCCCTAAAAGAAAGTTGGTAGGGTGCATATAGGGAAAGAAATGGAAAAATAAAACTTTGGAAGAGGCATCTTAGGAAGGTTTTCTGTACCTTTTTTAGCATCAGTGTTTGACGTGTTTGTGTCGCGTTATAAAGGTGCTAACCACAGGCACTGGACTTGAGTTTGCTTCGAAACAGAGTAGTGTACAACAGCCTAATAACATTTGGATTGCGAAAGTCACAAGAGTTTCGCAAACAAATTCCAGTCGCCTAAAAAATTCCTTCGCAAGGGTAGAAACGTAATCCACCAGTCCTCTTGGCCAGCGATAAGATAGCATACCGCCACTGTAACTATATCTTGCCTTTGTATCTTCTAAATTTTTATTTTTTATTTCGACATCCATATTTTTAGTATATCCTTATCAAAAAGAAAACTCAATTAAGGTGTAGATGCAGGTTTATTTATTTACTTTTTAACTCGCATTATGTACCAGCTATTGGAACTCCTCTCATATCGTTTAATATTAAAAAGGCGAAAGTTTATGAGTGTGTGTGTTTATATGTTCGTTACTTCTTTACTCTCAAACGGCTGGACCAATTTTGATACAATTTTGTATGGAGGTAGCTGACACCCTGGATTAACATAATATGCTACTTTTTATCCCAAAATTCCCACGAGATGGACACTTATGCGGATGAAACCGCGGAGCGTAGCCAGTAATATTACCTATAAATGTGAAAGTTTGTGAAGATGTTTGGATGTTTGTTACTCAATCACGCGTAAACCGTTAAACAGATTTGGATGAAAATTAGTACATAGATAGACCATTTCCTGGATTAACACATAGGATACTTTTTATCCCAATATTCCCACGGGATCAAAACTTACGCGAGTGAAACCGCGAGGCGCTGCTAGTATATATAATATATATTATTTGACGTCAAACGGCCCTCGAGAAGTGGGGGAATACTCCCGATATCACTGAAATGGCTGTCCAAATAAATGCCTACGTGATCTTGTTTTTTTTGTTGATAAATAAGATCGATGTTCGCCACGCTTGTTCAAGACGGGTTTGCGATTTCATATATTAAATATGTTAATAATTATAAGTCCAGGTTGCCTCACGATGTTTTCCTTCACCAATATCAGTAATATCCAAGATAAATTCAGAAACGACTTAATTATGAATTAAGAAAGTCACTCACATAGGAAATGTATTACCTATAATTATTAGGTATTCCACAGCGCTGTGCTACCCGTGTCTTGGTGTGCCGAAGACCTGACCTTTCCACCAGGCTTCAAGTTTGGAGCGGCCACCGCTGCTTACCAAGTTGAAGGTGGCTGGAATGCTAGTGGTAAGGAGTCGTTATAAGTTATAAGCACATCATCATTTGCCTAGCCTTTTCCGAACTATGTTGGGGTCGGCTTCCAGTCTAACCGGATGCGACTGCCTATCTGACCTCCACAACCTCCGTAACTGGGTCATACGATACCCCTTGATAAGACTGGTTGTCAGATTTTCGGGCTTCTGACGACCCGTAACGACTGTCAAAGATCCACGAATGACAGCCGGGACCAACGGCTTAATGTGTTTTCAAAGGCACGGAGGGGTCTTGGTATGTAAAGATGGTCACCTATCCACGGACCAACACAAATAATCAACCTAAAACAAACACAAATAATCAACCTAAAACAAACACAAATAATCAACCTAAAACGTTAAAGACAGTAAGACCCCGAGCCAGCCAGCCTTGCCAGTAGTGACTTCAGCCGACCTATTCTGTAAAAATCTCACCTTCGAAACTTTTTGTGAGCTTAAAGTGAGCTTTCTTTCCAGCTGATGCTGGGGATTGACACTATTGAGAGCTCACCTATGTTTTCAGGGGAGAATTCTACAGAGTAGCAGTACTGGTGATCGGTCTTCCTTTCGAAGGACGCCCTAGTCACGCAGCCCAGTGCGGCTTGGGGGACTTCATCACTGTGATTACATGACTGAATTGACTGATTATATAAACAGCCCTTATAACAACCATTGTATTGATAATTTTAATTGTTATAATTTTGTAAAGTCATATTTTACGGTCGCGAATCAAATTTTAATCAACATACAACCTGACATTGACCTGTAAATTGCAAAAAACGTAAGAAAATTTTAATTTTGCGGGCGACCTTAGCATATATTATCCTCCTTAAGTCAGTCGTGGATACCTTCACGATTGACTTATTTCATGCAAACTTTTTGAAGTTGTACTTCAAAAAAACTTACATACACCTAAATTACAAAAGCACTCATCACCTGATGAACCCACTGGACACACCACCCACACAGCTGAGAAATAAAATATGTGAATTTTACAGGCAAAGGCGAAAGCGCCTGGGATCGGTTCACCCATGAACATCCCGAAATGATTAAAGACCAGAGCACTGGAGACGTCGCCTGCGACTCTTACCACCAATGGAAGAGGGACATCGAGATGGCTGTGGAACTGGGGCTGCACTTTTATAGGTAAGAATAGCACTTTATCATTTTCCCTCAAAGAGCGATCATAAGCAAACAGTGATGCTATGCAATGAGGATCGAAAGATTAACGAGGATGTTGCCAAGGATCAAACTAAATGGCGTGCGATTGGAGAGGCCTATGTCCAGACAGAAAGGACTGATGATCATGCCAAATAAGAAGAAGAAAGAAAGAAAGAAGGAAAGAAAGAAAGAAAGAAAGAAAGAAAGAAAGAAAGAAAGAAAGAAAATATATTTATTTAGCACAGACTAAAAGGCATACAATATAATATACATCAGATAACAAATTAGTAGGAAAACGTGTGCCTCACAGCTGCGCAAAAAAGGCCCAGTTCAGCAAAAATATCAGACAACCAGCCAACGAATCACTGTATTGTATTATTAAGAGATGGAGGGAAAAACTATTCTTGACTGCTGATTGATATGGGAGCTAAAATCCAACCTTCATAGTTTAGTCGTAAATCGTAATCACTGAGTTATTTTTGATGCTATTCTGGATGTGACCCATAATGTATCGTACGATTAGATTATGCATTTTCTGCGACTAACCCTTTCCTTAATCACCAGGTTCTCAATATCCTGGTCTCGTCTGCTCCCTTCTGGGTATTCCGACCACATCAGTGAGGATGGCAAGAACTACTACAACAACCTGATCGACGGTCTACTGGAGAAGGGCATCCAGCCTTTTGTCACAATATACCACTTTGATCTGCCGCAGTCCTTGCAAGATCTAGGTAAGTGGAGTACCTAAGCACGATGGAGCAAAAGCGCCAGAGCCAAGTATACTGCATGCAAACATCTTTAGGCGCTCGAATGACGTTGGAAAGGGGGCACTGTTGTTAAAAAATTGTGCTTTTTAGGGTTCCGCACGCAAAGGGAACGGAACCTGTCCGCTCGTCTGTCTGTCAGCGGGCTGTATTGAGATACGGTACGGATACGATTCATGAGTGAACCGTAATAGGTAGACAGTTGCAATTTTCACAGAGTGTATGTTTCTATTGCCACTATAAAAAATGATAAGTACCTAACTAAATATGCAGTGTTAAATATTGTACTATGATACGGAACTCTTCGTGTGCGAGTCCGACTCGCTTTAGGCCGGTTTTTTAAAATGTATTAAGAAAAACAAGATGGCAGCTCGAATAGATTTTCAATTTATTTATGTTATATATTTATTTATTTATTTATGTTTCATTAATTTCTCGAAAAAATCTACAATTTCGGTAATTGGATTCTTCTAATTCAATTTAATCTCGCTCTCTTATTATCTTACGAATGTGTTGTAATTATGTATTATGTAAATATGGACCTAAGATTTTTTTTGTAGCCTATCTATCAATAGAAATTACAATGTAACATGTATGTTTAAGATAACTAAGATGATAATTTTGTTATCTGTTTGATGAATGTCGAGTGCACCTAGAGCATAGGCACCTTTTTTAGCTTTGATGTTGGTATACCAACCATGGGGTTCTGGGTTCGATTACGCTGCCCCTATATATTTGGATTCTCCAATAAAACAGTCAAAAATGCCGTGAAAATTCTGGAGTGTGGACAAGAGATTTCCTTCCGATTACTTGTTGGGGTTGGGTCTTATAACTGGCGATGGTGTAGTAGCTGAAATTATCTTATTTCTGTAATGAGGTCATGAGATCCAATGGGATCCAACTACTCTGAGAAGAAACACTGAAATAAACTCAGAGGTCACAGTATCTTTTAAAAATCTTGGTCAGTAGTTCTATGTAAAATACTTGTATTCAGCTGCATCCGGTTAGACTGGAAGCCGACCCCAACTTGTTAGTAATCGTGTAGCTCAATTCAGAAGTTGCTCCGTTTCTTTTCCAAAGAAAGGATGTTTGGCCTTGGGTAGGCTGCATGAAGTACTCAAACTGCCAGACCAACATTATCACTACATAGTATAAAACAAAGTCGCTTTCTCTGTCCCTATGTCCCTTTGTATGCTTAAATCTTTGAAACTACGCAACGGATTTTGATGCGGTTTTTTTTAATAGATAGAGTGATTCAAGAGGAAGGTTTATATGTATAATAATAATAATGTTTCCGTGCGAAGCCGGGGCGGGTCGCTAGTAACAGATAAAAAAAAAACCGATGGAACACCTCTGCCAACTCCCTTTTAGGGAATATAGATGAATTGTTATGTTATTGAAAACAGAAAAAAATATCTCCAAAAGTGCCAAAATCTATACCTACTAATATTATAAAGCTGAAGAGTTTGTTTGTTTGTTTGATTGGTTGAACGCGCTAATCTCTGGAACTACCAGTCGGATTTGAAAAATTCTTTTTGCATTTGATAGCCCAATTCTTGAGGAAGGCTATAGGCTATTTAACATCACGCTATGACCTTTAGGAGCCGAGCAAAAAGAAAAAAGTCAGAAAGAACGCTAAGCAAAAATGAAGTAATAGCGCGGGCAGGCGATGCGATGCGACGGGGTGGGTCGGAGTAACAAGAAATTTCACGCGGACGAAGTCGCAGGCAGAAGCTAGTCTTTAATATATTCTCTGTCTTTCTTTTAAAAACTAAGATTCATCTCATTGTTCCTCAGGTGGCTTTGCCAACCCCCTCGTAGCGGACTGGTTCACAGACTATGCTAGAGTAGTTTTTACTCTCTTCGGCGATCGCGTAAAATGGTGGCTCACCTTCAACGAGCCGTTGGTTATATGCGACGTGGTCTACAATTCTGGCATTCTGGCGCCGCCGATAGTAAGCCCTGAGCTTGGGGCTTACTTGTGCACTAAGAATGTTCTGATAGCACATGCTAAGGCTTGGAGGCTGTACGATGAAGAGTTTAGGCCGAAATATCATGGTGAGTAAGGAACAAAGTGTTTAGGTAATAGGTAATACGGGGTGGTGTCCGCAACTCCACGTCAATGCGCGTATTTTGCGTACAAAGAAAGTTTTTTTAAGATATTTTCTTTTTTATTGCGAAATGGGCGTGGTTAGAAGAGACCAGTGGTGGCCCAGTAATCCAGTAGTCGTAAATTATTTCATTAACACTGCTCTCAAAAACGGTGAAGAAAAACATCGTGAGGAAACCGACAAGTCCTAGAACCAAAAAGTCGAAGACATGTGACATCTACCAACCCGCACTAGGAACGCGTGGTAAATTACGGCCCACTCCCTCTTACAAAGAGGAGACCAGTGCCCCAGTAGTGGGAACATAGACTGTTTATGCTATGCTATGGTTATAGGTCTGGTGTTGACCTTGATCTCGCCTGGTGTTGACCTTGATTTCGCCTGGTGGAAAGCGAATGTTTTTGGATCGTTTTCTTGTATTTTTGAAAAGTAAGTAAGTTTTGATAATATGAAAAGTATTTGTATATTATAACAACTGATTGTTTAGTGTGGTAGCAGCTGGATGAGGGTATAGCAAAGTATTTTAAGAGGCCCAGGAGTATGTCCAGCGGTAGACTGGAGCAGTAGATGGTCTTTCTGGATCTACATACATTAGCAAATATAGGTTATTACTTTTGGTTCGTACGAACCAGCCTGAAAATTATATCGAGGTATCAATTTGATTACAGGTAAGGTATCCGTAGCCAACCACCATATTTGGTTCGACCCTTCGACGTCAGCAGATGCAGAGCTTGCAGAACTGGCTAGACAGACCTGTGTAAGTTACACTTATGTACCTGGTTTTCAGTTTTGCTTTAGCTACTTAGGTACAAAATTTAAATATGTGTTGAATATGGAAGTGTCGACCTTCGTAAATTTCAAACCAATTTTTTTTTAGATTCTGTGTTCGTACAGGGCTAGATAATGACGAGACAAGTAGATTATCATTTTGAATTTTTAATGTACAGACGCCAGCACATCAACCTACCACAATCTGTCAGATTTTCCCAATCAACTTTGAACCTTTTGCTTTAGCGATAAAGTTGAAAATCTATTAAAGAAATCTGACAGATTGTGGTATTGTGGTGACGCCAGCACATCAACCGATGTGCTGGCGTCCGTACACTGTCAAACAGTGGAGTAAATTCTTCACGACGTTGGTATGGAAGAATGACTGACTGGTGTAACCTTACCATGAGATTTAACAAGAGGTTTGAGGTTTATCTGATATTATACTGTGTACATTTTAGTATGTGCTAAATAAATGAATGTTTTTCTTTCTATCAACAACAGCTGATGATTGGAAACATGCATTATACTTATAAAATCCCATTGTTTCTAGGTCGGAAAATACGCCCACCCAATATTCTCCACAACAGGTGGCTGGCCGCCATCTTTAGAAAAACACATGAAGGAGCTCAGCATAAAGAGAGGCTACAATAAATCCTCATTACCAGCGTTTACCCAAGAAGAGATTGCGCTTGTTAGAGGTAATACCTTAATACTAAACAAACAAGATTTTACTTCAAGTTTCTTTAAGATAAGAATTATATTTTAAGACTTTGATTTGATAGTGTCATTCTTGGTAAGTATGTAAAATGAGATAAAGGTATCAGGTACTCCAACAAATAACCTTGAGTGTCGTTTTTCGAGTCGCAAGCGTCACTATTTGCGTGGGATTTTTGGATTTGATCCTCGGACAAAGTGACATTGGGCCCGCTCTTAAGAGCCCATACTACCTTAGCTAAAATTCACTCTGTATCTCGCACGCACGATATTGCTCGCGGACTGAGTGAGAGCGAGACAGATTGCAGTGCTGGACAGCAGGCAGCGCCAATAGTTTAGATATTTTTACGGTGAAAATAATTGTAATTAAAAAACATAAGACCACACCCTAATTTGTAACACATTATCAGTAGGAATGGGTTTAATTTTGACAGTTCACCAACATTCATTGCGTTATTTACGTTGTCGAGCAGACAAATTTTTCGAACATATGAAGCAATGGATTAGTAATATCCTTCAAAATGATTCAGATTGTGATTGATGGTGTGTTACGCAGTCAGGTAGTCACCCCCTTTCTACCATATCATCTTTCATGCACTTTATCAATCATTTGTTTGGTCTTTCCCTACTCTTCGCCATTAGCCACAACCATCCACATTCATACTTAAAACTTTCCTCATGTTTAGCTGACCTGAGTATCAAGCCCAGACTCCACACAAATCTTATTCATGTTTATTTATTCAGGAACCTACGACTTCTACGCAATAAACCAATACACGAGCCGTCTGATCCGCCAGGCGAAGGAAGGTGACACCTTCTCCGCCTGGCCTCTCGGAGACGCTGTGGATCTGAATGGTATTGTGGAGAGACGGGAGGACTGGCCCGTAGCGGCTTCTTTTTGGTTATATGTGAGTATTTACTGTAAACCTTAGGCGATTCACAGAACACGCCGTGCAGCAGGCATTGAAGCAGATTTCACGTCGTATTGGCTGATAAGTAATCCGTTGATGCCTAACGTACGGACGACGGACCTTCCCCCATCCGCGCGGAACGCTGTGCTGTTGTAGGGCGGTGCTTGGCACACGAGACACCGCATTACAGCGCGGATCACTGAGGGATAAAAATGTGGTGGACTTTTTTGAAAATGGATTTCGAAGACCGCGCGGTGCACCGCTAGAAGACCATCCGCGCGGACAGGCGCGCTCACGGAGTCTCTGCCCTCCCCGACGGTCAGCGGCGTCGTGTTAAAACCGCGTTACTTCTAGCGTTATGTATGAAAATTTATTAAAAAAATTCATTTAAATGATCTTCATCAATCTTGACTGATGGTAAGTCCACCGCTGTACATTTGTGTGCTCGAAGTAGTCATGAAGTCTACGATTTATGGGGATGCCACAATTGCGCCGATAAGTCCCCTCTTTGAGGAGTGGCTGGAGAGGCGTTACGGCATCCTCATCGGGCACGTCTGCTTCGGGAGGTTCCTGTTCCGGATAAGCCGGGAGAAAACGCCCGGGTGTCACCATTGTGTGGATCGCCTGGAGGACACGGTGGAGCAACGGTGGAGGTCTGCCCAGCTGGCGCAGAGCACCACCGCGTCCTCACAGCGGCGATCTCTCCCGTCCGGCCCTAGTCCAGGCCATGGTTCGGAGCGAGAGTGCATGGGAGGCCGTCGCCTTCTTCTGCGAAGCAGTAATGCTCGCGAAGAAGGAGGCGGAACGCGTGAGGGAGAGGCAATTTTTGCGCCCTCACGCCCCTAGTCGCCGCAGGAGATGTCCTGGGCGTTGGGAATCGACAGCCGATTCCCGGCCACCGTAGGCGCGGGCTTGCAGACGGCGAGCAATGGGCAGCTCGCCGTCCGGTAAGGACCAGGCCTGGGTCGACGGCGCGTTGTGTTCCACGCGCGCCTCAAAGAGATGTCAGCACTAAATGATGGGGTCCGCTAGGGCCGATGCCTGCCAGGGTCGCGGGTTATTCGAAAGAGATACCGTGGCAGGGAGAAATCATAAAAAAAAAGCCACGATTTATCGAGTGCACCTACATGATGCTTATTCACTCTTACTCTTCTCTACTTTTCTTTCTCTTATAAATGGTTACTCCGACTAAAAGAAGCCAGAAATCCAGAGAATAAATGAATCTTCCATAATTCATTGATTCTCTTTGAGGGTTATTTCAATACCAATGGCTCCAAAACTGGGGTTGCTCTCATTATTTAAGCGACATGATACATTGTGTCGCGACGCTATGGGTAATTAACTGCGTGAATTTTGCTTAAAGATGATATACAAGATGAATCTTAGCTACAATATCAGCAATAATTATGTTCAGATCTATCCCGAAGGTATCCGTCGGCAGCTTGTCTGGTTGAAACAGCAGTATGGAAATTTGGAGTTTATCATAACAGAGAATGGTCTCTCTACCTATGCAGGACTCGAAGATCAAGACAGAATCGATTTCTACAACAATTACTTGAGACAGTTAGGTGAAGATGATGAAAGAATGAGAGAGATGGGACAAAATAAGAGCTGTCACAGTTTTGGGGACACCTCAGAGGAATAATCAACGCAGAGGGACAACAAATAAACAATATACCTAAACCTTACGGAATAAATTATCTAAGGGATGTTGAAAACCGGATCAAAATTAATTATGTACTTTAGAGGAAGTAAAGCGGTCACACAGCAGACACAACAAGCGAATTTATTATAGACTGTTGAGGAGCACTCTTAAGGTCATAGAGCACACATATCAACTCGGAAAGGGATCGTCACCGTATCGTCTTTCGCCTCGCCGAAAAACAGGCGTCAACCTAACGTAAGCACGTAACCAAAGCGGATCAGCTGCTCCGATACGTCGACTCAGCTACAGCTAGGCGGCGGCGCCGTGCTTACGGCTCGCCGACCGCTGGTTGATTGTACTGCATTTAGGCCACGGGAGGGGTGATAGGGGCAAGGGTGGACGAAGAGACGTAAGCTCGGGTACGGAGAGACGTAAGCGCGGGGACGCCGTGCCATAAGCGCGGGAACTGCAAGTTAATCACGCAACTATTTCTAAAAAGTATCTGGAACTGTAGAACTCAGCTGCATGCGAAAAGAACTCATATTTATTTTTGATTTGTTAGACAATGATCTGCTAAGTTCACTCACATCCGCAGCGGCGGTTCTTGACTTGGTGAGCTTGTCCCGAGGCGAGGCGATTACGTTACGATTCCGATTAGTGTGCGTTGCAGTAAGAGTTTCATACAAAGAATACTGAATGGCTCGAGTTGATACGGTGACGACCCCTTTCCGAGTTGATATGTGTGCTAATCACTATGGCTTGTCGTCTCTTTCTCCGACTATTGGTTCGTAAAAGACAGCGATACTCCAAGTTTATTAAGTGTACTTACAAACGTGCTTAAATTAGTTCTAATCTAATTACAGGTCTTGCTGGCGATAAAAGAAGATGGCGTGAACGTCACAGGGTACACTGCGTGGTCGCTCATGGATAACTTCGAGTGGATGGATGGATATGTGTAAGTGTAGTTATTATGTACGTAATCCATGTATAGATTTGGTATTCGTTACGAATAGACCCACAAAACAACATTGTTACCTAACAGTCCAGAACCAATAAATGAAGATAACTGTAGATACAAGATAAAATATTCATCACACTCATACATACTATTACTTGGACAGAAGCATTTTGGTCCACCTAAACCAGAATCTGAAAAGTCTAGAAATAATATCCTCGACCAATTTCGGGCACGGTGGCCAATCTGAACGGTTATTAGCCAGGTACGCAGGAGATATTAAAGTGCAGAAGTGTGTGCGTAAACACAGGTGCACTCTCTGTTCCTTCACTCTCATAGTCCGACGGGACGGCCATCCGACACGTCCGGGGAGAGATCAGGCGCAGGACCAACGGCTTTACGTGTTATCCGAGGCACGGGGGCTTCTCCGGGCTGTTACTGAGACATTCCTAATGGAAAAACCCAATCACACTTTGCCCGGGAATCGAACCCAGGACCGCACGCTCAGCAGTCGCGCTTGCGACCGCGAGACCAACGGGGCAGTCTAGAAATATTTTATCATCATTATAGCCTAAAAGTGTCTATTGCTTGACATAGACCACGGATTGCCAAGATCACTACGGTTGGCAATGGAATCAATGATAGATTTTTTGTAATCTGCATTCGCGATTTATTTGCCAAAAATGTAAACAAATATAAGTTTATGGAAAAATAACTTTAAATCCTAAACAATAAACACAACTTCAAACATTTTTATAACTTTTTCAATAATGCTAGTCACTCCTTAACACAACTTTAAACATTTTTATAACTTTTTCAATAGTGCTAGTCACTCTGAAATCAAATTAATTGTCATTAAAATAATGATGATATTTGTTTAACTTGAAATAACATTGATTTGAAACATTAGTTTGAATAGACTTTAGTAGGAGCGGATAGGATGTAATTCTTAGGCTGCTTTTGATGACACCCTACCTACTACCCTACGGGTAGGCAGTGGGTGGAGTAATGGTCTTACCATGTACGGACGCCAGCACATCAACCTACCACAATCTGTCAGATTTCTTTAATAGATTTTCAACTTTATCGCTAAAGCATAAGGTTCAAAGTTGATTGGGAAAATCTGACAGATTGTGGTAGGTTGATGTGCTGGCGTCTGTACAATCCGTTTACAGTTATTTCACTTCTAACAGCAGCAACCTAACAGCAACCTTGTTGTTACGAGAATAAAGATCACAATGACTTTGACAGACTTTTCCATGGTAGCAAACCAACAGCAACCTTATTGGAATGAGAATTAAGGTCACTGTAATTTGGATAGTAATGCAAAATCAGAGGTAAAATAACTGTGAAAATCCCAATATATGAAAATGGCGAAAATGTATGATTGACAGAATAAACTCTTATCTTCCAGGACAAAATTCGGGCTATACGAGGTAGACTACTCAGACCCGCAGCGCACACGCACTCCCCGGAAATCAGCGCGGTTCTACGCAGACATCATAAAGAAACATTCCCTAGATCCATTCACTCCACCAGACGTTAAAGAGGGGATAAAACGATGATGTTTAAGATGTTATTTCAATAATATGTTTGATGTTAAATATTGAGAAGACAATATGAAATTGTTGCTGTTATTTATTTAATAAATATTATTAAAAACATTGCAAATTGTACCTACATAATATTTATTGTTTAAATGCCATTGCGGCAGCATCTACATCGCCACATGTGAACTACGTATCACACTGACGTCACGCAAAATCCTGCATCGCGCAAGCAGAGTTTACCGCGCAACTAGCTTATATACAACGTCCCGACTTCAATCGCCGGAAGAAATCGACAAACCGGCTTCGCCGACAAGGTCCCTCGCGACGTCCCCATGTAAATGCCCCCCACCGACCCTTGCTCGATGTAGTGCCAGCCCGCGCCTCAGCTGAGCCTCTGTAGATTTAAATCCCCGACTCTGACCTCTGAGTTTGTTTCGGCATTTCTTCTCAGAGTAGTCAATTAGGAAATGCCGACCCCATCGTTCGTTAAATAATCAAAATTCGATCCAGCCTGTCCCAACTTGCTGCCCTCTCCCCAGCGACGCCCTAAGCCGAGGCTCGTACCCCACAGGGGGTGCCCTTAGCGTGTAGTCGCTTAGTTTACTTAGTTAGTTTTAAGCCCCTGGCTGGAGGCTTTGAGTTCTCTCAAGGCAGCCGCAGGATTGTCCGGTTAAGTAGTCACGACCTCTCAAGGTCAACTACGAGATGCCCTAGTCAAAAAAAAAAAAAAAACAATCGCCGGGCAGATGCCGACCAGACACAACTCCCGTCTGGTCGGAGGATCCTCCCATTTCTATAGAGGACCAGTGTACTTTATCCTGTTTCTCATACAGCTCTATAATATCCACCAGTCGTCTACAAGGAATCAACTATGTCCAAAACCAAGATTTATTGGAAAAGTGGACACCCGAAACAATCCTGCATCTTGCCACACAAAGACAAAGAGCAAGCAAGCTGCGTCTTATACCTTCACACCAAAATAATTTCCGGCCACTAAGTTCTAGCCACTGCAACTCCTGTAATCCTAAATCCACAGAGGCAACTAGGAAAGTGCCAAAACACGAAATGCGGCGAGCCCTATTTGGTGTCATCATTTTAGCCGAAAGACGTCCACTGCTAGACATAGGCCTCCCCCAAACACCTCCACTTCGACCGGTTCTGTGCTTTTCGCATCCAACG
Organism: Luperina nickerlii; assembly: GCA_963855955.1. NCBI lineage: Eukaryota > Metazoa > Arthropoda > Insecta > Lepidoptera > Noctuidae > Luperina > Luperina nickerlii. Next base: position 4,092,639 of record OY979684.1, on the reverse strand, counting down.
GGTTCCTGCGGCCTTCACAAAGTCGTCGGACCACCTTGTGGGAGGCCTTCCAACGCTACGTCTTCCGGTACGCGGTCACCGCTCCAGAACCTTTCGGGCCCATCGGCCATCTGTTCTGCGAGCAATGTGCCCTGCCCACTGCCACTTAAGTTTGGGAATTCTTCGGGCTGTCAGTTACCTTGGTCCTGCGGATCTCCTCATTCCTGATTCGATCACGCAGGGAAACTCCAAGCATAGCCCTCTCTATTGTCCTTTGGGTGACTTTTAGCCTTCTTCTATTTGGTGTAGTTTGCTAAAAATATATATTTTTTTTTATTTTATAAAAAATTTTTATTTCTGCAGGCCGAATTTCAGTCATGGCAGCCGATCCCATTGGAGACTAGGCATCATAGTTAACAAACTATAATGTATGTACTAGCCATCGTTTCGGGAGGTTTTATAGTGCACAAGTGTGTGTGCCAGTGTGCGCAGACACAGGTGCATTCTCTGCTCCCTCGCTCTTATAGTCCGATGGGACGGCAATCCGAAACCATCGGAGAGAGATATTCTCGTAATTTTATGAACGTTAATAGTCTGATTTCCGACTGTCAAAAATACCTCTAATTTCCCTACATTTTTGATAAGATTTTTGGAATTGGCCTTCTGGTGCAAGATCTACGAAAAGGCGGTGTTTCCTTGTGTCTGTTGAGTCAAGGTATATCGGAATAAAAACGTATTTTATAAAATAATTTATATTAAAAACAATAATATCTTAACAATCCATGATCTAAAGCGCATATACTTTTATTGTTTCTAAAACTTGCGTTTTTTGTGTTTAGGTCCTGTAAGCCAGTTAATATGTATAAACTGAAAGCTCATGCCGTGTGGTAGGTACATCCAGAGAGTGATTCTTTATGATGCTAGCGTAGTAATGCGCAGAGCCACGGGCGGTGCGCTTGCGATTGGGATCGGAGAAGTCCACCTCGTAGAGACCGAACTTGGATCTGGAAGATAAAATAAAGGTCTGTTATAAGATGGTATCGCTAGGATTGAAGTGGATTCTGATATGACTGCCAGGTTCATTAAACTTGATCAGTCTTTTAGTAAAACAGAAAAGACTGAATGTGGAATGCTGAATACTCCAGCCAAAGTGTGGAACTCTCTGCCAGCGTCTGTGTTCCCTTCCACATTTAACCCGTTTTCCTTCAAAGCAAGACGCGACTAGAATCAATTCTATTTGTTGTAATTTCTGACGTTCAAATGTGCCTTTTATGTGTCTATTTGAAATAAATGCTTTGACTTTGACTTTGATTTAAGAGTGAACAGGCATCTTCTGCACGCTTGTTCCATCATAGACCGCATCCATCGCTTACCATCAGTCGTGATCGAGATCTAGATTTAGCAATAAAACGAGTCGGACTCGCTAACCGTGGGTTCCGTACTTTGTAGGTATGTAAATAGTTTACAAATTTACGGTTTTCGGATTTTTCCCTTTATTTGTGCTACATGATCTCGCTTCTTGCCTTTCATGATTTTAGGTCAACGGGAAGTACCCTATAAATTTTGAGTGCCGAAATATACGTTTTTTGCGGCAAAAACGGCCGTATCTTTTTTTACGTTAACTTAGAAGTTTGATTTTTTCACAGCTTCAAGGGGCTGTGGACATGAGTATATGGTTTTAATTTCAACTCGATACCTCCACGCGTTCTTGAGGTAAAGAGTCTTGACAGACGGACGGACGGACCACAAAGTGATTCTTTAGGGGTTCCGCTTTTTCCTTTTGAGGTACGGAACTCTAAAAAAGAATAAACGATCTTGGACTATCTATTTTTTGTTTTTTTTTTTTTTGCTGAATGGGCCCGCTCTTGACCTCGATCACGCCTGATGGAAAGCGATGGTTGAGGTCTGTGATGGAACGAGCGTGCCCAGAAGATACCTAAGGCACTGGAACTCCCACGCACTGACGAAACACAGCAGGCTGCTTGAGGCTGGACTCCGGTGGGAGGGTGGTCGCAAACCAGGCGAGCGTTAGCCCTACCACCGCAATGGAAGAATTGGCCAGTCAAATAAGGTGTTGGGTGTGACTGTCCAGGATGCGCCGAGCGCTCGGTTCAGTTGAGTAACTGGCGGATCACACTGCGCTACATACTAGGCTTCTTCATGCGTCCCAAAAATTCTAAATTATTTCTTTGATACCACCTGCTTATGGATGAAGGGTAAAGGTTAAATCGTAACAGTAGGGAGCCGTGATCGCCCAGTAGTAATGGCAGCGACATTCGAGTTGTAGGTCGTAGGTTCGAACCCAGACTGACACTTTGCTTTGTGTAAATTATTTCATCACCACTGCTCTCAAAACGGTGAAAGAAAACATCGTGAGGAAACCGGCATGTCCTAGAACTAAAAAATTCTAAGAATTGTGATATCTACCTACCAGCACTGCGCCCGCGTGGTGGCGTAATCCACCACGTGGGCCCACTCCCTCTCACAGAGGGGAGGCCTGTGTCTCAGCTGGTGGAAAATTATGCACTGATTATGCTACCCCTCAAAAGTAAAACAAAAACAAAAGAAAGTATAGGCCATACATACCTATATCCATCCATCCATTCGAAGTTATCGATGAGCGTCCACGCGGTGTACGCTGTCACATTGATACCATCTTCTTTAATTGCCAGCAAAATCTGTTAAAAAAGGATTGTGTAGTAGTTAGTAAGAAGTAGAAGAGCATGATGGTGAGCACTCCTTGTAAAGGAAATGCCTTTTGGGGAAATAGGACTTGCATAACTTCTAAGTTCTAACGCAGTGTTTGCCTTCCTGGAAATGCATTATTTTCGATGGCAATATTTTTTGTTAGCCCAAAATACAACTATTGGTAGCGTCTGTTTACGTTTTATTAAACTTGGTATCTTGGTAGCAGTTAGAAAAAAAAGTGTCAGGATTCTGCCTCGTGACAGTTGGGACTCTGGGACTCACCTGCTCCAAATAATCCCTGTAATACTGAACCCTGTTTTGATCATCAAGTCCTCCGAACGTAGCGAGTCCGTTCTCCAAGATCATGATCTCCATGTCGCCGTACCTCTCTTTCATCCAGACCAGCTGCTTGCGAATACCTTCGGGGTTTACCTGTGGGGTAAATATTAATATAATATAGCTCGTTATTACTCATCGTCTACCTATTCTAGGCTTTTGGGGATCCTAATGCCCGTAGCTTATAATTGGAGGTTATGAGAGAGGAGTTCTCAGGGATAGAAACCACAGCGTGTTGATATGATAGGTAGTAAAAGTTTAAAACAAGGTAAAAGATCACAGGGGGTTACAGAACCCTAAAATAGTAATGTTTCGGTAACTTAAGCACTAATAATAAACTTATGACACGGGCTCCGCTGGCGCGACGGACTTGCGCACGCGTCTACGCGGTAAGCATGTGGGCAGCGGATTGTCGCGCCACGTCGCGGACCAGTAACGGCCGTGCGAGAGAGTGAGACCAAAATAGTCGTCTCACTCTATTTATCGCGGCGGCAAACACCCGCGAGACGCCCTGATTGGACGGCACGGTTTGAGGGTTGCTATATGGTTATTTTAACGTACCACCATAAACATTAAGACACATCCACTAAACCGCACTGTGCCCGCGTGGTGGATTATAGTCCACTTCCTCGTGGCTTATGTCCCAGCAGTGGGAACATTGTAGGCTGGTTGCAGTTAGCCTAAATGATGTCTAGTTAGTTAGTATACTTACGAAAAACCAAGAAGAAGCGGTATTGTTCCAATCCTCCCGTTTCTCTATTTTAGCGTTGAGATCTACAATGTCACCTAGCGGCCAAGCTGAGAACTGTTCTCCCTCCTTCGCCTGGCGAATCACTCTGCTCGTGTAATGGTTTAGTGCGAAGAAGTCGTAGGTTCCTAAAATGTTTAATTCATTTGAAGTGATTGATACCGAATATTCCCGATCAGTAAGACCTTGTCGTCAACACTGTGGACTATCGGAAAGAAAAAAGTTTCATTCTTTGACGGTGTTGACGAATGGGATTTTTTTGCCTTGTTTCTATTATTTCCAATCAGTTCGTGTCCCGATCGTCAACAGTGTTGATGATCGGGAATATTTGGTATGATAGGGATGAAAAGTCGCGTTATTCGGCAATGTGACCGACAGGGTTAGGCACCTATTACGATCGGAATATTCGGCTTCAATTAAGTATTTAAAACACAAATCTGCGCTCACAAATTCTTACGAATCTATTTGCTAATCGTTATTATTTATTATATTATATTATTATATTATATATATTATTTACCTCTAATCGTTTCAATCTCTTCCTGAGTGAATGCCGGAAATGTAGACCTGGGGTATCCTTTCTTTAAGCTCAGCTCTTCCATGTGTTTTTCTATGGAAGGTGGCCATCCCCCTTCTTTGGAGTATATTGCATGAGCGTATCTGCCTGCCTAAAAAAACAAATGTGCCTATGTTTTCTTATTTAAAAAAGTTTTCACCGACGACCGTAAACATTACCATCCATGAAGCTGGTTGTAGACCAAGAGGTAAGCTAACCCCCCCACCACCGTCAATGTCATGCAAGCCCCAAAAGATCCTTGTAGCACTGTAAATTGTTCTGTGTTGCTCAGTCCATATTTTTACCAGATAATTTTTTACATAACACGATGGTTGTCAATACATACACAGTTCTGTCTGGCCAGCTCTGCCAGATCCTCATCTTCTTTTGTTTTAGGATAGAACCACAGAATTTGATTGGCTATTGACACTTTTCCTGTAAATTATTGGAAGTTAGTTAGAAAACATTTGATGCAGGTAGTAAAATGGTGACTTTTGTTCGTAATTAAATACAATACAATAAAGTGATTCTCTTTCGCAAGAAAGTGGACGGAAAACTTCGAAAACTGTTAATCTACATGTACATCATCTGCCTAGCCTTTTTCCCAACTATGTTGGGGTTGGGGTCGGCTTCCAGTCTAACCGAATGCAGTTGAACACCAGTATTTTACATGGAGCGACTGCCTATTTGACCTCCACAACCCAGGTACTGGGTAATACGATACCCCTTGGTAAGACTGGTTGTCAGACTTTCGGCTCAAAGATCTACGAATGCCAGCCGGAACCAACGGCTTAACGTGCTTTCCGAGGCACAGAGGGGTCACGGTATGTAGGTACAGACGGTCACCCATCCACAGAACAGATATGTATTTTAAATTAGTAACTTTCGTCTGTGTCACCGCATTGTTCTTTTAAACCACGCAACAGATTTTGATGCGGTTTCCACCACCATCTAGAGAATTTATTCCGGAAGGTTTATGCGTATATTACATACATTAATATTCAAGTAACATATTATAATAAAGAAATCTCGATGTTTTGTTAAGTCTTAAAAACCGTGCAAAGCAGGGGCAGGTTTGTTAACGAGTTAAAGGTGAAACTAATCTTCACTTACCATGATATTTAGGCTTAAAATCTTCATCGTACAGCCTCCAAGCCTTAGCGTGAGCCAGCAGCACATACTTATTGCACAAGTAAGCCCCAACCTCAGGGCTAAACAGGCCTGGGGCGAAAAGCCCAGAGTTGTACACGGCGTCGCAGATAATGATCGGCTCGTTGAGAGTCAGCCAGATCTTCACACGGTCGCCGAAGAGATTGTAAAGTACCGTCGCATAGTCCACGAACCAGTCTACTATAAGAGGGTTTGTCCAGCCACCTGAAAGAAATAGTCGTAATGGACAATATTGAAGATAGAGACTACATACATATATTCAAGTGATGTGGAGGAATGTCGATCACGTTGTTTTCATACTCAAACCTTCCTTAGGTTTGAGTATGAATGTGGGTATAGATGGGAAATCCACCGGGTTTAAGCTAGGTGCTTTAGATGAACACCCGATAAACACCCATAAACACCCAGAAAATTAGTGTAAGTGTAGTAGTATTTTAGAGTATTGTATATTATAATATTTGCACCAACGACAGCCCCATTTTATGTCCAGGAAAATCACTGTCCATTCCAGGGTTGCCTGGAAGAGATCGCAGAAAGCCATAAGGCCGCCCATTGTATATTTTGTAGTGTTTGATGTATTTTTCTCATGTTATGTATTTTTTGGTGTACTATAAAGTATATATAAATAAATAAAAAATAAAATTGGATGTTTACGGCTGTTTATCAAAGCACCGGGTTTAAACCCGGGTGGATTGCCCATCTATAAATGTGGGTGACATTATGAGTAGGAGAAGACTGAAGAAACGATAGAGGGCTTGCGTGAATGTTGATATGTTTAGAAAGGGGGTGACTTTGGAACGATATAATATAATATATATAATTATTTGGATAGGGCAAGAACATGCTCACGACTATAATATTTCCTAGAAGTCGAGTCGAGGTTTACTACCACATAAAAGCAGACTTCAAAGTCAAACGGCATTATTTTTTTCAAAAAAGGCTGAGCATCAGCATTTTTGAACGTCAAAATTACTTAAGATAGTCCCCAAAACGCACGTCCTTCACCACTTTCTAGTGCTTTAGCTGGGAAGAAGTGGCGCAAAAAACTCCTCAGCAACACAGCTGTCTGTTCAGTTAGAAGAACTTGATTGTACAATAGTAAGTAATTAACAAAACGAAACACAACACATTAAATTAGTTTGGCATATGTTAGCTAGCACACGTTAATCCAACAAATTTACTTTACAAATGGTTGAAGCAACCGCGGGCAAGGAAGCAGCTAGCACCTGCTAGTATTAACTTATGGCAGGCTTTCGTCACAGTCTGTCATTTGCAACGACTGGACCAGACCATGATACATAGCCGGACTTAAGCAGTATCCTTTAGCCTATTAATCTATGGCATTTATGGAGCCTTAAAGCCAGTTTGTCTTACCAAGATCTTGAAGTGATTGTGGCAAGTCCCAATGATACATCGTCACGACAGGTTCGATGCCCTTCTCTAGCAGTCCATCGATCAGGTTGTTGTAGTAGTTCTTGCCGTCTTCATTGATGTAGTTGGAGAAACCAGACGGAAGGATACGAGGCCAGGATATTGAGAACCTGGAAGTCGGGAAAATTAAGGTAACTATATAAACAGAATTGCCATTCAACGTGGCAATGCTGCCAGTCTTCTGGGCACGTTTCCGGATGACAGCGATGCGGACGAGTACTTCGACGCCTGAGTGTCCTTTGTTTTTGTATTTATTTGTATAGTAAGTTAGTTAGTCATTTAATTTAGTATCTAGTGTAAATAGTTTGTATTTACTTTTGATTAAAATTGCAAAAACTTAATACAAACTTAAATTTAACTGTGCTTAAACTGAAGTGGCAGTGGGCTGGCCATGTTTGTTGAAGGCCCGATGGCCGATGGAGCAGACGAGTCCTGGAGTGGAGACCGCGTATCGTTAAGCGTAGCGTATCGTCCCCCCAGCTGGATGCACCGACGACCTAAAGAAGGTGGCTGGGACAGACTGGATGCGGAAAGCGCAGGACAGAGTGTTGTAGCGCTGCATGGGAGAGGCCTATGTCCAGCTATGGACAGAGATAGGCTAAGTTGATTGATACAAACAAACTTCGAAATACATTGAATGAAATGCAGGGAGAACATGAAGAGCACCAAAATCAAAAGTGTTAAGTGTTAAGCATTTGTATATCATGACTTTAAGAAAAGAGACAGATCTATTGGACGATAATAATAATATGATAATGATTATGGGACTTGGCAGGACATATTTGCCGCATGCCGGACAAACTGTGGGCCCAAATAGCACAGAACTGATACCTTGAGACCATAGATATAAGAAAGAAGGAGATATGTCGAAAATGTATCAGAACCCGATGTCGCTAGGTTAGCCTTTGTTTTTTATATTTCTATGCTTGAAACAGTGAAGCGGGGTCGCGGCACACCACATAGGAGATAGCGGGATGAGCTGGATAGGTACCGTCAAAACTGGAAGTAGGACACGCGGGCTCGCGAAAGATGGAAGGAGTGGAGGGAGGCTTTTGTCCAGGAGTGGGACAGCGAAGCCAAGTAAAAAAAAAATTGTGTTAATAGTCATGTGACTCTAAATAAAATAGTAGAAAACAAAGTCCTCTAAAATGTAATTCAGATTTGACATGTTTTCACACTATCTATTTTTTAGATTGTCCTATCTTATCATAATCCAAAGAAGATGCAATGTTTTGCCAAATTTCAAACGGATAGAGATTGGATAGAGGTCCACCTCAGTCTATCCACTATGTGACGAAACAGCGAGCAAAAACTAGTTACCTATAAAAGTGAAGCCCCAGTTCCTCTGCCACCTCGATATCCCTCTTCCATTGGTGGTAGGAGTCACAGGCGACGTCTCCATTGCTCAGGTCTGCGATCCTTCGTGGATCCTCGTGGACGAACCGGTCCCAGGTGCTCTCAGTTTTGCCTAGAAAGTATCATCATCATCTGCCTAGCCTTTTCCCGACTATGTTGGGGTCGGCGTCAAGTCTAACTGGATGCAGCTAAATACCAGTAAATTACAAGGAGCGACTGCGTATTTGACCTCCACAACCTAGTTACTGGGTAATACGATACCCCTTGGTAAAACTGGTTGTCTGACTTTCGGGCTTGTGACTACTCGTAACGACTGTCAAAGATCCACGAATGACAGCCGGGACCAACGGCTTAACGTGCATTCTGAAGCGCGGAGGGGTCTCGGTGTGTAAAGGGTCACCCATCCACAGACCAACCGCGGCAAGCGTAGCCACTGTTATTATTTATAATTTGATTATTGTAGTTGACAAAAGCATCAGGCTAGCCCGTGAAATTCAAATTTTCTTACGTTTTTTGCAATTTGCAGGTCAGTATCAGGTTGTGAATATGATTCACGGCCGTAAAGAATTATCTATCTGTAGAATTATAATCATAAAAATCATCAATACAACACTCTTCTAAGTTCATATTACCCTATTGCCATTACTTGTTTGCTATTTATATGGTGTACATAATAAAGAGTATTCTATTCTATTCTATTGCCTGACTATTTCATGAAATCATGTCTTTTGAGGCCAATTTTAACCAATACAACTCCTTGAGTTGTATTGCCGATTCTAATGATTATAATTCTGTAAAACATATTTGTTACGGTCGCGAATCATATTTTAGTCGACATACAACCTGACATTGACCTACAAATTGCAGAAACACGTAAGAAAATTTGAATTTCGCGAGCTACCATAGCGCCACCCCCTTTATATTCGAAGTCTTCACAAGTAGAAACTTCATATAACTTTGGAAATAAATGTTTTTCCTATAACTTTCCCATGTCCTGGATTTCGTTCATGCAATAGACACACATTTGTGATGTCTCAATGCAGAACAAATATAAAACAGCATGCTCCATTTTATAGAATGTTTTCCAGCTACAATGGTAAAAGTCAGCAATTTGATATTTTCGTCGGAACCTTAGCATCAGCCAAAATTTAAATTAAGTTAAGCAATTAGTCCAATGGCAGCAGTTTTAAGTTTATTCATAATTTTAACTACGTATATTAAGTTTACCTAGTATGTAAAATATATTGTAGGTATTGCCCGATCAGAGAACCAATAAAAAAAAGAAGTCTATTTTTGACTCGACGCCTTTCCTCAGGGATTTCTTAAAGATATAAATTAAAAGGACCATTAGTTCTTACCACCCTCATCCCAGGCGCCTTCGACCTGGTAAGCAGCAGTGGCGGCGCCGAACCTGAACCCAGGTGGAAACGACAGATCTGCACACCATGACACAGCTAATACAGCGCTGTAGAATAAATAACAAAATGAGCAATTTCATAAATTTCATAAAAGAAGCAAAGCGGCCAAGTGCGAGTCGTATTCGCCCTCAAAGGGTTCCGTACCACTGTACAATATTTTCCGTTATTAAGATCGAGCAAAAAACACGGTTCTTTTATGGAAAATAAAGTATCAAAATAAAGAAGGGACCCCCGTTATTTTATTGACTTTCGCCTACGGACTGGCGTACTGAAATAACAGCTCTGAAGTATTGAGCAACAGCAACGCGACGCAACGGTAAAAACACTAAAAAGTACTGCGAAGTACCTACTGTCGACATACATGTTGTGTCGACAGAAAATACTATCGACCCTCTGCGAGCAGTGAATATTTGTGTCAGAAGAAATAATTGTGTTAGAAGATGAGGCTTCCCATCCTCTGTACCTACTTAAACCTTTACTAAATGCCATTCGAACACCCTAAGGGTCCCAAGGCGCATACCACTTATGTCAGCGTTAGCACCTAGGTACAGACGCCAGCACATCAAGCTACTACAATCTGTCAAATTTCTTTAAAAGATTTTCAATTTTATCGCTAAAGCATAAGGTTCAAAGTTGATTGGGAAAATTTGACAGTTTCGGGTAGCTTGATGTGCTGGTGTCTGTACATTACATTACCTACATAACATCAGATAGGAAAAAAGCTTAAAAAAATGAGAAAATATAGTTTAAAAAAACAAAAAAAAAACCGCTTTTATCACGTACAAAAATGATAAATTATTACATTGACTTAAACTGAATTCAAAAAGCGTGGAGCGATTTTTAAATGAAGAAGTGCGCTACACATTTTTTGAATTCAATTTAATTCATTTTATAATTTTTAGTGCGTGATAAAAACGTGATTTTTTGTTTTTTTAACTACTTACATATCTTTATTTTTAACTTTTGCGAAAAGAACCACACAGATTTGAGTCGGCAAGTCCAGTCAGTGTATGCATTTGTCACATCCCGTACCCTGGGTAGTTCGCCATCCGGTTTCAAGAAGGCATGCAATTTGACGAGAGGTCTCTCTCAACACATCAAAATCAATTAGAATGTAACTAAAATGGATAAAATGATCATGGAAATCGCCAAATAATCAGAGCATGGCATAATCAGCCTACTGTGTTCCCACTGCTGGGACACAGGCCTCTTCTCGGTGAGAGGGAGTGGGCCGTAATCCACCACGCGGGCCCAGTGCGGGTTAGTAGATTGATGTCGTTTATGAAGGGGTTCAACTCTATAGCTCTATCTTCTTAGCCTAGATGGGGAAAAGTTTAACCTTTTGACCGCCACAGTACATTTATAGATGACAAACCAAAATGTACCCAGCACGCCACGGTTCGACTACATGACAGACTTTGACGACGAGAACAAGTTCTTGATTTTTTGACGTGTGGCGGTCAAAATATTAAACATCTTTGGCCCCATAATTCAGCTGCGCGAACTCCGCTCACTGACGCAGTCGTAAGATCATCAAGTGTCCAAGTGACAGGACATGCGGCGCAGTATGGGGAGGTGGGACATTGTCTGTGGGGAGGTGCCGCAACGCACTACAAATAAGAATATAACTCTATGTCTACAGTAAATATGGAATCGAAATCTCTTCCAACTTTTAAAAGGCTATGAAAGCAACATACACATTCTGAATAATGTATGAATTGTATGTTTTCCTATCCTTTATAACTTAAGTTTAGTTAATAACCCAGCGAACCCGTCGCTTTACTTAATTTTATGTTTTTCCTCTTTAGAATGAGTAATTGTTTTATTTTTGAGCGAAATAAATTTACTTAACTTACTTACGTTACTTACTGTTTTTAACCGACTTGAAAAAGGATGAGGTCATCTATTCGAATGTATGTTTGTTTTTGTAAATATGTTACGCGATATCTCAGACTATTGTACATCGATTTCGAAAATTATTTTAATGGATAGGTAGGGTATATACCTCAGGGGTGGTCCCATATACATTTTATTAGCCTTGCTTGGGTAGTTTTTGAGTTAGCTTGGATAATACGTATTTAACTATTTGACCTTTTTGAACTTTTTGTTTTTTTTTTTGTAATAAGTTTTAGTTCTTGTAGTTCTAAAATAGAAGAGATAAAGACCCAAACTAGGTACTAGATGTCTTTGAGCATAGAAAAGTCTGCTGTCACAAATAAAAAATAAAAAAACTACCTAAAAGATAGTAAGAAAAAAAATCTAAGAAGTACCTAGTATTTTAGGGACAACACATTAATTATATCAATAAATTTATAATAAACAACCATTTCTTTCTTTTTTTTCCTCAAAAGACTATTTCAGACACCAAACTACGTGGTCTTCAGATGATCTGACCAAGATTATGTCTGGACTTTAAAAGAGACTGTGATCTCTGAGTTTGTTTCGGTCTTTCTTCGCAGAGTAGTCAGATAGGAAACGCCGATCTCATCTAGTTTTAAAAATATGATTGACTTGTGAAAGTGTTTGTACCTACAGACCTACTTACAGGAATAAAATCCTTTATCATTTAGCCTAAAAACTTTAAAAACAAATACACTCTCACCTCAAAACGACTGCCTGTATCCAATCCATGATAAGAACTGCTTCAATCCGCTATCTTTATAGCCCAAGACATAGTCACTATCTTTTCTTTCAAATCTTCAAAAAGATTAGGATTTAAACTAAATATAAATAAAATACACGTTTAGTTTCTTCGTTTCCTCTCGCTGCAACGCGTCTGCTACAGATGCATTTAATACACTATTGTGGATTTGCTCACAACTTAGCGCACAGGGCTCAGTAACAATTGATATTGCTTTGCTTTTATTGATTCAACTTATCGTATATTCTAATCGACAATGTCTAGTTTGCGATGTGTTATAAAGATAGAATGTTAGTGATTTTTCATAATGATGTTTGCAGAGCAGTTTTAGTTTTAAAAAACTTTGTTTTGTCATAGAAAAATTAAGATAGAACCTACAATATTGTTATGTGGCTAAATAACAGCCGCACAGGTCGATCGATCAGGTTAAGCTACGCTTGTCGCGGTTGGTATGTGGATGGGTGACCATCTTTACATATCGTGATCCCTCACCCACGTTAAGGCGTTGGTCCCGGCTGTCATTCGTGGATCTTTGGCAATAGTTACGGGTCGTCAGAAGCCCGAAAGACTGACAACCAGTCTTACCAAGAGGTGTCGTATTACCCAGTAACTGGGTTGTGAAGGTCAGATAGACAGTCGCTTCGTCTAAAATACTGGTATTCAGCTGCAACCGGTTAGACTGCAAGCTGACCCCAACATAGTTGGGAAAAGGCTAGGCAGATGACATAAATGATAAATATAAATGAAGACGTAAATAATAAGTTTTAGCGGAATCGTATTTATTAATCGAATTGGTCAGTTTCACACTGCAGTTGAAACAGGGATCTTCTCTTGATAACTTTCGAGTAGTATACCGCCGACTTGCGTGCCGTGCGCGTGCGCATTGGATCCGAGAAGTCTACTTCGTACAAGCCGAACTTTGATCTGAAACAAAAATATAATTGATCATAAAATGCAGAGGTTTTCTAAGAGGTTTCGTATTATCCAGTAACGGGGTTGTGGAGTTCCGATAGGTAGTCACTCCTTGTAAGGGGGCGTCTATAAATTACGTGAGATGTTTAAGGGGGGGAGGGGGTCGAGTCAAATCTCATCTAAATTTACGTTGGAGAGAGGGGGGGTCTCGGCAAATATCACGCAATTTTTTATCTGATCGACCAAATAAAAATATACTATTTTGGTCCATTTAATCCAGATTATACATGCTTAAGATTTAATCTTAAGCGTATATCGTAATACGATTAAGATCATTCACTAATTCGTTCGAAAGAAAATAATTTCATTTATACTTCGACGTTATACATCTACTGACTGTCAAACCACCATATTTGTTTTATACCAAATAACAATCCAACGCGTTTACGTAAGGAACCCACATTTTAAAAAATCTCACGTGAGATTGGGGGATGGGGGAGGGGGTTGAATAAAATCTCACGACATTTCACCAGGGGGGGGGGAGGGAGGGACAGAAAATTAAAAAAAACCCCTCACGTAATTTATGGACGCCCGCTAAACTACTGGTATTCAGCTACATCAGCACCCTAATTTCGTAACACATTAACAATCTCAATCTGAACGATTTTGAAGGATATCGCTAATCCATTGCTTCATAAGTTTGAAAAATGTGACTTCTCAACAACGTAAGCAACGCAATGAATGTTGTTGGACTGTCAAAATGAAACCCATTGCTACTGTTAGTGTGTTACACAATTACCCCACCGGAGTTAGACTGGAAGCAGATATTAGTCAGTTAGGTACAGTGCGTGCCACGTAAGAAGAGACTTGACCCCGCCTCCCCCGCTCTTTCCGCCGCCCCTATGACGTCCGGTCCCGTCCCGCACTCAGACCTCATACCGCTAAAGATACCTAAAATCGTGTTCTGCGCATGTCAGACCACGTGGTGTGTCAAGTCTCTTCTTACGTGGCACGCATTGTACCTCAGTTAGGGTCCCATCTCCGACGATTAGCGAAAGTCGAGTAGAGCTAGCAACTACCAGTAGAAGTTGTCGTCTCTTCTTTGATAGCTCTTGTTGCTGCGACAAATTAGTGCAGAGAGAGTTCTCGCTCGGCTGTATAACCAGTTCGCGATTAACTTATAAGTTATGTTTAGTGTATCTCTTTTACTGACATGGGACCTACACCTATTGTACCGTGCCGACGAGGAGCTGACTAGCTGTCAAAGATTCTTTCACTTAAGAAACGGTCAAAAGATTGTAAGTCCCGTGTAAGAAAAAGAGATGCATGTATTTATAGTTGACTAGCTTCCGTCCGCGGCTTCGCCCGCGAGGTTTGTCGATAAAAACTATTCTATGTCCTTCCCCGGGATGCAATCTATTGCTCTGCCAAATTTTATTAAAATCCGTTCAGTAGTTTAGGCGTGAAAAGGTAACATACAGATAGACAGACAGACAGAGAGAGAAAAATAGAGCAACCAGTACAGTGCACGAACACAAAAAACTGACATTCCAACCTCGCCGCCGAGTTCCCCAACCGGGGGTGCCCTCAGCGTGTAGTCGCTTAGTTTTTTAGCTAAGTTTTTAAAGCCCTGGCTGGAGGCCTTAATTTATTGAGGCATCCACAGGCAGCGACTAATCGCTCGTTGCCGTCGCGCACTCGCTTCTCGTTAATCGCCGGCGATGGGACAGAAAGAAAACTAATGTTTACTTACTGATATCCGTCTATCCACTCGAAGTTGTCCATGATCGTCCAATACGCGTACCCGGTCACGTTGACGCCATCTTTGATCGACAAGATGACCTGAAAATTCACGTTCCAAAATCTAAATTATCAAGAGAATGGCAATGGCGTATTGCTTCATGTGTTTGAAAAATTCGTCTGCTCCACAACGTTAATCACGCAATGTAACTGTAAGTGTGTTACGCAATTATCCCACTGGAAATCGATCCTGAATATTTACCGATCGCAGTAGCAACCCTTGCAAAAACTAAACCAACGACACAATTAATTAAACCAGCAATGTAAAAATAATCGTAATTTTAATAACGAGTGTAAAAAGCCACTTAGCGAAGTCGAGAGCCACTTGTACATACATACTCCCCGTCATTGTATGTAATCATTATTTTTGTACTGGGTCATACCTGGGAACCTTCTGCTTACGGAGATATTGAAGGTCGAAATTCGAACTTTTACTGACAAATTTTTACGAAAACAAATTTAAAATTTAAAAGTATAACACAACTTTAAATACCCCCAATGTAACACATGCACCCGTAAGCACAATGTTTTGCGTACTACTGCAAACAGCATCACACCAAAAATAAAAGTCGTTTCCCAGAAATTATTTTTGTGCAATGTTACTTAGTTTGATGTACCGTGCCCTTGTGGGTCCAGTTAACCAATAAAATATAGAAAATAAATGATGTGGTCAGCTGGACCCGTGGGTACAGAAGCGACCGAGTCCAGCTGACCGAAGACTCTATATACAGAATGCGTAGTTGACGGCTATGTGATGTGTCTTTTTACACTGTTGTATAATACCTGTTCTAAATGATCTCTGACGTATGAGATTCGGCTGTCATCACTAAGATTGGAGCCTCCACTGGAGTATCCATTCTCAGAGATGAAGATCTCAATGTCTCCGTACTGCTGCTTCAGCCAAGCCATTTGCTCCCGTATGCCTTGCGGATATATCTGGTTTAAAATATATAAGAATTATGTACAGTTTTAAAAATAGTAAGGGTACTTATAGGAGTCATTGGTGAGTGTTTGGTCTGACCATGCGAGGAAGGTCTATTAACAACAGTTTTCGCGTCGATGTTCCGCCACCCTACTCGAAAACTGTAAACATGAATTCTAGTGTAGAAATGTATTAAAAAAAGAATGCATGGAACAGTTATTTTTTTTTACAACCGACGTAAATGTCAACGCAAGGGAGTTCAGAATCATGTACTGAATCTATAGTAGACGCCAGCACATCAAGCTACCCGAAACTGTAAAATTATCCCAATCAACATTGAACCTTATGCTTTAGCGATAAAGTTGAAAATCTATTAAAGAAATTTGATAGATTGTAGTAGCTTGATGTGCTGGCATCTGAACGTGCCACCCTGTATGTCATGTATAAGACCGTTTCTGAAAAGAAAACCAGCGAAGAAAAGATCCGACACACATCAAACGCGTCTTCTGAATAAGTTTATTATGTAGAAGTCAAACAGACACAAAGATTATGGTATTCGATTGGTTTTATGATTGTGGACCACCCCGAAGGATTTGATTATTTTATTAATCGAGTTCAAAAAAGGAGGATGTTCTAAATTCGGATGTTTATATTTGTTTATAAAAGTTTTGCTATTTTTTAATAATTTAAAGGTTTCAGATACCCTTCCTAAAAATAATAAATCTATCGAAATTTCATCCACTTACCGCCATAAACGGACTATAACCGTAGGTCCAGCGCGGGTCCACATCCAGCACAACATCCAGGTCTCCAATGTACGTAAAAATTGACTTCACGAACTGTTCCAAGGGTTTGGGTTTCCGCACCAGCCTGGTAGTGTAGTGGTTCATGGCGAAGTAGTCGTAAGTGCCTGGGAAGGTAGAGTGATTTTTACTTAAAGTTATTTGAAACTACATGCGAAAAATATAAAATCATAATCATCATTTTCTTGCCCTTATACCAATTTATTTGGGGACGGCGCATCAAGTCTTCTATTCCCATATGTATACTTTTTTTTATTGCTGAATGGGCCCGCTCTTGACCTCGATCACGCCTGATGGAAAGTGATGGATGAGGTCTATGATGGAACGAGCGTGCCTAGAAGATGCCTAAGGCACTGGGACTCCCACGCGTCGACGAAACACTGTAGGCTGCTTGACGCCGGACTCCGGTGGGAGGGTGTTCGCAAACCAGGCGGGCGTTAGCCTTACTACCGCAAGGGAAGAATTGACCAGTCAAATAAGGTGTTGGATGTGACTGTCCAGGATGCGCCGAGCGCGAGCGTTCAGTTGAGTAACTGGCGGAACAAACTGCGCTATAGTAGGAGGCTTCTTCCTGCATCCCATATTTCGTCATCTGGTTGGTCATTCCCTTTCTTGTCTTATCATTTTTCACAGAGTCCATCGATCGTTTCTTTGGACTTCCCCTACTCTAATAGCCATTATAGATTGTCTCACACCAGCAAACCATTGACTATTGACTGTTGATAATCAGAATCTGAATAATTTGAGGGATATTGTTAATCCATTGCTTCATACGTTTGAAAAATATGTCATATTTTTTTTTTGTTGTGTTCGGTATTACTAGGACAAGGTTTACATGAAAGAAAATTAGAAAAAAAAATTGCACCCGTGCGAAGCTGGGGCGGGCCGCTAGGTAGTCATCAATAAAACTGAACGCGATCAGCACAACAAAACAGCGTTCAAGAGCTGTCAGTATCAATATTCCACAACAATGGTGACAATGACAGCTTTTCAAGCGGTTTCGAAGTGCTGATCGCGTTTAGTTTAATTGATGACCTTTAGGCATTATTTTCTCCTAACAAAATCTTACCTCTAACCAAACTAATTTCTTCTAGTGTGAAAGGCGGCAGCCTTGATTCTGTGAAGCCAAGTTCTTTGCTGACCCTTGCGACTGTCTCCTCCACCACGCGCGGCCATCCTCCCTCTTTTGAATATATGGGATGAGTATAGCGGCCGGTCTGAAAGACAAAATTATAATAGGTAGGTAATACGGGCTGGTGTCCGCAACTCCACGTCAATGCGCGTATTTTGCGTAGGTACAAAATTATAATAACAACTGCGGTGCTATTCTGTAAAAATCTCACCGTGAAAACTTAGGTGAAGTGTGCGTGAAGTGAGCTGTCAATTGTGTCAATTCCTTGCAAAAACTAACTCACTTCACCTAAGTTTTCACGGTAAGATTTTTACAGAATCGACCGGCTGGGTTCTGCCCACGCTTCTTCGTTTTCTCTCAGCGTTCTTTCTGACTTTTTTGTTTTTGCTCGCCTCCTAAGGGTTCTAGCTTGATGTTAAGTAGCCTAAAGCCTTCATCGAGAATTGGGCTATAAAATGCTACAAATATTTTTTCCAGAGTTTAGCGCGTTCAAACAAACAAACTCTTCAGTTTTATTACGAGTACAGTATAGATATTCGTAGACAGGCTTGATCCAGAAAGCGGTAATTCAGTACATGGCGCGTATCGTGAGAAGGCTCCTTTCTGAAGGGCCTTGACGGTAGCTTGAACCCTGTTCCCGATATCGATGGTTTTGCCAAACATCTTGCTATGAAGATTTCTGTACTGTTGGAAGTGTGAGCTGAGTCGGAACCCTGATCACCAACGACCTGCCGGTCGATTCTGTAAAAATCACATCGTAAAAACTTAGGTGAAGTGAGTTTTTTTGTGCTAGGAATTGATACTATTGAAAGCTCACTCCACGCTCACTTCATCTAAGTTTTCAAGGTGAGATTTTTACAGAATAGCACCGCTGAAAATTATGTTATGGCGCCACTCCAACTTCTCTACTGTCAACGTCCACTTGGGTTGATTATGTGACGCAACGCCTTGTTATAACGAATTAGCATCGCGTCGCATCGTAATTTTGTGTTTGGGCTCTACCTCCTTGCCGGACTGCCGCCATGGGATCTGGAGGCGATAGTCCTCGCGCGCCTGTATGAGTGGCGCGCGGAGGTACTACGCCGGGGGGAAACTTCGCTTCCGCAGCAAATCGCGGCGGAGCGGACGGACCTCCGGCGCGATCTCATGGCGGCATGGAAAGAGCGACTGTCGCAACCCAGCGCAGGGCACGCCACGATAGCGGCGGTAAGACCCCTCTTTGAGGAGTGGCTAGAGAGGCGTCACGGCGCCCTCACCTACCGCCTGATGCAGGTCCTCACCGGACACGGAAGTTTCGGGAGGTTCCTGCACATAAACAGGCGGGAGGAAACGCCCGGGTGTCACCATTGCCAGGACCGCCCAGAGGACACGGTGGAGCATACAGTGGAGGTCTGCCCCGCTTGGGCGGAGCACCGCCGTGTCCTCGTAGAGGCGATCGGCAGCGGCGGCGACCTCTCGCGTCCGGGCCTGGTTCAAGCCATGGTTCGGGGCGAAAGGGAGTGGGGGGCAGTCGCCTCCTTCTGCGAAGCAGTCATGCTAGCGAAGGAGGCGGCGGGACGGCTGAGGGAGAGAGCCTCCCGTCCCAGCCGCCGCGGGAGACGCTCCGGGCGTCGGGAGCCGCGCGACGACTCCCGGCCACCGTAGGCGCGGGCCTGCGGGCGGAGAGTAATGGGTAGCTCACCGTCCGATCAGGACCAGGCCCGTGCCGGACGGCGCGTACGTGTTCCACGCGCGCCTCAAAGAGATGTCAGCATCAAATGAAGGGGCCCGCAAGGGCCGAAGCCTGCCGGATCAGCGGGATTGTCCGAAAGGGTTACCGCTGGCCCGGAACATAAAGGGCGAAGGAAGGAACACGGGTGGGTTTTAGTCAGTAAGAGTCTGCCACTCCCTTCGGCTCCACCCAGAGCGGGAGGAGTCATTTGATGATTTCCCATCCAGAAAAAAAAAAATATCTCACAGCTTGTCGCAGGCGTCCTCTTTTTCTTCCAAATATTTTATTCTACACCGTGCACGTCCATGTATGCTTTGCTTTACAAACATCGACAAAATACACTTACTATAAACTCTCTGGCTGCTTCCGTCAACTCCTCATCACCCGACGAGTATGGCTTTAGCCATATTAGTTGGTTCGCTATTGATACTTTTCCTGAAAATTTGTAGGTTAAAAGTGCTTAGTCCTTTTTGTGATGATAATAGTTAATGGTCTTGCTCAAAGACTTTTGTATATTAAAAATAACCTGTTCAATGGATTTAGTAAGTACTATAAGCTCCTTATGCTGTTCACATCTAATAGTTGTCGTCACGATGTTAGTTCGAATTGTAGGTAATTTTTCTTTAAATCTATCTATCGTCTGTAGAAACAGGACCAGCGTAGCGGGGTATTTTTTTTTTTAATATTCATATCGTTAACTGCGTAACCACTGACCTCTAATAAACAACGTACAGACGCCAGCACATCAAGCTACACCTGTCAGATTTTCCCAATCAACTTTGAACCTTAAGCTTTAGCGATAAAGTTGAAAATCTATTAAAGAAATCTGACAGATTGTGGTAGGTTGATGTGCTGGCGTCCGTACTTGTATAATACAGGTCAGTGTGCGTAACACACTATCAGTAGTAATAGGTTTCATTTTGACAGTTCAACAACATTCATTGCGTTGTTTATGCTTTTATAAAGACGCATTTTTCGAACATATAAATCAATGTATTAGCAATATCCTTCAAAATTCAAATTGAGATTGATAGTGTGTTACGAAATTAGGGTGCAGCTTGTACAGACGCCAGCACATCAAGCTACTACAATCTGTCAAATTTCTTTGATAGATTTTCAACTTTATCGCTAAAGCATAAGGTTCATAGTTGATTGGGAAATTTTGACAGTTTCGGGTATCTTGATGTGCTGGCGTCTGTACAAGGATGTTTTGGCGCCTGCATGGGGGCATCCGTGGGGTATTGATCGTAAAAAATTGTGAAATTTCCACAGAAATTGTTAAACAAAACTAGATGGCGGTTACGATTTTGGCTACGCGCCAAAAGAACCTGGTAGTGTTGTAGAAACGACCGACATTACGATAAAATAAAACAAAACAGAGAGTAGAAAACAAAATATAGACGACGATAAGCTGTAAAAAATTAAAATGAAACCACATACCATTACACTTATAGCGGAACTCCTGATCATAGATATGCCAAGCCTTCGCGTGTGCCAACAGAATGTTCTTGTTACAAATGTAAGGGCCCACGAAATAGTCCAGCCCTGGAGCCAGGATCCCATGGCCGTAGTACCAGTCGCATTCCACTATAGGCTCGTTGATGGTGATCCAGGTCTTCACCCGGTCTCCATATAAGCTGTATACGATTCTTGCGTAAGCAGCAAACCAGTCGGAGATTTGAGGGTTAGCCCAGCCACCTGGAATTTAAATGATCGAATTTTAGACAGATTTAAAGACAGCAAGCTACATAACACAAATGGCTTTCATTAAGAATGTTCGACAACATTCTTTGCGTTATTTGCGTTGTTGGGCAGACAAATTTTTTGAATTATGATGTAATGTATTTACTATATATGGGAGAGAGATATCGAGATGGCTGATGAAATACGCTTGCAGTTTTACAGGTAGGGTAACTTATCTGATTCTGATTACATGAACGAACCCATTACCTAAGTACTGCTGTCGGCGTGATGCGGACGAATGAGGAAAATGTCGTTAGGAAAGTTTTAAGTATGAATGTGGATGACTTTAAGAGTAGGGGAAGACCAAAGAAACGATGGATGGACTGTCCAATTAGTCATACTGTAGAATGTGAATTATGATATTAAAATGATTAGAAAGGGGGTGACTAACGATATGGTGACTAATAAGAAGGTGAAGGGCGGGCGTTTTGGGGGACTGTCTGTGTCTTATCTAATTTTGACGTTCGAAAAGCGTTGATTTTTAGCCTAATTTGGATATAAATGACTTTTGATATGATTTGATCTCTATTGAGAGCAAACCCTTAGACTATCAACGTAGTGACCAGTAGAGATCTTCACTTTTTTGGTATGTTAATAGTTTATCACGGGTTTTTTTTAATGTAACTACAAATTTACGGTTTTCGTATTTTTCCTTTACTTGTGCTACATGACCTTGCTTCTTGCCAAATTTTATGATTGTATTGTAGGTCAACAGAAAGTACCCTATACATTTTGATGCCCTTGAGAGTGTCGAAATATACGTTTTTTGCGGCATAAACGGCCGTATCTTTTTTAGGTTAACTGATTTTTTATGTGGTTTTAATTTCAACTCGATACCTCCACGCGTTCCCGAGATAAAGGGTCTTGACAGACAGACGGACGGGCGGAGAACAAAGTGATCCTATAAAGGTTCCGTTTTTTTCCTTTTCAGGTACGGAATCCTAAAAAGATAAATAATTATATCGAAACGAACCAAGATCCTGAAGCATTTGCGGCATATCCCAGTGGTATAACGTGACGACAGGTTCGATGCCCTTCTCCCGTAGACCGTCGATCAGGTTGTTGTAGTATCTTTTCCCATCCTCACTGACGTTGTTGGCCAAACCAGTTGGTAGGAGACGAGGCCAGGATATTGAGAATCTGGAAAAGAGGGCAAACCTTGAAATGTCTATGTATGCTTCAGTGGCGAATGGTGTATGTTTTCTGTAAGGGAAGCGGCAAGTTAGCACTTGCCGCTACAAACTGGAACCGGTTTCGTAGAATATAAAATAGTTTTTATATTCTACGAAACCGGTTCCAGTTTGTTCATAGATAGATTCTCATTTTAATTACTATGTTTAGAACTACATTAGTGACTATTCAAGTCTGAAGTGATAAACTGCCATTCGATTCTGTAAAAATCTCACCGTGAAAACTTAGGTGAAGTGAGTTTGTTTCTGCTAGGAATTGACACTATTGACAGCTCACTCCACGTTCACTCCACCTAAATTTTCACGGTGAGATTTTTACAGGATAGCAACGCAGGAATCCATTTAAAGTTACAAGAATACTTTCGTTTAAACTCTTTAACCTGACTGGCGGAACCCAAAAGGAAGGTCATGTTTATTCGATTTCAAGTTCACTATTTGTATTTCTTATGAACGCAAATCTATTTAGAATTACAGACGCTAGCACATCAAGCTACTATAATACAATCTGTCAAATGTCTTTAATAGATTTTCAACTTTATCGCTAAAGCATAAGGTTCAAGGTTGATTGGGAAAATTTGACAGTTTCGGGTAGCTTGGTGTGCTGGCGTCTGTACAAACAAGATTTCAGTAGGTACTATCATCATTATTGTCTTAATTTATTTGGGGTCGATGCAACATCTTTTTCTTCCATACTTCTCTAAAAAAATCAGAAGTTATTCATTTAAATTAGGCTGAGAATCAGCACTTTTCAAACGTCAAAATTACATAAGACACTCCTACAAAAATGCCCGCCCTCACCTTCTTTATTAGTCGCCATATCGGTAGTCAGTAATCACCCCCTTTCTAACCATATTAATATCATCATTCACATTATAGTATGACTAATTGGACAGTCCATCCATCGTTTCTTTGGTCTTCAAGTCATCCACATTCATAGGTCTCAAAACTTTCCTAACGACATTTTCCTCATTCCTCCGCATCACGCCGACAGAAGTACTTAGCTAATGGGTTCGTTCATGTAAGCAGAATCAGACAAGTTGGTTACAGGTACCCTACCTGTAAAACTGCAAGCCCATTTCTTCAGCCATCTCGATGTCTCTCGCCCATAGATAGTAAGACTGGCAGGCATCGTCGCCATTACTACGGTCTGACGTTACTTCAGGATACCGGTGAGTTAGGCGGTCCCATTTGCTTTCGCCTTTATCTGGAAACAAGAGCCCCTTCTACATAGTTTAGTGCGAGATACTGCGGCCGTTCAAATAAGTGCTCACACACACGAGCGACACCCGTCTACGACAGAGGCAACTGCACCACGTGTCGCTCGTGTGTTCCAAAATTTTATCAAAATTGATCCAGCCGTTTGAGCGTGAAGAAGTAACAAACGCCATTATAATATAAGTGTGATTGGGATAATAGAAGAGAGGTGTAAGTACCTATAGCACTTGTCATTCTCAAGCCCAAGCAGCACGGGCGATTTTATAACGTGACGATTTTTAATGGCAATGGATTTTCCATTGAAAATCCAACAGAGTGCATCCCAGTGCGTCGAACACTGCTGGATGTTTAACTCTCGGCGCTAAGCAGTGCTTTGATATTATAAAGGCGAAAGTTTGTGAGTGTGTGTGTGTATATTTATATGTTTGTTACTTCACGCTCAAACGGCTGGACCATTTTTTATAAAATTTGACATGGAGGTAGCTGACACCCTGGATTAACATATAGGCTACTTTTTATCCCGATATTCCCACGGGATCGAAACTTATGCGGGTGAAACCGCGTTGCGCAGCTAGTATTATAAAGGCGAAAGCTTCCGAGTGTGTTTCTATGTTTGTTACTTCTTCACGCACAAACTACTGATCGGATTTAGATGAAATTTGGCACACAGATAGTTTATAATCAGGATTAACACATAGGATACTATTAATCACGATATTCCCACGGGTTCGACACTTATGCGGAGGACACCGCGGGGTGCTGCTAGTATCTATGGGTTTTTCTTTTTTTTTTCTTTATGGGAAATCATCAAATGACCCTCTCCCGCTCTGGGTGGAGCGGAAGGGAGTGTCAGACTCTTACTGACTAAAACCCACCCGTGTTCCTTCCTTAGCCCTTTATGTTCCGGGCCAGCGGTAACCCTTTCGGACAATCCCGCTGAATCATCTATGGGTTTCATTTGATTTGGTTTTGGTACTAAATAATGACATTTATTATGCTTGAAAACGATGAGTAAATATTGTTACGTACCGCTAACATTCCAGGCTCCTTCCACTTGATACGCTGCTGATGCGGCTCCGAACTTGAACCATGATGGGAACTGGAAGCTGTAGCCACACGAGTGGCTCACCGAAGCCCTAGGAAAAAGAGGAATTATCGGTTATCAAGTAGGTACATGTACAAAAAGAAAGAACGATATCCGATGAGATATTAAAGCATCATATTATTCATATTGTGTAATGTGGATATACATACACTGTCAATACGCTGTCTCACTGGTTCCCGTGTGATGCAGATTTTTAACTAGTAGGTACAGGATACAGAATGATCTTTTACATTATACTATACCATTGAGAAATTCCTTCTTGACAAAATGTAATAAACTAAATGATAATTATGTACGAGTATAATAATATGCTGGATATTTAAATAACTTGACATTAATTGTGTTCTGAATCCATATTTATATTATAAATGCGAAAGTGTGTCAGTCTGCTACTCCTTCACTCTGCCGAACCGATTTAGATGAAATTTGGTATAGAGATAGTTTGAGTCCCGGGAAAGAACATAGGATAATTTTTATCCCGATTTTCCCCTCGGGATCAACACTTATGCGGGTGAATCCGCGCGGCGGTGCTAGTTATCTTATAAGCAATTTATTGTGCCGACAGTATTATACGTATAGTGTTCCGAGATACCTACTTTTTCAAGATTTTGTTCAAAACCCTTCGCGGTTTTGAACAAAATCTTGAAAAAGTAGGTATCGTTCTGTCACTGTGTATTAACAGCTGGGTCAAGTAAGGGATCCTTCAAAATAGCGCGACACAAAGGTACCGCAAGTCGCGCAACGAGCGTGTATGCAAGTGCCTTTATATAAACTATCAAATATAGAAGCCCTGCCTGCCTTTAGAAGCTTGGACACGGCACGTAATGTACCTCACTACGGATCTCTGAACACGGATGGAGTAATAACATTCTTTTAAAATACCTACTTTCAACACTTTCAAGGACACGCCAGGAGGTGCCCAGGTCAATCGATCGGGTTAAGCTACGCTTGCCGCGGTTGGTCTGTGGATGGGTGACAATCTTTATATAATGAGACCCCTCCGTGCCTCGGAAAGCAATTTAAACCGTTGGTCCCGCTGTCATTCGTGGATCTTTGACAGTTGTTACGGATAGTCAGAAGCCCGAAAGTCTGACAACCAGTCTTACCAAGGGGTATCGTATTACCCAGTAACTGGGTTGGGTGGTCAGATAGACAGTCGCTCCATGTAAAATACTGGTATTCAGCTGCATCCGGTTAGACTGGAAGCCGACCCCAACATAGTTGGGAAGAGGCTAGGCTGATGATGAACAATTTCAAGGACACTATACGGCAATGGCTGTCGAAACAATAAAACTTTTATAGTGTCTCGTTTACCGCGCAAGAACCTGATAAGTACAAAAGTTATTCAGTAAAAATAGAACTCCCATGCATCGCTACAAACTGTTTTTAACAACGCTGTTATCAAACTTTATTATTATTCATGGATGCTCATCATTTAAATAATCGAATTCTTTTCGCATTTATTCATTTCGCATTAATATTAAATATGCATTCATTTAAATACTCACTTATAAATAATTTTTTTAAATATTTTTATAAACAAAAAGAATGTCTCGTGAAAACTTAAATTAATTAGTTCAATGAACTTTATCGAAATAATAATCAGCAAATAAATAAGGAATCTCTCTAATAATATCCGCCAGAGTACGCAAAATACGCGCATTGAAGTGGAGTTGCGGACACCAGCCCGTATTACGTATTACCTAATATCCTCCAGACCGAATTTCGGTCATGGCAATCTCAGCGGCGATTAGCCATCTACGCGGGAGGTATTATGTGCGCAAACACAGGTGCACTCTTTCTTACCTCACTCTCATAGTCCGATGGGACGGCAATCCGACACGACCGGAGAGAGATCAGGCGCAGGACCAACGGCTTATTTCCGAGGCACGGGAGTATCACACCGACAACTTTCACAATCCGGGCTTTAAGTGTCCCACTTAACGCCCCTCGACGTAATAACAATAACGCTTCTATTGTTTCTTGTTCAGTGTCCTTCAATGTGTTAAGAAAGTAAATAAGTAGGTACGTACCAGAGGACGAGTGCATTCACCCACAACATATCTGACACTAACCGCCTACCAAATCATTTGCACACTTTTTATATGAGGCCCGATCATACTTTTACATGTTGCGGACGCTTTGTGACATTTGGTGTTTTTCGTAAAAGTCCACATTATTGGAACAGCGGGGTGATTGTGTAACTCACTGTCAGTAGCAATCGCTTTCATTTTGACAGTTCAACAACATTCATTGCGTTATTTACGTTGTTGAGCAGACAAATTTTTCGAACATATGAAGCAATGGATTTGCAATATCCTTCAAAATGATTCAGTTTGTGATCGATAGTGTGTTACGCAATTAGGATGCAGGTGATCGATTCTCGGATTTGAATAAGCTATTTATATGTATAATTCACTAGCTTCTGCCCGCGACTTCGTCCGCGTGAAATTTCTTGTAACTCCGACCCACCCCGTCGCATCGCATCGCCTGCCCGCGCTATTACTTCGTTTTTGCTTAGCGTTCTTTCTGACTTTTTTTCTTTTTGCTCGGCTCCTAAAGGCCATAGCGTGATGTTAAATAGCCTATAGCCTTC
Organism: Luperina nickerlii; assembly: GCA_963855955.1. Lineage (NCBI taxonomy): Eukaryota > Metazoa > Arthropoda > Insecta > Lepidoptera > Noctuidae > Luperina > Luperina nickerlii. Next base: position 4,065,187 of record OY979684.1, on the reverse strand, counting down.
CTCAAGAATTGGGCTATCAAATGCAAAAAGATTTTTTCAAATCCGACTGGTAGTTCCAGAGATTAGCGCGTTCAACCAAATAAACAAACTCTTCAGCTTTATAATATTAGTATAGATTAACAATATAAACAATGAAAATAGCCTAAGTTACTTTATATAACACCAGCTATTTGCCAGTAAAAGTTCTGTCAAAATCGATCCAGCCGTTTCGAAGATTAAACGGAACAAACAGACAGACAGTAACAAAAATTCAAAATGTTTTTTTTTGTTGTTAGTACCGTGTACACTTTTATATGCATTAAGTAAAAGTGGATAAACGATTGAACGATGGATTGAATGTGTGAATGATAATATGGTTAGAAAGTGGGTATATATATATTATCTATCAAGATGACGATTAATAGAGAAGTATGGAAGAAAAAGACAATCATGTGGCGCCGACCACGAATAAATTGGTATAAGAACAGGAGAACGAGATACATTTCGTAAAAAGCTGATATTTTGACATTACAAACAGACACATCAATTTTATTTATTTGTATGTATGTATAGGACGTTGTCATAAATAAGGTTAGCGGTCGAATGAAGATGGATGTGGGTACTTTTATTAAAAACAGGTTCAAAGCACTTAGGGCATTTGGCTTGTTCGACGAATTGCTTCGGCGATTTTGACTCCATTCAAAACCCGCCAAGTGCGAGTCGGGTTCGAGCACTAAGGCCAGCCGTACACGGACTGCTTCAAGCAGTTATGACCGACTGCTTGAAGCCGCGACCGCGCGGTGAACTATAGCCATTCATTCGCTGCCGTACACACGACTGCTCGAGCAGTCGCGACCGCTTCAAGCCGTCAACTACATGATGAAATTCCATCGTGCTGTCGACCGCTCGCGAGCAGTCGCGAGGCATACACTGACTGCTCGAGCCGTCGGCGGCTCTAGAGCAGTCGACAGCTCTACGACCTCCCCCTCCCTTCTCTTCTGGCCTCGCGGCGTCTAGTGTCTCTGTCTCGTCTCATTTGTCGACTGATCTTTGAAAATGGAGGGTGTGTGCGATAGTGATGCGCTTATAAGTGCAATTAAAACACATGAAATTATTTGGAACTATAAGCTTAAGGAGCACAGCGACAAAATAAAGAAGAACAATGCGTGGGCAATTATTTGCGCCCAAGTTATTGAGAACTTTGATGAAAAAACAAATCAAGAAAAAAATAAAATCGGTAAGTAAAAAAGTCAGTCATTTTATTACACACACATTTATTAAGTTTATGTCATATTATAAAGTCACACACATATTTATTGATTTATATCATATTCCATTGCCAATCAAGTTTGCCTTCTTCGCTCACAAAGTAATTAGCAAATTCTTCACGGATTGTTGTTAACATAGGCCCACCTGGGCGAACTTGCTGGGTTGAATGTACTATAGAGTGAGGAAGACCCTCAAACGTATCCTCAAATTTATTTCCATCTCGTTGTTTTACGTAGTTGTGAAGAACACATGATGCTTTTACTATATCCACTGCGAAATCAACACTGACGTTAAGTGGTCTATGGAAGATCCGCCATTTATTAGCTAAAATGCCAAACGTGCATTCAATATATCGCCTAGCACGTGATAACCGATAGTTAAAAATTTTTTTTTTCTCTGGTAAATTCTTGCCACCATATGGACGCATTAAATTTTCCTGCAAGCTGAATGCTTCATCCCCAATAAACACATTCGGTAATACAGGTCCATTATGCGATATTGCAGAAGGTGGAGGTATATTTAACTTTTTTTCTTGTAACATTTTATATAGACAACTCTCTTCGAAAATAGTCGAGTCAGCGTGCCTTCCATACGAGCCTATATCCACGAAAGTGAACATATAATTACTATCACATACTGCTAGAAGTATTATCGAAAAATAATTTTTATAGTTATAATATGACGATCCACTTTGCGCGGGTTGTATTATTCTAATATGTTTGCCATCAACGGCGCCAAGGCAGTTCGGAAACTTAGAAGTTTTTTTGAAACCATTTATTATGTCTTTCCATTTATCTTCAGTTAGTTGTTCCATACACATACCCTTCATATGTATCCATATATTTCTGCAAACATCCCTCACTATCTTACCAATTGTTGTTGATGCTATTCTAAAACTATATTGCAAATCCATAAATGTACATCCAGTTGCCAAATACCTGTAAAACATATTTTTTAATCAATAAATTGTACCAATAAATATTTTTTTTGTTGTTACAGCCATGTTAATACAGAAAAAATGGAAGACATTAAGAGATGGGTACACCAGATATGCTAAAAAAATAAAACCAAAGAGTGGTTCAGCAGCCCTAAACATTCGGCCATATGCATATTATCAGCAGATGTCTTTTCTAAAGGTAATAATAGAAGATAGACCCGATAAAACAAACAGTTTAGAAGAAAGTGAGCACGCTGAAAATACGGCTGAAGAGAGTGAAAATCGTCAAAATAAAATAAACAAAGAAAGAAACAAAAGAAAATTAAATACTACAATCACAGATGAGAACGTCTTAATTGAAAAATTAGCTAAACGCTTCGATGAAAAATCACAGAATTCGCGCATTGTTGAAGATGAAGATAAATTGTTTTTTCTGTCATTAGTTGGCGAGTTTAAAAAAATTAATGAGCAGTATAGATTAGATGCTAAGACAGAAATACTTAACGTAATTAAATACTTTAAAGGGATGACAAATCACATATATCCTGCGAGCAGGGGATATTCATCACAGAATTCACCTTATGATTACCGTGGACAATATGGTTTTAATACTGGCCCCTCTACCTCTGCATCAGCGACTGGCCCCTCTAAATCAGCGACTGGCCCCTCTACATCAGCGGCTGATGATCAAAACTCTCAATTTGAAGACCTTTCATCATCTTCAGTAATGTCTGATGAATTATTTTCCAATAATTTTAATGAATAAAAATTTAAATAATTGTTATTTATTTTTCGAACCTCAATGTTACTGCTAGTCTTTCTTCTGCTTGGATACTTCTCCTCATGATTGTGTCTTCACGTTTAATTTTAGACCTTAGTATATTATTCATTTCATCAAACGAAGACACTGACATCCTAAAATAGTTGAAAAATTTTTCTTCATCACTTCTAAGTTCCATAAACAAATGATGGAATTGTCCATGTTGTTCTCTTAATTCCAAAATTGGATGAACCCAAAATTTTCTCTTTTGACGTCGCCGCCGTCGTCTCCGCTTGAGCAGAAGCAGCAAAAGCAGTGCTTCCTCGTCAGAATCCATGACTAGACTGCGGTAGAAATTCAACTGCTCGAGCGGTTGGTAGAGACAGCTCGAGCAGTCAACAACCGACTGCTCAAGCAGTCAACGCCGACCGCTCGAGTGGTCCGTGTACGTCGGTCAGCCGTTAACTGCTCGAGCAGTCCGTGTACGCCCGCTCTAAAGGTTCCGTAGTTTAAGATAAAAAAGAACAAAAACACACTGCGACGTTGGTCTCGTGGTAGCAAGCGCGACTTGGTTTTTTATTTTGCTGTCCTGTTTACACCTTTTGGTTGCGAAACCCTAAAAAGCAACCACGTCTAAAATAAAAATATGTATATCTGAGTGGATTATGCACGTCTAAATTAAAAATATATCTGAGTGGATTACTTGTTACTGAAATCTTTATTTACAATCCATAAATCTCGTGGTAGTACTTAACGATATTCGATATCATCATCAGTCATCATATCATAATTATCTCATGCATATTATATAAAATACACAAATAAATAAAATTGAAGTGTCTGATTGTAATGTCAAAATAACAACTTTTAACTAAATACATAGGCATGAAAGCTATATAAGGTACTTACTTAAAAAAAAACAATTAAAAAAATGTTTGTCTGTTTGTTTATTCAGGCTAATTTCCGTAACAGCAGGACCGATTTTGATAAAATTTGGTATTAGGATAGTAGCTAGTTGGACAGTAAAATTATGATTGTGTTAAAAGGTTCTCACTTTACGGAATCCTAACACGATTGACCAAAAAGATGATTGTAATCCACGTTCGCGTTTAGTTTCCAAACACGTAAACAAATATTATGAGTTATTGGAAAAATAACTTTAATACCCACATAATAAAGTTCCGTTTATGCTTCAACTTCAAACATTTTTATAAGTTTTTTCATTAGCACTAGTCACTGTGAAATCAACTTAAATTTTACTAAAATAAAGTCGATATTTGTTTAACTTGAAATAACATTAATTGGAAATATGAATTTCAATCGACCTTAAGTACCTACATCTTCTCCCTTTTAGATTATGAAATATAGAAAGGGACACCTAATCAAAGAATTATAAGTGATATTGATTAACTATACAGTCAAAGGGTCTTCTTCGAATAAACAACATTTTTATTTTTTTGTTTTAAAAGTTTTTTTCACTTTGTCTATGACCACCGACTACCATAGAGGAAAGGAAAGGATCAACCTCACTGACCTGTATTGTTTAATAAAGGTCAGTGATCAACCTACATAATATTAAATTACATTGTTTCTTGTTATATTCGTTTTGTACCTAGTTAGACGAATATTCAAAATAATTATTGTTTATAATAGTAGGTACAGACGCCAGCACATCAAGCTACCCGAAACTGTAAATTTTTTCCAATCAACTTTAAACCTTATGCGTTCGCGATAAAGTTGAAAATCTATTAAAAAAAATTTACAGATTGTAGTAGCTTGATGTACTGGTGTCTGTACACACGGCGACAAATAAAAACAAAAAATGTTTTATTTCATTATTACACGTTGTACATTATACAGTTGGTGGCGTCTCCTTTTAAGCATATAAATGCCTGTGCCAGGAGGCGCCGTTCTAGCACCGATGTCAGTTCCATGTGGGTATTTGTCAAATTCAAATTCAAATTCAAATTTTATTGTGGTACACAGGTAAAAATATGGTGTTACAGTTTATGAAGTGAAGTACATCTATGAACCGCCTTTAGGCATACAATAGTTAAAGACTAGCAACATTATAGTAGTAGTCAATAGTCAATAGTTTAGTATTAATTAATATATTAGTAATAATAATCATCAATAATTAAAAAAATATGTCACTAATTTTATAGTAATTAATTTAATATTAATTTTCCAATTTCTTATTAATTAAGTCACTCACTGAGTAGAAATTCTTTTCCCTTAACCATACTTTAAGACACTTGGCAAATTTATACGTGGGCAAGATTTTAATACTGTCAGGTATAGCATTAAATATACGCACGCATTGTAAAGTAAAGGTTGGAATAAGGATGCAACAAACCGTAGTCAATCGTCCATCGCCGCAAAATATGTCACAATATCGTCGATTGAGCTCGGTCTTGCCCTTAAAAGTCGGTGCCAGTGAAGGGCCATGTTTAGCAGTGGACAGAGATCTCCTCTCTATGAGAGGGGGTGGGCCCAGTGCAGGTTAATGGATGTCACATGTCTTCGAAGTATTGGTTTTAGGTCCCTACAAGTTAGTTGACACAATCGGCGAGCAAATTTCGTTCCGCTTCTCGCGCAGGATTCGCTTCAGTTTAGGCAGAGCCCTTTTTTATTGTTCTTGGGTGGTTAACGAGTCTGTGGCCACCCCGATGCATGGCAAATAAGCGTCGATAACCAATTAGGTACTTACTAACCAATACAAGAGGGTCTAGACAAAGTGACAAAGTGCGTACTTTCATACTGATGAAAGTGATGACATGATGTGAGAGACAAATTAGTTGCGGAGACAAAATTGCTCGTGGGCGCCCTTCCTTATGCTACTTGGCGGCAAAAATGTGCGAGTGCGGAATCAGTAGGGACGGCATAAAGAAAACCAAGGTAATATCTTAAAGAAATAATAATTTAGTGAACATTCTACTTATACATAATTTAACTTAGTAGCATCTGGATTTGGGTGTATCATTCTACTTCTTGTCACGGTGGAGTAGTATCGCGCAGACTCGCGCGGCGTTCGTGTCCTGTTCGGGTCCGAGAAGTCCACTGCGTACAGACCGTATTTTGAGCTGGAAACGATAAATAATTTTTAGTACATTTCGTATGTTGAACGAACCATTCAACCATAGTTAAAAAAATCTGCTGGGTAATAGTGTAACACATTCTCAGTAGGAATGGTTTTCATTTTTACAATTCAACAACAATTATTGCGTTATTTACGTTGTAGAGCTGACAAGTTTTTCAAACATAATTATCACGCAATATTTAGCAATATCCTTCAAAATGATTCCGATTATGATTGCTAGAGTGTTACGCAATCAGGGTTTTTTTTTTAACTTAACTGTAAACTATACAGGCCCTCGCTCTTGGCGGGGACACTGCCGTGGCCCCAGATATTTTACTCTCACACAAAATGGCATGTTCCAATATTTCTTTCTTTCATTTTACATGTTTTTGTAAAAAGTTTATAGCTTACACATATCCCCCCAACCACTCGAAGTTATCCATCAGCGTCCAGGCGTTATACCCGGTCACGTTGATGCCGTCGTTAATAGCCAGCAGGACCTGGAAGAAGAAACCAGTAATATGTAGGTATATGTTTGGATACAGCAATCGGGCCCTCAAAGTGGTTTTGGAGAACAAAATGTATTAATTTACAAGCCGTATACTCGGTGGCATTAATGATGATGATGAATGATTGTCTGTTTTAAAATTAAACCATAAATTAAATTAGAATTAAATTAAAATCATCTTATGCATAATAAAATCAATTAAAATCATTACCCCCCCCCCCCCCCCAAATCGCCAGAGTACACAGGTGCGTGCGCATCCAGTGCCCAACGATTGGGCTGTCAAATTAATTGTCCCTTAATGTCATCAGGATGACGTTGACGATAAAACTCTGTGTCTCAAATAGTGTGTGGCTCGATCTACAACGCCGCATTTGAACTGCGCATCACAATGACGTCACGCAAAATCCTGCATCGCGCAAGCAGAGTTTACCGTGCGACTCAACGTCCCGACATCAATAGTCGGGCAGTTGCCCATCAGACACGGCATCCGTCTGGTCGGAGGATCCTCCCTTTTCTATGGAGGATGAGTGAACTTCCTACTGTACTATCCTCATACTAGAGGTATGAGGAACAGTACAGCAGGTATAAGATCAAAGATCACTGTGATTTGGTCATTTGGACAGTGGAGCAAAATCAGAAGTCAAATAACTGTATCAGCGACAGGGCCGGATTAATCATCTTGGGGCCCCTAGGCACAGCTCGTTTCGGGCCCCCCTTTTTCATACCACAACAACGCAATTTGGCCTTTACCTTATAATGTGAAAAAAAGTTTCACTTTTACCGTGGTTTCATAAAACCACACAATCCCCTTTATTTCATTTTTTAATCGGGAGTGCTGGGCCCCTGGTCATAGTGGGCCCCTAGGCACTGGCCTAAAGTGCCTTATGGATAATACGACACTGATCAGCGATAACGATGATTTGATTAGAAAAATCAAAAATGTATAGAATTGACATAAACTACCGAAAAACCTTGCGTCAATCCTGTTGAAGGTCGTAGAAATACGAAACGCTTTGAAAGAGATTCTCTCTTGTCTACGCCCTTCTCCAATTTTCTTTTTATATGCATATGCGCGAATCCCGGAGTCACCTGTTCCAAATAATCCCTATAGTACTCCAGCCGCTGTGTGTCCACCAGGCCGGGGTCCAGTGAGGGCACTCCATTTTCGGTGATGACGATCTCCTTGACGTCGTACGTGGAGTTCAGCCAGTGCAGCTGCTCGCGAAGACCTTGCGGATATATCTGGAAGAATTATGTCTTAGTCTCGTAAACACCAGAGAAGATGATGAGAATTCTGCAGATGGGTGTCGTTATCAGTCATCACCAGTAGAGTAGGAGATTGAGACCCCAAATTATTGAGGGTCGGCGCAGCATTGTCATATTTTACACAAACCATCCATCTTTTCTTTGATCTGCCTCTTAGGAGCCATTCAAGTATTACGAAAGCACCAAAGGGGGGTAACGCGGGCTTTGTAATGCTTATTTTTGATGACGTCTGGAACGGGGGTCTGGGTGGTGATTACGTCAGCAATATCTATATATACTGCTGACGTAATCACCACCCAGACCCCGTCCTAAAATAAATAAATATCGTTTCATCATCATCATCAGCCTATAGCAGTCCACTGCTAGACATAGGCCTCCCCTAATGAGCACCATAGCACCCTGTCTTCAGCTTGACGCATCCAGCATCTGCCTGCAGTCTTTCGCAGAGAGATAATAATAATAATATCGTTTATAATTATGTTAAAAATATAATATTTAAATGCGATTTTAATAATTTGCTTGAATAAATATTAAATGGGCATGAAGTATCCTTAAACTTATATTATTGCTTTTCTCATCAATGATCCTCGTTCATTCAAAACCCTTAGTAAGCAATAATTAAGCTTAGTAACTGCCCCGTTGGTGTCGTGGTCGCAAGCGTGACTGTTGAGCCTGGGGTCCTGGGTTCGAGTCCCACGTTGGGCAGTGTTATTGGGTTTTTCCATTAGGAACTTCTCAGTAACAGCCCGGAGATTATAAGTTGTCGGTGTGATACCCCGTGGCTCAGAAAGCAGGCCGTTGGTCCTGCGCCTGATCTCTCTCCGGTCGTGTCGGATTGCCGTCCCATCGGACTATGAGAGTGAGGGAAGAAAGAGTGCACCTGTGTCTGCGCACACATTTGTGCACTATAATATCTCCCGCGTAGATGGCTAGTCTCCGTTGCCATAGCCAAAATTTGGTCTGAAGAATGATTATTAGGAACAATCATTTAAGACGCTCACCGCAAACCAGTCGGCTACCGTCGTTTCCCACGAAGGATCTTTATCCATGATAGCGTTCAGATCCTCTGAGCCGTAGAACCACCATTTCCCTGGCGGTTCTTCCGGCTTCACCCTGCGGACCATTCGAGTTGTGTAGTGGTTCAGCGCATAGTAGTCGTAGGTTCCTGGAAAGATTAGAAATAAAAATTTTTTTAAATAAAATTTATTAATTTAAAATTTAGACGTGATTAAAAACTTGCCTACTAAAATTACGTCAATTTATGTCAGGCGCTGATTAATTTGACAGGACTAAACTAAAATTTATGTTCTGTCCTTTTCTTAATGAAATAGAAGGATACATGCACTGAACTTAAATTTAGTGTAGTTTGTGAACAAAATCGGCACCAGTGTCTTAGTTGTCGCGCGGTCTATGAAAAAAACACAGGCGTACCTCTAACTAGTTCTAATTCTTCAGCAGTGAACGGAGGTAGTCTGGGATGCGAGTAGCCTTCCTTCCTCGCGTTTTCATTTAATATTTTCTCTAGTTTTCGAGGCCATCCACCTTCTTTAGAGAAGATGGAGTGAGCATATCGACCTTGCTTAAAAAAAATAGAAAAAATTTGTGCTGAATTGGAAAGAAAGAAAAATAAAGTTTATTTCCGGTGAACATGACGTAGAGAAAAAACACAAACACAAAAAAGAACAAGCTGGAAAATATACCTTGCTGAACTCATATACATGTGCCAATTTCAAAACAAAATATGGAAAAAAGTACGTTTCGATAATTTTCCATCAAAATTTCATCAATGTTACCTACAAACAATTAGTTGTAAAGGCGAATGCTCATACCCAGTGATCAATAGTTAGATCAGTTACTTCTTGATCTTCTGGCGTGGTTGGCTTGAACCAGAAGAACAGTGTTGCCAGAGACAGCTTACCTGAAAATTATGAATGTGATTTTTAACCGCCATCCGAACCGTTAAAATCTATTAAACTGGTGAATACCTAGGTACTTTTAGTCAGTTATATAGGTACAGGATTTTTTTTTTCAGGATGGGAAATTATCAAATGACTCCTCCCGCTCTGGGTGGAGCGGAAGGGAGTGTCAGACTCTTACTGACTAAAACCCACCCGTGTTCCTTCCTTCGCCGTTTATGTTCCGTGTATACAGGATCAAATTAAATTAGTAATTATTAATTAGGCATAGATGGAAACATGTTACAGTCGTTATAGTGTAGTTACTTGAAATATCAGTTTTTTTTTCGTAAACTTGGCAGACGTGAGGATATCGATATGTAAACACGATATACAAAAAAAAAAACCAGATTTTTGCAACTCATACTTAAAGTAACATCACCCACATGACCCAATATGACCAGCGGTCGTTGACCCCTTTTTTTGTCAAATCGTGTTTAATTTTATTTGGTCGCGTCTTGGTATCGATACCAATCACGTCTCCGAAATTTTATTAGCTAATTTAATTTGACTTTGTATAGCATAATGAAATTCTCGTTTTTAATGCTATAGGAAAGTAAAGCTCTGCGCACACCGTGGTGAATCCAGCGTGGGACAGGGAACGCTACTGCACCCGTCGATTGTTTTAATGATTAAGAAGTCAATAAACCCTGTACTTATTTTTGTTGCTGACGATCTATAAGAAATAAAACCATAAGAAAAAGCGGATCAAACCGGAATGAGAAAGTTTATAGGAAGACGAACAAGCAGGGAATCAAGGAGGGGGGGGGGGGGGTGTCAGGGGATCAGACCGGAATAACTCGATTATTCGTGTCCGCACAACACTTCCATAAAAGTTAGCTAGCACAATCGGGGCGAACGATTTTCGCCCCGAATCTCGCGAGAGATTCACATGATTCAAGCAAACAAAAGATACTTACGATGGTGTCTTACGACCTAAACATTATACATAGCATAATCAGCCTATTATAATGTTCCCACTGCTGAGCCACAGGCCTCTTCTCGGTTAGAGGGAGTGGGCCGTAATCCACCACGCGGGCCCAGTGCGGGTTGGTAGACGTCACATGTTTTCTCATTTTTGGTTCTAGGATATGCCGGTTTCCGCACGATGTTTTCCTTTACCGTTTTGATAGCAGTGGTGCCGAAATAATTTACACAAAGTAAAGCGCCTGTTTGGGTCCGAACCTACGACCTACCCACTGGGCCAAAACTGCTCAACATAATACAGCAGCAGTGCGATTCTGTAACCATCTCACCGTGAAAACGTAGGTGAAGTGAGCGTGGAGTGAGCTGTCAATAGTGTCAATTCCTAGCAAAAATAAACTCCCTTCACCTAAGTTTTCACGGTGAGATTTTTACAGAATCGACCGGCAGCTAGGTTTTCACGGTGAGATTTTAACAGAATCGACCGGCTGAACTGTTTCTGGTAATCAGACAAAGCGTTTTTGACAGCATCAGTGGACCTATGCTCAAAAGTCGAAAGCATGCTCTTACCATGGTACCTATCCCTATAGAACTCGTCATAGATTCTATATGCCCTTGCATGAGCTATCAGAACGTTCTTGTTGCACAGATAGCGGCCCAGATCCGGGTCATCGAAGTAAGGGGCTGCATAGTTCTTATAGCCTCCGTCACATAACCCCATGGGCTCATTGATGGTGAGCCAGTACTTCACGCGGTCTGCGTAGAGGGAGAAGACCACTTCAGCATAGTCTGCGTACCAGTCGGCTACGAGGGGGTTCGCCCAGCCACCTGCATAGAATTTAGAGAATGATTTTACTAAGCAGTCTTATAATATAAAAAAAAAAACGTGTCCGGTCGTGAGAATCCCGTCAGTAACGAAGCTTATTACGCGATACTCACACACACACACACTCGTGTATCTATACCAATTTATACTTCTATAATAATATTGTAAAGAGGTAAAAATTTGTTTGTTTGTTAGTTTGTATGTAGGTGGTAATCTCCGGAACTACCAGTTGGATTTGGATTCTTTTTGCATTTGATAGTCCAATTCTTGAGGAAGGCTATAGGCTAACATCACGCTATGACCTGAGCGAAAAGAAAAAACACTAAGCGAAAACGAAATGGTCGGGTGATGCGATGCGACGGGATTGGTCGGAAATTTCACGCGGACGAAGTCGCAGGTAGAAGCTATTATAAAGAGACAGGAGAGCAAGAAAGTATGAAATACAATCGCGTTTTTAAAACAGAACCATCTAGTTTTTAGAAGATCAACAACGATCGACAATGTAGGTACTTGACTCTGGCGCTTTTACTCCATCGTACTTACCTAGATCTTGCAAGGACTGCGGCAGATCAAAGTGGTATATTGTGACAAGAGGCTGGATGCCCTTCTCCAGTAGACCGTCGATCAGGTTGTTGTAGTAGTTCTTGCCATCCTCACTGATGTAGTTGGGGTACCCAGTAGGAAGCAGACGAGTCCAGGATATTGAGAATCTGAAGGAGGAGGAATCGATCTTATAGCAATAACATCGGAATGGGATTGGATTCAGTGGTTGTTGATTTCTTTGGATTCAGTAAGTTGTGAAGAGCGGGCGTTTTGAGGGAATGTCTTATGTAATTTTGACGTCAAAATTTTTTGATGCTCCGCCTAATTTACATTAACGACTTTTGGATTTGATTGATTTTGAGTAGCTGCTAGGGCTGTGTGGTATTTGTCACGTTTACCGATTCGCGTACCTATTTTGAATGCGAAAGTGTGTTTGTTTGTTCTTCTTTCACTCATTTAATACGGGATTTTTTGCAGATCATTTGTAGACTGGAGAGTGGCATAGATTACTTTCCTTCTAGAAAAATTGCATGGTTCCTGAGACACAAACCGCGGGAGTGAAGCCGCGGGCGAAGATTCGTAGATCTTTGACAGTCGTGAGGGGTAGTCAGAAGTCCGAAAGTCTGAGAACCAGTCTTGCCGAGCGGTATCGTGTTACCCAGTAACTGGCTAACTGGGTTGTGCAAATCAGATAGGCACTCGGTCAGACCGGAAGCCGACCCCAATATAATTGGAAAAATGCTAGACGATGCTCTTGCTTATGAAAGACATGCCTCTTCTTTTTAATGATGTACCTATACATGTTGAGACCCAACTCCTCCAGCATCTCGATGTCCCTCCTCCACAGGTGGTAGGAGTCACACGCCACGTCTCCGTTGCTGCCATCTACCACCAGCTCGGGGCGATTGTGCAGGAATTTGTCCCAAATGCTGATACTTTTATCTGGAACGTGACAAGAAGTTAGTAAGTGATCACTAAAGGCAATTAGGAACGCATTCATCTGTATTCATGAAGGTTTCTTTATGACTACATCCAACAATTATTGTTTGAATAACATTATATAATTGTAATTGAAAAATCATCGACGAAAATTGAGGCTATAAAGTCAATCTCATTTGTCAAATGAAAAACCACTATGGTAATTAATTTAAAATAAGAAATTCGGGTTTAAGTATTCGAATAATCAAACCACTAAATTGTAAGTGGCCCTACAAATTGGAAGCCACAGGTATGTTTTCCGATCCATTTGTTTACGTTTTCACCAGATAGTTTTGGAATAGAGATAATCTTAGTAATAAGATCAGTTGACACCCTTTGGTTACAGAAGCCTAATAAAAAAACAAACTATTAAAATAGTAATATGCTAAATTACTTACCGCTAACATTCCAGGCACCTTCCACTTGGTACGCCGCTGACGCCGCCCCGAACATGAACGAAGGTGGAAACTTCAGCTGTTCTGTGCTCCATGACCCACAGATCAGAATACTGGAAAAATAATCACATACAAATGCAATGTTAAGGGCCGCGACTTAGAAGTCCTAGGTCGTAGCGTAGGTTTGAAACCAGACAGCCGTTTTTCTATGTGCTCTCAAAACGGTGAAGGAAAACATCGTGAGGAAACTGGTATGTCCTAGAACCAAACATTCGAAGACATGTGACATCTACCGACACGCACCATGCCTGCGAGGTGGATTACGGTTCACTCCCTCTCACCGAGAGAAGGCCTGTGTCCCAGCAGTGGGCACACTAAAGGCTGATTATAATATCAAGCAACATAGCATCACATCTGTTCCTTGCAGGATTACGCAGAGGTGGTATTGTACACCCACATTTGATAGAAAGAAAAAGTATTTATTGCGACTCGTACAGGAAGATCACAAACTAAACTAAATGCAGTCAAAAATAAAAACTAAATTATATAAAATAAAAAAGTAACAAAAAGAAAAATGAAACAGAAAGTCCTATACGAGGCCAAAAGGTATTTGTATAGCTATATCTCTAGAGATATAACTACTTCACGGCTTTTTTTTATCTTACTGTGTCATATATTATGCTAGTTCCGCGGTAAACTCTGCTTGCGCGATGCAGGATTTTGCGTGACATTAGTGTGATGCGTAGCTCTGATGTGGCGATGTGTAATGTGTATGCCGCCACAGTTTAATTGAAACAAATGGTTTGAGTTTGACAAATATGGCAACTCTGTGTTCCAAATATTGCAATGGCTTAGCAGCAGCATCACACATCAGCAGCAGCTTCGTAGCATTTCCTCGTATGGGTCTACGACGGACTCCTGCTTTGCTACGCCGTAGCAAGCGCGTACTTACATGATTTGAATTTTTATTTTGTCACACGCAAATAAAAATTAACTGGTTTTATTATATTATAGTTGTATTTTCTCATAGATTAGCAACCTTCCCAGATTATTCGGTGTTTAAACAATAAAGATAATAATCTTTATTCTTTTTACAGTAATTAACAAACGAAATGTTCGTCGTTCCGCTTGGTTTTGTTTTATTTTGACGACAATGCAGAAGGTATATATTATCAGTGGAAACTTGTAAATGACCTTCAAATGCGCATTGTTTAAGAACACTGTTTATATTTTCCCGAATAGAATAAAATAAATAAAATACATTAAAATATATACATTATAATCATCATCTGCCAAGTCTTTTCTCAACTATGTTGGGGTCGGTCATTTGATGATTTCCCATCCTCAAAAAAAAAAGAAAAGGTTTTAAAGTAACCTAACCAAACCTAACCTCGGGGTGCCCTTCGCTCGTTCATAAATATGTTTTCGGAAACGTAATCAGGGTGTTCCTGTTAACCAAAATGACACCATGCACCATGCATGCAAGCAAGCATTCCGTATGTAAGCAAGCATCTAAGGGGGCGTCCATAAATTATGTGAGGTGTTTTTTCAATTTTCTGTCCCTCCCTCCCGGGGGGGATAAATAAAATCTCACCAGGGGTGGTGAGATTTTATTTATTCCCTTCCCCCATCCTCCAATCCACGTGAGATTTTTCAAAATGTGGGTTTCTTACGTAAACGCGTTGGATTGTTATTGTAAAAAGAAAAAAATTGCTTCGTGCCCACTCAGCTCGTACGCTCTCGCTTCATCGAGTCGCGCGTTGGGCTGACAGTAGCGCGAAAACAAAGAACGGGCCGGGACGGGTCTACCGTAAATTCAGATTAAATTGAGCTATTTGGTATAAAACAAATATGGTGGTTTGTCAGTCAGTAAATGTATAACGTCGAAGTATGAATGAAATTATTTTCTTTCGAACGAATTAGTGAATGATCTTAATCGTATTACGATATACCCTTAAGATTAAATCTTAAGCATGTACAATTTGGATTAAATGGACCAAAATAGTATATTCTTTTTTGTTTCAATCATTAAAAATTGCGTGATATTTGCCGAGACCCCCCCTCTCTCCAACGTAAGATTAGATGAGATTTGACTCGACCCCCTCCCCCCCTTAAACATCTCACGTAATTCATGGACGCCCCCTAAGCTGCGCATGCCTCGCAATGTCTGTATCCGCCTTAAGTAAGACAAAGATAATGCACTTGCACTTGCATGATATAGGTCAGTGACTTTAGACAACGTACGCCCGGCGTAACTAATTTTCACATACATTACAAAAATGACAATATTGACAAAACAAATGATAGGTACCTACTAAATTTTTAGGATAGATTACAATTTAATTTGGAAAGGACATAGTGGATATATTGTGTAAAAAATAAGTTCATCTGCATAAATAAATGAATAAATAAATATCCTTAAATAGTAGATATAAAACAAAGTCGCCGAAATGTCTGCACGCGCATAACTTCTGAATGATTGCACCAAATTGGATAATATAGGCTACTTTTTACCCCGATATTCCCACGGGCTCGAAACTTACGCGGGTGAAACCACAAGGCACTGCTAGTTACCCATATTTGCAAAATAAATGTCTATTCTATTCAGGGACATCGATTTTGCTGTTCATAGGCTAGCGCTATTGGGTTCAGAATCATGTATAGACGCCAGCACATCAAGCTACTACAATCTGTCAAATTTCTTTAATATATTTTCAACTTTATCGCTAGATCTTAAGATTCAAAGTTGATTGGGAAAATTTGACAGTTTCAGGCAGCTTGATGTGCTGGCGTCTGTACTTATTGAATTCAAGGCATCAGGTGGCAGGCCGATGTCTCTGCCACCTATACACTATTTTTATGAGGGATTGCGCACTATGTATATCCGAATTCTGTCCGTCCAAATTTAGAACGTTCCTAAATCGAATTGAAACCGGATCTTGAATTCGGATTCGGATCGGATGCAGTGTGAATACGCTCTTACATTGCCTATCAGTCACAAAATCTTCACAAGATTAAGATAGCTATGACGTTACACATACCTGAACACAACCACACTGATATAAGACATTCTCTCGACTGAATTACTTGTCGTTAATAGGAATAAAAATACGACAGTTATCTGCAAACAAGGTAATCAAATATAGTTTACAATATAATAAAAATAAGGTATAATTTAATTAATCCACAACGACTTCGAAGGGCAATAGCAATGCCTTTTATAAACTTTATGTAGGTAATTGTTGGAATTAGCAAGAAATTGCATGAGAATTACTCGGTATCCGTCTAGTAATATTAATTGCCTTTTTTAGGGTTCCGTACCAAAATGGTAAAACGGAACCCTTATGGTGAGACAGTCTGTCTGTCTGTCTGTCACAGCTGGATATCTCAAGAACTACTGATAAATGAAACTTAGGCTATATATATTTATATACATATATTTTTATTTTGCAAATAAGGAAGCAATAAAAATATATGTATATTTTTTTGCCTTTGCATGCCTCATATTGTAATATTAATTCGTAATTATTTATTCAATAGTATCATTATTAATCTAACATCTCTATTTTTGTATTTGTAAAATTTTATTTGTGCCTACCTGATATTTGCGCGCCCCACGTGGCAGAATGTGATGAGACCATTTATTAATTTATAAGACCATGTAATGTACCATGTTCGGACAAATAAATGAATTTGAATTTGCAACAGAGACTGAAAGGGGGTCTGAAAAAATCTAAGTGGGGCTACTAGGGGGCTACTATGTGGGGTATCATATGAAAGAGCACAATTTGCACATTCTCAAACAGTTTTTATTTTTTTTAATGTAAAAAAATACCGTTCTCCCCTTTTTATCTCCGAAGTTTGCAAATAGAAAAATTTGAAATTATTCTATATGATAGAAGTTTATGTTAAGATTACAGGAAAAATAAAACGAAGTCTCTAAATAGCACATTTTTTTAAAATCATCAACAAAAGTTACATTAGTTTCATTATCGGTCAAGAGGTGGCGCTGAAAAAATTCTCTGACGAATATAGGCCTCGCCGATGAAAATTTAAAAATATATGATGGTACGGAACCCTCGGTGCACGAGTCCGACTCGCTTTTGCCCGGTTTTTATTTATGTCATATACATTAAAATGCTTTTACGCAATAAACTACATATGATACATAACTGTGTCGATTTATTTAAAAAAGCTTAAGAATTAAGATGGAGTAGGATGCAAGAGCTAGCGAAGCACTCGGTCGATTAGATTTTAGGAAATAAGAGTTCGGTACTTTGTTGACTAATGTAAAAAAAAAGCTTTAGAATCGAGAGATTGCATAATGCAAGAGCGAGCGAAGCGACCTTTTTAGGCCGTAAGCACACGGCGTATTTTAAACGCACAGAAGACGCGACCTGCCTTTAAGGAACGCACGTTTTTGGCGCCGTACTATGCTGATTGTTTTGGGTTCGAATCTCGTTTAAAGCGCATGTGCGCGAGTCATCTGCGCGTTTAAGATACTCCGTGTGCTTATGGCCTTAGGTGTTTTCAGATTTTTTTTGTTTGGAATGTTTATACACCTTTATTTTATTTTGAACCCAGGGAGCTGCAAGTGCACCCTCTTGTACCCTACTTCCGGCTCCCATGATTGACAATATTACTACAATTCATTGTAATAGAACGTTTCGGGGCTTAGGGGACGAGTTACGTTGTTCTGCTAGGCTGTCTGCCCGGCCGACAAACAGTCCGCTAGTTTGTTTAATATCACATTAAATCTATTTTGTTACTAACATTTTTAACCTCATTGTAGTTTTTATAAACAGTTTATTATTACATATTATCATTTTTTGACGACCAATAAACAATGTCACTTGCACTAGTCGCGAATTTCATTAAATTATCAACAGGCAATTAAAGGCTTTGTCATTAAGTGATTGTGGTTTGATTACCTTGCCCGCAATTAGTTGACTCTAGGTTTTTTATAACCGTTTAAGACTTCAGTCTTGAGAATGAGTTCTGTCAGTGTGGTCAGGTAAGTAAGTATTATCAGGTAGTAGTATGTTATAATAGAATAGAATAGAATACTCTTTATTATGTACACCGTATAAATTACAGACATAAATATAGAAACTATACAAAGGGTGACACAATGGGCGGCCTTATCGGTAAGAGCGATCTTATGAATGAATTTGAGAATTTAAAGCGGTTTTATGAATGATAGCTTCTGCCCGCGACTTCGTCCGCGTGTAATTTCTTGTTACTCCGATCCACCCCGTCGCATCGCATCGCCTGCCCGCGCTATTACTTCGTTTTTGCTTAGCGTACTTTACTTGACTTTTTTTCTTTTTGCTCGGTTCCTAAAGGTCATAGCGTGATGTTAAATACCCTATAGCCTTCCTCCAGAATTGGGCTATCAAATGCAAAAAGAATTTTTCAAATCCGACTGGTAGTTCCAGAGATTAGCGCGTTCAACCAAACAAGCTCTTCAGCTTTATAATATTAGTATAGATAAACGCGAGATTAAACCTCGGAAAGGATAGCAGTGCCCCGCGGTTTCACCCGCATAAGTCTCGATTCTGTTGGAATATCGGGATAAAAAGTATCCTATGTTTTAATCCAGGGTAACAGCTACCTCCACACCAAATTTAATCAAAATTGGTCCAGCCGTTTGTGCGGGAAAAAGTAACAAACATACAAATACGCTCACAAACTTTCGCCTTGTGTGATTAGTTTAGATGTGGAATTGCACCCAAAATGGAGTTTTCAGAAACTAAATCTCGGGTATCCTCAAGTACCTACAGGTCAGATACAGTGATGAATATTGTTACGAGCTTGGGGTTCGTGACAATAAAAACTGCCGATTTAATAACCAAAAAAATGACACTTTACTCACCAACACTAATTACAATTCAAACACACTAATAAGAAACACAATTGCACTTACTGATCACTCTTAAGTCGCACTCGAATATCGCCTTCGATGTTATCGCTCGTATCGCTTATTCAAAACTATGTGTCTCGCGGCTTGCGCCCGCCTTATATAGTGCCGCAGAGCTAGTACATAAACATCTAGAACGTTCGAGTACATACCGGTCCCGACTGACTCGACGTCGATAGTTCTCGGAATTACTAGTACTTACAAAAAGGTCAAGTAGGGTCAAGGTCCTAGTACCGAGGTACTAGTTCTGCTACCCGATACTAGATGGCGCTAGTGGTAACTAATGTCGCCATGTATCAAACATTATTTGCGGCGCGCAACACTGCCCCCTCCTTAGACATGCTCGTCCCGAGCATTATTGGCCCCATAATAACGCGCCAGTCGATCCACATGGACGATCTTAGGAGTACCTCTTGCACCTTTCTGTATCCGGTAGGTTACATCATTGATCTTTGTCACAATCCGGTACGGTCCGTCCCATTTAGCTTGAAGCTTAGGAGATTTCCCTTTGCTGCGGACTGGATTGTGCAACCACACCAGTGAACCTTCGTCGAACCCTTTATTGTTCATTTTGCGGTCATAACGGGTTTTCATCTTTTCAGACATTTGCTGGCCCGATTGTCTGACGTGCTCATAAATGTCATTCATTTTGTTCCGCAAATCATTCGCATAATCAGTTACACTGCGTGGGGCATCAGGTGGTATTCCGGTGATCAGGTCTGCAGGTAGCCGTAGTTCTCTTCCGAAGTTTGCGAAAGCAGGCGTCACCGATGTACTTTCGTGAACAGCGCTTCGATATGACAGCAAAAACGGTTGTATGTGCTTGTCCCAATCTCGTTGCCGATTTTCCACAACTTTTGCTAGGTACCTCTCCAGTGTCTGGTTAAATCGTTCCACCATTCCATCCGATTGTGGGTGGTAGGAAGTAGTTCTTGTTTTATGAGTACCCATAACTCGACAAGTTTCCTGGAATATTTGGGACTCAAAATTCCTTCCTTGATCACTGTGAATCTCCAAAGGTACTCCAAAACGACAGAAGACTTCATGAACCAATTTATCCGCAACTGTCGAAGCTTCTTGATTTGGAATGGCGAAGACTTCCGGCCACTTCGTGAAGTAATCCATCACAACCATGAAATACTTGTTGCCACTTTCACTCTCCGGAAACGGCCCCGCAACGTCGAGGGCTATCCTTTCCCATGGTGCACCAACATTGTACAATTTTAATGCACCTCTACTACGAGTCTGAGGTCCCTTTACAGCTGCACAACTTGTACATTTGCGACACCAGTCTTCGACATCGTCTCGACAGTGGATCCAGTAAAACCGTTCCCTTATCTTCAGTAAAGTCCGTTTTACTCCCAGATGACCTCCTGAACAACCATTATGGTACAGCTGTAGAACATCCGGTACTTGAGCTTTAGGGACAACCATTTGCAAATGACAGCTGTCTCCCCGAGCATTTTCCCATTTACGGCACAGGACTCCATCCTGAACCACCAAGCTGTCCCATTGGGCCCAATAGCTTTTTGTGACCGAACTCATCGCTGAGACGTCACTCCACCTGGGCTTAGGAGCTCTGGCCTTCATCCACTCCAGAATTGGCTTGATGTCCGAATCTTCCTGCTGTGCACGTTGTAGGCTCTCCTTCCACTCGTTGCTGAGGTCTGTCCTGAGCATCCTTACAGGTACCACTTCCTTACTTTCCTGCCTAGTACAGTGTTTGCAGTCTTCAGGACAAGGTCTTCTTGACAATGCATCTGTGTTGCCAAGAGACTTCCCGCTGCGGTATTTAACCATAAAGCCGTCCTGCTGCTGCTGGGTGGTGCTGTTAGCCGCACTACCCTCTCGAGTCGAGCCACCTTCCCTTTCTGCAGTCCGCTTAGGGCAACTGGATCGAAGGTGGCCCCTTTCCCTGCAGCCGTAGCACCTAGGGCTGTATCCTTTACTGCGCTCGCGAACTGTAGCCGCTGCAACCTCCCTGACGCGATGGGAACGATGATCTTGCCGCACAGCTTCCACCTCCAGTGCATGGGCCAAGGCGTCCTTAAGCGTCCCGTGGTGACCGAGCCTCACAGCAGCTCTAACTTCAAGGTCGCGGATGCCGTCGATGAATGCCTGCACCAGGTTCCCATCAATAAGCGCAGGTACGGACTGGTAGGCTTTACGAACCAGCTTCTCCACTTCAAGGGCCCACTGCTGCAGGTTTTCGTTACTGCGTTGCACGCGGTCCTTGAGCTGCGCCCGAAACACGTGTTCCAGGTGAGCGTCGCCATACCGAGCCTCCAATGCCTCAAGGAGCTGCTCGTAAGTCACTTCCTTACCGAGAGCTTCCAGGACAGTTAAGGCCTGGTCACGCAGGCCCAGGGTGAGGGCAGTCATGGCCTGACTTTTATTCCACCCGTTCGCCTTCATAACAGCCTCAAACTGGATTTTGTAGGCCGACCAGGAAGAAGTTCCGTCGAACGGTGGCACTTTGAATCCACGTAGCGAAGGTGTTGTAGCTACGGGAGCTGCGATTCCATCACCCAGTTTCAGGTAATCCAGCGTTTTCTTTACGTCAGCCATCACGGTTTGCTTCACGTCAGTCATCACGTTGTCCATCTGGTTTTTCACTTGGTCGATTCGGATTTCAGCTTCCGACAGGCGGTTGTCATGTTGAGCAACCTTATCCTTCACCTCCTTCATGTCTTTGCCGAAGGTAGCGTGAAGGTCCTTTATAAGGAGCATCTGCTCTTCCTGGCGGCGCGCCTGCTCCTCCTGTTGGCGGGCCTGTTCCTCCTTGTCCCGCTGGAGCTGTTCCTCCAACCGACGAGCCTGTTCTTCCTGTCGGCGAGCCTGTTCTTCCTGTCGGCGAGCCTGTTCCTCCTGTCGGCGGGCCTGTTCCTCCTTGTCCCGCTGGAGCTGTTCTTCCAGTCGACGTGCCTGTTCCTCCTGACGGCGGGCCTGTTCCTCCTGTCGGCGGGCCTGCTCCTCCTTGTCCCGCTGGAGCTGTTCTTCCAACCGACGAGCCTGTTCCTCCTGTCGGCGAGCCTGCTCCTGCAGCATCATCATCAGAGCAGCAAAATCTGGTGCTGATGATGCTGGAGCAGCTGTGGACGGGCCGGCCTCCGTGGTCGGTAGCTGGCCTTCCGACCCCTGTGGCATTGCTCCACCAAATCGCCTCTGATCTGTCTCTTGCTGGCGTTGACTCCGGGTACGGATACCCTCCATGTCGTCTTTGGGTAAAATCGGCATTTTAAACCTCGCTTCTGACACCAATTGTTACGAGCTTGGGGTTCGTGACAATAAAAACTGCCGATTCAATCACCAAAACTTGACACTTTAATCACAACGCTAATTACAAGTCAAACACACTAATTAAGAAACACAATTTCACTTACTGATCACTGTTAAGTCGCACTTGAAGATCGCTTTCGATGTTATCGCTCGTATCGCTTATTCAAAACTATCTGTCTCGCGGCTTGCGCCCGCCTTATATAGTGCCGCAGAGCTAGTACATAAACATCTAGAACGTTCGAGTACATACCGGTCCCGACTGACTCGACGTCGATAGTTCTCGGAATTACTAGTACTTACAAAAAGGTCAAGTAGGGTCAAGGTCCTAGTACCGAGGTACTAGTTCTGCTACCCGATACTAGATGGCGCTAGTGGTAACTAATGTCGCCATGTATCAAACATTATTTGCGGCGCGCAACAATATGATAGATATAAGAAATATACAGTATGTTAAATAACAGAGGGCGTTCCCTTAAACTCGTTAATCTATATCATTAATAGATTAAAGTAAAAATATCAGCATAGAAAAATAAGCATAAAATAATCCGAATTCAAAAAAATAATTAATTGTCAATAAATTCGAAACCTCCTGTTTAAAATCAAAATAGTAGCGCGGAATAGTATTCGTAGTAGTATTGCCCAAACGCAATGCGCACGATGCCGGCCGAGCGTCTCCGAGAGTTCACGAAGCCGAGTCAGCCGGCCGCCCCGCCCCGCCCCGCGACCGCGCCGCTCTCCGCGCTGAATGGCGAGCGGCGACTCATAAAGGCGGCTTATTGAATTACAAAGACGTCGTCGCGTTGTTATCAGTAAAATTAAACATTATGTAAGTATGTTTAGTTTTAGCAATAACATTTAACAACCCGTCTCAAATGTCAGCCGGTGACAAAGGAACGCGTCACTAAGGCACCTTGGGCTTGGAAGGACCTATTCACAAACATAGTAAATTAAAAAAACATAAATTCATGTACCTGCCTATCTAAGCCGCGTTTCAATAAATAACATTAAAATTAAAATACAGAATACACGTCGCTCGTCGCTCGTCGTCGGTCTCGTTAACCGGCGCTCGAAGTCAGCTGGACCAAGCAGACCTTGCACTTTTTGAAGTGAGTACGGATGCTGCTTGTTCTTCTTTAAAATTTTAAACACTGCGACGTGACTCATGTTAAACAGGCGGCCGGCTCTTTTAGTGCTTGAACCGGGCTCCTCCTCAAAATGCCTTAGCACGTTCTCTTCCTGCCGCACAGAGATCACGGGTCGGGGGCCACCAGAACGACCGCGACGTGGCACTACCGGTTCATTGTTACGAATACGCACTAGGGCACTCACAATACATAACACGAGAATTCCGCGGTTGATGTACATTGGGGTAGGTACCTGTCAGCATACATCCTCAGAGCACATGCACCATCATAGTTACACTCAGCATAAATGAGCACCATGTTCACATACTCCTGACCACTGAACTGATAACGCAGCATTTCTCACTCAAGAATGACGTAAGATGTTGCAATGCGAAAATAATGCACGTCCGGTCAGCGCGTGAGATTAGTTCCGAATAAAATTAGGTGGACATTCGGGGGCAGGGGGCGGCGCTAGGCGCATCAATTAGATCGCCGCACACGCGGCCCGTCATTCATAAATAAATTCCGACATTGCTGTCCTTCAAGTACGCGTGTACAGAGTGTTTCTTTACCGTATCAATTTACGATTTTTAGTGAATATTTTAATATAAAAAAAATAAAAACATTTTATTTTCGAATGGTAATATTTTTTTTAGCATGTATGGATGCTATACTATTGCGGGTTAACGGGAACGCCCTCTGTTAGTTAACATACTGTATATATATACTTATATTATATTATAAGATCATCACACAGTGAGGGCAAAATTCACAGACCGCATTTTGATTTTACTTAGTAAAGTACCTACTCTTATCTGATCTTACGAAATGACGCGCGCTTTACTTGTGGTAACCAAGTGTACACACATGTTGTGAATGTGTGTGTAAGCGCAGAAGCTCTCGGTAGCGTCCGAGACAATGGCGAAGTCGGAAGTGTGCGTGTGTGTGTGCGTTATATGTATGCTGACTCTACTCGTTTTCACGTACACATTCATAATAATAATATTGTGTAAGTATAATTATAATATTATGTTCACGCTATGAAACCGTGTTGTCTAAAATTATGATTAAACGTGTGACCAGAGTAAAATTACTTACAAAAGAACCAGCCAAGTGCGAGTCGGAGTTGGACGTGAAGGGTTACGTACCACCGTAAAATATTTACTTAACATTAGATATTTTTTTAACGTTTTTTTTTTTTATTTACTTAATTTAATTTTTATTATTTGCTGTTATAGCGGCCATAGTAGTTCGCACTCTGTGAAAATTTCAAGTACCTATCTACCTATTACGGTTCAAAAGATACAGCCCTGTGACGACAGACGGATGGACAGCGGAGTCTTAACAATAGGATCTCGTTGGCGCCCTTTTGGTACGGAACCCTAAAATGTTGTTTCTTACGTGATGGTGGAATTACATTATATAAAAGATAAGATCTTTATTGTTTTGAAACGGCATAAACTAGGAAGGTTGCTAACCTATTTATAATTTGATTTACCTACTCTTCATCTAAATGTGAAAATGTAATATTAAGAACTCGTATTTTAATTACTTTAGAATAACACTTTTTTATGTGCCTCTCGAATGTAACAATCTATCAGTATTAATGTAATGCGCATTTTCACTACATAAAATATGGTAATAGGAAGGTGGTGGTATGGCAAGGTAATGAGAGATCCGCAGGAGAACCAAGGTAACTGACATAGCCCGAAGAATTGCCAAACTTAAGTGGCAGTGCACATTGCTCGCAGAACAGATGGCCGATGGGGCCGAAAGGTTCTGGAGTGGCGACCGCGTACCGGAAGACGTAGCGTTGGAAGGCGTCCCACAAGGTGGTCCGACGACCTTGTGAAGGCCGCAGGAACCCGTTGGATGCTAGAAACACAGAACCAGTCGAAGTGGAGGTGCTTGGGGGAGGCCTATGTTCAGCAGTGGACGTCTTTCGGCTGAAATGATGATGATGATATATTAAAGAGAGATATATTAAAAAATCAAATATTAGTACAACTTAAATGCTGCTGGCTGCAAATCATATATTAGTACAACTTAAATGCTGCTGGCTGCAAATCATATATTAGTACAACTTAATACTGACCAGCAAATTGCAAAAACCCTAAAAAAAAAATAATTTCGCGGGTTACCCTGGCGCTTTCGCCTTAGTTTATTGCGGATCACATAATTATAAAAATACACACAATCCATACATAATTAGTAACAACAACTTAAAAACTATGTTAGTAAAACTTACCTTACTAAGGTATTTCTTATCAAGATCTATTTTATTTTAAGTCGACGATAAAAAAAAGAGGAGGTTCTCAAGTCGATGCGGATATTTTTTATTTGCGAGTAGCACGCTCAGCAACAAAAGTCGATAAACACTTCAGTTTTTTTATTCTCAGTTGGTGTGCAAAATATTTGGTCAAAATTGCAGCAGAAGCACAATGCAATTTTGAACAAATATTTTGCTCAATAACTGAGATTAAAAAAAACTGAAGTGTTAATATTTTGGTCAATAACTGAGATTAAAAAAACTGAAGTGTTAATCGACTTTTGTTGCTGACTGTACCTAACTATGTATATTATTCACATCAAAAGATAGGTCTACGGCGTAGCAATATGTAGTCCACCGTAGACAGCTACGCTAGTGCTACGAAGATGCTACGACTTCTATGTTCTATGTTAGAAGGATTGGTTCCGGGTAGTCCTTCAAGTGGACCATTGTGCGTGGGCCATGGCGGCCGTCTGTAGTTATTCCAACCAGCCCACCTCCCTCCAGAAGTTGATTACATCTCCTGACCTATTAAGAACATCTGTGTGTGATCTGGGTGTTCCGGTTTCTTTCCTAATCTGAGGACGCCTCTGCATTCAAAGCACATGTACAACGGTTTCCTCAGGCTCCATGCAAGTTCGCATAAGACTATCTGTTATTACTATTGTGTGGAAATGTTTTGTCCCGTGATGGTCCCCGTCACCAGGTGCAGACCGTTTCTGTGCAGGCGTAGTAAACCTGTCAACTGATGATGGCATAGCTTCCTTGGACTGCCCACAGCCCGTTGTCGACGTCAACCAGCTCTTCGATTATGTGTGGGCACGATAGGAACACGAATCCACAGACTGACGCGCTTGATGCTCTTCTGGCCAATTCGTCAGCTGCGTCGCTAGTGATCCGTAGTGTCCTTTTATCCATTGTAGTGTCACTGTGTTTCGGTTAGATACCGTTACTCTTTCTAGCGCATTGAGACATTCTAGTATTCGTCTCGAGGTGATATATTTTATCCCTAAGTATTTGAGGACTGAGGCGCTGTCGGAGAGTATACGAATATGGGTGACCGTAACTCTCCTGGCTTCTATGACGTCAGCCGCTTTTATAATGCCCACACTCCGCTTGGTAGATGGCGTTGAACATTCCCAGCGGGCTATTTATGTTAAGATCGTGTGAGAAAACTCTGACTCCAGTTCCGCAGTCGGTCTTTGATCCGTCAGTGTATACTCTGAAATCTTTCGGGTCTGAGTAGTCGCACTGTTACTCTGTAAGTGTTGTTGTTGTAATGCTTTTGAAAGTACACTACTTTCAAAAGCATTACAACAACAACACCAATACTTCGGGGCTTCGTCGCAGAGTAGTCGGATAGGAAGCACTGAGCTCATCTAGCTTTAACCATTTTTTTCTATTAACATGTAAAAGTGTTTTTGGAACTAATTGACAGAATTATATCATTTGTATTATCAAATTTTAATGATTCCATCATTTTGAGCACACTTTGTGTGAACAATTTGGATAACTATCAAAACCTAATTACCCGTTTTTCTTCTGTCTTAAACGGACTTCCGTGCAGTTTCATTTGCTGAAGTCACGAAATCCTGTGCAAGTGTAGACTCTGATACTTGTTAGGAGTAATATTTTTACTGTTATTTCTAGTGTTCTGATCTGTGGGTCATGGAGCATGGAACAGTTGAAGTTTCCAACTTCATTCATGTTCGGGGCGGCTACAGCGGCGTACCAAGTGGAAGGTGCCTGGAAGGTCAGTGGTAAGTAATCAAGCCCATTGGATTGTGGGTTGTGATTTCGTTTTTTTTTCTATTTTGGCAACTGAGCCGATGTCATGCAAATTTCATCTAACGGTTATGCGGTTTAAGGGTGAAGAGGTAACAGACAGACACACTTTCGCAATTATAATATTAGTATGGATTAGTTCAAAACAACACTTGAAAAAAAACACAGGTCAAAAACAATAGTACATTATGATATAAGTGCGGTAAGTTGAAAATTACAGCCGAGGCGATATTGCTTGCCCGAGCCGTAGGCGAGGGCTAAAAGAAAGCAGAGGCTGTAATTTTCAAAGCGCACGTATGTCATACGACGTTTTATAACATATTTGCGAGGAAATAAATAAAACTCGGACTGAACTTGCATATTTGCTTGTTTTCCATATGATGAAATTTTGATACGCTTGTAAGTATCTATCGGTCGATTTTTCGGGCGAGGCTTAGAGTAGCCTTTTTCGCTGCCTCTGAGACTTCTGGCGGTGTGGAATTAATAAATTCATCATTACTTGACGACATTTTCAAATAAAAAACAGTACAGCGAAAAGAAAAAACGCGCGGAATAATTTTTACTTCTTAACAGATAAGCGATGCGCGCGCGTTCGCGCTTTTTTTTTTCAGGCATAGGCACAAAACAGCCAGAATTATTAATAAAGTAAATTAATATTTTTGTTTTTGTTACAGATATTAATGGTTGTAATTTATTGTCAAAATTAATTAAATTAAAGAATTAAATGTTTATTTATTATATTTTATCTCCCAAAGTTAATTTTATTCATAAAATGTTGACATCTTTTCTGAAATAAAAACTCTTTGCTCAGATTTCAAAAAGTACCGTTCGTTTTGACGGAGCATCTTGATAAACCGTGCGATTTACTTTACATTACCGCACAAGTGCGTAATGAGATACATTACGATATTGAAATTGGTGAAATAAGAGACCCTTTACGAGCATATATGTTATAAAATATGTTTTACAACACTAGTGACGGTGATTAACTCAAGGTCATTCTTTTAGGTATATCCGCAAGGTCTTCGCGAGCAGCTGCATTGGCTGAACTCCACGTACGACGTCAAGGAGATCATCATCACCGAGAATGGAGTGCCCTCACTGGACCCCGGCCTGGTGGACACGCAACGGCTGAAGTATTACAGGGATAATTTGGAACAGGTAAAAATGGCGATGTTTTTGGAGGTTCTGGAATTATGGTCCAAACATTTGGATACCCAGTAACTGGGTTGTGGAGGTCAGGAGGCCTAAAAAGGCCACTTTGGCGAATCATAAAAGGATAACATTATGAATCGTAATGGACAGTTATCAAATCCCATTAATGAAAGGATATGTCAGTTTTTTTTGTCTGTGCTAAAATACTAATCAGTCCAATCCAAATCCAATCCCTATCTCTTTAATTATACCTACGTAGTGCAACGAAAAAAAGAAAAACACGGACTGTCTTCGCCATATTTTGCTTCATAACGTTATCCTGTTATGATTCGCCAATGTGGCCTTTTTAGACCCCAGATAGGCAGTCGCTCCATGTAAAAAACTGGTTTCTTTATTCTTTGGACTCAGCTGCATCCGGTTAGACTGGAAGCCGGCTAGACAGAAGATGATGATTTGCTAAGATACGGTGATTAAAAAAATTAACGTGTATTAAAAAAAAATTAACAAGAGTGTCCATGGAGTTTCTTGCCCGTTCTTCTCCATAGGTAGATACCTACGCTTTGGGATGAGCAACTTAGCTTCATATTTTCTGACTGACCGACTTTTTGACAATTCAAAAGTGCCTGTAAATGGTTTAATTGAAATACATAAATGCTTTGAGTTTGAGTTTGAGTTTGATACACTAACAGTAGGAATGGCTTTCATTTTGACAGTTCAACAACATTCATTGCGTTATTTACGTCGTTGAGCAGACAATTTTTCGAACTTATGAATCAATTTATTAGCAATATCCTTCAAAATGATTAAGATTGCGCTATAAGGGTGCTGGCTTAACTTTCATTTACAATGCGTGCCACGAAAGATGAGACTTGACCCCGCCTCCCCCGCTGTTTTTCGCCGCCCCTATGACGTCCGGTCCCGTCCCGCACTCAGACCTCATACCGCTAAAGATACCTAAAATCGTGTACTGCGCATGTCAAACCACGTAGTGTGTCCTCATCTTTCGTGGCACGCATTGTACACAAATCGGTCTTCCCCTTCGGGAAATAAAGACAACGACGTGACAACTTATCTTAGTGTGTTATCTTTTACAACCCTTACGGACATAAAGGTAGCGCTTTGGCACTTTAAACTTTTTTAACTCTCAGGTTCCCATAATACGATAATACTTGATAATTTTGTGTTCTAGGTTCTGCTGGCTATAAACGACGGCATCAACGTGACAGGGTACACCGCTTGGACGCTTATAGATAACTTCGAGTGGTTGAGTGGATACGTGTAAGTTATAAACTATGTATTAGGAAATCCCAGCATTAATATCTAACTACATGGGACACAAGTTGGAGAATCGAAGTGTCTATTAGATGAAAACCAAAGTTCGTGTATGTGGTAAATTGCATGCAATGCAATTGCGTGCTTTATAACTAACTATGGTGACACCCACGACATACCCAGGAAAGAAAATGGCTCTGACTGAAACCATTGACCTGATCTATTTTTTCAGAGCAAAATTCGGTCTATACGCTGTGAACTTTTCACATCCGGACCGGACTCGAACGCCGCGCGAGTCTGCGCGCTACTACTCTTCTGTTATAAAGAGGAGAATGCTACATTCAACTCAAGATAATATAGTCTAACTAGCCTAGATAATGTCCCATTGCAGGACAAAGGCCTCCCTCTCCCTTTTCCATACAAATCTGTCTTTCAAGATAATACCAAATTAAATTATGCATAGATTGCTAAATGTAGTTTTCTTTTGTTCAACCAACATCATTAAAACTAAGTTTAAAAAGGTGCACAAGTAAAACATTGATAAAACGAAATGCAACAACAAAACGACTGAATAAACGCAATGCAAAACCAAAAATAAAACGTAGTTGCATTCCAGCGCTTCATTATATTATCTCAAAATCTCTAACATTTACAATAACAGCCAATAACTCTCTTCTTCCGCTGTCTAAGGCGATTATCTAGTACGCAGCAAGGTGGATTTACTTTGAAAATGATTAATGTGCTTTTAACGGAAAATATAAAAACGGTCTCTTTCACCAACCAATTCGGAAGTATGCTAGATGCTGAAGTACCAAAACAAATGGTGTTTGTAATTTGGAATGTTTGGGTGCGTTCCGAGTACGCTGTAATCGATATGAGCGGGCTTATTTCCGTTCCGAATTAGCGTGAGCGCGATAACGATGCCCCGTGAATCAAAGTCAAAGTCAATTCTGCTCCTGGCTCACAGTCGCCACCTAACCAAAGTAGAAGAAGAAATGCGGTGTATATAACCTGGTTCATTAAAGAAAGGAATCTTAAATGGCGGCGCTTATCATGTTTTCTCGCTCGCACACTAGTGCCGTCTATACTCACTCTCGCGCGTACCGTAAGCAGAAAAAAAATTAGTCTTGATTTGCTTCCACCAGGATGTCTTACGCGCTCAGTGTTCCTTATTACGAATAATTCCTTGTTATAGTTTTCTTGTTATTTTTCCGTTGTTACCTGTGTGTTATTGTTGTTGAGTTTTGTTTTATTGTTAAGTTTTGTTGTTTGGACGTGTGTGTTATTGTTGTTGAGTTTTGTTTTATTGTTTACTTTCGTTGTTTGGACGTGTGGACTGTGCGGAGACAGTAATCATGTCTCCTCGAAAGCGAGGAAAGATGATACACGCCAAATAGTGTATAATGTCTTGTATAATATCTTTCACGCGGGCGAAGCCGCTGGCAGAAGCTAGTTTGATATTAATACGACCCTATCTTGTTTTTATTATTTATAATTTGAAAAAAAAAACTGACTTGAATTTTTTTATGCTAACTATACTATCTGTCAACGCAAGTACAAGCCGCCATTTAAGATTCCTTTCTTTAATGCATCGGCTTATACACAAAAAAATACTGTAATCCAACCATCAGTATTCAAGCGAATATTTGAGCAAGTACTGTGAGCGCGTTCATGAGTGTTCCGAATTGTTAACCTTGACAGCTCTCTGTTGTAATAATAGTGATATGTAAATTGGATCAAATTATATTGATGTGAGCGATTATGGCATAATTTAGAATGCAGCCTTCAAGTGCGTCATTTTGTCATTGTCAGTCAAGTGTCAACCCCAAATCAAATGTCATTGAATTTAGTTTGACACTTGGCTGTATGGGCTTGACCCTTTGCCTGTCCTCAAGGACGAAGACGAAAAAAAAAAAATAGTTTGACATTCGCGTTGGAACTTGTTCTCCTGTCATCGCATATTATCAAATAAAAATTACAATTTCATCAAATTAACGCTATAATAAGTCCATATGTTTACAGTTATACACATAAATACCCGAAAACAACTAAATAAATTGCTCCCCACGTAAAATAACCATCGAAAGAGTTAGATATTTTTCAGTTCTTGAGTGAACATTTTCGATAAAAATGTCGAAAATTAAGAAGCTAACGGGCTCGTTCCGCTATACACAATGGGATCCTTGCTTGATCGTTTCGCAGATAGTGGCTATGCAGTCTGTGCTGTACTGCTCTTTGTGTCTGATAATCGCTCTCATGCAGGACTTGACGGGATCCACTAGAACTTTGGACCATCTCTTTGAATATCATGTAAGTTTGAACTAATTATTGTTATGAGAAGACCCTGTATATGCATAAAGCTATATCAGCATAGTTATCCTTGTTAATTTAATTAATTAAGCACAGTTGAGTCATGTTATGTACTTTATACAAACATCTGGTGTATTTTTATCTTTAACAAGATTACTGTTTGAACATAATATGTCAATTATAAACAAACCAATGAATCATTCACAAGATACCATGTAGTAACATTTATTATTTTAATTACTTGTAACCTGGGTAATGTTATTTCTTGAAGAAAATGGGACAGTTTTAAACTTTGTGTCTGAAGTTGGCATTGCATCATTTCATATTAAGTTAACGTCTAGGAGTCAACATATAAAAATAAAGCTGAAGAGTTCGCTTGAATGTGTTAAACCAGAGTTTGAGTTGAGTTTGGTGTGAGTTTTGTTTGTTTGAGTTTGTCTGGCATTGCCAGAGCAATGCCAGTCAGATTTGAAAGATTGATAGCCCAATTCTTGAGAAAGGCTCTATGCTATTTAACATCAAGCTAAGACTCTTAGGAGATGAGTAAAATTAAATTAGTAGAATTCTAAGCAGAAACTAAGTAATAGCATGTGCAGGTGATGCAATGTGACAATGGGTTGGGGGACACGCCCGGTCCACACACAATGGTAGGACTAAGTGCGGAAACCAAACCCATAACATAGAACATGGGTTGGGGGATCAAGAAATTTCACATGGACGAAGTCGTGGGCAGAAGCTAGTAATATTATAAAGCAAAGAAAAATTTAAACCACTTTTAGGCAGTCAGCAGCCACAGCCACTTTAAGTATTATAATTATTTTTTATGAATAAATATTTTAAAATGCAATATTTATGTATTGCAGGAGATACATGTACGAGACAGTGAGGGTCGCTCGGTCATTTTTGCATTTGTATTGAATGCAATCATTGGAGCCTTCATTCTGTGGATGATTGTCGGAAGAACTAAACTGTGCTTAGATTTTAGGTGAGTGCAATTGTAATATATTTTACATATATTTGGTCAAAATTAAAAATAAACAGTTTTAAGTTATAGAGTGTTTGAGGGACATGTGGCCACACACAGTTAAAGTAGGCAGTTGTTGAGATCTAAAATTTTTTTTTAACGTTTTTAATGCAGCTTTTTCTTCCATTGTGATAGATACTTATTTTTTTATTTGACTAGTTTATCAGTTACACCAAGAACTAAAGGGTTTTGCTACTTTCAGATACCGTTAACGAAAGCTGAATTTAGCGAGTACTCAAGAGATGTTGGTCTTCGTTTATTTAACAAATTAATGTAACTGTATCAAACCATAATAATTTTTTCTAACATTCCAGTTGCACATACCACGGGATCCATCTCATCGCATGCTGGCTATACAACGGTTCCTTCCCCATATCATTCTCTTGGTGGGCACTGAGCGTCTCCTGTGCCTGCATCACATGTGTAGCTGGAGAGTTCCTCTGCCTTCGAACGGAACTGCAAGCCATCCCGCTGAGTAACATTGGAGCTAAAGTGGATTTATGAGACTTGGTCAATCAAATACCCTTTGAATTGCTTATATTGGACAGCCTTTGTCACTAAAAGGGGCAGTTTTTAGTCACTTTTCGAAATATAGAATTTTGCAATATTTTTGCCACATTTAAAGCTATACATAATAATAAAAGGGTTTATTTATAAACGTTGCTTTTCAGCAAAGTTTACCTTTCGGTGAGATATGTTTAAACATCAAAAATGTATAGTTAAACAGTTGCTGATCATTACTTAACTTTATGCAACATTTATAAATAAGGGGGTATAATACCAGCCTATTAGTGTCCCACTACAGGGCAAAGCCCTCGTCTGATACCGGGGAAATACGAGCATTAACGCGATAACGACGCTTGTTTAAGTCAGGTTGACGATTTCAGACTATGGAAACAAAATCTGCCCGTTAAAATTTTTGAAGTGAAATCTTCTTTAGGCGCGATGAGCATTTTTTGAGATGGGAAAGAACCATTGAACTCGCGCCACCGTTACGGTAACCGAAACTGCGCGTGTTTTGCTTATAAGACGATTCAAAAAAATACCTGGATGTACTCGGTTTTAATGTAATGTCAGTGAGTGGTGGCAAAGTATTCTGTTTGTGTTTTGTTTTCATTTCTGTCGGCACTCCCGGAGTGCCACTGTTTCTAAGGACATGTAAAAAGGCTTAACTAGGTTTTTAGTTATAAAATCGTCAGTTTTAGCATGTAGACCTCATATAGGGTCACTTGTAGGTGCCCTAAACACTTAAAACATAAGTTTCTAATCCAAAATAAACCCTTCAGAGACTTATGGCCTGAGGGTAGCTTTTTAGAAATTGTATTAAAATAAACATTCGAAACGAATTAATGACGAGTCTCGACTCGACTCTTATCTAGATCTATATTCGCAGATATTCTTAATAGTATAGAATCAAATACAGGGTGGCGTGGACATCGACGCGCAAACTGTAACCATTAATTCAGCACATGATCATGGCGTAGACATATTTCCAAAAAAAAAAGCTGTTTCATTGAATCGTGCAATACGTACCCTACGCGGTCAAAATGTATGAACCGCATTTTTTTTAAAGTGAAAACTTCCTAAGGCGCGTTGGGCATTTTTTGAGATGGGGAAAAAACCATTGAACTCTCGACACTTACCGTAACCGACACCGCGCTACATTCGGATGTGTTCGGCTGTCCTCGGGATGTACTCGGTTTTAATGTATATCCGATTTATCAGTGAGTGATTCAAAGTATTCTGTTGGTAAAAAAATACAGGTAATTGTTCAAGTTTTCACTTCTGTCGGCACTCCCGGAGTGCTAATGTTTTTTGTTGTAATTTTTATTTTATTTCGTCAGAGTAATATGTATGGTCAACCTCATAATTGCATTACCTACTACTTTTGACAACAATTCTTATATAATTGCAGACGCCAGCACATCAAGCTACTACAACCTGTCAAATTTCTTTAATAAATTATCAACTTTATCTCTAAAGCATAAGGTTCAAAGTTCATTGGAAAAATTTGACAGTTTCGGGTAGCTTGATGTGCTGGCGTCTGTACAAGGATCTTTAGTTCAAATTGACTTTGATATTGGGGGGTGCTATTGGTAAATATTTGTGCAACTGTTTTGTGAAATACAATGGGGTTCCTCACGATGTTTTCCTTCACCGTTTTGAGAGCGTGATGGGATTATTTACACAAAGTGACTGTCTAGGTTCGAACCTGCGACCTACAACTCGGTAAGTCGTAATCGTTTCTTCTGGGCCACCACTGCGTCCCAGCTCAAACATTAGTACCTAAGTGGTGAAGGGGCAGTCTTTTCTTTTCATTAATAAGCTTTCCGTGATAAAGTTCTATTATTTGTGAAATTGTTTTGTGGAATGTATTTGAAAAAACAAGATGGCTGCGATAGTTCCGATTTTGGCCACGTGGCATAAGAACCTTGTAGCGCTATAATTGGAACTCCACTGTGTTTGAAACTATTGGCCTTCACAAAGCTTCACCTTCGCGTAGACCTTTTCATTTTATGACGTGTAGGCGTCAGTCAACCGTAGGGTGATAACGCAATTACGAGGTTGACTATACTGCGTTTATGCAAGTATTTTCTTAATTGATCAATGATGACTTATTTAGATACCATGTATACTTAAATGTATGTAAATACTAAATAGTTAAATTAATGAGGCTAACATTGTAATATTAATACGGATTGTTTTTTTTTAAGTAAGCCAAAACTGACTTATGTTTCAATGCTGTTTCTAGGAATTATACTTACAACGGGTGTAAAAAGACACTTATCGAAACACTAGTACTTACTCCTCGTTACTGTAACATTGTTTTTGTACTGGACCATACCTGGGAACCGTCTGGTTACGGCCATATTCAATATCTCCGTAACCAGAAGGTTCCTAGTTACGGTCAAAATTCCATCTTTTACTGAAGTTTTTTTACGTTTTACGAT
Organism: Luperina nickerlii; assembly: GCA_963855955.1. Lineage (NCBI taxonomy): Eukaryota > Metazoa > Arthropoda > Insecta > Lepidoptera > Noctuidae > Luperina > Luperina nickerlii. Next base: position 4,028,679 of record OY979684.1, on the reverse strand, counting down.
AACAAGTTTTTAATGTTATAACACAACTGTAAATGCTCCCACGACCCCGTACCGTTGGATGCACCCATAAGCACAATGTTTTGCGTGTAATTTTCGAAAGTCGGTGTCAAAAAACGAAAATGCAGAACCAACGACACTGACTACCGAAATTAAAGTTATTTTTCACTTTGTAGTGTTTTTTTTGGAAGTCGGTTGTTTTTTTTTTATTTGTAAAAAGTTGTTCTGTACAGAATGCGTAGTTGACGGCTATGTGATGGGTCTTTTTACACCCTGTATAATCTATTTTTGCAAGCATAGAAGTAATAAATAGTAATAAAATAAAATTTTAATGTACAGTGACTTAACTTCTACGAAAATCTAGAAATATATAACTTTTGAGAAGTTAGTTTAATACCTCTAACTAAATATGAGCTCTAAGTGCAAGTTATAAAAGTCATTTTGGAATGGGGAAATTACAGTTTGATTGGAGCTCATAATAAAAATAAATATTAATGTATAATTCAATGCTATATAGTCGGCAAATCACGAGTCGACGAGTGCGCGTCATGACTTTTACGTGTATTGATATAAGGTTTAAATTACAATGACTGACGTGGGCTCGTGAATTATGATTATTTATGTAATTATTATATAAGAACGATCTAATCGATGTCGACTTAAAAACTACTGTGAATAAATAAATGAGTGAAAAGCTGTAAATATCTGTGATGGTCGAGTATGCAATATTTATTCGTTGTAATAAGTGTAAATAAATGATTTCTAATATTTATTTTTGGATTTTACTTGGAACCTTGTAGGTGCTGATCCTTTACGACGATTTATTAAATTATATTTTAATAGCTTCCGCCCGTAAGGTATGTCGATAAAAACTATCCTATGTCCTTCCCCGGGATGCAATTTACCTCTCTGCCAAGTTCTATCGAAATCCGTTCAGTGATTTAGGCGTCAAAGGTAACAACATACTGACAGTTACTTTTGAATTTATAATAAATTAGTATGGATTTGTCTATACAAAATTGGTCATTGAACGATTGTGCACACAAAAATTCCAGCCGATGTTGTTCCACTGTAGAGGAGTAATGAGGGTATTCTGAAATGACGTTCGCTAGGTGGCAGCACTGACACGTCAGGTCCAGGCATCTGTCAAAGAGCCTATATTTTCTTTAGTCATGACTGAATGATGAACGAATGATGAACGTCATCATATATTTTATATTGGAAGACCTCTTGTCAAAGTGGTGCCAACTGGTGTCGTAAATTTTCACGAAAACCCTCATTGCGTAATACGGTATCAGTAGCAGCTGCTGCAGCTTTCATTTTGACAGTTCCACAATTTTCATTGCGCTATTTACGTTGGTTGAGCAGACAAATTTTTTGAACATAAGAAGAAATGTATTAGCAATATCCTTCAAAATGATTCAGATTGAAATTGATAGTGTGTTACGCAATTAGGGTGCTGGGCTAAGGCCTCTTCTCATACAGAGAAGGAATAACCATTGATCACCACGGATGCTCAAGGCGGGTTCGCGATTTCAGACATGTTAGTTACTCCAGGATTCCTCACGATGTTTTCCTTCGCCGATATTAGTGATGTCCAAGATAAATTTAGAAAGTACACACACACACCACACACATATATGAAACACAATACACACATATGAAACACAATACACACACATATGAAACAATACACACACACATGAAACACAATACACACATATGAAACACAATACACACATATGAAACACAATACACTCACATATGAAACATAATACACACTCATATGAATTACAATACACACATGAAATGAAAGTCACATTGGTACTTGCCCGAATTTGGATCCTGTGACCATATTTTGTTTTTTTTTCTACTCACCATGATCTTTCCCATTATGCCTCTCTTATTGTTAGAGGTAGATAGGATATATTATTATAAAGAAAACAACAAAATAATTCACACTAACTTTAATAATAGACAAATCAAAAAATAATAACAATAGTTAGCAAAGTAACACATAAATATATCACAATGTTCGTACAGCTAGCGAAGATTCACTGAAATCACTTGCAATGGCGTGCTAATATGCCTTAATCGAATGCTTTAGTAGACATTATAATCCATACTTATATTATAAATTCGAAAGTAACTCTGTCTGCCTGTCGGCCTGTCTGTCTGTCTGTATGTTACCTTTTCACGCCTAAACCACTGAACGGACTTCGATATTTGGCAGAGAGATAGATTGCATCCCGAGGAAGGCCATAGGATAGTTTTTATCCCGATATTGCCACGGGATCGACACTTATGCGGGTGAAACCGCGGGGCGCTGCTAGTATAATATAATTATGAAAATTCCTTCGCTATGAGCAAAGCCAAGGATTTTTTTATGACATTAGATTATGAACCTTATTTTTAGTGTCATAAAGCTCAAACTAATCTGCACTTGCACGTTCAGGGACTCCCGAGGAACCGAATAGCGTCGGCGTCGATGTTCAACAACTTTGCACTTTATTTAACTGACATTAAAGTATATTTTCGAATATCACCAGAACATGTTTTACTTGCAAAGTTGCAAAGGTACTCAAAGTTTTTTTAACCAAGACCAACTTATACGATTTTTTCCATCTATCTTGTATCACTTTGGAATATTTCAGAAAACTGTATCAGGACTTCTGAGAGAGCTCCATGCAATTAACGTCGTGTCTAGGATTACCGCTTTCAGTACTAAGCCCTATTAAAATTTAAGTAAGTATTATGATGTCCGCCAAAACTATTCGTTTCTAAATAGTCCAGTGCTCTAGCACTAATAAAATGGAGTGCGTGTCTTTATCGCTAAAGCTTATATTAAACGCTTCACTTGATATGTTTCTTTCAATCGGCATTTTTCACTCTGTCTACGCCTGAACGCAGCCATTCTTCATATGAACGAACGCGTCTAATGTCAACGGCGCTCGCGACAAGCTTCACGCGGACGAACCGGACGAACGTGACTACGCTTCACTTCACAAATTAGCGCGCACCGCCATATTTTTGTCGCGACACATTAATATTGTAATTTTTAAACTAATAAACTTATACTTAACTATCATCGAGGTCGGTCTTTATTTTGTATCGCCCACACACTCGAAGTGAAACTTCTGAATATCAAATAATGAATGCACTGGAAGACGTAGCGTTGGAAGGCTGGGAAGGGTTGCCAACGCTACGTGTTCCGATGGAAAGAGCACCCAAGGTGGACCGATGACCTTGTGAAGGTCGCAGGAATCCGCTGGATGCGGCAAACAGAACCAATCGAAGTGGCGGTGCTTGGGGGACGCTTTTGTGCAACCGTGGACGTCTTTCGGCTAAATTAATGAATGAATGAATGCATTAGTGAACCGATCTAACGATGTTGCATTGTGGCATTCGGCATCGTTCACTCGCACTCCGAATGATCGTAAAATGGAATGAAATGAGAAGATGAACGTTCATTTCTATGCAATTTTATCGGTGTCATGTGAACGTGGAGTGATACAAAAATAAACATTTACTCGAGTGAAGCGTTTGATATCAGCGTAATATTCTAGTATTATATTCATCACAACAATTATTATTTAATATTTATTATGTATTCATTACTTGCTAGTCGTTACAATTTTAAAATATATTATATTCATTTATCGTTGTTACATAAAAATAATGTCTGATATTTTTGTAGATTTTAAATTGAATGAAAAGGTTTTTTTTTACTACAATTTCAGAAATTGGTTAAAAAATATCGAATTAGTAAACAATATTAGTGATAAATAGGTGGCACCAAAAACAAAAGTAAAGAAAAAACATGTTTTAACCCCCAGTTTAAAACAGCTTGATTAAGGGCGAATTTCACTAATGAAACTGAACGGTTTGAACACATCTAAACCGCGTTCAACAGCTGTCAGTGTCAAAATTCTACAACAATGATGACATTGACAGCTCTTTGACTAGTAAATCTGCTGTCAAATCTCGTGTTAACTATTGTACAGACGCCAGCACATCAAGCTACCCGAAACTGTCAAATTTTCCCAATCAATTTTGAACCTTATGCACGGGCCACACAGAAGGGACGCAGACGCGGCGTCCCTTTCACGTATCTCCATTATTCTTCATACAAAATGTATTAATGTGATCTGGCACAAAACATACAGAAAGGACAAGACGCAGGCGCGTCGCTTTTCCATCCTTATACTATTTCCGCGTCTGCGTCCCGTCCTCGTCTCACGTCCCTTCTTTGTGGCCCGCACCTTATGCCTTAGCGATAAAGTTGAAAATCTATTAAAGAAATTTGACAGATTGTAGTAGCTTGATGTGCTGGTGTCTGTACAGCCCTTTCAATTATTTTACCTCCGATTTTGCATCACTATCCAAATCATAGTGACCTTTATTCTCATTCTAATAAGGTTGCAGTTGGACTGCTGCCATAAGTCTGTCAAAATCATTGTGATCTTTATTATCGTCACAATAAGGTTGCTGTTTTCAGAGGTAAAATAACTGTGAACCGACTGTAATTGCTTGATAAGAGTTTCTCAGGAACCAGGGGTTATCAAATTCTGAACATTAACTTACATACTGATTCATATCGTTAAATATATTAATAAGAAACTTTTGCAAAAGGCTAAATTACAAGATGCAACAAATAACAACTGTCCAGTATCTCTGGCTATCAAGCGACAACGAAAAGCAATTTTATTGCTCAATAATAAGGCTTGATTTCTAATAGCATATTATGCTAAACAAATGTCTTTGTAATGTTATTGAACTAAGGCCCGAGTACACCAACATTCAAACCACCGGTTAGGTATTTAAACAGTTGGTTTATGTCAAATTTCTTAATGAAATTTTAAATATAGAACTGATTAAATATTTATTCAGTTGATTTAAATGTTGGAGAACATAAGGCTTAATTGTTACATTTGACTTGTGTTTAAAACATACTTAAATATACAACATTCGAATATACAAAAACACGTAACTATAGTAAAAAGCAACAAATTATACAGATCAACTAGATTATACAAATTAAAAAGTTTAACAAAATTATATTTTTATAATAAATTTACAAATCTGTTCTTGTGTAATATGGACTTTAAAGAGTCAACAGTGCCACTAAAATTGATTTCTGACTTACTCTAAAAATTGCAGAATAAACTATACTTTGTGAAGGCACTGCCATAAGTTAGTGTTTCAAAATACTAGAATAAAATGAGATACTTATATTAACACTGTACTAGTAATTAATACTGTATGTAATTGTTAAAAAATATGAATATAGCTTTTTGATTAAACTTAATATGTAGATGTCGCCACTGTAACGCGTAGAATTTTGAAATATAAGCTAAATAAATAATTATCTGGAACCGTATTATGATAATATTAATGCCATTATAATCTCAGTTCGAAAAAAGGATGGTGCTATCTATCGGTCATATATAGCTCCATCACTCTCTGTCACCATTTGTAAAATTTCTACAATTTATATCTGTAATTTATAATATGTGGTTAAGTATATTCTATTCACATTGGAATTATGATGGTATTAAAACGTCATAATACGACCCCTGAGGGGTAAATCTCTTAATTTTAAGAACGTTCACAACTTCACAGTCTGATCTCAGCCTCAATCTGTCAAAAATACCTCTAATTTCCCTACATTTGTGACAAGTTTTAGACATTGACAGTCGCTGAGATGAGATTGCAATTACATTTTGAACGTTTTAAATTACGAACGAGAACTGGCTTTCTGGTGTTCATAAGATGTTGAAAACTAGACATTTTGTTGCCAACCATATTAGACTAATTTTGCTTCTAAATATGGTAGGATGCAGTCAAAAGTCATTTTTTAACACTTATTTGAAATTTTAAATATTCCTAATTTTGGAGGCATCTTGCAGAAAACCTATTGAAACTATATAATTTCCATTTTGACTCGTTTTTTGGTAACTTTATTTTCGATTTATTGAATATTTGACATAATACTCAAAGCATAATCTGCTAAACTTACTTCGATTATAACACCATAAGACTATTTCTTTCGTAGTGTCTTTAAAAATAATTTTCATAAATAGGTTTGTGTGTATTTCGTGATTTGTGTATCATTATAGTACAGATGCCAGCACATCAACCTACCCGAAACTGTCCAATTTTCCCAATCAATTTTGAACCTTATGCTTTAGCGATAAAGTTGCAAATCTATTAAAGAAATTTGACAGATTGTACTAGCTTGATGTGCTGGCGTCTGTACTTTAAAGAGCACAGCAGAGTAGGTAGTAGCAGTGTATTTGTGATATAATTTGCAACATCAGAAATTAATACTTATGTCTGATACCTATAACTTATGGACCGTTATTGGTTAAAATTAAGACTATTATATCTTTACCAATATTGCATAGTCAGAGACCCTCCCATATGGAAGTAGCCATCACAGGTAAAAAATGCTACTTTTGGTAAGCAAAACGATTAGTTTTTGTTTAAAGGAACCGAGCATTGTGGTGGGTCCACATGATCCAGACTTTCATCAACTTCTATAGAATTTTGTCTGTGCAACAAAGCAGTACTTACGGACAAATGTCGGTGTATCAGAAAAGTTTAAAGTACTAGAAAAAAAAGTAAAGTACTAAAGTCTAAATTCTGTACAGATATCTGTACGACCAAAAGTCTGTATAGTGTGGAGCACCCACCATACATTGTGAAAGTAAAGTGTTGCGTTTTCGCCACACTGTTTATGTTTTTGATTTGACCAAAGTAGGTATGTTACCGCGATGCTCAAAGGGATCAAAAATCGCATTTTATACAAGGATTAATCGGTTGATTTTCACAATAATATCGATAATTCGTCTCGACATCGAGCATATCGAAGCTTTGCGATATCGATTTCTATCAGTGTTGTGTATCTGTAAGGGATTGATAAATTACTACTATTAATATATTATTATGCAGCTGTACTAAGCTATTTAGCTGGTTATTAACTCTTATTACTAGTTTGATTATTATATTATTATTTTGCCTTAAACCTACTAGCGCATACTTAGCGCAAGTTTTGCGCAGATTTTGCGCAAAATTCTAAATTTAAGGCGTTAAATCAAAAATTCGCTTACCTATATCGATTAATCGTAATATCTAGATTTTATTCTCCAAAAAATACTATGCACGATTTAATAAATAATACAATGTATTTTTTTTTAATATTAATATTCTTTGAGTATGGAAGTTTTGAGACAAAATACCTACCTACTTTGTATTTTGATTAATGATATGTGTGCTTTTGGCAAATTAAGGACGATTGTTTTGTTTTAAGATAAAAGTGACACGGGATTGAAGATATTTGAGGACTTAGAGCATATTTCTGGGAAAAGATATTTGAGGATTTAGAATATTTTTCTGGGAGAAGTCTGTTAGAAGGTTCGGCCATAACAAATGCAACAACATGTAATATTTCTAGACCTCGCCGATAGACGTGACAGCAAACGTTACGAGAGTTATGTTCTTAACATTTTTAGATTTTTAGCTTAAGGGGGATCCGACAATATTTCCCGAGAAATTCTGTTTGGTGGAAATATGACTAATTCGTGAAAATATGACAATTTAAATCAAATATAATTTCGAGAACAATATTGATGTTTTAAATTATTATAATTTTGTAATAATTATTTTATCATAATTGTGAATGAAATTTTCATCAACACAACGTAAAACAGCGCAACTATGAAAAAAATAGCAGGATTTTTTTAATTTCACGGGCTACATTGAAGAAATCACCTTAAAACCTGAAGTGAAAATCTCCCAAGCAAAACAATTTATTCGAAAGAACAGATGTGCGATAATTTTATTACTACTCTATTCATTAAATTAATAAAATATTTGCCAAAAACGATGACTGATAATGATTTTGATTCATAAGCTAATACCCTCGTTTTTGTATTTAAAAATAATGTCACTTTTATCTTTAGTCCACTTCAAGCTATGTTAAACTACTTGCTAATGACACTTATTTAGCAATATCGGACAGTGGGCTTAGGAAGCCCAGTAGTGGGACTACCCACAGAGAATTAATGACATGAAATATTCACAACAGAGTAAGTTTATATTCAAGTATATGACCGGAAGACTACGCCTATTAAATTAAGAGTGGAGACATATGGAAGTACTCTAGTTTGGTAAAGTGTGGGCAATAAAATTGATATTCATTCAGCCGCATCTGGCCAGATTGAAAGCCGAATTCAATCGATTAAGGACCTTTTTTTCTATTTATAATAATAATAAATAATAAAATATTTATTCAATAATTATAAGGCATGAAAATTATTACAGTTTTGCTTATATATAACAATTATATTGCTAAGACTTACGTGCCTGAACTAGGTAGTCCTGTGTTTCAGGCGAGAAGAGCTAAAATAGTATTTTAAAATTAATAAATAATCGAAAGATGACAGTAGACAAATAATTATATGTTGAGTAGCTTAACACTTAGTTTCTAAACTTGATAAATACATGTGTAATGCAGGTGAATTTTGTATAACTATATTTACTTTAACACAGTTAGTAAATTTTCTGTTTCTTCTAAGACATACTTTGGAGAGCATCCTTGAGGATTCTCTTACAATTTGTATAGTTCACAGAATAAATGTTTGCTTTCGAGTTTAGTCTATTATATAGGAGAGGTCCGAGGTATAGGTAAAATTTGGATATAAAAGCATGTTTTGTTAAGATTTGTGGACAAACTATATCTTTACGTCTTTTATTAGTATTACTAGCGCTGTAGGGTAGAGCTTTGTGTTGTTTTAATACAATGCCCATAATAAATAGCTGTCGAACTGTTAATACTTTACAAGCTTTGTACAGGAGGTTAGTAGGAAAAAGGAAAGGGCGGAAAGTAGACACTTTGAGAATCGCCCTCTGAGCTCTCTCGATGGTTAGTAACATTGTTTTACCTGCTCCACCCCATGTGGTAATACAATAAGTTAAAATCGATTGACATAGAGCAAAGTAAACTTGTCTTACTAATTTTGTGTCAGCAATACAGCGTAACTTTTTAAAAACAAATATCAACTTGCGAATCCTATTATTTAAAGCTTCTATATGTTGTTTAAACGAAAGTGTGTCATCTATTATAACACCAAGGTATTTTGTTGTATTTGCCATTTTAATTTTAGGACAAACACATTGGTCATTTGTTGGAATTTTGCAGTAATGAGCATATAATGACGAGGTAGTACCAGTTGATGTTTGCTTGCGCATCGAAAACTTAATATAATTTGTCTTGTCTGCATTTAGTGTTAGTGAATTAAGTTGAAGCCATTTATTAACAATATTAAATCCGTGTTGCGCAAATTTGTAGACATTTTTTTCTGAGTCAGCCGAAAATAGAAGGGCAGTGTCGTCAGCATAAGAAACAATTTGGCCATGATCTAGACTTAGATTGCAAAGATCGTTTATGTATATCAGAAATAATGTAGGCCCTAGAATACTTCCTTGGGGAACTCCGAAGGGCGTGTTTTTTTTATCCTCGCTGAGAACATCTGCAATCCTTACACATTGGGTACGATCTTCTAAATAGCTTTTAAACAGTTTCAGCTGGGTGCCTCTAATGCCTATGGTTTCAAGCTTGTGCAACAGAATAGGAATAGAAACCGAGTCAAACGCTTTGGCGAGGTCCAGGAAGATTCCTACTGTGTGGTTACCATTATCAAGTTCTTGTCCTAGATAGTCAGTCAGATGGTGTACGGCATCGTCTGTTGACATTTTAGGCCTAAATCCAAACTGCCGCTGAGACAAAATTAATTTATCCTCCAAGTATTTGTATAGCCTTTTATTTATAATTTTTTCTAATATTTTAGATATAGAAGGCAGTAACGAAATAGGTCTATAATTTGTGACTTGATCTTTACCGCCTGATTTATAAACGGGGACAACAACAGCTTTTTTTAGGCACTCGGGAAAAACACCTGCAGATAAACATTTTTGGAAAATATAAGTTAGTGGTGGTACCAAAATGTGCTTGAACTGTTTAATAATTTTATTTGATATGTTATCCCAGCCAACTGCACAGTCGTCTTTCAAACTCATGATTATCATTTCTACCTCAGGCTCATCAGTGTCAAGCAATGCAAAGGATGATAAAATAGTGCTACACGTAAATGGTGTGCTTGTTAAATTTTGTGATTGGCCCCGAACTTTTTCAGCCAAACACTTTCCCACATTTAGTCGTTTTTTTATGACACGCTATACCTCGAACGAGATGAACAGCAATAATTACAGTGGAAATCCACGTGGCAGAAGCCATAATTCCGGTGGTAACCGCCGAGATATGAGGGATGCTCAACGTGCGTATAACCATTACAACAATATGCGCCAGATTCAGGATTGGAGTTACCAACCTGAGGAGTTTGATCCTGCTCGCGTTCAAGCCAGAGAACGAAAACCAACAGAGCGATCAACTGCCTTCAAGGGAAAGAAGAAGTCCCAGCAGCCCCAGAAGCCTAGAGAGCCAGAACAAACTGTAGTTCCAAGCACTACAGCAACACCATACAGGGATGAGCCGATGTACGATGTCGGCCCTCACTCATCACTCCTAGCAGCACAAGACGTTTATTGTCAAAATTTTGAGTTCTCGGGGTTTTTACCCCTAGTAAACGAGACATATGAAAAGATGCGCGGTGTGGATCCCCGCTTACATGAACGTCTGCCTTTAAGCATGTTCACCCATGCGATGGCAGTGCACTTAAACTTAGAAGTACTGGAATTGGCTAGACAAGCAGGCCAAAATGTTCTTAACATCCGTACAGATGCTAGAGAAGTACTCCCTGACTATCAAGTTCTCCCACAGGCAATTGTAGACTACATATCACATGTAGCTCCCGTCATCACTCAAGATGGCAAAGAAGTGCAGATTAATCTGCCACCGACGGCGATACCCCTCGGTCCAATTCAAGTAGATGGAGTTGAACAGCCTAGTGGTTCTTTTGGACCCCTTGTTGCTAACAACCATAATACCTACGAATGTTACATCTCTCCGCTAGTAACATCAAGGAGAGTGACGGCCTCAATGAACAACGATGCCGATTATCAGCCATTGCCGGATGCCTTAATTCCTGGTAACTTGGTACCAAATAGGAACTTACTTGGCTTCGAGCCTATAGATATACAGAACGCCGGCGCTACATCACGGCTTCAAGGAATACAGTTCCCTAATGATGATACGATTGAAGGAAGATATAAAGTAGTTTCGCTACTCCAAGAACGTGTTTACACGGTATTAGCCGAAATGAAAGACCGTATCAAAATTGTGGAGTTTAGAAGAAACCACAACGAAAAAGGACTGAATGTTGTAGACAAAATTCAACATAAAATAACTTCAGTCAATCTTTTATTTGTAGAAACAACGGGCCCACTCAACGATGCTGCGGTTCCCCTCTACACTCGTACCGTCGCCATACATAGCTTTGGAGCTCAAGGATCAGCCTCAGCAAACCAAGCTAATATTGAATGTTTTCATCGACGAAGAATACACGTTGGCCAGAACATGGCACGTGGTTTTTGTTGCACCACCCCAGCTGGTCATGGTCCTGGTGGTTGGAATGCGACCTTAAATGACAACTTTAACATGGCTGGACTTTACGCCCCTGTCCTCCATGCTGACTACCCCCACCTTAGAGAGAGCCACTTTAGCTCTCATGCATCTGCAGGTGTGCGGACGAATGCTCTATCCAACTTTATAGAGCGTAACTACTACCTAAAGAAGTAGTAGGTTACAAACAACCGGTGCGCTAAAATCCGGTATATAAATCCAATACAAAATAATAAGAAAAGTCATCACTTTCCCACATTAACAAAGAAATTATTTGCAATGTTGGCAGATGTTAACTGTGATGAGTGTGCTTGTAATAAACCTGAAGATGACTGATTTTGTTTCGAGTTAAACGTTAGACTTTTAATACAATTCCAGATTTTTTTACTATTTGTACCAGCCTTTTCTAGTGCAGTTTTATCGTAGTTGTTTTTTACTTTTCTTAGAAGATCATTACAAAAGTTACGATATCGTTTGTACGACAGTTGCAAAATTAAATTATCTGGATTTGATTTAGCTTTCGTATGCAGCTTATCTCTATTTTTCATACAGCGAATGAGTCCTGTCGTGATCCATGGCTTTATATTGAAGTTTTTGTTTTTTAGCCGAGATATGACAGTATTCTTCTGAATTGCATATTGCACATTTTTGATTAAGTATAACATACAAAACTGCGGATCAGCGGAATTGTAGACTGGGTCAAATTCGATATTGCGTAAGTCTTCTTCAAGTTTGTTTACATTTAAACGCGAAGTTGTGCGAGTGATTACTTTTGGTAATTTACAATTTAAAATAAGTAGGGTAGCATTGTGATCGGTTATTGTTGAATTAGTTACAAGGGCAAGTGCGGGGAAATTCGACTTGAGTATTATATGGTCCAAACAGGAGCCACTTTGATGTGTAGGAAGCGTGTGAGCGGGAAGCAAGCCATGGAAAGCGCATAGGTTAAGGTATTCCTCAGCGGATGCGTCAGCACTTTCTGGAAGAATATTGATATTAATATCTCCAATTAAAATTGTATTTTTGAAAGTTGACAGATTCTGCAAGGTGTCGTTTAGAGAGTCGGTGAAATTGTTTATATTTCTAAAAGAGGGAGGTCGATATAAGGCAAGTATCGCTAATTCTGATCCAATTTTAATTAACAATCTGTTACAATCGTGCATATTTGGTTCCTCGACCGACACATTGAGATGATTTCTTGCGTAAACTACCACCCCATCGTTCTGATTGTAATTTATACTACTTTTATACATATTATATCCCGGAATTTGTGGTATGTTATATTGTTTGGAGAGCCAACATTCGGTTAAGACAATAACGTCACAGTTTATGTCTAGACGTTGAATAAAAATGCAAAAATTATCGAAATTCTTAAAAATACTGCGAATATTTTGGTTTAGTATTGTTAGTGGTCTAGTGTAGGAGGAGAGATATTGTTTACAGTGCTCAACGTCACAAACACGGCATTCAGATACAGAGAAATTATCTATGTCACTAATTAAATTATTAATCATACTTATAACTAAATATAAAAATAACAATAAAACAACAAGGGCCAGAAAGATACGTAATTAACGGCGCTCTTAGGCGCCTCCATAATCAATAGTATTTATGTACCTCTTTTCAGCCATAAGTTTCGCTGGACAGTCAGCTGCACTTGTCTTGTGATTGCTCGGCTTTTTGAAGTGCAAGCAAGTAGCGCACTTTGGTTCCTCAGCCCTCTTTGTGCATTCTTTAATGGAGTGACCCAGATCACCACAGTGGCCACAGGTATGTGTGGTTTCCCGGCATGATTTGGCTGCATGTCCATACTGCTGGCACATATAACAGCGTGTGACTAGAGTAAAGTCTCTCACAGGGCATGACGACCAATTCACAAACACTCTGTCTTTAGATATCAGGGCTTTGCGTATGTCTGCAGAAACTTCTATTATATAATTACAGGTCTCAGCGTCCTTCTTACCTGACTTATGGCTTAACTTAATGGAGGTCAAAAAGGTCTCGAGGCTGCAATCCTGAAGGTTCTCGGCTAAATTCTGATGAAACAAACAAGTAAAAACTTCCTTCTCTTGCATGGATGAGGGCACTCCTATAATCACTACTCTAGGCTTCCTTTTTGGGGGCTCGTCTACAGTAAGGCCTGAATTTGATAACTGCATCGATTTTTTCACCTTCTCAATGTCGTCTTTTGTTTCAGTGCTGATAATGACACCGCCATTTTTCGTCTTACGCAGTCCTCTTACCTGAAGCTTCATTTGCTCGGGGCATATAATTTTTTGGACAAGTGTTTTTGTCTCCTCACTCGACTTTAGTTTGTCGTTAGGGTATATGGCCACTGAGCTTAAATTTATTGGCTGTATATAATTGTTATTACCTTTTTTAACCATGTCAGCAAAGGAAGTTCCGGTTACTGGTTTAGTAGAAGCTCCGATTTTCAGCTTAAGGTCTTGCAGTTGCTGCGACAGATCAATTTGGTCTTCGAGTGTTTGGATGGTGGTGTGGGCCCGGACAGCATTCATCTTAAGGGACTGGTACTGAACGGCCATCTGCGATGTGCCGTGGCTAACTTTTCGGCATAGGGTACTTATACGCAGTTTTTGCTCCATGTTTAATTTGCCCTCTGCTGCAATAGAGCACACTTCACTGAGGCACTGCTCAATGGACGACATCCAGTTCTGTATTTCCGGCGTTGATATCGCTTCCATCATGACATCGTCTCTTTGGCTGGGCGGATGAGGGTGAGGTGCGGGCACGGGCTCGGGTGCAGGTGCAGGTGCTGGTGCTGGTGCGGGCACAGGTGTAGGAGGTGGGCTCCGAGGACATCTGCCACCCCGGCTGAAGGGACTGGATGCCATTGTGATGCAAGTTATGCACTTGTTAATCACTTATTACTTATTACACATTTTCACAATAACGTATGACACAGTTTGCTTTACTACCGGATATTTGGCAGATCCAGGTCACGACTCAGCAAGTGATTATTTATTTATTTTAATAAATCTTCAACACGTCCGTTCACAACAAGATTGCTAAATAAGATTTAGGACCTTAGCATACCTCCACCGCGAAAATAGTGATGGGAAACCGGTTTACGAATTCCGCTAAGAAACATGACTACATTATGTCGCGATTCAAGTAGCGAAACATCATAAGAGTCAGTAGAATTGTAGCAATACTTCGGACCTGCGATACAAACGTGGCATCAAAACGAAATAGCGGGCTGAGCGCGGAGGTGTAAGTGGCTTCCGAACAGATCGGCGAAATCACGAGGGAAAGAGATAGAATCATAATCAAATTTATCCGTTAGAACAGGCAGTTTCGCTTCTGTTTCTTTGTCGTACGATGGACCAAGTCATGGCGGAACTTCTGCGGTTTTGCGGCGGAGATGGGATACCCGCCTGATGGTCATTGAAATGTTATAAATACTGCTGGGTTGATTTATTTAGAATTCAAACAATATAGCCGTCTTTCGATTCATCAAACTAAACCTTTTTGGAGTCGGCTTGCTTGACATTATTAGAATATTGTACTCGGAGTGAACGAATTTTGTTGCGTTTGTTAGTACATTCAGTATGTCACCACTCTTTTTTTTACCAAGGAATCCTAATAGCATTAGAACTAGATACTTCGAAATAATTTATAGACCACTACAGTGCTATAGAATAACAGTTGTAAGGTATCCTAAGGTACTCTAAAGTACAGGCACCAGCACATCAAGCTACCCGAAACTGTCAAATTTTCCCAATCAACTTTGAACCTTATGCTTTAGCGATAAAGTTGAAAATCTATTAAAGAAATTTTACAGATTGTAGTAGCTTGATGTGATGGCGTTTGTACATGAGCAATATTGTTGTATGGGAAAAACAGGCACACGATGATATGCACTGACGTAGCTTGTCAAGTGGCCAGACAGACCCATTTAAGGTCATCACTCCCGCACCGCTCCAGCACAGTAACCGCGACGCAAAAATTCAACCCGCTTGTCGCCAACGCGCCGTCTGCTATACGAGCGCTCGCTGCTGGCACGTCACGGGTGACGTCACAGCTTGCTGTGCACGCGCCGCTTACTGAGACCGCTAACCGCTTACTTGATCCAGAGAGCTTTAATCCAGTTTATTTATATCTAAATCCTAACTTGTATGATACTTTTTACATAACCTGCTATTATTGGGGTGTCTACTCGATAGTTTCATCATCCCGTTGGATGCGAGAAGCACAGAACCGGTCGAAGTGGAGGTGCTTGGGGGAGGCCTATGTCCAGCAGTGGACGTCTTTCGGTTGACTCGATAGCTTACACTGTAACTATTGGAAGGGCGGAATTTTCCTGACAGAAGTAAAATTCTTACTTAAAAGGAAATACCCTAAACAGATGTAAACGTATTGTAAGTTATTGAAATAAACATTTTATTTATTTATGATGAATTATTTGCTGTATCGGAGCGGTGCGATGATAATGAATGATGACCTTTTTACTTCATCTTTGGATATCCATAAAACCTAAAAGATGTTGAAATAACAGTTTTTGTTTCACTTATAATTCAAACTAGAGACCACAAAATATTTAATTTCCGCCATTCTGGCTGATTAAAGCACCTTCAATCGGCATAAAAATTCTGTCAATATCATCGATCTTTTCCCGAACACTACAGTGGCCTATAATACATAGATTGGAATACTATGCACGAGGTAGATGTCTATTCCGATCTGATTTGATCTTTGATATAATTGAACGTAAAAATAGACGGAATTTTATTGTAGATGGCGCTACTGCAACTACTTGATTAAAACTTGCTATGATAGCAAAAAGTAATAAATATTTTCATAAAGTTTTTTTTCAAAAAAATCCTTGATAAATCAAAATTTTGACTTTACAAAGTTATATTACGTGCTCGGCAAGCTAGGCACGTTATAGTAACGCCATCTTTTAATGTAATCTACATGAATAGTAAGTTATATTAATAATTATGTGATTCAAAATTATTTTACAAAAAATGGATAATATTTCTAAAGTAGAAGGCGACGATTATCATTATATTCATCATAAGATATTCCTTCTCTCTACCTTTCCTAAACTTCTCTCAAAAACAAGCTCGATTTTTTTCAAGTAAAAATATTTACCGAGGCAATCTAAAGGCTTTTCTGGAGTGAACAGAAAGAGGGAAATTTGACGGTAAATTATGATCCCTAATTTAAGAGGCTACTTATTTTTATTCACTCCCATCAATAAATTACTTCAATTATTTTCCTATACACTCGCAAGTCAACAGTCTCAATAATAATCAATCCGTTCCGTGGCTACGACGCATATTCCCCCCCCCATCCCCAATTAGTTGTTATTCTTATTTAAGTTCTTTATGCGTGAGATTTAGTGCAAATAAATAAATTTTCTTTATGTTATTCTTGGATCTTTAACAGTCGTTACGGGTAGTCAGAAGCTCGAAAGTCTGACAACCAGTCTTACCAAGGGGTATGGTATTATCCAGTAACTGGGTTGTGGAGGTCAGATAGGCAGTCGCTCCATGTAAACTATTGGTATTCAGCTGCATCCGGTTAGACTGGAAGCCGACTCCAACATAGTTGGGAAAAGGCTAGGCAGGCAGATGATGATTCTTTCCGTATCATAGATCCCTGCGGATGTTTTTTTCGCGCACTGGATTTTCAACGAACTTTTACGCTTAGCGTCGATAGTTGAAAATCCATCAATGTGTTTGTTTTTGACGCGCTGGGAGCCTGGGATGCGCTCTGTTAAATTTTCAATGCTCAACTCAAAACCGAGAGCTGAAAATTCAGTGCGTGATAAAATCCCGCCTGGATATTTTTACGTCCGTGGCAACGTCGGCTTACGCTAGAGTGTTATCATCACTCATAATTATCTCTACCATCAATTTGTGTTGTTGGCCGAACATAAAATATTGCAATTAGCTGCCAACTAATTTTTCTAACCTCTTCTATTATATTAGACAGTATCCAGTCGCCTTCTTTACAAATGTAATTTACAAATTTATGTTAAACAGTTTTTGACATACATCAAACAGTTTCTACCAATGGTTTAATATCATGAGTTAATTTTTAAACAAGAAATCATACTTATTCATTTATCGATGTTCTTTTTCAATATAAATATTGGCTATTGGTTACAAATCAATCACTGTCCAAACGGTACAATCACGTAATTTTTTTCACGCGGTACTTTTTGGTACCATTCGGAAATACCATAATTTTTTTTTGTTACATAAAAACAAAACAAATCTACAATGGTACCTTTATATAAAAATAATCCCGTATTTCACGAAACACTTAACAACAAAATATACTCAAAAATCCACACATTGGTACCTAAAAAAGTCTTTCCAAATCAAAATAACCTCCTGTTTTACAGTATGGTACTTTCTGAAAAAGTGTCAGAACGGTACCTTCTGTGGCGCTACTTCTGGAAGTGTCGGTACCAGACGAAGCAGCCGTACAGGGAGGGTAGTTCTTAGGGGGATCCCTCGTCGACCTCGCGGATGACGGTGTCCGATTCCCAGCGGGAACGTTCGGCGATTAGGGCTTGCAGTTCCTGGGGAGAGGTTTTGGATTTCAATTTTTTTGTTTTAAGTCGCCGTCCTAACCAAGAAGATCGTTCGCGCGAATACTCATTGGTCGCGTTCATATGTCACTAATTTGTTGAAGGTGCTCTCTGTCGACGCTACAACGCGTTCAGGTTCGGTGAACACTTTATACCAGGTTCACACGGTTCGATTTAAGTTGATCAACTGCTAAGTCGAAAGCGATTTGGACCGTCTGAACAGACTTTCAATAAAATTGAATTCAAAGTATTTATTAGGGACATACGAAAGCGAAGATCCCGTATTCGCGCGACAGCACGCTTTGGTTAGGACGCGGAGTCATGCAGTTTCTGTCACTTTAGTTTGTAAGGCGACGGAAAATGTTTAAGAACGTCTTAAAGATAACTGGCGTTTGAGTATTCGAGCGCAAGAGATGTAAGAATGTGCCCAGATGTTGTTCTTGATTATGATAATGTAATGGATCAGATGTAGAAAGATGTCACCAATGCATTTTATGCCCTCTTATTATTGAAATGTTTTACACCCAGAGCGAATAGTGGTCATACCAATTAATGAAAAATGCAAAAATTATGTATTCGTGCAAATGTCAACTTCCCTGCAGAGCGGCCCCGTGACTTTAGAAATGGTTTTTTTTTAATATCTGACAGACTTTTCGATGCTGAGTAAGAAGATGGACCATATTTACAGTACCCTCCAAAAGTTAGTTGTTATTTTTCCATTTCAGCTGCGATGCAACATTATGATAAACAATAAATTACCATAAAACAGGTACTAAGGGATTATTTGATTATTTTTTCAATAAAACACGTTACAGCAGTTCAAACATTTGGATCACTAGAATTTTCAATCATAATGTGATTGACATTTTTCCACTTCAGCCGGATGCAGCTAAATACTGGTATTCAGCTGCATCCGGTTAGACTGGACGCCGACCCCAACATAGTTGGGAAAAGGCTAGGCAGATGATGGAATACGGTGTGTCACAGCTGAAGTTGAAAAATATCCACAAACTTTTGGTTGCCAGAGGTATTTGCATGGAGAAGAGTAGATTTCACGAAGGTAGTGATTTTAAGTTTCCCAGAGACCATTATCAAAAATACTTACAAATCGTGTTTTCAATTTTGTTAACAAACATAGATGCTATCTCGCTAGTGACCAGGGCTAAAATGTTGTTTACTTTAGTTTTTTCCATTTACTATAAGTCCGAGGCGATCGTTATCCTAATTCATAAAACAAAAAATATTTTAGAATTTTGGAAAATCATTAATGTTTAGAATCTCATTTTTAGACTTGCTAAAGTACCTATAAAAAAAAAAAATAATATCATGGCCAACATTGTATGCTTTTGTAATTTCAAACGTCACGTTATTTACGTGGACGTCCACGTCCATGTCCACAAAATGTAGGGAAATACGTGCACGTTAAAACGTTATCGTGGACGGAAATTTAAAAGCGTCTTCATATATTTCCATACCTTTCCTGTGCTTATTACAAGTGGACGTGCACGACCACGATAATATGTTAGAAATTATAAAATCGCACGATATGTAACTGAAAAATAAAATATGAAACAACATCACGTTCATGATTCGTTCGTTCGTCATTCGCCGATGTATCCAATGCCAAGACCAGCACTAAACTATGGGAAGCCAATGGAGAAATTGACTATTAAAATTTTGAGTATACAGGGTCAAATTAAATTAGCTAGCGAAACTCCGCAGACATGATATTTAAACATGATAAAATAAAATAGATTGGATGATTTTTTTTTGTGATCCTGACCTCTTTTAGTGATAATACTTGAAGTATGAGTTGAGAAAATCTGTTTTTTTTGTTTTATCGTGTTTAGATATCGGAACTCACTACGTCTGTGAAGTTTACACAAAAAATACTTTTTTAAATTGATGCTTCAAGTGACTATTATATACTACCTGCGGTTGATGACCCGTAAAAAAAAACTAATCAAATTAATTTATTTTTATTTAATCATGTTTAGATATTGATGCCTATCACATCTGCGGAGTTTCTCTAGTTAATTTAATTTGACCCTGTATTGCGTTAGTTGATCTACAACGAAGCGGTAGCGGTATCTATAACGCCACATGCGAACTACGCGTCATACTGACGTCACACAAAATCCTGCATCTCGCAAGCAGAGTTTACCGCGCAACTAGCATAATATACAACGGCCCGACATGAATCATCGGGCAGTTGCCCGCCAGACACAACACCCGTCTGGTCGGAGGATCCTCCCTTTTCTATAGAGTATGAGTGAACTTTATACCCTGTACCTTAGAACTCTATATACTAACCTCTGGTTTATTAAGCACAATGATCCTATTTTCAAGTTTAGGCGCCAGCTCACAGGACTGTTGTTCCAGATCGTCCAGGGACGCTCGGCGGGTTAACCTGCGAATATAATGGAGTATTAACGTGGCTGTTAAGTATTTAATTTATTGGCTAAGAAAATCTAGAAATAAAATAAAGTTGAAATAGATTAGATCTGTCTGAATGGTCTTAAGTTAAGTTTGCAATAAACTTATTGGCGTTGAGCCAATACGTTTATTGCAAACTTAGTCAACAAAAATTGGTCGTATATAACGTTGGTACTTGATTTAGCAGCTTTTACAAGCATTGCGATATCAGCACCACTTTTTCAGCATACATTATATATTAATTTATTTTAATTATTAGGTGTACGTATAATTTAGTCTCTTCGACTTAAAGATTATTGATTTAGGCAACTTCTCATTGAATGACGTTAAGCGCTTTTACACATGAGCGACACGCGTCAACGGCAGACGTAACTGCAGCCGTCGACAACGTGCCGCGTGTGTTTGAGCACGGTGCTCAAATCGAAACGTGTGAATGCACACTTAAGGTAAGCGTCCACAGTTTTGCATCAGACGCATCGGACGCATCGCACGTAACGGATTTTTGTATTCTTTGTATAGAAAGTAACACAAGTGCGTCCACTGATCCGCATCGTACGGATCGCAATAATCTGCTCATCGGCAATGCCGACGCCTTTGCTCCGAGGGGCAACTTTTGCGATGCGTGCTGATGAAGTCATACGGAATGCCGATCAGTGGACGCGCCCCGCACGCTCGCGCGTTCTTCTTCGCTTTCCTCCATTTTCTCACAAACACATTCCCCACGTTCGTTCACTACGAAAATCCGAATGAAAGTGGCATCGGCAATCCGATTGCTGGTGGTTGCGTCGGCAAATCCGGTCGCTGCCGATACAGTGGACGGATTATGAAAAACTAATCCGTTTAAAGCGATGCGTCCGATGCGTGCGATGCGGAACTGTGGACGCTTACCTTAAGATGGACCGAGAACACGACAAAGACGTTGGTTACAATCGAATACTTTATCAATGTGACGTTTTAAACTTTCAAACCCAATTTAAACCTTATGACAAAGACGTTAAAATTGACTCTCAATTATTATCGTTCATAGACATTTACTTACCTCACTACACAAAGAAAAGTTCACACAAGCATTAATGGTCAAGAAACAGCTAAAATAAAGTACAGCTAAAATATTCGTGAAAAATGTCGAAGAATCTCACGACAACACCACAACAAAAAACTACAAATATAATCAAAACCAGCGTCCCCAGCCCGCGTTAGCCTTACTTGGCATACCTGTGCTGCCCCGCGTGCGCGCCCGGCTCCAGCGCCGCCGACGACGCGCGGCGCAGGGGCGGCGGCCCGCCCAGCTCGCTCGCGTCCAACATCTTCACTAGACTGTGCCTGTTACGTATAGTTTATTAGAAATCAGAGACAATTAACCAGTTTTGGAACAACAAACTTAATGTTATGCACGACAGAGTTGAATTTCCATTGCTATTCTGCAAAACTTTTGCGATAATACTGTTATCGCAAAAGTTCTGATCGAACTCTGATGTGTTTCATGCGATTATGTACTTTAATTTTAAATAAATAGTGTTCATATTCCTCTAAGACGCTTACTTTATTATACAACGAAAAGTCAAGTGCGTAATAATCGCTCTAAGGTCGAGATTACAGTCTTAACACTTACTTTAGCTTAAATATGTTCCCGTCTCTCTCTTGTACTTCTACTTTGACACTTGTGCGACAGTGACAGGAATAAAATTATGCTAAGCTAGGCACGTGTTAGGTAATGTTTAGAGATCTCGGCCTAATAATTGCAAGCAACTGCAGGATTTCAGGTCCTTGGTTTGATGTGTCAAGTATGGGTTTCTCCACAGGATGTTTTCAGCAATTCGGAATCTGGATTAGTACCCAGTAGATGGCAATAGCATCTCTGCTTGTCCCTCCGGAGAGAACTGGCGTGATATTATTGTGTTTAACTAAAGTTTGAGTACCTCCTGCTAAGTGTGACGAGCGACTGTCTATGCTTGCTGGGTCGCGACTTGCCCGTGCGCACGTTTATAGCCGCGAAGTGGTTCTGTATTGCCATGCCGATCTCTGGACACATGTCTTCTGGAATCTGAGGGGAAAATAAGGTGACGATAAAAAGGTTTTTTGTTATATCAAATAAGAATAAGTATATGTGATATAAACATTCGAAAAATATGATAATAAACATTTAATTTTGTGAAAAATGGTAATGTATCAAATCAAAAAATGCCCAACGCGCCTAAAGAAGTTTTCACTTCAAAAAATATGAAGAAACAATTCAAAATATAAGATTAATTAAAAATAAGCCCTGGTAGTTAAGAGATGACCAGTTTCAACCGACGGCGCTAGTACACGAACATGACGCGTGGATCAGCACCAGCCAGCTCAACCATTGTAAAAGCCAATTATTTTTAAAAGAGTAACCGTAGAGTTTCTTCCTGGCTCTTCTGCTTAGGAAACAACCAATTGGAACTGTTCACCTAGCTTCTGACGTTTCATAAGTGCCCATGTAGGTTTATGTGAAATAAAATATCTTGATTTTGGACCGTTTTGTAGGGAACCGAATGATCCAACACAAGCGCCACCATCGATGAGACATTCAAGTGAGCATGACACGTTTTCAACTGCCATGCTTTTTCAAGCACTGACCTCTATCATACAAGTACGCTGGACTAAATATACTCTACGAAATGACAGTTGTTTTTCGTGCCGATTCAAAGCGCCCCGCTCGAGGTTCTTAGGAACTAAAATTCAAATAAATAAATTTGTGAATGTTCCATGTCGATAATTTTCTTCAGACAGTGAGTAATTTTAAATTGACGTCTTTTAAATAGAAAATTAATGTCGCCAGAAATTTCTGCAATGTGATTAGCTAAAACGAATTAGCAAATACTAGTTTCTTATTTCAAAAGATAAATATAATATGTAATGTTTACTTGCTTCCGAAGTAAACACATAACATCGAAATAAAACTTGGTTATAACGATTGATAAAGTTCATAAAAGTATTTTTTTATCGAAGGATATGTCCATCTCTAATATTTAGTTCCACGGAACCTCACGTTGCCATCAGCGCCAAAAAGGCGAAAATTAAATGTCTTCATTTTATCATCGATAGTACAAAGTCCAGCGTACTTGTCTTTCAAGTCAACATCATAATAAACGGTCCGTATTACTTACAATAATTTTGCACTGTGGCAGCATGGTGAATCCGTCGTTGCCCTTCTGTAAGTACTGCTTGATCGCCAGGCGGTACGTTTGTTCCTTGTGAAGGTACTCGTCGCCTATTTTCACTACTTGCTCTGCTACTCTTTGACCGGGCGGCTTTGAAGGGTCGAAAGCGAATGATACGCCGGCGACCTGTGAAAGAATACATTTTCAATACACTACAGAATATAATAGGGTAAGAGGATCTAGCACAAACATAAGAAAAAGGTAACGGAGACGCAAATTAAGGTCATAACAGACATATCAACTCGGAAAGGGATCTTGAGCCCTTTTTTTAGTTAGGCACAGCGTTTACAGTAAATTCAATTTACGACGGGGATTTTCTCATCCGCGATGTTTCTTGGTTATTATCAAATAGTCTAAGCTCACCTGTGGGAAC
This sequence comes from Luperina nickerlii, assembly GCA_963855955.1. Classification (NCBI taxonomy): domain Eukaryota; kingdom Metazoa; phylum Arthropoda; class Insecta; order Lepidoptera; family Noctuidae; genus Luperina; species Luperina nickerlii. The sequence continues at coordinate 4,004,536 of OY979684.1, read as the reverse complement.
CTCCCCTCTAGACTAGGGTACTTGCAGACTGCGTTCTCTAATACTTGCAGGACGACTTCTCCTTTAGCCTCTACAACGACTAGTGGGTCTCTAAGCTCACCTGTGGGAACCTCCCTCTAGATTAGGGTACTTGCAGACTGCGTTCTCTAATACTTGCAGGATGACTTCTCCTTTAGCCTCTACAACGACTAGCGGGTCTCTAAGCTCACCTGTGGGAACCTCCCCTCTAGACTAGGGTACTTGCAGACTGCGTTCTCTAATACTTGCAAGATGACTTCTCCTTTAGCCTCTACAACGACAAGGGGATCGCGCATCGGAATGATGGTGGACAGGTCACGGAGAGTGAAGTCACCTGCTGCGTGGACCTTGAATAAAGATAAACGGTCTTATTCATAAAAAAAGCTTATAGAAGGTTTAAAACATACTTTAGTTAAAATGCTCATTAAGCCTTTAAAACGTTCGATAAAATTTTGTATTCATAAACGCTTCATAAACGTTCTATAACTAAAATGTCCTTTAACTTCAATATGTTGCCATTATAATGAAATCGTCCAACAAATTGGTCAATATATTGAATCATCAAACGAGAATATCTGTCTACGCACTGAATAATTGTGACCATAGACAATAAGACGTATGGAAAACTAATTTATTGTCTACAGTTTCGTCAGTTTTGACGCGTTAATGTCATAAACATGGATTTTTTGTCAATGAATTTGATACAACAGGCGCGAGCGAAAACTTTTGAATATTTTTTTTGTATCTATAAGAAATGGAATTAAGACCGGAGACTACTTCCAATAAAGGGCAAAGAAGTGAATATTGGTTGGAGGACGATGAGGTGTGTACTGTTACAGCTAAAAAGTGTTCAAAGTAAGTTTTGTTTTGTAAACATTCATAATTTCTTAAACATTGCTTTTCCTTAGATCTTTTTGGAAGAATTGGTCAGGGAGAGGGTCTCCATAATGGAAAATGAAGGTGGACGCTGATGATGGCGCCAAACAAGTAGCCAAATTCTGGGCGCACTAAGAAGAAGATAGAAAATAAAAACACTGATACTTACTGACCGAAACCAACGCGAAAAAGGGGCGGCCTGGCATGATTTACGAATTAGGTGCCTATCCAATTTACCAAAACTTACAAAGTTCCTGAGTAAGCATGTCAAGAACTTCGTTTACCTGTACAAAACTCTTTATTTTGTAAGAAAAAAAAAAACCGCCGCCATAACAATAACTAATAATTACTAGTATTAGTAATGTTAGTTATTTTTATGCCACCACTTCTTTAATTATTTTAGTATTTAGAAGATAATGAAGAGAAAGAATTATAACATTAATTTTGTGTTTCAGGACAGTAGAACTAGTAAGGATGGTGCTTCACTACAAATAGCAGAAACTGAAACGGCCTACAGAAGAGATGGCATAGATGGCAAATGAAAAGAAACATTTAAAAAATGTTGTTCTGCTAGCACAAGTTCTAGAAGCCGAATTAAAGTTAGAGTATTATAAAAATAAATAAATTAAACAGATATTTGTACATAAGCTTTTTATTAATGAACTACTCGCTAAAATGTCTCCTCTTTATATTCTTCGTGTCGCGGGGACAACTGTATTTTAGATCTTGGCCCAAAACTTTGCCACTTCCACAACGTCGTCAGTGGTAGCGCAGAGGTTACTTTGACTGCATGTTTTGGGACACATAGGGGGTGGAGTATGGTTTGCGACATAGCTTCACAACCACACCCTACTGCTGCATCCTACTGGAGCATCTTCCTGCAGGGTGTAAACTTCGTGATCCTCACAGAAATCCCTGAACCGTCTCCGGACACAAGTGGGAAGGTGTACCTCCAACCTGGTAAAGTGGGGCTACCTCGGCGGAATGTTTCCTTGATAGTTTGTAAAATAGCATTTGCATTTCCCTTTGCAACTTCTTTGGGTGACTTTGTATGATATTCATGATATTGCTACCTTCTAACTGCATGTCTCCACGGTCAACTGCAATATTGTAAAGTACTGCTCTAGCCACTATGGTTGTTTTCACATTTCCTAGTTTGCATGTATGCCATGTAAAAAACATTGAAAGCGTAATTTCCACAGTCCAAAGCAACAACGTCCCACAGTATTTCTTGTTGCGTTATATTTTTCCTCGCTTCTATTTTGCATTGTAGGTATATAATAATAAATAAACTAAATTGGTTAAACAGAACTGCAAAATAAATGAAATACAACTGCAGCTCCTCGAACCTCGAAGTACGATTGTTTACGAAACTGACTTTTTGCACATGTTACATTGTACGTCAAATGTCATCAGCTGATGTAAAGTCGGCCATTTTTTCCTTAAAATACTGTTAAAGTAGGGTTCTGGGTTTCATAACTTTATAGTAGGTTTAAAGAACGTTTTAGTGCTAAAATGCGTTTATGAATACCAATTTTTGACAACGAGACTTTAGCAAGCCTTTAGATGTTCCATAACTTATTATGAATAAGACCGAAAGTGGTTAAGAAATGCCTGGAAATTATATTTTTGAGTGTGTTTTTCAAAGTGGTGCATCAGTTAGCGAAAAACACGTATATTGAAAAAAAAAAAGGTTGGGTGATGGTGAAATCAAATGGATTATACTATCAACCAAACTATCAACAACATAGTTTGGTGAGTGTGGCTGTTTTAAGGCAGTCTTATCTTACCCGAATCTCTTCAAAGTAAGAGTGAACAGGCTTCTTCTGGGTAAGCTCACTCCATCGTAGACTTTGTCTCTATCACCTCTGACCTAGACTAGCGTCAAGAGCAAACCCATGTCAAAAAAAAAAGTCTTAAATTGTCGTGTCAATTACCAATGGGTTCGTACCTTAAAGTTGTCGTTATTTCCTTTGAATCTATACGAATAAATAAAATTGAAGTCTCCGTTTATAATGTTAAAATAACAACGGTTTACTAAATGCATATGAAAGTATATACGGTAGATACTTATAACAAATAACTTTTTTTTAATTTTGTCAGTCTGTATGTTTGTTCCGGCTAATCTCCGAAACGGCTGGACCGATTTAGATGAAATTTAGTATGGGGATAATTTAAACCCTGGGAACATGTGCTACTGCTATTTTTCCGACATAAAACGCAGGCGAAGCCGCAGGCGGAAGCTAGTTAAAATAAAATTATTTTGCAAGATTTGATACTTACCAGCAACACAGGGTATTAGGCACGAAGGATAGTGTTTTAAAAAAAATTGGGACTTTTAGAATTCGCTGACAGCGTTATTATCCTCACCTGGTCAGATCGGAAGGTACCAGAGTTAAGCAGAACGAGGTCGGCTCCAGTGGCCGCGAGCAGTACGTCGCACACCCAGTTGCCGAGGTTGCACTCCTGGCGACGGATGCACGAGAACCGACCTTAGAAAATAAGGTAAAACAATTAATTAGAACAAGACTAATGAAAAAGGGAAAAGAATTAAGCCCCATTTACATGATGCCAGTTTCTTGTCTGTGGCATACAATAAAAAAAAACCGGCCAAGTGCATAAAACACAAACAACAAGGCATAAAACGCCAAAAAAAAACGTTTCTTTTATACCCCTTTTAAGTTTTAACTTTATTTTATTGTTATTATTTTTTGTTATAGCGGCAACAGAAATACATCATCTGTGAAAATTTCAACGGCTATCACGGTTCATGAGATACAGTCTGGTGACCGACTGACAGACAGACATTGGAGTCTTAGTAATAGGGTCCCGTTTTTACCCTCTGGGTACGGTAACCAAAAAATTGAAGTAACAAATGCATGCAACATAAAAACTACTGAACACTGTTCAGACGATACAACTTATATTGTTGTTTATGGTATACCACAGGTAAGAAATCCAAATTATGGCAAATGAAAGAAAGAAGAAAGAAAGAAAGAAAATACGTTTATTTGCGGCAAACATGACGCATAAAAATAAAAAAACACAAATAACAGAAAAACAAAGTAACAATTTGGGAGAGAGTATGCGTCACATCTACGCAAAACGGCCAACGCTCAGCATAATGCTAAGACCCTATACGAGACAGAGCCCCAGCGCTGGTTTTCAGCGACAGCCGGTGATTGACGTGATGACGTCAGCCAGTGCAGCATACGATTAGATATAAATAAAAACAATAATCAAAATAAGAAATAAAAATATACATGACAAAAAGTGGTATGAACATGAAATATATCAAATGGTAACATTCCGGGCAACGACTCGCGCCGCCGGTTATTAATAATCTGTGCGCGAGCGCAACTGTCACAAATTCGCAAGGCGATTTGACGTTTTGACTTACTGCTGGACGTGCTATAAATTAGCAAATTAACATGGTGCATTATAATATAATTTATAACATATTTGCTCGTAAAGGGTCTCTTATTTCACCAATTTCAGTATCGTAATGTATCTTATTACGCACTTGTGCGGTAATGTAAAGTAAATCGCACGGTTTATCAAGATGCTCCGTCAAAACGAACGGTACTTTTTTAAATCTTAGCAAAGAGTTTTTATATCAGAAAAGATGTCAACATTTTATGAATAAAATTAACTTTGGGAGATAAAATATAATAAATAAACATTTAATTCATTAATTTAATTAATTTTTACAATAAATTACAGCCATTAATATCTGTAACAAAAACAAAAATATTAATTTACTTTATTAATAATACTGGCTGTTTTGTGCCTATGCCTGAAAAAAAAAGCGCGAACGCGCGCGCATCGCTTATCTGTTAAGAAGTAAAAATTATTCCGCGCACTTTTACTTTTCGCTGTACTTTTTTTTATTTGAAAATGTCGTCAAGTAATGATGAATTTATTAATTCCACACCGCCAGAAGTCTCAGAGGCAGCGAATAAGGCTACTCTAAGCCTCGCCCAAAAAATCGACCGATAGATACTTACAAGCGTATCAAAATTTCAACATATGGAAAACAAGCAAATATGCAAGTTCAGTCCGAGTTTTATTTATTTCCTCGCAAATATGTTATAAAACGTCGTATGACATACGTGCGCTTTGAAAATTACAGCCTCTGCTTTCTTTTAGCCCTCGCCTACGGCTCGGGCAAGCAATATCGCCTCGGCTGTAATTTTCAACTTACCGCACTTATATCATAATGTACTATAATGTTATGGGACGATAAGATAATTATGATAGTACATTATACAATACGAAACAGATTTGGGTGATTGTGTAGGTGCCTAAGGTTTTTGTAAAACGTTGTTTGTCAAGTTAGTGTTAGAATTTTATCAAAACAAACACCTCACCTTCTAGTGGGACGCAGAACTTGCCTAAGATTTCGTCCATCTTGCCTTCGATCATTGCTGAAAGATAAAAACAAAATAAATTAAGGTCTGTCATGATTGAGATCATTTATTTATTTATTTACTAGCTTCCGCCCGCAGCTTGTCCCGCGAGGTATGTCAATAAAAACTACCCTATGTCCTTCTCCGGGATACAGTCTATATCTCAGCCAAATTTTATCGAAATCAATTCAGTGGTTTAGGCGTGAAAAGGTAACATACAGACAGACAGAGTTACTTTCGAATTCATAATATTAGTATAGATTATTCACAAAATCCACAGCTGTTTGAAATTTTATATTAAAATAATATTAAGCTAGTCTTGATCATGGTGAATTATGTATATTATTATGTCTATATTGATTCTGACCGTTATTATTAATAACAAATAGAAATTCTCACAAATATTGGTATATTTAGATAAGTTACTGATTTTAACAAATCACTTTCATGTTTTAGTTACCTTTTTTCATCATTCGAACTGGAATAATGTGAACGATGATAGTACCCTGAACGAACTATTTCTGCGCGCATCATTTGTTGTAATGATTAAGAAGTCACGTGACTTCTCCCATACAAGTTAGTTGACACAATCGGCGCGTGCGAATTTCGTCCCGCATCCCGCGCGGTGTTCGCATCAGTTTGGCCAGAGCTTAACACTGTGTTTTTTTTTACATATATGTGTGTACTTACAAGAATATTTGTCCGTTTTCTCCTTCAACACGAGATCCTCAGCGAAGGCGCTGGTCACTCCGACCTCTGCGATGTCGATAGTAATGCCTTCGTCAGTGAAGTTGATGCTGATCTTACTGAACTGTCTAAAGTCTGTGCCAGATTTCACAACGTATTTGTTGTTTATCTGGAATGAAAAATATAATAAATCAATGTGAGTAACTTTGTCAAAACAAAAAAAACAAACTGTTTTTTATTATGCAAGAAATTGTAGCAGGTTTAATATTACACTGAGTGACAATGTGAAGAAAGAATGAAAATATGTTTATTTGGACATAAAAGGTACAGACGCCAGCACATTAAGTTACCCGAAACTGTCAAATTCGTCCGCACCTAATAAATGAACAGCCCCTAATAATGACCCCGTTGTTAATAAATTCATCTTCAAAGTAGACCCTTCTATACTATTAAAATAAATTCGAAAGTAACTCTGTCTGTCTGTATGTTACCTTTCACGCCTAAACCACTGAACAGATTTCGATAAAATTTGGCAGAGAGATAGATCGCATCCCGGGGAAGGACCTAGGATAGTTTTTATCGATATACCTCGCGGGCGAAGCCGCGGGTGGAAGCTAGTAAACTATATTTCTTTTCTTACATGTAACACTTCATACACATGGTCGTGTCCTCCTAATATGAGATCAATATCGTTGCATCCCTCAGCTAACTTTATGTCGTTCGGTGTCCGCATGTGTGTTAAAGCTATCACGTATTCACAACCCTGAAAAATAATTGAAATAATTAGACATTTAAACACATTTTGATATCCTGGGAAGTAAAATATTCTGTTTTGCTCCAATGCGGATCTTTACTGACATTTTTTCACGATAGGTGGCGCATCGTCGACGTGGCCATTGAAAGCTGTCATTTACATACATTCTGTAACCTATGATTCAGTTAATTTTAATTTTCTTGATAATGCATCTGTGTGCTGTACCAGGATGTACTAACCCCGGTGTACATTTATTTCCCAAAAATATACTTAACTAAAAAAAAAATGGGAAAAGGCTATACGACGCAAACAAATTTTTTTTGTTCGTCCTTCAATTCTTTAAGTTTCCAGATACAATACATGTTATCGATAACGATGGTGGACCGGTTTCAACAAAAAAAATAGTGAATAAACTGACGTAATCAAAGCGAAAATGATTTGACAGCAGCCATCGCGCCGCTGGCGACATCTGCGCTGAGCTTTGCGTGTGGATCCCCATTACCAGATAAGCTTTTTTTTTCTACTTATTGCAATTCGCCATACCTACTTGCGTTTCATTAGTTTTTTAAAGTGAAAACTTCTTTAGCGGCGTTGTACACTTTTTTTGTAATGGGTAAAAAATGTTAAACTCGCGTCAGGACACGTGACCTGATCGAAAATTCGTAAGACGGATGGCCGTAGCCGGTACCGCGCGTGTTTTGTTTATAAGACGATTCACAAAATACACACGTAATTGTTCAAGTTTTCACTTCTGTCGGCACTCCCGGAGTGCCACTGTTTTTTTTATTGTGTGTGTATTTGTTGTAGTCGTGTGGTTTATTATTATAAATCATTTTAAGGTTTTTGGATTTAATTCTCAAGTTAGTTTGTGTACTTACTTCTTGTTTCAATTGCGAGGCTAGTTTCGTGCCAGCTTGAACGAAATCTATAAAGGTGACTTCTTCTGGGTTTATCGTTGCTAAGGTGTCCAGCCATTCCTGTGAAATAAGTAATTACGAAAGTTATTTTAATCCAATCACACTCAATATTATGTAAAGTCCTCCAGACCCCGGATCAGCGGGATTGTCCGAAAGGGTTACCGCTGGCCCGGAACATAAAGGGCTAAGGAAGGAACACGGGTGGGTTTTAGTCAGTAAGAGTCTGACACTCCCTTCCGCTCCACTCAGAGCGGGAGAGGTCATTTGATAATTTCCCATCCTGAAAAAAAAATGTCCTCCAGACCGAATTTGAGCCATGGCGACCAATCTCAGCAGAGACTAGCCATCAACGCAGGATATATTATAGTGCACAAGTGTGCGCGCAGACACAGGTGCACTCTCTCGTCCCTCACTCTCATAGTCCGATGGGACGGCAATCCGACACGACCGGGGAGACAAGGCGCAGGATCAACGGCTTAACGTGCGCACCGAGGTACGGGGGTATCACACCGCCAACTTTCTAACGCCACTGTTACTAAATAATTCCCAATAGAAAAACCCAATAACATTTTGGCCCGACCTTTGACCCGGGAATCCAACCCACGATCAGCTGTCGCGCTTGCGACCACGAGACCAACGGGGTAACCAATGTTATGTTACACATTATATGAAAGCATAATAAACAAATTCAAAGTCCTGACTGACTGATATATCAACGCACAGCCTAAACCGCTGGCCCTAAAGACATGAAATTTGGAGGGTGTGTTCTTTGTGAAGAGTAGGTATGCACGAAGAAAGGATTTTTCGAAATTCCACCCCTAAGAGGTGAATGGGGGGAGGGAGAAATTTCACGCGGACGAAGTCGCGGGCAGAAGCTAGTTTGAAAAATGTTTGAATAGAATTTTCACATATTCATATTTACCTGTTCCACGAGCCCAATGAAGCCAATTTTGTGTCCGTTGCACATGAGCGCGTGTGTGATCTTGCCGTCTCCCAGCGGCCTGCCGGTCTCATTGTCAATAACGTTGGACATCAGCCACGGGAAGTTGCACTGGGCTACCAGCCCTGACAGGATTTCTAGGCCGAAATCTAAAAAAAAAACATTTCTCATTATAACGGGTCTAAAACGAAGCCGAGAGTCACTTGTTCTTCCCGTCATTGTGATATTTTTTTTGGACTGTAATCTGGGAACCTTCTGGTTTCGGAGAAATTGAAGGTCAAAGTTTCAACTATTTTTGACGTTTTTTTTTTACAATAATGTTTTGAATGTTATATAACTTAACTTGAAATATTGGGGTATTTAAAGTTATCACATTTAAAACTTTTATTCAACTCTTGTAATGACCTCATGGCGATGTATACAGGGTTATTGGAAAAACATTAACAACCTCTTAAGAGGTTATTGTACTCATCATTATGAACAACTTTTACTATGGGACCAAACCTGAAATCGCGAAAAAAAATCAGCTGTTCCCTACATTTATGTTCGTATAACTCGTCAAAATGTAGGGAATAGCTGAATTTTTTTTCGCGCTTGCACTTCTGGTCCCTTAGTAAAAGTTGTTAATAATGATAAGTACAATCTCTCGATCCGGTTTGTTGCATGTTTTAAATTTCAACCTGTAGTGATAATGGCAAGTCCGCTGTCCTCCCATACCTACTGTAATTTAAAAACATTGAAAAGCCAAATTTTGAAAAGAGCCGGCAAGAAGTGGAGTTTCTTGCCGGCTCTTCTCCATAGGAAACGACCAATTCGAACCGTGCACCTACCTTTTGACGTTTCATAAAAGCCCATATGGAAAAAAATATTTGGATTTTGATATAAATTTCCCTTTTAACTGTGTTTTCGTTCATTAGGCTGTTATAGTGATCGTTCACTACAACAATTTCAGATTTAATTTTGCTTATTGCATGCACACACAAAAATACATTCATTAGATGTTATTACTAAGACTTTCACTCACCAAAGTCGTGGTTTCCAAACACGGCACAATGAGTTCCGATTTCATTTAGCACCGGCACCATTTGCTCGCCTTTTGTAAACGTGCTCACTGGAATGAGAATGCATTATTTATTAACCACACATAATTTTTATCGTCGTTGGCCTAGTGGTCGCAAGACTACTGCTGAGGATGAGGTCCTGGGTCGGCCGGTTGGGTGTTTTCAACTGCAATTTCTCAGTAGCAGTCCGGAGTCTGAATTTGTAGCCGATTGATGGGAATAGGCTCGCTCCCTGTTACGTGGGAATGGCGAAATATGGGTGTCCTATACGTACACTTCTGCGGCTCTGCCTAACCAACCCTTCGAGACGGAGAAACCGCCCAAGAAGGACATTCATCATTTCAGCCAAAAGACGTCCACTGCCGGACATAGGCCTCCCCCAAGCACCGCCACTTCGACCGATTTCATGCTTCTCGCATCCTACGGGTTCCTGCGGCCTTCGCAAGGTCGTCGGTCCACCTTGTGGGAGGCCTTCCAACGCTACGTCTTCCGGTACGCGGTCACCACTCCAGAACCTTTCGGCCCCATCGGCCATCTGTTCTGCGAGCAGGAGATAATGGTGACCTTATTGGTGATGTTCTTCGTGTATGACCAGATGTATGAACGTAAACGAAGCAAAAGGAGTATTTAAGAATCGTAGCTGATAGCGTTCTGTAGTTTCTGCTTACCCCCACGTGAGTTTATGTATGTGGTCAAAGTATCAAAATTTAGGAATACTCTATATCGACCATCAAAGATAGAGTAAAAAAACAGTCCAGGAGATAGGCTCGGCCTTTTGTTATAATGCCGGAGTAATAAACCTCATTTTTAGAGATAGTTTCCAAAATCTTCATTAGGTACTTACACATGCTGGGCGAGAACACATCTCCACTGAACAGTACTAAGGGGTTCAGGTGTTGGAGCGCTTTCACAGCGGTACTGAACCTTAAGGCACCTCCCACGGGCTCTGTATCTGAATGAGAATAGAATAATTATTTAGTACGGTAGAAATCTGTAAATCAGGGGATCATTTATAATTTAGTTAAAAGACGTCCACCGCGACTGGATAAACTCCTACACAAGCGTCGCCACTAGGTACATCCAGTCCTGTGTTTCTCGTATATAGCGGGATCGATACTTATATTTTTGGCCAGTACCACCGTTATCATTACCGGTCCACTACTGGACAGCGGCCTCAGCAATTCAACGGCACGGAGTTCGACCCTTAGTTACTGTCCAATCATTAACAGCGTGTTCGCAAAAATCGTTGCTCCACCTAGCCTGAACGCATTTTCCACCGTCTTGAACGGATCATTCAAGGTCTCCACACAAGAACTCGTTGGTTCGACCGCTACTATTGGCATTTCAGCTTAGCTGTCTTAGGGCTGATTTTACCAAAGTCAGATATGTATTACCTATGGGAAAAAATTTACGTCTGACAGTTCTAGTATGGAAAAACTGTCAAAAATTCAAAATTTATTCTCAGGATAAGACTTATTCTAGGTTTAAAGTTTGGTGAAATTCGCCCTTAGTGAATAAAACATCAGTGGAAAGTGCATGAACATCATTTTAAAACATCTGAAATACTTACTGGTAGTCTGTTCGATGTTATACACATCGTTGAAGTGTATGATGACGACTTCATCAACCATTCCTTTGCCGGCTAGCTGACTGACGGCGCGCCTGCCCACCTGACGAACTTCTAGCGATGCCTGGAGGTAGCAGGAGTATGTTAGCATAGGGGCAGAAGACGACGCATACTGATGAAGCGTATGTATGAAAAAAAAACTATCGAAGATAGACGATTTATGCTTGATTTGTCAAAGCCCAATCAAGACCTAGGATCCGAAAAAAGAAGCATAGTTTGACAATGAGTCCTAAAGTATAGGCATAGACGAGTTTTCGTAAAGGTCCGAGGGCCTAAGTTTATTATAGCTTGGTGAAGTGCGAAACTTATTCGGTCAGGGCACGCCACTGACGAATAAATTTTCTGCGATGTCTGTGTCATAGTCTTTGAAAGAGTCGATATAGAATATGGGAATAAAAGACGTCTCTGGATTCGAAAAGCCTGATCTAGTGCGTCTGCCACCTACTAATCCGGCTCACCGTGAAGGCGCCAGTATGTGTACGAGTATGTTAGGATAGGAACGGGGCAAAATGCATAGTTTGAGGAAACTGGTAGCATATAAGAGAACAGATTTGATCCAGATACCTGCATGAAAAGATTAGGATAATAGCCCGAGTTCTTAGTCTGATTAAATCTGGTGTCAACTATTTTTGGAGGACCAAAATAGCAACAGTCAATTATAAGAGAGAGGTCTTCAGGATGTAGAAATTGTACGTTTAAGAGACTGCAAAAAGGAGTTTCTCCTATCAACTCTTCCGATTTCAAGAATCGGAAGAGTTGATAGGAGCGAAAATTCAGAATGCCCACATCACTGCAATGCTATTACGCATTATCAAAATGAGAATTAATTATCAATTAGCAAACATACGACAAAGAACAGTCCTAGACTTCTAAAAATATACATATCCTACGGATGTGAGACTCTCACAGTACTTATTCCCAGTGGGGACATCGGGAAGTATAGTAATAGCAGCTAGGGTGCAAGGCGAAGGTCATATCAATACGAGAGCGGATAGCAGTGCCGGAGCGGATTTATGACCGTATTGTATTTGGATTTTTTTTGCGGTAGTTTTCTACTGCGAATTTTATTTTTCCTTTCGAGTCGATGGATTTGTATTAAATGAGTAGAATTCAGTAAGTGGCGCTTTTTAGGACGTCAAAAGTTCAGGTGTATGCACACTGGACACTCCAACAGATGGGGCATGGTTCGGTCAGCAGCACCGCATTCACACTGGGTGTCAGAGGAATCATGGTCATCAGGTAATATTGATTTTGTAACCCCATTTTGCTAGGAATTTGGATTACTGAGAAGTTTGTTTCCAGCTTACATACTAGAATTTTAACCCATTGAAGGACACTGAACGAGACACAATATAAGTTTTATTGTTTTAATACGTCGAGTGGCGTTTAGTGTTAAAGATGATTTTGGGGCTGTCTTTAATTGTAGACCTCCAAAACTGCTATACAGCAGTTTTGATTTGTGCAACGAAGGATGGTCAAGTTCGCCGCTTGCTTCATAATTCCTATGATGATAAAGCAGTCGTGTTATCATCGGAATGCACAGGCATGTTATGAGAATGATCTGATCATGATCTGAACAAAGATCGGGGGCTATATGGGGGCAGGCATCTTCTCTGTAAGAGGGAGTGGGCTCCATGATCCACCACGCGGTCCCAGTGTGGGTTGGTATAACATTGCATTATTAATAGCAGAAAATTAGCCTTGAACTCAATTGTAATTGTAACTACAATTTGTTTTTATCCGAATTTTCAAAAGAATTGCCTTATTACTGCATAGTTTTCAAGCAAGACAGACATTCATACTACAAAGAACCTGGGGAAACCGGAGTGTTAATTAATCGTACTGAAATCGAAGTAGGTATTAATTTTTGAATTAGAGGCAATTTTTATTGAACGTACTGAATTAGGAAACTATTGTGACAAGTGTTCTTTGCAATCTGCGCTGACGAATGACCGTGTAAATTAACTGTTAATTTTCTTACACGTTTTGCCGTTGTGGTACGTCATACGTGTGATCGGGCCCTTAGGGATTTGTGTTTTTATATTGATATGATTTGCGTGTCCTTCGGCCATATTATTTAATAAACCATCTATAAATAGAGCTATGTCGTGAACTCGGTGCATGCAGTATTTATGTAAATGGAATTTACTACATTTGCTCAAGGAGGGTGCGATACGGTAGCCCGAGAAATTCATATCTTAAGTATTTTGCAATTTGTAGGTCAGTGTCCAGTTGTATGTTGACTAAAGAATGAATCGCGACCGGAACAAATATGTCATTATCTGTCTAGACAGATGATGACATATTTGTTACGGTCGCGATAAAGTCGCGAAAATGGCTAGCCTTTTTCCAACTATTATGGGGTTGGCTTCAAGTCTAATCAGTTGAATACCATTATTTTACATGGAGCGACTGCCTATCTGACGTCCACAATCCAGTTGGTAATACGATACCCCTTTGGTAAGACTGGTTGTCAGACTTCCGACTACCCGTAACGACTGTCAAAGATCTACGAATGACAGCCGGGACCAACGGCTGTGCATTCCGAGGCACGAAGGTGTCTCCATATATTACTGATGGTCACCCATCCACAGACCGACCTCGATAAGCGTAGCTTAACCCTCGATCGACCCGTGCGGCTGTTATTACTTAGCCGCAAGGCCCTCCACATGTACAGTGCGTGCCACGTAAGAAGAGACTTGACCCCGCCTCCCCCGCCTCTTTCCGCCGCCCCTATGACGTCCGGTCCCGTCCCGCACTCAGACCTCATACCGCTAAAGATACCTAAAATCGTGTTCTGCGCATGTCAGACCACGTGGTGTGTCAAGTCTCTTCTTACGTGGCACGCACTGTATGTCTTTAATTAATCTAATTAAAATTAATTTCTATCATGCAAGACAACATTAACAAGACGACATTTATTTCATGCGTGGTGCGACTATAGTACTTATGGGGCTTACAGGACCTAAACGCATAAAACGCAAGTTTTAGAAACAATAAAAGTATATGATCGACTACAGTAAACAAATTCAGAAAAATATATGATATTCTTCAGGATATTTATGCTAGGTAGATAGTGTGTTGAAAACACAATACAACTAATTGGATGCGATAGAAAAAAATCATTAAGAACCTCTAAAAACTTTCTTTTTGCAATAAAAACCATACTATCATTCTGATTTTTTCTACAAGCAACATACTAAAACAGTGTTTTATTTTTTTAGTCCAAACAATAGATTTTTTGTAATTAAATAATTGCTTCATATTTTGCAATAATTATCAGCGTTATGTCATCAAGCTTCTCTTTCTTTTCTATGCAGTCCTACAGTGACCGCGCTTTAGGTCATGTAAGCCCCTTAATAGGAATAACGGTGATTTTCGCAAGTCTAAGTTTGTGCAGTCAGGGAAATTAATCTTCTTCTTAGCGTACAGATGGCAAAAAGTTACAAACATTTTTGGCCCAAAATAAAATTCAGCAGCGCGAACTCAGCTCACTAACGCATTCATAAGGTCATCAAGTGCACAGGTGACAGGACATTCTGCGCAGGATTAATTATTTAGCAAATTGACATAAATTATCCGTAAATTCAAATCATAAATTGTCATTTTTTCACAGTTGTATGACATAGCTATTACTCGGCAAATTGGCGTAGTATGTCCATTTGATAACCAGTTAATTTCCCTTACTGTACTTTTGATACTTTCGTAAATAGTGAGAAAACGCTGCAGTGAATTTGGAAGTTGAATACCGACATTCATTCTACCGACCTAATCTGTAAAAATCTCATGGTGAAAAGTCAAGTGAAGTGAGCTGTCAATAGTGTCAAACCCTAGCATCAGTTGGAATGACAACTCACTTCAAGTTCATTTCACTTTATAAGTTTTACCGGTGAGATTTTTACAGAATAGACCATTGCGTCACAATCTGAATCATTTTGAAGTATATTGCAAATTAATATTGCTTCATATGTTCGAAGAATGTGTCTGCTCAACAACGTAAATAACGCAATGAATGTTGTTGAACTGTCAAAATGAAAGCTATTGCTACTGTTAGTATGTCACGCAATTACCCCGCTGATCATTTACCAGTCAATGAACGAGTAGTAAAGTAGGTGTACAGCCGGTCGATTCTGTAAAAATCTCACCGTGAAAATTTAGGTGAAGTGAGTTTGTTTTTGCTAGGAATTGACACTATTGACAGCTCACTCCACGCTCACTTCACCTAAGTTTTCACGGTAAGATGGTTACAGAATCGCACTGCTGTAGTGTAATTATTCATTTCATACATTTTTGACACCGGCCAGTTATTAGGTCTCTTGTGTAGTGGTGGTTAATAAAACGTATAGCGCCAAAATATAACAAACTATGTGTACATAGCGTATAGCGTGTGCTATGAGCGGCTCTGACTTCGCGCTATATTATAGCGCCTCGGACTTCGCGCTATATTATAGCGCCTCGACCTACTCAACGAATAAAAGTTCAAACGCGCACAGCGGAGCCAGAACGAGATAGCAAGATAGCGTTCGCACAGCGGGGCCAGAACGAGATAGCAAGATAGCGTCAGCGACTATAATGTATAGCGCGTTAACATCTACCGCGCATCATCAATTCATCAAGTCCGTTTAGCGTGATAGCGTGTTGCTAAATTATAGCGTCACCGCGTTCAGACTTAGTGGTGGTTAATAAAACGTATAGCGCCAAAATATAACAAACTATGTGTACATAGCGTATAGCGTGTGCTATGAGCGGCTCTGACTTCGCGCTATATTATAGCGCCTCGGACTTCGCGCTATATTATAGCGCCTCGACCTACTCAACGAATAAAAGTTCAAACGCGCACAGCGGAGCCAGAACGAGATAGCAAGATAGCGTTCGCACAGCGGGGCCAGAACGAGATAGCAAGATAGCGTCAGCGACTATAATGTATAGCGCGTTAACATCTACCGCGCATCATCAATTCATCAAGTCCGTTTAGCGTGATAGCGTGTTGCTAAATTATAGCGTCACCGCGTTCAGACTGCGCCCGAGTTTTGAAATAGCGCGCTATAATTATAGCGTATAAAATAACAGACTATATGAATATATTTTATAGTTTATAACACGTTTACAGTTTATAGCGGATTTGAACATCACTACTCTTGTGTAATCATAATTCCACTCACCCCGGGTTTTTACTGTGATAACTTTTTGGCCCAATGTCCACTGACGAAAAGGCTTTACTGAACAGGGTTTGGGTTAATCCTAACTAATATTATAAATGCGAAATTAAGTTTGTTTTAGGGATGCATCCGATACCGATACCGATACCGATATATCGGCGATACTTCAGGTTTGCCGATATATCGGTATCGGCGATATTTTTATGGCCGATTCAACGATACTTTTCAAATTTCGCGCTTTAAAAATGTAATATAAACGCGCGTGTTGTCCCGTCTATTTCGTTGCAAACGAGGCACGAACTAACTATGCTCGGGGAAACCCCGCGCTTAATTTCAGTGTTTTGTTTCGCCCGCCCGCTTTGGCCTCGCACTCGCACATCTATCCCATTTCGTTAGGTTGAATGTTGTTGCGCGTATTTTTCCATGCAAATAAGATTAAGAATTACATATCGTAATTGTTTGTGTATTGTATGTCATTTAAAACTAGTCGTTTGAGTCAAATAAAATAAATAGTAGTCATATCAACTTCAAAACACAAAAGTGCTATATGGAATCACTTTGAAATTTCGACAATTGATAATTCCATAAAAATCTTATAAATGTTAATTTTGATTACTAAAACTATTAATTAATTGTTTTATTTAATCTACCTTCCTTTTTGAATTCAGTAAGCGTATCGGTATCGGTATCGGTATCGCCGATATTTTTATAAGAGTATCGGTATCGTATCGGCAAAAAGGCGTATCGAGGCATCCCTAGTTTGTTTGTTACCTTTTCACGCATAAGCCACTGAACCGATCATCCTGAAATTTTGCATATACGTTGTCAGGTGTACAGAAACGGACATAGGGTACCTTTCATCCCGAAAAAAAGTGCTGTTACCGAGGAAAATAACAATAAAGTTATTATGATAATAGATGGCGCCACGTCTCTTTCGAACGGGATCGACACTTATGCGGGTGAAACCGCGGGGCGCTGCTAGTTATACTATAAAAACTAAAGTTTAATGGCAGATTCCAATTACAGGTTGTCCCAGTCGAGTAGTTTAACGTACTAAAATGCTTTGCACCCAATTAATAATTAACTTAGCCTTGGCGATAAATTAGAGCCAAAAACTGCTCAATCTACGGACTAAAAATTAAATTCGCTAGCGAAACTTCGCAGATGGGATGGGTATCGATACTGTCCAACGACGATAAAAAAATCTAAACTCATAATTTCAATTACATATCTGCACTATCAGCGACCCGCTTTTTTTTTTTTGGAGGATGGGAAATCATCAAAGGACTATCCTCCCGCTCTGGGTGGAGCGGTAGGGAGTGTCAGACTCTTACTGACTAAAACCCACCCGTGTTTTCCTTCCTTAGCCCTTTATGTTCCGGGCCAGCGGTAACCCTTTCGGACAATCCCGCTGACCCGGCAGATCAGCGACCCCTTAGCTATAGTAACATAAATTAAGTGTATTTTTTACGTTTTCGTAATTTTATCGTAATTCGATATCGATAATCGATACCCATCACTCATCACTCTACGTAGTTTCGCTAGCTAATTTAATTTGACCCCATACGGAGTGGCAGGGCCATCGATACGAAACCAAATCAAGAATCATATTTTGAACATGGATTCTAAACATGATTCTGAACCCCCCGTGGACGCAGGGGATTCATCGCGCTGAATTCATGGCTACGGTTAAGGTTTGCGCATCGATGCCGATGTCACCTTGTATACGGGTTACGATACAGTCGCCGACAAAGTTGAACCGACTCCTCTAGAAAAAAAAAAGGTCTGGAAATCTACAAGGCATTACGACGGCACTACAAAATAAAATGCGACCATCACTGAGCGCAGGTATGCAATTACAACACCGGAAGTGCGAGATTATGAGCTAAATACGACAAGTGCGTGTGAGCAGAACGTTAAAAGCATAAATTATTCTACTGAATATGTTGGCGTGGTTGAGTTTGTCTGTCTCTTGTATAGGATTACAGTTTTTTGGGAGATAAAAATGATAGAGATTATTTCACTGCACAGCTTTAACGAAAATATTTCTAGTACCAGTGGTAGTCATGTGAAGGCCAATTTTCGTAATTTAAAACGTTTAAAATCTAGTCGCAGTCTCATCTTGGCGACAAACAAATGTCAATAACTTGTCAAAAATGGAGGCAAATTAGAGTATTTTTGACAGATTGAGACTGAGATCTGAACGCCAATTCTCGTAATTTAAAACACTGTGACGTCACTTGTCACCTGTACATTGTCGGTGTTATTAGTTGAGTAGGTACTAACATAGGTTAAGACTATTGTTACTAACCCAATGGATCTCTGTTATCTAAATATATAACATAATAATAAAAATAAAAAAAAAACCTTCAAAATCTAGTCGCAGCGACAAACAAAATGTCAAAAACTTGTCAAAATATAGAGAAATTGGAGGTATTTTTGATAGATTGAGTCTGAGATCAGCCGGTCGATTCTGGAAAAATCTCACCGTGAAATCGTAGGTGAAGTGAGTTTGTTTTTGCTAGGACTTGACACTATTGACAGCTCACTCCACACTCACTTCACCTAAATTTCACGGTGAGATTTTTATAGAATAGCACCGCAGACTGTGAAAGTTCTCAAAATTACGAGAATTGCCATGCCATAAACGAAACTTTGCATAGAAAGAAGAGAATAGAATCAAGTTCTTCTACCTTAACAGAGAGCTGTACTACTGAGGAGTTTGTTGCGCCACTTCTTCCCAGCTAAAGCACTAAGAAATGGTGAAGGTCGGGCATTTTGTCTTACGTAATTTTGCCGTCCAAAAAGTTTTGATTCTCAGCCATATTTAAATAAATGACTGGATTAAAGGTTTAATGATTTCGCAAAATGCAGTAACGTTTGAAAGTAACATGTAAACACAAAATTTTATCGTAAGTATCGACAATATTGTCACGAAGACTGCGAAATATATTTTCCGTTGCTTACATACATTTTTGTGTAGGTGTCCCTGCTTTTAAGAATATATCACCCACATATCTAATCTTATTTTTTATTCTAAACACATATTTATTTTCGTAGCGAAGATGTCGTAGGATGTGCCTGAGGGGTTATATTGGCTACACTGAGAGAAATTACTGAGGAGTTTCTAGACTGAATTGTATGGGATCTTTCAAAGAACTTTTTTTGGGGATTCAGATAGATCACTCAATGTCCAAACCAGCCAAAGCAACGATGAATTTATTGATGCTATGCTGATATATCGACAAGCCAATGAAATTGCAAAGAAGGTTTTAGCATAATCAGCCTTCTAATATTGCCATTGCTGGGTCACAGACCTCCTCTCTGTGAGAGGGAACGGGCTTGTAAACCACCACGTGGACCCAGTGCCGGTTGGTGGATGTCACATGTCTTCGAACAAAGATAATGGTTTTAATAAGGTAGAAATGAGAGCACATTTCAGCTGTATATCACGTGCTACGTCAAGACGTACAAGCTCATTAAGAGGAACGGGTCGTTTTCATGTCCGAGCGCGATGGGATGAAACTCCGTTAAAATATTTATTAACGTTTCATTGGATCGTGTGCCGACTTGTATTTCGAACAATTTTGTTTGGACCTACTCTTCCCAAGTGTTTTGAGTTCTTATGAAACCAATTGTTCGAAATTAAAATGAGACTACATTTGACATAATGAGAGCGAATTCTTTCAGTGTAGCAGCCCGAAGTCTGGAATTGTTCCCATTTGTTGGCAATAGGCTCGATGTGGATGTACTAATAGGTACATTATGTGTGTTGAAGCCAGTCAAAATAATTGAGAAGTGAACTGTCTAGTACGTAGGCAATGGGTGGAATATTTTTAGTACCACACCAATTTTTTTATCAAATCAATCACTGTCATCAAACACCGGTACGATAAAAAAATTCAATACAAGCGAATGGCTGCCTACCAAATAATATACATTTGATAATAACAGCCTAATTTATGGTATGAAAGACTGTGCGTGATAATTTTTTTACATCACGTGTTAGAAAAACTGTGCCAAAATCTTCTATCAAGCATCTTATAATTTTGCGTATACTACGCAAATAAGCATGAGTTTTGAAATACACGTGTTGGAGTATGATACTAAAATAAAAGCTAAGCTTGGCAGCGGTTTTTATACAAGACAAATACGATGTTATTTTATGTATAAATAATCATCGAGTTAGCAATAAGGAATTTCAAACATATTTCGCTGTCATCTGTCAGCTAGCGAATATTTAGAGCGAAACGAGTGATATATATTAGGTGTCACGACTGTCGTCAATCTCGGTACAGCCTGATTCATACTTTATGGCGGCTAGGAACTTCAGGCGAGTCGCTGCGCATTCGCGGGGGTGAGGCACTGCGCAGAGAGTAGCGCACTTCAGAGCCGCCACTTGAATCAGGCTGTACCTAATATTTTTTTCATTCTATTAATCTAGACAAAATTATCGGTAAAACGAAGAAAACATAAAATTGGCAAGTCGGTTCATGGGTAGTAGGTATTAATGGTGTACATCACTTCAAGAGCCCAGACAAACTAAAATCAAGCCAACACGTTTAAATCTGTGAAGAACGTCCATGCCACTCTGAGTATGAGGTGTGCGTTTGCGCACACGGTAAGGCACATGAAGAGTATTGAAGAGCGGTGGACGAAAGACACTGCTAACAACCCGCTTAGGTGCAGCATCTTATCACATATACATGGATACATTATTAGGGATGATTTATACTAGATCTCGCTGCGCTTGAGATGAGAGGCCACGATTTGGAAGCTGCACAGATAACCATGAAAAATAGTTTGTAAGTGGCTGGCTAGTTCGGTTCGGCTAGCATAAATCATCCCTATACCATCAGCCTGCGCATACACAACCTTCAGTGCAGTATCGACATTCAAACAAAAAAATCCCGTGCCTGTTTCAGCCATCCGACGACAGACCGCACGCCGTCCGTCACTTCTCCTGGCACATCGACGCTCGTAGACTCTATGAGAGAGCTCCATCGAGACCGGAGCGCCGCTTGTGCCGCGAAAGACGCCATGGCGCGCACTGAACGTACTATTATAAGCATTGTGGTGTTAAAAACTACATATATTTTTCTAGGTTAAAGTTTTGTTATAACTGTTTTGCGCCCAGAACACACTGTTATAAGCATTGTGGTGTTTTGACTAACTGTATTTAATACATATTTTTGAAATTGCGTTAGGTTTAATGTTCTTTATTAGAATTGTTTTATAGTCATTTGTTTTATTATTATTTGTTGCACTAAAGTAATGGTGTCATTTCTACCCTAGACGTTGAACATTTTTAAGGATGATTTCCACCAAACGGCTAGCATAGCATCGGATCACACATCGGACAACACAATGTACCTATATTGTTATGAAATAAATTACTTATGACTTATGATCGCAAAGGATACGAACGTATGAGCCCGACAGCCGATCACGTTCGGCAGGATGTCGACGCATACGATCGGCTCCGTATCGTCGGCGTCGCTTGCGAACGTATCCGTTTCTGCGCCTAGTCAAATAGTTTCATTCCTACCGTGTTGACGGGTTCTAATTTTTGAAAAAGGTTGAAGTTGACGTAGTATTGTTGGTTATTGCATTAAAAGAAGAAAATAATCATAAAACACAGAGGAGTGAAAAATTTGGATTGATGATTTAAGGCAAAAATCGGATACGACGACAGGCGAACGGAGCCGATCGCGCGTCGCAGCATACCGTCGTCGGCTATGGATCGCGTGTCACGGAAGACGCCCACGGTCAAGCTGCTGTGCGCGGCTTGGCATATAGACTTTAAATAATGTGTACAAGATTTAATATCGTTTAAAGATTATAAAATCCGTTCCGATCCGATGCGATGGAAGCTGTTTGGTGGAGATCATTCTTTACACTATTTTCTGTATTATAGTGTTACATAAAACCCGCAAGAGTAAAGTTGATACTTCCCTCGGATGCCGTAAGCGAACTGTCAGTACGCATCGACGATTTTAGCCGCTTTAGGCGCGATTGGGCCGCTCGAGTCTCAAGTTAAGTCTTGCGGGTTGTATTGTTCTCGATTTAGGATGCAACTTAATCTTAGTACCTATCTAGTTACATTTTCTCTATAATTTTGGCTACTTGCGTGTTGATCGTGGTTTTTAGTTGCGGTGTTTAGTAACTATACCTACTTATTTTAATTGTCTATACTGGCTGACTTTTCTTTACTGTCTGTTTACAAAAAAAAATAATTTAAAAAGTGAACGGAGTAGAAGCCTAAGCTATGGCACAGAAATTTCTTTTTTAGGGTTCCGTACCTAAAAAAACGAACACGAAAAAACTGAACCCTTACAGGATCACTCATGCGTTTGTCCGTCCGTCTGTCACAGCCAATTTGCTCCGAATCTAACGGACCGATTAATTTGAAATTTGGTACACATATGAAACTCTGTGACCCAAATACAGACATGTAACGAAAATAAATGTTGAATATGGGGATCATTTTTGGAGGGCAAATAGAAAAAAAAAAGACTCGCTATCTGTACCGTGTGACATAATCAATGAAAGGGTTTACTATGAGGATCTCAAATATATTTTTTTCATAATTTTAAAGTAAATTGTATTAAAGATATTTAAGAAAATGGACGAAAATTGACCATTTCCCACCCTTATCTCCGAAACTACTGAGCCTAAAAATTTGAAAAAATACATAAAATAGTTCTCTACCTATAGATTACAGGAAAACTTATAAGAAGTCTGTGGTCTTAAAACAACATGGTAAATCTCTCAATATTGTGCGTACAAACTTCCATTTTTAGTTTGATTGTATGGGAGAACATGTTTTTCAACTACAATGTTACCTAAGTTTGTTCTTTGGATAAATTCCTACGGAACCCTTCATTCCGCGTGGTCCGACATGCACTTGGCCGGTTTTTTTTTTCGCAAATATTTTTTTTTTACGTTCTTTGATTGAAGCCGGTTGATAGTTTCAATAAAAAGATTGAATGCCGCTACGAATTCATTGATTATTTCCGCGTAGAGAAGGGAACTTGAGTTTTTATAATATTTGTCGATTTATTCGTTCTTCTACTCCTTTCACCTTTTAAATCCTGTTTTTGTCCAGACGGTAACAAGTCAGCCGGTATAAATACACTTTCACACAAATGCAGAAGGAAAATCTCTCAAACTTTAGTGAAGTACTTAACATTCAGTTCAGTTTCAACTCACAATTAACCAATTTATTAAGTTACAAAACTAATTCTATCTTTAGTCCAATCAATGAGCCAGTGATTGTACTTTGACCGATATTCCGAGCGATGTAAAGTTCTTAATACAAATTGACAACTTTAGACTTAGTTTCAACGTCAGTTTTAGCAATTGGAACTTTACCTTTGTCGGAATTAAGTTCGAAATTGAGAAATGGCTCGATGGTTTAACCCTGGGACTTGAAAACGAAATAAATTTCGTTCCGTTACCCCTAATGTTATCGTATAACGTTCCGAAATTTGTAACGATACTAAAACCTAAAAATATCAATAACGTTACAAAAGAAAGCGCTAAAGAATATCATTTTCGTGCAAAGTTGAGTATCGAAATGAATAACGTTATTATATCGTTATACTAATAACGATATATTGATAATATTGTTAGTGAACTGTTTAAGATTTCGTTCCGTTTTTCGGTATCGTTATAGCCAAGGAATTAATTTTGTTTCGATCCTGGTGGAACGGTACAAATTATCGATACCGGAACTACGCGTAACGTTATTTTGAGTAACGTTTCAAGTCCCTGGTTTAAACCGTGTGTATCTTTTTAAGAGATACATTAATATGTATCTCAGTCACACCTACTTACATCTTATTAGTAAGTTCTGGATGCATCTACATTAATTACAATGTGACTTATTTTATTGATAACTTGTTATTTGATTTTTAAAAGTTCTTAATTACTTGTATACATGAATAAATTATTTCTTCTTAACTTGCTTAGTAACAACAAAAAAGGCAGAGATAAGATAAAACTTGCCACTTAATTAGAATAACCAGCTATTGTAATAAAAAACAACAACATTCTTAATTGGTAGACGACTCGTGTCCTTGGGCCGGGACAATAAAATACATTATTTAAGTGTTTTGTGATAAGACTGGACAATAAAACGATTGGAACCATGTAGAGCAATTTAACTTTTAAAGCCATTTTTATTACCGAAGTGTTCAATAGTTTATTCATAATTTAGGGAATTCATGTAACTTGGCATGGTTTTGGCATAGTGGGAGGGAGTAAGTTAATGCATGTTACATTTAGTGCAAGAATCACTACACTTTTATTGCTTGACATTAATCTATGGTTATTGCCATAATTTATTTTTAAACATGTCGGTTTAGAATACAAATAAACACAAACAAATATTTTGTTAATACTGCGTTAGTTTAGTAACTGTGTAGCGGTTATTAGCGCCCACCCCAGGAGCGAAAGACAACTGAGTTCCATAACAACAAATTTGGTTATACTTATATATAGGTAAACTAAACATAATAATAATAAAAAGTTACATAACTTTTTATTAATGGTTGATGAAAATTGCATATAAATACTTATAAATACTTGCATATAAATACATAGGCAGAAAGTTCAGAAAGCCACCTGTTACAATCATTAATTACTCCTTTTGACTTGTTTACGTTCATACATCTATACTAATATTATAAAGCTGAAGAGTTTGTTTGTTTGTTTGGTTGAACATGCTAATCTCTGGAACTACCCGTCGGATTTGAAAAATTCTTTTTGCATTTGATAGCTCAATTCTTGAGGAAGGCTATAGGCTATTCAACATCACGCTATGACCCTTAGGAGCCGAGCAAAAAGAAAAAGTCAGTAAGAACGCTAAGCAAAAACGAAGTAATAGCGCGGGCAGGCGATGAGATGCGACGGGGTGGGTCGGGGGAACAAGAAATTTCACGCGGACGAAGTCGCGGGCAGAAGCTAGTCTGGTTATAAATGCACACCGGTTGCGAGTACTATGCATCTGACCTTACTGAAGAACATTACCAATAAAATCACTCTATGTCCTACTAGGGTTTCCCCTTCTGCCATTCCCACTCACATCTGCCATGTAAATACCTTTTGTTAGTCGCCTTTCACTCATTGTCTCAACATGACCAAACCATCTTAGCATATGCTTTGAAATTTCTACAAGATGCTCATACTTATTATAATAGGTAATCATTTATCAAACTATTTTTATCTGCATTGCAGTATTTATTTTAACTAGACTGTTAAGTATTTCAGGCACTAATTATTTCTTAATTAGTCAGTCATACAATTTTCAGCCTTAAACCTTAGCAGTTAAAGTTCAGTTTAACATTTTGCTAATTGCAAAACAAAATATTTCACAGACTAGATTTCTTTTGCTACGTTTCTGTGACCTACATTTGAAATAAATAATACTTAAATAACAAACAAACCAACAGTTTTAAATTACTTTGAGCACTGTGTAAATTGTCAGATCTTATGTAATTTCCTTATTTTTTTAGTTTGTAAGGGCTAAAGTATAGGACTTAAAGATCAAATTTAAAAATATACATAGTCAATGTTTTAACTGAATCATCTGCAACGAGGCAACCCAGTTTATCATAAGCTCAAGGTTACTACAATATAATTAACATTAAATCTAAACAGACCATCAGATCATAGAATCACACATAACATTATTTTCATATATAAAAATAACATAATCAACCTTCATAGTACACTAAAAACACCACAACACTAGTAGCCAAGGTCCTTTTCCGCATTCCATAATTGAATTTAAATAAAAGAGTTCTTTAACACTAAAACCTCTGCACATTACATAAAAAATATTCACTTTTTTTAAAAAACAACTTACAAGTCTGTTCACTTTTTAAACTCGTGAACGGGTTGTCCAATTCTGCATTAGGAATAATAATGGCACTAGCTAGGTCAAGGCGTCAAAAATATCTATTTTAGTTCACTAACGTCGGCCTTTTTTGTACTGTCACATATTAAAAAAAAACATTAATGCTAAAATTATACGGTTGCAGCATGTTTATATTTGATTTGACATAAATTATGTCATTGTTTGTATTCCTTTCCTCTTTTGATACATATTGCATGTGACTATAATAATTTTCTATGAAAATGCGGAAAAATTACTTACCCGACAGAGTGATCTATCCGTAAATGGGAGTCGCCGTCTTTTATGATAACAAATATTATTTAATTCACAAAATTGTATAATTAAGCCTTCTTTAATATTAATTTACGATGTATTTTATAATGTTAATTCAATAATCACACCCACAAACGGAATTCCGCGGTCGAATTGTGGATTGTCAAATTGGCATGTGTCAAATTCGATCGGCTCAGCTGTCTTTTCCTGCGTTCCGTTTCAAGTGTTTTACAAATTTCATTTTGAAAACGAAATATTATTGTACTGTTATATACTAATCATAATTATTATTCCTTCTATAAAATTACATACTACATTTTGATAACGCTAAGTTTGTAAACTTGTTTCCGTAAAGTGTGACACGTGAAATATAAAAACTGTATTCAGCGACATCTAGTTGTCTTTTAGATCATCTGCATAAGTATCCTATTTCAAACGTTTTCAAGTTTTAGACCAAGCTATCTAAAGTAAAAGTGCGCAGTGCTGCACACGGGCACAGCCTACCCTATTTCAAGTTAAACAAATATCAACTTTATTTCAATGATTATAGATTTCTAAGTGACAAGCACTATAAGTGACAAAGTTATAAAAATGTTTTAAGTTGTAGCGTAAACTGAACTTTATAATGTTGGAATTAAAGTTGTTTTTCTATTCATTCATATTTGTTTACATTTTTGTTAAATAAATCGCGAATGCACGGTTATTAAGCTGCAGGCAATGATCTACAATGTACATCCCTACTAAGTTCATCGCTAATCTCCAGAGTGTAGAAACTTGGAAGGCGCTTTTTCTTTCAAAATAAAACAAAAAACAGAAACATTACGCATTTTTATTATTGATTGACCAAATTAAGTCTTTTACATACATTATCGATTCACCAGAGGTCTTTGCAAGCGAAATCAGCTTCAGCATCGTACCAATCAATCAACGTTCTATCATGCCACATGAAAGTCCCTTTCAACTTCGGGGACGCATCCAGAATGAGATACAGCACAAGTTTGGCTGCATGGTCAGGTTCTACTTCACCTCCACCTTGAGCCATTTCAGTCTTCATGTGTCCTGGATGGACAGCATTTATAGAGATGTTCCTATCAGCATACTTCCTTTGTTGGACCTTCGTCAATGCTGTTAAAGCAATTTTGGATACTCTATGTTCCGCATGCTTGCCTTCATCAGCGAAATCTTTCTTATCAAACGTTCCATTTTTAACGCTTTCCAAATATTCGTCGACAAACTCGTTTATTTGTTCAGTAGTTAAATCCGGGTCTTGTAAAGTTCGAATCCATGACTGTTTCTTCAAATTCGATAGATGACCACACGCACTTGAAATGTTGACGACCCTAGCGCTATCTCTTAGCAAGGGATACAAGTATTTTTCAATAGTCAGTAAGCTTCTGTAATTTATGTCAATGTTTCGTTTTGCCGCTTCGTAGGTTGGATAAACTTCGTCCCAATCTAATATTGCAGCGTTATTTACCAGTACATCCAGACCACCGTGTTTTGTTTTGATATAATCTGCCAATGATTTAACACTTTTTTCGTCACTGATATCGAGTTGGTGGAACAATGGTTTTAATCCGAGTTCGTTTAACTTCTTTACGGCTTCCAGCCCATTTTTCTCATCTCTTGCGGTCAAGTACACGATTCCATTTAATTTCTGACACAATCCTTTCACAATAGCAAATCCCAGGCCTTTGCTAGATCCCGTTACAACTGCAATTTTGTCCGCCATGTTTTAATGATAGCTAAGTGACATGCGCACTCACTGGAATGCAAATTAAAAGTTGAGTCAGTTTAGTTATTGTTTACATACGAATTATCAGTTATCTATCCACCGTGCATCTACATTTAATTAAATTGTACTCTATTTTTTCCATATTGAGTTTATTTTTCTATGAAAAGCAATACTCACAACATATGTTTTCTCAAGCACAATGCAAATTCAACTTTATTGCGACAGAATATGATCTGCTTTTGTTTTCTTGACAACATTTTTTGTAAATTTATGCGATTGGCTATACTGAATTGTCTGTCAAACGATAACAAACTTTTATTAAGTCAAAATAAATACTTTTATATTATAGCTCAAATAAATACTTTGGGTGGAATTCTCGATATCTAAAAGCGATTTATATATAAATATCAAAGAATAACAATGAGAATGAACTGTTTATCGTTTTATTGACCGCGTAATAACGTCCAAGGGCAGATAGTTAAACGGTCATTTAAATTCTATGTGTAAAATATAAATGCCTATTTTTATTCTGAAACCCATGATGGTCGTCATGTCATGGTAGTCATTGAGTTATAATGTATACCTACTAAGTATTATGATGTATGTGTTAAATTGATTAGGTATTTGATTGCGATTGGCCATTATGGCCACCTGATGGTAAACGATGAATATGATGCATCATATTTTTATCCGACTACGGCGAAGCAAAAAGGAGGGTTATGATTTTAACCAGTATGTATGTATGTATGTTCATCAGTTCCCTCATAACTTTTAAACTACTTGTCATAAATTAGACAAATGAGGTATCGTTGGAAGCGTCTTGATCGACCGCTGGTTATAGCTAGGCTATGTGACATCACATTAAATTGAATACGGCGCCCTCTAGTGGACATAAAGTCATGAAGTTAAAAAAATTGGTTGTAACTGTAAAGCCGGTTTACGGACGATAGTTTAACGTGACAACGTCATAACAAAACATTAATGAAATGATTGCATACTTTTATGAATAAAATTATTAATTAATTTAATTCATGATTAGTATATTTAAAAAGAAATACTTGTTTAAAGAAATTAATTGAATGAAAGTGATTGTTTAATTGGAATGTTCAATTGGCTCCATAAAATAGTATATCTCTTGCGCATCGGTTAAGCAGTTCAACTTGATATTAAAATTTCTAAATAGGTACTTTTTAAAATCATGTTTGCTAAATCGAAATTCTGATAAAAAAAAACGTTAATATACAATTTTTGAATTTTATTTATAGTTCTTGAACGTTTGATTTAACTATAAGTAATAATAATAATAATTTAACATAATTTGTTTAAATATATTTATGAACAAGTTTTCATAGAAATAAACTGTAATCAGATTAATGTTAATAAATAGTTAATTCGAAATGACGAAATTGACCATTTTAATAAAATTTTTAAACTTGCTACTTTTGAAAAGCCCGCCTTAACTTATTTAAGTAATATAATAGTAGATTTGCTCCCACGGCGATTGGCCGAATCAACTTATCGTTTGGGTACATTGTTATGACATGTGTGAGGTTAAAATTTAATTTTTAATCTTACATTAATAACTACGCAAAATCATTTTTTTCTATTTAATAATTATAAAAAAGAGAAAACTTTTTTATCAGACTTTTTATCTATCATCAATTACATGTATCACCATAATTGTTTAGTCAATTGTAACATAACCTATTATTACTGCTCAAGCCGATCGTGCCTCTCGCTCGTTCGTGCCGCGCTCTCGCTCCGATCGTGCTTGGCTCGGCTGAAGCACAGTATAAATAAAGATTATACTGTGGCTGAAGCGTAACGGGACAATGAGTCATCCTTTTTCCTGCATGCAGCCGGCGTTCATCGATTTATTAGAGGTTGTCACGTCAAAAAAAAAATCATGTCGTATAGGGCATCAAATGAAAGGGCTTAATTTAAAAAATGTAAATATTACTGAAATAATTCCGAAATTAATTAAATAAAAAATAAGTTTACTATGTATAAACTAAAACCCGACTACTGAGAAGGATGAAACAAGTAAGTTATACGTTCCCTTTTTTTGATTGATTGCAATCAATGATGGTGCGCGCTTGCATGTGACGTCTATCAGTTAGTTTTTTAGCCATTCGTCGTTGCGCGTGCAAAAGCCGCTATGTATTATTTAGTTATTTTCGGTTCTTTATGCAGTTTTAATTGTTATTTCAATACACACACATACTGTATAAACAGCTATGTGATAAGTGCAATATTTAAAGAGTTAAGGAATGTAGCTATGTGATATTCATACATCGAAAGTTCCGTATAAACACGCTAAATGTTATAATTCATATAGCTCAAATAAGTTCACTAAAAACACATAGCGACTTTTGCACGCGCAACGACGCATTGAAGAAATATTCCCACCCTGGACGATTTAAGGCTCCTTCAGACAGGCGCGACACGCGATAAAATCGCGCGCGACACAAAGGCGTGAAAAGGTATTTACAGAGAGAAAGACAGAGTTACTTTCGAATTTATAATATTAGTATGGATTAGTTAGGATTGCTTTAGATGGATCAACCATATTCCATAATAATTTTCCTATGAATGACCCTGTGGTATGTAGTTATAATAATCCGTGGCTCTAAGAAAGGTGCCAAAAGGGACTTCGTTTTTGGCGAGTTAAGGCTCCTTCAGACAGGCGCGACACGCGATAAAATCGCGCGCGACACATAGGCACCAAAAGTCGCGCAACGAGCGGTACCTTTGTGTCGCGCGCGAATGTATCGCGTGTCGCGCCTGTTTGTAGGAACCTTTAAACAGTTCCATAAGAGCCTAACGTTCAAATCTTTATTCCAAAAACTTGAATCCAGGACTTTCCAACTAGCAGTCAAGCTCAGGACACTCCACCAATATACGGCGACATAGAACAAAAATTAAATTAAATATCATCTCAAAAGTGGATAACAGGCGCGACACGCGATAAAATCGCGCCTGTTTGTAGGAGCCTTAAGCCCCGCGGGGTAATTGCGTAACACACTATTATTAGCAATAGGTTTCATTTTGACAGTTAAACAACATTCATTGCGATATTTAAGTACTATTTACTTTGTTGAGCAGACACATTTTTCTAATATAATATGAATCAATGGATTGGCAATAACCTTCAAAATGATTCAGATTGAGATTGATAATGTTTTACGCAATTAGTCTATAGAATGCAACGGGCGTATTTTTATAGCAGCGAATTTTTTTCGCGCTCTAGGTTTTCAACGCTCAGCTGCTTAGCGCCGAGAATTGAAACTTCGACAGTGTGTTCTTGCCGCGCTGGAATGCTCTCTACAGAACATATGTATATACTCCTTGATGCTCTCTATTAGATTTTCAATGAGTCAAGAGTTGAAAATCAAATGCGCGAATTAAAAAACCCTTGCGAACCTGGGCTCCAATTCTGTACGGTAACTAATGTTCCCCGCGTAATCTTACCACGTGCAAACCACGTACGTTTGTCAAAGTCAAGCGTGGTATTTTGACAGTTCAAACTACGCCAACTTGGCGTTCATTTCGCGCGGTTTCGTTCATTGTGTCATAGAGAATCGTTATTAAATGTCGTGAATTTTAATTTTAGGTATTTCTTTTTTCTTTTATTTAATTTTCTAAGGAATTGACGTGGTTTCGAAGTAAGGAAACATTAAGTGTCACAGTGAATTAGGGCCCGATTCCAGTAGGTACCTAATACGGTACCAGGACTAAGTACTTCCACAAAGTCACGTATGCATCTGTCAAACCCCATAAAAATCCTCATACAGAATACTACTAACACGGAAAAACAATCGAAAAACACAGTCCATTTATTACGGAAGCATTTAATTCAGTTCTTAACAAAGAAGAACAAATGTTAATTCTATTACGAGAATACAAATTAGGGCAGTGGGCACGTTCTTATTGAATTACTAGGTAATAACGTTAGATCAGGTCATGGGTTTGTGAATGCGGAATTAACTTTGTCAAGGAAAACGTGGAACGGTTTTCCGTGAACGTTTTCTTGGTGGTTAAGGAATTTGTCCCACCGCTGGCGATTAAACCCGGCCAGACTGTTGTAAACAAGCCCTCCACATCGATCTCCACCGGCGGTTTACAACAGTGTAAACACTTGTTTGCAACAAAAATTCGTTTGACCTTCAACAACCTCTGTGGACGGACGCGCGTTGCCAACCGCGTGTGGATGCCGCCGTTGTAAACACGTATTCCACAGTGTAAACGCTTGTTGTAAACCACGCAAGGGCAGTTGCGCAGCAGCAACCGTTGCGCCCGCACGTTACGCACATATTTACGAACTGTGTTTACGAAAATGGCGTCTACGCGGGAAAAAGAAATTATTAGTGAGTTTATTGAACTCTATAGGGACCTGCCCTGTCTTTGGGACCTATCTTCAGAAACGTATAAGGACACGGGCCAAAAAAAAGTTGGGTGGGAAATTTTAACCGAAAAATTAAAGGAAATTGACCCTGCTGCGAACGAAATATCGGCGAAGAAAAAAGTGGATCATTTAAAACTTAAGCCAACCTTTCATCCAAATTCTTTTCTTTTTTTCTTTTTTCTCCTCACTTGCGCACACAAGTGCTAATGCCACGCCAACTTTTTGAAATTTAGTTAAATAAGGAGCCATATCGCAACGCGTGCTTCCAAACAAAGAATCGCCAACAAACTGAGGTGGGAGCCTTGTTGTAAACAGTGTGGACGCAAACACCAACCGTGGGCTCCACAAACCTCCCACCAAGGTGACCCCTGTTGGAAGCTTGTTTAGAACAGTCTGGCCCGGCCTTTAACGAGAAGTTAGTAGAGGTAGCAACTAAAAGCGAGTTGGTGAGCAACGAGCAGAGTGCACAGAAAGAAATAAGCAATAAATAAGAATGAAAAAACAATCTGAACTGCTTAAAGGCTCCTTCAAACAGACGCGACACGCGATAAAATCGCGTGTGACACAAAGGCACCGCAAATCGCGCAACGAGCGGTGCCTTTGTGTCGCGCGCGATTCGCATCGCGCGTCGCGCCTGTTTGCAGGAGCCTTAACTCGCCAAAAACGAAGTCCCTTTTGGCACCTTTTTAGAGCCACGGATTATTATTACTACATACCACAGGGTCATTCATAGGAAAATTATTATGGAATATGGTTGATCCATCTAACTAAAGCAATCCTAACTAATCCATACTAATTATTATAAATTCGAAAGTAACTATGTCTGTCTCTCTGTATAATAGGTACCTTTTCACGCCTAAACCACTGAACGGATTTCGATAAAATTTGGCACAGAGATAGATGACTATGAGCGAGAAAGAAAGAAAGAGAAGAATGAAAAAAAAAGAGAGAGAGGGTAATAAACAGTATTCTATTCTATTCCACTATGGCAGTAGCAGTTTAGAGTAAAATGTGCGCTTGATTATGGCGTAATGTGGGTGAGGGGCTCGTGGCTAAAGACGGATTTACATTACTGTGTTGTGTTGTCGGCTGCCCCATGTCAAAACCTAGTAAGGACTTAAAATGAAATTTTACAGGAGAGCGCATAAACGTAATATTGGTCAGCCTATGGAATGTATTTTTTGAATTGGTTTTAAAGTGACTTACTAGGTTTTAAAATGGTCACTAGGGAGTGAAAGGTGCACTTACTAGGTATCGATGCTTAAACATATCTCCTTTTATGTAAGTTTAAAACGCTGGTGTTTTCGTACTTGGTAGAGACTTTCTAGGTTAGCAAGGTTAGGCAATAAAACGATTTTTGTAAAAAGTGTCCCTTACTAGGTTTTGAAATGGGACAGCCGTTGTATCGTCACGCAGAATACACCAATCAAACGATTCTGTCTGTACAGGACTACGTCAAATCACAAGGAGTTTTGATTGGCTAAAACTGAAAATTCGGCTTTAATAATAACAGCCGCACGGGTCGGCTATAGACTGGAAGCTGACCACAACATAGTTGAGAATAGACTAGGCATACTGATTAAATAAAATATATTTTTTTATTCAAGTATAAAGTAAAGTAAAAATATGATTTACATTAATTACAATCGAGGAAAATTAAATTGTAACTGTAATGTAGACTTGCCTGATCTAGGTTTATGAAAAATCTGTGTTTCAGGTTTTTTTTTTCAGGTTGGGAAATCATCTAATGACCCATCCCGCTCTGGGTGGAGCGGAAGGAAGTGTCAGATTCTTACTGACTAAAACCCACCCGTGTTCCTTCCTTAGCCCTTTATGTTCCGGGCCAGCGGTAACCCTTTCGGACAATCCCGCTGAATCCCCAGACCTCATTAGATATTCAATGTGCGGCTTCACTAATGAGTTGTACACAGTATACTAAATGTTTGGTGGTAGATATCTAGCTGACCTGTGTTTCAGGCTTGATTGGAAAATGTGCGTAACTACTATACAATCTGCTTATACAATCCCGGACACTAGCATTATGTAACGTTAGTAATTACACAACCCACATTATGCATTCTGTTTGATTTATCCCTCCAACTGTAAGAATACAATTAGAAAGATTATTAGCAATATGTATGCAAGTCGTCTATCTACAGGTATTTGCCCATATCCAGTAGTTAACGATTCGGTAAACTAGGTAATCTAATTGATTTATAACTCGTACGTGCTTTGCTTATGTTACCTATTACTAATATACTAATAATAAAGCTGTAGAATTGTGTGTTTACTTGCATATACAGGGTGAAATTAAATTGGCTAGCGAAACTCCGCAGATACCGATATTTAAACATGATAAAAACAAACACTGGCACTCCGGTAGTGCCGACAGAAGTGAAAACTTGAACAATTACGAGTGTATTTTGTGAATCGTCTTATAAACAAAACACGCGTGTTAAGGTGTGTTCCTTATTTTATAGGGTTTTTTGCAAATCAGGTATGATGACCGCTCGCATGGAGCTCGTCGTCAGTTATATATCCGTGGTTCAGCGCCATCTCGTCGTTGTTGGATGAACTACGTAGTTAGTACGCGAGGCCCTCGTAGTTCTTCCCGATGTGCATAGATGGCGCTGTCCTCAACAACGCGCGTCTTACGTTTTACGTCTTACGTCTTACGAATTTTCGATCAGGGTCACGTGACCTGACGCGAGTTTAGAAGTTTTTACCCATTCCAAAAAAAGTACACAGCGCCGCTAAAGAAGTTTTCACTTAAAAAAAAGAAAGAAATTAATTTGATGTTTTTTTTGTGGGGTCACTTGAAAATATCAGAGGGGAAATTCTCATAATTTTAAGAACGTTCACAGTGTGATCTCTCAAAGTCTCAATCTGTCAAAAATATTCCTAATATCCCTACAGTTTGACACGTTTTTGACATTTGTTTGTCGCCGAGATGAGACTGCGACTAGATTTTGAACGTTTTAAATTATGAGAATTGGCTTTCAGTTTAAAATCTGTTTTTTCTGTGTAAACTTTACGGACGTGATTGTGAAACATAATAAATATTTTCTCAACGCATGCTTCAAGTAACAAAACCACCAGCGGTCGTTGACCCCTAAAAAAAGAACATCTTTTTAGGGTTCCGTAGTCAACTAGGAACCCTTATAGTTTCGCCATGTCTGTCTGTCCGTCTGTCCGTCCTCGCTTAATCTCTGTGACCGTTAGCACTAGAAAGCTGAAATTTGGTACCAATATGTATATCAATCACGCCGACAAAGTGGTAAAATAAAAATTGGAAAAAAATGTTTTATTAGGGTAGCCCCCCTATATGTAAAGTGGGAAGTGATTTTTTTTAATTTCAACCCTAACGTGTGATATATTGTTGGAAAGGTATTTAAAAATGAATAGGGGTTTACTAAAATCATTTTTTGATAATGTCAATAATTTCGGAAATAATCGCTCCAAAAGTAAAAAACAATGTGTCCCCCCCCCTCTAACTTTTGAACCATAAGTTTAAAAAATATGAAAAAAATCTGCAAAGTAGAACTTTATAAGGGCTTTCTAGGAAAATTATTTTGAACTTGATGGAAACAACAGTTTTTGTACAAAAAAGACAAAAAGTTGTACAAAATAATTTCTGGACTAAGTTTGTAGTATAATCGTATATGCAAGCATTTTTTTAACTTCGTTTGCATATTTTATTATCCTGAACGTATCCCTTTGAGTTCGCGCTAAAAACCGTCACGAGTTGGAGCGCCTGCCGCGGAGCGTGCAATGATGCACGCTCCGTGTTCGCGCACGTACCCACTACCGGGAGCAGTTGCAGGAGCGCGGAGCGCTGCTGGAGCGCGAACATAATGGATACCCACTTTTAAACTTATAAGTGGGAACACTTATTGTGACGGACGGGAAACTACGGAACCCTACACTGAGCGTGGCCCGACACGCTCTTGGCCGGTTTTTTATTTTAATTTGATCGTGTTTAGTTATCGATACCCAGACATCTGCAGAGTTTCGCTAGCTAATTTAATTTGAACCTGTATACTATCTATAGATACTATCATACTACTAGTACTAATATAATAAAACTGAAGAGTGGCATGACCCCCATAGCAACGGGTTTTGTCGACGGTAGAATAGATAAAATGACAGATTGTAGAAAGGTTTCTGCATGGCGATGATGAGAAGAAAATGTTTCTATTCTTCAGTCGACAAAAGTCTACCATGTCAGGCATGACGACCAATGTTTCTCTATGTTTGACACTTGGGGGTATTAACATCTCTTCTCAACAAGTGTCAAATACTCTAACATCACATCGGACTTAGGGCTTACAAAAGCTGTCCGACGTCAATTTTATTCCACGAATAAAAATTATCGGTCGATCGAAAGAATAAAATATGTCTTGTCTTCTTAAAAACGCGAGTCTACGGGTCGCCCCGTGCTCAGACAGAAGAGATGTCGAGTTTGATAGAAAGAACTTTGTCTATTCTTGGTAGAGTACAAACTTAGAGGTCACAGTCTTTTTTAATGAATAAAAAAGACATGCAGGGCCAACATAAAATAGGGAAAAGGACAGGATTAGGTATATTCAGTTAAGTTTATAATTCTGTTTTCAAAACTATAGAACGAATTTGACAGGACATTTTTATTACAGAGCGCAAAGTCGGTGTCAACAGTCTACGTTCAGAGTCCTTGTAACATTATTAGATATTCTATGTTCTTACTTAGTCTCATATGTTGACAGATAATCAAATAATACAGACGCAGGACACGATTTGCGGTATTGTTTATTAGTAGGTAATTCGTGAATTTATATAATAAAGAACGTAATCACGTAAATCAATGGGAAGTTTCCGCGATTGCATGACTACACGATGTAATAATATTTGCTAAGGTACTTTATTTGAGAGAGTACCTAACTTACCTATACATAAATTAATGGCTTACTCAGGATTCTTAGGTAAATGAAATGACTACTTTGTATTTGCTAGCTACTATGAAACCTATGACTATTAGCAAAGGAAAATAAGCAGTTTATGTCATTTAAAAAAAATTAAGCCCGGCAGAATTATGGCATCTGAAAAGTCAAAGATTATCAAAAAAAAAAAAAAAACTGAACGCAGATTTAAAAAAAGTAAAAAAGTTCGCACACATTCCCGCGTTTTTGCGGGAATGTTGATAGCTGAATCAAAGATCAACCAAAAACTACTTTGTAAAATAAAAAAAGTAAATCCACAAGCACAATCTGATGAAAAGCAAACTTATTCGAAGAAAGTTTGAGTGATTCGACCGAAATGCTCCCTAAAGACGTTTGAGAGTGTGTTACATCAGCATTCCAATGTAATCTGTATAAATAAAACATGACAGACCAGGCTGTATGCGACGAAATTCCGCTGCCGTTGTTCTGAAAAAATACTATTACCAGAGACACTTACTTTTTAAAGGCAAATTATTTTTGTTAAGATTGATTTTTAATACACCTGCAAATTCTAACTTAGGTTTAAATTATTTTAAGGTTTAAAATATAAAAGAAAATTATTTTTTAATCAAAATATCTGTTATAGCTTTATAACTTTATAATTAGTTTTTTCGAGACAAAAAACACAATTTTTATGATAACTTGAATATTAAGTAAGTATTACTTTTTTACTAAGAAAAGGACATTTAGAATTCTATATCCGTGAGAATTCTATCCTCCTGTTGACATATTCAATTATTGACAAACTTGAGTGACAGGATTTCGCTCCAAAATAATTACAGTTGCTGTAGTACGAAATGCCAAGGAATTTTCATTTGTCTATGGGTATGATTTATTTTATTTTCGTGGCGGAATGAATGGAAACTTAAATTTCTTTAAAAAAAGTTCATTACGATGGTAAATATTTAGGTAAGTGGGTCGTCTTAGGGGCGTAGTTAACATTTAGAATACAGTTGCTGTTTTTACGGTAAGATGAAAAATATAATATGAAAAATAAACTGCCCGGTGGTCGCCACGTACAGAGCAAAGTACTTCAGTAACCCAGGTACCCTACGTGAGACGGTCAGTAACATCAAGGCGTTGCTGGCCTTCCTTGAGGAGCTGAGGTGGATCGAACGATCGATTTTCCCACCCGTACGCAAAATACGAGCATTTACGTGGAGTTGCGGACACCAGCCCGTATTACCTACTACGTATTACGGTAAGATGGTTCAGCGTTGCAGTCATGAAAATCTCTAATTTTACCAGTATTTGACTTAGGTAGCATAAGAATAATGAGCCTATAACATTCCCACTGCTGGGACTTCCTCTCTTCGAGAGGGAGTAGGCCGTAATCCACGCGGACCCAGTGCGCGTAGGTAGATGTCACATGTGTTCGAATTTTTGGCTCTAGGACATGCCGGTTTCCTCACGATGTTTTCCTTCACCGTTTCGAGAGCAGTGGTGATGGAATTATTTACACAAAGTAAAGCGCCCTGCCTGGGTTGGGTTCAAACCCATGACCTACATCCCGTAAATCGTGGCCGTTACAACTGGGCCACCGCTGCTCTCTGATCTCTTAGTACCTACGATATATGCAGACAATCTTAACGGCCTTGTAGTGTAAGCAAAGTTCAATATACTTATTGTATGGTATTTCTTGTGGTAAACGATACAAAAACTTGATCAGAGCAAGATCCTCATCTGTAGCAATTGCCCTTTGAAGATACCTAATTAAATACGTCTTTATTTTTACTACTTACATCCGTCTTTTTGTTATGTCTGTTATCTAGTGTTTATCTATCTATTTTAACTAATAATAAAGGCTCCTTCAAACAGGCGCCACACGCGATAAAATCGCGCGCGACACTAAGGCACCGCAAGTCGCGTAAAGAGCGGTGCCTTTGTGTCGCGCGCGATTATATCGCGTGTCGCGCCTGTTGGTAGGGGCCTTAAAGCTGAAGAGTTTGTTTGCGTGCTAATCTCTGATACTACCAGTCGGATTTGAAGAAATGCTTTTGCATTTAATGGGCCAATTCTATAGGCTATTCAACATCACAAGAGGACTCTCATGAGCCGTGAAAAATGGGAAAAAAATTACAAGGTCCGTTAGCGAACAAAGTCATAGCGGGGGTAAGCTATGGGATGCGATAGTATGCGTTTTTAGTAGCTAGCTCTACTCGCTTCTCGTTAATTGCCGGCTCTGGGGACAGGTGCCCAACGTGGGAGACCTCTCCATGCACATCTTATATAGCGGTGGACGGTCGACTTTATACACTTGAGTCTACGATTTAGTGCGTTTCATGTTTCCAAGAATGGGGGTTCAATTTATACAGACAAACAACTGATTTTATTGTGAGAGTTATTGGTTTAATCTTCAGGTGTAATCTGTAATTTCTTTCCGGGTATTCGATTCTGTAGTTCATTGTAAGATTACTTATATCTGGTCAGCGGGATTGTCCGAAAGGGTTACCGCTGCCCCGGAAAATACAGGGCCAAGGAAGGAACACGGGTGGGTTTTAGTCAGTAAGAGTCTGACACTCCCTTCCGCTCCACCCAGAGCGGGAGGGGTCATTTGATGATAGGACCTCAAAAAAAAAGCCTACTTATATCTGATAAGGTATACTTTATTCAGATCGATTAATATCTGAATAAAGTATACACTTTATTCAAATATTAATCGATTTGCATAAATACATATAAGTCACACCTTTCCACGGGGGTAGATCCTTACATACTCCTTTTGCCTCCACACGCGCACCTGGCTTTTCTGTTTGTTTCTGTCCACT
Source organism: Luperina nickerlii (assembly GCA_963855955.1). Lineage (NCBI taxonomy): Eukaryota > Metazoa > Arthropoda > Insecta > Lepidoptera > Noctuidae > Luperina > Luperina nickerlii. The sequence continues at coordinate 3,964,030 of OY979684.1, read as the reverse complement.
GCTGGACATAAGCCTCTCCCAGGCTGCGCCACAACTCCCTGTCCTCCCAGTCCGTTCCAGCCACCTTTTTTAGGTCATCCGTCCATATAGCTGGGGGGCGTCCCACACTACGCTTACTGATACGCGGTCTCCACTCCAGGACTCGTCTACTCCACCGTCCATCCGTCCTTCAACAAACATTGCCAGCCCACTGCCACTTCAGTTTGCTTACTTTGCAAGTTACTAGTATACCTTTCTGAATAACACGACCGATTAAGTTACTATTATGTCCTCCTAGGGCATTCGTTGGCTGAAAATAAGAGCTCGCTAATGCTCTCAGCGAGAAATATCCAGCTAAGGTCATCGGCTAAGGCCGCAAAAAGTCAATGTACTATTGTACTTTTTATAAAAAAAGTGCGATAATGTGATGTTCAAATAATGCTAACGGGAAAGTTACCTTGCTACCAACTTGCTACTAATATAATAACTTAAGCCAATAATGATTCGCACTTTAATTTGCACAAGTGCTACCTGTTTTTTCATAAATTCACAGGCGTAAGTACCGTTTTTCTCGCAAAATGTTTATACCATTTCCAACTCTTTTAGTATCCTATGATAGGAGTCTATCTTCACATATTAGGGTCAGGAACTTTCAGGACTTTTCAGGCTCTGTGTTCTTGTTCAACAAAGTAATATATTATTGTATGGGCTTTTAAAATTTCTAACCCGATGATGTTGTCGTGGACGTCCACTTCCATAAAATGTATAGAAATACGTGTACGTTATAAAGTTATTGTGGACGTAAATATAAAAGCGTCTTCATAAAATTCCATAAATTTTACTTCCCTGCGTTATCGTGATGCCGTGACGTGAACGTGGATGCCCACGATAATATCGTCACGTTAGAAATTATAAAAGCGCATTTTGTGTGATAACTTAAGTGAACTTTTTTCACAATTGAAAAGGTGAACCTATAAGTACGTTTGATCACATTCTCACCTGATGGTAAGCGATGATGCGACGATGGTGCACGCCTGCCTCGAAGTAAACTACTCACTCGAGACTTGAAGACTCCCAGGTTATACAGCGTGTGGTCATGCTTAAGGCTGTGGTACATACCATCAGACTGAAAAACTTTCTCTATGGAACCAACAATGTAATCGCGAAAAAATTATCAACCCTACAAAATTTCAATACCTACTCGATCCAAAATGGGACGGCCGATTATATTATTAGGTATCGGAAAACATAGAGTTTAATAAGGCGTTGCATTCCTTAGCGGTACTTAACGAACTTGACAGCATGATCGACCTCAGTATTAGGTACCTTTACTGTACCACTTTTGACAATATCGTCATCATCTAGCCTAGCCTTTTCCAAACTATGTCGGGGTCGGCTTCCAGTCTAACCGGATGCAGCTGAGCACCAGTATTTTACATGGAGCGACTGCCTATCTGACCTACATAACTTAGTTACTGGGTAATACGAAACCCCTTGGTAACACTGGTTGTCAGACGTTCGGGCTTTTGACGACCCGTAACGACTGTCAAAGATCCACGAATGACGGCTTTTGACAACAATTTTTGCAAAAAATAGCACTTTTGACAACAATTCCCACTAAATTAAAAATTCATTAAGTTTGAAGGTATATCTAACTGACACATAGACAAAATAGAGCATGTCATTTTATGAGGTGCAAGTGACATTTGACCTTAGGTTGATAACGCGATTATGAAGTCGAAAAAAGTATTGATTTGATAAATACGTTAAGCTGAAATACAAGTTGACAGAAACCCATAAAGCCGTAAGAAAAAGGAGTAAGTACTTACTTAAGTATGTTGGTTTTGACACCCTTCCACAGACTACCACGGATTTAGAGAATTGTCTGAATTATGTATGTTGAGTCTAAGGACGGGCACATTCCTTTATCCTAGAAAAACATATGGTACTCTTGGGAAATCCGAGAAAATAAATTTTTGTGAGTGAAGCCGCGGGCGAAACTATGTAGGTTTTATGTTCAGGCACTTTGAATGAATGGACGGCAGTGAATGAGGCATGGGGTCGCAGGAACGGGGCAATTTGTAAGGCTTTGTCATCATCATCATTATCATCTGCCCAGCCTTTTGTCTAACTATGTTGGGGTCGGCTTAAGAAGGCTTTGTGATTTGTTAATAATGTAGTGAGAGTGAGTGAGTGAGTTTGACTACCTTGTTTGACTACGTTGTTCGTCTAGTGATCGCAAGAGCGACTACTGAGTGTGGGATTCTGGGTTCGATCCGGGCAAAATGTTATTGGCTTTTCTTAGTAGCTGCCTAAATTTGGACACACTTCACTTCGTAACACACTTTCACTCACCGTTCGAGGGTTTTGAAGGAAAAAAGAACCGAGTGTGACATCTACCAATCCGCACTGGGTCCGCGTGGTAGATTACAGCCCTCTGTCTCTCTCGAAGAGAGGAGACCTGTTTCCCAGCAGTGGGAACATTATAGGCTATGTTGAAGGAAATTCCTAATCTATTGTCTTATAGGTTTGAAAAAATTGCGTGCAGTTGAAAATGAAAGGAATTGCGATCGATTGCCATTTTATGTGTGTTACGCAATACCTAACTTTTTTTTTTATCAGTAATCGGTTTGATCTTGACTCTAATCTAGGTCAGAGATGACACAGACAAAGTCTACGATGGAGTGAGCTTACCCAGAAGAAGCCTGTTCACTCTTACTTTGCAGAGATTCGGGTTGTATGCACTCGGAAATACAAACGCAGGTAGAGAGTTCCACTCATTTGCTGTGCGCATTATAAAGGGCATTTGAAAACGCTTAGTGCGAATTGGTGGAATATCAACTAGGCAGGGATGGTAACTTGCAGTGCGTCTGGATGTCCGAAGGTAGAAGGGGGCCGGTGGCATGAGGTCTTGGAGATCTTGGGCACATTATCATACCTCATCATCATCAGCCTTAAGCTGCCCACTGCTGGACATAGGCCTCTCTTATTGCACACCATTCAACTCGTTTTTTGGGCAACATCTGAGGGCATCCACCTAGCCTGAGGGCGTCCCACCTTACCACAGATTACTAAATAGTTACTACGTAACAGATACTTCACTCAGTAGAAAATTTCCAATACCTATTGCTATAATAGCCTACTCCGTCGCGTCAGCAACCGCTGCATGCTAAAATGTGCCTAAATGCTCAAGCGTGCAGTTGTGATTGCTTCGCACCGCGTGATCCCACAGCAATCGCAGGGCTGCCTCTTCGATAAGATTAAATTAACATAACTATTTTATTGAGAACTGTGAATATGTTCCGTAGTTTAAAATTGTATCGTATAAAGGTAAAATATGTTTTTAATAAATTGGTGCTGACTGTAATAATTTTGAAACGACAAAAAATGGTAATAGTTTATCACTTAACTTTCTTCATTGACAGGTAAATGGAAAAAATTCATTGACAGGTAAAATTAGTTGTTTATCCCTTCTTTTACTTGATTTCCACCCATCTACTGCACATAAGGCACCAGACGGCATTGTAGGTACCCGTACAAACAAATGGAATGATTAAAATTGAATAACGTGCGTGCACTTCGCTTGCGAAAACCGCACTGAATATGGTCCGCCAACGGCCCGAGACTGCTCGGCCGGGCGCGGGGCGGTAGGTAATTATAGCGCGCAAGTACATGGAGTGACGGAGGCCTGATCTTACGTTTACCGATTCGCGGTCTCCGCTCAAGACCACGTCTACCCCAATGGTCATCGGTTCTACGGCTAATATGGCCGGCCCATTTCAGCTTGCTTATTCTGTGAGCTATGCCGACAACTTTGGCAATTACCCCGCTGGTTTATAATTATCAGGCTCGTCACCTATTAAAGTCGGTGGCGTCTTCTTTTGGAGTCGCTCCAATCATTGATGGTTGTTCATAAAATTAGAATATTTCTTGGGCTCAGAAATGGCGAATTGTAGCTTCCTTTTGGAAAACACAGATGTTAATGTTTATGTTCGATTATTTTTTCTTTGGTACTCGTATAAGGCCATTTTCACATTAGGACGGTAGCAGCGCGATAGTAGCGCGGCAGAAGCAGATGCCTTCACATTGTGAGAATAGCCGCGCGATAGCAGCGCGGCTGCCGATGCCGCACCGCAGTTTAGACTTAATCGTTCGGTGTCATACTCGCATTGTTTAATCTATAATCACGTGCGCTTGCAACTGTGACTCATCATCATCACTGACTGAGCGCACGCGGAGGCCACGCCGCCGCCTGCGCGCGGCTACCGCGCTTCTGTTTATAATATAAAATTCTGACTGGGCGACGGTCGCGCGTCTGCTGCGAGACTGTCGCGCTGCTAAAGTCGCCTGAAAGCGGTCATAGGATAATTACACGCCGAAAATGCCTCACTGCGATATCTTGCGGTCGCGGTTTTGCTCGCTACCTCGATGTCACCTCCTTGTAAAACAAATGCATGTTAATAGACACTAAGACACGCACGCACATGCCAAGCATCGAGGTAAATCCCCAAGCAGCTCGCGATGTATCGCAGTGAGGTAATCCTTCGGCATGTAATTACCCATAAGTTGATAATAAGAGTTCATAACACGAACGCACAACGAAAACGTAATCAAAAATTCGACCATTTTTTAATCGAACACGCAACTATCCTTTAGCATTATATGGCTCAATGTTCTTTTTTTTTTAAACGTTGCCTCTTCCTAGGAATTTCTCCTGTATTGTGGGTGCGTTTACAAACATTTAAACTCACATACACAAACGGCTACACCCGAAACAACTGCTTGTATGTCATACAAATATTTGTTCCGTGCGGGAATCGAACCCGCGACACGCAGCGCAGCAGTCGATCGCTTAACCACTGCGCCAATCGTGCCGTCAAGCACAATGAGTATCACCCATAGATATGAATAAAGCATTAAAACTAAGTAAATATGGCCAAATAATTAGCATTGCCATTCAACGTGTCAATGCTGCCAGTCTTCCGGGCACGTTTCCGGATGACAGCGATGCGGACGAGTACTTTGTTTTTGTATTTATTTGCATAGTTAGTTAGCCATTTAATTTAGTACCTAGTGTAAATAGTTCGTTCGTTAGAGGTGCTCGTGGCTAAGTAAAAACAGCCGCACGCGTCGATTGACCAGGTTAAGCTGCACTTGCCGCGGTCAGTCCGTGGATGGGTGACCATTTTTACATACCGTGACCTGTCCGTGGGTTTCAGAAAGCACCTTTACGCGTTGGTCCCGGCTGTCATTCTTGGATCTTTGACAGTCGTTACGGGTAGTCGGAAGTCAGAAAGTCTGACAACCAGTCTTACCATGGGGTATAGTTTTACCCGGTAACTGGGTTGTGGAGATCAGGTAGGCAGTCGCTCCATGTAAAATAGTGGGATTCAGCTGCATCTGGTTACACTGGAAGCCGACCCCAATATAGTTGGGAAAAGGCTAGGCACATGATGACCTAGTGTAAATAACTTAGTACATAAATTGTGCGTGAAACGAGAAGTTTCAATTTAAAAGTCATTTGATATTTACGTTACCGAGTGTTTTAACCGTATTAAATCCCTTTGTTCATACAAGTCCCTTTACAATAGTCTCTAAAATATATTTTTATATAGCTCCCTCGTTTCGCCTTCTCGATTTTAATAAGTTTGGGATCTGCTCTAGAATGCATCATTCTGTCAGATTTTCATCTCTTCGGTACGTAAATTATTAAATTTTTCATTAAATTCTTGCACCCGTCAACTTTGTAATCAAGTTTTAGTGTTTTAAAATTTGATGGGTGCTGTTTTTAAATACTTATTAACGTGAACAGGCGCCTCTACCAGGAGGCCAGACCCGTAACTGAAAACGTTCGAAATCTATACGCAATCTCATCTTAGCGACAATCAATGTCAAAAAATCGCTAAAAATATATGAGAATATGGGCCGGTTGTGTCACGTCCACTTTAAAAAAAAAAAGAAAAAAAAAGTGGACGTGAAACAACCGGCCCACGCTTATACGTCAAAGATGGCGCTAATGTATACGTTAACATAGAAGTACGTCAAATACAATCCTTGACTACTTTTATGTTTGAAAAACTATGCTCGATTTTCAATTAGATTTCTATAAGTTAGTTCAATCTATGCACCAGATACGTGCAAATACAAAGGGTTAAGGTAATTGAATATAGAGGAATGCACATAAATCGACATCTACACGATTCTTTGATCAGCTAATTAAATAAAAATACATATAAAATAGAAAAAAACTATATAAAATTATTCCTCTGTGATATAAAATTCCTTATATCCGTTGGCTGATGAAATGAGGACATAAAAATGCAGTAAACTGATATAGGTATATTATATTCTATATTAAAAATTTTACTTGTTTTGGTAGAAACAGAGCTTGCGGGGCCAATATTCTTTGGTTTTAGAGCATCGTGCCAAACCAAAATTAGCGAAATGTAACACATGGAATCACTTTGGTGATACCTAAATCACGGAGGATTTTCTCAGAATTTATTTGACGTGAAGAATATACTAGAGCATTGTGCCCTAATAAATAAATGGAGATAGAAACACTGACTTTTGAATCTGCAGAAGAATTGAGGCTACGGAAAGAAACGAATGGGGTCCGAGTGCCCACTTAGTTTTTTGAAACATCGCCAAGCGTTTGATCGACTCTTCACGTGACCAAAGGGCTGGCCTATTTTTTGGCCAAAGATTCAGCATTGCCATACACGGTGGCAATGCTGCTAGCCTTTTGCGCACTTTTACTATTGTCAGCGATGCGGACGGATTTTTTGGTGCCCTTTGTTTTTTAAATTATTGTGAAAGGAATTAACGTATTACTTCTAAAATACTAATTGAAAGCTGAATCCAAATGGACGAACCCAAATATTTGAAGATCCTGGAGAACGTAACTGGCAATGCTTTGCTTTGTCAACCTAACAATTAATTATTCATTGTTATATTTGTGTTGTCGATCAGACCTATTTTTATAACAAAAAACATGAAAAAATAAATAACCGACTTAAAAAAAGAACACTACAAAGTGAAAAATTGCTTTAATTTCGGTAGGTGTCGTGTTCCCCATTTTCGATTTTTGACACCGACTTCCGAACTTAAAGTTATTTTTCACTTTGTGGTGTATTTTTTTGGAAGGCTGTTGTTTTTTTTTTTGTAAAAGTATTTTATTTTTCACTTTATAGTTGTACCGTCAGCAACAAAAGTCGATTAACACTTCAGTTTTTTTAATCTCAGTTATTGAGTAAAATATTTGTTCAAAATTGCAGCAGAAGTACAATGCAATTTTGAACAAATATTTTGCTCAATAACTAAGATTAAAAAAAAACTGAAGTGTTAATCGACTTTTGTAGCCGACTGTACCTAGGGTAGATACACAAATTTATATGATGAAGTTATGTCCGAACATAAAAAAAAAGAACATCCAAATTGAGAACCTCCTTTTTTGAAGTCGGTTAAAAAGAAGCAAAATGCAGGTATGGACTTTCTTCAACATCTTTCGGATTGTGTGTTACGAAATCGTTGTGGTGGGGTTCCCTGCATCTGCGAGGCCGTCTTAAGTCATAGTCACCTAGCCTTCAATATTTTCTACCACATTCCTATTATTTGTTCATGCGAAAGCATAACTGTTGTTCAGAGTAAGGAACTTTGTACACGGCACGGCTTTACGGTACGGCGTACAATAAACCGCGCTGTAAACGTTTTACCTATCAATCTATCTGTACGAAAAATGTACGTCTGTGAACAAGCTTCCATACTGATATACAACACTGACGAACCGTGTCTACACACAGCCCCGGATCTAAGGGGGGACAAACCGGGCACTTGCCCCGGGCGGCAGTTTCATGGGGGCGCCAAATCCTTGAGACAAGAATTCGAAATATCGAACAAATGAAGCCTCTTTTCCTACAATCTCATAGGTTTTCAACAAGTAATCGAATCTTAATTTGAAAAACAAACTTTTCTATTTCCATACGCCCAGTTAGTTTTTGAACACATACTAAGTGATTTATGAACGCATCATAACAGATCAAGTAAATTTTTGAACGCGTGCGTAGTGTCCGTGATCTTTCTGCCAAGGGGAATCCCCGTCACATATCTCTATACGAGCCGAGCCGAACAAATTCAAACAGTTGAACGTCAAGTGACAACACCGTTTGTTTATGTGGTTGATTGCGTTTGCAAGTAATCAGCGTTAATAAAATAAGTAATTTATTAGTGAAATCATATATTACCGTAGTGGAAATCAACAATATGCAAGTTTTTCTCAAACACTGAAGGGAGGGGGTGCCACTATCAAGGTTTTGCCCCGGTTCGAAAAAATCGTAGATCCGGGGCTGCCTACACACGGAGTATAAACCGAGCCGTAGAAAAAAGGTGTCTGAGAATAAGCTCCAATAGTGATATACAACACTGACGAACCGTGCCTACACACGGCGTATAAACCGCGTTGAAGAAAAAGCTATTCCTGTGAACAAGCTTCAAAAGCGATTTACAACACTGACGAACCGTGTCTACACACGGCGTATAAACCGCGTTGAAGAAAAAAGCTACTCCTGTGAACAAGCTTCAATAGTGATTTACAACACTGACGAACCGTGTCTACACACGGCGTATAAACCGCGTTGAAGAAAAAGCTATTCCTGTGAACAAGCTTCAAAAGCGATTTACAACACTGACGAACCGTGTCTACACACGGCGTATAAACCGCGTTGAAGAAAAAAGCTACTCCTGTGAACAAGCTTCAATAGTGATTTACAACACTGACGAACCGTGTCTACACACGGCGTATAAACCGCGTTGAAGAAAAAAGCTACTCCTGTGAACAAGCTTCAATAGTGATTTACAACACTGACGAACCGTGTCTACACACGGCGTATAAACCACGCCGTAGAAAAAAATCCGGCCAAGTGCGAGTCGGACTCGCACACGAAGGGTTCCGTACCACAAGGCATAAAACGCCGAAAAAAACGTTTCTTTTATACCTACCCGTTTAAAGTTTAACTTTATTTTATTTTTTGTTGTTATAGCAGCAACAGAAATATATCATATGTCAAAATTTCAACTGTCTAGCTATCACGGTTCATGAGATACAGCCTGGTGACAGACAGACAGGCGGACAGTGGAGTCTTAGTAATAGGGTCCCGTTTTTACTCTAAAAAACGTGTATGTCAACAAACTTCCATAGTGATCCATACATTTTTCACAGCAAGAAAAATGTGTGTGTAGAAAGGGTCTTACAGTAGCTGCCACTAACGGTATTTCATGGGTAGGATCATTGAGAACCACTGTTTATTTACTTTATCTCTCACTTATTCAATGAATAACCTAAGCTCAACGTTTGCAAACTTCGAGCGGTCAAGTTTATGAGTACAGTTAGCCTCAAAAAGATGTATATATCGACAAGAATTAATTTATCGTCAAAAAAGAAGAAAAGGTATAGCGCCGACCCCAAGTAAAGGGTCCTCGAAACGATTAATTGCAATTGATCAATATTGCCATCGATTGTAATTGTAGTAGTATTGTCAATCGCTTCAATTGCATTTAGTAGACGATCAATTTGCGCATCAATGTGTTCCAATCACGTAAATATTGACAATTGTGATTGATCGTTTCGGGGATCATTACATGGGACAAGGGCAGAAAGGTCATGGTGAATCTTTGTTCTATTATATTATGGTTTTTAATGTACGGACGACAGCACATCAAGCTAACCGAAACTGTCAATTTTTCCCAATCAACCTTGAACCTTATACTTTAGTAATAAAGTTGAAAATCTATTAAATAAACTATCATCTGCCGGGCGGATTACGCATCAATGAAATTAAAACGAATAACGTGCAAAGAATTTGCCTACGAATTGAAGGAAAGAGAGTGCCCTATGTCGGCGAGCGACGCAGGCCTCAGACCAAATAAAGAACCAAGACAGAGGGCTGTCAACAGTAAAGTGAAGCCGATTTCGTAAACATGACTGTGTGCACATAGTGAGGTGTAGTTTGATTGTAAATGGTTGTAAATGTGTGCGTGTATGCACAGAGCGGAGGTGTAGTTTTTGCATGCTTCACTGTATTTTTCGCTGTCTTGACTTTTTATTTGGTCTGAGGGCGCAGGCAGTAATTTTCAAATTACGAATTAATTTATATTGTTATAATTTGTACGATTACTGGCCAATACCACCTGTGTGTTAAATTAATGTTGCCATTGTAGCGGCACGTAGTATAATTAAGTGGGTATATTTTTATTTTATACACACGGAAATACAATTATTCGAGCGTGATCTGAAAAAGATGCGTATCAGTATCACAAATTGTTTATGAAATTTAGCATGTTCGTAGTAATATTGTCAAGCTATTGTCAAAGTCAAAGTATTTAACATCAATTAAACCATTTAGATCAACGTGGAGTCAGTCAGTTAGTTAGGAAGTTATTTTCTTTGGTGAAGAATGGATCAAAATCAAAAGTCATTTATACAATATAAGCTGAGAGTCAGCAGTTTTTGAACGTCAAAATTACATAAGACAGTCTCCCAAGACGCCCGCCCTTCACGACTTCCTAGTGCTTTAGCTGGGAAGAAGGTGTGGCGCAACAAACTCTCCAGCAGCACAGATGTTTGATGAAAAAGCTCATTAGTTACTTCTTCATAATGATACATATGTACTTAAAAGTGGATACGGAATAAGTTGAGAAATTCCGTCTTGCACTTGACCAGTTTATTTTTTTTTTTGCTTTTCTAGTAAGTGTTTAAATCCGTAATAATATGTTACTCAGGTACATAAGTGCATCGCAAATAAAATGATCCATTAGTATCTTAAATAATATTATCTATATTTATTTCTTGCAATAATAAAAAAAAAAATATAACATCTTTGATGAAATATCAAAAGTCAAGTGAAGTAAGTAAGTATTCTAATAGCCAACTATTAGCATCTGTTACGGTGTTTTTGTGTACAAATATTTTTGGTTATAATTTTGGTTTTCTGCATCTTGCATACATAATTAGAACCTAAACCTTCATACCCCGAGTAGGGTTACCATTTCGAAATTTGAAAAGTCCGCCAATAAAAGTCCGAACATTTTACTTTTAAATCTTTATTTTTTAGGGTTCCGTACCCAAAGGGTAAAACGGGACCCTATTACTAAGACTCGGTTGTCCGTCTGTCCGTTAGTTAGACAGTTGAAATTTTCACAGATAATGTATTTTTGTTGCCGCTATAACAACAAATACTAAAAACAGAATAAAATAAATGTTTAAGGCTCCCATACAACAAACGTGTTTTTTTCGGCGATTTTGCCTTGTGGTACGGAACCCTTCGTGTGCGAGTCCGACTCGCACTTGGCCAGTTTTTTTCAGTATCGATTTTTCACTTAAGCCAACGTTTGGACAAATGACAGCGCCCGACGAAATCTGACGTGTCCAGGCAAATGTTCGGACGGACGTTAACCTCAAGGATGACCCACGAAAATAACATAATCCATACTAATATTATACATGTGAAAGTGTGTCTGTCTGTTACCCCTTCACGCTTAAACTGCCGAACCGATTTAGGTGAAATTTGGTATAGAGATAGTTTGAGTCCCGGGAAAGGACATAGGATAGTTTTATCCCGATATTCCCACGGGATTGACACTTATGCGGGGGAAACCGCGGGGCGCAGCCAGTAAGTAATAATTACATAATCAAAGAAAGAAAGAAAGAAAGAAAATACATTTATTTATCATCAATCAGCCAATAATGTTCCCATTGGTGGGACACAAGTCACATATGCCTCTTCTGTGTAAGAGGCAGTGGGCCGTAATCCACCACGCGGGCCCAGAAAATAATGTAGGTACGTAATAATGTTATAGTCGAAAATCCAACATTCCGTAGAGGTGAACTATAGAGGATTTATCGAAATTGCATCCATGTAAGAAATCGATGGATGTTCTCGAATAAAATTAAATCTTTCCATCGGTATCTTACTAAACTTCAACTGTATCCGACGATCTTGCATACTTACCTAACTCTTTTGTTGACTGTACGGTCAGCATCAAAAATTGATTAACACTTCAGTTTTTTTAATCTCAGTTATTGAGCAAAATATTTGTTCAAAATTGCAGCAGAAGTATAATGCGATTTTGAACAAATATTTTGCTCCATAACTGAGATTTACAAAACTGAAGGGTTAATATTTTGCTCAATAACCAAGATTAAAAAACTTAAGTGTTAATCGACTTTTGATGCTGACTGTACCTATACAGAAGATAGATATAAAATGCTTTGAGTTTTAGAGACGTCAAATAAAAAAATAGTCCTATTAATATTATAATGTGTCATATTATATACCTTTATTGACATAATATTTAAATGTGTTAAATTCTACCCTAATTATTATAAAGTATGGATTTTTGTTAATCAAAAAATCACGCCCTAATGGATCGACGGATTTGGATGAGATTTGGCATACGGATAGACCACGAGCTGAATAAATAACCTCGTGGGTAAATAATAACAGCCGCAGGGATCGATCGCAGGTTAAGCTACGCTTACTGACTGACTGAGGTCAGTCCGTGGATGGGTGACCATCCATTACGTATCGAGACGCTTCCGTGCCTTGGAAAGCACGTGAAGGTGTTGGTCCTGATAGTCATTTGGTTTTTTTTTAGATCTTTTACAGTCGTTTATACGGATAGTCAGATACCTGAGAGTCTGATAACCAGTTTTACCAAGAGGTCGTATTACCCGGTAAATGGATTGATGAGGTCAGATAGACAGTTGCTCCATGTTATTCAGCTGCATCCGGTTAGACTGGCAGCCGACCCCAACATAGTTAAGAAAAGACAGGTAGATGATGATGAGGGATAGACCACGAGCTTGATTACGAGATAGGATACTTTTTATCCCGGTAGCATGTTTCCATAGGCTAATTTTCGACCTTTACGCGGCGGGCGAAGCCTAGTCATTTATAATTTAAATACCTACTGCTTTTATCGATCTCGCACAATGTCCGCGGTCAGTCGCAGACGCCGCGTTGTCCTTAAACTTGGTCCGCTAGTTGAGCGCATGCGTGTCGCGTAACACACGTCCGTACATTGTTCTGATTTCGAAACGCGAGCGAAATTCAAATCGAGGACCGTGTTTATGTTTTTTTTTTTAATAGAAGTTCTCTGTAAAAGGTTTTTCTCGTGTGTGATTGTGACAAAAGAGTTTTTTTTTTAAATATTAGATTTTTGATTTTATTTGGATTTATTGGATGATGATAATTTGATTTTAATAAGGTATGTATTTATGATAATTTTATTGTCTAAACTCAGGTTATGAACAGGTCTTTCTTTTTTTTTTGTTTTTAATGTAATTTTTGTAGTTTTAAATGCTCCTTTTTTACTGTTTTTATTTCCATTGCGTGCCCCAAATACCTAAAATATTTTTCTTTCTTTGTTTTAGAACTAACATAGATGATAAGTATATGAAAGGAAAATATTGTATTTTTTGTATTTTTGTCTGTTACCCACGCTTTTACGCTAAAACGGCTGAACGGATTTGAATGAAATTTGACAGATAAGTGGCACATGAACTAGATTAGGACATAGCATATATTTTATCCCGATATTCCCATGGGATCGAGACTTATGCAGGGGGAACCGTGGGGCGCAGCTAGTTTTTTTTTATTCCAAGATTCACCACGCTTAGCAAACAGCAGTGCGATTCTGTAACCATCTCACTGTGAAAACTAAGCTGCAGTGCGATTCTGTAACCATCTCACCGTGAAAACTTAGGTGAAGTGAGCGTGGAGTGAGCTGTCAATAGTGTCAATTCCTAGCAAAAACAAATTCACATCACCTAAGTTTTCACGGTGAGATTTTTACAGAATCGACCGGCTGAAGTGAGCGTGGAGTGAGTGAGCTGTCAGTAGTGTCAATTCCTAGCGAAAAAAAACTCACTTCACCTAATTTTTCACGGTGAGATTTTTACAGAATCCACCGGCAGTTTCGTGATCGCAATACCCTGATCTTATCGCCAATCCTGTCTAATAGAGAACCATACACAAGAGTTTCAGAAATTAAAACCTGCGTCCTAATTATGTAATACACCTTCAATAACAATCTGAATCATTTTAAAGGATAAGTATTGCTAATACATTCCTTCATATGTTCGAAAGATTTGTCTACCCAACAACGTAAATATAGCAATGAATGTTGTTGAACTGTCAAAATTGACAGCCATTGTTACAGTTAGTGTGTTACGTCAAAAGTAAATTCTATGGGAATATAGATAATAATTGCTCTTTTATTTTTATTTTTTTCTCAGTTAATTGTAATTATGATATGGCAGTTTGAGCCATATTTGCGGCCTACCCAATAATATGCGAACTGGACCAATTGAGAATTGGACATTTGGACATTTTGCGAATTGTACATAATGCGCCCAAAGGCCCAAATGTCCTTTCTTTGGTATTGTTCGTCGAATCGTTGACGATTGCTGACAAATGCGTGCACTGATTGAACAGGTCCACTCAATCTGTGTGGTTCTTTCCTCAAAAGACCATTTCAGACGCCAATGCACATGGTCTTCACATGATCTAACTAATGTTATGGTCTGGATTTTAAAAGAGACTGTGTCCTCTGAGTTTATTTCGGTCGTTCTTCGCAGAGAAGTCAGACAGGAAAAACCGAACGCCGACCGCTTGAACTACGTACGTAATACATAATCAGCCTATAACGTTCCCACTGCTGGGACACAGGCCTCCTCTCTGTGAGAGGAAGTGGGCTGTAATCCACCACGCGGGCCCAGTGCGGGTTGGTAGATGTCACATGTCTTCGAATTTTTGGTTCTAGGACATGCCGGTTTCCTCACGATGTTTTCCTTCACCATTATAATGTGTACGACGGGTCAACATTTAACTACCTACATATTTAAATACTATTTGTAGTATATTTTTATGTCAATTTGCTCATTGAGGACAAAGAGATGTCAGAATCAACCGAAGGGGCCCGTCAGAGCCGAAGCCTGCCGGGTCAGCGTTATTGTCCGAAAGGGTTACCGCTGGCCCGGAACATAAAGGGCTAAGGAAGGAACACGGGTGGGTTTTAGTCAGTAAGAGTCTGACAGTCCCTTCCGCTCCACCGAGAGCGGGAGGGGTCAACCCATTGGATGATTTCCCATCCAGAAAAAAAAGGACCCTTTTATAGAGGACCGGCTTCTGCCCGTGACTTCGTCCGCGTGAAATTTCACCGTCCCCCCATTCACCCTCTTAGGGGTGGAATTTCAAAAAAACCCATTTCTTAGTGGATACCTCTTCACAAACAACACAACCTTCAAATTTCATGTCTCTTGGAGCAGCCGTATAGGCTGTGCGTTGATCTGATATATCAGTCAGTCAGGACTTTGAATTTTATATATTTTTTTTATTTATTTTTTTGAATTTTTTTTTTATTTTTTTTTTTATATTTTTTTTTATTTTTTTATTTTCTTCTGCCCGCGACTTCGTCCGCGTGAATTTTTTTTTTCCCCCGACCCACCTCGTCGCATCGCCTGCCTGCGCTTTTAATTCGTTTACCGTTTTTCTGACTTTTTTAGTGTTTGCTCGGCTCCCAAAGTTCCTAGCGTGATGTTAAGTAGCCTATAGCCTTCCTCGAGAATTGGGCTATAAAATGCAAAAAGAATTTTTCAAATCCGACTGGTAGTTCGAAAGATTAGCGCGTTCAACCAAACAAACAAACTCTTCAGCTTTATAATATTAGTACCTATTAGACATGGGCGCCGCCTTAAAAATTCTCGGCGGCGGCGCGCTGACCAATTTCAATCGGCGGCGGCGTGGCGCCGGCGGCGTAGTTTTCTACTACCTACAACTAAAACTCGAAATCTACTCCCTATCTTCTTTAAGCCGGCCGGCTCCTTAATATCGTTTCAGGCGGACGACAGGAAAATGTCAGTCCTATGCAGTACAGTAAATACCTTGACCAGAATTCCAGATCAGGTCATCAGGTACAAAAAAAAACTTTTTTCCAAAGGGACACTTTAATAGCCTCGTAAAAATTTTTTCAACATAGACACAGATAATCAAAGCATAAATACTAATTAAAGTTTGTCATTATTATCAATCTTACATCTTAAATATTTTATAATTATCACGAATAAATATGATTTTATTAACCCGAATCGAGCTCAAGCGAGATCTTTTGGCTATAACTGTTAGCCCAGCTACCGAGAATACCCTCTCACTCGGAGTGTTAGTGACAGGTATACAGAGTAAAGCTCTAGCAAGAGCAGCAAGATTAGGGAAAGGTTCTTTTTAGGGTTCCGTAGTCAACTAGGAACCCTTATAGTTTCGCCATGTCTGTCTGTCCGTCCTCGCTTAATCTCTGTGACCGTTAGCACTAGAAAGCTGAAATTTGGTACCGATATGTATATCAATCACGCCGACAAAGTGGTAAAATAAAAATTGGAAAAAAATGTTTTATTAGGGTAGCCCCCCTATATGTAAAGTGTGAAGTGATTTTTTTTTTATTTTAACCCTAACGTGTGATATATTGTTGGAAAGGTATTTAAAAATGAATAGGGGTTTACAAAAATATTTTTTTGATAATGTCAATAATTTCGTAAATAATCGCTCCAAAAGTAAAAAACAATGTGTGTCCCCCTCTAACTTTTGAACCATAAGTTTAGAAAATATGAAAAAAATCTGAAAGTAAAACTTTATAAGGACTTTCTAGGAAAATCATTTTGAACATATTTTATTATCCTGAACGTATCTGACGTGACGGTGGTGGCGGCGGATGAGGCGCTGGTGCCGGTTGACGCGCACCACCCGCCGCTGGCGGTTAGCGTGCGCCCCGCCCCTGCCCCGCCGATTTCCGCCGACGACGCCCGCGATTCTAGTGCACACCATATTAGACCACAGTGGAACTGGAATAAGGCCGATTTTCAATTGTTGTATTCTAGGATAATGTCCATTGACTGGAGTATAATGTATGGAATGCGAGATTTGGAAGAGATGTTGAACTTCTTTTATGATAACGTTAATTGTACTATAAATGGGTGCGTACCCCGGAAAAAACTTGGTAGGGGAAATTCACGGTACGTATATCCAGTATGGTACACGGCAGATATAATAAGAAATATTAAAATTAAAGCCACTCTTCACAAAAAATTCAAAAAAACTAAGTTGGATAGTGATTACCACAAGTTTGCGGAGTGTAGAACTCGTATAAAAAAGTTAATAGAAATTGCGCTCATAGAACATAAAAATAAAATTCAGTATCAATTTGTAAAGGATCCAAAATTGTTTTGGCAGTATATTAGATCTAAAAGAAAAACATCTAGTAAGCACGTTATCATAAAGGACGGTCAACATCTAACGGATGATGAGTGTGCTGGGCAGTTCGCAGACTTTTTTGAGTCTGTGTACAACAAGGAGCCACCCCAACTGGATGCGTGCGCGGCGGCGGCGGGGGTCGGCGCGACCAGTGCACGTGTACATATTGAGGCGCTGAGTCTTTCAGAGGTTCGGCAGGCGCTTGGGAGTCTCAAGCCAAAGCGTTCGTCTGGCCCAGACGGTATACCAGCGTTTCTGTTCCGAGACTGTGGGAGAGTACTGGCGGAGCCATTACTTCACATTTTTAATGCATGTTTAGAACAAGGCACGTTCCCTCATAGGTGGAAGATCACGCGCGTTGTTCCGGTTCCTAAAGGAAAGTCAAGTCCGGATATCTGTAACTATAGACCGGTGGCTGTACTCTCGACGCCTGCTAAAGTACTGGAGTCAGCTATTCAGCGCTCCGTTCAGGGACAAGTGCACGCGCGTCTGTCAGATGCGTAACATGGGTTCCTGCCGGGACGCAGCACTGCCACCAACCTACTCAACTTTATGGTACAGGTAGTACCGGCAGTAGACTCTGGGGTACAGGTAGATGCTGCGTACTTCGATTTTAAAAAGGCGTTCGATACCGTGGATAATGACGTGTTATTGAGGAAGCTCGCGAAGATTGGATGTACATTACCTCTGCTGCAGTTCTTCGCTAGCTATATGAAGGATCGCCAGCAGTATGTAGACTACAATGGCTGTGAATCTCAACCGTATTACACGAGATCGGGCGTGAGCCAGGGCAGCAATGTTGGGCCTCTCGAGTTTATAATCATGATAAATGACTTACCGGAAGTCGTCAGGCATGGGACTTGTTTATTGTTTGCAGATGACCTGAAATTGCTGCTCGAGGTTGAGGATCACTCCGATTGTGAACGCCTGCAGGAGGACATCAACAGAGTAGTCGAGTGGAGCAATGACAACAAGCTGCATTTTAATGTTGCTAAGTGTTCGGTAATGTCGTTCACTCGCGCACGAACTCCTTTGAATTATCAATACAAGGTTGAGGATGTGCCGATGCAGCGAGTGTCTCAGGTTCGAGACTTAGGGGTAGTTTTCTCTCAGGAACTAACCTTCCGTGAACATATCGAAAAGATATGTAAGAAGGCATACAGAAACCTAGGATTCGTACTCAGGCAGTCTCAGGGGTTCACCAACATCACGACACTTAAGGTATTATATGATGCATTAGTCAGAAGTCACCTTGAACATAGTGCATTCATATGGGCTCCTCATGAGGCGAAATACAGTGGTATGTTGGAACGTATTCAAAATAAGTTCACTAGACACCTGTATTACAAACTGTATGGGGTGTATCCTTTTTACCCATTAATGTACCCTACACTATTTGTTCTTGGTATGGTAGGGTATAACACTTTGAGGGTACGGCGGGACTTTTCGCTCGTGGCGTATGTAGTGAAGCTACTACGTGGCGTAGCGCATAACCCGGGAGTGCTGCGGCACCTAGAGCTCTGCGTGCCAGACAGGTACGTGTGGAGGCGGCGACGCCCGCCCCTGCTTGCTGCGCCTGCAGCCAGAACCAACCTTCTGGCGAAAACTCCTTTTACTAGAGCTATACGTGTGGTGAATGAGGTTCACGAGAGGGTTGATGTATTGTGGTGCAACTTGAGTGAATTCGCAAAAGTTACATTATATATATTAAGTTACTTAGATTTAAGAATAAAGTAGATTATTTTTATAAGATGTAGAATTTAGCTTGTAAGGCCAAACTATCGCATTGGATCGTAGATCTGTGAAGATAGTTTAGGCAAGATTTGTATAAATAAATAAATAAATAAATAAATAAATAAATCTTTTTTCAAACAATAACAAAAAAAGAATTATTAAAATCGGTTCTCGTTTAAGTTGGGTTACCACTATGTTCGCGCTACAGCAGCGCTCCGCGCTCCTGCAACTGCTCCAATGCATACGTTGCGCGCACTTCTACATGCGCTCCTCTTTGACACACTGCGCTTCCCTTTGTGTTCGCGCTAAAAACCGTCACGAGTCGGAGCGCCTGCCGCGGAGCGTGCAATGTTGCACGCTCCGTGTTCGCGCACGTACCCACTAGGTACCGGGAGCAGTTGCAGGAGCGCGGAGCGCTGCTGGAGCGCGAACATAATAGGAAACCCACTTTTAAACTCATAAGTGGGAACACTTATTGTGACGGACAGGAAACTACGGAACCCTACACTGAGCGTGGCCCGACACGCTCTTGGCCGGTTTCTTTATTATTCCAATAGGATAATAAATCACCATCTTTTGGCTCTGTAGGAACAGCACCAGTAATGTAACGCCAACATTCTTGCTCTATTGGATCACCTTGAATGCCTTGGCATGAACTCGTACTGTTTCCTTGACAGTTTGTGCAATAATGATGTGTCAATTACATTACTGGTGCATGTACTGCCTGCGTTTTCGGCTAAAGCATCTGGCTCGCTATTAATATTTATAATTTCCCTGATGTACGAGGAAAGGAATGACAAAAAAACGTCTATGGAAAGTTTATTCACTGTAGTTTTTGATAATTCAGTCATTTTGGATGAGTCAATCACGAAAACAAATACACGTCTTTACGCCACTCACGCCGCGCGGAGAATGTAGGGATGCCCAATACGATGCGATATATCGAAATATCGATACAGCGCTATACGATATATCGATATTTAATACGATATTTTGGCCATACGATGCGCCTCGATATATCGTATTCCAAAAAAAAAATCGCATTAACGTATCGTATCAAACTATGACTTTGATTAAAATTTATTTCTTTTTGTTTATATTAAACCTATCTACCTTTAGACATAATGTCATTCGCAATAAGCAGAGGTCGGGATTATTTAGAGTTATTTATGTACTACACTAACCTTTCATACATACTATAAATACTTTTCTTTTATAACTTACAATATATTGTAAAAATTAAAAAAGGTATGTCTTTCTTTAATGTTTAAGATATATTTAGGGTTATAATAATATTTTACCTACGAAATAACCTACCCAATCGATATACCAAAGCGATACGGTTACGATGCGATATATCGATACAAAGGGATACGATAATATCGCGTATCGATACAAGCGCATTCGATACGGTTACGATGCGATATATCGATACAACAGACTTTTTTGGGCATCCCTAGGAGAATGTCGGCGGCGGCGGCGGCGTGCCGGGGGCACTCGGCGGCGCCGCGCCGGCGCAGCGCCCATATCTAGTACCTATAGATATATATTTATAGCATTGGTTGTGGCTAAGTAATAACAGTCGCACAGGTCGATCGATCAGGTTAAGCTACGCTTGCCACGGTTGGTCCGTGGATGGGTCACCATTTTTACATACCAAGACCCTCCGAGCATCGGAAAGTACGTTAAGCTGTTGGTCCCGGCTGTAATTCGTGGATCTTTGACAGTCGTTACGGGTCGTCAGAAGCCCGAAAGTCTGACAACCAGTCCTACCAAGGGGTATCTTACCCAGTTAGACAGATGATGATATTTATAGCATCGGTGTAGACAAAACATTTTTGTTAAACATTTAGCGGAAAACAGATAACATTAGGGTTTAAAATATCATTTATTTCTCAAAGATTTACATAGTCACTTAATGAGAAACAAAGTTCTAACATGTAGGTAATTGTTAAAATAGTCCAGAGCACTCGTCGTGCAGTTAGGAAGTACCTACATAATTAGTTACTTTAATAAATTTAGTGAGTGGGTAACATCTTTAAATTACTCGAAAGCGCGCGTCGTTATAAACATCGAGCGCACTATTCTTAACAGCACTTTGGAAAACCCCGTGCACACTATACAATACCAGATAATATAATACATACTTTATTTATTTATGTTGAAGCTGTCGAAGATGTGTTTCTTAAACATTTTTTTAAAAATATGGATTAGTTTTAGCTTGATCTTTAATGATTTTTGGTAATGAATTCTTCGTATTTATCTAATATGTTTATTTCCGTGATTTGTTCTAGGTTTGTGTAATAGTACTAAGTCATTTGCCCGATGTGATGATCGTGTTTGCACTTCATTGTTCCTTTTATATGTAATTTCTGTGTATATTTCTTTTGATAGGATTTTTCTTACGCGGGTATTATGTTGTTAGGTTTTGATGATGTTAAAAAGCTTGGGGTCGTTATAAATTTTGTTTGTGGGTGTTAAATAGGGATTTTGAAAGAGGGCTTTAATAATTTTATTTTGGTCGATTTGAAGTTTGTGTAAGTTTGTTCGTGTTGTCAATCCCCAGACCTCAATTAGATATTCAATGTGCGGCTTCACTAATTAGTTGTACACAGTATACTAAATGTTTGATGGTAGGTATCTAGCTATTCCGCGTAAAGGCTCCTTCAAACGGGTGCGACACGCGATAAAATCGCTCGCGACGCAAAGGCACCGCAAGTCGCGCAACGAGCGGTGCCTTTGTGTCGCGCGCGATTCGCGTCGCGCCTGTTTGCAGGAGCCTTATAACGCTCCGGTAAGACTTGATAACTTAGAACAAATCCCTTTAATGTGTGGTTGCCATGTCAAGTGACAACATTGCAATATTTAAAAACAGTGATTAATTTCGTTCAATGCTAAGGCCTTAGATTCATAAGTTATTGCCAGTTCTTGACCTTAACTTAGGCTAAGTTACGCCTTTCTCGATTGACTTGACCTTAGGTTATGTTGAAGATTTGATCCCGGTTCTGTATGATTTAAAAATCTAAGATTTCAAGGTTGAACTTTATGTTAAACTGGGGGCCCAAAATGCCACTTTGGCGGAATCGTAAAAGGAGAACGTTATGAGTCAAAATATATAGGTATGGCGAAGACAATCCGTGTTTTTCTTTTTTTCGCTGCACTACGTAGGTATAATCAAAGAGATTGGGATTGGATTGATTGGTGATTTTTATTCGTGGAAACATAATTTTAAAAGCTAACAGTATTAAAATAATAATAATAATATGTACAGACGCCAGCACATCAAGCTACCCGAAACTGTCAAATTTTCTTTTTTAAAACTTTGAACCTTATGCTTTAGCGATAAAGTTGAAAATCTATTAAAGAAATCTGACAGATTGTGGTAGGTTGATGTGCTGGCGTCTGTACAAGAATATAAAAAGGAGGTGAAATAATCAAAGGGCATCAAAAAATTCATCCGCATCATTGTCAACAGGAAATAAATAAAGAAATAAATTGATTGGTATTTTAGCACAGACAAAAAATAATTGAAAAATCCTTCACCAATGGGATTTGATACGATTAACTTAGCAGTTAACTGTCCATTATGATTATAATGTTATTCTTTTATGATTCTGTCAAAGTGGCCTTTTAAGGCCTCCTAATCTATATAATTTTGAAAGAGAGCCACACATCGCCATCTTGTTTTCCTGGATGGTGCGAAAAAAGATGTTTCTCTACTTACAAATTAAAACTTTTGAAGTAGGCAGAAGACACTGCCGCCTTTGGCAATTTTTTTGTCTTTATCAAAGTATTTTATAAGTTCAAGGTGAGTTCATATAGTATTCCATTCCATCACGAGGCACTGTGATTTTGTTTGTGTATCGGCTCGTGATGAAGAAATAAAAAGTATTTTAACTTCGTTTTAGCTTAAAAAACCGTGGCATTCCGGGAGTGCCGACAGAAGTGAAAACTTGAACAATTACGTGTGTATTTTTTGAATCATCTTATAAACAAAGCACGCGCGGTGTCGGTTACGGTAACAGTGTCACGAGTTCAATGGTTTTTTTTTCCCATCTCAAAAATGCCCAGCGCGCCTAAAAAAGTTTTCACTTAAAAAAACTGACTTAAAGGCTGCTTGCAAGAAATAAGTTACAAGTATGATGATGCTCTAAATTACTATACTGTTAGGTACGAGAGTGTATCATACATCTACTTGTTCAAACCTAAAGCATTTATTTCAATAAAAATATAAAATATAAATATGCAAGAGCAACTACTGCGCGTGCCAAAAATCGCACCAGCTTACGTACAAAAATCGTAAGTCGCCACTTTCGCGCTCAGTCCTATGTACTGCTGGCTGGGTGTGCGTGAGCGCTGGCACTAGGCCCCGGGGGTGGGGCGAGTCGGGTGCTGCACGCGGCGGCATCTTTGAATCGATTTGATTTTCCCATCACTAAAGGCTCCTTCAAACAGGCGCGACACGACACGCGACACAAAGGCATCGCAAGTCGCACTACGAGCGGTACTTTTGTGTCGCGCGCGATTATATCGCGTGTCGCGCCTGTTTGTAGGAGCCTTAAATTGTGCTTGTGACGTCATAATCATAATAGGTAGTCAAAAAATGGCACGCTTGGTTTTTATACAGATCGTGATACTTGTGAATTAAACCATTTACGGGTACTATTGAATTTTTCAAATAGTCGGTCAGTTAGTCGGAAAGTTGAAACTAGTTGCCCATTTCAAAACGTAGATCTCTATGGAGAAGAACGGGCAAGAAACTATTTGAGGTCGCGTATATACATATATATACAATATGCACTGGCCTGTGTGAGTAATCTTATTTACACAAATGTCTGTCACCTATATAGAATAAGCATAGTTACGGTTTTGTTTATATTCTGTACATTGTCACTTGTAAAATATTCACTACGAGTGATTATAATCTGCGTTCGCGATTTATTTGCCAAAAATGTAAACAAATATAAATTAATGGAAAAATAACTTTAATTCCTACACAATAAAGTTCAGTTTACGCTACAACTTTAAATATTTTTATATCTTTTTCAATAGTGCTAGTGCTAGCCACTATGGTGGAATAGCAACTAGGCAGGCATTCTCAAAACTATGAAGGAAAACATATCTATGAGGAAACCGGCATGTTGTAGATCTAAAAGAAAAACGAGGACAGTGACATCTACCAACCCGCACTGGGCCCGCGTGGTGGATTACGGCCCACTCCCTCTCACAGAGAGGAGGCCTGTGTCCCAGCAGTGGGAACATTATAGGCTGATTATTCTTTATGGTTTATTTTTTAGGGTTCCGTATCCAAAGGGTAAAAACGGGACCCTATTACTAAGACTCCACTGCCGGTCTGTCTGTCTGTCTGTCACCAGGCTGTATCTCATGAAACGTGATAGCTAGACAGTTCAAAATTTCACAGATGATGTGTTTCTGTTGCCGCTTTAACAACAAATACTAAAAACAGAATAAAATAAATATTTAAGGGGGCTTCCACACAACAAATGTTTTTTCGGCATTTTTGCCTTGTGGTACGGAACCCTTCGTGTGCGAGTCCGACTCGCACTTGGCCAGTTTTTTCTTTGTTTTTCTTTTCTTCATGAGTTTATTGTCACAGCGGTCTTAACAGAAAAACACAACCCTGCAAATATCGCTCACTCAGTTATAAGGTGTTGTTGTAGGTATTCACAGCTTAATACGGATCATTGAACGCAGGCAGCCGTGTCCCTGACCTATTCAATTTATAGATACTTTAACGGTCGTGGCACCGCGCAACCTTGAACATTGATACAACTATTTTATGATTTAATAATTTTATTAGGTAAGTATATCCGTGCTAATCTTGCCTTATTTGCGAAAAAAAAAATCAGCAGCCGGTCGATTCTGTAAAAACCTCACCATGAAAACATAAGTAAAGTGAGTTTGTTTTGCTAGGAATTGACATTATTGACAGCTCACTCCACGCTCACTTCACCTAAGTTTTCTCGGTGAGTTTTTTACAGAATACCTAGCACCGCAGTGCGTGTTGCCAGTGATGACCATATGTCACCGAAATGTGGTCGCTCACGATGGGCCTTATTAGAACGCTGAAAGTCACCCAATAGGCTATGCTTGGAGTTTCCCTGCGTGATCGAATCAGAAATGAGGAGATCCGCAGGAGAACCAAGGTAACCGACATAGCCCGAAGAATTGCCAAACTTAAGTGGCAGTGGGCAGGTCACATTGCTCGCAGATAGCCGATGGGGCCGAAAGGTTCTGGAGTGGCGACCGCGTGCCGGAAGATGTAGCGTTGGAAGGCCTCCCACAAGGTGGACCGACGACCTTGTGAAGGCCGCAGGAACTCGTTGGATGTGACAAGCGCAAAACCGGTCGAAGTGGAGGTGCTTGGGGGAGGCCTATGTCCAGCAGTGGACGATTTTTGGCTGAAATGATGAATGATGATGACATAACAATTCTTAACATGTTTTTTGTATGGAGACCCACTTAAATTTTTAACTTTATTTTATTTTTATTATTATTTGTTGTTATAGTGGCAATAGAAGTAGTTACACTCTGGAAATTTCAACTGTTTACCTATACGGTTCATGAGATACAGCCCGTTGACAGACAGTCGAACGGACGGACGGGCGGACAGTGGATGTTAAAGATAGGGTCCCGTTGGCACCCTTTGACCACGGAACCCTAAAAAGCAGAGGTTTATAGGTAATTTATTTACTACTTGGTGTCGTCCCACTGTCCATGATTTTGTAGCACGACATTTTAAAATTATATTTTGCAGTAGGATCAAAGTTTCAATGTCAGTTTATATTTATTGCCGAATATTTATTTATATTTATTTATTTATTTAACACTACACTTCTATAATTACAGGATATCCCAAAGCGATAGGGTGGTACTTTGCTTACACTTATTTTACAAATTGTAACACATAGTGTGCGTCCACACTGAATGCGAGTGACTGGGGCCTAACGCGGGCGCGGCGAGCGGGCGCGTGCGGTGGCCACAGTGACGCGCGAGCTCTTGTAGCGATTCGACGTATTTCAGGGATTGCAAACTATGGACGAGGATTTGACATTTTTACTAGACAGTCCGATCCTGAGATGGGAGGTGTTGACTGTTGTGTGAACACTAGAGATGGTGTGCACGAAATAAATAAAAACCGGGAAGTATTTGGTGAATTTTTAAATTTATATGAAGAACTGAGATTAGAGAGATTGAGATTATTATGAAGATTGAATCGCAGTCATGAACAATTCAGTATTCACCGCCATTTTACAACAAACAATATAGTGACGCGCATACGCCGAGCGATAAGACCGAACTGGGCCCCAAGTCTGCTATTTTTATAAATTCGTCATTCCAACACGATCCCATTGTCATTTTGCTAAAAGTTCGTATTCTGCTAATTTCATAATGGTCGATCATTGGTCGGTCAATGGTCTCGTAATAGAATTGTGCCAGAATGACATTGTAGTATTGCCATTAATATAAAACCCGTTAGTAGAAATGATTTTCGAAAAACTACTACTAAATTTGAACATTTATTCATGCCAGATTTCATTCATATATTTTTAAATATTATTTATTAGTGTTATAAGCAATCTGAAGTAATAAGAAGTTCGTAAATAGCAAAAAACATTAAATGTGTAACGCGGATAAACGTGAAATTAAACAACTCAATAATATTTTATCTGTTTAGCTGTCAAAGTCAAATGTGACATTACTACTGACGTCTATTTGTTTTTATTTTTATTTCTGTTTTGTTATTATTTTGAGTGTACCTATTTTATAGAATATTTACTGATTTAATACAAAATGGTGGTAATTGAGCAAATTTCGGCTCTTATTGACTATTCAAGTGCTATTAGAATCTACAATAAAAAATATAAGTAACATTAATCAACCTATTTCGTGTCAAGTTGTAGATTATTAACTCAATGTCAACTCAATGTCAATTCAGTTTTCTCACCTTCATTTCTACCGATACGCTATCGTGTCGACGTGGTCTGGCCATAAGGGGAATGAGTTCTTCAACTAACCCCCTTACTGAGTCCTTTCCAAGGCGAAACGTTTTAACAAATTCCGCCTCGGGAATATGTAAAGGGGTTTGTATTCATTCTCGTCAAGCGACGGGCTCGACGACGTCTTCTGCATTCCGCCCGTCTTCTTTCTCTAGCATCTACTGCGTTGGCTAGCTCGAGAATATGTGCTCGTAGTGAATACATTCTCCAAATTCCACAAACACGATGATTCGTAACGAATTAAAAGCAATGACTGCACAATGACGTTATAATGGTAGGTCACTGATCAAAGGAACTGTCAAAATTTTAGCAGATTACCGCATACGTCAGTCATTCATTTGTCATTGTGTACGAGATTACCATTAATGCAATGGAGTGTCAGTGGTTGACCATTGGATAGTCATAATGACGCCATTGTAATAGTAGATTACCAAACTTGTCAAAATCAACAATTATGAAATCAATGATAGACCATTTTGACACTATTGTAATAGCAGACTTGGGGCCCTGGTTTGTTACTCCCGCTACCCGCACGTTGTGTCGCTTGCTGACTAGGCCCGTAGTGCGGCCAGAACGCGCGGACGGGAACGTTTGAAATCTACGTGCGTTGTCTCGCTCAGGCCCGTCGCGTTAGGCTTCCGCCTTAGTCACTACACTATGGACGCAAAGGCGCGTTTCATTTGTTTGATAATTCGCGCCCGTCGTCGCAATCGCACTAGGCTCGCAATGTGGACGCACACAAATGGTATGCAGTTATTCCTGCGAATTCATTCAATGGACAGGAAAAAATGTCAATCCTCTCAGCGATTTTATTGAGTGTACGTAATGCGCGAGTAACTGGCGCTTTTAAAAGCAAGTCATGATATATTATACGAATATTATGTAGGTATGACAGACACACGAGTCCAAATGTTATTTGTCACGCTATTATAGATAGTGTTTTGTCTCACCATAGGTTACACACTGTAAGTTTTATTGGCACCAAAGACCAAAACAACCAAAGCAGTTACTATATAATCTCCTCAGCACCCTTTTTTTTTTTAATGGCTAATTGTGCTTGGTTCCATAAGCATATTCAGCCTTTGATGTTTCTACAGCTGGGACACAGGCCTCCTCTCCGCGAGAGGGAGTGGGCCGTAATCCACCACGCGTGCCCAGTGGGGGTTGGTAGATGTCACACGCCTTCGAATTTTCGGTTCTAGGACATGCCGGTTTCGTCACGATGATATCCTTCACCGTTTTAAGAGCAGTGGTGATGAAATAATTTACACAAAGTAAAGCGACTGGGTTCGAACCCACGACTCTTAAATCGGGGCCGGTACCACTGCGCCACCACTGCTCATCAGGAGTTTTACATGACGTGTACCCAACACGTCATGTAAAACTCCAAAATTACGTAAATGTGTTGTGAATATTAATTTTGAGGAAGATGTCTTATTACAGTAGCCGGCGATAAATATTGCACATCGACCTTTGGAAAGAGACAATCGGCTAATTTCGGCTTCGTAGAGCGTTATCTCTGTCGCACGAAATACAAACAGTCCAGTATCTATAAGGAGCTGTTAAAACAATTATGATTTGCTTCTTTTGATAATTATTTTTATTCTTTGTATAAAATGGTTTTGTGTAAAAAGGTCGATGTGCAATATTTATCGCCGGGTACTGTAAATTGTTCCTGCCTGCATGAGATCAATCCTTCAGTTCAAAGGAGACAAGATGCAGTCTATAATGTTCCTACTGCTAGGAGACAGACCTCCTCTCTTCGAGAGGGAGTGGGCCGTAATCCACCACGCGGGCCCAGTGCGAGGTTGGTCTCCTCACGATTTTTTCCTTCGGTTATTCCATTCATCCACCCCAAAAAATCCACTCTAAGGTGGATACGCGGAAATGCAAGTTCGAAAATCCACCCTAAGGTGGATACGCGGAAATGCAAGTCCGAAAATCCACCAAAAGGTGCCACTAGTCGATATTTTTTCCATACAAATTTCAGGAGAGTATTACTCGACTATTTGACATTGTGCATCCAAAGTTAAACATGATATTGTTTTGACTTTATTATTAATGTGGTCTCTACGGAAACAAAATAGTAAAATAAAAAGTCATTAAAAAGTTATGAGCCAACAAAGATTCGTTTTTCTTGCAAATTTTATAGTTACATAGGGTGTAAATAAGTAATAAAAGAACTGTAAAATCTTCAAAACCAAATCCGTACCGATAAAGCTCAGTTATCGAAGAGTATACACTTTATTATAAGAGAATACACTTTATTTGTAATTGATTTATGCAGTGGTTTTTTTTATAAAATTCGATTTTCCGAAGCACTTTTCGATTTATTTTTACACGCCTATTAGTTCAGAACGGTGTTTCTGTGCGTGAGAACTAGACGTTGTTCATGTAGACTAGCGTCTAACTGCTCATCACTGATACTAGCTCTGTCAGACACGAAGCCAGGTGAGACAGCGTGCTTTTTGGCCATGACCACCAGTCAGTTTCGCGCTCGCGACTAGTTTACTCTTAAGCCTATTAATTCTGTTTAACTGGGTGGATTCTCGGACATGTGTTTTCACGTACCCACCTTAGGGTGGATTTTTTGGGGTGGATAAATGGAACAATCCTTTTCCTTCACTGTTTTAAGAGCAGTGGTGATGAAAATAAATACACAAAGTGCCTGCCTGGGTTAGAACTCACTAAATCGTAAGTCGAGGCCGATAAAAAAATATAATTCTAGAGAATTACAAGATACAAATATGAACATGAATTAATTTGTTTCTTTTTAACAATTTTAGCACGTAAGAAATAAATACTAAACAAAAAACAGCTTCGATTTCCGGGCTAAAAAGCTCACAAATCCGGAAATCCGGGCTACTAAATATTAACATACAAAGAAAAAATATGCAAGTAAGTAGGTACACACGACGAATCAACACCGCTCCTCAAGTCACCACTGCTCCTAGGCCACCATTGCTCTTCCTTCTATTGTCATCAACAAACACACTTGAACTATAACGCTAAAGTTCATAATATGTCTGTCAACTTGTAATGATAAGACGATTTTCATTATTTCTTTGAATTCTAGATAAAACATGTTAATAGTATGTAATAACATTGTTTTGCTTCCCAGATCATTGAGATAAAAATAATTGCTTTACGGTTCTGTAAAAAATGTACGACGACATACCACGCTTTATATTTCCAGTATAAGATGACTTCTCATTGTACAGACGCCAGCACATCAAGCTACCACAATCTGTTAAATTTCTTTGACAGATTTTCAACTTTATTGCTAAAGCATTTCATTATCGGTTCAAAGTTGATTGGGAAAATTTGACAGTGTCCGGTAGCTTGATGTACTGGCGTCTGTAGGAAAAGCCTATAAAATGGAAAGCTAAAACTGGAAATGTGTAAGCTTGATATTTCGTCGTGTGTACCTACTTGTATATTTTTTCTTTGTATGTAAATTTTTAGTAACTCGGATTTGTGAGCTTTTTAGCCCGGAAACCGAAGCTGTTTTTTGTTTAGTATTTATCTCTTACGTGCGAAAATTGTTAAAAAGAAACAAATTTATTCATGTTCATATTTTTATCTTGTAATTCTCTACAAATGTTTTTTTTTAAGTTTTTTTCTAGCTCTGTGTTTTTTTGCAATTTGCAGGATCAGGTTGTCAAAAAAGGCACTTTTCAATATACCTTAATGCAAGTCAACAAGTTTCTTAATACCTATACAAAGATGAGATAATTAATTAATTGAAGAGCAGATTTTCAAATGAAATTTATTTTTTCCATGTCTGTTTAGATTGGAAGAAAACACACTTACACAACAGACACACAATACACAATACACTTTTACATACAGAACGATCGTTTCTTATGATTATTTATTATGTAATGAGCCCCTGCTTTACATGGTATTTTACATTTGACAAAAAATTAAAATTGCTCTTTATTTTTAGATGATTAGAATAGAATGGAATTCTCTTTCTTTCTCATCTCTCTTTATTTTCAAAAAAATCTTGAATTTTTTATCTTTTTTCTCTGTATTTATATAATACATTATTGTTCAGACGCCAGCACATCAAGCTACCCGAAACTGACAATTTTTTTGCAATATTCTTTGAATCTTATTTTATAATAATAAAGTTGAAAATCTATTAAAGAAATTTGACAGATCGTAGTAGCTTGTACAATTTTATAAAATATATTATATATTTATTTATGTTAAATATAAATGTATGATCGTGAAGACCACATCAAAATCCGTTTTACAGTTTATAAGAACTGCGCACTTTAACTTATAATGAGTATAATAAAAAAAAATAATAAAACCTTTATTTTCAGGCTACTTTTAGCCCATAGATAACCTTACAGACTAACATATATAATAGTACAATGTGTGTTAGACAATAAACTTAAAACTATGTTAGTAAAACTCACTTCACTCGAGCACTGTCTTTGTGCGATCGTGTGGCACTTGCCCGCGGAAGCGACGAAACATTACACCTTGCGGCCTAAAGTCCTCTGCCATGACGAGGTGCAGGTAGCATGTGCGGTGCGATTCAAGCAGCTGCACTCTCAGCCTGTACTTGTTCCTCTGGCACACGTACAATGCGTGCCACGTAAGAAGAGACTTGACACACCACGTGGTTTGACATGCGCAGTACACGATTTTAGGTATCTTTAGCGGTATGAGGTCTGAGTGCGGGACGGGACCGGACGTCATAGGGGCGGCGGAAAGAGGCGGGGGAGGCGGGGTCAAGTCTCCTCTTACGTGGCACGCATTGTACTCCACGATGTCCTCGGCCTTAGTGGTATAGTGTAGGCGGGAAATATATACGGGAGTGTTCGGCTGGGCGACTGGGATAGATAATTATAAAGGCAATGGTGGCTCAGTAGTGGAACCACAATTCGTAAGTTGGGGCTGACTTACTAGTTGTAGGTCCTAACCCAGGCAGGCGGTTTACTTTGTGTAAGTAATTTCAATGCCACTGCTCTTAAAACGGTGAAAAAATTCGAAGACATATGCCAACCAACCCGCACTGGGCTCTCTAGAAGTAGGGAGGCCTGTGTCGTAGCAGTGGGAACATTAAAGGCTGATTAAAAAATGGGATAAAACTGTTTTTACCAGGAAAGTCAAGAAAAAGCGGCGTTTTAAAAGGCCTGACATTAATATAGGGGTCGTATGCAAGTCGTACGTAATACATATGCGTTTTTGGGTCTTTTAAAAGGCCCGTCGCAGTATCTGTTACAAGAATCAAAAAGGTACATTTGACATTTAATTATTTTTGTACATTTAATTATTAATTATTTTTATACATTTAATTATAAATTATTTTCATACATTTGTTATAAGAATCAAAAAGGTATTTTTTTTTCATTTGGGACGATTTCTGAGATTATTTAAATAATTACATCATGGTGTGTTAGCCTTGTCAGCGAATTTGCATAGGAATTTAATGCGACGACGAAACAGTTGAAGTAAAACGTATACCTACAAGGGTGTTGATATTTTCATCAGGTGTAAGACTTTACATGAAATATGTATTAACTTGAGGCAATAGCCGCGACTGATTAGAGGGAACGTCGCTTTCAGCGCTGTGCAAAGATAAGCCAAAATGATGATGAGGCTGCACCTTGAATGATTGAAAATTCAGAGCACCGCTCGAAATATAAATTCTGTAATCTTCAGGAATAAAGCATAAACATTACGCCTTGTTTCCTTGAAGGTTTAAACAGAGGTATACCGGTGTTGTTGTGACATGTATTTATTTATATTTTCTCGTTGGCATTGTTTTAAATTTTGTTTTTTTATGACATGAAATTTAAAACTCATATTAAATCGGCTACTATCTATTTTTTTTATCGAACTAAAAAAATCTTAGAAATAATCTATATGGCAAAACAACTTTTGCTGGGTCAGCTAGTATATAATTTTGTTTTTTTTTTTTTTTTTTAAATTTGATATTGTAACTTATAACATCGCCTTGGATAAGTCTGTAAAGATGTTATAATTGTGGTTGAAATAAATAAATAAAAAAAAATAAATATATAAAATTCAAAGTCCTGACTGACTGACTTATCAACGCACAGCCTAAACCACTGGTCCTAGAGACATGATATTTGGATGGTGTTCTTTGTGAAGAGTAGGTATGCACTCAGGAAGGGTTTTTTTAAAATACCACCCCTAAGAGGGTGAATGGGGGAGGGAGAAATTTCACGCGGACGAAGTCGCGGGCAGTAGCTAGTATTATATATGTTTCTGATTTTGTTTGCTGTAGTCGATCATATTTATACTTTTAGGCATTATAAAACTTTCGTTTTTTGCGTTTAGGTCCTGTAATCCCCTTAAGTATTTGCACTCTCATATTCCTTGTATCATATTATTTATTCCTTGTATCATCAGCCTATAATGTTCCCACTGCTGGGAAAAGGCCTCTTCAAGTACATTCATTATTATAGCTAAATTAAAAATAACCTAGGAAAACTCATTTGCGGTTGTCAATTACACATCAAATACACAAAGTGTAGGTACTGTAAAATACACAAAGTACAAACAGAAGTGAAAATTAAATAAATAAATAAAAATATTATTTTGTTCACGTTTGGTTGATAATTACGTAATTTATTGACTGACAGATATGATGAAAAAGATTATTAATCACTTCCTTAGCATCGTTTTTTTTTTTTAAATACAGGTTTATCTATTAAGTACTATGGATTAGTAAAACCTGTATTTTAAGTTTGGCGAATGTTATTGATTAAGTCGATACTATTCAGGGTCACATTAAATTAGCTAGAGAAACTTCACAGACGTCATAGGTATTGAACCACATTGAAACACGATAAAATAAAAATAAAATTGACTTGATGACTTTTGTTTGGGGTCAACGACCGCTGGGAGTGTACTTACTAGAAGTATGAGTTAAGAAAATATTTTTTTTTTTTTATAAATTTTAAAATAAGATTATTTTTGTTTCGTCGTGTCACCCGTCACGTCTGTGAAGATAACAGAAAAAAAAACTGATGTTTAAACTGACATTTCAAGTAGGTACTCTACCAGAATCTCAAGGCATAAAAAGTTGTGATCTTCATATGCCAATCAATCCATATAAAAATCACATTTTTTTTATTTTTTTTATGCCAATAGTTTCTGGTAGATCTATACCAGCTGTCGTTGATCCCATACATTAAATTCATCAAATTAATTTCTTTTTCGATATCTATCGATATCAATCACGTCTTCGGAGTTTCGCTAGCTAATTTCATTTGACCCTGTGTATTAGTCTATGGTTCGTCAACTTCAGACAAAGTGTCATTAAGTTTTTCATCAGTATCTGAGAAGATACTACTGAGAAGTAGCAGATCAGAGTCAAACTCAAACTCTAATTCAAAGCATTTATTTTAATTAAACCATTTACAGGCACTTTTGAATTGTCAAGAAGTCGGTCAGTCAGACTCAGAAAATATGAAGCTAGTTGCCCATCCTAAAGCGTAGTGGGTACCTATGGAGAAGAACGGGCAAGAAACTCCATGGACACTCTTTTTAATATATATTATACAAAAATAGATACATCATCATCTTCCCGTGAACCAAGGGCTGGCTATTACCATGACCAGAGGCCATACAACGCCATACAACGTGGTAATGCCACCGGTCTCTTGGGTACATTACCAGTCGACAGCGATGCGGATGAGATTTTCGTCGCTATTTTTTAGTTTCTGTATAGTTTTAGTTAAGTTAGGTTTTAATTTTGAAAGAAAGAAGAAAGAAAGAAAAGTATTTATTGCGACTCGTGCAGGAAGATCACAAACTAAAGTAAACACAGTAAAATAAAAATCCAAGTTATATTAAAAAAAAGTAACAAAAGGAAAATGAAACAGAAAGTCCTATACGAGGCCAAAAGGCTCCTATCTCAGCATGATGCTACGACATTTAAAAAATAAATGTCGTTATTTTTGGATTTGGATAAAATAATTAAAGTCCAAAATTTCACTAATTTTGAATTTATAATTATAATGTGAGAACTATGTAAAAAAAAGTCTGGATTTGTTCCTTGTTGATGGCAATAGGGGGCGAGCCAGGATATTACATAGGATTTAAACATAACTGGAGTGTAGTATACCTACACTTCTGCCTAACCATTTGTGGATTACAAGCGTGATGTTATGTATATTTTGGCGTGTTGAGCATCTTGTTAGTTATTTGACCTTACCATTGATACTACTATGAGTGGTAAATCCATGGTCTTTGAGCAAGGTCCAATGTACGGTTGGCAACATACCTACTTATGTATACAATAATAAATTTAAATTAATTGCAATACGTAGGTATTCGAAACAGCTATTGTAACTTTTTAGCAGTATTTTACACGGAGCGACTGCCTATCTGACCTCCACAGCCCAGTTACTGGGTAATACGATACCTCTTGGTAAGATTAGTTGTCAGACTTTCGGGTTTTTGACGACCTGTAACGACAGTCAAAGATCCACGAATGACAGCCGGGACCAACGATTTAACGTGCTTTCCGAGACACGGAGGGGTCTCGGTATGTAAAGATGGTCACCCATCCACAGATCAACCGCGGCAAGCGTAGCTTAACCTGATCGATCGACCTGCGCAGCTCGATCGTGGCGGTGGAGTGACGGAGTTACGAGTGGTTACGAGTTATATTTTCCTTCTTAATAAAATAAAATATACTACATAATTGTGTACTGAATTATGCTGTTTCATTTAAGATTTCAGGAAGTATGTAATTGGTAGATCGCACAGGGTGTCGCAGTGAACAGCGGTAGCCAACTTGGCTTGACCCAAAATACCCAGTAACTGGTCGTGGAGGTCAGACGGGCAGTCACTCCATGTAAAATACTGGTATTCAGCTGCATCCGGTTAGACTGGAAGCCGACCGCATCATACCTGGGAAAAGGCTAGGCAGATGCAGATGATGATTAAGATTTGAGACCTTATCATTTGACCTGTAACATTTAAATAGCAAAAGCATTATGAAACCTTTTTATTACTTCCTACATATATTGGTTTGATGTTTGACAGGTGTCAAGTATTTGTTTACACAAGCGCTAATAAAATTAAAATTGATAATTCCTTGTCGATTTGCTGAACTATGCCGGCGAGGTAATTACGTGACACACTAAGAACGGATTCGCACTACATCCGATCCAAATCCGAATTAAAGATTCGACTTCAATCCGAATTGGGAATGTTCTAAATTCGGACGGATAGAGTTCGGATGTAGTGCGCAACCCTTCATACACAAAGGACTATGATCACTTCGAACCCGGCATTTCTCGGATTCGGATCGGATGTAGTGCGAAACCGCTCTAACAGTAGGAATTGCTGTCATTTTGACAATCAACTTGTATTGCATTATTTGCGTTGTTGAGGAGACAAGTTTTTCGAACAAAATCCTTCAAAATCATTCGAATAAGTACCTATGTCCCAGCGGTGGCAATAATAATTATATTATAGGCAGATTATGCATACTGTAAAACGGTAGATATTGTTTAGGCATTAATTTATTACGAATGACAATTTAGGGGGTCGAACATGATCTTTTTTTTTTTACAAGGTGTGGTGGATGGGAGGGATTCTTGATAGTTCTTACGTAAGATCACAAAAATGCGCAAAGTTAAGGTTATACTTTGAAAAGCGCGCGCTCGTATGCGTTTAAATAAACGATAAAGAGAAACTTTAAAATAAAACTAAAGTTGATTATGACAAAAAAATAAAAATTATTAGTATGTAGGTACCTACAAAACAAGTGTTACAAAAGTTTTTTCTTTGAAAAATAAAAATTAAAACAAACCAAACGTGTATTCATATTTTCCTTAGGTTCTTACGTAATAAATATTAAACAGCGGATCGGCCGATTTTTATTTTTTCTTACATAGAAAGGTCAAAAACTGGCAAAAATCGTAAAAGGTAAAAGGCTCATCTAATTTGAAGCGGTACCACGGTAATTTGCAGGTTTCACGCCTCCCGAACAAGCCGGATTCTGTAAAGGGTTTAGCACCGTAGACCACATACATACGCTGCGACAAGTTATACAGAAGACCGAAGAGTATAACGTGCCTCTCTCTTTAGCGTTTGTGGACTACGAGAAAGCCTTTGATTCGATCAAGACATGGGCTGTACTGCATTCTCTTCAACGGTGCCAGATTGGCTATCGGTACATCGAGGTGCTGAAGTGTCTGTATGAAAACGCCACTATGTCAGTCCGACTCCAGGATCAGACCAGCGTTCGGGAAGCTCCGCAATACCTTCTCATCCCACATACCAGTGTCTCAAGACGAAAGTCTTTGACTAGTGCGTGTTGTCAGTGGTGACTGAAACGTGTTCGCTCACAATGGGCCTTATTAGAAGGCTAAAAGTCACCCAAAGTGCAATGGAGTGGGCTCTGCTTGGAGTTTCCCTGCATGATCGAATCAGGAATGAGGAGATCCGCAGAAGAACCAAGGTAACCGACATAGCCTGAAGAATTGCCATACTTAAGTGGCAGTGGGCAGGGCACATTGCTCGCAGAACAGATAGCCGATGGAGCCGAAAAGCACTGGGGTGGCGACCGCGTGCCGGAAGAAGTAGCGTTGAAAGGCCTCCCACAAGGTGGTTCGATGACCTTGTGAAGGCCGCAGGAACCCGTTGGATGCGAGAAGCACAGAACTGGTCGAAGTCTTTATCGCTAAAGCGTAAGGTTATATGATGATATAATAATATGTAAAGACGATGCACCTAAAATAACATTACTAAATAAATAAAACAAATAGGTAAAAGAATTAAAAATGAATCCATGACATTGAATTAATTATGAGCTAGATGACATGGTGCTCACATACATATTTACAAAAGTTGTAGACGAAGACGATTTTCATAAAAAAAATAACAAGTAATAAGTCAGGGTGTGAGTTAAAGTAATTATAGAATGTAAATCAATGTCAAAAAAGAATAAATTATACAATTAAAATAATTTAGATAGCTAGGTACTTTGTAGGAAAAGTCAGGGAAATCAATTGTTTACAAAATTGACTTCGTAAATAACAAAGTCATTCTTTGTTATTTACGAATTTTAATTATTTTATTTATTTTTAATTTTATTTATTTTTTCTTTGTATGAAATTTATGAAAGCTTTATTTATCACGGCAAGTTGATGTAGTGTGTCAACAACAAATGGCAAAAG
The DNA here is from genome assembly GCA_963855955.1 of Luperina nickerlii. NCBI lineage: Eukaryota > Metazoa > Arthropoda > Insecta > Lepidoptera > Noctuidae > Luperina > Luperina nickerlii. Next base: position 3,925,813 of record OY979684.1, on the reverse strand, counting down.
ACGTACAACCAACCTGTCAAAATTTAGTCTCCTACATAGCTATTCACAACCACCCATTTCTATAACCTGATTTGCCTTGATACCGAATTACCGACAGCATACAGCTGTCGGAAGCATAGCGATTGTCTATTTGATTTACGGCTGATTTTTCCAACGCCAGATTATTTTATCGGAGGAATAATTTTGAATTTTTGACAGTTCTCCCATGCAAAAACTGTACAGACGTCAATTTTATCCCGCGAATAAAAGTTATCTGTCGATTGAAAAATCAGCCCTTAAACTGATAAAATTTTCAGGTTTTCGCTTTGTGAACGATACGGTACGGAAGCGTAGCAAGTAGGTTGTGAATAGCTATTCTTAGTAAACTTTGTACAACCACATCCCTATAACTGTGGTCCCACACTATTGCGATTATCTATGAAACTAAGCCTTCTACCTCTCTCATTCTTGTGGTATAGTGAACCATAAACAATAAATTTTCCTGTCTGTATATCGGAATCGGGGCGAACGACCGACAAGATATCTTAATTTATAATAGCTCTCGTTGTGTGCGGAGCGATGCGGAGGAATGAGGAAAATGTCGTAAGGAAAGTTTTGAGTATGAATGTTGATCGCTTTACAGGTGGTCAAAAAGTCGATAAAGGAGGTAATTTTCAATGCTTTTAAAGTGAGAAATAATTTTTGGTAACGCTTCAAAATTTTTGGAAAAAAAATTATTGCTCTTGAAATTTGGTACGATTACCCAGAGCCGCAATAGAACTTTTGTAGTGCTGATACATTATCTAGTAATAATACAATACCGTTTGTTTTATTGTTTTGTATCACATTTTTTTCAAATTGGTCTGTTATTGTAAAAGAACTCGATATACAAAAATATTCATAACTTTTAGGGCATTTGAATTATGGCCATGCTGTAGAAAGATTTTGTTAGAAATGACCTCCTTTATCTTTCTATTTCGTTTGATCCACGACTTTTTGATCACCCTGTAGATGAAGTTGGAGAAGATCTAAGAAATGATGGATCAAAGATGATATGGCTAGAAAGGGGAGAGGAGGGGAGGGGGTGGGGGAGGGGAGATGACGAAAGTATGGAAGAAAAAGACATGTTGTTGTTGAGTAATTTGTGATCGGTGGAACACAAATTACATGGGGCAAGGGAGAGAGAATCTGCCCGGTCAGCGGGATTGTCCGAAAGGGTTACCGCTAGCCCGGAACATAAAGGGCTAAGGAAGGAACACGGGTGGATTTTAGTCAGTAAGAGTCTGACACTCCCTTCCGCTCCACCCAGAGCGGGAGGGTTCATTTGATGACTTCCCATCCTCAAAAAATAAAAGGGAGAGAGAATGATGATACTAAGGACTTCTTTCATTTCAGGACAATGTCGAGGATGTTGAAGATAGTGGTGGCTGTCGCTTTGTCGATACTAGTAGCTGATCAAGCCCGAGCTGCCTACGGACCGCGCGCCGATTATGGATACCCTGCTGGCATGTTACCTGATTGTAAGTAGCTTTATTTATATAAACTGCTCCCATGAATTCAGCAGAATGACAGCACATGAAGCTGTACCGACGAGTACAGAAAGTTATCGGCGGTTATTAAAAAAAAAAACACTGGCACTCCGGTAGTGCCGACAGAAGTGAAAACTTGAACAATTACGAGTGTATTTTGTGAATCGTCTTATAAACAAAACACGCGTGTTAAGGTGTGTTCCTTATTTTATAGGGTTTTTTGCAAATCAGGTATGATGACCAAAGTGACTGGTTTATTCTTCTCGTGAAAGGAATTTATTCAGATTTACAAATAAGCACACAGGATAGACTTCAGTTCGTGGTGTTGGTCGCGGCAGTGGTAAGAGAAGCAAGCCGCTCGCATAGAGCTCGTCGTCAGTTATATATCCGTGGTTCAGCGCCATCTCGTCGTTGTTGGATGAACTACGTAGTTAGTACGCGAGGCCCTCGTAGTTCTTCCCGATGTGCATAGATGGCGCTGTCCTCAACAACGCGCGTCTTACGTTTTACGTCTTACGTTTTACGTCTTACGAATTTTCGATCAGGGTCACGTGACCTGACGCGAATTTAGAAGTTTTTACCCATTCCAAAAAAAGTACACAGCGCCGCTAAAGAAGTTTTCACTTCAAAAAAACTGCTTTTCTATAAGTATCTACATTTTGAACGTGTAGCCGTGATGGCACGTTGGTGAAGGCCGCAACTCACGAGTTGTAGGTCGTAGGTTCGAACCTAAATGGGCGCTTTACTTTGTGTTACTTTTTGTTACCTATAATTGCTTAATTTATAACTCTTTTTATTATTTTTTTGGGGTAGACTTTTATTCTAGGTGCATCGTCTTCACATATAATTATATTATGTATACAAAACCTTGTAAAACATTTTAAAAGAGTAACGGTGGAGTTTCTTGCCCATTCTTCTCCATACGAAAACTACCTTTTGGAAGGGGCGACTAGAATCAATTCAATTTTACTGTAAGTTTTGACGTTCAAAAGTGCCTTTAATGTGCCTATTTGAAATAAATGATTTGACTTTGACTTTGACTTTGTGTATTTTTTTTATCGCCACTGCTCTCAAAACGGTGCAGGAAAACATCGTGAGGAAACCGGCGTATCCTAGAACCAAAAATTCTATGACATGTGACGTCTACCAACCCGCGCTGGGCTCGCGTGGTATATTACAGCCCATTCCCTCTCGAAGAGAGGACGCAGGAACATTATCGGCTGATTAGGCTAAAGTGATTATATCACCATTCGTCATCAAACTCAAAGCATTCATTTCAATTAAACCTTATATAGTGACTTTTGAATTGTCAAATTTAAATAGTCTGTCAGTTAGTCAGAAAGTTGAAGCTAGTTGCCCATTTCAAAAGGTAGATCTCTATGAAGAAGAACGGGCAAGAAACTCCATGGACACGTTTAAATCAAGATATTACAAAATCCTGAGTACATTATTCTTGTTGTTTCTATATGTGAGAACAATGTAAAGACACAAATGAAGAATCAATTCAAAATATAAGATTAAAAATAAGCCTTGGCAGTTAAGAGATGACCAGCCTCAACCGACGGCGCCCGTTCACGAACATGACGCGTGGATCAGCACCATCTAGCTCAACCATTTTGTAGGGAATCGACCGAATGATCCAACACACGCGCCACCATCGATGAGATATTTAAGTGAGCATGACACGTTCTCAACTGCCATGCTCTTTGAATTCAACATCAAAAACATCATAATAAACGGAAACATGGTTCTTACATTTACAAAAAAAAAAAAATGCTTTTAAATTATAAAAAAACTATAGTTTGCAATTTATTTAGGAGAATCATAGAATTTTACTACCAAACAGACATCATCGATTTATTGTATTTAGAGATATGATTGGTAACTTTTGAACTTTTTACAATTAAAACCAATTTTTTTTAAAATTTAACTTTACAAAGATGACTCAAAAGGTCAAGCCTACTATTTATAATTGATCCTTGAAATTGTGGCAAAGAAATAAGTACGTTTGCGTCATCAACTTGAATGTAATCTTGAAATCCAACATAAGAAGTAAAATAATCTCAAATGGTTACTTATTTCTCAAGTAACGAGTAAATCGACAGAGTTGTTTCTTATTGACAAAGGTACTTACACATGAATTTATTTGCGTTTAAACTTAATAAGAATTATGTAAAACGTTTCCTTATTGGCTGTGTTATTAAATCTGGAAGAATTACTCTATAGTCTATACTAACAATATAGCTGAAGAGTTTGTTTGTTTGATTGACTGCGCTAATATCTTTTAAAATTATTTTGCATTTGATGGCCTAATTCTTAAGGAAGGGCTATTTAACACTTTCACTGTTCACAAAGTAGACACAATAATTAAACAATTAACCTGAACCATATGTGGTTCATGGGACAGGGATTGGTTTAATATTACGCTAGGACCAATAGGAGCCTAGGATAAAGAAAAACAGTCGGTAAGAACGCAAAGAGAAAACGATGTAACAGCGACGGGGAGTTTTATAAAAATGTGGCTGTTATTTGAGTTTCAGCATTGTGTACATATCTTTCGACTTCTACGCGAACAAAGACGCGTGCAGAAGCTAGTATTTTATACTCGACAAGCTCTGCCCGCGACATTGTCTGTGTGAAATTTCACCCTCCCCCATTCACTCTCTTAGGGGTGGAATTTCGAAAAACCCTTTCTTAGTGGATACCCACTCTTCACAAAGAACACACCCTCCAAATTTCATGTTTCTAGGACCAGCGGTTTAGGCTGTGCGTTGATATATCAGTCAGTCAGGACTTTGAATTTTATATACAGGGTTCCATTAAAATAGATGGACAAATTTTAACACAGCGCTCGGTACGTCTAACTAAAGATATCCAAGCAAAAAAAAAAAACACTGATTTAAGTAATTTTATTTTGACCTAAAATAATAAATTGCCGGCACATTAGTGTATTTTCGTTAGCTGATTATTTTTCTTTTAAGTATCTATGCGTTTTTCTAATATATTTTATTAACATCGTCCTCATATTGGTGGTCTGAATGATTTCTAAAAGTTTGTCCATCTATTTTAATGGGACCTTATATAGATATAGATGTTTACTGTAATTTCTTCAAAATGCATATTTATATACTTGTCGCAGAATCAACACAGAGGCACAACTATTAGAATCACTATTGGTTATTATTAATGTAGTACAACGCAATCTATTATCGTTCGTCGGAAACGTCAAGCAGTCTGCTTGGGTGAGGTCGGTGCGGGGCGTGGCATGTCTTGTTTGATGGTTGTCAGGTGTCAGCGGTCTGCTGTCGGTTGTCAGTTGTCGGTTGTCAGCTGTCAGCTGTCAGCTGTCGGCTGTCGGCTGTCAGCTGTCAGCTGTCATTCTCTTGGACATTGGATGCATTGGATTTGAGAGACTTCACTTTGGAGTGAGACACGAGGGCGAGAGGTCGTTTTGCCAGCCTGCACCGAACTTACCGCGTTTCCGTACTTTAATCCATTTCCATCGGTTTGATCATTTGAGATTTTATGATTTTGTTATTGAGAGTGAATCAATAGAGGACTGTAATCAGTGTTGAGACTATTATTTTCTACCTACACCATGTCGAACTTGGACTCTGATGACGAGGTGCCCCCAATGGGCGAACCACCCTCGTTATCAGAAGTGGGATGCAACTCAAACGCCCCACGTGGTGTAAGTGATAGTGCTTGCCAAGAAAAGCGTAAAGACAATGCGTGCGTGTTTGAAAGTGACCGTTGACATTTTAAAAACAAAGTGCAAACTGCGATCGTTTATTAAATAATCGTGTGAATCTGTTAGAGTTGAACCCAATCAAGCCAGATACGGATGCGCGATCATAGTGAATGTTGTTTTGGGCATAGGCTGTATGCAGGAATACCTTTGCCCAGTGACGCGCCAGTTGCGCCCTACCGCCATGTTAGAAAAAAAGTGTTCCCGTAATTAGAAAATGCGATAGGACGCGTGTGCAAACGTAACAGCACACAATACGACAGCTGATTTGTGTTTTGCTGAAAATTCACTGCAAGGAGGTCGTGTTGTGGCCGTCATTAAGGCGCACAAAGGAAGCAGTATCAACGTGGCTATCGTAAATGGTACGAAGGACGCAGCGTGGAGCTACCAGTGACGTGGAGTGACTTCAAGAATCGAGCCAAGCAGCCCGCAGCCGTCGGTGAAGCCCTTCGTGTGCTGCAAGTGAGGGAATCTTGGACATGTCGCGACCCGGTGCACGAAAAGTGGCAGCCAAGCAGATGATGGAGGTGGAGCACGCGCTGCAAGCAGCAACGGCGAGTGGATGTTTGCGTCGTACAACTACGCTCAGGCACGTTGGAACATAAAGGTCAGCTGTATTGTTTTGTTACTATTCTGGTGCTGAATGCTCGTTAGTAAAAGCGAGTTGTGCAGCCAAATTAAGTGGCAAACGAGTTAATAATGTTGTTGCGATGACTGGTATTGGTTAAACGCGTGTATTCAGCACAAAATTTGAAATTTTATTACATTTCTACACGATATTTACTTGCAAAGTATTATTTTGGGTAGGCTATTTTGTGTTATTAGAAAACGAAGAGTGAAATCAGAATTATCAGACTAAACTAGATCGGAAGTTCAGAGGTCCATTTAAGGTGGTGGAAGTTTTGACAAGTGATAGTTATGTTTTGAAGTCCCTTTCTTCCGCCGGACGTACAAGTACGCACACTACCGACTGCGTAAAATAACTGACGTTGACATGCACGTAGGTGACGATGACGAGACTAGCCATGACGAAAATGATAACGCTGACAAGACTAGTTGAATACTAAGTATTCGACTTAGATTTAGAGTACCTAGCATAGTAAGAGTTTTCTTATAATCTGTAACGTTATAGGAAAAATAAAGTAACATGTTGAACAAACCCACTTTAAGAATTATTTTGATAAAGGCTCGAAATGATTATCTTGATGGTGTTGTTTGTAACCGGATGGCGGTTACATGTGGAGGTGACCGGATGGAGGTTGCCTCTTGTGTTTGTGACCGGATGTGTTGATGTTGGGTACCTGATGGAGGTCCCAAGGTTGCCTGATGGAGGCAATGTGATGTGTTGATGTTGGGTACCTGATGGAGGTCCCAAGGTTGCCTGATGGAGGCAATGTGATGTGTTGATGTTGGGTACCTGATGGAGGTCCCAAGGTTGCCTGATGGAGGCAATGTGATGTGTTGATGTTGGGTACCTGATGGAGGTCCCGAGGTTGCCTGATGGAGGCAATGTGATGTGTTGATGTTGGGTACCTGATGGAGGTCCCAAGGTTGCCTGATGGAGGCAATGTGAAGTGTGATGATGAAGACCTGTGGAGGTCGATTGGTTTGATGCTTATAGCCGGATGGAGGTTATAAGTGTGATGATGAAGACCTGTGGAGGTCGATTGGTTTGATGCTTATGGCCGGATGGAGGTTATAAGTGATGACCGGATGGAGGTCAGAGTATGAGCATTGCAATATTTTAATGAGTTTCCTATTATTTGAATGAGTATGGGTGTTGTTCGACATGTCGGCTTTGAGAGAAAGAGTTTGTTGTGATTTTCATCAGAACCTGTAATAATTTTGGTCAGAATTGGCCGAGTGGAACATGCACTGCTGTTGATTTTTTTGGTTATAGGTTAACACACAAGGACGTTTGCAAGCAGGATGACAGTGGGGGACAGCGCTGCGCTCTTTGGATCTCCTGTACGAGTGGTCGCTGATCAGGGACGGTGCTTTTCGAGCGAGGAGTTTCAAGACTTCTGCCAAGGAAACGGTGGATTGCAACCACTACAGCCATTAAGCCAGCTACAGATCTATTGTCTACCGAATTTGGTGAGTCGTTTTCATTTTGTTTTGACTTGAGTACTGAGTGCTTCCCTGGTAAACAACAGCAATAAGGTTACACAATAAGGGTGTTAGGTATAGCCCAATCTAGTTTACAATGCAATTTTTTATATACGCTCACGATAGGTTATGAATGATGCCGGTAGGTCATGTACCAGTCGAAATAGATGGTAATCACAGTGGTGATGAGCTATGAGCAAGCCTAAGTAGTGGGAACCACGCGAGTAGGGGTTCTCTATCGGCCGTAGTAAAAAGTGTGTAGTCACAGGGGTGATACACGTGGATCCATGCGCTGGATGTGTGAGAGCAATGCGATTGCTGGTCGGCCGGAGTGCCGTGGTGTTAGAGTGGTTTACTCGTGTGTGGGTTTCCAGGTATCTAAGGCTCTTAGTGAAAAAGATTATTGTTGTAATGTGGATAACGATGGTACATGGCTCTGGTTGATGTTTTTTTTGTTATGATTGATTAAAGTTTGATTACTCTGTTGTATGATTGATTAAAGTTTAGTTGAATCAAGTACACTCATGAGGCTGAGGCATATGCCATGGCACAGGCCAAGGGATCAGAGTATTAATGACGAATTTGAGGAAAGCCAAGTAAAAGTCTTGTTGATGAAACAGAGTAGAGATTAAAGTCGAGTGATAGTGGTGAATCTTAGTTCGGCTGGTCGGGGTCTTGTGGAGACCATAGTCTGTGGGACTCTGAATTCAGGAGGAATTCAAAGTAACAAACATGAGGTTTGTTGTATGGGCTTAGTGAAAAGCCACAGGCCACGAATAAGATTCCTGCTATGTTTTGTTATGCTCTAAGGATGTTTTATTAGCTGCTCTATCATGTTTACTTGATTATTTAGTTTGTGATCTTGAGATTTGGGAATCAAATAATGATTGATACTCTGAACTCTGCAATTTTTTTAGTTTGTGCGAATTTTCATTGTGTTGTTTTGCCTGTACCATATTTGGTCAGGAGTGACCGAGCTATGAGATACTTTGCGGGGTATGTTTGTTTACAGATTAACACACGAGGACGTGTGAATTGTCAAGATGGCCGTGTCGCAGAATCAACACAGAGGCACAACTATTAGAATCACTATTGGTTATTATTAATGTAGTACAACGCAATCTATTATCGTTCGTCGGAAACGTCAAGCAGTCTGCTTGGGTGAGGTCGGTGCGGGGCGTGGCATGTCTTGTTTGATGGTTGTCAGGTGTCAGCGGTCTGCTGTCGGTTGTCAGTTGTCGGTTGTCAGCTGTCAGCTGTCAGCTGTCGGCTGTCGGCTGTCAGCTGTCAGCTGTCATTCTCTTGGACATTGGATGCATTGGATTTGAGAGACTTCACTTTGGAGTGAGACACGAGGGCGAGAGGTCGTTTTGCCAGCCTGCACCGAACTTACCGCGTTTCCGTACTTTAATCCATTTCCATCGGTTTGATCATTTGAGATTTTATGATTTTGTTATTGAGAGTGAATCAATAGAGGACTGTAATCAGTGTTGAGACTATTATTTTCTACCTACACCATGTCGAACTTGGACTCTGATGACGAGGTGCCCCCAATGGGCGAACCACCCTCGTTATACTTTTTAGGCAACATTCACTCATTCTTGAATGTGTCTATCTTCAGTAGTTTAGGCTGTGCGTTTTCATGTGACTGACGGATGGTCAGTCACTAGTTGTTGCCTGCGACTTCGTCTGTGATTCAGGATGAAAAGTAGCGTATGTCCTAAGCTAGGTTATGTTTTACTCATGTGCCAAATTCCACCCAAATTCATTTTAGCGTGAAAGCTTAACAAACAAACATACAAAAATCAAATCAGCGTGAATGCGTAACAAACAAACATGCAAAAAATGAAATCTTTTCTCTTTATAATATTAGTTTAGATATAGTTAAAGACTAGTTACGCTTCACGGATTCATTCACGTGTTAGAAATATTTCGGGTATGAATTTCAAGATAACGAACCAATATAAATATTGAATAGGGAGAGAAACTGCAGATAAGAATACCTCAGAAATGGGGTAAAGGAACCTAAATTCTGATTCATCGACAACCATAAAAGAGATCAGCGGGATCGTCCGAAAGGGTTACCGCTGGCCCGGAACATAAAGGGCTAAGGAAGGAACACGGGTGGGTTTTAGTCAGTAAGAGTCTGACACTCCCTTCCGCTCCACCCAGAGCGGGAAGGGTCAATAGATGATTTTCCATAGTAAAAATAAAAAAAAAACTATAAAAGGGCTGGTTGGTTTTTCTGATCTCAGAACATACATATAAATAGGTAGTCTCCTCCAGACCGTATTTCGGAGATGGCGGCCAATCTCAATAGAGTCTAAGCCTCCGGCGCGGGAGATATTATAGTGTACAAGTGTACGCGGATACAGGTGCAATCTCCCTTCCCTCACTCTCATAGTCTGATGGAACGCAATCCGACACAACCGGAGAGAGATCAGGAGCCGGACCAACGGCTTAACGTACTTTCCGAGTCACGATGGTATCTCACCGCTAGCTTCCAAACTTCAGACTCTTGCAAAGAAATGGAAAAATCCAATATCAAGTGTTATTGGATTCCGAAAAAATCCAATAACAAGTGTTATTGGATTTTCGCCACAAGTATTTACGCCGCCACCAATATTTGTACCACCAGTCATACCTCAAGACGTGATGAGAATAATTAAATCACTAAAAAACAAAAAGAGCGTAGGTTATGACGGAATCTCCACTCAGGTCATAAAATTTGTTGCTAATAGTATAGCTGGCCCTTTAAGTCATATTATTAACGTTAGCATATCATCAGGAAATTTCCCTGATAACTTAAAATCCGTAATTGTAAAACCAATTCACAAAAAGAACAGTAAAGACAATATGTCGAACTATAGGCCTATAGCTTTAATTCCCGTTTTTTCCAAAATAATAGAAAAAGTCATATATGAAGCAATATCATCTTTCTTGACTAAATTTAGTATACTTTGTAATGAGCAATACGGGTTCAGGAAAAACAGAAATATAAACATGGCAATTTTTGACCTGTTGAATATTATTATGTCGAATGTTGATACAAAAACGCCTATATGTGCTATATATACAGATATGTCAAAAGCTTTCGATTGTGTGAACCATAACACCCTACTTCAAAAACTAAACGCCTATGGCATTAGAGGTAATATCCTGAATCTAATAAAATCATATTTATCCGGTCGCAAGCAAATGACAGAAATTTCCAGAATATGTTGCAAGTCTAAATTAGAACTAAAGTATGTGTCTTCCGGTAGAGAAATAAAATTCGGTGTACCACAGGGAAGCGTCCTCGGGCCTTTGTTATTTTTAATTTATATCAACGATCTCCCACGCCAAATCCACCATCCCATGGTTTTGTTTGCCGACGATAGTACAGCACTCTTAAAATGCGACAATAATAAAAAATATGAAAACGATATAAATAAAACCATTGAGATTATAATAAACTGGCTACATAAAAGCAACTTACAAATAAACGTACAAAAAACAAAGATAATGCATTTTTACCAAAGACTACGTATCAATGACCTAAATATTAATTATAACAGTCAAAATGTGGACAGAGTAGATGTAACGAAGTTTCTAGGAATATTGATTGACAGTCAACTGACATGGAAGGCACAGGCCGAAGCAATCTGCAAAAAACTTAGCTCATCTGCATATGCACTGTATAATCTTTAAAAAAAAGTTAATATCAAAACAGTGTTACTAGCATATCATAGTCTTGTCGATTCTACTTTAAGGTTTGGTATTATATATTGGGGCAATTGTACCGAAAGAGAGAGTATTTTTAAGGCCCAAAAACGCTACCTACGAGCAATTTTTGGTCTAAAAGTAACTGACAGCTGTGTTCCAATATTTAAAACGAATAATTTGTTGACATTTCTTGCCTTTACATTTTAGAAATTGCTCTCTTTGTTAAGTGTAATCAACATTTATTTTAAAGTTTATCGGAAAGCAGACATCGAGATGTAACTTTGCGATCTCAATACCAAAACCTATTACGCACAGGTAGATACAGGACTGCTTTGTTGAGGAAAAGTGTTTTTGGTATGGCACCGACTATATTTAACCACATTCCTAATTCCATAAAAAAGAAACCAGTAACAACTTAAAAAAAAAACTAACTTTACTTCTTTTAGATAAATGCTACTACTCCGTATCCGCTTTCCTAGATGATAAATTTTAGTTGTAAATATATCATTGTTTGATACTTACTTTGATGTTTGAACTGCATCAATATTTGCATGCCAAAGTGGTAGAATGTACAAGGATTCCTTAAATCACATAATGTAACAACCTTATTGTAAATACCTACATTTTGAGCAAATAAAATAATATTCTATTCTATTCTATTCTATTCGCCCAACTTGAAAATCAAACCCGCTCAGCAGTCGCGCTTGTGGTTATGAGACCGACGGGGCAGTTCCCCAGAAACCATAGACAAGATAATCGCGTTCAATTTATCTATACAAATTCTACACAGGTAATATTATAAATGTAGCAAGGTCAATAGTTACTGCCTACTGAGCGATACTGGTCGGTCACGGCTCGCCAGTTAGATTCACGTTCTGTGTCAGTGTCGCCAGACGTTTATACCAGTGACATTATGATTATACATAGTAACAGGCTTCGAAGCGACAACAACGTGAAAACACTTCCGTCCGATAAAGAAGAAAAGAAAAGAAAATACGTTTATTTGCGGCCAACATGACGCATAAAAATAAAAAACACAAACATAAGAAAAACAAAATAACAAATCCGGGGTATCTAAGACCTTAGCAGTTTCGTTTGCGATTGGAACAGCATTCTAATCAGAAAGAAACCGAAATTCTACGGGACGCAATCAAAATAGGAGCTTTGTTAATAGATACAAAGATAATACCCTGAAATCATCTACCACGTATTTTTTTAAGGAAAAAATACATAGATCCTTTTTCAAAGCAAGAACCAACTGGCAAGGGGTGTGTTGTACACCTACTTCATCCTTCGTCCATTTGGGGAACACAGACCCCTGTGTTCTACGAATGGATGGTTATGCTGCAGCATCATGCTGAGATAGGAGGAGCCTTTTGGCCTCGAATAGGACTTTCTGTTAAATGTTTCTTTATGTTACATTTGCAGAGGGAACGTTATAAGCTAAATGATGAATGATTTTATTTTTGTAAGTAGGTTTGCACAAACACTTTTACACGTCTATCATATATTTTTTTTAAACTAGATGAGGTCGGCGTTTCCTATCTGACTACTCTGAGAACAAAAAAGCTGATAATGTTTGTTTTTTATTAGAAATAAAAACTTGATGAAACAAATTGAAAGTTGAATGGTCGAATGCAACCAGTGGGGTAATTGCGTAACCCACTATCAGTAGCAATGAGTTTCATTTTGACATTTCAAGAACATTCATTGTGTTATTTACGACACGGTTGGCTCAGTGGCTGAGCGATCGACTGCTGCGCTGCGTGTCGTGAGTTCGATTCCCGCACGGAACAAATATTTGTATTGCCTACAGGTAGTTGTTCCGGGCCTGGCTGTTTGTTGTGTATGTGAATTTAAATGTTTGTAAACGCACCCACGATACAGGAGTAATTCTCAGTGTGGGACGACGTTTTTTTTTTAAAAAAAAACAACAACATTAATTTACGTTATTGAGCAGACACATTTTTCGAACATATGAAGCGACTAGCTTCTGCCCGTGACTTTTTCCGTGTGAAATTTCAACCTCCCCCATTTACGCTCTAAGGGGTGGAATTTCACAAAACCTTTTCTTAGTGGATACCTACTCTTCACAAAGATCATGTCCCTCCAAATTTCATGTCTCTAGGACCAGCGGTTTAGGCTGTGCGTTGATATATCAGTCAGTCAGGACTTTGAATTTTATTTATATAGGATAGATGGGTTAGTAATAACTTTCAAAATGATTCAGATTGACATTGATAGTGTGTTACGCAATTAGGATTATTAAACCTTGCACCCTAGAAAAAAAAAGAAAAAAATTATAATAATAAAGAATAATTTCTGCCAGTCTTTAGACACTGAACTACTGAACTACTGACCTATCATCTATACTAATATTATAAAGCTGAAGAGTTTGTTTGTTTGGTTGGTTGAACGCGCTAATATCTGGAACTACCAGTCGGATTTGAAAATCCTTTTTGCATTTGATAGCCCAATTCTTGAGGAAGGCTATAGGCTATTTAATATCACGCTATGACCTTTAGGAGCCGAGCAAAAAGAAAAAAAGTCAGAAAGAACGCTAAGCAAAAACGAAGTAATAGCGCGAGCAGGCGATGCGATGCGACGGGGTGGGTCGGAGTAACAAGAAATTTCACACGGACGAAGTCGCGGGCAGAAGCTAGTAATGCATATTATCATAACGGAATTAATTACAATGCTACTGATTCTTATAAAAGCAATCTGAACGATAATAAATTACAGACCGGTATTAATTTACATACGTAATAATGTAAGCATCTAATTGCCAAGGAAAACCTTAGGTCTTAGGCGTCCATAATGAATGGACAATATAATGGAACATTCGTATAGTAACGAATGGATTTACGAGATAACAAATCGTATCCACACTAATATTATAAATTTGGAAGTAACTCTGTCTGTATGTTACCTTTCACGCCTAAACCACTGAATGGATTTCGATAAAATTTGGCAGAGAGATAGATTGCACATCGCATTAGTTTTTATAACTTTTCTTTATAAATTATGTGGAAAATGTCGTGGGTTATACATTTACTCACTCTGTAGCTCATATTTTATGTAATATTGTAATGTGTAACCATTTATTTTCCCAAATAAATAAAATTAAAATAAAATAAAATGAAGTGTCTGCTTGTAATACCAATGCTGATGCAATCGTTGTCACTGATTGAATGTAAGAAGTTAAAATAAGTATTCACATAATAACCGGGTTAAGTATCCACATGATAGCCCGGTTATATATGGATATTTAACCGGTCATCCTGTGTTTGCTTAACTCGGTTGACCTGCAAAATGCTAAAAACAATAATCATGAAGGTTCTACATAAATATCAGCTAAATTTCTCACATAATAAAACTCCTAAGCATCTTCAAGTGAACATATAATTTGTAGAATTTATAGATAGAAAGACAATAGGGAGGAAAAACAAACAATTCAATCATTTAGTTAAGTGTATACTTGTTTGTTACTTGTAAAGTACTTGTATTATTATATACTTGTTTAACGAGTTTTTACTTGTATTATAATATACTTGTTTTACGAGTTTTTCTGCATGTCTTGATGAGCAAAGGTCGACGTTTATAATTTTTGTAGTATGAAGGTATGTATTTTAGTAGTGTGTTTTTTTTAATAGTATGTGTTTTAGTAGTTTTTTTTTAGTATCAATGTGAAATTGTAGGTGTATACCTACCTAAATGCAACATGTACAGTTATGGTTTTCCAAAGGTTCTTGGTGTTTCTATAAAAAGTGTAAAACAAAATCGCTTTTCGTGTATGTCTGTTTGTCCGCTTAGTTCTTCTAAACTACACAATTGATTTTGATGCGGTTTTCACGATTATTTTCAAAATGAATTCCGAAAGGTTTATGTGTTAATGTAGCACATAAATCTCGATGTTTTTTGACATGTCGCCACATCAGTACATTACACCCGTGTGAAGCAGAGGCGGGTCCAATAGTAAGACAATCCGACAAACACGGGCAATGCTTGGAGTATTTTGAAACTACCAAATTAATTCTAAATTAAAGATTTTTTTCTCATAAACGAAATTTATAAAATATTTTCTTTATTGCAACGCGTGTCCTTCCTGCCTCGACTTGTTGTGCTGGCGCTGCTGCTGCGGCTGCAGAAAACCTCAAGCGAAAATATAATAACCTTATCGGAAATTATATTTTCGAGTCGTTTGGGGTTGAAACCCTCGGGCCGTGGGGTCCGAGTGCTCATGTTCTTTTTAAGAAAATTTCGAAACGGCTGGTTGACACTTCCCGTGACCCAAGGGCTGTCTTTTACCTTGGTCAGAGGCTAAGCATCGCCATACAACGTGGTAATGCCGCCAGTCTCTTGGGTACATTACCAGTCGACAGCGATGCGGATGAATTTTTCGACGCAATATTTTAGTTTGTTTTTAGTTTTAGTTAAGTTAGGATTTAATTTTGTTATTTATTATTTTAATTTGCAACAATAAAATATATTGAAAATTAGTAGTCATCTCGACATTATATATTATACACCACTGCTTTATGGTGGCGGAAAACATATTCTCAAACCTGAATCTAGTAGTATGAAATACCTCAAACGACCTTTGAGGTTAAGCTGTCGCACTATCTCTACAGATCGGAATCCCTCCCTGACACATACCGTTTAAGGCCTGAGTTCACCAACATTCAAACCACCGGTTAGGTATTTAAACAATTGGTTTATGTCAAATTTCCTAAGGAAATTTTAAATATAGAACTTATTAAATATTTAATCAGTTGATTTAAATGTTGGTGAATACAAGGCTGTCTCTCCATAAAAACTGTTTGACACATTTTGAAAGATCTGCCATACACATGTTAGTCAAGAGAGACCATTAGACGTTTGTAAGTTAGTGTAATCAGGGCTAGGAAAGACTAAGCAGACAGGCATTTCTCGTAATTGTAAGAACGTTCAGAGTCTGACCTCAGTGTCAATCCGTCAAAAATACCTCTAATTTCCCTACATTTTGACAAGTTTTTGACATTGATTGTCGCTGAAATGAGATTACGACTAGATTTTTAACGTTTTTGATTACGGGAATTGGCCTTCAGATGATATGATAATATGACTACTTTTATTTTAGAAAATAACCCTCCTTCTTGCGCAGTCGGGTAAAAATAGAGTTTCGCGCAAAAAAATGTAACCTTTGAAATACAAGTTGTATTCCAATTCTGATTGGTTTTTCTCCCGTGTCTCCAGGTCCAGGGACCCACAAGAACGCGAGCATCAGCCCCAGAATGATGAACTACCTACAAGTGACATTGCACCGTCTGACCAGCACGGGGCAGATCGACAGGAAGATGATGCCAGTGGAGTCTGCACACAAAGTCATTGCCAGGGATAAGAGCATTGGTAAGTAGACTATCAAAGTATCAAGTATACTTTTATCGAGATGGAACCCTTGAAAACGTGGTCGCATTGAGTTGCAGAACCGATTTAGTAAGCACTAGTTTACAGGTTCGAGGTCTGGCTGTATGATATACACCCAATAACCTCACGTTTGTACGTCCTCCATGGAAAAGGGAGGATACTCCGACCAGAAGGGTGTTGTGTCTCGCAAGCAACTACCCGATGATTCATGTCGAACCGTTGTATTATGCTTGTTGCGCGGTGAACTCTGCTTGCGAGATGCAGGATTTTGCGTGACGTCAGTATGACGCCTAGTTCGCATATTATGGCGTTGTTGATACCGCTACGAATGTGTTCTCCGTAGGGTTAGGCAGAAATGTAACACATGTATACAACCAAATTTACCTGTTATGTTTTAAGTTTCATTTTACAGAGGCTGCCCTCTGTTATTCGCAATAGGCCCTCTTCGATTGGCAATAACCATGTAAGTACAAATCCAGACTCTGGGCTAGTGTTACGATTTTGTGGATGGAAAAACACCAAAACTCTTTTTCAGAACAGTAGGCAATTTTACATTCCTGTTGGGGAGCGGTGAATGCTTATGCGAATCCCGCACCCCCGGCCATAGGCAGAGGTAGAACACCACGATGGTTTTAGCTGGTAAGAGTCCGGCATGACCCTGTGTTACCCCCAAGATGGAAGAAATCCATGACGAATTCCAACGCGCACAAAAAATAAAACAGTGGCACTCCAGGAGTGCCGACAGAAGTGAAAACTTGACAAAGCATAGTAATTTTATGAATATTTTTGAAGGTCATTCTTCCCAAAGAAAATGTACCGCGCGTTGATGTCTTTATAATGGCAAAAACTTAAAACAGAGGTGTCGGTTACAGTAACAGAGTCGCGAGTTTTTTTTTTATTTGAAATGGGTATGCTCTTGACTCTAATCTAGGTCAGAGATGACACAGACAAAGTCTACGATGGAGTGAGCTTACCCAGAAGAAGCCTGTTCACTCTTACTTTGAAGAGATTCGGGTTGTATGCACTCGGAAATACAAACGCAGGTAGAGAGTTCCACTCTTTTGCTTTGCGCATTATAAAGTACATTTGAAAACGCTTAGTGAGAATTGGTGGAATATCATTAAATGGTCAAATGGTTTTTTCTCGTTTCACAAAATGCTCAAAGCGCCTAAAGAAGTTTTCACTTCAAAAAGGCAACTTTACATAATTTCCATGACACGCCGATCAAGTGGTGGCGCAGTGGCAGTTAAGTACATGTTTGAGTGCTAAACGGTCTTTGTATCCTTTATGCTGTAGCACGCGCTCGTGTAACTCAACTTGACGCGAGCATATCTGACAGCGGTTCCCCCGCATGCTAACTAAAAACGATCGTCGGTGTCGCGCGAATTCGCGATTGTCGCATGCATGTCACTTTTTGTTCGAAAAACCGGAAGGCGCCGGTCTCGGCGCGACCACGCGTTAACCATAATCATTTATTTGCAATAGGTATTGGGGCTAAGAAATAATAGCCGCACGGTTCGATCGATCAGGTTAAGCTACGCTTGCCGCGGTTGGTCCGTGAATGGGTGACCATCTTTACATACCAAGACCTCACCGTGCCTCGGAAAGTACGTT
The DNA here is from genome assembly GCA_963855955.1 of Luperina nickerlii. NCBI lineage: Eukaryota > Metazoa > Arthropoda > Insecta > Lepidoptera > Noctuidae > Luperina > Luperina nickerlii. The sequence goes on along the minus strand of OY979684.1, from coordinate 3,907,723 downwards.
AAGCCGTTGGTTCCGGCTGTAATTCGTAGATCTTTGACAGTCATTACGGGCCATCAGAAGTCTGAAACTCTGACAACCAGTCTTATCAAGGGTATCATAAGGTATCGTATTACCCAATAAGTGGATTGTGGAGGTCAGATAAGCTGTCGTTCCATGTAAAATACTGGTAATACTGGTGTTCAACTGCATTCGGTTAGACTGGAAGCCGACCCCAACATAGTTGGGAAAAGGCTAGGCAGATGATGAGGTATTGGTACAGTGTTGGTCTTAAAGTTAGTAAGTAACTAAGTTTCCTAATACATAGTCAGACATTTGACAAGCACGACACGACACGCGACACAAAGGCACCGCATGTCGCGCAACGGGCGGTGCCTTTGTGTTGCGCGTGATTATATCGCGTGTCGCGCCTGTTTGTAGGAGCCTTAATTTAAAACATTATTTTTATTAACTTAACTGAAACTGAACTTCTTTTGTTACGTTAATTGATTTACTAGATCACTCATGTACCCTTGCATACCAAGTTTATTTGCCTTTTCCCTGTAGTCTGTAGTGGAACATAACAGGCTTGTTTTCCGGTATCATAGTAGCCCAATCTCTGGCAGACATTCGAGATGAAATTAAGTTATAATAAAAAAAAAACTGGCCAAGTGCGAGTCGGACTCGCACACGAAGGGTTCCGTACCACAAAGCAAAAACACCGAAAAAACACGTTTGTTGTATGGGAACCCTCCTTAAACATTTATTTTATTCTCTTTTTAGTATTTGTTGTAATAGCGGCAACAGAAATATTACCTTCTGTGAAAATTTAAACTGTCTAGCTATCACGGTTCATGAGATACAGCCTGGTGACAGACAGACAGACGGACAGTGGAGTCTTTGTAATAGGGTCCCGTTTTTACCCTTTGGTTACGGAACACTAAAAATAAAACTTTAAAATTACTCCATTATTACTGTATTGCGTACTAAACAATTTAATTTACTTCTTCCTCATAAAATTACTATGTTTTACCGCGTTTGAGGCACAATGCTTAATCTTTTTAGTAATTTACTGCCATTTTACTACATACACTCTCATACTCAACTGTTGAGATTATTAAATGACCACATAGAGATAAGACATCTCTATGTGGTCATTTAATAATCCCAACAGTTTATTCACAATGAGAATCACGATTATTTTTACCATGATAAAGATAATTGTAGACAATTAGTCTAGCAATTACTTTGATGTCTGACATCCTAGGCGCATAACGTCATTTTGTCACAAATAGGTATATCAGGAAATATAACTTTTTTTTAAAGGCTATCTCACGAGGAGATGTAGCGGCATTTACATCGTCACATGCGAAATACGCATCACCCTGACGTCAAGCAAAATCCTGCATCGCGCAAGCAGAGTTTACCGCAAAACTAGCATAATTACAACTTCCCGACAATCGTCGGGCAGTTGCACACCAGACACGACACCCCTTTGGTCAGAGAATCCTCCTTTTTCTATGGAGGATGAGTGAACTTTACACCCTCAATCTCACCCTCACCCTTCACCCCCACCCGTTCCTCATACCTCCATGTCTATAGAGAGTTCTATCTTATAGACGAACTGGTATGAAAGGACACATGTACAAACATGAAATAATCTTTTCAGCCATAAGATTATGATGACGTCCAACGGATCTAAAGATATAACAAAATACATCATGCCGTGTCACCCGCAGACGGAAGGATTTCAAGCGCGTAGGTTGGATCCCCTCGTCAAACAAATTGTTATTAGAATTTGTTCATGGAAATTCTCAGTATTTAACGGGAGTTCCATATTTTAATAGCAATTGCCGCGCCACTTAACACCTGGGTTTGATTAGTAGACCATTGCCTACCCTTTCGAATATTATAAATTAAAATAATTTGTGACTACAGTAACTCGCACACTTGTTAAAATTCTAGAAAAATCATCTACTTTTCCAATATTTGTAAATACGTGAGCACCATGTATCTATCACATAATTGATTTACCTGTAATTGCTTCATTTTTAATTTTTTTTTATTTTTTTTGGCGTAGACTTCTTTTATTCTAGGTGCATCGTCTTCACATATAATTATATTATGTACAAAACCTTGTAAAACATTTTAAAAGATTAACGGTGGAGTTTCTTACCCATTCTTCTCCATACGAAAACTACCTTTTGGAAGGGGCGACTAGAATCAATTCAATTTTACTGTAAGTTTTGACGTTCGAAATTGCCTTTAATGTGCCTATTTGAAATAAATGATTTGACTTTGAGTATAACTTTGATGGTACGGTATGATCAGCCGCTGTTAAAATCACACCGTGAACATTTTGGTGAAGTGAGCTGTCAATAGCGTCAATCCCTAGAATTGGGTGAAGTGACAGCTCACTTCACTTAAGTTTTCAGGGTGAGATTTTTACATTATATCGGCAGTTCTTTTCCCCTTTATCTTTATTTTTGTAAGAGCTTGTGGCTAATTAATAACAGCCGCACGGGTCGATCAATCAGGTTAAGCAACGCTTGCCACGGTTGGTCCGTGGATGGGTGACCATCTTTACATACCAAGACCCCTCCGTGCCTCGGAAAGCACATTAAACCGTGGGTCCCGGCTGTCATTCGTGGATCTTTGACAGTCGTTACCGGTCGTCAGAAGCCCGAAAATCTGACAACCAGCCTTACCAAGACATTTCGTATTACCCAGTTACTGGGTTGTGGAAGTCAGATAGGCAGTCGCTCCATGTAAAATACTGGTACTCAGCTGCGTCCGGTTAGACTGGAAGCCGACCCCAACATACTTGGGAAGAGGCTAGACTAATGATCGGCAATTCTTTCCCCCCACAATCACTCCTGCAGTACTTACATTTCCTGCCGCAGTCCTAACAAGATAAATAAACTGTCTGTATTAGTCCTGGCTTGACCCAGATAGCGAGTATTTGTCAAAAAGATAAATAGCCACTTATTTTGCCATCGTTCTATCGTTTTCCTTAACGGGAAACAGGGAGGAGTAAACGGTATTAGATGCATTCTTATCGGGAAAGAATTGTGTTGGATTTGGAAATAAAACGCCTAAATGGAAGGTGGATCGGTTGGTGATTTATTTTTGACATGAAGATTTGATCGAGCGACATTGTCATCATTCGCTCTTATGCCAGTTCCTTAGGGTTCGGTGCAACATGTGTTTTTCTTCCATACTTTTCTTTTAGGCCCGGCACACATTGGCGGTACGGCACGGCATGGGATCCTTAGGCATCCGTACATTTATTTGACGGAGAAGGTATAGTGTGTCTCGTTATTATCAGCCATATTTTAACTATTGTGGGCGTACAGTGGGTAGTGTTGGTTATTGCGCAATAGAAACACCGTTTGCAGTTCAAATCAGATTATAATTTCACGAACAATTTAATCACACTAGCAAATTACACACTGTAGGTACACGACACAACCAGATACGGAACGCTGGACAGTTTCTGAGCACATGTTGTCCGTACGATGTCCAATGGTTAACTCCCCGTTCAAAAGTGAGTCCCACATCGTTCTGTCGAGCTGTTTTATAACCCCCACGGACTCAGGCTAGACTCTGTCAAGCGCCACCAGATGGCGCTTAGCGTTCCGACTAGTCAAATGCATGACCGGATGCGACATATTTATTTATTTTATTTTTTATAAAAACGTTGCCCCACACTAGGAATTACTCCTGTATCGTGGGTGCGTTTACAAACATTTAAATTCACATACACAAACAGCCAGACCCAGAACAACTACCTGTAGGCAATACAAAATATTTGTTCCGTGCGGGAATCGAACCCGCGACACGCATCGCAGCAGTCGATCGCTCAGCCACTGCGCCAACCATGTAGTCACCGTGTCGTGCCGTGTGTCATGTAAGCGCACACTGGCGGTAAGTATGCCGTGGCATCCTTAAGGTTACCGAAGCGTCCTTAGGCATGCCGAGGCGTCCTGGCGAGGCGGCAAGAACAACGTTAAGCTAATGAAGCTATGCGCGAGGCCGCGGGGTTCGAGCGAGCGCTGTCTTGTCGCGGTAGCCCGAAGACTGCCAAAGCATTCCGAGGGATGCCGAAGCGTTCCGAAGGCTGCCGACACGGCATGCCTAAGCATACTGCGGTATTGTTTTTGTACTTACGACCGTCATCATTGATTTTCAACTTTATTTCCATACTATTAAGTTATATTTTGCCGCCAATGGGCGCTAGGCCTTAGTCGTCATCTCGGTAGTCACCTCCTTTCTAAACATATCATCATTCACACAATCCATCTATCGTTTCTTTGATCTTCCCCTACTCATAGCCAAAAGATTCATACTCAAAAGTTTCCTCATGACATTTTCCTTATTCCTCCATATCGCATGCCGCATACCATGACAACTGATTTCCATAAAACTTTTCAGTTACCGGTGCCACTGAACTTTCTCTCATGTAATTTGAAATTCGAGCTTCTGCCCGCGAGTTCGTCTGCGTGAAATTTCGGCCCCCGACCCATCGCGTCGCATGCCATCGTGTCGTATCCCATCGCGTGGCATCCCATCGCTACCGACGTGCTACTACTCCGTTTTTGCTCAGCGTTGTTTCTAACGTTTTTTTTCCTTTTGCTCGGCTCCTAAGCTGTAGCGCGAAGTTAAATAGCATATAACCTTTTTTAAGGATTGGGCTATCAAATTCAAAAAGTATTTTTCAAATACAACTGGTAGTTCCAGAGATCACCTCCTACATACAAACTTACAAGCTTTACCTCTATAATGATATTATTAGTTTATATAGATAAATATCGGAATCAAGGGCCATATTGGCTGGACCCACTCTAAACACAGTGCCAGTGTGGAGCCCCATCACAGGATATGCCTCCTTTACTGCTCATCGTGCGGAACCGCACTAGGATTTGAACGAAGCCAATGGATTTTGAAACATTTCTAGGATATTCGGTTCTCCGATGAACGTTTCGCCGACCGAACGATTTACTTTGCGCTGGTGCTATGTTTTGTCTCCAAGTCTCCAACAGACAATGTGTTAAATCTAGCTGTAAACGTCTTGGCTGATTTAATATTGTATCTATTTAATTCCTAAATAACAAGTGAATTCCATGAAACAAAATCTATATCGATTACGATAAAATACCACTTTGATCGTAACTAAATTGAAAAAAACTTTTAGATCTATATTTTACTGTACAAGACCTTTCACGTTTTCTTAAGAAAAACTCGCTAAATTGAATAGTCGCCGTGAGACAACGTGATCGAAGAATAAGCTGCCTACTCATATTTTATTCATAGCATGATACAAGTTTGTAAAATTGTTCGTCAGATAAACTTTAGGGCTGGTACAGATTGGGCGTGTTTTCTGCGCGTTTTTGCGCACTTGCGTGACGCGTTTTCGCGCTTTTCTGTTTTCTAGCAGGCCAGTGTTGTCCTACTGCAGAGAAAAAGCCTCTCCTGCCTTTTCTATAAGTGTATGGAAAAATAATAAGTGTATTAATTGGAGCCAGTCTTTTCGGTAGGGGTCATGTTCATCCCGCCATCTTTGCTTAGGTCTACCACTGTGTCACCAAAACGTAACTGCAACGCCACCGGTGGCGACGGCGTGGGGCGACAAAAGCGAAACAAAACTCTTTATTCCTAAAACCGGCATTTCCCAATTATCATTGGTAAAACCTATCACGTGCCAAACTCTTTAATGGAACAAAGCCCGAGAAATCGTCTTATTTTATTATCAAACTTTACATTTATCCAAAGATTTCCAAGTAAAACCTAGGATTTACCAATATTCGGCTTAACAAATTGAAGCATGTTCACGCGAAGGTGCCTCTAGTGTCAATTTCTCAGTAGCAATACGAATTATTGTGCGTGCTTATAAACGCAGTAATACTCGTACAAATACGAACAGTATGGAATCTAGGCCTATTTGTTGAAATAATTACCTACGCTCCATTGAGCGGGTTGTCACTCTTAATGTCTGTAAAATTGATAAGTGTTTTATTGTAACGAAGTTTTTAACGCGGTTTGCGGTTAGGAGTTGGCTGGTTATCTTTCCTTCCTTCTGGTCAAAACGTAAATACAAGATGGCGGCTGCGAAAAAATTCAAATTTTTCATCGTGAATATCCTTTTCATTGTTTTCGAGGGTGCTAAAGCCGGTAGTGAGGTCAAAATGCGCGTCGCTCGACCGATGCCAAGTTAACCCTGCACCTTACTGTTTCAACTCGAGAATGGGTGTAATAGTAATTAAAGAAAACAATATTAAAAATAATAAATATATTTTGACCCCCTTTTTTTCTATCGGATTTAGCATCCACGAAAACTATGAAAACGACACCCATGACGAAAAATTTGAAAAGTTCCGCAGCCGCCTTCTTGGATTTATATTTTGACCTCACTATAGGCTTTAGCACCCTCGAAAACTATGAAAACGACACCCATGACAAATAAGTTGAAAAATTTTACAGCCGCCATCTTGGATTTATATTTTGACCTCATTATTGGTTTTGACACTCACGAAAACTATGAAAACGACACCCATGACAAATAAATTGAAAAATTTTACAGCCGCCATCTTGGATTTACATTTTGACCTCGCTAACGGTTTGGCTATCTCTTTAACGATGTAAACGATACCTATGACTAAAAAAATAAAAACCATGTTAGCAGCCGCCGTATAATACACAATACTCTCGAGGCATTTTTTAAAAGATGGACGGTCCGTGGCGCAAAGAATAAATGTATTACGTGACTACTTGTTCCAACACGGCAGTTCACGGCACCCGCGACTATTGCTTAGGGGTATCGTAGATGCGCGCGTCTCTGCGAGTGTGCCGTTTCGAACGTTTGTACGTAGTTTCTGTACTGTTCATATCTTTACTGTGCCTACGCGCACATTATGTTGTGCATCCCTTTCATTTAAAAACATGCTCTAAATTTACATTATAGCACGCAGAATTAGATATTTTAATTTGTCGCACCGATTTAAGATTTATTTCTCTTTCCTGAGTTTGTCTCTGATCCCAAGTTCTCTCAGCACTTTGACTAAAGCCCACGGAGATCAACCACCGGAGGTATTACGTATCAAAGAATAGAAAAATCCTACATCCTCCTCCATGTTGAATGCGAGATCAGTCACATTTTACATGCCATCCCAAAGATAATATCATGTCGTTACTATAAGCCTCGACGCATACCGTGTAAGGGTTCTTACAGATTGGGCGTTTTTACAGCACGTTTTTATACGTTACCTATTTAACGATTATTTCTTACGACCTTATACTGGTAGTTTACATTATAATTAAACGTTTTTTTTTTCAAGGATTTTGATTTGGGAAATGGCGATTTATTATGATTATGGAACAGTTAGGTTAAGTAAATAAGTAGAGAAGCATTGAAGAAGGAGACATACTGCGTCAACCCTAAATAAACAGTAAAGGCTCCTTCAAACAGGCGCGACACGACACGCGACACAAAGGCACCGCAAGTCGCGCAACGAGCGGTGCCTTTGTGTCGCGCGCGATTATATCGCGCGTCGCGCCTATTTGTAGGAGCCTTAATAACGACAAGACAATGATGATGTCACCGCCAAATCACAACAGCTGAGATATGATAGTCAATTACTGATATCAGAATTTCGGAATCCAGGTGTTTCACTCATAAAATATTATATGGCTAGAGAGCTCGGGTAAGACAAGATGGTAATGGTATCTTTCAAGTCTAGCAAAAGTATTATTGGGAAAGTCTAAGAATTATTATCACCCAGTTCGTTCGATCGTAAATGTCTGAAACATAAAACTCACATGTGGTCCTGTTTACGATTCACAATATTTTTCCATATTTTTGAATATTGTTTTTTTACCGACTTCAAAAAAGGAGGAGGTTCTCAATTCGGATGTAATTTTTTTAAATGTATTTTCGGGCATAACTCTCTCATAATAGAAGGATTCGCAATTTTTTTTTGTTAAAAAAAATACAATTTTATTTTAAATTAAAAAAAAAACAACCGGCCTCCAAAAAAAACACTACAAAGTAAAAAATAACTTTAATTTTGAAAGTCGGTGTCCAAAAACGAAAATACAGAACCAACGACACCGACTTCCGAAATCAAAATTATTCACTTTGTAGTGTTTTTTTTGGAAGTCGGTTGTTTTTGTTTTTTGTAATAAAGTTTTTATTTAAAGTGTTTACATAATTAAAAAGCTAGCAGTCTTAAAATAATAATAATAATATGTACAAGTATATAAAAAGGAGGGGAAATAATCAAAGGGCATCAAAAAATTCGTCCGCATCGCTGTCAACAGGAAACGTGCCCAAAAGACTGGCAGCATTGCCACGTTGTATGGCAATGCTGATTCTTTTTGAATTTTATTCCAATACTTTTGGGTTTTTGCTATGTCTACACCTATGTCTTTCCAAGAGACATCGTATTACCTAGAAACTGGGCTCTGGCGGTCTGATAGATCGCTCCATATATAAAATATTGGAATTCAGTTGCATCCACACCCTAATTTCGTAACACACTATTAATCATAATCCGAATCACTTTGAAGGATATTGCCAAACCATTGCTTTATATGTTCGAAGGATTTATTCCGGTCTGATCCCCTGAACCCCCCTCCACCCCCTCCTCGATCCCCGTTTGCTCAACAACGTAAATAACGCAATAAACGTTGTTTAACTGTCAAAATGAAAGCCGTTGCGACTAATAGTGTGTTACGCAATTACCCCGCTGGTCAGACTGGAAGCTGATGCCACATAGTTGGGAAAAGGCTAGGCAGATTTTTTTTACTTTTGAGCGAGATGCTAATACAGAAAATAGGGTGATTTATTTCATTATCTAACAGCAGATGGTTTTCGAATAGTAAAATGATAGTCAGTAACCAATTACACGCTAATCAACATGCTTTCTCTTTCCAGACTTAAAGAACAAGAAGACGGTACTCTACGGCGTCGGCTTCGCTGACAGCTCGGTGTTCCCCTTCTCCACAGCGATAGGCAACGCGTACTCCAAGAGAGGATACAACGTGTTCATTTCCGAGACCCTCGCCTTCCTCACTTATGTTTATCCTAAGTAAGTATTTTCTTGTACTTATTCAATTTACCTTTACTGAGAGAACAGCGGTGGCCCAGTGGTACAGATATTCTATTTCACGAAGTCCGTTCGGCTTTGATTGTAGTAGTGACGTATCCCGACAAGCGCGCTCCCACAGCGGCTGCCCCTTGCTGCCGTCGCATGAGACTATTTCCGCGAATGTGTACCGTTTTACTTCACCCATTGTTGAGTCTCTGTTGATCACAATGTGCATGTGCACGCTTGACAACATACATAGCCAAACGGACTTCGTGACATAGAACATCTGTAACAGCCGCTACTTACGATTCGTAGGTAGTAGGTTCGAACCCGGACACGCGCTTCACTTTGTGTAAATTATTTCACCAACATTGCTTTCAAAACGGCGAAGGAAAACATCGTGAGGAAACCGGAATATCCTAGAACCAAATATTCGAAGACGTGATATCTACCAATCCGCACTGGGCCCGCGTGGTAGATTACAGACCACTCCCTCTTGAAAGGAGGAGGCCTGTGTCCTAGTAGTGGGATCATTATAGGTTGTTTATGTAGGTTTTCAACCCGTGACGTCATGTCAGAGAAGTGGGTCATTAGGTCACCATGGTACTACGATAAACTTCATAGGTAGGTAAGGATCAATACCCCTTTATAAATTCATAAACGTTACTTAAAGTTAAGTAGAGATTAGCGACTGCTTCGCCATACATTGATCCGGCTCGAAGGATCAATGTTAGCGCGGGGAGCAATGAAAGAGGACTGTATTCTAGGCAATGATTTAATGCCGTCTTGTTAACAAGATAAACTTCTGGACAAACAATAAATTAAGCTAGACAAGAGTATCGTCCGTTGCGGTGGAGTCCGTGGAAGCGAGTGGTCGTCGGGCCGAGCCGTGTCGCCACCGCGCCGCGTCTCAAGTCGCTGATGACGAACTGATCACGCTACCTACGCATGCAGACCGCGTGCAACGCGCTGTGTTGGGTTCGATTCCCGTCAGTCACCTAGAAAACTATAAACAGGACTTCTGTGAGAGGGAGTGGGCCGTGATCCACCACGCGGGCCCAGTGAGGCTTGGCAGATGAAGACTTAAAAGAACTACTAATTCACAGAAGTGACAAATTCCATGCACCCTTATCTTTCCATAGGATATAGTTAATATTTTTTATCTCCAGTTTAATATCTTGACAAATAGCACTTACGGAAAAACGGTAGGTGGTTTGCACACGTACCCAATTTTCTGATAAAATTCTTCAAACATCTCTTGAGTTAAGTAGGTACATTGTATCAAATAAAGAAAGTGTTTGTATTTCCTGGTTAAGACTAAAAGCCTCTCACTTCCTGTGGGCATAAAAGGTGTCTGAGGCAAGAGGAAAGCCACTAATTGGCGACAGTATCTTTCAGTGTCTTCTAAGCACGATGATTATGCCGATTTCCTCGGTATGTTCTTGTGTGTTGAGACTTTTACAGCATCATATTTGCGCCACACACTATTAACCACAATGTTAATCATTTTGCTGATCCATTGCTTTTGCTTCAAATATTCGAAAAAGAATGATGCGCGTTTTGGCCGGTATGTCCAATAAAAACCATATACATATATACCTACATCAAATGAAAGTTTATTATAAGCATAAATTTTCTTTATGAGCAGAAGGCTGTGAAATACCGGGTTAAAGAGATATCAGAACTGCAAGTACCATGTGAACGTATTAGTTTATGGCGTTAAGGTTCACTTCAGTTCTCAATAATATTAGTTATTGATTCATAACATTGAGGGGGCATAATTGGGGGGGTTAATTGCAAGTTTAGTTAAAAATAGCCTTTACACATCTTAAATAAAGCTTATTTTTAGTGTCCGACCGAAACAGGTTTTTCAGCCGAAACCGAAACCGAAACCGAACTTTCGGCCTTGCTCTTAGTTTCGGCCGAAACCGAAACCGAAACCGAAACTTACTTAAACATGTATAAAATTTCTATAGTATACAGAAATCTGGTGTTTTTTTACACATTTATTTGAATATACAATGTACATATATTATACATACAGGCAGTTGAATACTTACCTAATCATTTACGTGGTCGGTCCCATAATGAACTGGCCTGATATAGTTCTACGCGACATGTCGCTACATGTTGTGTTGCATTAAATAGTACGTTTATCGTGCACTTAATATAAGAAACACGCATCGACATGAAATGCTTAGTCTTAGTTTAGCAGGCATTAGCATAACGAGAGTCGCGTATTTTTTCAAAATGTCGAAAACTGAGTATCGAAGTGTCATAAAGTTTTTGTTCAAAGAAGGTTTATGTTTTATACCCTGCCCAAATAAAAGAACGATTGGATGACGTGTATAAGGAGTCTGCCCCCTCCTATAGCACAGTGAAAAATTGGGTGAAAGAGTTTCGCCTCGGGAGAGAAACCGTCTAAGACATTTGCCACGACGGTCGACCTGTGGAAGTGCTCACTCCCGAAACGATTGCTCTTATCGAAGAGAAGGTTCTGAGTGACCGCCGTTTGAAGATTAGAGAAATTGCAGCTAGGCTTGGGCTCTCTAAAAGTACGTCATCGTGCGATCCATGAACATCTTCACATGAAAAAAGTGAGTGCAAGATGGGTACCTACCGAAACTTCTTTCAGCGGTACAGAGACAGCAAAAGGTGCGCTGCGCTTCGGAGTTTTTGGATCTTTGTGGCGAAAATTCAAAGTCTGTGATCGAGCGGCTCGTGACTGGTGATGAAACTATGATCTTGTATTATGACCCACAAAGCAAGGGCGAATCAATGGGATGGCGTTATAAGGGTGAAAAGCCCCCTAGAAAGTCAAAGGTGCAACAATCGGCTAAAAAACTGATGTGAACAATCTTTTGGGATTTTCAAGGCATTTTGATGGTGGATTTTAAAGAACGTAATACAGTCGTGAACGGCTAATATGATGCTTCTTTAATATATAAATTACGAGACAAGATAAAGGAAAAACGAAGAGGCAAGCTGTCTAAAGGTGTCCTGTTGCTCCATGACAACGCCCCTGTTCATGCCGCTGGTGTTTCGAAGGATGCAGTTCGTCAATGCGGGTTCACAGAAGTTGAACATCCACCTCACAGTCCAGAAATGGCCCCGTCCGACTATTATTTATTTCCAAATTTAAAGCGAGACTTAAGAGGAAGAAAATTTTCAAGCGATGGAGAATTGCAGGCGGCCGTCTTTGGTCATTTTGAGGCTAAAAATTGTGATTATTTTTATAAAGGTTTAGAGATGTTGATTCCCAGATGTCAGAAGTGTGTTAGTAGTATTCATGGTGATTATATTGAAAAATAAAATTGGTTTCGTTTCATTTCCTTCATTAGTTCATAGTTAGGCTAATTTATTATGGGACCGCCCTCGTATGTGCAAAACACAACCTCAACTCCATGCGATTAACGATGGACGGCGGCGAACTGGGCCGGCAACGCGACGAGCGAGCACGAGCTAGCCGCGAAGTTCGCCGAACAATGGACGATAATTCATGAACACTCGAGTTTCGGCGCGGCCGAAAGATTCGGCCATTTTCTGGCCGAAACCGAAACTAAGGCCGAAACTAGATTATTTGGCCGAAACTGGCCGAAACCGAAACCGAAACCGAACTTTCGGTCGGTCACTACTTATTTTCAACTTACATATTTAAGATTTTTCCCGAATTCCGGGTAAAAAAGATGTCGTCGTAAGGAAGTCTCTACTTTCTGTCTCTGTTCTCCGAAGTTTAGGTAAATATAGTCAGCTTATTCCGACCACTGGTAATAACAGCCGCACGGGTCGATTGATCCGGTTAAGCTGCACTTGCCGCGGTTGGTCATTCGTGGATTTCATTTGAACTCTATTGGTCATCAGGCCAGGCTCCATACAAAGATGCCCATCATTCTTTGTGTGCTCAACAACGCAATTAATGTTGTTGATCTATCAAAATAAAAGCCATTCCGACTAATTATGTGTTACGCAACTAACCTGCAGTGCTATAAAATGTAGTGAATTCGAAGATGGCGACCTAAAGAGATGTATAGAGAATATAGACGTGTGCGGGTAGGGCCCCGTCAGGAACAAAGGTACCTTCGCGATACTCGCACGCACAAACACTCGTATAAAACAGAAAGAGACAGAGAGAGAAAGAAAATTAATTTAACACGCGTTTTTAATACAGACCCATCCCCCTAGTAGAGCATTGAGTGACCTCATTCGTAAAGTTCTTCAGAACAGTCAGGTTCATAAGTTCACAGGTCAGTTCATAATGTTATCCTTTTATGATTCTGCCAAAGAGGCCTTTTTAGGCCCCCTGATGTATGAACGTAAACGAAACAAAAGGAGTATGTAAGGACCGTAGGTATGTAAGGTGCGTTCTGTAGTTTCTACCTACCCCCATGGGGAGAAGGTGTGAGTTTATGTAAGTTATGTTCATCTTGTCTATGACGAATAAGAATTTGTAGACTTAGTCCCCGTCACGAGAAGCTACAAATTGTGTAAATAAAGAACTTTCGTAGCGACAATTCAATTAACAACAAATAATCCCAAATTCAATCAACTCAAAGTAACATACTCGTACGTGTAATACGAAACTAACGAGTAATTTCACTTAGTCGGGTTATATTTTAGCGTTATAAAGTGCTGTCATCTAATGTTTTGTGATACTGGAATGCGTCTCACTCACATTTGGTTTGGGCCGCCATTTTGAAGTAAGTTCACGCTGACACTGTCAATGCTGAATGCAGATTCAGAATATTCGGAATCGTTTAACGACAGTAATTAGATGTTTGTTTTAACATGATTACGAGTATATCCCTATATAAAAATAATAATAATTACAAAACTGTTTTTTTATTTGATCCAAAGGTTGCGATCCCCTGAATGTGTGTTTACAAAATGTATAGCGTCTCCTGATGGGGACTTTAGACAGTCATCCATTCAATGGACTCTATAAAAAATTCACTCGCACTTGTTTCTCGCTGTCTATGAATATTGTTGGTTGTGTATGTGCTTTAATAGGACTTGAATTGGCATGGTGTGTGCATCCATTACATTCTATCAATTGGCAGGCATCTTAACATACCCACCTACATGAAGAAATAATAATGGAATGTTTATTAAAGAACATAGGCGGGGAGCCACCAATCCTGAAAGCTCCGTGATCACGGATTCTAATATTTTTAATAAAAAATAAAAGTTAACGTTTAGACGAACAAGATTTGCTTGGTCGGCGTGGATTTGATTGGCCGGAAATATTTTAATTAAATTAATTATTATTAAATTTCCATAATTTTTTTTCCGTCATCACGGATTTTGATCAATCTTATATAGAATTTTGTGTGAAATTATGTTCAACAAGAAAAAATCCGGCCGACCAATGATTTTTAGCCGGAAAGGTCACGCATACCTATTTGAATGGTGTGATAAGGGGTAAAATTTATCCATTATCACGGAAACCTTTTTCTTTTTTTTTAATTCACGTGTTTTAATGTCGCATTTATAATTATCTTGGTATGCGTGCTTACAAACTGCCGAAAGTATCGCGCATACCAAATTTTATTGTGTGAGTGAGGATTATACTGTTATAGATTTCACTTACTGGATGACATTTCTTTTAGGGTCTTTCTTCTACCTCTGGTCTCTTCCTTAAGTTTTTAACTATTTATTATACTAATTAATATGGAAAAGAGGAAAAACAGGATTTTTTTTATTTGGGTTGATTATATTATAAATGAAGGTTGATACAGAAAATATGTTCAATTCAAGTTTATTAATCAATAATCATCTACATCATTATCATCAAAATTATCATTCCTCTCTTCTTCTGATTCTTCGCTTTCTTTCTCATTCTGTTGGCAACTTAATATTTCCTCAACCTTTAACGGTGGCGATGGGCCAATGTACCACAATGGTTCGAGTTTACTGGATTCATTTACTTGTCATCCACATTCTGTTGGATCGTATAATGTACAAATAGGTCAGGTAGCATTTTGCCACATTGCGTTTACAAAAATGGTGCGTAATATTTTTGCGTTAAAGTTTTCCAGCATGGTGGAATATTATTTGAATTGAAATTTATCATTTACCTTTGTAAAATTTTTCTTTGTCGGTTGTACTTGCAAAAAATTTTAAGAATAATTCAAATCTTGCAATATTAGTTTCATCAGTCTGTCGAGCTCTACCGGGCTTCCATGCTTTTACAGGTTGTGATTATACAGCAGCTTTTGTTCGTAAAAGAAAAATTAAAGCCTACAAACCTCCTGTTAGAAAATGAAAAATATCAGAACATGTTCGAGCATTTAACAAATCCGGAAGACATAAATGATAAAGAAAAGACAGATTTAGTTCAAAGATTTACAAATGAAATGTATAACGTAAAAAATAATGATGTTTATATTGCAAGATTTGAATTATTCTTGAAATTTTTTGCAAGTACAACCGACAAAGAAAAATTTTACAAAGGTATGATAAATTTCAATTCAAATAATATTCCACCATGCTGGAAAACTTGAACGCAAAAAATATTACGCACCATTTTTGTAAACGCAATGTGGCAAAATGCTACTGAACCTATTTGTACATTATACGATCCAACAGAATGTGGATGGCAAGTAAATGAATCCAGTAAACTCGAACCATTGTGGTACATTGGCCCATCGCCACCGTTAAAGGTTGAGGAAATATTAAGTTGCCAACAGAATGAGGAAGAAAGCGAAGAATCAGAAGAAGAGAGGAATGATAATTTTGATGATAATGATGTAGATGATTATTGATTAATAAACTTGAATTGAACATATTTTCTGTATCAACCTTCATTTATAATATAATCAACCCAAATAAAAAAAATCCTGTTTTTCCTCTTTTCCATATTAATTAGTATAATAAATAGTTAAAAACTTAAGGAAGAGACCAAATGTCATCCAGTAAGTGAAATCTATAACAGTATAATCCTCACTCACACAATAAAATTTGGTATGCGCGATACTTTCGGCAGTTTGTAAGCACGCATACCAAGATAATTATAAATGCGACATTAAAACACGTGAATTAAAAAAAAAGAAAAAGGTTTCCGTGATAATGGATAAATTTTACCCCTTATCACACCATTCAAATAGGTATGCGTGACCTTTCCGGCTAAAAATCATTGGTCGGCCGGATTTTTTCTTGTTGAACATAATTTCACACAAAATTCTATATAAGATTGATCAAAATCCGTGATGACGGAAAAAAAATTATGGAAATTTAATAATAAATAATTTAATTAAAATATTTCCGGCCAATCAAATCCACGCCGACCAAGCAAATCTTGTTCGTCTAAACGTTAACTTTTATTTTTTATTAAAAATATTAGAATCCGTGATCACGGAGCTTTCAGGATTGGTGGCTCCCGGACCAACAGTTTAACAATACCAAACGTATATGTTAGTAATTTTTCACTCGATGATACCTTAGGTGCTACTTTTGATGTTTTTTTATAACATTAATATGATGAAATACGGAAAAATTACCCCTTTATATTGCCAGTATTTTCATTTATCGTCGTCTCCAAGTAGTATAAGAAAAAAAACGACCCATAATATACCGAAAATTCGAAGACAATGCGTCATCCACCACCTAGGCCCACGTGGTGGAATACGCCCCGTTCCCTCGCAACAGAGTGGGAACAATACTATACCTAAATTATACACACTTACGATTAGTCGTTTACAACCCATCGCAGCAACAATCGCTTTTGCAACTTCCGCCTTATCCCCATAGATAACAAATTCATTCCTGTATGATTTCCTAGAACTATATCCTCCAAATTTATGGCCCAAAGGTTGTTAGTTCGAGTCCCTGGTCATAAATTAGGCCCCAGTTTGGCAGAGGCCAAAGATATGGAGATTGTATTAAGTTGATATCGGCATGTCCTTTAAACTAGGAGATTATGGATGTAACGTCCTTGGTGGTGGACATATTTTTTGTTTTAGGGTCTCTTTCTGGAAGCAATTTTATCTTTGCACATAATATACTCATGTTTTCGTAGATAGTTTTATGGAAAAGTTCGTCAATAATTGGTCTACATTTTTTCTTGTACCGGTAGCATAATTAGTCAATAATGTTTCCACTGCTGAAACACAGACCTCCTCTCTGTGAGAGGGAGTGGGTCGTAATCCACCACGCGGGCCCAGTACAGGATGGAGGATTTCACGTCTTCGAAAAAAATTATCCATCGCTTTCCATCAGGCGTGGTCGGGTCAGGAGCCATTTACCAATAAAAAAAATCCAAAATAATCCAAGACAAAAAATCAAAAGTCATTCATTCAAACTACATTAAGAATCAACGCTTTTTGAACGTCAAAATTACATAATATAATCCCTCAAAAATTCCACTTCCGAGTGAGAAAATCATCAAGTTTTTCATGATTTTCTTACTCTGATTATTTTATCATTGTTTAGATATTATTATTACCCCTGGCGTATGTGGAGTTCCCTAGCTAATTTTGACGTCTTTTGCTAGCTACTTTAATGATATCCAATGAAACCCAATGGCACCTCCTTATCGAAATAAGTATCGATGTTTAAGCTGTATGAAGTAGCCAACAATCTCACTCACAAACAAACCTTTTCTCTTTACCCTGGTTCGACAAAACTGCCAAAATAGTCTACCCATTCGTCATAGCCTATCGCACATAAATATCAAGGGAAAGAAATATGGCGGCCAGTAGATTATGGAAACGGTCGTTAGCGACTCGTCGATGGACATTTTTATTGAATTTAGACCTAACCTTTATTGATGGTTTTAGGATTTCTGACGCGCTTGAAATATACTTCAAATAAGAGTTAACTTTTTAGGTTTTCGTAACCAAAGGGTGCCGACAGGACTCGGAGTCTTCGGAGGAGTTGGAGTAGTAGGTCTCGGAGGGCGCTATATACCTACTATATCTTACACAAAGTGTGTACTAATATAAAAACAAATAATAAAACTAAAATATAGTTAAAAAATAAAAGGGGTCCTCATACAAGAAAACTATTTACAGGCACTTTTGAATTGTCAAGAAGTCGGTCAGTCAGAAAATATGAAGCTAGTTGCCCATTCCAAAGCGCAGTAGGTACCCATGGAGAAGAACGGGCAAGTTTCATGGACATCTTTTTAAATATTTTTTTACAAAAATATTAGTTATATCAATAATTTTAAATTAACAGTTATACAATACAAAGGAAATTGAGTTTATACAATGCAAAAATAGTCTTACAATCTTCAGCATCTCCAACAGTATTATTAGGTGTTAATCAATTAGTTTTAGTTGTGGAGCAGGACCAGCATTGAGCCAGACATTTTTATTAGCGAGTTAATCCCCTAACTTATAACATTCCGGCCTGCATAGTGTGCGTTTTATACAAGACTTGAATTTTGTCTCATTCGGTTGAAGAATGTGGGGAGGTATTTTATTATAACATTTTAAACAGTACCCCATAAAAGATGAGTCTATTTTAGCCAGTCTGAAACCTGGTTGAACTAATAGGTCCCTATTTCTAGTACTATTATTATGTCTTTCACCTCTTTTACTAAAAAGATGTACCTAAATATTTCCTTACATACATGATATGTTCGTAGATATATTGACAAGTGTACCGTCATGATATTAATATCCTTAAACAGTTCCCTTAGGGATTCGCGCCTGCGGAGATTAATATATGGCTCTGATGGCTCTTTTCTGCAGAATAAAAATGGAATCGATGTCTGCAGCCCGTCCCTAAAGTAAAATACCGTAAGACATGATACTATGAAAGTAACTAAAATAGACTAGTCTCGCGGTATCTACATCAGTAAATTGACTGATTTTTCTGACAGCATAAGCTGCTGAACTTAGCCGTCCTGCAAGAGATGTTGCCTTGAGTCAAGCGTGATCCCCAGGAAAACAGTTTTATCGACGAAATCTATTCTAATTAAAGATTAAAATCACTCTGTGATAATCCATTCCCCGTTCGAGCCGACTTACAAGTGAATTACAACTTATTATAATTATAATAGGCTTTACCAATCAGAGCGATATTCCAGCTTATAATATTGCTTGTAAACTGTTCTCGTGTTAAATCTAGGTATAGCACGACGTAACTTAGAAGTTACATCGCCTTAATTCGTCAAACATGAAACCTCATTTTGCAAAATGCGAAGCAATTTCATCATTCAAGTGTTTGCATTTTATACTCAAAAATTAAAACGTTTTAAATATAAACTTGTTACAAAAATAATATTTGTTTTAAAATAAAAATAACATACACGAAATGCTGGAACATAGTCTATCAATTAATGATGTTACGTACAAGTGATAGTGTTAGTCATAAGTCGACTTTCATTGGTGACAGTACATACATCGATGCAACCTTTAAGTTGTGTCGTACTCGTTGAGTACCATCCATTGTTTCTGAACAAACAGGTATCAGCTTCATTGAGGCTTTCAGGAATTGCTAGTGAGGGGACATGCGGATATCGCGGATATATTTGGCGGAAATTTTTATTTTTATGATGGCTTTAAAAGTGTTTACATTTCACCTTCTTCTCCTATGTTGCAATGCACCGACATCCATCTTTTTTATAGTGGAAAAGACCAGCATAGCTATTCACAAACATTCGATACGCTTCCGTGTTCAATCGAACATCGATCAATGTTATCGAAGGAGTCTTCTAAACATTGTTTACAAATCCAAAGTATTTGTCAGTTTTAACTAAATAGACGACCGCTATTTCTTCAGACGGCTATTTGCTGTCGGGGACTGGGCAAATCAGGTACCCGAAAATGTATCATTTTCTTTTCGGAAGCATGTCGAATGGTTGTGATAGTTATGCAGTACAGTTTGGCGTCCGTATTGTTTCCTATTGACAAATGATCACTTTCATATTGGCAATTTAACTGAATACATGGCGTTGATAAAGGCAAAAAATGCCAAAAATATACGTTTCTTGTGTGAGATCTCCTTTAGTTTTCAACTTTATTTCATTGTCATTATTTGTTGTTATAGCGGCAATAGAAATAAACACTCTATAAAATTTTCAACTATCTACCTATTATGGTTCATGAGATATATCCCGCTGACAGGCAGACGGACGGACGGACCGACAGCGAAGGCTTAGTAATAAATTTCCGTTGGCACGCATTTAATATTGCGGATATTATAGGATTTTCGGTCATTATTCGTTGCATGGACGTCCCTGTTGTATCTTAAGCTTATGATCTGTGTGCTAAGTTGCGGATTATTGCCTGTTATTGTGTATTACTCTGACAAATTGAGTTGAAGACAGCTCTGACAGGAGAAGGGGGTGGGCAGAGCTCTTGCTTATATTGCAAAGTTCCTCACAGTACAGTCGAGTGTGAGTGATCTAAAGATTTGATTGTTTTAATGCTTTCTTCCTTAAACCCCCCCACCCGCCCTCCTTGTTTTTATGCCTTTTTCTTTCTTTAATAAGAATCGGTTATAATTAATTACAGAGAGATGTTTTCATTCGAATCATATTTCTTCTTGAGCAGACGATTTGAATGAGGTTTTCATCCTTCTCTGCGCTTACATTGTTACACAAACTACACTTATAAAAAATAGTGGTAAAAATACTACCCAAAGTCCAGTTCCCGTAATTAAAAATGTTCAAAATCTATGTAGTTGCAATCTCATCTCATCGACAATCAATGTCAAAACTGTTGGGAAATTGGGGGTATTTTTGACAAATTGAGACTGAGATCAGACTGTGAACGTGCTCAAAATTAGAAAGAAAGAAAATACATTTATTTAGCACAGACTAAGAGACACACAATACACCAGATAGTTAGATAATAGTCGTACATCAGTTAAAAACTAAGATAAAAATAAAAAATGCAAAGTCCGATGTAAGAAATTAGCAGTAAAGTGTGCCTCACGGCTGCGCCAAAAAGGCCCAGTTCAGCAAAAATGCCAGACAACTGGTGCCTGACGCTGGTTTTCAACTGGACCTGATGTGTGAGGTGACGGACGTAAATCAGTTTTATACTGCATCGTGATGTGTGTACTGTACGTAAATTACGAGGATTGCCCCTCTGGTCAGCAATATGTTGGCGACGCTGACTGCCCGAAGTCGGGTTGCCGAAGGATCAAAGTCAAAGTCAAAGTCGAAGCATTTATTTCAAATAGGCACATTAAAGGCACTTTTGAACGTCAGAAATTACAACAAATAGAATTGATTCTAGTCGCCCATTCCAAAAGGCAGTTTTCGTATGGAGAAGAACGGGCAAGAAACTCCACCGTTACTCTTTTAAAATATTTTACAAAATTTTGCATACATTAATTATATAATAATAATATGTGAACACGATGCACCTAAAAAAATATTACTATACCACAATAGGTAAAAGACTTAAAAATGAAACCATGACATATAACTTAATTATCTGATAGATACATGGTGCTCACATATTTACAAACATGGTAAAAGTAAACGATTTTCATAAAAAAAAAATTACAAGTAATAAGTCAGGGTGTGAGTAGTAAAGTAGTTACAGAATGTAAATCAATGTCAAAAAAAAAGTATAAATTTACAATTAAATTAGCAACCAGTTTGTTTTTTCTAGGCTCCAGATTGTCCTATGGAGCAGGACCAGCATGTTTCTAAGCGTTCTTATCTTGGATCACCAGACCAGTTGCCGAAGGACCACTGATGGAAGCTGTTTTAATACCTATATTCAAACAGCCGGTTGATTACTATCCAAACACGGAACAACCATAAATGATACCTTCTAAAGAATATCTTAAAATCGTTTTTCTCTATTTTCCAGGTCAGTACGCCTCACAAGATTCATCGGCAAGAAAATGGGAGAATTTCTAGTCCGACTTAACAAACTCGGTTTGGAACCGGAAAATCTGGAACTCGTAGGTATGAGTCTAGGAGCACATGAAATAGCATACGCAGCCAAATACTTCTACCAGATCACAGGGAAGAAACCCTCAAGATTGACTGGTTTAGACCCCGCTGGACCTTGTTTCAGGAGCTTAGGTCCTGAGGATAAGTTGTGGAGAACAGATGCAGAAAGAGTCGATGTGCTTCATACAAATATAGACGGTTTTGGCATAGCAGAGACCTTAGGACATGTAGACATTTATGCGAACGGAGGAGAGTTCCAGCCAGGCGACCTCCCCGCTATTCCTTGTTTAATAATCTGTAGTCATATTCGAGCGATGATTTACTGGTGGCAGGCTATAGAACATCCCAAGAAGTTCATAGCTGTCAAATGCAACTCCGTCCAAGAAGCTAGATTTGCCCAATGTTTCAACAATACTCCTACGAATTACCTTGGTCTGGAAACCCATTTTGATAGGCCTGGGACATTTTATATGGCGACGAGTAATGAGTTTCCTTACTATGTAGGTAAGGAGGGTTTAAAAGAAGAAAATGAGATCTATACTTCTGTTGTTAAAAGGATTAATGATGATAATGGGTTTGTGGTGTAGCGTTTGATGGGTTGAGGGTTTCTATCCCATGTCTTTTGTAGAGATGAGCGCTGTGACCGTGATTATACAGGGTCATTTTAAATTAGCTAGCAAAACTTTAATACTTAATATTCAATGGGTAGTAATAAAAGCTCCGACTAAAAAATAAGAATTGTCCTTACTTAAAATATTAAATCTACTGTCTAAAATACTAACTTTCCGACTACTTTTGTGCGAATAAAAATGACGAAACGACCGAATGAGATACTGACATCTTCGAAAAATAAACATGACTGTTTATTGCTATATACACTTTTCTACCAGCTTAAATTACGTTCTACTGAAAACTGTGAGTCTCTAATCAGTCACTCTAATTCTCATACGCTCGCTCTTGCATTCTATGTCGACGTAGCGCCGCTTCGCGGGGCTTCTATTTCTGCGTAATACTAAGTTTCCGAAAACATATTTATGAACGAGGTCGGGGTGCCCACCTCGAGTTTAGGTTTTTATTTGTTAGTTAAATTCAAAGTTTTTTTTCGGTAATTATGTGTTAATTTTTCGATAATTCATTTTAACACAGCTTAGTTAGTATTACGTTCAACCACAGATCGCCGGAAGTTAATTTGTTTTTCGGAAGCAATAATATTTTCCATATTCAATTGTTTATTGCATTCCACAATGTGTACTTAGGTGGTAACTTTACATTTTATGAGATCATCATTTTAACATTATTTCGCGAATTCGTGGACAATGTTACATGTGTAGTAACAGAAATTTGGAAGGAATAGATTGTGTCTAGTTAAGCGTGGCATGTAACTGTTTTTTGTCCCTAACAAATAAAATAAAAATAAAATTATGGACCCTGACGGGCAGCCTCTCATGTACGAGGTTGTGGGTTCAAATCCGGGCAAGTACCAATAAGACTTTTTGAATTAATATGTACTTTCTGAGTTTATCTTGGACATTACTAACATCAGTGAAGGAAAACCTGTCTTGAGGAAGCGTGGTGATCAATGTTTATGCCTTCTCTGTGTAACGAGGCCTTTGCCTTTGGCATAGTAGTAGTAGTAGTAGTGGCCATTGAAACCTCAATCAACTGTTACTTGACAATAATATAAAAAATATATATATACAACGTGTTTTTTTTGATATCCCATAACTCTAGGGGGTCATTGTACTCATCATTATGTACAACTTTTACTATGGGACCAAACCTGGAATCACGAAAAAAAAATCATCTGTTCCCTACATTTATCTTCGTATAACTCGTCAAAATGTAGGGAACACCAGATTTTTGTTTCGTGATTTCGGGTTTGGTCCCGTAGTAAAAGCTGTTCATAAGGATGAGTACAATGACCCCCTAGAGTTATGGGATATCAAAAAAAACACGTTGTATATATTTTGTAGGTAGTCATTAGTTACCTGCCGGTATCCATCACGCCTGAGGAGTTTTGCTAACTTATTTAATTTGAATCTGTAATTTGTATATAAATATGTTAGTTTTAGGAATAATTGTGATTGCCACCGAAAAACTGCCAGAGATTTTACTGTTAGTGACGTAACTGTGAAGGCGTCGTACCACAGTAACACACGGCTATGCTACACAAGTGTACAGTACCCGGCGATAAATATTGCACATCGACCTTTACCTTTTTGTATTTTATACAAAGAATAAAAATAATTATCAAAAGAAGCAAATCATAATTGTTTTAACAGCTTCTAATAGATACCGGACTGTTTGTATTTCGTGCGACAGAGATAACGCTCTACGAAGCCGAAATTAGCCGATTGTCTCTTTCCAAAGGTCGATGTGCAATATTTATCGCCGGTTACTGTACTTGCTGTCTTTTGCCTCTCAACTTACATCACTCTCGAAATCACAGTGATCTTTATTTTCTTTTCAATAAGGATGCTGTCGGATTGCCCTGTCAGAGGTAAAATAAGTGTGAAAGGGGTACCTACCGTAGTTTCGCTTTGTATAGAAATATAGGCGGGAACGTCCACTGTGAAACATGGTCACGCTACGCATAGATGCATGACTGGAAAACAAATGAACCGCGCAGCTAACGTCGCAAGTCTGAGGGGTAATTTTATTTTCGTAATCTTAAAAACTCAGTCTCAATCTAGGGACATTTTGACAATTTTTTGACATTTGTTTGTCGCCGAGATGAGACTACGACTAGATTTTTAACGTTTTAAATTACGAGAATTGATCTTCTGTCCGTGTATATCTATGTAGGGACGATAGACTGGGACAGGTACCTTACACCTGCCTCACCGCCAACTAGGAAGTGACTATAGTCCGCGCGGAACTAGTTGGCCGCGCCTTGGGTGGGGACGGGGGTGAGGGCGGCGGGGTTGCCTATTGTTCGCAACGCACGTACTGAGTAATATCAAAGCGTCCCACCGCTCACATACCTAAGGCGCGGCCAACTAGTTCCGCGCGGACTATAGCTATCAACGATTTTCTCGCTCAAGAAACGTACAAAATATTGTAGGTGTTGTGTAAGTAAAAGAGATAGATAATATTAAAATAATAGTTGATCGCTGAGTGTTCAGCTATCAAAGTAAGACACTCGCTCAGCGACGCTACCTTGAGGGGTAGAACCACAGATATATATAGACCTAGATAACGCAGTATTTTACATGGAGCGACTGCCTATCTGACCTCCACAACCCAGTTAGTGGGTAATAAGATACCCCTTGGTAAGACTGGTTGTCAGACTTTACCTAGATAACGCAACGCAAGTATCACGAACTGTATAAAAACCAAGCGTGTCATTTTTGTTTACCTACTATGACGTCACAAGCTCACGCTCACGCTCACCCAGCCTGCAGTACACAGGTCTGAGCGCGAAAGTGGCGGCTTACGATTTTGGAACGTAAGCTGGTGCGAGTTTTGGAACGCGAAGTAGTTACTCTTGTGTTATCTAGGTATATCTATGTCTGTGGGTAGGATACTCAGTGAGAGACTCACGCTTGGTACATTTGCATACCAGCGAGTAATCGCTCGTCGCTCGCTAACTCGATTTTAGTTGCTAGCTCTTGGTACTCACTTCTCGTTAATCGCCAGCGGTGGGTCAGTACCCTGATTGCGAACACACTATAAATCACAATGTGAACAATTTTGAATGATATAGCTAATCCATTGATTTGTATGTTCAAAAAGTTTGTCTGTTCAACAACGTAAATAACGCAATGAATATTGTTGAACTGTCAAAATGAAAGCTATTGCTACTGTTGGCGTGTTACGCAATTACCCCGCAGGTGCCTAAAATCATAACATAGGGGTAGGGATGTACAATGCGTGCCACGAAAGAAGAGACTTGAACCCGCCTCCCCCGCTCTTTCCGCCACCCCTATGACGTCCAGTTTCGTCCCGCACTCAGACCTCATACCGCTAAAGATACCTAAAATCGTGTACTGCGCATGTCAAACCACGCGGTGTGTCAAGTCTCTTCTTTCGTGGCACGCATACAGTTTATGGGAAATTTTAAATACTTAATTAAACATAGATTAGGAACTTCTTAATTGTCTGTGATGAAATTTACATAATTACTTAATTATTATTGTGTGTAAATAATGTAAGAATAATTAGAGATGATATATGTAGTACAGACACCAGCACATCAGGCTACTACAAATTGTCAAATTTCTTTAATAGATTTTCAACTTTTTCGCTAAAGCATAAGGTCAAATTTGACCGTTTCGGGTAGCTTGATGTGCTGGCGTCTGTACATTACATTACGATCCGTGTGACTTAAGTAGTCAAGCGAGGGTGCTAAACGTCGTGCATTAACAAGTCTTAAGTGCTTAAGTCACACGTATCGAATACTATTTTATAGCTCTAGTGACCTAAACCCGCATTATTAAGGGGCTACATGACCTAAAGCGCGGTCACTGTCGGACTGCATAAAAAAGAAAGAGAAGCGCTATGACTATGAAGCAATTATCTATTTACAAAAAATCTATTGTTTGGACTAAACAATTAAAACACAAGTGTTTTAGTATGTTGCTTGTAGAATAATCTGACAAAAAATCAGAATGATTGTATGTATATTAATATGGTTTTTATTGTAAAAAGAAAGTTTTTAGAGGTATATTCGTGATTTTTTCCTGTCGTATCATCGTATTAAGGTAGATTTTCGTAGTGCAAGTATTACCATGACAAGGATTACCATTAACTGATGGTTGACTATACCTGTCAGGAAAAAGACGACATGAAAATCTATGAAAATCAGCTATTTTATTTTTGAAAGGAATATTTTATGAATATTTTATCATAAAACTTGTACAGCATGTGTCAGAAAGATGTGGTCATATTTCAGTGTACAGACCAGATCATCAAACTGAAAAACATTCTCCATGAGAGCAACATCGTAATCGCGAAAAAATAAACCTAGCCTTCCCATACATTTGGGTCGAGTAGGTATTGATGTTTTGTATGGAACAGTTGTTAAGTTGCCACACCTTTTTGTTATACACCGTGCCGCTATAATGGCAACATTAATTTAAAACACGCCTAGGGCTAGTGGCCAGTAATCATGAAAATTATAAAAAAAATAAAACAATTCGTAATTTGAAAACTGTAGCCAAGAGGATAAGACAGAGATTAAAACAGAAGACGAACTAGCAGGGTACCGAGGAGGGGGAGGGGGGATTCAGGGGATCAGACCGGAATAAATCCCGCTTGCCGACATAGGCACACATAAGGCTCTCTCTTTCCATAAATTCGCCTACTCTTTGCGCGTTATTCGTTTTAATTTCATTGATGAAATGTTATGATCTGTGTTGTGACCCCGGAAAATGACCCCGGCGCTACAGTTCTTTAAGTATCTACAGGTTGCTCCAAGATGCTGTTTTAGAAAATTGTAAATAATAAATAATAATGTTTAATGGAATTAAAATGTGTAGAAAGAAAACGCGAAACCGTTTAAGGGTGTTATTAAATGAATGTCGCCATTAAAGCGGCACGCTGTAAAGAACAACAAAATGTAAAGGACAAATTATTATAGTATGAATAAGTATGTTTGCAATAATTATTGTTTCAATTAAGTACCTACATACGGGGTTTGAAGATTTTTGTATGGATACTTACTGCGCGCCATTTTGAAAATGGCAGCCACGCATCACACACGCATCAAAGTTGTTCACGTGACTTAATCATCAACTATGAACGTTAATAACTCGGAATCGTGACACTTTAAGGGGTTTAGTCTTATTATGTTTCCTATTTGCATTGATGTCAACTATGGATTTATATCATGCGTGGACGCCATTTTCAAAATGGCGGCAAAAGTAGGTCACTCACTGATCTTCTGTACTTTATGTGTGGTATTTAAATGTACAAAACTGTGATTTTAGTTTTTAGTTAATACAATAAAAATGCTTATTTATTAACGTGTTTGTGTATTTGATTTTGTGTTATTTTTACCTTTCCCTTAGATTAAGATTTACTCGCAACGTGAAAGATCTATACTTGGACCATAAACTTGGAGTTTTAATCATATGCAGTAACTTAATGTTGTACAGACGCCAGCACGTCAAGCTACCCGAAACTGTAAAATTTTCCTAATCAACTTTGAACCTTATGCTCTAGCGATAAAGTTGATAATCTATTAAAGAAATTTTGAAATAGCTTGATGTGCTGGCGTCTGTACTTTAAGTTGGAAATTAAAGTATGAGCGAATTTTAATGAACTTTATTAACTACTATAGCTTCTGGCCGCGCCTTCATCCGCGTGTAATTTCTTGTTCCCCCGACCCACCCCGTAGCATCGCATCGCCAGCCCGCGCTGTTACTTCGATTTCGCTTAGCATTCTTTCTGACATTTTTTAAGTTTGTTCGGCTCCTTATAATCCTAGCGAGATTTTAAGCCTATATTATAGCCTTCCTTAAGAATTGGGCTATCAAATGCAAAAATATTTTTTCAAATCCAACTATAAGTTCCAGAGATAAGCGCGTTCAAACAGACTAACTCTTGAACTTCATTATTAGTATCGAAAACGACTTTTCTATACAAGGAGGGGCCCGTGGCTAAATAATAACAGCCGCACAGGTCAATCGATCAGGTTATGCTACACTTGCCGCGGTTGGTCTGTGGATGGGTCACCATCTTTACATACCAAGACCCCTCCGTGCCTCGGACAGCACGTTAAGCCGTTGGTCCCGGCTGTCATTCGTGGACCTTTGACAGTCGTTACGGGTAGTCACAAGCCCGAAATTCTCACAACCAGTCTTCTTACCAAAGGGTATCGCATTACCCAGTAAATGGGTTGTGGAGGTCAGATAGGTAGCCGCTCCATGTAAAATACTGGTATTCAGCTGCATCCTGTTATACTGGAAGTCGACCGTAACATAGTTGGGAAAAGGCAGTTAGGAAAAGGCTAGGCTTATTTATATAGACTTACTTATACAAAAAAAAATCTCAATAAAATTATTTGTGGTTACAAGGTGACTGCGACATCACCACATGAATAATTTCGAACTCGAACGTCGGGAATTTCGTGAAAAACTGGACCATATGAACATTGTGCCGTGTGTTGTGTTACATGTCTACATAATACCAATTAATTTTGGATGTCTACTTTTCGGAGGTCCGCAGGAAATTTGCCGAACTGAAAATGAGAGAAGGTAGGAGCATGATTTTTTTATTGATCTCAAAACCGAAATCAGACGCTTTGCTTTTCAAACGACCAACGCTTAAGGGTCCCCGAAACGATCAATTGCCATTGTCAATTTTTACATGATCCATACACAATGATAGATTTATAAACAAACCGGTAAATAAAAACATGATTTATTATCGTTAAACAAATGAACGCGAAAATGGTTCAATCAATTGATTATCGTATTACCCAGTAACTGGATTGTGGAGGTCAGGTAGGCAGTCGCTCCATGTAAAATACTGGTAGGTACTCAGCTGCATCTGGTTAGATTGGAAGCTGACCCCAACACAGTTGGAAAAAGGCTAGACAGATGACGATTATACAGAACCCTCAAAAAAAAAACATTTTAAATCATCCAATTTGGTAGGTAATCCCGCGCACAAGTGTTGTTCCCCTGACATCGGCTGTAGATTAAAACGCGAGCCTTAATGAATTCAAAATGTTTTCATTTCGTCACGTTTTGTTGTGACTATGTCGAGGTCTTTAGGGAATGCCTGGAGTCGTATTGTTTGAGCCTGTTTTGTAGATAAATGATAAGGCTTTGCGATATTTAAAGTCAAAGTCAAAGCATTTATTTCAAATATGCACATAAAAAGCACTTTAGAACGTCAAAAAAAAAATTGATTCTAGTCGCCCATTTCAAAAGGTAGTTTTCGTATGGAGAAGAATGGGCAAGAAACTCCACCGTTATTCTTTTAAAATGTTTTACAATATTTTGCATACATTCATTATATATGTGGTCGTCCAAATCAAAAGGGACCTTATGGCGGAAATGAGTTATCTACAGAGCTGAAAACTACATAAATGTACCGAACTATAGACCCAAGAACCAACCTTCTAACCACTGCCGTTATTTTTTTACGAATTTTTGAAGTTCACTGATCGAAATTATAAGTTTCGAGAAAATCGCAATTTAAGTATGCCGTACAAAAAAGTTATGTTTTAGTATGAAGTTATGTAACTGATGGTATACTTTGATTGACTATGATTATTACTAATGGAAATTCTTACAATCCTTGCATAAACTTGTTTGTTGTGAGAACTAGACCCGCCAACATAATGCATTATCAATGAGATGCAAAGTATCGATAATAGTATTAAAAATAAGTAAACCGCCTGTTTCTCACTAAACTTTTATCGTTTCTATATTGCTACTAATTACATAGATTTGCGAAAGGCCTTAGATGCAAATAAAAACAACACATAATTAAAAAAAAAATAGTTTTTATTTACTAGCAAGAATTCTTATTTTTTATAAACTTTGAGATCTGACAGTAACAAAATCAACACTTAATCACTAAATAGGTTATACATAATTGGTTTAGATGCTAATAAAGCTAAGAGATCAATGATAACTGTTAGTTATGATCTTGTAAAGTTACATAGAGAACTGAACAATTTCTTCAAACAAATTAAAAAAGGGCCCTAATGGTGGGCACTAAACAATATTTTTTATTTTTAGCATGCATAATCAATATTTTAGTGCAACATTCAAGATAACTTAAATTTTCTTTTTTTATTATCACAAGGTATGAAAATGTTACTTATTTAACAAATTTTTTTTTATTATCACAAGGTATGAAAATTCGTAACAAGTATATACGTAAAAAAGGGCCCTTAAGGCGGTCCGTTGCAGTCTGCTGACACTTATCTCTTAGTATAGTTAATTAATTTAAGTATTTTAATAAAGGTAAACAATCTTGATACGTTTTTGTCGAAAAATATATTTATGAAATAATTTATAGCCATTACAAGATAAAACAAAATGAAATAACAGATGTTATAATGAATTACTTTTGCTATTAGCCTTAGCCTATTTTAAAAATATATTTTATGATAAAAAACATACCTAACAAGATTGTTTACCTCTATTAAAAGTACCTAAACAAAATATGGACTACAATAGTGGGACCTTAGACCTAAGACGCATATACAAAGAATGCCGCATGCGGCGGCGGCGTGCGACACGTATCTAATGGCAGCTATACGCTACGCTGACGACACGCTAGTCCTGGCGCAGGGGAGATCGCATCAGGCGGCGGCCGACGCGATGACACGCGGGGTTGCGATAGTCGTGGAGAGGATCCGGCAGTTGGGTCTCGAGGTGGCATTGCACAAGTCCGAGGCCATGTCGTTTCATGGGTTCCGGAATACGCCACCATCGGGATCCCAACTAACGGTAGGAGGGGTTCACATCGGCGTCGAGACGACGATGAAATACCTGGGTCTCATCCTCGACAGCCGGTGGAACTTAGTCGAGCATTTCCGACGTTTGGCTCCCAAACTGGAACGGGCCGGGGCCGCCTTCAAGCGGCTCCTGCCCAACCTGAGGGGGCTAAACGCCTCCTACCGGAGGCTTTACGCGGGGGTCGTGCGGTCCATGGCCCTATAACGGGGCCCCGGTGTGGGCGCGTTCACTGCGGCGGCGAGCCGCCCATTATTTGAACGCGCCCCAGAAGGTGGTAGCCGTTAGGCTGATCCGGGGGTACCGCACGATCTCGGGCGAGGCGGCAAGCCTCCTTGCCGGACTGCCGCCATGGGATCTGGAGGCGATAGTCCTCGCGCGCCTGTATGAGTGGCGCGCGGAGGCACTACGCCGGGGGGAAACTCCGCTTCCGCAGCAAATTGCGGCGGAGCGGACAGACCTCGGGCGCGATCTCATGGCGGCGACCTCTCGCGTCCGGGCCTGGTTCAAGCCATGGTCCGGGGCTAGAGGGAGTGGGGAGCAGTCGCCTCCTTCTGCGAAGCAGTCATGCTAGCGAAGGAGGCGGCGGGACGGCTGAGAGAGAGAGCCTCCCGTCCCAGCCGCCGCGGGAGACGCTCCGGGCGTCGGGAGCCGCGCGACTACTCCCGGCCACCTTAGGCGCGGGCGGAGAGCAATGGGTAGCTCACCGTCCGATCAGGACCAGGCCCGTGCCGGACGGCGCGTACGTGTTCCACGCGCGCCTCAAAGAGATGTCAGCACTAAACGAAGGGGCCCGTATTGGCCGAAGCCTGCCGGGTCAGCGGGATTGTCCGAAAGGGTTACCGCTGGCCCGGAACAAAGGGCACACAAGGGAACACGGGTGGGTTTTAGTCAGTAAGAGTCTGACACTCCCTATTCCGCTCCACGCAGAGCGGGAGGAGTCATTTGATGATTTCCCATCCTGAATGAATAGTTTAGTTTATACCTACCTTGCAATATTAAAATGTTGATATAATATATGGTTTGAATTACAAGAAAAACGATTTGTTAGGTCTTGCCGCGATAAGGTTCCTTTTTTACTAAACTTTAGATGAATACGAAACTATTTTAAATTGACTTTTCAAAAAGTTGAACACATCTACATGTAGTAAATACAATCATCTTTTTAAAAATACAGTTAATAAAAAAACGATTTTTTTGAGGTATTTTACAAATTTATTAATATCTCGGAAACTAGTTACCGCCATAAGGTCCCTTTTGATTTGGACGACCACATATTATGTGAAGACGATGCACCTAAAATAAAATTACTATACCCCACAATAGGAAAAAGAATTAAAAATGAAACCATGACATTTAATTATCTGATAGATACATGGTGCTCACATATGTATTTACAAACTTGGTAAAAGTAAACGATTTTCATTTAAATAAAAAAAAATAAAAGTAATAAGTAAGGGTGTGAGTTATATTGTATTGTAGAGGTCTAGCTCTTATTAGACGAAAACTAATAATTACATGATAAATTACCTATATTATATTTTTCCTTATATCAATTATGGAAAAATAAACTATACTTCATTCGCAAAACAAGCCAAGATAAGATAAGATTTATTTATTTCTGAGTATATGGTACATACATTAAGATCTTAATATTAAACAATTTCGTATACACTACCGTTGCCTGTGTAGACAAAGTTCTAGGCCGCATGGCAACAATGGCGCAGTTAGTTTGTCATCGAAACGCTAAGAAGAAGATATATCCCCATTAATATAATTATAAATTAGTTCAGACGAAAAATTGGCAATTTTTATACAATGTCAAGTGTTATGAGCATAATTTTATTATATTTATTATTTATGAATGCAACATTAAAAAAAAACAGTACAAGTACATAGATATACCACACATAAAGTAATTATTGATAAAATGTATTGTCAAAATTTATAACTTAAAAATTCATTAAATGTATAGTCTGTGTCTGACTTGTTTAAGTTTGCATGACTTGAATATTGTAAACGTAATAAAAATTCAGATTTTGTGCTATTGTCAAAATGTTTAATTCAGTTGTTGTAGTAAAAATTATTTTACAGTTGAAATGTCTGTAAAACAGGTTGCTGGGGCTATTTCGTGTAGTGATAGCATCCAGATAGGATTTGTAAGAAATTAAGTTCACTCTCTGCGGTCAACGGTCTTTTAACCGCTAAGCCTGACTGCGAAGTGTTCGTGGTGGAATGGAAGATCTTGTCTGTATGTATGTAGTACTCCCGGCCACCGTAGGCGCGGGCCTGCGGGCGGAGAGTAATGGGTAGCTCACCGTCCGATCAGGACCAGGCCCGTGCCGGACGGCGCGTACGTGTTCCACGCGCGCCTCAAAGAGATGTCAGCATCAACCGAAGGGGCCCGTCAGGGCCGAAGCCTGCCGGGTCAGCGGGATTGTCCGAAAGGGTTACCGCTGACCCGGAACATAAAGGGCTAAGGAAGGAATACGGGTGGGTTTTAGTCAGTAAGAGTCTGACACTCCCTTCCGCTCCACCCAGAGCGGGAGGGGTCATTTGATGATTTCCCATCCTGAAAAAAAAAGAATGTATGTAGTATTTTTACGTTCTCACATGCATTATTTTCAACCTGAATGATGTAAACAAAATTTGTAACCATTATTATGATTTAAAGGGCGTACATGACCTAAAGTGCAGTCACTGCATAGAAAAGAAAGAGAAGCGCGATGACAACGCTGGTAATTTATTGCAAAATATGAAGCGATCGACCGACTTGACAATTCAAAAGTGCCTGTAATTGGTAATTGAAATAAATGCTTTGAGTTTGAGTTCACTGTGAGATGAGTGTATGATTTTCATTTAGGGCCTGTGCACACCACGTTTTTAAACGTGCCGTTGACGCACGGTTGTAGCGATACAGACGCGATACGCACGCGAGTCAGACCCAGCCTGTAGACCTTCTATAGAAAAAAACCGCCGCCGACGCCCGTTTCTAAAACGCGCGTCAACAGCGCGTTTAAAAAACGTGGTGTGCACAGGCCCTTAGTAAGAGTTGTATAGTTTATATTATCTTTTTTTCTTAACATTATGTAATTGGCATTGGCGGATGCGATAAGAAAAATAAATAAATTTCAATTTTACTTAAGTTTTTTTGCAATTTGAAGGTCATGGTTTGGAAGTCTTATAATGGGGGATTTGGACTATAGTCCACCACGCTAGTCCAGTGTGGGTTAGAGGACTTTTCGCCAGAGCTCCGTTCATTGGACAGCAGGTTACACCACGGGCAGCTGAGGTTAGCTTTGGTCTTTTCTAAGACAGGAATAATTAATAGTTAATTAATCAAGTTAATTATTAGGACCCCTTATTAATTAACTTGCAGGTCACTGGTTCACAAACTGCACTAAATTTAAGTTCAGTGCATATTTTTCTTTATATTTCATTAAGAAAAGGACAGAAGATAAATTTTAGTTTAGTCCTGTAAAATTAATCAGCGCCTGACACTACTGCATACAAGTTTAGACGTGATTAAAAACTTGCATACTAAAATTACGTCAATTTACATCAGGCGCTGATTAATTTAAGTGTAGGTACATATAAAGCTAATGCTGTGGTAAATTGATAACGCCATTGAAGCCATTCAGGAAGATTCACTTGTGCGGCATTTTAAATATGCTGTCTCCCTGATGCTGATCCTGCTGTGCGGTGCAAAATAATGTAAATAAACTTAACAAACACACCACTACATTTTCCACAGATTATAACTCTTAGATATTTACAAACTGAAGGCAAACGTAAAAATTAATTATACGAACAAAACAAACTGATCGTAACAAAATAAAACTTTTGTTAATGTGACGAATTATTACGACTATAGTAATCCCTATTGTCATTTGAACACGTAACAGCCCCCGTCATAAAATGTTTACTTCCCGTAGCCGACTGCGGCTCAATCGTAAAACATTTGAAAGCGAGCGAAAAACATGCGCCGGCTAATGAAACGGTGAATTATGAATCGACAACGATGCCTTTATTAACGGTCGTTCTGTTAAATAATAAATAACACTGCGTCGTCACAAAATAATTAGGTATTCAGTTTACCTATCACCGTGTTCTCTCATATAATGATACGAATAGCAACAAAAGCAAGCATTTAAGGCTTATTAGTCGATTCGCACGAATTTACTCGCCTGAAGCGGGCGAGATGTCACTTTTAAATAATATTTTTTTTAGAGAGTTAAACATAACAGTACATATTTTACTAAATGATAGTGTAAAGGAGTGAGATCCTGGTGTCCTGAAACAAAGACTTGACTTTGACTTTGAAAGGCTACGAGTCTAGCTTAGGCACCAGTCTCCCACTATATATACTTCCCTGAACTATGTGTCATTTTCGAATCTGACCAATGTAAAATAAGTCATATTTAATGTGGTGAGAAATAAAGTTGATTGATTCATTGATTGATTGATATTATAAAGTGTACTTTTTCTTAACTTCATTGCCGCAGTGACGATTCACCCGCTTCGGGCGAGTAAATTCGTGCAAGCTTCTTTTACGGAAAAGTAATTGTTTGCATCTAAACGATTATTTGTTTGTTTACTTATTCAGAAATAAAATAATATGTTCATATATAACAACTAATTCTGCTTACGCAAGCTAGCAATATAAAATTTTGGTATCATGTATCCAAACGCGTCTCACATATTGAGGGTAGAATTCATATTGGACCACAGTATTGAGCCAATCATACTCCGGTTCCCTTTCCTATCCTGCCCTCATCTCACAGCGACTTGACTGAGGTCGCCAAGAAGACACACACTGTTCTCATCAAGCAGCCAACCGCTTAACATCGCAACCGCAACCGCAGTATAGTTTATATTAATAATAATAGACTATATTTTAACGTGTTGGCCGACACAAGTGACACAGTAGAGTTAACGAGCGCGAGTGCAACCCAGAAGAACTTGAACCTCCACGTCGCGACGTGGAGGTTCAAGTTCTTCTTCCAGGTGGGTGCAACGACTGCCGACGCGTCGGCAGTCGTTGCACCCACCTGCCATCCAGTGCTCCAAGTAAGTCCTACTCCATTTTTACTCAATATCTGTGTCGTCCAATATTTTCCCGCTAAAATTACACAACGCTTATTGGTCCTTCGAAAGCCGCTATACCCAACTTCACCATAAGTTTTTGGTCCATTCGAGTCGGATTCAAAGAATCAGCATTCATAGGTCTTATACCTAGGATTTAGGTCAAATACCTAAATTCAAAAAACCGCCATATTGAACGCATACTAACGTTCGTACATTCCCCGCTAGGTACATTATTCATTGAGAACTACTGTACCAACTTAATAGTTCGCCTGTTGCATTGAAATAGCATAGGTAACTATTAAAACCGCCAATTATCGTGAGTTAGTTCGGCAAACTTGCCTACAACTTATACTCAACCGCAATAATCTTACACCCGCTTATGATAAAAAATAAATAAAAAATATTCTAGAAGTCTACCCACTAGACTGAATTATTTTATTCGCTGTACTTTCTAGAACTACTCCAATATGGAAGATCTTAAAATAAAAGTTAAATTATTGCAAGCTAAAAACCAAGCAATCTTTGAGCGTTTATCATCATTATATGAAACTTCAAAGAAAATAAATGTGACTAGTATTGAGCTTCGTTCGTCGGAGACGTTTATGGCAGACACTCAAATACTCTCTGTTACTCGTCAGGAATTTATTAATAACATAGATAAAATAAATACATATTCTTTACAAATAAATCCTGATCATACAATTGATTATAACAGTCAAATATCATTTGACGGCGTTTACACTCGTGTCGAGAGAATACGTTCACTTATTGAAGCGAAGTCCTCAAGGTCATTGAATGACTCAACATCTAACGATATCGCGACGCAGTCTAAATGCTCAGTCAAACTGCCACCAATTCAGATTCCGTTCTTTGACGGTAGAATTGAAAATTGGCCTGTTTTTTATGAATCATTTAAATCAAATATCCATAGCAACTTAAACCTTACAGATTCTCAACGTGTGCAATATTTAATTGGTAATCTAAAAGGAAACGCATTGCAAATTACCGCCGGAATTATTCCGTCAGGTGAAAATTATGCGTCTATCTGGAACAGTTTGGTTCAAAAGTATCAAGATAAACGAGCACTAGGCTCACACTATATGTCTAACATATTAAATATCAAACCCGCAATTAATAACTCCGCCTCTTTAAATAGTTTTATTGAAAGTTTTCACGCGTCTGTTTCGGCGCTAGAACAATTAAAAATTAACGACTTAAAGGATTTCGTGTTAAAAATTTGGCTTTAAAAAAGTTAGATCCTGCTATCATACATTTATTCGAGATGCATATGAGAGATGTGGAGATTCCTACTTATACGGATTTCGTTGAATTCATAAAATCGCAAGTTAAAATATTAGATAGATCTACTTCTTCTCGGACCGCATCATTAAGTAACAACAATAATAAAAATAATTCTTATCGTAATCAGTCACGTGATAGTACAGTGCATACTTTTGTTGCTTGTGAAAATAACCAAACTTGTTTATATTGTAACAACAAGGATCATTGGAAGCTTTACACCTGTCCAAACTTTCAAGCACAATCGGCCGGTTCGCGTTTGGATTTTATTAAAAACAAACGTGGATGTGTAAACTGTCTTAGTGCAACGCACACTGCTTCACAGTGTAAATCTATACACACTTGTAGGACATGTAACAAAAAACATCATTCTCTTTTACATCTGGAACAAAGTTCACAGCCGCGATCGATATCAGCTGACGCTGTATCTAGTTCCGCGCATTCACAACAGGTGACGCTTTGTGCGCGTTCTCGCGTAGGCATGAAGCGTACCCACACTACAATTCTTTTGTCTACCGCGCAAGTCTATGTTGATAACAAATATAACAAATACGTTTCTGTAAGGTGCTTAATAGATAACGCTTCGCAAAATAATATAATTACTTCAGCTTGTTGTAAGAAACTGCAATTAAATATTATACCACTTTCAAATTCATTTATAAAAGGTGTAGGAACCTCTTCGCGGCCTATCATAGGTTACGTGGAGATAACAGTTACTGCAAAAAATAAAACAAATTCTTTTAAAATAACCGCTCTTGTTATGGATTGTATAACGGATAAATTACCATCTCACTTTGTTGACACCTCTGCTGTGCAACATTTGTTCGAGTTACCGCTAGCTGACCCCCTATGGCACGTGCCCGGCGAGGTTGAATTGCTTCTAGGGGCAAAGCTGTTTCCGTATTTATTACTTCATAATAAAATTCTCTCACCTACCGCGCCATCCGCTATTGAAACCGTGTTTGGTTACATTCTTATGGGTGAGATACCCTCTAGTTTATCTAATAACAATAACAGTCTCGTTGATTTAAATACCGCTTCATATTTTACTACCGCGTTAAATACAGATGATTCTCATTGTTTTCTGTCGCTGGACGAATCTTTACATAAATTTTGGAATATCGAAGAAATACCTTCAAAATCCTTTATGAGCCCCGCTGAACGGGAATGTGAACAGCTGTACGCTTCTACTGTGTCACGTGACTCCAGTGGTAGGTACTGTACTGCGTTACCATTCTGTAAAAATCCAGAATCACTCGGAAATTCATATGCTGTCGCTTATCGACGTTTAATTAACTTGGAAAAAACTAAGCTTCGCGACCCTGCTTTGCGCGCTAGTTATTACGAAATAATCCAAGAGTATATCGATCAAAATTATTTAACTGAAATTGCACCTAGTTCTGTTGATCAGACTATAGGATATTATATACCGCATCACCCTGTTATTAGGAATGATAAACCAACTACTAAAGAGCAACTGCCTCTATTTTCTTCTTTAAAATTGCCGCGTCATGTAGCCGTTACTATGGGTTGCGTGACTAACATAGTAGGTTTTGCTGACGCCAGCTTGAATGCGTATGGCTGCGTCATATACTTACATGTCACTGACACAAATGGTAACACACACGTAAATTTGGTGTGTGCTAAATCTAAAGTTGCACCTGTCAAGGTCGTATCTCTGGCTCGTCTAGAGCTTTGCGCCGCTGTTCTTTTGTCTAACCTAATTAAATTAGTTTATGTCACTTACTGCTCTCGCACCGCTATTAATAAAATATTTGCCTTTTCCGATTCTACAATTACACTTTCATGGATTAATTCCTCACCTCACAAGTGGAACATTTTTGTTAGTAACCGCGTCGCTAAATGTCAGGAAAATCTTGATCCTGAACATTTTTACCATATTAACGGAAAGGAAAATCCTAGTGACTGTCTGTCTCAAGGTCTTCTACCTGAACAGTTACTAAACCATAATTTATGGTGGCATGGCCCCGAGTGGCTTCTGCGACCAGTTGCTGAGTGGCCTATCACTCCATTTGTTTCCTCATGCAGCGAGCAATTGCCTGAGTTTAACAATAAATCTTTAACATTAGTATCTACCGTATCAGAACTTAATTTGATATATAGCCTTTCTCAAAAATTTACATCGTTAAATAAAATATTGCGCATAATTGTATACATTTTGAGATTTTTACATATTATACCTTATAACAAGCCACATAAGACAATTACTGTCCGTGAGTTAGTTACCGCTGAAAATTATTTAATTCGTTGTATTCAACAATTTCATTTTTTAGATATTTATGACGAAATTAAAAGTAAAAAACTTCGCTCACAGTTTAAGAAACTCGATCTGTTTATAGACGAGCATAACATAATTAGAATTGGTGGCAGGTTGTCAAATGCGAACCTTCCTTATGAAGCTCAGCATCCCGCGCTTTTACCTAAACATGATAATTTTACACATGTTCTAATAGACTATTATCATCGCATTCATTGTCATGCCGGTGTAAGCCTTCTTAGCTCTCTGTTACGCCAAAAATATTGGATCCTCTCTTCCAGAGGTGTCATAAGACAAAGGGTACATGCTTGTAACTCTTGTTTCAAGGTTTCTCCTTCTCACGCCAGTCCAAAGATGGCTGATTTACCCGCTTGCCGCGTACAAGAGACTAAAGCTTTCGTTCATACTGGCGTGGATTACGCTGGTCCCATCAAAGTAACCTTATGTCGACGCAGAGGCCAAAGAAGTCAGAAGGCTTACATATGCTTATTCATTTGTTTCGTTACCAAAGCAGTTCATATTGAATTGGTTACCGATGTGTCATCGGACACTTTTATTTCCGCTTTTAAAAGATTCATTTCCCGCAGAGGACCTGTCTCTTACTTATATTCCGACAACGGAACAAATTTCGTTGGAGCCAAGGCTCAATTGCAAGAACTACTTGCTAACCGCTACCGCATAGAGTGGAAAATGATTCCACCCCGCGCTCCCCACTTTGGAGGGCTGTGGGAATCAAATATTAAATCTACTAAAACGCATTTATACCGTGTTATCGGTTCTCAACTTCTTACTTATGAGGAGCTTTCGACTGTTCTCACTGAAATTGAGGCAATCCTAAACTCCAGACCGCTCTGTGTCCTGAACGAGGATCCGTACCCAGAACCGCTTACTCCCGCTCATTTTATAATGGCTTCTCCGTTGACTACGTTGCCTGTCGTGAACGTTCCCGAAACGACGAAATCTCTAACTTGCCGCAAAAAATTGCTTGACCAAATGGTTTGTAGCTTTTGGAGAAGATGGCGCATAGAATATCTACATAACTTGCAAGTTAGGCAAAAATGGTTGAATGCCGCCGACAATATTAAGATTGGTACAGTGGTTCTCATGCATCAGGATGATGTCCCTCCTTTACGTTGGCCAATGGGCATAATCACCGAGATTTTTCCCGGCAGGCATGGGACAACCCGCGTTGCCATGGTGAAGACATGCAGCGGCTCTTTCAAAAGATCCGTTGTTAAACTATGTCCTTTACCTTCTCAATAATACCACCGCGTAATTAAAAATCTAATTTAGCTGTAGTTCACATATTTTAATTATTACTTTTCTCTTTTTGTCCGCTTTAATTTAATTTCAATCCGCTTTAATGTAATTTCTTCCCTTTTGAGAATACTACATATCCTCAAAGCCGGGCAGGATGCTTACGCAAGCTAGCAATATAAAATTTTGGTATCATGTATCCAAACGCGTCTCACATATTGAGGGTAGAATTCATATTGGACCACAGTATTGAGCCAATCATACTCCGGTTCCCTTTCCTATCCTGCCCTCATCTCACAGCGACTTGACTGAGGTCGCCAAGAAGACACACACTGTTCTCATCAAGCAGCCAACCGCTTAACACCGCAACCGCAACCGCAGTATAGTTTATATTAATAATAATAGACTATATTTTAACGTGTTGGCCGACACAAGTGACACAGTAGAGTTAACGAGCGCGAGTGCAACCCAGAAGAACTTGAACCTCCACGTCGGCAGTCGTTGCACCCACCTGCCATCCAGTGCTCCAAGTAAGTCCTACTCCATTTTTACTCAATATCTGTGTCGTCCAATATTTTCCCGCTAAAATTACACAACGCTTATTGGTCCTTCGAAAGCCGCTATACCCAACTTCACCAAATTCCCAATTAATTAGTAAAAAAAATAAAATTATATCCTAACTTAACTAAAACTGTTGACAAACTAAAGTTACATATATCGTGGAAAAATTCATCGGCATCGCTGTTGTACACGGCGACGTTACTAACTTACTACGTTGTATGGCAAGACAATGCTTCGCCTCTGGACAAGGTAAAAGCCAGCCCTTGGGTCACGGGAAGTGTCAACCAGCCGTTCGATATTTCCTTATAGAGACCTCGGAGATGAGTACTTGAACCCCACGGCCCGAGGGTTTCAACCCCAAACAGCACGAAAATATAATGTT
Organism: Luperina nickerlii; assembly: GCA_963855955.1. Classification (NCBI taxonomy): domain Eukaryota; kingdom Metazoa; phylum Arthropoda; class Insecta; order Lepidoptera; family Noctuidae; genus Luperina; species Luperina nickerlii. The sequence goes on along the minus strand of OY979684.1, from coordinate 3,865,518 downwards.
ACTAGCAGCGCCTCCCGGTTGCACTCGCATAAGTGTCAATCCCGTGATAATATCGGGATAAAAACTACCCCTATGTCTTTCCCCGGGATGCAATCTATCATCATCATCATCATCAGCCTATAATGTTCCCACTGCTGGGACACAGGCCTCCTCTCAGTGAGAGGGAGTGCGCCGTAATCCACCACGCGGGCCCAGTGCGGGTTGGTAGATGTCACATGTCTTCGAATTTTTGGTTCTAGGACATGCCGGTTTCCTCACGATGTTTTCCTTCACCGATTTGTGAGCAGTGGTGATGAAATAATTTACACAAAGTAAAGCGCCTGTCTGGGTTCGAACCTACGACCTACAACTCGTAAGTCGCGGCCGTTACCACTTGGCCACCACTGCTCCCAATCTATCTCTCTGCCAAATTTTATCGAAGCCCGTTTAGTGGTTTAGGCGTGAAAAGGTAACATACAGACAGACAGACAGAGATACTTTCGAATTTATAATATTATAGTATGGATTATACTTACGCCGTTTGAGGTTATCCGCTGCCGCAGTAGCAGCGCTAACACAAACGCTGAGCCAGGACGTTGGCATGCCGCAAAAATATCGAAACACGTTGCATCACACACTAAAAGCCTACCCACCTTCCATAGAAATAAAGACACACAGTCCAGTCTCTTGCCATCATCGCGTGCCAAGCCATTGGGCTCTGATACAGCTGGAACTCTGACGGTGATAAGAGCTCGTCGGATGATGTCGTTAATATTCGCGTGGCGCGCTAAGCGACCCGCACTCCGGCTGCAAGACAGGCCATGGTGTCCGAGACTGTTGACAACTTCGCCACAGTGACTTGTTTACTAATTTGTGAGGTATGTTGCACCGCCCTTTTTGTTTTATTGTTTATCAGCTGAAACTTATCTCCACTTCGACCGGTTCTGTAATTGTGCTTGTCATTCTTGGGGGTTTTGCCATAATTGCCACGCTTGGCAGGCGGGTTGGCGATCGCAGTATGGGATGGTAGTGGAAAGCATAGAGAGCGCTGCTGCCCATCCTCCGGTACGACATTTTTTTTTTTAAGGATGGGAAATTATCAAATGACCCCTCCCGCTCTGGGTGGAGCGGAAGGGAGTGTCAGACTCTTACTGACTAAAACCCACCCGTGTTCCAATTCCTTAGCCCTTTATCAATGCTGACAATCCCGCTGACCCGGCAGGCTTCGGCCCTAACGGGCCCCTTCGGTTGTTGCTGACATCTCTTTGAGGCGCGCGTGGAACACGTACGTCCGGCACGGGCCTGGTCCTGATCGGACGGTGACCTTCCGGTACGACCCTTATACGCCTTCCACTAAAAAAGGGTAATGAGCGGAAACTAAGCTGATGATCGGAGCGGACCGGGGTAAAAATAGTTGTACACTTCCACTAAGAAATAGTTTCAGACTTTGCCTTCCACTGCCCCACTTTTGTAACTCCTTATACTCTTTTGATCCGCTCAGTCCGCTCATTCACAGTGGAAGCACTTCTATGAAAAAAGCCGTTGCGAGTTAAACGGAGTCCGTATACGGAGCCCGCTCCGCTCGCAGTGGAAGGCGGTCATTAGTCGCCTTTTTCGACACCCACGGTGTGGTATGGGGTGGTGCTATTCTTTGAGTAAGGCACCACACAGACAAATTTAGACTGTCATAAGTTAGCGACTATTTATTATCTACAATGTATTTTTACATGCCATTTCTATTGCGCCCTTTGTACACACACGGTTTTTATTGCCTAAAAACACTACAGCTTTTTCGCCGTGTTCCAAGCTTCCATACCGTACAAACCGTACCGTACTGACGACGGTGCCTGCGGTCGTCGGTACGGTTTGTAAGGTATGGATGCTTGTAGATGGACACACTTTTTCTACGTCGCGGTTTATTCACCGTGTGTAGGCATGGTTCGTTACACTGACGAACCGTGCCACCATGGAAGCATCATGTATGGATCACCGTGAAAGAAAAGAAAGAAAAAGTATTTATTGTGACTCGTACAGGAAGATCACAAACTAAACTAAACACAGCAAAATAAAAATCCAAGTTATATAAAAAAAAAGTAACAAAAGGAAAATGAAACAGAAAGTCCTATACGAGGCCAAAAGACTCCTATCTCAGCATGAAAACCATGGAAGCTTGTTGACAGATACATTTACGTGAAGAAACCGTGCCGTACCGCGGGCCTTATGACTTATCTTGGCTAACGTAACCGTAGCATTTTATTCCACCCAGTAGGTGCTTGAGTCAAGAACCAGTAGGTAAGTAGCCTCGGTTTATTATCTAGGTGATATTGCCAAAGACAACTTTCAGTTTTTTAGTTTTCATAATTATTATTTTTATGTGCTAACATAAATAGTAAAACCCACAACTGAAAGACTTCAATGTAATACATACATAATATCTACAGATGCCAGCATATTAAGCTACTACAATCTGTCAAATTTCTTTAATAGATTTTCAACTTTATCGCTAAAGCATAATGTTCAAAGTTGAGTGGGAAAATTTGACAGTTTCGGGTAGCTTGATGTCTGGCGTCTGTACATAAATAACCTTACACCTTCCCATAGGTGCACGCAGACACTAAAGAGCGCCTCCTGCTATCCTTATATACTGCTTTTGCTTCCGCTGGGCTCATTTTAAACGAATAATCTTTTTAAGAGGTTCCGTACCCAAAAGGTAAAAACAGGACCCTATTACTGAGACGCCACTGTCCGTCTGTCTGTGACCAGGCTGTATCTCAAAAACTGTGATAGCTAGACAGTTGAAATTTTCACAGATAATATATTTCTGTTGCCGCAATAACAATAAACAATAAAAAAAATAAAGTTAAAATTTAAAGGGGTATAAAAGAAACGTTTTTTCCGGCGTTTTATGCCTTGTGGTACAGAACCCTTCGTGTGCGAGTCCGACTCGCACTCGGCCGTTTTTTTTTTAACACAAGGCGTTACTCAAACTATAGGCTGACCGCTTAACTGAGTCGTTGCCTGAGGTAGCTGCGCGGTGCGGGGGGGGGGGATAGTTGTCACAAGTTGACGAATCACTGAACACGAAATACGAATCACTCGCATCACGTCACCACACCCCTCCCGCACCGCGCTGCTACCTCAGGCAACGTCTCTCTTTATTTTCAAAGAAAACTCGACGTCTCCGATAATAATCGAGAGAAACATAACTCAATTTTATGAGCGGTACTCGCTGTACTGTCGGAAGATTCAACGTTTTAGTATGACGGGAATCTTTTTGGTCAAAAATAGTAACTTTGTCTCCTGCATAATTGGCCTATAATGTTCCCACTGCTGGGCGACAGGCAGTGCCTGATTTAGAGTTCTGACAGCCCTAGGCTATCTATGAATATGAGCCCCCTTCCCCGGGCCTGTCGTGCCTAGCCCATGAATATACTTACAAAATTTTTATATTTTACTAGATTTACGAACTGCGGTTCTCCTACTAGTATTAAGGCACATATTTTAAATTAATTACCAAATTTTATTCTGTGAATAAGTGGCTCAGCGCCCCCTCTATCCTTGCGCCCTAGGCTTGAGCCTAGTTAGCCTGTGGGTAAATCAGGCCCTGGCGACAGGCCTCCTCTACACGATTACTGCCCACTCTCTCTCGAAGGAGAGTGGGCTTGAAGGAGAGTGGGCAGTAATTTATCATGCGGGCCTATTGCAGGTTAGTAGATGTCATAATATGTCGTCGAATTTTTTATTCTAGGATATAGAATTATACTAGCTGCGCACCGCGGTTTCACCCGTGTAAATATCGATCCCGTGGGAATATCGGGATAAAAAGTAGCATATATGTTAATCCAGGGTGTCAGCTACCTCCATACAAAATTTTATCAAAATTGGTCCAGCCGTTTGAGCGTGAAGAAGTAATAAACATATAAACACACATACACACACACACACTCACACACACTCACAAACTTTGGCCTTTATAATATTAGTGTGATTATTATTATATATTTTCCTTCACCAGTTTTGAGAGCACTGGTGATGAAATTATTTACACAAAGTAAAGCGCTTGCTAAGCTGGGTTCGAACCAACTATGTCTCCATCATGCTACCCGAAACTGTCAAATTTTCCCAATCAACTTTGAACCTTGTACTTTAGCGATAAAGTTGAAAATCTATTTAAAAAAATTGACAGTTTATAGTAGCTTGATGTGCTGGCGTCTGTACCTAAATGAAAACAGCCACACGGGTCGATGTTCAAGGTAAAGCAACGCTTGCTGAGGTTGGTCTGTGGATGGGTGTCCATCCATTATATACCCCTTCATGCCTCGGAAAGGACGTTAAGCCGTTGGTCCTGGCTGTCATTTGTAGATCTTTGGCAGTCGTTACGAGAAGTCAGAAACCCGAAAGTATGACAACCAGTCTTCCCAAGGGGTTATCGTATTACCCGGTAACTGGGTTGTGGAGGGTCAGATAGGCAGCTGCACCTGGTTGGACTGGAAGCTGAGCCCAACGTAGTTGGGAAAAGGCTACAGATGAGGTTTAATAAATAGCAAATTGGTTTCTTGAAGGCCTGTATTTTCAGTAGGTACTATTACTATTATTATTATTATTCCTGTATTACCTTTAATATGAGGCTTATTTCGCCAGAATATCTACTTATTGTTTTTCTAAATAAATTGTGGCAATGATCTACATGGCCATAATGCGAACTGCGCATCACACTGATGTCACGCAAAATCCTGCATCGCGCAAGCAGAGTTTACCGCACAACTAGCATCAGGACGACTTCGTGACCGTTTGGAGAAAAACAGGGTGTAAAAGGTGAACGGAGTAGAAGCTTATGGCACATACAAAAATAAAACATATTGTTTATTTGTTACGCTTTTACGCTAAATGGCTGAACAGATTTGGATGAAATTTGGCACATGGGTACGATGTCTTGGATTAGGACATAGGATACTTTTTGTCCCGATATTCGCAAGGGACCGAGACTAATGCGGAAAAATAAAAATTACGTAATATAAAGCGAAAAGAACTTCTTTCCAACAGGGTGTCAGACGTCACCTCTCAACTTTTTATAATTTAGAATCAAAGTAACGCTTTGTGCTTGTCTAGAAGTAGCCTTAAGGATTTTCTTGATTTTAGAATCTATACAAAAATGGCCTCGAATTAAACCTGACTTAAATAGGTAAAAGCTGGGAAGTTGTCTAATTTTGCCTCTCAAGGCTGATTTTCCAATCATCTTAACTTTATTCGAGCAATAATTTTGAAATTTTGAGAGTTATTTCATTCAGAAACTGTCAAACGTCAATTTTATTCCTCGAATAAAAGTTATAGATTAAAACTTCCAGATAACTTTATCGGAGGAATAATTTTGAATTTTTGACAGTTCTTCCATACAAAAACTGTCAGACGTCAATTTTATTCCACGAATACAAAATAACGGTCCTATGAAAAATCAGCCTTTAGTCAAAGATTATACGTCAGTTATGTGATAACCGATGCACGATAGCTTTTACCAGAAGAGGTCATTGTATTAGTGGTTCAGCAGCTTCAATATCATCAGTCAATGTCGTCAAAGCGACGCTCTGTTAATGCTTGGCCAGATTGGCAGCGCGGGCGCGGGGCGGGCTCGATGCGGTGTACTCAAACATAAGAACTTCATTTGAGTGTCCACAGTGGGCACGCGGGCGTGGTGAGCGGCGCGGGGAGCGCGCGGGCAACTCACGCCATAGCTCGGTCATACAAGTGGCTGCAGTGGGTGCGCGGGCGGCCCGCGCGGTGACCGGGTTCTCAAACTAGTTCGAGCTTTTTTCTAGTAAAAATAAGTCTTCTTCATATCCAAATTATATTTTGGCAAACACTGGACACGAAAACACGCAGAACGCAGCCGCGCTCGACTGCGGACTGGCAGATCGCGCGCGTTCCCGCACCTGCGCCGCTCCCCGCCCCGCGCTGCCAATCTGGCCAAGCACTTAGAGTGACTGTCACCAGCCAGTGTCACTCTAGTAACTTCATAACAAAACCAGACGGCGCCACTTGCTGCGCCGTCATATTAATGCTAAAGGATTAGTTTATACTAGCTTCTGCCCGCGATTTTATTTGCATAAAATTTTGCTCCCCGACGCACGCCGGCGCATCGCATCGCCTAACCTTGCTATTACCTACTTCGTTTTCACTTGGCATTCTTTCCGACTTTTTCTCTTTTTATTCAGCCTCTTAGGTTCCTAGCGTGATATTAAAGAGCGTATAGCCTCAAGAATTGAGCTATCAAATGCAAAAATAATTTTTGTAATCCGTCTGGAAGTTCTAGAGATTAGCGCGTTCAAACAAACTATTTAGTTTTATTAGTAGAGATTATGTAGGTATCTCTTATAATTAATTCTCTCTTGTCCACGCAATAAATTATCATTACAATGATTTAAGGGTCCTTCAAACAGGCGCGACACGCGTTAAATCGCGCGCGAACAAAGGCATCGCAAGTCGCGCAACGAGCGGTGCCTTTGTGTCGCGCGCGATCCGCGTCTCGCGTCGCGCCTGTTTGCAGGAGCCTTTAACTAGCACAAATCCAGAGTACGGGGTGCTACTGAAAATTATGCCGCACAATAAATCATTTTCGTATTATAATATCTAGCTCCTGATATTATTGTTAGGTTTTTCAAATAGAACTGTGAAAATAACTATATTTTTTTTTTCAAAATATTCAAAGAACCAAATGAGCTTAATTTCTGAGAAAATATTGTCTTCTTCTGATACGGATTGTGGTAACCAAGTTGATAAATTGTTGATGTTCGTCAAATAAGACGAGGGTTCGTGTTTGAAAGGCCACCTATGTCTGTGTGTGTGGAGCACATTGTAGTGTCTGGGTTCACTGACCACACTAGGCTGATAGTGCGTAACTACGAGTATGTCCGTTTTTTTTCCATTATTTCGCTGGCGGACTTGTTTACCGACTGTACATTTAGAAAATTGTTTTGTTTTACGTTCTTTTCGTAGAAGAGAGGTGACCGCCCACGAATGACGTCACTGAAACATTGTTTATGAAAGTAAGTTGGTGTGTTTTCCTAGAGAGCGTTTTTGACACCGTAACGTCAAACCCCGCTGCACAAAGATTTAAATCAATAGATTTGCGAATAGTGAGCTCACACATTAATAGGTATATAGAGTTTTCATGACAATCAAGTCTTGTCGTTGTGTCATTGTATGTCAGAGGTGTCAAAACAAAACAGAATCGCGTATCAATTTAAATCTTTGCCGCTGTCGTCATTTTCATGACAGCTGTCACTGACACCGATGTGATGTCACCACTTTTCTAGGACACACTGTAGCTTAAGGCAAAGTAACGACACAGTCTTCGTCGTATTGGGCAAACTTTTAGGCAAGAATACACAACATCTACGATGTTAACATCATGGTTTAACTTAACCAGAAAAAACGATATAAACAAAAAATAAGTATTAGCCTACCTAAAATTCATGAAAGCAACAACAGAATACAAGTTAACTAGTGAATGCTTGTCGCATGATATTTTACAGCAGATTTACTACTCAGGAACTCTTGCAGCTCGTTAAAACGCGTCGTTAAAGCCACCCAGTGCGTCGCCTGTCAAAGGATGACGGTAGTATTCTATATTAGATACAAGGAATTTCTCTCTGAAGATAGGCTAGTCGACTAATAACGTGGGTTTTGATGTTATTTTTAGATTAATTGGCTGAAGACAGGAAATGGGAAGGAAATAAGGATCCCTTTATCCTGTAATGACACAATAAATGCTTATAATAGCTTAGAATAATCAGGAAAATGTCGACAGGAAAGTTTTGAGTATGATTGTGGATGGCTTTATGAGTAGGGCAGTGGCAGATTTACACATTTGCCGCCAGTAGGCTATTCAAATTTGAATAAGAAATTGCCGCCTCTACAGACCTCTACAATAATGTGTCAGTTTCTCGATAATAATTATGTATAACCCAACGATGTTAAGATTGCACAAGAAATAGTTTTTGGGTACCTATCTATATTTCTGAGCTCATAACAGCTCGAATTATGTACTACGTTAATAAGGCGGCGCCTTAATATATACTAGTTACACAATAATGAACATTTTTTGCCGCCCCTAAAATCTGACGCCCTAGGCTCCAGCCTACTCAGCCTGCTGGTAAATCCGCCACTGGAGTAGGGGAAGACCAAAGATATGATGGATGGATGGTGTGCAAGATGATATGGCTAAAAAGGGAGTGAATACAGAGATGACGATTAATACAGAAGTATGGAGAAAATATATGTTGCGCCGACCCCAAATAAATCGGGATAAAGTCAGAAGAACGATAGTGATGGGCTGGGTAATAATTATTGAACAATAAAAATAAAAAATTCTTCTTTCTTCTTTACTTCTTTCTTTTTTTTTTCTTTTTTCATTAATTCTTTTTTTTTTTCAATTTGTTTTTAACATTTTTTTTTACTTTTTCTTTCTTTTCTTTCTTTATGAATCTCTCTCTCGTTGGTGTAGTGGTAGCAAGTGCCACTGCCGAACATGACTGTGGTCCTGAGTTTGATCCCTTGTTCGGACAGTGTTTTATTTATTTATTTAAGGGGATTACAGGACCTAAACGCAAAAAAAAACGCAAGTTTTAGAAGCAATACAAGTATATGATTGACTACAGCAAAACAAAATCTGAAAATATATGATATTCTTCAGGATATATGCTTGGTAGATAGTGTGTTGAAAACATAATACAACTAATTTGGTACGATAGAAAAAAATCATGAAGATGCCTTTAAAAAAATGTTTTTACAATAAAAACCATACTAGTACACAATTATACATACAATAATTCTGATTTTTTGTTAGATTATTCTACAAGCAACATACTAAAGCACTAGTGTTTTAATTTTTTAGTCCAAAGAATAGAATTTTTTTGTAAATACATAATCACACTAATGTTATAAAGGCGAAAGTTTGTGAGTGTGTGTGTGATTAAAAACCAAGGGGAGTGCTAATAGTGCATTCCCCCCCACCTTTTATGTGATAACCCTTAATTCATTAGTGCTAATCACACTAATATTATAAAGGCGAAAGTTTGTGAGTTTGTGTGAGTGTATGTGTTTATATGTTTGTTACTTATTCACGCTCAAACGGCTGGACCAATTTTGATAAAATTTTGTATGGAGGTAGCTGACACCCTGGATTAACATACAGGCTACTTTTTATCTCGATATTCCCACGGAATCGACATTTACGCGGGTGAAAACGCAGGGCGCAGCTAGTTGCTTCATATTTTGCAATAAATTACCAGCGTTGTGTCATCGCGCTTTTCTATGCAGTTCGACAGTGACCGCGCTTTAGGTCATGTAGTCCCCTTAACCATTTATGTGCACACATATAAATAGACAAGAAAAAAGACAAAAAAAAAACAACCGATTTCCAAAAACGACACTTCACCGTGAAAAATAACTGTTTTTCGGAAGTCAGTGTCGTTGGGTTCGCATTTTCCTTGTTTGTATTGGATGTGTTATTGGATTTGTCTACAAGAGAAGTAGTTTCTAGTCTGGGTGTACGCCCGGTTGATGATCACAGGCTTGGCTTCTATTACATATCAGGTGAAATATAGGTGTAACGTCTCCTTTTGGGAAAACACGCGTGGTGTTATGTTTATCATTCGTATTCGAACGTGGATCCACGCGAGACAGAATGGTTTTTTAATTGATTCTGTAATTACGGCCTTCAACCGGTTAAATCAAATTACAAAGCACAGTTTTTGAGCGGTTCGAACGTCAAAATATGAGTTATCGCAAGATTAAGGATCTCTCCCCTCTATTTCTCGGTTTCAAACAAAACATGATTTATAGTCATTTTGCTGAGAAATTACGATTTAATTAAAATGTAATTTGAAGTGGAAAGCTTTTCCGCTTAATTGAAAAATCTTCTTCATTAGAACGAGATGAGGGGAAACCGTATTGTTTGTTGTTAATTTAGATCTTAATATAAGCCGCGTAAGTACAAACTACAACGTACTGTTATTTGTCAAAGATTTGAATCTTTAGATTCTCCGTTCTAAGATGGTCACGTTTCTCTTTCGATAACAATGACATTTGAATGTTATTCTCTCGCTTACTCACATTGAAGATTTTTTTATGAAAAGAACAGCAAACCGTTACATTATAAGAATTTACAACTATTTCACTAATAATTTAAACCACAACACTGTCCTCAGGTGGTGTAATCGCTAAGAGTGTTAGTAGCAGTACGTGTAGTAATTAGTTGTGTAGTGAGCAATAATAAAGTTATAATTTAGACAAAGATTACATACTACAAAATATGACTTTAGTAATTTTGAAGATTTTCAGAGAGGATATAGATCTTTCGATGCGAGATGTGTGAGCTCATTCTTCTTAGTCTGAAAACTTTTTCGTGCGACCTAAGTACTATGAGGGCAAATCTAACGATTAAAATCTTTGTTATTTAGGCGTTCGACGTAACGTAAAACTTTGTAAAACTTTGTTCCTATTTGCCTTGAAGTGTTTGAATATTGTTTCCGATTTCTTAATATATTTATCAAATGTATGTATTGCTCTGGACAGAGGGAGGTGGAAAGAGAGTAGGGAAGTTTTTTTTTTTTTATATTTATTTACTTTTGCCCAGCATTGGGACATTAAGGGCAAAAAAAATGTATTTATTGTAAATTAGAATCGGTAATATATCTAACCCCTAATTAATTTCGCATCTCGGGTCACTATTCATACGGACAATCCTGACGTGTCCATTTATTAGGCCCCCTGTCTGACTTTTGTCCGACCTTGTCATTTTTTACTTTTTTGCGACATGAGGATACTTTTTAGTAAATAAAATAAATATTTATTTTATTAAAAATCTTTTTTAAAACACGTTTTTAATTATAGGTCTACCAGAATCTCATGGCAAAAAAAAAAATACAATGTGATTTTCATATGGCAATGTCAATCCGTATGAAAGTCAGTTTTTTTTGCCATGTGATTCTGGTAACCCTATAACTCAAAGTACTAAATAAAACACTACTAACTAACGTGACTAACTAACACACTAACTAACAAGGCGAGTAAAATTAAAGCTTGTAATAATACGTTTTTGTAAAGTAAAATGGCCGGACTTAATTACAGTCTTTCTTTTTTCGGTAAGTACAGACGCCAGCACATCAGGTTACTACAATCTGTCAAATTTATTTAATATATTTTCAATATTTTAACGCTAAAGCATAAGGTTCAAAGTTGATTGGGAAAATTTGACAGTTTCGGGTAGCTTGATGTGCTGGCGTCTGTACCTAATACTCATTTGACTTTTTGTCAGGCCTTGTCGTAATGCATCAATCCTAGTTGCTTCAATCTTTTTGTAGCAAAAGTTGCGTTGGCTGACTACAAACAATTAATTGAATGTCAATCAATGTCGAGATGAAATGAAATCTGTCTGTTGACGTTGGCTTACCAACGCTGGCAACGTTGGCTTTAAAAATATGTGGACAGAACTGACAGCTTACTGTCAGGTCTGTCCACATATTTTTTGGCCTGTCGCGATCCGGTTCCGTACTTCAAAAGGAAAACCGGAACCCTTATAAGATCACTTCGTTGCCCGTTTGTCTGTCCGTCGGGCAAGACCCTTTTCCTCAGGAAAGCGTGAAGTTATGAAGTTAAAATTAATATCAAATTATTCAGACCTGGAATCCCTTGAAGCAATGAAAAAATCAAACTTCTAAGTCAACGCAATCAAAAGATGCGGGCGTTTATGTTCCGTTTATGCCGCATATTTTGACACTCGCAAGGGAATCAATACCTATCGGGTACTTCCCGTTGACCTAGAATCATGAAATTTGGCAAGAAGCAATGTCATGTAGCACAAGTAAAGGAAAAAATCCGAAAACGTAGTTATATCGCTCCCCCCACCGAATAACATGGTAATGTGGTACTACGACAGTTTTCGTTTTATTGCATATTCGGTGTCTAAAGCATTAATTACAATCTTGTAATTTTTTTGTATTTTTTCTATGTATATTTATAAAAGTACAATAATTTCAATGGTACCGTAATGAACATAACAACATTATTCCCTTAAAATCTAAACACACTTTTTGCACGAATAATACCATAACATGTTATTACAGATCACGCAATCGTTAACTTTTTCGGTAAGCGACGATTACCATTATATTCGCGTAAGAAATGCATGCCTTTTTCCACGTAAAGTATAAAACAATTATATTTGTGTATTATTTTTGTTTACAATATAATAGAAACGGCTTATTCGATTTAGATGCCGTTTTCACTAATATATTGTAGTAAGCTTCACTTAACATTTAGTGTTTATTTCATGTCAATCGGTTCATAAATAAAAAAGTTATGTCAATTTAAAGAATCACGGCGGACATTTTTAAGGTATACTATCAGAGTACGTACATGGACGCGCACTCTCGAGGCTAACTGATGAACAGCGTTTGATATTTGATCTGGTGAGCGTTGATTGTACTTTGGAAGAAATGCTATTTGTAGATGCACCCGGTGGAACGGGTAAAACATTTCTTACGAAAGTTATTTTGGCGAAGGTACGAAGCCAAGGTAAAATCGCGCTTGCTGTCGCTTCATCAGGCATAGCAGCCACATTGTTGCCAGGTGGGAAAACTGCTCATACAATGTTCAAAATTCCGATCGATTTAGACCGCACAGAAAGCCCTGTTTGTAATATTTCAAGAAACAGCGATAAAGCTAAGGTTCTTCGTGATTGTAGCCTTATTATATGGGATGAGTCCACAATGGCCAATCGAAAAGCAGTAGAAGCAGTAGACAGAACGTTGCGTGATGTCAACCAAAATGATCAACCCATGTATGGCATTACTATGCTTTTTTGTGGCGATTTTCGTCAGACTCTCCCTGTAATACCACGTGGAACAAGGGCTGTTGAAGTTAGAGCCTGCCTAAAGAGTTCTCGACTGTGGCATTACATTATACCTTTGCATTTGACATTAAATATGCGTGCGCAAATTAGAGGCAACGAAAATGCTCACGAATTTTCAGATTTGCTACTTGAGATTGGTAACGGTGTGTTACCGCAGGAACAAGGAAAAGTTGTTCTTAATGAAAACCTATGCAACATAGTTTCATCAATGCGAGACCTCATATCATCTGTGTATGGAAACGCAACGCAAATACCAACTTGCGAAAATTTCTGGCTTTGCGAAAGAGCTATTTTGACGCCACGAAACGACCAAGCAGCAACAATAAACGCTGAAATTTTGAGCTATGTTCCGGGGGATTATGTTGAGTATATCTCCATTAACAGAGTCATGGAAGAAGGAAAATCTACAAGCTACCCAGTAGAATTTTTAGAATCCCTCAGTGCTCCTGGACTACCAGCACATAAATTAAAATTAAAAGTAGGCGTACCGATAATGCTTCTTAGAAATTTAAGCCCCCCAAAACTTAGCAATGGCACCAGGTTAAAAGTGACCAATTTACAAAGAAATCTGATAGAAGCAGAGATTTTAACAAGGTGTGGAAAAGGTAAAAGTGTTTTCATTCCTCGGATTCCTCTCATTCCAAACAATTTTCCATTTAGTTTTAAACGAGTCCAGTTTCCAGTCAGTCTATGTTTTGCGATGACAATTAATAAAGCCCAAGGTCAGACGCTGAAAGTTGTAGGTGTAGATCTAATTATCAGCTGTTTCTCGCACGCTCAGTTGTATGTGGCTCTGTCACGGGTTAGCAATCCTAGGAGCCTGTATGCTTTCATCCCCGATGGCCATACGTCAAATATCGTATACAGAGAAGCATTACTGTAAAGTAAATTTTTAGCTACCCAAACGACGGTATATGTAATTCAAAATATATGCTGCCCGAAAAGTCACTATTCCACGCTGACAAAGTCGCGGGCACAGCTAGTTAATAAATAAAAGGACTGATTATAATAAATAATAAAACCTTTGTTTTATTTCATAAATTTTAATAAAACGCTATTATAAATTATCCAGTATTAATATCAACTTCCTCTATTATTGTTATTTTTCTGCAAAATCAAATAATAAGTACTGGATTATTTAATAAAACATGTATTTGCAACATTATATTACTGTTAATCTTTTGACACCACACATCGACGAATATTACTGTAATGTAATATTACATTATACACTATCGCTTGGATTTCACACGAATAATATCGTAATATCATATTGCCGTTAGGTTTTTTGACATTGTATTACAACGAATAATACTATAATGCATTAATATTGACTACGATATTGTTGCGTTTACACGCGAATAATATGGTAATGATGCGTTGCATACTATACTTTTGCCATTTAATTTCAGTAACATTATTTTTGTGAATAACTTTATTTTATAAAAGTATTACAAAAAAATCATAATATAAATTAGATTGTAAAAAAATTAGCTTTGTTTTGACGTTTAAATGTCCACCTTACGATCTACCAGTGCCGAGATATACGCATAAAACAGTTTTTTATTTTTCCTGTAAAATTTTGATTTATCGATTACCATATTATTCGGTGGGGGGAGCGATATACCTACAATACCTACAAATAGTGCGTGTCGGACCCGCGCTCCGAGGGTTCCGTACAAATTTCTACGTAAAAACTGTGGGGGTTTAAACAATAAACTATCACTCGTGTAGGGAATTGTATTTATTAGAAAAGAAATAAAAATAATATTTAAATAACGGATTAAGCTAAAAAATCAGGTTAAATTATGGACATACCAATGTTTGATTTGAATTAGCGAAACGTTACAGTTTAATTTCGAGTAGGTGTGTGACTTACTGGATTATGATATTAAACTACACTACATAGGATCGAGGTTCAATTGTCAGATAATTTTAATCCGAAGATTACATATGCAGGGTTATTGGTAAAACATTAACAATCTGTTAAGAGGTCATTGTACTCATCATTATGAACAACTTTTACTATGGGACAAAACCTGAACACGCGAAAAAAAATCAGCTGTTCCCTACATTTATGTTCGTATAACTCGTCAAATTGTAGGGAACAGCTGATTTTTTTTTGAGCTCTTAAGAGGTTGTTAATTGTTTTACCAATAACCCTGTATATTTTTTGTTTGAAATATTTTATATGCAAAAGCTGTGAAACTGCCATATTTAACCTTCAGACAAAAGATATCTGATGAAATCGGTCCTTAGTATCAAATCTAGTTTCATTACAAGGAGTTCTATCTCCAATAGTATCCGGCGAAGTGAAAACGACGCGCGACGGCGACGTCGCCTGTGGTCACTCTATTCTCGTGTTGTCCCTCCGATACTAATAAACTCATAGATAAAATATAGATAGTAGCAAATTTTGACCCTGATGAACCTTGATACTAATAATAACATCAGTTCCTATTTTTATCACAGCAAATTATCACAAATTATCGTAAACTGCTGAAATTGGTTGAAAAAAAATCAAAATAAAAAAAATTCAATGATTTATCAAGAGCCAATCTCAGCAGCTTTGTGCTCATACACACGAATTGCACGCGTCGACGGCAGAGGTAACTGCAGCCGTCGTATATGCAGCAAGTGCTCATATGCTAAGCGCACATAGGGTTACCAGGCCTAAAAATGCAAAATCCTGTCTGACATGTCTAAAAATCCTGATTTTGAAAAAAAAGTCCGGTCACGCACCTGTATTAAATAAAAATCATAGTATTTAAGTACGTTTTTATTTACTTATATTATTTAGACCCATATTTTTGGTTGCTAGCAACCGCATGCAAAAAGTTGTTTTTTCCAGCTATTTCGCAATAAAAGTGTTCACACGTCACGTGTTTATAGTTATATTGCGTAAGCGCCGCGCTGGCACTTGCGGTGTGCTTGCGTTCCGGGGCTTCCGTGCTCAGTGCGTGCGGCACCCGTCGCTTGAGCGGGCTCGGACATGCAAGTATGACAAAAATCCGGTCTGACGTAAAATCCGGGCGGAGTCCGGTCTAACACGTAAAAATCCGGTCTATACCGGCTTTATCCGGTCAGATGGTAACCCTAAGCGCACATGAGTGGCGCGCTTGACAATTTGCTATAATTATCATGCAAGAAACTGGTCCTTAGAGATGTATGGTCATCAATCGGTCAATTAACTCAGTCTATTGCAATCTACTTCTGGAAATAGGCCTCTTTCAGGCAGCGCTGCAAAACCCTGTCCTCCGCTTTCATCATCCTGTGTATCCTAGCCACCTTTTTGAGATTGTCGGTCCATCTATGCCTATAGGGTGTCCCAAACGCTTGCCGTTACGCGGTCTCCACTCCAGCACTCGTCTGCTCATTAGACATTAAAAATCTCATTTTTGTTCAGCATAAAACCATTGTGACGACGTCTACAGTGCCACATGCGTACTACACATCATACTGACGTCACGCAAAATCCTGCATCTCGCAGCAGAGTTTACCGCGCATAGGTACAACGTCTCGACATCAATCGTCAGCAGTTGCCCACCAGATACGGGAGGATCCTGCCTTTTCTATGGATGAGTGAACTTTACACCCTATTCCTCATTCCTCTATACCATAATTAAAACTAAAGTCCTTGAACCCGATTATTCCACATAAATCGTCAAAATGTAGGGAACAGCTGATTTTTTTTTCGCAATTTCAGGTTTGGTCCCATAGTAAAAGTTGTTCATAATGATGAGTACAATGACGTCTTAAGAGGTTGTTAATGTTTTACCAATTACCCAGTATAACACATTAAATGCCTTGTTATTTTCCCCTGCAACAGGCAATTTGTTCTATGGGAAGGCCACCCCCAATTAAGTACTAAATAATATACCCAACGCTATGGGAAAGTTTTCCCATTACATAGCGATCTAGTTTTGTTTCGTTGGCTCAATACACAATTACTGTTCCCGCGAGTCCTATTACAGAATGCCCGAGTTGGCAACTTCACTCTTTTTACACACGCGGCGTAAGCAGAGATCTTGGGTGGCTGAAAAGTTTTGTGGCTATCTTTGTCTGATTCATGGTGAAATAAAGCCTTGGAAGTTCAGACATTTTTTATGTCTGCAGCTTAAAAGAGACTTTGACCAATAACACTTTGTCTCACCTGAAAATTGAACCCCGGAACCCACGCTTAGCAGTCACGCTTGCGAACACGAGACCAACGGGGCATTTAACAGTTTAGTAAGTGCAAAAACAAATCCATTTTCAAGTTAGGTTATTTGTAGTCGATCAGCCAAGTTGTGTGCAAACCAACAACTATAATAGAACACTATAAATGTATACGTATCTATGTGTTATGTATGCATGTATGTAAGTTTTGTAAACATAGTCTGGAATACTGAGGGTATAAGGGTTAGGTCGCAGTGTGAGATAAGCGTGCGTAAGATGTGCGTTTTTGTTTGTGCAGAATAAACAAATTTTCTTTCTTTCTTTCTTATAAGCGACGCCATCTGGAGTCGACAAGTAGCAGTAGTCTGTGCGTCTGTGTTCTCTTCCACATTTAAACCGTCTACCTTCAACGCAAGAGTGAACTGGCGTCTTCTGGGCACGCTCGTTCCATCATAGACCTCATCCATCGCTTTCCATCAGGCGTGATCTAGGTCAAGGCCATTCGGCAATAACAAAATAATAAAAATAGTATACATACCTAAATGTACAGACGCTAGCACATCAAGCTACTCGAAACTGTCAAATTTTCCCAATTAACTTTGAACCTTATGCTTTAGCGATAAAGTTGAAAATCTATTAAAGAAATTTGACAGATTGTAGTAGCTTGATGTGCTGGCGTCTGTACCTACATACACACACAGTTCCGGTCCTCCGATACCCCCTTACTAAATCATTCTTACTTCCTACACACAACGGAACGGAACGGATTTCGATGCAGATAGTTTATAACTAGGATTAATACAACATAGGATAAGTTTTATCCCGTTATTCCCACAGGATCGACAGTTATGCAGGTGAAACTGCTGGACGCTGCTAGTATTTTATAAAAGAAACTAGCTTTTGCCAGCGGTTTCGCCCGCGTGGAGGTCGGTAATGATCCTACGGGAACGTACTGTTGACATAAAAAGTATCCTACGTGCTAATCCAGGTTATAAACTATCTGTGTGCCAAATTTCATCTAAATCTGTTTTGTAGATTTTGCGTGAAAGAGTAATAAACATCTTTACTTTTACTTATAAGTCAAACTAGCAGTGCCCCGCGGTTCCACCCGCATAAGTTTAAATGCCGTAGAAATATCGGGTTACAAAATAGCCTATATGGTAATAGGCTTGTGTCCATTAAGAATAAATTGGATGGTTAAGAGTTTCTAATGATTAATCTTGATGTGAAAATGATAAAAAACACAATTGTTATTAATAAATACAAAAGATTATTCTTATTTTTGGAAAATAAATTCAGCAAAATTAGGTATTTAGTCATGTGACAGCAAACACCAATCAGAGAGCGTGACGTCACGCCGTGCGAAAGATGTCCGAAACGTCATTTATGTTGTTAACATTTTAGCTAAATATCTTAGTAGGTATCTCTAGTTTAAACTGTGTTTCGAAGACATATATAACTTGTCATGGAAGCAGGATTTATCAAAGCAAACAGCAACAATTTACCCATAGTTCATGTTGTTATGCTTGGCAGATTTTTCGCATCAAACAGTGATTTTTGTTCATCGGAATTCCGCAATGTAAAAACTTCTATGTAAGTAAACACAAGTTGATAACATATTATTCTATGTCCACATTTTAGTTAGATGTCAGTTTTGTACATATTATACAGGGTGGCAGGGACATCGACGCACAAAGGTCGTGAAAAGGTTACATCTGAAGCCTTAAATAAAATTACGAAAGTCATTAATCTCGGAAATGACCGGTTAAAAAAATTGATATTTTTGAGCGCGCAATGTATTGCAAACAACGCGATCAAAACGCTCAGCGGATGGCGCGCGCGCGCTCGCGCTACCTAACCTACACACACACATACACAAAAGTCTGTGGCGCTGGCGCAGCCGCCCGCCCCGCCGGCGCGGCGCCGCCGCTGCCGGACGAACGTGAACGTACCTACGAATTATCGCCTAACGACATTATTGATAGGTTCGTAACCTACCACATAAAATCATGTTTTTGTTTGTGTTTTGTTATCAAGACTAATTAGTCTTGATAACCGATGGTAATTACTTATTAAGTACCCGTTATGGAAATAAAATTAACAATAAGCTTATTCCCAAAAAATAGCGGTACCAATGAGGAATCATAACAAAAAAGATGCTTGAAGAGAACTTAGCGATCCAGTAATGTTTAATTAATGAACTTACCTTAATCTCGCTCATTCCTAATGAGATAGGGTTCGAAGTGGCCGCCACCAACTCGCTCGCAGATCTGAGCGCGGCGCAGAGTTTCAGCGTGGACACGGGGCAAAAAAGTGGGATCCTGGACACACTCCTCACGCAGCGTCGCAAACACATTCACAATGCGATCTCTCATTTCTGCTGCGGTATCGCACTCTGTCACAAACACCTTATCCTTGACGTAACCCCAAAGAAAAAAATCTAATGGGGTCAAGTCCGGTGAGCGAGCTGGCCATGGCTGTGGACCGAATCTTCCAATCCACCGGTCTCTAAAAGATTCGGTGAGGCAGCGTCGGACAGCAAGGGTCACGTGTGGGGGAGCGCCGTCGTGTTGGAACCATGTCTCGCGGAACTGGAGCACAGGTATCTCCTCGATTATTTCCTCGAGAGTTGTTCTTAGGAACTCGTGGTATCGTGGCCTGTTTAGTCGTTCAGGGAGAAAAATGGGTCCAATCACGCGGTCTTTATAAATACCGGCCCACACATTTACTGACCATCGAGTTTGGTGCCCCGTCTGCTGCAATGCGAACGGATTGGTATGCGCCCAGATATGGGAATTGCGCCTGTTCCACATTCCGTTGCGAGTAAATGTAGACTCATCTGTCCAAATCACATTCGCAGCAAACGTAGGTATTGCGACGTGCTTTTGTTGCAACCACCGGCAGTACGAGACACGACGAACTCTGTCTGCGGGCAATAACGCCTGCACCTTGTGAAGTCGGTACGCTCGCTGCCGATCTCTGCGTAAAACCCGATGGACAGTCCAGCGTGAGACTCGAGACCTGTAACGGTCACGAACTAAGCGAGCTGCCGTGCGTATTCCCAATCGTGGGTTCTGCCGCACGACTCTCAGTATGTTGTTCGCAACACTCGGTCTAACGGGCCTGCCAGCTCCCTCGCGCTGTGGCACTATGGGCTGATTGTCCAAGACACGTTGGAACGCTCGTGTTATTACACGAGAATCTTGTGGGTGCCTATCTTCGGGATATCTCTCCACATAAATACGTAACGCCCGTCTGGCGTTCCCACGTGCTTCGCCATAACACATGAGCATATTCCCGTATTCGCGGGCACTGAAGAATTGTTCAGGTCTGGAAGGCATTTTGAATGTCACTCTCAAACTCAAACACAAACACACAAACACACACAGAGAGAAAATTAGTTTTGATTTTAAAAACTACGTTACTCGTAAGATCACAAATTCGCAATAAACAGCACGTCCGTTTGCGATCAACAAAATCTAGGAACTGGCAAAAATCCGTTAAAGTCGGCGAAATGCAAAAGAAATGTACTGTACCTACAGTGCACGCACCGAACACAGATCAACAAAATGATAGAGGAGGCAATTCTCGTAATTTTAAGAACGTTCGCAGTCTGATCTCAGTCTCAATCTGTCAAAAAACACTTCTAATTTCCCTACATTTTGACAAGTTTTTGACATTTGTTTGTCGCCGAGATGAGACTGCGACTAGATTTTGAACATATTAAATTACGAGAATTGGCCTTAGAGTGTACAAACTCATTTAGTTATACCTTGTTACCTACTCACGAAATTAATTGCAAAATTGGATGTATTTTTTTTATGAAATAGGAAATTACATTGTTGAATTGCATTCAAAACTAAAATTAATGTTGATAATAAAAAAATATCGAAAAATTACGTGACTATCAATACACTTCTACACGTTTTTTTTAAATCTTCTTTACTTAAGGCGAAAGCGGTAAGGTAGCCCGCGAAATTCACTGACCAGCAGATTGCAAAAAACGTAAGAAAATTTTAATTTTGCGGGCTACCTTAGCGCTTCCCCCTTAAATCGATGAAGCTTTAGAAAAATAATTATCCCCTCATAACGAATCTAAAATAAAAGTAGTAAACGGGTCATTCAATTATGTAGATGATTAAAATGCCCCATGTGCCGCGTCTATTAGATTCATTGGGATATGTCGCCTTATCGCCGACAAAGACACCGCACGGCGCCGCGGTGTCTTTGTCGGCGCATTTGAAAGCGAATAGCGTTGGTACGAACAGACCGCTTGGCGCTGCGGTCCCTTTGTGGCGGCATTTGAAAGCGAATAGCTTAGGTACGAAGACAGTGTTGACCTCGCAAATGAACTTTAGCAATACAGCTGATCAGGTAGCCCTTTCGAGTTTTATTTACATTGCTGTTTTAAGTGAAACAAGTGAATTTACTATTTTTTAATTAATAATCTCATTGGGTCAGATAGAAATAATGATTTTATACAGTTTACAGTAAAAAAAAATGCAGAAAAATACGTAAAAATTAAGAAAAAGCCGACGAAAAATTTCAACGCGGGGGGGTCCAGAATCATGTACTGAATCCATGGTAAGCGGTTGCGCGTCGATGTCCCTGCCACCCTGTATAACGTATTGTTTACATAAGCGTGTTGCAATCTACTAATATTAATTGATGAAAATGATACTGATTTAGAGGTTAGATTTTCGAAGTTAGTGTGCTATTAACTAATGATATTAACTTAATTTCAGGTCCTCACGAGCGTCATATGGAGACGACGCCGTAAGTTATGTGCAAATTAAGCGTGACGGCAAATTATGTACTGTAAAGTGCAAAATATGTCCAGAACACAGAGTTCATGCAAAATTATATGGATGCACACTGGTTGTTGATGAAGATGAGGAGGTCATTCTTTCTGTCGTATGTCAAGATTGTATAGCTTCACAAGGTGGCTGTAAGCATGCCATTGCATTTCTTATGTGGGTTCATCGCCGCAGTGAGGAACCATCATGCACTTCAGTGGAATGCTATTGGAAAAAATCAAAACTTTCCAGAGTCGGTAGTACCCTAAAATATATCACCACAAAAAATTTGTCCGAGGGTATTCCGTTATTGCCCCCAAACTCATCTGTTTTGTTGAAGTTTTTGGCAGAGGGAAGGAAGAGGAAAGTAGAAAACTGTGAACTTTTAAAATTTCAACCGTCTTATTATCAAATTGAAACAGAAGCTATGTCTATGCATCAACTTGTATTTAAGATTAAAGAGAAAAATGTTGATTTATTTCTGAAAAATGTTCAAATATCAGAGTATTTAGTACAGTTAGTTGAAAAAGAAACAAGGGAACAGTCCAAGAGCAGTCTTTGGTTTGAACTGAGGTACGGTCGAATCACAGCTTCTAAAGCTTTTGAAGTTAGCCGATGCAAAACAAATGATGGCACACTAATAACCCTCATACTGGGTGGCAAAATTCCAGATACTGCACCCATGAAACGTGGTCGTATCCTAGAAGATGAAGTAAAAAAAACTGTGGAAAAGAAATTAAAGAAAAAAATTAATAAGTGTGGTTTAATATTAAACTCAAAGTATCCAATGATTGCTGGTTCCCCAGATGGAATATTTAAAGATAGCGTAATTGAAATTAAATGTCCTGTTAGTGTAAAAACTTATGAAAATTACATTAAAAAAGGAAAAGCTACAGAAAAATGTAATGCCCAAATGCAGCTTCAAATGTATTTGACAGGCAAGAAAAACTGTTACTTTTGTGTAGCTGACCCTAATTATGCACAAAATAACAAAGTAGAGATATTAAGTGTGCCATACAATCCTGAATATGTTGAGAATTTGATCATTGAGTTATTGAACTTTTGGAAAATTAATGTATATCCATTGTTGTATCGGAGCGTGGAATACAGTTCTACACTTTGATGTAATATAATCCTTACTAATGTTATACAGATAAACCTTACTAAGATTATATAGATTAACAGATAAACATAACACATTTTATAGATTAAAAATATTATATTTTAAATAAAAAAAGAGATGTCTTAAAGTTTCAATAGTTTTATTTTATTAGAGAATCCTGCAAATTTATTAAACCACAAGCTATTATCAGTATGTCATCAAGTATCTTTACAAATTTAAAATTAATACATGCATGTGGTTTAAGCATATAAAATTCACGAAGACGTCGAATAACTCTCTCTACATGTATCCTTAGGCTGGCTATCTGTTTAGTAAGCTTTGCTTCACTTTTACTCATTTTCACCCCTGTTTCAACACTTGGAGGTCTCACTAGCGTAACACCAGATTTTTTCAGATACTGCTCTACATGTTTAAATCCCCTGTCCGCCATAACACATGCACCACTCTTTAATGTTTGTACAAAATCACATGATTCAACCAAACATGTGTCAGTTATTCTGCCTCCAAATCCTGGAGAAATATAGTTCACCAATCCGTTTGGTGTACAGGATATTAAATATTTAATTGTGTTCGCCTTCTTGTAATCTGACCAAGTTAAAGCTTGATTTACTGCCTTAGATGGCTTTTGTATCTCAATTTCTAGGCAGTCTATAATGCAACTAACATTATAATATTTATGTCTGAATGCTATAGGCAAGGTCCTTCCAATCATTCCACTGTCTAGCTCTACCATAAAAGGTCGCATAATACTGGCTATCAGTGGTATATTTTTAAGAAATATTTTGCTTAAATATGACGAAGTTATTCCATATTCATCTGACAATTGGTTAAATATACTGTTCAACCTTATTTTATGTAAACAAAACAATAAATGATGTTTGGGTATATGTAATTCATCAATTATTAAATCAATCAAGAAGTAACAACCATTTGGAATACCAATATACAATCGAGGCTTTTTCTCAATTTTTTTAATTGTATTCACTATGATCTCATTTGCTTCTATTTTTTTGTCTTCTGCAATTAATTCACTACAATCAGAAGAAGATTTAACTTGTAATGAATTCACTGATGGTGAGCTACTATTGGTGTCTGCATACGACTTATATAAAGAAATATCACTGTCAGATTGCTCTCCTTCAACCAATATATTTCGTTTAACTTTGCTTAGGCCAGACACAGAAGGACTTAATTTTAGAATGGTCTTAAGTTTGAATGGGGATGTGAAACTAGATGTTACTTGCGGTTTTAAAGGTGATAATGCCACATCCATTGATTTGACTTTCGCTTGGACAGCTTTACTTCTAAATTTAGGTGTTATACATGCTTGAACACATTTATTTGCTTTCTGCGCACTTGAAACTTCTTGAACATTTGCTCTATCTGTAATAAATACAAAAAAATAAATAAACAGCATAATAATGATAATAACTTGCAGGTACTCGTTGATTAAAACTAGCTTGTTCAGCTCCCGTACATCCCATAGTCTAGGATAGTTTGTTTCAAATGTCTACAGTATGTGTAATTATTCATTTACATGTTGTTTAGTACATACCTGAAATTGTATCAGAAGTATCTAAAGATGATGTCGTAGTCTTGGTGTACAACTTTGTACTGGTTCCTCAACTGGTTTGTAAAGACACTCATTGATGGTTATCATCCTTTGTTTTTTTACAAAATATGGGCGTTCTGTGCTGGGGCATGTCCTTTTCTTTCTGTCTGGTTGACATGCAAATTTAGTCGGAATGCAATGAGGTTTCATGCGAATTTGTGAAACTTTTCCCATGACATGGTACTCGGTGAAATTCACCATATCATTTGGCAGCTAAAAAAATAAGAAAAGTGTGTTTATTACATTAAATAATAGCACTAAAACATTTTTAATCATGTTTCAAGTCTCATATCTTTAAAAAAATAACCTCAACTCATACAACAATATTTCAAAAAATCTGTGTCTACAAAATTCGTCAGTTTTGCATTAAACTTAGATTAATATAGATAAGGTTGGGTGATTTACTTACATCAAAATGATCTTCGCAAAAATACATTCTTGAATCTGTTGATAAAGTATGAACATTATCCCTTCTTGCTAGAATCAGCCACTTTTTTCGAATTTTTTTATTGTTCGGAACATAAATAAATAATTTATTTGGCGTTTTTATAGTTGTGCTTTCACATTGGGGCACTATACAGTATTTGTAATAAGAAGGATTCATTTTTATTAACTTTTCATCTAAAGAAAACTTAACAACTGTCCAACTGTCATATACTGATAGGATTCTTTCGCACGGCGTGACGTCATCCAAGACGCCATGACAGTTTTGAGCATTTTCGAGCTAAATTTAAATCCACTTTTTGAAAACGCAAATTCATAATGTAAATGGTGTTTTTTCTTGCATACAATTTTTTTTTTTGTTCAAATCAGGTACCAAAGTAAGGAATTAAACAGTTTTTCAAATTTAGTCAACTAGCCTATTCAAGGTGTCAGCTACCTTCATACCAAATTTTATCAAAATTGGTCCAGCCGCCTAGCCGTTTGTGCGTGAAGAAGTAACAAACATACACACACACTCACAAACTTTCGCCTTTATAATATTAGTGTGATAGTGTGATGACTTGCAAGATTATGATTGTAATAGATTATATCTAACTGGTACGCAATCAATGATCAAAGTGACAGTGATGATATTATCACAAAATACAGTGTAAATTAAATAATTTAAATGCAAATACTTCCAGTACCCGCTCCGAACTTTATTTCACAAAAGAGGCACATTTGATTGACAAAAGCTAATTCAATTCTTTCCCATAATTCGTTTAAGTTGAGAAAATTCACGCACCTTATTGATCTTATTTTTTCGTTCATTTTTGCTTCCTCCTTCGTGTGACCTCATCACGGTTAGCGTGCGAAGACAGAGAGATATTATCTAATTACCATATTCTAAAGATGTTTTTTTTTGTGATTTAGTGAAACCAAGATAATTTTTAAGGGGCTTACAGGACCTAAACATAAAAACGCAAGTTTTAGAAACAATAAAAGTATTATGATTGACTACGTAAACAAAATGAGAAAAATATGGGATATTCTTCAGGATATCTACCTACACTATCTACCTACCTTATCCTATCGTATCAAATTAATTGTATTATGTTTTCATAATACAATTAATTTGATACGATAGAAAAAATATCATGAAGGTACCTCTAAAAACTTTCTTTTTACAATAAAATCCATACTGATATACAAACAATCATTCAGATTTTTTGTCAGATTATTATATTTTAAAATGACTGTAGTTTAAAAAATTAATGTCGCAGCGCTGGAATTCTGATAGGGTCCGCTGTGATGTAACGGGCAGTTACAGAAATAAATAAATGATTTGTAATAAAATAAGTTAATTATTTTCTATAATAAAGTTAACAATATTATTAAAAAAAAAATGATAAAATAGATTCAAAATGTAAAATATTAGCAAATAAAATAAAATATTCATTTGTATCCGCACCAGATGTAACCTAATTACTTGCCTATGCCTTGAGCGTCAGACATAGACACTCTGGTGTGTCTGTGGCATTGCTGTGACAAGCAAAAGGTCGCAGGCGCCGACCGTGCGCCGACCTACCGGCGAAATTAAATAAATACATTTAAAAATATATTTAAAAAAAACTTAAGATGAAAATCATACAAAAGAAAGAAAGTGAATTACAAAAGAAATGAATACTAAGAAATAAAGTATAACCATAAAATACAAAAAAAAACAACCGAATTGAGAACCTCCTCCTTTTTTTAAGTCGGTTAAAAATAATAAAATATTACGACTTACGAGTAGAAACTTAGTTTTATGTATTTTTTTGAAAAACTGTAATGCTGATCCTTTCATCGCACCTCTCTCATTCCTCGCTCCGCCCTCACTACCACCTACCAGGCAAAGTTTGACAGAGTCCATTAGAAAGTTCTTTTCTTTCGTCTAACTACAAACATGGCCGGAGGGCTTGCGAGCTTGGCTATGATTTTATACCTGACTTCATGGCGACTTGGCAGCGAGTGGAATTTTAAGTGACTTGGGAATGTTGGTTGTGAATTTGTAACTTGTTTTTGTTAAAAAATAAAACAATAATGATCCATTTAAGCGTCATACAGGTTGGAGTCTGCTGAACATTCGATCTGGCGATCTCGGGAAGCCTTCGACGCTGACAAACTGCGTACGCTTCTATTCTAAAAATAAAAATATCTCAGATAGGAATGACGTTACGATTTGGTGAAGATAAAGAAAGGAAGAAAATTTGTTTACTCTGCACAAACAAAACGCATATTACAAAACTAGCTTCTGCCCGCGACTTCGTCCGCGTGAAATTTCTTGTTCCCCGACCCACCCCGTCGCATCGCATCGCCTGCCCGCGCTATTACTTCGTTTTTGCTTAGCGTTCTTTCTGACTTTTTTTTCGTTTTGCTCGGCTCCTAAAGGTCATAGCGTGATGTTATATAGCCTATAGCCTTCCTCAAGAATGGGGCTATCAAATGCAAAAAGAATTTTTCAAATCCGACTGGTAGTTCCAGAGATTAGCGCGTTCAACCAAACAAACAAACAAACTCTTCAGCTTTATAATATTAGTATAGAAAAGACATAAATATACCTACACAAACAAAGTAGTCAAAAGCCTCGTAATCAAGCATATAAAAAGTTGACAATTAAAAAACCAAGAGGGAGTGTTAATAGTGCACTACCCCCCCCTCTTTTTATGTGATAACCCTTAGTCCAATTCATTAGTGTTCACACTAATATTATAAAGGCAAAAGTTTGTGAGTGCGTGTGTGTTTATATGTTTGTTACTTCTTCACGCTGAAACGGCTGGACCAATTTTGATACTTTTTATTCCGATAATACCACGAGATCGACATTTACGCGGGTGCAACCGCGAGGCGCAGCTAGTGTAGTAATATGCATAACCTCTCAGGGACGGGCTATTAAACTTAAATTAAACTATAAAATGTAAATAAGGCCCACAACCAATCACAAACTAATTAATATTGCATTAGTAAGTGGCACTGTGTTCGGACAACCGTTGAAATACTAGTGTTGTGACATTCTGGCTACTCGTTAGTGATCTGAGTTTGTAACACGTTACTTTTGAGTAGCGCGGTGGACGAAGGTCCTATGATTTCCCGAAAACTCGTTCTAATAAGGAAATGAACAAATATGACGTAACTTTACTCCTATGTTCTCCAAATGGTTAGGCAGAGATGTGAGGGGCCCGTGGCTAAATAATAACAGCCGCACAGGTCGATCGATCAGGTTAAGCAACGCTTGCCGCGGTTGGTCTGTGGATGGGTGACCGTCTTTACATACCGAGACACAGCTGTGCCTCGGAAAGCATATTAAGCCGTTGGTCCTGGCTGTCATTCGTAGACCTGCGACAGTCGTTACGGGTAGCCAGAAGCCCGAAACTCTGACAACCAGACTTACCAAGAGGTATCGTATTACCCAGTAACTGGGTTGTGGAGGTCAGATAGGCAGTCGCTCCAGTTTATTAAGTTTAAAATTCCAAAATCTTTCTTTCTGTCGGTTTTTAAAAGCAAGTCAACTGTGGGTACTTACTACCTTTATAATATATGCGCCGCACTATAAAATTTACGCAAAATACGCGCATTGACGTGGAGTTGCGGACACCAGCCCGTATTACCTATTACCTATGCGCCGCACTATGTAGGTAACGTTTTGTTGAAAATCAGATGTGTCTTCTGTGTGTCACTAACGGGATGCAGGAGAATACCAGCGTCAGGTATTGTACCTAACATATGCTGAGCTGGACTCCCATTTGGTGCAACCATGAGACACACACCGCCCAGTAGTGATCGACCGTTATAAATGTTTATGAGCTAGGTGTCTATGGTTCAATTTATCTTTTTAATCTTTGTTATTTTTTTTCACCTTTTTGATGTTTTTAATACCTGTATTGTGTCTTTTGTTGCACTGAATAAACGTTTTATCTATCTATCTAGCTCCATGTAAAAAACCTGGTATTCAGCTGCATCCGGTTAGACTGGAAGCCGACCCCAACATAGTTGGGGAAAGGCAGGCAGATGATGTTTAAGCAGAGATGTACCTCTCTAGGTAAAAAAAAAAAATTAAAAAACGAAAAACGACGATGAATGTGACTGTACTCTTACAGTCACATTTCACCAATTATGTTAAAGTCCTATGTGATAGGGAGCGAGCTTATTGCCATCAAACGGCCACAAATCCATGACACTTTGCCCGATCCGAGAATCGAACGCAGGACCTCAGCAGTAGTGCTTACGACCATTAAACCAATAAGGCAGTAAAAACTAAGATTATATTTATTAAGTTACCTTCAATACCTGATTCTCTGCTTACCCCCCACCAAGATGGAGATACTTGAAAATAACAATAGTTTAAACAAATGCCGGTGATCTCATTACGCGTCGCCTCGCACCGCATTTCAATAAACCCTGCGGACGTGCCAATCGTAGCGTGCCTGCGTAGCTCGTAGCTATAATGGAATTCGTAGCCGATTGCTACGGCGTAGTCAGATGAGACGTAGGTCAGAGTTGTAATAAAAAAGTTTTCATTTAGAACCAGTTATAATATTTATAACACAGATGTATTGATGTAAGTTATTATTAAATTAAAAAAAAGACAAATTAGTTTTTTTTTTAGTAAGTAAGCCATTTTTTCAACTCATATTTTTATGTTTCACGTTGAAATAAATTACTTTGAAAGTAAAACATATTTTACTAATTATTATTCTATCCTAACTCTCATAAAGAACACAGAAAGAGTACAAAAGAAATAAATAATTTAAAAATCTTATATTTAATAAATAAAACAAAGTCGGTTTACACTATTTATAACTCAAGAACAGCTGGGCCGATTTTTATGATCTTTGATTTGGTAGATTTGTCTACACCCCGAATAGCAGAATAACTATTAAAATATTGGAAAAAATCACAAAAAAAAAATCATTCTCATACATTTCGTATGGAATTACTTTTTGATGATATTTCGAGAACGGATTGACTGATTTCGATAATGATTCTGAGGCAGTATGAAGTTCGTGTTCAGCTATTTATTTATAAAAAATTACTTTACAAAAAAAAAAAAACAACAAACCATCAACAAACTAAGTGGCAAAAATGCGTATTATTGAAGCTAACTCAAAAACTACTCAAGCAAAGTTAATAAAAAATTATATGGGACCACCTCTATCCATTAAAAAAATAATTTTTGAAATCGATTTACAATAATTGCCGGAGATATCGCGTAACTTACATACATACAAAAAAATTTCGTGTACTTCAATTTTTACCAGTAATGTTGGTTTGAAAACCAAACTACTAAACCGATTTTGATGAAATTTTTATGGGACCAATCTTTCCTTTGAAACAAAAATTAATTTTGCAAATCGACTTAAAAATAACGGACGTCTCAGGTAAAAAAAAACAACCAAATTGATAACCTTTTTTTGAAGTCGGTTAAATATCACATTGAGGGTTTTACAATTATTGTGAAACCCTCAATGTGTAGGTATTAACCTATTTAAACATTATATTATTAATATATATATATATATATTTATTTATTTATTTTACTATATATATATATTGGCCCTTTGAGTTTAATATAAGTTAATATTAATACACATTACTATACAATGTCATAAATTATTAATATAATAATAATAACAGTCACAAGTCAACCTATTTAAAATAAATAAAATTTTTTCGCCGAAACTTAAACTTCTCAACGACCTAAACTTCTACCCATTCCTCTGCAATGTATGCTTTTCAATTCATGAATTATTTGAGAGAGAGGCTGCTTGCGGCTACGACGATATCTTGTTACCCGACTCACTGATAAAATAGAGGTTCTGTGTTCTAACACAACTTGACAAGGGATTGACGATCCTAGAATAGGAAAGCAAAAATATAAAAATGTAAATAACTTTTTTTTTCAAGGTACTTTTTTTTCTGTTATTCATTTGTATTCTGCAAAATGTCGGCTTCCTAATAAATGTAACTTCACACCTGTATTCCTTAATAGTGTAGGCACCTATTGCCATAGCATAAACAGTCTATAATGTCCTATAATATTCCCACTGCTGGGACACAGGCCTCCTTTCTTCGAGAGAGAATGGGCCGTAATCCACCACGCAGCCCCTGCGGGTTGGTAGATGTCACATATCTTCGTTTTATTGGTTCTAGGACATGCCGGTTTCCTCAAAATGTTTTCCTCACCCATTTGAGAGCAGCGGTGATGATTTTTTTTACAAAAAGTAAAGCGCACGTTTGGATTCGAACCTACGACCTACAACTCGTAAGTCGCGGCCGTTAAAATTGGGCCACCACGGCTCTTTATCAAGGAGAACGGAAAAAAGAAAAAAAAGAAGAGATAAGTAACAAGGGCCGTCGGATAGAGTTGAAGTTAAGTAAGAAACCGATGTATGTGTAGAGGTATGAAGGAACAGGGTATAAAGTTCACTCATACTCTATAGAAAAGGGAGGATCCTCCGACCAGACGGATGTTATGTCTGGCGGGCAAGTGCCCAATGATTCATGTCGGGCCATTGCATATTATGCTAGTTGCGCGGTAAACTCTGCTTGCGAGTTGCAGGATTTTGCGTGACGTCAGTATGACGCGTTGTTCGCATGTGAAGTTGTAGATACCGCTACAGATGTTTTTGAATGAAATTGAACTTGATAAATGAACTGTTTGTTTTATTAATTAAATTAAATTTCATTCAAAAACATCTTATGTGTCTTCCTTGATGACCATATGAGTTCGAAAACATTAGTTCGTGGTCCGGTTTTGTGCATATGCGTAGAATATTCGCCAAAATACTTGAATCATAATTAAAGTTTATTTTGCAAATTGGTTAAAAACAAAACCTTCACCTGAAATTTTTTTGTTATTAAAACTAGATGAGGTCTGTTTTTCTAGCCGACTACTCTTAAAAGAAACACCGAAGCAAACTCTGAGGTCTAAAGGCCGACCACTTAACTGAGACGTACACGTAACTGTGCCTAAGGTAGCAGCGCGGTGCGGGAGGGGTGTGGAGACGTGATGCGAGAGCTCAGTGATTCGTGAACTTGTAACAACTATCACCCATCATCCCCTATCATTTTCATTTCTTTCTTTCTTTCTTTCACCCCTCCCGCAACGCGCAGCTACCTCAGGTAATGTCACAGTTAAGGGGATTACAGGACCTAAACGCAAGTTTTAGAAACTATAAAGGTATTTAATGATCGACTACAATAAACAAAATCAGTAAAATATATAGTATTCTTCAGGATATATGCTAGGTAGATAGTGTGTTGAAAACATAATATAACTAAATT
The DNA here is from genome assembly GCA_963855955.1 of Luperina nickerlii. Classification (NCBI taxonomy): domain Eukaryota; kingdom Metazoa; phylum Arthropoda; class Insecta; order Lepidoptera; family Noctuidae; genus Luperina; species Luperina nickerlii. The sequence goes on along the minus strand of OY979684.1, from coordinate 3,833,194 downwards.
GATACGATAGAAAAAAAAACAAAAATACCTCTAAAAACTTCCTTTTTACAATAAAAACCATACTAATATACATACAATCATTCTGATTTTTTGTCAGATTATTCTACGAGTAACATACTAAAACACTATTGTTTTATTTTTTTAGTCCAAACAATAGATTTTTTGGAATTAAATAATTGCTTCATATTTTGTAATAAATTACCAGCGTTGTGTTATCGCGCTTCTCTTTCTTTTCTATGCAGTCCGACAGTGACCGCGCTTTAGGTCATGTAAGCCCCATAAGCGGTCGGCCTATAGGTATTTCTTATGAATAGAATAGTTCATGGGACAATTGCGTAACACATTATCAATCGGAATCGGTTTCATTTTGACATTTCAACAACATTCATTGCGTTACTTACGTGTTGAGCAGACAAATTTTTCGAACTTATGAAGCAATGAATTAGCAATTTGCTTCAACATGATTCAGATACAGATTGATAGTGTGTTACGCAATTAGAGTGCGGATCATGAATGAGGACCATGTAGGTTTGAACCATGCCACTTAAGGGCATTACATTGCCCAATGACCTTGAGCATACTGCCCCGTACTAACTTACGACGAAACGACGAGAGAGAGAGGGACGAGTGCGGGAGTGACATAGTGCTTTTCGCGAAATTTCGGATTTTTATAAAATATTAAAAGAAATAAGAGAAAAAGAGAAAAACAATCAATACACATTGTTAAATACGTCATTACGTATTTTTTTGTATAAAATTCATGCCGAGTTATTGAGCCGTTATAGAGAAAATTTTCAATTTAGGTTGAAAAAGGACCTATTTGTTACGATTTTTTGATAAAATTTAAGTAAATTTATTAAAATTTTAAACAATACAATGTATTTATGATGACCTTTAGTTTAACATATATTTTTTATATTGAAAACGCACAAAAGGATTCATCTACAAACTTCTTTAAACACACGGTATTTTCAGGATTTGAGCGAGGTAATAATCCCCTTAACAATAAATATTCTGAAGCAAGAACAAAACAATCACGAATATCAATTACCTTATTGACACTCCTACTTACCCTATATCAACACGTCATTGTATTACAACGTTCAACACGTCACTCACGCGCAAATAGCTGCAAAGCAAACATGGTGACATCATGACGTGACATGAGACATTGCGAGTTGGTGGTTAGGGCGATTTCATACTAGCTACTTTGACGTAGTGACAGAACTTTGTCGACCGAATAAAATATAATCACATCACACTAATATTATAAAGGCGAAAGTTTGTGTGTGTTTATATGTTTGTTACTTCTTCACGCTCAAACGGCTGGACCAATTTGATAAAACTTTGTATGAAGGCCCTGGAGGCTATGCTAATATATACAGGCTACTTTTAACCCGATATTCCCACGGGATTGATATTTACGTGGGACAAACCGCGGGGCGCAGCTAGTGTTTAAATAGTCTCCACAGCACACGGGTGGCAGTGGCGCTTGCTCGCAGAACAGATGGCCGATGGGGCCGATAGGTTCTGGAGTGGAGACCGCGTACCGGAAGACGTAGGAAGGCCTCCCACAAGGTGGACCGACGACCTTTGAAGGCCGCAGTAACCCGTTGGATGCGAGCAGCACAGAACCGGTCCAAGTGGAGGTGCTTGGGGGAGGCCTATGTCCAGCAGTGGACGTCTTTCAGCTGAAATGTGATGATGATGAGTATCCACAGGGGGACTAGTGAATAATAACAGCCGCACGGGACGATGGGAGGTTAAGCTACGCTTGTCGCGGTCGATACGTGGATGGGTGACCATACATTACGTATCGAGACTCCTCAGTGCCTCGAAAAGCACGTTAAGCCGTTGGTCCCGGCTATCATTCGTAGATCATTGACAGTCGTTATCGGCAGTCAGAAGCCCAAAAAATTCTGACAACCGGCCTTACCAAGGCGTATCGTGTTGACTGGGTTGTTGGAGATCAGATCGCTCCATGTAAACTATTGGTATTCTGCTGCATCCGCAAATAAAACATTTCTTCTAAGACGTCTGGCTATTTGAGCAAAGAAAGTCTCGTTAAGGCGAAAGCGCCAGGGTAGCCCGCGAAATTCATTTTTTTTTACGTTTTTTGCAATTTGCTGGTCAGTATTAAATTATGCGTAGATAAAAATATGATTCGCGGCCGTAACAAATATGTATTTACAGAAATATAATCATTAAAGTCATCAACACAACTTTCTAAGACCAAGTAATCCCACATAATGACTATTTCATGAAATCTTGACATTTTGGGATTATATACTAACCTAACAAGTTGTATTACTGATTCTAGTGATTATGATTCTGATACATATTTGTTACGGCCGTGAATCATATTTTAATCAACGTACAACTTAATACTGACCAGCAAATTGCAAAAAACGTAAGAAAATTAGAATTGCGCGGGCTACCTTAGCGCTTCCCTCTTAACACAAGAAATTAATAATTTTGTGCAGTGTACAGGTCAGATGCAAATGCGGTATATAAACCCACATTTACCATCATCCTTAGCAAACGCCTCAATTGTCTAATCAAACAAATTTACAATCGACTGCTTACGCAAACGCAATAATTTCATGCAATTCGACAAGCGGCTTTGTACCGTTAAATCACGAAAATCGCTTAGTCGAGCGTTTTTGATGCAAAACACACTGTTTGCGGCTGGCCTAAAGTGTGTGTCAATCTTTGTTCCCAATTGATCTCATTTAACTAATCGATTATCGACTTTATGTAAGTGTAAATTAAGTTGGTTTCAGGATGACTAGACAGGTAGTATCGAAAACGTTACGTACGTTATAATTTTTATTAAATTTGTAGCGTAAAGGCTCCTTCAAACAGGTGCGACACGCGATAAAATCGCGCGCGACACAAAGGCACCGCAAGTCGCGCAACGAACGGTGCCTTTGTGACGCGCGCGATTATATCGCGTGTCGCGCCTGTTTGTAGGAGCCTTAAAATAAACTTTACAGAATGGAAGGCCGATTTTTCAATGGTCAGATAAAAGAAGAGCAGTGGTGATGTGGTGAGTGGCGATGTCGCCCAAGCGGCACCGCAACATACTTTTGGCCGCTACGTCGTTGGCTTGTCAGCAAAAGCCCTGACGAGCGGCCCCTCCTCGGGTTCCTCTTCGCTTCACCGTGAGTGTCCAAGCTACGGCTACTGAGCCCCCCCGCCTCGACAATGCGGGAACCCACCGGGGGGTCTAGGTTAGAACCTGCCACCACTCGTAAGTCGCGGCCGTTATCACTGGGTCACCACTGCACGATAATAAAGCTGTTAGCTGTTTTTACAATTTTTGTAACGAGGTTTTCGTTATGGATATTATTATGATTTATTCCGGTCTGATCCCCTGAACCTCCCCTCCACCACCCCCTCCTCGATCCCCTGCTTGTTCGTCCTCTGTTTTAATCTCTGTCTTATCCACTTTATCTAGTATTCTCTAAAACACTTTTGTTTACATATTCGGAAACAAAACTGCGGACGCAGCATAAGAGACTTATGAACAAAGCTGCACTAATCTGTGAATGTATTTACATACCATTACGCTTATTAATCCTGATGCAGGGGTACACTGGGTTGCAGTCTGATATTGCACTTCAGAAAAATTGTTTTGGACGTTTTTTTATGTTTCAGTAAGTGATTGAACTGGTCGGTAGCCAAGTTACTTCTGATTTTTACAACTGTTATCTAAACTAATATTTTAATAAGTTAAAATTATTTGTTTGTAAGAGGAAGTTCGTTACTTCTGATTTTTCCAACTGTTATCTAAACTAATATTATTATAAGTTAAGATTATTTATTTTTTAAGAGGAAGTACTTCTCTTCTTAGAAATTTTTAGCCCAAAATTCAGCTGCGCGAACTCCGCTCACTGATGCAGTCATAAGGCCATCAAGTGCATAGGTGAGAGGGCGCAGGATGGAAGGTGGGCCATTGTCTGTGGTCCAATTATAAACGTCAACTAACTTTTTGCGACTGAGATTCAAGGAAAGGACAACCAAAGGCCGGTTATAAAAAAAAAAAAAACTGGCACTCCGGTAGTGCCGACAGAAGTGAAAACTTGAACAATTACGAGTGTATTTTGTGAATCGTCTTATAAACAAAACACGCGTGTTAAGGTGTGTTCCTTATTTTATAGGGTTTTTTGCAAATCAGGTATGATGACCAAAGTGACTGGTTTATTCTTCTCGTGAAAGGAATTTATTCAGATTTACAAATAAGCACACAGGATAGACTTCAGTTCGTGGTGTTGGTCGCGGCAGTGGTAAGAGAAGCAAGCCCATGGAGCTCGTCGTCAGTTATATATCCGTGGTTCAGCGCCATCTCGTCGTTGTTGGATGAACTACGTAGTTAGTACGCGAGGCCCTCGTAGTTCTTCCCGATGTGCATAGATGGCGCTGTCCTCAACAACGCGCGTCTTTCGTTTTACGTCTTACGAATCTTACGATCAGGGTCACGTGACCTGACGCGAATTTAGAAGTTTTTACCCATTCCAAAAAAAGTACACAGCGCCACAAAAGAAGTTTTCACTTAAAAAAAAATTGGTAATTTCATATCATAGGTAGGAATCACACTAATATTATAAAGGCGAACGTTTGTGTGTGTGTGTGTTTATATGTTTGTTACTTCTTCACGCTCAAACGGCTGGACCAATTTTAATAAAATTTGGTATGGAGGTAGCTGACATCCTGGATTAACAAATAGGCTACTTTTTATCCCGATATTTCCACGCAGATGAAACCGCGGGGCGCAGCTAGTTAGTTAATAAAAACGTTATAGTATACAGTTCAAACATTTGAAACTAGAATTTTAAATCATAATGTGTGATTACAGCTGAAGTGGAAAAGTGTCAACTAAAATTTAGAGGGCACTGTATATATTTTATTGTTAGATTGTATATAAAACTAGCTGACCCGGCACACGTTGTCCTGTTTTTTATTCGAAAGACACGTGGCGCCATCTATTATCATAATAACGTTATTGTTGTTTTTCTCGGGAACAGCACTTTTTTTCGGGATGAAAGGTACCCTATGTCCGTTTCTGTACACCTGACAACGTATATGCAAATTTTTAGGATGATCGGTTCAGTGGTTTAAGCGTGAAAAGGTAACAAACAAACAAACTTTCGCATTTATAATATTAGTTAGGATTTCAACATTTCATTTTAATTTCACGGTTTGGTGTCACTTTTGGCACCATTTTTATAATTTATAACATGAGGCGATTCCAGCAAAATAAATTGAATCAATCACGCTCAACTGTTTTGGAAGTCCTATTCAATATTGTAATTTAATCTTACTAATCACACAAATATTATAAAGGCGAAAGTTTGTGAGTGTGTTTGTTTGTTTGTAACTTCTTCACGCACAAACGGCTGATCGGATTTGGATGAAATTTGACACGCAGATAGTTTAGAACCAGGATTAACACATCGGATACTTTTTATCCCGGTATTCCCACGAAATCGACACTTATGCGGGTGAAACCGCGGGGCGCAGCTAGTATAATATTTTTTTTTTTAGCCTGTGCTGTCCCACTGCTGGGCAAAGACCTCCCCCAAATCCTTCCAGGAACTCTTTTCCCGCGCCACCTCGAACCAGCCCTCGCGGTACGCGTCCAGGTCATCTCGCCATCTCTTTCTGGGCCGGCCTCGGCGGCGCCGTCCATCTTCAGGCACCCATTGTGTGAAGATTTTTGCCCAGCGGTCGTCGTGCATACGGCTGATGTGACCCGCCCAATCCCATAATAAAATATAGTATAATATTATAAACGCGAAAGTTTGTGAAGATGGATGGATGGATGGATGTTTGTTATTATTTCACGCAAAACCTATAGAATGGATTTAGATGAAATTTGGCACACAGATATTTTATAACCAGGATTAACACATAGCCCATAGGATACTTTATATCCCGATATTTCCACGGGATCAAAACTTAGTAGCAATCAAATATAGTAACTGTCCAGTAGCTGCAATACTTAACTGCAAATATAGCCATATTCCGTAATGTAAGCCTTTAAAAAATCTTATTTATTTATGTGAGCGAAATGGTCATGTAAAAGTCTTCCCTTCAAAATAACGAACAGTGGTCGGTATAGGTATACCGACCGAAAATATTTTCTGACTGATTCCTATAAGTAGGTACCTACTTATAGGAATCAGTCAGAAAATATTTTTATCCATTACATGATGAAACGTCATCACAACCACATAACATAGAAAGTATTTCACGGTTCCACCAATCACAATGTTTTACTCATGGTACCCACAACCACACGACACACACGACACGACACGACACACGACGCGACACTTATGCGGGTGAAACCACGAGGCGCTGCTAGTAAATAATAAAAATAAAACTAACGTTGAAAATTAAAGGGGAATCCCCATACAAGAAACGTGTATTTTTTTTACTAAAGTATTTAAAAAAAATGTACTATTAAATGTACAGTGGTACAAAATCCGTCGTATGCGAGTCCGACTCGCTCTTGGCCGTTTTTTTTACATTTTCATTACATCATAATACCATGGTTTGCAATGGGATTACTCATGTACTCAATTTTCACTTTTCCTTATGAAGGGAAAGTGATGTTGTTTTAGGTAGCGTCCTAAATACTCCACAAACATTTGTCTTTCTGTGGGTGATAATATGGTGGGGACAGCTGTAATGTCCCCTGTGATTACAAACTCCTGCGGTACGTAATATTATGTTTTAGAATAGAATATGTCCATAGAGTTTCTTGCCCGTTCTTCTCCATAGGTACAGTCAGCAACAAAAGTCGATTAGCGCTTCAGTTTTTTCAATATCAGTTATTGAGCAAAATATTTGTTCAAATTTGCATTGTAGAAGTACCTACAATGCAATTTTGAACAAATATTTTGCTCAATGACTGAGTTAAAAAAAAACTGAAATCTTAATCGATTTTTGTTGCTGATCGTACCTACTACGATTGGGAATGGGCAACTAGTTTCATATTTTCTGACTGACCGACTACTCAAAAGTGCCTGTAAATGATTTAATTGAAACAAATGCTTTGAGTGTTTGAGTTTGAATATAAAACTTTTATTTCAGACAGGAGTCCTTAGGGTAAGTAGGTAACAACTTTACTTAGCTTCTAGTGTAAGTAGGTTACAGACACAGATAAACAATAAAAATTCAACGTGGAGCTGCATCCGCCTCCTCAACATCGGGCAATCCCACCGATCTGCGAACACACTGAGAACACTGTTGGTGCTGCCACGAACACGCGTCATCAGGGATGCACATCTATTCCTAATAATGGCGGCAAAACCATTCTGAATATTATTATCAGCAAACATCCCTGATGCACTAGAGCGCCACGGTAGCCTCAGCAGTAATCATCACCTGCCTAGCCTTTTCCCAACTATGCTGGGGTCGGCTTCCAGTCTAACCGGATGCAGCTGAATACCAGTATTTCACATGGAGCGACTGCCTATCTGACCTCCACAACCCAATTACTGGGTAATACGATACCCCTTGATAAATTGTCAGACTTTCGGGCTTTTGGTTACCCGTAACGATAGTCAAAGATCCACGAATGACAACCGGTACCAACGGCTTAACGTGCCTTCCGAGGCACGGAGGGGTCACGGTATGTAAAGATGGTCACCCATCCACAGACTAACCGCGGCATACGTAGCGTAGCGTAGGGATGATACAAGTAATAATAAGTATTTATTTCTAACCACAAGCCAAATAGATATACAAATAATATTTTACACACAAGAAATAGCTAACGATTTTTGGTTGTGGATTGCTGGTGCCTGTGGTAGGTAGTAACAGGTCACCAGGTCCCCACCTGTTCAAGCTTACATATTTGATATCAAAGCAAGAAAAAAAATCTGCTGTTTAATACAAACGTTACCACCTTGACCAAATAGGTATTACGATTTTAAAAGAGACTGAGCTCTTAGTTGGTTTCTTCTCAGAGTAATCATACAAGTAAGTCGGACATCTTTTTTAATTTTTTTTTTTAAATCTTGTTAATTTTAAAGAAGTAAAGCATCCATTCATACTATTATCGTCAAAATAAAAACATTTCTATATAAGTGAACATTATACCTTTTTGATTGGTACGTAACCTTTTTGATTCTAGTAGTAATATTATCTCATTAAAATAGCAACTATTTTAATGGTAGACCAAATTTTGTTTACAAATATTTTAGGTTAGAAATATTAAAACATTACAGTATTCGGTTAGCAAAAGGCTCGATAAAGACGTAATCAGTGGTCAATATTTATTTTATAAAGCTAATAGTATGTTTGGCTTCATATTTTATTGAGAAATACAGGTTGTTGCCAAATTGCACGAGTTGAAACTGCTTAGTTTAAAATCTAGATACTAGAATGTTATGTGTGTACTAATTTATTTGTATGTAATAAAATGATTAAACCTACAAGAATTTTAGATTTTCTTTAAAACGTTTGTCAGTGCCAGAGCCGTGGCTGAGTTGTTGACTTTTGCTGTTCCGTATTCTGGGTTTGATTCCCGTTCGAAACAAATATTTACAGGTTTTCGTATTATATTATTTTTTATTGGTCTGGGAGTTTGGCTGTACGAAAAATAAAAAAAATAAATAAAAGAGGTTTATTGAAATCAACAAGTGTTCATATTACATCAGTGGTGATTGGAGCCTCTTCTTAAGCGTATAAATCCTGTACTAGGAGACTCCGCTCTTCCATGCATTAGTAGTATTTATAAATACCTACTTGTTTATTTCTAGTTCAATTTTTTATTTGTATGAAATTTGCATTTGTTACGAAATTACCCGCCGGCTTAGGACATAGGATCCCTTTTTATCTCGGTAGTACGTTTCCGTGGGATAATTTCTGACCTCCAAGCTGGCGAAGCCGGGGACAAAAGCTAATGTGTATCATCATTATCATCATCTACCTAGCAGTTTCCCAACTATGTTGTGGTCGGCTTCCAGTCTCACCGGATGCAACTGAATACCAGTATTTTACATGGAGCGACTGCCTACCTGACCTCCACAACCCAGTTACTGGGTAATACGATACCCCTTGGTAAGTCTGGTTGTCAGACTTTCGGGCTTTAAAGTGTATATGAAACTGATAATTTTGTATTATACAATAAACACATCCTGTAGATTATTTACTTCAAAAAAACTTTAGTAATTAAATCCAATCATTACTTTAAGAATTACTGTTTGATTTTGTAAGCCTGTAGAATATCTTCAGAAAATCAAGAAAGCAAAGGTTTTCGACCTTTTATTAAACCTAAAATGTTTTCTTTGTGTAAAATATAACAGAGGGCAACTCTCGTAATATTAAGAAGGTTCACAGTTTCAATCTGTCAAAAATACCTGTTATTTCCCTACATTTTTGACAATTTTGTTTGTCGCCGAGATGAGACTGGGACTAGATTTTGTCTAACATTTAGGAACAAAAATCAAAAACAAAACGGCCATAAGAAAAATGTCTGCAACGAAGAAAGTTGGTTACAGAACAGTTATCATGGTGCTACTAGCACTATCTGGTCTTTTATAGAAAGAGACGGAGAGAGAGAGATAGTTTTTATGGTTTTCTAAGCTGGTAATGAGTCAAAATGAAAATCCAAGATGGCGGCTGAGAAAATTTTATATCTTAAGTGTTTTTTTTTATATCTTTTTTATATCTTTTTTTATATCTTTATATTTTATATCTTAAGTGGTTTTCGAGGGTGTTAAGGCCGATAGTGAGGTCAAAATGAAAATCCAAGATGGTGACAATATTATGAGAGCTTCTTAAAACTTATACTAGATGGCTCTGTACTAAAAACGCATATTAAGTTCACACTTTCTCAATCTGTGTGTCTCTTTCTACATATACTATTGTGTGTGCGTGCGAGTATCGATCCCCCAATCGCACACGATTGTTTTATAAGTAGCTAATTTCCAGCCTCTTGCTGCGGTCAATTTTTCATATAGCGCCACAGCTTTAAGAGCATCTACACTTAGCTATAACTAACCGTCTTCAAAAAAAGGAGGAGGTTATGAATCCGACGAGTATTTTCTTTTAACCACACAAATGAAGCAATCTATATACCAAAATTTTATTATATAAAAACTCGGTACAGGAAACAAGTTACCTCCAGCATCCAAAATTATTCAATTGTGCTCACAAAAAATATTTGTACCGACGCTTTTACGATGCACTCTCGGCCGTAGAAAAGGTAACATCTTACAAATATTGAATATTATGGTGGCCATGGTTTATAGGCGTCCGTTACAGGAATATTATTTCACCTGCCAATAATATTACTTCGGCTGCTTCATATGCCGGGAATATTACTTCGGCTGTGTTTTGTTTCATAGTTTTACTAGCAGCGCCCCGCGGTTTCACCCGCATAAATTTCGATTCCGTGGGAATATCGAGATACAAAGTATCCTATGTGTTAATCCTGGTTATAAACTATCTGTGTGCCAAATTTCATCAAAATCGGTTCAATAGTTTTTGCGTGAAGAAGCGACAAACATACAAACACACTCACAAACTTTCGCTTTTATAGTATTGGTGTGAAGTGTTATACTCTTTTATCATCATCTGCCTAGCCTTTCCCAACTATGTTGGGGTCGGCTTCCAGTCTAACCAGATGCAGCTGAATACCAGTATTGTGTTTTTGTACCAGTGGTTGTATTTAAATGTGTGTGGTATGTGTTGTTTTTTTATGTGTTTTTTTATTTGTGTATTTTTTTTTGGAGTTTAGTTTTTTGTTTTTCTTTATATACAATTATATATATATATAGTAGGAAATATTAGTAGGGTGTTTGTTGCTTTTGAGAAATGAGCAATTTTCTTTATTTCGAAGTCGCGGGCAACAGCTAGTTTACAATTAATAAAAAAAGTGAATCTGTGTTATTTTAAAAGCAGTAAGCGACTGTATACAGGGTCCCATTAAAATATGTGGACAAACTTTTAGAAATCATTCAGACCACCAAAATAAGGACGATGGTAAAAAAATATATAAAAAAAAAACGCATAGATACTTACAAGAAAAATAATCAGCTAAGAAATATACACTAATGTGCCGGCAATTTATTATTTTAGGTCAAAATAAAATCACTTTAATCAGTGTTTTTTTTTTTGCTTGGATATCTTTAGTTAGACGAACTGAGCGCTGTGTTAAAATTTGTCCATCTATTTTAATGGGACCCTGTATTTAGTAGCTTACTAATTCATAAATTAAACCAATGTCCGACTAAGTCCCAAAGTCATGGTGTCCATACTTTATAGGCATTTGTTCTCTACCTGTCAAGACCGCACTCTACATAGCGCAGATACGAAAAGAAAATGTGCTCTATGGTAAAATCTGGGATTCCATTTACACTGGAAAAAAAGTCGAAGAGGCATGTCCATTGTCCTCTGGTAAAAAGAGGTGCTTTATAAGTTTGTAAATAATATCGTTTTGGGTATACCAGAAAACACCATTTTGGGATTGAAAAGAAAGCAGTTAGTTCTAATGAACTACTAGTGTCTGAGGTCCTATAATTTATTTATTTATTTAAGAAGTATGTATGTTTATTTGTATTTATGTAAGTATATTCTTATAATATTTGTTTAGTTTTATTAAGTGAATTTCGAGTAGATTGTATGTATTATTTTTTTTTCTCCTTTACTCTTTCACACGCTGTCTACATCTCTCTATTTATTGTCCTATCGCAGGTACATACCTGCGAGAGGACATACATATCTTTATTATTATTTTTATTATGTTAGCTTATATGTCATAGATATTTGAGAGATATGTCTTCACTCTATATTTTTTCGAGTTCAAATGCCGCCACCTTTTTCCCACTCCTGAAACTCACACAAAAACAAAAGATATAGATACGGCCCACATGATGCTTTTTTGGCGCACACGCAAGAAAGTAGACGTAACACTTTTGTGCTATCTTATTGTACACATGCTCAAAAGGGGCGGGCACTAGAAACTATAGATACAGTCACTGAATGCACACATGCAACTCTGCACTGCGTAACACACTATCAATCTCAATGTGAATCATTTTTAAAGATATTGTTAATCCATTGCTTCATATGTTTGAAAAATGTGTCTACTGAACAACGTAGATAACGCAATGAATGTTGTTGAACTGACAAAACCCATTGCTACTGATTGTGTGTACGCAATTAAACTTTTGGTCAGTTTGATCGGATTGAGGCGACGCGACGTGTGCCACGCCTCCATGACATATTATCTATACTAATATTATAAAGCTGAAGAGATTGTTTGTTTGTTTGGTTGAACGCGCTAATCTCTGGAACTACCAGTCGGATTTGAAAAATTCTTTTTGCATTTGATAGCCCCATTCTTGAGGAAGGCTATAAACTATTTAACATCACGCTGTAACCTTTAGGAGACGAGCAAAAAGAAAAAAAGTCAGAAAGAACGCTAAGCAAAAACGAAGTAATAGCGCGGGCAGGCGATGCGATGCGACGGGGTGGGTCGGAGTAACAAGAAATTTCACGCGGACGAAGTCGCGGGCAGAAGCTAGTCCCTTGATATCTGTGTTATATGTAAATATTATCACGTTAAAAAAAAAAAAAAACTAAAACCTAAACTTTATCCCACATCACGAGCTCAAGATGAAAACAGTCTTTGTCTAGACACATTTAAAACCCGTACATCGGCGACCGGCATCGTACCCAAGATATCTCATTACCACATATCTGTCACACCTCAAAGCTCACCACACGAGGGTACGCTAATTAGAAGAAAGGAAAGGGATGGATGGTGTCGATCAGGACAAAGGAAAGAGAAAGGTAGAGGTGTGTCGCTTACGTCTCGAATAACATAATTTGTATGCGAAAACTGAAGTTATTGCTTAGAGGTGTAGGGTGGGTATATGATTTACTTTTGTAAGGATATTATTGTGTGAAAAATTTCAAGGTATGGTATGCTATAGCGCTCCATAGCATACCATACCTTGAAATTTGTGCTGCTATGCTCGGATGATTAAAATCAGAACTCTCTCAAATTCGGCTCAACCATAGAGTCGAAAGCTCAGACCGCAGCCAAGAAGCTGGGCATTCCAAATAAGGTGAGGCGATACTTCACATCAGGACAGCTCCGGACAGGTCCGTTCCTGTATGGAGTGTTGCAGCCACTTGTAGGATGGGTCAGCAAAATACCAGCTTACTGCACTTGACTCGATGGAACGCAGAGCTAAAAGGCGTATAAGCGGCGAGACGTTCGTAGCTACGCTTCACAGCCTAGCTCATCGGCGCCGGCGTAATGTTGGTTGCCTGTCGGTCTTCTACAGACTGTACTTCGGAGAGTGTGCGCAGGAGCTCCACGACCTGATCCCACCATCGCCCTTTTACCATTGGAAAACCAGACGTACTGCAGCGTACCATCCGCACTTGGTTGATATCCCGACGAGTTCTACTCAGCGCTTCTCCTCCACTATTATTATGCGCATTGTCATTCTGTGGAACTCTCTGCCGGCGGTATTTGTGTTCTCTCCCACACTTAACACATCTGCAGTGCAATTCTGTAACCATCTCACCGTGAAAACTTAAGTGAAGTGAGCGTGGAGTGAGCTATCAATAGTGTCAATTCGTAGTAAAAACAAACTTACATCACCTAAGTTTTCACGGTGAGATTTTTACAGAATCGACCGGCTGACTGCAAATCAAGAGTGAACAGGCATCTTCTGGGCACGCTCGTTCCATCATAGACCTCATCTATCGCTTTTCATCAGTCGTGATCGGGGTCAAGAGCGGGCCCATTTACCAAAAAAATAAAACAGAAACCAAAAATATTATCCGGAAAATAACCGGAGTTGCCGACATAGCTTGCAGAGTAAGCAAACTAAAGTGGCAGAGTGGGCTGGCGCGTATTGGCAAGCGTAGTGTGGGACGCTCCCCTAGTAGACGGACCGAGGACCTAAAGAAAGGGGTTGGGACAGACTGGCTGCGGAAGGCGAAGTACAGCGTGTTGTGGCACAGCACGGGAGAGCTCTATGTCCAGCAGTGGGATAGGCTAGGTTGAATTTCAAGGTACCTATGTACAGCTATGTGTTGTCATTGTAAGTTTACGAGCTGTTGTTATTAAGATATCAACTTCTTTGTTTATCTTTCTTGTTTAAGTCACCGGCTTTAATTTGTTATATATACAATAATTTAATGTACCTATTAGGATAGAGTTAACACAGCAATATTTTTGACATTGATTATTATAATTCGTGACAAAATATGAGTGTTTTCATTTAGCAAGCTGGACCACCATAATGAAAATACTATCTGCTATTATTTTTTTTATAAAAAATATTTTGCTTATTGTCCCACAATAACAAAATCCGTGGCGACCCTACTAAAGAGCGGTAAGCACACGAAACGTAATGAGACATCCCTCGTTTTATGGTAATTGAAACTATAACGTACGTACCTTTTTACATGGATGGTACATTTTACATTGTAGCAAGGTTTTTGTTCGATTCTCAGAGACTGAGGCTCTAACACGAATGCACGACGTAACGTAAATTCGATCGATTTTTAATCTAAAATACTGCTATCCTATTTTGGTCAATTTTTTTGGCGACAATCACAATTACATCATACTTAGATCGAAAAAAAACTAAGTTAATATTATGTTCGAGTGCGGAACGAGAGTATGTTCGAGTGCGGAACGAATATGTTCGAGTGCGGAACGAGTATATTCGAGTGCCGAACGAGTATATTCGAGTGCGGAACGAGTATATTCGAGTGCGGAATGAGTATGTTTGGGTGCGGAACGAGTATGTTCGAGTGCGATGCGAGTATGTTTGAGTGCGGAATGAGTATGTTTGAGTGCGGAACGAGTATGTTCGAGTGCGATGCGAGTATGTTTGAGTGCGGAATGAGTATGTTTGAGTGCGGAACGAGTATGTTCGATGCGGAACGAGCATTTCCTAGTGCGGAACGAGTATGTTCGAGGTCGGAACGAGTATGTTTGAGTGCGGAACGAGTATGTTCGAGTGCAAAACGAGTATCTATGTATGTTCGAATGCGAAACGAGAAGCCATTGGTCCCGGCTGTGATTCGTGGATCTTTGACAGTCGTTACGGGTCGTCAGTAGCCCGAAAGTCGGACAACCAGTCTTACCAAAGATTATCGTATTACCCAATATCTGGGTTGCGGAGGCCGATGAGACTCGAAGCCGACCCCAACATAATTGGGAAAAGACTAGGCAGATGGTGATATTATTGATTTCCGATATCCACGCGAACAAAGTCGCGGGCACATCTACATAGTTTCCTTCTAAAATATCTACTCACTTACCTACACGCCAAAGTGGAACTGCTTTTAATTAATTAGTAAGTACTTTTGAAGTAACTTCGTCATTGTTAATTAATAAGATTACAAGCTTATGATGTCGCTTTGAATGTTTACTTTAATGACTTCAGAACGTTAAAGTTATTTTAATACTCTGAGATTTTGTTGTTTTTTTGTTTGTTTACTCTGCTCAAAATTAAAAAAAAGCTTTGCATCATTCATCTATCTATCTATTACTCCGCTTTATTAACACAATAGTAAATTAATAATAATAGCAAACCATTTGCAATAGAAGAATTGTGCTATCAAATGCAAAAACAATAAACTTTAAATCCTACTGGTAGTTCCAGAGATTAGTGCCTTCAAACAAACAAACAAACTCTTCAGCTTTATCATTAGTTTATGTATAGATGTAAGTAAATAGTGTGATATAACAGTTTGTCCCAATTCTTTGGAATTTGACTAGGTACAGTAGAACAAACTAATTGGTATACAGCGGGGTAATTGCTTCATACACTAACAGTAGCCAATGAATTTCATTTTTCGTTCAATAACATTCATTGGGTTATTTACTTTGTTGAACAGACAGATTTTTTCGAACATTATGAAGCAATGGATTAGCAATATCCTTCAAAATGATTCAGATTGTAGTTGAAAGTGTAACCACTTGACTGGTCTCTCATTGAAAGCAGTCGCTGTGGCCAAAATCGGTTAAAAGATATCACATCAAGATTAAAAGGTGAAAATTAGCAGTGTAGTGGAAAGATGAATATCTTTGCCTGAGTACCAAGTAGCTTGTTCGACAGTACATAATTATGTTATGTCATGTTTACTTTTCTTGTGAAAGAAAATGAAAATATTAAGAGACCTCTTTAATTTTTTCACGGCATTTTATTTATGAAGAAAATAATTCATCATTAAAAAAAGAAACACTGCGCTTTTCATCACTCCCACGCGTTAAGTCCGCCATCTTAACAAAATTGATAATAATTGTCCCGTAATTATCGGGACAGGCGTGGGAGGGGATGACGCGCAAAATATTTGGTCCATCAACAGTACAATAATGCGCCACTAATGGCTCCGGGAATTAGGCTACCATCTTAATTGTGATTTATTTTAAGTAGTCCGGCTATCATTTGAGTGTTTTATAGGACAATTTAACTGAAAATGTTACACTTACTCAAAGCATTTATTTCAATTGAACCGTTTACAGGCACTTTTGAGTAGTCGGTCACTCAGAAAATATGAAGCTAGGTACCCATTCCAAAGCGTAGTAGGTACGGTCAGCAACAAAAGTCGATTAACACTTCGGTTTTTTTAATCTCGTGATATCGTGGCTAAATAATAACAGCCGCACATGTCGATCGATAAGGTAAGCTACGCTTGCCACAGTTGGTCTGTGGATGGGTGACCACCTTTACATATCGAGACTCCTCCGGGCCTCAGAAAGCACGTTAAGCCGTTGGTCTCGTCTGTCATTCGTGTATCTTTGACAGTCGTTACGGGTAGTCAGAAGCCCGAAAGTCTGACAACCAGTCTTACCAAGGGGTATCGTATTACCCAGTAAGTGGGTTGTGGAGGTCAGAGAGCCAGTCGCTCCATGTAACATACTGGTATTCAGCTGCATCCGGTTAGACTGGAAGCCGACCCCAACATAGTTGGGAAAAGGCTAGGCAGATGATGATGAAATATTTTTTACGACCGCGAATCATATTTAGATTAACAAACAACCTGATACTGACTTGTAAATTGCAAAAAACATAAGAACAAATATCGCGGCCTACCCCGACGCTTTTGCCTTAAAATGATTATGGTGGCCCCTGGGGGCCCGTGGTGCCTTTGTGAAACAGGACTATCCCCAAACTGCCCAAAGCCATTGTCACAGCAATTTATCATAAACAAAATAAATGATATAGGTACATTTATAATGATCCCGGCTAAATGGTTTGAATGAGCAGAGGAGGTAGGTAATTGTTAGCTTTTTATATTCGCATTTAAAGTACAACATTCTATCTTCATTATTGTGTTTTGTTTGGTGAGAAAGACGCTTTTAGTTAGTTTTATTGTGTCGACGATAACTCGTCGACATAATAAAACTAACTAAAAGCGTCATTTAGGTTTTAGCTGTGAATTTTTAGTCTTGATTACGGAATTATATTTTTTTCTATTAAAAAGCTTTTGCTATTTAATAATAACTGTACCTGCGGCTTCGCTCACGTGACTGTGTATTCTATTGGCGTTATAAGTTAACACTTTCCGGCGCGGTCCTTTATTAGGGAAAAACAGTAGAATTTTTCATACAAAATCACAATACTCTCACAACCGTACCAACAATATCAGGGAAAATTAAATAATTTTTCTAGGGTAGTAGACGGCTATAACCGTATCCTTATAGAGCGTTGTGGATGAAATCTGTTTAGTATGGGTATGACACACATTGAGAGCTCGTACACCACTTGTTTTTTTTAACAGTAAATCAACGTGATCTCAGCCTTATTGCTTTAAGTATGAAGTCTATACAATAAGCAAATCAATTTTACACTACGGTAGACGTGTTTGACGTAAAGAAAGTACCAAATTATACGGCTGTCGCCGTACTGTCAATCCATGAATTTTTAAAATACGGTTACAGCCGTTACCGCGACGGAAAGTGTTAATGGTTCGGTTTGATGAAATTCCGTTGGTCTCGCGTGGTTATTACGTAAAACACTCTCAATCACAATCTGTATCATTTTGAAGGACACTATATTGCTATAATCCATTGTTTCATTATGTTGGAATAAGTCTGCTCAACCACGTAAATAACTAACAAAATGTAAGTCATTGCCACTGCAATTATGGTTGGTATTAATATCTCGCTCCCTTTATCATGAAAATAACTATCACTGGCGAATTGTGGGTGTAGGTATTATATAACTCTACTTGACCCCTAACGGAGTACTGGCGAGATCTTATGTTCTCTATTTCTCATCTACAGTGCGGCTGACAAGAGATTGACACCTGTCAGTGTCATACAAACGAATACGTGTTTTGCGAATTCGATCTTTATTAGCTACTAGAATTGTAAAATTGTCGCACTGACAGGTGTCAGGAATGCATTCTTCCTAAAGCCGGACTGTAATGCAGCATTCATAAGCCTTTCCCAAGTTATCCAGAATATTCAGTCCTTTAATATTCCAGCAAGAAAAAGATACAGACGCCAGCACATCAAGCTACCCGAATCTGCTAAATTTTCCCAATCAAACTTGAATCTTATGCTTTAGCGATAAGGTTGAAAATCTATTAAAGACATTTGACAGATTGCAGTAGCGTGATGTGTACAACCTTTTTTATCTCACGCCGTCAGAACAAAAAGGCAAATACAGTTGACGACAGTTTAAAAATACAAGCCAGGCGAAATAACTAGCGCAGTGATGTTATTTGTCTGTTTAATTGTACTGTGCTCGGCTGTACTTAACATATGCACGTTGTACGCGAGTATACGTCGTAGCCTACATTACTCATAAGGCCGTAGGGTTGCCAAGAGCCAGTTTTTAAAAATGTAGGAACTGTGTTGAAGGCTTTTCTACCTGCTAAATAAAAAAAACCATTGAAGTGAGAGTCGGACTCGCGAACCGAGGGTTCCGTACATATTTGTAGGTTTGTACGAATACGGTTTTACGGTTAGCTCATGACATTTACATGACATTGCTTCTTGCCAAATTTCATGATTCTAGGTCAACGGGAAGTACCCTATAGTTTTAATTCCCTTGCGAGTGTCAAATATGCGGAATAAACGGAAAGGATCGCAAGATATAGGCGTCTAGCCCGTATCTTTTGATTGCGTTGACTTAGAAGTTTAATTTTTTCACTGCTTCAAGTGATTGCAGCCCTGAGTATTTGATATTAATTTCAACTTGATAACGACACGCGTTCCTGAGAAAAAGGGTCTTGACAGACGTACAACGAAGTGATCTTATAAGGGTTCCGTCTTTCTTTTGAGGTAAGTACGGAACCCGACGTAAAGGTGCAAACAGACCGTGGTCAATCGACGACGTCTGGGATATTTCGTGTCATAAAATTGTATGAGGTGGTACGGGTATATTTTAAAGCGACGTTTGTGATCGATTAACCTGTCTGGTTGCACCCCAAACCACCCCAAACCTGCAGCCCTCGATGACTCGGACTGGCAAAAAATTCATAAAATAATCTTCTCTTTCGTGCCACCCCTGTTTTTCAGCGTAAGTGGTGCTAATAATGTCGCGTGGATCAAAGGCTCTTTGTCGCGTCACATTTGCATGAACGAATATGTAATTTAATAAGCCACCTTCACGCTATTGTTGGTGTAAATTGGGGTGCGTGTTAAGCTTTTTAAATAAGTGAACGAGTAATATTGAAGCTGTTTTTTTTAAACTTCTTTAAGAGCGTTGGCCATTTTTTGAGATGGGAAAAAAACCATAGAACTCGCGAAACCGCTTCGGATGTGTTCGGCTGTCCTCGGGATGTACTCGGTTTTAATGTATATCCGATATGTCAGTGAATGATGGCAAAGTATTCTGTTTGTGTTTTGTTTTCACTTCTGGGAGTGCCGCTCCTGGAGTGCCACTTTTTGTTTGTATTTTTTGGTCTTAAAATACATATAACTTTTGTTACTTTAAAGGTTTGAGGAACGTGCTTTTCTAAGTAAGGGCGTAGGTATTAAAGTGAGACTTATGTGCGTTTGTCCACTGCATCCGTCACCGGGACGTCACGTCATCGAGATGACAGCGCCGATGTAGCGATAAATAGATTTACTAGCAGCGCTCCGCGGTTTCACCCGCAAAACTGTCGATGTCGTGGGAACATCGGGATAAAAAGTATCCTATGTTTTATTCAGGTGTATAATAAGTGTGTGTGTTAGTCTTTCAGTTATCACTGAAAGAGTAAGAAACATCCATCCATCCACCCATCCTCACAAACTTTCGCGTTTATAATATTAGTAGGATTTCGGGCATGATAGCTGCTCCACAGTTTCAAGTATTGCAGCTCTTTAACATTGTATTTGAAAGTATTTGTTTTTTGTTCCCGATAAAGGCTCCTTCAAACAGGCGCGACAAGCGATATAATCGCGCGCGACACAAAGGCACCGCTCGCTGCGCGACTTGCGGTGCCTTTGTGTCGCCTTAAACGATTATTAGGTATGGTCGCGTGTCTTATATACGTCTATCATTTGAACGCCGTTATCCCGGCCGCCAACGTTTGAAGCAGTGCGGCATGATCACTGGAACTCAATGCCCGTCACAAGCCCGCGATTGTGACATTATTTGTGATGGGCCGACATGCCGGCAGTACAAAAAAAAAATTGCCAAGTGCTAGTCGGATTCGTACACGAAGGGTTCCGTACCACAAGGTAAAAACACGTTTGTTGTATGGGAGCCCCACTTAAATATTTATTTTATTCTGTTTTTAGTATTTGTTGTTATAGCGGCAACAGAAATACATCATCTGTGAAACTGTCTAACTATCACGGTTCATGAGATACAGCCTGGTGACGACGGACGGACGAACAGCGGAGTCTTAGTAATAGGGTCCCGCGTATAGCGTTTTACGCTTTGGGTAGGGAACCCTAAAAAACACGTTTGATCTTGTCCACATACTACTGTCGAACCGGCAGCGTTAGCTCGGCTTTTGTTTTATCTTTCATATAGTCATACTACCCAGTTCGGTCGCGGTGGACAAATTATCGCTGTCACCGGAACGTCACGTTCGGTTCAAATGATCTCGTTTCTCGGTGACGTCCCAGTGACGGCTGCGCGGATTAACGCTCTACATAATCAGCTTATAATCTATTTTTATTTTATTTATTTGGGAAAATAAGCGGTTACACATTACAATATTACATAAAATATGAGCTACAGAGTGAGTAAATGTATAACCACAGTATAAATAAAGACACAACCCACGACATTTTCCACATATTATAAAGAAAAGTTATAAAAACTAATGCCGTGTGCGCTTACAATGTGATACATAGTTACAATAAAATTACATAAGTGTTAATGATAAAACTAAACACTAAACAGGCATGCAAAAAAAAAATTAAAAAAATCAAGTAATTATGAATACAGTCTAAGAGTTAAGAATATTGTGGAAAAATATTCAAAATAGTGTCACGAACAAGACCTCTTTTACTAAGGTTCCCACTGCTGGGACACAGGCCTCCTCTGTGATATGGAGTGGGCCGTAATCCACCATGCGGGCCCAGTGCGGGTTGGTAGATGTCACATGTCTTCGAATTTTTGGTTTCCTCACGATGTTTTCCTTCACCGTTTTGAAAGCAGTGGTGATGAAATAATTTACACAAATTTTCTCCTGTCTGGATTCGAAACTACGACCTACAACTCATAAGTCGCGGCCGTTACAACTGGGCCAACACTGCTCACTAAACGCCCTAAGGGTTAACAAAATCAAGGATTCAATTCGCCAGTTCAAAAAGATTATAGTAACATAGACTATTCTCTACAGCGTCTCCTTTCCGCTTTTCCACTGAAGTTTGCTTTATAAAATTCCTTTTGTTAAATAAATTGTTAGGTATTACCACAGATATAGATACACTTAGATAGCGCAAGAGTAACTAACTACTTCGCGTACCAAAAATAGCACCAGCTTACGTACAAAAATCGTAAGCCGCCACTTTCGCGCTCAGTCCTGTGTACTGCTGGCTGGGTGAGCGTGAGCGCTGGCGCTAGGCCCCGGGGGTGGGGCTAGGCGGGTGCCGCACGCGGCGGCGTCTTTGAATCGATTTGATTCTCCCATCACTAAATAGTGCTCGTGACGTCATAGTAGGTAGTCAAAAAATGGCACGCTTGACAGACGGACGGACAGATGGACAGCAGAAGCTTAGAAATACGGTCTCGTTTTCCAACTGATGACGGACGCTAGTTTTTAGGGTTCCGTGCCCAAAGGACCCTAAAAAGTAGCTCTCTTGTTACCTACTTATTTAGTACTTATGTGCCTTTAACTGACCGCTTGGTCTCACTAAGTTAGCACAATAAGGACGCTCATAGCCAAATCATTTTTTGTGAATGATGCACCGGCTAGTGGTTCTTGAGGGGCTTACAGGACCTAAACGCAAAAAACGCAAGTTTTAGAAACAATAAAAGTATATGATCGACTCCAGTAAACAAAATCAGAGAAATATAAATATGATACTAGTTACCTGGCGCGACTTCTTTCGCGTGGTGTCTTACCGCTTATCCTACCCCCATCTTATTCCTACCCTACCCCTACCCTACCCTTACCTTAAAAACCATAAAATATACATACAATCTGCATTATTATTTTTTGTCAGATTATTCTACAAGCAACATACTAAATAACTAGTGTTTTAATTTTTTAGTCCAAATAGTAGATTTTTTGTAAATAGATAATTGCTTCATATTTTGTAATAAATTACCAGCGTTGTGCCATCACGCTTCTCTTTCTTTTCTATGCAGTCCGACAAAGACCGCGCTTTAGGTCATGTAGTCGCCTTAAACTCATTATGTATCAACATATTTATGTTGATACATAATGAGTTTAAGGCGACTACATCCTTAATATCCTGCTGCTTAATATTCTTAATATCCTGCTGCGACATATTTATGTCGCAGCAGGATATTAAGAAACTTCTAACATTTGTTACAAAATGGCGGTAGTTAGGTCATTCCATCTCTCTGTCGGTTGTCACTGTCAAGTAATGTCATTTTTAATAAGAAAGCGTCATTGTTTTGACAAGTGCGAGTGGGTTGGCATGGTGTCAGGCATTCTGCCAGAGAACGTGCGCGTGGGCGGATAACCTCGCAACCTCCATCCTTTTCCATCGCGGATATTCGTGATTGTTGTGATTTAAAAAGTTTGTGAAATAAATTAAGAAGGATCAGCGCTATCTGCTCGTAGTATTATTATCAGTTTTTCTAAAGGTGTACGAGGAGGAAGGCTTATCCGAGGGAAGCATTACTGTTTCCTCCCCTTCAAATAAATAAATAAAACTAACCTAACTTACTTACTTATATACATTATGTACAGACGCCAGGCACATCAAGCTACCCGAAGCTGTCAAATTTTCATAATCAACTTTGAACCTTATGCTTTAGAGATAAAGTTGAACATCTAGTAAAGAAATTTGACAGATTGTAGTAGCTTGATGTGCTGGCGTCTGTACTTTAATTGTTCGGTTTTAAGTAAACGATATGTTAAACAGGTGAAAATTGAAAAAAACAAAAACAACTTTTACTAAGGGATCAAAGATACAATCGCGAAAAAAAAATCAGCTGTTCCCTACAATGTGACGAGTTATGCGAACATAAATTTAGGGAACAATTGATTTTGTTTTCGCGATTTCAGGTTTTAGGTGACGTGTATAGTGATTCCTTTTACAGATTAAAACATTTCATTTCATTTAACTAGCTAAAAGCAGAGCTTTGTGAGGGCTCGCGTCGTTTTTCTGCGTCGTAATAATCTTTAAGGCAGTTTTTTTTTAATATTTTTATATAATTTAAATTTTTTTTTTTTACTGATAACACATCTACATATAAATAGAAATTATTATGTTAAAGCACAAATCAATAGGCGTAATAGTTTTTCCGTAAAGTGTACCACAAAATGCTCAGGTTGTGGGATATAGCAGGGCTCGCTTCGCTCGCCCTGATTATGAAGTACGTTTTTTTTGCTTATAGAAAATCCCATCGGAGACACGGCTTGTATAGTCAATAACACCTACTTCTAAAAATATCCCCTCAAATTAAACGAAAACCAAAACTTTCACTTTATATTATGTAGCCAACATTTCAGACAAGTCCCGGTCACAAAAACTAGTCCACCAAACTATACACATTTTAACACAAAAGCCGATCCTTAAGCCTCCAGATTTTACTGAAAAGGCCTCCTAATTTACGGCAGCGGTTAAATCTACTACAATAGGTTTAAATTCCACTAGATTGTTGTATTCCTATTGTCTCCAAAGTGCTGAAATTTTCCACAGTTCCATCATTTTGCTGTTGAAGTTACTATAGGGTGACGCAAAAGTTAATTTTCCATGGAAATAACATTGTTTTTAAGGGGGAAGTGCTAAGGTAGCCCGCGAAATTCAAATTTTCTTACGTTTTTTGCAATTTGCTGGTCAGTATGAAGTTGTACATCGATTAAAATATGATTCGCGGCCGTAACAAATATTTATTTACAGAATCATAATCATGAGAATCAGTAATACATCTTGTTAGGTTAGTATAATCCCAAAATGTCAAGATTTCATGAAATAGTCATTCTGTGGGATTATTTGGTCTTAGAGAGTTGTGTTGATGACTTTAATGATTATAATTCTGTAAATACATGTTTGTTACGGCCGCGAATCATATTTAAATCAAAGTATAACTTAACTAGCTTCTGCCCGTGACTTCGTCCGCGTGAAATTTTTTGTTACTCCGGCCCACCCCGTCGCATCGCATCGCCTGCCCGCGCTATTACTTCGTTTTTGCTTAGCGTTCTTTCTGATTTTTTTCTTTTTGCTCGGCTCCTAAAGGTCATAGCGTGATGTTAAATAGCCTATAGCCTTCCTCAAGAATTGGGCTATCAAATGCAAAAAAAATTTTTCAAATCCCACTAGTAGTTCCAGAGATTAGCGCGTTCAACCAAACAAAGAAACTCTTCAGCTGTATAATATTAGTACTAATAATGATATTGACCAACAAATTCGCGGGCTACCCTGGCGCTTTCGCCTTAAAGGTAAAAATGCTTGTTTTTTGTGATTTTTTGGTGATGTTTTTCAAAAAGGTCAGGCATGTAGTACTCGCAACCGGCGTGCGTGTATGATCAGCACCCTAATGAGGGTTTTCGTGAAAATTTTCGACACCAGTTGGCACCACTGTGACAAGAGGTCTTCCAATATAAAATATATGATGACGTACATCATTCGATTTATTCATTCGTTCATCATTCAGTCATGACTAAGTCATGACTAAAGAAAATATAGGCTCTTTGACAGATGTCTGGACCTGACGTGTCAGTGCTGCCACCTGGCGAACGTCATTTCAGAAAACCCTCATTACGTAACACACTGTCAATGATAATCTGAATCATTATGAAGGATTTATCTAGACACGCGGCAGCGTGTCAAGCCAAGTTCAAGCAAAGGAACTGGCTAGCCAGCGCTGAGTGTAATATTACACGAACCACTTGGTGCCATTTATTTTTCTTTAAAGGCCAACCAACAATTTTATTGTTTACACCGTTACAATTGATTTTTTTTTTGAAATCTATGGATAGTGTAACAATTTCCTCTGTGAACCAAGGTATCTGGAAATAGTGGTTTCTATGAAAAGTTTACGGCAAGAAGTGCTGTCTCTGTCAACAATGCTTCCTATGGACCGAGATATCAACAAGCAATGTTTTCTATTAACAAAGTTTTCGGCGAAACGTGGTGTCTAGGAATAGATATTTCTATTAGCTTTGCTTTCTATATGTAGTCGTATCGTACAAGCGTGTTTCTATCTTAGGTTCCACACCCTTAAAATTACGAAAATTATCCCTCAGTTATTTGCATGGTCCATGCCAATGCCAATTTTAGATGATATTTAATTTGAATTTTAAGTGCCCGTGCTGTTGGTGTGTTATTATAAATATATCAATACTAATCAAGGCGATAAAGTTGCTAAAATATAATCTTACCAAACTCTACACGTAGTGGGGTTATAAATGGGTAATAGCAGTGGTGATAAAATAACTTACACTAAGGGCTGATTTTTCCATCGCCAGATAATTTTTAATCACGGAATAAAATTGACGTTTGACAGTTTTTGTATGAAATAACTGTCACGACCTACAACTCATAAGTCGTGGCCGTTAACTTCAGAACGGGTGGACTGATTTGTCAAATGTTCGTTTTAAAATGTTTGTAATCCTACTCAGCCGGTCGATTCTGTAAAAATCTCACCGTGATAACTTAGGTGAAGTGAGTTTGTTTTTGCTAGGAATTGACACTAGTGACAGCTCACTCCACGCTCACTTCACTTAAGTTTTCACGGTGAGATTTTACAGAATAGCACCGCAGGTTCTTACAGAAAGAAATATTTGAAAAGTGGCCGGAAAAATCGGAAAAGTAACACAAAGAAAGTAAAAGTCCGAAAATTCGGGAAAACTGAAAGTAATTTCCTATGGGAATTTTGTATGAATTATTAAAACTTGGACAGGACAACGTCTGTCGGGTCAGTGAGTTCCTAATACAATAAGAAGTTATAAAATCGTGAGCGATTTCACGATTTTCCAAAAATATGTCGTAAGTTTGTGCATGCGGGCACAATTTGCGACGGACGATTTACCCGCACTATCACTGTAGTCACACTGTAGTCATGTTCTTCGAGCGGTAATTTATTCAACTTCCTGCATTTCAGACTGCCGTATATGTGGGGTCGGTGTAACGAAACCATAGCGAGTTTCAGAATTCTCTTCTTCAACGTACAACGCCATCTATCGCGCTAAGTGGTACTATTTTTTGTAAGCGTAAGCAATAATGATTGGAAAATTTAATGGAAAATCTAGGCAATGAAAATACTTTAGGGGAGTTAAAAAAATTGGTATTTGTTAGTTTTAGATTATTTTCTTGTATTTAGATCGAAAAAGAAATATCTCTCAAGATGTCGCCGGAATTGATGCACTTTTCTCAATAATACTGGCGATAAAATGCTGTTTTTTTACAAATATGTACTTTTCAACAATATTATTTTGGAAAAAAGAGCATATCTGACTACCAACGTCATTACTTTTGCACCATCTCTATACAACTATACTTTTGAACCACCTTTTGCAAAAGTATCTAATGCTCGTGCATATGCATTCAAGATATCTGCCTAGCCTCTTCGAAATTATGTTGGGGTCGGCTTCTAGTCTAACCGGATGCAGTTGAATACCAGTATTTTACATGAAGCGACTGCCTATATGACCTCCAAAACCCAGTTACTGGGTAATACGATACCTCTTGGTAAGACTGGTTGTCAGACATTCGGGCTATTGACGACCCGTAACGACTGTCAGAGATCCACGAATGACAGCCGGGACCAACGGCTTAACGTGCTTTACGAGGCACGGAGGAGTCTTGGTATGTGAAGATCGTCACCCACCCAACCGCGACAAGCGTAGCTTAACCTGATCGATCGACTTTGTTATAACTTAGCCACAAGCCCCTCATGGTGCATTCAAGATAATAAGAAATAAAGTATGTTTTGTAACGCTTTAATTAGCTTTACTTGTAACAAATTTACTTTTCCTTTCGCAGGTCTGCTGGAATAAATTTCTTAAGAAATAAGCAGTACCTTTGTACTCAAATTATAATTATGTCATATCCCTATGTATTTTACTGTGTGTATATAAATTAAATAAATAATGTAGGTACGTGATCAAATCTTGGAAGTCAATTTTAACCTACTTCTAAATTGTCGTATCGAAATGAATCTTGGTATGTAGGTATGTGCCGTGGATGGCGTCTTTCGGTTGTAATGATGATGTATTGTATAATTGTAGCCCGGATGACAAATTCGGATTAAAATGGGGACGCTTTGTTTAAATTAATTAGTCAATTTATATTTTTTACGCGTGAATAAAGCGTGTCCTGTTGTTTTTTTTCAATTACATATATTTTTATTCATATCTGAATTTACCAAATATCAAAGTTGCGATGACATAAAACGCCATTTGTGGAAGGAAATCGTCTGGGTTCACTTTTGCGACACCCTATATTTATCACGACAAAGTTTGTGTCGTTAGTTTGTCTTTAGCAAGTTTTGCATAAGAACGGATTTTAGATTAGTCGAATTTTAAGCTAGATTGATGAATAGTTTAATCTTTCATAAGTTACGTTAGGGACGGATTTTAAAGTTAACTACTAAAATATCAACTGACTTATCTTTTCTAACTTAGAGTATGTTGGGTTGGCTTAACTCAGTATAAAGGCTTCCTTTTTTTAGAAGTTTTATCTTTTTTATTATTTTTATTTTATTTTAATATTTATATCTATAATGTTCCCACTGCTGGGACACAGGCCCCTCTCTGAGAGAGGGAGTGGGCCGTAATTTACCACGCGGGCCCAGTGCGGGTTGGTAGATAATGATGTCACATGTTTTTGAATTATTGGTTCTAGGACATGCCGGTTTCCTCACGATGTTTTCCTTCACCGTTTTGAGAGCAGTGGTAATGAAAATAATTTACACAAAGTAAAGCGCTTGTCTGGGTTCGAACCTACTCTTAAGTCGCGGCCGTTACCACTGGGCCAACACTGCTTTATCAGGCAGCATTACCACGTTGGATGGAAATGCTGATTATTTGGGATAAACATAGGCCAGTCGACCAACCCCTTGGCGATGTCCCGAAATCTTCATTTCGAAGTCTTTATTTTTCCTTGCCCTTCAAATTTATTATTTTATACTTGTGCAGACGCCAGCATATCAAGCTACCCGAAACTGTCAAATTTTCCCAATCAACTTTGAACCTTATGCTGTAGCTGTAAAGTTGAAAATGTATTAAAGAAACTTGACAGATTGTAGTAGTTTGATGTGCAGGCGTTTGTACATAATATATTTAATTTAATTTAGTGCCTACTATGCTGTATAATGATATAGTTTTCATAATGTAGGTATTTTAATTTTCGTACGTTCAATAAAATCTACATAAGAAATATGCATTTCAAATCGGGCCGCTGTCCATTTAATAGATGTGTAGCGATATGAAGAATGAAATGACTTCGAATACCAATGTGAGGAACGGTGCCCGGGTAGGGAGACTACGTTGCTTGGGAGTGCTGGATATTTTGCTAAAAGACATATTATTTTGTATTGCTAAATGGGCACGCTCTTAACCTCGAACTAACTGGTGGAAGCGATGAATGAAGTCTATGATGGGACGTGTCCAGAAGTTGCCTGTTCACTCTTGCTTTGAAGGCATTTAGTTAAAGGTAGATAAATTGAAGTTCCGTTGCTTTAAAAACTTTTGCGAGCGCTGTATATAAGATAGTTATAAAGTAGACAGTTGCTGAGGCGGTTACAAAAAAATTTTATCAGGCACCTGTTTCAAATCATGCTCTGGTAATAGAATAACGTCATTTTAAAGTGCATTGAATTCTGATTGACTGAATTATTGTTTTTAGAAGTGAAAATTTCTGGCGCGCTGGGTATTTTTTGAAATGGGAAACACCATTGAACTCGCGACACTGTTATCGTAACCGACACCTCTGTTTTAAGTTTTAGTCATTATAAAGACATCAACGCTCGGTACATTTTCTTTAAGAAGAATATTTATTTAAAATTAAATACATAAATTATAATATAATTGTGTCTCAACATTATAAGCTGATAATGCAGTATGCTTCATAATCTACCCAACCAATTTTCACCTACATATTCCACCCAACTCACATTCCCAGATCTACCCAATATATATGCCCCCTACAGACGTCCGCAGACCACGTAATAGTGAGTGCATTACTTATAAAATTTGCATTTCTAAACGATTTACGCTTTTCACGAGACCTAATGAGCTTTTAATGACTACTTTTCAAATTTGTTGCACTCATAGTTAAGTGTTGAAATCATCATCATTAAAATAGCCACCGTGGGTAGTGATACTAGCTTGGGTAATTTTAACCGCGGCATGCGATATGGATACTATTTATATCCTACTTCACTGCTCCGTTGGACTCGGGGTGGACAAAAAAAAAACAGTGGCACTCCGGGAGTGCCGACAGAAGTGAAAACAAAACACAAACAGAATACTTTGTCACCCTCACTGACATATCGAATATACATACATTAAAACCGAGTAAATCCCGAGGACAGCCGAACACATCCGAAGCGAGTATTTTTTAATCGTCTTATAAACAAAACACGCGCGATGTCGCTTACGGTAACAGTGGCGCGAGTTCAATGGTTTTTTCCCATCTCAATTCACTTCAAAAATGAATATTTGGGAATAGCTCGCGAGAAAGAAAAGATGGATGGAATTTTGTGAAAGTTGTATAACTAGGGATGGTAGTGAACACTGAGAAGACAGGTAATATTTATTTATTTATTTATATGTATATAATTTATTGTACACCAGAAAATACATAACAAAAAAAAATACGATCATGAACACAAAACATACAATGGGCGGCCTTATCGCTTTCTACGATCTCTTCCAGGCAGACTTGGAATGGACAGTGATTGCGTGGATATAAAAAAATGGGGTTGTCAATGGTGCAACATAATATAGGTACTATAATAGATACATAGATATATATATATATATATATAATGTTGTATAATAGATACATAAATATATAAATACATACTAAATATACATATAATCAACGAAAATAAATGATGACTAGAGATTATTGCAGCTACGAAAACAAAATTACAACAATAAGTAATGTTCCTTCACGATACACAAAATAATGTTTAGAAGAAAATAACTTACTCTTCTGACCGTGCGATCATCAGCCTATAACTTTCCCACTGCTGGGACCCAGGCATCCTCTCTTCACCAACTGCCTAGCCTTTTCCCAACTTGGTTGGGGTCGGTTTCCAATCTATTCGGATGCATCTGAATACCAGCATTTTACATGGAGCGACTGCTTATTTGACCTCTACAACCTAATTACTGGGTAACACGATACCACTGATGAGACGGTTGTCAGATTTTTGGGCTTCTGACGACCCGTAACGACTGTCAAAGACCCAAGAATGACAGCTGGGACCAACCATTTAACGTGGTTTACGTGGCAAGCAGGGGTCTCGGTATGTAAAGATGGTCACCCATCCACGGGCTGACCGCGGCAAGCGCAGCTTAACCTGATCTATCGACCCGTGCGGCTGTTAATAGTTAACCACGAGTCCCTCGAGCCTTTCATTATCGCCAATCGTTTAATTCCAAAACCAATTATATTACACAACAAAATAAATTAGTTACCACAATCGACCACAGATAAAACAAATTGTTTTAGCCGTCCACTTACCACAAATGGCAGGTCAGTTGACATATGGAAACACGATGGATTTAATTAATTGAACCGCTAATTGCTACAATATTAACAGGACAGTGGTAAGCAGGAGATAGGTAAGTAATGGGATTGCAGGGAGTGTTAAGAGGCTTACAGGACCTAAACGCAAAAAACGCAAGTTTTAGAAACAATAAAAGTATATGAACGACTACAGTAAACAAAATCAGAAAAATATATAATGTTCTTTTATTATTTTATTCAGTCGCTCCATGTATTCTCCAATTATTTATAATAACACAATAAAAATAAAATAAATACACAACAACAGCAGCAACAATAAGCAGTACCTTTGTACTCAAATTATAATTATGTCATATCATATATTATTTTATAATTTATGTACGCACAGTAAAATAAATAGGTATTTTACTGTGTGTATGTACATAAATTATAAAATAAATAAATAAACAACTAGTTCACAGTCTAACTATATATGTATTTTAGCTGAAGTTTGTTTGTTTGTTTGTTTGAAGGCACTAATCTCTGGAACTACTGGTCGTATTTGAAAAATTATATTTGCATTTGATACCCAAATTTTTGAGGAATGCTATAGGCTATTTAACATCACGCTACTTCCCTTAAGAACTGGGCAAAAAGAAAAATACATAAGAAGAAGCGAAAATGGCGCGAGCAGCGTGAAACGAAACGTACATAAAGAAGTAATTCATTAATTAACTACGAAGTAATTAGTTTCGGCTTTGGCACCTAGTAACGTAGTCAGTTCAACGCTATCTACTGAGTTTTTTGAAACTATGTTTTTTTTTAATACTAAAAAAAAAACCTCTCATTTGTGACTACTATCACCCCTCCCGCGCCGCGCAGCTACCTCAGGCAACGTCTCAGTTAAGCGGTCGGCCTATAAGTCTACGCTTCTTTTCTATTTTATTTTTAAAAACCCCAATTAAGTTTCACCCTTAAACTACCCCACACAGATAATATTAGTCCCTGCATCAACGAAACCGTGCGGCATTCTTTCATAATTTCATCCCTACAAAAATTAATTAGTACGGGATTAAGAGTAATAAGCCTTCTGATTTATAAGGGTTGTGGCCAAATGGTACCCAACCCTTTTAGGGGTCCGTACCCAAAACGGCAAATACAGAAACCCTTTTGTTATGTTGCCCCTCATTACGGTAAGGTATTTCAATGCCTGCACTCATGTATATCATGGGTTGGTTTGGCAAATTCAATTTAAATGTACCCTTTCTTCTTTAAATGAGTTACTATCAAAAGTGCGTAGGATTATTTGATCGGTGTCTGTCGTCCGCCCAGTCTACGCGCGCCACTCCAGAGTGGTTGCGGTCATTATGGGAATGACCGTACGGGGAGGTGCGAACCATGTACCTTCAGTTGCCTGTGCCAGGGGCCACGGTATCTCTTTCGAACAACCCACGACCCTGGCAGGCATCGGCCCTAGCGGAACCAGTCAGTTACAATGATATCTCTTTAAAGCGCGCGTGGAACACAACGCGCCGTCGACCCGGGCCTGGTTCGTACGGAACCTCTCAGTTATCCTTGAGCAAAGAATCTAAATACAAGGTTCTATATTCGAAAAACATAACTCTTTATTAGACATTTTAGATTCAGATAGGGAGAAACAATTTTATTTTTAAACTAACTTCTGCACGCCACTTCGTCCGCGTGAAATTTTTATCCCCCTGTTCCATCCTGTCGCATCGCATCCTCCCCGCGCTATTACTTCATTTTTAATTAGCGTACTTTCTGACTTTTTTTGTTTTTGCTCGGCTCTTAAGCGTCCTAGCGTGATGTTAAGCCTAAAGCTATTGGCCCACAGCGTTCCTCAAGAATTGGGCTATCACGTGCAAAAATAATTTTTCATAACTGTGGGGCAATTCTCGTAAATTTAAGAACTTTACAGTCTGATCTCAGTGTCAATCTGTCAAAAATACCTCTAATTTCCCTACAAATTTGACAAGTTTTTGACATTGATTATCGCTGTTTTTTTATTTATTTTTAAAAAATTTAAATTCACTTACATTCTGTAACTACTTCAACTCACACCCTGACTTATTACTTGTCATTTTTTTATTTCATTTAAATGAAAATCTTTTACTTTTACCATGTTTGTAAATATGTGAGCACCATGTATCTATCAGATAATTAATTTATATGTCATGGTTTCATTTTTACTATTGTGGTATAGTAATTTTATTTTAGGTGCATCGTCTTCACATATTATTATTATATAATTAATGTATGCAAAATATTGTAAAACATTTTAAAAAAGTAACGGTGGAGTTTCTTGCCCATTCGTCTCCATACGAAAACTACCTTTTGAAATGGGCGACTAGAATCAATGGGGATTGTCCAAAATTTCTAACCATTAGGTTTTATTTTATTTTTTGAAAATTTAGAGTATTTTCAGAAACTAATTTGAATATTTTGATGATTGGCTCAATAGTTATTTAAAAAAAATATTGAATTATTTTAAGTTTTTAAGGTAGGTGACGTCATCAGTGGCATAAAGATTTAGTGCCGTTGCCTGACTAGTACATAATTAAAAATTTTAATCTGTCAACACAACGTCATCAATCCAAAGAGTACTGTCACATCTGTCAAAGTGTCAATATGGCCGAATAGACGTCTTAAATAATCGAATCCTAACTTAGCGTATTTATTTACAAATGGTTTTTTTTATGTGTAAGTGTCCTGCAAGGAATATACTACTCTCTATCGTCACTAGAACAATCGACGCGGCAACTTAGAAATAGAATAATAACGCACGCGGCGACATTATTACTATAATTGCTGCAAGTTGGAACAAAGCACTTCCTGTATTCCGTAACTCTTCCAGTATATTAAATATTGTCGAGTGTTGAAATAATGTATGTAATGTAATATAAACAAGAATGTTTATATTTTTGACATTTGACAGCTTGTAGACAATCTTACTTTTTTTTCTGAGGTAACGATATAAAACTGTACGGCCAAAGCCGACGTAATTTGAAGGGCAAAGAAGGTCAATCGTATTTTATCAAAAATATCAATAAAATATGACTATTTTTCATAGTTAATTAGTCCGTAATGATCAATAACGCTATTCCTCGGAATGGTTTTTCAATTACAACATTTAAAAAAATATGAACAATGCCCATTCTATTTGTTGTAATTTCTGACATTCAAAAGTGCCTTTAATGTGCCTATTTGAAATAAATGCTTTGACTTTGCTGAGATGAGATTGAGACTAGATTTTAAACGTTTATGATTACGGGAATTGGCCTTCAAAAACCTACAGGGAAGAAATTAGTGGATAAGCGAACCCTGATTCGCTTTATAACTCGCTTTTTAATTGGCTTGCACACCGACGCTAGCCAATCGGAACTGAGCATAACTACCAGGTAGTTATGCTACGGACTGTGGATTAATATAAACTTTACTTGGAAAACTGACGGCATCGTAATTGAAAAGGGCAAAATGAAATTTTCGATTGGAAAGTGCGAATAACCTTGTGTAAATGGAGCAATTACACTAAAAAGCCTGCAGTGCTCTGCGCGTCCAGTATAACATCGCGTTCAGGGGTTTGTTGGGGCTCCCTTGGCGGTGCGGACCACAGCACGAACAGCTTCCAGGCGGTGCTTCGCAAAAGGTCTGCCTCCCTGTGGTCTCGGGTAGGGGTAGCACCAACACGCTTTTGAGCGTGGTGTCGGACAGAGTGGATAGCCAAATCCTGAGACATTGGTCGCTCATGCACGTCCAAAATAATAATTATTTTATATTTTACTAACATAGCTGACATAGCTGTATCTACCTACTCGTACTAACATAATATGGATTTGTATCATTACTGTGGGCTTTTTTTTTGAGGATTGTAAATCATCAAATGACCCCTCCTGCTCTAGGTGGAGCGGAAAGGAGTGTCAGACTCTTACTGACTAAAACCTACCCGTGTTTCTTCCTTAGCCCTTTAGGTTCCGGGCTAGCGGTAACCCTTTCGGACAATCCCGCTGACCCGGCAGGGTTCGGCCCTGACGGGCCCCTTCACTTGATGCTGACATCTCTTTGAGGCGCGCGTGGAACACGTACGCGCCGTCAGGCGGTTACTGTGGGCTTGGTCTGAAATAAATGTTTGCAATTTTAATCCAATTCAATTTCAAAAAATGTTTGTAAATTATTTTTAATGTTCCTTAGGTGATTGTGTTAGGCGGTGGACAGGGTGGAGAGGCCTATATCCAGCAGTGGACTGCGATAAGCTGAGTTGATTGAAGTAAATTGTGAGTTTTGGATTACAGCCAGTCGATTCTGTAAAAATCTCACCGTGAAAACTTAGGTGAAGTGAGTTTGTTTTTGCTAGGAATTGACACTATTGACAGCTCACTCCACGCTCACTTCACCTAAGTTTTCACAGTGAGATGGTTACAGAATCGCACTGCTGAAATTACTGACGAGATATACAATAATAATTACCTTGCAAGTACAGGCGGCTAAGTCTAGCTACAACACTTTAAACTTTTTTTTTATCCATTACTCAGGCAATTATGTAATAAGGTTTTAAAATGTGCAATATAATACTGTTTTCACGATATTTTTTTAATTCATGAAATTAACTTGTTTGCTTAAGTGTTGATTTTTCAATCGATAGATAATTTTTATTCGTGAAATAAAATTGACTAACTTACTATTCACACTAGATACTAAATTAAATGACTGAATGAATAACTAACTTACTATACAAATAAATACAAAAGACACTTAGGCGTCGAAGTACTTGTCCGCATCGCTGTCATCCGGAAACGTGCCCAGAAGACTGGCAGCATTGCCACGTTGAATGGCAATGCTAATTCTTTGGCCAAAGAACGACCCAGCCCTTTGGTCACGTGAAGTGTCGACCAGCCGGCGAGAAATTTCCTTAAAAAGGAGACACGCACTCGGGTCCCATGACCCGAGCGTTTTGACCTTAAACGACTCAAAGCTGTAGTTGCCTATGAGGTTACAGTATTTGCGCCGCTTGAGGGTCTCAGCAGCCGCAGTAGCGGCGCCAGCACAGCCCGCCTTGCTAGGAACATGAGATGGCGCAAGGGTATCGACATACATTGCGTCCCACACCAGAGGACCACCCACCTCCCAAGGAAACAACGTCATGCCGTCTGGTCTCTTCGCATCGTCACGTACAAGCCGTTTGGTTCTAACTCCGCTGGTACGCCGGCGGTAACAAGGGCTTGATTAATAATATCGTTGATGTTGGTGTGCCGTGTAATGGGACCTGCGCTCCTGCAGCAGGGCAGGCCATGGTGTCCGAGACTGCTTAAATAAAAGGTTCTTGCATAGACGTTTATAATTGCACTATCGTATGTGCGGAACCACATTAAAAATACAGCTTACCTCTCTTACCCAGTTTTTATTTAAGTTTAATTAAAACTGTGTCTTTGTTCAGCGGTAGAAAGGTGGCTTTTTACTAAAACCCGCTTTTAAATATGGACAGAAGTGACCGACTTACATTATTTTTTGTTATCCTTTTAGACCTTATAAAGCGGGTATTATAAGGCAGTTTTACAATTAACATTTTTTATCGAGCCACTGTAATGTAACAGCTTTTATGAGTGTTATATGTGTTTATTATTCGCTCTACGTGGTAGTAGCGTGAGACACTTACAGCCGCAGTAGCGAGCTGTCTCACGTGTTAGAGAGATTTATGTTTTTCATTTAGTGGATTTTAGTAGGTACGTGAAATTGGCAAAATTGTGGTGTTTGTTCCACAGAAGACATTAATCAAGAGTTGAAGTTGAAGTTTTTGACACTGATTGTCTCTGATATGAGATTGCGGCTAATCTAGTCGCAATCTCATAACTAAACGTTTTTATTCACGGGAATTGGTCTTCTGGACTCGTCACTATAACTAATCCAATAAAAATTCTATTACGACATTCCTTATTATTTCAGTTGAAATTCCACGCCGATTACAACTATATAATATAATACATACTTAATTCTGCTATCTCCATGTCATTGCAATGTTTCCGTCACTGCGGATCAAAGCTGAAATGTCGGTGGTATGTAATTTCACAGGCATCCATACCCTTCTAACCTGAACACAACAATGCTGCTTGATGTTCCTGGTATGTGCAGACGCCAGCATATCAAGCTACCCGAAACTGTCAAATTTTCCCAATCAACTTTGAACCTATTATAATGCTTCAGCAATAAAGATGAAATTCTATTAAAGAAATTTGACAGATTGTAGTAGCTTGATGTGCTGGCGTCTGTACCTTAAGGAGTAGTTTGGCCTCCTCTCTGTGAGAGCGAGTGGGCCGTAATCCACCACGCGGGCCCAGTGCGGGTTGGTAAATGTCACATGTCTTCGAATTTTTGGTTCAAGGACATGCCGGTTTCTCACGATGTTTACAACTACTCTACTCTACTCTACTCTACTCTACTCTATGATATAGTTCACAATAATTTTGATGCCATTGATCTGACCAGTAATCTGTGTTATTCTGTCCCTCGAACGGTCCATGTGCGGCAGGTTCGTGCACGTACCCTGTTTGCACTAAATTCTTGTCGTACGAACTCCGGCTTACGTTGCCCTATTCATAGAATGTTGGAATCCTATAATTCTAATTTCATTGATATATTTGCATGTTCGAAAAATAAATTTAAATCTAATATTATAAAAATGTTATCTTAATTGTAATCATGGTACTTATTAATTTATAATTTATTATTATTTATTTATTGCATAATTCAAGTAAATGAAATTGTTTCTAATCTGATTTGGTTTTGTAACTATAGCTAGCGTTATAGTAACTTATTTATTTGTTTTAAAATATTTCTTGTTAATTTTGGTAATGCTCGCCTAGTGGCAACCTGTGATCTTTTAATATGTCCTATCTGCGGATAATGTAGTGGACTGCAACATCGCTTCCTATACCTTTGTTAAACTTATGTAGTATAGTATATGTTGTAGTTGTTTATTATCCCTCAATAAATAAAATAAAATAAAAAAAATAAAATACTCTTACCAAGGTGTATTCTGCTACCCAGTAACTGAGTTATCGAGCTCAGATAGACTGTCGCTCCATGTAAAATACTGGTATTCAGATGCATCGAGTTAGACTTGAAGCCGACCTTAACATAGTTGGGTAAAGGCTGGATAGATTGATAGGTGCAGCAAAACTGAGTAAAACGAGGTCAACCTTGCCTCCGTTGAACCAGTTCTGCCAAAGTCTGAATACAGGTCCTAAAGAAAAATAACTAGTGTAAAAGATAGTAAAATACCATGTAACTAGGCGTATAGACTTCGCGAATATGTGCACATCAAAGTTTCCAAATGTGGAAACAGAACGTAAACTTGATCTCTTTTGAGTGGTACAAGTTAAAAGACTTAGGATCCGTCTGATTTTGAAGGACATTGCTAAACCAATGCTTCATATGTTTGAAAAACTCGTTGTGAGGGGTGAGGTTTTACCTAGACTCTACTGCTTAACATGAGGTCCAGGGTTCAATTCTCGGGTCGCGTAAAATGTTATTGAGTTTTTTCATCTGGAATTTTGCATGAGCACCCCGGTGACTTGATTTGTGCGCGGTTGATAGCAAAAGGTTCGCCTCGCTTTACATGGCGCGTTTAGAGGTGATGTTATGTCTGTGTGTTGATATTGATGATAGTCTCAGATGAGCTTTATCTGCTATCAAGGCTTTTATAGCTCCAGACTGCATAGACAGTCTGGAGCTACAAAAGCCTTGGAATTTATGGTCATCATTATTAGGATGATGACCATAAATTCCACATTGAAACAGTTGATCTCTCATACCTTACCTTCCTGGTATTCACCTGCAAAATACTGAAAGAGGCAAGCACCAAAACTTACTGTACCCAATTTTAAACTCTATTGCTTTTACTACTACACCTTGCCTCCAACGCAAATACCACCTTCTGTTCCTCATGACAAGGTGGAGATTCCATTGTTAGATGTAGGATAGTTACTCGCAATGGGCGTAATATATCGGATTGTAAGATTCGTGAAAGTTTCAGTCGCCAGGAAATGAGTGTTGGCTTACTTATAGCCTCTGTGTTCGTTTTGTCATACTTTCGAGGCTTTTATACTGTCCTGGTACTTTTGGTGGCATTAACTGTGCGTTGTTCTGGGTCCGGTTGATTATTATCAAAATTAGGGCTGATTTTTTAATCGACGGATAATTTTTATTCGTAGAATAAAATCGACGTCTGACAATTTTGTATGGAAGAACTGTCAAAAATTCGATATTATTCCTCGGATAAAACTATCTGGCGTTGGAAAAATCACTACAACGAAAAATATCGCTGTCAATGTCAAACTGTATCCATCTTTCATTGGAGGCAAAAATAAATAAATAAATCAGTTTGACAGTGCGAGCGGGATAGAGTACAGACGCCATCACATCAAGCTACTACAATCTGTCAAATTTCTTTAATAGATTTTCAACTTTACCGCTAAAGCATAAGGTTCAAAGTTGATTGGGAAAATTTGTCAGTTTCGGGTAGCTTGATGTGTTGGCGTCTGTACCTACATTAGTCCGGATGAATATAGGCTATATGTTATGTAAATATATACAAAAAGAAGTATTATCATCTAATAATACTAATGAAATTGATTCAATTCTAATCTTGAATTCATGAATGCCTGGTATTTTATGTTAGGTTACTGCGCAGAACTTGTGCAACATCGTGTCGTGAACGGAATACCATCTTCACATGTAAATTCCACTCGTGCGTAGCCGGAGAGGATCGCTAGTTCTCGTGTAAAATCGTTATTAATAACAGACTTAATAAAACAATCGGTTTAGTTCGGTATGCCTCGGGTATTTTTTGGATTATAATATTATTATTAA
The DNA here is from genome assembly GCA_963855955.1 of Luperina nickerlii. Lineage (NCBI taxonomy): Eukaryota > Metazoa > Arthropoda > Insecta > Lepidoptera > Noctuidae > Luperina > Luperina nickerlii. Next base: position 3,793,044 of record OY979684.1, on the reverse strand, counting down.
CTTTCTACCCCATGTTGAGAATTTAAATCCTGTTCAGTTAGAATAACAAAATGAAGTTAATCATTATATTCATTATCCATCAGATACAATTTTGAACCCAAATTGAATATGTAGCTACGAATTACCAAATTAATGTGAACACCACTGACAGCGAACGAATGGAGAATTAATTGAGTGAGGGAATAAATGAATGAACTGTTGAACGATTCGGGATTAAATAAATATGGGTCGTCTGCCGATCGTAATTTGTTTTTGTGATGGCGGATATAAATGGCATTTGTTTCATTCTTTATTTGTTTTATTTGTGGATTATCTTGTTTATTTGTTTTGTACTAGCTATAACGTGAAATGGATAGAGGATTAATAATGGCAGTTTGTTATAGTAGTGTTGTTATATTTTTTAACTTTGAGTACGAGGCTTTTGACTACGTTGTGTGTGTATATTTTATGACTTTTTTTAAATTTTATTTTTCAGTTTTTATTTCCAATGTGCGTTTTTGTTTGTGCAGAATAAACAAATTTTCTTTTCTTTTTATTTTTTGTAGCACAAAGGCCTTTTCTGTTATACAATAAATAATATTTTGTAAATGCATTTATTAAAAAATACGTCCACTACACTTCCTATTTGATGATTTTTAGAAATTAATTAAATTTTCACGTTGTGCGTTTTTATAGTTTCTAACATGACGATATCATCGTGGACGTACACGTCCACATCCATAAAATGTATGGAAATACGTGTACGTTATAACATTATCGTGAACGGAAAATTTAAAGCGTATTCATAGATTTCCAAACATTATACTGTCCTGTGTTATTGTGATGCCGTGACGTAGATATCGACATCCACGATAATAGGTACCCATCGTCACGTTAGAAATTACAAAGGCGCACATTGCCTATTATTTCCATGTGAGTGATCGGACCTAATCAAATCTTTGTCACTACCCACCACTACTAACCTACTACTGACAGAAAATTTCTTATGCAAATGTACAGATGCCAGCACATCAAGCTACCCGAAACTGTCAAAAATTTTCTCAATCAATTTTGAACCTTATGCTGTAGCGATAAGGTTGAAAATATATTAAAGAAATTTGACAGAATGTAGTAGAAAATTTGACAGTTTCGGGTAGCTTGATGTGCTGTCGTCTGTACCTATAATTGCGTGACACTCATAGTTGGCAGTGACGTGACAGCGTGACACGCCACAACGTGACACGTCACGATAATAGCACGCGCGGGACGAGGGTCGACAGTGGCTCGTTTGGGACTGACTTTTAACGGATTTTAACTAGATTTCAGTAAGTTTGTGGGTTGAATGTTTTGATCGCTGTTCCGGATGCATGTGTTAGGAGTATAATTATATTCTCGATATAAGAGCCATTCGGTCCGATATCCATTTTTGCAACTTTATAGGACAGCAAAAATTTAAAGTGAATAATTGAATAGATGCCAATTTTTAAGCGATTCCTCTATTATTAGGGGAATCCCACTCGATCTCTTCGTCTAAGGGTAGTTACACGAGACCCATTTTTTAAGGTTCACTAAATTTTAGAATGGAAGCCCACCATAACATAGTTGTGAAAAGGTTAAGCAGATGTTGATGATGATTCAGCAACTTTTCATTAAACTAAATTGTATTTTTTAAAATTCAATACGAAAAAGTTTTTTTAACACGCCAGCAACAAATAATATCAAACTTCACAAAAGAAAACATCTATAACAATACAAAAAAAAACATTCTCCTTATTCAACTACAAAACTCCTCCGTATTCACTCAACGTCTTACAGGCGACGAAGTTACTCAACTGAACTGAGCATTGGGACTTTGAGCATACTCCCAGTTTGCGACTGAGGCTCATTGCTCAGGGGTATTGTCAGGTTTAGCGGTTACTCAACTGTTATTGGTGCTGCCTGATAAGAGGTGAGCTTAGCCGAAGTATAGTCTATTCTAAAAATATCTGACGAAATTGTAAACAAATGTATTAGAAAACGTAACTGTGGATGTAGTATTATGCTGGGCGATAGCCGTTTTGTATGGATGAGACGCATATTTTGCCCCAACTTGTTCTTTTTTGTCATGTTTGCTTCAAATACGCATTTTCTTTCTTTATTTTCTTTCAATTTCTAGTGCCACCTGTACAAATTTATTGCTTTCATTTGATTATTCGAATACCCAAAATTAACATTTTCTCTAAACGTGTTTTTCATTTGATCAATTAAACTGTCAGATGAAAACAACTTTGAAAGCGTTGATGATTTTTCAATTAGGTACAATTTAATCGTGTTATTCAACCAATAATTGTTGAATAAAGTAAAGTTAATTATTTTAAAGGATTGTTTAAGTGAGATTTAAATTTGAAAGCTTGATAATACAGATGAATGTAGGTATTAATCATTCCTTTTAGTGAGTGTTTGCGTAATAATTTAACATGGACAGGGTTTGTTTACACTTTCATCTGATACTTTTGGAACAGACTATAGATATTTGATGCTAGGAATTTAATATGTACAAGTTACTTGGGTTTAGCGCGCATTAAAGTTGGACTTAGTTTGAAGACACGGTTAGCGCGGTGACTGGGAGATTGGCTGATGTGCTAATCGCAGCGAGTTCGTTTGCTATACAAGGTCAAGGTAAATTAGTTAGCGAAACTTTGCAGACGTGATGGATATCAATATCTAAACACAATAAAATATAAAAGATTTGATGTTTTTTTTCTGAGGGGTCATCGTTGTTACGTTACTTGACGTATGAATTGAGAAAATGTGTTTTATCGTTTTAAGATACTTATCGATACTAATCATGTCTGTGAAGTTTACTCCAAAAAACAGATTTATTACTTAAATTAATATTTCAAGTAAATTCACTAACAGAGGTCGAAGACCCTACAAGAAAATACCAATTCATTCATTTTTAAAATTATCATGATTAAATATTGATATCCTTCAATCACGTCTGCAGTTTCGCAAGTTAATTTAATTTGACCCGGTTTAAATTAAGCGACAAATCTGGAAGGAAAGATGCGTCGACCTGTAATTACGTCATTGCAGTTTCAGTGAATATACGTAAAGCTCTACTATCCCAATCAAGGCTTTTTATAAATTGGACGTCATGCCCTGTCGGGGCATCAAGTGAAGGGGTCCGTCAGGGCCGAAGCCTACCGGGCCAGCGGGATTGTCCGAAAGGGTTACTGCTGGCCCGGAACATAAAGGGAGGAAGGAATACGGGTGGGTTTTAGTCAGTAAGAGTCTGACACTAACGCTCCACCCAGAGCAGGAGAGGTCATTTGCCGATTTCTCTACTTCAAAAAAAAAAATGCCCTGTCGGGGATTTATACCTTTTTTTTAGGATGGGAAATCATCAAATGAACCCTCCCGCTCTGGGTGGAGCGGAAGGGAGTGTCAGACTCTTATTGACTAAAACCCACCCGTGTTCCTTCCTTAGCCTTTTATGTTCCGGGCCAGCGGTAACCCTTTCGGACAATCCAGCTGACTGTCAGTTAATGGCCTGCTGCTGACTCAACAAAACACTGCACTGACCTACAAACCCTCGATTTTGTTGATGATTAAGTAGATTAGTCGCCTGCAGTAAAAATCGAATAAAAACATGGTCTCGAACGTGACGCAAACTCATATCATATGTGTTTAGCTAGGTTATAAAGTGCAAGAAACTATTTTATGCAAACTAAATATTTAGGTACGAATACATATAAGATTTTTTTGTTATTTTGATTTTTAAGGTAAATCGTATATAAGTAATCTAGGTATAAAATAATGAATGATTAAAATTTAGCAATTATCTCAATACTTCTATTGTTAAATTTTAATATTGTTATGAATTTTATAGTCCTCTATTTACTATAAAGTATGCTCATGCTGCCTATGATACAGGTTTATCCTAGTACAAACGTCTAACATTATTATACCATTGTAAATTGTTTCTAAAACTATAAGTAAATGTTTTACCAATTTTAATACTGAATAAAATATTTATAAAAGTGAAAACTTGTTTTGACGCGTTGGGCATTTTTTGAGATGAGAAAAATCCGTTGAACTCGCGCCGCTGTTACCGTAAGCGACACCGGGCGTGTTATGTTTATAAGACGATTAAAAAAATACCCGCTTCGGATGTGTTCGGCTGTCCTCGGGAAGTACTCGGTTTTAATGTAGGTATATCCGATATGTCAGTGCGTGATGGCAAAGTATTCTGTTTGTGTTTTGATTTTACTTCCTGTTGGCACTCCCGGAGTGCCACTGTTTTTTTTATTATTATTTATTACGTAAAGTATGAGTTGAGAAAATCTGATCTCTTTTGTTTTAACGTATTTTATATAGCAATAACCATCACGTCTGCGCAGTTTCCCTGTTTGACCCAGTTTAATGAATGCTCTTTTTGTGAACCTCAAATAATTCGAATTTTGGGGTCCTAAAAACACTAAATAGTTTGTAGGTCGCTGCCGCGGCACACACGTACGTCATTAGAAGGTCAAACAAAATGTTTTTAGAGGATTGGTTAATGTTTCCTAACACAATACCCTTGATTGATAGCTACTACCCTTATACCTCAGACAAAGCCAGGAAGCATAATTAGTGTATCAATAAAACTGCGACTCATTAGCTGTGGTATAACTACTATTGAAAGCTGCTAATTACGCTCATCAATCATACGCACAATGACCGGGAAATGTCCGAAATGGCCGGGCAAACTGGTGATTTACAATGTTTAGAATAATTGGCATAATTAATATTCGGGTTACCCATTTTGTTTTACATAGATACTTTTGTAAAACTTTGATGGAGGATTTGGTACAAACTTTAGTCATTATTGTAACTAGTAAGACCAGTTTTGTTCCAAACGAACGGTCTTAATTTTATTTAGAGTTCGGGTCGCGTTTTACAACGTTTTTAAAGCTATCAACGGGGTACAATGCGTGCCACGTAAGAAGAGACTTGACACACCACGTGGTCTGACATGCGCAGAACACGATTTTAGGTATATTTAGCGGTATGAGGTCTGAGTGCGGGACGGGACCGGACGTCATAGGGGCGGCGGAAAGAGCGGGGGAGGCGGGGTCAAGTCTCTTCTTACGTGGCACGCATTGTAATTACGTAACACACTAACTATAGCAAAGACTTCCATTTTGACAATTCGGCAACATTCATTGCGTTATTTACGTTGTCGAGCAGACGAATTTGTCAAACATACCTATAAACTCAAACTCAAAGCATTCATTTCAAATAAACCAATTACAGGCACTTTTGAATTTTCGGGTTCGGGCAGCCAGAAAGATGTATTTAGTTGCCCATTCCAAAGCGTAGTAGGTACGGTCAGCAACAAAAGTTGATTAACAGCCATATTTTTTTTATCTCAGTTATTGAGCAAAATATTTGTTCAAAATTGCAGCAGAAGTACAATGCAATTTTGAACAAATATTTTGCTCAATAACTGAGATTAAAAAAACTGAAGTGTGTGACTTTTGTTGCTGACTGTACCTATGGAGAAGAATGGGCAAGAAACTCTGCGGACACTCTTTTAAGGGCTGATATTTCAATCGACCGATAAATTTTATTCGTGGAATAAAATAGACATCTGACAGTTTTTGTATGCAAGAACTGTCAAACATTCAAAATTATTCCTCTGACAAAGTTATCTGGCGTTGGAAAAATCAGCCCTAAATCAAAATAATATGGTTACAAAAGATTATGAATTCCCTTCAAAACAAAAAAAAAACAATTGAATTCGCTTTTAAATTGTGTCACTTTTGTGAGGTCGGAAATTAACTTTAAAGAATAGAGAAGATTTAGAAGTGAAAGAAAGAACATTTTTCTAGCAACATATTATTATGGAACAGGTCGTGATGAACAGAAAAGGCCCGCAGGCAGGTCGTGATGGCCCTGTGGTTAAGGGGCTTACAGGACCTAAACACAAAAAAACGCAAGTTTTAGAAACAATAAAAGTATATGATCGACTACAGTAAACAAAATCAGAAAAATATATGATATTCTTCAGGATATATGCTAGGTAGATAGTGTGTTGGAAACATAATACAACTAATTTGATGCGATTGAAAAAAGTCATGAAGATACCTCTAAAAATTTCTTTTTACAATATAAACCATACTAATATACATACAATCATTATGATTTAAAGTTGATTGGGAAAATTTGACAGATTCGAGTAGGTTGATGTGCTAGCGTCTGTACAAACCTACTTCATTTGCCATTGCTAGGACACATCATACAAGCCTCTCTCTGTGACCCTCAACTTTGAATCTTATGCTTTAACTATAAAGTTGCAAATCTATTAAAAAAAATTGACAGATTGTAGTAGCTTGATGTGCTGGCGTCTGTACTAACATGTATAGGTCACGTCACACAGGCCTCCTCTCTGTGAGAGGGAGTGGAACGGCCCACTCCCTCTCACAGAGAGGAGGCTTGTCCTAATCCACCAAGCGAGCCCAGTGCGGGTTGGTATACTACGTCATTTGTTTTCGAAATTTTAGTTCTAGGACATGCCGGTTTCCTCACGATGTTTTTCTTTACCGTTTTGAGAGCAGTGGTGATGAAATAATTTACACAAAGTAAAACGTCTGTTTAGTTTCGAATCTACGACCGTAAGACGCGGCTGTTACCACTGGCCCATCAGTGCTCTGTAACCTGCTTAGAGAAATAAAATTATTTATTAGATATCATTAAAAACACTTAAAAAAAAATAAGTAGGTATGTAATTAAAAAAATAAAAACCCAACTGCGGTAAAAAACTTAAGTGAAAAAAAACTAAGTAAAAAGCTAAAAACAAGCCCATTTTAAATTGCATAAAAGTTGGATGCAGGCGTGACACATATTTATTAGTTTACAAATGTGAGAGATTTCGCAGAGGATTTAGTTCTTGGTAGGTGTTTTTTACGATTTGTCACTTCGAATTACTTTTAACTAGGGATGCCCCGATACGCCTTTTAGCCGATACGATACCGATACCGATACTCTTATAAAAATATCGGCGATACCGATACCGATACCGATACGCTTACTGAATTCAAAAAGGAAGGTATTTTAAATAAAACACAACTAATTAATAGTTTTCAAAATTAACATTTATAAGATTTTTATGGAATTCTCAAAATTTCAAAGTGATTCCATATAGCACTTTTGTGTTTTGAAGTTGATATGACTACTATTTATTTTATTTGACTCAAACGACTAGTGTAATTCTTAATCTTATTTGCATGGAAAAATACTACGCGCATCAACATTCAACCTAACGAAATGGGATAGATGTGCGAGTGCGAGGCCAAAGCGGGCGGGCGAAACAAAACACTGAATAAAGCGCGGGGTTTCCCCGAGCATAGTTAGTTCGTGCCTCGTTTGCAACGAAATAGACGGGCCAACACTCGCGCTTACATTTCATTTTTAAAGCGCGAAATTTGAAAAGTATCGTTGAATCGGCCATAAAAATATCGCCGATACCGATATATCGGCAAACCTGAAGTATCGCCGATATATCGGTATCGGTATCGGTATCGGATGCATCCCTACTTTTAACCATATAACTTGCATATATTTTTGTAACAACCTTTTAAAATTCTTTCTTTTGATACCCCACTCGATTGGTTTTGAGAAAAAATGAATTTTTTTTAAGATAAAGTATTTAGCCAAAAATCGGTGATTTTATTTTTTTTTCAGTTTTGATATACCCAGTGTCACTCTCACAATAGGGAATATGCATGAATTTTTTTCATGGCATTTATTAACAAAATATGAAAATACCGTAGTAGAGATGACAAAAAGTGAAATTAAAATTAAAATCGGCCAAGAAACACGGCCGATATGAGCATTTAAAACTATTGATTACACACCAATTAGACAGAGAGATCCGACATAGACTGTGACGTCACATGTCACTACGGCCATATAAACTCCGTGTTAAATTTCGTTTTGCGAGAAAGAGATAGAAATAAATCTTCGATGGCTCATATCTTTTTTAATTTCATAGTTATTCGAAAAACAGTTTTACTAAACTGTTTATTACATGAATGAGGATTAATTTTTTAAATAAAAAAAAATCATGCATATTCCCTATTAAGACAAATCTAACGGCACCTCTCAAGCTGAAGTCGATCAAGCTGTTTAGGCGTGCCAAAGAAATATACATATTTTCTAGCAGCGCCCCGCGGTTTGGCTCGCAGAAGTGTCTATCCCGTGGGAATATTGGGATAAAAACTGTCCTATGTCCTTTCGCTGGACTCCAATTATCTCTATACGAAATATCATCTAAATCGGTTGAGCGGTTTAAGCGTGAAGAGGTAACAAACAGACAGCCAGACAAACTTTCGCATTTTTAATATTAGTATGGATATTACACTCGAAAAACATAACCCTCCTTCTGGCGCAGTCGGGTAAAAAGAGCCGCACAGTGGTGGCTGTCGCATCTGCAAACTTGCTCCGTGTCCATTCAGAATTCTTTTGTGATTTCCCAAAGTTACATACGTTTCATTATTTTTATTGCGTAGGTACGACTTACTATTGAATTTCCTCCTGCATAAAAGTCATTTGCGTTTTGACGGTACCTACCATTGTAATATTGTTACGGAGTTTGTCGATTCGTTGATACGATTTTCTTGAGATTCAAGTATTGGCTGGTTTGAGTAATATTTACTCAAATCAGCCGAAAATATAAAGACAAAGTTCCCGAAATGTAAGTTTCCGAAATCAAATAACAAATACATACATATATGTATTCGTTATTTGATTTCGGAAACTTGCAAAATAATTGTTATTATTGAGGTCTTTGTAGGTTTCCATTAACTCTGAATAGGCGGGCTCAAATAAACCAATAATCCTAGGCTAGGTGGAGCGACGGTCTTCGCAGGGTGACTGGTAGCAGCTAGACCAGAGTTGCCAAAAATCGAGTTCTCGATTTTCAGCAACTCTCATTACACAGTGCAATAAGCTCTCCTATTGCACGCAATTCACAAATCATTCATCATTCTGTCAAAGATCCACAAATGACAGCAGGGATCAGCGGTTTCACGCGCTTTCCCAGGCACGGAGAAGTCTCAGTATATAAACTTGGTCACACATCCACAGACCAACCGCGGCAAGTGTAGCTTAACCTGATCGATCGACCAGTGCAGCTGTTATTATTTAGCGACGGGTCCCTCATTAAAGCTTAAGTATAAACTTAATAATACCTAATTTTAAGAAAGGTAAATCTAATTACACTAGCTTCTGCCCGCGTGAAATTTCACCCTCCCCCCATTCACCCTCTTAGGAGTGGAATTTCGAAAAATCCTTTCTTAGTGGATACCTACTCTTCACAAAGAACATATAGTTAATAATAGTTTATTTGTGGAAACAGTTAAAAGCGTTCGTTTAGTCATCTGAGCCGCACTTAATGTTTTGTTATTAGGTAGTTATCGACCCGCACATTAGCGTGTGATGGAGTTTTAGTGACGACTGAATCGAGTGATTTGTAATTGAGGTACGCGTAAACGTACGTTTGCTATATGAGCATTACTGGCTCGTACACATACTTTAAACTGCGGTGCTATTCTGTAAAAATCTCACCGTGAAAACTTAGGTGAAGTGAGCGTGGAGTGAGCTGTCAATAGTGTCAATTCCTGGCAAAAACAAACTCACTTCACTTAAGTTTTCACGGTGAGATTTTTACAGAATCGACCGGCAGTTTTAGTAAGAAACTTGTAATCTATATATCTACTGAGCTCGTATAACCCACCGTTGGTCTAAGGCCTTCCTTTCTCTTTCCCATACTCGTTTTTCCAGTGCCATTGCGGGCCAGACCTTTCGGTAGCAGTAATACTAACAATACAATATACCGTGCAGCTATAATGGCGACATTAATTTAATACGCGGCTAGGGCTAGTGGCCAGTAGTCATAAAATTTATAACAACGCCGACATAGTGCTCTCTCGCTTTCTTTCGATTCGCTTACTCTTTTAACGTTATTCGTTTTCATTTCATTGATGCCCTATCAGAATACCAGCGCTGCAACATTTATTTTTTAAATGTCGTAGCATCATGCTAAGATAGGAGCCTTTTGGCCTCATATAAGACTTTCTGTTTCATTTTACTTTTGTTACTTTTTTTATATAACTTGGATTTTTATTTTGCTGTGTTTAGTTTAGTTTGTGATCTTCCTGTACGAGTCGCAATAAATATTTTTTCTTTCTTTCTTACTTTCGATGTTATGATCCGTGACCCCGGAAAATGACCACTGCGCTATAGTACAGACGCCAGCACATCAAGCTACCCGAAACTGTCAAATTTTCCCAATCAATTTATGCTTTAACCTTACTTATGCTTTACGTTATACTTTACGTTACGTTACTTTGCTTTACGTTACGTTTCAATTAAACCTTGTACAGTACAGGCACTTTTGAATTGTCAAAATTAAATAGTCTGTCAGTTAGTTAGAAAGTTGAAGCTAGTTGCTTATTCCAAAAACGTAGATCTCTATGGAGAAGACCGGCAAGAAACTCCATGGACACTCTTTTAAATCACGATATTACAAAATCCTGGATACATTATTCTTGATGCTTCTATATGTGAAAACAATGTAAAAAAAAGACACAAATGAAGAAACAATTGCAGACATAGCTTGCAGAGTAAGCAAGCTAAAGTGGCAGTGAGCTGGCCATGTTTGTCGAAGGACCGATAGCTGCTGGAGCAGACGAATCCTAGAGTGGAGACCTCGTATCGGCAAGTGTAGTGTGGGACGACCCTAGCTAGATGGACCGACGACTTTCAAAAGGCGGCTAGGAAAGACTGATTGCGGAAGGTGGAGGTCAGGGTGTTGTGGTAAAGTTAAAGTCAAATCATTTATTTCAAATAGGCACATTAAAGGTACTTTTGAACGTCAAAACTTACAGTAAAATTGAATTTATTCTAGTCGGTCGCAGTTACTTTGCTATTTCGCCTTTTTAGGACCCAAAATAGGAATTAAGGCTCCTTCAAACAGGCGCGACACGCAATAAAATCGCGCGCGACACAATTCGAGCAACGAGCGGTGCCTTTGTGTCGTGCGCGATTATATCGCGTGTCGCGCCTGTTTGTAGGAGGCTTTATTTGAGGTTCACAAATAAGGCGAATTCATTACATTAGAGCGTTCAATAATATTTTTAAGAAAACATAATATTTATTACTAGCGGCCTGCCCTAGCTTGGCACGGATGCAATTTTTTTTTTCGAATTTCCGTAATTTTCGCCTTTGCCTGGCAAAACCGAACGCAACAAAAAAGAATTATCATATTCAGAAGTTATGCGCGTACAGACATTTTGGCAACTGTTTTATACTATGCAAGAATAAGGATTTGAGTTTCAATAAACTATATGCCTTAAGATATTGATCATTCAGATTGATCTCAGACAGATTGAGATAAAAATATTTCATTCGATTATGTTCAAGTCAAGGGAGGTAAAGCTAAATGTACAGCAAATTGAATTTCAGCCTGATTCGATGGATTCCGATTGAAAACACACGCCCGTTAGTCTGCACGTCTAAAATATACAGGATCGTATCGCCGTCCCCGGAGAATAAAATGATAACTGCCATTATCCTAGTTTTAGTGTTATGTCATTTTTGGGATCTGTGGGTGTTAATACATCTGCTCAATTTTTTTCGCATTTTTTAAACACTTATTTACGAAACAAAAAAATATTACAATAGTATTCAAAGATTTAAAACAGGTCATAAATTACGAGAATAAAGTGTTAATATAATAATATCAAAATGTATTCCCACTTGTTAGTATGACAAACAGTCATAGAATTATATTCTCGTGAAAAAATATTCGACTAAATAATGATAAATGCAGTTATCATTTTATTCATATTAAAATTAATGTTAAAAAACAACAGTATTTTTCTTAATTTACTATTATTAGTCTTTTTAAATTGGTATTAATTAAAATCAGCCTTATAATAACATATTATGTGAATTAATATTACAATACTAATGAAATTATTAAGTAATATAATCTGTTACACATTTTTTTTTAATAAAACAGCCTCATAATCACATTTATCACATAAAATCAGATTCTTATAATGACTTTTCAAAAATAAAATAAAGGTGGGTGATTAATCGTCATTATCTTCTTCATTGTCGTTATTGCTACCAGAACAGCTACTGCCATAAGTCAAGGACTCGTAAAAACCATGATAGTAACTTGGAATATCTCCTGCCTTACAGAGGCTCATAAGATCATCATATAAAGCCTTGTTTATTGGAATAAGCTCAGTGTACAACGTTTGTAGTTCGGGCACATAGCTAAGACTTGGGCTTGTTATCTGTCTGGTACCCCGTTTGCTTCTTCTTCGCGTTCATAATGATTGTGTACATCTGATCAGGCGTGCATCCTCTTTGTTTTTCACTAAGTAAAAATTGCCATAAGCAACTACCAATTTCATTTGCCCCCCTTTTAGCAATCTGACCATGCCAAACATAACAATAACCTTTACTCTGAGTAGCATCATACACAGTGAAATTATAAATGGGATACTTCCTTTTGCAGTGAAACGATCCAACCTCAGATTGTGGGATGCTCAAAACCTTTTCTAAATCGAATATTGCTACGGTTGTTTGTGAGGGATCAACCGATTCTTTTTCTTCTTTTTTAATTTGTCGTACTCTTTCTTTGTTTTTTTCATGGTCAGATTGCTAAAAGGGGGGCAAATGAAATTGGTAGTTGCTTATGGCAATTTTTACTTAGTGAAAAACAAAGAGGCATCCAGAACATGTCATTTTACTCCGACGGTTGTTGCGGACAAAACAAAAACAGATTCATATTCGCTCTATATATTTTTGCTGCACAGAAGCTTCAATTGAACATCACACATAGATTCTTTGAAACCGGACATATGGCCAGAGTGAGGGGGATTCCATGCATTCCAACATTGAACGTGAATTAAAACACAGAGTTGTATGCACGCCTGATCAGATGTACACAATCATTATGAACGCGAAGGGACATGGAAAAAGTATCAAGTTTCAGAGATGACGCAGAGTTTTATAATATAAAGGAGTTAATAGAGAATAAGAACTGGTTAAAAAATGAGGAGAGCCAAAAAATATCATGGACTGTGTATGAAGTGAATGCCTCACATTCACATCCATCAATTTTAAAATATAAATACAACTTTGATTCCGACTATTCCCAATTAAATACGGAGCCTGTCAGAAGAATAAGAAGCAAGCGGGGTACCAGACATATAATAACAAGCCCAAGTCTTAGCTATGTGCCCGAACTACAAACGTTGTACACTGAGCTTATTCCAATAAACAAGGCTTTATATGATGATCTTATGAGCCTCTGTAAGGCAGGAGATATTCCAAGTTACTATCATGGTTTTTACGAGTCCTTGACTTATGGCAGTAGCTGATCTGGTAGCAATAACGACAATGAAGAAGATAATGACGATTAATCACCCACCTTTATTTTATTTTTGAAAAGTCATTATAAGAATCTGATTTTATGTGATAAATGTGATTACAAGGCTGTTTTATTAAAAAAAAATGTGTAACAGATTATATTACTTAATAATTTCATTAGTATTGTAATATTAATTCACATAATATGTTATTATAAGACTGATTTCAATTATAACCAATTTAAAAAGACTAATAATAGTAAATTAAGAAAAATACTGTTGTTTTTTAATATTATTTTGAATAAAACTAATGTTGATTACCATGTCATAGTTTTATTAGGACACCAAATTAAAAGTCCTTACCAGATTTTTTTTTCAGAATATTTACGAGAATAAAACGATATTAAAGTATTATCAGTATCACTTTTACCCTAAAAACCCGTAGAATAAAATGATACGTGACGAGTGCAATATTTGATCCTGGTCAGGCTGTACGGAGAATAAAATGATAATCGACATTATACAACTTGGACGATGATTAATTTTGACTAACTTCTTATTTTTTAAATAATATCTCTATTTTGATACTTAGGCGTATTTGATTATAACATTTAGAACAAACAAAAAATAACCTTTTTTAAAAGTTGACAATCATCTGTCTACGTCCAGTATTTAAGAAGCAATCAACGAAAACGTGTTTTTTATTTTTCCTGAAAAGTTGCATTTTTGTAGTTATCATTTTATTCTCCGGGGACGGCGGTATGTACAACCTACTTATAATCTACGTTCGCGATTTTATTGCCAAAAATGTAAACAAATCGCTCCCCCCACCGAATAATATGGTAATCGATAAATCAAAATTTTACAGGAAAAATAAAAAACTGTTTTATGCGTATATCTCGGCACGGGTAGATCGTAAGGTAGACATTTAAACGTCAAAACAAATCTAATTTTTTTACAATCTAATTTATATTATGATTTTTTTGTAATACTTTAATAAAATTAAGTTATTCACAAAAATAATGTTACTGAAATTAAATGGCAAAAGTATAGTATGCAACGCATCATTACCATATTATTCGCGTGTAAACGCAACAATATCGTAGTCAATATTAATGCATTATAGTATTATTCGTTGTAATACAGTGTCAAAAAACCTAACGGCAATATGATATTACGATATTATTCGTGTGAAATCCAAGCGATAGTGTATAATGTAAAATTACATTACAGTAATATTCGTCGATGTGTGGTGTCAAAAGATTAACAGTAATATAATGTTGCAAATACATGTTTTATTAAATAATCCAGTACTTATTATTTGATTTGGCAGAAAAATAACAATAATAGAGGAAGTTGATATTAATACTGGATAATTTATAATAGCGTTTTATTAAAATTTATGAAATAAAACAAAGGTTTTATTATTTATCATAATCAGTCCTTTTATTTATTAACTAGCTGTGCCCGCGACTTCGTCAGCGTGGAATAGTGACTTTTCGGGCAGCATATTTTGAATTACATATACCGTCGTTTGGGTAGCTAAAAATTTATTTTACAGTATTGCTTCTCTGTATACGATATTTGACGTATGGCCATCGGGGATGAAAGCATACAGGCTCCTAGGATTGCTAACCCGTGACAGAGCCACATACAACTGAGCGTGCGAGAAACAGCTGATACTTAGATCTACACCTACAACTTTCAGCGTCTGACCTTGGGCTTTATTAATTGTCATCGCAAAACATAGGCTGACTGGAAACTGGACTCGTTTAAAACTAAATGGAAAATTGTTTGGAATGAGAGGAATCCGAGGAATGAAAACACTTTTACCTTTTCCACACCTTGTTAAAATCTCTGCTTCTATCAGATTTCTTTGTAAATTGGTCACTTTTAACCTGGTGCCATTGCTAAGTTTTGGGGGGCTTAAATTTCTAAGAAGCATTATCGGTACGCCTACTTTTAATTTTATTTTATGTGCTGGTAGTCCAGGAGCATTGAGGGATTCTAAAAATTCTACTGGGTAGCTTGTAGATTTTCCTTCTTCCATGACTCTGTTAATGGAGATATACTCAACATAATCCCCCGGAACATAGCTCGAAATTTCAGCGTTTATTGTTGCTGCTTGGTCGTTTCGTGGTGTCAAAATAGCTCTTTCGCAAAGCCAGAAATTTTCGCAAGTTGGTATTTGCGTTGCGTTTCCATACACAGATGATATGAGGTCTCGCATTGATGAAACTATGTTGCATAGGTTTTCATTAAGAAAAACTTTTCCTTGTTCCTGCGGTAACACACCGTCCAATCTCAAGTAGCAAATCTGAAAATTCTTGAGCATTGTCGTTGCCTCTAATTTGCGCACGCATATTTAATGTCAAATGCAAAGGTATAATGTAATGCCACAGTCGAGAACTCTTTAGGCAGGCTCTAACTTCAACAGCCCTTGTTCCACGTGGTATTACAGGGAGAGTCTGACGAAAATCGCCACAAAAAAGCATAGTAATGCCATCCATGGGTTGATCACTTTGCTTGACATCACGCAACGTTCTGTCTACTGCTTCTACTGCTTTTCGATTGGCCATTGTGGACTCATCCCATATAATAAGGCTACAATCACGAAGAACCTTAGCTTTATCGCTGTTTCTTGAAATATTACAAACAGGGCTTTCTGTGCGGTCTAAATCGATCGGAATTTTGAACATTGTATGAGCAGTTTTCCCACTTTGGCAACAATGTGGCTGCTATGCCTGATGAAGCGACAGCAAGCGCCATTTTACCTTGGCTTCGTACCTTCGCCAAAATAACTTTCGTAAGAAATGTTTTAACCGTTCCACCGGGTGCATCTACAAATAGCATTTCTTCCAAAGTACTATCAACGCTCACCGGATCAAATATCAAACGCTGTTCATCAGTTAGCCTCGAGAGTGCGCGTCCATGTACGTACTCTGATAGTATACCTTAAAAATGTCCGCCGTGATTCTTTAAATTGATATAACTTTTTTATTTATGAACCGATTGACATGAAATAAACACTAAATGTTAAGTGAAGCTTACTACAATATATTAGTGAAAACCGGATCTAAATCAAATAAGCCGTTTCTATTATATTGTAAACAAAAATAATACACAAATATAATTGTTTTATACTTTACGTGGAAAAAGGCATGCATTTCTTACGCGAATATAATGGTAATCGTCGCTTACCGAAAAAGTTAACGATTGCATGATCTGTAATAACATGTTATGGTATTATTCGTGCAAAAAGTGTGTTTAGATTTTAAGGGAATAATGTTGTTATGTTCATTACGGTACCATTGAAATTATTGTACTTTTATAAATATACATAGAAAAAATACAAAAAAAATTACAAGATGGTAATTAATGCTTTAGACACCGAATATGCAATAAAACGAAAACTGTCGTAGTACCACATTACCATGTTATTCGGTGGGGGGAGCGAAATATATATTAATGGAAAAACAACTATAATTCCTACACAATAAAGTTCAGTTTACGCTACAACTTTAAACATTTATAAAACTTTTCAATAGTGCTAGTCTAAAATCAATTTAATTTTATTCAGTCTAAAATCAATTTAATTGAAATAAAGTTGATATTTGTTTAATTTAAAATAACATCTATGACAACATAAATTTAAATAAACCTTACACAGGTAAATCTACATCGATTCAGGCCGACAAAAATTTTACCCAGAAACCAGACTATACTTTTTCGAAGGATTTTGACGCGCTGAATTCGAATCTGGCCTCAAAATTGCTCTATCACGTCAGGGTTTCGAGATATCCTGACCTAAAAGTGCAAAAAATACCGTTTTTTCTCATTTTTGAGGTTATGTAGCACGGCCGATCCTATTTTATTTCAAAAATTATTAATAGCATCTTAAAGGACTAGCCTTCCTCTTTAAAATGACGTTTACGCGAGTTTACTCAAATATCTTTTTTTTTCGCTGAGATATCGCATTTTGAAATTTTCGTGTACGTAGATTGTTCTATGTTTGAGAATTCATACACATACAATCTATTGGAAATTTTCAAAATGCAATCCAGATTCGAATTCAGCGCGTCAAAATCCTTCGAAAAAGTATAGTCTGGTTTCTGTTACGGAGTGTTCGTCAAATTTTGTCGACCTGTATCTATGATTTCATCATGGTTACGGGTGATCTGAATGTCACTTTGTTTAGGCCCTGAGGATAAGAAAATTGACGCAGTATTTCCGGGATGCAAGTGAAACCGCGGGTAACATAATTATTATAGTTTTTTTATAATTTTGTCAAATTGTCCTTACCTACTCTGAACTGAACTGTAGCGGTAAAAGGTTTAACAATTAAAGTAATTTCCTTTCTATATTGAGTTCAATTTCCTGGTCGGGTAATGTGTTATACGGTTTTCCCATTGGGGGATATGCCAGGGTAGCTCCCGAAATTCAATTTTTTTTCCAATTTTTTTAGATATCAAACTTGGCATGGAAGCAGCTAACACCCTGGATTAACATATAGACTTTTTATCCTGATAATCCCACAGGATTGAAACTTATGCGGGTAAAACCGCGGGACGCAGCTAGTTATTCATATATTATAAACGAATGCGACGCTCGCGCGACAATCGCTTTCGGTTAGGACGCGGCGCCAGACAAAATTCTTTCTTGTATGTTTCCACTTCCTGCGAGCAGCGGCTTCACAAATTGGCGATGAGGTATTCAGAAATGAGGGATCTTTTCACCCCCCACCAATTGTTCAGGCGATTCAAGACCTATCCTAGATATAAAAGGTCATGTATTGTGTTGTTCCTTCATATATTCAAGAAATTACGCTTGTAGGAAAGTTTCATAGCAATTTGAGGGTTTCCGAAAGAAAAAAAAACCGGTCAAGTGCGAGTCGGTTCATGTATTGTGTTGTTCCTTCATATTTTCAAGAAATTACGCTTGAAGGAATGTTTCATAGAAATTTGAGGGTTTTCGAAAGAAAAAAGAACCGGTCAAGTGCGAGTCGGAATCGATAGTTTATCACGGGAATCGTCATTCCCGAAAAAACGGGAAAAATATTCGAGCCACGTCTCGAATATTTTTCCCGTTTTTTCGTTTGACAAATCTATGTACTTAAATAATAATAAGTACGTATAACAGTGTGAGCAGTTAGGTAATGTGCAGCTACATTCACCAAAATAATTATGTAACGTTGCTGAAGTTCATTGTGAAAGCACTAAATATCGCTGTAACGAAAAGATAAACTGGTTTGAGGGTCAAACTTAATTTTGTTGTGATCACGTCAGGGTCACCAGAATAGAGGAATGAGAAATAGGGCGTAAAGTTCACTCATCCTCCATAGAAAAGGGAGGATCCTCCGACCAAACGGGTGTTGTGTCTGGCGGGCAACTGCCCGATGATTAAAGTCGGGCCATTGTATCTCTGCTAGTTGCGCGGTAAACTCTGCTTGCGAGATGCAGGATTTTGCGTGACGTCAGTATGACGCGTTGTTCGCATGTGGCGTTGTAGATGCCGCTACAAAACTATTGTTCCCATATATCGCCATAGGTCGCGGTTAGTTTACCAACTGCAAATAAGTTTGTACTGTAAACTAATCACTCTCACAGAGAGGAGGCCTGTATCCCAGCGGTGGAAACATTATAGACTGATACAAATTATGATAAGCTATGCGTGTGTTAAAAATATCGGTAATGATATTACTCGTCATCATCATCTGCCTAAACTTTTTCCAACTTTGTTGGGGTCAGCTTCCAGTCTAACCGGATGCAGCTGAAATGGTACGGATATTAATACGCGTTGAAATTTAAACAGACCTTTTTATAAATGGATCTTATCATCATAAACTTTTCCCCTCTAAAACGGGAATGATCCTGAAAGTTTGTACATTTTCGTTAAGAATTGTGAGTTCCATAATGACGGCTTTGTTAATAATACAAGAAATAATTAATCTTTGTAATCTGTACTAATGTAATAAGAGAAAAGATTTAATTTCTTTTTTGATACGCTTTTACGCTTTTTTTTTATTCAGCTGCATTCGGTTAGACCGAAAGCCGACCCCAACATAGTTGGGTAAGGCTAGACAGATGATGATGATGGCACTTTTACGAATGGATTTGGATGAAATTTAGCACATGGTAGACCATGACCTGGATTAGGACATAAGAAAGAAAGAAAATACACTTATTTAGCACAGATTAAGAGACACACAATACACCAGATAGTTAGATAATAGTCGTAAATCAGATAAAAACTAAGATAAAAATAAAAAGTGCAAAGTACGATGTAAGAAATTAGCAGAAACGTGTGCCTCACGGCTGCGCCAAAAAGACCCAGTTCAGCAAAAATGCCGAACAACAATAAGATACTTTTTATTCAGATATTCCCATGGGATCGAGACAAGACTCCTGCAAACAGGCGCGACGCGCGACGCCAATCGCGCGCGACACAAAGGCACCGCTCTGGTTGCGCGACTTGCGGTGCCTTTGTGTCGCGTGTCGCGTCGCGCCTGTGTGTACGAGCCTTTATGCGGGTGAAACGGGGAGCGCAGCTATAGTATAGAATATGAATAGCTGATGCCAAAGAGTAATGCTTTTATGCTATGACCCCAATCCTGAAATCGCGAAATAAAAATCATCTGTTCCCTACATTTTGACGAGTTATACGAACATAAATGTAGGGAACAGCTGATTTTATTTTCGCGACTTCTGGTTTGGTCCCATGGTAAAAGTTGTTCATAATGATGAATACAATTACCTCTTAAGAGGTTGTTGGTGTTTTTCCAATAACCCTGTGTACAACGGTCCGACATGAATCATCGGGCAGTTGCTCGCCAGACACAACACCTGGTCAGAGGTTCCTCCCTTTTCTATGGAGTATGAGTGAACTTGACACCCTGTTCCTCATACCTCTATGATAGAATAGAATAAATTTTTTTGCTTACTAGTTTATACGTAGGTATATATAAGATTAAATTTTCCGTACGCAAAATACGCGCATTGACGTGGAGTTGCGGACACCAGCCCGTATTACCTATTACTTCATCATCAGCCTATAATGTTCCCACTGTTGGGACACAGGCCTCCTCTCAGTGAGAGGGAGTAGGCCGTAATCCACTACACGGGCCCAGTGCGGGTTGGTAGATGGATGTCACATGTCTTCGAATTTTTGGTTCTAGGACATGCCGGTTTCCTCACGATGTTTTCCTTCACCGTTTTGTGAGCAGTGGTGATGAAATAATTTACACAAAGTAAAGCGCCTGTCTGGGTTCGAACCTACGACCTACAACTCGTAAGTCGTGGCCGTTACCACTTGGCCACCACTGCTCTCACCTACCTTACCTATTACTTACCTAAGATTAAATTTTTATAAGTAATCCCGATACAGAGATGAGATTATGACTAGAATGAAACGTTTTAGTTTGTGTTTTTTATACGGGAAGTGGCCTTCTAATCAGATACTATTTACAAAAGCCGGGGGGGGGGGCTTATATGACCTAAAGCGCGGTCACTGTCGGATTGCATAGAAAAGAAAGAGAAGCGCGATGACACAACGCTGGTAATTTATTGCAAAATATGAAGCAATTATTTAATTACAAGCAATTATTTAATTGTAAAAAGAAAGTTTTTAGAGGTAGCTTCACGACTTTTTTCTATCGAATCAAATTAGTTGTATTATGTTTTCAACACACTATTTACCTAGCATATATCCTTAAGAATCATATATTTTTCTGATTTTGTTTACTGTAGTTTATCATATACTTTTATTGTTTCTAAAACTTGCGCTTTTTGGTCCTGTAAGCCCCTGAACTCCTAACTAAAACCCCGTTCCGCTAAACTGATGGTGTTAATAAAACGAAGAGATAGTTTATAATAACAGGCGAATACCAAAGGCTTAACACGCCGTTGCTACACGCAATATTGGTCTCATACATCACGGCTGGGGAACGCAGCTTTGAGCAGGGTGGCGTCTGAATGGTCGCGGGTTTGGTTTCTGATTAGTCAGTATCTCTTGATGAAATTAACATCATGACGGTGCCTTGTCAATACATCTATGAAAACATCATGTATGTAAGGAAAAATTTACACCTTTTTAGTAAAAGAGGTGAAAGACATAATTATAGTACTAGAAATAGGGACCTATTAGTTCAACCAGGTTTCAGACTGGCTAAAGTAGATTCATCTTTTATGGGGTACTGTTTAAAATGTTATAATAAAATACCTCCCCACATTCTTCAACTGAATGAGACAAAATTCAAGTCTTGTATAAAACGCACACTATGCAGTCAGGCATATTATAAGTTAGGGGATTACATCGCTGATGAAATGCCTGGCTCAATGCTGGTCCTGCTCCACAACCACAACTAATTGATTAACACTTGAAAATACTGTTGGAGCTGCTGAAGATTGTAAGACTATCTTTGCATTGTATAAAATCAATTTCCTTTGTATTGTATAATTGCATAGCACAGATGTGAGTTCTATGTAAGTACCCTATAGCTACCATTTACCGGGTAATAATGTCTTTCATTGACTCGAATGTGCCCTGGCAGCTGTTAGTATGTCATGCTCACTCAAATGTCTCGCTGACGGTGGCGTGTGTGTTGGATCATTTAGCTCCCTTCAAAATGGTTGAGCTGAATGGTGCTGATTTATGCGTCATGTTCGTGAACGGGCGCCGTCAGTTGGGTCTGGTCATCACTTAGCTGCCTCGGCTTATTTTTAATTAATTTATTTTTGGATTGTAGTTTGTTAAGTACTATTTGTTGTACTCTTGGACGCTTTTAACACGTACGTCTTTCTTAATTTTTTACATCGTTCTCACATTATATAATTTTATAATCAAAAGTAATGATGTAACTAATATTTTTGTAAAATATCATTTAAAAAGAGTGCCCATGGAGTTTCTTGCCCGTTCTTCTCCATAGGTACCTACGCTTTGGAATGGGCAACTAGCTTCATATTTTTCTGACTGACCGACTTCTTGACAATTCAAAAGTGCCTGTAAATGGTTTAATTGAAATAAATGCTTTGAGTTTGAAAATAAAAAACTGGCCAAGTGCGAGTCGGACTTGCATACGAAGGGTTCTGTACCACAAATGTCGAAAAAAACACGTTTGTTGTATGGGAACCCCTCTTAAATATTTATTATATTCTGTTTTTAGTTTTAGTTGTATTTGTTGTTATTTTAGTTGTATTTGTTGTTGTGTTTTTAGTTGTATTTATTGTTATAGCGGCAACAGAAATACACCATCTGTGAGAATTTCAACTGTCTAGCTATCACGGTTCATGAGATACAACCTGGTGACAGACAGACGGACAGTGGAGTCTTAGTAATAATAGGGTCCTGTTTTAACCCTTTGGGTACGATATTCATTAGTATGCTTAATAATTAACTGTAACACTGTTAACAAATTTAGCCTTTCATTTTGACAGTTGAAAAACATTCATTGCATGATTTACGTTGTTGAGCAAACGAGTTTTTCATATCTATGAAGCAATGAATTAGGAATTTGAAAGTGTGTTATGCAATAAGACTGACTGACATTCTCGCTCAGTCCTTCTTCTGTGTTTGACTGTCCATATATCTGGAAGGCATCTACCTTACTACACTTACCTACACTTGGTACGCGGTCACCACTCGAGGACTTGTCTACTTTAACGCTCCCTTAGGCGGACCGGATAGCATGTCCCACGCGCGCCTCTAAGAGCTTAAAATAGCTTGGTAAATAACCCATAATTTTTTTGTAATAAGTAATAGAAAAAAAATGGTTACTATGGGTTATCCTTCGGAGATAAACATGTACCATCGCAGACTGTTTTATCGATCTTTTTAAGAAATACAATTGTGTAGTGCTTTTATTTGATCTATTTCGTAAGGTTTAGCCAGCGTTTGCAATGTAAGCGCACAAAAATGTGTTTGTTACGACATCACATTACAAATCTTTGAACTTATCGGCTTTTCTCTACTAGAATATGCAAGAAGAATAGAATAGAATACTCTTTATTATGTACATCATATAAATTACAGACATAAATATAGAAACTGTACAAAGGGTGACACAATGAGCGGTCTTATCGCTAAGAGCGATCTTTTAAAGACAACCTTAGGATGGATTTAAAAAGAGGAAGGACAGACAAATACTGTTGGTAGTCCGTGGTGTACCATTTACATAATACAACAAATACACACATAAAGCATATTCTACTAATCTAAATAAATATATACACATACAACACAACACACAACGCGCACACAAGTATTATACCTAAAAACCTTCCTCTTGACTCACTCTATCTATTGCTGAAAACTCCATTAAGATCCAAGATCTAAGCTTAAAGACAGCGGGAGCGACTTTGTTTTATACTATGTAAAGATGAAATACAAGTCAGTCGCTTACAATAAGACCACACCCTTTTCATACCTCTAGGCGCATTTAAATGATAGGGAAGAGAATAGTAAATATTACCTAGTTCGAAAATTAGTTTTAATGATGCATTATCGCTATATTTATGGGAAGTGCTTTCCTTTAACGTTATCCTGGATTAGCATGGGGTAAGCAGGACAGGATCAAAGTTGGAAGATTGAGTTTGAAAAGATTCTTCAAAGGAGAGCTAAATTTCGATGCGGCGGCCGTTTTTAGGACTTTGAAATAGGAATTATTAGAAGTTCACAAAATGAAGCGCATTCATAATCTATATCTATGCTAATAATGAAGCTAAAGAGTTTGTTTGTTTGTTTTAACGCGCTTATCTCCGAAACTACTTTGCATTTCACGAAATTATTTTGCATTTGATAGCTCAATACTTGAGGAAGGCTATAGGCTACTTAACATCACGCCAAGAACCTTAGGAGCCGAGCAAATTTTCTACCTCGATTTCTACCTCGGTTTTGTAGCGCGTCTGGCGTGTTCGCTGAAGCGAGGTCAGACGATTTTTCTTCCGTTATGCGCAAGCGATGTGCAATTGTGCAGGTATGCTGAAGCGATTCAGGGGTAGCCCCAACAACATACTGCCTACACTGGCGGACAAAATTGATGGACCTTTCATTAGGCACTGGGCAGGTAGACATGTGCGTACTGGCGTATATGTCGCCAATTAAATTAATTTAAGCTTTTTAGTTTTATGTACTAACAATAGGTTAAGATTTTACTGATATTATATGGATCAATGGTCTGAAATAAATAAATAATTATTATATTATTATTATTAAATACAAAACAAGTCTGAAAGACGAACTCGCGGGCAGAAGCTAGTATTAGATAAAATAATAATTTTAAGTAACCAAAATGAGAATTATTTGAGTTTCGATTAAATACAAGCCAAATAAATGCAGTATGGTGATTAGGTTATGACATTAATTGAAATCTACCCTACATTACGTAATTTAAACATACACAATTAAAATAATTAATATCAATTAACATTCTAGCCGTGGGACCTTTTTTTTCGTTTGAGAATTTATAAAGATTGACTTTAAGTATTTGGTAACAATATCCATAAAGTTTGTTAAATTGTTAATACGCCTCGCACGTGTCTATTAGGAGTATCTTAATAACAAGGTGGTTTATTTTGTGCCAATTTTTATGCTACATATTTATTTTGTTTGAAAAATTCAGTTTGCTATTTTTGGTAAATTGTTTGTTTTAATATTTTAACGGACTGAATACAACTGTAATAACCGCTGTACTGTTTAGGCTTATTAGTCGATTCGCACGTATTTACGCGGAAGCGAAGCGGCCTAATCGTCACTTTTAAACAATATAGAAAAAAGTAAAAGTGTTATAATATTATGTAACTCTTATCACTTCTGTGCGCTAGTGTCCTTTTTCTATACTTTATTGCATAAAATTGAAAATCTGCCAATTGTCTAATACATATTTCTAAAGTCGTCAACTCGCCCATAAATAAAATTGACTTCGTGTGATTCGCCAATAGAAAAAAATATATTATTTAAAAGTATCGATTAGCCCGTTTCGGGCGAGTCTTTTCGTGCAAATCAACAAATAAGCCACTGTTTAATGTGATAACCTAACTGCCTCTTTGTAAGTCACTATAGTTCGATCAAACTATGCGGTAACCAGTTAAGCAAGCTCCCTTGTCACCCTTAACAACATTAAAACAACAACTTTAATTCTACCAACCGACGATTGTGACACAAAACGACCCAGAGGACTGTCCCTCAAAACGTTATTTTATGTTAATATGGGGACAGTACGTGACAGACATACTGACGAGGTTGGAAATGTGTTTCATGTTTTTAACATAACTACACCCTGTAGTTACTATATTTTTATACAAAGTGTGAGAGCAGTGTTGGCTCAGTGGTAACAGCCAGCCCCGAGTTATGAGTTGTACAACATGGGTTGTCACTGCTCTCAAAAACGGTAAAGGAAAACATCGTGAGGAAACCGGCATGTCCTAGAACCAAAAAGACACGAAGACATATGACATCACCAACCCGCACTGGGCTCGCAGTGGGAACGTGAACGTACTTTCCGGAGAGAATACGCTTCTGTTGAGCTTAAAGGCTCCTACAAGCAGGCGCGACACGCGATATAATCGCGCGCGACACAAAGGCACCGTTCGTTGTGCGACTTGCGGTGCCTTTGTGTCGCGTGTCGTGTCGCGCCTGTTTGAAGGAGCCTTAAAGTGTTGTTGGGGTTTTCCATCTGGAATTTTTCAGTAGCTGTCCAGATTTTGGATCGAGGGGAGGGATCAGGGGACTTAAAGACATAATTGGTGACATGTGGGTATACTACAGGTACAGTCACGAGCACAAGTATGTATACACTTGGCTTTATTCAAAGGCAGTTTGCTCCTTTATTTTTTAATGAAATTTTATGTTATTACGAACATAGTATTTTCCAACCCATAGGCATCCAGTCTAACCGGATGCAGCTGAATACCAGTATTTTACATGGAGCAACTGGGTAATACGATACCCCTTGGTAAGACTGGTTGTCAGACTCTCGGGCTTCTGACTATCCGTAACGACTGTCAAAGATCCACGAATGACAGCCGGGACGAACGGCTTGACGTGCTTTCCGAGGCACGGAGGGGTCTCGGTATGTAAAAATGGTCACCCATCCACAGACCAACCGCGGCAAGCGTAGCTTAACCTGATCGATCGACCTGTGCGGCTGTTATTATTTAGCCACAATAGATGTGTCGTGAATGTTTATGATTTTGTGAGAAGATGGATGAACAATAATAATTAGATAAGTTTATATTATAATGTTTTTTTTTAACTTGATTGCATTTTGTTTCTTTTACAAGTGCTTGTATTGTGTTTTGTTTGTTAATTTTGTTATTACTCTGTTTTTTTTTGTATTTTACCTAACCTAGTTAAAAGGAAATGCGGGTGGTCGTTACTCCATAGAAACACTCTCGCCTGTTTTCTTTCTGGTTAATGACCATAAAGCAATTATTTTTACAGAATAATAAATATTAACTAACTACTTGTATGCCCCTATGTTTTCCTTTTTGATGATAAATTACTTTTATAAGCACTAGAACCTTCAAAAAATGCTCGAAATTTCCGATTTAAACCGAAGGCAACAGAGGCCTAGTGTAGAAATTTGACAACTATTAATGAAAAAAGAAAAACATAGAGACAGAATATAATTATCCTACTTATGCATTTTATAAAATATCTTTTAAGTTAAACCAATATTGGAGAAGGAAATAGGCGAGAGCGAAAACTCGAATTATGAATTTTTAGTTAGGCGTTTTCTAAAGTCTCTCCGACCGCATTTCCTCTTAAGAATGTAGATATGTGTCTTAATTTTTCGTTTGTAATTTTCTCTGTACAACGCCTTGGAATTTTATTCTGTAATATTGTGCATGTAAACTTAAATAAATAAATAAAATACCCTTCAAACCGTAACACAGTAACGCTACTTGGCGGCAAATAAAATGGTGGTAGTACTTCCTCGGACGAGCTCTTTTACAAAAACCTCTACTATTACTTACGGACTTCGTGCGACATTAGTCACGAATCCCGGGACATAAGTCACAAGAACACGAGACTACGAAACAAACTCGAAACACATAACAAGAGTATCCTATGTCAAACGCGTTTACTCGCAACTTCAGTAAAGTTTGTCAAATTTGACTGAAGCTGTGAATGCTATCCGGTTTGGCGTCACGTTTTAACAATTTCTGTAAGATTGTTATTTTAATTTTGTTTCTGAGTCTTGTAAAGTATCTGTTCTTGTTGTTAACTGTTGGATGGGTAATATGGCCACCTTTTCTCTTTGCGTGGGTATCATCATTGTCATTCTCCTGCCCTCATCCCAATTTATTTAGGGTCGGCGCAACATCAAATTTTCTTCTATAATTAGCCAAACATACACAGGACTTTAATTTAAGTTCTTTTTAACCGACTTCAAAATAATGGAGGAGGTTCTCAGTTCGTTGGAATCTTTTTTTTATGTATGTATCCCGAATACTCCAAGACGGCTAGACCGATTTAAAAAAAAATATATTTGGCGTACTGGGCGTAATTACTACTTAACTTTTTTATTTCACCCAACGAGTTTGGATGAAATGGAAAAGAAAGTAAGATATCATTATGAGATAATTATGTAGCCAATAAAAACAAATTGGTAATGATTGCAAATGGGCCAAATTGCAGAAGACTTTGCCTTAATCTTTTACGTTTATCTTTTTTGCTACAAAATTGGCTAAAATAAACATAAAAATAATGCTTTTAGGCACAAGCCTAAAAGCATTATTTTTATGTTCATCATAATACTTATCTACGGAACTTCGGATATACAAATATCCGGAGTTCCGTAGATAAGTATTATGATAAGAAACTGTTTTCCACAATATTCATCTTCGGAGCACCGGTGACCCAGTGGTAACGACCGCGACTTACGAGTTGTAGGTCATAGGTACGAAACCAAAAAGACGCTTTACTTTGTGTAAATAATTTCATCACCACTGCTCTCAAAATGGTAAAGGAAAACATCGTGAGTGAACTAGATTTTTTAATTTTTCCTAGATCCAAAAATTCGAAACATGTGACATCTACCAACCCGCACTGGGCCCGCGTGGTAGATTACAGCCCACCCCCTCTCGAAAAGAGGAGGTATGTGTTAAATGAGCAGTGGAATAATTATAGGTATTATTATGCTTAATAAACAACTTACACGTAATATATTTTAATGTATTTAATACATATTCATAGTGATGTTCAGAGGATAGCCGTGGGTCATGTGCCACTTTGCCCTAAAGCTAATGATCGCTTAGTACGCTTTGAATGTATTGTGATAATAGTGGACTTACGACCATGGCTATTCTCTAAACATCATTTCCTTTTTACTTCGCCGTAATCGGATAATTAAGCTTACATGTTAATATGGCCATACTATGAAGGCCCATTTTATTCAGCAGTAGTCCATTGAATAGTATAGACATGATACACCACAAAACGCTTTCCACGCTTAGAAACATGATGTATTCAAATACTTAATCTTAATTCACCAAACTACAAACTGCATTCACTAATATCCCGAAGACGACAGAGCGAGACAGCACCACATCCGTCCCTTTCTTCCCCTGAAACGTATAGCTTTTCATTATGACTTTAGTCGCGTCGCGAACTCTATTCCGAGCGGACCGAAAGCGCTCTCGCCCAAAAACGAGAAAAAAAAATCATAATAAAACACGTGCAATCGAATCCCAAATTCAAAAGTGACGTTTCAACTTTTTAAACAACAACTGTTTCGTGCAAAGGTGTTAAATCAAACGGCCTGAGAAGTTTGTAAAAAGTTTAGTTGATAAAAAAATTGTTGTGACTTTGTCGTTGATGCCAGATTATTAAGATCAAAATAACCTAGGCATATTTTGGTCGAGGACGCCGTTTGGTCGGAGACAGTTCAACTGTTCGTGATATATGGATCTTGGTTTTTGTGTGAGTAGATATTAAAACTAGTTTATTTTTTATTAAGAAACTTTTGTATAGTTCAAAATTTGTGTAAAATTTTTGAAATTCTGTTTCAGTGGTTACTGTTTTCGTAACAACGACAAATTGGCAATATTTTCATGGAAATTGAGATAACAAATTTTTTCTCGATAAAGTTCATCTCTCCCATAATTCACTAGCTACCTTGCGTCAGGTAGTGAATTATGGATAGAGTTTGAAACTTATAGTCAGTGAGTTAGCCTTAGCAACGAATAATCTGGCAATATTTTTGAAGCTGTTTATTTTTTTTTCTTAGGATCGTGTACAGACATTATTATTAATTTACAAGTAATATTTTGTTACGATTTTATAAATGTAACCGTGGCCTTGTCTAATTAGATAGTTAGATAATTAGATAGATAATTTTTAACTGAAAGTATTATTTTTTGTCCTAAAGCACTTAAAAAAATCACTTTTTAGAAATGATAATAATAAGCTGTTTTTTTTTAATTTTCTAGGCCAATTATATCGAATCGAAATGGATAAATGAAGATCAAAGAAAGCTATGTACACATTGTTATTACATCAAAGATTCGTCAAAACAATTTAAAAGACACATTAACAAATCAATCACGCGATTTTAGAGATCTCTGAGTTTGTTTCAGCCTATTTTAGAGTAGTCAGATAGGAAAGAAACTCATCTAGTTTTTTTTTAATATGATGACGTGTAAAAGTTTTTGTAAAAACCTACTTACAGAAATAAAGTTATTATGTCTGGACTTTAAAAGAGACTGTGACCTCTGTCTGTTCCGGTCTCTCTTCTCAGAATAGTTTGTTAGGAAAAATGGAAAATCCGAACTCGTCTAGTTTTATGACATAAGTTATTTTTGATGTGTAAAAGTGTATTTTGAACAAATTCACAGAATCCATACTAAGGGGGAACCGCTAAGGTAGCCCGCGAAATTCAAATTTTCCTACGTTTTTTGCAATTTGCTGGTCAGTATTAAGTTGCACGTTGATTAATATATGAATCGCGGCCGTAAGAAATATGTGTTTATAGAATTATAATCATTAAAGTCATCAACACAACTCTCTAAGACCACGTAAGTCCAAAGAATGATGATTTCATGAAACAGTTATTCTTGAGACTTACGTGGTCTTAGAGAGTTGTGTTGATGACTTTAATGATTATAATTCTGTAAACACATATTTCTTACGGCCGCGATTCATATATTAATCAACGTACAACTTAATACTGACCAGCAAATTCAAAAAAACCTCAAAAAAATTGAATTTCGCGGGCTATCCTGGCGCTTTCGCCCTAATATTATAAATTCGAATGTAACTCTGTCTGTACCTATGTATGTTACCTTTTCACGACTAAACGACTGAACGGATTTCGATAAAATTTGGCAGAGAGATAGATTACATCCCGGGGAAGGACATAGGACAGATTTTATCGTCCTACCTCGCGGGCGAAGCCGCGGGCGAATGCTGGTTATATATAATTTATCAAAACACATATCTTAGGTATAATAATTATAACAAACATTTGACATGGCAATTCAAAAAAAAAATCAGTAACAATGTCATAATTATCAAAATTATACTACGGTGAATAGCGAGTACACTGTACAGTGCGTGCCACGTAAGAAGAGACTTTTTTTTTTCTGGATGGGAAATCATCAAATGACTCCTCCCGCTCTGGGTGGGCGGAGCCAGCAGTACAGTGCGTGCCACGTAAGAAGAGACTTGACACACCACGTGGTCTGACATGCGCAGAACACGATTTTAGGTATCTTTAGCGGTATGAGGTCTGTGTGCGGGACGGGACCGGACGTCATAGGGGCGGCGGAAAGAGGCGGGGGAGGCGGGGTCAAGTCTCTTCTTACGTGGCACGCACTGTACTTCTTGTGTGTGAATCGTTACTGCAAGCTTTCCAAATCAGTGTTGAGCTTGTAGCAGGGATTTTCATTACTATGTAGGTATATAGCAGTGTTAGGTTAAGTGCCTACGTTCAGTTTACTAACATATTTGAGTCTATTGTTACTTGTGTATTGGGGGCCCTTGGCACAGGTCGATCGATCAGGTTAAGCTACGCTTGCCGCGGTTCGTCCGTGGATGGGTGACCATCTTTACATACCGAGACCCCTCCGTGCCTCGGATAACACGTTAAGCCGTTGGTCCCGGCTGTTGTTCGTGGATGTTTGACAGTCGTTACGGGTAGTCAGAAGCCCGAAAGTCTGACAACCAGTCTTACCAAGGGGTATCGTATTACCCAGTAACTGGGTTGTGGAGGTCAGATAGGCAGTCGCTCCTCCTGTACTGCATTATTATAATATATATTCAGCTGCATCCATAGACTGGAAGCTAACCCCAATATAGTTGTGAAAAGGCGGATGATGATGTTACTTGTGATTTAATATAAATAAATAAATATCAGTCGAGCGATCTTCCTATATAAAGGGTGTCTCAGGAAGAGTGCACTTTTTAAATTTAGATTTTTTTTTATGCATGTGGCAACTCTGAAATTTGACAGATGTCACGTATGTTTATTCCGATTATTAAAAATGGTGCGCTTTTCGAAAGTACAACGCGTTATAATTGTGAAAACTCATTACAAAAATGGGAAAAGTTGCGCTGAAACCGTTCGCAAACTTCGCTAAATTTTCAGTGGAGAAAGTGCACCTAATATGTCAACCAGATCGTGCGATTACACGACTTGCGATTTTTTTCTTTGGGGTTTTGTGTAATCTCGGGTTTATGTGAAATAATCAGAAACAATTTCTGAGCTCAAATCAGAGATCTAACGCGTCATCGGTGAGATACAGCCACATCTCTGTGTAAAAGTCATGGAAAATTTCATGAAAATAGTAATAGCCTGTCATCAAAGCCATGGGGGCCATTTGCCGGATATTTCATTCCATACTTAATCGGAACAGGACATGTCTTCTTCAATCCAATGAAAATATCACAACTCTCTCTCTTAAAATACATGCTTTTATTTTAAAATGAAAAAGTGCACTCTTACTGAGACACTCTTTATTAGCAAGTCCTCAAGGTAGTAGCGGGGTTCACTATCCATGATGCACATATCATGTTCAGGTACGTAATTACTCATACGAGCCATCGTAGCCATTCTGACAACCCGACACGACCGGCTATCCAAGACATAAAACAACAAAACTAATCCAATAAAGTAAAAGTTCCAATATAAGGCACTACCTCAATCACGATGTTACGCTCCATCAGTTATGGACGGAATTTTGTTCAAGGTAGAACATATCCTGGATTAGCATATAAAGTGATGTTTTCATCCCGGAAAATCACTATTTTCACGCGAACAAAGTAGCGGCCGTAGATGTAGTGAGGAAAACTTGGAAAATCCTACTACATAATATTATAAACGCGAAAGTTTGTGAGGATAGATGGATGGATGTTTGTTACTCTTTCACGCAAAAACCACTACACAGATTTGGATAAAATTTGGCGTACAGATAGTTTTTAACTAGGATTAACACATAGGATACTTTTTATCCCGATATTCCTACGGGACCGAAACTTATGCGGGCGAAACCGCGGGCGCAGCTAGTCTATCCTATGAGTTAATCCTGGTTAAAAACTACCGCCAAATTTCATCCAACCCCGTTCAGTAGTTTTTGCGTAAAAGAGTAACAAACATCCATCCATCCATCCATCCTCAGAAACTTTCGCGTTTATAACATTAATAGGATTATTAAGGTACCGTTAAAAAAGGAAATCGTCGTAATCACTACTACCTTACACAACTACCTTCTACCGGCAACTTCGTCCACGTGAAATTTCTTGTTTTAATATAAAATATATCCTATGGCACTAGGCAATACTTTAGCTTCCAATTAGTGAAGAAATTTTCGGAATTGGATCAGGAGTTCCGAAGATTATCCCCTAAATGCAAAGACAAATTTATCCTTTATTATTATCCTTTAAAGTTAAGGTTCGCGAGCACATTCGCAGGAAGCTGGCAGTATCATCACAGCGGTAATATTTTCTCATTGTATGTCTTATTTCTTTATATTAAGTTTATTTATGTATTTATGTATATTTATTTGTACTTATATTTATATTTAATTAGGTGTATATTATTATCAGTTTTAATAGATTTATGCGTATCGTTATATTTAAAATATTTATTCCTCAATGTTCATGATTGCACCTACCTACCGCTGTTTGTCTCTGCATCACCCAAGGTTGACTGGTAGAAAATGCCTATGGCATTAAGTCCGCCTCTGTACATTTATGTGCTTGAAGTATTAAATAAATAAATAAAATGAATAAATTTTACCTCTGTATTATATTAATAAATAAAGACAGTGAATATTATATGAGCATCATAAAGACAAAATCAAAAGTCATTTATTCAAATTAGGCTGAGACTCGGCATTTTTCGAACGTCAAAATTACTTAAGATAGTCCCCCAAAACGCCCGCCCTTCACCACTTCCTAGTGCTTTCGCTGGGGAGAAGAAGTGGCGCAACAAACTCCGCAGCTTCTGTTCAGTTTGAAAAACTTGCTTCTCTAGAACAGTAGGTATGCGAAGTAATTAACATTACGAGACACAGAACATTATATTAAATTACTAGCTTCCGCCCGCGGCTTCGCCCGCGAGGTATGTCGATAAAAACTATCCTATGTCCTTCACCGGGATGCAATTTATATCTGTGCCAAATTTTATCGAAATCCTTTCAGCGGTTTAGGCGTGAAAAGGTAACATACAGACAGAAAGACATACTTTCTAATTTATAATATTAGTATGGATTTGCCATATGTCAGCTAGCCACGCCAATATACCAATAAGTACAAAGAAAACTATACTCAAGTAAAAACAAAATAATAACTAAAAATATAAATGTATAAAAAAAAATGTAATACCTTTAGAAAAGTCTCCAGGCATAAAGGACGTGTCAGCTTAAGTGTTCTGTTAACCATTCGACAGATTGTCAAATCGAAAATGACACAATTTCAACCGCTAATTTGCCTTGCCCCGACATTAATCATGATTTAAAGTTAAACTGACAAGCTTTTCGAGTTTTGGATTTGTAAACAGCCTTTAGAGGATTCTTTTCATTACACTGGTTGAGGATTGATTCGGCATGAAAGCTTATTAGTGAATGCTTGTGAATAGCTAAATAGGTACTTTTATCTAAAGTTTGAAAGAAGATGGCTGTGTTTGCAATGTTCAAATTAATTCTTAACTTTTTCAAATTATTAGTAATTAACCGACTTTAAAAAAGGAGGAGGTTCTCAGTTCGTCGTTTTCTTTTTTTTTATATGTTCCCCGATTACTCGAAAACGGCTACACCGATTTCAAAAATTCTTTCTTTGTTTGAAAGGGTATACTTTCCAGGTGGTCCCATTGTCATCAGGTCAGGATCTGATAAAGGGATCCTGGATAAATCTAAGGAACTCTTCAAATATAGGCACACCTATAGCGATTTGGATATTTTGTATAGTAACTCATGCTTTTGCTCTTGGAGAGCACCATTTGGTGAAGTGGAACTGATGATAAAGACCACAGATTGCCACCGGAACTACTCAATAATAAGTATTTCACGGGTTGTGATTCGATTACTTTAATATGGTTGCTAAGCAAATTATGCTCGTCACAATGCGAATGGTGAAATGGAGCTGATGGTGAAATACGAGAAGAACTCCTCAACAATTAACGTCTCTGCAAAAAGCAATATTTTGTAAGAGGCGATGAGCTTGACATTATGCTATTGTAACTTAGATACATTATATACAGACCCACTAAAACGATCGAAATAAAAACATTATAACAAAAAAAAACCGACTTCAAAAGAAAAAAACACTACAAAGTGAAAAATAACTTTAATTTCGGAAGTCGGTGGCAAAAAACTAAAATACAAATCCAAAGACACCGACTTCCGAAATTAAAGTTATTTTTTAATTTGTAGTTTATTTTGTTGGAAGTCGATTTTTTTTAAAATCCATACGGTGCCTACCCATTCGAATCAAAGTAGCGTAATAATACGAGAGTACGCGCCAGCTGTTGTGTTCAGCATATAATTGCTCTACATAGCACATAGTGACGATTGGTATATTAATCACTGTATGTAGAGCTTGTTATTAAAGTAGCTATTATAAAATACTGTAAAAAAAATCTGCTATTTCCCACATTATACGAACATAAATGTATGGAACAGCTGATTTTTTCGCGATTTCAGGTTTGGTCCCATAGTAAAAGTTGTTCATAATGATGAGTACAATGACCCCTTAAGAGGTTTTTGGGGTTTTTCCAATAACCCTATATATCTACTAGCAGCGCTCCGCGGTTCCACCTTCATATGTGTCGATCCCGTGGGAATAACGGGATAAAAAGTATTCTATGTATAAGCTATACGACTGTAAAGTTTCATCAAGATCCTGTTATATGTTAACAATGAGGGTAAGCTCACAATAATATTTTGTTTAAACACCGTACGGATAATTAAATCAGTCATTATTTATCAAGATCGTGTTTCACTTTGAGTCTCCTACAAATAGGCGCGACACGCGATATAATCGCGCGCGACTCAAAGGCACCGCTCGTTGCGCGACTTGCGGTGCCTTTGTGTCGCGTGTCGTATCGCGCCTGTTTGAAGAAGTCTTTATTGTGATAGCGATAAACACGAATTACGCTTTCGGAAGTAATGATCAGCGGAAATCAAAGTGGTGTTAGTGTATTTTGGTGATGAGCAGTACGTGTTATTATGGAACACGAAGGACCTTTTTTTTTTCAGGATGGGAAATCATCAAATGGCCCCTTCCGCTCCACCCAGAGCGGAAGGGGCCATTTGATGATTTCCCATCCTCAACTCATTCTTCACTCTCACTCCGGACCCACCATACCCCAGGCCATTCCCTTGGATTGTAGGGTGGTACTGAACCATACCACCATAGTTTTTTTTTTTTCTGGATGGGAAATCATCAATTGATCCCGCTCTGGGTGGAGCGGAAGGGAGTGTCAGACTCTTACTGATTAAAACCCACCCGCGTTCCTTCCTTAGCCCTTTATGTTCCGGGCCAGCGTTAACATACATAACAATTAATTATTATTATCTGCCTCACTGTAAATATACTTATGCCCAAGAGAATGATGATTTAAAGAATAAGCATGTTACACCATTTGTTTATGCAGGGTCAAATTAAATTAGCTAGCGAAACTTCGCGGACGTGTTGTGTGTGTGATCACCAATCCACGGACCTGCCGCGGCAAGCGTAGCTTAACCTAATAGATCAACCCATCATCATTATCAAAATCGAATATTAGTTAGTCACAAGCCACTCTATATACGGCTGAATACCAAGCATTAGTGTGGTGCTTCTTGTACGGACGCCAGCACATCAAGCTACCCGCAATCTAAAATTTTCGCAATCAACTTTGAACCTTATGCTTTAGTAATAAAGTTGAAAATCTATTAAAGAAATCTGACAGATTGTAGTAACTTGATGTGCTGGCGTCTGTACAGTGAATATTTATCGAGCCGCACAGCTGCGACGGATATTACTATTTTCATTTCAAAACTAAACATATGCACACAAAGTATTTGGTTTATATGTTTTGTTCTTTTTTAGTGTTCGTTAAATCGATGTCACATGTTTTTATGACTGAGTGTATTAATTTATTCTAGACGTGGTGATTGTGAAACATTTTCTTAAATAGGTACTCGATTCTAGACTCTAGTTAGGATGCAAATCATTTGTTGCTTTAATTTTATTGTATGCAGTAGCATGCAATAGAATTAAAGCAACAAATGACTACAAATGGCAACAAAGGCAATGGTAACAAAGCCCCATTTACATGATACGTAACGTGTAAATGGGGCTTTATCCATACTATATTACTATATGTATAATATTATAAATTCGAAAATAACTCTGTCTAAAAGGTAACATACAAACAGACAGACAGACCTTTTTGTCTGTCTAAAACTAACAGAGTTCCATTAAAAATAACGAAAAAAACCTGTACGAGGCCAAAAAGGCTCCTGTCTCAGCGAAATGCTGCGATATTTAAAAAATAAATGACGCGGCGCTGGTATTCTGATAGGGCCCGCTGTGATGCCACGGACAACCCTACGGACATCTATAAATCTCACTAGGGTATTGGGGATTAAAAAAAAAACCGGTCAATTCCAAGACAGACTCGCGCACCGAGGGGTTTTTAATTTTCGGGTTTCGGATTTTTACTTTACTTGTGCAGCTGATGAACGTCGTCACCAGGCTGTAGGCAATCCAAGGAAGCTATGCCATCATTGGATAACTAGCTAACCAGGCGTTTGTTACGATTGGACAGGAAAGGCCTGCGCCTGGTGACGGGAACCATCACGGAACACTGCAGGCTCTCTGAACAAACACTTCCACACAATAGGCATATCGGACAGTCCGTGCAGGGCTTGCATGGAGGCTGATGAAACCATTGCGCATGTGCTCTTTGAGTGCACAGGCGTCACCCGGATTAGGTCAAAAATCCTTGGAACACCCAAATCGTACACAGATGTTCTCAATAGACCAGGAGACTTAATCAGCTTCTGGAGGGAGCTGGGCTGGTTGGAATAACCACCGACGGCCGCCATGGCCCACGCACAATGGTCCATTTGAAGGACTAAGTGCAGAAACCAAACCCATACCATAGAACATAGTTAACAATTTAGCCTGACTTGGGAATCGTACTTAGTTACCGACTTACTGGTCTGAGGACGGATGACTAACGTATTTCAACTTCGGTACCTACCTTATTTTGAGGTCTTCCTTTTTAACCTCCATTCCAAAATAACTGTCACATTTTCTCGACAGTCGCTGTTTAATAAAGTAAAAACATTAGCAAAAAGAACTTACAAAATTGACAGATTGCCTGATTATCCCCCACCTCCTGCCGCCTGTCGGATTTATTAACTATATTTGAATTAAGAATTTGAGATAATTTTCAAGTTATGGAACAACAAACTCAATGTCATAACTTAATAAAGTTCAAATTCCATTGCAACCAAAAATTTATTAGGACCTTTTTGTTACAAATGAATGGTCACTCGAAAATCAACTTAGAATTCATTGCACTAAAGTAGATAACTGATTAAGTGGCGATGGAATGTAAATTATCTGAGATTATTAACACTGCTATAGGCCTTGGCTCACTCCCAAAACAAAAGAAAAGCGCCGCAAACAAAAATACATAACAGCCACATTACCTCAAACTCCTCAAAGGTACGTAACATCTGAGTGGACATAATTTTGGGTCAAATTATCCATTGTTTCCACAGAATAAGGACCACTGAGAGGTCATAATCAACCACTGGCCTAAATAAAGGAGGGTAATTTTTGACCCGCACTAACTAATTTAGGAGAGTTTCTCTTAATATAGAGACTGCGTGTTTTATTAGCGGACATTTGAACATTTTTCGTAGAAATGTTATATGGAATCGCAAAAAAAAGTGTAGCGTATTCAGCCTATAAGATTCCCACTGCTGGGACACAGGCCTCCTCTCTGTGAGAGGGAGTGGGCCGTAATCTACCATGCGGGCCCGGTGCGGGTCGGAAGATGTCACATGTCTTCGAATTTTTGCTTCTAGGAAATGCCGGTTTCTTCACGATGTTTTTCTTCACTGTTTTGAGAGCAGTGGTGATGAAATAATTTACACAAAGTAAAACGCCTGTCGGGGTTTGAACCTACCACCTAAAACTCGCCGGTCGTGGCTGTTACCGCGTCCAGAGACACGCGAACTCGTCACCTTTTTTGTTCGTTGCTTCGCGCGTTACGTCGCGTCATGATCTAAACAATTTCTTTCATTTGTTTTCTCAGTTTGTTTTGTCGCAAGACACCTGTCGCTTGAGCATGTAGCTCCTAGATACGGGGTTATCTTTAACTCTTCGCACGTCGAGTGTACACCATGTGTACCGATAACAATAAAATTTCTATTATGTCTGCTAATTAGACGCGCGATGGGTTAAACCATCACAAGTTTCATATAATAACGCTACAATAAGAACATACACACATTTAAACACATTTACCTATAAAAAAAATAACTGAATAAAAAAAATATAAATAAATAATATATATAAACAATAAATACAATTGTGTCTATTTGTAATATCAAAATAATACCTTTTTATTAAATGCATATGAAAGTATATAACACTTCTGAATTCTACAACAGCTACAACCAATTTTCAAATCTCAAATCATTTATTGCAATCCATAATCTACCTACAATTACAGGTGATAAATAAAAAATAATAGAAACAATTATGGACCCTGTCTGGCACAGCAAATGTTTACATAAGTAGAGAGAGGAAGAGCGCTTTATTAATTTTCCTCACTACTAAGTTAGAATTACTTTATATCCTATTTATCTATGTATTTATATTTCCATTCATTTACTTATTCTTTTAATATTTTATATGCAGGTCTATCTATTCATTTATTATTTATTTAATATTGCTATTATTATATTTAATATATTCAGTGCAAATATAGCCATTTTCAGTCGAGCACAAAAACTTTATCAATTTAACATCACCGGGGTAAATGTTTCCAATAGGTAGCTATATTTATTTTTGTTAAAAAATTAAGAGCCAACGTATAATTCTTGTGGGTATCGTAAATTCGTCTAAATCTCCTGGGAAGGGGCTTTTTGGGCTAGAATTTGGGACGTAATTCACGATTATCTTTGGCTAAGATTTCTATAAGATAATCTTAATTAGGAGGGTTTTATTTGAGAATAAAACTAGATATTTGACTGTGTTAGATATTGTGTACGTCGAATGCCTCGTTAGTCGAGTGGCCGCAAATGCGACTGCTGAAGACGAGTTTCTGGGTTCTGTTCACGTTTTTCGCCATGTTTACAAAGAGAAATATTTTACTGATACTTACTCTAAAAACATGTAGACCTGCTAATGGCGATTGCACTTCTTAAAATAAATGAAAATCTAAAAACTATGAGCGCTTGTAATGATGCATACCTTTTTAAGCAATTTAGCCTAGTTTTAAATTTCAGGCATTTTTTAACAGCTGGTCGCAGTAACTAAGCTATGGGACCCCAACCAAATGGGTTAGGTTAGGTTAAAATTACGACCAACCGCGCTACATCCAAGTAGTATTTCTAAGACCACAAAATAATTATGAATTATTTGAGGTTCACCAAAAGAGGAGCAACCATTATTTTAGTGTTCAATAAGACATTAATAGTGCGTAAAATTAGAGATTCCATTAAATACATACTTACTTAGTCGAGGAATACTGGCATGATTTTATTTTATACTAGCTTCTTCCCGCGATTTAGTCCACGTAAAATTTCTTGTTCCCCCGAACCACGCGCATGGCTTCGCCTGCCCGCGCTAGGGCTTCGTTTTCGCTTAACGTTCTCTCTGACTTTTTTTCCTTTTTGCTCAGCGCCTTAGAGTCCAAGCGTGATGTTATAGAGCCTATAGTTGTTATCAGGTGCGTGTAATAGGCAGAGGAATAAAACTCAAGTCTGCTAATAGTAGGTACTCACGGTTATATTGACCGACACATACACGCACACACACATAAGGAAAACAGTCAGAAGGAGAATAGTCAAGATTATATTTGGCACACACAGTCACAATAGTCACAGCACAATAATTACAGTTATTTGGATATATTACTAAAACAATAGGCGAACGAGGTGTCACGAAATCATGCGCAGCCGAGTAGCGCGCGATCTAGTTTTGACTAAAGGTCGCGGCAAGGTGAGTGGCCGATCACTTCGTCCACTCCCACCTCGGCGCTTGCCGGCTACGTCACAATGACGTTGTTTGGCGTGCGCGAGTCCAATGTTTATTGGTGGCCCGTCATCAACCGCATTGATGGTGAAAATGTTTGATGACAATTAAATAAATGTAAATAAATATTGTGATTATGTTTGTGTTGTGTTGTGTGAGTTATATATATAAATAAATATACTAAATGATATAGTATGTACCCTACACCACCCCCCTCCAGAGACCGTCAAGGGCGATAAAAATCTGGAAATTTGACTCGACGTCCGGAACGAGTGGTATAGTCTTTTATGACTGGAGATGGAGTATCTTCTTTGGGGTCAGCTTTGTCAGCCAATACGTAAGCTGGCTTTAGGCGGTCTATTGTGACCGTGACCTACTTTCCCTTAAATAATATTTTAAAAGTTTTATCACTCCTGTGCAGAACTTTGTGAGGACCTGTGTAGGCTGGTTGCAGCGCGCCACGTAATGCGTCTTCACGGAGGAACACGTGATCAGTGGTCTGCAGATCCTTAAAAACAAAAATGCTCGTATTGTTGTGACGGGCAGCTGGAGTTGGCTGTATTTGCTGAGCAAACTTGCGGATGCGCGCGGTAAATTCCGTGATGTCGGTCGTACCGTCATCAGCTGGTGTAAAAAATTCTCCTGGGAGTCTTAGCTGCTCGCCATATACTAATTCGGCGGAAGACGC
Organism: Luperina nickerlii; assembly: GCA_963855955.1. Classification (NCBI taxonomy): domain Eukaryota; kingdom Metazoa; phylum Arthropoda; class Insecta; order Lepidoptera; family Noctuidae; genus Luperina; species Luperina nickerlii. The sequence continues at coordinate 3,751,269 of OY979684.1, read as the reverse complement.
TTGGACATCCTTTTTGAATGCGCTCCTTATGCCAAGCAATACCGACGGCAAAGACTCTGTCCACTTGTCATTGGCATGGCACATGATGGACGCCTTAAGTTGCCTGTGGAAACGCTCCACCATGCCATTGCATGCTGGGTGGTATGCCGTTGTCCGCTTGTGATGAAAACCAATAATTTTCGATAATTGTCCGAACAGGGCTGACTCGAACTGACGGCCTCTGTCCGTAACAATGTCTGTTGGACAACCAAATCGGGCTATCCATCCGGACAGCAGTGCTTTAGCTACTGTCTCGGCAGTGATGTCGACAATAGGTACGACCTCTGGCCACCTGGTAAATCGGTCGACTGCCGTGAGACAGTATCTAAAGCCTTGTGATATTGGGAGCGGGCCCACAAGGTCAATGTGGATCGTGGTGAACCTGGCACGTGGAAGATGAAACGTCCCTAAAGGCGCTGAAACGTGACGGCTCACTTTAGCCCGCTGGCATGCTAGGCAAGCTCGTGCCCACTCCCTGCAGTCCTTCCTGACGCCTGGCCAAACAAAGCGTTCTGCGATTAATTTGGCAGTCGCTGAGACGCCTGGGTGGCTGAGAGAATGCAAGCTGTCAAAAATTTGCTTCCGATGCATTTTGGGTACAAATGGCCTGGGGGACGCTGTACTGACGTCGCAGTACACTGTTGAACGCTCCCCAGGGACCTGCACTTTCTCCAGCACTAATGAAGACCCTTCCTGAAGAAGTTTCTTCAGTTCTGGATCTGACGCCTGTGATTCCGCGAGGATGTCAAGACTGACTGGAGCTTTTAGCTCCTCCACGCGAGATAAGGGATCGGCTACGACGTTGTCTTTGCCTGAAATGTGTCGTATGTCAGTGGTGAATTGGGCGATGAAGTCGAGGTATCGAAATTGCCGAGGCGAACAGTTTTTCTTCCTTTCATGAAATGCGAAACTGATCGGCTTGTGGTCCGTATACACGACGAAGTGTCTAGCCTCCAGCATGTGGCGAAAGTATTTGATGGCCTCGTAAATGGCCAGCAGTTCCCTGTCATAGGGAGAATACTTTGCTTGCGAAGGGCTGAGCTTCCGGGAAAAGAAAGCTAATGGCTGCCATCCATCGTCGCTAAGCTGCTGTAATACCCCTCCGATTGCGGTATCCGACGCATCGGTGACCAATGCGAGTTTGGCATTAGAATCGGGGTGTGCTAATAAAGCAGCATTAGCCAGGCTTTCCTTGCAGTCCTCGAATGCCTGCAAAGTATTCTCTGCTAGACATATAGGATGCGAGCCCTTTACGTTGCCGATCAAAAGGTTGTGAAGCGGCGCCTGTATTTGAGCTGCGTGGGGCAAGAAACGCCTGTAAAAATTTATCATGCCTAAAAATCTGCGCAACTGACGAACGTCTTTTGGCTGTGGGAACTTCTTGATGGCGTCGACCTTAGTGTCAAGTGGTTTGGTGCCCTTTTCGGAGATATGGTAACCTAAGAATGTTACTTCCGGGACACCGAAAACACACTTGGACGTGTTTATCAACATGCCGAAATCCTTCATCCTGGTGAAAATTATACGAAGGTGATCCTCGTGCTCTGCTTCTGTCCTGGAGAAGATCAAGAAGTCGTCCAAATAGCAGTAACAAAAGTCCAGTCCTCTCGTCATCTCGTCGACAAAACGTTGAAATGTCTGGCCTGCGTTGCGCAAACCAAACGTCATGTACGGTAATTCGTACAGGCCGAACGGTGTGGTGATCGCCGTCTTCGGGATGTCGTCCGGGCTGACAGGAATCTGATTATAGGCCTTCACAAGATCGATTGTGCTGAAAACTCGACAGCCTGAAATGCTGTGTGCAAAATCGTGAATGTGCCTAATCGGGTACCTGTCTGGAACGGTTCGCGCGTTGAGCATACGGTAATCTCCGCATGGTCGCCAACCGTTGTCTTTTTTTGGGGCGAGATGAAGTGGGGATGACCAGGGACTCTCTGAGGGTCTTGCAGTTCCATTGGCCAACATCAGCTGGAACTCCTGCTGAGCTATTTTTAATTTATCCGGCGCTAATCGCCGAAATGAAGAAGATACTGGAGGGCCTGGGGCCGTGCGAATATGGTGTACAGTATTATGTGGTGTAGTGCGTAGTGTACCGGCGGGTCGGGTGATGTCGGGAAAACCTTCTAAGATTTTGTGATACCTTGTTTCACCAGAAGTCACCTTTACTGAAAATAAAGACGAATCTGAGTGATTCGAGGCTAATGCAAAAAGATTAGTGCTACTATCTATTAGCCGTTGATTTCTACAGTCAACGGTCAAAGAATAAAAACACAGAAAGTCCACTCCGATAATCGGTTTGGTAACTTCTGCTACCACAAAACGCCACTTAAAGTCTCTACGAAGTCCTAGATTTAAGTTGAGGTCGAGGAAACCATACGTCGGAATGGGCGTCCCATTCGTGGCCACGAGTTGGTAGTTCGTAGGTGCACGACGATCGTTGAGCAGACGGCGAGGGTAGACGCAGAGGTCGCTTCCAGTATCGACCAGAAACTGCGTCTTCGTGATTCGGTCTGTGACGAATAGGCGACCAGTAGCAGCGGGGCAATGGTCTGTCGCCATTACCGATTGCCCGCGGCGTTTCCCTTCTTGTAGTCGCACGGTTTGATGCAACGCTTGGCCTTCTCACCATGCGTTGAGTGGTACCAGCATTCTGGGTGCCTCCGGTAGCTCGAATTTGAGCGGGTTGAGGAACGGTGGCATGAGTTGCGTCTCGTGCCGCGATCACGGCTGTGCGAACGATTTCGTGATCGGCTGTCACGCAGCTGCACCGTCAGATCTTTCATCGCACGCTTTAGCTCCGCGATTTCGGCTGCCATCTCACCCACTGTGGGTCCTGCTGTCGAAGTTGAAGCTACGTGGCTTGCTGGTGCGACGATATCCTGAACGCGGTCAGCCAGCTCAGCCAATGCCTCCAAGGTGCTATGAGGTTGCGATGCCAGGAGGGGCTGGATACTGCTGGGGAGTCGACTACTCCAGATTGTGCGCACAAAGTCCTCGGGCACATTTGGTCCAGCTAACCCCTGCAGATGGCGGAGGAACTGCGACGGCTTCCGGTCTCCCAGCTCCTCATGCATCAACAGCTGCTTCACCTTCTTCTCCTGGGAGGCTGAGAGGCGCTTCACCAATTCGGTCTTCAATTTGACGTACCGGTTGGTGGCGGGAGGGGACATGATGACGTCCTTCACCTCCTTTGAAAATTGGGGGTCGAGGTGACCGACCACATAATTAAATTTAGTGACGTCATTCGTCACCCCTGCATTCTCAAACTGCGCTTCTATTTGAGCGAACCAGATGTCCGGCTCTTCCGGCCAAAATGGTGGCAACTTCAAAGACACACGGTAAATGTCGTGCTCAATGGAAACGCGCTTTGCTCCTACCGGCTGCGACGACGCGGTGTGCTCGGACTCACTCTCACTCATTTTTTTTTATTATAGTGTTCTACTCGGGGTCACCAGTATAGTTGTTATCAGGTGCGTGTAATAGGCAGAGGAATAAAACTCAAGTCTGCTAATAGTAGGTACTCACGGTTATATTGACCGACACATACACGCACACACACATAAGGAAAACAGTCAGAAGGAGAATAGTCAAGATTATATTTGGCACACACAGTCACAATAGTCACAGCACAATAATTACAGTTATTTGGATATATTACTAAAACAATAGGCGAACGAGGTGTCACGAAATCATGCGCAGCCGAGTAGCGCGCGATCTAGTTTTGACTAAAGGTCGCGGCAAGGTGAGTGGCCGATCACTTCGTCCACTCCCACCTCGGCGCTTGCCGGCTACGTCACAATGACGTTGTTCGGCGTGCGCGAGTCCAATGTTTATTGGTGGCCCGTCATCAACCGCATTGATGGTGAAAATGTTTGATGACAATTAAATAAATGTAAATAAATATTGTGATTATGTTTGTGTTGTGTTGTGTGAGTTATATATATAAATAAATATACTAAATGATATAGTATGTACCCTACAAGCCTATAGCCTTCCTCAAGAGTTGGACTATCAAATGCAAAAAGAATTGTTCAAATCCGACTGGAAGTTCCGGAGATTATCCCATATATACAAAACTTACAAAAAAATAAAATTTACCTCTTCATAACATTGGCGTTCAACTGTCTCTGCCGACCAAGGGGCGAAATCGTGCCAGTATTTCTCGACGACTATGATTTTATTTTACATACCATAATTTACCGTAGGGGCCGCCGGGCACTAGGAGCAATGTATTTTTTGTGCTTGTAATTCTTGAGGGGGTTTGCCGTGATCGCCACGGGTTGGCGATCGCAGTATGGTGGTAAATTGCATAGAGAACGCCGCCGCACATTCTCCGGTTCGATCAATAGTCGTCTTTTACGACAACCACGGGAAGTAGGGCCGAAAGGTTCTGGAGCGACCGCGGACCTAAAGACGTAGCGTTGAAAGGCTTCCTACAAGGTGAACCGACCTTGTGAAGCCTGCAGGAACCCGTTGGATGCGAGAAGCACAAAACCGGTCAAAGTGGAGGTGCTTGGGGGAGGCCTATGTCCAGCGGTGGAGGTCTTTGGGCTGAGATGATGATGACGATGAAGATGAGTTGTAAGTTTAAGTTTGAGTTTGTAGTAAGATTTGTTCGTGGAATGAAAAACAAGCAAATTGCAAGTAGCTCTAGAAATGTCTAGATACAATTTTCACGAAAAACAAAACAAAAGCTTACTGCATTTCGTAATGGCAACACTGCACTGGTCTTATTTTATTTTCTCTCTGTTGCGAGTGCTTACTAATGAACGAAGATCAGACACTCGGGGAGTTAGGGAATTCTCTCATCTTCGCGGAATTTTAACAATAGGAAATTAGGTTATTCTAGGAAATTCTTAGAGATTTCGAACAATTCTTACGAAGGTATTGTAAATTGTAAGGTCTCTTTTTCTGACTGTCCGTTATGACTGATTTATATTTTCATTAGTTTTGAGTTTATTTCAAATGGCAAATCGTGTCCAAACGTCAAGTGATAGCCTTTTTGAACGTGTGGTTGCATTGCAAGTGCTACTGTTGATTGACGAGAAGCAAGTAGAGCTAAAACTAAAAACGAGTTAGCGAAAAAACGACCGGTTCTGTGCTTATCGCATCCAACGGGTTTCTGCGGCCACAGAACCAGTCGAAGTGAAGGTGCTTGTCCAGCCGTGGACTGCTATAGACTGATGATGATGCAAAATAGTTGAAGGTTTCGAAATACTCCCGATGAGGCCAGTAAATAAAAAAAATAAATAAATAAATAATAAATCATTTATTTAGGACCAAACATGGTGTGGTGGTGGTGCATGGTGTTTTCATTTATTGTCGTATCGTTTCCACATGGTATACAAGTATTTATACTATGTATACTTTTGTCCAATTAGATTTTAGTACACTAATTAGTTCACGTGAATGGAGCCCCAGGCTATATTTAGAATAAAATTGTTTAATAAACGATTTTGCACTATTACTAATCACACTAATATTATAAATGCGAAAGTTTGTGAGTGTGTGTGTGTCTTTATATGTTTGTTACTTCTTCACGCTCAAACGGCTGGACCAATTTTGATAAATTTTGTGTGGAGGTAGCTGACACCCTGGATTAACATATAGACTTTTATCCTGATATTCCCACGGGATCAATATTTACTCGGGTGAAACCGCAGGTCGCAGCTAGTCCTATTATAAATGCGTAAGTAACTTTATAACATATTTGCTCGTAAAGGGCCTCTTATTTCACCAATTTCAATATCGTAATGTATCTCATTACGCACTTGTGCGGTAATGTAATGTAAATCGCACGGTTTATCAAGATTCTCCGTCAAAACGAACGGTACTTTTTTAAATCTTAGCAAAGAGTTTTTATTTCAGAAAAGTAGTCAACATTTTATGAATAAAATTAACTTTGGGAGATAAAATATAATAAATAAACATTTAATTCTTTAATTTAATTAATTTTGACAATAAATTACAACCATTAATATCTGTAACAAAAACAAAAATATTAATTTACTTTATTAATAATACTGGCTGTTTTGTGCCTATGCCTGAAAAAAAAAGCGCGACGCGCGCGCATCGCTTATCTGTTAAGAAGTAAAAATTATACCGCGCGCTTTTTCTTTTCGCTGTACTTTTTTTATTTGAAAATGTCGTCAAGTAATGATGAATTTATTAATTCCCCACCGCCAGAAGTCTCAGAGGCAGCGAAAAAGGCTACTCTAAGCCTCTTGCCCGAAAAATCGACCGATAGATACTTACAAGCGTATCAAAATTTCATCATATGGAAAACAAGCAAATATGCAAGTTCAGTCCGAGTTTTATTTATTTCCTCGCAAATATGTTATAAAACGTCGTATGACATACGTGCGCTTTGAAAATTACAGCCTCTGCTTTCTTTTAGCCCTCGCCTACGGCTCGGGCAAGCAATATCGCCTCGGCTGTAATTTTCAACTTACCGCACTTATATCATAATGTACTATTGTATGTCTGTAACATAAACGAATTTCGATGATGTTTGGTATACATACCTGTGACTATCACGTGAGTCTTCTCTCATCTCTCTAGAATGGAGTCAACCCAGGCGGCTACGTGTTTGGCACCATCAGTAGCGGCCATCAATTCATGTAACGTACAGACGACAGGACATGCAGGACACGATATTAAGAAGGGTCCCACCGAATCACACTTACACTCCAGGGCGGAGTCATCTATGAACCTCCACCTGAACAGGTTTTCCTTGCTTCAGCCCAACTGCCTTGCAATGACCTGGGTCAGAAGTTCAAGACATACGATAATTTTTATCCCGGTAGTGCACACGATCTCGTGGGATACTCTATGATACCGGGATTAGTTTCCGCAATTAGTCCTTCAAGTGGGCCATGGTACGAAGTCCTTGACGGCCGTCACTGGTTCCCGTGGCATAATGTGCGAGCTCCACGCAGACGTAGACGCGGGCAAAAGCTGGTGTTTTATAGTTTGGCACGAACATAATTAAATGTACGTACATACATTTATTGCAAACCACATCATTACACCGAATTTGCTACACCATGTTTTGCTCCAATAGACACTACATATATACGTTTAATCCTACATACTATCCATACTAATGTTATAAATTCGAAAGTAACTTTGTCTGTCTGTCTGTATGTTAAATTTTCACGCCTAAACCTGTGAACGGATTTCGATAAAATTTGGTGGATATATAGATTGCATCCCGAGGAAGGACATATAATAGTTTTAATCGACATACCTTGCGGAAGAAGCCGCGGGCGGAAGCTAGTATTATAAATGTGAAAGTTTGTGAAGATGTTTGGATGCTTGTTACTCAATCACGCGTAAACTGTTGAACTGTTTTGGATGAAAATTGGCACATAGATAGATCATTTCCTGGATTAACACATAGGATACTTTTTATCCCGATATTCCTACGGGATCAAAACTTACGCGGGTGAAACCGCGGTGCGCTGCTAGTTGTAAATATTTTATGTTAGACTATACGCTGTGGCTCTGTCTCGCATATGTTCTTAGCATTATGCTGAGGAATGGCTATTTTGCGTGAATGTGCGCATATTTTCCTCCGATTTGTTTTTTTTTTGGGTGTTCTTTTGTTTTGTGTTCTTTCTTTGCGTTACGTTTACCGCAAATAAACGTATTTTCTTTTCTTTCTTTTCTCCGTTTTCTTTCGTTTCATTCTTTTCTATCGTTTCTTTCTTTTCTTTCGTTTCTTTTTTTTCTTTCTTTTCTTTTTTTTTCTATTTACTGACTAACAAACGCTACACCATGTATTTTAAAAATGATTTCGTTTTAAAAATAAAAAAAAACATTTCAGACACTGAACTGTCATATAATACAAAGAAGAACAAGGATTTTCTAACAGAGTTTTATACTTTTCCAGAAGTGTCCTTTCTTCTGTGATTCTTCTTAAGTTTACGCTTCAAGGGAGCAATATATTACTTACAGACAACTTGGTATCGATTTAAACACATACAAGTTACACAATTTAGATTGTTCGCAAGTTCGTCCCCGATAGAACGACGAGGAATATTGTTGAATTCGATTCTAATCGTCTATTAAAGTTTGTGTACACTTTTGGAAACAAAATTAATAGCTTGTGATTGGCTTATTGCCGTATAGACATCTTTAGATACACGTATTACCCAGTAACTGGGATATGGAGGTCAGATAGGCAGTCGCTCTATGTAAAACACTGGTATTTAGCTGCATCCGGTTAGACTGAAGCCGACCCCGACATATTTGGGAAAAGTCTACACAGATTAAGACGTCTTGATGCAGAGATTGAGCAAATACTGCAGTTTATTATACACTAGCAGTGCCCCGCAGTTTCGCAGTGGGAATATCGGGAGAAAAACTATCCTATGTCCTTTCCCGGGACTCAAACTATCTCTGTGCCAAATTTCATCTAAATCGGTTCAGCGGTTTAAGCGTGAAGAGGTAACAGACAAACAGACAATCACACTTTCGCATTCATAATATTAGTATGGATTACATAACATCAGGCCAGTATCTGCTGAAGGAATAAACAGAGGTGTACAGTACCCGGCGATAAATATTGCTCATCGACCTATACGATCCTATCGATTTTATACAAAGAATAAAAATAATTATCAAAAGAAGCAAATCATAATTGTTTTAACAGCTCCTAATAGATACCGGACTAGGTACCTACGCTTTGGAATGGGCAACTAGCTCCATATTTTCTGACTGACCGACTTTTTGACAATTCAAAAGTGCCTGTAAATGGTTTAATTGAAATAAATGCTTTGAGTTTGAGTTTGACTGTTTGTATTTCGTGCGACAGAGATAACGCTCTACGAAGCCGAAATTAGCCGATTGTTTCTTTCCAAAGGTCGATGTGCAATATTTATCGCCGGGTACTGTACCCCCACATTCTGCCAGTAATGTTTAAGTCCAATTTAGCAGAGATAGTCTATTGTTATCAGCCGGGCACAAACCCAAACTCTTGGCTGCTACTGATAAATTCCAAAAGTCCCAACACTGCCCAACCTGCATGTCGAACCCAGGTCCCAACCCATCATTCTTAGCATCGCATACGACCACTCCACAAATGAGGCAGCGGTTTACTATTTTATGGAAAAACCCTTTATTTTTCACCAATTCCTCTAGCGCAAACAGGCATAATTGCTTTACCACAGATATAGATAGACCTAGATAATGCAAGTATCACGATCTGTATGAAAACCATTTTTTGACTACCTGCTTCATAGCAGACTAAATTGTGCTTATGACGTCATCGTCACAAGTACAATTTAGCTTTTTATTTTTTTTTCCAAATAGTTTTAGACATGGGAAAATAAAATCGATTCAAAGATGTCGCCGCGTGCGGCACCCGTCTCGCCCCACTCCCGGGGCCTAGAGCCAGCCAGCGCTCACGCTCACCCAGCCAGCAGTACACAGAACTGAGCGCGAAAATGGCGACGTACGATTTTTGTACGTAAGCTGGTGCGTTTTTTGGCACGCGAAGTAGTTGCTCTTGCGTTATCTAGGTGTATCTATATCTGTGGGTTATAAGTAGATAATGTTATCGTAAGCTATTTTTCGTGAAATTATTTTGTGGAATTAACGACACTAACAGCGGTCTTCGACCTTCCAAAAAAAAAAGATCAGATCTTTTATTTTTTTATTTTCTCGTGTTTAGATTTGGATATAGAATGCGGAATTTAGCTAGCCAATTAAAAATAATCCTGAAATCCAATTAAAAATATTCTGCTAGAATTACGTGTTAGGGACAGGCTTCAAACAATAATATAAAAAACCGGTCGAAGTGGAGGTGCTTGGGGAAGGCCTATGTCCAGCAGTGGACGTCTTTCGGCTGATGACTCTCTCCACAGACACATTACTGTGGCGTGTTGTGTCGTGACTCGGGATACACCAATCAAACGAATCTGTTCAGGACTACGTCAAAATACAACGAGTTTTGATTGGCTAACACTGCGTCAGGAGTCGTCACGACACGACACAACACAACACAGTAGAATGAATTCAGCTTTAAACACGTCCTTCAGTATCGACACTAAATATAATTAGCACAGCCTTAACGCACTGTTTACTGAACATTTCCGCAATAAACGCGGGACACAACGTAAGGGCAGTCGTAACCCTACGGTTAAAGTCGTAAAACTACTTTGAATTAACTTCTAACGACCTGTTTTTCTGTTTTTAATAAAGAAACGTAAGGGCTCGTGGTTATGTCAAGGGTCGATCGGTTTGTCAGGGTAAGCTGTAAATGCTGCGGTTCTTCTGAGGATAGATCAATAATCCGATCCAGCCTGTCCCTTGCTGCCCTCCCTCAGCGACGTTCTAAACCGAGGTCCGTACCTCACAAGGGGGTGCATTTAGCGTGTAGTGGCTTAGTTTTTAAGCACTCTCTGGAGGCCTTCATTTATTAATGCACCCACAGGCAAGTTCGGTTAAGCAGACGACGACCTTCTAGGTTGACCAGCGAGAGGCCATTTATTATAAAAAAAAGACGATGGACCCATTCATCATTTTTTTACATAATATTATTCCACGGAGCGTCATTCAGGCTTCTTCTGGGTGAGCTCACTCCATCGTAGACTTTGTCTCTGTCATCTCTGACCTAGACTAGAGTCAAGAGCAAACCCATTACAAATAAAAAAAAATAAAAAAGTTGTGTGTAAAAAAATGCTGTCATTAATACAAAGCGGTCAAAAATATTGTATAAACATGTTTATAGCAAAAGTCATATTGGCATTAGGTCATTGAAATAATAATTCAGAATTGAAATTGTATGTACAGACGCCAGCACATCAAGCTACCCGAAACTGTCAAATTTTCCCAATCAACTTTGAACCTTATGCTTTAGCGATAAAAAAAAAGTTGAAAATCGATTAAAGAAATTTGACAGATTGTAGTAGCTTGATGTGTTGGCCTTGGCGTCTGTACATAAATAATTACTTATGCTTTAATTAATTAAAATAACAATATAATATCCTAACTGAACTCAAACAATGAACAAACGAAAATATGGCGTCGAAATATTCATCTGCATCGCTGCTGTCGACAGTGAGCAATGGAGAAGTGGTGGCCAACTCTGCCGCAGTAAGTGTAAAGGTCGAATTCCGGCCAAAAATGTAAAGAAAAATAAACCTTACTAAACAAAAAGGCGCATCCATTAAGGCTCATTTTTCTCCATTCCCTTTTCTCAGATGCGCCCCTTTTACTTACGGCGGCAGAACTGGTGACGGCCGCGACTTACGAGTTGTAAGGTCGTAGGTTCGAACCCAGGCACTTTACTTTGTGTAAATTATTTCATCACCGCTGCTCTCAAAACGGTGAAGGAAACATCGTGAGGAAACCGCCATGTCCTAGAACCAAAAATTCGAAGACATGTGACATCTACTAACCCGTACTGGGCCCGCGTGGTGGATTACGGCCCACTCCCTCTCTCCGAGAGGAGGCCTGTGTCCCACAGCAGTGAGAACATTATAAGCTGATTATATTATCACTGTCGCCTGGTAATGTACTGTTAGAGTTCAGGAATTAAACAACTCACACGGTTGATAATCACTGGGTACAACTTTATCAACAATCGACACAGACACGTGTATTCGGAGCGATCACTCAATTAGGTCTAGGGTCCCTCCCCAAATCTTCCCCTCGCGTAGCGCTGGAATGACTACGGCGTAGCAATGACATGATGATGTAGCAGATGACGTCATAACGTAGCAAGGTTCTAAATTGTGTATTGCGTACCATAATGTTTATAAGTTGGCAGGGAAATAATTATATTAGTCACAATTATGGACCCTGTCAGGCACAGCATAGATATTAGGAGAGAGGAGGAAGAACACTGCGTGTTTAATGTGATACATTTTTATATTTTTTTATATTAGTTAAGTAGTTAGTAAGTTATACTATTTTATTTACGAATTATAATATTGTTTTAATAAATTATACACATTTAATTAATTAGTAGGAACATTGTAAAATTTATTAATTTTTTAAATTAAGTATAAAATAAATAATTAATTATTAAAAAAAAGCTGTTCCCAACATTTTGACGAGTTATACGAACAGAAATGTAGGGAACAGCTGATTTTTTTTCGCGATTTCAGGTTTGTTCCCATAGTAAAACTTGTTCATAATGATGAGTAAAATGACCTCTTAAGAGGTTGTTAATGTTTTACCAATAACCCTGTATATCCTATCCTACTAATATTATAAACGCGGAAGTTTGTGAGGATGGATGGATGTTTGTTACTCTTTCACGCAAAAATTGCTGAACAAATTTGGATGAAATTTGCACACAGATAGTTTATAACCAGGATTAACGCATACGATACTTTTTATTCAGATATACCCACGGGATCGAAACTAATCGGGTAAAACCGCGAGACGCAGCTAGTTTCATAATAAAAGGAAAAGGTTTAATTGTGAGCACCGACTTTCACCTCATAATACGTTCCCAATGAAATTAAACTCGTAACCAACTAATGTCTATTCAAACTTTTGTTTCAAATTAATATTTTTTCAAGTTAAACAAATATCAACTTTATTTCAATGGTGATTAAGTTGATTTCAGAGTGACTAACACTATTGAAAAATTTATAAAAATGTTTGAAGTTGTAGGTACCGTAAACTGAACTTTATTGTGTAGGATTTAAAGTTATTTTTCCATAAACTCATACATATTTTGTTTACATTTTTGGCAAATAAATCGCGAATACAGATTATACGTATTTCGAAACAACGACAAAATCAGTTATTGGAGAATTTTGCTCCCAACCTACACTTCTTTGTTCCCCTGAAACTTTCGGCAACTGGAAGTTTCGAATAATAAAGGCGCAGTACCACAAAACGTTCAACCATTTCTGCTTAATTAAACTAGTAATAAAAGGAAACAAGTCCGCTGGGGACTGATCGTGAGTTTGTGACCCACTCGACTACAAATTTCTTCTCATGAGGGTAAGCAGGGACCCCATGACTAAACAAAAACAGCCGCACCGGTCGATCGAAAGTTAAGCTACGCTTGCCGCGATCGGATGGGTGACCGTCCATAATCTCTTGAGACCCCTCCGAGCCTCTCGGAAATCACGTTAAGCCGTTGGTCCCGGCTGTCATTCATCGATCATTGACAGTCATTGCGAGTAGTCAGGAGCCCAAAAGTCTGACAACCAGTGTTACCAAAGGCTATCGTGTTACCCAGTAACTGGGTTGTGAAGGTCAGATAGGCAGTTGATCCATGTAAAAATTCAGCTGCATTCGGTGCGTTTGAAAGCAGACCCCAACGTAGTGAAGAAAAAGCTAGGCAGATGTTGTTGTCAAAAGACCGATAGTTGGTGGAGCAGACGAGTCCTGGAGTGGAGACCGCGTATCGGCCACCGTAGTATGTATACCACTGTGCTTGGGGAACTGCCCGTTGATTCATGTCGGGCCGTTGTATCTATGCTAGTTGCGCGGTAAACTCTGCTTGCGCGATGCAGGATCTTGCGTGACGTCAGTTTGACGCGTTGTTTCGGTCGTTGTGTTGGCGTTGTGACGTTGTAGATACCGCTACATCCCCAAGGACCCCGAGGACCTTAAAAATATGGCTGGGACAGACTGGATGCGGAAGGCGGGGGCATCGTGGCACAGCCTGGGAGAAGCTTATGTCCAGCACAGCCTGGGAGAAGCTTATGTCCAGCAGTAGACTGCGATAAGCGAAGTTGATGTAGTTGTTGTTGTTGTTGTTGTAGTTGTGTTGTTGAGAGGCAGATGATGTAAATCGGAGGTGGTGAAAGTAAGCCAATTATAATTGGCATATTAATAAAGGCAGGAAGTTTTATGATGAAACAGCTTTGTAATATGCACAATGGTATAGAACGCCAGTTTCAATTTATGCCATGCAGGTACATATATTATGCATGCAGTATTGCTAAATTTTCGCTAGCCAGAGTAAGTCCGGGCTTATATTAGACCTATGGAGCCTATTTCCCAGTGGTAGCTGTGCCTCTGGTTAAACTAACGGTATTTTCATACATATTATGTCCGTCATGACGATTGGTTATTGCATATTATATTATATTATTATACATATATTGGTTATTGTTAGGATTGGTTCTTGCTAGGGATGCCGCGATACGCCTTTTTGCCGATACGATACCGATACTCTTATAAAAATATCGGCGATACCGATGCCGATACCGATACGCTTACTGAATTCAAAAAGGAAGGTAGATTAAATAAAACACAATTAATCAATAGTTTTAGTAATCAAAATTAACATTTATAAGATTTTTATGGAATTATTAATTGTCGAAATTTCAAAGTGATTCCATATACCTAGCACTTTTGTGTTTTGAAGTTGATATGACTACTATTTATTTTATTTGACTCAAACGACTAGTTATAAATGACATACAATACACAAACAATTACGATATGTAATTCTTAATCTTATTTGCATGGAAAAATACTACGCGCAACAACATTCAACCTAACGAAATGGGATAGATGTGCGAGTGCGAGGCCAAAGCGGGCGGGCGAAACAAAACAGTGAATAAAGCGCGGGGTTTCCCCGAGCAAACTTAGTTCGTGCCTCGTTTGCAACGAAATAGACGGGACAACACGCGCGTTTACATTACATTTTTAAAGCGCGAAATTTGAAAAGTATCGTTGAATCGGCCACAAAAATATCGCCGATACCGATATATCGGCAAACCTGAAGTATCGCCGATATATCGGTATCGGTATCGGTATCGGATGCATCCCTAGTTCTTGCACCTGAGTACCAGTATTTTATATGGAGGGATTAACTATGTGACTTCCACCAGTTACTGGGTAACTCGGGTATCCACTCCCACCGGTTTATTTATCAGGGGATTTCATTGAAAAAATCTATATTTTAATAACTAACTTCTGCCCCCGACTTTGTCTGCGTGGAATTACTTGTTCCCCCGACCCTTTCCGTCACAACGCATCGCCTGCCTGCGCTATTACTGTGTTCTTTTAGACAATTTTTTTACTCGGATCCTAAGAGTCATAGCGTGATGTTTAATAGCATATAGCTTTCCTCAAGAATAAAGGATTTGTCACACTGGATGCGTTCTGCGGTCTGCGGTCATGTCAAAGTGAAGTGTTGTCCATACATGACCTGACCGCAGACCGCAGAACGCATCCAGTGTGACAAATCCTTTAGGCCATGTAATCCAAAAATATTTTTTCAAATGCGATTTGTAGTTTTAAAGATTAGCGCGTTCAAACAAACAAACAATGCTAAAAACCAACAACTCTTCAAATTTATTATAAGTATAGATAGATTATTCTGGTATTCTTTGACAGTGCCGGAAATTGTGTGACAGGTCATTATTTTTGATCAAACTTATTCAATTCGTTCCAAAAAACATAAATTTCTATTAAACAGAATTTCTATAATTTAAAACGTTTCCCATACAAACTTTGAAAGCGAAGCTCACAAAGCGAAACGTTTGATAAAAATAACTAAACGAAAAAGTCTTCTAATTGAAATCGTTGCTAATTTCCCTATCTTTGTGTAGAAAACAGTTCTGAACCCGCTGGGAAAATATTTAATTAAATAAATAAAGAAAATAAAATTATTATTTCAATTCTCAGAAAATTTGTTACGTTTCAACAATTTTGGTTAGGTTAACTTAGTTCAGATGTGCTTAGCATTTGTGGTTTTAAAACTATTTTTAGTAGGAAGTATGTTTAAATATTGCATCCAGTGGGTATCGAACTTGCGACATCTCACTAGCTACTGTACCTACGACATTGTTCCTAGATTTGTTATGACCTAAATAAATAGAAGACATTTGTGACATCTATCAACTAATCTTTCACGCGGGCCCAGTCCCGCGTGAAAGATTACGGTACATTCCCTGTCAGTATCGCAGAGAGGAGGCCTGTGTCCCAGCAGTGGGAACATTATAATCTTATGCAGCCTAAGCTTACCCATAAATAAAAAAAACAGTAGCACTCCGGGAGCGCCGACAGAAGTGAAAACTTGAACAATTACGTGTGTATTTTTTAAATTCGTCTTATAAACAAAACACAAACAGAATACTTTGCCATCACTCACTGACATATCGCATATACATTAAAACCGAGTACATCACGAGGACAGCCGAACACATCCGAATGTAGCGCGGTTTCGGTTACGGTAACAGTGTCGCGAGTTCAATGATTTTTTTCCATCTCAAAAACTGCCTAACGCAACTAAATAGGTTTTCACTTCAATAAAACACACTAATATCGACACAGCAACTATGTAGTTTGTAAACATATGGCACATAAATGTACGGTCGAGTGAGCGTTCCCAAATATTACTAATTGCCGGAACATAATACTTAACATTTTGTACCAAAATGTTGTTTATCCATGACGGTATAATGTAAGCCTAATTAGTTTAAAATTTCATCATTAGAAACTAAAACCCGCAATAACCCGCCTGCAATCAAGCAATCCCTACCACTTTATAAATTGTTTAATCTTCTTCTGCCTACGCAGTACCCTCATTGCGTAACACACTTTGAAAAACACAATCCAAGGGTTTGAAAGAAATTCCCAAACCATTGCTGCACGTTTGCAAAAATCTTCCGCTCAACAACGTGAATAACGCAATGACCGTGGTTGAACTGTCAACGTGATAACAATTTTGATTAGTTTTATTGTCTTTTTTTATGCGTGTTACGCAATTAGTCCACAGTTTTCTGGAGTGGTAATATTATAGTATATAGTCAGGGCATTTGGTAATTCAGAAGATTGAAACATAAAGTGAAGCAGTGTCAAAGCCTTTTCAGACGACTGACTAATAATTATTATTTTATTACTTACTAGCTTCTGCCCGCGACTTCGTCCGCGTGAAATTTCTTGTTACTCCGACCCACCCCGTCGCATCGCATCGCCTGCCCGCGCTATTACTTCGTTTTTGCTTAGCGTTCTTACTGACTTTTTTTTCTTTTTGCTCGGTTCTTAAAGGTCATAGCGTGATGTTAAATAGCCTATAGGCTTCCTCAAGAATTGGGCTAACAAATGCAAAAAGAATTTTTCAAATCCGACTAGTAGTTCCAGAGATTAGCGCGTTCAACCAAACAAACAAACTCTTCAGCTTTATAATATTAATATTAGTATAGAAGTATAGATTCATTTACGAAGGTAACCGACATTGTCCGAAGAATTGTGGCAGCGGGCAGGTCACATTGCTCGCAGAACAGATGGCCGATGGGGCCGAAAGGTACTGGACTGGCGACTGCGTACTGGAAGAAGTGGCGTTGGAAGGCCTCCCACAAGGTGGACCGACGGCCTTGTGAAGGCCGCAGGAACCCGTTGGATGCGAGAAGCACAGAACCAGTCGAAGTGGAGGTGCTTGGGGGAGGCTTATGTCCAGCAGTGGACGTCTTTCGGCTGAAATGATGATGATGACTTATTTATTAAGAGTTATTGTTTTTCTTGTACTTAAAAATATGCTCCAAAAAACCGTTTTCATAGTCACTGGGAACGGATCAGACAAATTAAATGTTGGCTTTATTAAATACGGATACTTGTCTTACTATGCTTTACTTGCTTCAATGTTTATATTCTACCGTGCCCGCGACTTCGTTCGCGTGCATCTTGGAAAATAAATTAGATTTCATAGGTTTTAATTTTTTTTCCCGGAACCCATATTCTTTTTCTAGAAGCAAGTCCCGTCAAAATCGGTCCAGTGTTTTCAGAGATTAGCCTGAACAAACAGATGGACAGGCAAGAATTTTAAAAATGGTTTTGTTTTGTTATAAGTACCGTAAATACTTAGGTATTTAGAAAAAAGCTGTTTTTATGATATTACAAACAAATACTTAATTTTTTTTGTACCTATAGATTATTTAATACAAACGTTAGACAGCTGTTCAGGGCCCCAATTCTGTAATATTCGCCGCGAAATCTTATCACGTGCAAACCAAGTCAATATCATGTCCTGTTCACGGCAAGGAATCGAAATATCAATCGTACGGACAATATGTATTTTGACAGTTCGAAACACGCCATCATTGTGTCATAGGACGTTATTAGCAGATGGCTTGATGAACTAAGGAATTGACGTGGTTTCGACGTAAGGAATCGTTAAGTGGTAAAGAAGGAAAGAAAATTAGTTTACTCTGCACAGACAAAAACGCACATTGCAAATAAATATTTAAAAAAAAAACCGACCAAGAGCGTGTCGGGCCACGCTCAGTGTAGGGTTCCGTAGTTTCCCGTCCGTCACAATAAGCATATACGATTATACTACAAACTTAGTCCAGAAATTATTTTGTACAACTTTTTGTCTTTTTTGTACAAAAACTTGTTTTCATCAAGTTCAAAATAATTTTCCTAGAAAGTCCTTATAAAGTTCTACTTTTCAGACTTTTTTCATATTTTCTAAACTTATGGTTCAAAAGTTACAGGGGAGGGACACATTGTTTTTTACTTTTGGAGCGATTATTTCTGAAATTATTGACATTATCAAAAAATGATTTTAGTAAACCCCTATTCATTTTTAAATACCTTTTCAACAATATATCACACGTTAGGGTTGAAATTAAAAAAAAAATCACTTCCCACTTTACATATAGGGGGGCTACCCTAATAAAACATTTTTTTTCCAATTTTATTTTACCACTTTGTCGGCGTGATTGATATACATATTGGTACCAAATTCCAGCTTTCTAGTGCTAACGGTCACAGAGATTAAGCGAGGACTGACGGACGGACGGACAGACATGGCGAAACTATAAGGGTTCCTAGTTGACTACGGAACCCTAAAAAGACATAAAATAAGACTAACTGCACCCACAGTTTCACCCGCATAAGTGTCGATTCCGTGGAAATATCGGGATAAAAAGTATCATATATGTTAACCCTGGTTATAAACTATCTGTGTGCCAAACATGTAAATCCGTTTAGTAGTTTTTGCGTGAAAGAGAAACAAACATTCATCCATCCATCCATCCATCTATCCTCTCAAACTTTCGCGTTCATAATATTATTAGTAGAATTATTATTTCCTTTATTTATTTTTAAACAAACTTATTATATTTTTAAATATTCTTTAGAAAAAATAAATAAAAAAACATTAAAATATATAAAAAATTGTAGCCCACCGGTATCGGGAACAGGGTCCAAGCTACCGGCGGTCAGGGCTCCAGAGAAAGGAACCTCCTAACGATACGAGCCGTGTCCAGGAGTACCGCTCTCTGCATCAAGCCCTTGACCCAGCTTCCTAACGAGAGCCTCCTCAGGTGTTGGTCGAGGCTCTTGGCAATCAAGCCATTAGCAGTAATGACTATCGGCACAATGATCGCTGAGTCCACAGTACTTTACTTTAGTAGAATTATTATTACATTATAGTAAGAAATTATTAACTGCATTTCAAGTACTAAATTTATAGACTTACAAGAATCGATGATAGAATTATCTAAATGAGGGCATTCAACCGTCTGAGAGTAGCCTTCAGCATCTAATTTTGTCCCCATTCGCCTTTAAAATGAGTCCTCGCTTCACCCTGGAGGCTGTGCTAACAACATTATAGACTGCGAGCCAAAATCTAGTTATAAATCAGTGGCAAGACGTTCAGTATTACAAAACTGGTCAAGTGCGAGTCGCACACGAAGGGTTCCGTACCACAAGGCATAAAACGCCGAAAAAAAAAACGTTTCTTTTGTACCCCTTTAAATTTTTACTTTTTTTTATTTTTATTATAATTATGTTGTTATAGCGGCAACAGAAATACATCATCTGTGAACATTTCAACTGTCTAGCTATCACGGTTCATGAGGTACAGCCTGGTGACAGACAGACAGACAGACGGACAGTGGAGTCTTAGTAAAAGGGTCTTAGTATTTTTTACAAAAACCTAATACTTTATCCATAGTTCCGTACTTAATATCTAGGTATACTATAATATTATAAAGAGTTATAACTTTCAACAACTTTCTTTCTTTCTCTTCTAATAATAAACTTGAAGAGCTTCTTTGTTATTTTATTTGTTTTAACGCGCTAATCTCTGGTACTACCCAGTCGGCTTTGAAAAATTATTTTGATAGCCCAATTCTTGAGGAAGGCCTTAACATCACGCTATGACCCTTAAAAGCCGAGCGTAACAAAAAACACAGATAGAACGCTAGGGAAGTAATAGCGAGCAGGCGATGCGATGCGATGCAGTGGGTCGGGGGAACAAGAAATTTCACGCGGACGTAGTCGCGGGCTCAAGCTATGAAAGTAGTACTTAAATAATAGATAATAATATGAGCTGCTGAAAGGAGTCATTTCGACCAGACTCCTACTTTTCGGGGAACATCTGTTCCTGTAACAGATCGGCTCGAGCTCCTGGGCATGGAGTTGACATCTAGTCTCAACTTCGGCGCCACCATCGAGTACAAAGCCCAAACTGCGGCCAAGAAGCTGGGAATCCTTAATAGGGTGAAGCGATACTTTACACCCGGACAGCTTTTAACCCTTTATAAAGCACAAGTCCGATCCTGCATGGAGTATTGCAGCCACCTTTGGGATGGCTCAGCGAAATACCAACTTGCCGCGCTTGACTCGGTGGAACGCAGAGCTAAAAGGCTCATTGGCGACGTAAAACTGGTGGATGCCAAGCTTCACAGCTTGGCTCATCGCCGCAAGGTTGCCTGCTTGTCGGTCTTCTACAGATTGTACTTCGGTGAGTGTGCCCAAGAACTCCACGACCTCATTCCACCGGCCCCCTTCTACCTTCGGACATCCAGACGCACTACAAGTTACCATCCCTACCTAGTTGCTATTCCACCAATTCGCACTAAGCGTTTTCAAATGTCCTTTATAATGCGCACAGCAAAAGAGTGGAACTCTCTACCTGCGTTTGTGTTTCCGAGTGCATACAACCCGAATCTCTTCAAAGTAAGAGTGAACAGGCTTCTTCTGGGTGAGCTCACTCCATCGTAGACTTTGTCTCTGTCATCTCTGACCTAGACTAGAGTCAAGAGCAAGCCCATTTCAAATAAAAAAAAAAAAAAAAAAAAGCTGCAACTCCGCGTCAATGCGCGTATTTTACGCGTGTGTGTACGCGTGGGAAATCCATTGTTCGATCCACCCCAGCTCCTCAAGGGAGGCTAGCAACGCCTTGGTGTTACTGACCGTCTCACAGAGGGTACCTGGGTTACCGAAGTACTCTGTGTCCGCAGGCCCGCGCATACGGTGGCCGGGAGTCGTCACGCGGCTCCCGACATCCGGAGTGTCTCCCGCAGCGGCTTGGATGGGAGGCTCTCTCCTTCAGCCATCCCGCCACCTCCTTCGCTAGCATGACTGCTTTGCAGAAGGAGGCGACTGCCTTTCGCTCCGGACCATAGCTTGAATCAGGGCCGGAGTTCGAGGTCGCCACCGCTGCCGATCGCCTATACGAGGACACGGCGGTACTCCGCCCAAGCGGGGCAGACCTCCACCGTATGCTCCACCGTGTCCTCTGGGCGATCCTGGCAATGGTGACACCCGGGCGTTTCCTCCCGCCTGATGATATGCAGGAACCTCCCGAAACATTTGTGTCTGGTGAGGACACTCTGCCCTTACGTGGCGACCACCGGGCAGTTTAGAAACACAATGCTATCTCGTCGTCCTCCATACACAGCGAACTTTCTGTGACTCCTAATATGACAAAGAGGTGTTTATTAAATGACCCGTGTGCAACCAAGCTAGTACTTTATAAAACACTCACAATCTCATCTTGGTTCTATTTAAAACTATCTCCGTAAATATTCCTCCAAATATAAGCTCTCTAGAAGCTGTAATAATTGTCAATGACACGATTACGCGGCGGGCAGTGTTTCGCGTGCTACAAAAATACCTGACCTATATAAGCGGCGGTATTCCATTAGTTAGCTCGATACTTACGATATAGGACAACTTACGAAACTGTCATCAAGTGCCGTGGATTATTTTATTTTTGTAATTCAGGTAACAAACAAGCATAACGACTTACAATCAATGAATTAAAATGTTAAGCACCTTAAAGTTATGTACTTCTTTTTAGTTTTCCGACAACATATTGTCAACAATTTGAAATGTGCAAAACTAGTATTTTCAACTTTAAAATCGTAAAAATTTACCTTAAAACGTTTAATCCACGCGTTGGCTTATTTGTTGATTCACACGAATTTACTCACCGAAAACGGGCGATCGTCACTTTTCAAAATAATATTATTTTTTCTATAGGCGACTCACGCGAAGATAATTTAGTTGTGGGCGAGTCGACACCTCCAGGAATAATTTATTAGGCAATTGGCACTATTTGAATATTTTATGCAATGAAGTTAAGAAAAAAGTACACGTTTTATGTAACTCGTATCAATTCTGTGAGCTAGTGTCCTTTTTTAACCGACTTTCAAAAAGGAGGGGGTTATGTATTTTCGACCGATTTTTCCGTCAATTGTGGACATACATATTTTAAAAATTATTTTTTTGTTTGAAAGGGCATGGTCTTGACGTGGTCCCATTGTCACCAAGTCGAAACTATACTTTATTGCATAAAATTCAAAATGTATAATAATAAACTATTTCTGGAGGTGTCGACTAATATCTGACTACTAAGCACACACGTTCGGTTTGCACTAGGCCTACTGCCACATACCGTAGGTACATGCACAAACCGTACACGTAGACAAAATCAAACTGGTTGCTAATTTTGTATTTTTTTTTTGACTTTGATTTACATTCTGTAACTACTTTAACTCACACCCTGACTTATTACTTGTAATTTTTTTTATTTAAATGAAAATCGTTTACTTTTTTTACCATGTTTGTAAATATGTAAGCACCATATATGTATCTATCAGATAATTAATTTATATGGCATGGTTTCATTTTTAATTCTTTTACCTATTGTGGTATAGTAATTTTATTTTATGTGCATCGCCTTCACATATTATTATTATATAATTAATGTATACAAAATATTTTAAAACATTTTAAAAGAGTAACGGTGGACTTTCTTGCCCATTCTTCTCCATACGAAAACTACCTTTTGGAATGGGCGACTAGAATCAATTCTATTTGGTTGCAATTTTTGACGTTCAAAAATGCCATTTATGTGCCTATTTGAAATAAATGCTTAGACTTTGACTTTGTACAGATCCACTTTCCTATGTATATTAATACGTACCTATAAATAATGATGGAAAGCTCGTGCCCCGCACGATGAAACTAGTTTCAACATTCTAACTGACAGACTATTTAAATTTTGACAATTCAAAAGTGCCTGTACAAGGTTTAGTTGAAATAAATGCTTGGAATTTGAGTTTGAGTTTATTCAATTTCATCTCAAATCAAATCACATGTCAACTTATATGTTTAGTTGTCGCCGTTTTAATTAAGTAACCGCAACAGCTAACAACTTGACAGCTACTTGTAATTTACAGAGCCATGATCAAACTTTCAGTTGAAACGATCTTCCTACCCTTCTCCCAACTATATTGGGGTCGGCTTCCAATCTAATCAGATGGAACTGAATACCAGTATTTTATATAAAGCGATTGCCTATCTGACCTCCACAACCCAGCTATCGGGTTTGTACGACCCTTAGTACGACTGGTTGTCAGAATTTTGGGTTTCTGACTAACGAGTATCATGGATTTATGAATGACAGCTGGGACCAACGGCTAAAGTTGCTCAAGTCACGGAGAAGTCTCGATATGTAATAGATGGTGACCCTTCCACTACCCTCCCGCGGTAAGCGTAGCTTAACTGCTGCTATAACTTAGCCACGAGCCCCTCTCGATATTTTAATTAAGCAACCACCACAGTTAACAACTTATCATCTAGTTTACAGAGCCTTGATCAGACTTTGAGTTTGTTAAGTTCAAAATTAATATCTTAAATATAATATTTGCTTCACGAAAACAGCTTCGAATCAGGTCAAGTTTGATCTTGATGATTGAAGAAATGATTCAGTAACCGTACAGTTAACCGTATAACCCAGGTATCAGATTGACAACACCTTAATATCCTAGCAGTACGGGCCTTCATCATCTACCTAGCCTTTTCCCAACTATGTTGGGGTCGGCTTCCAGTCTAATCAGATGTAACTGAATATAAGTATTTAACATGGAGCGACTGCCTATCTGACCTCCACAACCCAGTTACTGGGTAACACGATATCCCTTAGTAAGACTGGTTGTCAGAATTTTCGGGCTTCTGACTACCCGTAACGACTGTCAAAGATCCATGAATAACAGCCGGGACCAACCGCTTAACGTGCCGGAATGCACGTTAAGCGGTTGGTCCCGGCTGTCACGCACGGCAGGCACGGAGGCGTCTTGGTACCTATAAGGAAAGGCTGGCTAAAGCTGAGGCGAGATACCCAATCCATTCGTTCCACCTGCTGAAAATCTCCCACCTTGACATGAGTTACCTTGGCTTACCTGGAAGTCTTTAAATAAATTCCGGACCCAGGTACGGACAGGAACAATAAAAATTTGCTCAGGTGGAAATTCAAATAATGGGACACTTCATATCGTGTCCAGCGTGTCCTGTTGCTTACACGTTACAGGAACTGATGGATGTCTAAATATCAACATTACCCATCACGTCAGGAGAGTTGCGGTAGCTAATTCAATTTGAAGAAAAAGTAAGGTTGGTTTTCGTGGTGTCGATGTGCGGTGCTGCAAACAAATATCAACTTTATTCCAATGAAAATTATGTTGATTTCAGAGTGACTAGCACTATTGAAAAATTTACAAAAAAATTTGAAGTTGTAGCGTAAACTGAACTTTATTGTGTAGGAATTAAAGTTATTTTTCCAACAATTCATATTGGTTTACATTTTTGGCAAATAAATCGCGAACGCAGATTACGTTCCTAGTTGAAGTGTTTGAAAGTTATTCAAAATTCATTTAAGTACTTCTAAAACTGATTCTTGACGAATAAATAAACTGGAATGGAAAGTCTTCATATCTTAAGCAGACGTAAGAAACTTGAATTATCAAAAAGTGAGATAAGTTTGCGTTGATTTCGTACTTTGTAAAAGTAAAACGTACCACGTTCGGCCTGGAACGAGAAACTTTTGATTTAGAAAGTGTGAAGAAATTTCGCCTGCGAAATAAATGAAGTTTTCTTTTTAAATTCAGTGTGGGACGTCAATCATCATAAATAAAATTGTTTTTTATGTAAATGGGATATCGCAATCACTTTTACACGTCGTGTTATAAAAAAAATAAGCGAGATGGCATCGACATTTCTTATCTGACTACCCCTGAGGAGAAACTGCGAAACAAAATCTAGGGCCAAAGACTTTTAATCCAGAAGTAAGCTTGGTGAGATCATGTGAGGACAATGTAGATAAGTGTCTGAAATTGTATTTTGAGAAAAATACCACACAGATTTGAGTGAACCAGACCAGCAAGCATTTGTCAGTAATCGTGTAGCTAAACTCAGAACTTGAGGAGGTCAGCGTCTATTGTATAGACGCCGGCACATCTAGCTACTACAATTTGTCAAATTTCTTTATTTATTTATTTTTTCTTATAATTTATGTACGGACGCCAGCACATCAACCTACCACAATCTGTCAGATTTCTTTAATAGATTTTCAACTTTATCGCTAAAGCATACCTAAGGTTCAAAGTTGATTGGGAAAATCTGACAGATTGTGGTAGGTTGATGTGCTGGCGTCTGTACACACAGTAAAATACATAGGGACATGACATAATTATAATTTGAGTATAAAGATACTGCTTATTTCTTAAGAAATTACTTCCAGCAGACCTGAGAAAGGAGAAGTAAAAAAGAAATGTAGACAATAGTCCTAGTGCCTATGGCATTAAGTCCGCCTCTGTACATTTATGTGCTTGAAGTATTAAATAAATAAATAAATAGTGTGTGAGAACAAGAAGAGAAATAATGAATGTGTGAAGTCTAAAACTAGATTATTAAATAAACCTACACATATAGGTAATGCAAAAAAATAATAACAAAAATATACTTAAATAAATACATAATGCTTTAATAGATTTTCAACTTTATTGCTATTACCATTAGGTTAAAGGTTGATTGGGAAAATGTGATAGTTTTGGGTAGCTTTATGTGCTGGCGTCTGTATCTATCTGCTTATTAATCTATATAAAAAAACAAAGTTGGGTTAGTTACACCATTTATAACTCAAGAACGGCTGGACAGATTTTTATGATATTTGAATTTTTGGATTTGCCTCAACCTCGAATAGCAGAAAAACTATTAAAATATGGGTAAAATTCACGAAAAAAATAAACATAATTATTCATAATTTGAGGCGATACGAAGTTCGCGGGGTCAGCTAGTATTCTTAATAAAAATATTAAATTCATTCATTCATTCGCTGACATACGACGCACGGCCTAGACACTAAAGATTTATTCCGGTCTGATCCCCTGAACTCCCCTCCACCCCCCATCAATCCCCTGCTAATTCGTCTTCTGTTTTAATCTCTGTCTTATGCACTTTATCTAGGTCACTCTTTTTGACAGGTAAGTACAGACGCCAGCACATCATGCTACCCGAAACTGTAAAATTTTCCCAATCAATTTTAAACCTTATGCTTTAGCAATAAAGTTGAAAATCTATTAAATAAATTTGACATATTGTAGTAGCTTGATGTGCTGGCGTCTGTACAGTCATGAGAAAATAAACGTTTCATGTTTTACAAAATTAAATAACGATTTTTTTTAAACGACCCATGCGTTCTCGATGGGATTGAGGCCACGGCAATAGCCGAATGTTTTCCATTGCCAAGTATTCACTGGTGCTCCGAGCTGTGTGCGCGACGAAAGCGCATGTTTCATCAGGGGTGTCGTTTTCGTGGTTTTCAAGGGGGCTGAAGCCGATAGAATAGTGATTTCAAAATGAAAATCCAAGATGGCAGAGGCGATTTTTCATTATGGGTGTCGTTTTCGTAGTTTTTTGGGGTGCTGAAGCCTATATTGATATCAAAATAAAAATCCAAGATGGCGGACGCGAAAAGTTTCAAATTTTTCGTCATTGGTGTCGTTTTCGTGGTTTTCTAAGGTGGGCAAAGATGTTTTTAGGATATAGAACTACATATTTCAAATGTTTGTGCTCAGTAGTTTCGGAGTTTTGGTAATTGGTTAAATTTCATTTTTTTCTTAAATAACTTTAAAACTATTAATTTTCAAATTATAAAAAAATAGAGATCCTCATAGTAAGCGCGAGTGTTTTTTTTTATTCGGACGTGCGGAATCCTAAAACGTATAAAATGTCTTACCAGAGAATAAAAAGTGACCCTGTTTCACGCTAGGCTAAACAAATCGGCCAAAAACAAAACACAATCCCAATAATACAGTATGCTTACGATTACATGACAAACATAATCTTGTACGACATGAAATCGAATATCCAATGTTTCGAGATCAGAAAGACTCGTCTGACGGTCTGACCCTTGTCATTGGCTCAAGGGATGACTTCAAATATTTGTAGCCAAACGTGATGTAATTTGACTTATGAGTGATGATGTCGGTCGGTAACAGGGATGATTTTCGCCTTCAAAGTTGATGAATCACACTAATATTACAAAGGCGTAGTTTGTGAGTGTGTTTGTATGTTTGTTACTTGTTCACGCACAAACGGCTGGACTAATTTTGATAAAATTTGATATGGAGGTAGGTGACACCCTGGATTACCACTAGGCTACTTTTTATCCCGATTTTCCCACGGGATCGAAACTTACGCGTGTATAACCGCGGGGCGCAGCTAGCATTATTATAAATGTGAAAATTTTTATGTTTCGATGGTGTTTACTCAAACCACGCAAAAATGGCTGAACTGATTTGGATGGAATTTGGCAAACAGATAGTTTATTATGGTTATAATAACAAATTTTCAGTCAGTTATCAAAAAAAAGGCCAATACCTATGCGGTGAAAATGTATGGAACAGTAATTTTTTTTTAAAAACTTGCGACAAATTTCAACGGGCAGAATCAGCTGTTCCCTACATTTTGACGAATCATACGAACATAAATGTAGGGAACGACTGATTTTTTTTCGCGATTTCAGTTTTGGTCCCATAGTAAAAGTTGTTCATAATGATGAGTACAATGCCCTCTTAAGAGGTTGTTAATGATTTACCAATAACCCTGTATAATGCACAAAGTACGTACTATAAGAATTCGTCATGTGAATTTTAACAATCCATGATGTCTATAAAGCAATCAAGCTGTCTTATGGCAGGTACTTATAGTTATAAGTTCATCATCATCATTTCAACGGAAAGACGTCCACTGCTGGACATAGGCCTCCCCCAAGCACCTCCACTTCGACCGGTTCTGTGTTTTTCGCCTCCAACGGGTTCCTGCGGCCTTCACAAGGTCGTCGGTCCACCTTGTGGCACGCCTTCCAACGCTACGTCTTTCGGTACGCCGTCGCCACTCCAGAACCTTTCGGCCCCATCGGCCATCTGTTCTACGAACAATGTGCCCTGCCCCCTGCCACTTAAGTTTGGCAATTCTTCGGGCTATGTTGGTTAACTTGGTTCTCCTGCAGAACTCCTCATTTCTGATTCGATCACGCAGGGAAACTCCAAGCATAGTCCTCTCCAATACCCTTTGGGTGATATAGTTATATAGGTGATAATAGTGAATATATTATGTTCACTGTAATCCACACACACACATCTCTAGATACACGTATCTCTAATGAATTCGCTGTCCAATATTAGACAAGTCTCAATTACCGAGATCCTCCCTGCCGATTACATATGAAATTGGATTTCATTCTAATGGAATGTCGGTAGGCATATATCATATTATCCCAACGTATTTTAGGACCAGTTTCAGGCTAAGTCGAGCTGAAAGATATCTGAGGTTTTGTTGCTTATCTTGTAATATGTAAGTAAGAAGAAAATTTTCTTTTGGCCGTATTCGTCAAGCAAAAACAGTCACAACTGAAGTTTGTTGGGGTACTTTCGGCGCCAGGATAAGACCGTATGAATCAATTGCTACAAATTGTAATAGTGCAGAACATAATGATTTTTGAGACAGTAAAACATGTAACCAAATTTGCCGAAAATTTAATTCATACGGTGTTATCCTAGCTCCGAAATTACCCCAACATCTTGTCGCCATCAACTCTAGAAAAACTGTAGTAGGTACACTTTATTCGTGAATATATTAGCGACTTACAAAAATAAATTCGTCTATAGGACACATTTCATCTTTTCGAACTGTTTTTTCATTCATAAGATTTGTTTTTATTTTCCAAGAGCTTGTAATAATGAAGGCTAATTTCCATTTTAAAAACGTTCACGACAGTCAATGTAAAAAAAAAACAAAAATGTAGGTAAATTAGAGGTATTTTTGGCGGATTTAGACAGATCATATTGTGAACGTTCTTAAAATTACGTGAACTGGCCCTTTCAGGTAATCCATACTAATATATTAATAATATTATAAATTCGAAAGTAACTCTGTCTGTATGTTACCTTTTCACGCCTAAACCACTGAACGAATTTCGATAAAATTTGGCACAGAGATAGATTGACCGGCGAAGGGCATAGGATAGTTTTTATCGACATACCTTGCGGGCAAAGCCGCGGGCGCAAGTTAATATTACATATAATAAAGTTCTTAACTTCTTCCATTTTAATCAATATCAATGCGAAACGTAATCGGAAAACTAATAGGTAAGTCACACGGTGCAATATCAGTTTAAAGTAACTAAGATTTTTATTCCCTAACTGTACACAATCTTGGCAAATACACGGGAATTACAACAATGAGAAACACGTTACTACACAGTAACGTACTCCACTTTTAACGTGGTTTTCAGAATAGGGATATTTTGCTTTCAACGCAACGTCTCGCTCACAGCATGTCGAAACTACTTCTTACAAATACTTGGCAAAACACCGCATGTAATATTGTTATAAGAAAACATTTTGTATTGAAACCGTTTTATTGTGAGGTAAACCTTTATGGTTGGTCTTGTGTAAATGGGGATTTTTGTGATATTTTCTCTGCAAATATGTGTCATTTTGACGTATCTTTTTTACTTTAAGAACAAGGTGAAACTGTTCACTTTTATTGCAAGCAAATGATGTAAAAAATAACAAATCATTGAGCCGTTGAGCTCTTTAAGTTCTGAGTTGAGCTACACGGTTACTAAAAAATGCGTGCACTAACTGACACGATCTGACCAAGATTATGTCTTGACATTAAAATAATTACTGTGACCTCTGTGTCTGTTTCGGTATTTCTTCTTAGAGTAGTTAGTTGGCTATGAAACTTCTAAGTAGTTTGAATTTATTTTTATCTGTATTATATTATAACTACTTAGGGCTGATTTTACCAAACTCAGATATCTTTTATCCGTTGAATAAAATTGACGTCTGTCAGTTCTAGTAACTGTCAGAAATTCAAAATTTATTCTCGGAATAAGACTTATTCTAGGCATAATATTTTGGTGAAAATCGCCCTTACAGAAATAAAATCATCTCTGATATTTGGACCTAGTATTTCCAAACTTCCGAATATTACTTTTTCATTAGAACTTTGAAATCGACTTGGCGGGTACTATTCTACCCACTTCCAACTAGGTTTAAGGTTTTGAGTGGTTAGCACTGAACTCATAAAAACGGTGAATTATTAATACAACATCAGCTTCTTTTTGCCTCGAAGTTTTTAAAGATTATCGGCTTTACCACATAAAAAAGTAATTGCTATCTCTAGCAAACTAAGGCCATTGGGCTTGTGCTGTCTACCGACAGGCACTGGGCCAGCGTGGTGGATCATGGCCCACTCTTTCTCTCAGAGACAGTCCTAGCAGTGGCAATATTATAGGTTTATTATTATTACGTTTGTGCTATCTTTTTCATACATGTTAAAAAGAATCTTCAATTGAAAGTCGATAAAATTGTTACAACATATCGTTCATCATTTCATTTTCATTTCATTAATAAATAAATAAATAAACATTTATTTCATCCGGCTCAAAGGACCAATGTTGGGGATGCAGAATGATCTGCAGGATGTCATCTGAATTATCTTCAATAGTAAAACTAACACTAATGTGTAATTATGAGGAGTATCTGCTGTTTTTTTGTTTTTTTAATAAATTGTTTTCTAGAACCAACACCTATCTTATTTCTTCTTTTTTAAAGTAATTGCATAGAAGCATCTGGCTCGAAGGACCGATGTTAGAGATGTAGAATTAAATAAATGATGTGCAGACGCAAGCACATCCTGCTACCCGAAACTATCCAATTTTCCAAATTAACATTGAACCTTACGCTTTAACGATAAAGTTGAAAATCTATTAAATAAATTTGACAAATTGTAGTAGCTTGATGTGCTGGCGTCTGTACGATTCATTTTAACAATAATATCTACTTTTAATTAAATAGTCCTTTCAACATGGATGAAAAAATAGCAAGTAATGATTGACATTACTTTGACGGCTTACATAAAATGGCAGACGCTAAGACCAGTGTTACACGTTCTAATGCACGTAGTTGTCATTCTGAATTATTTTCGATGGTGTTAATTCAACGAATACAGTATTCGCCCGTGCTCAAAGACGAATGCACAATCGATTTTACTTGTAAAGGCTCCTGCAAAGAGGAGCGACGAGCGACGCGAATCGCGCGCGGCTCAAAGGCACCTCGTTGCGCGACTTGCAGTGCCTTTGTGTCGCGCGCGATTTTATCGCGTGTCGCGCCTGTTTGAAGGAGTCTTAATTCTAGACATCTATATTGTTCTAAGTTCTCCTCATATTTAATTAATTACGTGTTATAACTGTTCTGTTTGTTTATGTGTCCTTTGTTCTTGTTATCGTTAAATTTGTGTTGTAATTAAGAAAGTGCCGAGGTAGGCAGAAATACAAGTCATTGGTAAAAATCACTTTTATTAAATCCACCCCGTAACACTTCAGTGGCACCAACACCAATGTGTACAAAGAAGGAGTAACCACTGTTATTGTTGCTTTTAACTGCTTTCTAGAACCAATTTCTATAATTTTAAAGAAAGTGCATAGTAGAACCAAAATCATGTCTTTCTTTAACTTAAGAAACAGTCTCCTTCATAAAATCCGAATCACAAGCAAAGTCATATCTTTTTACATTTAGTTACTTTCAAACGTTGTATTTTTTTTAATTATGCCTGTTAATTAATACAAGGAAAGGAACTTTGTTACAACCAGAAGGCCAATTCTCGTAATTTAAAACGTTCAAAATCTAGTCGCAGTCTCATCTCAGCGACAAAGAAATGTCAAAAACTTGTCAAAATGTAGGGAAATTTGAAGTATTTTTTGACAGATTGAGACTGAGATCAGACTGTGAACGTTGTTAAAATTAGTAGAATTGCCCCTCAGGTGTCCCACACAACCAGGTTTTTCTTGTTATATTTTTTAATGCTTTCTAAGACCAAAATCGCATATCTTTCTTTAACTTAAAGAACAACCTCCTTCATAAAATCCGAATCACCAACCCACTCATGTCACGTAGACATCAAAAGAAAATATAATTAAATTTTATTTTTAGAACAGGCAACCCGAATGAGGCTCAAATTGAAACCGCCGTGGTGGAACCCTTTTTGCATTTTAATTGAACTTTTCTCTTCTGTGAAAATAATTATTTGTGTAGGCTCCTATTGCCTTTGCTACAGTTTCTGTAAATCACGAATGGTGGTTTGTTCGTATTTTAGATCTTTCATGAAAACGGTTTTGGGCTTTTTGAGTAAATTAATATTTAACATAAGCATAGCCTGATCAGCCTGTAATCTTCCCACTGTTGGGACACATGCCTCCTCTCTTTGAGATGGAGTGGGCAGTAGTCTACCACGTGGCTCCAACGTGGGTTAGTATATGTTACGTCTTCGAATGATGTTTTCCTTCACCGTTTTGAGAGCAATGGTGATGAAATCTATACTAATATTATAAAGCTGAAGAGTTTGTTTGTTTGTTTGGTTGAACACGCTAATCTCTGGAACTACCAGTCGAATCGGATTTGAAAAATTCTTTTTGAATTTGATAGCCCAATTCTTGAGGAAGGCTATAGGCTATTTAACATCACGCTGTGACCTTTAGGAGCCGAACAAAAAGAAAAAAAGTCAGAAAGAACGTTAAGCACAAAATGAAGTAATAGCGCGGGCAGGCGATGCGATGCGACGGGGTGGGTCGGAGTAGGTAACAAGAAATTTCACGCGGACGAAGTCGCGGGCAGAAGCTAGTTATTTATACAAAGTGCCTGCCTGGGCTCGAACCCACGACCTGCAACTCTTATGTCGGAGCCATTACTACTGGCCTACCACTGCTCAAATTAATACTTAATTGGTCTCAGTTCTTTACTAGCCCCTGGTTTGACTAGTGCAAGGGTGGCCAACCGGTCGATCGCGATCGACTGGTCGATCGCGACTATTAGTCCAGTCGATCGTGGCAAGGAAAAAAATATAAATACGTAGAACAGGCTGCGCAACGTACCTAATCACTAACTGCTGCATGCATCATCTTGTATCATTTTTCAATCGCATTGCAGTATAGCTCTTTTGTTTTCGGTGCGCGACAACAATAAGCGGAAAGCGTGTGGGACGCGGGAGCGGGGCGCGGGCGGTTGTCAATCCGCCAGTCAGTTGACGACAGACTAGCAGAATTACGAGTGGTTACTAGTCACATTTTCCCTCTTAATAAAATAAAAAATACTACATAATTATGTACTGAACTATGCTGTTTCATTTATGATTTCAAGAAGTATGTAATTGGTAGATCGCACAGGGTGTCGTCAGTGAATAGTAGATCTTGAGTCTAGCCAAGTTGGGCACCCTTGGACTAGTGTATTATTTTATGGGACATGCATTCAGCGGGGTAATCGCGTAACACACTAACAGTAACAATAGCTATCATGTTAACAGTTCAACCACATTCATTGCGTTATTTACGTTGCTGAGCAGACAAATTTTTCTAACATTTATGAAGCAATGTATTAGCAGTACCTATCCTTCAAAATGATTCAGATTGTGATTGAAAGGGTGTACGCAGTTGCAGGAAAAGGTTTTATTATTTTTTATCAGGACTACTGATAGAAGATGATACCCGTAGAAGATGGCGGGACAAGCTGGACAAAACAAACGACCAGTGGTCCACTTTAGCCCTGGATTCAGAGTTGGAAGTCATGGGGAGAGACCTTTGCCCAGAAGTTGGATGATGCAAGCTAACAGAAAACATGCAGTAACCAGGACTACTGATTTAATAGGGTCACATTTTAACACATAGCTACTGTTACGTCCTTAAGCTAACCAAAAGTGAAGGAAAATTTAGTGATAAGATTGGCATAAGGCGAAAGCGCCAGGGTAGCCCGCGAAATTCAATTAGTTTTTACGTTTTTTGCAATTTGCTAGTCAGTATTAAGTTGTACGTTGATTAAAATATGATTCGCGACCGTAACAAATAAGTATTTACCTATAGAATTATAATCAATAAAGTCATCAACACAACTCTCTAAGACCAAGTTATCCTACTGAATGACTATTTCATAAAATCTTGACATTTTAGGATTATACTAACTTAAAAATTTGTATTACTGATTCTTATGATTATAATTCAGTAAATACATATTTTTTACGCTCGCGATTCGTATCAACGTACAACTTAATACTGACCAGCAAATTGCAAAATCGTAAGAAAATTTGAATTTTGCGGGCTACCTTAGTGCTTCCCCCTTAATGGTTGGAACTCTAGAATTGTACTTATATCTTAACTAAAATTCGTAATAAAAAAAAAACACAGATTGTTGAAAATTTTATCTTAGAACAGCGAAATCTTTCGAATCGCTAGCTGAGCCAAGATAATCCTGAGGCAGTCAATGTTCACATTACCCGCCAGCCGCCGCCTGGTCACATTAACCGGTTGCTTCGGGTAATGGCTTCTTGTTGAGCCAGATACCGGTTAATTAAATGGGCATTGTTCATATTTTTTTAAATGTTGTAATTGAAAAACCATTTCGAGGAATAGCGTTACTGATCATTATGGACTAATTAATTTTGAAAAATATTCATATGTTATTGATATTTTTGATAAAATACGATTGACCTTCTTTGCCCTTCAAATTACGTACGACTGGCTGTACAGTTTTGTATCGTTGCCTCAGAAAATAAAAAGTAAGAGGCAAGTATTGTCTACAATCTGTCAAATGTCAAATTATTGTAAATATGTCAAAAATATAAACATTCTTGCATTGATATACAATAAATCAATGCATTCTTGTTTATATCTCATTAACTCATTATTACATTACATACATTATTTCAACACTCGACAATATTTAATATACTGGAAGAGTTATGGAATACAGGAAGTGCTTTGTTCCAACTTGCAGCAATAATACTGCCGTGCTAAGCACAAAAGCGGTATCTCAAAAAAATTTGTAAAGTTGATTTTTGTGGTATAGGATAGCTTAAAGAAATATGCATCCAATGAGCTCAGCCAAATAACGGTATCTTAATAAAAAAGTCCCTAGAAAAGTGTTCCCTATCTCAGCTTTACCTCAAATCACTGAGAGAATAAAAAACAAAACTTCAATTTTCTCGAAACTAGCTTTTCTTGAGATACCGCTTTTGCGTTTAGCACGGCAGAATAGTAATAATGTCGCCGCGTGCGTTATGAGTCTATTTCTAAGTCGCCGCGTCGATTGTTCTAGTGACGATAGAGAGTAGTATATACCTTGGAGGACACTTACACATAAAAAAACCATTTGTAAATAAATACGCTAAGCTAGGATTCGATATTATTTAAGACGTCTATTCGGCCTATTGACACTTTGACAGATGTGACATTGTTGACGTTGTGTTGACAGATTAAAATTTTTAATTGTGTACTAGTAAGGCAACGGCACTTAATCTTTATGCCACTGGATGATCAACTACCTTAAAAACTTAAAATAATTAAATATTTTTTATTAAAATAACTATTGAGCCAATCATCAAAATATTCAAATTAGTTTCTCAAAATGGTCTAAATTTACAAAAAATAAAATAAAATATAATGGTTAGAAATTTTGGACAATCCCCATTGTAAATATGATTAAAGTTGGTATTTATGTTCAAGGTTTTGAATTTGAATATTTTGTATCTTCGCCGAAATCCGAAGAGGATTGAAAATATAATGAAGTATGTCTTACCTAATGTCACGCAATTTTCGTTTTGTTATTTCAAATGGCGGCCACACATGAAGTCTATAAATCGATAACTGACATGTGTATAAACAGAAAATATAATAGGACCAAACTCCGTAAAGCGTCACAATCATTTCCAAGATAATAAAGTTATTAAAGTTGAAAAAAAACAGAATGACTGGGAGTATATATGTTTCTACGTTGCACAAAGCTCCAGAAAAACCCCAGTGACAGACGGTCAAAAAAGTGAGATTATAAAGGTTCTGAGTTTCATTTGTTCGGAACCTTAAACGTAATAATTTTAGAGAAACTGACAAATGACATGATAAAAGACAATAATGAAAATAATTTATGATATTTTGGGATTCGGTTATATCAACCTGTAGACAAAATACCTATTCCACTTAAAAAATACACTCCAGCACAGCGTATAAAAATCACTTAATTCCCACAAGACCCACGATTCAACACAAGAATCAACATGATTTATATTCGCGTGACCTTCAGTTGACATTGAGCGTATCATTACGTCATTTTCGTATAAAAAATGTCCCTGTCTCCGACATAAATGATCCCGTTTTCCTTTTGTGCTATGATTTGCATGGAAGATGAGAACAAGATCGTACCTAAGGGGATTGACCGATCAAATCAGATGTTTTATTTTTCTGAACGAAAGTTACTGTTGTCGGCGGACGCCTGAGGGAGGGTTGTTAAGGTTTCAGGGTCAATGTGCGATGATTTAGTCATTTTGAAGGAAAGATATGAATTGGAGATAGTGTAGGATAATTTTGGATGGAAGTGAAAGAGTTTTTTTTAAAGCAGCAAACATTCATTTTATTGAGTAATTTTGTGGCCTACGCAAATGTCCTGCAGATAGTGTCATGTGTCGGGTCGTTGAGCTCCCTAAAATGGGTTTGAACTAAACGATGATTGATGCATGCATGCCTCCTGTTGGGACAGGTCAATTCAAAGCTGCAATGGCTCTTTCTTCAAAATACCATCCAGACATGGCCCTGCATTGTTAGGCTCACATAAAATCCTATCAATATAAAGTTTGGACTTTAAAAGAGACCATGACCTCTAAGTTTGTTTCGGAATTTAGTCTCAGGGATCAGTCAGGAAATTCTGGCACTATCTAACATTTGTCCAAACTTTATATTATTAAGATGCGAGTTTAACAATGCAGGACCATATCTGGAAGGGCCTTTAAAGAATGGGCTTGTGATGGAGACTAAAATCAAACATATTGATGGAGGCCTATTACCAGCAGTCGTCTGTTCCACTCCAGGACAAAGACTTCTTTTCATACAGAGAAGGCATGAGCATTGCTCACCACGCTTGCTCAAGACGGATTGGTAATAATTTATACTTATAATCCATACTAATATTATAAATGCGAAAGTGTGTCACTCTGTCTGTCACCTCTTCACGCTAAACCGCTGAACCGATTTCGATGAAATTTGGTATAGAGACAGCTTAAGTCCCGGGAAAGGACATTTTATCTCAGAAATCATCCCTTAAGGAGGTGAAAAGTGGAAGTTTGTATGGGAAATCAATAACCGCTGAACCGATTTAGATGAAATTTGGCACCTGGGTAGACCATGACCTGGATTAAGACCTAGAATACATTTTATCCCGATATTCCTACGGGATCTAGACTTATGCAGGTGAAAAAGCGGGACACTGCTAGTAATTACAATAAGTCCAGGTTTCCTCACGATGTTACAATACTTCTCTATTACTCGTCACCTCAGTCACCCACTTTCAAACCATATCATCATTCACACAGTCCATCCATCGTTTCTTTGGTCTTCCACTGTTCTTACAGTCATGCTTACACTGCACATAATATTCAAATAACTACAAAGGAGATCAATAACAAATACCTCAATGACAGTCGTAAACCGACTGCTAACCCTTACCTATATTACTAACAAGACCCGAAGGATCACTAATCTATTTAACAGCAGGTATGTTGACAGGTTGACACCTCACGTTTATCATAAACCCTTCAGTTCATACAATATTCATGTAACATGTCAACCTTGCTGAATTTGGATATTTTAATACATATAGGTACAATAAGCTGTGGCACGTATTCAATCATTCCCTAAATAATTCCTATTTTGATTTCCTTAAAATACTAATCGATCTCTCTGATCGTAATTGCGATTAACTTGGATGTTGTGACGCCCGCGCCGGCCGCTGTGGTGGCACAGCTCGCTTCGCTCGCTCGGCTCGCGTGTTCTTGGTCATGGTTCTAACCGAACCTACCCCATTAATTAGATCGGGATTAGTTTAATTTTACTTCAACCAACATTTCTGGTGCAGATTGATTTGAAAAAGATATTGTGTAAAAAAGGCGGTCATAATCAAAAGATCAAAAAGTTCTAGAGGATTAATTTCATTTTCCTAATAACTTATGTTTTTACTGACTGTTTATGCTTTTGGAAGACAAACAGGCGGCACTCGGGATCACCTGTAGGTAATCACTGGCTTCTAACGACATCTGCAACACCAAAGACATCGAAGGTGCGTTGCCATTTCAGAGTCAAAGTTGAAATGTCTCATCATGTGGACACAGCAACACAGCTTTGTGGGCAATAGAAATGGCCAGACGAAGTTATTGACCTTTGGTACTACTACAAAAATGGGGATAGAAAGTATAATCAGTCAATAATGTTAAATCCACCAAGTGATCCCAGTGTATGTGGATATTACGTGTCTTCGACTTTTTGTTTTCCCTTCGCCGTTTTGGAAAAAAGGCCCAACAGTTTTTTTTACTCTTTGGGTACAGTGCTTTTCCGAGCAGTAGGTAGTATAACTACATGCTGATATTTTAGAAGTTCATCGCCGCAAGGTTGCCTGCTTGTCGGTCTTCTACAGATTGTACTTCGGTGAGTGTGCCCAAGATCTCCACGACCTCATTCCACCGGCCTCCTTATACGTTCGGACATCCAGACGCACTGCAAGTTACCATCCCTGCCTAATTGCTATTCCACCAATTCGCACTAAGCGTTTTCAAATGTCCTTTATAATGCGCACAGCAAAAGAGTGGATCTCTCTACCTGCGTCTGTGTTTCCGAGCGCATACAACCCGAATCTCTTCAATGTAAGAGTGAACGAAAAAAGTCTAGGATGGAGTGAGCTTACCCAGAAGAAGTCTTTCTTCTGGGTAAGCTGACTCCATCGTAGACTTTGTCGCTGTCACCTCTGACCTAGACTAGAGTCAAGAGCCATTTCATATAAAAAAAAAGTAAAACCCAGGAAAAGCTCTAAGGAAAACTTCTTAAAATTGTAATTTTAGGCTTAATCTTAGCCGACTTTTGTTCAACGAGTTCCCATTAAGATAATTGTAAGTTCTTACAGTTCGGGGAAATACTAATGTCTGCGTTTTGTGTCCAGATTAGTTGAATCGAAGAATCTTTTACTTTTAGCAGTGGGATAGGATTTTGGGCTTGAAACGTTTTAGACTGTGGTAGATATCGGGACTGCCTTGGGATTTTTTTTACATTATTTTACATGTTTCTTAAATAATTTTGGAAGGTAAAGGACCATTTCCCGGAAAAGATTACCACTGTACAGTGTTAATCTTTTCCGGGAAATGCTACATGCATACTATACAGTGTAGTTTTGAGGCCAAGCAACGTGTTTACCGTTGAAGTAAAGAAAGAAAGAAAGAATAAAAAATATTTATTTGTCACAGAAACACGTGCATAAAGGCTCCTGCAAACAGGAGCGACGCGCGACGCGAATCGCGCGCGACACAAACGCACCGCTCGTTGCGCGACTTGCGGTGCCTTTATGTCGCGTGTCGTGTCGCGCCTGTTTGAAGGAGCCTTAAAGGGCCACTCGAATAAAAAAAAAACAAATCAGACTTATACTCACGAACACAAAACAAATAGTTTGCCTAACAGACGAGGGGCTAATAAAGAAGTACCTATGGAAGGAAAAGATAAATGTTGCACCGATCCCAAATAAATTCGGGTAAATGTAAGACAATTATGACTACAATCTCTTTCAACAAAAGTTATCATCTGATATTTATTCGATTGAGGGCTGAATTTACCAAAGTCAGATAATTATCTTTTATACGTGGAATGAAATTGACGTCTGATAGTTCTAGTAGTATGGAAAAACTGTCAGAAATTCAAAATTTATTCTCAGGAAAATACTTATTCTAGATAGAAAATTTTGGTGAAATTCGCCCTAAAAAACAAACCTTTCTTATGTCATAAGTCATTTAATCATTTGTTAACCTAAGTACAGACGCCAGCATATCAATATACTACAATCTGTCAAATATCTTTAATAGATTTTCAACTTTATCGCTAAAGCATAAGGTTCAAAGTTGATTGGGAAAATTTGACAGTTTCGGGTAGCTTGATGTGCTGGCGTCGGTACAATAAATATGTAGTTGTTGTAAGAAAAAAATACAAGCGCGCGCTATGTTATACCAGAAAGGGTACATGTAAATATGATAATATTAATAAATTTATAATGGATGTCATTGATACTAAAATTGATAACAAAATTACATTAATCAAACGCATATACGAGTATTATTAATTATTTTTTTCAAAAATAAAAAATTGCTAAATATAAATTTAATGTCAATAGGAAAAATATAAAAACATAAAGTACTACGTCAATATTCAAATAATGTATAAACACAAAGAGAGAAAAAAGTAATATAATAATTAAAAAATAATAGTCCTACAAAAAAAAAATGTTCTTTTCCAACAACAACAACATAGCAACCGTAACTAGTACCATAATGTAACCGACAGCAGCCCAAAGCGGCCCGTTATTTATGACGTCACTGCCGGTCCGCGCCGATGGCTTCCGGTTGCGAGCCAGCTTTATTGCCTACCAGAGACAACGGTTTGAAGATTCGAAATTGTTATTTTTATTGTCAAGGGGTTGAAGCGGGTTGTCCGAAAGGGTTACCGCTGGCCCGGAACATAAAGGGCGAAGGAAGGAACACGGGTGGGTTTTAGTCAGTAAGAGTCTGACACTCCCTTCCGCTCCACCCAGAGCGGGAGGAGTCATTTGATGATTTCCCATACTGAAAAAAAAAAAGGGTTGAAGCTCGATCGAAGCTTGGTCAGCTGGAATGGTGTTTTTGTATGGCATGAATTTTGAACCTCAAATGATTCTCCATTTGCTTTCCTACAAATATAATTGAATTGGGGTAGGTACTAAAACGACTAAATAGCGAAAAAATTGCAACAAACTTAGATGCACTCGCCAGCCGCTGTTGCGGCACCGCTCGCTTTGCTTGCTCGGCTCGCTCGCGGTTACACACAGTTATAACCTCAATCTTAATCTACCTAGCTTTTTACCAACTATGTTGGGGTCGGTTTCCAGTCTGACCGGATCCAGCTGGATATGTATGGGGTGAAGGTTTAATTTTGCGGACTGGTAAAACTTTTAATAGCGGTGTGTGCTCCTGTCAGTTCATGCAGACATTTTGTTTAAAATATCCTCTTGCTGCTAAATCTTCATGCAATAAATACGTTTAATTAAAAAAAATAGTAATACCAGCCTGTAATTGACCCAATGCAGAGCTAAGACCTCTTCTGATACTGAGAAGGCACCACCACGCTTTCTCAAGACGGGTTGGCGATTTTAGACTTAGGTAATAGGTAATACGGGCTGGTGTCCGCAACTCCACGTCAATGCGCGTATATTGCGTACGGTTTTTTTTTCAGACACATTAATTACTAGCAGTGCCCCGCGGTTTCACTTGCATAAGTGTCGATCCCGTGAGAATATCGGGATAAAAACTATCCTATGTTCTTTCCCGGGACTCAAACTATCTCCATACCAAATTTCATCTAAATCGGTTCAGCGGTTTAAGCGTAAAGACGTAACAGACAGACACACTTTCGCATTTATAATATTAGTATGGAAGTATGGCTTAGTATGGATAAGTTTAGGTTTCCTCACGATGTTTTTTCTTTACTGATGTCAGCAGTGTCTAAAATAAACTCGGAAAGAACATAAATTAATGAAATTGTTTTCTTTTATTTTTTTATGGCTGAATGGGCCTGTTCTTGACGTCGATCACGCCTGATGGAAAGCGATGGAACGAGCGTACCCAGAAGATGCCTAAGGCACTGGAACTCCCACGCATCGACGAAACACAGCAGGCTGCTCGACGCCGGACTCCGGTAGGAGGGTGGTCGCAAACCAGGCGGGAGTTAGCCCTATCACCGCAAGGAAAGAATTAACCAGTCAAATAAGGTGTTGGGTGCGACTGTCCAGGATACGCTGAGTGCTCGGTACAGTTGAGTAATTTGAGTTACCAAGAATTCAGTACATGATTCTGGAGCATCCCGCAGGTTTGAAATTTTTCGTCGGTAATAAAAAAAAATCTGCTGATTCCTACACAAGTGTAATACCTCCGCGGTCAAAATGTATGGACCAGCAAAGTTTTTTTCATTTCTCATACTCGGAATGTAGTGTTTGTTTGATCCGAATAGCGGTTGGAAGACGCTGCTTCCCACCTTTCGACGGAAAATACTCATAGTAATTGCTAGCCTCTCAAGAGCGGGAATGAATTTAAAAAATAGAACAAAATTTTGTTAGGTAGTCTGCTACGAAAATTTTTACATAATTAAGAAAAATGTTGCGGTCTTGGTGAGTCTATAAACAGCCAGTGTGTATTAAAAAAAAACCTATTAAGCAGGAAGGGCCGCGGTGGTGACGCGGTGTGTTCCATATTTAAAATTTAAAAAGACTATTAAAAAGGTGCCTACTATTCATGTTATTATTATCGAAAAATATTTTAGAAAAACGACTATTTTTTACTTTTCTTATATTCTAAGTGAAAAGTAGAGTGTTTAACACGGGTGAAGGTCATTAATTCCTATAACTCGAACTATAGCCTAAAGCTATTAGTCTAAATACCTTGTATGGGAATTGATTCCTTTCGACCCTTGTATAACAATCTACCTACTATTTTAATTAACCGACGAAAATTCCAACGCAGGGGTGTCCAGAATCATGTACTGAATCTGTGATAATAGACTGCGTCGACGTCCTTGCCCCCTGTATATTACACATTCAAAACCAGCCCGAACAGAAAAGATAATTCAAGAGGATACTACATCAAAGAAAGCATCAACTACACAAGATCCAACGGACTAAACGTATCACATAATATAACAAGATCTTCTCACTCTGAGCCCGAAGAAACACAAATAACTATCCATAATCCCGACGACCTAGCTACCGAAAAATATATCACGAAAAGTCCATTTCGCACTTAACATTCGTGAACCCCAGAAATGGATAGAAATACGTCACCCTGGATCCTTTTTAAGCCATCGTCGGGTGTAATAATAAAATCAACCTTTATAAATCGGGGTTCCGTACTCCTGAAAGGCGTTTTCAGTTACACAGAAAGTGAATTTGACGGTGGAGTACTTGTCAACCTTTCTGAGGCGGGGACAAATATTTGAAATACAACACGTCGGGTAATGGTATCGGATTTGTAAAAAAATACAGGCTCGTTTCAGTTAAGGATATTTGAGGTGTGGTTTGGTGAAAAGGATGAAAAATTTTGCAAATAATTTTAATTCTGAATTATTATTTCTTATCTGTTATGAAAT
Organism: Luperina nickerlii; assembly: GCA_963855955.1. Taxonomy (NCBI): domain Eukaryota; kingdom Metazoa; phylum Arthropoda; class Insecta; order Lepidoptera; family Noctuidae; genus Luperina; species Luperina nickerlii. The sequence goes on along the minus strand of OY979684.1, from coordinate 3,707,480 downwards.
TTATTATTATTTTGTATGGGTAATTTTAATGTTTATGAGTGAAACTATGGACTAGAATGATGTCTATAATAAATAAATTATTATTATATATTATTTATTTCAATGACATAATGCCAATATGAATTTTGCTATAAACATTTTTATTCAGTAGGGGCTTACGGGACCTAAACGCAATAAACGCATGTTTTAAAAACAATAAAAGTATATGATCGACTACAATAAAATAAATCAGAAAAATATGTAATATATTTCAGGATATATGCTAGTTAGATAGTGTGTTGAAAACATAATACAACTAATTTGATACGATAGAAAAAAATCATGAAGATACCTTTAAAAACTTTCTTTTTACAATAAAAACCATACTAAATACATACAATCATTCTGGTTTTTGTCAGATTATTCTACAAGCAACATACTAAAATACTAGTGTTTTAGTTTTTTAGTCCAAACAATAGATTTTTTGTAATTAAATAATTGCTTCATATTTTGCAATAAATACCAGCGTTGTGTCATCGCGCTACTCTTTCTTTTTTATGCAGTCCGACAGTGACCGCGCTTTAGGTCATGGAAGCGCCTTAAAAATACGGGAATCGGCCCTCTGTTATCTGTGTCGGCAACCAAATGTTGCATTTTGTCACAAAATACAAGGTCAAGAAACTTCACAAACTTTCGTTTCATTTCACTGATTGAAAACTAAAAAATGAGATACCTAAGCCACCGCAACACGTATGGCATTCTTTTTGGAAGTCGTTGTAGTAATACGAAACGCTTTAAAAGCCATTGTCTTTTATGAGACCTTACTCCATAAAACATCAGCTATCTGCTGGTGAAAGTCCCGTCAAAATCGGTCTCGACGTTTCGGAGATTAGCCGGATCAAACAGACAAACAAACATTTTTTTTTTGTTATACGTAGGTACAGTATAGGTATTATACTTTCATTATGCATTTATTAAAAAGCTGTTACCTTGACATTACAAAAAGACATTCAATTTTATTTATTTGTATAGACTATATGAGGTTATTTCAGCGAAGTGAATGTTATCATTTCTTCAATTCGGGCACAGTATAAATATGAACAGGGGGCTTACTCTCCAAACTAATTTTAATTCCAATGAGATGCCAATATGATTACAATGTTAATTTTTACAGTCACGTGATTCGGTACTCTTGAAAACAATATTGTCAACAATTACCCCACGCCAAGCTCGAAGCCAATTCCACTTAGTTCTCCAAAATGGACACTCAATCTAAAAATCATTAGGCGCTAGCATCGAACTCAAGAGTACGAAACGTCACAATTCCAATGTCGATCTATCGGAATTAAATTGAAGAGTAAGCATCCAGTATGAAAACTAGGCCTATTTGTTGAAATTATTACCTACGTTACATTAAATTTATAATAAATTATTACCTACGTTACATTAAATTTATATTAAATTATTAGCTACGTTAATTATTACCTACGTTATATTAAATTATTACCTACGTTAGGGTTGTCACTCTTAATGTCTGTAAAATTGATGTGTTTTATTGTAACGAAGTTTTTAACGCGGTTTGAGGTTAGGAGTTAGCTGGTTATGGTGGTCACGATACTTTTGCTATAGTGTATTTTTCTATTTTTTGTAGGTACTCTCAAAAGTTATTGATTCATTTTTTATGGTGCCTGTTATTTAATACATAATATACAGCACCGGGTGTGGCACGAGTCAAGATTGTCCTGGCTGTCATTTGTGGGTCTTTGACAACGAAGGGGCATCATGTTACCTAGTAACTGGGTTGCGGAGGTCAGATAGGCAGTCGCATCATGTGAAACACTGGTATTCAGTTGCATTCAGTTAGTCTGGAAGCCAACCCCAACATAGTTGGGAAAAGGCTAGGCAAATTGATTGACGTAATGTGTTGTCAAAACTGTTTTCAAAAAAGGCACCACGCTCCTTTTTTTTTCAGGATTGGAAATCATCAAATGACCCTTGGGTGGAGCGGAAGGGAGTGTCAGACTCTTACTGACTAAAACCCACCCGTGTTCCTTCCTTAGCCCTTTATGTTCCGGGTCAGCGGTAACCCGTTCGGACAATCCCGCTGACCCGGCAGTACCACGTTCCTTACTCGTTTTGTCAGTGAAATTTACCTACCACGCAATGGACGAAGCCTTTAACAGTTTCGCATTGCGTCGCATTTGTCACTCGTCCTCGGTCACCAAGTAATAAGTCTAAAATACTATACTAGTTTCTAGAACGTTCTCCGAAGTAAACGTTAATACATAATTATAACAAGAGCTCGAATGTCAGCAGAGTGAAGGTAATAAATACGCGGTATTTGAGATGGATATGGCTTCGGGTTTGAAGCATATATGAAAATAGTTACTTTTAGGGCTACACCGTCTTGTGTTAGCAGAGGTATTAAGGATCCTATTATACAGCGTGCCGCTTTAACAAACGCGACAATTATTTAACAAACGTATACGGTTTTGTGTTTTCGTTTTATGAACATATGTTAGTTTCAATAAACGTTATTATAATTGTTAAATTTCAATTTTCTAAAATAGCAAACTATTTAGTTATTTCCTGGGGTCATCTATATTATAAATTTATATAATATTATAAAGCTGAAGAGTTTGTTTGTGTATTTGGTTGAACGCGCTAATCTCTGGAACTACCAGTCGGATTTGAAAAATTCTTCTTACATTTGATAGCCCAATTCTTAAGGAAGGCTATAGGCTATTTAACATCACGCTATGACTTTTAGGAACCGAGCAAAAAGAAAAAAAGTCAGAAAGAACTCTAAGCAAAAACGAAGTAATAGCGCGGGCAGGCGATGCGAGGCGACGGGGTAGGTTAGTAACAAGTAACAAGAAATTTCACGCGGACGAAGTCGCGGGCAGAAGCTAGTGAATTATAAGCAGGAGAGCAGTGGTGGCCCAGTGGTAACGGCCGCGACTTACGAGTTGTAGGTTGTAGGTTCGAACCCAGAGAGGCGCTTTACTTTGTGTAAATTATTTCATCACCACTGCTCTCAAAACAGTGAAGAAAAACATCGTGAGGAAATTGGCATGTCCTAAAACCAAAAATTCGAAGACTAATGTGACATCTTTCAACCCGCACTGGGCCCGCGTGGTGGATTACGGCCCACTCCCTCTTAAGCCTGTGTCCCAGAAGTGGGAATATTATAGATTGATTTATGTATGATGTTATGTACGAGGTGTGCGAACGAGTCTGTTGCCGAATATTATACTTTTTATAAGTTTGTCTGTATGGATGTTTGTTCCGGATTGGCGTAAAAACGGCTGAACGAATTTGGGTGAAATTTGGTACACAGATAGTTCATAAAAGGTTCCATGCAAAAGCTAGTAATAGGATAAAAGTTCTCTTATAACTTTTCTCTGTCCCGTGATCACAAACGATTCGTGGTTATTTTAAGCAGATCTTCGTTTCCTTTTTATATATTTGTACATATTAATATTATTATTTTAATACTGTTAGCTTTTAAAATTATGTTGCCACGAATAAAAACTACCTAGTAGATGGAATGATTTATTTGTAACGTATTTCTTTTCTTGTTCACAGGTATGTGCTTAGTGAAATACCTAACTGTTCAGATTGGATGAAGTGCTTACGAGAAAATTAGCTGTTGAACAGGTAAGATTAAAATAATTATTTTCGATTTTATATGCGCATGCGACCATAATATGATGTTACAGTCCATTCTCAGTAATTTTACCTCAGATTTAGCATCACTGTCAAAATCGCAGTAGTCTTTATACTCCTTGTAATAAAGTTACTGATAGATTGCTGCTACTGACGAGTCTATCAAAACCACAATAATTCAATGTTTCTCGTTTATATGAAATTGCTGCCGTCAGGGGTAACATATTGCCGGGTCAGCGGGATCTGCCGGGTCAGCGGGATTGTCCGAAAGGGTCACCGCTGGCCCGGATCATAAAGGGCTAAGGAAGGAACGCGGGTGGGTTTTAGTCAGTAAGAGTCTGACACTCCCTTCCACTCCACCCAGAGCGGGAGGAGTCATTTGACGATTTCCCATCCTGAAAAAAAAAGCGGGTAAATATCTGTGAGAGGACTGCAGCACTACCATTGGGAATGGAGTGAAAACTTTAGGGTGACTGGTAAACCAGCGTCAGGCACTAGTTGTCTGGCATTTTTGTTGAACTGTGCCTTTCTGGCACAGTTCAACAAAAATGCTGCTGCAACAAAACTGTGCCTTTGAGGCACACATTCCTGCTAATTTCTTACATCGGACTTTGCACTTTTTATTTTTATCGTTATTTTTGTTTTTATCTGATCCAAACTACCTTTTGGAATGGGCGACTAGAATCAATTCTATTTGTTGTAATTTCTGACGTTCAAAAGTGCCTTTTATGTGCCTATTTGAAATAAATGCTTTGACTTTGACTTTGACTTTGATGTAGGTACGAGTATTATCTGACTATGTGGTGTATTTTGTGTCTTTTAGTCTTTGCTAAATAAATATATTTTCTTTCTTTTTATCTTTTTAATTTTAGTAACCGATACATAAATACATGATTGTACTTATCACAACAAACGACTTTCCCAAAGAAACGATATTTTTTTAAATTTACCAAGCGCATGACCACGCAGTCACCCCAATAGACCTGCGCGCGCGGTCCGTACGGTTGTTAAATGAATGAAAAAGATTTAATGCATGTTATAAATGGAAGTCTTATTATCATCCTTTTTACAAACAAGACTAGTTTGTAAAAAGGGTAATAAGTAACTAAATTAAATTATAGCTGATGGTAATTCTTGTTCTTGTTCTTGTGCTTGCTTCTTGTTCTTGGTTGTTCTTGTTCTTGCCCTTGGCTAAATAATAACAGCCGCACAGGTCGATCGATCAGGTTAAGCTACGCTTGCCGCAGTTGGTCTGTGGATGGGTGACCATCTTTACATACCGTGACCCCTCCGTGCCTCGGAAAGCACGTTAAGCCGTTGGTCCCGGCTGTCATTCGTGGATCTTTGACAGTCGTTACGGGTAGTCAGAAGCCCGAAAGTCTGACAACCAGTCTCACCAAGGGGTATCGTATTACCCAGTAACTGGGTTGTGGAGGTCAGATAGGCAGTCGCTCCATGTAAAATACTGTGATTCAGCTGCATCCAGTTAGACTGGAAGCCGACCCCAACATAGTTGGGAAAAGGCTGGGCAGATGATGATGATGGTGGTTATTGCTAGGTACCTACCTCAAGATTCTATTGATTTCTATCCAGTTACCCTAAGTAGGTTATGTACCTGCTTAAGCAATGAAAAGTGTTTCAAAGATCTAGTATGTAGTTTCTGAAAAATAAGATTCAGGAACATACATGGTGGATACTCAGGTTAACATACGCTAAATAGATACACGCAGTCAACATAATTAAAAACCACACGAACTAAAATGAATCGAAATCTAAAACGCGTTCCACCATTTTATATAAAAGTAAAAAGACTTAAAAGCTTATTCTTTTTTCAAACAAGATAATATTTACATAAAGCTAAAATACTTAAAGTAAAATTAATAATAAATGTTCATGTATATATAAAACAAAAGGAAAAGAATCAAATAGCATCAAAAAATTCTTCCGCATCGCTATCAACAGGAAAAGTGTCCAAAATGCTGGCAGCATTGCCACGTGGTATGGCGATGCTGATTCTTTGGCTTAACAACATAAAGTAAGTTACCGACAGTGAGAGAGGGTACTCAAATTGGCCGCACAGTTACTTAAAGCACAAGTTTGTAAGTTAGTTTGCTAAGTTTCTTGACCTCAGTCGACATACGAACAAAACTTTAAAGCAATTCCTAAAAGTGTTGGAATTCTTTGAAAACCTACGTTTTTGGTAACACTAAGAAGTATTCTTTTAATGCAGACTACCATATAGGGATGTTCTTAACTTTTTAAGACTTCGGATTCGGATATTTTATCGGCGAAGATAAAAATTATAAATGGTTTATTAACTTATTTAACAAGTATTCAAATGATAAATGATTTCATTCTGTGAGTAGGTTTGTATTATGGGGTCCGTGGCTAAATATTAACATCCGCACAGGTCGATCCATCAGGTTAAGGTTAATATTTATCTGCACGAAATTTTTTCAACGAATCCATCCGTGAACTTTTCAGTAAAACATCAAGCTAAAAATATGTGCATTTTTAAAGCTTGACGCAGTAAAACATTTTAAACATTGCATTCGCACAAAAACGTTTCGAATTTAAATAAACGTTCTATAGCTGTTTTTGCATAAAATACTTTATGCAATTCATCTCATCTATATTTCTGGCGTGTCTGATAGACGGCCATATTTTAAATTGCCGGTGAAATACTTTTTTTTATTCTGTGCATAGGATAGTTATGTGAATAACTTTTACATGTCATGTTAATGATAAAAAAAATTGATGCTGTCATTCTTGGATCTTTGACAGTCGTTACGGGTCGTCAGTAGCCCGAAAGTCTGACAACAAGTCTTACCAACTGTTTTGGTATCGTATTACCCAGTAACTGGATTTTGGAGGTCAGATAGGCAGTCGCTCCATGTAAAATACTGGTATTCAGCTGCATCTGGATGAACTGGAAGCCGACCGCAACATAGTTGGGAAAAGGCTAGACAGATATAGATTAAAAAAATCTAGATGGAGTCGACTTTCCTTATCTAACGACCCCTGAAAAGAGATTGCGAAACAAACTCAGGGGTCAAAGTCTCTTAAAGTCCAGACATATGGCAGATCCTGTAGGTTTATGTATGAAATGGTCTTTTGAGGACTTTTGTGGAAAGAACCACACAGATTGAGAGGACCTGTCCAGTCAGTGCACGCATTTGTCAGAAATCGAGCAGCGCAACTCAAGGTTTAAGGAGCTCAACGATTCGACGAACAATACTAAAGAAAGTACAGGACTTTTGTATACAAACTGCTAGACCATCATTAAAACAAATTGAGAAAGAAAAAAATTACTTATATAGTCCTCACATTTACAAGATACGTGCCTACCAGGCCGTGCCTGATTTATATGGTGTACATAATAAAGAGTATTCTATTCTATTCTATTCTATTCTATTCTACCGTGATTTTGCCATTGTTATTCTGGGATCAATTTCAGTGACGAATATTTCATTATTGACTATTTTTAGGCAGTTGGTTGAGCAATGTTTCTTGAAGAAGCGTTAATAGCCTTTGTCTACGTGGTTGGCTGTCAATCATTGTAAGAAGTACTTGTTATTTGATGTGTTTAGTCTGTGAATCAGTTGCCATCGTTCGAAACGTTTTGATTTCGCAAGACAACGCCATACAATCACGCCTTTTTCCTATGGGGGTAAGTAAAAACTCCACAACGCCACTTGCTACATATTCCTTTTCTTCGTTCATACATCTGGTCATACACGCACGCCGGTTGCGAGTACTCCACACCTGACCCTTCTTAAAAATATCACCAATAAGGTCACTATGTCCTTCTAGGATGTCTCCTCGGCGTTTCCACACAAATCTGCCTTGTAAATTTGTTTTGTTACTAGCCTTTCACTCATCCACTCAACATCATTAATTCAATCTACAACGCCACATGGGAACAACGCGTCATACTGACATCACGTAAAATCCTGCATCTCGCAAGCAGAGTTTACCGCTCAACTAGTATAGATACAATGACCCGATATTCGGATATCTGTTTAGTTTATAAAGCCGTTAGGGTAGTTAGTAGCCGCAGGTGTAACTTTAAATATTCATAGAGTTAAGAAACATAGATGGAAAGACAGAATGCTGTTTTACTATGTACACCATAAATATTACAGATATAAACTTCCAAAACAGCAAACAAACATCCTACCGGTCGTGGGTACTTCTTCATCACTTCTCTCAACACGGTAAAGGAAAACAGTGAGGAAACCGGCATGTCCTAGAACCAAAAATTCGAAGACATGTAACATCTGCCAACTCGCACTGGGCCCGCGTGGTGAATAACGGCCCACTCCCTCGCACTGGGAGGAGGCCTGTGTTCCAGCAGTGGGAATTTTATAGCCTGAATATGCTATATGCATCAGCAGTACACAGGAAACCGGCATGTCATAGAACTAAGAATTTATTTGCAACTAGCGCATCGCGGTTTCGCCCGCGTAAGTTTTGGTCCCATGAAAATATCGGAATGAAAACTATCCTATGTCCTTTCCCGGGACTCAAATTAATCATCTCTATACCAAATTTCACCTAAATCGGTTCAGCGGTTTAAGCGTGAAGAGGTAACATACAGACAGATAGACACACTTTCGCATTTATAATATTAGTATGGATTAAATTGGGCTGATTACGGAATACCTAGTCATTCAGATATTTAGATCTTTGAAACCTATCGATATACATTTAAGTGAATAGTTTTCCAGCTGCTAATTCGCACATACATATCCGAATATCCGAGGACCTGTCCCATCACTATGGAACATCCGGGAGGCACTCAAAGTTTCCCACCAGCATTGCGCTGAAATGCACTGCGCAATGCACGCCAAACTTTTTGCGGTTACTCTGACGTTTCCGTTATTAAATCTTAAAAGTGAATTAGAAACCAACTGACATAGTTTTAAATGACTTTTGTAATAAAACCTTGGAGCTATGAAGGGGGATATTTTACTAATCCTCTAAGAACTTCTAATGATCCACCTTCTAATGATGTACACTTTTTAACAGACTTCAAAAACAAGAAGGTTATTAATTCGACTGTATTTTTTTATTGTATAGCGTGATATGTCTGGTAATTGAGCATCGATTTCTAAAATTCTTTTTTAATAGATATGGTTAGCCTCAGGGGTACCTACCATATAAAAAGCTAACATATGGCAAATAATTTAATTTAATGTTCTGTGTCCTGTGATGTTAATTACTTTGCATATCTAGTATTGTATACAATCAAGTATTTTCTAACTGAACAGACAGCTGTGCTGCTGGGGAGTTTGTTGCGCCACTTCTTCTCCCCAGCGAAAGCACTAGGAACTGGTGAAGGGCGGGCGTTTTGGGGGACTGTCTTCTGTAATTTTGACGTACGAAAAGTGCTGATTCACAGCCTAGTTTGAATAAATGACTTTTGATTTTGAATTTGAAATTTTATTAACTTTTCTTGGGTAGTTTTTGATTTAGCTTCAATAATACGTATTTTTCGACTTAGTGCATATTGACGATGTTATAATAACTTCCGGTTACTGATATTGACATAGCAAGTAGTGTTATAGCAATTTTTATACGGTAGGTACAACTAACAATTTTGAAAATAAAGCGTTTTTTACAAAAAAAAAAAAAAAAATTTATTTGTTTTTATTTTATCGTGTTTAGTTATCGATATCTATCACGTCTTGCCTTTCGCTAGCTAATTCAATTTGACTTGTATTTGAATTGAATTCAAATTACAATTTCGAATTCAATTTGAAGGTATTTCCCATATCTATGAGAAATACCTTAGGGAGATCCCTTCACATACAAACACATTCATCAAAGTCTCATTACCATACCTTGATGATTGACACCCGCTTAACTGCTCACCCCCGAGAGTTACAACCGTGATGATACAGACATTAATCAACGCTGAGCAAGATTTATCTCTTCTTCGACACTTATTGGGGACTTCGAAGCAGAAAATTAACTTACTTTGCATGTCTCGACGGTATTTGGGATAAGAAAACGTAGGTAAATTCGAATTCTTTCTTACGTGTTAGCAGCAATTTACCGTGTTTCCTTTTTTAGGGTTCCGTATCCTATCTGTGCCAACGGGACCCTATTACAGTACCGGGCGATAAATATTGCACATCGACCTTTGGAAAGAGACAATCGGCTAATTTCGGCTTCGTAGAGCGTTATCTCTGTCGTACGAAATACAAACAGTCCGGTATCTATTAGGTGTTGTTAAAACAATTATGATTTGCTTCTTTTGATAATTATTTTTATTCTTTGTATAAAATGGTTTTGTGTAAAAAGTTCGATGTGCAATATTTATCGCCGGGTACTGTACTAAGGCTCCGCTGTCCTTCCGTCCATCTGTCACAGGGCTCTCTTGAACCGTAAAAGGTAACATTTCAGGGAATCAATCCAACCTGTCGCAATCCACTACTAGACATAGGCCTCTTCCAGATAGCGCCAAAATTCCCTATCCGCCGCCTTCCGTATCCAGTCTGTCCCAGCCACCTTCTTGAGGTAGTCGATCTATCTAGCTGGGGGGCGTCCCACACTACGCTTGCCGATACGCGGTCTCCACTCTACGACCTCGTCTGCTCCACCAGCCATAGATCCTTCGACAAACATGGCCAGATCACTGCCACTTCAGTTTGCTGAACCTGCAAGTTATGTCGGTTCTTTCAGGGTAAGTATACAAACATGATTTCAAATTAAATATGTTCATTTATAAGCTTTATTTTTCAACTTACGAGTTGTTGGTCGTGGGTTCAAACCCATCCGGGCACATTACGCTGCGTAATTTACTTTCATCACCACTGCTTTCAAAACGGTGTAGGAAAACATCGTGAGGAAACCGGCATGTCCTAGAACCAAAAGTTCGAAGACATGTGACATTTACCAACCCACACTGGGCCCGCGTGGTGGATTACGGCCCACTCCCTCTCACTGAAAGAGGAGGCTTGTGTCCCAGCAGTGGGAACATTATAGGCTCGTTATGTTTAATTGTTTTGCTAATGAGTTGTTGAATTTTTAAATTTAATTAGTCACAATTTTATTTTGGATTGTTATCTGTTTTGAATTTAACATAGTTTATAAGTAATTTTAAATGTATGAGTGTAAAACTATGGACTAGAATTATGTGTGAAATAAATAAATTATTATTATTCCTTTATTTTATTATGTAGGTACACATAAATTATATTTTTAAATTTTAGGATATAAAAATATTTAAAAATATAAAAAATAGTGGCCCACCGGTATTGAAAACAGAGTCCAGGGTACCGGCGGTCAGGGCTCCAGAGAGAGGAACCTCCTAACAATGCGGGCCGTGTCCAGAAGTACCGCTTTCTGGACCAAGCCCTTGATCCAGCTGCTCAACGAGAGCCTCCTCAGGTGTTGGTCAAGGCTCTTGGCTATTAATCCATTGGCTCACACGTCACCTTATTATTATTATTAAACGGTGACAGGGACGTACGCGCAACCTGCTATCAAGGTCATGGATTCAGTACATGATTCTGAAATTCATGCGTTCAAATTTTTGGTCAAGTATTTAAGAAAAAAATGCTGTTCCATAGATTTTGCCTTGATTTTGTATTGTGTTGGATGCGAGAAGCACAGAACCGGTCGAAGTGGAGGTGCTTGGGGGATATAAATGCGAAAGTAAGTGTGTTTGTTTGTCACCTTTTACCGATTATCCTGAAATTTTGCATATACGTTTTCAGGTGTACAGAAACGGACATAGACCTTTCATCCCGAAAAAAAGTGCTGTTCCCGAGGAAAACAACAATAACGTTATTATGGTAATAAAAAAATAAAAAATTGGATACAGTCACACTCGTATACACACACACCCTCAACACTCACACACTTACATACTTACACAAACACACTGACAGCTGCTAAATTAATATTTTATTTTATATTTATTTTTCTTTTTTAAAAAAAAAACCTTTTACGCCGTATCATTGTTAAGTTACCACTTATGGAAGTCAAAGTCAAAGCATTTATTTAAAATAGGCACATAAAAGGCACTTTTGAACGTCAGAAATTACAACAAATAGAATTGATTCTAGTCGCCCATTCCAAAAGGTAGTTTTCGAAGAGCGAGGCAGCTCCGACACAAGTACACGATGTATGACACAATGTTTAAGTTGAAATAAATATTTTTGTATTTCGTATAATAGATGACGCCACGTGTCTTTCGAACTGGATCGACACTTATTCGGGTGAGACCGCGGAGCGCTGCTAGTTTTATAATAAAAATAATTATTTATGTTTAGGTTAAGGTATTTATATATGGGCCTGCGTCACCTGAAATAAATAAATAAATTGCACTTTTAAATAAAAATAACAGCAGTTTTTTTTTTTAACCGACGAAAAATTTCTACGCTATCTTGAATCATCTGCTGAATTCATGATTACAGTTTGCACGTAGAAGTCCCACCACCCTGTATTATTTCAAAGTCAAAGTCAAAGTTAAATCATTTATTTCAAATAGGCACATTAAAGGCTCTTTTGAACGTCAAAACTTACAGTAAAATTGAATTGATTCTAGTCGCCCCTTCGAAAAGGTAGTTTTCGTATATTTCAGTAAGTTAAGGGCCTTACTCTCGTTTAGTACCGTAACACGGTCACTTTATGAAGCTTATAACTCATTAACGGTTTGGTTAGAAGGTCTGTAAAAAATATATGTTTGCTATAGATTCATGTACTGCATTTTTGAAACAGGGTTTTTTCATAAGGCTAATACTTTTGCCTTAAAAAAATATTTACCAAAACGCTATTTTGGCTAACATTTGCTTATAACTTCTAAACGGCTTTGATGTTTGGAAATATTTTTACACTGAAAAATTGCTGGTTAGAGGTACTACATATTTGAAATAGCGTTTTTAAATCAATCAACAGTTGCAAAGACAATGCCCCACTTTGAGATATAGGTTCAGAGGTGCTCTGCGCGGGCGCAGGCGGCAGTCGTGCGTTAGCACTGAGACGGGGTGGCTGTGTCGCTCGCTGCTCCGCCCCGGCTATCGATCGACTACGCGCGTTTGGCTGTGTTAGTGCAAATATTTATGAACCAATTGTATCAGTATGCGTTTATAGATTAGCTCGCTGCAGAGGGCCCATTTCTATTGTCCGCGTGGACGCTTTATTAGTGGTGCCATTTCTAAATACTGTTTTTGTTTATATTGTTTATTTTGTAAATATAAGATAATTTGTAAATAAATAAAAATGCCAAAGCAAAGCAAGTCAAGAAAAATACGTTTTCTCTACGACGACGCACCGTTTTATAGATATTAGCGAAAAACTCAAAAGTGGGAATTTTTATACCCCCCACTCCGGCTCACCTCCTAGACGCGGGGACTTTTAGTATGTTTACTCCCTAAGCACTCTGAGCAACTTTCTGAAGAAATCGCTCAGGGCCCAGCTCACGCACTCTACACCTCTTTCCTCACCTCTTTTTGGGTTATTCGTTGAGTGGACTAATAAGTATCTATCTATCTATAGGTACAAATAAATAAAATTGGAGTGTCTGTTTTTAATATTAAAACAACCGCTTCAGGCCATTTTATTTTGACTGTTTAGAAAATAACTACTTACCCACAATAAAAAAATGTTTTCAAACACCATAATTTATAAAAAATGAGCGTTCTTAGTTGTCAATCTACGAGTATTTGCATTACTGAGTTTATTGATTACTACCTTCTCATATTCTTGTGCGGATTTATTTCTGTGACTGGGACTTTCACTAGCAGATAGGTGAATAAGGAGTAACTTAGGCATTTATATTTTAGAAAAAAAAAGAAACTAGGTTCCCACGAAAAAAAATTAAAACCTATGAAATTAAATATTGAATATTTATCCGATTCAAATAGGGAGGTTGTATACTACGTTTATTTAGGTACTTAACCAAATGTAAATAAATCATAATAAAGAAACGGAGTAGGTATATTTTTTTTTTTAAAAGTGGATCCTATACGTGAAGATTCCTTAATCTCCAATGAAATTGATTGAATAAATAATAAAATAATATAGTGTTTTTGTTTTAGCCCAAGGAAATCGTTCACCAAATATTGTATATAAAAAAGGCTAATACGAAAAACTAAAAATAAATAATAATTAAACTAAAAATGCAAAAACGATCAAAAAGAACTAAATGGAGAAATATTAGAAGAATTTCATTAAAATTAGCATAGGTATTTCTTTACGTGGCGGTGAATAGACGACTTTTATGTATTTGAGTTTACTTTTATGTAAGTGGGATACGAATAGTCCCCGCCTACGGCGGGGTACACCGCGCGAATTTTGTCGATGAGCGACTTCCATTATATTTAGAAGCGTAATTTCGCGACCCGAATAAGATGCACGATTGCCTCCGCGCTCTACTGTCCGGATTCTCACTGCGTAATCACCAGGTTCGAATCTCAGTGGACTCATATCTCTTTTTGTTATTTTTTTTATTATAATGTGCTTATCTTTTGTTTTGTTATTTTTTAATTATAATGTGCATATTTTTATTTTCTTATTTTTAAAATAATTCAATAAGTAATTGTTATTTTAATAAAAACAATCATTTTTATTCTTATAGTTATTTTTCTTCAGAATCTAGAGTAATATAATAAAAATAAAATAAAAACGTCCACCAAGCTTGATTCGGAAGAAAAATAATATACCTACAGTGTGTTACAAAAGAGTATAAGCAATAATAATATAGTCTGAAAATTTTCAAACAAGAAAATCGGCAAGAAGTAAAATAATAATTAAAAAAACATTTATATCAAATAAGAAAATCAACAAAAAGAATATGTAAAAGTTTGGATTTGAACCCGGACATTAGTGATTGATACAGAAAACTATAGTGACGCACGAGGCCACTAGACCAATCGATCTGTTGTAATATATGTCGAAATTACGCCTCTATAGATAATCTAAAAAAGTAGGTACCTACTTACGTTACAATTTGTTTCGTCGAATAAGATCTCTTTATTGCCTTCCGTTTATTTTCTTGTTGACCATTTTTTATACACTGATTGCTTATTTATACAACTTATGAGTAGAACCGAAACAGTACAAACATTTACACCAACAACATTACTTAGAAAAAACTAATCATAAATAAAATATGTATAATAAACAGCTTTCATCAACAAACAGATACCAAAGTACGTACACTAGGTACCGACCCGAAATAATTGCAAGACTTCAAAGTATTTTAAATACGGCTACTCGCTCAACTACATAGGTACCCAACCGCGTCAGTTTTCGCAAATGCGATCATGCTCCTTATCAATTAGAGTCTACGGAACAATTTCGTATGAAAGTATTTTTACTTTAATGGTTTGTGAAAATATTAATTGTAAACGCGATTATGCTCCTTATTCATAGAAGGTAACGGGTCAATTTCCTATGCAAGTATTTTTACTACCAACAGGGCTTTTGAATACGCGATTGTATTTCTTATTTGTATGAAGTCATGGATCAATTTTCGATGCAGATAGAAAATACTTGATAGTATCTCGAGCTATGGTTTTTTAAGGTGGACGTACTTTGTAGCTCTGGTACTCGATTTTGCAAGTACGACCCATGCCTAAACGCGATTGTGCTCCATAAGTAAGAATTCAGAGTTCAATTTCCAATGCAAGTTTTTTTCTTCCAACAGGGCTCTTAGTTGGAATAGTAGTAGAAACTTCAATCGTCTATACTCTATAAGTACGTATTTATTTGTAAAAGCGATTTTGCTCCTTATTTGTATACAGTTAAGGTTCAATTTCCTATGCATATAGAAAATACTTGAAAGTATCCCGAGATCTAGTTTTAGGACGTGGTTTCTTAAAGAAGTCGTATTTTGTAAGCCCTGGTACGCGATTTTGCAAGTACGACCCATGTCTAGTCACTGTTTTTTAGTAGGGTACTTATACCCTCCCATAGAGTATAAGTACCTAACTAAAAAGTACTGTCTCACCCCTCCCTTAGAGTATAAGTACCTAACTAAAAAACAAGACTCACTGTCGCTCCGCGTAGAAATGAAAGAGAAGCTAAAAAGACGCCACGATGGCGCAACGTTTCGTTCGAGTTATTTATCATTAAATACAATTAATCCTTACAAATATCTTATTTCAATCGATAAATAAAAAAAACAGTTCCCTTTATTATTATACATCACTGTTATTAATTTTATCAAGATTTGTTTATAAATAACACAATTACAATTGCAACGATTTCAATTTTAATGGTTATTTTATGATTTTTTTTTCTATCGAGAAAATTTACCGAAAACGTGTTTTGAACACAATGGTCCACTCATAAATATGATCAAGATTAACATTTTTTTTGCTGTTCTAATATGTATACATTTGGCTAAAATATTGTTTTGTGAAGCCTATTTTGACTAAGTACAGCGCCTCAATAAGTTATCGTAAACTCTGCGAAATCAACAATAACTTTTTTGTTGAATTCCACACGGACGATTAACAGCTAGTACAAAATATATCAGCCTTGCATCCGCCATTCCCTTCTGGAATCGTAGGCAAAAATGGCGACCTACGTGCGGCATGTCTGCGCCTCTTCATATTCTTTGATCATAGTTTTAGTGTAGCGCGCCACCGCACACATTTTACGTATTCGGGAGTAGGGCGTTTAGCTCTGCCCACATGCACAAGGTCAGTGAGCCATCTATACACCTTAATTAGCTCGGTACAGAACCCTCAGTAGGTACAACTCACGCTTCACTGGTTACATTCATAAATAGCGCAATCCAAGCTATTTAGAGCTATATGACGTCAGAGGCACTTAAAATAATTTGTAGCGGTATATGGAGCTATTACAAAGATAAATTAAGTGAACAATGGTTCTGTAAAACATTATGGTGCAATAGAATGTTGGCTGTGTAGTAAATGCATACATTTTTGGGTTATATACTTATTTTCATCATTAAGGCTAAAGGCTCCTTCAAACAGGCGCGACACGCGACAAAATCGCGCGCGACATAAAGGCACCGCAAGTCGCGCAACGAGCGGTGCCTTTGTATCGCGCGCGATTATATCGCATGTTACGTCTGTTGTAGGAGCCTTAATTGGGGATTTACACTAGGTCAGTTTTCGCCGTGCAGCTGGTCGGTTACCAAATCGCCACCACATTTACACAGGTCGATTAAAATCGCAGGTGACTAGTGCATTTTGCATCCAAATGTCAGCCTTCATGCAGCGGGCGATCGCACGCGTCTAAGTATTTTCACGGTCGATTTTGGTCACCCGCCGCATGACGAAAGGCGAAACCTACTCTACTTTGGAACTTGCGATTTAAGTCACCTGCGGCCTAGCCCAATTGTAATTTAGACAGTCGATTTTCACGTGCGGCGAAAATCGTCCAGCGATAGTCACCTTTGTAAAGTCCGCATAACGCAGACGAAGCTTGGGATTCCTAAGCTTAAAAAAGTTATGCATTCTAACCTATACTGGGTGGCAGGGACGTCATCGCACAACCAGAGGCCAACTCACGTAATTTTAAGAAGAAATGCGGTCGGAGAGAATTATGAAAAATCCTAAGTAAATAGTCGTAATTCGAGGTTTGGCTCTCGCATATTTCCTCCTCCAATATTGGACCAATTTAAAAGATATTTCATAAACTGAATAAGAAGGAATACTGTGTCCCTATATTTCTCATTTTTCATTAATAGTTGTCAAATTTGTACACTAGTTCTCTGTTGACAGCGGTTTAAATCGGCATTTTTTGAGTGTTCTAGTGCTTATAAAAATAATGTATCATCAAAAAGGAAAACATAGGGACATACAAATAGTATTAATATTATTCTATAAAAAAGCATTGCATTATGGTCATTAACCAGAAAGAAAACAAGCGAGAGCGTTTCTATGGAGAAACGACCAACCGCATTTCCTCTTAAGAACATTCACAGTCTGCAGTGCGATTCTGTAACCATCTCACCGTGAAAACTTAGGTGAAGTGAGCGTGGAGTGAGCTGTCAACAGTGTCAAATCCTAGCAAAACAAACTCACATCACCTATGTTTTCACGGTGAGATTTTTACAGAATCGACCGGCTGATCTAAGTCTCAATCTGTCAATAATGCCTCTGATTTCCCAAAATTTTTGACAAGTTTTTGACATTGATTGTCGCTGAGATGATGTTGCGACTAGATTTTGAGTGTTTTTAATTACGGGATTTGGCCTTCTGTTGTCATCGATTAATTACATTATTTTGAACTCATTCGTTGGTTATTAGAAAAAAAAAACTACTGTTTTCTACAAAAGTGCAATATCTACGCGGTTTACAGTAGGAAGATGAACGGTTTTTGGGTTTCCAAGCAACAATTAATTATAGATTCTTACCTACCTATTATTATTATGTAGGTGGGGTTGGTATTATCACATAAGGGCAGGATTAATAAACATTACTTAGTTACTTACTTGATTTAGCTCAATTATGTACAGACGCCAACACATCAAGCTACCCGAAACTGTCAAATTTTCCTAATCAACTTAGAACCTTATGCTTTAGCGATAAAGTTGAAAATCTATTAAAGAAATTTGACAGATTGTAGTAGCTTAATGTGTCTGTACCCGTATCTATTCTACATTTGTAATTTGACAGTTGTGCGACAGTGACAGGAATAATGCTGATCAAAAGCACGTGCTAAGAACGTATTAATCTTGGCCAATATGACTGTCAGTCTTACTGTCTTTTAAAAAAAAATGTTCCATTACATAATTTAATTTCAATAGAAGAGTAGCAAGCAACATACTGTTGCGCGCTGCAAATAATGTTTGATACATGGCGACATTAGTTACCACTAGCGCCATCTAGTATCGGGTAGCAGAACTAGTACCTCGGTACTAGGACCTTGACCCTACTTGACCTTTTTCTAAGTACTAGTAATTCCGAGAACTATCGACGTCGAGTCAGTCGGGACCGGTATGTACTCGAACGTTCTAGATGTTTATGTACTAGCTCTGCGGCACTATATAAGGCCGGGTGGGCCGCGAGACACAGATAGTTTCGATTAAGCGATAAGAGCGATAACATCGAAGGCGATATTCGAGTGCGACTTATGTGACTTAAGAGTGATCAGTAAGTGCAATTGTGTTTCTTATTAGTGTGTTTGAATTATAATTAGTGTTGTGATTAAAGTGTCATTTTTTGGTTATTAAATCGGCAGTTTTTATTGTCACGAACCCCAAGCTCGTAACAATACCGTTTTATAAGGTAATCCGTAGAGTTTTCCATAACGTTATAAATAACGGTATTCGTTGCGTTTCTATCGTCGCGCCCATTTGTCAAGCTGTTATTTACTGCGCTCGTCTGATGGACCAAGCGGACTGAATAAACCGGATTGCTGAAAATAAAGGGTGAACTGTAGGTATTTATTCGATCCTGCTGCAAACAGAATAAAATAACGGTGCAGTTCGCGGGTTCTATGTAACAGAACTAGGATAGACTATTGAAATGTGCATCGAAATTGTATCGTCTGCGAAAGTAGATTCACATTTTGTTTTTTTTTTTATTTCTGTAGCACGGTATTCCTGGAGCCAAGTATTCCCGTTTCAACCTCACCGACCTGCACCCTAATTCTATTAATACTAATATTAATTAATTTGCAGGATATTAATTAATCCATTGCTTCATAAGTTCAGAAAAAAATTGTCTACCAAACAACGTAAGATAACGCAATGAATGCTGTTGAATTTAACCTCAAAAAATAACGTAAAAGGGTCATCGCTCAGCATTTCGGAAGTCATTGCTACTGACAGTGTGTTACGTAATTACCCCGCCGAGTGTGAGAGCTAACAGCGAGCCGTTCAGAACGAGCGTAAAATGCGCCTAAAGAAAATTTTACTTAACCTTTTGACCGCCACACGTGAAAAAAAAAACCGTGCCCTAGGCGTCAAGGTCGGTCATGTAGTCGAACCGTAGCGTGCTCGGCACATTTTGGTTTGTCATCTATACATGTGACTGTGGCGGTCAAAAGGTTAAAAAAAAGATTAAATGAACAATAAAGAAACTGGGTACCTAGGACTAACAAGATAATGCAAATGTGGCCTAAGTTGGTTATTAAACAGTAGCTACTTATCCGGTTTTTGAATACAGGAACCGGCATCCTATCTAACACACTATCTATCACAATCTGGATAATTTTGAAGGATATTTGCTAATCCCTTGCTTCGTATCTTTGAAAAAATTGTGTTCTCAACACAACATGTGTTGTGTGTGTGTGTTGTGTGTGTTGTCTTGTGTGTGTTGTGTTGTGTGTGTTGTGTTGTGTTCATTGTGTTCTTTTTATTTTTATCTTATTTTTTACCTGATGTACGACTATTATCTAACTATCTGGTGTATTGTGTGTCTCTTAGTCTGTGCTAAATAAATGTATTTTCTTTCTTTCTTTCTTTCTTTCTAACAACGTGAAAAACGCAATGTTGTTGGACTGTCAAAATCAAAGCCATAGCTACTGCTGCTGGTGGGTTACGCAACTACCCCGCTAGTCAATATTGGCACAGAAAATACCAAACGTATTTCATGAACAACGTTGATTCTTTAGCCATTGTCTCATTCCTCTCTACAGAGCCCTCAAGAACTCGCCTTTAGATGAATAAATAATTGGGTAATCCTAACAAGGCGTTTTTATCTTATAAATGCGGACCCCTAAAAGGAAACCTTTTTGTTTTATTACGCCATTACATAAACATTGAAAAGGAGCTTAGTTCAAGCTTTTTACTAATGTATGAAGAATTGAACTAATCTATACTTTTGGGGTAAGCAGGATTCTTTAACATTTATTTTTTTTTTCATTTTTCTATGGTGTTTTTTATTTTGGAATTATTTTTGTATACACAATTATGTATGTATTGTACTGATTTATCATTATGTGATGGAGAGAATAAGCGTTTTTTTATTTCGTCATCAGTATGATGATAATTATTTTTAGATAATTATTTTTTATTAATTAGCGAATTCCCGCGACCTTCACGAGGTCATCCCTCCACCTTGTAAGTTTGATCGTCCGTGAGTGTAGGAACAAACACACAAAATTATTTTCTTACCTGTCATTTCTCTTGCAAAGACAATTAAGGCTCCTTCAAACAGGCGCGACACGACACGCGACACAAAGGCACCGCAAGTCGCGCAACGAGCGGTACCTTTGTGTCGCGCGTGAATCTTGTCGCGTGTCGCGCCTGTTTGCAGGAGCCTTTATTCAGTGCAACAAAAGACACAATACAGGTATTAAAAACATGAACAAAGGTGAAAAAAAAACAAACATTAAAAAGATAAATTGACCCATAGACACCTAGCTCATAAACATGTAAAACGGTCGATCACTACTGGGCGGTGTGTGTCTCATGGTTGCACCAAATGGGAGTACAGCTCAGCCTATGCCAGGTACAATACCTGACGCTGGTATTCTGCTGCATCCCGTTAGTGACACACGGATGTCGAGAAGACGTCATCTGAGTTTCAACAAAATGGTACCTACATAGTGCGGCGCGTATATTATGAAGGTGGTAAGTACCCACAGTTGAGTTGCTTTTAAAAACCGACCTAAGTAAATATGTTCAACCTCATAATTCATCATCTGCCTAGCCTTTTTCCAACTATGTTGGGGTCGACTACTACTCGAACCGGGTGCAGCTGAATATCAGTATTCTACATGGAGCGACTGAATATCTGACCGCCACAACCTAAGAAAACCCTCCTACAAGACTGAAGAAGGATTTTTGCGATGCCTTGCGATACGACGCGATCCGCCCAAATGAACGCGAGTCTACTAAATCTACGTCCAACTTAGCTCACATTACGCGGTATCAATCTCACTTAAATTACTTGACATTGAATCATCACTAAAGCAAGTTAAGTTATAAGCCGACGTTAACATACTACTTCGCGTCAACTTAGAGCCAACTTAAGCAACTAAAGTGCTTAGTACTTGTAGGGTAACTTGCTGCAAGTTTGTGCAAGCTCACCCATTTGTGAACACCATGTAAACACTATAGGTTGTTGTTTGATTATAGTTTCCTGAGTTTTGGAAGTTGTTGCATTAAGTTTGGATATAGAAAAACAGACGCTCCTATAGACATAATTTTCTATGGACATAGGTATACCATATTTCAAGGCCACATGAATAGATTTACGCGACCGTAACAAATATGTATTTAGAGAATTATAATTATTAAAGTCATCAACACAACTCTCTAAGACAAAATAATCCTACTGAATGACTATTTCATGAATTAATCTTGACATTTTAGGATTATGCTAACTTAACAAGTTGTATTACTGATTCTAATGATTATAATTCTCTAAATACATATTTGTTACGGTCGCGAATCATATTTTAATCAACGTACAACTTAATACTGACCACCAAATTGCAAAAAACGTATAAAAAAAATGAATTTCGCAGGCTACCCTGGCGCTTTCGCCTTAAAGAGCTTCTGTAGTGAGTAGGTTGGCCATATCGATATTAATTATTTAGTAAAATAATGCACTGTTCAATGTCACCTAAGGGTAACGTATTACCCAGCAACTGTGGAGCTAAGATAGGCAGTCGTTCCATGTAAAATACTGGTATTCAGCTGCATTCTGTTAGACTGGAAGTCGACCCAACAGAGTTAGGTAAAGGCTAGTCAGGTGATGATTGCAGTGTTCAGTAATAAATAGTTGGAAGATAGGGTATTTTGATCGATTCTCGAAATCAAAAATCACATGTAACAAAGCATTTTTATTACTGAAAGTTTAATAATTTCAACGTCACACGACTTATAGATAGTATTTTATCTTAAAAAAGATCCAAGTCGCTCCACCTCTCATTTTGATACCTTGATTGTGTTATAAGGTGTAGATGACAAACTCAGTGATTGTATAGAACCACAGTCGAAAATCCATTCGTAAACCGAACAAATCTCTCTCTATTTGATATAAGAATCTGAAAACAAAACACAGTAGGTACAAAACAAACTTCCACTCGTGGCTACCGACCAATCATAGATTATTTACCTCTCCCAAGCACACAATTGATACTTTTATCCGGCTGCCAGAAGAACGCGGTGTCTTTAGGGTTCCGTACCAAAGAGTGCCAACGGGACCCTATTACTAAGGCTCTGCTGTCTGTCCGTCTGTCACAGGGTTGAATCTTTTGAACCGTAAAAGACGTAGACACAGCCCTCCTCTCTGTGAGAGGTAGTGTGCCATAATCCACCACGCGGGCCCAGTGCGGTTTGATAGTTGTCACATGTCTTTGAATTATTGGTTCAAGGGCATGCCGGTGTCCTCACGATGTTTTCCTTCACCGTTTTGAGATCAGTGGTGATGAAATCAAATACCTATACAAAATAAAGTACCTGCCTGATGCTCTAGACCAGGGGTGGCCAACCGGTCGATCGCGACTATTAGACTAGTCGATCGTGGCAAGGAAAAAAATATAAATACGTCAAGCAGACTGCACAACGTACCTAATCACTAACTGCTGCACGCATCATCTTGTATCATTTTTCAATCGCCGTTCCGTCACGTTATTTATCCTCTCTTCTATGCAGCATAGCTCTCTTTTGTTTTCGGTGCGCGATAACAATAAGCGGGAAGCGTGTGGGACGCGGGAGTGGTGCGCGGGCGGTTGTCACTCCGTCATTCAGTTGACGACATACTTAAGGCTCCTACAAACAGGCGCGACACGCGCTAAAATCGCGCGCGATTATATCGCGTGTCGCGCCTGTTTGAAGGAGCCTTAACGGAGTTACGAGTTATATTTTCCCCTTTAATAAAATAAAAAATACTACATAATTATGTACTAAACTATGTACTAAACTATGCTGTTTCATTTAAGATTTCAAGAAGTATGTAATTGGTAGATCGCACAGGGTGTTGTCAGTGAACAGCAGATCTTGGGTCTAGGCAAGTTGGCCACCCCTGCTCTAGACGATATAATAGCAAATTATAAAAGTAAAATAAAGTTCTAAAGTTATATATTAAAGTTATATTTTTTTGCTCAATCTCAATAATGGAAAACATTGTACGGACCAACCGTACAATATTTTCCATTTGTGTGCCAGTTCTGCTCATATTTGGCCGCTTTACTATATGGTTTCCCCATTCTAGTTCGTACGGCAAACAATGAAATTACTATAGGAAATAATATTACGGGCGTCGGGAAACAATTCAGTAAGGTTTCATAAGTAAACGATTTTATTTGAGGTAAATAAATAAGTGAGGGAGGAGCTTTTGAGATACGTGTGTTTGGAGACTACCTTTTATTGGAATGTTGATTTGTGGGTGTTCTAAGGGACAATGGGGATAGTTAGTAGTGTTTTTCTGTTTGCCATAAGATGGTATGATCCAGCAATCTCATGAGGGCGTCCTGATTTGATTTTATTGCGGCTTATGGTAAGCAGTGGTGGCTGGATGGGTTCGAATTCAGGCAGGCGCTTTATTTTTTGTGTAATTAAGTTATTTCATCACCACTGCTCTCAATACGGTGAAGGAAAACATTTTGAGGTAACCAGCATGTCCTAGAAACAATAATTCGAGGACATGTGACATCTACCAACCCGCACTGGGCCCGCGTGGGGGATCACGGACCATTCCCTCTCACTGAGAGGAGGCCCATTTCTCACCAGTGGAAACTTTATAGACTGCTTATGTAGCCTGACTGCTCAGGTATTCTAAATTAAAAAAAATATAGTAAAATAAAGTGAATACCGCATCCAAATTCATTGTGTAAATGAATTTTGATGCGGTATTCACTATATTTTAGAGAATTTATTTAGTGTTTACAAATTATTTTTTATTTAATTATAGCACAAAAACCTTAATGTTTTGACATATCGCCATTGCACTCGTGAATTGCGTTACTGGGCACTCTTATTTTTAACCGATTTCAAAGAGGAGGAGGTTCTCAATTCGACTGTATTTTTTTGTATGTATGTTATTCGATATAAAATTGCCGGAGATATCTAATAACTATAACTCGCTAAATGAGGCATAATCCATTAAAGAATTTTCGGAATGTAGGTATATTCCGAAAATTCTTTAATGGATTCTGCCTCAGTTAGCTTAATAATACGTAAATTTTCCACATAGTTTGTATTGATGGTGTTATAATAACTTCCTGTCATTGATATTTACATAGCAAGTATTGTTATACAATTTCTGTGTAGTAGGTACTAAAAAAAATAAAGTTTTTACTATGCTAAGGCTACTATGAAGTTTGAAATTGAAAAATACTTATTCGCTTATTTCATTATTGATGTCATTCGATATGCGCACCTAATTACTAGGCCATTATAAAACGCTATCACATTAATAATAAGATTAAAGGTTCACGAAAGCCTAACTACAACCTACAAAGAAAAAACCGGTCAAGTTCGAGTAGGACTTGCGCACCTAGGATTCCGTACTTTGTAGGTATGTAATTACAAGTTTACGGTATTCGGATTTTTTCCTTTAGGTACTTGTGCTACATGACATTGCTTCATGCTAAATTTCATGATTCTAGGTCAATGGGAAGAGCTCTATTACCGTTTAGATTCCCTTGCGAGTGTCAAAATATGCGGCATAAATGGATTATAAACGCCCGTATCTTTTGATTGCATGGACTTAGGAGTTTGTTTTTTTCACTGCTTCAAGGAATTGCAGCCTTGAGTATTCAGTTTTAATTTTTACTTGATAATACCACACGTTCCTGAGAAAAATGGTCTTGACAGACGGACAGACAGACGGACAACAAAGTGATCTTATAAGGATTCCGTTTTTCCTTTTGAGATACGGAACCCTAAAACAGCGAAATAGCTTTATCGATTCCCAGCAAATTCACACACACACGAAGAGCTAATTCGGGAAAGAAGAAAAGGTCTCAATTTCCCGAATTACGGCTCACAGACACTTATAATACTAATCCTTATATAAATTACACCTCAGATACGCTGTAACAAGAATTGTCCCCTCGATAAGTAATCGGGCTTACAAGAACGAGCTGCCTTATTTCGTCACCAGTCTAACTTGGTCTCCCGAAATTAAGACCGAGATTTTTTTGCTCACGGTTTTAAAAGAGAAGCTTTTAACGGCAGTTCAACTTACCCTGAATATGTCTATATATTGACTTTATCAGTGAATATATAGGATGACGGCTCAGTACATACAATGTAATTATTTATATACATATATCTATTTCTTGTATCTATTCGGGTTGATTTTATTGAAGGTTTGATTTGGTTTTGTTATTTTATTAAGAGATCATAATTTTGTTTGATTTTGCAGAGTGTCTTGTAGCGATTGACTTAGATTTCCACGTGTAAATAAATTACCTTAAAATAGGAATATAATAGAATACTCTTTAATATGCCATACAAATTACACACAATTTATAAATGGAGAAATTTTACATAAAGTTAGGTCTTATCGGTGAAAGCGAACTTTTAAAGACAACCTTCGGATGGATTTGAGGGGAGAAAGAGAGACAATGCTGCAGGTAGTCTGTGGTGTACCATTTACATATTATATAATAAAAATATACAATAGTAGATTGTTTGCCAAGGCAGCAAACAACTATTATTATGAAGGCGAGAGTGTTTCTTTGAATCCAGAGCACAGCGAGGGATTCAAAGTACGCCACTCAAGCATAAAATAGTGTTGCTCCCGAGGTGGACATTCTACATTTTATCACCCTTTATCAAAAAATAAGTACCTAAGAACAGTTTATGAATAAGAATAGTACGTTTATTTATTAACTAATTTGAGTAAACAATTACGAACCGAGGCAGAATGCTTTTCGTGCGTTTTTTTTTATTTTTTAACAAACTTTTTTTTAATTTGGCTCGCGCGCTTTTTACTTTATTATACAGCCTGTTACTTGTTCATACAATGTTCGTGATTGATCTCTTTGGAGATTGAAACTTTTACTAACAATATCCACATTCCAAATTCAAATCTCTTTTAGTCCTTAGGGATTAAAGAGCTGTTTTAGTCCCTTTTTACGAAGAATACACTAGCTCTTTTTGAATAAATTATAATAATATCTAAAATATTAATAATTATTAATATTTTAGATATTATATACAATAATTATTAAACAAGAGCAACCTTGCCTTAGTAATTAGATTAACTTTTTCTCATTTAAACCGCTAGATAATATTATTTATGATTTTCTGACATTTCTTCTCCTCGTAATTATTGCTCGTATAGCCCAGTGACTGATTGCTTTGGCTTCTGCGCTACGCGTCACGGGTTCAATATACACGAAATAACAATACTTCTTTTTACACAGATAGTTAGTTCGGGTCTGACTGTATTTGAATGTCACAATTTTTCCTTCATTGCACCAGCGATACAGCAAAAATCATAGAGCAAGGAATTTTTTTATCAAAAAAATCCCTTATGTAACGGAACTAAAACGTCAAACGTTCGCAGTTTTGATGCCTTTGTGCACGTTTTCTGGGTTGACACTTTGACACTGTTACCTAAAACGCGGGTAAAAACAACGTCATAACATCACGCTTTGTTCCCCCTAAGGGTTGTGCAGAGGCATACAGTCACGAGCATAAGTATGTATACACTTGGCTTTATGCAAAGACGTTTCTCCATTAGTTTTGAATGACATTTAATTCTTGTGCTTTAATTTAATGCTTGTGTAAAGTGTCGTATTTCAACGTTGCATTCGTTATTTCACGAAAAAATCGCAATTGAAAGTTGCCAAGTGTTGACATATTAGTGCTCGTGACTGTACCTACCTATAGTACAGTGACAAGCATAATCAGCCTATAATGTTCCCACAAAGTGCGAGGGACAGGCGAGCATACACTTTTGAAGAAATAGTGAGTTTATATATAGGGGGTAATCTTCGGAACTGCTGAACGGATTCCGAAAATTATTACACTAATGGGAAGATACCGGCATGTCCTAAAACCAAAAATTCGAA
The DNA here is from genome assembly GCA_963855955.1 of Luperina nickerlii. Lineage (NCBI taxonomy): Eukaryota > Metazoa > Arthropoda > Insecta > Lepidoptera > Noctuidae > Luperina > Luperina nickerlii. The sequence continues at coordinate 3,679,916 of OY979684.1, read as the reverse complement.
GACATGTGACATCTACCAACCCGCACTGGGCCTGCGTGGTGGATTACGGCCCACTCCCTCTCACTGAGAGGAGGCCTGTGTGCCAGAATCGAGAAAATTATAGGCTGGTTATAATTATTATGATTATGAATGGGATGTTACAGAATTTCCACGTGTTATAGGACACATTATGTTAAATCAAGAAATTTCACGCGGACAAAGTCGCTGGTAGAAGATAGTTCCATATTTCAGATTACTTATGTCATAAACTAAAAAGAGTAAGACCTTTTGAGTAAGTTTAGTGTAATGTAAGTGAACTTAAACAGTGGTGAAAGTGCTGAATCTTTAAAGAATACGCCAATCAAGTGTCTTCAAACTTTTTTTTGGGTGGGAAATTATCAAATAACTTCTCTCGGTCTGTACGGAGCCGGAGGACGTGTCAGACTTTTACTGACTAAAACCCACCCGTGTTCCTTCAGTTGACTGTGCTAGGGGCCACGGTATCTCTTTCGAACAACCCGCGACCCTGGCAGGCATCAAGTGTCTTAACACACACTCAATAACGTTTTTCTTATTTACTATATGTTAAGGGTAACATATAGTAAATAAGAAAAACGTTATTGGACGATTTCTTAATTTTATAGTTACTTAACAGTGTAAATTATATACAAATCACTTATTACCTAATAAGCTAGATTTTAATGTGTATAAAGTATCAGCAATTTTGCTACTTTATAAAGGACAAAAAACTTAAGTCACAAATACCACTAAAACACTCACTCGTTGCGCTCTGGTCTGCAATAAAAGGCTTAAATTAATACTTGGTTGTAAAAATGCTAATTAATATAGATTTATTAGCACATTAAAAGAAGTAACAGCCGAAAACTTTAACATGAGCCAAAGTGTCCTCTGTGTTATAGTGAAATGAATGACTATTTGTTGTAATTTCTGACTTTCAAAAGTGCCTTTTATGTGCCTATTTGAAATAAATGCTTTGACTTTGACTTTGAAAAACCGGTCCAGTGCGAGTCGGACTCGCACACGTAGGGGGCGCAAATCGTCGAAAAAAACACGTTATTTGTTGGTATAGCGGCAATAAAAATACACACTCTGTGAGAATGTCAACTGTCGACTTATTACGGTTCATGAGATACAGCTCGCTCATAGGCGGACGGACGGACGGACGGACGGATGTACGGACAGCGGAGGCTTAGTAACCCTAATGCCTTTGGGTACGGAGCCGTAAAAAGTAATCATCATCATCATTTCAGACGAAATATGTCCAGTATAATACATGAACATAGGTAATAGGTAATACGGGCTGGTGTCCGCAACTCCACGTCAATGCGCGTATTTTGATATATATTTCAATACCTGAACATAATATTTTAATTTCATTAAACGTTATTATATATGTACTTGTACACACAGTAAAATGAATACAGATACGAAATATTAGTTTTGAGTTCAAAAGTACTGCTTATTTCATGAAACTTCTTCCAGCAGACCTGCGAAAGGAGTAATGAAAAAGAAATGTAGACAATAAAATATAATGTAAATATTTGTAATGTATTATTTATATTACAATTTTCTAAAATAGCATCTTGGAGCAACCTGTACTTAAATAATTGTAGCGTAGAGGTCATTTACCAGGGCCACGGATTAGAAAAATATTTTAATTCAGATATGATCCATATGTACGTATACGTTATTTGTATGTTCCATACATTAAAAATAGACATGAACTGTTTTGTAAAACGGCGGATTTGACAATCCATCTGCGGGTTTATCGAATCGGCCGTTTTACAAAACAGCTCCGTTATGTCATTACGTTACATAGCTTTCGGGAAACACGGACTCTAGCCATGAGTTCCACTCCTATATTTAGTACCCCTCTGCATTGAGGCCTCCATACTCTTTGAAACTCGCAGGATGACATACGGAAGGTATGATTTCGTGACCCACTGTGTAACACTGTAACTCCCAGTACTTGTAAAACGGGCTGGTAATCCTCAAAAAAAAAAATATAGTGTGACCTATCTTCGTTGAAGTTCTTACACCACGGAAGTCATTTTTGGCGGTTTTGACATTTTGATGCTATTCGTTAGAGAATTTTGGTTAAATAACTGTTTTTTGTAAATAGTAGTTACTGTTTCTACATTAAATAGAACTATAATTAAGTATACACAAATAGTAAATTTGTATTATTATAGTATCTATAAAACACTATGCAGTTTTTTCTATCTCTCCTGAAAAGTTGCTATTTTTGACTTCCGTGGTGTTAGAACTTCAACGACGCTATTTTTTTTAAAACAAATTTTTATTTATAATATAAATATAGGTTTATAATATTTTTATTTTTCGGCTGCAGTCGGTTAGATTGAAAGCCGACCCAACATAGTTGGGAAAAGTCTAGACAGATAATAATAATTATTCCTTTACCAAATCCTTTGATAATATTTTAAGCAATTTACCAAATGAACGATTACGGAGTTTGTTATTTTAGTCGTTTTCCGACGGGGTTTTCCTTTGATTTATTTTCTTTGTACCCACTCCAGTGCCCAGTGCACACCCTTCTTTTGATTTGCGGAGGTGATAATAATATTAGGCTGGTATCTTCGCCCTCATTCGAGAAATTTCGGTCTCCTGATTGATGCTAATGGAGGTCATATTTTTAGAACGTATTTTACAGAAAATTTAAAATAAAATACTTATTCCTGTAGATCCCTGTGACAAGGCAAATGTGAGTGGAAATGCGTGAAAATTATAGGCTGACTAGCTTCCGCCCGCGGCTTCGCCCGTGAGGTATGTCGATAAAAACTATCCTATGTCCTTCCCCGGTATGCAATATATCTCTCTATCAAATTTTATCGAAATCCGTTCACAGGTTTAAGCGTGAAAAGGTAACATACAGACGGACAAACAGAGTTACCTACTTTCGAATTTATAATATTAGTATGGAGTATAAAAAAATGATATACCTACACAAATATTTTTATCGAAATTTTATTGAAATTCGAAGTAATTTTATGCAAATTTTATCGAAATCCGAAATAATTTTATCCAAAATTTTATCGAAATCCGTTCAGTGGTTTAGGCGTGAAAAGGTAACATACAGACATAGAAAGAAAGAAAAGAAAGAAAGAAAGAAAGAAACATACAGTTACTTTCTAATTTATAATATTAGTATGGATTATACATAATTATGCTACGCTAAGAAGAAGACTCGTACCTATCTAGATTGCCCCAAACCAATCTATTCCACAGTGGGCTGGACAGATAATTGACTAAGTTACCCTCGGAAATTAAATAAATGGTAACTGTGTTTGACATTCAAACCATTGAACTAAATAGGACATTAAGGGGCTTACATGACCTAAAGCGCGGTCACTGTCGGACTGCATAGAAAAGAAAGAGAAGCGCGATGACACAACGCTAGTAATTTATTGCAAAATATGAAGCAATGATTTAATTACAAAAAATCTATTGTTTGAACTAAAAAACTAATCAGATGATGAAATCAGAATTTATATAAATATATGGTTTTTATTGTAAAAAGAGAGTTTTTAGAGGTATATTCAGGATATTTTTCTATCAAATCAAATTAGTTGTATTATGTTTTCAACACACTATCTACCTAGCATATATCCTGAAGAATAGCATATATTTTTCTAATTTTGTTTACTGTAGTCGATCATATACGTTTATTGTTTCTAAAACTTCGTTTTTTGTGTTTAGGTCCTGTAAGCCCCTTAAGACATGGGGTTAGTTCACGATTAAGCAATCCAATTACAGGGACAATGTCTGAATATTGATTTAGACCTATTTCTGTTAGTGGTTTGTGGAGTAGAGTGGGCTGTAAGTAAGAAGTATTCTGTCGAGTAGTATGTCTGTCTGACCGTTTTGAAAGCATTATTTTTCGGGGTGGAAAGCACTTTAAGATTATGATATAAAATGTTGATACCACAGATATACATAGATAATGTGAAAGAGCAATTACTTCGCGTGCCAGAAATCGCACCAGCTTACGTACAAAAATCGTAAGCCGCCACTTTCGCGCCAAGTCCTGTGTACTGCTGGCTGGGTGAGCGTGAGCGCTGGCGCTAGGCCCCGGGGTGGGGCGAGACGGGTGCCGTACGGGGTGGCATCTTTGAATCGATTTGATTTCTTCTGCTCCGTGTCTCTGGCACGACAGTTATTCATATTTTGTTGACCCAAAACTTCCACGGCGATAACGGTGGCAGCGCAGAAGTCACTTTGGCTGCATGTTTTGAGGCACAGAGGGCAGAATAGGAGGTGGAGCATAGTTTCTGACAGACCCACACCCTGCTGCCGTTAGCTCCACTTTTCAAGGTTCAACTTACATCTTCCTATTTGGATTCGGACAAGGTTTAGGGACTTCCAAGTGCAAGCCCTGCAGGAAGATGCGCTTAAAATGCGTTATGCTTTAAAATCGACTTGGTAGTCGACTGTATCACATTAACAAGCTAATTATGTGGCAACTCAATGTGGCACTACTTCAAAAATTTAATACATCACAATTTTTTCCAAGTTTGTAGCCAGCGGGGTGCAATCGATTGCCATTTTATGTGTGTCACGCAAGTACCCCGCAGTTGAAAAAAAAAAGTTATTCGACTATATTTTTGACGACATACTAACATAATCAGCCGGTTTCATGGCCGGCTACATAAACACCAGTCAGCGAAACACCACGCAGACACTTCGTGTGCGTTAGTTTTTAGTGTAAATTATAATGTTGTATGTATTTATAGTATTTTTATGTTATATTAATAATGTATTGTATGTGTTTATATGGGCCTTGGTGCCTGAAATAAGTAGATATATAAATAAATAAATAAGTGCCCATGTAGGTGTAAGTGACGGTTTTCAGTCTATCAAAAAGTAATCAGTGGTGACGGTATTGAAAGTCAAGAATCTAAGATTCAAAATTCACAAAAACCTTTAACAAGAAAATAATCCTAATACCAACAAGTTTGTTTAACAAATCAATAAGGGTTACCTAGTATTAATGCAGAACATAATTAACATGGGCTAATGTACAAAATGTAAGGTCCTTAAACGATTTGCGCCATATCGGCCATCAGTGCTCAGTCTGGCCCAACGATTAAGCCATTCAATTAAACCGGACACGATGGGACAGTGATTCCAGCCCTTTGCAAATTGAATTGCCTATATTTCTATATCTGTAATTTTATTACACGTAATAATTACATGTATTCCTGTTATGTTAATCTAGAGAGGCTTGTGGATAAGTAAAAAGTCCGCACGGGTCGATCGATCAGGTTAAGCTACGCTTGCCGCGGTTGGTCCATCGATGGGTGACCATCTTCACATACCAAGACCTTTTCGTGGCTCGGAAAGCACGTTAACCCTTTGGTACCGGCTGTCATTCGTCAGTCAGTCAGAATAGCCCGATAGTCTGACAACCAGTCTTACCAAGGGGTATCCGTATTACCCAGTGCCAGTAGGTTGTGGCGGTCAGATAGGCAGTTGCTCCATCTTTACATACCAAGAGCCCTCGTCTTGGTATGTAAAGATGGTCACCCATCCACGGACCAACCGTGGCAAGCGTAGCTTAACCTGATCGATCGACCTGTGTGGTTATTTTTATTTAGCCTCAATAATGCCACCTGCTATGATACTGAAATAATCTTTTTGCTTTTTATACGTTCATCCATCTAGTCCAAAGACCCGTGTTGCGAGTACCATGGACCCATTTCCTTTTTGTCTGTATACATTTTCTTCAGTAGGTATGAACACACCACACACAAACATCCTAGCAGAATCGTTACTAACACGATTCAATTGAATAGATAGCTTACAATTCCCTACAAGGGATTATTAGGGGACCGATGACGCTGTAAAAAGGGATCTACCCCAATCAATGGGATATACTCCCTTTGATTCAGATAATTAGTATGTATGTGTCGTTCATAGGTTCCAAGGCAGCAAAGGAAGCGATATCCGTAGCTTTGGCTCCAAAGGGCTTATGAGACATCAGCACAAATAGATAAAGAAGACCAACTCCATACAACAATCGAAAATGCACGCACACATACAGTTCAACCAGAGAAAGTATGCGCTTCATGTGTTTTCGAATATACACATTAATGTTGCGCAAAACGCAATTGTCGCACTGTTCCGCGTGCTAAGTCCCCAGTAGCCCGTACTCCGGCTGCACTTAATGATCTCTTGGACTTTAATCCAACAAACCATCTGTTTGCGGACGAATGGGTGATATGCATTCGCTGTATTAATAAATCGAATAAAATAATGATAAATATTTTATCCAGTATTAAAATTGGTAAAATCTATACTAATATTATAAAGCTGAAGAGTTTGTTTGTTTGGTTGAACGCGCTAATCTCTGGAACTACCAGTCGGATTTTAAAAATTCTTTATACATTTGATAGCCCAATTCTTGAAGAGGGCTATAGGTTAACATCACGCTATGACCTTTAGGAGCAGAGCAAAAAAGAAATCAGAAAGAACGCTAAGCAAAAACGAAGTAATAGCGCGGGCAGGCGATGCGATGCGACGGGGTGGGTCGAAGTAACAAGAAATTTCACGCGGACGAAGTCGCGGGCAGAAGCTAGTATTAACAAGTCTTAGAAATCATTTACAAAGGTACTATAATGTTAGATGCCTATGTTAGGATAAACCTGTATCACATGCGGTATGAGCAGCCCCGGATCTACGATTTTATCGAACCGGGGCAAAACCTTGATAGTGGCGCCCCCTCCCTTCAGTGTTTGAGAAAAACTTGCAAATTGTTGATTTCCACTACGATAATATATGATTTCACTAATAAATTACTTATTTTATTCACGCTGATTACTCACAAACACAATCAACCACATAAACAAACAGTGTTGTCACTTGACGTTCAACTGTTTGAATTTGTTCGGCTCGGCTCGTATATGTACATAGATATGTAACGGGGATTCCCCTTGGCAGAAAGATCACGGACACTACGCACGCGTTCAAAAATTTGCTTGATCTGTGAAGATGCGTTCATAAATCACTTAGTATGTGTTCAAAAACTAACTGGGCGTATGGAAATAGAAAAGTTTGTTTTACAAACATATCATATTAAGATTCGATTAATTGATAAAAATCTATGAAATTGTAGGAAAAGAGGCTTCATTTGTTCGATATTTCGAATTCTTGTCTCAAGGATTTGGCGCCCCCATGAAACTGCCGCCCGGGGCAAGTGCCCCGGTTTGCCCCCCTTAGATCCGGGGCTGGGTATGAAGTCATACTTTATGGTAACCTAGCTGCGCCCCGCGGTTTCACCCGCGTAAGTGTCAATCCCGTGATAATATCGGGATAAAAAGTAGCATATATGTTAATCCAGGGTGTCGGCTATCTCCATACAAAATTTTATCAAAATTGGTCCAGCCGTTTGAGCGTGAAGAAGTAACAAATATATAAACACACTCACAAACTTTCGCCTTTAGAAAATTAGTGTGACGTGGGACAATTAAATTCTTAACAACATTTAGCATTAGAAATCTTGAATTAGTGGCAAAATTAATTATTTTAAGCCACAACCACAGCCACAGCTTTTCAGTTTTACATTATATTAACCCGGCGAGCGTAAGGTTGGGTGTTATACACCCAGCCTGTAATAAATCATTCGATATTTTTTATCTCGTACGTCAAAATGAGTTGTGCGTCTGAGTAGCTGCGCGGGCGGAGGTAAGTAAGCGTTGTGTTTCACGATGCAGTTGACCACCGACTGGCTAGGTGTTTAGATGGTGTCCAAGCTGCGGCTGGGTGAGTTTCACCCACCTTACGCTTCGTGTTACAAATTTGCGTAAATACTTTTTTGTTTTATATTCGATTTATTTCGTTTTTTTTTTATTTGTTCAGGTAAATAATTAATATGTCATACGAAGAAAGCCAAAGAAGATTATTAAGACTTTTCGAAGCAACTGGTGACGATAGTTCTTGTGATGATTCCGGTAGTGACTTTGAATTTGATAATGTTAGCCAAAGAAGTTCTGAAAGTGACTCGGAACAAGAGATAGGATTACAAAATGAGGGAGAAAAAGAGTCAGCTGGATCCGAAGAATGTGAAAGCGAAGGAAACAGGTCATATTTGCCAAAAGCCAGAAATGATTACCTTTTATAACCAGACCAAGGGAGGTGTTGATGTTGTAGACGAGCTGTGGGCCAACTACGATGTTTCACGCAATACAAAGCGCTGGCCAATGGTAATTTTCTATGCAGTTCTGAACATGGCTGGTATAAATAGCATCATAATTTACAAATGAATTTTTCTTGGAGACCTAGGAATAGGTTTGGTTTCAGAACACTTGCAAAACAGAAAGGAGAATCAGCATTTACCTCAAGAGCTTCGCAAAAGAATTTTAGATCAAGTCGGTGAATCCTCACACTCACAACAACCTTCAAATAAAGTTCCTAAGCCTATCAGGAGTTGTGAAATATGTCCCACTAAAAAAGACCGCAAGACTAAACAAACTTGTTATAAATGCAATCGATATTTGTGTATGGAACATGCTGTTTTTACGTGTGGATATTGCGCTCAAACTGAAGATGATTATGAGAATTCTGAATAACTATATAGTATAAGTTTAGATCTCATTTGTTTCCAAATTTTATTAGCTAGAAGGAAAAGCTTTTCGTTTTGTTTTTTTTAAAGTCTACTTTTTTATAAAAGAATAATTCCAAGTGCCATGTAAAAAAAAAGTAAAAAATGTTGATTTTGTTAATTTCGTAAATAAAGATTAAAAAATATTTGTTCGCTTTATTTGTCCGTCTCAAACACTTCTTGAATTATTAAATAATGACATTAGTAAATAAAAACATAAATAAAATATGATAAACACATTAAAATGGCTAGTCCACCATTATGGGTTTGCTGCACCCACCTTACGCTCGATGTAACAAATATTAACCTTACGCTCGCCGGGTTAAACCGATCTTCTGTAGTACTATTCTGTGACATCAGGGTTGATTTGTCGCTTACGACCTTCAGTAAAAGTTGTGAAAGTAGGTCGAAGTTAATTTCGTCATATCATGAGAAACTTACAGCGGTTAGTAATGAGAACGGTAAGCTATTTTGTGGATAGAAAAGTTTGGAATGAGGAAGAAGTAATGAACTGTACTCCATGAATGATGCAGTAGATAAGACAGTAGATTACTGTATTTAGAGAACCGTGTTCTCTCTCCCGCGTGGTACATACAATAGGGTAAAAAATACCAGTTACGGGATAACAGGATACCCCAACCAGTCTAACACTGGTTGTTAAACTTTCTGGCTACCCGTAATGATTGTCAAAGATCTACGAATGACAGCCGGGACCAACGGCTTAATATACTTTCCGAGGCACGGAGGGGTCTCGGTATGTAAGGAATGGTTACCCATCCATGGACTGCCTTCGGATGTCCATGCCACCCTGTGTAAAATGGTAATGCATGTCGGTGACAAGTACAACCTGCAACTTGAGACCTTCCCAGACCCTCCCGGCCCTCGCGCTGCTACCGCTCTCGCCATTGACGCCTCAGTACCACGCGCTTTTGTCTTCTGAGCTTTTTTTTTTTTTGACTATGGCATCTCGTAGTTGACCTTGAGAGGTCGTGACTACTTAACCGGACTATCCAGCGGTTGCCTTGAGAGAACTCAAAGCCTCCGGCCAGGGGCTTAAAACTAAGTAAACTAAGCGACTACACGCTAAGGGCACCCCCTGTGGGGTACGAGCCTGTGGGGTACTTAGGGCGTCGCTGGGGAGAGGGCAGCAAGTTGGGACAGGCTGGATCGAATTTTGATTATTTAACGAACGATGGGGTCGGCATTTTCTAATTGACTACTCTGAGAAGAAATGCCGAAACAAACTCAGAGGTCACAGTCGGGAATTTAAATCTACAGGCTCAGATGCGGCGCGGGCTGGCACTACATTGAGCAAGGGTCGGTAGGAGTCTTCTGAGCGAAGCCTCAAGTTAATTTATAGAGGTGTAAGGGACAGGGTGTAAAGTTCACTTATCCGACCAGACGGGTGTTGTGTCTGGTGGGCAACTACCCGATGATTCATGTCGGGCTGTTGTATATATGCTAGTTGCGCGGTAAACTCTGCTTGCGAGATGCAGGATTTTGCGTGACGTCAGTATGACGCGTTGTTCGCATGTGGCGTTTGTAGATACCGCTACAAACTCTTGCGGTTCGTCTAATATACAACTGACACATTTTGTATGCGGCTTAATGTCGCGTTGGTTTAGTGAGCAAGCGCAAGCGTGACTGCTGCCGCGTAGGATCCTGGGCTCGAGACCTGAGTCGGGCAAACTGTAATTGGGTTTTTCGTCAGAAAATTCTCAGTAACAGACTGGTGACTGATTTTTCCTCGGGTAGTAGGCTCATCTACTCCTGGGACTTTTTATAACATAACCTAACAACACGCCTTGTTCCTTCGAAGGTTTTACTTATAGTGAACCCATATTTTTCCAGTTATGTTGAAGGCTCATGTAATAGAAGTATGTCCCGTTGGTCTCGTAGTTGCAAGCGCGACTGCTGGGCGTGGGGTCCAGGGTTCGATTTCCGGATTGGGCCAAGTTTTATTGAATTTTTCCATTAGAAATTTCTTAGTAACAGCTCGGAGTTTGAAAATCGGCAGTGTGATATCCCCGTGTCTCGGAAAGTACGTTAAGCCGTTGGTCCTGCGCCTGATCTCTCTCCGGTCGTGTCGGATCGGACTATGAGAGTGAGGGAAGAGGGAGTGCACCTGTGTCTACGCGCACACGCGTGTACTATATCTCCCGCGCCGAAGGCTGGTCTCCGTTGAGATTGGCTTTTAATTTAATAGGGTGCGAGCCTATTGCCATCAAGAATAGAATAGAATATTTATTTGCCAGAAACATGGTGTTTACAAAGGTGTTCATAACATTGCATAGTGCTTACAGTTACATGTCTCACCGTTTTAACGGTATGCAAAAACAATTTACAATTAACATTTAAAGGCAGTTCTTGCAAAAAATTCCAATTTAAACGCATTTGCATTACATTAATTTTAAAATTTAAGCATTATTTCAATTAGTATATTATATAATACCTATATACTACACACTTCCATTTTTACTATATTATTACATATTAATAAATAAAACAATACATTTAACAATTATTATCACATAATTTAAATAATTACTTATGCCTGTATTTTGATGCCAGATCACGAGAAAAAAATTTACAGGGACATTTTACAAAAAACTCGTGAATTGAATAAAAACATTCCTACAACAAACACTTCCGTAGTGCCGAAAAAAATTTTTTGAAGGGTAGTTGGGTAATTGACTTCGGCAAAGCATTATAAATTAGGGGTGCCATGTAGATACAACTCTTCCGGAAGCAGTCACAAATTTAGACTCCAGGCTGTTACTGACAAAGTTATGATAATTAGTGATATATCAGAACCCTACCCTAACCCTTGTATATCTCCTGGGTCATAACGTCACCCACAGTTAGAGTGTCAATTCACTTTCCACACATGACATTTTAAATGGTGTATTATAATAATTCATAGTCTACAGAGATAACGCTTACCAGCGCAGTTTCCGAGTAAAACTCTACCTTAGCTATACGTAGAGTTTTAGTTTTAAAAATCGGATTTTCAAAAGTTCGCTCGCTAGCGAAAATCGTTGCATAGCTCGACTCGACAAGGAGTTTGTAGGGCGGAAACCTCATTTTGGCTCTACTTTTTATTAAAATATCTTTATTTTTTGTTCCCAGGTATGTGAGTGGTGAGGCTTTGTGACACGCTTTCAAGATGGAGTGCTTTAGACATAGAAAATGTTAGAAAGGTAATATAATGTACACTTTTGGAGGCATAAACGGCCGTATCTTTTTCACGTTAACTTAGGTGTTTGATTTTTCACAGCTTCAAAGGACTGTAGACCTGAGTATATCCCAACTAGCAAAATACCCTTACATACAAAAGATGGTAAGAACTATAGTGTCATATAAAGCTTATATGTGTTCTGATTAAGCCAGACACCCTAGATACTCTTACAAACAAAAACTTGTAAGAGCTATGGTTTCATATAAGATTTATATGTGTTCTGATTAAACTACAACCCTTAACAGTGTAATGTTGTAGAACTATGTAAGCTTTCAGAGTATTCATACCTGTAACATATTCTTACAGACGTATATAAGAAAACGTTACATAATATTAATAGGAGCAGTGCCATTATAAGCGTCTTTTCCAAGTCTAATTGCCTTTGATACTTAATTAATACTTATAAATACATTTTGTAAGTATATTCGATCTTAGAAGTGACTATACTAAGTGTTTTAATAGACTTCTGTAAAACGTGTGATTTTTCTCGCCTAAGACATAATATAGAGTAGAAGCAATTTAAAACTCCTACAAGTGTCTTAAAATTCGCTATTAAGCGTTATTTATTTTCCCTTGTTGTATTTTTGATGGTTCCGTACAAAATAATGACAACTTTTTTGATGACATTATTGAACAAAGTAGTAATAGTGATTGCAGTTACTGAAGTACTGAAAATGAAATTACGGATTATGAAAAAAATTACAGTTGCGGGAAGATATTAAAAAATGGGCCATTAATAATAATATATCACACTTAGCTTATAATGAACTTGCTGTGATTCTGAATAAAAGAACCTAAATGTACGCCAGTGGCGCGTGTCTATTAGGGGGAATACCCAAAAAGCATTATAACCACGAATGTTGCCAGCGTGTTCGAACTGTACTATTTTTCCTGTAATATTCGTTATATTTACGCATAAGTACGAATGCTTAATAATGTTGTACATCATCTATATATAAATACTTAATACTATTAATGAATGCCTAAACTACGTAAGTACAAGTACGTAAGTAGTAAAAAGTGTACCTACCCAAAATTTTTCAATAAGTAGCTTGGAAGTGAGCTATAATTGCATATCACTATATATTTATAATTTTATTTACATAATCAGTAGAAGTTTTTTGTTTTAATTAGTTAAGACACTTCACATTCATCATTTGAGTAGTGGTCGTAAATTGCAAATTTACGGCAGCCTGTGCACCAGAAGAAATATAAATACAATAAACTAATTATATCATTTTGGGTGATTGTGAAATGTTGGGGCAGGAACTTTGAAGTGGGATATCCACAGGCGATACAGTTTTCACACAATACAAAGTGCGTTATGTCCCATGGCCATTTTTCATTATTAAGCATTCGGATCTTTTTTTTACTTAAGAAACAGTCGACATCCATAATTGCAACCATATTTCTCCTAAAACAATATTAGCGTGAATTAATTGATACCTATAATGAATTCGTCGTTTGGCTTTCTTTTACATTTTAAGGAACCCTAAAATTTTTATCAGTAATAATGGCCGTGTAGAATATATGTTTTAAGTTTAATGTGACTTTTTGAGTGTGATATAAACCTTACATAAGATAACTGGACTTATATTGTTCTGATAAAGCACTTATAAGTCATGGTTGGTCGTAAAAGCGATATTTTGATATTAATTCACGAATTAATTGAAATAATTTATAATATAAGTTACATTTTTGAAAAGGCCCGTGAAAATATTGTTATTCAAATTTCAAAATAATCGACAAAAGCGACTTCGCAACCTAATATTCACATAGAGTTCGTGACATATACATGATTAAGAAACTAGAATTTTTGCACAAAAGTTAAACGTTTTTGATGCGTGTTTTTATTTTTTAAAGTTTTGAATTCACTTCGCGACTTCACGGCAGTTTGTAAAATTGTACTCTTACTGGAACATCGCAAAGAGGCCTACTAGCGATATTACACTTAAAACAGCATTAGTAAGAGGAATTTAAGGTTGTTTGCCCTTAAAGCATGCCATTGCAAGTCACTTGTAAGTGTGTTTGTCATTATAAAGGTATCAGGCAAGAGTTTTGTAAGATTGAAATTACTCTTCGCGAGACCCTTACAAGTCAATTGCAAGGGTGAATATACTTATAAAGTGCGCCCAAATCCACACTTATAACAGTCTATAAGTGTGAATTAAGAGTGAAAAAAATATGGTCTTAGGATATTTGTAAGATTATTTTTTGCTAGTTGGGATGGTTTTAAGGTGAATGCGCAGTTGTAGCTCGCGAAATTTAATTTTTCTCACGTCTTTTGCAATATCCAGGTCAGTGTCAGGTTGTATCTTGGTCAAAATATGATTCGCGATTATTACAGGTACGTATTTACAGAATTATAATCATTAGAATCATTAATACATTTTCTTAAATTAGATTTGTTTAATATGTGTCCCTGGAGTTTCTTGCCCGTTCTTCTCCATAGGTACCTACGCTTTGGAATGGGCAACTAGCTTCATATTTTCTGACTGACCGACTTCTTGACAATTCAAAAGTGCCTGTAAATGGTTTAATTGAAATAAATGCTTTGGGTTTGAGTTTGAGTTTATAAGAACAAATTTCTTATGGAATAGTGCATATCGTCGTTGCGCGTGCAAAAGTCGCTATGTGGTTTTAGTGAACTTATTTGAGGTATATGTATAACACTTAGCGTGTTTATACAGAACTTTCGATGTATGAAAGTCAAAGTCAAAGCATTTATTTCAAATAGGCACATAAAAAGCAATTTTGAACGTCAAAAATTACAACAAATAGAATTGATTCTAGGAATTCATTCTATGAATATCACATAGCTACATTCCTTAACTCTTTAAATATTGCACTTATCACATAGCTGTTTTTACAGTATGTGTGTATTGAAATAACGATTAAAACTGAATAAAGAACCGAAAATAACTAAATGACACATAGCGACTTTTGCACGCGCAACGACGATATGGAACAAATCTAATTTAAAGAGACATATTAATAATTCTATTTACTATAATTCTGTAAATACATATCCATTATAGTCGCGAATCACATTTTGATCAAGATACAAGCTGGCACTGATCTGCTAATTGAAAAAAAAAAACCGGTCAAGTGCGAGTCGGACGAGGGTTCCGTACTTTGTAGGTATGTAAATAGTTTATCACGGGTTTTTTGTACCTACAAATTTACGGTTTTCGTATTTTTTCCTTTACTTGTGCTACATGATCTTACTTCTTGCCAAATTTCATGATTCTAGGTGAAATGAACCCGAAAAACTGAATAAAGTACGCGAGCAAAGTAAAATGCTTGTCGGTCATAAAAATATGATCACGACCAGATCTCAGAGTTTCAGAGAGCTCGTTAAATGTTGGTATGTGACTGAAATACTAATTCCATTGACATCTATCTTCTATCTATACCTAAAATACAAATTCGGGTTAGTTTACACCATTCATATATCGTCGTTGCGCGTGCAAAAGTAGCTATGTGTTATTTAGTTATTATCGGTTCTTTATGCAGTTTTAATCGTTATTTCAA
This sequence comes from Luperina nickerlii, assembly GCA_963855955.1. NCBI lineage: Eukaryota > Metazoa > Arthropoda > Insecta > Lepidoptera > Noctuidae > Luperina > Luperina nickerlii. The sequence continues at coordinate 3,664,527 of OY979684.1, read as the reverse complement.
TACACACATACTGTAAAAACAGCTATGTGATAAGTGCAATATTTAAAGAGTTACGGTATGTAACTATGTGGTATTTATACATCCAAACTTCCGTATAAATACGCTAAGTGTTATAATTCATATAGCTCAAATAAGTCAAGTGCTATATTATATGTATATACATACATAATATATAGAGGACTGTTATTGGTTGAAGTGACTAAAACTCGGGGCATTTCCGAGTCGCATATTTAGGTAGATATTTTAAGATTTTGGCAGCAAGTTTAATTTGAGATAAACAGATGGTGGTTTTTGCAGCACTTTCCTTATTATTTTAACAAACGCTCTTGGTTTTAACAATAAATAAATTATGTCTCTGAGTCATGTCCGTCTCAGTGCTTATGCATACGAGCGACATGCGTAGAAGACAGAGGTAACTGCAACCATCTACACCCGTCAACGCCCGCCGTAGACAATTATATCGCTCGTGTATTTGAGTACGGTGCCCAAATACACGAGCGGCAGGTAGCCAACGGCTGAAGCTGCCTGTGTCGTCGAAGCGTGTGGCTCATGTGTATGCACACTTAGGCAAAGTTATTATAGGTTGTACCTTCTGGGTCTTGCGTTTGAAGAACAAATACCATGTTTAATGGTAGTTTCTTGCGTTATATCTTGTAATCCGAAATACAGCCATTGCAGCTTTGAGTTGACCAGTCCCGTCAGACGGCATGCATCAATCAGTCATCGTATAGCTCAACTCTATTTGAGTAAGCTCAACGATCCGCCACACTATATGCTACCAGATCTGCAGGACATTTGCGTAGGCCACGTAAAAAATACTCAGCACCGACAGGCAGGTTATAAAGCCATCCTTTATTTATTAACGAGCAGCGCCCCGCGGCTTCACCCGCATACGTTTCAAACCCGTGGGAATATCGAAATTAAAAGTATTGTTTGTGTTAAGGCTCGTACACACAGGCGCGACGCGACACGCGACACAAAGGCACCGCTCGTTGCGCGACTTGCGGTGCCTTTGTGTCGCGTGTCGCGTCCCGCCTGTGTGTACGAGCCTTTAATCCTGATTATAAACTATCTGTGTGCCAAATTTCATCTAAATCTCTTCAGTAGTTTTTGCGTGAAAGAGTAACAAATATCCATCAGTCTATCGATCCACCCATCCTCACTAACTTTCGCGTTTATAATATTAGTAGAATATTACAGAACATAATCCCAAGGCGTTCTATAGAGCAGTTCACAAACTAAAAATTGCCACACATAATCTGCGTTCGCGATTTATTTGCCAAAAATTTTAACAAATATGAATTAATAGAAAAATAGCTTTTTCACTTCTCATGCTCTGAAAGTGCTTCTTTGTGCAGGGTATAGGCTGCACAAAATCGAATTTTGTGCACAAGGGCATTAACGTATCTACTCATAAATGTATTATATTAAGGCAAAGAAAATGAGCCATACAGCCAAATGCAATAAGAAGTTCATAGATAGAATTTGTTATTATATAATATTTACTTTAATTTATTTGCCTTATGTGTTTTTTAAGATATAATAGATATTAAAATTTTAATTCAAGTACGGTAGATTAGTTGATTTAAGAAAATTATTATTACAAAATTAATTTAATAGTAGGCTGTATAGGTCTGCAGCCTAATATCAATGTCGTAAGATTAAAAAATAAATAATTTCCTTCAGTATTCAAAACTGTTCTAATTTTACTTTGAATTTTAATTAAAGACATGTTATGTTATACTACTGTTTTATTTCCTCGCAATCGAAGTGAAAAGCAGAGTTTATAACTCGTCCACAAAACCATTTCTATCCTCGACATTACTATCAGCCCTCGCCTTCGGCTCGGGCTGCTAAAAGTCTCGGATAAAAATGGTTTGTTTTGTGCACTTGTTGTAAAATCTACTATAATTCCTACACAACAAAGTTCAGTTTACGCTACAACTTCAAACATTTTTATAACTTTTTCAATAGTGCTAGTCATTCTGAAATCAACTTAATTGTCATTAAATTAAAGTTGATATTAGTTTAACTCAAAATAATGTGGGGGTTTGCAGCGCTGCGCACTTTTACTATACCTAAGTACATATTAAATAGGTTAGGTAAAATATGACAAAAACGTAAAATCAAGAAAATAACAAAGTTAACAATCAAAACACAATACATAATAACACTACAAAACAAATTGCAACCAAGTGAAGAAAAAAAAAACGTGAGGAAAAAAAAAAGTGAAGAAAAAAAAAAAACATCCTATCTAACCTTCATGGCAACTGACATTCAAATTCAATTTTTTCTTTTATTTCCACCGTTATTTCAACAGCAATAGCAAATAATAATAAATGAATTTATTTCAGAAAAACATATTTACGGTTCACAAAAATGAGTGTATCGTTGATCGTTGGTATCTGAACCAATAAAAAAATAATTGTGACAAAACTAGGTGACATTAAAAACAAAATTTTTCGAACATGCTACATGGTAGACTTCTTTGTAATATATGTATTTGTCAAAAAATATATAAACATCCGAATAGAGAACCTCCTACTTTTTACAGAGTCTTTATTAAAAATGTAACACCCTTAACTGCCTATAGACCAGGAGACAGACTGCTCAATTTTATCAACAGTATAAAGTTCGCAGATTGATTCGCGTAAATCGGATTACGGAGCATCGAACACCATGTGAAATATTCGCAGTTCAATTTTATCCGTATACGCAGGCTGGAATGTGAAGCGTGTGTTTTGAAGTTAAATTGGATTCTGTAACAGATGATATTGAGTAACTTGTGTGGTTGAAAAAGGGATATTTTTCTATAAGTGAATAAAAGGTTTTAATAAAACCGGCCAAGCGCGAGTCAGATTCGCACACGAAGGGGTAACTCTTCGTGTGCGAGCGGCAATAGATATACGTCTACCAATTACGGTTCATGAGACACAGCCCTCTGACAGATAGACGGATGTATGGACGGACGGACAGACGGACAGCGGAGGCTTAGGAATAGGGTCACGTTGGGCACCCTATGGGTATGAAACCCTAAATACATCATTCTTATTAATAATTAAGAAATCATTTATTTTTGAAAGCATTGGATAGCCTATAATTAAAAAAACATGCAAAATCTAGTCGCAATCTCATTATTTTCAGCGACAATAAATGTCAAAAAAAGGAAAAAAAAAATGGTAAATTAAAGCTATTTTTGACAGATGGAGACTGAGAATAGAAATGCGAACATATTTTAAATATTCCCGTATTTAAAAAATGTTCGCATTTCTATTCTCAATCTCCATCTGTCAAAAATAGCTTTAATTTACCAAAATGTTGCCACACTGTAAGAGAAAAAAAAAGTAAAATAATTTTTATTCACAGCTTTCGGTGACAGTAAAATATCGTTTTATGAACGACGATTAAAACTATTTTAATAACGTATTAAAAAGAAAATTGCCAGTACTATTATCAATAAAGTCATTATAAAACTCCTCTAAAGAACTCTCTAACTTTACAAGTATATTTAATTCAGCTACTTTTCTCGACTACCCACACAAAAACACATAACCTATAATTAATAGCCGCATTTAAAATAATACTAAAACTCAGTGCAATACCTGTCTGATTACCTTGCAAGTCGTAAGCCCGTTGAAATTTATAGTAATGGGCGAAACGATTTAACTGATTGTGGATTTGTTGAACTAGCAGTAAGATTCACGACTTGAATTGAGTAAAGGGGGAAGGTTGTAATAGCTTTGAAGGAGAGAGTTTACAGAAATGATCGTACTTAGCACAGGTGAGGCGATTTGTTTTAAAATCGGTGGCATTAAAGCTTTTACGAGCTGTGGAATATTTGGGTACCCCTACCTATCTACATGAGAACTAGAAAAGTACATTCTGTAATATTAATAATCTTAGCAAGCCTAAGAAAATAAAACTACACAAATAATTTCTCGTCTCAAACTAAGAGTTCCTATTAAGCTTTCTACACAAAATTAGAATGGAGGCTTCTTCAAACAGGCGCGACACGACATGCGATACAAAGGCACCGCAACCCGCGCAACGTGCGGTGCATTTGTGTCGCGCGCGATTATATCGCGTGTCGCACCTGTTTGTAGGAGGCTCCTACGTATTAGCAAGATTAGACTTGTATAATTTAGCCCTTATTTAGTGAAACAAAGAGGAGCATAGATTGTTTCTTATCTCATTTAATGATAATAATACACAGACATAAACTCACACCGTCTTTACACGGGGTAGGTTTATACATCAGAGGGGCAATTCTCGTAACGTTCAAAGTCTAGTTTAAAATTATGAGAATTAACCTTCTGGTCTTTCTGGTCTTTCTTCCTTGGTCTTTTTTTCAGTTTTTTATTTTTGTATCATAATTATGATAGAGATTCTAACCAGTCAGTCAATTTTTCTCTCAAGACGTTACGATGCATGCCTGTGTAGGGCGTCCCCACTCAGCATTTCCACTTACATCTGCCTCGGGAACACATAACACACAGACTGGGCAACAAATTACAAATTAAACTCTTACATAATACCTGGATAATACTTTGCTTAAGTTTCCAATTAGACAACGACCTAAAACACACCAGTACCAGCATTCATCAAATTTAAAATTGAATTATTTAGCTGGTACTTATGTTAAACAACATTTTAATTATCTTACTAAGCTAACAATCAAAAACAAATCTTCAAATAAAAAAAAACCGGATTTAATAGCCGCCAGTACACCCTTACATACCATGTACATCATCCGGGCAATATCCTATCCGGATGTACGGAATGTGGGCCTAATGAACCGGGTAACGGGCAAGGAACGGAGTTCAATAATAAATGTCTGTACGCTCGACTGGCGTAAGTGCGGATTTCAAGACGTGATTTTGGGAAAAATATTTGTGGCTCTTAGTGAGGGGCTCATGGCTAAGTAATCGCGATCGATCAGGTTAAGCTTCGCTTGCCACGGTCGGTCCGTAGATGGGTGAGCATTTTTACATACCGAGACCCCCTGTGCCTCGGAAAGCACATTAAGCCGTTGGTCTCGGCTGTCATTCGTGGATCTTTGACAGCCGTTACGGGTCTTCAGAAGCCTGAAAGTCTGACAACCATTCTTACCAAGGGGTATCGTTTTACCCAGTAACTGGGTTGTGGAGGTCCGTTATGCTGTCGCTCTATGTAAAATGAGCTCTTTTCTTTAGTTTCCCGTATGTTATTACTTCCCAGAATTCGATCCTTATCAGCGAGACTATCGAATGGTGTAATAAATACAGTGTGTGTGTTTTTTATCAAAATCAACGGGTTTGATTCCTGGCTAGAAATATTGATTTTTTTTAAATCCAATGCTGCCATTTTAGTTTTCATCTAAATCGAGCCCGAGACTCCTTTGAGTACTTTTCGCTATTCCCCATAGTTTCGAATATGGCCATCCACGCCCACTTGAAAAATTCACCCTGTATACCAATTGAAATTGTTCATTCTGCAAATGCGATATCAGAATCACTTTTATAGCTAGTGCCCGCGATTTCGTCGGCGTACAATTTCGGCCGCGTCGTATCCCATCGCCCGCTCGCGCTATTACTTCATTTTCGTTTATCACTATTTCTTGCTTTTTTCTTTTTCCTCGGCTTCTAAGAGACGCAGAGTGATTTTAAATAGCCCATAACCCTCCTCAAGAATTGGACTATCAAATGGCATTTTTCAAATACTACTGGTAGTTCCAGAGATTATCGCATTTAAGCAAACAAAAAAACCAACAAACTTGCTTTATTATTATTAAAGATAGATATTTAAAAAAATAAGCTGGTTGGAGTCGACATGTTTCGTACCCCTGAGAAGAAATGACGAAACAAACTCAGGGGTTGATTCCTAGACTTTTAAATTTGTGGTGTTTTTCGCAATGCTGTAAAAAATTGTAGTAGTAGGTGTTTTTTTTTCACGATATATAAACGAAACGGCTGATATTTTTCTTTACCTTGTGGCAACGTGCACGAAAAAAACTCTTATATCAATATCTTATCTTATTGGGAGAAAGCTAGAAATAATTTAAACGATATGTCTGTGTGACTATAATGAATAAATTTCATTTATTTCAGGTGTGGTACCTGAAATAAATGAAATATATTTATTTTATTTATTTAAACATCTTTGAATTATTCAATAATAAATACATAGTTACACATCAATGAATAGAAACGAACAAATACAATATCAACACATAAATTAGATAATATTCAATCATAATTAACTCATATTCACTAAGTCTCTTACGAGCGGCACTATATGTAACTTATCTGTCACAGCAGTGTCGCACATAAGGATAGTCCAACCAATTTGCCTGCAGGGTAATTACCAGCAAGGTATTTACCAGCAGGGTAATTACCAGCAGGGTAATTACCAGCAGGGTAATTACCAGCAAGGTAATTACCAGCAGGGTAATTACCAGCAGGGAAATTACCTCGCTGACCAGCCAACAACCTATTGCTACTGATAGTGTGTAACGCAAAAATTACGCAAAACAATCAGTAGCATTGGCTTTCATTTTGACAGTTCAACAACATTCATTGCGTTATTTACGTTGTTGAGCAGACCATTTTCCGAACATATGAGGCAATGGATTAAAATGATTCAGATTGAAATCGATAGTTTGTTACGCAATTAGGGAGCAGAACGGTATTGGAGCTGGTCCGCACTCTGCGCACAAGAGACTTCGCATGAAGCAAGTCCGTGTGCGCCCATAAAAGTACATTTTTCGTGGTGCTAAACCATTCGTCTCAGTCACAGCACCTGTTAATAGTTTCATCGCTTTTGCGCTCTCGTATACTATATTTCGCCTTGGATTTACTTAATGAAGATTTGTATTACCATCAAATAAAATTTTGATTATATTTCAAGGATAGCTGAAAACTAAGTGTGATTTTTAAATTTCTATAAATGGTTTGCTAAATAGTCGAAAAATACATAACTGACTGGGTTTTTCTCGAAAAAGAAGTTTTTCCAAAATATTTTTTTTTGCTATATTTTGTATCGAAGTTGAAATAAATAGTGCAGCCACGTGCAAGTTAGACCATTTTGTGAAGTTGATGATATGTTTTAATGTTCAAAATCAAAAGTAATTTTTAGTAAAAATAGTCAAACTTTAGTCTCGCATCATTTTTTGGAAAACTTGATTCGGATATTAGTGAAATAGTTATTGTCTATGATTACTTAATTTATTTGCAAAATCCCTTTCAACCACGTGGAAAACAAAGAATTTGACTTTTCAAATAACAAATAATTTTGTTTAAATTTTATTTCCCTTTCTCACACACAACGAACAAAATTGTTCAAAATCGATTACATGCACAGCCCCTTATAACGAATAAAGTTGCCGAATCAAAAGCTATAAAATTCCAACGTACGTTTTTTGGGAATAAAATATGGGGCGAACAAGAAATTACGAAACTTCGTGGGGCGAATGTGGAATAAATAATTTAAAATGTAACCCAAACAAGCCGACTGTTCTTTTTGAGAAGCAAAAAAACATGATTTCATTGTGTTTTTTACACACGAGCAACTTGCATTTTGCACTCGCTCCAATTTTCTGGCTTCCTTAAAGGGCTTACAGGACCTTAAACATAAAAAATGTAAGTTTTAGAAACAACAAAAGTAATATGATCGACTTCAGTAAACAAAATCAGAAAAATATATGATATTCTTCAGGATATATGCTAGGTAGATAGTGTGTTGAAAACATAATACAACTAATTTGATACGACAGAAAAAAATCATGAAGATACTCAAAAATCTGTCTTTTTACAATATAAACCATACTACTAATATACATACAATCATTCTGATTTTTTGTCAGATTATTCTACAAGCAACATACTAAAATACTTGTCTTTTAATTTTTTCGTCCAAACAATAGATTTTTTGTAATTAAATAATTGCTTCATATTTTGCAATAAATTACCAGCGTTGTGTCATCGCGCTTCTATTTCTTTTCTATGCAGTCCGACAGTGCAGTCCACTTTAGGTAATATAAGCCCCTTAATGAAAGCTAAAAATCCTGGCCAATATTTGACCAAACGAACTGAGCGAAGGAGAAGCCGCATAATTTTAAATGCTAAAATCCACATCATTATCATGGAGTCGGCTTCCAGTCTAACCGGATGCAGCTGAATACTTATTTTACATGGAGCAACTATCTGTCCTCTACAACTTCGTTGCTAGGTAACACGCCACCTTTTGATAAGACTGGTTTTCACTTTCAGACTTCTCACTACTCGAAACGACGACTGTCGAGTCTTTGAATTGCAGCCTGGGACCAACGGCTCAACGTGTTCCCCGAGCCACGGAGGTGTCACGATATGCAACATATTGGATGTTCACCCATCCTCAGACTGACTTTAGCAAGCGTAGCGTATCCTGCGATCGACCCATACATAGACATGAACTCCCCCCTACTTTTCTTGGGGTTGGCAGAAACTACAGAACGCCAACTGCTACGATCCTTACAACTCCTTTTGCCTCGTTTACGTTCATACATCTGATCTGACTACGCACTTGACCTTTCCGAATAACTACATCAATGAGGGAAACTCCAAGCATAGCCCTCTCCATTGCCCTTTGGGTGACTTTTAGCCTTCTTATAAGGCCCATTATGAGGAATGAGGAGATCCGCAGGAGAACCAAGGTAACCGACATAGCCCGAAGAATTGCCAAACTCAAGTGGCAGTGGGCAGGGCACATTGCTCTCAGAACAGATGGCCGATGGGGCCGAAAGGTTCTGGAGTGGCGACCGCGTACCGGAAGACGTAGCGTTGGAAGGCCTCCCACAAGGTGGTCCGACGACCTTGTGAATGCCGCAGGAACTCGTTGGATGCGAGAAGCACAGAACCAATCGAAGTGGAGGTGCTTGGGGGAGGCCTATGTCCAGCAGTGGACGTCTTTCGGCTGAAATTATGATATCAATAAGGTCACTAAATGTCCTTCTAGAGCGTCGCCTCCATTTCGATTAACCCGTGTAGCTCTCGTTACTTAGCCACGAGCCCCCTGTTAAGACCAATATCCACCAACTTTAATCAGTATTAATAATTTCTGGTCTAATAAATATTAACTCTATAAACCGAGCTCCATATTTCAAGTCGTGAATAAATTAATATTTCCCGTGGAACACCATGCCTTGTTCAAACATGGTGCCTGCGTGTTGCGGTTGGCAAACTATTATTTATGTCTATCGTATAGCTTGGATTGTGTGCTAACAGGCTAATAAAGCCGAGGCTACGTATCGACGTACTCGTATTTATATGTACAGTCAGCAAAGTAAGTTGGATGTTGGTTTCGGTATTATGAAATTGATTGAGTTTTGATCTTTTTCACTGTACAGCATACAATGTACAGACGCCAGCACATCAAGCTACCCGAAACTGTCAAATTTTCCCAATCAAATTTGAACCTAATGTTTTAGCGATAAAGTTGAAAATCTATTAAAGAAAATTGACAGATTGTAGTAGCTTGATGTGCTGGCGTCTGTACTAAAATGAAATAAAAAATCTAAAATTATAAAAGTCAAAGTCACATAAGCTTGAGTTTTGCTTGTAGGCGTCAGTAACTGGTTTTTTTTTTATTTTGGTCAACTTTCTTAGCCCAATATTTTTTGCACTCCCACCTTTTACTATTGCACTAAACGAAAGAAAAAGTTTAAAAACCTGCAATGAATCTGAAGAGATAGGAGAGTCATAAGACATTTATTTCTTAACATAATACTTTGTGTAGAAAATCATCCTTACTAACATTATAAATTCGAAAGTAACTCTGTCTGTCTGTTACCTTTTCACGCCTAAACCACTGAACGGATTTCGATAAAATTTAGAGATAGATTGCATTTCGGGGAAGGATATGGGATAGTTTTTATCCCGATATTCCCACGGGATCGACACTTATGCGCGTGAAATCGCGGGGCGTTGCTATATGTTCGAAAAATTTGTGTGCACAGCAATGAAAATAACGGAATGAATGTTGTTGAACTGTCAAAACTAAAGTCATTCCTACTGTTACTGTGATACGCAATTACCCCCCCCCCCCCCGCAGGTCTCACCCGCGATATTCTGAATGCCATCCACCATCTGGTTTTCGGTCTGCCAACTGTCTGTAAAGGAAATATTCAATGGTAAATATTATAAAATAAAAAGGTCTTTTTGCCGAAGTTTCTATTCGCTCAGTTCAAATACTTATTTTTATTCTGTCCGTACTACCTAAAGGCAGACGCCATGCAAATATGGACTACGTGCTGCAAGTATTGAAACAATGTGTTTCACTTGTCTGTCGATCAAGCAAAGTTTGCCAACGATATTTTAGGCCCCGGTCACAGCCCAGAACAATGTGACATTGCGACGGGGCTTGCCCCAAGCGACTCGACCCGCGCGTCACTTATTCGACCGTCGCTCCGCCAGTCGTGACGCGGTGACTCGTGGCATGCTCGCCACATGCGAACTACGCAACATACTGACGTCACGCAAAATCCTGCATCGCGCAAGCAGAGTTTACCGCGCAACTAGCATATACTGGGTAACAGGGACCATATACAATTTGTTTGCCATAGATTCAGTACATGATTCTGAACCCTTCTGCGTTGAAAGTTTTCGACGGTTATTAAAAAAAAAATGCATACATTTTGACCGCGTAGCTATGAAACAAAAGATTTTTTTTTTATAAACGACGAAAAATATCTACGCTAAAGGGTCTAGAATTATGTGCTGAATTAATGGTTATCAGTTTGCGCGTCGATGTCCCAGTCACCCTTTATACAACGTTCCGACATCAATCGTTGGGCAGTAGCCCACTGACCACCAGACACATCACCCGTCTGGTCGAAGGATCCTCCCTCTTCTATGGTGGATGAGTGAACTTTACACCACACATTTGTGTCAGCAGTCGCTGTCGCAAGACGCTTGTCGCTTGAGCGTGTGGCTCGTGACCACGGTGTTAGAGCTTTCTCTTATATTGATGCTTAAGGCATACAGTACACTGACTGAATACACTGTTATTATGCAAAGTATCTTTTATGTGCGAATATTAAAGTTGAGCTTTTTGACTTTTTCACTCGACGTTAAATTATATCGAACCCTTTAGAAAGTTATCTACATCAGTATTCATACACTTTACACGCTCAATTTTACATTACCTAGCAGCTTTTGCTGTACCTCCTGATACAGAGGAGCAAACATTTTGTTTATTAGCAGAAGAAACTTCGAGTAATGCCAAAGATATCTATTAAAATTAAAATCAACATGCAAAAATTAAAATCACGTTCTACATTCTTATATCGACACCCATCACATCTCAAACTCAAAACATTTATTTCAATTAAACAATGTACAGGCACTTTTGAATTGTCAAAATTTAAATAGTCTCACAGTTAGTCAGAAATTTGAAGCTAGTTGCCCATTCCAAAACGTAGATCTCTATGGAGAAGAACGGGCAAGAAACTCCATGGACACTCTTTTAAATCAAGATATTACAAATCCTGGGTACATTATTATTGTTGCTTCTATATGTGAGAATAATATAATGAAGAAACATTTCAAAATATAAGATTAAAAATAAGCCTTGGCAGTTAAAAGATGACCAGTCTCAACCGACGGCGCCCGTTCACGAACATGACGCGTGGATCAGCACCATCTAGCTCAACCATTTTGTGGGGAACCGAATGATCCAACATACGCGCCACCATCGATGAGACATTTAAGTGAGCATGACACGTTCTCAACTGCCATGGTCTTTCAAGTCAACATCTGCGGAGTTTCCCTAGCTAATTTATATGTCGATTTAATCTTAATACAGCTAAAATCGTACCGCCAAATCACAGGTTTTCATTTTATTTCAACAAATTCTGCAAGTTGTTCCCGTGTTTCTCGCTACAAATCTAATAGTGTGTTTAGACTTATCTAGACTCTAGGGGAGCCTAACTAGACACTCGAGGGAACAATTAGGAGTGAAGAGAACAGATCGCAAATTGCGCTTTAGAAATACTCTAGCGCCCATCGTCGTTCGTTTGTAGGATTTTAGTAGGATCTTGCTGTGTTTTTATCTTTTTGTGCTTTTTTTTAAGGGGCTTACATGACCTAAGGCGCGGTCACTGTCGGACTGCATAGAAAAGAAAGAGAAGCGCGATGACACAACGCTGGCAATTTATTGCAAAATAATTAAGCAATTATTTAATTACAAAAATCTATTGTTTGGACTAAAAAAATCAAACAGTAGTGTGTTAGTATGATGCTTGTAGAATAATCTGACAAAAAATCAGAATGATTGTATGTATATTAGTATGGTTTTTATTGTAAAAATAAGGGTTTTAAGTATCTTCCAGATTTTTTTCTATCGTATTAAATTAGTTGTATTATGTTTTCAACATACTATCTACATAGCATATATCCTGAAGAATATCATATATTTTTCTGATTTTGTTTACTGTAATCGATCTTATCTTTTATTGTTTCCAAAACTTGCGCTTTTTGTGTTTAGGTCCTGTAAGCTCCTTAAATTATAAATATCCTGAACATACAATATGGTATATTACGGAAAGCCCTTGGCTTCAATCTTTTTTTATTTATATAGAACTGCCCCGTTTATTGATTTTTTTCAGTTTATTCCAATTAAAAGTCGTATTACATTCGTACGTCTCTAACCAGCCTTTTCACCCCAATATTCTTATGCCTAATCTCATGGTGAACAATAAATTAAAATTCAAAGCTCCAGCTCCGAACCTATTACTATTAAGGGGCTTACATGACCGAAAGCGCGGTCACTGTCGGAATGCATAGAAAAGAAAGAGAAGCGCGATGACACAATGCTGGTAATTTATTGCAAAATATGAAGCAATTATTTAATTAGAAAAAATCTATTGTTTGAACTAAAAACTTAAAAAGCTAGTATTTTAGTATGTTGCTTGTAGAATAATCTGACAAAAAATCAGAATTATTGTATGTATATCAGTATGGTTTTTATTGTAAAAAGAAAGCTTTTAGAGGTATCTTTATGAGTTTTTATCAAATTGGTTGTATTATGATTTCAACACACTATGTATCTACCTAGGTAGGATATATCCTGAAGAATATCACATATTTTTCTGATTTTGTTTCCTGATCATATTATACTTTTATTGTTTCTAAAACTTACGTTTTTTGTGTTTAGGTCCTGTAAGCCCCTTAAGCAAAGATAATCCCTGGTTTATCTTAACCGGCTCGTAAAATCTAGTTTGATCCTGATTTAAGCCCACCATTTTGTGGGACCCGTGCTTTGGAGGAAAATGTTTGAAATGAAGGGTCAGGTCATAATAGTTTTGTTTGTCACTGTACTGAGGAGATATTGGTGTAGTGGATAGGGATTTTCTTAAGATGGGTAATTATCCGTGGTTTGGATGTGCGTGTAAAGATTAATTCGGGAAAAAGAAGGAAGGAGTCTTTAAAGTAAGATGTTGTGAAATATGAACTTAATTCTCAGGTACGTGAGACGCTTTTTCTCTGACGCATCGCATTCGACATGTTTTTAGTTCTGCGGTGCTATTTTGTAAAAATCTCGCCGTGAAAACTAAGGTGAAGTGAGCGTGGAGTGAGCTGTCAATAGTGTCAATTCCTAGCAATAACAAACTCACTTCACCTAAGTTTTCACGGTGAGATTTTTACAGAATCGGCCGGCTGGTGAGGAAGAGAGTGGTGGTGACCACTTCAAATCATCCATTCAAACAATCATTTATTTACGTAAATAAAATGTACTTTTGAACGTCAATATATTTACAATAAAATAAAATTGATTCTATTTGCCCCTTCAAAAAACTAGTTTTGTGTGGAGAAAAATGGGCAAAACATTCCATCGTTACTCTGTAAAAAATTTGTATTGTATAATCAGACTATAATGTTCCCACTGCTGGGACACAGGCCTCCTCCCGGTGAGAGGAAATGGGCCGTAATCCACCACGCGGGCCCAGTGCGGGTTAGTAGGACGTCACACGTCTTCGAATTTTTGGTTCTAGGATATGCTGGTTTCCTCATGATATTTTCCTTTACCATTTTTAAGAGCAGTGGTGATGATATAATTTACACAAAAAAGTGCTTCTCTGGGTTTGAACCTACGACCTACAACTTGTAAGTCGAAGCAGTTACCACTGGGCCACCGCGACACTGCTCTCGCCTCTGCGAAACTTGGATATTCATCCCAATTCATCTGTCGCCTTATACAAACTTGGAAATACTTAACTTTAATTTCGGAAGTCCGTGTGGTTGGTTCCGGATTTTAGTTTTTTGCCATCGACTTCCAAAATTAAAGTTATTTTTCACTTTGTAGTAATTTTTTGGAAGTCGGTTGTTTTTTTTTTTTGTAAAAATGTTTTTGAATTTTGCAAATCGGCTTATAAATATCGTAGATCTGATGTAAAAAAGATTTAAAAAATCAACCGAACTGAGAACCTCCTTTTTTTGAAGTCGTTAAAAAATAATTCTTCTATCAAAAGCATCAATGTCAAAGGAAGTGGTGCCTTGAGAGAGACGCGAAAGATATTGTCTGCGTTACAAAAATATTATCCTATGGGATTTTACAAAGACGGATACCATCTGATCTCTCTCCCATAGAATATTTTTCAAAGAAATAAATAAGTACCTACCAAATATATTTTTGGACAAAAATATTCCATCATTCAATGGGAAAGTTCGTGAAGCGCCATGAATATAAAATACTACTTTTTTAAATATAACTGTTTTGTTGGTCTAGTGAACGCAAGCGCTACTGCTAAGCACAAGGTACTGGGTTCGTTTTCTGGTCTGGGCAAAGGGTTATTAGGTTTATCCATGAAGAATATGATTAAATTGAAATATTTTTAATATAAAAACATAAAGGCTCCTTCAAACAGGCGCGACACGCGATAAAATCGTTCGCGACACAGAGGCACCGCAAGTCGCGCAACGAGTGGTGCCTTAATGTCGCGCGCGATTGAGTATATCGCGTGTCGCGCCTGTTTGTTGGAGTTATAGAGGTATGAGGAACAGGGTGTGAAGTTCACTCATACTCTATAGAAAAGGGAGGATCCTCCGACCAGACGGGTGTTGTGTCTGGCGGGCAACTGCCCGTTGATTCATGTCGGGCCGTTGTATCTATGCTAGTTGCGCGGTAAACTCTGCATGCGCGATGCAGGATTTGCGTGACGTCAGTATGACGCGTTGTTTGCATGTGGCGTTGTAGATACCGCTACATCACTCCCCCCGGAGACCGGAGGTCGATAGTGGGCTGAGTCTTGTATCTTGCGATGCTTGCCAGGCCAGCTGAGGTTCCAGTGAGTCGGAACCGGTTGCCGCATAGTTCACGGTGAGTCGGAACTGTCTGCGAAGATGTCCCCAGTGAGTCGGGGTGGCGCTGCGTTATGCTCCAATGCGTCGGATGTGGTACAGCGCCGGGTTGAGGCTGACTGCTGCGTCGACCAGGAGAGGAATTGAGCTCTTCTTGTTGACCGGCCGAAAGTGCAGTGTGCTGTGCCGAGGTTGCTGAGGAGGCTGAGGGTGATGACCAGGTATGCGCGGTCGGTGCATGCTGGTGGTCAGGATACCCGTTGAAGCCGTGGGAGCTGGCTGGCTGAGTGACTCGCCGCTAACGCTTGCGGGAGTGATGATGATGACGTCACGCTGGAGTATTTGCACGAAGGCTGCGCTGACGTTCATGTTCGGGGTCACCAGTATAGAGGTATGAGGAACAGGGTGTAAAGTTCACTCATACTCTATAGAAAAGGGAGGATCCTCCGACCAGACGGGTGTTGTGTCTGGCGGGCAACAGCCCGTTGATTCATGTCGGGCCGTTGTATCTATGCTAGTTGCGCGGTAAACTCTGCTTGCGCGATGCAGGATTTGCGTGACGTCAGTATGACGCGTTGTTTGCATGTGGCGTTGTAGATAACGCTACAGAGTCTTAAACCTAAATGGGCACCAAAGAGATGGGCACTTATGAAGCGTCAGAAGCTAGGTGCACGGTTCCAATTGTTCGTATCCGAGGGGTTGAACATAAACAACATTTAGGGGTTCAACATTGGTCGGGGGTAAAAATTATGGGGTTGAAAATGGACTAAACCTCCTAAGCAGAAGACCCGGCAAGAAACTCCACGGTTACTCTTTTAAAAATAATTTTAAATAACTTTTAAATTAAATAATCTCTTGGGATGCATAAAGAAGCCTCCTCGTGTAGCGCAGTTTGTTCCGCCAGTTACTCAATTGAATAAAGCGCTCGTCGCATCCTGGACAGTCACACCCAACACCTTATTTGACTGGCCAATTCTTCCCTTGCGATGGTAGGGCTTACGTCCGCCTCGTTTGCGACCACCCCCACCGGAGTCCGGCGCGAAGCAGCCTGCTGTTTCGTCGATGCGTGGGAGTTCCAGTGCCTTAGGCATCTTCTGGGCACGCTCGTTCCATCATAGACCTCATCCATCGCTTTCCATCAGGCGTGATCGAAGTCAAGAGCGGCCCCATTCAGCAATAAAAAAAAATTGGCTTTTACAATGTTTTCAAATTACGGTAGGTATGGGAGGATTAATTCTGATAATTCTTACCTGAAAACAAATATTGTCAGCTGTTTAGTGTAACTAAAATCCTATTAGGTAACCAAGATCTTATGAAATAAAAGACACAATATTGTCAGATAGGAAATTGAATATTAATTTAGTTTGTTCTAATTCGGAGTTTCTCTTTGTTATCTACCTATCAAATATTAAAACTTTATTGTAATTGAAAATCGGTAATAAATATTTAATCAGCAGCCAAATTGCTAAACACACTTTCAAACAAAATCAGAGGATTTTGAAGGAAATTCATAAACAACTTAAGACTTGGTTAGGTCTGTTTTTTTATAATTTATTTTAATGTTTACAATTTGTGTTTTGGATACGATGTGAAAATGAATGACTTTATAATTGTAAATGTGATTTGCATGCTTGCGTGCAGACAGAATACAATGTCTTTCAGGCTTTAAGATCTTCCTTTTTTGAACAATTTTCTGGCAAATAAACATTTTGAATAAAAAAATAACGCACTGAATGTTGTCGAGCAGTCAAAATTAAAGGAATTGCCAGTGTAAAGGGTCCCCGAAACGATCAATTGCAATGAGGGTTTTCTGAAATGACGTTCGCTAGGTGGCAGCACTGACACGTCAGGTCCAGACATCTGTCAAAGAGCCTATATTTTCTTTTGTCATGACTGAATGATGAACGAATGAATGAATCGAATGATGAACGTCATCATATATTTTATATTGGAAGACCTCTTGTCATAGTGGTGCCAACTGGTGTCGTAAATTTTCACGAAAACCCTTATTGTCAATAATTACGTGATTACTACGCTATGTGAACAGAACCCAGCATTGCATAAATATGCAAGCTGTCACCCCTTTTATTTAGGTAGTAAGTTTTTATTTACATTTTTAATATTTATTTATTAATTTTTTGCTTGAGTACGTAAAGCTATTATTTTATTTGTTGGTATATTGGCGTGGCTAGCTGACATATGGCAAATGATTAAATTTAATGTTCTGTGTCCTGCCGGTCGATTCTGTAAAAAACTCACCGTGAAAACTTAGGTGAAGTGAGTTTGTTTTTGCTAAGAATTGACACTATTGACAGCTCACTCCACGCTCACTTCACCTAAGTTTTCACGGTGAGATGGTTACAGAATCGCACTGCTGTAATGTTAATTACTTTGCATATCTAGTATTGTATACAATCAATTATTTTCTAACTGAACAGACAGCTGTGCTGCTGGGGAGTTTGTTGCGCCACTTCTTCTCCCCAGCGAAAGCACTAGGAAGTGGTGAAGGGCGGCCGTTTTGGGGGACTGTCTTTTGTAATTTTGACGTTCGAAAAGTGCTGATTCTCATCCTTATTTGAATAAACGACTTTGGATTTTGATTGAATGTGTACATTGAGGCGCAAATTGATCGTCTACATAATGCAATTGAAGCCACTGACAATATTACTACAGTAGTCATTGATAGCAATCGATCATTTCAGGGGTTTAAGTGTGTTACGCAAGTACTCCGCGGTTTTTTCTTTTTTAAACCGACTTCAAAAAATGAGGAGGTTGTCATTTCTGATGTTTATATTTTTTTTATGTATGTTCGGGCATAACTCGCTCATATATAGACGGATTTGCAAAATTTTGTTCGAACGAGGGTTATTCCGAAATGTCTACGAAATTTAAATGGGACCATTTAAATTTCGTATAGATCCGATGAGGAGTTTCGGAGACAGACAACGGAACTCTTCAATAAATGCCAGAAAAATCAACCGCGTTTGCTACATTGTTTACGCAATCACACAACATAACATCACGTCTGTACCCTTTAAAGGTGTAGGCAGATGTGTTCAATAGCTTCCTGTCAATGATATTCACATAGCAAGTAGTGATAAATGAATTTGTTTGGGGTTGGTAGGTACAACTAAAAAGTGAAAAATATTTTGTTTTACAAAAAAAAAACAACCGACTTCCAAACAAAACACTACAAAGTTAAAAATAACTTTAATTTCGAAAGTCGGTGTCGAAAAACGAAAATACAAAACCAACGACACCAACTTTCGAAATTAAAGTTATTTTTCACTTTGTAGTGTTTTTTTGGAAGTCGGTTGTTTTTGTATTACCTACTTGAAAAACTAATAAAGAAGTTAGTTACTTAACATGAGAACAAACATGTTGTTGAAAGAAAAATCTACTCTTTATCAAAAACTACACGACTTATCATAGTAATAGAAAACGAGCAACCCACACCAACTCACCAGAGTAGACACCTACTTTTCATTCTCACTCAAAAACAAAATAGTTCCTATTTTCCTTACAAACCCGCGGGCATGTCTATCGTGTAAAACTTTCACGTCGCACACGTGACTTTGTCCTGACGGCCATGAGCTCTGCATTTCCCGCCGGGATACAGCGGAATATGCTCCGAGCTTCAAAAGTTTGACACTGAAAGTTCACAGGATAAAAAAAAGATTTAAGCAATTGTTAAGTTGGATGGGTTTTGTAGAAATTTTAAAAGGGAAGAAGTGTCGACTGCAATTCGTGCAGACTTTTTATGGGATAAAAATCTTCTACACAAATAAATAAAATTGAAATGTCTGTTTCTAATGTCAAAATAACAGCTTTTACTAAATGCATATATTATGACAACAATTTTTCAATTTTTTGTCTATTTGTTCCGGCTAATCTCCAAAACGGCTGCACCGACTTTGATGGGACTTTCACTGGCAACAAGCTGATGTTATAAGGAGTATCTAATGCTTTTATTTTAGAAATAGAAATAGGTCTCCGAAAGAAAAAAACCCATGAAATTCGGTTTGTTTTCCGCCTTGTACCACAAAACTGATTCACTAGACTTAAATCACCATGGAGGTCGTGATTTCCATCCATAAAATCAAAGTCTTTAGCCTTTCTGCAAGTAACGGTTCAAATATTAAGTTCACGGGTCCAGCTATGATTAATGAATATGGAATGATAAAGCCATCATTTTCCCAGTGCGAGTGTGAGATGGCGCTGCACATAAACAAAGGACCCGATTTCTTTTTCGAAATAGAATCATTATGGCTTTAGTAATACACTTGCTTTAATATGGTCTCTGCTTGCAGACAGTATAACTCTATTTTAGTAGCTATCATCGTGAAATTATACTACTTTCTGACCGAATTAATCCAGAAATTTTGGGAAATCCCCATGGGGGTAAAGATGTGAGTAGGTATGTACAGTGCGTGCCACGTAAGAAGAGACTTGACACACCACGTGGTCTGACATGCGCAGAACACGATTTTAGGTATCTTTAGCGTTATGAGGTCTGAGTGCGGGACGGGACCGGACGTCATAGGGGCGGCGGAAAGAGGCGGGGTAGGTGGGGTCAAGTCTCTTCTTACGTGGCACGCACTGTATGTGTATGAAAATTGGAGGAAATTACAAATATTAGTGTAGGAACAGTTGCCAGATTCTGATGCAAACATTTTAATTATTCGGAATATTTGGTAACTTAGGGGCCCGTGGCTAAATAATAACAGCCGCACAGGTCGATCGATCAGGTTAAGCTACGCTTGCCACGGTTGGTCTGTGGATCTTTACAGACCGAGACCCCTCCATGCCTCGGAAAGCACATTAAGCCGTTGGCCCCGGCTGTCATTCGTGGATCTTTGACAGTCGTTATGGGTAGTCAGAAGCCTGAATGTCTGACAACCAGTACACCTGTGTACTTATGTACAGCTGTATACAGGCTTTACGTTACTGGGTAATACGATACCCAAGGAGGTATCGTATTACCTTACTGGGTACGTGGGCTTTACCTTACTACGTAAAGCCTGTATAGTAATAAAGTAGTAATAAAGTAAAGCCTGGGTTCGAACCCTGGAACGACCTACAACTCGTTAGACGGGGCCGCTACCACTGAGCCACCGCTGCTCTAAAATAACAATAGAAGTTTCCAAATTATCATCTGCCTAGCCTTTTCCCAACTATGTTGGGGTCGGCTTCCAGTCTAACCGGATGCAGCTGAATACCAGTATCTTACATGGAGCGACTGCCTATCTGATCTCCACAATTGTCAACTATGGATGCAGCAGAATGCCAGCGTCAGGTATTGTACCTGGCATATGCTGCTGGACTCCCATTTGGTGCAACCATGAGACACACACCGCCCAGTAGTGATCGACCGTTTTACATGTTTATGAGCTAGGTGTCTCTGGGTCAATTTATCTTTTTTTTTTCACCTTTTTTGATGTTTTTAATACCTGTATTGTGTCTTTTGTTGCACTGAATAAACGTTTTAACTATCTATCTAATTACTCATAATTAAAGAGATAGATAAAACGTTACGCAAATACGCCATTAGTTAGAACCCGATGAACATACATACACAATACATTCAGAAAACACAGTTAGTTATCATTACGGAACTGCTCGAACGTATCGCAGTTCGGATAATCAGTACTGGAATCACTAATCATAATCTAGTTTACAGCTCATTTACCTCCGTACGGAGCACTAAATAGTAGCTCATGGCTGTCCTAGCTGCGTAAGCGCGTACCTAAAACACACTATTTAATAAAGGCGGTAAACTACTGTACAGTACCCGGCGATAAATATTGCACATCGACCATAGACGATTGGTGTATTTTATACAAAGAATAAAAATAATAATCAAAAGAAGCAAATCATAATTGTTTTAACAGCTCCTAATAGATACCGGACTGTTTGTATTTCGTGCGACAGAGATAATGCTCTACGAAGCCGAAATTAGCCGATTGTCTCTTTCCAAAGGTCGATGTGCAATATTTATCGCCGGCTAGTGTACGTCCTGCGTTACTCGCGTCCTAGATGAACTGAAAGCAGGTGATGATGAGGTCATAATCATCATCTGTCAGACTTAAGCATAATGCTTTATGTAAGTATGTATTTATTGTTTAGGAGTTCAACGGCAAATTTCATCCCAATCCGTTCAGTAGTTTTTGCGTGAAAGAGTAACAAACATCCATCCACATATCCATCCTTACAAAATTTCGCGTCTAATACATGTTATAGTGTAGGATGAGCACTCAAAACATGCTGCAGTTGTATAAATACTCCTAATGGGTAAAGGCTCCTACAAACAGGCGCGACACGCGATATAATCGCGCGCGACACAAAGGCACTGACAAGTCGCGCATGTCGCGCGCGATTATATCGCGTGTCGCGCCTGTTTGTAAGAGCCTTAATACGGGATGGTGTCCGCAATTCCACGTCAATGCGCGTATTTTGCGTACAAATAAATACAAAAATATATAAAATACACCTAATAATAAAACTTCAATACGAAAACCGCTGACGAGGACATCGTCAAAACGACCATGTTCTCAGAAAACACAATCGTTTTACCAATAAAGTTGCGGGACCCTAAAAATAAAAACTGTCGCACTGCAGTGCGAGCTGGTCAGCGATTCTGATTTTACGAGCGAGCCCCCAGCGATGTGCCCTTCGTGATATTCATATGTTTATGGTTTTTTTCCTTTTTGAAATTTCAGATTTTGTATGTATTTTGTAATGAAGAACGTTATGTAAAAGATATAATAATAATAATAATAATAATTGGCTTCTTGGCACTGCTGGGACCCAGGGCTATCTTATCTTCGAGATTGGGCCGTAATCCACCACGCGGGCCCAGTGCGGGTTGATAGATGTCACATGTCTTCGAATTTTTGGTTCTAGGATACGCCAGTTTCATCACGATGTTTTCCTTCACCGTTTTGAGAGGAGTGGTGATGAAATTATTTACACAAAGTAATGTGCCTGGCTAAGTTCAAACCCATGACCTTACAACTCGTATGTCAGGGCCGCTACCACTGGACTAACACCTGCTCTCATTGTAAAAGATGTTGCTTAAGGGGCTTACAGGACCTAAACACAAAAAAACGCAAGTTCTAGAAACAATAAAAGTATATAATCGACTACAGTAAACAAAATTAGAAAAATATATGATATTCTTCAGGATATATGCAAGGTAGATAGTGTGTTGAAAACATGATACAACTAATTTGATACGATAGAAAAAAATCATGAAGATACCTCGAAAAACTTTCTTTTTACAATAAAAACCATACTAATATACATACAATCATTTTGATTTTTTGTCAGATTATTCTACAAGCAACATATTAAAGAACTAGTGTTTTAATTTTTTAGTCCAAACAATAGATTTTTTGTAAATAGATAATTGCTTCATATTTTGCAATAAATTACCAGCGCTGTCTCATCGCGCAGTCCGACAGTGACCGCACTTTAGGTCAGGTAAGCCCCTTAAGCCCAATGTCTTAACGTTAAGATCCACGAATGACCGGGACCAATGTCCCGGCTGTAATTCATAGATCTTTGACAGTCGTTACGGGTAGTCAGAAGCCCGAAAGTCTGACAACCAGTCTTACCAAGGGGTATCGTATTATCTACCCAGTTGTGAAGGTTGTGAAGGTCAGATAGGCAGTCGCTCCATGTAAAATACTGGTGTTCGGATGCATCCGGTTAGACTGGAAGCCGACCCCAAAATAGTTGGGAAAAGGCTAGGCAGATGATGGAATGATTTTGACAGGCTTCTCAGTGACAGGAACCCAAAAGCAATCTTATTAGAATGAAAATAAGGATCAGTGTGATTTGGACAGTGATGCTAAATCAGTGGTAAAAAAAGTGTGAAAGGACTTTATTGACAAGTTTTTGAAATACCTCTTAAGACGCATTCCACCAAATAAGTCTTATCCTGAGAATAAATTTTGAATTTTTGACAGTTTTTCCACACTAGTACTGTCAGACGTCAATTTTATTCCACGAATAAAAGACATCTGACTTTGGTAAGATCAGCCCTTATTTAAGATAAATCAGACAGATTGATATTAAGATTATAATTCTAACGTTCTTAATAATACGGGAATTTCCTCTCTGGTGCGAAAAAGCCTACACTGTAGCAACGCTGACCCTAGTACCGTTAAACTTTTAAACCACCACGGCAGCGGAGGCTGGAACTGCGCAAAACAAAACAAAAAAAACCGGCCAAATACGAGTTGTACTCCCACACGAAGGGTTCCTTACCACCGTACAATATTATACACTACACTTTTTTTTAATACGTACCAACTTTAGTAAAAAAAAAAACGTTTTTTGGGGGACCTCCTTCCATTTTTTACTTTACTTTAATTTTATTATTTGTTGCTTTAGCGAACATAGTACAAACTCAAGTTTTCAAAAGTCTATCTATTACGATTCAAAAGATGCAGCCCTATGGGAGGCGGACAGAGAGCGGAGCTTTAGTAATGCTGGGCATCCTTTGGCACACTCAGCCTATAGTGTTCCCACTGCTGGGACACCTTTCTCTATGTGAGGGATTGGACCATAATCCACCACGCAGGCCCAGTGCGGGTTGGTGAATGTCACATGTCTTCAAATTTTTGGTTCTTGGACATACCGTTTTCCTCACGATGTTTTCCTTTACCGATTTGAGAGCAGTGGTGATGAAATTAAATTCAAAAGTAAAGCGCGTTTCTGCGTTCGAACTCACGACACCTAGACAACTCGTAAGTCGTGAGTGGCCACCACTGCTCTTAGTTGCGCAACCCTAAAAATATACCTGATCCATTAAAACTTCCAGGTCCATCCAATCCTTTAGAGAAAAGTTTACGAACAAAGTATCTTGCACAGCGAAACAGGTCCGTTCTCCCTTTTACCCGCTATAATGAATAACACGCTACCGTATCAGCGATTTAAAATTAAATTATCTCGCTGTGAAATTTTTAATATCTGGCACGCGATCGTGCGCGGAAAGATTAAAAAGTTAATGAACGTTAGCGACGTGGTTGAATGTCGAACTCATTGGTAGGTACCGCGTTGTATGGTGCGTTTGTGGAGGAAGCCATTTTGTTTACGATTGTAGTGGGGTACTGCAATTGAAATGTATGTTTTTTTTTAAATTATTTTATGTATGACTGGCTGGTTCTCATGAGTTTAAATTTCACTAATCTAACAAAACAGAAAAAAGCGGCCGGCGGCGGTGCACGAAGGCTTCCCTACCACCGTACAATATTTAACACTACATCACTTCACATCACACTAATATTATAAAGACCAAAGTTTGAAAATAGTTCTACAAAGTTCTTTTTTTCTCCTCGATCATTAGTCTTATTATAAACTTAGTTTGCTTAGCACGTCTTTCTAGGAGAAATAAAAATCACCAGCTAATTACTAATTACTGAAGAAACGCGTGAGTCATCATAGTTTCCAAATAGAATTGATAACATATTTCCAATTGGAATTGGATCAATTCATACATAGTGAGTTAGCTATTATTTCATAAAGATTCCAAGACTTAACTTTTAAATATCCATTGGGTAGTTTAGGAGATATCGTCATTTTAATTAGCGGCAGTAGTTCCGCGATTGTCCGCGCAGGCGCGCCAGATGACGGGTACCGAAAAAAATTACATCTGTGGCGGCTGAACGGCTAATTGAGCCGGTTTTATGTTGAGCGGTAAAGATCTTATAATCGAGCGGGAGCTTTAAGGCTCCTTCAAACAGGCGCGACACGCGATAAAATCGCGCCCGACACAATGGCACCGCAAGTCGCGCAAGGAAAGTTTCCTTTGTATCGCGCGCGATTCGCGTCGTGCGTCGCGCTTTTTTGCAGGAGCCTTTATAAAACCTGCTTTGTAGTTTTTAAATCGTTCGAAGCTTTTAATTTTTTATTATTATTCTCCTGCTCATAACCCATTTATTTTGAAGTCTTTATAAAACTTGCTTTCTAGTTTTTAAATCGTTCGAAGTTTTTGATTTTCATTATTATTCTCCTGCTCATAACCCATTTATTTTGAAGTCTTTATAAAACTTGCTTTCTAGTTTTTAAATCGTTCGAAGTTTTTGATTTTCATTATTATTCTCCTGCTCATAACCCATTTATTTTGAAGTCTTTATAAAACTTGCTTTCTAGTTTTTAAATCGTTCGAAGTTTTTGATTTTCATTATTATCCTCCTGCTCATAACCCATTTATTTTGAAGTCTTTATAAAACTTGCTTTCTAGTTTTTAAATCGTTCGAAGTTTTTGATTTTCATTATTATTCTCCTGCTCATAACCCATTTATTTTGAAGTCTTTATAAAACTTGCTTTCTAGTTTTTAAATCGTTCGAAGTTTTTGATTTTCATTATTATTCTCCTGCTCATAACCCATTTATTTTGAAGTCTTTATAAAACTTGCTTTCTAGTTTTTAAATCGTTCGAAGTTTTTGATTTTCATTATTATCCTCCTGCTCATAACCCATTTATTTTGAAGTCTTTATAAAACTTGCTTTCTAGTTTTTAAATCGTTCGAAGTTTTTGATTTTCATTATTATTCTCCTGCTCATAACCCATTTATTTTGAAGTCGACGCAACATTCTTCCATAGTTCTCTAATAGTCGTCATCTCATTAGTCACCCCCTAGAAAGGGGGTAAAAATGACCAAATGAATGATGATGAATGAATGATGAATGATGGATGAAATGGGGGGGAAAGGGGGGAAAATGACATGGCTAGAAAGCCATGTCATTTTTCACACAGTACATTCATTGTTTCTTAGGTCTTTCCCTACTCATAAAGCCATCGACATTCATTTATTTCATTTAGGGCTGTTTCATCATCTGATAATTTTATCGAGGAATAGTATTGAAGTTTTGACAGTTATTTCATACAAAAACTGTCAAACGTCAATTTTATTACTCGAATTAAAGTTTCTGGCGATGGAAAAATCAGCCCTTAGTAATTAAAATTGACATTTTTCTTTCTTACAGTCCGGCCATTGTTTCTCTGGTCTTCCTTTGCTTTTATAGCCATACACAATCATAACCTACTAAATCTAAATGACCAAATCATATCAAAAAAAAAAAAACTGGTTAAAATTAGATTTTCATAGACAGACACCAGCACATCAAGCTACCCGAACTGTAAAATTTTCCCAATCAACTTTGAACCTTATGCTATAGAGATAAAGTTGAAAATCTATTAAAGAAATTTGACAGATTGTAGTAGCTTAATGTGCTAGCGTCTGTACCTTACCTAACTATTTCATTCTTCTGATTTACGTAGCTAGGTATCGTCGACCATAAAATTTGCTTTTACACTTTTCCGATATCGAAAACCATCGTACGTCTGCGGTTCTCGACGTTTGGACTCGGTGTACAAGCTTGATGCCAAGTGCAACTCTCAGCATATACACAGCCTCCTCAGGAGTGTCCATGTCTCAGCATTGTACGTCATGGTGGGCAGAACACACTGGTTCTATCACGGAACAGATAATAATAAATACCTTATTATCTGTTCCGTGGGTTCTATAACCAGTGTCACGTGTGTGTGTGTGTGTGTGTTGTGTGTGTGTGTTGTGTGTGTGTGTGTGTTGTGTGTGTGTGTTGTGTGTGTGTTGTGAAGTCTCGCCTCTATAGACGAGACTTCATACATTGTGGAATTTTGGCTCCTTTCAGAATGTCATCAAATTTGCTAAATGCGGCCCACCCAAGCTGTATTCTTCTCGATATTTTTGTTTGTTGATTCTCTTTGCCAAATGAAAGAAAATGGCCAAGATAGACATACACGAACACTACACAGAGTCACACAACAACGAAGGAAGGAAGAAAATTTATATAAATAAGGTTAGGAATTTTACGATAGAAATTCTTGTTTAATAATCTATATGTTGACGTCTGTGTGGTATGTAACTCTTACAGGCATAAATAAGTTCCTTGCTCAGCATCACTAAAAAAAAAACAAGCAACAGGGAAATTGAAAAAAAAATATCGTAGATTAAATAATCTTTATTTAAGTTAAAAATGTAAACAGTTAAATTCTCTTTACGAAGAAAAATACGAGATTTTAACCTGAAATTTTCATCCAAATAATTACCTACATCAGAATCCCCTTTGGCAAGGCAACATTCGAAAATTAACCTTATGTCCCGGTGACAAAGGTTTCGGCTACATATTTTTGAAGTTGATATTTTAATCAGCGGGCCAATGGTTTTGTTACATTAATTAGCTTTTGAAATGTTAATTTATATAATATTATGCTATTGGTGGTGTAAATATGAAGCCACGGTTTATTTCGGTAATTGCGGAAATAAAGAAAAACAAATAGGTAATGTTTAATTGGTTCCCGGGATCCCTGTGGGTAATTCAGTACCTACCGAAAATGATAGGTTGACTACAATGTACAATAACAGCTGCACGGGTCCATCTTCAAGGTTAAGCAACACTTGCCGAGGTCAGTCCGTGGTTGGGTGACCATCCGTTAAATACCAAGACCCCTCCGTGCCTCGGAAAGCATGTTTAGCTATTGGTTCCAGCTGTCATTCGTAGATCTTTGACAAACGTTACGGGTAGTCAGAAGCCCGAAAGTCTGTCAACCAGCCTTGCGAAGGCGTATCGTGTTACTAGTAACTGGGTTCTGGAGGTCAGATAGACATTCGCTCCATGTCAAATACTGGTATTCAGCTGCCTCCGGTTAGACTGGAGAGATTCCAAAAACGTTGCGATAGGCTAGACCGCTCATCTCATGCTGAGATAGGAGCCTTTTGGCCTCGTATAGGACTTTCTGTTTCATTTTCCTTTTGTTATTTTTTTGTTTATATACCTTGGATTTTTATTTTGCTGTGTTTAGTTTAGTTTGCGATCTTCCTGTACGAGTCGCTATAAATACTTTGTCTTTCTTTTTTTCTTTCTTTTACAGATTGAACATTGTATGATTTTGTTGGTTTTGTAGTATGAAAGCACTGTTTATATACGGGTATCGATACTTTGTGAAAATAAAGAAAAACAAATTAAAAGCATAATCAGCCTTATACCGTTCCCAATGCTGGGACACAGGACTCCTTCTTGTGAGGGGGAGTGGGCCATAATCCACGACGCGGGCCCAGTGCGGGTTGGTAGATGTCATGTCTCTAAATTTTTGGTTCTAGCACATGCCGGTTTCCTCACAATATTTTCCTTCACCGTTCTGAGAGCAGTGGTGATGAAATAAATTACACAAAGTAAAACGCCTGTCTGGGCTCGAACCCACAACCTAAAATTCGTGGGCCACCACTGCTTAAGAGCAAAACAGATAATGAGGTGGATTTAATTGGTTCCCAGTTCGTCTACAATGCCGTCGTCGATTTGACGTCTCGGTTGTCGCAGTGGCTGAGCGATCGACTGCTGCGCTGCGTGTCGCGGGTTCGATTCCCGCACGGAACAAATATTTGTATTGCCTACAGGTAATTGTTCCGGGTCTGGCTGTTTGTGAATGTGAATTTAAATGTTTGTAAACTCACCCACGATACAGGAGTAATTCCTAGTGTGGGGCAACGATTTAAAAAAAAAAAAAGAAATGCAGATAATAAACATTTATGGTTAACTTATCCCCATCTTCCTGTCCTTGTCTCATGTTACTTGGGGTCGGCGCAACACATTTTCCTCCTGAACGCAACGAAGGATGCTGGCATCCTTCGTTGCGTTCAGGATGCAAAATAGCGCCCGCGACAATAAGACACCACTTTTTCCTCTAAGTGCTAAAATCTGCTATAAACCCACGCCGCTTAAAAAAATTAAATAAAATCCAGTCCAATATCCTGGTCTCCAATGGAAGTAGCTAGTAAGGCCTCAAGGCGACAAGACCGGCCCATAAATAGTGCTGTGACACGATCTTAAGTCCCGGGATTTACGGGACCTCTGAATTCTGTAGAAGATTGTAATGTTTTGAATATTTAAAGACTTTAAAAGTGAGTCTTCAAAATATAGCGGTAGTAGACCTATTTATGTACTTATGTACCTATTTTATTTATAATTCATTATGTTATCTTTTTAATATTTTGTTCTTATTATTAGCATAATTATGTTAAACAGAGCACCCGCCCTATTATCTGTATACGACCCTTTGGTTGACTGGTTGAAAATACCTAAAGGTACAAGTCCGAAGCCGACCGCAGGCTGCGGTCTTTTATTAAGTCCGCCTTTGTACCATATTGTGTGCGAGAAGCTTAAATAAATTAAATAATTATTATCGTCAAAAGATATTTTGGATTTGTGGTTTAATTTTATTGAAAACTAGCTGTGCCCCGCGGTTTCACCCGCGCTAATTTGAGGAAAAAACCTACTAAAATACTCGTATAATTCAATTTACATAAACTCTCATGACCGGCCGCCTTGCGGAGTTATTTTAAAACTGTGATATCTCGTAAGATATTCATTGAAATCAAATGATGTCAAGGACAATTTGGTTCAAACCTAAATACTTGTGATAAGTAAAATCTAGCAAGTAGTAGTAGCTTCATATGCTGGCGTCTGTACATTTACAGTCGGGAATGTTACATGTAAAATTTAAATTCAGTAAAGTGTAATTGTTATATTTCCGGAATAAATTACTATATTAATTATAGGGTTGCGCTACAATGGAATTTTAAAAAGCTCCGGGTCGGACTCTTTGTCTTGTTGTGTGTGAAGTTTCCAAGGATTTTTGTATTTTTCTTAACACAAGGTTACAGTCAGTTTCATGTTTTTGCGTTGTTACACGTACGTTAAAGCCTTCGCTACAAAGGTTTTTTGTGGAAGGTGTGAGAGTACCTACTCCGAGAGGACTCCTAGTTCGTTTTACTCATGTTTAATTTTTTACGTGATGAAAATAATATCTTCGTTTTCGATACCTTTCGGTTAGATTTTTTTTCCATATCATTAGCATAGTAACAGCTTCTATACAGGGTGTCCCTGGATGTATGTATCAAATCAAATAGATAGGCTGGGCCCTTGCCTGCGCCCCTATTTGATTTGATCCATTCTCAAGTTCAAAAAGTTTGGAAATTACCTTACATTTCCAAACATTTTAAACTTGAAAATGTCGGTAAATTTTTTTACGGTTCAAAAGTTATGACCAATGTTTGTTTTTTTTTTCAATCACTTCGCATAGTGCTCAAAGAAAAAATCATAAAAAAGGACTATCAGGGACATCTAAAAAAAAAAATTGATAGCCCTGATAGGATTTTATTATGATTTTTTCTTGCGGTACAAGCGACAAACTTGTTGCCATAACAACAGAGCTTTGCGTTTACCTCGAATATGATATGTCAAACATTAGGTATTGATAATTTGGCACGCTCACGTTGTAGATACCAATGCTAAGCGTATTTCCTCCCCAACGAATATTTATTTTACCGACAAGACAGGAATTAATACTGTTATAAGCAAACGTATAAAGAGGCTCGTGGAGGGAATACGTGCGTAGGAATATCGGTTATACAGTATGTTAACTAACAGAGGGCGTTCCCGTTAACCCGCAATAGTATAGCATCCATACATGCTAAAAAAAATATTACCATTCGAAAATAAAATGTTTTTATTTTTTTTTATATTAAAATATTCACTAAAAATCGTAAATTGATACTCTATTTATTTAATTCATTCTAATTTATTTAATTAAATAAATTCCGACATTGCTGTCCTTCAAGTACGCGTGTACAGAGTGTTTCTTTAACGTATCAATTTAAGATTTTTAGTGAATATTTTAATATAAAAAAAAATAAAAACATTTTATTTTCGAATGGTAATATTTTTTTTAGCATGTATGGATGCTATACTATTGCGGGTTAACGGGAACGCCCTCTGTTAGTTAACATACTGTATTATTAGCTTTGTTTTTAGGTGGCAATGTCTTATTATAAACACGTAAAGGTAAGCTCAGCTTCTGCTGAACTTGATCTCCAAGACCTCATTCCACCGGCCCCCTTCTACCTTCGGACATCCAGACGCACTGCAAGTTACCATCCCTGCCTAGTTGCTATTCAACCAATTCGCACTAAGCGTTTTCAAATGTCCTTTACAATGCGCACAGCAAAACAGTGGAACCCTCTACCTGCGTCTGTGTTTCCGGGTGCATACAACCCGAGTGCATACACCTCTGACCTAGACTAGAGTCAAGACCCATTTCAAATAAGAAAAAATAAAAAAAACACCAAGATGGCTGCGAATCGTAGACAGAGTATAACTATAGGCAACATATAAGTTAGGCAGAGGTGTCTCCATCGGGTCAGCGGGATTGTCCGAAAGGGTTACCGCTGGCCCGGAACATAAAGGGCTAAGGAAGGAACACGGGTGGGTTTTAGTCAGTAAGAGTCTGACACTCCCTTCCGCTCCACCCAGAGCGGGTGTCAAAAAGGTGTCTCCATAGTACACACACATTTTGCCAGCTATATTTAAGCTCATGTAATAGGCCAGCCTTTTGCCATCGACCGGGCACTAATCCAGACTCCAGGCAGCTACTGAGGAATTCCTGCCAAAAAAACCCAATAACACTTTGCCAAACCGGGTATTGAACCCGGGACCTCACGCTCAGCAGTCACGGTTGTTACCACTAGACCAAGGAGGCAGTTCGAGGGCGGCAGAGGCCCTACAGAAAAGTCACTAAATAATAACAATAATGAGACAAGAACACTTTTTGGGAAGAAGCCTCCTCGTGTAGCGCAGCTTGTTCCGCCAGGTACTCAACTGAACCGAGGGCTCGGCGCATCCTGGACAGTCGTACCGAACACCTTATTTGACTGGCCAATGGTTCCGTTGCGGTGTTAGGGCTAACGCCCGCCTGGTTTGCGACCGCTTTTGGGCAGGCTCGTTCCATCACAAACATCATCCATCGCTTCCTTCAGGCGTAATCAAGGTCAAGAGCGGGCCCAATCAGCAATAAAAAAAAAACACTTTTCTGTTCCAGTACTAAGAATAACCGAAACAAAAATTGATTGCTCATTCTGCCTTCCTCCTTCGAGTGAATAAAACTTTTTGTCTGACTCCAAGTTGTACCCCTACAAAACGGCTGTCACGGTCCGATATCTTTGAAAAGTTTTACCAGCCTACATTAGATAGTACCATTTTACAAGTGACTCTCAAAGACAATCTATCTCATGTTATACGCTGACAGCTAATCTATACAATACACTATCTATGCTGGGAAAACACGCTTAGAATCACCAGGACATTTGAATTGGCGATATTTGTTTATTTTTTATAGTCTAGAGAAGGGGCAGGACCAGCAGAAAAGATGGATGGATTGTATGAAGAATGATGTGAAAGAAAAGGGAGTGAATGTTAACCTGACGGTTGACAGGAGAATGGAAGAAAAAATACTGTTGCGCCGACCCCAAGTAATATAGGACAAGAGCAGGAAAATGAAGATGATGAGAAGGCAGGGTCAACCCGTACCGTATAAACCATTTGCAGAGCTGTTAAAGCGCAGGGCAGGTGAATGTGACAATATTAGTTGCACCGCACATGGTTCAAAATCACTTGACAATTGTACATGCCACCCGATAGTGTTACATGTTTGATGGCCCTGAGGCTACTATCTTCTTGAAAGTAGCCGATTATCAAAATGTCTGCAACAAGAATGCTGTAAAACAAGAGTGCTGCTGCAAATTTTCTAAATAGCACCCAGCTTTTCTTAAAACCTACGAAAATCTTCGAGTTGGTATGCAATTTCCTGCTAAATAGTAAATGGTATGGCAAAAATCTAAATGTTTGCGATAGAAAGAGATTAAATTTGTTTCAGCTATGTTTTAATATTTACTTTCAAAGCTTTCAAATGCACTGTACTGAAAACGAAATACAGATAACGGGTTTTTCAGTACCATCAACGTGTCCATTGAAATTATTACTAAAATGAAAATATTTTTTTTAATGAGATTTCTATCGACTATTATTTTTTTTTCCGTTCAATAACTACCACTAATCCTTTCTGGACTATAAGAAGTTTCTTTACGTGAATAAAGTGGCGTTTCAGGTACAGGGGCCATTGCCTACTGCTTCCTCTTCATATCCCTTGTTTAAATCAAACCCTGGTGCTTTTTTTTGGATTCAACGATCTGATCTCCACCGCGATTTCTTTGGGTGATGTTGGTCTAATAGACAAACACAGTTGAAAGTCCTGATTCAGTATATCTTCAACTTCTTGTTGGTTTATACCCTCATTGGGTTTGAAGACGCTTGCCAAATGTAAGCCAAACGTCTCAGCCTTTTCTTTGTCGGTTCTGGCCAAAGATGTGCGTGGTCTGATGGGCGGATTGTCATTTTGTGACCTGTCGAGATTTTTAACAGCCTTCCACAAGGAATCTCCGCCTTGATCCGAAGCAGACAACATTGAAATTTGCTTTTGCAGTGAAATATTTGCGGTATCTCTTAGCATGCTTTTTAGTTCCTTCGTGGCACGGTTGAACTTAGTCTTGTCCGACGGATGATGAAAAAGGTGCCAAGCTCTTCTGAGATAACGTTTTTCTTCGATTTTCTGTTTAATGTCAAGAGGTAGTGAAGAAAGTTGGCATGACATTTTTAACTCGGGTGGTTTAATCCAACAGGCCACTTGGAATAAGTAGGTAATATATGGACTAATAATGGCAGTTGGCCATTTAACAGGTTTTCAAACATCTAAAATTCTGCAATTTCCAACTGGATTAGGTATATAAAAAATAATCATTCTTATCAACCTTTCACCGAGAGGCCTGTGTCCCAGCAAGGAACGTTATTGGCTGATTATGAATCATAATAGTAATAATAATATTCTTATATACCTTATATTTGTATTCCCTTCTATAGTGCTCGTTAGTAATCTTATGATTTCTTCTACATTTTCTGTTTTTACCCTTGAGAACCTGTAATTGGCTTTATGTATTATTATAGCTTTTGGTTCTCCTATAAATAAATAATAATTCTCAAATCCCGGGATTCACATTGGATCAAAGTACATCACTAATTTAGGAGTAGATCCCTTCAATGACATTACACTAATTTATAATAATGATGCTATGGCCAGCCTCATTTGATTTTCGCGGAGATTTTTTTAATTCCCAGTCCCAAATCCCGGGAATTGTCACAGCACATCACTAATCTCAAAAGGTCGCTTCAAAGTCTCGACTTCACTGTACATTTACTTCATTCCGTACCCTCTGACCTATAGCTCTTCCCTATTTATTTGGGTTCCGTAGACGTCACAAAGGTCCTTCGTAGTTTAGTTTGTCTTTCGATTTCCGTAGAAGAGATATTACGGTTACCCATGTCTTTTAAATGTTTTGTTATTTGCATATTGAGTTGAGTGTCCTAGTTGTTTGTACAGATGCCAGCACATCAAGCTACCCGAAACTGTCAAATTTTCCCAATCAACTTTGAAGCTTTAGCTATAAAGTTGAAAATGTATTTAAAAAAATTTACAGGTTGTAGTAGCTTGATGTGCTGGCGTCTGTACAATGGCCTCATTATGAGGTATTCAGTCATTCCAATTTCCTTGTAATTCTGTGCAGACACAGGTGCACTCACTCTTTCCTCACTCTCATGTTAATATTTGAAATATTTTTGTATACCATACCAAAAAAAAAGAGAGATTTAACTCTCTTTTTTTTTTGAGACACAAAACTACTTAACGCATTTGGATAAAAATTGGCACACAGATAGTTTGTAACCAAGATTAACACATGGGATACTTTTTATCCCGTTGTTCCAACGGAATCGAAACTTATGCGGGTGAAACCGCGAAGCACTGCTAGTAATATTATAAACGCGAAAGTTTGTGAGGATGGATGGATGTTTCTTACTCTTTCACGCAAAAATTACAAAACGGATTTAAATCAAATTTGAAACACAGATAGTTTATAACCAGGATTAACACATGGGATACTTTTATCCCAATATTCCTATGGAATCGAAACTTATGCGGTTAAAACCGCTGGGCGCGGGTAGTACACGTATAAAACTAATACTAAAGTTCTTTTCTTGTCACAAAGTAGGGCTGGTACACGACTCTAATAATCCACTTATACTCAAGAAGACTGAAGCATCCCTCATATTTGCAAGCACCCTCACAATGTAATATAAAAGACCATTTTATCATAATCCTTGACCCTTAAGGCACTCGCACACTGTCGATTGTTTAAACCAACTGAGTTTGTTCCGCTATTCTTATTATTCGCAAAACTGCGTACACGTACCCCGTCTCCTAATCAAAGCAATCGGTCGCGCGACTACGTGTTCGCCGCATTGATATGTCACTTATTTATTCGGAAAATCGGATAGCGCCTTCGGACTGCGCGACGACGCATTTAGGTTCAGCAAACAAAATCAACGCGATATTCGCATGCTTTGATTAGGATACGAACTTTAGTTTGCGTGATCGATGTCAACCATATCGCGTTTAATGTAGGCTTTTAATCAAAGTCCAAGGAATCCATGCTTAACAAGACTGCGACATTTGCGAGTACCCTCACAATGTAATATAAAGGACCAACATTATCATAATCCGTGACCTTTAGGACACCCACACATTGTCGATTCTAAAAGCCAACTACAATTGATCAAAGAACACATTTTGCCAAAATGTATCCATTAGTTACTATTTTTAACAATTGGTTGAGTTAACTACGGATCAAAAAACCGGCCCTAAGTTTGTTCCGCTGATATTATTATTCTCAGTATTATTTTCAGAGAAGGGTTGCCTTACCCCGTGCCCTAACCAAAGCGATTTGTCGCGTGACTACGCGTTCGTCGCGTTAATTATGTCACATACGTTCGGAAAATCGGAAGGCACTCTCTGTCGACGCGATGGGGTTTGCCAAACAAAACGAGCACGACGCGCGACGGTCCCATGTTCGGGTGACGAAAGTTTTGGCTAGGACTTTAGTTTGCGCGATCAATGTCAATCATACCGCGCTTTTAACGCCCGCCTGGAATCTAGTAATGAATTCAATCTGTTTAGTGAAGGCTGGTGACGTATTATGGCGGCTTAATGCCATTGTGTTTCCAGTGTAAATAAAATAAAGTTCTCTAGACCGTATATCGGCCACGGCGGCGGCCAATCTCGACGGAGAATAGCCTTCAGGGAGATATTATAGTGCACGCGTGTGCGCGCAGATACAGGTGCACTCCCTCTTTCCTCACTCTCATAGTCCGATGGGACGGCAATCCGGCACGACCGGAGAGAGATCAGGCGCAGGACCAACGGCATAACGTGCTTTCCGTGGCACGGGGCTAGCAGTGACAGCCCGCGGTTTGGAAGGGAAAACTCAATAACACTGTCCGACCCGAGAATTGAACCCCCCACTCAGCAGTCGCGCTTGCGTGTACAAGCCCAACGTGGCAGTTAAGAGAGAGACGGAGCTACCTATACATGACCGATAGCACCATCCCTTTTTCGCACTGGAATCATGATGTCATTAATCCATCGTAATACGGCCCCTGGAAGGTGATGATGTTGGAATGCTTGGCATAGTAACAAACAGAATGGTAAATCTGCGGGTTGATTGCGCACACACAATACACTACACACACACACACACACACTACACACTGTTGTTTACACTAACAGTAGCAATGGCTTTCATTTTGACAGTTCAACAACATTCATTGCGTTATTTACGTTGTTGAGCAGACAATTTTTTCTAACATATGAAGCAATGGATTGGCAATATCCTTCAAAATAATTCAAATTGTGATTCATATTGTGTTATACAATTAGGGTGCTGTATGACTACTGACTGAATTGTTGTGATCATAAATAACTTTTTTCCAACCTAATCGTGTAGTCAGTTAGACACACACACGCACGCTACTCTAGCCATTTATGTTGCGAGCAACGGTACGGTAAAAGCAACAAGAAAGTTAGTGGATTTCACACGATTGGTTCGACTAAAAAAAAAAAAAAAAATGAAAATGAAAAAAAATGAAAAAGTGTTTATTCACAGAAATATTTTTTACAAAATATATTTACTTCCGCCAAACTGCAAAGCAGTTTGTTGGCAGACGTAGCTCCTTTTTTTTCTAAATACTAACATACATATTTTATTTTTATAATGACACTTTTTCACATATAGGTTAATAAAAAAAAAAAAAACAGACATTGTTATTAAATTTTTCAGGTATTCTCTGCAGTGAGGTTTTGACAAAAGATATTAAGGAGATACTTATGTATTTTATTTTTAAAAGCGGTTTTTGTGATACAGCTGTTTATATCGACTGGAAGGTTATTAAAAATAGTTGGAACTAAAAAATTTCTACACCTTCGACCATAATAATTATTAGAAGTGGGCACTACAAATCTTCTCATATTATTGTTCCTTTGCGATCTTGTGCGTATAATATTGTTTTTAAATTCATTGCTACAGTACTGTTCCAACGCTACTGACATCACTACCCTCTCATGGACCGGCAGCATTTTACACTCCAAAAATAAGTCTTCGTAATCACTACTTTTACAACGGTTTTTTGTGTTTTTATCTACTAATAGTTTCATGAATCTGATTTGAAGTTTTTTTATTTTATCCAAATAAGTTTTAAATGTGTTACCATAGCACGCCAGCCCATAAGAAAGCAGCGAGTCCACCAGCGCATAGTAGACCATGTACAATGTTGCCCTATCCAACACAAAACTAAGGTGGTGGAATTTTACAAGTACGTACCTGAGTTTGTCACATAATTGTGTAATGTGTGTTTTCCATGAGAAACTGTTGTCTATGACTAAACCCAAGTACCTGTATTCCTCCACCACCTCAATGTTTGCACACTTACACAACGTCAGTCCACTACTGTGCAGACACTCATAGCTATGCCCCACTATACGCGGCAGACGTTCGATCTTTTTGAGATAAGGAGATCGTATACGCATACATTTGGTTTTATTTATATTGATTATGATGCCATTGTCGTGAGCCCATTTGATAATATTAGTAAAATCCTCCTGAATGTTACTTTCAATTAAATTTAAATCTTTCTCTGCATAAACTAAACAAGTATCATCAGCATACATATATATGCGACAATTACGAATCACATTACACATGCTGTTGACATGCATGATGTATCCGACGGGACCAAACACGGATCCGGTTGGCACACCACACGTGACGTGTCTGGACTCTCCGACGACGCCGTCAATAAGCGTTCGCAGTGTCCGGTCTGTGAGGTAGGCACGGAACCACCTGTTCAGTGGTCCTGCGACCCCGCACTCCTCCATGGCTTGAAGCAGCTGGTGGTGTTCCAATGTGTCAAATGCTTTTTTGAAATCAATGTAGACCACCACCACCTGCTTTCTCTGACCCAAACACTCATTGACGTCGTCCGCGAACTGCGCCAAGGCCGTCGCCGTGCTCCGTCCGCGTCGGAAACCATGTTGTGCATTTGTCAGAATATTGTGTTTCTCCAAGAAAACACTTACTTGATTCACAATAAATTTTTCTACTATTTTATTTATAACTGACAATAAGGCTATTGGCCTGTAGTTTGCGTAGTCACTATGTACACCTTGTTTAAAAATAGGTCTAATTAATGCTGTTTTTAATTTATCGGGGTATAACCCCTTTTCAACACACAAATTAATAAATAAAGCAATAACAGGGCTCAACTTAGCTTTTAATAATTTAATTTCTTTAACTCTAATTTTATCTACTCCTTCAGACTTATCACAACTTAGCAAATTTATTATTTTATCTATATCTATTGGATAAGCTTTCTGAAACCGCAATGACATATTTGTGGAAACAACATAGCTAGATCTTTCCAAAAACCTATGACTACAAGCATGTTTTATATCTAATATTTCTTTGGTAAATGTTGTTGAAAATTTATTACATATGCTATCAACCGAACATTCTAATTTACCTAAGTATTTTAAAATAACAGAATCTACACTTTTTTTTTCATTTCCTATCCATGAGTTAATTTTAGTCCAGATCTTTCTAATATTTTTTTTACATTTTTTTATTTCTTCTTGGCGGTAGTTATTTTTTGCTTTATTTATATATTTATTTAATTTATTTCTATATCTATTATATTGTCTACGCAAATTCATATCCTCTGGTTTATTTTTACAATTTCTAAACAGCCTATCCCTAATACCTATCATTTTCTTAAGCTTTTGTGTGATCCAAGGTTTACTTTTCCTTTTAAAGCGCACTGATACTTGGATTTTAGCTTCATTATAAACATCAGAAAAAATTGAACATAGTCTGTTGTACAGGTCTATTGGACATTTACATTTTAACAGCTCATTCCATGAAACATTTTCAAGTTTTTCTAATACCTTTTTATCACAAATAATAGTCCTATAAGATTTCAATGCACTCGGAACATCCTCCATAACCAATTTACTAGCGAGGCGCACACCTATAACATAATGATCTGATATCTTTACCGTCAACACATACGCAGATATTGCACGTTGTGTTCGAACCCACACATGGTCAATGCACGACCGCGTCACTATGTCTCCGTACATTTCCTCTCGCGTTACGTCACGGATAGCACATTCCAAGCCCAACTCACTCATATTATTTGTGTAGTTATTGATTACGCTGCTTAAACCGGTTTTACACATCAGATCTATGTTTGTATCACCAATCATAATTACGTCACAGCCTAAGGGAATCTTGGACAATAGTCTATGCACTTCTTCAACAAAACCATGTCTGTTTGTATTTGGCGGCCTGTATATAGCCAAAATATGTATAATTTTACTTCCATCTTGGAAAAGCTGCCCGTGTATCATCTCATAGTAATTAGATTTAATTGTGGTGGCAGTAAAGTTTAACTTGTTGTTTACATAAACTAAAATCCCACCTCCCCTTTTAGTTTCCCTTGTATTTATGTATGTGTCATATCCTTCCAAAGTGTATAAACACAGTTCGTGTTTTCTGATGTTAATCTCTGTTAATGCAATAATATCCAGTTTTTCCCTGCAATTGTCTATCAATACTTGTAGTTGACTAAAGTTTTTTCTGAGTGATCTTATGTTTAAATGTATAATATTCAGATTGTTATCATGTTGTAGTAAGTCATCCTGCCATCTATCTGTACATATGTATTTATTGTATTCAATGTTACATGTTACGTGTGAGGCATGGTTATCGAATTTCGAAATAAGGGATACTCACGATTTATGACAGCAATAATTATACAAAACACGTCATTTTTCTACTGCGTACACACTAATGTCGCTAAGTGTGCGAATCGACTTGATTTTGTTGTCATTCGGATCATCTTTCCTTATAAGCACCTTACCGTTCTGTATCCAAATGTATTTATATGTTTGTTTTAACTCGTTCTTAGCCGTCCATAGCAGGTTGCGCATATGTTTGGTGAGATCCTCATTTATATAGATTCGTTGTTTATTTCCGCTAGCAAATATATCATCATTTGTTAGTTGGTGGGATTTTCTTGTAGCTATCCATTTGTCGCGGCTAGCACGCGTAGCCAAAGTGATAACCACCGGGCGTGACTTTTTCTCGCGCTGCGACTTCTCGACTTTTATTTCTTCACCCACCCTCTTTACCTCACTTATCAATCCACCTTCTACTCCTAATTTGCTTGCTATAGTTTTAATTGTATTCTCTAAATTCTCGTTTTGCTGTTCCTCCAATCCAAATATTTCTACATTTTTTTCCTTCTCACGTATCTCCAAGTAAACTATCCTTTCTTCCAGTGCCTTGTTACAGGTTTCCAAATGAACGTACTTATGTTCCAATGCTTTAATCTTTTTGTCTGTTTTTTCCTTCTCTTCGATCAATTCCTGGTACTTCTCAGCGTAGAAACTTATGTCGTCTGACATCGCCTCAAGAGTTTTTTTCATATTGAATACTATTGTCAGCTTTTCATTAACTTCTGCCAATAGAATTTCTGGTGTCGTTCGAGACATGTCGACTTCTATGTTTGGCTGACGAGTCTGCGGGGTGGTTTGGCACTCCTCACATAAACCGGCGTCACTAAATGCCTTGATTTTTGCAACACATTTTTTATGGAAGACACCTCCGCAGTCACCATTACACTTTGTAATACTGTCGCTTTTCACTCGGGCCAGCGACAGTTTACATGACTTGCACTGCACCATCACGATCGGTTAATTTCTTAAGATACTTAATTTTCCGTAAACATTCAATATTTATTCGCGTAATAGGTGTCGCGTTCGCACGGTAGGAGCGCACGCGCCGAACTGATTGACTGACTGATGAACTATGTTTTCAGAGCTCGGCTCCAATCGTTGCCGATTCAAAATTGAGCTGGTGTCGAGTGTATTTTCAAATGCATTCCAATGATTTTTATTGTGACACTGTGGTATTGTGTCTATAGAAACTGCCTTGTTGTCTACTGGTGGCAACCGTCATTACTTAGCATGTGG
The DNA here is from genome assembly GCA_963855955.1 of Luperina nickerlii. Lineage (NCBI taxonomy): Eukaryota > Metazoa > Arthropoda > Insecta > Lepidoptera > Noctuidae > Luperina > Luperina nickerlii. The sequence continues at coordinate 3,622,860 of OY979684.1, read as the reverse complement.
TTCTTGGTTTGATTATCGGGAATCAAAGGAGCAATTCTCGTGATTTTAAGCACGGCACAATTTTTGAAGTGAACACTTCTTTAGCGGCGTTGTACACTTTTTTTGTAATTGGTAACAAATGTTAAACTCGCGTCAGGACACGTGACCTGATCGAAAATTCGTAAGACGGATAGCCGTAGCCGGTACCGCGCGTGTTTTGTTTATAAGACGATTCACAAAATACACACGTAATTGTTCAAGTTTTCACTTCTGTCGGCACTCCCGGAGTGCCACTGTTTTTTTTTTGACAAGTTTTTGTCGCCGAGATGAGACTGCGACTAGATTTGGAACGTTTTAAATTACAAGAATACGCCTTCTGGTTCAGGGTCAGAGTTAGTAGGTAGATAGGTTAGGTATTGTGTTTTTATATAGCATCGCGGAGTCTGGGTTTGTACCTGATTTATGTCAATAGACACGACATCGACACCTATTAAGGGTTGCCGAAACGATCAATTGCAATCGATTGCAATTGTGGTAACATTGTCAATCGCTTTGTAGCAGCATCTACACCGCCACATACGAACTACGCATCATAATGACGTCACTCATAATCCTGCATCGCGCAAGCAGAGTTTACCGCTCTACTAGCATAATATACAACGTCCCAACATCAATTGCGGGGCAGTCGCCCACCAGACATGACACCCGTCTGGTCGGAGGATCCTTCCTTTTCTATGCAGGATGAGTGAACTGTACTCCCTATTCCTCATACCTCTATAGCTTCAATTAAATTTGGTACACGATCAATATGCACATCAGTTTGTATCAGTCATGGAAACATTGACAATTGCAATTGATTGTTTCGGGGACCCCTATCGAGATCTAAACATAGAAGGCGAATATTGACCCACAACACTAACCTAACCTTTTTTTTATCGTGGAGAAATGCTCATGCATTCTGCCACGGGGAGATAGTGCAGTTATGTGGGACTCTAACCCACTAAAACTCCACGGTGTCCTCCTCTGCCGCTTACGGCGGGAACACGGGCACCTAACCCGTCTAGGAATTCAAGCTTGATAATACCGGCTGATTTGTTTTACCGTCTGGATAAAAACAAGGTATAAAAGGTGAACGGGGTAGAAACCTTTGGCACAAAAATTCCTTTTTTTTTACCAAAAAAAAAAAACGAATAAATCGAAAAATTGTACCAACATTTACCTTAAAAGCACGCTTCCTACTTTACGCGCGAAATTTTCAATGAATTCGTAGCGAATTCATTAATTTGATTGAAGCCATCAGCCGGCTACAATCAAAGCAATGAAAGTAAAAATAAAAGAGATTTTTGTTAAAACAAAATAATTTCTGTGCCAATATGTTTCTACTGCGTTCACCTTTTATACCCTGTTTTTGTCCAGATGATAAAAAAAGCCAGCCCGTATGTATAAAAATGTCGTCGTGGTAAACAATCGACTGTCTGCACACGCCCTAACACAGCCTCTGACAGTAGAGAAACGTAAATAATATTTCGTATAAGCATAATTAGGTAGTAAGGGGAGGGTCTGACATGTGTAGGTACTTTTTGTGTTAGTAAAAATGTTATGGACAATAAGAACAAGATTATGGTGCTCACGACAAGAGGGAGTAAAGAAATATGGACTATGAAGGGAAGTAGAGTAGGTTTGTGGGTCAGTAAGTGAATTTGGACCTTATCTCGACTTGAATGCGAATTAAAATGGACTGTAGTTATTGAATTGCATTAGGCTAGACGCTAGCAAACTGACAAAATGATTGGTGTAACGATTGTTTTAATCTTTGAGGTTAAGCAACACTTGCCAGGTCAGTCTTTGGATGGGTGACCATCGCTGTTGATGAGCCGCTCATCCTGGCTGTCATTTGTAGGTCTTTATAGTTCAGGTAGTCAGAAGCCCGAAAGTCTGACAACCAGTCTTACTGCGGGGTACCCAGTAAACTGGTTTGTAGAGGTCAGATAGGCACTCGCTCCAAATAAAATACTGGTGTTCAGCTGCATCCAGTTAGACTGGAAGTTGACCCTAACATAGTTGGAAAAATACTAGACAGATGGTGACTAAAAAAACCTATTAATCATCAGGCTAATTTGCTGGTTGTTTAGTAGAGATAATAATAATTTTCTCCCCTAAGGATAATCAGCCTGATTTCCCACTCCTGGGACACAGATAAAGCAGGGGCGAGGAAATAATTCTTCTCTGGGTTTGAACCTACGACCGACAATTCGTAAGTCGCGGCCGTTACTACTGGGTCAACAGTGCTCTCCTAAGCACTGAAAATTAATCGCTTAATTCCTCGAATAGTCAATACACACTCGATACATCACAACATCGAAACTAAACTCGAAAACTATAACTCGAAAATAAATAAAATGACATGTATTTCAGAGCTAAAGTTGGATTTAAAAGTGGCTATTATGGGTACACTCAGTGAGACAGGGATTTATCGATGCTCGATAAATCTTGTGAGAGAGTTGTCGACTGAATGGCGGACTATCGATACCTAGTGATGTATGTAGGTGAAGTGACGTGATTTAGTGAGTGAATGCAATGCCAGAATACGGGATGGTTCTGCATATTTTTTACTTCTTTGGATCTGTTTCGTTGGAGTTTTTTGAACTGGCAAACTGCTAACCGATTTTAACCAATAATAGCACCTGTGGGTAAGTACTTTTTCTACCCGTAAAATTTTACTAAACGTAATTTTACTAATTTTACTAAACGTAATTTTACTTTTTTTTACGTAATGTTGGCAGGAGAAAGTCTTGGTATTGGATGATGTTGATCTTGATATTGTTTATGTATTATTGGAAGTAGGAATACAATATCAAAACTTTCTTTTCTTTTTCTCATACAGGATGAGCCATTTTTATTGTCCGTGCAAATGATTTTTTTTTTGTTTATTATATAAAGTGAAAACTTCTTTAGGCGCGTTGGGCATTTTTTGAGATGGGAAAAAACCATTGAAATCGCGCCACTGTTACCGTAAGCGACACCGCGCGTGTTTTATTTATAAGACGATTAAAAAAGTTCCCGCTTCGGATGTATTCGGCTGTCCTCGGGATGTACCTATTCAGTTTTAATGTATATCCGATATGTCAGTGAGTGACAGATGGCAAAGTATTCTGTTTGTACTTTGTTTTTACTTCTGTCGGCACTCCCGGTGTGCCACTGTTTTTTTTTTGTTTTGTTTAGCCTATACTGTTCTACCGCTGGGCATAGCGCTCCCCCAAATCTTTCCAAGAACTTCTTTCCCGCGCCACCTCGAACCAGCCCTCGCGGTACGCGTCCAGGTCATCTCGCCACCGCTTTCTGGGCCGACCTCGGCGGCGCCGTCCATCTTCAGACACCTATTGTGTGAAATCTTGTCGTACGAACTCCGGCTTACGTTGCCCTATTCATAGAATGTTGGAATCCTATAATTCTAATTTCATTGATATTGATATATTTGCATGTTCGAAAAATAAATTTAAATCTAATATTATAAAAATGTTATCTTAATTGTAATCATGGTACTTATTAATTTATAATTTATTATTATTTATTTATTGCATAATTCAAGTAAATGAAATTGTTTCTAATCTGATTTGGTTTTGTAACTATAGCTAGCGTTATAGTAACTTATTTATTTGTTTTAAAATATTTCTTGTTAATTTTGGTAATGCTCGCCTAGTGGCAACCTGTGATCTTTTAATATGTCCTATCTGCGGATAATGTAGTGGACTGCAACATTGCTTCCTATACCATTGTTAAACTTATGTAGTATAGTATATGTTGTAGTTGTTTATTATCCCTCAATAAATAAAATAAAATAAAAAAATAAAATAAAATCTTTTAGCTGATAAATGTGAAGCTGATAATAGTGAAGTAAAATAATTATGGTGTAAAAATTCGCTACAAAGAATGACAATATTGAAAAAAATGCGTACCTAATTAAAATGAGATGGTAATGACATTATATACTACTAGCAACGCCTCGCGGTTTCACCCGCATAAGTGTCAATCCCGTGGGATAAAAACTCTCCTATGTCCTTTCCCGGGACTCAAACTATTTTTATACCAAATTTCATCTAAATCGGTTCAGCGGTATAGATGAAATTTCAAAATGAAAATGACAGACATGTCAGACATGACATGTCAGAGTCATGATTCAGATGTCATGTCAGAGATGATGAAATGTCAGACAGACAGACAGACGCACTTTCGCATTTATAATATTATAAGTGTGGATTACTCACAATAGAGCAGTGGTGGCCCAGTGGTAACGGCCACGACTGTTGAGTTGTAGGTCGTAGGTTTGAACCCAGACAGGTGCTTTACTTTGTGTAAATTATATTTCATCTGCTTTCAAAACGGTGAACGAAAACATCATGAGGAAACCAGCATGTCCAGAACCAAAAATTCAAAGACATGTGGCATCTACCAATCCGCACTGGGCCCACGTGGTGGATTATGGCCGACTCTCTCTCACCGAGAGAAGGCCTGTGTCCCAGCAGTAAGAACGTAATAGGCTGATTATGCTTATCACGCACAATACTGAGCTATAATACGTTTGCCAAGAACGCTGATTACAGCAAACCTCTCTGAATGTTTTTCATAGAGTTCCTTAGAAGGTCACAGTGGAAACGAAATGAAATGATGATGATCAAATGATGTTTATTTCTGTAAGTAGATCTTTTCAGAAACATGTAAACCCCAATTATTTGGTCAATATTTTAAAACTACATGGTGCCGGCATTTCCTCAACTAGGAAATGCCGCCACCATGTAGTTTTAATCCCTGAGACAAAGGCCTGGGACAAATCATATCGAAAATGACACACTTCGATAACCTGATTTGCCTTGCCCGCGACAACAAACGGCTGTCGGAAGAATATAATATATAATATAATTATATATATAATAGGATAGCGGTTGTCTATTTGATGTAAACTGAAAAAAAACGGGTTTTGGCCTTGTGAACAGCGTTTAAAGGACTCCTGCGATAACATTGTTTGATGTTCGATACGGCACGGAAGCTTATCCAGTGGTTGTGAATAGCTATGCTAGTCTCTTTTAAAGTCCAAACATTATTATTAATTATAAAACTGTATAATTATGAGTCTAATAATGCAGAGACTTGTCTGGAAGGGCCTTTTGAAGCCAGAGCCAATCGATTCGACACAAAACGCAAAATCGTCCGTTTTATAAGCCACAGCTATGTCCAAACAGGATATGGTCACCATAAAGGGATAGGGATTCGGGCAGAATACTTTGATGCCCCTTTTGGAATATTTGACCCATCGGCAAACGGATGCAGAAGCTTTTTTTAAAACAAAACCGCTAAAAGCAGTTTGCACGTTATCGCCGCGTTTCATATCCGACCGGACGGAATTGAAGTGTGTTAAGCCTTTTAAATTGTTAGGATATTTTTTGTCCATTGTGAAGGAAAGAAAGGGGTGGATTACCTTTAGAATTATTTTTTACCATGTGTGTAGAATTTTAATTCAGATGAATAGATCTTCTACTTTTTTATATTATTTTCTACTTTGTTTGATATCGGAATAAATCTCTGCGATGGTACGATTTCGCCGGGTCAGCATACAAAACAAAGTCGGGTTAGTTATACCATTTATAACTCAAGAACGGCTGAACTGATTTTTTAACCGACTCCAAAAAAGGAGGAGGTTTTCAATTCGGATGATTATAAATATTTTTTTAATGTATAACTCCCTTATATATAGACGGATTTGCAAAATTTATGTTTGTTCGAAATAGGTTTATCCCGAAATGGTCCCATTTAAATTTCGTAATCATCTGATAATGAGTTTCGGAGACAGACAACTGAACTCTTCAATAAATGCCAGTAAATCAACCGCGATTGCTGCTATAGCGTAATGTATGCATTATTTACGCAATCACACAACATAATATCACGCCTGTAGCCTTTAAAGGGGTAGGCAGATGTGTTCAATAGCTGCCTGTCACTGATATTCAGATGGCAAGTAGTTATATGAATTTGTTTGGCGTAGGTAGGTACAACTAAAAAGTGAAAATGAAAACTTTTTAACAAAAAAAAAAAGCAACCGACTTACAAAAAAACGCTACAAAGTGAAAAATAACTTTAATTTCGGAAGTCGGTGTCGTTGGTTCTGTATTTTCGTTTATTGACACCGACTTTCGAAATTAAAGTTATTTTTCACTTTGTAGTGTTTTTTATATGATGTTTGATTTGTTGGATTTTTCTCCGCTCCGAATAGCAGAATATCTATTAGAACATGGGAAAAATTAACAAAAAAAATAATAATAAAGATAATTAATTTCCTTATGCACACAAGTAGATATATAGTCGCAAAAATAGAATTTTGAGAAATTTTAGTACCTGATTCTACGTAAAAGGGTCCGATTGACACTAGCCCTCAAACAGGCAAATTGAAACGAAATAAAATGACATTTTAAAAATATATTTTTTATCACAAAAAATACTACCATTAATAAACAATTTTAAAGCTGGTTCTCACGTTATCGCAGTGTTCTGAATTCAGTGGTCGAACGCAAATGGATGTGATAAGCCTATAGTCTCAATTGTTAGCCTGCACGTGAATATTGGGGATTAAGGTTCGGTTCCCAGTTGATGACAAAAGTTTAAATTTCGACGTATTTTTGGTCAGTCATCCACTTTTCAGAGTTAACAAATTAAACAAAAAATTCAAGACGTGTGACATCTACCAACCCGCACTGGGCCCGCGTGGTGGATTACGGCCCACTCCCTCTCATACAGAGGAGGCCCATGTTCCATTCACATATTATTTGAACCGCCTGGTCACCTAAACATAACATCTCTTGTGGGGCGGCTTAGCTCGGCCGCTTATGCTGTTAGAAAGATAAGACAGTTAACTGATGTAGAAACCGCACGTTTAGTCTATTTCAGCTACTTTCACAGCATTATGTCGTACGGCATTTTACTATGGGGTCGAGCTGCTGACATTGAATCCATCTTTATTTTACAAAAAAGAGCTGTCAGAGACATTTATAATCTACGTCGCCGCGAATCTCTCAGGGAACTTTTTAAAAGGATTAATATTATGACGGTACCTTGCCAATTTATTTATGAAAATATTATGTATGTAAGAAAAAATCTACATCTTTTTAATAAAATAAGCGATAGACATAATTTTAATACTAGAAATAAAGATAAAATACATCAACCATTTTTCAGATTAGCCAAGGTACACACATCTTTTATGGGGTACTGTGTTAAATGTTACAATAAAATACCTTGTGATAATTGCAATTAAATGAAAGAAAATTTAAAACTCACATTAAACGTACACTTTGTAAACAAGCATACTATAAATTAGAAGATCATATCCAAGATAAGAACGCTTGGAAACATGCTGGTCCTGCTCCATAGGACAATCTAGAGTCTAGACAAAATCAAACTGGTTGCTAATTTAATTGTAAAATATATTCTTTTTTTTGATATTGATTTACATTCTGTAATAACTTTAACTTACACCCTGACTTATTACTTGTAATTTTTATTTTATTTTATTTAAATGAAAATCGTTTACTTTTACCATGTTTGTAAATATGTGAGCACCATGCATCTATCAGATAATTAATTTATATGTCATGGTTTCATTTTTAATTCTTTTACCTATTGTGGTATAGTAATTTTATTTTAGGTGCATCGTCTTCACATATTATTATGATATAATTTAATGTATACAAAATATTGTAAAACATTTTAAAAGAGTAACGGTGGAGTTTCTTGCCCATTCTTCTCCATACGAAAACTACCTTTTGGAATGGGCGACTAGAATCAATTCTATTTGTTGTAATTTTTGACGTTCAAAAGTGCCTTTAATGTGCCTATTTGAAATAAATGCTTTGACTTTGACTTTGACTTTGAATGTCATTGATGTCAAAAACAGACTACGCAATCACCATAATATTACTCATTGATAATGTCCCGAGCATTAGTATAACATTGCCATGTCAACTACCAATAAAACATATCCAACGCACATGCCATTATCATAAACAACAGTGAACACAATAAACCACCCTGCATACTATGCGATTGCGACAACTCGACGGCGACAAAATGGTGGCCTGTCGCATGCGACTGTAATCGGTTGTGCTTGTGCTCCGTGCATCAAGACGCTGCACACAGGGGCTTACTCTCCAAACTAATTTTAATTCCAATGAGATGCCAATATGATTCCAATGTTAATTTTACAGTCACGTGATTCGGTACTCTTGAAAACAATATTGTCAACAATTACCCCACGCCAAGCCCAAACCCAATTCCACTTAGTTCTCCAAAATGGACACCCGATCTAAAAATCATTTGGCGCTAGCATCGAACTCAAGAGTACGAAACGTCACAATTCCAATGTCGATCTATCGGAATTAAATTGAAGAGTAAGCACTCAGAGGGGAAATTCTCGAAATATTAAAAACGTTCACAGTGTGATCTGTCTAAATCTGTCAAAAATACCTCTTACTCGTATTTCCCTACATTTTTGACATTGATTGTCGCTGAGATGAGATTACGTTTTTAATTACGGGAATTGGCCTTCAGAACCCTAATTGCGGAGCACACTTTCAATCACAATTTGAATGTTTGAAGGATATTGCTAATCCATTGCTTCAATTTATGTCACATGTCGAAAAAAAAAGTAATGTCAATAAATTTGGTTTTTAGATTTTTTTTTTACTTTAAATTTTGATTTGATTTGATTTATGATTGAGATATTTTTAATTTGACATTTACTTACTATTATTATTTTTATTTTGACATTATAACAATATTCTTGGACATTGAGATTTCAATTAATACATAAAATCTGACATTCATATCTATCATATCAATACTGGTGACTGATATAATGTTATGATGACTTTTTAAAGTATGTAATGCATTGTGAAATTTAATATTTGCAATAAATTTATTTAATTAGACATTTTGTAACTTATAGAAATAATGAAGGAATATTATGACATTTTTAATAATTTAAGGTATTATGAAATTAAATATTTGCACACCACACGTAATGGTAGAATGTAATTGGGCCACATTTATTATAACATCATACTATTTTGTACACCTACATTTTGGCAAATAAAGTATTATTATTATTGTTTTGAGTGTTTTTTTTTTCTCAGCTCTTAGGCTGGTTTTAGCTACATTTACGGGCCAAAGCCAAGTAAATGCAGCGTGTGGTGTGTATTAGGGTGTGTTTTCTTCCTCTAACTGCATGAATTTCCTAACTATTCTGCAGGTTGATCAATTCAATTCAATTCAATTCAATTTATTCAGATAACAATTTACATTGTGTTTGAAAAGGTGTGTGTTTGGAAAGGTGTTTAAGACGGCAGCTTTTTGTAGGTTGATATAGACGGATTCTTCTAAGGTAGGTTGATATAGACGGATTTTATTATTATTCATATGTTCCAAACAATTGGCGTCTCAGCAACGTAAATAACGCAATGAATGTTGTTGAACTGTCAAAATGAAAGCCATTGCTACTGACTAGAAAATAATTTTGTGTGCTTTTCCATATTTTAAGCACTTGTCAAACAGACAAAACAACTACATTCACATGTTAAATAATTACATGCATTTCATAGTTAGTCACTATAGTGACAAGTTTATATTTTTTGATACCAACATTTTTGTTGATAAGTTAAGGTCGACTAGGGATACTGTGTATCTGCCCATTAGTTTTAGACGTCAAATAGCTAGGCTATTAGCACTTATTATTAACCCAGACATAATTAGTATGTCGAAGTCATCTATAATTAGCACCACAATTAGTAATAGTACTAATGTTAAGGTGGTTAGCTCAGATATTTTAAACTAGTTTGTAAGACAACAGAAGGTACCACTAACAGTATAGTTACACTTAATAACAATAAGGTATTTTCTAGCAATAAAATAGTAAACTCTAGAATAGGGGCTAAGAGGAAATCCTTGAAATTATTTCATCAAAATATTCAAGGTTTTTCTTCCAAACAATTGGAAATTGAGTTGTTTTTAGAAAAAACAATGTTTGACATTATTTGTATAACTGAGCATTGGTTAAAAGATTCTGAAATGTTAATTAACTATGACAATTATAGTGTGGCCAGTTGTTTTAATCGAAATTCAATGCTGCGTGGTGGTTCACTAATCCTAATTAAAAGTTTTATTAAATTCAAACCTCGTAAAGACATAGTTGAACTATCAGTTGAACATAGCATTGAACTCTCTTGTGTTGAGCTAGATAAGCATGTTATAGTGTGCGTTTACAGACCCCCAAATTATCAAAACTATTCTATATTTGAGTCAGTAATGGAAGATGTTTTGGCAAAACTAGCAACAAGTAATAGGTCAATAATTATCTGTGGTGACTTTAATATTAATATTTTAGAAAATAATTTAAATACCAGTAGATTATTAAATTTGTTTAAATCGTTCAATTTGTCAAATGTGTTTGCAGAACCAACCCGAACAACTACGAATACTGCTACATGTATTGATAATGTTTTTTGTTGCTGCGACTATTTAGATAAAGCCGTTGTTAATTATCTCCCTTCTGATCACAGTGGTCAAACTGTAACTTTTGAGTCCAACATGCCAATACAAAAAGTGCAGATTCAATCCAGACCAATAACATCAGTTAATTTAAATAAATTTAATAGCAATTTAATTTGTAAATTAAGTAATCAGAACCTTACAGTGAACAATGTTAATATTTTGTATAATGAATTCTTTTCATTAGTCCAAACCGAGTTCAATAATTCTTTTAAGAAGAACACTAAAAGTATCAGCCCTAAGTTTTTATTTTGTGACTGGGCAACTAAAGGACTCAGAAAAAGTAGGGAAAGACTTTTCGAGCTGTATGGCCTTAAGCCTTATATTAACACGGAAACTTTTAATAAGTATGTTGCTACTTACTCTAGAACTTTTAAGAACGCTTGTAAGGCTGCTAAAGCCTTATACATTAGCAACAAGGTAAAATCAGCAGACAATAAAATAAAGACCGTTTGGAAAATTATAAATAATGAAACGAACAGGAATAAGAAGCATAATTCTGAGTACACACTGCAGACGTCAAGCGGTCTCATTTGCGATAGCAAAGAAGTGGCTCAAGAATTTGTAAATTTCTTTACTAGTATCCCACTCAAAACAACTGAAACCTTAAATTCCTCGCCCGCGCTCGCTTTTGATTTAGTAAGGGCGAACGTTTCAGCCTGCCCGATTGAATTTAACTTTAGGCATATTAACCCCATAACAGTAATTAAGGCTTTTAAGCAAATTAAGATCAAATTGACCGAAGATCTTTGGGGAATGTCCATTAAGGTCTGTACCTCCATAATTGAGACTATTGCGCCCTACTTAGCCTTAGTATTTAATTCGTGTGTGGATCAAGGAGTCTTCCCCGATTTAATGAAATACAGTAAGGTAATACCACTTTACAAATCCGGGGACAGTAAGGACACCAATAATTATAGACCCGTATCCGTTTTGCCGGTTTTCAGCAAAGTGTTTGAAAAGATAATGCTTAATCAAATGCTTAATCATTTTAACATGAATAAAATCCTACACGATCAACAGTATGGTTTCACCAAAGGACGTTGTACGACCGACGCCGGTGTAACTTTATTGAAACACATTTTTAACGCGTGGGATGAGGCCCAAGACGCCATAGGAATCTTTTGTGACCTCTCCAAGGCATTTGACTGCGTAGATCACGAAACCTTGCTTTTGAAACTTGAGCATTATGGACTTGGAAAACTTGCGCTCAGTTTAGTTAGTTCTTATTTAAATGATAGACAACAACAAGTTCAAATAAATGGTGTCAATTCACTTGGTTTAGTAGTAAAAATTGGTGTGCCACAAGGCTCGATATTGGGTCCTTTCCTCTTTTTAGTGTATATTAATGATCTACTCCATTTATTAAAAAATCAACCACAAATGGTGTTATTTGCTGATGACACTTCCTTAATTTTTAAGGTAAATAGACATGCTACAAATTTTGACGACGTAAATAACGCCCTACTGCAGGTCCAAAATTGGTTCACTGCTAATAATTTAGTATTAAATGGAAAAAAAACTAAGTGCATAAGATTTTCTTTACCAAATGTCAAGGGTAGTGATTGTGAGATAATATTGAATCAAGAGAAACTAGAATTCGTCGATAAAACTGTTTTCCTAGGGATCACGCTCGACTCAAGGCTACAATGGGGTCCTCATTTAACATCTCTTGCAGGACGGCTAAGTTCAGCAGCTTATGCTGTCAGAAAAATCCGTCAATTTACTGATGTAGATACCGCGAGACTAGTCTATTTTAGTTACTTTCATAGCATCATGTCTTACGGTATTTTACTTTGGGGACGGGCTGCAGACATCGATTCTATTTTTATTCTGCAGAAAAGAGCTATCAGAGCCATATATAATCTCCGCAGGCGCGATTCTCTAAGGGAACGGTTTAAGGAAATTAACATCATGACGGTGCCTTGTCAATATATCTATGAAAACATCATGTATGTAAGGAAAAATTTACATCTTTTTAGTAAAAGAGGTGAAAGACATAATTATAGTACTAGAAATAGGGACCTATTAGTTCAACCAGGTTTCAGACTGGCTAAAGTAGATTCATCTTTTATGGGGTACTGTTTAAAATGTTATAATAAAATACCTCCCCACATTCTTCAACTGAATGAGACAAAATTCAAGTCTTGTATAAAACGCACACTATGCAGTCAGGCATATTATAAGTTAGGGGATTATATCGCTGACAAAAATGCCTGGCTCAATGCTGGTCCTGCTCCACAACCACAACTAATTGATTAACACATGAAAATACTGTTGGAGCTGCTGAAGATTGTAAGACGATCTTTGCAATGTATAAAATCAATTTCCTTTGTATTGTATAACTGCATAGCACAGATGTGAGTTCTATGTACCCTATAGCTACCATTTACCGGGTAATAATATGTCTTTCATTGACTCGAATGTGCCCTGGCAGCTGATAGTATGTCATGCTCACTCAAATGTCTCGCTGACGGTGGCGTGTGTGTTAGATCATTTAGCTCCCTTCAAAATGGTTGAGCTAAATGGTGCTGATTTATGCGTCATGTTCGTGAACGGGCGCCGTCAGTTGGGGCTGGTCATCACTTAGCTGCCTCGGCTTATTTTTAATTAATTTATTTTTGGATTGTAGTTTGTTAAGTACTATTTTGTTGCACTCTGGACGCTTTTAACACTTACGTATTTCTTAATTTTTTTACATCGTTCTCACATTATGTAATTTTAAAATCAAAAGTAATGATGTAACTAATATTTTTGTAAAATATCATTTAAAAAGAGTGTCCATGGAGTTTCTTGCCCGTTCTTCTCCATAGGTACCTACGCTTTGGAATGGGCAACTAGCTTCATATTTTCTGACTGACCGACTTCTTGACAATTCAAAAGTGCCTGTAAATGGTTTAATTGAAATAAATGCTTTGAGTTTGAGTTTGAGTTTGAGTGTGTTACGCAGTTACCCCGCAGTATCGAGAACGTGTGACTCCCCTAGACATACAACGCGTGCCACGTAAGAAGAGACTTGACACACCACGTGGTTTGACATGCGCAGAACACGATTTTTGGTATCTTTAGCGGTATGAGGTCTGAGTGCGGGACGGGACCGGACGTCATAGGGGCGGCGGAAAGAGCGGGGGAGGCGGGGTCAAGTCTCATCTTTCGTGGCACGCATTGTACAATTATGAAAATTGCCGTTGCGTCTTGTCGCAGTCGCATGTCGCAAAGTGTGCAATGTTTACTACATCATTTGCCATTTTGATTCCAAATTAGCATGTTCATTGTTTTAGTTCACTCATACAATTATTGATTTCGCATAGCTCAGCGGTATTGGAAATCAAATGGGTATGTTTAAACTGTAACAATTTGGATTCTATGATTATGCAAGCAGTGCCAGGTAACATTTTCAATCGTCATTATTGAAAATTTTAACAGAAAATTGCATGCCCCATTTAACCAGTATAAAGGATAATTTTAAAAAATAAAAAACCGGTCAAATGCGAGTCCGACTTGAGCACCGAGGGTTCCGTACAAATTTGTAGGTAGGTATGTAACTACAAACTTAAGGTTTTCAGTTTTTTCCCTTGTGCTACATGTAGGGACTTAAAAACACCTTCATAAAGGTTACAGAATATTATAAGTGTTACATATTGAATTGATAACAGAATCAATATGTAACCCTTATAATGTGTTTTTCAATGTGTTAACCCAAAACACTTTTAAAAGTGTAACAGTAATATATCTGTAACCGATATAAAAGTGTTAACAGTGTTAATAAGTGTAACCGGTAAACGCAGCGTTGCTATAATAGCCGCAATCCCGACTGGATTGAGGATATTTTGCTATCGCCGCGTCTGTCTGTCCGCCGCGCGTTTTTGCGGTACTACAGATGCTTATTTCTATTACACATATTAACACTTATTAACACATATAAAAGGTTTTGATTCTACAACATTATTGTATCTGTTACATTTAAAAGTGTTTTCTTATAAAACAGTTTAAAAAAACCGTATTAAAAACATGTATTACGGTTACTGTTTGAGTCCCTGGCTACATGACTTTGTTTCTTGCCAAATTTCATGATTTAAGTCAACGGGAAGTACCCTAAAGGTTTTGAATATATTGAAAAAAAAATATGCGGCATAAACGGAACATAAACGCCATTTTGCACCGACCCCTAATAAATTGGAATAAGCACAGGAGAATGATGGTTCCTAATGTCATTTTCGTAGGTAAGTAGAGACCATCTTTATTATTCCAGACTAGCTTCTGCCCGCGACTTCGTCCGCGTGAAATTTCGCGCTCTTAGGGGTGGAATTTCGAAAAACCCTTTCTTAGTGGATACCTACTCTTCACAAAGAACACACCCTACAAATTTTTAATTTCATGTCTCTAGGACCAGCGGTTTAGGCTGTGCATTAATAAATCAGTCAGACTTTGAATTTTATATACCTATAGGTACATATGTGAAAATTTCAAGTTATCTCTTTACTCAGTCTGTTTAAACTTGCTCTCACGCACCACTTTGAGACCTTTTATTTATTAAGAAGTTAGGTCACACCAAAAACCCACATCTAGAATTCCAAAAAAAACACGCTTAAAATTCTAACCAAGCCCCATATCGGACCAGAGTTACGTCACGATAACCCTACAAACGCTACGCTGTGTTCACGCGAATGTTGCCCAGTATCCGGTTTTATCAGCTTTTATTGGCAACAGTCGGGCCCCAGTTTCCCTTGCTGTTACGGAAAGAGGGAACCCATTTTTATGTGGCTTGCCGTCGCAGCGCGTGGGTTAATAGAGTGACGTCAGCGTTTTTGCGATTTCAAAAGGGTAAGTTCGAATGTGGGTTGTGAAGTTTAAGTTTTAAGTGAAATGTGAGCGTGTTTTTATTTGGAAGGTTTATGTCCGTGTTGAGACTTGTAAGCTCATTGGGTACCTATGCGTGGGATGACAATTTATTATTATAATAATTGCACTGTGAAAATGTTACCCCATTTTCTTTAAAAAAAAAACAATTGACATACAAATTAAATTTAAAGTGTAATGAATACGTCGTTTTGCACTTTCCAATGTTGTATTGTGAACTTTCAAATTGTCTTTGGTCAATGGCTTACGCAGTTTTTACACTAAATGCTTTTTAGGGTTCCGTATCTAAAGGACGCCAATGGAATCCTATTACTAAGCCGCAGCTGTCCGTCCGTCTGTCTGTCAGCAGGCTGTATCTCATGAACCGTAATAAGTGGACAGTTTAAATTTTCAGTGTGTATTTTTATTCAAACTCAAACTCAAAGCATTTATTTCAATTAAACCTTGTAGGTACAGGCACTTTTGAATTGTCTAAATTAAATAGTCTCTCAGTTAGTCAGAAAGTTGAAGCTAGTTGCCCATTCCAAAACGTAGATCTCTATGGAGAAGAACGGGCAAGAAACTCCATGGGCACTCTTTTAAATCAAGATATTGCAAAATCCTAAGCACATATAGAAGCAATAAGAATATTGCTTCTATATGTGAGAACAATGTAAAAAAAAGACACAAACGAAGAAACAATTCAAAATATAAGATTAAAAATAAGCCTTGTTGTATAGCCTATTTTTTTAATTAAATTAAGTAATAAACATTAAAGGGTCTCCGTTTAGGTAACTTGTTTTTTCTCGACGTTTTTTGCCTTCTGGTACGGAACCCTTCATGCGCGAGTCTGACTTGCACTAGACCAGTTTTTAAATATATAATCTTACCGCCAGCCATTGTCAGAATTTTGCCAAGTGTGCAGAATAAGGGCTTCTCCCAAAAGACAAATATACAGAGTACTCTACTAACTTCCCAACTTAAAAAAAAGTTGTTTTTTAAGCAGGTTTAATTTTAACATCTAACACTGTAGAGGCAGAAAATATTTATTAATAAATAGCCTATCTTACTTCACTCTAATCACTGATTTAACAAATTAAGGCCACCCACAAGCGAGCCACTCACCACAGCCACAAGTGGCGACACTCAAGCTAGCCACTTCATTATTCATACATTCTGCAGTGATTCGCGGCTACACGCTGCGTTCACAAAATGTTTGAATAATGCAGTCTGCATTGTTGATGGCCATTTTTGTTTGGGGTTAGTGGCTCGTGTGAGGAAAGCGTAAGCCGTTGTCGTACACAACCTTTTGAACGGTAAATTGATTGAGAGTTTAGATTTTCAACATGTCAATTTCAGTTGCAAATTGGACCACTTTTGATCACACTTGAAAATACTGTTGGAGCTGCTGAAGATTGTAAGACCATCTTTGCATTGTATAAACTCAATTTCCTTTGTATTGTATCTAGGTGTATCTATATGATGCGACCAAAGTGCAGTAGGTATCTGCTATGGTTCGGTTTAGGCGATACATACAGTGAACCCTGAAAAAAACCCATTTTTCCATATCCTTCAATAGTCCTACACCAACCGGGGGTTATCCTTGGGTGCACTTGCATAGTGCACACAGGGATAATCGTCTGTTGGTGCCGCATTTCATTAAAATTTCCTAAAGAGCCTCTGCGAGTCTGCTTCGGGCCCTCGTACGCCTTCCAAAGGACCGGTACCCCACGGTCCCGAAATATGTAAAATAAAAAAAAAATAATTAAAAAAAGTTGATAGTAATAGCTTAAAATATAATCACCCTATAACGTTACTTATGGGACACAGGTCTCCTCTCTATGAGAGTGAGTGGGTCATAATCCACCACGCGGACCCAGTACGGATTGGTGGACATCACATGTCTTTGAATTTTTTGGTTTTCTTCGCAGTTTTGAGAGCAGTGGTGATGAAATCAACTACACAAAGTAATGTGCCTGCTTGCCTTCGAACCCACGCCACGGCCTAAGTAAACCGGGGCCGATGCCCGATACCACTTAACCATCACTGGTCGACCACCACCGGTCGACCAAAACCGGTCGACCACCACCGGTTGACCACCACCGGTCCACCACCACAGGTCGACCACCACCGGTCGACTACCACTGGTTGATCACCACCGGTTGACCACCACCGGCCAACCACCACCGGTCGACCACCACCGGTCGACCACCACTGGTCGACCACCACCGGTCGAACACCACCGGTCCACCACCACTTGTTGACCACCACTGATCGACCACCACCGGTCGAACACCACCGGTCGACCACCACCGGTCGACCACCACCGGTCCACCACCACCGGTCGACCACCACCGGTTGACCACCACCGATCGACCACCACCGGTCGACCACCACCGGTCGACCATCACCGCTCTACCACCACTAATTTTCATAACACCACTTTCATACGCTGTTTTCTCACTTCATCGCCCGCAAAAAGACCCGTCCCTCTAATAATTCAATCGCTAAAGTTATCAATAAAAAAAACATAATCCGGTTGGATTATGTTTTTTTTTTCCGCTACCCGCAGCCATCGAACCTCTTTTGACAGGTACCACGCGACACCCGTAGGTACCAACAACCCGTTTGAGTGAAGTACGCCCCATAACGAGTTACATGTCCCGACAACTTATTTCAACTTATTCCTGCACCTAACCCCTTTCCAAGTCCACAGGGTTTACAGCTGAGAGGGTTTCCTGAGTATTTTAGGGTTAGCGGTTTCTAACCATCCGGAAATGTGTTTCATCTTTGGGGGGGGGGGGGGGCTTTAGCTGTTTACAAAAAACTGGCCACGTGAATTGTTCCGTACTTGGGAGGGATATACTATATACTGTATTAATTGATTGACGAAATTTTATAATTTCTGGGTTCTGCCGGTCGATTCTGTAAAAACCCCACCGTGAAAACTAAGTTGAAGTGAGCGTGGAATCAGCTGCCAATAGTGTCAATTCCTAGCAAAAATAAAACTCACTTCACTAATTTTTCACGGTGAGATTTTTACAGAATCGACCGGCAGAACCCAAAAAAGATCGAGTGTAAAGAAACGCTTGTCTGTCTATTAAGGCTCCTGCAAACAGGCGCGACGCGCGACGCGAATTGCGCGCGACACAAAGGCACCGCTCTTTGCGCGACTTGCGGTGCCTTTGTGTCGCGTGTCGCGTCGCGCCTGTGTGTACGAGCCTTTACAATTTATTACATACTAGCAGCGCCCCGCGGTTTCACTCGCACAGATGTCAATCCCGTGGGAAAATCGGGATAAAAACTATTCTATGTCCTTCCCCGGGATATAATCTATCTCTTCGCCAAATTTTATCGAGATCCGTTCAGTCACGGTAATAATATATACAGTAGGTCGTCTTCATACAAACGGACGAAACGCGGGCTATACCTACGCGCTTCGATCACCGTGTGCGCTCAGGCGGCTCGGAGTCGCGACTGTGCAACAGTGACGAACGGACGGTGTGTTGTTTTTATAACAATAACCGCGCGATTTTTTCACTAAAAATAAGTTCAAGTACATATTTAATATGACGAGTAGGCGATATTGTGCTGTTTTTGGTTGCATGAATTCGTCAATAACGCATCCAGAGATAGCTTTTTTTACATTACCTGGAAACTCGGAAAGGTAAGACTATTTTACTTACTAGTGGGTAGGTACGGACGCCAGCACATCAACCTACCACAATCTGTCAGATTTCTTTAATAGATTTTCAACTTTATCGCTAAAGCTTAAGGTTCAAAGTTGATTGGGAAAATCTGACAGTTAGGTGTA
Organism: Luperina nickerlii; assembly: GCA_963855955.1. NCBI lineage: Eukaryota > Metazoa > Arthropoda > Insecta > Lepidoptera > Noctuidae > Luperina > Luperina nickerlii. Next base: position 3,603,638 of record OY979684.1, on the reverse strand, counting down.
GCTTGATGTGCTGGCGTCTGTACATAATGTGTGTCTTTTTAATGGATAAGTATTTCCTATTACCTCCGGAAAAAAAGATGTCTGGATTAATAAATAAAGTGATTAAAGTAAAGGAAAGTGATAGACACGAGTGAAATAGGTAGTTATAGGCGGTTCATGAATCATTATACGGTAGGTACGCTTGTGTTAAAACCTCGGGGCATGTGTGTTTTGTTAGTTTGTATAATTCAAAGTAAAGACGTGGTTTTTATTATTAATAATAGTTGTTTATTGTACTGTGTGTATGAATAATACTAGAAAAAAATTGGTTGTCTGTAAATTCGATTTACGGACGATAGTTTAACGTGACAACATCATAACAAAACATTAATGAAATGATTGCATACTTTTATGAATAAAATTAATTATTTTTATTGAATAACTGTTACTGTAATAAGAATAACTGTTTCATGAAATCATCATTCTTTGGAATTACATGGTCTTAGAGAGTTGTGTTGATGACTTTAATGATTATAATTTATTCTGTAATAGTACATTACGATATTATAACATGCGAGGCGTAATTGAGCCGAGCATGTTATAACCAATACGCACGTATATCGTACGACGTTTTTTAACACATTTGCGAGGAAACAGAAAAAAAAAACATTTCACAATACAAGTACAAAGAAAAGAAAATTTGAGAAAAATGGCGCGAGGATTATTTTCTGCCGTGGCTGCGTGAAAATGTTGGCAAAGACACTAGAGCATGCAGCCAAGTTTTTAAATTACCGAATAAACTGTTTTTTTTTTAATTTTAAATAAAATCAATCTGTGAATGCACACTTGCTTTCCCGCCATTTTAACAGCGTGCTAGCGCTGCCTACTGACTGGCGCCGCGCGGCGATTAGTTCGAAATTTGAATAGCAACAGCGCGCTGCTCACTAGCTGGAGTCGTGCGGCGGCGATCAAAACAACACGCATTTTTATTAAACACTTCCTATTCAATTCACAAAGTATTTTATTTGTTTATATAAAAAGAAGTAGGTATATTTATTTATTTATTTTATTATTTATGTATACACAGTAAAATACAATAACAAAACTAAATGGAAACACCAAGTAGGCAAATGTAATTAAAATACTGGGGGCGGGCAGCCCTATCGCATGTTTACGTACCGCGCGGTTGTAGGCATTTACATCAAGGTTACGGCCGAGATACAATACTGTATGTCTTTATACTGTGGTTCAGTGGTATAAGCGTGAAAATGTTACATACAGACAGACAGAGTTACTTTCGAATTTATAATATTAGTATGGATTATTTTGGGGAAAACCTAAAGTTGTATCGTGCTTTGGGAGCCTGAAATGTTAAACGAAAAGAGTAGTAAAACATAATTTAAAGAAAAGTATGTTTTTTAATAAAGATAAATCTATACTAATTTTATGAAGAGGTAGGTAAAGTTTGTTTGTTTGTACGTAGGGGGTAAGTGAAAACAAAGTGATAGCAATGGCAAGTGATGTGATGCGACTAATCGAGGGAACAAGAAATTTCACACAAACGAAGTCGCGGTAGAAGTTAGTAAAAGAAAAAAATCAAACTCAAATCTATTAATGCGAACCTATTTGCAACAGCTATTAACAAAATTCTAGACTAAATCCATAATATCCATAACTAGTTCTTTTTCTAACCCATTTTTTAGTTTAGTTGCTCAGAATAACTATTCCGCAAAAAAAACTCGTTCAAAACAATAGTATTCAAGTAAACCACTATTATCGCTTGCACGGTCCAGTAGTTTTAATGGCGGCCATTTTAAATTTATCCCCGTGTCCGGTTGTATCTGGTTCGGATCAGCGCAAACCGGTTTAAAGTGGTTAATGAGACGGATACGAAATGTAAATGTTTGTATTATTTTACGATGGATGTAAAACGTAAAATAATATGTTTTACATATTATTTTTCTGAAAATTAATGTAGCTTTTAATTGTTCCAAAATTAAACAATAACTAAATGATAAATGACTTATTTCTGTAAGTAGGTTTGTACAAACACTTTTACAAGTCAATCATATTTTTTTTTTAATTAGATAAAGTCGGCGTTTCCTATCCGACGACTCTGAGAAGAAAGGCCGAAACAAACTCAGAGGTCACAGTCTTTTTTAAAGTCTAGACGTAATCTTGGTCAGATCATATAAAGACCATGTAGTTTGGTGTCACACAGATTGAGTAGACCTGTCCAGCCAGTGCACGCATTTGTCAGAAATCGTACAGCTCAACTCTGAACTTGAGGAGCTCAACGATTCGACGAACAATATCAAAGAAAGAACATTTGGGTAGGCCCCATAAATTACTCAAACTGCCAGATCATGATTAAAACTAACTAAGAAGGAACTGCTTCTAATCCTCCCTTCTCAGAGGCAGTTGTTTTTACGCCCCAACAAAGGATTTATATGAGAAATGCTAATAAAATATTGATTTTGTTAAACCAGCCACAAAATCCAGTACTGAACTTAAGCATATTATTAAGCCAAAGACCGGTCATCGCACAGATTTCAAGCGGATGATAAAGGGCTCGGGAAGCACTTTAAGCCGTTGGTCCCGGCTGTCATTAGTGGATCTTTGACAGTCGATACTGGTCGTGACAAGCCTGAAAGTCTGACAACCAGCCTTACCAAGGGGTATCGTATTACCCAGTAATTGGGTTGTGGAGGTCAGATCGGCAGTCGCTCCATGTAAAAAACTGGTACTCAGGTGCATTCGGTTAGACTGGAAGCCGACCTCATCATAGTTGGGAAAAGGCTAGGCAGATGATGATGATGAAGGGCTCAGTAATTTTATTTTACTATCATAGAAGTTTATAAAGGCTCGTATAAACAGGCGCGCCACGCGATATAATCGCGCGCGACACGAAGGCACCGCTCGTTGCGCGACTTGCGGTGCCTTTCTGTCGCGCGCAATTATATCGCGTGTCGCGCCTGTTTGAAAGAGCCTTTACAGTCAAAACACACCTGACTGAAAATGGCAACAGTGATGACCTCTACTCCCTAAGTCCGTCAACGAAGATACGGCCCATCCGAATGTAGTATGATACTTCAGAGAAAACTCTACTCCCGATTAATAAATTTTCGTATGGGCAAAAACGGATCAGAATTAAGGACAACAGTCAAACCGCATTGTCATTCATTCTTAATGCGGGCCCCGAAGCAATCTTATGTCCATAGGTGATACGGAGCAGGAAACACGTCACGTCACGTCACATACGCTCGTTGACTGACGCTTTCGTTTGCATATGCTTCCAAATATAACCTAGTAAATAAATAAAAAAAAAAACAATGGTAAATATTTTTTTCTCTTTCCTTGTTGTTATTATTTATATATTTTCAAATATCATTGTGATATGATGTGACAAAGACATGACATTAATTACTTCTACGTTTCGTTTTATGATCTCAAAATTACATCCAAGTGAAATAATCAAAAAATGATGTGAAGTTCCGTTCCTTGCAGTAACTTATCAAGTTCAGCGCCATTTATCCAGCGACTTGGGAAGAGCTTAAGAAAAAATATAAAGAAAATCTCTCATTACTCTGCCACAAGTATCAATACTCTATCCTCAAGTGTGCAAATCACACTGAAGCCTACATACACTAGTTAAGGGGAAGCGTTAAGGTAACCCGCGAAATTCAAATTTTCTTACGATTCTTGCAATTTGCTGGTCAGTATTAATTTGTACGTCGATCAAAATATGATTCGTGGCCGTAACAAATATATGTATTTACAGAATCATAATCATTACAATCAGTAATACACCTTGTTAAGTTAGTATAATCCCAAAATGTCAAGATTTCATGAAATTGTCATTCTATGGGATTACTTGGTCTTAGAGAGTTGTGTTGATGACTTTAATGATTATAATTCTGTAAATACATATTTGCTACGGCCGCGAATCATATGTTAATCAACGTACAACTTAATACTGACCAGCAAATTGCAAAAAACGTAAAAATCATTGAATTTCTCGGGCTACCCTGGCGCTTTCGCCTTAAGGATAATGAAAACAGATTAGATAATCAAATACTAACAGTGCATGCTGATTGGCCGGCATTACCATAGTATCAGAATTGATTGTACGGTGGGGGTGAACGCCATTATGATTCTATTAAGGTCATCATCTCATTCTGAATGTTAGAACGCGGCAGTAATCGATTCACAGAGCATTTGGAACTTGACATTATAATTATAGCAAGTACTATTTGCACTCATCATCTACCCAGCCTTTTCCGAACTATGTTGGGGTCGGCTTCCAGTCTAACCGGATACAGCTGAACACTAGTATTTTACATGGAGTAACTGCCTATCTGACCTTCACAACCCAGTTACTGGGCTCTTTGGTAAGACTGGTTATCAGACTTGCGGGCTTCTAGCGACTCGAATTATTTCCTGCAGTGCTGTTTGTAAGGTGCGGGATGGGCGCGGAGCGTTGTACTCAAACATAAGATCTTCATTTGAGCGTACATAGTGGGCATGCGGGCGCGGTGAGCAGCGCGGGCTGCATGGCGCGTGGAGCACGCGGGCAACTCACACCAGAGAATAGAATAGAATAGAATAGAATAGAATACTCCTCCATACCATACCATATCTCGTTCATACAAGTGGCTGCAGTGGGTGCGCGGGCGGCCCGCGCGGTGACCGGGTTCTCAAACTAGTTCGAGCTTTTTTCTAGTAAAAATAAGTCTTTTTCATCATCTGCCCAGCTTTTTCCCAACTATGTTGGGGTCGGCTTCCAGTCTAACCGGATGCAGCTGAATACCAGTATTTTACATGGAGCGGCTGCCTATCTGACCTCTGGCCTCTATAAACCAATTACAGGCCCTTATGAATTGTCAAGGTGTCGGTCAGTCAAAACGATGAAGCTAGTTGCCATTCCAACGCGTAGTAGGTACCTATGGAGAAGAACGGGTACCTACGAACCTCCACGGACACTCTTTTAAATCAAAATAATCAAGGTAATCTTACCCATAACAAGAGAGTAAATTAACGTCCACTTTACGTAGCAGCTTCTTTATTTATTACCATTAAAGTTGCTAACGATGATAAACGCGAGCTCTTTCAATTATTCCGTATTATTAATTACTCTACATATTACAATTAAACACTGGTTCTTCTGGGGTGCAAAATTCAATTTCTGTTGCAGACATACCAATGCGGTGTGGCGTAAGTTATTAGAGGTAGCGGTAACGCTATTTGAATTCGCTACTGAGAGTGCGAGCTGATTTAATAGATCCAAGAGCGGGTGTGCTAAGAATAAGCATCCTATTAAATTCTACAATAATAAATAAATATTTTTTTATTTAAACCATGATCCATATGATGTTAGTAATAATAATAATAGCCTCTTTTATCTCCTATTTGTATGCCATTGTATAAGGCAAGCATGACGACCTGTTTGTAATACTTTTATAGAGGTATGAGGAACAGAGTGTAAAGTTCACTCATACTCTATAGAAAAGGGAGGATCCTCCGACCCGACGGGTGTTGTGTCTGGCGGGCAACTGCCCGTTGATTCATGTCGGGCCGTTGTATCTATGCTAGTTGCGCGGTAAACTCTGCTTGCGCGATGCAGGATTTGCGTGACGTCAGTATGACGCGTTGTTTGTATGTGGCGTTGTAGATACCGCTACACTTTTAACAACTTGCATGCCGATTTTTCGTGTGTTCTTATCTTATCCTCCTGACCGATTTCAGTCACGGTGGCCAAACTCAACAGAGATTCGCCAGGTACGCAGGAGATATTATAGTGCACAAGTGTATGCGTAAACACAGGTACACTTTCTGTTCCTTTACTGTCATAGTCCGATGGGACGGCAATCCGATACGACCGGGGAGAGATCGGGCGCAGGACCAATGGCTTTACGTGCTTACCGAGGCACGGGGGTATTAAACCACCAACTTCCAAACTCTGGACTGTTACTAAGAAATTCCTAATGGAAAACCCATTAACACTCTGTCCAATCCGGGAATCTAACCCAGGACCCACGCTCAGCAGTCGTGCTTGCAACCACGAGACCAACGGGGCAGTCGACGATGTTAGTAATACACAGTTACAGTACCCGGCGATAAATATTGCACATCGACCTTTGGAAAGAGACAATCGGCTAATTTCGGCTTCGTAGAGCGCTATCTCTGTCGCACGAAATACAAACAGTCCGGTTAACTATTAGGAGCTGTTAAAACAATTATGATTTGCTTCTTTTGATAATTATTTTTATTCTTTGTATAAAATACAAAAAAAGGTAAAGGTCGATGTGCAATATTTATCGCCGGGTACTGTAGTGACAAATTTATTAACAAAAAAAAAATCAAATATCTGTTACTCTCACCTGACGCACCATACCCAATGCGCAACATGACTTTTCACTGATGACCATGAGATTGCCATTGACGCTCCCATGCACTCTGCGCATCATGGACGTAACCCTATGACAATAATGACATAATTCGATACGCTAATTAAAACGTATTGACCTAAATTTGTACCAGTTAGGTGCCAATCCTAACTCGTGTAAGCATACGAGGTCTTAAAGTTAAAATAATGATTAAAAATCTATTTTAAGGATTTAACTTTTTTCCAACATAAGGATAACTGATGTCACTTGAAAAGCTGCCACGCTAAAATGGAATTGGGTTGGACACATCTGCCACATGTCAGACGACAAAACTTACGACCCACTGGTTCGCTCTTAATGGCAAGCGAGGTCGACGGAGATGACGGGAGGAGCAGCGGGGTAATTGCGTAACACATATCAGTAGCAATGGGTTTCATTTTGAGAGTTCGACAACATTCATTGCGTTATTTACGTTGTTGAGCATTTATCGAACATATGAAGCAACGGATTAGCAATATCTTTCAAAATGATTAAGATTGAGATCGATAGTGTGTTATGCAATTAGGGTGAGGACTCCTTTAACAAAACTGTTATTTAGCACCTTTAAACTAGTATCCGACCGAAACAGGTTTTTCAGCCGAAACCGAAACCGAAATTTCGGCCTTGCTCTTAGTTTCGACCGAAACTGAAACCGAAACTTACTTAAACTTATTTAAAATTTCTATCGTATACAGAAATCTGGTGTGTTTTTTACACATTTATTTGAATATACAATGTATATTATACATACAGACAGTTGAATACTTACCTAATCATTTATGTGCAAAACAAAACCTCAACTCAATGCGATTAACGATGGACGGCGGCGAACTGGCCCGGCGACGCGACGAGCGAGCACGAGCTAGCCGCGAAGTTCGCCGAACGATGCACGATAATTCATGAACACTCGTGTTTCGGCGCGGCCGAAAGTTTCGGCCATTTCCTGGCCGAAACCGAAACTAAGGCCGAAACTAGATTCCTTGGCCGAAACTGGCCGAAACCGAAACCGAACTTTCGGTCAGTCACTACTTTAAACAGAGAGAAGTGGAAAGAGGGTAGGTAGGCCTATGCCCTGCAATAGGATATCACAGGTTTTTAATAATAATAAAAGAGTCGATCGAGCACCAACTTATCCGCGATTGAACTTTGCAATTTCAGTGAGTGATGGATACGGTGACGGTTGAAATCACAGATGTAGATACATCTAGATAACGCAAGAGCATCTATTTCGCGTGCCAAAAATCGCACCAGCTTCCGTTCAAAAATCGTAAGCCGCCACTATCGCGCTCAGTCCTGTGTACTGCCGGTCGATTCTGTAAAAATCTCACCGTGAAAACTTAGGTGAAGTGAGTTTGTTTTTGCTAGAAATTGACATTATTGACAGCTCACTTCACCTAAGTTTGGTTTTAAGGTGAGATTTTTACAGAATAGCACCGCTGCTGGCTGGGTAAGCGTGAGCGAGAGTGCGAGCTTGTGACGTCATAGTAGGTACTCAAAAAATGGCACGCTTGGTTTTCATACAGTTCGTGATATTTGCGTTAACTAGATTTTGTGGTTGAAGCAATAATTTTTCAACCTTATCAAAAAATCGCTCTGCTCATGCCTCGGGCAAGCGGAATCCCACGAGGACACGCATACATATATCAATTTGTGCTCATTAATGTCTTAATAATAAACATGCTTTGATGTATCGCGGAGCTAAATACCTCGCCATTTTCCTAATATACATAATATGATAATAATTTAATATTACAGAAGGTGATGCCTTGGTTTGGTGTTAATTAGTTTAGGGTGGTTAGGTGACGGATGTTTAATTGTGCTCACCTGGATGAGACACGCACAGAACTGGGAAGTACGGCAGATGAAAGGAGAGGCCAGCAATGAGTGATTTGATTATACTCAGCAATGAGTGATTTGATTATACCCGCTAATGAGTGATTTGATTATACCCGCCAATGAGTGATTTGATTATACCCAGCAATGAGTGGTTCCGGGCTTAAATGATGATTGTGAATTGTGCAAGTAAGAATTTCAGAGCGTAACTGGATTATAATTATTTATGTGAAACTAGACACGTAGGTATGGGAGAATTACAGTTTTGATTTGAATACCTATGCGGACAATCATTAAATTCAAATGAAATAAAGGTTTCCGAAGGTTTTTCTTTATTTGAAATGGGTTTGCTCTTGACCCTAGTCTAGGTCAGAGGTGACAGAGACAAAGTCTACGATGGAGTGAGCTTACCCTGAAGAAGACTGTTCACTCTTAGATTGAAGAGATTCGGTTTAGAGACGCAGGTAGAGAGTTCCACTCTTTTGCTGTTCGCATTATAAAGGACATTTGAAAACCCCATTCGAAAGCCTTTGCCGCCATTGCCATTATCGGCATTTGGGCATTTAAGGTAGTCTTTAACTGCCCTTTGTGTCACCCTATTAAAACTTCAACATAATCAGTCTATAATGTTCCCACTGCTGGGACACAGGCCTCCTCTCTGTGAGAGGGAGTGGGCCGTAATCCACCACGCGGGCCCAGTGCGGGTTGGTAGATGTCACATGTCTTCGAATTTTACGTTCTAAAACATGTCGGTTTCCTCACGATGTTTTCCTTCACCGTTTTGAGAGCAGTGGTGATGAAATAATTTACATTAAATAAATGCCTGTCTGTGTTCGAACCTACGGCCTGCAACACGTAAGTTTTGTAACAACTGGTCCACCAAAGCTCATGAAAAAAATTCCACATTTATATCTATTTGTTAATAGAAATTAATTGATAAACAAATTGTGTATAAAGTTTTACAAATAATGATAGCAGTCAAAAGTTTTACAAATAAAGATAGAGTCAAACACGTGCGCGTAATACATAAAATTGACGTAGGGTGTCAATTTGCCTTTACAATTAATTTTCCTAGCTGTATTAAAACATCTTAAACCTCTCTTTTTAAAGGAGGCAGAGAAAACAGCTCTCGGCACTAAAAAGTGACACGAAAAAACAGACACTTAAGTGGTTTTTAGCAACTTAGAGTTTCATATAACCCTTCTTTCGGCTTGCTCGGGGCGCAGGTGAGATTTTTTTAAGTAATAAAAACTGCCAATTGCGTGTCGGATTCGCACATGAAGAGTTCCGTCCGTAAGCACGTTAAGCCGTTGGGCTTAACGTGCCGGGGCACGGAGGGGTCTCCCATCCACAGACCAACTGCGGCAAACGTAGGTTAACCTGATCGATCGACCTGTGCGGCTGTTATTATTTAGCCATTGGTGGGGTCGCGACTAGTAGCGAAGTATGGAAGAAGAGACATGTTGCGCCGACCACCCATAAATTGGCTATAAGAGTCGGGGGAAGACCAAAAAAAAAGACCTATGGACAGTGTGTAAGATAATGGACGGTATGTATTTAGAAAGGGGGTGACTACAGAGATTAAGACTAATGGAGAACATGTGAAATAATTATTACAATTATTGTAATATGAATGCTCAATCTTCACATATTATTTTTTTTTCCTCATATTTTATAAATTAGGTAAGTAAGTATATTCTTCCTACTAATAATATAAACGCGAAAGTTTCGATATATATATAGGTATATCCTTCAATAATTACCTAAAAAGTCTAACGATTTGACAAAAACTGACCAAACTGACACATTTTCATGTCAGGTGCTATTTAATAAAGCACAAAATCTTTGAAAGACATTTGATCAGATTGTCGCCTGTCGGTTTTATTAAATGTGGCCTCAGTCTACTATATTTTACCACCATTTATGAAACTACCCACCTCTGACCAAAGGACACACCTTCAAGTAATAAACTCCAACGTCCGGTTCACACCGACACAGATGGCAGCCATACCTCATCGACGTTCGGATAAATCTCTCTGAATTTTCCCGATTTTCTCGCTCAAAAGAAGTACAAAATTTGATTTGATTCGAGACAAATTGGCTGTGACTGACGGACAGACTGACTGACATACGAGTGATCCAATAGGGGTTCCTTTTTTCATAAGGATCCACGGAACCCTAAAAACTGTCAGAATTGCCACATTTTCACGTCAGTTGCTGTTTAATAAAGCAAGAAAGGGGTCGAAAGACTTTTATATAGAGTCTGGCATACCTACCTACTGTCGCGCCATTTTGAAAATGGCGGCCACGCATGATACCTATCAAAGTTGATGATTGAGTCACGTGATCAACTTTGAACGTTAATATCTCGGAAACGTGACACTTTACTGGGTTAGGTCTTCCTATGTTTTCTATTTGCATTGATGTTAGCTATCGATTTATATAAGTCTCATGAGTGGCCGCCATTTTCGAAATGGCGCGACCTATGTATGACATGGATCTTCAAAGACCTTTATGAAATAACCTTTTGCTATGTAATTTAAAACAATTACAACGCAATATTTCTGATTGACATCTACTAGATGTGAATCTAGCATGCATAATTTGACCATGATCAGAAGGTCTATTAGCGCCTGACGTAAATTGACAAAATTTTAGTAGGTAAGTTTTTAATCATGTCTAAACTTGTACAGAGTAGGTAGTGTCAGGCGCTAATTAATTTGACAGGACTAAACTAAAATTTATCTTCTGTCCTTTTCTTATTGAAATAGAAAGAAAAAGATGCACTGAACTTAAATTTAGTTTAGTTTGCGAACAACAGAATCGGCACCATTTTTTGACAGATTGAAACTGAAATCAGGGGGCCTAAAAAGGCCACTTTGGCAGAATCATAAAAGGATAACATTATGAATCATACTGGACAGTAATTAACTGTTAAATTAATCGTATCAAATCCCATTGGTGAAGGATTTTTCAGTAATTTTTTGGCTGTGCTCAAATATCAATCAATCCAATCCAAATCTAATCCCAATCTCTTTGATTTTACCTACGTAGTACAGAAAAAAAAGAAAAACACGGACTGTCTTCGCCATATTATATGATTCATAATGTTATCCTTTTATGATTCTGCCAAATTGGCCTTTTTAGGCCCCCAGACTGTTAAAGTTCTTAAAAATACGCGGAATTGCCCCTCAGATTGTCGCCTGTCACCTGTCGCCTGTCAAAATTGTATTAAATAAAGCCCTGTGGGGTAATAGCGTAACACATTAACACACATACACAACACACACAACACACACACAACACACACACACACACACACATTATGGTTTTTGACAGTTCAACAACATTCATTGTGTTATTTTCGTTGTTGAGCAGACAAATTTTTCTAACATATAAAGATTAGCAATATCCTTCAAAATAATTCAGGTCAATGATAAATGATTTTATTTTTGTAAGTAGGTTTGCACAAACACTTTTACACGTCAATCATATATTTTTTAAACTAGATGAGTTCGGCGTTTCCTATCTGACTACTCTGAGAAGAAAGGCCGAAACAAACTCACAGGTCATAGTCTCTTTTAAAGTTCAGACATAATGTTGGTCAGGTTATATGAAGACCATCTGAGATGGTCTTTTGAGGAAAGAACCACACAGATTGAGAGAACCTGTCCAGTCAGTGCACGCATTTGTCAGAAATCGTGCAGCTCAACTCAAGACTTAAGGAGCTTAACGATTCGACGAACAATACCAAAGAAAGGACATTTGGGTAGGTAGGCCACATAAATTACTCAAACTGCCAGACCATCCATGGTCTGGCAGTTTGAGTAATAAAAAAATATAAAATGAATAAAATAAATGACCCATGACATGATGATGACATGACATGTATGGTAATGATTGATCGTGTGTTATTTAAGCAATTAGAGTCCAGGCTACTATATTTTTCCATCATTTAGCGAACTACTCACCTCTGACTAAACTCACACTTTCAAGTAACAAACTCTAACATTACCCGTATTACAAGATGGTGACGTACGTCATGGCGAAGTTCGGATAAATCTCACTGTGTCGTGAGATACGCTCCGATTTGCCAGGGAAATAGCACTCGATAAAACTTAATGTAAGGTAAATATGTTTTAAGGGAAGGAAGTGTCTGAGACTTCTTAAAATGGTTTAGAATCGAAGTTTTCCGTTGACAGGTGATAAAGAAGATCGTGTGATTTTTTTTGAAGTGAAAACTTCTTTAGCGGCGCTGTGTACTTTTTTTGGAATGGGTAAAAACTTCTAAATTCGCGTCAGGTCACGTGACCCTGATCGAAAATTCGTAAGACGTGACGCGCGTTGTTGAGGACAGCGCCATCTATGCACATCGGGAAGAACTACGAGGGCCTCGCGTACTAACTACGTAGGCCTCGCGTACTAACTACGTAGTTCATCCAACAACGACGAGATGGCGCTGAACCACGGATATATAACTGACGACGAGCTCTATGCGAGCGGCTTGCTTCTCTTACCACTGCCGCGACCAACACCACGAACTGAAGTCTATCCTGTGTGCTTATTTGTAAATCTGAATAAATTCCTTTCACGAGAAGAATAAACCAGTCACTTTGGTCATCATACCTGATTTGCAAAAAACCCTATAAAATAAGGAACACACCTTAACACGCGTGTTTTGTTTATAAGACGATTCACAAAATACACTCGTAATTGTTCAAGTTTTCACTTCTGTCGGCACTACCGGAGTGCCAGTTTTTTTGTATACCTATTGTTTAGCGAATCTTATTCTCTACATTGAAATGATAAAAAAAAAACTCTTATACAAAAAAAACAATCAACTTCAAAAAAAAAAACACTCCAAAGTGATAAATAACTTTAATTTCGGAAGTAGGTGTCGTTGGTTCCGCATTTTCGTTTTTAAATTCCGCATTTTCGATTAACATTTTCGAAAAATAGTGTTACAGCCAAATTAGACCGATTTTAAATTTTCCATAGAAACAGAGATTTCAAGTTATCTTTTTTTAAATAAGATATTTCGAAAATGTTCTTTTCTAACTTTTTAAACCTTTGTATCTTGCTTAAGCGTATGAAGTTTCATTAAAATCGGTTCATTCATTTCGAAAAATAGGGCTTCAAAATTTTTGTTTGAAAAGCTACAGCGTAAATGCTCTTAATAGATTTCATCTACACTATTTTAAGTCAGTTGAAAAGAAAAGAAAGAAGAAAAAATAGTTTTTTTCTGCACAAATTCAACGCACTAACAAAACTTAGTGGTTATTTAACTTACAAAGGATTCGAAGTTGTTCGTCGTGAGGAAAGTTAGTCGTACGAATGGTTATGGTTACATGGGTAGAGGAAGACTAAATAAACGATGGATGGACTGTATGAATGATATGGATAGAAAGGAACTACTACTGAGATAGATTCTAATAGAGAAGTATGGAAGAAAAAGCCATGTTGCACCGACCTTAAACAAATTGGAATAAAGGTGATAAAGGAGTCTAATTTACCCAATTTAATGCACAGATTATATATAGGCTTATACGGCTTAGTGATTAATAGGTAATTAGTTACAGATAACAGATAGATAACCATCAATGCATCGGTGAGCAGGGTTTGTGTTCATCCCTAGACGCTCCTGTTTACTCATTATTAGCAAATATTATGAAATCGGCTAACGATATACGAGGAGTAAATAATTTATTTCAAATAGGCACATAAAAGGCACTTTTGAACGGCAAAATTTACGGAAAAAAATTGAATTGATGCTAGTCGCCCCTTCCAAAAGGTTGATCCGTATGGAGAAGAATGGACAAAAACTCTTTTAAAAATGTTTTACAATATTTTGTGAACATTAATTGAATAGTTATATGTGGTGGCCCAGTGGCATCGGCCGCGACTTACAAGTTGTAGGTCGTAGGTTCGAACCCAGACAGGCTCTTTTCTCTCCACCACCAGGCTCCTGTCATCGACATTTTATCATTTGAAAAGAATTTCTAGAACATAATAAAAAGAAAAGATAATGAGATCGATCTGATTTACCTATACGACCTACAACTAGCTCCAGCAATAAATTAAAAATAAAACTAGGCCTGTCACTAACTGACATTACAAAGGTAAACAAAGATTCAAGAGATAAAAAATCTACAGAAAAACATAAATAACATGAATTACAGGTAAAAGATATGATAAGCCTCCAGGAAGTGAGCATGAAGCTACCTAGGGAGGACGAATGCTTAAAATTTCATGTTAATAATGTCCAAAAATGTAAGTAAAAAAAACATGTAAAAACATACACATTACACGCTCTGGGTGGAGCGGAAGGGAGTGTCAGACTCTTACTGACTAAAACCCACCCGTGTTCCTTCATTAGCCCTTTATGTTCCGAGCCAGCGGTAACCCTTTCGGACAATCCGCAGTTTCGGCCGCCTCTGTACATTTATGTGCTTGAAGTATTAAATAACATCCCGTCTAAGGCACCTGTCCCACCGCTGCGCCGACGAGGACGCAACTAGATATCAACGAATTTTTTTTTTTTTCACTCAAGAAACGTACAGACGCCAGCACATCAAGCTACTACAATCTATCTTTCTTTAATAGATTTTCAACTTTATCGATAAAGTATAAGGCTTAAAGTTGATTGGGAAAATTTGACAGTTTCGATTAGCTCGAGACGCCAGTCTGTACATACGCATTCCAGTGCGAGTAATCGCTAGTCGCACGCACTCGCTGCTCGGTGCTCGCCAACTCTTTTATATATGCTCACTCTAACGCTTCTCGTTAATCTCCATAGGTGGTGCAGGGGCTTAACGTTAGTTCTCGACCTAGCCAACAAATCAATATCTAATTTTATATCATAACTTTTAACTGCTTATTTGCAACCGTCCATCATAAGTTTTTTAAGCCACATTAAAGGTTACTTAATAGGTAACTACAACTAACGTAATGCAAACTGAGCATTACGGTAGTTGTAGTTACCTATTAAGTTAATTAATAATCGTATTTTTTTGTTATATATTTTCTGGTGTACAATAAAGTATAAATAAATAACATTGTACAGAAATAATGGCTGGGTAACGACTTTTATTACTGGTGTTATTTGCCGTTTGCGGTAGTGTGCAATGTACCACACGCAAAACATTGTGCTCATTCGCATGCAACAAAACAAGGCTCGTAGGGGTATTTAAAGCTGTGTAATAACATTTAGAAAAATTGTTTTCTTAAAAAAAACCTTCGTAAGAGTCGGAACTTTGACCTTCAATATCTTCGTAACCAGAAGGTGCCCAGGTATCTTTATCTGTGATTCCCAGGTATCTCAGGTATGGTCCAGTACAAAAATGTGATTGCAATGACGGGGTGTACAAGTAAAGGCTCCTATAAACAGGCGCGACGCGACACGCGACACAAAGGCACCGCAAGTCGCGCAACGAGCGGTGCCTTTGTGTCGCGCGCGATTCGCGTCGCGCGTCGCGCCTGTTTGCAGGAGCCTTAACTCTCGGCTTCGTTAAGTGTATTTTACACCCATTATATTATTTAAATGGGTAAAATTACATTGCAGGCAAACGCTCCTAGTCCGGGAGCGACTTTTAGACTTCCTTATAAAGTACGTATTAAAAATACTAATTAGTACTTGTTAGGTTTAAATTTAGAGCTCAAAATACCCCGGGGCGAACCATTTACGAAGCCACTAAACAAGATAAATGAAATACCTACCTAAAGGAAATTTTGGCGAAATAAAAATATATTTCCCTCGTCGGCTATTTCTCCCGAGAAACGGTATAAATACTTGGCAGAGGCTGATTACTAGATGTTAAATATTTACGACCTTTTTATAACTAGCAATCAAGTTATTACCACAAAACAGAAAGGTAAAGAAGTCAATCACATGTATGTACTTCACTTTTTAACCGATTTCAAAACAGGAGGAAGTTCTCAATTGGGTTGATTTTTTTTGTTTTTTTAATGTTTTTTAGGTTTTGGAAACCGATTTGGAAAATTCTTTTTTTATTTAAAAGGATATACTTCCAGATTGGTCCCATTTTTTATCAAAATCCAGTTCTGATGATGAAATCCATAAGAAAATGAGGGAACTCCTCAAATAATATAGGCACACCTATATCAATTGGGTAAGTATTTTTTATAGTAACTCGTGCATTTGCTCTCGAAAACCACCATTTGGTGAAGAGAAAAAAATACTTCCAAAAAAAACACCACAAAGTGAAAAATAACTTTATTTTCGGAAGTCGGTGTCTTTGAATTTGGAGTTTATGCCACCTACTTCCGAAATTAAAGTTATTTTTCACTTTGTAGTGTTTTTTTTGGAAGTCGGTTTTTTTCATACCTACGCTCGCCGGCCGCGCTAGGGTTGTCAACTTTGACTTATGCACAAAAAACTATATCTAGTTGTGAGATTCATTATTGAGAATGAAACAGGAAGAAAGGAAATAAAAACCAATAATAACTAAAGTATTTTAATTTTAATGTTATTGTTACTAACCTAACTATTCTGTGTTACGTTAAAACGAATCATCAAAATACAAGCAAATACCTACTTAACTCTCTGAAACAACTGGTAGCTTAAAAAATGAAAATTCACTGTTTAATGTTGAATTTAAACAGCCGTTCGCATAACAGTTATAATACCTTTTTTTTATACGCCATTTTTGCACTTCACAGACGCGTGTCTCAAGCGGATGGCACTCGCGCTCGCGCTGGTCCCAACCGGTCCGAGATATCGTGTCCGTGAGCGGTATCTATGCGTGCGTTGCTCGAGCGCACTTTGTATGTAGATTGAGTTCTGTACTCTCTGTATTTTGTGTTATTACTAGCTTCAGATATGGCCCGTGGCTAAATAATAACAGCGGCACAGGTCGATAGATCAGGTTAAGCTACGCTTGTCGCAGCTGGTCTGTGGATGTGTGTCCATCTTTAAATACCGAAACCCCTCCGTGCCTCGGAAAGCACGTTAAGCCGTTGGTCCCGGCTGTCATTCGTGGATCTTTGACAGTCGTTACAGGTAGTCAGAAGCCCGAAAGTCTGACAACCAGTCTTACCAAGGGGTATCGTGTTACCCAGTAAGTGGGTTGTGGAGGTCAGATAGTCACTCCATGTAAAATACTGGTATTCAGCTGCATCCGGTCAGACTGGAAGCCGAGCCCACATAGTTGGGAAAAGGCTAGGCTGGTGATGATAAATGCAAAATACAAACATTATGATGTCAAAAATATGCCATTTAATATAACATATTCAATATAACATATCGAAAAAATACCGGTATCACTCTTACATCTAAAACTGCCACTTACAAAAACCCTACAGCATACAATAAGCCCACGCAATCACTGTCCATTCCAAGGTTGCCTGGAAGAGATCGCAGAAAGCGATAAAGCCGCCCATTGTATGTTTTTTTATTAATAATCTTATTTTTTTTGTTATGTATTTTCTATTGTACAATATGGAAAATAAATAAATAAGCTGACACAAAAACCATGACCCGAGAATACCCGACAATACCCGTCAACTTACAATCCGGTGGATTCCCTCATCATAAGCTACATCTCCCTTGGCATGTAACAAGTAGGTACAGCCATGTGGAAAAATATGTATGTAAAATTACATCAGAGTTCTCCAAAACCTGCAGCCTTCATAAGGCCGTCGGTCCACCTTGTGGGAGACCTTCGAACGCTAAGTCCTCCGGTACGCGAATCAATCACTAATTCAACATTTACAACGTCCACTATGCCTTAAAAAAATAGTCGACCATTTTTGCAAAGACAAAATAAAACAAACAGTCCGTTGCAACACAAAACCTCAACTTCCACTTCTAAATTCAAACTGGACTACACAAAAACGCGTGCACAACCCACATTTTCATACAACTAATTATGAATTACCAAGCTAACTGACATTTTAGACGTCGTCCTGTTTTCGAGGGTAGTTTACAATTTTATGTCGTGCATACGCGGGTAGAAACACAAAGGTTCTACATTTGAAACTGGAAACCTGTCACATGTTGGTCTGTTGGAATACAGAGAAGCATTTCGGGAATTAAAAAGAAAAAATAGTTTTTCTGTTTTAATCATCCATAGGTACTTATATTATAAATAATTCGAAAGTAACTATGTCTGTCTGTCTTTATCTTACCTTTTTACGCCTAAACCATTAAACGGATTTCGATAAAATTTGGCAGAGAGATAGATTGCATCCCGGGGAAGTACATAGGATAGTTTTTTTGACATACCTCGCGGGCGAAGCCGCGGGCAGAAGCTAGTAGTTATAGTTACTTCACCTGGTCTGTTCTGTAGAATCACATCGTGATCTTACGGACGATAAACGATTTCATTTCTGTAAGGTGTTAAAAAACTCAGGACAGGACACAGGCCTCCTGTCTTAGAAAGAGTGGGCTGTAATCTACCATGCGGGCTCAGTGCAGGTTGGCAGGTGTCACATGTTTTAGAATTTTTGGCTCTAGGACATGCCAGTTTCCTCACGATGTTTTGCTTCACCGCTTTGAGAGCAGTGGTGATGAAATTATTTACACAAAGTAAAGCGCCCTGCCTGGGTTCGAACCACGACCTATAACTCGTAAGTCGCGGCTGATGCCACTGGGCCACCACATATAACTATTTAAATAATGTTCACAAAATATTGTAAAACATTTTTAAAAGAGTTCTTGTTTTCCCAACTATGTTGGGTTTGCCTTCCAGTCTAACCGGATGCAGCTGAATACCAGTATTTTATATGAAGCGACCGCCTATCTGACCTTCACAACCCAGTTACTGGGTAATACGATACCCCTTGGTAAGACTGGTTGTCAGACTATCGGGCTTCTGACTACCCGTAACGACTGTCATAGATCCACGAATGACGGCCGGGACAACGGCTTAAAGTACTTTCCGAGGCACGGAGTGGTTTTGATATGTGAAGATGGTCACCCATCCACGGACCAACCGCGGCAAGTGTAGCTTAACCTGATCGATCGACCCGCGCGGCTTATATTACTTAGCGACGACCTCCTTTATTTTGCGAATAAAAACATTGCCAATATAAAAAATGGGGTTAACCCGATTCTAGTGGAACTCAGCAGAGACATGGCTCGCTACCTGAAAAGTTCATGGGGAGTTTTTACCGGAAAATTAAAAAGTTTTACGTGTTCTATGCGGCAGGGCACATCCATGTGTGATTTTGTTACCATAAAATCCGACCCCAAATATTGAGAAAAGCTGAGGATATTATTTTTCAAAACAAAACCTCTAAGCCTATCTTGTTCCCATGACAGACAATATGACGCTGTTTACGCTAGAAGCATCTCTAGGCGTTTTCGTTAAGGTGCCACTAGTCGATATTTTTTCCATACAAATTTCGGGAGAGTATTACTCCACACAATTCTTGAGGAAGGAAATGGCTATTTCACACCAAGCTATGACCCTTAGGAGACGGGCAAAAAGTAAACAAGTCAGGAAAGACGCTAAGCGTAAAAGAAGTAACAGCGCGGGCACGTAAAGCGATGCGATGAGGTGGGGCGAAGGCACGAGAAATTTCACGCCGACGAAGTCGCGGTCAGAAGGTAGTTTTTACCGACTTCAAAGAAGAAAAGGAAGTTATTAATTCGGCCCGTATGTCTATAATATTATTGGAACTGCATTAAATTCACATATGACAATCTATTAGGTCTTCCAAACAAATATATACAAAATTTTATAGATGTATGTATGTACACCTATATGTATGTTTGTCAACGCATTTCCCCGCAACTATTAATCGGATTGTGGCCATTTTTTTATTGGCTTACATTTACTTCAACTTAGGGAACAGTGCAAGTTTCATCAAAATCGATTCAGTAATTTTCAAGATATGGACTAATACGTCTAAGTGTGACGACTTCAAAAAAGAAATTACTTAACACAAAATTATGAAATAAATATAATTTCGGAAGTCGGTGGCAAAAATCTGAAACTTAAATACATATCCCGAGACACCGACTTCGGAAATTAAAGTTATTTCACAATTTTGAGTTAATTTCTTTTTGAAGTCGGTTTAATTTTTTTTAAATCACTTTTTTTTCAGGAGTTGTTTTTCTTAATAGTAAGGCTTTCCTTCAGTCTTAGTTTGAATAATCAAATTAATTAAGCAATTATCATAAAGCCCAGTAGCAGTTAATAGCTGTCATAAAAAGATCTTAATTAAGGATTAAGGACTGTTTAGGTAAACCGCCCGAACATGAAACTAGGAACACATGAGCAGTTAACGCGGCTTAGACCAAATAATCTTGGAGTCATTAAATTTTGAATGTATATTTATAGGAAAAGGTATAGTATGTCTCGTTATTATCAGGCATATTTAATTACTGTGGGCGTCGTACTATGTGGGTAATGTTGGTTATTGCTCAATAGAAAAACGGTTTGAAGTTGGAATCGGATTATAATTTCATGAACAATTTAATCACACTAGTAAATCATACACTGTAGGTGCACGATACAACCAGATACGAACGCGAGACAGTTTCTGAGCATATGTCCGTACGATGTCCAATGGTCAAGTGCCCGCCGCTTCGCTGCTGGCTCTTTTATACTGGTGGCAAAACAAGTCGAACAGTGACATATATGTAAGACTTGCTGATGGCCCGTGGACAAAATATTAACAGCCGCACATGTGGATCGATCAGGTTAAGCTACGCTTGCCGCGGTTGGTCTGTGCATGGGTGACCACGTTTACATACGTGACCTTTCCGTGCCTTGGAAAGTACGTTAAGCCGTTGGTCCCGGCTGTCATTCGTGGATCTTTAATTAACAGTCGTTACGGGTAGTCAGAAGCCCGAAAGTCTGACAACCAGTCTTACGAAGGGGTATCGTATTACCCAGCAACTGGGTTATGGAGTGGAGGTCAGATAGGCAGTCGCTCCATGTAAAATACTGGTATTCAGCTGCATCCGGTTAGACTGGAAGCCGACCCGAACATAGTTGGGAAAAGGCTAGACAGATGATGATGTAAGTAAGACTTGTTGATGTATCTTAGTTTCAGGCAAAAGCGTCAGTCTAGCCCGCAAAATGTTAAATTTTCTTACGTTTTTTGCAATTTACAGATCAGTTTCAGATTGCAGAATATAGTAGATTAGAATACTCTTTACTCGGATTATGTACACGATATAAATTAGAGACATAAATATACTTTTTTTTACAAAGGGTGACACAATGGGCCCGCGAGCGGTGTTATCGCTATGAGCGATCTTAAGACAATCTTTGGATGGATTAAAAAGGGGAAGGAGAGATAAATACTGTGGGTACTGTTGGTATGTTGATTAAAATATGATTCACGACCGTAACAAATATAGCTTTACAGAATTATAATCATTAGAATCAGCAATACAACTCCTTATGTTAGAATTGGCTTCAAATGTCATGATTTCATGAAATAGTCGTTTAATAGGGTAATAAGAACTTAGAGTATTTATGATTATTATTCTAGCTTAACTCATCTCCCTTACCGAAATATGAGATAGTGGTCCAGTCATCTGCCTGCCTTTTTCCAACTATATTGGGGTCGGCTTCCAGTCTAACCGGATGCATATCTGAGCGACTGCATATCTGACCTCCACAACCCAGTTACTGGGTAATACGATACCCCTTGGTAAGAGTGGTTGTCAGACTTTTGGGCTTCTGACTACCCGTAACGACTGTCAAAGATCCATGTATGACAACCGGGACCAACGGCTTAACGTGCTTTCCGAGGCACGGAGGGGTCACGGTATGTAAAGATGGTCACCCATCCACAGACCAACCGCGGCAAGCGTAGCTTAACCTGATCGATCGAACAACAGATGGTCACGGGCAACAGACTGTAGACAGTCAAAATTGGCATTACCAATGATACACCCGCGATTAACCAAAAAACTTCTCAGCCTGAGTAGAAATAACCTTAGAATAATAATAGGCACAATTACGGGCCATAACCTCCTTAACAAACATCTTTTCAACATAGGCGCCACGGACAGCCCCCTCTGCAGGGGCTGCCTTGATGCCGAGGAATCAGCCGCCCACGTCATCCTGGATTGCGAGGCCGTGGCTTCTCAACGTGCAGAAATCCTCGGAACAATGAGGTCGCTCCGCGAAGCCTGTGAAGCTCCCAGGAAGCTTCTGTGCTTCTGGGCGGAGCTAGGCTGGCTCGGTTAGCCAGAATCCCCACGCACAACGGACCGAATGGGAGTCTAAGTGCGGAAAAGGGAGTCCCATCATCATCATCATCATCATCCTGATCGATCGACCTGTGCGGCTGTCATTATTCAGCCATGGACCCCTCTAAGATAGTGGTCGAATGCAAGACATAATTGATATTTATAAACATAACAGAAAAACGAATTATAAATTAATTTTTTGACGCCCTTTGATTATTTCCACTATTTTATATACTTGTACATATCACTACATAGTATAAAACAAAGTCGCTTTCTCTGTCCCTATGTCCCTATGTCCCTTTGTATGCTTAAATCTTTGAAACTAAGCAACGGATTTTGATGCGGTTTTTTTTAATAGATAGAGTGATTCAAGAGGAAGGTTTATATGTATAATAATAATAATGTTTCCGTGCGAAGCCGGGGCGGGTCGCTAGTTATTATTATATTAAACTGTTAGCTTTCAAAATAATTAAATATAATGTAGTTAGAATAAAAACATTTTTTTTTTTGTGATTTCGAAAACTGTCGCACTTAGGCAATTGCTTCTCCTTCGAAGCCGATTAGACGTTGTAAAATGATGATGTAAAAAGATGTTGTAAAATAAAACGCTTCTAAAAAAGACAGTCACTTTCACTAAAATGAGTTTAACAAATCCAGCCTAATTTCATCATACATCTATTACATGAACAAAAAAGTATTTAAAAAAATCCAATTCCCAAGAAAAACAGAATAAACAAACCGTCCATTTACGATGTTTTCCTGTCATTACCGAACTCAAGTGGGATTTGAAATAAAAACGTGCCATAATCCCGGTGGCGTTGCCAGCCCACACCTCCCAAATCCGGCCCTGTTGTTATAATTACCGAATACCAGCTTATCTTGCTCGACAGTTTACTGTGCAAATCAACGGACAGAAGTATTAGGGCGGATTCCCCAACGAAACTGAACGTGATCAGTACATTTAAACCGCGTTCTAGAACTGTCAGTGTCGTCATTGTTGTGGATAGTGTTGCCCAAATGCAAGACCAAGACAAGACCTTAGCCAGTCTTGGTCTTGGTCTTGCGTCAATACACCTGGTCTTGGTCTTGGTCTTGGTATTGCGCTCTCAGTCTTGGTCTTGGTCTTGGTCTTGCAGCAAGAGTCTCGCAAGTCTTGCGAGACTCTACTACTTAGACTAGACTACATTCAAATACCTATTAGCCTATTGCTCAGGGTGGCAGGGACATCGACGCGCAACCGCTTACCATGGATTCAGTAGGTACAGACGCCAGCACATCAACCTACTACAAAGAAATTTGACAGATCAAATTTCTTTAATAGATTTTCAACTTTATCGCTAAAGCATAAGGTTCAAATTTGTTTCGGGTAGCTTGATGTGCTGGCGTCTGTACATGATTCTGGACCCCCCTGCGTTGAAATTTTTCGTCGGCTTTTTCTTAATTTTTACGTTTTTTTCTGCAATTTTTTTACTCTAAACTGTATAAAATCATTATTTCTATCTGACCCAATGAGATTTTTAATTAAAAAATTGTAAATTCACTTGTTTCACTTAAAACAGCAATGTAAATAAAACTCGAAAGGGCTACCTGATCAGCTGTATCGCTAAAGTTCATTTGCGAGGTCAACACTGTCTTCGTACCTACGCTATTCACTTTCAAATGCCGCCACAAAGGGACCGCAGCGCCAAGCGGTCTCCTCGTATTATTAACGCACTTGAAAATAAACTTTAAAATTATTACAATAAAGTGCATAAATGCTTGAACCTGACAAAAAATGCGGAAGATTGCGGGAATCCCCGCGCGGTGTCGAGTCGGCCATGAATCCCAATGAATCTAACAGACGCGTCACATGAGGCATTTTAATCATCTATATAATTGAATGACCCATTTACTACTTTTATTTTAGATAACGAATCTAAAATAAAAGTAGTAAATGGGTCATTCAATTCATCAAAAATAATTATCCCCTCATAATGATGAGGGGATAATTATTTTTCTAAAACTTCATCGATTTAAGGAGGAAGCGCTAAGGTAGCCCGCGAAATTAAAATTTTCTTACGTTTTTTGCAATTTGCTGGTCAGTGAATTTCGCGGGCTACCATACCGCTTTCGCCTTAAGTAAAGAAGATTAAAAAAACGTGCAGAAGTGTATTGATAGTCACGTAATTTTTCGATATTTTTTTATTATCAACAATAATTTTAGTTTTGAATGCAATTCAACAATGTAATTTACTGTTTCATAAAAAAAAATACATCCATTTTCGCATAATCGGGATTGAAACCAAATACCTACTATAACGCCCAAATCTCAGTTTGACTTAACTGCGAGACGCAAGAGTCTTGCAGGCTTAGTCTTGTCTTGCTCAAGTCTTGCAGGGTTCAGTCTTGGTCTTGGTCTTGCTAAAATAAGTCGGTCTTGGTCTTGGTCTTGGTCTTGCAAAAATGCAAGAACAAGACCAAGACTGCAAGACCAAGACCGATTTTGGGCAACACTAGTTGTGGAATATTTATTTATTTATTCACAAGGCAGTGAGCAGTGGGATCGGCCCTAACTTACAAGTTGTAGGGTGAGTTCGAACCCCACCAGGCACTTTATGTATTTAATTTCTTCACCACTGCTCTCAATACGGTGAAGGAAAACATCGGGAGGTAACCAGCATGTCCTAGAAACAATAATTCGGGGACATGTGACATCTACCAACCCGCACTGAGCCTGCGTGTTGGATTATGTCTCACTCCCTCTCACAGACAGTAGGCCTGTGTCCCAGCAGTGGGAATATTATAGGCTAATTATGTATTACAATAGGTAACAGTCACTACCGTAACTGGTGATAATCAGGTCGAAACCTATAATGTCAATAACAATCCATACTAAGATTGTAAATTCGAAAAAAACTCTGTCTGTTTGTATGTTACCTTTTCACGCCTAAACCCTGAACGGATTTCGATAAAATTTGTCAGAGGGATAGATTTCATTCCGGGGAAGGACATAGAACATGATTGGAAACAACAATAGTTATTTCACATGTCTTCGAATTGCTCGAATTGGCTCTAGGACATGCCGGTTTCCTCACGATGTTTTTCTTCACCGTTTTGAGAGCAGTGGTGATGAAAGCATTTACACCTACAATTTGCAGGTCGGGGCTGTTGCCACTAAGCCACCATTGATCTCTCTCTGGTGCAAGCAGCCTTAAGGGGACTACATGACCTAAAGCGCGGTCACTGTCTGACTGCATAAAAAAGAAAGAGAAGCGTGATGACACAAGGCTGGTAATTTATTGCAAAATATGAAGCAATTATCTATTTACAAAAATCTATTGTTTGGACTAAAAAATTAAAACACTACTGC
Organism: Luperina nickerlii; assembly: GCA_963855955.1. Lineage (NCBI taxonomy): Eukaryota > Metazoa > Arthropoda > Insecta > Lepidoptera > Noctuidae > Luperina > Luperina nickerlii. The sequence goes on along the minus strand of OY979684.1, from coordinate 3,577,879 downwards.
TTTAGTATGATGCTTGTAGAATAATCTCACAAAAATCAGAATGATTATATGTATATTAGTATGGTTTTTATTGTAGAAAGAAAGTTTTTTGAGGTATCTTAATGATTTTTTTTTTGTATCAAATTAGTTGTATTATGTTTTCAACACACTATCTAACTAGCATATTATATCCTGAAGAATATTATATATTTTTCTGATTTTCTTTACTGTAGTCGATCATATACTTTTATTGCTTCTAAAACTTGTGTTTTTTTGCGTTCAAGTTTTTTAATCCTCTTAAGTAAATACTTTTCGTATTTATTTTTACCTCTTCATAAAAGGATATGACCCATCATATCCTTGCAGAAGGCCCACCTTCTGCAGCCTTTTTGCTTTGTGGCTTAACCCTTAAAATTTCCGTCCGAATATGTCCGCAAACTTTGTTATCATTTAACAAGTTTTTTTTTTTAAGTTAATACAAATACTTACGCCAGATTGTTACCCTGTTTAAATACTAGGTATTTGGTGTAGCTTTATGGTAGAGTATTAGATTGTAGTACAGTTTGCTTTGTTCAATTTTAAATGAGATAACTTTTTAAAGCGCGGTAATGGTTTAAGTATGCTTCAGGTAAACGATAAAAGCGCACCGCGGCAATAAATAAGGTTCAAAACAGCGATGCGTTTAATGTTAGTTGAATCGAAAGACCACTTTTACACAATAAAAGTTATTTTGCAGTTTTAATTAAATTAATAAATACACGGCTCAGTGGAATAAGTTTTATGTACCTACTTATTTCCTTACAAGATTGAATTCCCTTTATTTTCATTACATAAAATGTTCATTAATTTAAAGATTTTAATGAATTCAAAGATGATTGCGATTTAACTAATAAATTAATTTTACAATTTGATTTTATGTATTTTAGTTATTTCATTTTAGTTTTAGTTATAATATTTGATATTACAGGCATGTATTTTAATCACTGGTTACTAACATAAATTAATAAGTAAACTAACATAAATATGGATCACTGTGTCTGAATTAAATAAATAAAAAATTACAGTTTACAGGTAATAATGTGCTCCAACACTAAGACGATTTTATTGCAGTAACAAAAATGTCTAACGACTACTTTTCTTTTGTTTTCAGGTAAGACAAATGTCTCCGGTACAAACTCATTAACGTAAGTAGTTCAGAGACTTATGTCCCGTGGGCTAGAACAAACGCGCGAAGGAAACGTAACATAAAAAGAACCATTTTAAAACAGAAATTACTCGTTGGGCACATAATATCTATAAAGTTTTAAGGCTTTATTTATATATCTGTGTGTGATGCCAATTATGCTTGTCGCAAAAAAAAGGGGTGTGGCTCTGTTATGGACACGGCCGTGTGTTGTACGTGAATACGTTTACGTAACGGGGTTGATCCGCTCGGCCGCATTCATTCTTTTACGTTCCCGGCACTGCTTGACTCGGTCATAATATGTTGTTTTATTGGTACCATTCGAATGATCTTAAGAATCCCTTTCCAACCGTTTACGATTTCTGTATTGGGATTTGACTTTTGACGCGTATATATATTTTTTGATATTATTTTTATTTTAACACATTATATTTACTGTCAATATTTTACACTAATGTTTTGTATACAATCGATAGATTTTGACAAGATCTGACGATTGAAACTTAAACGAACGTTGTAGCTTTTCCGAGTCTAAAGTTATACTAAGTGGAAATCGCGATATGCAGCAAAATTACCTCAAAATGACGGCGCTTCTCCCTCCACTGCACGCGATGCGTCACAAGCCTCACTTGATGTAATAAATTCTTTGATCCTTTAGCTATCCCATTGTCTAATTGAATTTAGAATGGAGATGACAGATATATATGAAGCTGCAACACCCAACTGTATCCCCCGATTTTGTTATCATTGGTTTTTTGACTTGCCTCCCATTATGGAAGCAATTTTAAAGACGTATTAACGTCAAAACCTAATTGCTATAAAAGCAGTGGTGGCCCAGTGATTACGGCCCTGACTTCCGAGTTGTGGGTTCGAACACGGTAGGCGCATAACTTTGTATAAATAATTTCATCACCGCTGCTCTCAAAACGGTGAAGGAAAACATCGTGAGCGAAACCGGCATGTTCTAGAACTGAAAATTCGAAGACAGACAACCGTTGGTAGATGTTCGAATTTTTATTTGGTTTTGAGAGCAGTGGTGATGAAATTAAATACACAAAGCAAAGTGCCTGCTTGGATTTGAACTCACGACCGAGCCGTCGGAGCCGATACCATCGAGCTACCACTGCGCTGCTGTATCCATATTCCATACTAATATTATAAATTCGAAAGTAACTCTGTTTGTCTGTCTGTATGTTACCTTTTCACGCCTAAACCACTAAACGGATTTCAATAAAATTTCGCAGAGAGATAGATTGCATTCCGGGGAAGGACATAGAATAGTTTTCATCCCGATATTCCCACGGAATCGATTTATGCGGGTGAAACCGCAGGTCACTGCTAGTAAATACTAACAAACGTAATTAAATAAAATTGTCTCTCAAAGGGATCACAGTGTAATAAATTAAGCTGTATTAAAACGCAACATGTGTTTGTTCCCAGGTGATTGATTGAGCAATGTGCTGTAAAATAAATACCTTTATTGTTTTTGTTCATTTTAAATGGAAATATTTAAAATGAAGAGTATTTTTTGGTAGCAATTCGTTTAAAAATTGGCATGCTGTAAAAGTGTTTTAAACATAAATAAAATCTAGGAAAACACTGCCTCATCGGTCCAGTGCGCGCTGAGCATGCGGTCCTGGGTGCGAACTAACTCCAGCAGTGCGATTCTGTAACCATCTCACCGTGAAAACTTAGGTGATGTGAGCGTGGAATGAGCTGTGTGAGTGTCAATAGGGAATATGCATGATTTTTTTTTATTTAAAAAATTAATCCTCATTCATATAATAAACAGTTTAGTAAAACTGTTTTTCGGATAACTATGAAATTAAAAAAGATATGAGCCATCGAAGATTTGTTTCTATCTCTTTCTCGCAAAACGAAATTTAACACGGAGTTTATATGGCCGTAGTGACATGTGACGTCACAGTCTATGTCGGATCTCTCTGTCTAATTGGTGTGTAATCAATAGTTTTAAATGCTCATATCGGCCGTGTTTCTTGGCTGATTTTAATTTTACTTTCACTTTTTGTCATCTCTACTACGGTATTTTCATATTTTGTTAATAAATGCCATGAAAAAAATTCATGCATATTCCCTATTCCTAGCAAAAACAAACTCACATCACCTAAGTTGTCACGGTGAGATTTTTTAGAGAATCGACCGGGATCGGGAAAAGAGTTATTGAGTTTTTCCAACAGGAATTTCTCAGTAGCAGCCCCGGGCTTTGGATTTCGGGCCAGTTGATGGCAATCGGGTCGCACCCTATTACATGGGACGTAAACAAAACTGGCGAAATGTGGGGGTACTATAGGTACAAACGCCAGCACATAAAGCTACTACAATCTGTCAAATTTATTTAATAGATTTTCAACTTTATCGCTAAAGCATAAGGTTCAAAGTTGATTTGGAAAATTTGACAGTTTCGGGTAGCTTAATGTGCTGGCGTCTGTATCTTTGCCTAACCGTTTTTGTTTTTATTTATTTTTTTCAGGATGGGACATCATCAAATGACCCCTCCCGCACTGGGCGGAGCGGAAGGGAGTGTCAGACTCTTATTGACTAAAACCCACCCGTGTTCCTTCCTTAGCCCTTTATGTTCCGGGCCAGCGGTAACCCAATCCCGCTGACCCGGCAAGCTTCGGCCCTAATTTGCCTAACCCTTCGACGTTATAAAATCTAGGCTAACTTTCTACTTAGTTTTTTGAAGTTAGCTGTCATTAATAATAAGTCACAGAAGCAAAAACGACGTGAATAGAATGGGCTCCCATTCCTAGACAGAGGACGAACGAAAAAATATCAGCTGTTCCCTACATTTATGTTCGTATAACTCGTCAAAATTAAGGGAACAGCTGATTTTTTTAGTGACTTTAGGTTTGGTCCCATAGTAAAAGTTGTTCATAATGATGAGCACAATGACCTCTTAAAAGGTTGTTGGTGTTTTTCCACTAACCCTGTATAAGGACTATTGATTCATACACAAAATATTTTAAGAAAAACATCTACATGTAAATGATAACGAAGCCATAGCAACAAAAAAACCGCCCAAGTGCGAGACGAACTCGCACACGAAGGTTCCGTACCATATAGCATAAAACGCCGAAAAAATTGTTTCTTTTATACTCATTTAAATTTTCACTTTATTTTATTTTTATTATTTTTTGTTATAGCGGCAACAGAAATACGTCATCTGTGAAAATTTCAACTGTCTAGCTATCATGGTTCATGAGATACAGCCTGGTGACACACAGACAGATGGACAGTGGAGTCTTAGTAATAGGGTCCGGTTTTTACCCTTTTGGTACGGAACCCTAACAAACATTATTATTAAAATGTTTTAATTACATAAAACCGAACAATAAAAAAACTCGTTTCAGGACAAATGTTAGCACGAACATAAATATCAGTAAGTACCGGAAAACCTTAAAGCTTTTGTAAATATAATTGTTATTACGTGTATGTAAGGGACCGACCACATTTATATAGCACTTGCAGCGCCCCGCGGTTCCACCCGCATTTATGTTTCGATCCTGTGTTAATCCTGGTTATAAACTACGCATACGATGCAGCTGAATACCAGTATTTTACATGGAACAACTGTCTATCTGACCTCCACATCCCAGTTACTGGGTAACATGATACCCCTTGGTAAGACTGGTTGTCAGACTTCTGAAGACCCATGTAGACTGTCAAAAATCCAAGAATGACAACCGGGACCAACGGCTTAACGTGCTTTCCGAGGCACGGAGGGGTTTTGGTATTTAAAGATGGACATCCACGGACCGCCTGTGGCAAGTGTAGCTTAACCTGATCGATCGACTCGTGCGGCTGTTATATACATAAAAAATCCTGGAAATGTATGGCGAGCCGGTATGGTTAGAGCAAAGGAAGGAAGTGGGTACCCTCCTTTTGAGGCGACCGGGTAAAAAGGTTTAATTTTGGTCCATTTTGGGAGAGGAATACAAATACAATGCAGGCTGTACCAGAAAACCCATCGTCATGGATGGTTCGTAGCAGTGCGCTACGACGTAGCAAGTAGTGCTACGAAGTTACTACGGCGTAGCTCAGCTTGTTTCACACTACAAATAATATTAAGTTACAGCGTTTCAGAAATCAAAATAAGTAACTTACGACGTTATTTTTATAAGGTTCAGTTTTTGACAGTAAAATATGTGAAACCTATAGTTTTTTTTTAAGTACCTACCAGACACACTTAGTTACACATTCAGGCAGCCCACTACCTATCGTGGAGTACTATAAAAAAAATCTAGTGAAGTGAACTTGGAGTGAGCTGTCAATAGTGTCAATCCCTAACGTGCAATGTAATGTAAATATGGTGCTGTTCCACAAACGATGGGACACTTAATATCGTGTCCTGCGTGTCCTGTCATCTGCACGTTACAGGAACTGGTGGACGCTGGCGTTGGCGCCAAACAAGTAGCCGAATTCTGGACCGAGTCCATTAAGATTGCTATCGACACGCTAGGAAGGAAACATGTAATGACAGCACTTTTCAAACTCACTTCACCTAAGTTATCACAGCGATATTTTTAAAGAATAGGTCGGCTAATCCCTGGTTGATAATTATCTCGATGGCAAGTATTAAATAAGCTCGTGCCATCATAAGAACACTTCCCATGCCATTAAGTACCTACCGGAAAGTTAAACCCTATCGTTCACGACGCTACTCAAAAGTAATCAATCAGTTAAGAACTTATATCACCAATGAGTAACCAGAATGTCATAGCACTAGTATTTCAACAGCGGTCTGAAGACGACGTGACGTCGCATAATCAGACTATAATTAAATTACCACTGCTTGAACACAGGCCTCCTGAAAGGGAGTGGGCCGTAATCCACCACGCAGGCTCATTGCGGGTTGGTAGATGTCACATGTCTTCGTGGTTCAAGGACATGCCGGTTTCCTCACGATGTTTTCCTTCACCATTTTGAGAGCAGTAGTGATGAAATAATTTACACAAAGTAAAACGCCTGCCTGGGTTCCATCCCATGACCTCATAAGTCAGGGCCGTAACCACTGAGCCACCACTGCTTTATGATGCGACTTACTAACGCGTAGTTTGTGATTGGTTGCGTCGTGGACGCAAGGCCTTATACAGACCTTGGTTTCAAAACTGTATTTATTTAGATTAGTATAATATAATATATGTATGTATTTATTGTATTATATAAATGCTACAGTGCGGACTACCTACAGTATTTGTCTGTCCTTCCCCTTTTTAAATCCATCCTAAGGTTGTCTTTAAAAGATCGCTCTTAGCGATAAGACCGCCCATTGTCACCCTTTGTACAGTTTCTATATTTATGTCTGTAATTTATATGGTGTACCTACATAATAAAGAGTATTCTATTCTATTCTTTCATCCGCTCTCTTGCCCAAACACAACAACAATGCACAAAGTACTAAGCCTTTCTTTTGTTATTAAGCTTAAAATAAACACGTCCAAACCATATGGTTAATTGGTACGTTACATATAAAAGATAAACATCGCTTTTGTGGTTTCAATGTTGTGGCGTGCGGAGTGCGAGTTAGGGCGAGACAAGAAGATTAAGGGATAGAATAGAAATGGGATTAAATTTCTTTATAATATAATTGCACCGCTTCACCTTGTGGGGAGGCCTTCCAATGCTACGTCTTCGCTGGATGCGAGAAGTACTGAACCAGTCATAGTGGCGGTGATTTGGGGAGGCTTATTTATTTATTTAAATATACTTTATTGTACACCACAAAAATATATAAACAAAAAAAAACAGTGGCACTCCGGGAGTGCCGACGGAAGTGAAAACAAAACACAAACAGAATACTTTGCCATCACTCACTGACATATCGGATATACATTAAAACCGAGTACATCCCGAGGACACACACATCCGTAGCGGGTAATTTTTTAATCATCTTAAAATTAAAACACGCGTAGTATAGCTTACGGTAACAGTGGCGCGAGTTCAATGGTTTTTTCCCATCTCAATTTATCAATCATTAAAAATATACTACGAGCGGCCTAATCGTTTTCTGCGATCTCTTCCAGGCAACCTTGGAATGGGCAGTCATTTGCCTGGATAAAAAATTGGGTTGCCTTTGGTGCAATAATGTTTATGTCCGGCAGTGGACGTCTTTCATCTGAAATGATGATGATGATAATGATGATACATTGCACTGAATACCATCATAACATACACGCCTGTATACCCAAAGGGTTGGGCAGAAGTGTATCTTATAGTACACTGACGTTTCGCCAGTTATGATTAAGGCGAAAGCGCCAGGGTAGCCCGCGAAATTCATTTTTTTTTGGGTTTTTGCAATTTGCTGGTCAGTATTAAGTTGTACGCTGATTAATATATGATTCGCGGCCTCATCAATCTACATGAGATTGATGTCTGTAATGGTGTTTTGAGGACAGAGCTACACAGATTGTCTCCCCCAAGTCCTTCCAGGAACTTTTTCCCGAGCGACATCGAACCAGCCCTCGCGGTACGCGTCCAGGTCATCTTGCCATCTCTTTCTGGGCCGACCTCGGCGGCGCCGTCCATTTTCAGGCACCGATTGTTAGGAGGCTTTTGCCAACACAAACAATACAAAGTTTTTATCAGCACAATTTCTGTCCAGGCATGAAACAGCTTGTAAGACTTAATTTGAACTAGAATTTTCCAATAGTTCTAGAAGTTATTTGAACTAAGTACTGAATTGTTTGTGAACTTTGTTTTCTAACGAAATAGTCGCTACGAATAAGACCGGTCAAGTGCGAGTCGGACTGGCGCAGCGAGGGCTCCTTACACATTTATAGGTATGTAACTAAAAATTTACGGTTTTCGGATTTTTGTCCTTTACTTGTGCTACATGACATTGCTTCTTGCCAAATTTCATCATTCCAGGTCAACGGAAAGTACCCTATAGGTTTTGATTTCGGAATATAAACGCCTGTATATTATGATTGCGTTGACTTAGAAGTTTGAATTTTTCACTGCTTCAAGGGATTGCAGCCTTGAGTATTTGATATTAATTTCAACTTGATATCTTTACGCGTTTCTGAGAAAAAGGGTCTTTACTGACGAACAGACAGACGGACAATGAAGTAATCTTATAAGGGTTCCGTTTTTCCTTTTGAGATACGGAACCCTAAAAAGCGGCCAAGTGCGAGTGTGAAGTTCCGTATCGCCGCACAATATTTAACACTATAATATATTTATTATGGAGGAAAGTATGTGAAATGTTAGACAACAAGAATAAAAAGTTTCGGTGCAGTGTTCTGAGTACACAGCGATTTTTTGCTTCGTATTTGCATTTTCTTTTGAGGTGTTTACGAAGGAAGGTATGTGAAACGTTGGACAAGAAGAATACTCGTAAAAAGTTTCGATGCAGTATTCTAAGTACAGGGCAATTTTTTGCTTCGAATTTGAATTTTCTTTTAAGGATATTTCAGTTTCATTTTTTTTCTTGCAATGTTATTGACTAAAAAACTAGCAGGCCACCCACATGACGGTAAATGGTTACGAATGGTGTGAGAGGAGTCTTTTAAAGGATTAAAAGACTACACGGTCAAGCTAAATTACTTAGCGAATCTCCGCAGACGTAATGGGTACCGCCATTTAAACACTTAAAAACAAAAAAATATATGACGATATTTTATTTTTGGGGTCAACGACCGTAGGTTGGAAAGTTACTTGAAATATCAGTTTAAATATTAGTTATTTTTATTTAAACTTTAAAGACTTGATGGGGTGTTATCGATATCTAAACACTATAAAATAAAAATAAAATAGTATATTTCATTACAAGTGCGGAAAGGTTGTCATTGCAAAGAGTTCCGACAAATGTCTACCCGAGCCGAGGTGCAGCCGAAGGCGAGGGTTGACAGTCGGAACAAGTTGCAATGACGGTTTCGCACGTGTACTGAACGACTATTTTTAATACAGTTGCGAGAAAATGAAGCAATTTAATAAAATAATAAAAACACAATAAACTCAACTAACTAATGGCGCCAACCGTAGAATATAAGCAGAGATTTTTTTCTTCACCCATTCTGGTAGGCAAAGGGAACTATGCCCATACAGCCAAGTCTTCAGTAGATTTTTTTTATTGACATGAAATGAAAATGAAATTTAATGAGATGAAATGAAATGAAACCTAACCTAACTCATTCAATCAAATCATTAAATCTGATATTGAAACAAATTAGTAGCTTCTTTTTAGAAATATACGTATTTGCATGAATCATAAAAACTTCTATGAATTTTTTTAGTAAAAACTTCATGGTTGGTTTTTCTTTTCAATAGACATTATTTTGACAGTTAGGAAAGAGAACGCACGAGTTCGGGAAAGGTAAAAAAAAAGCACGAGTATGTAATAGCCCACATCCCGAACGCTATACGTCCCTGCAATACGCCACTTTTTGAGCAACTGTATTAAAAAAACTGTTTTTCTCAACTGTTACTTCAAGTCTTGTAACTAAATTAACAGCAATCGTTGACCCTAAAAAATAATTAAATAAATTTTGTGTTGTATTATCATAATTAGGTACATACCATCACGTCTACGGAGTTTCGCTCGCTCATTTAATTTGATACTGTACATTTACAAAAAAAAAGTAGGTACATTAAAATCCCCGCGATAACTGTGACCGCACCTCAATAACAAGCATGTAAATACGGAACGTTTTCACAGCATTGTTTAGCATAATCAACAGTTATGTCGCAAACTGTTTGCTGACGAAATTAAAGATGTTATCACACCCTGTACATGTTTTGGTTAGATTTTTTTAGGTCTTTGAGGGCGGAAATTCGTTGATTTTGCGAGGTTAACTTTTACAAAGAAAGGAAAAATGATAAAGTTACAATTTATTAAGCAAATTAAATACTTAATAAGGTGAAATTTTAATTTAATAATATGATATTTTAATAAATAGTATAAAAGACTAAGATTAGATACCCTATCATTAAAATAAAAATAGTAAATAATTATTTATTGAATATACACTGTGGTGTGTGTTGGTGTCCGCAACTCCACATCAATGCGCGTATTTTACGTACAATTATTTATTGAAGCTTCTTAATGATTTATCAATAGTTATGTCTTCGACTGTTTGCCGACGAAATCAAAGATTTTATCACATCCTGTACATGTTTCAGTTAGAAAGTATTTTAGGTAGGGTTGGAAGTTAGATGATTGTGAAGGGTTGACTTTAATTTTGAAGAGTCATGATTTTGAAGAATAAAAAAAAAATGTGTCCATTCCATGTAATGGAAATGATCTTATTTATGACTGTGTATTGTAGACCCATCCGTCTGTTCGACACAGGGCTGAAAATTTTAAACTGTTAAAGTCAAAGTCAAATCATTTATTTCAAATAGGCACATATATAATATATAATATAATTTCATAAAGGCATTTTTGAACGTCAAAACAGTTACAGTTTGGAGTTACTACTTTGCTAATGTGGTGTCGGGGATCGTCAGGAACGAAGTTCTTCCGCGATACTCGCACGCACACATACTCGTATTAAGAAAGTGTGCATTCAATATGCGTTTATAATACAGAGCCATCTAGTGTAAGTTTTAGAAGCTCTCATAAAGTTGTCACCATCTTGGATTTTCATTTAACCTCGCTATCGGCTTTAGCAGAGAAAGTCGCATGCAGCTGAACACTTTTTCTTTGCGTGATGATTTTTACCAGTTTACTCCTAACGCAAGCCGCGTTAAAGAAATGATTTGACTTGGAAAAAGGTACTTTTTTTGGTGGTACAGAAATCTAAAACTGTTTTTTTCCTTAATGGATTTTTTGTTATTTGCCACCATTGTTTTATAAAGTATTTTTTTAACCTCCCACGCTTTCTTACCTCGGGATGAGGTGCCGGTTTATTCCATTTTTATCACAAGGTTGCGTGTTCAAATTGCGTCGGGGTCACCAGAATAGAGGTATGAGGAACAGGGTTCACTCATCTTCCATAGAAAAGGGAGGATCCTCCGACCAGACGGGTGTTGTGTCTGGCGGGCAACTGCCCAATGATTCATGTCGGGCCGTTGTATAAATGCTAGTTGCGCGGTAAACTTTGCTTGCGAGATGCAGGATTATGCGTGACGTCATTATGACGCGTTGTTCGCATGTGGCGTTGCGCGTTGTAGATACCGCTACAATTCTGTTGGTGTTACTGATCGGGAATAATCGTAAAGAAGTCCCGTTTGTCAACACTGAACGAATGAAACTTTTTTCCCGATCGTCAACAGCGTGATCGAATAAAACTTTTTTTTTTTAGATCGTCAACAGTGTGGACGACTATTTGACTGATCGGGAATATTCGGATAAAATAGTAGTTACTTTAAACCACACAGTTTATTTCAGTCATTAATTTTAAGGCTGTCAACAAATCAAATAGCAAAAAAAATATACGTTTTGGCTCCTCGTCATTTCTCTCAACTTACTTGGCGCCAACTGTGCAGCTGAATGCCAAACAGACGCTAGTGTGAACTGGCTTTACATTATATCCAAGCTTATCTCGGTGTTTTACTGCGTGGTTTGTTGTTTGTTTGACGTAAAAACTAGAAACTTTTGCATAATTTTGTTCAATATATTCAAAATTATTTATGAGATCCTTCCACTCTGCGACATAGTTGGTTGAACTTTCTGAGCTTTGAGACGAAAATTGTTAATGAAAACTTGCTAACCATAAAGTATTGACAAGTTGAAAACACTTTGAGTCAAACAGAATTTATGTTTAACGTATTAAATAATCAACATTTTTGTGAAAATTATCAGTTTCAGGGGACGAAGGTGTATACCGCATAACTATTTTAGCGTCTGGAAAAATAGTGTATACCTAATCAAAGAACTAATGATTGATGATGAATTTTGCAAAAAAGATTTAAATTATATAAATTTTAATAACAATTTCTTTACTACCAAAATCTACTATTAAGTACAGACGCCAGCACATCAAGCTACTACAAACTGTCAAATTTCTTAAATAGATTTTCAACTTTATCGCTGAATTATAAGGTTCAAAGTTCATTGGGAAAATTTGACAGTTTCGGGTAGCTTGATGTGCTGGCGTCTGTACCAACAAATACTCCCCTCCTCCGTAATTGGCCAGCTACTGTTGCATTGTATATTTTCCTACAGTCACGTACTCACCATAACTCATAGATGTCTTACGTGATCATCGGCGTAGAAAAATGCTTCTCATGTTAGCAATTGCTGCTCTGATTTTGTTAAGAGAAAAATCCTGGAAGGAACTTGAAATGTATCGTTATATTTCGTGGCTTTTAGGAGAAAGGGTATGATGAAAATGGGTTATAAGTCCGATTGCTTGATAGCCGGTGTGATTTTAAGATTATAATGCCGTAATAAACGATGAATGATTCGATGACTGGCGATGAAAGCAAATAAAAAAAATCCGGTCAAATGCGAGTCGCACTTACGCACCGAGGGCTCCGTTCAGTAGGCCTGTATGTAAATAGTTTTAAAATTATTTGTTTTGTAATGTAACTACAAATTTACGGTTTTCGGATTTATGTAAAGGAATAGCCGAATTTCATGATTCTAGGTCGATGAAAAGTACCCTATAGGTTTTGATTTCGGAACATAAACGCCCGTATCTTTTGATTGCCTTGACTTAGAAGTTTGATTTTTTCACTGCCTCAAGAAATTGCAGCCCTGAGTATTTGATATAAATTTCAACTTGATAACTCAACGCGTTCCTGAGAAAAAGGGTCTTGACTGATGGGCAGACGGACAACGAAGTGATCTTATACGGATTCCGTTTTTCCCTTTGAGTTACGGAAACCTAAAGACACATATTTTTAAAGCTAATATTATAAAAATCATTATAATTATGGTCATTCAATAACAATAATTACCTATCATCACCCATGTGGGTAGGCAGAAACTATATACAGACCGCCACCTGCTACCTTTTACTTCGTTTACGTTCATACATCTGGTCATACAAGCTGGTTGCGAGTACCACCTGACCTTTTAAAAAAACATCACCTATAAAGTCACTTTATGTCCCCCTAAAAGAATTGCCAAACTTAAGTGGCAGTGGGCAGGGCACATTGCTCGTAGAACAGATAACCGATGGGGCCGAAAGGTTCTGGAGTGGCGACCGCGTACCGGAAGACGTAGCGTTGGAAGGCCTCCCACAAGGTGGTCCGATGACCTTGTGAAGGCCGTAGGAACCCGTTGGATGCGAGAAGCACAGAACCGGTCGAAGTGGAGGTGCTTGGGGGAGGCCTATGTCCAGCAGTGGACGTCTTTCGGCTGAAATTATGATGATGATGATGTCCTTCTAGGTCGTCCCCTCCATTCCGGTGGCTACCGGCTACTTAGTGGCACATCTTATATAATAATTAGCCTGTAATGATCCCATGGCTGGCATTCAGAAGTCCTCTCTGCGTGAGCCTATTCCGGCTACAATCCACCACGCGAGCTGTGCGAGTTAGAGCACTTCACAGTCTGTAAATGTTTGTTTGTAAGACTTGAAGGTTTCCATAACATGTTTTTCTTCACCTTGATAAGAGTAGCGATGATAATAAATTACTCAAAGTTAAATTGTCTGCCTGGGTTTGAGTCCACGACCTGCAACTCTAAAGCCGGGAGAAGCTTCTCAGAAAGTGATTACCGATGGCTATTGATACGTGCTCAAGATCAAAAAGGCGGCCATTACATAGCTTTAGACACAAAGACAATTTGTCGGAGAGCATAGCTGCCAGTGTAATCGCAGGCACTTGGGTCTGTAATTATGCTAGCGTTTAGGTAAACTTAGGCTTCAAATTGGAAAACAACATTGTGGTTTAACAGTTGGTAGGTACAGCCGTAGTAAATAGGTATTGTTGCGCGCCACAATTAATGCCCGGTACATGGTGACATTAGTTACCATTAGCGCCATCTAATATCGAGTAGCAGAAATAGTAGAGTCAAGATCCTTCTAGAAAATTCGATGCTAGATCTTTCTAGACTTATCGACATCTGGTCAGTCGGGGCCGGTATGTACTCGAACATTCTAGATGTTTCTACAGTAGAAGGTTTCCCAATCAACTTTGAACATTATGATTTGGAGATAAAGTTCAATATCTATTAAATACATTTGACAGATTGTAGTAGCTTGATGTGCTGGCGTCTGTACACAAAGTAATGTGCTTGGTATCGAACACATGACCTACAAACTGTAAGTCGCAGTATTTACCAGTGGGCCACCACTGCTAAGGTTGTTGCAATACTTATAAAAAATAGCATTATACATGAAAGCAAAATAATAAGACTATGATCCAATGTCCTCTTATCCGCCAAGTGACAAATTGCGCGCCATTAGCGCTCGCCATTCTGTCCGCCATCTTGTCGAATTATTTATGAACGCCATTTTGTGGAGCTTATCGCGGTTTCATGTTTCAGGTGTTATATTTTTTTAAAATTGAATTTATAATTATTTTATAATTTTTGTGGAGAAGGAAAATGAGAAAAGTTCTGTTAGGAGGGTTAATTTATTTTTCAGTATTTTTAATAGCTTTTCTTTATAATTAATATAACTGTTTCAAAGTTTTTGACAGTCTTTACGGGTAATCAGAAGAACGATAAATCTGACGACCACTTTTGCCAAAAATATTGTTGTAGAGCATATAAGGGCAACGCCCGATTTTGATCCGGCCGGCGAAATATTTTCAAATTTTCAAATCGCGCGTGAAAAAAGGATATTAAATCTCAGGTTACGCCACTAAGAAAGAAAGACTAGCATTCTTCCAGGTAGATTCAAACCTAACGTGACAAATAATAATATTGCGTATTTACTAATTTTTTCCGAATGTTGTGTATATTGGGAACGGCAATATCTATTAGTTAATATAACTTACTTAATAGATATTTTAATGTTGTGTGTGTTGGGAACGGCAATATCTATTAGCTAAAGTAACTTACCTAATAGATATTCCCGTTCCCAACACACACAAAATTGAGAAGACAATATTTGCAAAAATACGCAGAACTCAAAGATGAAGTTACTTGAATATGGCGCCAACAAAAAATTTATCTAGTCCCTAAGTCCTCTCCACAACAGGCGTCATCCCAAATTACCTTCTCCATAGCCTTAAATTACTAAACCTAAAAGAATAGAATATAATAGAATACTCTTTATTATGATTCATTGCAGGGTTTAGGGGGCTAAACCCTGCACAACCCTGTATATCACCCTACAAAAAGCTGCGATTTAAAATACATGTCGCATTGTCAGAAATAGGTCCTCATCACAACACATCTTTAACATAACACACCACAAGCTGCATTTACTTGGCTTCGGTCCGTAAATGTTGCAAAAACCAGCCAAAAAAATGAGAAGAGAAAGCACAAAAAAAAATACATTAATAATAAACCATTTATTTTCAGGTAAAAAAGACCCATAGATACATACCTTGACCTAAGTCTACATAAAAATATAGTAACGATTTTGTAAGTAAAAAAAACTTAATAACTATGTTAGTATCTCTTTAGTTACCAACACAAAATCTTCGTGCCAAAACTGATACTTTCGGCATAGATACTATCCACTTCTTGTTTTGCGCACCTTTTTCATACTTATAAGATTGCGGTAAAAAGAAATTTCTTTTTCCAACTCGTCTATTATCTACCTACCTCTCATTTAGTAGTATTCCAAGGTTTTGCCCGCAACTTTCTAAAAGTTGCTCATCCCTGTTGTAAAGGATTAGACAGTACCTCCATGTAAAATACTGATATTCAGCTACATCCAGTTAAACTGGAAGCCGACCCTAGCAGAGATACTTATTTGTGAAAATGCATTTATAAAAGAAAATCCTCCTGCAATTTTTTTACATCGGACTTTACACTTTTTATTTGTTTTTATCCGTGTATTTTGTGTTTTTTAGTCTGTGCTAAATAAATGTACAGACGCCAGCACATCAAGCTACCCAAAACTGTCAATTTTTCCCAATCAACTTTGAACCTTATTCTTTAGCGATAAATTTAAAAATCTATTAAAGGAATTTGAGAGATTGTAGTAGCTTGATGTGCTGGCGTCTGTACATTTTTAATGAATTTGTTTTATAATTCAAACTTATTTATTCGTGCAAATATGTGCCGAGGTAAAAAGTGGTGTACATGATGTTATAAATGAAAAATATCGTATTACTATGTGCTGCGTTGTATGTATGCTGCTGCGTACAAATATTGCATAAACAGTTATAGGTGAACCACACCCTAATGAGGGTTTTCGTGAAAATTTACGACACCAGTTGGCACCACTGTGACAAGAGGTCTTCCAATATAAAATATATGATGACGTTCATCATTCGATTCATTCATTCGTTCATCATTCAGTCATTACTAAAGAAAATATAGGCTTTTTGACAGATGTCTGGACCTGACGTGTCAGTGCTGCCACCTGGCGAACGTCATTTCAGAAAACCCTCATTGCGTAACACACTATTTCTCTCAATTTGAATCATTTTGAAGCATATTGCTAATCCATTGCTCGTTATGTACGAAAAGTGTGTCTGCTCAATAACATAACTAACGCAATGAATGTTGTTGAACTGTCAAAATGAAACCTATTGCTACTGATAGAGTGTGACGCAATTACCCGCAGTTTATAGCTATCGACGAGCAAACTGTAACTAGCCTAAAAAACAAATCTGCTGTTGCATAGAAAAGTGCAATGCAATACCTACGCAGTAAAATGTACTGTAATTGTTTTTAAGTTACTGACGAAAAAATTCAGTGCAGGGGGATTCAGAATCATGTACTAAATCCATGGTAACATGTTGTGCATTGATGTCCCTACCACCCTGTATAATTAAATTAAGGGGACTACATGACCTAAAGCGCGGTCACTGTCGGACTGCATAGAAAAGAAAGAGAAGCGCGATGACACAATGCTGGTAATTTATTGCATAATATGAAGCAATTTATCTATTTACAAGAAAATGTATTGTTTGGACTGAAATATTAAAACACTAGTGCTTTAGTATCTTGCTTGTTTCTACATGCAACATACTAAAGCACTAATGTTTTATTTTTTTATAATTCTTAATCTGACAAAAAATCAGAATGATGTTCTATGTTCAATGTTATGGGTTTGGTTTCCGCACTTAGTACTTCAATGGACCATCGTGCGTTAGTTGTGAATCAGAATGATTCAATGTAGGTATATTAGTATGGTTTTTAATGTAAAAAGAAAGTTTTTAGAGGTATCTTCATGATTTTTTCTATCGTATCAAATTAGTTGTATTATGTTTTCAATACACTATCTAAGTTGCATATATCCTGAAGAATATCATTTATTTTTCTGATTTCGTTCACTGTAGTCGATCATATACTTTTATTGCTTCTAAAACTTACGTTTTTTTGCGTTTAGATCCTGTAATATCTTAAACTACAGTAATCACCGTTCGCGATTTATTTGACAAACATGTAAACGAATATAAGTAAGTATTTGGAAAAATAACTTTAATTGCTACATACTAAAGTTCAGTTTACGCTACAACTTTGAACAATTTTATAACTTTTTAAATAGTGCTAGTCACTCTGAAATCAACTTAATTACCACTAAAATAAAGTTGATATTTGTTTTGGAACAATAATTGGATACATACATTTTAATAGACGTTAAATACAACTTTGTTAACTTTGCGATAATTCGTAGTATCCTACAAAGTCAAGCTCAAATTACGTCAAACCGTAAAATCATTGCCAAGTCTAACATTCGTCACACTATGTGAAGTAGAATGGACATACTCGTAAATATACGCAAGCCTTAAGATACGCCAGCGAATAGTATTTTCTCTCAAAAAAGGGATTTTCTACCCTCCCCGGAGCGATAACAAAAGCGCGTAAAACACTGGTTTTATTACCTAAAAAGGCCCTATATCATCGGAATTACGCTTGAATGATTGTGGTATGAAGATTATGTGATATTTCCTAATTTTCGTGAAGAGAAATGGGAATATTTTTATCACGTACGAAATAACTTATTATGTGATAAAAATAAGCCAAACTAATTGTGTCAGTGGGTGTTGTACAAGATTGCTGAACTTTGAAGCTTGCGATCTTCTTGGGATCAAAAATAATAAATATTATTTTCAACGTATCATTTGTAAGTTAACATAAAAGTATCAGTAGAGCTCTTTGTGAAAGTGAAAGTTCACACGGAGAAGCACAACCATCATTCTGTATGTATGCAGTGTGTTTTCATCTCAACAATTATTAATATTGGTAACACTGGATCATTGTCTGGATACTTGTATTTATTTATTTGGGATCTCCAACAAAGGATACTCTTGCAATATAAAATACAATAATAAAAAAAGGTTATTTTACATGTGCTCCTTCACATATAACTAAGTGTAAACACGATAAAATATAGGTAAATGGAGAAAATCAATTATCAATGACGAAAACAAATTGTGAAATTTGAAAAAAAAACGTCAGGAATTCATATAACGACGGTCTAAAGAAGATAAAAATAGAGAAAAAAATTGTGAGGAAACAAAATCATTTTTAGAAATTGGGTTACCTACATGTCAATTAAAACACACGACAATCAAAATATGTCAATCTGAACCGAATACATATCACATCACCATCCAAAAATAAACGTAGACACAAAAATGATTCAAATAAATCAATTGGAGAAAAAGTAAATAACTAACTAAATATATCTATCTTCAAACGACAAGACAGCTGGTCGTGCCAACACAAACGGAGCTAATTGACGTCCCACAGACGAACGCGAAATAATAAATATTATCGTTTTTGGGTGAAGGTCTGGATGGACTGGGAATGTTGGAATAGACAAACATCTGGATATGACCGTGATAGTAGATTTTATTCACGGATATTTTTGGATAATGAAAACAAAACACGCCACGCAAATTTTTATATTTAGAGCTGGTGGAACTTACTAAATTATGAAGTGCTTGATTGATTTAATTTAATGTTAAAACTAATTTTATTATGATTGATCTCGCTTTTTGTCCACACAAGCACGTCGTGTCGGGTCGACGGAAGTTAGGGGAATCCCCTAGATGTGAAATGCACAGGACTGGTGGTTGTGACAATGCTTGAGAGGCCTATGTCCAGCAGTGGACAACTTTCAGCTGAAATTATGTTAATTATCACATTTTATCGTTGTAAATACGCCACAGTAAAAAAAACATCTCATCAACATCATGTAATTATACATAGATGTACGATGGATAATTAAATAAAGAATTATAGAAAAAATCATTATAAAATTGACAAGAGGGTAAATAATAAAGATCTTGTCAAACATATCCAATCTATCCGTGAATAAAGATAAAGGCTCCTTCAAACAGGCGCGACACGCGATAAAATCGCGCGCGACACAAAAGCACCGCAAGTAGCGCAACGAGCGGTGCTTTGTGTCACGCGCGATTCGCGTCGCGCGGCGCGCCTTTTTGCAGGAGCCTTAAAACGGGGAACGCGCCTCGAAATCATTCGCTTATTATCAATACGTATTGAAAATACAGGTAATTTTAAGGTTGTGGGGTTGCTTACATACCTACTATTCAACAACGTCTAAATTGGTATTCCTAATTGATTGTGGGAGCTGTATTAAGTAATTGACTTAAATAATCGTACAGCCGCGGGTCGTCGTATCCGATTTTTGCCATAAATCATCAACCCAAATTTTTCTTTTCCTCTTCTATTTTTTATGATTTTCTTCTTCTTGTAATGCAATGGCCAATAACACTACATCAACTTCAACAATTTTCAAAAATTAGAACACGTGAACACGGTGGGAATGAAACTATTTGACTAGGTGCAGAAACGGATACGTTCACTAGCGACGGTACGGAGCCGATCGTATGTGTCGACATCCTGCCGGACGCGATCATCTGTCGCCGTCGTATCCTTTTCGATCCAATGCGATGCGAGCAGCCGTTTGGTGAAAATCATCGTGAGGACCTTAGGGTCTAGTATATTTCTACAAAGTGACTTATTTCCGCATTTTACTCTCTCCAATTTCTGAGCTTGGGCCGCCATCGACCTTTCCGACTATCCGGTTTATTAAAAAACGTTAACGTAGTAAACGTTTGGATGCTCTGGTCTCATCCATTCTTGCAACATATCCCGCCCATCGAAGACGTCCTACGTTGAAGGTTTTAATTAAATTAGGCTCGTCATACATCTCGTAGAGCTCATGGTAGTACTGCGTTCGCCGTTGCTCATTTTCCTGCAGTGCACCAAATATGCGCAATGAGGATTTTCCGTTCGAATTCTAACAGAGAGTTCTCATCTTTTTTGCTGTATCCAGCATTCCGAGCTGTGTGTCAGTATTGGTCTTAATAATGTCTTATAGAGGAGAAGTTTAATGCTTCTTGACTATTCCACAGAGTAATTTAATGATGACTTAAATAATATCAGCCTAATATTTATTTATTATTTATTTATTTAATACTTCAAGCAGATAAAAGTACAGAGGCGGACTAAATGCCATTATCCCACTGCAGGGGAAAATCTTATTCGCATACAGAGCAGGCACGAACATTGATCACTAGGTCTGCTCAAGACGGGATGGCGATTTCAGACTATATGTCTGAAATCGCCATCCCGTTACGTCACACTAATATTATAAAGGCGAAAGTTTGTGAGTGTGTTTGTATGTTTGTTACTTCTTCACGCACAAACGGCTGAACGGTTTTGTATCTACCACATAATTGATTTACCTGTTATTGCTTCATTTTTAATTCTTTTTATTTTTTTTTTGGGGTAGATTTCTTTTATTCTAGGTGCATCGTCTTCACATATAATTATATTATGTATAAAAAACCTTGTAAAACATTTTAAAAGAGTAACGGTGGAGTTTCTTGTCCATTCTTCTCCATACGAAAGCTACCTTTTGGAAGGGGCGACTAGAATCAATTCAATTTTACTGTAAGTTTTGACGTTCAAAAGTGCCTTTAATGTGCCTATTTGAAATAAATGATTTGACTTTGACTTTGGATGAAATTTGGCACACAGATAGCTATTCCTACGGGGTCGACAATTATGCGGGTGAAACCGCAATGCGCAGCTAGTTAACTATAAGCCCAAGTTTTCTCACTATCTTTTTCCTTCACGGATGTCAGTAATAGTCTTGCAAAAAAAACAGCCATCCAATCTTATCAAAACAAATATCACTCAACTACTGCCAAGTCATTATTACAATGCTTATAACGACCTTTAACAAAAGAGGCCCGACAGTAACAGAGGTTTAATACCCTATAATTTGACTTCGAGTGCTCGTTAAGACGATGTAGGCTTAAATATCTTTCTTTTGTTAGTTATTTATCTTTAGTACTTTCCTTGGTTGGATGGTCTCTTTATATTAAGGGTTCCGTATCTAAAGGGTGGCAATGGGACCCTATTACTAAGCCTCCGCCGTCCGACCCTCCGACTGTCTGTCACCAGGCTGTATCTCATGAACCGTAATAGTTAGACAGTTGAAATTTTATGTATTTTTATTGCCGCCGTTACAACAAATAATAAAATAAAATAAAGCTTGCCGATACTAATCGTATCGGCCAATGGACTGATGGCCGAAAGTCTCCATCAACATCTATCGAGGCTCTCGTTAGGCGGTTGGATCAAGGGCCTGATTCAGAAGGCAGTACTCCTCGATACGGCTCGCATTGTCAGGAGGTTCCTGTCTCTGGAGCCCTAACCACCGGTAGCTTGGACCCTGGTCCCGACACCGGCGGACAACTATTTTTTTATATTTTTAAATGTTTTATACCTACTTATTTTTATATTTTAAGAAATATTTAAAAATGTAATTAAATAAGTAAAGTAAATAAATAAACGTAAAAATAAAGTTAAAAATTAAAAAGATACAAGAAACGTGTTTTTTACCAAAAGTAGGTAGGTATTATAAAAGTATGTAACTATGTAGTATCAAATATTATACGGCGCGCGGGACAGAACCGTTCGTCTGCGAGTCCGACTCACACTTGGCCGCTTTTTGTAGATGAGGAGATTAGGTAGTATTTTTCGAGGGAATTTTGTGTTTGGTGAAACTACCCTATCTTTATTTACGACTTTTGAATGAATGAACGAACGAATGTATGAATGAAAACCAAATCAATGATGAATGATTTGTCAATATTATTTTTTTGGCCATTCTGTGACTATAAACCCTTTCGAAAATTGACCAACCAGTTTTTTATCAGCTTGCAAATATCTAACTTTTCCATTTAATTAGTTCACATAGCTTCATCTTTTGCTATTGGTAAATGCTTATGTTACCATCTTCGCTATTATTGATCGAAGGTTACCACGGCTATTCTGTAAAGATAAGATAAGATAAGATAATTTTATTTGTCAAAACATGCGTATACATGCAAATTAAGCATGGGGGATGTCACAATATCAATATTAATAATAAGCCCACTTCTGACCCGTGCCGGACGGCGCGTACCTACGTGTTCCACGCGCGCCTCAAAGAGATGTCAGCATCATCAGAAGGGGCCCGTCAGACCGTATTTAGGCCACGGCGGCCAATCTTAACGGAGACTAGTCTTCGGCGGAAGATAATAATAGTTTACAAGTGTGCACGCATTCACGTGCACTCCCTTTTCCCTCATCCTCATAGTCCGATGGAACGGCAATCCGACACGACCGGAGAGAGATCAGACGGAGGACCTACGACTTAAGGGTCTTACATGACCTAAAGCGCGGTCACTGTCGGACTGCATAGAAAAGAAAGAAGAGAAGCGCGATGACACAACGCTGGTAGATAATTTATTGCAAAATATGAAGCAATTATTTAATTAACAAAAAATCTATTGTTTGGACAAAAAAAAATTAAAACACTAGTATTTTACTATGTTGCTTGTAGAATAATCTGACAAAAAATCAGAATGATTGTATGTATACACACTATCTACCTAGCATATATCCTGAAGAATATTATATATTTTTCCGATTTTGTTTACTGTAGTCGATCATATACTTTTATTGTTTCCAAAACTTGCGTTTTTTATGTTTAAGTCCTGTAAGCCCCTTTACGTGTTTTCCGAGGCTCGGAGTTATCACACCACCAACTTCAAAACTCCGGGCTTTTACTAAAAAAATCCTAATGAAAAAACTCATAAACACTTATCTAATAACTAACTTGAATATAAAGATATATAGATAGATATTCCTTTGTTTTACTTCATTTAATTTCCTTCATTGTTTTCCCAGGAGTGTCAAAGGGTTCATCCTAGTAAATGTTTTGTATTGAAATAACCTTGACCCGCACACGTGTCCTCCCGACTGAAATTGAAAGCAGGGGTTAGCAAAATACCAATGTTAAAGCTTACATTTTCTAGTGTAGTCATGGGTTCAGCAGATTGTGTTGTGTTGGAGTAAGTCCTACTAACCTTCTTCCTAATCTATACTCATATATCTATACTAGTAAAAAAGCTGAAGAATTTGTTTTGTATTTATTTTTTTGAATGCGTTAATCTCTGGAACTACGAGTTGGATTTGAAAAACCTTGCCTTTTATATAGCTTGACTAGCAGCGCCCCGCGAATTCACTCGCATAAGTTTCGATCCCATGCAAATATTGGGATAAAAAGTTTACTATGTGTTAATCCTGGTTATAAACTATTAGTGTGCCAAATTTTATCCAAATCTGTTCATTAGTTTTTGCGTGAAAAAGTAACAAACATCCATCCATCCATACTCACAAACTTTTGCGTTTATTATATTAGTAAGAGTAAGATTCTCGGCAAAGGCTACTCAAAATCACACTAAGACCTTTAGGAGCCTAGGAAAAGATAAAAATCAGAAATAATGCTAAGTGAAACCGAAGTAATATAGCGGGCAGGCGATGCGATGCGATGGGTGGGTGTGGTCGAAAATTATGAAAAACTCATTGCCTAAATCTTATTGGTTTATAATTATCACCGCCACTGTCTTTCGTTGATAAACACATTTAATTAAAACTTTAAACAATCTACTCTCAAGTACCTTGTTTAAGTTATAAACAAACTATATTATTCATACATGGCACATACTTAGTTCAACTTTTGAAACTAAACTTAACAAAACACTTTTTCTTTCCATACTTACAACTTTCATAGTTTACACTAGCAGCGACCCGCGGTTTCATCCACATAAGTTTCGATTCCGTGAAAATATCGGAATAAAAAGTATCCTAAGTGGTTATGCTGGTTACAAACTATCTGTGTGCCAAATTTTATTCATATCCGTTTAGTGGTTTTTGCGTGAAAGAGTAATAAAAATCCGTCTATCGTCATATACTTTCGCGTTTATAAAATCTTAAATTGAGTAGGAAGTTAGGATATATCAACCTGCCGGCGGGCGGCAAGAGTGAAGGTAGTCTGTTTAATTAATAAACTATATAGAACTTAATAAATTACTTGAACAGAAAACGATTTATATTAATTAGTTTGGATTGGTGTAATTGATATTTAGTAACTTTTGGGGCAGTTTAGTGGTTTGACGTTGAAATTGACAAATTATATGTTTGGGTAGACAGAAAACTTAATTTATTAGTGATATGTTGGAGTTCATTAAAGTCCAAATATTAGCATGACAAGCGATTTTCTCGGGCTTATATAGAATATTGCGGCATGGAAAACCAAACTGTAAGGCTACATAGGCACTGACAGGTGGCTTGCTTACCCAGAGCCACCCTTCGATACACGCTTGATGACTTGCAAAGGCGTTAAGTGCGCAGTGCGTCTGATTACCGTCATGTTCCCGTCATGTTTCCCGCAAATAAACGTATTTTCTTTCTTTCTTTCTTCTTTCATTACGAAAACTCTTAAGCGTTGGTTTCACTTCGTTACTCACAGGGTATCTCGCTAGGCTCTAGGCGGTAAGCACCCACCCGTCACTGCGTACGCAGCTAGAACGTTACTTTGCGCGTGTTTTGTCTAAACATTATCTCTATCACCGCCGCATAATTGTCAAATTACAAGTGAGAAATAGAGACGGGAACAATATTATCTGAGCCAAAGATGGCCTAAGGGTGCAACACGTGTTCCACGCGCGCCTCAAGGAGCGCCGAAGTCTGCCGGGTCAGCGGGATTGTCCGAAAGGGTTACCGTTGGCCCGGAACATAAAGGCTAAGGGAGGAACACGGGCGGGTTTTAGTTAGTAAGAGTCTAACACTCCCTTCCGCTCCACCCAGAGCGGGAGGGGTCATTTGATGACTTCCCATCCTGAAAAAAAAGGGTGCAATATGCCGAAGATCATTGCGTTACCTCGCGGTCGCGGTTTGGCTTGCTACCTCAATGTCACCTCCATGTAAAACAAATTTAAGCTAATAGGCACGCACGCATATGGAGAAAGATACCTCACTGCGATAAATTGTGGGGCTTTACCTAGATGCCTACGTGAAAACAAAATATTTTGTTTTTACATCCCGGTCGACGGCAAGCATCCATGTGATCTGGCTCATGATTGGTCAAATCAGTTCAGCTTGTTCTTCTGTAGTCGGTAGACACACGTACAGAACAAACATACGACTGAGTAACTGAGCTTTCAAGTGCAATTGAACCGACATGTTCGCACCGCCACCCATTTAGAATAGCGAGTATCTACATCGAGGTCGCGAGCTAAACCGCGACCGCGACGTATTGCAGTGAGGCATCTACGGCATGTAATTACCCTTAGACTTTTAATAAACATAGCGTCGTTGCGCGTGCAAAAGTCGCTATGTGTTATTTAGTTATTTTCGGTTCTTTATGCAGTTTTAATTGTTATTTCAATACACACATACTGTATAAACAGCTATGTGATAAGTGCAATATTTAAAGAGTTAAGGAATGTAGGTATGTGATATTCATACATCGAAAGTTCCGTATAAACACGCTAAATGTTATAATTCATATAGCTCAAATAAGTTCACTAAAAACACATAGCGGCTTTTGCAGGCGCAACGACGATAGTTGCTTTTGTTTCTAAAGAAATCTTGACTGCAGACACGGTCTACCGATCAATTTACCAATTTAAAATAACCTGCTCTCTAAAACCATGATTTATTTACAAATGCACTTAACCCTGACTTTCATGCCCTTGTCCAAAATTCAACCCCTTCTTAATCAATCCAACAAAACTACCCTCTAACAAATTCATAGAGGTCTTGGAAAAGAATGGCCAAGTGCATGTAGTACTTACGCGTGAAGGGTCCCGCACCCCCTCACGCATGAAAACAATTTTCTTTTCGGTTTCTTGAATAGGGCCTTGTTGGTTTGAACTTTTTATTATTACTGTCTTTTACCGTGATAGACGCCATAATAACACGTAGTCTTTAACTTGCTACCTAGTTAAGTTTATAAAAAGTTTCGTCCCTATACGTACAGACAGCCTGACAGACAGACGGACTGATAGACACCATTGGCTTATAGTCCACGCGGAACTATAAAATCGGACTTTTAATTAGCTGCAGTAAAATCACAGCTTATGTGTTACCTAAATGACTGAAATTGGCGTATTTTTGTTTTTTGCGGCCATTAACCAAGTCTTGTTTTTCTAGTACAGAATAGTGTAACAAACGAAACTTTTTTGACCTGCATAATTCTCTAAACTCAGTCCGAAATGAGTTATTAAGAAGTGTAATTTTACTGAAGCTAATTAAAAGTCGGTCTATAGTTGTCCGCGTCTTAGGTGTGTTAGCGGTGGGACGGAGGGGCGGGGGCACTTGCTGTCATTAATCTCATGTGCTTTGCGAACACTAGGCAATCCGCCGCCTCACCCCTGTCCCCCCAACCGGCGCGGCCAACTAGTTCCGCGCGGACTATAGTAATAACATCCCGTTTTCACCTTTTCTGTACGGAGCCCTAAAAACAGGATCCATTTAAAATAGCCCTCTCTGTAAACAGAGTCCTTTCGCACGGATAATGCGAGGTCCCGCTGAATGGGACCCGGACCCATAGGTCATTAATTCTGGTGAATAATGACGAGGTAGACTGTCTACCTAGTTGGTACGGCTTGTGGAAAGATTTTGGACGATTTTAAAGGCTCCTACAAACAGGCGCGACACGCGATATAATCGCGCGCGACACAAAGGCACCACTCGTTGCGCGACTTGCGGAGCCTTTGTGTCACGCGCGATTTTATCGCGTGTCGCGCCTGTTTGAAGGACCGTTAACTGGGTTTTGTGGTTTGAAAGTGGTTGGATGTGGGTATAGAGTGACTATACTCAACCTGCGGCCCGCCAGGCCGTTGTCATTGGCCCACTTGGAGTTACAAATTTAATCTACATCGCATGTGACTTAATTATCATTAAGTCACATGCGATGTAGATTAAATTTGTTTTGTATAAGGCTATCGCCTTATATTATAAAGGTTACAAGATCATGTAATTGTATGCCTAGTTTTATTGTGACAAACTTTTCTATTTTCAATATAGTAAATACATCGATAATTTTGAATTACGTTTTTTATTAACATCTAATTTTTGCTTGAGGCCCGCGTGTTTGTGTCCCCTATAAAACAACCGGTCAAGTGCGAGTCGGACGAGGATTCCGTACTTTGCAGGTATGTAAATAGTTTATCACGGGTTTTTTTTTTAATGTACACTACCTATTTACAGTTTTCGGATTTTTCCTTTATTTGTGCTACATGATCTTGCTTCTTGCCAAATTTCATGATTCCAGGTCAACGAGAAGTACCCTATAAAAACCCTTGAGAGTGTCGAAATATACGTTTTTTGCGGCATAAACGGCCGTATCTTTTTTTCACGTTAACTTAGGTGTTTGATGTTGCCACAGTTTCAAGGGACTGTAGAGCTGAGTATATGGATTTGATTTCAACTCGATACTTCCACGCGTTCCCGAGATAAAGGGTCTTGACAGACAGACAGACGGACGGACAACAAAGTGATCCTATAAGGGTTCCGTTTTTTTCCTTTTGAGGTAAGGAACCCTAAAAAAAGATTGAATATGGCTGATATATAGAGTGCTTACTCTATGAACAAAATATATTTAACTGTACTAAATAAAAAAAGTTTTGTCAGGCTTACCAATTCTTTTGAAGTGAAAACTTCTTTAGCGGCGCTGTGTACTTTTTTTGGAATGGGTAAAAACTTCTAAATTCGCGTCAGGTCACGTGACCCTGATCGAAAATTCGTAAGACGTGACGCGCGTTGTTGAGGACAGCGCCATCTATGCACATCGGGAAGAACTACGAGGGCCTCGCGTACTAACTACGTAGGCCTCGCGTACTAACAACGTAGTTCATCCAACAACGACGAGATGGCGCTGAACCACGGATATATAACTGACGACGAGCTCAAATACATTTTATGTACAAGGCCAATAGTATGTAAAAATGTAACTAATATCAATCGTACCATCTACGTCCTCTTCTAATACGCCTCTGCAAACATTATGGTAATCGAACAAAGGTAACATTGTGTAAAATTTCATACAGGCTCCTTATTAGTTTATCTAGTTACCACTTTAGAAATGATTAACGAAGCACTGCCGCGACCAACACCACGAACTGAAGTCTATCCTGTGTGCTTATTTGTAAATCTGAATAAATTCCTTTCACGAGAAGAATAAACCAGTCACTTTGGTCATCATACCTGATTTGCAAAAAACCCTATAAAATAAGGAACACACCTTAACACGCGTGTTTTGTTTATAAGACGATTCACAAAATACACTCGTAATTGTTCAAGTTTTCACTTCTGTCGGCACTACCGGAGTGCCAGTGTTTTTTTTTACTACAAAGGTTTAGATCATTCAAGTGTCGAACATTTTACACCCAAAAACATGTTTTTGGCATTTTCAATTTCTAATAGCAGCCGGGGGGTAATTACTTTCATTGTAATAGTAAAACAGTACTTTTATTTTTGTTTCAGCTGCATCCAGTTAGACTGGAAGCTGACCACAACATGTTTCATGTTTGTGTATGTGAATTTAAATGTTTGTAAACGCACCCACGATACAGGAGTAATTCCTAGTGTGGGGCAACGTTTTAAAAAAAAGAAAAAGAAGAAAGAAAGAAAGAACATAGTTGAGAAAAGGCTAGGCAGATCTTTTTTTAAATATTTGTTATAAAAAAACATATAAATAACATTAGACCATCGGCATTCAGGAACGGGTTATAGCTGCCGGTGGTCAGGGCTCTAGAGAGAGGAGCCTCCTCACTATGCCTGCCGTGTCCAGGAGTACTGCTTTCTGAATCAAGCCACGTTGGTTGAGGCTCTCCGCTAATAAACTTTACTGTAACGATTATCGGTCAATGATTGCAGAGTCCACGTCACACGTCATGTCGGTCAAGATACTTAATATTTTTTCTCAGCTTTCACGAGATTCTCGAAAGAAAATATTATTATTTTCCTTGACAACAAACGGAACAAGGGAAAATATCACAATTTGAAACTCAACAATCGTACTGATGAGAAGAGCTCTTGTCGTATTTCCTTGTATCGAGGGATAATATTATTTTGATTTTGAAGGAAAAAACAAAAGAAATCTTAGAAATAACGAAATAATGTAAGGATGGCTACAGTAAATCAGAAACGAAATTATCCGGAAAAGAACCGAAGTTACTCACATCGCTTGCAGAGCAACCACGCTGAAGCGACAGTGAGCTAGACATGTTTATCGAAGCAACAATGTCCGGTGGAGTAGACGAGTCCTAAAGTGGAGACCGCGTATCGGCAAGTATAGAGTGGGATGCTCCCCGCTAAATGGACCGACAAAAAGGTGGCTAGGAAAGACTCATTGCAGAAGACGGAGGACAAGGTGTTGTGGCGCAGCCTGGGAGAGACATATGTCCAGCAGTGGACTGCGATCCCACCTGATGGTAAGTAAGTAGTCAGTGCAGCCCACCTGATGTTAAGTGCGTAGTCAGTGCCGCCCACCTGATGGTAAGTAAGTAGTCAGTGCAGCCCACCTGATGGTAAGTACGTAGTCAGAGCCGCCCACCTGATGGTAAGTAAGTAGTCAGTGCAGCCCACCTGATGGTAAGTACGTAATCAGTGCCGCCCACCTGATGGTAAGTAAGTAGTCAGTGCAGCCCACCTGATGGTAAGTAAGTAGTCAGTGCAGCCCACCTGATAGTAAGTAAGTAGTCAGTGCAGCCCACCTGATGGTAAGTACGTAGTCAGTGCCGCCCACCTGATGGTAAGTAAGTAGTCAGTGCAGCCCACCTGATGGTAAGTAAGTAGTCAGCGCAGCCCACCTGATGGTAAGTAAGTAGTCAGTGCAGCCCACCTGATGGTAAGTAAGTAGTCAGCGCAGCCCACCTGATGGTAAGTAAGTAGTCAGTGCAGCCCACCTGATGGTAAGTAAGTAGTCAGTGCCACCTATGGCCATTTTTCGTACCAGCCAGGGGCATCGTTGTTGTTATGCCATCTCAGAGATAAAGCTATGACACCGTTTCAGGCAAAAATTAAAATAATGGTGCTAGTTCGAGCTCCGTGGTGAAAATGCTCACTAGAATATTATGTGGGATGTAAAAAGACCCATCACAGAGGCACTATCTACGCATTCTGTTACATCAAACTAAGTAACATTGAGCAAAAATTATTGCTTGGAAACGACTTTTATTTAGGATGCGAAAATCCCTTGTTACGGCAGCGCGCAATGTAACCTTGTACTTATGAGTGCATGCAACGGTACAGGAGTTGAAGGGTATTTTAAGTTAGGTTATAACATTTAAAATATGCAACTCAGGCATGGACACGCAAGGGGTTAATTTAAAAAAAAAAACTGGCTATGATTGTTCAAAATTATTAAAAAAACATGCTAATACGGAGAATACCTAATGTTACTGGCATACATCCCAAAAATGAATTATGTACCAAAAATGTTGCCAAAATTAAAATTTATAGAAATAAAAACCGTCGTCCATTTTCTCGAATATATTCTTTGATCATATTTCATTTGAAAATCAATGAACCAACATTTATACCTGAAGATGAATTATGGAAGATATATTTTGACGATATATTTGCTTCAGCCGAATTTATTTTGACAAATATTTCTATATAAGGGGCATTAGAGGACGGGATGGGTTCGGGATATTTATCAAACTTACCCCAGTTTGGCGTGCGTGGAAGGCAATAGAGATTGGATGCTGAGATAAGGTTTCTATGGTATAATCATCTGCCAAGCCTTTTCCCAACTATGTTGGGTCGGCTCATCGGCTGCCAGTCAAACCGGATGCAGCTGAATACCAGTATTTTACATGAAGCTACTGCCGATCTGAACTTCACAACCCAGTCACGGGGTAATACGATACCCCTTGGTAAGACTGATTGTCAGACTTTCGGGCTTCTAACAACCCGTAAAGACTGCCAAAGATCCAGGATTGACAGCCAGGACCAACGGCTTAACGTGCTTTCCGAAGCACGGAGGGGTCTCGATATGTAAAGATGGTCACCCACCCACGGACCAACCGTGGCAAGCGTAGCTTAACCTGATCGATGCCGCTGTTGTTACATAGCCGCTAAGGTTCTAAAAGGTTTCTATATTTAAATCGAAGGAAAAATCCAGTCTTACCAAGGAATATCGTGTTACCTAGAAACTTGGTTGTGGTGGTCAGATAGGACGACGCTCCATGTTAAATATTGGTCTTCAGCTGTATTCGGTTAGATTG
This sequence comes from Luperina nickerlii, assembly GCA_963855955.1. Taxonomy (NCBI): domain Eukaryota; kingdom Metazoa; phylum Arthropoda; class Insecta; order Lepidoptera; family Noctuidae; genus Luperina; species Luperina nickerlii. The sequence goes on along the minus strand of OY979684.1, from coordinate 3,546,126 downwards.
GAAGTCGATTCCAACATAGTTTAAAAAAGGCGAGACAGATGATGAGCTAAGGAGAAATCTTCCAAAGTGTAAGATGGGAATAATGTAGTTTTTCCATTGTGGGTTCATCTCAGCAAACAATATTCCAATAAAATGACTGGCAAAAAGAAAAGAGTCAGCGTTTTTCTGTCTGCTGATAACAACAACCTGCCTACCAAGTCTCTTACTAAGCGTTAGAAGTATTTATATACATTTTGTTTTTGTTTTATGAATGCTGTTACAGTCATTCAAAATACTAATCATTATGAGCATTCCTAAAGCGTCCACACAGGCCATCTCCCTGTGAGAAGGAGTGGGCCATAATCCACTACGCGGGCCCAGTGCGTGTTGGATCAACCAACACGCACTGGTCCCGCGTCACATGCCTTCAATTTTTGAAGTGAAAACTTCTTTAGCGGCGTTGTACACTTTTTTTTGTAATGGGTAAAAAATGTTAAACTCGCGTCAGGACACGTGCGTGACCTGATGATGAAAATTCACAAGACGGATGGCCGTAGCCGGTACCGCGCGTGTTTTGTTTATAAGACGATTCACAAAATACACACGTAATTGTTCAAGTTTTCACTTCTGTCGGCACTCCCGGAGTGCCACTGTTTTTTTTTTTGACATGCCAGTGTTCACGAGTTCACGATATTTTCCTTTACCGTTTTGAGATCAGTGGTGATGAAGTTAAATATACACGAAGGAAAGTGCCTGCCTGGGTTCGATATAATTAATGTATAACATAGGTATATTGTAAAACATTTTAAAAGAGTAACGGTGGAGTTTCTTGCCCATTCTTCTCCATACGAAAACTACCTTTTGGAATGGGCGACTGGAATCAATTCTATTTGCTGTAATTTCTGACGTTCAAAAGTGCCTTTTATGTGCCTATTTGAAATAAATGCTTTGACTTTGACTTTGACTTCGAACTCACGACCTACTCGTAAGTCAGAGCCGATACCACTTGGCCACCACTGCTCGCTTGCTACAGCGTGTATAACCAATCTACTAACTTATAAACAAAAATGGGCAGTCGCAGCTCAAATAAACTAAACCATATCTCATGGCAATAGATGCTATCACGACACGTAATAAACCCTATGCCCCGCAAGCGATCTGTCTTACAACTCGACATTTCACTTCCCTAACCTATCTTTTTTTCTTTTCTCTTTCTCGAAAGATATTATTGACTTTGTGATCCTCTAGAGGTCGCAGTACTCGCAGTGCCAAGTCACTTAATAATAACACTTTTATCTTATTTATTTTGGCGCCCAGAGCTAGGGGTCAAATAGGATCCGCAGAAAACTTATTTCGAAGTTAGTTTATAGTTTTATTAAGAATCCTTGAATCGATCTTGTGGGTTTGATTTGGTCTGAGTAACTTTTTGTTGTTTGGGTCAGGCTCGGCCTATATTTTTGACAAACTTCTGCTTGCGACTTCGTTCACGTGAAATTTCTTGTTCCCGGACCCACCCCGTCGCATTGCATCACCTGCCCGCGATATCACTTAGTTTTCGTTTTTAGACTTTTTTTTGGATGGCTCCTAAGGGTCATAGCGTGACGTTTAACAGCCTATAGCCTTCGTCAAGAATTGAGCTATCAAATGCAAAAATATTTTTTCAAATCCGACCCGTAGTTCCAGAGATTAGCGCATACAAACAAACATACAAACTGTTCAGCTTTATCATCATCATCTGCCTAGCCTTTTCCCAACTATGTTGGGGTCGGCTTCCAGTCTAACCGGATGCAGCCGAATACCAGTATTTTAATGGAGCGACTGCCCACCTGACCTTCACAACCCAGTTACTGGGTAATACGAGACCTCAAGACTGGACTTGGTGGACTGGCTTTCGGGCTACTGACGAGCCGTAACGACTGTCAAAGATCCACAAGTGACATCCGGGACCAACGGCTTGACGTGATATCCGAGGCTTGGAGGGGTCTTGGTATGTGAAGATGGTCACCCATTCACGGACCAATCCCGACAAGCGTAGCTTAACCTGATCGATTGTTATGATTATTTTTTAGCCACAAGCCCCTTTTTGTAATCAATATAGATAGAAAATAGATTTAGATTCTTTTATGCCGCTGCGGAAAACCTACACGCATGAATGACTTTTTTATACCTAATTTAGTTTGAGAAAAATTTTGGGACTTTGGCTTAAGGCGAAAGCGCCAGGGTAGCCCACGAAATTCAATTTTTTTTAGGTTTTTTGGAATTTGCTGGTCAGTATTAAGTTGTACGTTGATTAATATATGAATCGCGGCCGTAAGAAATATGTATTTACAGAATTATAATCATTAAGTCATCAACACAACTCTCTAAGACCACGTAAGTCCAAAGAATAACTTAATATGGAGGAAAGTGCAAACTATGACGTGTTTGTCCTATAACATTATTTTGTAACATGTTGCCACTTCTCTAGTTTCTTCTTCTGCACGAATTGAAACGTATTCATAGCCATTTCCTAGACAGCTATCTACTATATCTATATTTAATATTACAGTAGCTATTTTCTAGACGGCTTCAGACGTCCCAAATAGCGTAGTGGCGCTTAACATTCCTCTGTAAAGGTCGCCAGTTCAATCCTCTCATAGAATACTGACTCACCATTAATTTTGAGTTTTGATATTCAACCAATCTTCCCAGCCTTTTCCCAAGTATGCTGGGTTCAGCTTGCAGTCTAACCGGAGGCAGCTAAATACCAGAATTTTATATAGAGCGACTGCATCGGATCTCCACAACCCAGTTACTGGGAAATACGATACTTTGGTAAGACTTTGTCAGACTGTCGGACTTTTGACTACCTACCTGTAACGTCTGTCGAAGGTCTACTTTCGAGGCACGGAGGAGTCTCGACATGTTATGGAGGGTGACCCATCCACGAATCGACCTCGACAAGCGTAGCTTAACCTCCAATCGACCAGTGCGATTGTTTCTATTTAGCCATGAGCTCCTATGAAGTATGAGCTGAGTTTTTATATCATTTATATGAAATTACAAGCCTTACGTTACGGGATTATTCAAAAGCTGTACGAAGTTTCCGCACTTTTTACTTGTTTTCGTTATTATTTCCTTATTTTATCTTAGAAATGCGTAACATACATCAAGATTTGTGTCTATGTAGATTAAAGTCACGCGAATGCCAAGAAGAAGAAATTTTAACATGTCGATAGCAATCTAATTTGAGTCAGCCCAGAGCCTACGAGTTTAGCGCCATCAATGCGAATGTTTTATAACCAGGAAGCTTACTAATTTAGTCCGTCAACGAAGATAATTATGAGCCCGTTCGGACGTAATTCGAAACTTCGTAGTGTACCCTACGGCCTACGACCGAATAATTAACTTTTTCAGACGTCCAAAAACACATCAGGAGTGACAACTGTCAAGTCGTGGTGTCATTCGTTTCGTAGTTTCTGGCAAGCTGAAGTGGCAGTGGGCTGGCCATGTTTGCCGAAGAACCGATGGCCGGTGGAGCAGACGAGTCCTGGAGTGGAGACCGCGTATCGGTAAGCGTAGTGCGGGACGCCCCCCAGTAAGATGGGTCGACGACCTCAGTAAGTTCGCTGGGACAGACTGGATGCTGAAAGCGGAGGACAAGGTATTCTGGCGCAGCACGGGAGAGGTGTATGTTCAGCAGTGGACTGCGAATTGACTGCGTAAGGCCGAGTTGAATCCTTATCGTCTGATCTTTTTCAGCCCACCTTAACAGTGAATTCTTTCATGCAGGCACCTTCGCGCAACGTTCCAGATGTAGAGATAATTTCTAATTTTGTCGCCACCCAAATCCATCATCACTCATTTATTAAGATGGAAAAATACAAGTGTTAAACTATAAAATTTCACCAATGTCGGTCGTAACCGAGTGTTGGTCGCGACCTCGCCTAGTTGGCAAGCGGCGCGCACGCCGGTCAAGGTGCCAGTTTTGATGCTCGGTCTCATCCCAATGATATTCGGCTGAATGTCGGTATGTAGTTTCTATAGTAATAGTAGGTATATTTGAATAGTGTTGGATTGTTGAATGAATTGTATTGAGAAGACGACTTTTGTGAAAAGCTGTTCTTATTTTTTAAACGTGGCGTCGCGATCAATACGAGCAGAGTTGATGCACCTAGTAATCAATCACGACTCCTCTCCCTTAAGGGGGATGCGATAATAAGGGAGCCCGCGAAGTTTAAATTTTCTTACGCTTTTTTGCAATTTGTAGGTCAGTGTCAGTTAGTATGTTGAATATGATTCGCCAGCGTAACAATTGATATCTCATAAACTGTCAATCAATAGGATTATGTGAACTTAGAGATGATTTAATGATTATAATTCTGTAAAGTCATATTTATTATGCTCTCAACATACTTCCAACCTGATACTGACCTGGAGATTGCAAAAAACGTTTTGCAGAGTTTCAATTGTTTTCAGTGGCATACAAAAGTGCATTTTCTGTCAGTCAATAAGCCAGGAACGAAACTGAGACTTTTGGATTTGTATGCATTTTAACTTTATTTCTACAGTTATCTAAGCATCTGAAGGGGATTGAAATGAACTCCTCTTCATCTATAAAATATGAGATTTTATTAAGTACTTGTATTACAATGACTGATCTTGAATTCTTGATTAAGACGCGTACATTTATGCGCGTGAGAGTTTATTAAGTTTCTAAAGTTTCTAGTAGTGATCGCTGGCGCGACTCGCAGTGCAGTGAAGTGATGACGGCGCGGTGCTCCGTCCCGCGCCCCCCGCACGCCCTGCCGACGTCTTAGTGGTGTGCCGCGAGCGTTGTTAGATGCTGTAAGGCACGGTTATTTTAGTTTACTATTATACTTGGTGCACACGATGGCGTGCACATACTCCGCGGCGTTGAAGCTATTTCAACAGCTATGGAGTCGTGGGCAACAGACACATTTTATGAACGGCCCGTTTTATAAGTCCTTTGTTGGTGTGGACGTCCGCAACCCGAACAATTCCATCTTTACCCGGGTGCAATTTCATCACGCGCCCCATGCGCCAGTCGAGAGGCAGCAGGTTGTCCTCTCGTAGCACGACCAGGTCGCCGAGTTGCAATGATGGTTGATCTCTCCTCCATTTGGTCCTGTTCTGCAGCTCTGCCATGAACTCCCTGCGCCATCGTGCCCAGAATTGCTGTCGGATCTGCTCGATTCGCTGGTATCTGGTGGGTCTAATGCAGTTAACCGGTAACGACGGCACAGACATCAACGGGCGGCCTATAAGGAAGTGCCCAGGAGTCAAGGGATTTGTGTCAGTTGGATCAGACGAAAGAGGAGAAATGGGGCGGGAGTTAAGGATCGCTTCAATTTGCGCAAAAAGCGTCGCCAGCTCTTCAAATGTAAGTGAGGCACTACCAGCAACGCGTTTCAAATGATATTTAGCGGATTTAACGCCAGCCTCCCATATTCCACCAAAGTGTGGTGAGTAGGCTGGACAAAACAAGAATTTGATTTCCTCATTTGACGCGAAATCTGAGACTGATTGGCGGCTGGCTTTTATAACTCTCCCCAACTCATTGTTAGCCCCTACGAAGTTTTTCCCATTGTCGCAATAAATCGCGTAAGGCTTGCCGCGACGTGAAACAAACCTACGTAAACAAGATATAAAAGCTTCAGTGGTTAGGTCACTGACAACTTCAAGGTGTAGAGCTTTAGTAGCTAGACATACAAAAACGCATAGGTAGGCTTTTGTAACGCGGTTACCTCGACCCTTTTTTGAGGATATCATAAATGGTCCCGCAAAGTCGATCCCACATGTACTGAACGGGAAACCTGGATTAACCCTCACACTAGGCAAGTCCCCCATTAAGGGCTGTATCGGCTGACCTCGAAATCGAGTACAGACCACACAAGTCCTAACAATAGTGCGAGCTAAGTTTCTGCCACCCAGTGGCCAAAACCTCTCACGAACAGAGGACAAAAGTAACTGGGGGCCTGCGTGAAATAATCTACCATGTTCATAGTGCATTATTAACCTAGTTAAATGTTGCTTAGCATCTAATAGAATTGGATGTTTCTTATCATATTGACAATCAGACTTGTTAATCCTACCTCCTACTCTAATTAAACCATTATTATCACAAAATGGATTTAAAGGCAACAATTTGCTTTTGTGATGTAAAGCCTTACCATCTTTTATTATTTTAATCTCCTTTGCAAATGACTCTAGCTGACTGAACTTTAACAATAATATTGATGAGCGATCAAGTTCCTCAGTTTGCAAAGGTCCTAACAATTTAACAGTATTCTTCTTACAATTATTTACAAAACGTAGAACATACGCAAAGCATCTTTTTGTTTTTAAATAACTAGAATATTTTTCAAACTGAATAAATGAATTAATGGTATCCGATGTTTGATCAACGGATATTAATATTTTTGTTTCGGGTAAGTTATTAAGGCTAACCTGTGGCTGGGTAGGCCATTTAGATTGATCTTCCTTTAAGAACGAAGGTCCCTCCCACCACAATGATGATGCTTGCACATGCTGTGGATCAACACCCCTGGACGCTAAGTCAGCAGGGTTAAATTTTGTTGGAACATGTTTCCATTCATAATTTTCGGTAAGTTGATTTATTTTATTTATACGGTTACGCACAAACGCTTGCAAGGCTTTATTCTGTGTTTTTAACCATCCAAGTACCACCGTGGAGTCAGTCCACATGTATATTTTATTAACATTGCATGGAACTGACTTTAATACTTTAGTGCACAACTCAGCTCCTGTTAGAGCAGCACATAACTCTAACCGTGGAATAGTAAGTGTTTTAATTGGTGCCACTCTTGTTTTTGCACATAGTAACCTAACAGTGACTGTATTATCTTTATTACTATTGGAGCGCATATATACACATGCTCCATAAGCTTGTTGTGATGCATCAACAAAGCAGTGCATCTCCACAGACTGAAAATCTAGATTTTCACAAAAAACATTGCGAGGTAAGGCAATGTCTGACAACAAATGTAAATATTTTATAAAGCTAAACCATTTTTTAACATAATGTTCTGGTACAGAGTCATCCCAATCCAACTTGAGAGTCCATAAATTTTGCAATAATATTTTAGCTTTGATAATGCAACAACTAACCAATCCCAATGGATCAAATAGCTTACACGTAGTAGAAATAATTATTCTTTTTGTAACCTTATTAGAGAATTCAATCTCACTAGGAAAATGTAATTTGTCTGACAACGGTGACCATTTCAACCCTAAAACCGTGGTTTCATCATGAAAAGTAAGGCAATTTGTAGACTCTGAATTATCATTAAGTATTTCAGGGCAATTTGTTCTAAACTTTCTTAACGGAAAACAGGCGGCATTCAAAGTCTGTGACACACCCAAATATATGTGCCTTAATTCGTCCTCAGAAGAGGCTCCAGTTATTAAATCATCCATATAAAAATTATTCTTAATTACCGCAGCAATAACCTTATCTTTACATTGGCTCCCTAGCTCAAACAGACACCTAGTACTCAAAAATGGAGCAGATGCCATTCCATAGGTTAAAGTTTTTAGTTGCAGAATTTTAATAGGCTCCGTTGGTTGGTTTCTCCACAATATCAGCTGTAGATGTCTCTGCGACTCATTTAATTCGATTTGCCTGTACATTTTTTCGACATCCGCTGTTAATACACATTTATGTAATCTAAACTGGATAAGTATCGAAAACAAATCATTTTGCACTACTGGACCAACTGCCTGGATGTCATTGAGTGATTTGCCTGATCTGGTTTTAGCAGACGCGTCAAATACCACTCGAAGTTTTGTAGTTTCGTGTTGTTCACGAATCACACAATGGTGTGGTAAAAAACATCCAAACTCTGGCCTATCAGTTTCAACTAAGTGTTCTAATCTAGCATATTCGTTTATAAAATTGGCATATTGTTCCTTTAACTTATGATTTTTATTTAACTTACTTTCTAAATTAAAAAAACGCTTAATTGCTAAGGGAAATGAATTGCCAAGTGCCTGCTCAGGGACCTCCATCAGAGGCATCATTACCGAAAATCTACCATCAGGCAAGCGACAAGTATTTTTATTGAAGTGAGATTCACAAAACTGTTCATTGACAGAATAAATGTTAGCTTCAGAAGGTACTTCTTCAACCTCCCAGAATTTAATTAAAGAATCATGTAAATTTTGACCAATATTTGCACCTTTATGAACAATGTTACAGTGTGTTTTCTTATTATTGTGACCTTCCCCAGTGGGGCCAGCCACTATCCACCCTAGCATGCTATCTTGTAAGACTGGTCTGTTTGCCCCTAAACTTATTTTATTTGGTAATATAATATTAAAGAAATGATCTGCACCTAACAAAATGTCTATTTCCGATGGCTGGTAAAACAAAGGATCAGCCAATTGAATATTATCTGGGAAACCAAACCTTTCTACATTAACTTGAACGTTAGGTAACTTGCGAGTAATTTTTGGAAGAATAAAACAATTTACATGCACACTAAATCTGCCTACCTTTGAATTTAATTTAACATTGCACCTTTCTGTTATTTCACATGCTACATTGTTTATGCCTGTTACATTGAAGGCATTTAGTTTTTCAGTCTGTAGTCCTAGCTTTTCTTTCAGGTTGCCAGTCATAAATGAAGACTGGCTTCCAGTATCCAGCAATGCACGAGCTAGGTAAGTACAATTTGTTTTTGTATTAACCAATTCAACCTGCGCAGTACACAATAAAACTTGTCCTGGTGACACTGCAGATAAACTAGCAGGGCAGGGGGTGCTAGTAACAGGAGGCTCAGTGTTTTCAGTGGCTACATTTATAACCGTACTGTTTTTGTGTAATAAACTGTTGTGTTTATCCGGACATTTCCGGCACAAACCCTTCAAAGTACATTCTGTATGTGTGTGACCAGTGCGAAGACAGTTGTTGCACAGTTTTTGTTTATTTACCCAGGAAAGCCTATCATTTAATTTCATCCCTTTGAATTTAAAACACTGGTGTATATAATGGGTTTTATCACACACAACACATGCCTTTTTTTGATTGTTTTCTGTAACGGTAGCAAAAGACTTTAATGATTTATTTTCCTTAGTTTTATTATCTTTAGAAGAGTTTTTATTATCATGATAACTATGACTTTGGTTAACCGATTGCAGAATGTTAGCTCGTTGCATTAAGAAATCCTGAAACTCTTCAAGTGATGGACGGGAAGACAAACTACCCTTAAGATCTTCCCACTTACTCCTAGTCTTGGGATCTAACTTTGCGGCCACCAAATGTATTACTAAAGGATCCCAACTATCGGTAGAAATCTCTAATGTATTTAACGCACTTAAGTTTTTAAAAATTATATCACTTAACTCCCTTAACGCCATGGACGATTCCTTTTGAATAGGAGCTATACTTACCAACGCGTTTAAGTGATAGTTCATAAGAATATTTGGATTATCATACCTCTTACATAAAGCCTGCCATGCGCTTTTATAATCCTTAGCCGCAAAATTAATTGAACTAATAGCAATCCTTGCGCTGCCTGCTAACGAATTTCTCAAATAATGATATTTATTTATTATCGGTATAGTATCATTTTCATCTATAAGTGATTGGAATGTGTCTCGAAATTCCAGCCATTTTACAAAGTCCCCATCAAAAGTAGGTAGATTAATAGTAGGCAATTTTATTGAAGCATTTACCCCACAACTTGATTTTATTGAATCGTTATTTACTGAACTTTTTGTTTTAGAAAACTGATCTATTATTTCCTGTGCTAATGCAATTTGAGAACAAAATTCACTTTCAGTGACATCTCTTTCTGAGTATTGTTTATTTTCATTTACAGTAAGTTCTTCAATTTCTGTCTGAACCTCTTCAAATTTTGGTACCAATTCTTGTAATTGTGCTAATTTTACCGATAATTCCCTTATATCCAAACTAGTTACGCCATCCAACTTATCCAACTGAAACTTGGTGACATAGTTTTTAAAATAAGTTACACGACTACGTATGCCAGATCGTTTACGAATTAATTTGACTAAAACGGGATTAGCATCATCGTTTTCTTGATCACTGACCGACATTTTGTTTAACGACTAAATAAATGCAGGTACCCGTACACGACACTAATTTCACCAATGAGAAAGGTAAAGGTACAAAATGTTCACTCTAACCAAAGCAATCCAGCCGCCAATCAGCTCAAACCTCGCAGCTGCCACCGAGCTCAGCCAGCAGCACGTACAGCGCCCGCAGGGCGCCGCTTTGCCGAGCACGCTGACAGCACGTTAACTTTGCCGCGCACCGACGACGCAGGCGCGAGCGACGCGTGGATCGCGATCGTCTGGAATGTTCGGCAAATAACCATTGAAACCAATTAAATAAATAAGATAACTAGGTGCCTTTTATCTGGGAATCAAATCAAGATACGATAAATAGGACCGCGTGCTCACATTCAGTGCATGAAAAATACTTAGGATTAAAATTCTATGGAAAAATATAAAATGACATGCGTGCGCAGCGTACTATAGCCAATCCTTAAAACACGCAGCTAGCTATAGCTAGGCACTTCTCCCCACAGCTTAAATGTAGCTCGGCATTTACACGCAACCAAAAGCTGAGGAATAGGGATAGGGAGCGAACAAGGAACGGGCTTACTTCCTTCCATTTTATAGCTGGTGATCCGCCGCCGCCGCCATGTTGGTTGCACATGGAATCTCTTCTGTTGGTCCGATCGACGACAGCAATTCGTTCCAGCAGCTTCGATTGTTCACGGTCGCCACTTGAAGGGGATTGAAATGAACTCCTCTTCATCTATAAAATATGAGATTTTATTAAGTACTTGTATTACAATGACTGATCTTGAATTCTTGATTAAGACGCGTACATTTATGCGCGTGAGAGTTTATTAAGTTTCTAAAGTTTCTAGTAGTGATCGCTGGCGCGACTCGCAGTGCAGTGAAGTGATGACGGCGCGGTGCTCCGTCCCGCGCCCCCCGCACGCCCTGCCGACGTCTTAGTGGTGTGCCGCGAGCGTTGTTAGATGCTGTAAGGCACGGTTATTTTAGTTTACTATTATACTTGGTGCACACGATGGCGTGCACAGCATCTTTCATCAAAACGACCTTGCAGAATTATCATGACATTCATCCATGACACAAACCAATCTATCAACTCAGGCTATCGTAGTCCACTGTTGGGACATAGGCCTTTCCCATGCTGCACTACAACACCTTGTCCTCCGCCTTCCGCTTCCAATCTGTCCCAGCCACTTTCTTTAAGTCGTCGGTCCATCTAGCTGGGAGGCGTCCCACACTACGCTACGGCGATACGCGGTCTCTACTACAGGACTCGTCAGGTCCACCGGCCATCGATGTTTGGACAAACATGGCCAGCCCACTGCCACTTCAGTTTGTTCGTCGCCTGATTTTATCCTTCAAAGAAACTCCGAGCCTAACCCGCTCCATAGCGCGCTGAGCGACCTTGAATTTGTAGACTAACCCAACTGTCAGTGTCCACGTTTCGGCACCGTATGTCATAACGGGCAGGACTTGCTAAAGATCTGATTCTGTTGTGTAGACACAAATAGACAGTGGCAATCTAATAAAGCATTAATAAAACACCCTTGACCAATCCGTCAACACATTAAGGGGGAAGCGCTCAGGTAGCCCGCGAAATTCAAATTTTCTTACGTTTTTTGCAATATGCCGGTCAGTATTAAGTTATACGTCGATCAAAATATGATTCGCGGCCGTAACAAATATGTATTTACAGAATTATAATCATTAAAGTCATCAACACAACTCTCTAAGACCACGTAAGTCCAAAGAATGATGATTTCATCAACAGTTATTCTTTGGACTTACGTGGTCTTAGAAAGTTGTGTTGATGACTTTAATGATTATAATTCTGTAAATACATATTTGTTACGGCCGTGAATCATATATTAATCAAAGCACAACTTAATACTAACCAGCAAATTGCAAAAAACCTAAAAAAAAATTAATTTCGCGGGCTACCCTGGCGCTTTCGCCTTAAACAAAAAATCTATAAACAAATAAATACATAATATTTAGATACAAGAAACTTCGCGATGCAGACATTCAGGAACGCTTATAATAAAACCGATACAGACATTGGATATCATTTACGAGCGCTATAAACTGGAGCTATTTCCGAAACGTTACAGATGACACGCAGACCGTGCACATTTAAGAGTTCTGCCAACTTTGTAGTTTTTGAGAGAAAAGGTTTATATAAATGATTATTATTATTCTTGGTATTCTTGTATGTGCCTTTTTGGCAGCGGTACGTACGCATCCTTTAGAATAGAAAATAAATCTTTTATTACAGACAGGTGTGCCGTAGGGTTAGTCAATATTTTATTTAACTTCCAGTGTATGTTACACACACAGATCCATGCTAATATTATAGATTCGAAAGTAACTCTGTCTCTCTGTATGTTACCTTTTCACGCCTAAACCACTGAACGGATTTCGATAAAATTTGGCAGGGAGATAGATTGCATCCCGGGGAAGGACATAGGATAGTTTTTATCGACATACCTCGCGGGCGAAGCCGCGGGCGGAAGCTAGTATACAATAAAATTTCAGCGTGGAGCTGCATCCACCTCCACAATATCGGGGAATCTTACTGATCTGCGAACACACTAAGAATACTGTTGTTGCTGCCGCGAACGCGCGTCATCAGGGATGCAGAACCATTCATATTATTATCCGCAAACATCCCTGATGCACTACAACAGCATGGCAGCCTCAGCAGTACTCTCATAATATTATTATATTGAACGCGTAGGTCGCTGTATGCCCGTTGATTGAAGTAATTTAACCCACAAGCGCGAGGCGTCATCGCGGTGGCGTTTAGCGTAGCCTAATGTATATTAAAACGTAGCCCGAGCTCATAAAATCTATTATAAAAAAGAAAGTTATTGCGTTTATTGTCATAAATAGATACAAAATAAACGTAATGACTTCTCAAGTTCCGCTAATGAGACAAGATTGATTTTCTATTGTATCGTGGCACATGTAGTACGCGCGGGGCATGACCGGTTAAAGGTGAATTGGGTGGTGAATTGGCGAGATTATAAAAATAAAAACGTATGCCAAAAGGGCTTCGGGACGAGTGGAGCCCAAACCCCTCAGATCAGCATAATGTCAACATTTTTTTTAAAGCTGGTTTATTTTCACGATTTCGCAGTTGTTTTCCATAATAAAAGTTGTTCATTAAATTTTATCACCTGTGAACTGTTTTTTTTTTCTAATTTTCGAAATTTTCATTCATTCAAACCTTGTCCTAGCAACACCGAACACAACAAAAAAAGAATAATCCAATTTAGTGTAGTCGTTCGGAAGTTATGCGCGTACATACATTTCGGCGATTCACTGTTATTTATATAGATACTAGCTTCCGCCCGCGGCTTCGCCCGCGAGGTATGTCAATACAAACTATTCTATGTGCTTCCCCGGGATGCAATCTATCTCTCTGCTAAACGTTATTGAAATCTGTTCAGTGGTTTAGGCGTGAAAAGGTAACATACAGACAGACTGAATTACTTTAGAATTTATAATATTAGTATGGATGTGTGAAAATGCATCAGATTTCATTTACGATCGGCACTAAAGTAGAAACATTTCCAAAACATTACCACCGACACGGATGAACGTAAACGTCCGCGAATTTTGACTACATTGTGGAGTTTAGTTTGGATTTTGATATTTTGCATTCATGAACAGCACCGTCATTACGTAATACACTATAGATAGGCCCAGGTGACGGAAAGACTAGTGGACTGTATAAAAGGTTTATTCGGTGGTAGGTACACAAAGTAGCAATTACAAGCAGGTAAGTAAGTAGGTTCTAAATAATGGTGCGATCGCGGTCGTGGCGGACGATGCAGTGTCGTCCGGTCGGCGCGATGGTCTCGCGTCGCCCGGTCCCCGCGCCGCTCGTCGTCCATGTGTGTGTGATGTGAAGTGACGTGTTCACGTGTGTGTGTGAACACACTATCAATTCCAATCTAAATCATTCTGATGGATATTACTCATTCATTGCTTCATATTTTTGCGCGCCACAATTGATGCCTGGTACATGGTGACATTAGTTACCACTAGCGCCATCTAGTATCGGGTAGCAGAACTAGTAGGGTCAAGGTCGTAGAAATTCCGAGAACTATCGACATCGGGTCAGTCGGGACCGGTATGTACTCGAACGTTCTAAATGTTTATATAGTAGCTCTGTGGCACTATATAAGGCCGGTGTGAGCCGCGAGACACACATCGTTTTGAACAAGCGATACAAGCGAGTACATGGAAGCGATATTCAAGTGCGAATAAGAGTGATCAGTAGTGAAATTGTGTTTCATAATTAGTGTGTTTGAGTTGTAATTAGTGTTGTGATTAAAGTGTCAATTTTTGGTTATTAAATCGGCAGTTTTTAATTGTCACGAACCCCAAGCTCGTAACAATATGTTTGCAAAAACAATCTGCTCAACAACGTATATAACGCAATGAATATGGTTGAACTGTCACAAAGAAAGCCATTTTTTTTTATTGCTCAATGGACCCTCTTTTGACCTCGATTCCGCCTAATGGAAAGCGTTGGATGAGGTCTATGATGGAACGAGCGTCTCCAGAAGATGCCTAAGGCACTGGAACTCTCGCGCATCGACGAACACAGCAGGCTGCTTGACGCCTGACTACGGTGGGATCACAAACCAGGCGGGCGTTAGCCCTACCACCGCAAGGGAAGAATTGGCCAGTCAAATAAGGTGTTGGGTGTGACTGTCCAGGATGCGCCGAGCGCTCGGTTCAGTTGAGTAACTGGCGGAACAAACTGCGCTACACGAGGAGGCTTCTTCATTCATCCCAAAAGCCATTTCTACAGTTAGTGTGTTACACAATCAGCCTGCTGAATTGTTCCAAGATGAATGCATGTAAAGTCTGGGATTGATAACCAACGAAAATTGTCCGGATATTCAAATCATAACTGTCATCCTTTGACAGTTGTTGGAAATGACTATAATACGATACAATGACACACTACGTCAATTTGCCCTGTTATAGCCGTCTCGTATATTATGAATGAAATTATATGATGTTTGTTTCTGTTAATAGATCTTATAAAATACTTTTACACGTCCCTCATCTTAGCGTGTCGATGGCAATCTAAATAAACTCGGCCCAGAATTTGGCTTCGTGTTTAGCACCATCACCAGCGTCCATCAGTTCCTGTAACGTGCAGCTGACAGGACACGCAGGACACGATAATTAGTATCCCGTCGTTTGTGGAACAGCACAACATTTACACTCCAAGGCGGAGTCGTCTATGAATCTCCACCTGTACTGGTCATCCATGCTTCGGCCAAACTGGTCCGGAGTCTGTTTAAAGAGTTCCAAGTTACCCAAGGCAGCTGATGTCCAGGTGGGAGATCTTTAGCGGGTGGGACGAATGGTTCGGGTAAGGAAGCTATGTAATATTTTAAAACTAGTTTCACGCAAGCATTTCTTGGCTGACTGATCCCAAAGAAACAAAGACTCCAACTGTATTTTGGCTCGTTCAAAGTCTTGGTTGTCGGAATCTTTGAGGACTTATTTGCATAGTAGGTAAATACTGTAGCAGGAGCATGTGTTAAAATCATACAACGTTACAATTTTCTGCGTTTATTCCAAGCAAACATCTTTACATTTATTTTTAAATGTCGCAGCACCGTGCTGAGACAGGAGCCATTTGGCCTCGTATAGGACTTTCTGTTTCATTTTCCTCTTGTTACTTTTTTATGTAATTTGGATTTTTATTTTACTTTGTTTAGTTTAGTTTGTGATCTTCCTGAACGAGTCGCAATAAATACTTTTTCTTTCTTTTTTTCCTTACATTACCTCGGCTATTATCATTCCTTCTTCCAAACAAAAACCTAACACAACCATTCTAATGGTTTGGGCTCCGCTCGCCCCTTGCATCTTGCCCCTAATTGCCTAAGTGTATCTACTCGCCCCCTTGAATATTAGATACCCCAAATCGCCACCGATTGTTAGTAAGTTAAAAGTACTGTCAGCACTCTAAGTTTTTTAAATATTTTTTTTTCTTGAAACTTCAGTAGTGTCTATTCTAATCTCGCTTGACTGTTCAAATGCAACCAGAGGTATTTTATCACCAGCCTGCTTTACATAAGGTCGACTTTTGCAGACAATCTTTACAGTACCTACCAAATAGTTTCTGTGTCCGTATGGATTGAGGAGCCATTGCGGGGCTTCTGGCAAATGCCGATGACTTTAATAATTTCCTTATTTAGAAAGAAGAAATATAGATAAATTATTTATACTGCACATTCCGGTTTTATCTTTCGCGATCTTTGCCAACTTCTTTATTTTAGTTAAAAGTTTTCCTGGTTCAGAGAAATAACGACTCAATTTTGATCATCACGCTCGCACCTGTTATTTAAAAACAATTAAATCTTAGTTTTCTGTAGATATTTTTACTTCCTGTCAAGTTAAGGTGCCGGGTTAAATTAAAGTAGATTAAGGTTCCAAAATAAACATTGAAAGCACATAATACTAAAGACAGGCGTTTAATTCACATAAACCTACATGGGCACTTATGAAACGTCTGAAACTAGGTTCCAATTCGTCGTTTCCTATGGAGAAGAGCCGGCTATAAATTTTACGGTTACCCATTTAAACATAATTGGCTTTTACAATGTCTCAAATTACAGTGTTAACATGTACTGGGAGGTCTGTCAACAAGTACTAACAATATAGAAAATTATCTACAAATCTACAAGACATCTACAACTTTTCACATTCATAAAATAATATGAAAGAATCTATATAAAAGTTAAATAAAATAATAAAAATAAAAACCTAATTAAACCAAATGACATGACAAATGTCATTACGACTGTAACAAACCGGAAATATATCCCGTTCAAAAAAGCCACTAATAGAGTTCAAATTAAATTGTAAGGTAAATAATGGTATATAAACACATTCATAAACATTCCAGGGGGCCTAAAAAGGCTACTTTGGCAGAATCATAAAAGGATAATATTATGAATCATAATGGACGGTTAATTGTCAACTTAATCGTATCAAATCCCATTGGTGAAGGATTTTTCAGTTATTTTTTTTGTCTGTGATAAAATACCAGTCAATCCAATCCCAATCTCTTTGATTATACCTACATACGTAGTGCAACGAAAAAAAGAAAAACACCGACTGTATTCGTCATATTATTATTCATAATGTTATCCTTCTACGATTCTGCCAAATTGGCCTTTAATTACTACGAATAGTACTAACCAAACGTAGCCTTAATTAAAAAAAAAAACAAATACCAGTCTGAAGTTTGTGATACTCTCTGAGCATCCAGCTCGCTTAGAGAGGCGCTAGGCGCAGTGAAGTTTAAAAGTGTGCAGCGAAGTGGAGTAACTTGTATAATTAGAAAACAACTGAGGGCTAGTCTAGCAGTTGGAGTGGAGTTGGTACAAGGAATCAGATGTAGCGAGAAGGTGACTTTTTTTTTTCAGGACGGAAAATCATCGAATGATCCCTCCCGCTCTGCAGGAGCGGAAGGGAGTGTCAGACTCTTACTGACTAAAACCCACCCGTGTTCCTTCCTTAGCCCTTTATGCTCCGGGCCAGCGGTGACCCTTGACGCGAGAAGGTGACTAACCTAACATAATCAGCTTATAATGTTCCCACTGCTGGGACACAGGCCTACTCTCAGTGAGAGGGAGTGGGCTGTAATCCACCACGCGGGCCCAGTGCGGGTTGGTAGATGTCACATGTCTTTGAATTTTTGGTTCTAGAACAGGCCGGTTTCCTCATGATGTTTTCCTTCACCGTTTTGAAATAATTTACACAAAGTTAAGCACCTGTCCAGGTTTTAACCTACGAAATCAAAAAAATCAAAATATTTTATTGCACATAAAACTACATGGGCACTTATGAACTTTCATAATCTTCGAACATAACATAACATAATGTGAAACTCAAAGCATTTATTTCAATAAAACCTATTACTGGCACTTTCGAATTGCCAGTGAGTCGGTCAGTCAGAAAAATGAAGCTTAACTGACCTCCACAACTTGGGGAGGTCAGTTAAGCAGTCGCTCCGTCTAAAATACTGGTACTCAGCCGCATCTAGTTAGACTGGAAGCCGCCCCATAATACTTGGGAAAAGACTAGGCAGTTGGTGATGACATAAATCTATTACAATTTAACCCGAAATCGCTCAGCCTCTACCTTGCACCTCATTTAAAAACTAACTATCCAGAAGACCTCCTTTGTGTGCGCCTGTCTGGATATCGCCTGCACTTCCATCGCTCCAATATTTACTGCTATTAAGAATATTCATTAACTCTTACTTTCTGGCTAAAGTTACACTGCACTGTATAGTATTCATAATTTCAGATAATTTACATTCCATCGCCACTTAATCAGTTATCTACTTTAGAGAAATGTATTCTAAGTTAAGAGTAATGTATTTTTGAGTGACCTTATGTAACACAAAGGTTAAATAAGGTTTTGGTCGCAATGGAATTTGAACTTTGTTTAGTATGTTTCTTGTTTTTTTCACTCCTGACCTCGATCACGCCTGATGGAAAGCGATGGATGAGGTCTATGATGGAACAAGCGTGCCCAGAAGATGCCTAAGGAACTGGAACTCCCATGCATCGACAAAACACAGCAGGCTGTTTGACGCCGGACTCCAGTGGGAGGGTGGTCGCAAACCAGGCGAGCGTTAGCCCTACCACCGCAAGGGAAGGATTGGCCAGTCAAATAAGGTGTTGGGTTATTGGACAACATGAAAATTCCTGGCTCTAATATATTTAAGTTTCTGGCATAGAGCAGTTTCTGGACGATTATATTCTGCCCTAAGGGAGATAAAAATGCGCACGAAAAAATATTTGTATGTACCGACAGTTGTTCTAGATCTTGGTTTTGGATCTTGCTTTGTATGTGTGTTTCTGTTTCATCACGACTGCTCTCAAAACGGTGAAGGAAAACATCGTGAGGAAACCGGTATGTCCTACAACCAAAAATTCAAAGACATGTGACATCTACCAACCCACACTGGGCCCGCGTGGTGAATTCCGGCCCGTTTCTCCTCGCAGAGAGAAGACCTGTGTGTGTTAGGCGGTGCGTTGTCTGCCAGTGAATTTAAAATTTATGTAGGGTGTATATCTCAGTAAGAGTGCACTTTTTAAACTTAGAATATTTTTTTTCGTGCAAGTGGCAACTCTGAAATTTGTTCTTTCGAAAAGAGCTTCATTTTTAACAATCGGAATAAACATAGGTGACAGCTGTCAAATTTCAGAGTTGCCACTTGCACGAAAAAACATATTCTAAATTTAAAAAGTGCACTTTTACTGAGACACCCTTTATAACCTACGAATTTCGGCCATGGCGACCAATCTCAGCGGAGACCAGCCTTCGGCGCGAGATTTATAGTGCACAAG
The DNA here is from genome assembly GCA_963855955.1 of Luperina nickerlii. Lineage (NCBI taxonomy): Eukaryota > Metazoa > Arthropoda > Insecta > Lepidoptera > Noctuidae > Luperina > Luperina nickerlii. The sequence goes on along the minus strand of OY979684.1, from coordinate 3,526,675 downwards.
TGGCTCTTCCCTCAGTCCCATAGTCCGATGAGACGGCTATGTATGTATACATACATAGAGTAGGCTCCATACAACGAGCAAAAACGCAGACAAACACAGACACGCTTCACGTACAGCGAGTGCAAGCGCAGTCGCGACCGGCATTTGTTTGAGATCGTCGAACGTACGCGTCTATGTATGCGTGTAATTATTTTCGCTCCTTTATGTAGTCGATCTCAATCAACTCAGCTTTTCGCAGTCCACTGCTGGACATAGGTCTCTCCCTGGCTGCGCCACAACATCTTCTCCTCCCCCTTCCGCATCAATTCTGTCCCATGGTCGTCGCTCCATCTACACACGCTTCTGTTATACTTGTCATGTGTCACAACTACGCTTGCCGACACGCGGTTTCTACGTTATCTATTTTGTGATGTAGCTTACCTAATCATAAAACACCAAGAAAGACCTACATAAATTATTACCAACTCCACAAAATTTGACCAGAGTGGTAATCGGGTAGATTCTCTCTCAAAGGGACGATCAAAAATATTGCAATTCCCTTTGTAAATCAAGTATTAAATAAGCATAAATTGTGAACTTTGACTAGAACGTGGTAACTTTGGGGGCAGAATCAAAATTCGCTGGTCATTAGCCGGAAGACTGTTCCAGAACAGTGGTCGTTTTAAGTCGTAATTTAGATGAACTGAGTAAGGAATTTGTGGGCAAAAAGTGCAAAAAGCAAAAAGTGTTCAAAAAGCATGATCCATTATGGCGAAGATTAGTATCCAGAAATTGGACCAGTAAATTTAGTCGCTAGAAGCTTAAACTCAAAGCATTTTATTCCAATTAAATTAATTACAGGACTTACGACTCGATCGTAAAGCGGTTTACTTTGTTTAAATTATTTCATCACCACTGCTCTCAAAACGGTGAAGGAAATCATCGTTTGGAAACCACTGATTTCACTTGATTCGATTATCGTAATCTTACGTTGTTGAGCAGACAAATTTTTCAAACATAATACATATAATTATGTATGAAGCAATGAGTAAGCTCTTTCTAAATGATCCAGATTGAGATTAAATATAGCAAATAATTGGGAGCTATATGTTTTAGCCGTTTGGGGTTGAAATACTAGGACTGTTCTGTACTAGGTTCGCATCTTTATCTAGTATTTCGGGACATCGCCAAGCAGTGTTGGTCGACTGTCACGTGACCAGAGAGCTGGCCGATTTTTAGGTCAAAGAATCAACATTGCCATCCTTCGTGGCAGCCTTTTGGGCACTTTTCCCACTGACAGCGATACGGACGAATTAGATTATATAGTTTATTTAAAATTTCTTAGTAAAATTACGAAATATTTTCCTAACTGAGATTGATAGTGTATTACGCAAGGGTGCAGAATTCGCTAGAGTATTCTCCGCCAAACTTATGTAATATCTAAAACTATTTGTGATTATTCAAGTTCCGAGCTCAACCCCTGCAATCAGAGTGCCACAGGAATTAACTTGGCACCTCATTTGGGTTTTAATGAGGAGCAAAAAGTTGTTTTTTTTTTGCAGTCGACTCGCAACGACGAGCGAAGGGTTTTTACTTGGCATGTCTCTGATTGCAAGCTCCGTTTTTCAAGTGTCACAATATGTATTGAATCCTACCTACTGCATCATGCTGAGTGGAAGCCTTCTTGTCACAGTCATGACGTGCAGCTGTCGACTATTTCTGTTTTGTGCTCGTGATTATGCATCGATTTTATTATTTATTTATTTATTTTAGGATCTTCAACAAATATACACTAAACATTACGTATAGTTAGTTTGTTAGTTTTTTTTTTATTGTTCAAGTTTTCACTTCTGTCGGCACTCCCGGAGTACCACTGTTTTTTTTACATGGAGCGACTGACGCCCACCTGACCTCCAACAAACCAGTTACTAGGTAATACGATACTCCTTGGTAAGACTGGTTGTCAGACTGTCGGGCTTCTGACTACCCATAACGACTGTCAAAGATCCGCGAATGACAGCCGGGACTAATTCCGAGGCATGGAGGGGTCTCGGTATGTATGTAAAGATGGTCTGCACCCACCTGATCGTTCGACCTGAGCGGCTGTTATTGTTTAGCAACGGGCCCTTTCTTTTACTGTCTGTTATTAGTTAAAATTAAAAATTGCTCAAAGTCAAAGGCCAGTATTTTTTTTTCAATTTGGCACGCGCAAGAAACTTTTGAATTTTCCATTTAAAAGTGCCTGTATTTAAGAAAATATAATGAATTCTACTCGCCTCTTCCAAAAGAGGTGGTTTCGTATGGAGAAGAATGGGCAAGAAACTCCATAAGTAAGTTAATCTTTAAAAAAAGCTACTTACCTTTCTTTTCTTACAATAAAATGTTTTCGTAACTTTTTATAAATTACCTAGAAGAAATTGCTTGCAGAAAGAAAATAAAAAAATATTGTTTTTTTTCCTAAACTCAAAAGTTGTACGACTTCCCTACTAAGTTTCCAATATACAGCCAGGGACCAGCCAAATTGACCACCTTAAATTGTCCGTATAATCAAATCACAACTGTCGAAGATTGACATGAATTATGACGTGTAATAACACGGCAAATTGATTTAGGGCTGATTTTTCAATCATTTTTAATTTTTTTCAATCAATTTCTTTTTTCAAAAAATTATTTTTTTCAAAAAAAAATTTCTATCAACTTTATTCGAGGAATAATTTTGAAATTTTGACAGTTACTTCATACAAAAACTGTCAAACGTCACATTTATTTCTGTAATAAAAGTTATCTGGCGATGGAAAAATCAGCCCTAAGGGTGCAAATTTGATTATGAATACCAGCGTCAGGTATTGTACCTGGCATATGTCGAGCTGGACTCTCATTTGGTGCAACCATGAGACATACACCGCCCAGTAGTGATCGACCGTTAGATGTATAATAATATGAGCTAGGTGTCTATGGGTCAATTATTTATCTTTTTAATCTTTTTTTTCACCTTTTTGATGTTTTTTTTAATACCTGTATTGTGTCTTTTGTTGTACTAAACAAACATTTTATCTATCTATCTTATCAATAAATTTCCCTGATTGTAAATTGGTTAAATTATTATTATTTATTTGAGTTGGGCTAGAAAAAAGTTAAGCGTGTAATTACTTAATTTTAGCAAAGGAAATACTACTAATTTCCCAAAAACTGAACGAAACTGAACTGTTAGTAAAACTTCTAGAAAATGAAATTGGTCGAACAAAACGTTGGCTTGTTCAAACAATCTAGACTGAATTCTAACATTTATAAATTTTAATAAAACCAACGTTTTAACGCAGTTGGCAATTATAGTTCTAGAGTTTGGACTTCAGCTGGTGTAGGTATTCTGTAAATTCTCATCGTGAAAATTTAGGTCTTAGAGCTGTCAATAGTGTCAATCCCTCGCATTAGGTGGAGTGACAGATCGCCTCATGCTCACTTCACCTACATTTTCATAGAGAGATTTTAACACAATCATCATTTCAGCCGACGACAAACGACGAAGACGTACACTGCTGGACATAGGCCTCCCCCAAGCGCCGTCACTTCGACCGGTTCTGTGCTTCCCGCATCTAGTTGATTCCTGCGGCCTTCACAAAGTTATCGGTCCACTTTGTGGGACGCCTTCCAACGTTACGTCTTCAGCTACACGGTCGCCACTCCAGAACCTTCCGGCCCCACCGCCCATTTGTTTTGCGAGCAATGTGCCTTGTACACATAGACACAGGATACACCAACTAAAGGGCTTTGAAGGTCCGTGGCATTCCTAGCTTTCCGCCATATTGTTTTTTTTTTTTTCAAAATGGCGATCACGCATGAAACATAGGACCAAACCCCGTAAAGGGTCACATTTCCGAGATATTAACGTTCAATTTTGATCAAGTGACATCTTTATTTTTTGAACTTGCTGAGCAAGCAAGATGACTAATTGACGATTACTTGATGTAAGAAAAAAAAAGAAGAAGAAAGAAAATACGTTTGTTTGCGGCAAACATGACGCATCAAGCAAGCAAGTTCATAAAATGTTTCATGTGTTGCCGCCATTTTGAAAAAAGTCAAAATGGCGGGAAGGTTGATATGTCAGGATCCATATAAAAATCTTCAATTATCTTTGAAACAATCAGCATTTTCATAAACGCAACGGTTTTGTCGCCCGAAATTTTTTTTCTTGTCGACATTTTCACTGAATATATTTCACCGGAGATCCCGCTTTTCCAATATGTTGAGAAGAGCCACTACGCAATTTCAGACGGCTGGATTCCGAAATACCGACATGCCATTCACATTTTCAAGAAGATGGATTTTCACGCAAAAAATTTAGAACACAACATTTATTTTCTGAAATGTGTACCTATTTTTCGAAGGTAGAAGCAGAAGTGCATAGGTTAGTTTTCAATTTTCCATTCAAAACTTTACACGTTCACAATAAGAAAGAAAAGTGTTTATTGTGACTCGTATAGGAAGATCACAAACTAAATAAACACAATCATAAATAAAAATAAAAAACAAAATGATATAAAAAAAAGTAAAAAAAAAAGAAAGTTCTGTACGACGCCAAAAGGCCGCCCCGCCGACCCATTGTTTGTTCAAATCAGTCAATCAAAACACGGGTAGAATCGGAAGACGATAACATTCGTATCAAAACCGAAGGAATAGCACTGGCAGGAAATGTAGATGTTATTTTAGTATATTGGGGTGTTTCACTGGCCCATTGGTCTCGTGGTCGCAAGAGCGACTACTGAGTGAGGGATCCTGGGAACATTTTTGTAACAGCCTGAAGTTTGTACGTTGGCGGTGTGATACTCGATTGCCGTTCCATCGGACGATGAGAGTGAAGGAAGAGAGAGTGCACCTGTTTCTGAGCACATTTGTGCACTATAATATCTTCCGCGCCGAATGCTAGTAATATCTTGCGGACGGCGAGCAATGGATAGCTCGCCGTCTGGTAAGGACTAGGCCCGGGTCGACGGCGCGTTGTGTTCCACGCGCGCCTCAAAAAGATTTCAGCACTAACTGACGGGGTCCGCTAGGGCCGATGCCTGCCAGGGTTGCGGGTTGTTCGAAAGAGATATCGTAACCCCTGGCACAGGCAACTGAAGGAACACGGGTGGGTTTTAGTCAGTAAAAGTCTGTCGCGCCCGCTCCGCCCGGAGCGAGGGAAGTTATTTGATAATTTCCCACCCAAAAAAAGCATTCTATTGAGATTGGCCGTCATGGCCGAAATACGATCCTCTACGCGGTCGTAGTCGTGGACATAGGCTAGTCCAAATTAAAGATAGATCAATATAAAGAGGGGATTGCCAAGATAAATCATTACTTACTCATTTGACTAATAAAATGATTTGAACGAGATTCAAGAACAGATGGTATTACTGATTTTAATAATTATAATTCTGTACAGTACCCGGCGATAAATATTTCACATCGACCTTTGGAAAGAGACAATCGGCTAATTTCGGCTTGTGGGCTGGCAATGCGATGGGGTGGGGCGGGGGACCATAAATTTCACGTACATAGATGAAGTTGCGTGCAGAAGCAAAGGAAAAGGTATAAAAGGAAAAGCTTCTTTCCAGGCATGGAGGAGTCTTCTTCCGAAAGGTCGATGTGCAATATTTATCGCCGGGTACTGTAAACACATATTTGTTACGGTCGCGAATCATATTAATTTTAATCAACGTACAACTTAATAATGACCAGCAAATTGCAAAAAAACGTAAGAAAATTTGAAATTAGCGGGCTACCTTAGCGCTTCCCCTTTAAACATAATCAGCATAAAATGTTCCCACTGCTGGGACAAAGGCCTTATCTCTGTGAGAGGAAGTAGAACGTAATCCACCACGCCGGCCTAGTGCGGGTTGGTAGAAGTCACAAGTCTTCGAATTTTTGGTTCTAGGACATGCCGGTTTCCTCACGATGTTTTCCTTTAACGTTTTGAGAGCAGTGGTGATGAAATTATTAACACAAAGTAAAGCACTTGTCAGGGTTCAAGCCTACAGTCTCCAAACCCGCACTGGGCCCGGGTGGTGGATTATGGCCCACTCCCTCTCACAGGCCTGCGTCCCAGAGGTGGAAACATTATAAGCTGATTATGATTTATGATGAGCACAACGGGTAATATCAAACTCACGACCTTTTACTTGTCAATCCAACACTTTGGACTAAGCATAACACACATCCTATAAAACACCAGACAGAGACAGTCCCAACCCTTTTAAAAGTGCGACACCCATCAGAAACGAAGCGATTAATCTTTCGCATCGCGTCAGTAACACCCGTGTCTTGATGTATCGTTGCCCTGATACGTTTTGTTACTCACAAACTATGTGAAGGGGTAATCCCTAGGGATGTTGGTGTCACATAGAAACTTTAGCGAGTTGTCTGTTTATATGTATGAGGAAACAGCGAATGGCCAAATTAAAGTAGAAAGTACCTACTTTAATTTCGCCATTCGCTGTTTAAGACTGATTTACATCCGTTACACATCAGTTCCAGTTGAAAACCAGCGTCAGGCACTAGTTCTTTGATGTTTTTGCTGAACTGGGCTTTTTTGGTGCACCCGTGAGGCAAACATTCCCGCTAATTTCTTACATCTGACTTTACACTTTCTATTTTATTTTTATTTGTTGCTATCTGATGTATGTATTTACGTATCACATTGCTCGCAGAACAGATGGCCGATGGGGCCGAAAGGTTCTGGGGTGGCGACCACGTACCGTAAGACGTAGCGTTGGAAGGCCCCACACAAGGTGGACCGATGACCTTGTGAAGGCCGCAGGAACTCGTTGGATGCGTGAAGCACAAAACCGGTCGTAGTGGAGGTGCTTGGGAGACGCCATGTCCAGCAGTGGACGTCTGTCGGCTGAAATTTTGATGATAACATAAGTATCTGGTGTATTGTGTGTCTTTTAGTCTGTGCTAAATAAATGTATTTTCTTTTTGAAGTGAAAACTTCTTTAGCGGTGCTGTGTACTTTTTTTGGAATAGGTAAAAACTTCTAAATTCGCGTCAGGTCACGTGACCCTGATCGAAAATTCGTAAGACGTGACGCGCGTTGTTGAGGACAGCGCCATCTATGCACATCGGGAAGAACTACGAGGGCCTCGCGTACTAACTACGTAGGCCTCGCGTACTAACTACGTAGTTCATCCAACAACGACGAGATGGCGCTGAACCACGGATATATAACTGACGACGAGCTCAAATACATTTTATGTACAAGGCCAATAGTATGTAAAAATGTAACTAATATCAATCGTACCATCTACGTCCTCTTCTAATACGCCTCTGCAAACATTATGGTAATCGAACAAAGGTAACATTGTGTAAAATTTCATACAGGCTCCTTATTAGTTTATCTAGTTACCACTTTAGAAATGATTAACGAAGCACTGCCGCGACCAACACCACGAACTGAAGTCTATCCTGTGTGCTTATTTGTAAATCTGAATAAATTCCTTTCACGAGAAGAATAAACCAGTCACTTTGGTCATCATACCTGATTTGCAAAAAACCCTATAAAATAAGGAACACACCTTAACACGCGTGTTTTGTTTATAAGACGATTCACAAAATACACTCGTAATTGTTCAAGTTTTCACTTCTGTCGGCACTACCGGAGTGCCAGTTTTTTTTCTAATTCTACGATCCTCGAAGTTTAGTATACCAGAATATATCATCAATCCTTGTTTCCCTCGGTTGAGTAGAGGTGTACCTATAGTACAGACGCCAGCACATCAACCTACTACAATCTGTCAGATTTCTTAAATAGATTTTCAACTTTATTGCTTAAGCATAAGGTTCAAAGTTGATTGGGGAAATTTGACAGTTTCGGGTAACTAGATGTGCTGGCGTCTGTACATCCATATTTCGCTACTTATGGTTAAGTCCCATGTAAAAGGGGGGGCCAGCTATTGCACAAATCCAGACTCTTGGCTGCTACTGAGAAATTCCAGATAGAAAAACCCAATAATACTTTTCCCGGCCCGAGAATCGAGCTCAAGACTTCATGCTCAGTAGTGGCGCTAAACAAAGGATGTACCTACATAAATAACTTAAAACGTAACCGATCCGTCAATATATCAAAGTATCTAACATAAATATTCCGCAACACATCACCATTTTGCATTGACCCCTGATATCTTATGCCTTTCCCACAAAATATAAAGCATTTATATTAAATTCGCCTCGTGACAAGAGCTCTTTGCAAACTGGCCGGGTTATACAAAAAGTGGGTTAAGGCGTGTCCAGACGTAGATAATATACCTAAGCTTTGGAGGCGAGTTAAATTTAGAGGTTTAGTCCAGTTTTTACTTGCAGTTAGAGATAATTCTGGCGTATAACAGTAAGCTGTGGTCTGCGACTTAGTATTCATTGTCCCGGCAAGTGGTGTATCACAATATCTATACTAATTTAATAAAGATGAAGAGTTTGTTTGTTTGAACACGCTAATCTCTGTAACTACCAGTTGGATTTGATATAATTTTGATATCGCCAACGTGTTGATGAATTACACTCGTACCTTCTCTATAAAAGCTGGTGTTATAGGTATATTTTATTGATTCATTTTTCAAATTTCACCATTCCCCCATATAGAAGCATGAACATCTGACAACTAACAGAATTTCTGTTTGCCTCCACATGAATAGTAAAGGCACGGATTTGACGTTCTATGCATAGGGGAATGCTAGCCTATTGTGACGCTTGTTTTTACCGCAAAACTTAGCGCGTAGGGACGATGCGGTCTTGTTTACTATTATTCTCTATATGTAGTAGCAGAGGCCCGTTACCAAATAATAACAGCCGCACAGGTCGATCGATCAGGTTCAGCTACGCTTGCCGCGGTTGGTCTGTGGATGGGTGACCGTCTTTACATACCGAGACCCCTCCGTGCCTCGGAAAGCACGTTAAGCCGTTGGTCCCGGCTGTCTTTGTGGATCTTTGACAGTCGTTACGGGTCGTCAGAAGCCCGAAAGTCTGACAACTAGTCTTACCAAGGGGTATCGTATTACCCAGTAACTGGGTTGTGGAGTGGAGGTCAGATAGGCAGTCGCTCCATGTAAAATACTGGTATTCACCTGCATCCGGTTAGACTGGTAGCCGACCCCAACATAGTTGGGAAAGGCTAGGAAGATGATGATGTAGTAGCAGGGAAGTACATATTATCACCGTACATATTTCTGATGCTTCACATCTGAAGGGAAATTTCCGTATTTTTAAGAACGTTGAGGCTTAATACTCTCAGTCTCAAGCTGTCAAAACTTGTGTAAGATTGATAGATTGATAGATAATTATCTCAAATTTAAGTACTTTTTTTTTACTGGTCTACGCTTTCACTAATTACTTACGACACGATAAATATTCAAAAATCCTTGACGAAAAACATCAACACAACGCAGCCGCGTACCATGAGTGATATTTCTATGCTTTTACACTATAACTATGGCAGTGGGCAGGGCACATTGCTCACAGTACAGATGGCCGATGGGGCCAAAAGGTTCTGGAGTGGCGACCGCGTACCGGAAGACGTAGCGTTGGAAGGCCTCCCACAAGGTGGTTCGACGACCTTGTGAAGGCCGCAAGAACCCGTTGAATGCGAGAAGCACAGAACTGGTCGAAGTGGAGGTGCTTGAGGGAGGCCTATGTCCAGCAGTGGACGTCTTTCGACTGAAATGATGATGATGATGGCTAGTAGTGTAGTACTAGGTACTCACATCCCTGACTGACTTGACGTTGGACCTGCGCCTGGTCTCTCCAGTCGTGTCGGATTGCCGTCCCATCAGATTATGAGAGGGAACAGGGAGTGCACCTGTGTCTGCGCACATACTTGTGCAATATAATATACTAGCTTATGCCCGCGACTTCGTCCACGTGAAATTTCTTGTTACTCCGACCCACCCCGTCGCATCGCATCGCCTGCTCGCGCTATTACTTCGTTTTTGCTTAGCGTTCTTTCTGACTTTTTTTCTTTTTGCTCGGCTCCTAAAGGCCATAGCGTGATATTAAATAGCCTATAGCCTTCCTCAAGAATCGGGCTATCAAATGCAAAAATAATTTTTCAAATCCAATTGGCAGTTGCAGAGATTAGCGCGTTCAACCAAACAAACAAACAAACTCTTCAGCTTTATAATATTAGTATAGATTCCGCGCCGAAATCAAGTCTCTGTCGAGATTGGCCGCCATGGCCGAAATACAGTCTGGGGTAAAATTTTGAATTTTACGGCCTATCTAACCTTTTTTTCATGCGCGGTTGAAATCCTAATGGACTTCCTCCATTGTGGGGGTGACAGAGGGTCATGCCGGACTCTTACCGGCTAAAATCATCGTGGTTTTCCACCTCTACATATGGCCGAGGGTGCAGGATTCGCATAAGCATTCACCGTTCTCCCGACAGGCCTTGACCCGTTGTTCCTCAGCGGGTCCCGCCTCCCCGTGCGGCCATTCCCATAATGGCCGCACGCACTATCGAGTGGCCTGACGCTTTCCTTTTCAGTTCCGTCATTGTATAACGGTCGTTGAAAAAAATCTGTAATTTTCACCAGTACTATATTTGAAATTAAGTTGTCACAAAACACTCTGTATTTAGACAGCCGTTACCGTTCACCGATTTTTCAGAAAACCATAGCTTTAATATTCGTTACGGCTTGGTTAATTTTAAACGTAAGTTAAACAATCATCATCTGCTTAGACTCCTCCCAACTATGTTGGGGTCGGCTTCCAGTCTAACCGGATGCAGCTGAATACCAGTATTTTATATGGAGGGACTGTTTATCTGACCTCCACAACCCAATTACTAGGTATTGAGATACCCCTTGGTAAGACTGGTTGTCAGATTTTCGGGCTTCTGACGACCCGTAACGACTGTCAAAGATCCACGAATAACAGCCGAGACCAACGGCTTTACGTGCTTTCCGAGGCATGGAGGGGTCTTGTTATGTACAGATGGTCACCCATCCACGGACCAACCGCGACAAGCGTAGCTTAACCTGATCGATCGACCTGTGCGGCTTTTATTACTCAGCCTCAAGCTCCTCAGTTAAACAATAAGAGATTAAAATAAGAAAACAACCATCAAGTTCCACTTCTAAGCATAGATTTTGCATATCATCCATCTTTATCCGTTACCAAGTCAACTTATTCGACAACGACTCTTCATCTTTTACAAAATATCAATACTTTTTCAATTTATACAATACCGTCAGAAAGAATCTACTTATTCCGTCTGAACAAATCCTTATCTACCCCGGTATATCCGATTATATTGTTATGATAATCGTTAATATTGCGTTTCCCGGATATTCTTGCTTGTCATAACAATAAATTTATATTATTTTTAGACATAACGTATTCGAGTGGAAAGTTTTTTGACTGCACCTAGATTGTAATAATTTCATGAACAGCCGATATATTTTCTGTACAAATCTCACCGTGATGACTTAGGTGAAGCATTAAGTGGAATGACCGCTCACTTTAAGGTGCCACTAGTCGATATTTTTCCATACAAATTTCGGGAGAGTATTACTCCACTGTTTGACATTGTGCATTTAAAGTTAAACATGATATCGTTTTAACTTATTACTAATTTTGTCTGTACAGACACAGAATATTTTTTTATGAGCCAACAAAGATTCTTTTTTCTTGCTATTTAACGTTACTTTGGGTGTAAATAAAGAACTGTAAATAAGAACTGTAAAATCTTCACAACCATCTCCGTACCGACAAAGCTCAGTTATCGAAAAGCTCAATAAACTCTATTTGTAGTTGATTTATGCGCTGGTACTTTTATAAAACTCGATTTTCCAAAGCACTTCGATTTTTTTTTACGCGCCTATCAGTTCGGGACGGTGTTTCTGTACGTGAGAACTAGACGTTGCGCGTGTAGACTGGCAACTAACTGCTCATCACAGTCATCACTGATACTAGCTCAGTCGGACACGAAACCAGGTGAGACAGCGTGCTTTTTGGCCATGACCACCAGTGAGTTCGAGCTCGCGACTAGTTTACTCTTAAAAGCACACTTCACCTAAGTTATCACGGTAATTTTTTTACAGATTAAACCGACTGTTCATATTTTATTTAATGATCTTTTTGCGTACCCTTTTTTCTATTATATTTAAAATTAATGGATTTGAAATAGATTTAGAAAGCAATTTGTTCTGTATACGTTTTTAAAGTGAACTGGTGGCCTACCATGATCTAATTAAAAACGATTCAAAAGCATGACATTTCAGTTTAGGTTCTTAAACTGCATCGACTTATATTAGATATAGTGTTTGTTTTGGCTAGTAAATCAAAACTTTCGATTACTTACTCTAATTTGTTACTTCTTCATCGTGTCGCTGGCAAGACTGTATGTTAGATCTTGTTAGCCTAAAACTTTGCCACTTCCACGGCGTTGCCGGTGCCAGTGCAGAGGTCACTTTGACTGCATGTTTCGGGATACAGACAGGGATATCATAGGTGTTGGAACATGATTTGCGAAATAATTATGTAGCTCCACAATTTGTTGCTAATATTATATTATTTTATTTTCAGGTACGGAATCAAGCAAGACCACTGCAATAATTGCTAATCACCAATTAAATCAAGGTAACGTACAAACGTCTTACTAATTAGAGCTGACGACAAACGAATCTTCAGAATACTCTTTGATCATTTGACTTTTGCAAGTTAATAAAAAAATGCAATTTATACGTCATGGTTCACTATTGCCGAATGCTTTTCTTTTTTCTTATCTAGCAGATAATATTTTCATAGTTACCAATAATAATTTACTTTCCGTAACCCAAGGGATGGCTTTAACCTTGGCCATAGGCTAAGCATTGCCATACAACGTGGTAATGCCGCCATTCTCTTGGGTACATTACCAGTCGACAGCGATGAGGATCAATTTGTCGACGCTATATTTTAGTTTGTGTGCAGTTTTAGTTAACTTAGGATTTAATTTTATTATTTTTATTAATTAATTAGGTATTCGTTACTATTTACTTATTTTAATTTGCCAGGAAATAGATGTTAATATTGTTTTTTTTTTAATCTTTTTATTTTATACGTCATGTTTGCCGCAGATAAACGTATTTTCTTTCTTTCTTTCATATTTTACCTATACTTCCTAATTTGGTTTATTTATTTTTGACTTTATTTTATTTTATTCCTGGGTGTTAGTAAAATGTGAATAGAATTAAATGAAAAACAGTTACGGTTATTAATTGTGTTTATAAATTATTTCAACAAATCGTGTTTGTGTGTCCCAACGGGCATAAATGACGAATTTACTTCGTTTTTAATTAGCGTGCTTTCATACTTTTTCTCTTTTTGCTCAGCGCCTATGAGTCCTAGCGTGATGTTATTACCCTTTCTCAAGAATTGCGCTATTAAATGAAAAAAAACAGTGGCCCTTCGGAAGTGCCGCCAGAAGTAAAAACAAAACACAAACAGAATACTTTGCCATCACTCACTGACATATCGGATATACATTAAAACCGAGTACATCCCGAGGACAGTCAAACACATCCGTATGTTTTTTATCGTTTTATAAACAAACCACGCGCGGTGTCGCTTACGATACAGTGGCGCGAGTTTAATTGTTTTTTGCCATCTCATTAAATGCCTAGCGCGCCTAAAAAAGTTTTCACTTCAAAAAGTTCAAATCCGACTGATAGTTTCGTAGATTATCGTGTTCAAACAAACAAACTCGTCAGCATTATTATAACTATATTATAGACTATCGATATACATGAATGTGGTCAATGCTGCCTATCCGGACGCTGTAAAACAAACCCTTACAATTTTACCATTAATATCCTAGAAAAATATGCGACATCACATTCTTAGCCCCAAAATATACATCATAATAATATCTTCACGCAAAATCAATGTTACCCATGGGTACTTTCTCCGCTATTATCCGGCAGAACCTCGTATACAATTCGCATTTTTCAAGATTATCCGGATAAAACCGGATGAAACCGAATCTATCCGGTTAAGGGATGGCTGTTATGATTCTATTCTACCCTCTATTTGGTTGTGTTTTTGGTCAAGATGAATAAGTTTTCGATGAATGAATTTTTATTTTTATTGTAAAGGGGGTGAAATGTGGCGAATCTGTTTTTTTACATTGTTGTAAGTCCAGTAGCCGGTACATTTTACGATTATTTGATTGTCAATTGTTATTTAACTGGCTTAATTATTGCAATCGTCTATACGTGAGTGCTTATGGGTTACGTAATCGGGTCCTATTACATGGGACTAACTGGCGTAATGAGCGTCCCACTCTACGCTTGCCGATACGCGGTCTCCACAGACCATCTCCGCGGTCCGTTATAGATGAGTTAAAAACTATAGCCCTTCCACCCATCTTAGTCCCATAGCCTTAACAGTACCCTTAAGACCACACAGACCAACCAAACACCAAAAAACCGCCATCGAAATTCCCCAAAAAGCAATAATAAAAATTACGGAAACTCCAGAAAACATTTGACACAATCCTGAAATCGCCCCCACGGGAGTTGTTATAACCAACTGCACTGTAAATGTCGTTCAGGGGGTAGTTTTCACCCCCTATTTTTTCACCGCCTACTTTTCACCCCCGGGGTGTAAGGGACAGATAAATAATGTTAGGGACGTTGTGGTGACAATGGGAAAGTCACATAAGTCATCTGTTCGCCTCTTATCGTGAGTTTTTCGGGGTGTAAGTGATATTAATAGTAGTTGTGAGAGGATGTGAGAAAGACTTTTTCTTTTGTGAGATAGCTTAATTTTATGGTAATATGTTATGGTCTGATGAAATAATATATGTGTTAACTAATGTCTTGTCTTGGTCAGATTACAACTGTAACTTGCCAAAAATGGCGTTACCGTAAAACGGGGTGAATAGGGATGCAGGGATGAATCGAGATGAAACTTTAAAATGAATTTTAACATTGAAATAATATAGTTTTTTGCCAAAAAGGACTCTAATGTGTTTACTATATTATAATTAACGATTATGTGTCTGTCTTGGCAACAAACTATAATACAACAACGTTAAAATCCATTTTAAAGTTTCGTTCCGATTCACCCCTGCATCCCTATTCACCCCGTTTTACCCGGTATATACGTACGATTTTTATTAGTTCTAAAATATTTTTGAACAGTTTCGAAAGAAGCGAAATGGGTGGCTCTTGTATACTAATTAACAACCACATTAGTTTCTATGAAATATATTTAGTAAAAAGTGTTAACATTCCTAACGTATATGCATGCTGCGCGGTAGAATTGACTGACCACAAAATTACAATATTGTGTATTTATAGAGTTCCCAATCAAAGTTACATTAATGTTTTCATTAACAATTTAACCTATTTATTACGAAACTTTTGCTGTAAAAATAATAAAAAAATAATAATTTGCAGTGATTTTAACATTGAAGTTCTTCAGAAAACTAAAAATTCTACCTTATTTAAAAATCTTTTAAAGGATTTTAATCTCAATATACAAATTTAAAAAAACCAACGCGTCCTAGTAGCGGTACTTGTCTAGACAATTTTCTACACAATATACGAGGCTGCAAGAGTGCAGTCTTAGTTTCTCTAAAGTTTACGAGATGGATAATGCAAATTATAGTTTTGATTCATTTTATGATTTGTTTAAATTATTCTACGATCTCTGTTTCCCCAATTATCAAACGTAAAATATCCATAGCTATTAGGCCGAACTGGATCACTCGGGCGATAAAACGCTGTAGTAAGTAAAGACGAACTTTACTGTGGCAATATAGACTTACACGAACCAGTGATTCGAAAATTGCTTTTAAAATATTCTCAAAAAGAAAAGTGGTCAAACTAACACAGCGAGCTCAAAATAGCTATTTTATTGGAACAAGTACCAACAAATCTAAGGCAACTTGGAAAGTAATAAATAATATGAAACCCAACATTCCTAAAGCTAATATAAGTGTAATTAATGTGAATGACAAATATATTATAACAGATCCCAAAATGATAGCAGAGCAATTTAATAGATTAGGTATACAACTATTATTTTAATTTGTCATTAAAATATTCATTAACAGAATTATACGCCATGTCATCCAATAATTTAAAAAGTTTGAGAAAATCGGTATCAGAGCTACAGGTTTATAATTAGTTAAATTTGTTTTGTCATCTTTTTTATGTAATGGCTTGATAATAGATACCTTCAACTTTTGCGGAAATTTACCATTTAGAATACATATATTTATAATGTAACTTAATATAAGTGCTATAAGAGGAACCACTGCTTTAATTACTCTTGTATCAATATCATCATATCCTGTTGGTGTTTTTAAGGTTGTTAATTATAGTAATAATGTCCTTTGGTATGTTCGTTCCATAAACATAGATTTATGCGATCCTAATGTAATATTATGATTCGTCTGAAAATTATTGTCATTCGCTACAATTGAGTCCACAAAAGGTATATCTGTCTATAATTAAAATGTTGCTTTTATAAGATAATGATAATATTTATTGACATTTTTATTGCATTTATTATTTATTGTATACGAAATTGTGACTAATTACCTATTTGTTTATAAGCCGTTTTTAATTTTTATTGACATATCATATTAACTATTGCATGAAATTGTGACATCTACTTACCTATTGACTTTATTTTTATTTTGTTAATTGATATATTGTATGCCTTTTGGCAGGACATAGCATGGACCAATATTTTTTTGTATAACATCTGTATAATTATACTCTACGTTCACAAAATGAATGAATGAAAATAAGTTTCACAGGAACAGGAACAAATAACTTTCGTCAAATGGTAATAATACTGACCCTTATCCACTGAGTATAAAAAAATAATAAAAAAAAAACATTTTTTGTTAGTACTACATTATCTTAAAACTATGTTAGTCATGAGGATATCAATTAATGTATTAGAGGTCGAGGAGAGGACGAGGTCTTTTTAGGGTTCCGTACCCAAAGGGTAAAAACGGGACCCTATTACTAAGACTCCACTGTCAATCTGTCACCAGGCTGTATCTCATGAACCGTGACAGCTAGACAGTTGAAATTTTCACAGATGATGTATTTCTGTTGCCGCTACAACAACAAATACTAAAAACAGAATAAAATAAATATTTAAGGGGGGTCCGATACCTACAACAAACGTGTTTATTCGGCGTTTTTGCCTTGTGGTACGGAACCCTTTGTGTGCGAGTCGGACTCGCACTTGGCCTGTTTTTTTCGGGTTGTTTATAGTGTAACTTAGTTAGTTTTAAATGCTCCTTTTTTACTTTTTGACACTTCCCGTGAACCAAGGGCTGGCTTTTACCTTGGCCAGAGGCTAAAGCATCGCCATACAACGTGGTAATGCCGCGAGTCTCTTGGGTACATTCTCGTACTAGTCGACAGCGATGCGGATGAATTATCGACGCTATTTTTTAGTTTCTGTATAGTTTTTTTAGTTAAGTTAGGATTTAATTTTGTAACTTTTTGATTAAAAGTTTAAGTTGAAACTATAAGACCGCATCTTTCCATGTTGTTATACAGTTATTAGGAATAATCTAGGTATACAAGAAAACTAGTTTATACCTTTCGTGAAAAATATTTGCAAAGTCACGGAAATTGATAAAAAGTAAATTGATTCCCAGCTTAAACTGTCCCTATATTCAAATCATAACTGTCATTCTCTAGTTCTACGAAATGCCATAAGACGGCAAATTGACGTAGGGTGTCAATTTGCGTAACAATTAACCTTTTGACCGCCACACTCATGTATAGATGACAAACTAAAATGTGTCCAGCACGCCACGGTTTGACTACATGACAGACTTTGACGCCGAGGGCACGTTTTTGATTTTTTGACGTGTGGCGGTCAAAAGGTTAATTTCTCACTTTGCGTGTACCAAGTCTGCAAGTTTGGAGACAGGGCTGACTGTACAGGGTGGGACTTTTAATAACCTTTTGTGGTTTAAACTAAAATAATAAAGTTGTATCGTTTATCGCATGATCAGGTTTGTAACAATGAGCTAAGTATAATGTTTTGTTTCTTTACCTATGATGGTCGAAGTGTGTGGTTTGGGCGACGTGGATTGATTGATTACTTGCCGAAGTGGGGGCGTGTTCTAATAAAAATATTCGGCCATGAGATGAGCTTATTTTCTTTGATGTTTATGACGACAAATAATTTTCTTGAAATTGTTGGTCGTTTTTTTTTTGCGTTCATAATTTATAAAAAGAAGATCGAGAGGAGTTTTTGGATTGGAATAAATATTTTCTATGGACCACCAATATTAAAAGGAACTCCGTTATTCTGATACAAAAATCTATGAAGATAGAACAAAGAAGGTACCAAATGAAAAATTTCACGAAAATATCTATTAACATTAAAAAAACCGGCCAAGTACGAGTCAGACTTGCATATGAAGGGTTCCGTACCACAAAGCATAAAACGCCGAAAAAACGTTTCTTTTATACCCCTTTACATTTTAACTTTATTTTATTTTCATTATTAGTTGTTATAGCGGCAACAGAAATACATCATCTGTGAAAATTTCAACTATCTAGCTATCACGGTTCATGAGATACAGCCTGGTGACAGACAGACAGACGGACAGTGGAGTGTTAGTAATAAAGCCCCGTTTTTTTTCCCTTTGGGTACGCAACCCTAAAAAAGATACAGGCGAACATAGAACCTCCTTCTTTTTTTAAGTCGTTTAAGAAATAATAGCTGCCAGAAAAACATAGCTTCAATATTGCGCAAGACATAAGTGTGTTAGTTTCAACTTAAAAGCGGCCAAGTGGAGCGCTCAAGAATGGTTCCGTACCCATTTACAGACATAAACCTACCCGAAACTGTCAAATTTTCCCAATCAACTTTGAACCTTCTACTCTAGCGATAAAGTTGAAAATCTATTAAAGAAATTTGACAGTTTGTAGTAGCTTGATGTGCTGGCGTCTGTACATATTTTTAAAATCACGTCTTTTGAATGGGGACCTCCTTTAATTTTTTACTTTATTTTATTGCGATCATATGTCAATATTGCGACCATAGTAGTACACTCTGTGAAATTCAAGTGTCTGCCTATTACGGTTCAAAAGATACAGCCCTGTGACAGACGGACGAACAGCGGAGTCTTAGTAATAGCTTAGGGTCCCGTTGACAACCTTTGCGTATGGAACCTTAAACATACATACATAATATACATACAGATCGAATACAGAACCTCCTTTTTTGAAGTCGGTTAAAAATGGCTAGTTTATTTATAGGAATCGGGCAAAAATAGGTGGCACAAGGAATATAGAAGTGCTTCAAAAAGTACAGTGGAGCAAAAGCAAAAGTTTTCGTACAAAAACGACCTTTTGGTAATCTAAAAGGTCGTTTTCGCACGAAAACTTTTGCAAAAGCAAAGTGCACAAATCTAAGAAGTTCAATTTCACAGTTCAAGAAATTCTACCAAAATAAGTGGAAAATAAATTATTTTTCAGGAAATACTGGATATTCTACAAATACTGGATATTCTACAAATAGGTCGATACGTACAATGGCTGGCTGACGGCTTTGACCTCCATTTTAATCTGTTTACTGTTCAAAATTAAGTTAATGTTTTGACTGGGAGCGTTTTAATGTAGGTCAGGTTAAGTGGGCGGGGAGCGGAACGGTTTCACGAACATAAGACAAAATATTATCTAGATATAGTTGCAGTGTTCGTGTAGCCATTGACAACGTTTCCTTTTAGCGCAACCGTGAGACACACACTGTTGATGTTAAATATTATAGAGGTATGAGGAATATGAGGTGTCTCAGTAAGAGTGCAATTTTTAAATTTAGAATATTTTTTTTCGTTTATTTTATTTACCTATTATTTATTTTAATTTACCTATGTTTATTCCGATTATTAAAAATGGACCGCTTTTATAAAAAACAACGCGTTATAATTGTGAAAACTCTTTACAAAAATAGGAAAGTTACGCTGAAACCACTCGAAAACTCTTTTCAGCCGAGAAAGTGCACCTAATGTGTCAACCATATCGTGCGATTTAACTCCTTGCGATTTTTTTCTTTGGAGTTTTATGAAATCTCAGGTTTATACGAAATAACCAGAAACAATTCCTGAGCTCAAATCAGAGATCCAACGCGTCATCGGTAAGATACAGCCACAACTCTGTGTAAAAGTCATGGATAATTTCATGAAAAGAGTGATGATAAATGATAAATGATAAATGATTTTATTTTTGTAAGTAGGTTTGTACAAACACTTTTACACGTCAATCCTATTTTTTTTTAAACTAGATGAGGTCGGCGTTTCCTATCTGACTACTCTGAGAAGAAAGGCCGAAACAAACTCAGAGGTCACAGTCTCTTTTAAAGTCCAGACATAATCTTGGTCAAGTTATATGAAGACCATGTAGGTCGGTGTCTGAGATGGTCTTTTGAGGAAAGAACCACACAGATTGAGAGGACCAGTCCAGTCAGTGCACGCATTTGTCAGAAATCGTGCAGCTCAACTCAAGACTTAAGGAGCTCAACGATCCGACGAACAATACCAAAGAAAGGACATTTGGGTAGGCCACATAGATTACTCAAACTGCCAGACCATGGCGAGAATAATAAAAAATATAAACCGAATAAAATAAATGACCCACATCGTCTTCACATTCACAATAATTAAAATAACGTAATACTTTACAAAGTAAGCAAATGTCATTGTTTTTAAAAAATAAATAAATCATTAATGTCAATGTGTATATAAAAAAAAAAAACAAAAACACTCAAAATGCAGAAATTGGAAGCAGCTCAATCCCAAGCCTTTTTATCCTCAATATAATCTTTAACAGTATAAAAGGCTTTTTTACACAACTTACGTTTAATTAATAATTTAAATTTATTAAGGCTTAGATCTTGAACGTGGCTTGGTAGTTTATTATAAAAGTGTATACATTGGCATCTGAACGAGCCACCTATTTTCTTGAGCCTTGTTGTAGGTACAACAAATTTGTGTTTGTTTCTAGTATTTATATTATGGATATCACTGTATTTTTTGAACAATTTTATATTTTTATGGGCATATAAAAGATTTTCATAAATATACTGAGAAGGCACAGTTATTACATTAATCTCTTTAAATTTGTCTCTGAGAGAGTGTCTCGGACTTAATTTATAAATTGATCGAACAGCACGCTTCTGCAAAACAAAGATAGTCTGAATATCGGCGGCATTTCCCCACAATAGAATACCGTACGACATTACACTATGAAAATAACTAAAGTACACTAAACGGGCAGTCTCTATATCAGTTAAATTACGAATTTTTCTAACAGCGTATGCTGCGGAACTTAGCTTTTTTGACAATTTATCTATATGTGGACCCCACTGAAGCTTAGCATCCAAAGTTATGCCCAAGAATACTGTGCTGTCTTCAGGATTCAATTCCTCGCCCTTTATCAACACATTAAATGGCCTGTCATCAGAGCCATGGGGGCCATTTGCTGGATATTTTATTCCATACTTAATCGGAACATGTCTTCTTTACAATCCAATAAAAATATCACAACTCTCTATTAAAATACATGCTTTTATTTTAAAATGAAAAAGTGCACTCTTATTGAGACACCCTATAATGTGTAAAGTTCACTCTTCTTCCATAGAAAGGAGGATCCTCCGACCAGACGGGTGTTGGATCTGTGTGTTTTATCAAAATTGGTCCAACCGTTTGAGCGTGAAGAAGTAACAAACATATAAACACACCCACACACACTCACAAAGTTTTGCCTTTTTGATATGAGTGTGACTAGATGATGTCGGCCTTTCCTATCTGACTAAAACTATCTGAAGAAAAGCCGAAACAAACTCGATCACAGAGGTCTCTTTTAAAGTCCAGACATACTTTTGGTCAGACTATGTAAAGACCTTGTAGTCTGGTGTCTGAAATGGTCTTTTTTTTTCTTAGGAATGAACCACACAGACTGAGTGGACCAGTCAGTGCACGCAATTGTCAGTAATTGTGCAGTTGAACTCAAAACTACAACACATTATTATCTGTGGACAGCCTATCGAATCAGTTTCCTTCGCCTTATTAAGCATGTACCTACATACAGTCACGAGCATAAAAACCTTACACGAACGAAAGTTTCATTTGGTTAGAAAAACCATACCATTTTAAAACAAACAAACCGTGCATAAAACTAAGAACATTCCACTCGAAAATCCCAGCTAATACAGAATAAAATTATCTCCGCAAACCACGCCAAAAAGCACAGAATTTTTACTGTTTTTTCATTCAAATTCACCCACTAACCAAGTCTTCGTTTTCAACTAGCAAATGAGGCGTTTGCAGCACATTTGCTAATTGAAAAAGAAGACTTATATTGTTATGAGCTCGAAATTACTTTAAAATGAAGCTGGATACTCTAACGAAAGTCGTGAGCTGGAAATGGAAGTCGTGAAGTCGGTGAGCTGGAAACGCCTTATCGACTTTCGTTAGGGTTATCCAGCTTCATTTTAAAGTAATTTCGAGCTCATAACAATATTCATAATGGTTGAAGCTTGAACAGCTTGCCAGCAAATGTGGCATTAAGAAATTTATTTTGGAGGAAAATTAGCTTAATTAGTAAGTATTACTTTTAGTGAGCAGTGGTGGCCAAGTGGTAAAGGCCGCGACTTACGAGTTGTAGGTCGTAGGTTCGAACCCAGACAGGCGCTTTACTTTGTGTAAATTATTTCATCACCACTGCTCACAAAACGGTGAAGGAAAACATCGTGAGGAAACCGGCATGTCCTAGAACCAAAAATTCGAAGACATGTGACATCTACCAACCCGCACTGGGCCCGCGTGGTGGATTACGGCCCACTCCCTCTCACTGAGAGGAGGCCTGTGTCCCAGCAGTGGGAACATTATAGGCTGATGATGATGACCTTTAGTGAGTGGCTTCAATGAGCCATTCACTAAAAATAATACTTACTAGAACGACCCCCGAGAAGCCGTTATTACTTAGCAATCTAAGTAATACCAGCTTCTCGGGGGGTTGATCTTCAAGGTTAAGCAACGTTTGCTACGGCCGATTTGTGGATGGGTGACCATCTTTACATATCAAGACCCCAGCCTGTCTCGGAAATCTGTCATTCTTGGATGTTTGACAGTCGTTACGGGTGGTCAGAAGCCCGAAAGTCTGACAACCAGTCTTACTAAGGGGTATCGATTGGGTAACTGGGTTTCGGATATCAAATTAGCAGACGCTCCATGTAAAATACTGATATTCAGCAACATGAGGCTTTTATAATGTCCTACGTGTCCTGTCAGCAGCGCGTTATAGGAACTGATGGACGCTAGTGATGGCGCCAAACACGTAGCCGAATTCTGGTCCGAGTCAATTTATACCATCGACACTTTAAGAAGAAGAAGACTGCATCGTAGAAAATATAACACAGTAAAAAGAAAACTAGAATTCGGATGTTAAACATGTAAATCATATTTTGCCAAACCTTTTTCTCTCGCGACAAATTCTCTTTGACCTGTGAATTTAACTCGAGAACTTTACTCGTACTAAAGCGCAGAAATTGTCTCGATTAGTGACACACGGTTCAACTATTTGTTGAGCAACACGCGATATTCCTGCGTACCCGTGTGCACCTACCTATAATATCATAGAATAATCAGCCTAAATGTTCCCACTACTGGGTCCCAGGCCTCCTCTCGGTGAAAAGGAGTGGACCGTAATCCACCACGTGGGCCCAGTGTGAGTTGGTAGATAAATATCGTGAGGAAAACGCCATGTCCTAGAACCAAAAATTCGAAGACATGTAACAACTATCAACCCTCATTATATATGTACGCGTAGTAGATTACAGCCCATTCCCTATCGAAAAGAGAAGGCCTGTGTCCCAGCAGTGGGAACATTATACATTGACTTTGCTTATACAGACGGATGGAAGATGATTCAGAATGCTAAAATAATTGCGCTGAGGAAGAGTTAAGAACAGGTGAACAACTCAAAGAAGTTTGAATGTGGAACGTGTTCGTTTCGAAATCATAGACATTCCAGTTTTATTCACATTAAATAAATATATTTTACCACTCTGATTGATTGTTTCCGTTTGTTATTGTAATTAATCAAAGTATTCGGTGTTTAGGATCAAAGAGAAACGTTGAGTAACGTTAGGAAAACTATTTTTTTATAATTTATCAAAGAATTCAACTAATTATGTAGGTACAACGAGACAAACAAATGATTAAAAGTTATAATTAAATGACAAAAAATAAACTTTGAACCGTATGCTTTAGCGATAAAGTTGAAAATCTTTAAAAGAAATTTGACAGATTGTAGTAGCTTGATGTGCTGGCGACTGTACAATATGGTACACCTGTGCCTAACCCTTTGGCAATTACAGGTGTGATGTTATGTTCGTTAAGTTTTAATTGAACGACTAAAGAGTTGGAAGTGCCATTGCAGCTTAAAACTATAGCTAAAACTTTAGTTTTTAATAATACGGGGTTAAGTCTACATTACTCCCAAATGGACACTTACATAAAACGTTTACGCGCATTTTGAAAAAAAAACTCGCCAACCTTACCGTCTGTATGTCACAAATTGCCTGTTAGAGTTTCCGCGTACCTCTAAATTGCCTCAGAAAGTTATTTTTTAAACTTTCAAAAGCCTCTTTGCGAGTAAACAGTTATTTTGAGCGCCAAATGAAATGAAACGCGCTCTTACATTTTTATAGGAGTCAAACAAAACGCCGTTTCGGATTCGAGTACGCCGTTTCGTATTCGGTATTTAAAAGTTTTAAAACGCGGTTTCGATGACGTAGTTTGGGGCGTGATTGCTCTTTGAACTTCGAGGGCTTTGAAATTTCATCCCGTTGAAATTATTCGCAGGTAGAAATGGATGTTTTTCCGTGACCAGCATTTTTTATGAAAAACGCGAAGAGAATGAGAATGCGTACGTACACTCATCCGAGTTTGGAAAAGTTTTACCATAATCATCAACTGCTCGTCTTTTTTAAATCTATTTATTCCAAAACATAAGTGCTGGGCGCATGCAAGTAAATCAATTTCTATTACCTAATTTATATAAATTAAATTCAAAGTCCTGACTGGCTGATATATCAACAGCCTAAACCGCTGGTCCTAGAGACATGAAATTTAGAGGGTGTGTTCTTTGTGAAGAGTATGTATCCACTGAGAAAGGGTTTTTCAAAATTCCACTCCTATGAGGGTGAAATTTCACACGGACTAAGTCTCGGAAAGAAGCTAGTAAAGTATAAATAAGAAATATTTAGAAAAAGATTTTACCTAAGTAACGTACGTTGGCGAGATGGGCGGATGTTATTGTTACCATCGCGGGTAGAAACTGGAAGAAGCTGGCGCTGGGGCGTGGGGAATGGCACTTGAAAAGAGAGCCCAGATGCCCAGATGCCCAATGCCCAGATGCCCAGATGCCCAGATGCCCAGATGCCCAAATGCCCAGATGCCCAGATGTGGATAATGATGTCTAACGTAATGATAGGAGGGGATAGTGGCTAAATTACAACAGCCGCACGGATCGAGGTGGGTCTATAGATGGGTGACCATCCATTACATATCGAGAACCCTCTGTGGCTCGGACAGCACGTAAAGCATTTGGTCTCTGCTGTCATTCGTAGATCTTTGACAGTTGTTACAGATAGTCAAAAAACGAAGAAGCAAGATCATTAGCACCAGTAAAGAGAAAAATCTAAAAATTGTAAATTTGTAGTTACATTAAAAAAAAAAACCCGTGACAAACTATTTACATACCTACAAAATTGTACGGAATCGTCGGTGCGAGAGTCGGGCTCCCACTTGACTGTTTTTTTTTTATTAGTAGGTGGCCACGTTGATTGCGGCATCAGAGGCATTATTTAGGTCATCTGAGGTGCAGTAGAACGGGCACTTAGGACACATGTTCTTTAAAAGGTGTAGTCCCTATGAAAGATTTCGATTCTACACGCCCTCAACCATTTAAGTTCGCATACAAACGAATTGGCTAGCTTACAATATTTATTATACCCGTAAACCACCGTAAAAGCGACTAACACATCCATTATTAGGAAACAATAACTTTCAGATGTACGCAAGCGTTTTTAAAGAGGCCACTACACTTTAGACGATGTTGGAACCTTTCCAGCTTTTAAAGGAAAACACCATGTTTATGTATTGAATTTATCAAGTAATAAGCTAGACACGTGTTTATGGTTCGACGGAATTATGTGGCTAAGTAGTTGGGTGGTGAACTAGAACTATTGTCTATTCCAAAAGTATGTAATGAAAGTGTAAACAAAGCCTGTTCAGGTTAAAATCAATCAACACAATCTATCGCAGTCCACTGCTGGACATAAAGCTGCGCACAACACGCCGCCTTTGAGCTGCATGATTTCTGACAAACAATTCTCTCAATCTGTGTGGTTCTTTCCTCAAAAGACCATCTCAGACATCGATCTACATGGTCTTCATATAACCTGACCAAGATTATGTCTGGATTTTAAAAGAGACTGCGACCTCTGAGTTTGTTTCGGCCTTTCTTCTCAGAGTAGTCAGATAGGAAACGCCGACCTCATCTAGTTTAAAAAAAACATGACTGACATGTAAAAGTGTTTGTACAAGCCTACTTACAAAAATAAAATCATTTATCCTCGCCATCTTCATCCAATCTGTCGCACCCACCCTTTTAAGGTCGTTGGTCCATCTAGCTGGGAGGCTTCCTACACTACACTTGCCGATAGGCGGTCTCTACTTCAGGACCCGTCTGCTGCAGCGGCCATCGGTTCTTCGAAAAACATGGCCAGCGCACGCAATCACTCACTAAAGGGAATTAGGAACACATTCAACAGTATTTAGAAGGTTTCAACTTTATATACTTATCTCACGATTTTTTCCAACAAATATTTGTTTGAATGTCAAAGTCAAAGTCAAATAGTTTATTTCAAATAGGCACATCAAAGGCACTTTTGAACGTCAAAACTTACAGTAAAATTGAATTGATTCTAGTCGCCCTTTCCAAAAGGTAGTGTTCATATGGAGAAGAATGGGCAAGAAACTCCACCGTTACTCTTTTAAAATTACTACTAATTAAATACTGATATTCTGCTGTATCCGGTTTGACTGAAAGTCGACCCCAACATAGTTGGGAAAAGTCTAAGCAGATGATGATGTTGACATTATAAAATTGTAACTAAAAATCACCGACGAAAATCGGGTTACAAAAAAAAATGGAAACATCCGAATTTATTGAGAACCTCCTCCTTTTTAGAAATCGGTTAAAATGAACTTCAAATGTCAAATTAAAAACATCTTTAAAGTTGATTTAAAATTAGAATTTCAGGTTTCACAATCCAAATAATCAAATCAAAGCACTCAATTTCTAAGTTGCACTACAAATTGGCATCCAGAGGTACCTACGTTTTTTTATCCATTTTTTTACAGTTTCTTCAGATACTTTTGGAACACCCACCCAGTATTTCATGGTTGAGCTCTAACTCCATATCGTGGCCTGCTAGCCAGCATTTTTCTTCATTCAATCAATCTACTCACTTGTAGATTAATTGATTGAATGATGGCTGTTGGATGGTTGGCCTTGACTGCCTGGAATATTTTAATGGACGAGCAATAACTACCTCTGAAATAAAAAAAAAACTACTACCACAATTTCCTCGTAACTCCGTAAGTGAACATAAGCCGGGCTTTACTTCAGCCTGCTAAACAATCGTACCACTTTATATCTCTCTTGTACTCTAATTCGATTTTATAGCTCAACAGTAAAACTGTGACTGTCTTACACAGTATAGAAACAACAGTAAGCTAACATTTTTATGGTGCTACTATTTATTTTAGTACCTGTGTTTTTATTGGTTGTGTGTTTAAAGGATAAGGATAGTAAGATGAAGGGATATTATTGAGAAATATTATACACGCTGACCCTAAAGACGTTGACCTGTCAAATTTTTAATCATTCATACAAAACAATCACGTTCAGTTTTTCCCGAATTTGGACACTTTTCGGGAAAATTTAATAACAAAAAAAACTGAAAACTTGCTGAAATAAAGAAAAATAATGCTAATAAAAATTTTTATTGCTAAAACGATTACAAAGATTTTACATTGGACCCATTTTTTTTCCAAAAAAAGCCTAATGCGGTATATTACAAACATTTTAAAATAAAAAAATTGTCATATCGGTCAGTATTTTCAAGTGATGGACTTCCAACGTGCTTTTTTGCATGAACACCCAACTAACATTTAGGCGTCAATTAGAGCTTGTTTTAGAACTTAACGAGATATAAAGGCGCTACAGCAGCAGCACTTATAACTTTTTGCGACAAAAGAGTGGAAACAAGCAAAATATTTCACTTAGAGCTATACTACAGAGTTACAAGGGCGATAACAGGATGAGTTTAGTGGCTAAAGATATACAGCAGCATTTTCTAACACTATACTACGCGCAAAGCATCTTGTGTTATAGCTTTAAGTGAATCTTACAACTATAGCATCTAAATAAGAAGTAAGCATTAACTACAATCCCCTAAAGTGCTAGTGATAATAAACTCTCGCCAAGACCTAAAAGTTGTATAAAAGCAATAATTACCGCTACCAGATCTACAATGGTGGTCATAAACTCTTTTGTACCACCAAATTACAAAACTCTTTTATGTTACTTTACGTGGAACAGTAGGAATATTTTTCGCTATCATAGAACTTCTAGTGCCTATAAAGCAGTCTGATGAAGATTCATGAAAAGGACAAAAAGGTCCGGCTAAGTGCTGTGGTTATGCGTATTCATTAATATAGATGGCGCTTATGACAATTACGTACTGATGCTTGAAATATGTAGTACCTGCTCTTCGTATTGTATAGGTTTTCTTACCAAAATTATAATAAAGTTGTTAGTACTACTAACAACCATTAACAACAAGAAAATCAGCAGATCCCTCAGTTGGCCGTTTTTTCATACGTTGTAAGTCTGTGGGCTTGCCCTAATTTTGACCCCTAGGCACGCCACTGACCATGTTTATAAATTAGATAAATATTTACTTTTTGTATTATTATAATTTCATTATGATTATGAATCTTTCTCCGTACTGTTTTGTTAACTTTTTGGGTATTATATGAATATGGTAGGTAATATAATAATAATAACAGTCACAAGTCAACCTAAAATACAAATAAACACACCACTGTACATTTAGTAATTTACCTACATAGAAAACAGTAAACAACAAACATACTACTAAAAGTATAAATAATTTCTATTTACTCAAAATTGTAAAGTAAGACTATGTACAGTACATACTAGATTTGGTTGTGGTTTTGGGCAGTTACTACGGATCCCTAAATTCATTTTGCCCGCCATGTTAAGGTTACGAATTGATTTGACGAAGGTTAGAAAAACATAAGAAAACACGGTTTAATTGAAGTATTTTGCTTTATTGTGTTCTAATACTACTAGCACGATACCTTAAACTAGAATAGGCAACGTTTTATTAGATAATTACAAAAGTTTTATGTTACTCCATATCTAATAAAATATTTATTTTCAGTAAATAGACAACAGACATCGGGCGCTTGAATAATTTGTTAATAATACATATACTTATTCACAGTGTAATTAACTTCGCAGTAACAAGTTAACTTCTGTGTCCACTAAGTTGTGTAAACTAAAAGATTTACTTTTTCACTAACAAATGGCGGCGTTTTGGATCCGACACATACAAACGAGAGGTTAAAATTATGTTGATGAAATAAAAAATATTCTTAGATGTCAAAAATGTTAGCACCTGGGTCCGTTTTTATAGCCTTTGTGGATCTATATTAGAGTTCAAAGCGATAATAATCACCTATTTGCCACCCTCTTATCACTTAAAAATATAGTAAGCGCCATTGTAGTTCTACCGTACCGCTTAATAGTATTCACCTATATGCAGCCCTCCTAGCACCCAGAGAGTTAATAAACGATATTTTACTCTATTGTACCACTAAAGGAGTTAATTTTCGCCTATTTATCACCTCTTTATCCCTTGTAGTTTCAGTTATCGCTATAATAGCTCTCTTATTGCTTTATTGTACCACTTAACCCATTCTGTAACTCTGCTGTATCGCTATCAAACAACCTGAGGTGACAAAAAAGTGTGCCCATTTAGGGGGTATAGTAGAGTTATAGAGCGCTCTAACTCCAATGCGTAACACTCATTTATAACTTTAGAATCTGGTAAGCGCTCTAATAGATTTACTATAACTCTTGTCTTAGCGCCTAAATGTTAGTTGGGCAGCATTTCATTTTAATTTAAACTAGCAGCGCCCCGCGGATTCACCCGTATAAGTGTCGATCCCGTAAAAATATCGGGATAAAAACTATCCTATGTGTTATTCTGATGTATATGCTATATTACTGTAAAGTTACATCAAAATCCGTTCAGTAGTTTTTGCGTGAAAGAGTGACAAACATCCATCCATCCATCCTCACAAACTTTCGCCTTTATAATATTAGTAGGATAGTAGGATTAATAAATATTATTGAAAACGCTAGGTTTTTGAAGAGACGTTAGCAATAAATATCTTATAGCCCAGTTTTTTGTAGCATTGGCTCATGACAGGCACTTTTTCATTTTTAAAAGAAACAACTTGTCCTCCTGATTCCAATAGACTGCGTGCACCCTTAGGCCGTCTCCACACGGACGTTAAGTCGCGATCGACGGCTGTAAATCGCGCTTCCCGCAGATAAAGTAGATACGTGAGCAGCAGCTTAATACAGCCATCTTCATTTCTCGGTTTACGAGACAACTCCGGTGGTATTTTTTATGTCCCGACCTTTTTTTTAATATCTATGAATCTATTAAGTAATAAGGTTCTCAGAAATTGGCGTGGTGTGCCATAATTTTGGTTATGGTCAACCTCGGATTTTCGTATTTGGTAATAAAAGGTGTTATTAAGAGGATTACAGGAGCTAAACGCAAAAACGCAAGTTTTAGAAGCAATAAAAGTATATGATCGACTACAGTAAACAAAATCATAAAAATATATGATATTCTTCAGGATATATGCTAGGTAGATTGTGTGTTGAAAACATAATACAACCAATTTCATACTATAGAAAAAAAATCACGAAGATACCTGTAAATACTTTCTTTTTACAATAAAAACCATACTAATATACATACAATCATTCTGATTTTTTGTCACATTATTCTACAAGCAACATACTTTTTACATTTTTTAGTCCAAACAATTTAATAGAATTTTTGTAAATAGATAATATCTTCATATTTTGCAATGAATTACCAGCGTTGTGTCATCGCGCTTCTCTTTCTTTTCCATGCAGTCCGAGAGTGACCGCGCTTTTCATGTAGGTACATACCTAAGCCCCTTAAAAAACTGGCCAAGAGCGAATCGGAGTTGCGCACGAAGAGTTCCGCAAATCCATAAAACCAAAAATATTGCAGTTTAAGTAGCTTACATAAAAAAGGTTGAAAAAATAAATAATGACAAGAGTCAATTATTTTCTAAGTGGATAATGTAACTTAATTATAAGAAAACATTGATTGGATAGGTTCTTCAAAAGATTTTAATGAGTAGGCAATTTAGTGGTGTATACTTAAGCATTTTTGTCATATTATATTAAGTCTTCTTTTGTTGTCGAGAACGAATTCTTCGAAATATCTAAATGGATTCTCACAAAATTAGGCCCTTTGTGAGCAGTGCTGGCACAGTGGTAACGGCCCCGACTTACGAATTGTAAGTCATGGGTTCGACCTTAAACAGGCGCTTTACTTTGTGTAAGTAATTTCATCACCGCTGCTCTCAAAACGGTGAAGAAAAGCATCGTGAGGAAACCGGCATGTCCTAGAATCAAAAATTCGAAGACATGTGACATCTACCAACCCGCACTGGGCCCGCGTGGTGGATTACAGCCCTCTCCCTTTCGAGGAGTGAAGGCCTGTGTCCCAGCAGTGGGAGTTTTATAGGCTGATTATGTATGTATTTATTTTATACAGTCCGCTTTCATTCCACCTCGAGCTAACAAGGTCCCTGAAGAAAAGGGATAAGTAATAGATGATATAACAACAAAATCTCTAATATTTACAATATATAACAACGGAACCTAAATTTTATTGAATATAGCGATTAGTTAATATAATGAACGATTGATATAATTTTAAAATAACTAATTTTCATAAGCATAACATACATTAAATATAAAATCGTTTGACATACCACTCAAAAGATATAAAACTTATTTGGTCTAATAAAACAATAACTTTGTATTTTGTTTACGAAATATTTAAAAGTAGTTTTCTTTGTTTTATTCTTTGTAAGTTCTATCGTAGTTATAGGTAATAGTCACCTAAGTAGATATTAAACATAACTAGTAACTAATTACCACCTGCGCTAAGATAGGTCGACGGAGCCCCGCTTTGCCGCTCCTATTTCTGGGTGGTTTAAAAAAAATATAACCACGAAGGCTAAGGCGGGAGCTCCGCTACGCTTCGCTCCCGCCTTAGCCTTCTAACCTAACCTATCCGAGTCGGGGTACTCTGAGTCGGGGTGTTAACCATAATGACTTTTTATATACATATATGTATTAAACGTTAGACCTAATGATTTTCGATTAAATATACAATATACATATTAAACGTTAGACCAAATAAATGATTTTCGATTACATAAACGTTATATCAAACAACGTTATACTAATTAAGTTTTAGAATAAATAAATGTTATATGTAAAGAAATTATATCAACAGTTGGTATATCTCACGTTGATTATATCTTATGAACGATAATAAAATGAAATTAGACCAAATGAGTTTATACGTTATGAGACGCACCCGAAAAAATGTGCAGGTAGAAGAATATAAAATACATAGCGTCGTTGCGCGTGCAAAAGCCGCTATGTGTTATTTAGTTATTTTCGGTTCTTTGTGCAGTTTTAATCGTTATTTCAATACACATATACTGTAAAAACAGCTATGTGAGAAGTGCAATATTAATAATGAGTTACGGAATGTAGCTATTTGATATTCATACATCGAAAGTTCTGAATAAAGACGCTAAGTGTTATAATTCATATACCTCAAATAAGTTCACTAAAAACACATAGCGGCTTTTGCACGCGAAATGACGATAGTTAAAAAACGTTGTATAGTCAGCGCCATTTTGTGTAAGCATTTTAAAATCATTTTACTGCAAAACCATTTACCAAATGGACCTTTATAGCTTTAAAATCACCATACCACATTATAAATCACAATTATTATAACCACAAAAAAGCCCTTAATATACTATAACGATAAATTAAAAATTACCGTGTCCCAACCGTAAATGGCGAGACGGTATCGACAACCGTAAATTATCGAAAATGCCATAAAAATTGTTATTATATATCAAAATTTATAAAAATTTACGACCACACCGCGTAATAACGAAATTGTTTGTACAGATCGTGGGTTAACGGAAGTGACGCTGAGCATGGTATCATGTGATACCAAAGCGTAGTGTGTGAGAGCTTTAACATGGGCATGGTCTTAAAGGGTCCCCGAAACGATCAATCGCAACCGTCAATTGTTATCTGATTGATGCGCAAATTGATCGTCTACCAAATGTAATTGAAGCGATTGACAATATACAATTACAATATATTGCAATTTATGAATTGCAATTGCTCGTTTCGGGGATCCTTTAGTGTAAAAATCTACCTACTTTACAGGTGGACGGTTTTATTATCGAAAGAAAGATAAAAGAAGAGAATAAATTTAATAACGGAAAGAAAGATCGAATCTAAAGACGAAATTGTGAGCGTTAATTTATTATAGCATAAGTCATTTTGGTGATTGGAGTATTTTATCGGGACAAAAAACTCAAGGCTTTTTTTATTGTCCTAGGGTGTGAATTTGTCAATTATTATTTTGATCGTTACGACGTGATCGGCTCAATATAAATACTGTTTATCTCCACAAATAAAATTCTTATAGGTACTAGTCATATTAAGGCGACGAATATTTTGTCAGAATTTTGTAATTTGTGGATGGTCTAGTCTTAACAAAGAAAATTTAATGACTGAATTTTAAAAATCCAGGGCCCCATTATATCACACTAGTTACGCCCCGCTGTTTTACTCGCATAAGTCTCGATCACATAGAAATATCGGGATAAACTGTATCCTTTATCGTCCAGTAATCCAGGTCATGGTCCACCCATGTGGTAAATGTCATCCAAATCCATTTAGTTGTTTTAGCGTGAAAGCGTATCAAACAAACATAAAAAAATAAAATCTTTTCTCTTTAAAATATTAGCTTAGATATACACTATTAGCTGACCCGACAGATGTTGTCCCGTTTTTGATTCGAAAGACACGTGGCGCCACCTATTATCATAATAACGGTATTGTTGTTTTCCTCGGGAACGGCACTTTTTCCGGGATGAAAGGTACCCTATGTCCGTTTCACCGTACACCTGACAACGTATATGCAAAATTTCAGGATGATCGGTTCAGCGGTTTAGGCGTGAAAAGGTAGCAAACAAACTAAGTTACTTTCGCATTTATGATATTAGTTAGGATGTCATTTCTAGAACAGTAATAAATAATGATATCTTAGACGAAACCTCATATTTTACTTCTAATTATGGTGATTACCTCATCCAGTCTTGAAGTGCTTTTGAAGTGGTATCCTTGAAATAGATCACGATATATTTTGGCAAAATATAAAGTTGGATATTAAAAGGTCACCAAATTATTTTTTATTAACATTCTGGATTACGGCTCCAAAAGGTATTATGCTAATCAATATTTTATGTAGGCAAGAAATCGCTCCCCCCACCGAATAACATGGTAATGTGGTACTACGACAGTTTTCGTTTTATTGCATATTCGGTGTCTAAAGCATTAATTATCATCTTGTAATTTTTTTTGTATTTTTTCTATGTATATTTATAAAAGTACAATAATTTCAATGGTACCGTAATGAACATAACAACATTATTCCCTTAAAATCTAAACACACTTTTTGCACGAATAATACCATAACATGTTATTACAGATCATGCAATCGTTAACTTTTTCGGTAAGCGACGATTACCATTATATTCGCGTAAGAAATGCATGCCTTTTTCCACGTAAAGTATAAAACAATTATATTTGTGTATTATTTTTGTTTACAATATAATAGAAACGGCTTATTCGATTTAGATGCGGTTTTCACTAATATATTGTAGTAAGCTTCACTTAACATTTAGTGTTTATTTCATGTCAATCGGTTCATAAATAAA
Organism: Luperina nickerlii; assembly: GCA_963855955.1. NCBI lineage: Eukaryota > Metazoa > Arthropoda > Insecta > Lepidoptera > Noctuidae > Luperina > Luperina nickerlii. The sequence goes on along the minus strand of OY979684.1, from coordinate 3,491,433 downwards.
AAAGTTATATCAATTTAAAGAATCACAGCGGACATTTTTAAGGTATACTATCAGAGTACGTACATGGACGCGCACTCTCGAGGCTAACTGATGAACAGCGTTTGATATTTGATCTGGTGAGCGTTGATAGTACTTTGGAAGAAATGCTATTTGTAGATGCACCCGGTGGAACGGTTAGTAAAACATTTCTTACGAAAGTTATTTTGGCGAAGGTACGAAGCCAAGGTAAAATCGCGCTTGCTGTCGCTTCATCAGGCATAGCAGCCACATTGTTGCCAAAGTGGGAAAACTGCTCATACAATGTTCAAAATTCCGATCGATTTAGACCGCACAGAAAGCCCTGTTTGTAATATTTCAAGAAACAGCGATAAAGCTAAGGTTCTTCGTGATTGTAGCCTTACTATATGGGATGAGTCCACAATGGCCAATCGAAAAGCAGTAGACAGAACGTTGCGTGATGTCAAGCAAAGTGATCAACCCATGGATGGCATTACTATGCTTTTTTGTGGCGATTTTCGTCAGACTCTTCCTGTAATACCACGTGGAACAAGGGCTGTTGAAGTTAGAGCCTGCCTAAAGAGTTCTCGACTGTGGCATTACATTATACCTTTGCATTTGACATTAAATATGCGTGCGCAAATTAGAGGCAACGAAAATGCTCAAGAATTTTCAGATTTGCTACTTGAGATTGGTAACGGTGTGTTACCGCAGGAACAAGGAAAAGTTTTTCTTAATGAAAACCTATGCAACATAGTTTCATCAATGCGAGACCTCATATCATCTGTGTATGGAAACGCAACGCAAATACCAACTTGCGAAAATTTCTGGCTTTGCGAAAGAGCTATTTTGACGCCACGAAACGACCAAGCAGCAACAATAAACGCTGAAATTTCGAGCTATGTTCCGGGGGATTATGTTGAGTATATCTCCATTAACAGAGTCATGGAAGAAGGAAAATCTACAAGCTACTTAGTAGAATTTTTAGAATCCCTCAATGCTCCTGGACTACCAGCACATAAAATAAAATTAAAAGTAGGCGTACCGATAATGCTTCTTAGAAATTTAAGCCCCCCAAAACTTAGCAATGGCACCAGGTTAAAAGTGACCAATTTACAAAGAAATCTGATAGAAGCAGAGCTTTTAACAAGGTGTGGAAAAGGTAAAAGTGTTTTCATTCCTCGGATTCCTCTCATTCCAAACAATTTTCCATTTAGTTTTAAACGAGTCCAGTTTCCAGTCAGCCTATGTTTTGCGATGACAATTAATAAAGCCCAAGGTCAGACGCTGAAAGTTGTAGGTGTAGATCTAAGTATCAGCTGTTTCTCGCACGCTCAGTTGTATGTGGCTCTGTCACGGGTTAGCAATCCTAGGAGCCTGTATGCTTTCATCCCCGATGGCCATGAGTCAAATATCTTATACAGAGAAGCATTACTGTAAAGTAAATTTTTAGCTACCCAAACGACGGTATATGTAATTCAAAATATGCTGCCCGAAAAGTCACTATTCCACGCTGACGAAGTCCCGAGCACAGCTAGTTAATAAATAAAAGGACTGATTATGATAAATAATAAAACCTTTGTTTTATTTCATAAATTTTAATAAAACGCTATTATAAATTATCCAGTATTAATATCAACTTCCTCTATTATTGTTATTTTTCTGCCAAATCAAATAATAAGTCCAGTACTTATTTAATAAAACATGTATTTGCAACATTATATTACTGTTAATCTTTTGACACCACACATCGACGAATATTACTGTAATGTAATATTACATTATACACTATCGCTTGGATTTCACACGAATAATATCGTAATATCATATTGCCGTTAGGTTTTTTGACACTGTATTACAACGAATAATACTATAATGCATTAATATTGACTACGATATTGTTGCGTTTACACGCGAATAATATGGTAATGATGCGTTGCATACTATACTTTTGCCATTTAATTTCAGTAACATTATTTTTGTGAATAACTTAATTTTATTAAAGTATTACAAAAAAATCATAATATAAATTAGATTGTAAAAAAATTAGCTTTGTTTTGACGTTTAAATGTCTACCTTACGATCTACCCGTGCCGAGATATACGCATAAAACAGTTTTTTATTTTTCCTGTAAAATTTTGATTTATCGATTACCATATTATTCGGTGGGGGGAGCGAAATATTATGTCGCAAATAAAAGGATATTACTATTTTCTTAAGTTTCTTTCATGTCTACCCAATATTTTTTTTTTTATATCGTTTATCTCGAAACTGCAAAGTCCTAGTTACGATATATAAAAAATTAGGATATTACTATTTTCTTAAGTTTCTTTCATGTCTACCCAATATTTTTTTTTATATCGTTTATCTCGAAACTGCAAAGTCCTAGTTACGATATATAAAAAATAATCGTGCATACGTGTAGGTACTTTGAAAATGTAATAACCGCATCTCTGAACGTTCGTGGTTCATTTTCCATACAAAATGGTTCATTGTCTTTATAACTAGACTAAAACTTCACGTGAACAAAGCCGTAGACAGAAGTTTGTGATTTATATTAGTCTACTAGCAGCGCCCCGCGGCTTTACTCGCATAAGTGTCGATCCTGTGGAAATCTCGGGATAAAAAGTATACCATATGTTAATCCTGGTTATGAACTATTCGTATGTCAAATTTCATCCAAATCCATTCAGCAGTTTTCAGTTTGTGCGTGAAGAAATAACAAACATATATAAACACACTCACAAACTTTCGCCTTTATAATACACTAGCAGCGTCCCGCGGTTTTACCCGCGTAAATGTGGATCCCGTGGGAATATCGGGATAAAAAGTAGCCTATGTTAATCCAGGGTGTCAAAATTCTATCATAATTGGTCCAGCCGTTTGAGCGTGAAGAAGTAACAAACATATAAACACACACACACACACTCGCAAACTTTCGCCTTTATGAAATTAGTGTGACTAGCTGCGCCTCGCGGTTTCACCCGCATAAGTTTCGATCCTGTGGGTATATCGGGATAAAAAGTATTCTATGTCCTAATCTTATCCGTGTGCCAAATTTCATCCAGATCCGAAAGAACAAAATTTAAAATATAATATTATTATACTATATAAAGCTTTATACTATATAAAGCTCGCTAAATTTATACTATATAAAGCTCGATTACCACTGACTGACTCACTCACTGACATAATTGTTCTCCCAGATGGTGAAGGGGGAGGTGGGTATATTTTTACAGATTCGTATAGAAGTAACTCTCACGAGTATGGGAAAAATCCCAAACTTCCCCTTTTCAACCCCACTCTCCCCCCTCCCTATCGTATCTCGGAAACTAAGAGTCCCGTGTTTTGTTGTTTTACGGATTCGTATAGAGGGGGCTCGGAAAAGTAAAATCCATTTTTCAAAGTTGCCCCCCTTGCCCCCTTCTCCCCCCCCCTCTAGGTAGATCTCGGAAGTTAAGAGACTTGGAACATTTTTTTTTTCAGATTCATATCAAGGGGCCCAGAGTTGGTCAAAATCATTTTTCAAAACTCCCCCTCTCCCCCCCTTCACCCCTCCCCCCATCGTATCTCGGAAATTAAGAAACCTGGGTTTTGTTTTTTTACGGAATCGTATAGAGCAGGCTCGGAAAAGTAAAAACCATTTTTCAAAATTCCCCCATTCTCTCCCCCTTCTCCCCCCTTTAGGCGGATCTCGGAAGTTAGGACTTGGAATATTATCATTATACGCTCGATTACCACTCACTGACTGACTGACATAATTGTTCTCCCAGATGGTGAAGGGGGAGGTGGGTATATTTTTACAGATTTGTATAGAAGTAACTCTCACGAGTATGGGAAAAATCCCAAACCTCCCCTTTTCCACCCCACTCTCCCCCCTTCCTATCGTATCTCGGAAACTAAGAGTTCCGTGTTTTGTTGTTTTACGGATTCGTATAGAGGAGGCTCGGAAAAGTAAAAACCATTTTTCAAAGTTGCCCCCCTTGCCCCCCTTCTCCCCCCCTCTAGAGGTAGATCTCGGAAGTTAAGAGACTTGGAACATTTTTTTTTTCAGATTCATATCAAGGGGCCCCGAGTTGGTCAAAATCATTTTTCAAACCCCCCCCCCCCTCTCCCCCCTTCACCCCTCCCCCCATCGTATCTCGGAAACTAGGTAGCGGTAAAGCGAAGCGTAGCGTAGCGTAGGGATAAGGTCACGATAGCTTTCCGGTGGTAGGTAGGTCCTGAGTGGAGCGAACCTGCGAGACCGAGTGGAGCAAAGGGGGGAAGAATACAACATGGCGGACAGCGTTTTTGTATTGACTGCATAAGGGCCGAGTTCACGGACTGTCATTTGACCAATGTTTGAGTAATCGGCCGATGAATTCCTAAACATCGTTTATGCAGCCGGTTAAGTATTCACTGCTCACCACGAATATTTTAACCGTGATTATTAAATCGGGCAATCAGCATTCGCTCAAAGTGAATGAACGAATGCTATAAGTGTACTCATTTGCGGAGTCACGTCGTTAGATTTAGTCAACACGAGTTTTGGTGACATCTATATTTAGTAGCATAAAATAAAACGCTTTCAACTTGAGAAGTTCGAAAACGCATTGGAATCATTATGCTAGCCTGTAGTGTCTAATTTGGATGGGTAATAACTTCACACCGCTGTCACTGTCAATGTAATAGACATAAGATTTAACGTGGGAGCAAATGAGACAGAAAGCATTATACAGTGTTTTTGTGTTTTTGAGTGTTATTGAGTGTTGTTGAGTGTTGTTGAGTGTTGTTGAGGGTTGTTGAGTGTTGTTGAGTGTTGTTGAGTGTTGTTGAGTGTTGTTGAGTGTTGTTGAGGGTTGTTGAGTGTTGTCGAGTGTTGTTGAGTGTTGTTGAGTGTTGTTGATGAGTGTTGTTGAGTGTTGTTGAGTGTTGTTGAGTGTTGTTGAATGTTGTTGAGTGTTATTGAGTGTTGTCGAGTGTTGTCGAGTGTTGTTGAGTGTTGTTGAGGGTTGTTGAGTTTTGTCGAGTGTTGTCGAGTGTTGTCGAGTGTTGTTGAGTGTTGTTGAGTGTTATTGAGTGTTGTTGAGTGTTGTTGAGTGTTTTGAGTGTTGTTGAGTGTTGTTGAGTGTTGTTGAGGGATGTTGAGTATTTTGAGTGTTGTTGAGTGTTGATGAGTGTTGTTGAGTGTTTTGAGTGTTGTTGAGTGTTGTTGAGTGTGGCTGAGTGTTGCTGAGTGTTGATGAGTGTTGTTGTGTAGTTGAGTGTTGTTGAGGGTTGTTGAGTGTTGTTGAGTGTTGTTGAGTGTTGTTGAGTGTTGTTGAGTGTTGTTGAGTGTTGTTGAGTGTTGTTGAGTGTTGTTGAGTGTTGTTGAGTGTTGTTGAGTGTTGTTGAGTGTTGTTGAGTGTGGTTGAGTGTTGTTGAGTGTTGTTGAGTGTTATTGAGTGTTGTTGAGTATTGTTGAGTGTTTTGAGTGTTGTTGAGTGTTGTTGAGTGTGGCTGAGTGTTGTTGAGTGTTGTTGAGTGTTGATGAGCGTTGTTGAGTGTTGTTGAGGGTTGTTGAGTGTTGTTGAGTGTTGTTGAGTGTTGATGAATGTTGTTGAGTGTTGTTGAGGGTTTTGAGTGTTGTTGAGTGTTGTTGAGTGTGGCTGAGTGTTGTTGAGTGTTGTTGAGTGTTGATGAGTGTTGTTGAGTGTTGTTGAGGGTTGTTGAGTGTTGTTGAGTGTTGTTGAGTGTTGTTGAATGTTGTTGAATATTGTAGAGTGTTGTTGAGTGTTGTTGAGTGTTGTTGAGTATTGTTGAGTATTGTTGAGTGTTGTTGAGGGTTGTTGAGTGTTGTTGAGTGTTGTTGTGTGTTGATGAGTGTTGTTGAGTGTTGTTGAGTGTTGTTGAGTGTTGTTGAGGGTTGTTGAGTGTTGTTGAGTGTTGTTGAGTGTTTTTGAGTGTTGTTGAGTGATGTTGAGTGTGGTTGAGTGTTGTTGAGTGTTGTTGAGTGTTGTAGAGTGTGGTTGAGTGTTGTTGAGTGTTGTTGAGTGTTATTGAGTGTTGTTGAGTGTTGTTGAGTGTTTTGAGTGTTGTTGAGTGTTGATGAGTGTTGTTGAGTGTTGTTGAGTGTTGTTGAGTGTTTTGAGTGTTGTTGAGTGTTGTTGAGTGTGGCTGAGTGTTGTTGAGTTTGTTGAGTGTTGATGAGTGTTGTTGAGTGTTGTTGAGTGTTGTTGAGTGTTTTGAGTGTTGTTGAGTGTTGTTGAGTGTGGCTGAGTGTTGTTGAGTGTTGTTGAGTGTTGATGAGTGTTGTTGAGTGTTGTTGAGGGTTGTTGAGTGTTGTTGAGTGTTGTTGAGTGTTGATGAGTGTTGTTGAGTGTTGTTGAGTGTTATTGAGTGTTGTTGAGTGTTGTTGAGTGTTTTGAGTGTTGTTGAGTGTTGTTGAGGGTTGTTGAGTGTTGTTGAGTGTTTTTGAGTGTTGATGAGTGTTGTTGAGTGTTGTTGAGTGTTGTTGAGTGTTGTTGAGGGTTGTTGAGTGTTGTTGAGTGTTGTTGAGTGTTGTTGAGTGTTGTTGAGTGTTTTTGAGTGTTGTTGAGTAATGTTGAGTGTGGTTGAGTGTTGTTGAGTGTTGTTGAGTGTTGTAGAGTGTGGTTGAGTGTTGTTGAGTGTTGTTGAGTGTTATTGAGTGTTGTTGAGTGTTATTGAGTGTTTTGAGTGTTGTTGAGTGTTGATGAGTGTTGTTGAGTGTTTTGAGTGTTGTTGAGTGTTGTTGAGTGTGGCTGAGTGTTGTTGAGTGTTGTTGAGTGTTGATGAGTGTTGTTGAGTGTTGTTGAGTGTTGTTGAGTGTTGTTGAGGGTTGTTGAGTGTTGTTGAGTGTTGTTGAGTGTTGAGTGTTGTTGAATGTTGTTGAGTGTTGATGAGTGTTGTTGAGTGTTGTTGAGTGTTGTTGAGTGTTGTTGAGGATTGTTGAGTGTTGTTGAGTGTTGTTGAGTGTTGTTGAGTGTTTTTGAGTGTTGTTGAGTGATGTTGAGTGTGGTTGAGTGTTGTTGAGTGTTGTTGAGTGTTGTAGAGTGTGGTTGAGTGTTGTTGAGTGTTGTTGAGTGTTATTGAGTGTTGTTGAGTGTTGTTGAGTGTTTTGAGTGTTGTTGAGTGTTGATGAGTGTTGTTGAGTGTTGTTGAGTGTTGTTGAGTGTTTTGAGTGTTGTTGAGTGTTGTTGAGTGTGGCTGAGTGTTGTTGAGTTTGTTGAGTGTTGATGAGTGTTGTTGAGTGTTGTTGAGTGTTGTTGAGTGTTTTGAGTGTTGTTGAGTGTTGTTGAGTGTGGCTGAGTGTTGTTGAGTGTTGTTGAGTGTTGATGAGTGTTGTTGAGTGTTGTTGAGGGTTGTTGAGTGTTGTTGTTCCCCACTAGAGCCATGCGGCTTAACGTCTTTTGGCGTGAAAACTGTTTGACGCGCTAAAATAAAAAAAAAAAGACTTATTTTGTTGGTTGACGTATTTTGTAGAAACAATTTTCTTGGTAAAGTTTAAAGTTTGGCGGTGTAAATCACAAGTTAAAATAAGTGATTCCAGTGACAATTATAGCAATTTATTAACAACAACTCCACAAATGTAGTATAAAGCAGTATATCACTCGAGGGTAAGTACAGATTACTAAACTCGTGTGGTTTACGGCCCTCCGCTTCGCGTCGGGCCTCAAATGCACACTCGATTAGTAATCTGTGCCTTACTCCCCTTGGTGAATAAATAGCTATTATTACAAAATCCTATAAGTGCTAAGGATTACTGTCCAATTCTCAAAATTTTACAAGGGTAAGAAATACTCCTCAAAAACACGACCCCGCGAGCTGCTTGCAGCTCGCGCAACGCCCAAAATCTAGTTATTATACTATATAAAGCTCGATTACCACTCACTCACTGACTCACTGACATAATTGTTCTCCCAGATGGTGAAGGGGGAGGTGGGTCTATTTTTACAGATTCGTATAGAAGTAACTCTTACGAGTATGGGAAAAATCCCAAACCTCCCCTTTTCCACCCCACTCTCCCCCCTCCCTATCGTATCTCGGAAACTAAGAGTCCCGTGTTTTGTTGTTTTACGGATTCGTATTGAGGAGGCTCGGAAAAGTAAAATCCATTTTTCAAAGTTGCCCCCCTTGCCCCCTTCTCCCCCCCCTCTAGGTAGATCTCGGAAGTTAAGAGACTTGGAACATTTTTTTTTTCAGATTCATATCAAGGGGCCCAGAGTTGGTCAAAATCATTTTTCAAAACTCCCCCCCTCTCCCCCCTTCACCCCTCCCCCCATCGTATCTCGGAAATTAAGAAACCTGGGTTTTGTTTTTTTACGGATTCGTATAGAGGAGGCTCGGAAAAGTAAAATCCATTTTTCAAAGTTGCCCCCCTTCTCCCCCCCCCCCCTTCTAGGTAGATCTCGGAAGTTAAGAGACTTGGAACATTTTTTTTTTCAGATTCATATCAAGGGGCCCAGAGTTGGTCAAAATCATTTTTCAAAACTCCCCCTCTCCACCCCCTTCATCCCTCCCCCCATCGTATCTCGGAAATTAAGAAACCTGGGTTTTGTTTTTTTACGGATTCGTATAGAGGAGGCTCGGAAAAGTAAAAACCATTTTTCAAAATTCCCCCCATTCTCTCCCCCTTCTCCCCCCTTGAGGCGGATCTCGGAAGTTAAGACTTGGAACATTATATATATTATTATTATATTTTATACTATACAACGTGTAACAGAAACCCTATAGCTATCCTTAAGCACTAAAGATAACAGCTGGTATAGAGTCACTATATTTAGTTTCAACTCAAAATAAAATACTCTAAGAATTGATACCAAATTTTCGGTATCTTAGGTTTCTGAAATTCAAATCATAACAAACATGTCACCGCACTACGTAGGTCAATCACTTTACTTGCCAATATCACGATAAATCTCTTCCGTAATTCTGCGCGCCTAGTACTGTACTAGCCTACCAAACGCGGCGTCTTTGTCGGCGCGAACTGACGAGATCAAACATGCCGCCTACCGCTTTGGCGGTGCGGCGCGCCGTACCGCCAAAGCATAGGCGGCATGTGCGCGCGCGCAATACAATACCTACTTTACCGTGATGTAAAAATTAATGTGTAATTATTGATTTTCAGTTTACTCGTTAATATTAATATTAAGCCATAAATTGCACGTAAAAACCGAGATAACAAAACTTACGTAAAATATCGAAACAAAGTTTAGGTAGGTTAACTAGTTTCATCTCTTATTATTACTTATTACCGAGAAAACAGTAAAATCTTAAAGTTTTGCTTAATTTAGTAAATTGACTTACATTTTTAAAGGTGGGGTTCGATGTGGTGGCCTTGGTACTGTATGCACAAGGCCGCTCGCTTGTTCATAGACTCCTGAACATTGCGTAGCATGTCTGGTGTGATTGTCCTGAAAGCGGCCTCAATTCGTACTTTCATTTGGTCCACTGTATCACACTGCACTGCGTACACTGCATTTTTAATGTACCCCCACAAAAAAAAGTCTAACGGGGTTAGGTCTGGGGATCGCGGAGGCCAAGCCACGCTTGTGCTACCACGCCCAACCCACTGAGAAAAGCGCGCATCTAAATAATGGCGAACATCTCGAGCAAAATGTGCCGGTGCACCGTCATGTTGGAAAATTAAATTATTCCTCATCACGAGATTGACATAGCTTAACACTGGTAGCACTGTGAGGACATCGTCTAATTCATTCCTCAGGAAGCTTAAATAATTTTGGCCGTTTAAGCTTTGCGGCAAGAAAACTGGTCCTACGACAACGTCTCCAATTATACCTGCCCACACGTTCAGTCGCCATTGGTGTTGAAATGACGACTCTGTCGAAGCATGCGGGTTCGTGTGAGACCAAACATGTTCGTTGTGGATGTTGCTTATTCCCGCTCTCGTGAAGGATGCCTCATCGGTCCATAGTATTTTTGAACCAAAATCTGGCGAAGCTTCTGACTGGTTTCTGTACCACTCGCAGAAGGCCACGCGAGGCAAAAAATCTGCCGGTATCAGCAGGAGCTGATACCGGCAGATTTTTTGCCTCGCGTGGCCAGGTACATCAAGGTACAGGTACATCAATGACGGTCAGCACCCATACCACTTCCGTCGTACCCAGGAGGGTACGACGGAAGTGGTATGGGTGCTGACCGTCATTGCTTAGCACTCGCCATACCTGCATGTGGTTAGAGGCACCCAGCGCTAATGCAGCTCGACGTGTGCTAGTGCGTGGATTGAGTTCAAAATGTTCCAGAACAGCTTCTTCAAATTCTGGATCGGTAGTACTCGGGCGACCCTCTGAAGCAGGTGCGTGGAATGACCCAGTTTGGTACAGACGTACCATCCGGCTAAAACATGCCGACGAAGGCAGCTGTCGACGGTCAGCATCTGGTCTACCCTCAATAAAACGGTGACGGTACAATTCTCGGGCAGCTCGCAAATTACCATGTTCTGCTCCGACACACAACATCATTTCGTAATATTCGCTATTACTTATCGACATTTTCAAACACAACAAAAAAAAGTCAATTAGGTGTAGCCGTACTGAACTGATGCGCGTGTCACAGGGACTAGAAACGAGTGCACTAGACACGGAACAGACGTCGACTGGCGAGCAAAACAATAACAATGCTAAATAAATCTCCTATTCCCTGCTATCCTGGTACCTAAATATTATTTCGTTAAATTTAGATACCTACGAGTATAGGGTGGCTGTCCCAATTAGTGTCCAGTACTATTAAAAAATATTGTTCAAGGATTCAAGATTATTTTACATCTTAATAATAATTTCAACTAAACTCCGTTAAACTTTCAAGTAAATCTAACACACCAGAGTTACGTACCTAAGTCAAATTCAAAATTGAAAAATCATTCATTTTTTTTCACCACATCACGCAGTGGGACGCTGAACGTGCCCCCGTGATTTTTTACCAAATTCAATAAAAACGTGCTTCCGCGCGTGGAATTTTTCTCCGTTCCACGAACCCCGCTGCGTGACACGGTGCAGTGTGGGCCTCCCCTTAGACTCTTACTGACTAAAAACAACATTCCCGCAACCTCGGAAATTCCCGCAACTCCGGACAATTATTAAGTAATTTCAATCCATTAAAAATCATAATTTATGGGGCCGCGTTATCTCTTTAGAAGTTGTATTTACCAGGAGTAATTGAAACTACAGGACGGCAATTGGTGCACGTACCCTACTAACCCATTAGGTTTACACACACTAAGATGCTTACATTGTGTGTGTAACGACGTAATCAGGGTTCTGTGAGCAAAAGATTTTCAATTCGGCAATAACAATTCCTAACTCATGCGGTCCTAGTACTTTTATTAATTTCTTTCCACAGTTAGATGCAGTTTTGCGACATTTTTTATTGACTTCGTTTGAATTATACTAAAGACTAAACGTGCTCAAACCAATAAAACCCATGTACTATTGATAAAGCACCGACAGACCGTGAACTTCCGATAATTCTTTCGGTTAGTCCTACAGACAAAAATTATGCGGGCGTGCTATTATTTTGTAATAAAAAAATAGTATTAACTTGTTGTTAATAGTTTTCGACATAATTATTAAAAAAAAAACCTTATTTTTAAAATTATGAACGGAACCGTGCAACCGAACTGTGATTTTATTTGTACTAGGAGAAGCATCAATACCGAAGAGGTGAATTGAAATGATGTTTTGGGTTCAGTTGGACAAAAATTCTTGTTCTAAATCCTTTTTCTATTCTAAGTTTTAATGGCAAATAATAATTTTTATTTAAGCAATTAATTCTTGGTAGGATACACGTAAGGATTCGAATTTTTATGATCAATTCAATGGTACGAGCTGACGATTTTTCGAAACAATTCGTTTTAATGCGATCTTCAAGCAAATCGATTCAATAGTAAGGTGAATCGAATCTCCTGGATCGTATGTGTAAAAATTATTATGATAAGGGCTCATAATAGTTCAAGTTCATGTTTGCCCAAAGTATTATGCTGACAATCATAAACAGTGAATAGGTAGGTTTATTTATTTCAAACAAGATCAATTACATACATAATTATGCCGACACTTTTTAGCTTGTCCGCATTATTTATGTTAGCACTAAGCGAAGATTGAAGCATTTGATTTTAACCGACTACATCTGTACCATCTGAATGAAAGTCATTTAATTACGCTGGAAAGGTTATCAATTATTAATATTAGGTATTGATTAAAAGTTTAGACGTACCTACCTGACTGGCAACTGTAAATATGTCACAAAATAAAGGTGTGTTAAATGTTGTTTAAAATTTTTTTGATTACGATTTTTGTTGAATTTTTAGTAGATCGATTCAAGAGCACGGGATTCGTTCTGTGAATCGATTAAAAAATCGATTTAAAGCAAAACATCGTTTATCCTTATGGCCACCAAAATAAAAGGATAGGAATAACGTTGGGAAATTCAATACAGGAATATTGTTTTTTAATTAAGTAGGTATTTATTGTGTTGTAGGTACGATGGTAAGGTGGGGTGGGTGAAAGATTACTATTTACTATGTAGATAATAATTATTTACAAAGTAATCTTCTACAAAAGGACAACTACATAAAAAACCAACAAGTGTGTAAATAATACGTGACAGTGCAAACAGGTACCTACCTAAATATTATTTCGTAAAATTTTAATACCTAGACCAAAATCAAAGTTTAGGAAAAGTCAGTATATTTTGTAAACAAAAAATAAACATGCGGAACCTTTTATTCATTTTATTCAGAAATACCAGGAGTAAGAGGTTTATTTTTACTCACAAATGGTTCACTGACACCGATCAGCTGATTTAGTGCTAGTGATGTGTTTATTTCAATTTGAAAAGTTCGGTTTCTGGTATCAATGTATTAAAAATTCTCATAAGTTCTGAACATGTAGATATAGGATTAAAAAACCCTTCCAATATCGTTTGATATCATCCAAAGAAGCCGTGCCTTTGGTATGTATATACCCTTTCCGTTACACGTTGTATAAAGCTCGATTACCACTCACTCACTCACTCACTGACTGACATAATTGTTCTACCAGATGGTGAAGGGGGAGGTGGGTATATTTTTACAGATTCGTATAGAAGTAACTCTCACGAGTATGGGAAAAATCCCAAACCTCCCCTTTTCCACCCCACTCTCCCCCCTCCCTATCGTATCTCGGAAACTAAGAGTCCCGTGTTTTGTTGTTTTACGGATTCGTATAGAGGAGGCTCGGAAAAGTAAAATCCATTTTTCAAAGTTGCCCCCTTGCCCCCCTTCTCCCCCCCCCCCTCTAGGTAGATCTCGGAAGTTAAGAAACTTGGAACATTTTTTTTTTCAGATTCATATCAAGGGGCCCAGAGTTGGTCAAAATCATTATTCAAAACTCCCCCCCTCTCCCCTCCCCCCATCGTATCTCGGAAATTAAGAAACCTGGGTTTTGTTTTTTTACGGATTCGTATAGAGGAGGCTCGGAAAAGTAAAATCCATTTTTCAAAGTTGCCCCCCTTGCCCCCCTTCTCCCCCCCCCCCCCTCTAGGTAGATCTCGGAAGTTAAGAGACTTGGAAAATTTTTTTTTTCAGATTCATATCAAGGGGCCCAGAGTTGGTGAAAATCATTTTTCAAAACTCCCCCTCTCCACCCCCTTCACCCCTCCCCCCATCGTATCTCGGAAATTAAGAAACCTGGGTTTTGTTTTTTTACGGATTCGTATAGAGGAGGCTCGGAAAAGTAAAAACCATTTTTCAAAATTCCCCCCATTCTCTCCCCCTTCTCCCCCCTTGAGGCGGATCTCGGAAGTTAAGACTTGGAACATTTTCTTTTTCAGATTCATGTCCGTGGGCCCAGAGTAGGTCAAAATTAGTTTTTTCAAAACTCCCCACTCTCCCCCCCTTCACCCCTCCCCCATCGTATCTTGGAAACTAGGTAGCGGTAAAGCGAAGCGTAGCGTAGCGTAGCGTAGCGTAGCGTAGGGATAAGGTCACGATAGCTTTCCGGTGGTAGGTAGGTCCTGAGTGGAGCGAACCTGCGAGACCGAGTGGAGCAAAGGGGGGAAGAATACAACATGGCGGACAGCGTTTTTGTATTGACTGCCTAAGGGCCGAGTTCACGGACTGTCATTTGACCAATGTTTGAGTAATCGGCCGATGAATTCCTAAACATCGTTTATGCAACCGGTTAAGTATTCACTGCTCACCACGAATATTTTAACCGTGATTATTAAATCGGGCAATCAGCATTCGCTCAAAGTGAATGAACGAATGCTATAAGTGTACTCATTTGCGAAGTCACGTCGTTAGATTTAGTCAACACGAGTTTTGGTGACATCTATATTTAGTAGCATAAAATAAAACGCTTTCAACTTGAGAAGTTCGAAAACGCATTGGGATCATTATGCTAGCCTGTAGTGTCTAATTTGGATGGGTAATAACTTCACACCGCTGTCACTGTCAATGTAATAGACATAAGATTTAACGTGGGAGCAAATGAGACAGAAAGCATTATACAGTGTTTTTGTGTTTTTGAGTGTTATTGAGTGTTGTTGAGTGTTGTTGAGGGTTGTTGAGTGTTGTTGAGTGTTGTTGAGTGTTGTTGAGTGTTGTTGAGGGTTGTTGAGTGTTGTTGAGTGTTGTTGAGTGTTGGCGAGTGTTGATGAGTGTTGATGAGTGTTGTTGGGTGTTGTTGAGTGTTGTTGAGGGTTGTTGAGTGTTGTTGAGTGTTGTTGAGTGTTGTTGAGTGTTGTTGATGAGTGTTGTTGAGTGTTGTTGAGGGATGTTGAGTGTTTTGAGTGTTGTTGAGTGTTGTTGAGTGTTTTGAGTGTTGTTGAGTGTGGCTGAGTGTTGTTGAGTGTTGTTGAGTGTTGATGAGTGTTGTTGAGTGTTGTTGAGTGTTGTTGAGTGTTGTTGAGTGTTGTTGAGGGTTGTTGAGTGTTGTTGAGTGTTGTTGAGTGTTGTTGAGTGTTGTTGAGGGTTGTTGAGTGTTTTTGAGTGTTGTTGAGTGATGTTGAGTGTGGTTGAGTGTTGTTGAGTGTTGTTGAGTGTTGTTGAGTGTTGTTGAGTGTGGTTGAGTGTTGTTGAGTGTTGTTGAGTGTTATTGAGTGTTGTTGAGTGTTGTTGAGTGTTGTTGAGTGTTTTGAGTGTTGTTGAGTGTTGATGAGTGTTGTTGAGTGTTTTGAGTGTTGTTGAGTGTTATTGAGTGTTGTTGAGTGTTGTTGAGGGTTGTTGAGTGTTGTTGAGTGTTGTTGAGTGTTGTTGAGTGTTGTTGAGTGTTGTTGAGTGTTGTTGAGGGTTGTTGAGTGTTGTTGAGTGTTGTTGAGTGTTGGTGAGTGTTGATGAGTGTTGATGAGTGTTGTTGAGTGTTGTTGAGTGTTGTTGAGGGTTGTTGAGTGTTGTTGAGTGTTGTTGAGTGTTGTTGATGAGTGTTGTTGAGTGTTGTTGAGGGATGTTGAGTGTTTTGAGTGTTGTTGAGTGTTGATGAGTGTAGTTGAGTGTTGTTGAGTGTTTTGAGTGTTGTTGAGTGTTGTTGAGTGTGGCTGAGTGTTGTTGAGTGTTGTTGAGTGTTGATGAGTGTTGTTGAGTGTTGTTGAGTGTTGTTGAGTGTTGTTAAGGGTTGTTGAGTGTTGTTGAGTGTTGTTGAGTGTTGTTGAGTGTTGTTGAGGGTTGTTGAGTGTTTTTGAGTGTTGTTGAGTGATGTTGAGTGTGGTTGAGTGTTGTTGAGTGTTGTTGAGTGTTGTTGAGTGTGGTTGAGTGTTGTTGAGTGTTGTTGAGTGTTATTGAGTGTTGTTGAGTGTTGTTGAGTGTTGTTGAGTGTTGTTGAGTGTTGTTGAGTGTTGTTGAGGGTTGTTGAGTGTTTTTGAGTGTTGTTGAGTGATGTTGAGTGTGGTTGAGTGTTGTTGAGTGTTGTTGAGTGTTGTTGAGTGTTGTTGAGTGTGGTTGAGTGTTGTTGAGTGTTGTTGAGTGTTATTGAGTGTTGTTGAGTGTTGTTGAGTGTTGTTGAGTGTTTTGAGTGTTGTTGAGTGTTGATGAGTGTTGTTGAGTGTTGTTGAGTGTTTTGAGTGTTGTTGAGTGTTATTGAGTGTTGTTGAGTGTTGTTGAGGGTTGTTGAGTGTTGTTGAGTGTTGTTGAGTGTTGTTGAGTGTTGTTGAGTGTTGTTGAGTGTTGTTGAGGGTTGTTGAGTGTTGTTGAGTGTTGTTGAGTGTTGGTGAGTGTTGATGAGTGTTGATGAGTGTTGTTGAGTGTTGTTGAGTGTTGTTGAGGGTTGTTGAGTGTTGTTGAGTGTTGTTGAGTGTTGTTGAGTGTTGTTGAGTGTTGTTGATGAGTGTTGTTGAGTGTTGTTGAGGGATGTTGAGTGTTTTGAGTGTTGTTGAGTGTTGATGAGTGTAGTTGAGTGTTGTTGAGTGTTTTGAGTGTTGTTGAGTGTTGTTGAGTGTGGCTGAGTGTTGTTGAGTGTTGTTGAGTGTTGTTGAGGGTTGTTGAGTGTTTTTGAGTGTTGTTGAGTGATGTTGAGTGTGGTTGAGTGTTGTTGAGTGTTGTTGAGTGTTGTTGAGTGTGGTTGAGTGTTGTTGAGTGTTGTTGAGTGTTATTGAGTGTTGTTGAGTGTTGTTGAGTGTTGTTGAGTGTTGTTGAGTGTTAATGAGTGTTGTTGAGTGTTGTTGAGTGTTTTGAGTGTTGTTGAGTGTTGTTGAGTGTGGCTGAGTGTCGTTGAGTGTTGTTGAGTGTTGATGAGTGTTGTTGAGTGTTGTTGAGTGTTGATGAGTGTTGTTGAGTGTTGTTGAGGGTTGTTGAGGGTTGTTGAGTGTTGTTGAGTGTTGTTGAGTGTTGTTGAGTGTTGTTGAGTGTTATTGAGTGTTGTTGAGTGTTGTTGAGTGTTTTGAGTGTTTTGAGTGTTGTTGAGTGTTGATGAGTGTTGTTGAGTGTTGTTGAGTGTTTTTGAGTGTTGTTGAGTGTTGTTGAGTGTGGCTGAGTGTTGTTGAGTGTTGTTGAGTGTTGATGAGTGTTGTTGAGTGTTGTTGAGGGTTGTTGAGTGTTGTTGAGTGTTGTTGAGTGTTGATGAGTGTTGTTGAGTGTTGTTGAGTGTTTTGAGTGTTGTTGAGTGTTGTTGAGTGTGGCTGAGTGTTGTTGAGTGTTGATGAGTGTTGTTGAGGGTTGTTGAGTGTTGTTGAGTGTTGTTGAGTGTTTTTGAGTGTTGTTGAGTGTGGTTGAGTGTTGTTGAGTGTTGTTGAGTGTGGTTAAGTGTTGCTGAGTGTTGTTGAGTGTTATTGAGTGTTGTTGAGTGTTGTTGAGTGTTGTTGAGTGTTTTGAGTGTTGTTGAGTGTTGTTGAGTGTTTTTGAGTGTTGTTGAATATTGTTGAGTGTTGTTGAGTGTTGTTGAGTATTGTCGAGTGTTGTTGAGTGTTGTGGAGTGTTGTTGAGTGTTGTTAAGTGTTGATGAGTGTTATTGAGTGTTGTTGAGAGTTGTTGAGTGTTGTTAAGGGTTGTTGAGTGTTGTTGAGTGTTGTTGAGTGTTGTTGAGTGTTGTTGAGGGTTGTCGAGTTTTGTCGAGTGTTGTCGAGTGTTGTTGAGTGTTGTTGAGTGTCGTTGAGTGTTGTTCAATGTTATTGAGTGTTGTTGAGTATTGCCGAGTGTTGTCGAGTGTTGTTGAGTGTTGATGAGTGTTGTTGAGTGTTGTTGAGTGTTTTGAGTGTTGTTGAGTGTTATTGAGTGTTGTTGAGTGTTGTTGAGGGTTGTTGAGTGTTGTTGAGTGTTGTTGAGTGTTGTTGAGTGTTGTTGAGTGTTGTTGAGGGTTGTTGAGTGTTGTTGAGTGTTGTTGAGTATTGGTGAGTGTTGATGAGTGTTGATGAGTGTTGTTGAGTGTTGTTGAGTGTTGTTGAGGGTTGTTGAGTGTTGTTGAGTGTTGTTGAGTGTTGTTGAGTGTTGTTGAGTGTTGTTGAGTGTTGTTGAGGGTTGTTGAGTGTTTTTGAGTGTTGTTGAGTGATGTTGAGTGTGGTTGAGTGTTGTTGAGTGTTGTTGAGTGTTGTTGAGTGTTGTTGAGTGTGGTTGAGTGTTGTTGAGTGTTGTTGAGTGTTATTGAGTGTTGTTGAGTGTTGTTGAGTGTTGTTGAGTGTTTTGAGTGTTGTTGAGTGTTGATGAGTGTTGTTGAGTGTTGTTGAGTGTTTTGAGTGTTGTTGAGTGTTATTGAGTGTTGTTGAGTGTTGTTGAGGGTTGTTGAGTGTTGTTGAGTGTTGTTGAGTGTTGTTGAGTGTTGTTGAGTGTTGTTAAGGGTTGTTGAGTGTTGTTGAGTGTTGTTGAGTGTTGTTGAGTGTTGTTGAGGGTTGTTGAGTGTTTTTGAGTGTTGTTGAGTGATGTTGAGTGTGGTTGAGTGTTGTTGAGTGTTGTTGAGTGTTGTTGAGTGTGGTTGAGTGTTGTTGAGTGTTGTTGAGTGTTATTGAGTGTTGTTGAGTGTTGTTGAGTGTTGTTGAGTGTTGTTGAGTGTTAATGGGTGTTGTTGAGTGTTGTTGAGTGTTTTGAGTGTTGTTGAGTGTTGTTGAGTGTGGCTGAGTGTCGTTGAGTGTTGTTGAGTGTTGATGAGTGTTGTTGAGTGTTGTTGAGTGTTGATGAGTGTTGTTGAGTGTTGTTGAGGGTTGTTGAGGGTTGTTGAGTGTTGTTGAGTGTTGTTGAGTGTTGTTGAGTGTTGTTGAGTGTTATTGAGTGTTGTTGAGTGTTGTTGAGTGTTTTGAGTGTTGTTGAGTGTTGATGAGTGTTGTTGAGTGTTGTTGAGTGTTTTGAGTGTTTTTGAGTGTTGTTGAGTGTGGCTGAGTGTTGTTGAGTGTTGTTGAGTGTTGATGAGTGTTGTTGAGTGTTGTTGAGGGTTGTTGAGTGTTGTTGAGTGTTGTTGAGTGTTGATGAGTGTTGTTGAGTGTTGTTGAGTGTTTTGAGTGTTGTTGAGTGTTGTTGAGTGTGGCTGAGTGTTGTTGAGTGTTGATGAGTGTTGTTGAGGGTTGTTGAGTGTTGTTGAGTGTTGTTGAGTGTTTTTGAGTGTTGTTGAGTGTGGTTGAGTGTTGTTGAGTGTTGTTGAGTGTGGTTAAGTGTTGTTGAGTGTTGTTGAGTGTTATTGAGTGTTGTTGAGTGTTGTTGAGTGTTGTTGAGTGTTTTGAGTGTTGTTGAGTGTTTTTGAGTGTTGTTGAATGTTGTTGAATATTGTTGAGTGTTGTTGAGTGTTGTTGAGTATTGTCGAGTGTTGTTGAGTGTTGTGGAGTGTTGTTGAGTGTTGTTAAGTGTTGATGAGTGTTATTGAGTGTTGTTGAGTGTTGTTGAGTGTTGTTAAGGGTTGTTGAGTGTTGTTGAGTGTTGTTGAGTGTTGTTGAGTGTTGTTGAGGGTTGTCGAGTTTTGTCGAGTGTTGTCGAGTGTTGTTGAGTGTTGTTGAGTGTCGTTGAGTGTTGTTCAATGTTATTGAGTGTTGTTGAGTATTGCCGAGTGTTGTCGAGTGTTGTTGAGTGTTGTTGAGTGTTGTTGAGTGTTGTTGAATGTTGTTGAGTGTTATTGAGTGTTGTCGAGTGTTGTCGAGTGTTGTCGAGTGTTGTTGAGTGTTGTTGAGTGTTGTTGAATGTTGTTGAGTGTTTTGGGTGTTGTTGAGTGTTGTTGATCACAACAAATCACAAAAAACGTTAAGCCGCGTCCCCACTAGAGCCATGCGGCTTAACGTCTTTTGGCGCGAAAACTGTTTGACGCGCTAAAATAAGAAAAAAAAGACTTATTTTGTTGGTTGACGTATTTTGTAGAAACAATTTTCTTGGTAAAGTTTAAAGTATGGCGGTGTAAATCACAAGTTAAAATAAGTGATTCCAGTGACAATTATAGCAATTTATTAACAACAACTCCACAAGTGTAGTATAAAGCAGTATATATCACTCGAGGGTAAGTACAGATTACTAAACTCGTGTGGTTTACGGCCCTCCGCTTCGCGTCGGGCCTCAAATGCACACTCGATTAGTAATCTGTGCCTTACTCCCCTTGGTGAATAAATAGCTATTATTACAAAATCCTATAAGTGCTAAGGATTACTGTCCAATTCTCAAAATTTTACAAGGGTAAGAAATACTTCTCAAAAACACGACCCCGCGAGCTGCTTGCAGCTCGCGCAACGCCCAAAATCTAGTTTTAAATATAAATTCTCTAAACATTGACGAAACTTGCATTCAAATCCGTTGCGTATTACAGAAGAACAACACGGTGACACAGACAAAAAAAGCGACCATAGATATTATAAAATATTTATGGCAGAAATCGCCCACACGTGAACAAAAGTCGTAGACAGAAGTTTGTGATTTATATCATTCTACATTTAGAAATGACTTCTTTTTTGATAGCACTCAGACTGTTTATAAGACGTCGTTACGCATAATCTGTGGGCGTTATGGGCTAGGAGGGGGGTGTGTTCCTGGGGAGTTCGAAACACCCGGTTTTTCTTTTTAGCGAAGACAAAGGGAGTGATGGAGGGTGGGTGAATATGTCTAGTAGGTTATTTATTTCTTATAACTGACAATGTTATAGTAATACTGCTACTAATAGTCCGTTCAAAGTTATTTTACCTTTAACAGCAGCAAACTAACAGCAACCCTAATGAAACAAGAATAAAGATCACAATGATATTGACAGACTTGTCAGTGGCAGTAACCTAAAATCAACCTTATTAGAATGTGAATAAAGATCACTGTGATTTGGTCAGTGATGCAAAATCAGAGGTAAAATAACTGTGAAAGGAATGTGCAATGATCTTTTTTTCGCACTCGAATGACGTTGACAGGAGGCACTGTTGGTATTCAGTTGTGCAATTGTTTTGTGAAATGTCACTTTAAATGTATTCAAAAAACAAAATGACGGCATTAGTTCCGATTTCGAGCACGAACCACTTTAACCTATAGAGGGTAGAGGTAAGGAGAACCGTCTCATATGGGGAGAAAGTGAAAAAGTGAAAAAGAGTGAGAGTGAGTGTGAGTGAGTGTGTGTGTGTTTAAGTTGAAAAAGTGAAAAAGAGTGAGAGTGAGTGTGAGTGAGTGTGTGTGTGTGTGTGTGTGTGAGTTGAAAAAGTGAAAAAGAGTGAGAGTGAGTGTGAGTGTGTGTGTGTGAGTTGAAAAGTATCCAGCTTTAAGCAAGTAAATAACAGTTCAAAAACATTTCAGAATGGCGCTAGCGTAGGCAAAGGGTATGGTATGAATGTAGCAGTTTTGTTGATGGATTTGAAGTATGTCGAGTTAGAAAATTTAATATATTTAGTCACTAGAGTAGTTAGTGACAGCGCAGTATACCAAACCTCAACTATTTACGTAGTCCAAAATAATTTTGTAAACATAACCTAAAATTACTGCTGTGAGAAACTTACCCTGCTGCTACTGTGGCGCCACCCTAATTTAACGCAGTTTGACGGAAACTATTTCACAACAGAGACTATTCTCCTTACCTCTCTCTAAGTCTCTACCCTCCATACTTGTAGCGTAGATGACAGTCAACCGCATGTCACAGACTTTGACAGCCCCTTTATTTGGGAGCAGTAAGGGCGAGTTTCGTAGATCATGTGGTAAGTGCTACTATTTAATCAGCCTGAAAACGGTAACTACAGAACATATAATTAGATATCCTAATAGACCAACAATGATTTTTTTTTATTTATTTACTGGCGACACGCTCCATTTTTGCATGGGTGCAATGGCGATATGTAAAAACATCGGGATTGATGTGCTAAATCTTTAAATGTGAATTTATTATATATATATATTATTATAGATAAATGTTCTAAATGATGGTTGGAAATCACATCAAAATCGATTGTGTATATATAGTCTGTCACACAGACAGCCACGAAAAGCGACTCTATCCACGCTAATCCTTCTAATCACACTAATATTCTAAAGGCGAAAATTTGTGAGTGTGTTTGTATGTTTGTTACTCTTTCACGCAAAAACCACTGAACGGATTTCGATAAAATTTGACAAGGAGATAGAGGCATCCTGGGAAAGGACGTAGGCTACTAAACTTTTCGTCCCGGTTGTACGTTCCAGTTGGATGATTTCCGACATCCACGCGGGCGAAGCCGCGGGCAGAAGCTAGTTTTATACTTATAACATGTATACCTAGATTTATGCAGTCTTGCTATTGACCGCTTTCGAATTGACATTCAGACGTGTATCGTCCCAAGTTTTTTCAACCATATTATTATTTTGATTCGCACCGTATACCATAGGAGCACGTGGCTAAATAATAACAGCCGCACAGGGCGATCGATCAGGTTAAGCTACGCTTGCCGCGGTTGGTCTATGGATGGGTGACCATTGTTACATACCGAGACCCCTCCGTGCCTCGAAAATCACATTAAGCCGTTGGTCCCGGCTGTCATTCGGAGATCTTTGACAGTCGGTACGGGTACCTAGTCAGAAGCCCGAAAGTCTGACAACCAGTCTTACCAAGGGGTATCATATTGCCCAGTAACTGGGTTGTGGAAGTCAGATAGGCAGTCGCTTCATATAAAATACTTGTATTCAGCTGCATGCGGTTAAACTGGAAGCCGACCCCAATATACATAGTTGGGAAAATGCTAGGTAGATGATGACGCACCGTAGTTTACACACAGAAAAAAAAAACCACGCAGACAAAACGTTTCACACATAAAACAATTTGTTGACTTCTAAAACTGACTATGTAGTTAAATCATATTTTTTGGAATATATGACGTAACCCGCAAATGTGTGAAATAGTGTAAAAGTTTAAAAGTAACTAATGGCGCACTGCCAAGTGACAGCATTCCACTATGTCTAGACAACTAGGGCGGCCATTTTGAATTTACTGTCACCGTGCGCGGAATGTTTGGATAGGTTAGGTTTGAAAAATAGTTTATTAGGCTATGTGGGTGCATACCCATTTTTTGTTCGCCGCACGTGTATATGACGTCATGTTATTGTTTAGGTTGGTACACTTTACTAAAACTTGTTTTGATTGGTTAATCGTTTTACTACGGTATAGTACGTCAATGGTTTTGAGAAGTGTGCATCGGTATAATACGCCCGACGAATTTTGATCGGGAGATATTATTATAGTGCACAAGAGTGTGCGCAAACACAGGTGCACTCTCTAGTTTTTTTACTGTCATAGTCTGATGGGACGGCAATCCGACCGGAGAGAGATCAGGCGTAGGACCAACGCCTTTTCGTGCTTTCCGAGGCACGAGGGTACCACACTACCGACTTCGAAACTCGCTGCTATTGAGAAATTCTAATAAAAACTTTGGGATTCAAACCCAGGACCTCACTCACAGTAGTCCCGCTTGCGACCACGAGACCTACGGCAGCTACTCTACTACTCAGTATCGGTATACAATAATGTAATTACTGGTGATTGAACTCACGACCTCTCTCTTGCCAGACTTAGTCGGTGGGCTATTACCAATTTTTCACGTTACAGGAAGTCTGCACGTTACAGGAAGTCTGCATGTTACAGGAACTCTGCACGTTACAAGAACTGATGGACGCCACTGATCGGGCTAAGCTCGTAGCCTAATTCAAAGAAGATTTTTTTTTCGCCCGCGAGATAATAATATGTAGATAAAAACTATCCTATGTCCCACCCCGAGATGCAATCTATCTCTCTGCCAAATTTTATCGAAATCCATTCAGTGGTTTAGGCGTGAAAAGGTAACATACAGACAGACAGAGTTACTTTCGAATTTATAATATTAGTATGGATTATTAAGTGACGTCTTCAAGTGCGACATTTAGACTCATAATTGAAATAAATTTCGAAGTACAAAAGGTCTTCAGATCAATAAAGAAAGGCTTAAAATACTTGAATTTGAGTTCAAAGTCAATAAATAAAAATCTCTTCGTCCAATAGACCAGTATTGAATCAAAATACAAATGAAATGAATCCCATTATTTGGAACAAAGGATTCAACAAAGAATCGATTTGATTGCTATTTCTACAAATTTTCCTTGTTTTTCTTCGTTATTTCATGAGTCAACATCTATGAAATAGTGATAAAGATAATATTTTTTTGGGTTATGGCGAAAGCGCCAGAGTAGCCCGCGAAATTCAATTTTTTTACGTTTTTTGCAATTTGCTGTTCAGTATTAAGTTGTACGTTGATAAAAATATGATTCGCGACCGTAACAAATATGTATTTACAGAATTATAACCACTAAGGTGCCACTAGGCGATATTTTTTCCACACAATTTTCGGGAGAGTATTAATTACTTACTTCACTGTTTGACATTGTGTATCCAAAGTAAAAGATGATATCGTTTTGATTTATTATTTACTTTGTCTATACGGTAACAGAATAGTAAATTAAAAAGCCATTCAAAAGTTATGAGCGAACAAAGATTCGTTTTTCTTGCTATTTTTAACATAAATTTGGGTGTAAATAAGTAATAAAAGAACTATAACATCATTAAAACCAAGACCATATCGACAAAGCTCAGTTATCGAAAAGTTCAATAAAATTTATTTGTAATTGATTTATGCAGTGGTTTTTTCATAAAACTCGATTTTCCGAAGCACTTTTCGATTTTTTTAACGCGCCTATTAGTTCGGAACGGTGTTTCTGTGCGTGAGAACTAAGCGTTATTCGCGTAGACTAGCGTCTAACTGCTCATCACTGATACTTGCTCTGTCAGAGACGAAGCCAGGTGAGACAGCGTGTTTTCTGGTCATGACCACCAGTGAGTTCGAGCTCTCGACTAATTTACTCTTAAAGTCATCAACACAACTCTTTAAGACAAAGTAATCCTACTGAATGACTATTTCGTGAAATCTTGAAATTTTAGGATTATACTAACTTAACAAGTTGTATTACTGATTCTAATGATTATAATTCTGTAAATACATATGTATTTGTTACGATCGCGAATCATATTTTAATCAACATAAAACTTAATACTGACCAGCAAATTGCAAAAAACGTAAGAAAATTTGAATTTCGCGGGCTACCTTAGCGCTTCCCCCTTAAATAGAGATATTTTTTTAATAGAGCAACTTTTTGTGTTTATTTATTAGCTTCAGCCATTCTCGGAAAAGGTTTATTGGAAAGAGGATATGTTTCTAAACAGGGATCTCTATGGTTACTCTAGCTCTTCTTATAATCTGCCCATAATGGTTGTTCCCACTGCTGGAACACAGGCCCTCTCTCTGTGAGAGGGAGTGGGCCGTAATCCACCGCGCGGGCCCAGTGCGGGTTGGTGAATGTCACATGTCTTCGAATTTTTGGTTCTAGGTCATGCCGGTTTCCTCACGATGTTTTCCTTCACCGTTTCGAGAGCAGTGGTGATAAAATAAATAACACAAAGTAAAGCAGGACAAAAACTGGATTTTGATTTATGATTCGTTCTTTGAGAAGTGACATCATTACTGCCGGGAAATAGTCACACGTCATACCATTTGGTTTAAAAAAAAACAGAATTTCGAAAAAAGAACTAAGCCTGTCAAATCCGCATCACAGTATAAAGATACCCCCACACATGCAAACGCCTCGTCCCTTTTAAAACCGCAGCCGCTCTCGCCCTCGGGTGGTACTCGACGGTACTTCTAACACTCGCACGGCACTTGTGTGTGTGAAGTGGCCATTACGCTCGCTACTATGACATATTGCTTCTTTGTTTTAGACTCAGCGAGGGAATATTTATAGAAAAACATGAATTTAGTGTCGTATTTTGTTTTGAACGGGGTTTTGAGGGGTTTGTAACCCATACACTCCTTTATACATACGGGAGGGGCTCGTGGCTAAATAAAAACAGTCGCTCAGGTCTATCTTTAATGTTAAGCAACGCTTACCGAGGTCGGTTCATGGATGGGTGATCGTCTATTACATACCGAAACTACTCCGTGCCTCGAAATACACGTTAAGCAGTTGGTCCTAGCTGTCATTTGTAAATCTTATGACTATCGTTACGGGTAGTCAGAAGCCCGAAAGTCTGACAACCAGTCATATAAAGTGATATCGTATTACCCACCACCGATGCACCCACCCCGGGTGCATCATCCCACTGCTGGGAAAAGGCCTCTCCCCATGACTTCCAGCTTTTTCGATCCAGGGCTAAAGTGGACCACTGGTCGTTTGTTTTGTCCAGCTCGTCCTGCCATGTTCTACGTGGTCTGCTGCGACGTCTTCTAGCTATGTCAGGGATTCACGTGGTGGTTATTTTGGCCCAGAGATTATTGGGCATACGGCTGACGTGGCCAGCCCAGTTCCACTTCAGCTTAGCGGCCATTTGAGCAACGTCAGTAATCTGTGTTTTGGAGCGCAGTGTGGTGTTGCGAATATGGTCTGTCAATTTGACGTCTAGAACAATGCGCTGCAGTGCACGTTGGCAAACCTTGAGTTTGAACTTTTGAATGTTTGTCAATGACCAAGTCTGGGATCCATAAGTCAGAATGGGAGAGATGCACATGTCCATAATTTTTCCTGATTTCCTTTCATAAGCTCTTTCATGGACCAGTAGCTCTGCCAGGCATTTTCGGATCGTCTTAAGACTTCCTGTCTTGTCTAGACTGGAAAGACACGTGTTGATAAAAATAATAATTACTATTTATTTTTATTTATCGCAAGCATCAATGCTAACATATTACGTGAGAATCATAATTATCATTATGTGTGTGGAGATATGTGTAGGTACGTGCAGATAAGCAGTTTCATACGAGTCTTGTTACAATAACGAAGTTATATCCAGTTTCCTCTTTTTCCAATATTTCGGGGCCAACAACTAATAAATAAATTAGGAAACTTACTCATATTTCGGAGAAGGCTGACTTATAAGAGTTATCAGGTAATCTGATTACTGAAGTAATGCTTATTTGGAGCCCAGTTTATTCCTTTGTTGTCGATTTGCTATTATGTTCTGTGGAACTCTTTGTTAGTGCATTTCTTATAGGTCTATTATTGGAGCTCGTGGCTAAATTATAACAGCGATTCGGGGGGGTAGGTGAGCAATGATGGCCCAGTAGTAAAGGCTTCGAGTTTTAGGTCGTGGGTTCGGACCCTGGCCGGCGCTTCACTTTGGGTAAATAATTTCATCACCACTGCTCCCAAAACGGTAAAGGAAATCATCGTGAGGAACCGGCATGTCGTAGAACCAAAATTTCGACATATATTGTGATATCTACCAACCCACACTGGGTCCGCATGGTGGATTACAGCCCACTCTCTTTCGAGGAGTGAAGGCCTGTGTTATAGCGGTGGGAACGTTATAGACTGATTATGCACGGGTCGATTGAAAGTACTACGCCCACCGCGGTTGGTATGTGGTCACCCGACCATACAATACATATCGAGACACTCTGTGCCTTGGAAAACACGTTAAACCGTCGCCGCGTCGCTCGGTGCCGTTTGTCATTCGTAAATGTTTGACAGTCGTTACGGGTGGTCAGAAGCCCCAAAGTCTGACATCCAGTCATACCAAAGGCTATCGTGTTACCCAGTAACTGGGCTGTAGAGGTTAGATAGGCAGTTGTTCCATCAGCTGAAGACTGAAAGCCAACCCAAACGTGGTTGGGTAGAGGCTAGGCAGATTTTATGGGTTAGGGGGCAACTGGCCTCTGGTCCGCGGCCCACATTACACGGAGTAGGAACAGTAGTGGAAAACTTGGCCGAATGCTGGGTCAGAATACCATGGGAAAAAGTATCGTAGTTAAATCGACCCATTGGGATTTAATTTCATTAAAATTAAAAAAAAGGTGCGAAATAAAACGTAAGTATCAAAATATGTATACTTTATTAATCCACCTTTTCTTCAACTTTATTGCATACAAGTCGACATGGGCAGCACAAGCAAAAAAAATTTATGATCCCAGTATGTTATGCTTTACTTCCTATTATTATTAGTTCACTCTGTACGTATATTTCAGCAACGTAAAGACGAATTCTGCCTTTATACAACACTAGCAGCGCACCGCGGTTTCGCCCGCATAAGGTTTGATCTCGAGGGAATATCGGGATGAAAAGAATCTTGGTTATAAACTATCTGCGTGCTAAATTTCATCCAAAAGCGTGCAGTAGTTTTTACGTGAAGAAGTAACAAACATTCTCAAAAACTCTCGTCTTTATAATATTAGTCTGATATCCCGGAAGCAATGCACTCCACCGAAACACTCCGCTTAGAATATATACAGAGAAGGAACGATGATTGATTACTAGGTTTGCTAGCTGTGTGTTGGCGATTTCATAGCTACTTATACAGGGTAATTTTAGATAATTTTGACAATCGTTGATTAACTTTTCGTTGTATCTTCCAACAAAAGATCTGTTTGCGGATGAATGGACGAAGATTTTAGATTTTTTTGTCATAGTCATAGTCATAGTCCATTTATTTGTCAGAATATTGTTACAGAGTTGTTACATACTTTTAAAAGTTCATAATATTCTGCCGTTTCCGGCGTACAAATACATTTTCAGGGTTTTGGTTATTTTATTAGATATAACATTGAATTAAATAAATTAGAATAACATTCAAATTGTCAATTAGTCAAATAATATATTAGGAATGGAAATGTCAAAAAGATTAAATTAAGTTAAAGAGATAATAAGAACAAAATATAATTATTCTAATATTTAAGTCAACTTTTCATTTCATTCATTCATAAAATCATTAGTCGAGTAATAGCATTTACATAAGAGATAATTAAATAATTTAGATTTAAATGTCCTAAAGTTAAGAGTTTTAAAACAGTCTGGTAGCTTGTTATAAACTTTGGTCGCCATACAAAATACATTATTAGAAAATAGTTTATTATTTCGTCTAGGCACACGAAGCATGTGGACTTTGCGACTAGGTCTAGATACAAGATCATTATGCAGGTTGAATTCATGCTTATTTTGGTACACAAAAATACAAATTTCAAAAATATATAGTGCTGGGAGTGGTAATATTTTTAATTTTTTGAATAATGGAACACAGCTGTCCAGTGGGTGCGCTCCACATATTGAGCGAATGCATTTCTTTTGAGCTCGAAACACTCTGTTAAGTTCTACAGAATTACCCCATATTATAATACCATAACGCAAAATTGATGAGACATAGCCATGATATGCACATAGTGCCGCATCAACACTAGCCACACGTGTTAATCTGTGTAGAACGAATACGAACCTATCTACCTTTGTGCAGAGTTCATCAATATGAGCTTTCCAGTTACAGTGTTTGTCTGTTGTTATCCCTAGGAATTTGGTATTTTCAACTTCTTCAATTGCGTCATTATCGTGTTGTATTTTTAACTGTGGACGTTTACTGTTATATGTTTGGAACTGTATCATTTTGGTTTTGCTAATATTAATATGGAGATTGTTTTGATTGAGCCAAATGATAATTTTATTTAGTGCCTCGTTTATTTCAATCTGGTATTTACCTTCGTCATAATTGTAATTTTTAATGCTGAGGGTCGTATCGTCAGCATACAATATGCAGTTGTGGGAGGTTACACTAGCTAAGTCATTAGCATACAGCAAGAACAGAAGTGGCCCCAGTATGGTTCCTTGTGGAACACCTTGTGTCATGTATTATGATTTTTATCATATGTGTCATGATTTTTTTGTGCATGTCAGGAGTACTGTGAGAAGGAATTCATGAAATTATTTGTTTTTATTATGTTTTAACCTGAACTTTGTAATATTATTTTTTCTTTTTTATGTGTGCCTGTTTTTAATTACTGTAATTGGTTTTTAAACGTGTTTCATGTTTTAAAATTCTTAATGAGGTACTTTTAAAGCTTTGACTACTTATTATTTTTATATTGATTTATATTGATTACATACATTTAATTTGAGAGTTAATTAAGAGAAAAAAACATTTAATGACGCGGAAATTTTCAGAAACAAACAAATTTTGAATTTTCTAGAATCCCATGGATTT
The DNA here is from genome assembly GCA_963855955.1 of Luperina nickerlii. Taxonomy (NCBI): domain Eukaryota; kingdom Metazoa; phylum Arthropoda; class Insecta; order Lepidoptera; family Noctuidae; genus Luperina; species Luperina nickerlii. The sequence goes on along the minus strand of OY979684.1, from coordinate 3,461,590 downwards.
TCTCCTAGGCTTTATGGGGTGCGTAAATGTTGCTGAGAGGTCCCACTATCACGTTTTGAAAGGACTACGTCGAATTACAAGTCACCCTGTATAGTTCAGTCACGGTTTCAAATGAAAAATATGTACAATTCTTGGCAATTCCTAAACAATCTAGGAATTGCCGTAAATTTCTCGTCGTTGTCGGGACATCGATAGAAAAAAAAAACAATTTCTACGATGCAATTACACCATTGCATCGTAGAATTTGTTTTTTCACCCTTTGTAAAATTAATATATTTATGTCTGTAATTTATATGTTATACTTAATATGGAGTATTTTACATATTCTATTCTATAATTATTCTGTTGGAGATTCCTAAAACACAGAAACTATTTCACTTTACTTGGAGCCCAACAGAATTTACCATCGTCGACCTAATTAATATCACTTTGACTTCATTCTCCGTAGTAGAAAATGAGTAAAAAAAATCTAAATTACGAGACATCGCGAGACGCTAGTAATTTAGCAATTTTCTCTTTGTTCACAGGTCACCTAGCGGACGAATGCCTCTAATTAAGATTTTATAAAGTGGCGTAAATTAATTAACTGTTGGAAGAAACTAATGAAATAATTCATCAAAAAAAAATCCTAAAAGATAGGTCGAAGTGTTATAAAGATTACGAAAAGTTAAGTGTTTAATTGTATTAACAAGTGCATTAAAGAGTGATTTCTAAAAAAAGAATAGTGATAAATAACAGTGTTCCAACAAAATAGTGCATAAAATAAAAGTGAAAAATATTAGTGTTCCAAAAAGTATTAAAAAATATTAGCAATAAAAATAACAGTTCCGAAAAAGGGTTCCAAAATAAAACGGTGAAACTCATAATAGTGACAGTGAAAACTTAAAAGCAGTAATACATAACGTATCAGTGACTAAAGTAACAATAGTAATGCTTTGCTAGTGTGGTGATATTGATGATTTTGCCACCGTCATCACGAATGCGGGCGGGCGGCCCCTCCGGCCGGCAGGTCAATGACATCGCCGGCACTTCTTGTGCTCTCCTTGGCCCTTGGTAAGTCCTGCTTTTATTCAATACTTTTTAATTAAGAATAATACTTTAATTTAATTATATTATTTTTTAACAACATTTATTGGGAGCTATATGTTTGAGCCGTTCCCGTTTGGGGTTGAAACACTAGGGGCTTGGATCCGAGTGCTCATCGAATATTTCGGGACATCGCCAAGCGGTTGGTTGACTCTACGCGTGACCAGAGGGCTGGCCTATTTTTAGCCCAAAGAATAAGCATTGCTATCCAACGTGGTAATGCTGCCTGTGCCAGCCTTTTAGGCACTTATCCCATTGACAGCGTTGCGGAAGAACTTTTTGATGCTCAATGAGCATCTGCCTTTTTATTTTTTTATTAGGTATATATTATTTCCTAAAGCAGATCAGCGGGGTTATCTGAAGTTTGCACATATGACCACTCAGCTTCACTTGTCAAATCATGTATTCTCTATTTGCAATATATGTCATCATCATCATCTGCAAAAATTTTCCAAACTATGTAGGGGTCGGCTTCCAGTCTAACCGGATGCAGCTGAATACCAGTATTTTACATGGAGCGACTGCCTATCTGGCACGGGCTATTTGCAATATGGGGTGTCTCAGTAAGTGCACTTTTTAAATTTAGAATTTTTTTTTCGTTTATTTTATTTACCTATTATTTATTTTAATTTACCTATGTTTATTCCGATTATTAAAAATGGAGCGCTTTTCTAAAGAACAACGCGTTATAATTGTGAAAACTCTTTACAAAAATGGGAAAGTCACGCTGAAACCGCCCGAAAACTCTTTTCAGCCGAGAAAGTGCACCTAATGTGTGAACCAGATCGTGCGATTTAACGCCTTGCGATTTTTTTCTTTGGAGTTTTATGAAATCTCGGGTTTATACGAAATAACCAGAAACAATTCCTGAGCTCAAATCAGAGATCCAACGCGTCATCGGTGAGATACAGCCACAACTCTATGTAAAAGTCATGGATAATTTCATGAAAAGAGTGATGGCCTGTCCTCAGAGCCATGGGGGCCATTTGCTGGATATTTTATTCCATACTTAATCGGAACATGTCTTCTTTACAATCCAATAAAAATATCACAACTCTCTCATAAAATACATGTTTTTATTTTAAAATGAAAAAGTGCACTCTTATTGAGACACCCTATATATGTATTGGAATTAATATTGCTTGACTTAATCCATGCCAACATAATCTGTGAGTCACTATACAGGTATACCTTCAATGGAAATCTCGACAGCGACACTTTGGTCACTCTATGAGTTAGTTGGGCTAATAACAGAGCGCCGTTCAGTTCAAGCTTGGGAATAGTTAATGCTTTATTTAACGGAGCAAGACGAGACTTTGAACACAATAAATTTACAATGACTGACCCGTTTTTATTCAAAATTCTTAGATATAGACAGCAGCCAAATGCCTTTTGTGATGCATCTGCACAGCCTACCAGTTTTATGGTAACTGCGGAACAGTGATAGTACCCATTGCGTTTAAGTTGGCTAGAAATGTATGCCAAATGTCCAACAAGTTTTGAGGCAATATTGCATCCCATCCTAAATTGACAGACCATAATTGCTGCATAAAAAGCTTAGCTACTACAATTATGGGTCCTATTAAACCAAGCGGATCAAACATTTTTCCAATAGAGCTAAGTACCTGCCTTTTAGTATACGTACATCCCATCTTTATATGGTGGACGTGTAAAACTAAACTGATCTGTAGACCAGTTTAGTTTTAAAATACAACAATACTGTAGCCCAATGTTTTTACAATGTTATTCTTATCAAATTCAATGTCATCATTAAAATATTTAAGTTCAATAGGAATACTTTCCAGCACCTGAGATACATTTGAACTCCATTTGTGCAAATTAAAATTTCCCTTCCATCTTGTTGAATAACAGCACTTTAGGAACACTTCGTCTTAAACGCCCAGTAAACAGTCGTATTTCTTGTTGTTGTCGAAATAAATCAATTAGGTCGGGGGACAACAGCCAGTCGATTCTGTAAAAATCTCACCGTGAAAATTTAGGTGAAGAGAGCTTGTTTTTGCTAGGAATTGACACTATTGACAGCTCACTCCACGCTCACTTCACCTAAGTTTTCACGGTGAGATGGTTACAGAATCGCACTGCTGGACATTTCACGCGGAGGAAGTCATGGGCAGCTAGTGATAGACATAAATGGATGCGCTTTTCAGAATTGTTACATAATTGACTCAATCAATATACTTAGCCTTTTTCCAACTATGGGTTGGCTTCTAGTCTAACCGGATGTAGCTGAATAACTAGTATTTATCATGGAGCTATTGCTTACCAGGCCTCCACAACCCAGTTACTGGAATACCCCTTGGCAAGACCGGTTGTCAGACTTGTGGGCTTCTTACTACCCGTAACGACTGTCAAAGATCGAAGAATGACAGGTGGGACCAACGGCTTAAGGCAGGGATATGCAGTGGATGGTCACCCATCCACTTACCGACCACGATAAGCGTAGCTTAACTTTCGATCAACTCGTGCTGCAATTATCACACACACACCTCCTTTCTTCGAGTGAGAGTGGGCTGTAATCTACCACGCGGGCCCGGTGCGGGCTGTTAGATGTCACATGTCTTCGAATTTTTGGATCTAGGACATGCCGGTTTCCTCACGATGTTTTCCTTCACCGTTTTGAGAGCAGTGGTGATGAAATTATTTAAACAAAGTAAAACGCCTGTCTGGGTTCGAACCTACGACCTACACCTCGTAAGTCGGGGCTGTTACCACTGGACCATCACTGCCCTAAATGGAAGGAGAAACGCAAACAAAGAGTTTAATATTAAAACTCAAAATCAATATGATTCAGCAGTACATTTTGTTCAAAAATTTAATCATGACTACACTTTGTTTCTCTCAAAACATTATTAACAAGATCTTGTTTCGAAACAAAGCTGAATAAATCTGAATAATCTGTAAAGTACACAAATGAACCATGCAACTGAAATACAACTTTATTTTTCGTTGCTCAAAGTTCGATTTTGGCTGACAGGAAACTATTTGCTGACCCAACTTTCAGAGTTTTAATTGTTAATTTAGCATTTAAATGATAATCATCTGATTTGCATATTTTTATGGGTTTTGTGTGAGGAATTACTTTTTAGTATTCTCGTTTAAAATGGAGGGATTTAAGTCTGTAGAAATTTGTTTTTGGCATCTTACTGTTGAATTCTTTATTTTCTTATCTTGAACTTAATAGTTTTGTTAGAAAGGTAATAACTGCAATTGCTATAGGGAGAAGGAAAATAGTAATTTTAGCGTGTGAGCCTCTTTTCTACTGAAATTATAATAAAATGGATGTTCTAGGTACGACAATGCATGCGTTGCATTTTTTCAGTAGCTAATTTATTTCCTAGAGGGAACGGTATGGAACAGCAATTTTTTTAAAAATAACTGACGAAAAATTTTAACTCGGGGACATCCAGAATAATGTACCGACGCCAGCACATCAAGCTATTCTGCCGTACTTACAATAAGTGCAATAACTCGGATTTTGGGCTTTAAAAAGTTACATACATATCCGGAATCAGCAAATTTTGCTGATTACGGATATGTATGTAACTTTTTAAAGCTTATTGTAAGTACGACAGTATTATAATCTGTCAATCTCATATAAGCTGAAGGAAGAGTGTAATTAGAGTTATGACAAATAAAAAAAAACTGTTAATATCGATTCAAAGAAGCAAAATACATACCTACTATATATTTTTTTCTTTAATAGATTTTCAACTTTACCCCTAAAGCATAAGGTTCAAGGTTGATTGGGAAAATTTGACAGTTTCGGGTAGCTTGATGTGCTGGCGTCTGTACCTACTAAATCTATGGTAGCTTGTTGTCAATGTTAAGGTTATGGTGCAGACCATTAAACTGAAAAACTTTCTCTATGGGACCAAGATTGTAATCGCGAAAAAAATATCAACTGTCCCATACAAAACTACAATACGTACTCGACCCAAATGTATGGGAAGGCTGATTTTTCTAAGACACGTTGTACATACGCCAGCACATCAAGCTACCCGAAACTGTCAAATTTTCCCAATCAACTTTGAACCTTATGCTTTAGCGATAAAGTTGAAAATCTATTAAAGAAATCTGACAGATTGTAGTAGCCCAAGTAACACAAAATCGATATAATGGAAAAAGTGATGACCAGAAAATTTCTTCTAGCTTCGTTATAGAATTTGAAGGGTTTTAGCAATGTCTTGCTTCTGTATAACAGCATTTTATTAACTTTGTAGTTCCTAAAGCTATATAATCCTCTTTTTCAATCTTTTGTGCAGCTAAAGATTTTATTTTAGACATAATTTATGTCTCTATACAGCGTCTAATACAGCTGTAAGCATTATACAAAAGTGTAGGCCGTATGTAAGCATTAATTACGGCTTAGACTATTAAAAAGCATTTTAAAATTCTTTAAAACTGCTCTATGTTTTATAACGACCTTTCGCATGGGTCACAACTGTTTAACGGTGTACATTGGTGCTGTTTTAATGCCAGCTTTTTAAAAGCATTTCATCATAATATTATATAGCCTTTATCTATACAAACGTATAATGACAAGAATTTTAACAAGCAATAAGTCGTACACCGGCATCCGCATGCCTAAAGTTTTTAATTATGCTTACGCCATTTTGATTTTTGTATCGATAATATTTAAAATTTAATTTTATGGTAAATAGTCCTTTAGAAAGGACTTCAACCTATGGTATTGACCGGCCGGTACAATACAGGTATCATAATGACTAAAACTAAAGATTTCTTCGTAAGAGCATAATTTTTTTTACAATTCCACATATTTTTATAATATTTTTGTAATAAATAGCTCTTTAATTTGAAGGCGCATGAAATATTTGATTCAAATATATACATACTTTCACAGTAAACTGATACTCGCAACCTTAATTCACTCATAGAGAACAAAAACAAGAGTTTAATTACTTGCCTTGTAGCACTTATATTTTTTCGTTGAAAGTATCCATGTTCTTTTTACACAAGATTTATTAATAATAACAGAAATTAAAAATAATATTTGAAAATGTTTTTATTTTGCCTTTGTAATGGTACAAGCTGTATAAGAGCCGCATTTAACATATGCGCACTGCTTTAACCTGTTTTCACAGCCCATTATAATGCGTTTATCATTCCGGTAGACAACCAATATAATGCTGCTAAAATGCCATTCTTACACTTAAGGCTGTATAATTTGGGGCCCAAATTAGCATTACAAGAGCTGTATAGTGGTTTATAATGCCTATATGTAGACTTCTTATAAAGCTATAATAATATGCTAATTCTGTTATCCATCGATTATAAAGCTATTTTGTGCTACTTGGGAGGTTGATGTGCTGGCGTCTGTACATAATAATGCACAATATTTTCTTCAGATATCAGATCACACTATCCTACCAATATTATAAATGTGAAAGTTTGTGAAGATGTTTGGATGTTTGTTACTCAATCACGCGTAACACCTCAGTAGTGATCGACCGTTATGTTTATGAGCTAAGTGTCTATGGTATTATCTTTTTATCTTTGTTATTTAAAAAAAAACACCTTTTTTGATGTTTTTAATACCTGTATTGTGTCTTCTGTTGCACTGAATAAACGTTTTATCTATCTAATCTATCTAAACCGTTGAACAGATTTGGATGAAAATTGTTACGGTAGACAATTTCCTGGATTAATACATAGGATACTTTTTATCCTGATATTTCCACGGTATTGAAATTTACGCGGGTGAAACCGCGGGATGCTGCTAGTCACACTAATATTATAAAGGCGAAAGTTTGTGAGTGTGTTTGTATGTTTGTTACTTCTTCACGCAAAAACTACTGAATGGATTTGGATGAAATTTGGCACGCAGATAGTTTATAAACAGCATTAACACATAGGATACTTTTCATCCCGATATTTCCACGGTATTGAAGCTTACACGGGTGAAACCGCGGAGCGCTGCTAGTAGTAAGTACATACTTAATAAATAAACCTCACCAAATGGTGCCACTACATAATTCACACGTAACCAAATTGACCAGAGCAAACACTTGACGGCACTAAAGCTTTCAGTTAAACACATTTCGTGTAGTAATCCGCAACGAATCCCACAAGACGACAGCAGTGACTAGGTTACATTACACAAACATGCAGACACTTGCACTGGATTAAATTAAGCATATGTTAGTACGAAGGTGCTCTTGTTGGTTTAGTGGTCGCAAGCATACGTTTTGAGTGTGTTGGGTTTTATCCTTGGGGCGGGAAAATTTCCCCGGAGCCTCTCAAACGACTATTACCAACATGAGACTTATTTTGTAGTTCTGGCGTTAGAGTGTACCGTAAAATACACCTCCAATCTAACAGCTTAGAAGAGGCTCGCTTCACATAGGTTATGTTGGCACTACACTGTCTACAAAAATATAAAATCTTTCGAAAAAAGTCGAATGGATACAATAACCGCAAAACGCCAAATATGTAACGAGAGAGGTGTAGTGGCACCTTAAGAGAGATCTTAAGGTGCCACTAGTCGATGTTTATTCCATACAAATTTCGGGAGAATATTACTCCACTGTTTGAGATTGTGCATCCAAAGCTAAACATGATATCGTTCTGTCTTATCATTAATTTTGTCTGTACGGAAACAGAATAGTAAAATAAAAAGCCATTAAAAGTTATAAGCCAACAAAGATTCATTTTTCTTGCTATTTTTAACGTAACTTTGGATGTAAATTAGTAACAAAAGAACTGTAAAATCTTCAAAACCAAGTCCGTGTCAACAAAGCTCAGTTATCGAAGAGTTCAATATACTTTATTTATAATTGATTTATGCATTGGTTTTTTCATAAAACTTGATTTTCCAAAGCACTTTTCGATTTTTTTTACGCGCCTATCAGTTCGGAACAGTGTTTCTGTGCGTGAGAGCTAGACGTTGTGCGTGTAGACTAGCATCTAACTGCTCGTCACTGATACTTGCTCTGTCACACACGAAGCCAGGTGAGACGGCGTGCTTTCTGGTCATGACCACCAGTGAGTTCGAGCTCGCGACTAGTTTACTCTTAAAGCCTCCCATACCTTTAACTCTGCCGGTCAACTCTATTGTATTAGTTGTGACCGGCGTAATTGTGTAACACACAATCAGTAGCAATGGATTTAATTTTAACAACTCAACAACATTCCTTGCGCCATTTAAGTTGTTGAGTTGACAAATTTTTCGAACTTATAAAGGCTTCTGCAAACAAGCGCGACGCGCGACGCGAATCGCGCGCGACACTAAGGCACCGCTCGTTGCGCGACTTGCGGTGCCTTTGTGTCACGCGCGATTTTATCACGTGTCACGCCTGTTTGAAGGAGCCTTAAAGCAATGGATTACCAATATACTTCAAAATTATTCAGATTGTTCTTGACACTGTGTTACACAATTAGAGTGCCGGGTATTATATTATTACACACTTAACCCCTTACTAATAAACGTTGTATAGCGTCTGTATAGTTACACAACGCTTTGTCTTCTTCTTTCGAAAGTCAAATTACTGACGACTGAAAGACAGACATCAGTGTGTAACTATTCATCTGAAATAATACGTTTATTAGTAAGGAGGTTAGACATAATTACACCTCTGCACGTTTCCCCTTCGGAAAATACAAGTAAGTTAGTACTTTAGTTTCTAACGCATTTTCCGTTATACTAACTAATATTATAAATGCGAAAGTTAGTTTGTTTATTTAGTTGTTTGTTTGTTACGTTTTTGCGCTATAACGGGTGAACAGATTTGGATGCACAGACAGGGGGCCTGTGTGAGTGTCCCATGCGTAGCATCATGCTGAGATAGGAGTCTTTTGGCCTCGTATAGGACTTTCTGTTTCATTTTCCTTTTGTTCCTTTTTTGACGTGACAACGTCTTCTAATTCGATGAAGCTGCACGCACGAAAAAACATGACTCATGCGACGTTACCTCGCTCTGAGGCGTTCCATTTAAGGCTTGAAGTGCAAGCGAGAGCGCGGAACGAGCGACAAAGAGGCACAATCGGCCTCCGCGTTCGGCAGCGTTCGACATCTGTCTCTCTCCTACTTGAGTGAGCGCTGCGTCCGCGTGGACAGCTGCTATACAATAATACATTTACATGTTTTCGTCAAGTATGAAGTGCAGTGAAGTGAACGTGGTGTCAATTGTATATAGCAACGATAATTGTGGCGATAAAGGTAATGATTCATTCGATATTAAATATACATATGTTCAGTGATATATTGTCGAATATTCGTGCTTTCATCATTAAGATAAATAGCATCGGTCCGCTAGTGCAGCGATTGTAGGTTATGCTATAATTGACAAAACTATAACAATAAGTTAACAGAACTATTTCACGATGAGTAAAAAAATCAATTGCTTTACTATTCGATCTGAAAAATGCAACTATTCCATCAGTATTTTCTTATGACGTTGTCACGTTCAACTATCGTCAGTAAACCGACTTTACAGACAACCGATTTTTTTTATATATAACTTGGATTTTTATTTTTTTGCTGTGTTTAGTTTAGTTTGTGATCTTCCTGTACAAGTCGCAATAAATACTTTTTCTTTCATTCTATTATGTGCTATGTGGATTTGGATGAAATTTGGCTCATGGTTAGACAATGACCCGGAAAAGCACATCACATCAAAGAAGACTGAATTGCAGACGAAGTTACAGCTAACAGCTAGTAAACAATAAAAACACTCTGTAAAAAATAAATCCTTAAACAAGTCAAGAATATCAACCGCTTGCGTCAAACCACAGAACTTATTCTATTTGAACACAACTACAAACATTCACGGTCCCGTATCTATGACCATTTCTAAGCTATGATCCAACAAAAACCGATGTTCAATGGCACTCGTCTGGTCCTCTGTACTCTGAAGAGGAGAACAATAAGAGGGCTCGAGATTCAATCTCTATTACTCACGGTACGGACAGGGATGTAAGCAGAATTTGCATATGCATTGTGAATAATTATATTGCTGATATTTTCTGTTTTTAAAGTAAAAGGAAACCGTTTATTTTTAAAATTTTATTTAACTCGTCGCGCGTCCAATAAGCAGACACAATAGAAATTTTATTGTTATCGGTACACATGGTGTACACTCGACGTGCGAAGAGTTAATAAATATTGTCGCGTTTGACCAATCTCGTGTGATCGACGATTGTAGAAATAACCTATTCACCCAAGAATTGAAAACTCAAAAAAGGCTTTTATTGCGCGCTTTTGTAATTTCTGACGTGACGATATTATTGTGGATATTCACGTCCACGTCACAGCATCACGGTAAAACAGGGAAGAAAGAAATATATGAAGACACTTTTAAATTTCCGCCCACGATAACGTTATAACGTGTACCTACGTATTTCCATGAATTTTATGGACGTGGACGTCCACGATAATATCGTCATGTTAGAAATTATAAAAGCGCGAAGTACTTTAGAAATTATCGTAAAAACATTACTGAATAATATAAAAAAAATAACAGTTCCAAAAGATAGAGCGTTAAAAATAACAGTGACACGCAAACCGATCCGAAAAATACCCCTACAATAAAAATCTCAGCCAGCATTATAGCTTCCATTCTTATATTACGCTCTGTAACTCCACTAATGATAATATATCACATAATACATCGCAAGGGTAATGCTGCTTATGGATGATACGGATTTTATTACTACAATAATACTCTCTGTAACTGTTATTTTTCACTGTGATTTTTTTCCGTCCCTATTTCTTCTTATGAAATATATTTGGTGTACCAAGTGTGGTTGGTTATGGCTGTTTAGACAGAGGTGTACAATGGCCATTGTGTTACGCATAAGGAACTTTTACGCATTCTGGCTATTTTGTTGCGGCTGTCTAACAAATGTCAAAGTACTGCGGGGGTAGTTTTCTGTAGATAATAGTACATTATGATATAAGTGCGGTAAGTTGAAAATTACAGCCGAGGCGATATTGCTTGCCCGAACCGTAGGCGAGGGCTAAAAGAAAGCAGAGGCTGTAATTTTCAAAGCGCACGTATGTCATACGACGTTTTATAACATATTTGCGAGGAAATAAATAAAACTCGAACTGAACTTGCATATTTGCTTGTTTTCCATATGATGAAATTTTGATATGCTTGTAAGTATCTAACGGTCGATTTTTCGGGCGAGGCTTAGAGTAGCCTTTTTCGCTGCCTCTGAGACTTCTGGCGGTGTGGAATTAATAAATTCATCATTACTTGACGACATTTTCAAATAAAAAAAAAGTACAGCGAAAAGAAAAAGCGCGCGGAATAATTTTTATCGATGCGCGCGCGTTCGCGCTTTTTTTTTCAGGAATAGGCACAAAACAGTCAGTATTATTAATAAAGTAAATTAATATTTTTGTTTTTGTTACAGATATTAATGGTTGTAATTTATTGTCAAAATTAATTAAATTAAAGAACTAAATGTTTATTTATTATATTTTATCTCCCAAAGTTAATTTTATTCATAAAATGTTGACATCTTTTCTGAAATAAAAACTCTTTGCTAAGATTAAAAAAAGTACCGTTCGTTTTGACGGAGCATCTTGATAAACCATGCGATTTACTTTACATTACCGCACAAGTACGTAATGAGATACATTACGATATTGAAATTGGTGAAATAAGAGACCCTTTACGAGCAAATATGTTATAAAAATAGTTTTTCATCTACTTTTGCTGTCAAGTACAGTACTCGGCGATAAATATTGCACATCGACCTTTACCTTTTTTTGTATTTTATACAAAGAATAAAAATAATTATCAAAAGAAGCAAATCATAATTGTTTTAACAGCTCCTAATAGATACCGGTCTGTTTGTATTTCGTGCGACAGAGATAACGCTCTACGAAGCCGAAATTAGCCGATTGTCTCTTTCCAAAGGTCGATGTGCAATATTTATCGCCGGGTACTGTAACAATGCTGTGTTATGATTTTATTTTTTTCTTTATTAAGGAGCTTTGTCACAATACTGACTATGTCGCTCCATCATAGCCAAATTTTGAATTTGAAATTAATTTATATGATTGTAATATATTTTGTACAGATTTATAGCCTCGTCTGACATAGGCTTAGCTAAAACGCTATTTAAAGTAGGTACCAATTCCAAACATATTTTGGGTATCAAAAACATTTCTCCTGAGGCGTTCGCCCCGCTCACACTCGGTCAGGATATGATGTACGTCCTCGATGTTATGATTTTAAGCGTGTGGTTAGGTTCTATAACGTAAAATAACAGGCAAATGAGATTTTCAATATAACATCTATTTTGTGTCAAAATCAATCTACAGAGCTTTTACCCACCTTTTTTTTGATGTCGGGGGGAAACCTTCGAAAGTCACCCGACGTCCGGGGAGGGATGTCGGGGAGTGTGGGATTTTTACCTCACTAAAACCACCCGGTGATCACCACCAGCACATAGGGGTGGTCCTCTTAAGAGACCTATTCCGGAACCCCCCGTGCAACGCCTGTAAGGCACATCCTTGGGGAGACTGTAAAGGGGGCTCCCCTGAGCCTCGCTATGCACGGCAGCACGTGACCACTGCGCCACCGTTTTCCCTGGGGTCACTTGGTGGTCGAACAGTGACCCCACTCTGTGCGCCCGAACTATCACCTCAGTAGGGTCGGCTACAGTGGGGCTTGTGGTTAAGAAATAACAGCCGCACGGGTCGATCGATCAGGTTAAGCCACACTTGCCGCGGTTGGTCCATAGATGGGTGACCATCTTCACATACTGAAACTCCTCCTTGTCTCAGAAAGCACGTTAAGCCTTTGGTGGCGGCTGTTATTCCTGGATCTTCGACAAACGTTCCGGGTCGCCAGAATCCCTAAAATCTGACAACCAGTCATACCAAGGGTATCGTACTACCCAGTATTTGGATTGTGGAGGTCAGATAGGCAGTCGCTCCATGTAAAATACTGGTATTCAGATGCATCCGGATAGGAAGCCGACCCAATATAGTTGGGAAAAGGTTAGGCAGATGATATGGTGGTGATGGTGGTGGTGGTGGTATGATATGGTGTACATAATAAAGAGTATCCTATTCTGTTCTATTCTATTCTGATCCTGAGCATGACCGCGCTTTAGGTCATGTAAGCCCCTTGTGACAGAATACCAAACCAACCGATGTTCAACAAGAACTACACTATACAAACAGTTCAGGAAGAAAGGGATCAGTCAGGAGTCAATGAAGTGCGCATTTATACAGACGGCTCCAAAACACAAAACGGTTCAGGTGCTGGCGTGCACTCCCTTGACCTAAATATTAACTTTCACATACCACTAGGCACACATAATTCGATCTTTCAATGCGATTGTGTTGCCTTAACACAAGCTGCAATAGCAGTAAAGCGCTTAGGCATCCGGAACTATGGCATAAAATTCCTATCCGACAGCCTATCTGTGCTCAAAGCTTTAGGAAGCAAACAAACTAACAATAAGCTAATTTTTGAGTGCCATCTAGCTCTGGTGAGTTTATCGAAGTCTAATCGTATTACTCTCCAGTGGATCAAGGGGCACAGTGAATCTCTGGGCAATGATGCTGCAGATGAACTTGCGAAGAGAGGCTCTGATATGAGGGTGCTAGGCCCGTACCCACTTCTCCCTTTGCCTTTCTCACAATTTCGTGCGTGGAATCGCCAGAGATCGACCGAACTCCACAACAACAGATGGTCACGGGCAACAGACTGTAGACAGTTAAAATTGGCTTTACCAATGATACACCCGCGACTAACCAAAAAAACTTCTCAGCCTGAGTAGGAATAACCTTAGAATAATAATAGGTACAATTACGGGCCACAACCACCTCAACAAACATCTTTTCAACATAGGCGCCACGGACAGCCCCCTTTGCAGGGGCTGCCTTGATGCCGAGGAATCAGCCGCCCACGTCATCCTGGATTGCGAGGCCGTGGCTTCTCAACGTGCAGAAATCCTCGGAACAATGAGGTCGCTCCGCGAAGCCTGTGAAGCTCCCAGGAAGCTTCTGTGCTTCTGGGCGGAGCTAGGCTGGCTCTGTTAGCCAGAATCCCTACGCACAACGGACCGAATGGGAGTCTAAGTGCGGAAAAGGGAGTCCTATCATCATCATCATCATCAAGCCCCTTAAGCTAACAATTTACAAAGTTTATACTAAAAAAAAACAACTTAATATAACTGTTCCGCCATTTCTTCACCTGCCCTTATCTTGAGTTGTCTACAAGTTTTAAAGTTGGCCCCAAGTTTGCTTGGTAGGCACTTTTTATTAGTTTGCGTGTTTTATAAGTTATGGATATGAAGAAACTTCGCAAAATGCATCGTTATCTATGGTTTTTATGGCTTCTGCCCGTAAAGACTGTCAAACATCCACGAATGAAAGGCGGGACCAACGGCTTAAAGTGCTTTCCGAGATACGGAGGGGTTTTGGTATGTAAAAATGGTCACCCATCCACATACTAACCGCGGCAAGCGTAGCTTAACCTGATCTATCGTCCTGTGCGGCTGTTATTATTTAGCCATGGACTCACTCTACCAAAGTTATCATGGTCAGACTTTTACTGAATTGATCAACTGTTATTTAATCTTATCATCACTTCCTAAAACTTCTACTTATTCTGCCTTTCTTGTCTTATCGTTCTAACCCTATCTAAGGCTCTCCGTCTCTGAAGTGGATTACCCTGTCCAACCCTCACGCTTTCCCCCTTTCGGTATCAGCAGCAAACATCAGCATAAATACAATCACTTAAGGGGCTTACAGGACCTAAATACAAAAACGCAAGTTATAGAAACAATAAAAATATATGATCGACCACAGTAAACAAAATCAAAAAAATATGTGATATTCTTCAGTATATATGCTAGGTAGGTAGTGTGTTGAAAACATAATACAATTAATTTGATATGATAGAAAAAAATCATGAAGATACCTCTTAAAACTTTCTTTTTACAATAAAAACCATACTAATATACATACAATAATTCTGATTTTTGTCAGATTATTCTATAAGCAACGTACTAAAGCATTTTATTATTTAGTCCAAACAATAGATTTTTTAAAATAGAAAATGCTTCATATTTTTTGCAATAAATTACCAGCGTTGTGTCATCGCGCTTCTCTTTCTATTCTATGCAGTCCGACAGTGACCATGCTTTAGGTCATGTGATCCCCTTATGTAAAAACGCATAGAATATTAAGTTAAAATTAGTCCATTGGTAGAATAATCAGCATAAAATATTCCCACTTCTGGGATTCCTCTCTATTAGAGGGAGCGGGTCATAAACCACCACGCGGGCCCAATGCGGGTCATGATCAAGAAATATAGGTGCTAAAACATCAGCAAAAATAGAAAGTTTATTCTCAAGCCATTTTAACAAGATAACATTATATCAAAGTTCCCCATTATCAGAATGAATGGCTGATGGACCCGCCCTTAACGATAAGGTCCGATAGTTAGCGATAAGTCCCGAACATCTGAACACAGCTTCGTACAAACTGCTGATTTGTAGGGAAACGCCCCGCCACGATTTAAGGTACTTACTGTTAGGTGGGTTTGCAGGACATCATTTCTCGGAGTCAGCTGTTTTTTTGTGAGTTTGTTGACCATTTTAACTGGTATCTAAGAGCCAAGTTCACCAATGATACTGAACGCAATCACTTCAAAACATAATTGTTGCGGAATATTGACACTGACGGTTAAGATGTGCTGATCGCATTCAATTTAATTGGTGAAATTCGACCTAAAACGTTTATAAACACAACGCCTATCAGGATTTTTTTCATCATCATCATCTTTGGTCATCTTTGGCCGAGCCTTATTTGTGTAACATGGCTTAATTAGCATTAAGATTTCTGACACAACTATATTTAGCTTTCTGACCACAAGTTTAGCACTTTGTTGAGTCCTGATAAGACCTATACAAGGCTCGAATAACTTTAAAAACTAAAACCCGACTACTGAAAAGGATGAAACAAGAAAGTACCTTCCCGTGGTCGCATGCTACCATAGCTTATAAGTATGTTAGAACAGCGGCATCGGCATGCAACCACGGGAAGGTACTTTCTTGTTTCATCCTTTTGAGTAGTCGGGTTTTAGTTTTTAAACTTATTTTTTATTTAAATATTTTGGGTTTTATTTCAGTAATATTTATATTTGTGAAATATGCTAATTAAGCCCTTTCCATGGATACTCAACAAAGCACCATCCCAAAATATATATTTTTAAATTCGTTACTTTATGTCCTCTAGAGGGCGCCATATTGAATTTAGTGTGACATCACATAGCCTATAACCAGCGGACTGTCAAGACGCTTCTAACGATACCTCATTTCTCAAATTATTATAAGTACTTTTGAAGTTATGAGGGAACAGATGAACATACATACATACATACCGGTCAAAGTCATAACCCTCCTTTTTGCTTCGCCGTAGTAGGGTAAAAAGATCCCAACTAACTAGAGAAAAACTGGTCTTACACCAAACTAAAACAGAACTTTCTAGCAACTGTAAGCTTGTTATTTACCTTTAAGCCCAATTTAAACCAGAAATTCTCATTTTTTTTTTCTGTATGGGCCCGCTTTTGACCTCGATCAAGCCTGATGGAAAGCAATGGATGAGGTCTATGGTGGAACGATGTAACGATCTGTACCTTATTAAAATAGAGGGTAAGCAGACCGTCCAATAATTTTTATTAGGGAAGATAAAATACAGAAAGTTATAAAAAACAGCTAGTTATAAAAGTACTAATAGCACGCACTCTCGGAAGTTTATAGTTCACACACGCGCGCACTCACTGGAGTTTTATAGTTCTCGTTATGAAATCAGCTCAGCACTGTAGGAACGGGTATCAGGCGTCAGGGTAACAAGTTATACGTGGTTAGCTCGCGAAGATTAGAAGTAGAAGGTCCCAGGTGGAATCTTTAGCTGGATCCCCTGGGTTAGTCAAAGATGTCGCAGCAGAACCAAGCAGTTCAAGATGTCACAGCAAAACCAAGCAGTTTTCTGATGCTTAATGTCTCAGTCCCAAGACTCGAATGCCAGCAGCCTCCAGCTGTTCATGAGCTCGTTTCTAAGTAGTCTTCCTTTTTCAAATATCAGTTTTCTTCTATGTGGCCATCATCTAATCTGACAAGTGTATCCGGCCAAGACATATCCACGAGTGCGTAAAGAATATTATAAATCTAATTTAAAATTAAGTTATTTAGACTAAACAATCGTAATAATCTTAATAATACAAAAGCTAAACATATTGATAAAAATAATTTAAGTTATTTAGACCAAAGAGTAATTACCATAGACTAAGCCAGAAAGACATTTAAAAAGTAATTGACAGTTTGACAATTGACGTGTCACAACATGAAAATTGAGTAAAAGTATAATGTAAACATATAAACAAATAAAAAGGATGATAAATAGTATTAAAGTGTAAATAATGATAAATAGTATTATGCGTGATGAAAGTAAAGTGTAAGTAAGCATAAATACTATATTTCCCCAACGACCCCGAGAAAATTTTTGGCCTAGAACAAAAATTTTGCTAAGGTTAAAATATTACAGCATTCACAAAACTTACATAACTCATTCAAACACACCGACATCTTACGAAGTTAGGTCAGGTAGGATTCACATTCAATGATCACTACTCAACCTGATAAATCATAACTTTAAGGCTTATTTAAGGAGTTGTAATCCGCTCGCGTCTAAAACCACTAATGAGATGAAAATATAAAGGTTTAACAAAGGCTTATTTTTAAAGGAGTTGTCATCCGCTCCTAATCAACTTTTAGAGTCGATAGACAGAAAATCAACTTTTAGAGTCGATAGTCAACAAGGGCTTATTTTTATGGAGTTGTCATCCGCTCCAATCAACTTTTAGAGTCGATAGACAGAAAATCAACTTTTAGAGTCGATAGTTAACAAAGGCATATTTTTATGGAGTTGTCATCCGCTCCAATCAACTTTTAGAGTTGATAGTTAACAAAGGCTTATTTATATGGAGTTGTCAACCGCTCCAATCAACTTTTAGAGTTGATAGAAATAGACAAGTTATCATATTAACTTGTAGAAAAGAATAGATATATACGAAAGATTAAAATTAATCTTTTAATGGTTTAAGAACCGATGAATGAATTAAAAAACAAATAGAGTTTTAATAAATCAAAAGGAACTCTATTATAGAGGAAGGAAAGAAGAAAGGGATGAGTTATGAATATAGTATAATACGAAAAAAAAAAGTACAAATATAGGGATAGCAAACGAGTGTAAAAGAATAAAAATATGCGAGTCTATATAGGATCTGAGTTAAAGAAAACTCGAATGTTAGAAAGGTCTCAAGAGTGTTACGAGTTAAGAGGGAAGGAGGGATAGAGGGATCTGAGTCAAAGAAAACTCGAGGACTCAAGTGTCATCTCAAGAGTGTCATGAGTTAAGAGAGGGGTCAGAGTTAGAGAAAACTCGAGGACTCAAGTGTCATCTCAAGAGTGTCATGAGTTAAGAGAGGGGTCAGAGTTAAAGAAAACTCGAATGTTAGAAAGGACTCAAGTGTCGTCTCAAGAGTGTTAAGTTAAGAGGCAAGGAAGGATAAAGGGGTTAGGTCTGAACCGCAACACCGCAGTTAGAAAAAACGCTAGGGCAGCTCCCGTAATACAGAAGACGGAAAGCTCCGAGTAAAACGTCAAGGGCAGCAGTAAGTTAGCTCCGAGTAAACGTCAGGGCAGCTCCCGCAATACAGTAGTCGGTAAGCTCCGAGTAATACGTCAAGAGAGTAGTGTTGGACACGGTCCAAAAGTGTATATAAATTTAAGAGTAAGACAGTCTACAGAAAATAAAAATCGAAAACCAATGAAAACTTATTTGTATTAGTGGTGAAATTCGGAACTAATGCATAAAGTTTAGTACCTACTTTTCCCACCGCGCAAAAAGACTAATACTCAATGCAAATGCACTATGGCTAGTTACCTAGCAACCAATGTCAAACAATAACAATTAGAAAAATATTTTGAGAGCCCACGATATACTTATTTCGGTATGATTCCCAGATATAAGTATAAATATATTATATAATAAGTGTTTAAGAGGATAGTGGAGTATTTGTTATAGGAGTTGTGTAGATGTATAGGTTTGAATAAACATCCACAGGATATTCTCCTGTTTCAGTCGTGAAGTGTCTCAATCCCCTAACTTGGTAGTGACCACGAGGTGGTTTTAAAAACACGCCAAGCGAAGACTGAGTACGATTACCAATGGGTAAACGCTGTAGTGTGCAAGTATGTGGGGTGCAGTGTAGTGATGTATTGGTAAAGAGTTAAGTGTAGGAGGAAACGACTACGGGATATTGTCCAATAGTACGTCGTAGAGTAAGCCAAACCCCAACTTGTAAGTGACCACGAATGGTTTTAAAAACACTGACAAGCGAAGAATGGATGCCAACTACCTTTCGGTAGTGGGATGTATGAGAATGAAGTATAAGATGATGTTCAGTATGAAGAAGTGTTGAGTCGAATATAGGAGTCTTCAAGAAGAGAGCTGAAGAAGAAAAATAAGTTAGTTAGTATTCAAAAGACTAAGCCAAATAAGGAGTTCAAAAATAGATACCTAGTGCTAGTTTTTTTTAGAATTTAGAAAAAGGGGGTGAGTTCGAGTTATTTTAACGTTGTGGCGCCAAACTGTAACGATCTGTACCTTATTAAAATAGAGGGTAAGCAGACCGTCCAATAATTTTTATTAGGGAAGATAAAATACAGAAAGTTATAAAAAACAGCTAGTTATAAAAGTACTAATAGCACGCACTCTCGGAAGTTTATAGTTCACACACGCGCGCACTCACTGGAGTTTTATAGTTCTCGTTATGAAATCAGCTCAGCACTGTAGGAACGGGTATCAGGCGTCAGGGTAACAAGTTATACGTGGTTAGCTCGCGAAGATTAGAAGTAGAAGGTCCCAGGTGGAATCTTTAGCTGGATCCCCTGGGTTAGTCAAAGATGTCGCAGCAGAACCAAGCAGTTCAAGATGTCACAGCAAAACCAAGCAGTTTTCTGATGCTTAATGTCTCAGTCCCAAGACTCGAATGCCAGCAGCCTCCAGCTGTTCATGAGCTCGTTTCTAAGTAGTCTTCCTTTTTCAAATATCAGTTTTCTTCTATGTGGCCATCATCTAATCTGACAAGTGTATCCGGCCAAGACATATCCACGAGTGCGTAAAGAATATTATAAATCTAATTTAAAATTAAGTTATTTAGACTAAACAATCGTAATAATCTTAATAATACAAAAGCTAAACATATTGATAAAAATAATTTAAGTTATTTAGACCAAAGAGTAATTACCATAGACTAAGCCAGAAAGACATTTAAAAAGTAATTGACAGTTTGACAATTGACGTGTCACAACATGAAAATTGAGTAAAAGTATAATGTAAACATATAAACAAATAAAAAGGATGATAAATAGTATTAAAGTGTAAATAATGATAAATAGTATTATGCGTGATGAAAGTAAAGTGTAAGTAAGCATAAATACTATAACGAGCGTACTCAGAAGATGCCTAAGGCACTGGAACTCCCACGCATCGACAAAACAGCAGGCTGCTTGACGCCGGACTCCAGTGGGAACCCGGTGTTCGCAAACTAGGCGGGCGTTAGCCCTACCACCGCAAGGGAAGAATTGGCCAGTCAAATAAGATGTTGGGTGTCCAGGATGCGCCGAGCGCTCGGTTCAGTTGAGTAACTGGCGGAACAAACTGTCATTCAGCAATATAAAGAAGAAATATATAATTATATATATAAAGAGAGTGCTACACGAGGAGGCTTCTTCATGCATCTCAAACCTTCACCAAAAACTACACACAAAATTTTCCATCACGCCTGACAATCATAGACATACGCGAGCAATATTTATTGCTCAACTCATGTAAGAGGGAGGGAATGGCAAAGTTGTCCCTCTTACCTACTTATTATTTCTCTAAGTTACTTCCCCGCCTTTTCGGAAGTCCTTACAATAAATCGGACTAAGTTAGAGAAGTTTTATTTTGGTTTGATGAGGGTTAGAAGAAATATTACTGCTGGAAAGGGAAGGAAGAAAATTATTGGTGATTAGTGTTTTTCAAGTTCAATGTAAACGTTGTAATCCTTACTGTTTCTAATCGGCTTCAATAAGGGAAACCATTGTTTGTTTTTGTATTCGATATCTCCGGCAATTGTAAATCGATTTCAAAAACTATTTTTTAATGGATAGGGTATGCATGCCTTAAGGGTGGTCCTACATCAGTTTTATTAACTTTGCTTAGATAATTTTTGAGTTAGCTTCAATTATACGTGTTTTAGCCACTTAGTTTATAATAATGATGTTATAATGTCTTCCTGTCACTGATATTTACATAGCATGTAGTGTTATAAGAATTTGTGTGGGGTAAGTACAACTTAAAAGTGAATATCAAAAAACTTAAAAAAAAAATTTTTTTCGAAGTCTCTTGTTTTTTTTTTTTTGTAAAAAAGTTTTTATTATAAATTCGAAAGTAACTTTGTATATGTTACCATTTCACACCTAAAACACTGAACGGATTTCTATAAAATTTGGCAAGGAGGTAGATGGCATCCCTAAAAAGGACAAAGGCTACTTTTTGTCCCGATAGCACGGTCCCGTGGGATAATTTGCGACATCCACACGAGTGAAACCATAGGCAGAAGCTAGTGTCACAATGGTTAACGATAAAATTGTATAGTTCGTCATACACAGCACCCCGTAAAATATCATTAATGAGATTAGGCCTGATCTACAACCACTATAACGACGGCGAAGTGCCAATACCTCCTAACGGTCATTTTTCGAGAAATTCA
Organism: Luperina nickerlii; assembly: GCA_963855955.1. NCBI lineage: Eukaryota > Metazoa > Arthropoda > Insecta > Lepidoptera > Noctuidae > Luperina > Luperina nickerlii. The sequence continues at coordinate 3,439,673 of OY979684.1, read as the reverse complement.
CTTTTTTATCGTTTTGACCACTTTTTTTCGTGTTATTCGCATGTTTTAGTGAGATCTCCTAAGTGTATTTTTAGTTGCAACAGCATTAAATTAAAATATGGCAGTGCCTCCCAACTAAACCAACGCGAAGTGTCTATTTTTGAACGTTTTTTTTTCAGTTTGTGTAAATTATTGAATTTGTCAGTTAGGTGTTATTGGCACTTCGCCGTCGATAAGTAATATTTAATGTTCCCACTGCTACGACACAGGCCCCTTCTCTTCGAGAGGGGGTGGGCCGTAATCCACCAAGCAGGCCCAGTGAAGGTTAGTAGATGTAACACGTCTTCGAATTCCTGGTTTTAGGATGTGCCGATTTCCTCACTGAGTTTTCCTTTAAGGCTCCGTCAAACAGGCGCAACACGCGATATATTCGCGCGCGAAACAAAGACACCGCTCGTTGCGCGATTTGCGGTGCCTTTGTGTCGCGACACGGCGATAAAATCCTCCTCCTCTAAACAGGCGCGCCTGTTTGAAGGAACCTTTATCGTTTTGAGAGCAGTGGTTATTCAATAATTTACACAAAATAAAGCTCCTGCCTGGGTTTGAGCCATGACCGCTGTTTCCACTGCGCCACCAATGAAAGAAAAAGTATTTATTGCGACTCGTACAGGAACTAAACTAAACACAGCAAAATAAAAATCCAAGTTATATAAAAAAAAAGTAACAAAAGGAAAATGAAACAGAAAGTCCTATACGAGGCCAAAAGGCTTACCTGTAACAACTATGTATTATGAGAAAAAGGCATTATTTCTAAAAATTTGTGTTTCTTCTTCACATAATGAGCCAGCTTCAGCATTGCAGATTTCCACGTAGCTCACTAGCTTTTATAGCTCACTTTGCTGCAACACAACCATGCGGCAGCGTACTATTGCATAATACAGGGTCTAATCAAATTAGCTAGCGAAACTTTGCAGACGTCTAAACACGTTAAAATAAATATAAAAAAGATTTGATGCTTTTTTCTTAGGAGTCAACAACCGCTAGTAATGTTGTTACTTGAAGTATGAGCTGAGAAAATGTGTTTTATCGTTTTTAGGGTTTCGTAGTCAACAAGGAACCCTTATAGGTTCGCTATGTCCGTCTGTCCGTCCGTGCGTCCGTCTGTCCGTCCGCAGCTTAGCTCAGAGACTCTTAGTACTAGAAAGCTATAATTTGGCTTTACAAATGGTCTGTAAATGGTAAATTGAAATAAATGCTTTGAGTGTGAATTTGACTTTGAGTTTGATGAGTAATAGTCGACCAATTTAAATTTGGAGTTGCAATGTATGGGAGAACATGATTTTCAACTACAATATTAAGTTTGCTCTTGGGATAAATTCATTCCAACTACGGAACCCTTCATTGTGCGTGGTCCGACACGCACTTGGCCGGTTTTTAGAAATCGATAGCAATCATATCTGTGAAGTAATACACTAAAAAAAAAATTTCATAATCTGATAGTTCCAGTAAATACACTGACAGTGGTCGATAACCCCACAAAAATATAACTAAATTTATTGATTTTTTGTTTTATCATGTTGAAACATTGATACTCATTACATCTGTGGAGTTACGCTAACTAATTTAATTTGACCTGGTTCAAGAGGTTTGTAAATGTCAAGGTTAATGTGTAAGCGAATTACTTTTTAAGGCGAAACGAGGCATTAATTCGAGTAAGTATAAGGCTATGTACGCACTAATAGGTGGTTCGTTTCGAGTCTCGCGAGTCACCTTTTTTTTTATTGCTGAATGGGCCCGCTCTTGAACTCGATCACGCCTGATGGAAAGCGATGGATGAGCTCTGTGATGAAACGAGCGTGCTCAGAAAAAGATGCCTAAGGCACTGGAACTCCCACGCATCGACTAAACTCAGCAGGCTGCTTGACGCCGGACTCCGGTGGGAGGGTGGTCGCAAACCAGGCGGGCGTTAGCCCTACCACCGCAAGGGAAGAATTGGCCAGTCAAATAAGGTGTTGGATGTGACTGTCCAGGATGCGCCGAGCGCTCGGTTCAGTTGAGTAACTAGCGGAATAAACTGCGCTACGCGAGGAGGTTACCCACCCAAAACCATCATTGCGAGTAGTGAAGTGAAACGAATGCTCTAGAATTTTCGCAACAGGCCGCACTGCGCGCTTGGCGCCTTCGCTAGTCGCCTAGCATGTATCGAAGCATGTTAAATCACTTGGCTCTAGACGCTAAGCAAGCCACCTGTCTGTGGGTATGTAGCCTTTTTTTGTTTTTTGAGGATGGGATATCTTCAAATGACCAACTCGGTAACACCCGTAGTTCCATTAGCAATTTTGAAGAGAAACACAAGATCCGATATTTTTCGCCTTTCATATAGTGGAAGGATATGAAATTTTTTGCAACGGTAAGTATAATTCGTAAAAAACGTTTTAGACCGATATTGAATGTGCCTTAAAAACCTTTTCTGTATGCTCTCAATACGATTTATGTAGACATTATAATTGGGGTTCCAGACTTGAGAGGCATACTCCAAATGACTGCGAACAAAAGAACAGTATAATATTTTAATAGTCTTTATATTTTTAAACTCCGAGGATACCCGCAGAATGAAACCAAGTGCTTTTGATGCTTTCTTAACTATATTGTCTATGTGTGCATCAAAGAGGAGCTTAGCGTCAAAGATAACTCCCAGATCCCTGATAGTGTTGACCCTATCTAGTGCTGTATCAAAAAGCATGTAGTTATAAAGGATCCGGATAGGTTTCCGTGTAAAGGAGCAAACATAACACTTGGAGACATTCAGGTCCAACTTATTATCAATACAATAGCCTTGAAAACTATTAAGGTCTGACTGTAATAAATGAGCATCTGCCACTGTACTTATTTGCCTCATTATCTTCATGTCATCGGCATAAAGTAATAATTTTGAATACCGGAAAGAAGAAGAGATATCGTTAATAAAAACAATAAATAACAGTGGCCCTAGCAAGGATCCTTGGGGAACCCCCGAAGGGACATCCATGGGTTTAGAGCGGTATCCATTCAGGACTACAGTCTGACATCTGTTCTCCACATAGGACTTGAACCATCGGTAAAGATCACCCCTGATGCCCACCGATAAAAGTTTGCGCAACAGGATCACGTGATCTATTCGATCAAAACACTTGCTGTAGTCGGTATATATAACATCGACTTGGGACCTCTGTGACATACACTCCGAGAGGTAGTCGCTACAGACAGTGAGATTAGACGAGGTCGACCGACCCCTTACAAAGCCGTGCTGGCATTCACTCAAACTGTGCTTGAGTGCGGAATAAACCTGCGCGTGCACAATTTTCTCCAGCACTTTAGCAAAGCTTAGCCCTTTATGTTCCGAGCCAGCGGTAACCCTTTCGGACAATCCCGCTGACCCGGCAGGCTTCGGCCCTGACAGGCCCCTTAACTTGATGCTGACATCTTTTTGAGGCTCGCGTGGAACACGTACGCCCCTGGGTATGTAGCTTTAAGGCTAAGAACTCACGGAGCGATTTTCGCCCGCAACCGCCGCGGTCGTGGATCTGCGGTTTTATTTCAAAACTCACGAGACCGGTTATTCGCGCGGTTACGCGGCCGCCGCGGTTGCGATCATCGCCCGCAAACGTGGCGGGCGATGATCGCAAGATTGCAAGACGGGCGGTTAACGATCAGTTGAGGTCCAGACCGCCATGGACACACACCAGAAACGAGCCGTTACGTTATACTTACTTCACAGAAGAATTAAAAAAAGAAGGCCCGAAAGGTTCTGGGTGCATCCACTGATTAAGGACAGAGATCGTTATGGATTATTTGTTACTCTTATTAGTGAATTAAAGAAGGACGAAGAAAAATTCTTTAATTATTTTCGAATGTCCGTATCTAGTTATTTAGAACTTTTAAGAAAAATGGAAACTGCTCTTAAAAACAACATACTAATCCGATCGCAAAGCGCGCGGGCGCCACCCGCCGAGGCTGCGGGTAACCGCGGCCCGCGCGATTCTACTAGTTGCCCGCCGGTACAGCGGGAGCCGCATACAACCGCGTACACCGCGGGCGTAAAACGCGTCGTGAAATGTGCTTTAATTTTTTATATAAATATTTGCATTCTACAGAAGCTGCGGGCCCGCAACCGCAGCGGACGCGGGCGAAAATCGCTCCGTGAGTTCTTAGGCTTAGAGTACACAAACATCGTCCATCATGCATGAATGAAAATAGGCAAATCACTGCCAGGCCAGGCTTCTTGTCTACACACCTTTCGACGGGGTCCCTCATCAACTGGCTAGCCTTTTCCAAACTATGTTGGGGTCGGCTTCCAGTCTAAACGAATGCGGTCGTATTTTATATGGAGCAACTGCCTATTTGAACTCCACAACCCAGTTACTGGGTAATACGATACCCCTTGGTAAGATTTGTTGTCAGATTTTCGGGCTTCTGACTACCCAGACCGACTGTCAAAGATCCACAAATGACAGCGGGACCAACGGCTTAACGTGCTTTCCGGGGTACGGAGGGGTCATGATAAAGATGGTTACCCATCCACAGACCAACCGCGGCAAGCGTAGCTTAACCTGATCCATCGACCTGTGCGGCTGTTATTATTTAGTCACAGACGCTCTCTTTCGATGACGTCCCTAACCCTATCAATATCTACAATCCACCTGTCACCAAGTTCCCTGCATCAGCATGTTTTCCAAAAAAACCTTAAACTTATTACATACACCGGTATCATGTTTTTCTAACGTTCTGCCATCTGTCCCTGGCGCTGTGCCAACACACACAACTTGGTTTTATTAAATTCTGCTTACCAATATATTTTGGTCTGAGCTAAGAAGGATGTAGCTCGTCTAAAAATGTTTAGACGATATTTTATGGAACTGAAGTGTTTTTGAAATTGGAAAGAGGTAAGGATACTTTTTGGGGATAGTTTCATTTTTGGATTTTGGTCTGAGTGTCTTTCAAGGATGGTTGTTACGTTTGTTGTTTTGTATTGGATTGGTGCCCATTTTTAACTGACTTTAAACTAACTACAGGTTTGTCTATGCCATTGAACTTTTAACTGACTCGCAGAGGTTGCATGTGAGCACCAAATAGGTTATAGTCTCTACACCACATCACCTGCCCATGTAACCTAAACCTTTATTTAAGTTTTCGTCCCAAGACGCAAAGTCTACAACCACCTTATAATTTCGTCCCAAAACTACGATAAAACTATGTTCTATACTAAATACTTACCGACAAAATTGTGAATTATGTTCAACCAACAATTTGGCTGCGGGGCATAATTCCATCTCGGAGGTTTTGAGTTATTAAATAACTGGTACAAGATGGTAATATGCAAGATAGAAGGCCTTTTATGAAGCAAGTAAATATGTACTATGGTTTTGTGAAGGATATATAGATGGTGGGGCTCGTGGCTAAGTAGTCGATCGATTAGGTTAAGCTATGCTTGCCATTTGTTGTGGAAGGGTGACCATCTTTACATACCGAAACCCCTCCGTGCCTCGGAAAAAACGTTACGGGTCGACAGAAGCCCGAAAGTCTGACAACCAGTCTTACCAAGGGATAGGTAATATGTAATACGGGCCGGTGTCCGCAACTCCACGTCAATGCGCGTATTTTGCATACTTACAAAGGGATATCGTATTACTCAGTAACTGGGTTGTGCAGGTCAGATAGGCTGTCACTCCATGTAAAATACTGGTATTCAGCTGTATGCGGTTAGACTGGAAGCCGATCAGAACATACATAGTTGGGAAAAGTCTAGACAGATTGAGATAGATGGGTGCGGTACCGTAGGGTCAATTTTTGTAAGAGGTAAGCCGGAGTAGATATCTTTACTATGATTATATTATTTGTCTATAGAATACTGACTGTGCCATTTTTTAAAGGGAAGCCGGTAGAAATCGTGTTGTATGGACTGATGGGGTGTCGTTATTTGACACCAAAATGAGATGAAAAAATTACTCACTAGAATGATTTTCTGTCATTTTTGCGGTGGATATATTGGGAGATCCGAAGCCCAGGTGACCCAAGGGCGCGTTCGTTCCGTGGCAATTTGCAACGTACTGCCGCCGCCGAGAGTTGAAATTCCAACAGTGTTTTTTGACGAGCTAGGATACGCTCTGTTGGATTCCCAATGCCCGGCTCAAAACCGGGAGTTGGAAATCTAGCGTGCGAAAAAATCCCGCCGCGATTCTTTTACGTCTGTGCGAACGTAAGCTGGCATTATCATTAACATCACGCCCAGACAGCGGTGGACGTAAACAGCGGTGATACCTCTAGTACAGTCAACAAAAGAGATAAGTATGCAGGATCGTCGGATATAGTTGAAGTTTAGTAAGAAACCGATGGATGTACTTGAATAAAATTTAATTTTATTAATAGAAAACCAACAGCTCATTTATCAAATTAAATTTCAGTCGACTACATCCATCGGTTTCTTACTAAACTTCAACTATATCCGATGATCTTGCATACTTATCTCTTTTGTTGACTGTACACGCACATTTCATTTCGATGTAAATGATGTAGATTTCTGTAACGTCTTGTAAATTAATGAAGCTTATTATTGTCTTTGGCATGATAAATACCTGTGTCATTCTCATTGTTCATGGGGAAGAACAAGCACTAAAAACTATCGGTTTCATTCACACGTTAACGACTTCAGAAAGAATGAAAAATATTGGGACACGCACAGGAAATACAAACAATAAAAAAGAACATACAACAATAACACAACACAAACACAATAAAACAATACCAATAACATTTATTGTTTGCGTTTGTTTCTTTATTTGTCAGTTTATTCAGACTATAAACTCTTCAGGCGATGTTCTTTTTTTAACTTTATGTCAGTAACATCTAAAATTAAAATGAAATATAACAATCATGATTTACAGTCTCGTAGATCATCTTTCGAAAATTAATCCGTAAACCACATTTATAACAAATCTTACAAGGTGCAAACGATCCAAAAACATTTTGTATTTCATAAAAATGCTGCTCCTAACAAAATCTTTCACCAACCTCCTTCTATCTTCATATACATACATAGCTATACATTATACATATACCAAGTTATATTTCAGAGGTAACAGCTGGTTGCCTCCCACGGAATCTTGCTAAGTTGAACGTACCTAAAGGGTTGGAGTAACCTTCAAATGTCGTTCACTGCAGTTCGTGAAATGTAACAAGATTTTATGTAGATTGGTGGGGGGAAACTTCAAGAATTTCTGGGTGGCAGAAGAAAATGCTTTTTCTAACTTTTAAAATGTTTGCCGTAGCAGCGTAGTATTTAAAAGAATTTATTGTGTAATAATACCACAAGATTGTTCAACAAAAGTATTATTAACTAACCATAGACTATTTCAGACATAAATCTACATGGTCTTCACATGATCTGACCAAGATTATGTCTGGACTTTAAAAGACACAGGGGCCTGTGAGTTAGTTTCACCCTTTACAGAGTAGTCAGATAGGAAACGCCGACCTCATCTAGTTTTTAAAATATTATTATGATTGACGTGTTAAAAGTTTTTGTGCAAACCTTACAGAAATAAACCATTTATAATTTTAACTAGCTCCTTTTCGCAATATCGTTCGCGTGGAAGTCGTAAGACAACAAAATATACTAACATATAAAATACAAAGTCCTGACTGACTGATATCAACGCACAGACTAAACCGCTGGTCCTAGAGACAAGAAATTTGGAGGGTGTGTTCATTGTGAAGAGTAGGTATCCACTAAGAAAGGGTTTTCGAAATACCACCCCCAAGAGGGTGAAATGTGAGGTTGAATTTTCTGTGAATAATTTCCGACCTCCACGCGGGCGAAGCCGCGGGCAATAGCTAGATAATGTAGCTTTATATAGGTGACACAATTTTTAAAATCGGTTGAGTATTTTTGTATTTATCCATTACAAACAAACACAAAAAATAAAATCTTTTCTAAAAATAAAATCTAATATTAGTTTAGATAGATACCAGACGACATGTGACATCTACCAACCCGCACTGGGCCCGCGTGGTGGATTACGGCCCACCCCCTCTCACAGAGAGGAGGCCTGTGTCCCAGCAGTGGGAATTATATGCTGATAATGTATGTATGTATGCATGTAGATACCAGACGTACAACCCGTACCTACTATTGCTATTTCTAGTCAGTATTGGTACTTTAGCGGTACTGTATGCGGTACCAAACAAATATTTCAGTTAATAAAAGTGAGAAAACAGATATATTAAGTGAATAGGATAGTTAATAGGAATTTAAAAAATAACTTCAAGGTAACCGTATGAGGTTTCTCGTACAAATATGAGATTTGTGATACGCGCCGGGTACCTCAATTAGGTACCGGTACTTTTTGGTGGAGTACCGGTACCCGTCTAGAACCGTACACAAGTACCAATACAGAACTAACGGTGCTATTCTCTAAAAATGTCACCGTGGATACTTAGGTGAAGTGAGCGTGGAGTGAGCTGTCAATAGTGGCAATTCCTAGCAAAAACAAAATCACTTCACCTTAGTTTTCACGGTGAGATTTTTACAGAATAGCAGCGCATACAGTACCGCTAAAGTATCAATCAATACTGACTAGAAATATCAATAGTACGGGTTGTACAGACGCCAGCACATCAAACTACCCGAAACTGTCAAATTTTCCCAATCAATTTTGAACCTAATGCTTTAGCGATAAAGTTGAAAATCTATTAAAGAAATTCGACAGATTGTTTTTTTCGCTGCACTACGTAGGTATAATCAAAGAGATTTGGATTGATTGCTATTTTAGCACAGACATAAAAAAAACTGAAAAATCCTTCACCAATGGGATTTGACGCGATTAACTTAACAGTTAACAGTTATGATTCATAATGTTATCCTTTTATGATTCTGCCAAAGTGGCATTTTAAGCCCCCTGGATGTAAGCGAGCATAAGTACTACGCAAAACTATACCTTTCCAAGATCCCCATTAAATAATTTCTCATTCATAACAAGAAAAAGAATTACACTTACGTAAGCCACAGAAATCTCGATAAATAATGTGCTTTAAGCCATTATCCAGTTAAAAAGATAAATAAGGAAGAGTTACACTTTATCTTTTAGAAAGATAAACGATATCTTGTGACATCTTTGCCGCGAGTTCCTAAAGGATATTTGTTTCACAATTTCTTGTGCATTTTGTATGAAACAGGATTAAACTTTGTAAGAACTGTTCAAATTGTATCTCTTCGCCCATTTTTCTTTTGCGGTATAAAAAGTAGATGGCAAGTTTTTGTATCTGGAGGTTTGATAGTTTATTTTTAGGTATTTTTTTATTAGACTGCCTCGTTGATCTAATGGTCGCATGCAATACTACTGAGCATGAGGTCTTGGGTTCGATTCCCTGGTCGCGAATTTCATGGTACTTAAAAATATCTGGCAAAATGTGGGTGATTTTGACCCTTTCGAGATCAGGTACAGGCGTGATTTAATTCTATGTTATTTAATAGGTTATTATAGATTAAATTCATTCTTTTTTTTTTATTTTTTTCTCAAGCTTACTATTAACTGGCTTGTGTAGATCACATTAGGCAGTCGCTCCATGTAAAATACGGGTAATCAGCTACATCCAATTTGAATGGAATGCGACCCAACATAGTTGGGAAAAGGTTAGGCAAGCAGTTGATGACATTTTTGTGCTTTTGTCAGGATACATGTGTAGCGGTATCTACAACGCCACATGCAAAGAACGCGGCATACTGAGTTACTGACGTCACGCAAATCCGCAAGCAGAGTTTACCGCGCAACTAGCATAGATACAAACGGCCCGACACGAATGAATGGGCAGTTGCCCGCTAGACACAACACCCGTCTGGTCGGAGGATCCTCCCTTTTCTATGGAGGTTGAGTGAACTTTACACCCTGTTCCTCATACCTCTATACTGGTGACCCCGAATATGAACGTCAGCGCAGCCTTCGTGCAAATACTTCAGCGTGACGTCATCATCATCACTCCCGCAAGCTTTAGCGGCGAGTCACCCAGCCAGCCAGCTCCCACGGCTTCAACGGGTATCCTGACCACCAGCATGCAGCGACCGCGCATACCTGGTCATCACCCTCAGCCTCATCAGCAACCTTGGCACAGCACACTGCACTTTCGGCCGGTCAACAAGAAGAGCTCAATTCCTCTCCTGGTCGACGCAGCAGTCAGCCTCAACCCGGCGCCGTACCACATCCGACGCACTGGAGCATAACGCAGCGCCACCCCGACTCACTGGGGACATCTTCGCAGACAGTTCCGACTCACCGTGAACTATGCGGCAACCGGTTCCGACTCACTGGAACCTCAGCTGGCCTGGCAAGCATCGCAAGATACAAGACTCAGCTCACTATCGACCTCCGGTCTCCGGGGGGGAGTGATGTAGCGGTATCTACAACGCCACATGCAAAGAACGCGGCATACTGAGTTACTGACGTCACGCAAATCCTGCATCGCGCAAGCAGAGTTTACCGCGCAACTAGCATAGATACAAACGGCCCGACACGAATCAATGGGCAGTTTCCCGCCAGACACAACACCCGTCTGGTCGGAGGATCCTCCCTTTTCTATAGAGTATGAGTGAACTTTACACCCTGTTCCTCATACCTCTATATATGTATGTTGTTGTTGTACATGTATGTAATTCCTAATGAAGCTGGACCATGGACTGGCCTCATTGTTATGAAATTGCCATATCGGTCCCTGATGAAGCTGGACCATTGACTGCCTCATTGTTATGCAATTGCCATATCGATTCCTAATGAAACTAGGCCATTGACTGCCTCATTGTTATGCAATTGCCATATCGATTCCTGATGAAGCTGGACCATTGACTGCCTCATTGTTATGCAATTGCCATATCGATTCCTAATAAAGCTGTACTATTGACTGCCTCATTTTTATGCAATTGCCACATCGATTCCTAATGAAGCTGGACCATTGACTGCCTCATTGTTATGGAATTGCCATATCGATTCCTAATGAAGCTAGACCATTGACTGCCTCATTATTAAGCAACTGTCATATCTATTCCTAATAAAGCTGGACCATTAACTGCCTCATTGTTACGAAATTGCCATATCGATCCCTAATGAAGCTGGAGCATAGACTGCCTCATTGTTAAGAAATTGCCATATCGATTCCTAATAAAGCTGGACCATTGACTCCCTCATTGTTACGAAATTGCCATATCGATTCCTGATGAAGCTGGACCATTGACTGCCTCATTGTTATGCAATTGCCATTTCGATTCCTAATGAAGCTGGAGCATAGACTGCCTCATTGTTAAGCAATTGCCATATCGATTCCTGATGAAGCTGGACCATTGACTGCCTCAGTGGTCTAGTGGTCGCAAGCGCGACTGCTGAGCGTGAGGTCCTGGGTTCGATATCCGGATCGGCCAAAGTGTTATTGGATTTTTCCATCTGGAATTTCTTGATAGCAGCCCGGAGACTGGATTTGTGCCCGATTGATGGCAATAGGATCGCTCTCTATAACACTTAACTTAAAAATAACTGGCGGAATGTGTGTGTACTATAGGTACACATGCATCTACCTACCCTTCGTGGATTATAGGCGTGATGAATTCTAGAAAAATCATCTACTTTTCCAATATTTGCAAATAATTTGTAAGTATGTGAGCACCATGTATCTATCACATAATTGATTTAACTGTAACTGTATTTTTAATTCTTTTTTTTTTTTTGGGGTACACTTATTTTAGTCTAGTTGCATCGTCTTCACATATATTATGTATACAAACCTTGTAAAACATTTTAAAAAAGTAACGGTGGAGCCTCTTTTTTTTTTTTTTTTTTGCCCATTCTTCTACATACGAAAACTATCTTTTTCAAAGGGGCGACTAGAATCAATTCAATTTTAATGTAAGTTTTGACGTTCCAAAGTGCCTTTAATGTGCCTATTTGAAATAAATGATTTGACTTTGACTTTGATGAAATGTTATGTTTTTTAATAGGTTGTTAAAGGGATGACATAAGGTCTATTCAAATTCATGTTTCCAATTGACGTTATTTCAAGTTAAACAAATATCAACTTTAGTAGAGTGAAAATTAAGTTGATTGCAGAGTGACTAGTACTATTGTAAAAGTCATAAAAATATGTGAAGTTGTAGCGTAAACTGAACTTTATTGTGTAGGTGTTAAAAGTTTTATTTTATTTTATTTTATTTTATTTATTGAGGGATAATAAACAACTACAACATATATTATACTACAGAAATTTTAACAAAGGTATAGGAAGCAATGTTGCAGTCCACTACATTATCCGCAGATAGGACATATTAAAAGATCACAGGTTGCCACTAGGCGAGCATTACCAAAATTAACAAGAAATATTTTAAAACAAATAAATAAGTTACTATAACGCTAGCTATAGTTACAAAACCAAATCAGATTAGAAACAATTTCATTTACTTGAATTATGCAATAAATAAATAATAATAAATTAATAAGTACCATGATTACAATTAAGATAACATTTTTATAATATTAGATTTAAATTTATTTTTCGAACATGCAAATATATCAATATCAATGAAATTAGAATTATAGGATTCCAACATTCTATGAATAGGGCAACGTAAGCCGGAGTTCGTACGACAAGAATTTAGTGCAAACAGAGTACGTGCACGAACCTGCCGCACATGGACCGTTCGAGGGACAGAATAACACAGATTACTGGTCAGATCAATGGCATCAAAATAATTGTGAACTATATCATAGAGCACGTTGGCCTCCAGGTATTTGCGTCGATTCTCCAAGCTGATAAGCTTGTACATATCAAGAAGTCGGTAGTATGACAGTTGAGTTTTGGTCCCATAACATCTGTAGTACATAGCACGGAGGTACTTGCGCTGGACCCTTTCTATTTCAGCTACGTACTTTTGGTAGAAGGGGTTCCAGATAGGGACCGCATATTCTAGCTGGGAGCGAATGAGCGTCTTATATAGATAGAGATAGGTTGAGGCACGTTTAAACTCTGTTGAAGATCTCATTACAAATCCGTACATTTTAAAAGCACTATTGACTATGGCTTCGATATGCTGGTTTAAGGACAGTTTGCCGTCAAAGAGAACACCTAGATCCTTCACTATAGATATATTATTTAGGGGGATACAGTTAAGGTTGTAATTGAAATTAAAGATGGAATTATTCTTAGTAAAGTGTATGTAGTTACACTTGGGGATACTAAGATGCAGCTTATTGTCAATACAGTAGGCAGTTAGTCTGTCTAGATCCTCCTGAAATGACTGGCAGTCGTCCATAGTACGTATCGCATGAAACGCCTTCAGGTCATCAGCGTACATCAAGAATTTCGAATTTATAAAACATTTCTTAATATCGTTGATATAAATAATGAATAATAGCGGTCCCAGAATAGAGCCCTGTGGTACTCCGGAAGTAATACTAACAGAGACAGACTGATGACCATTAACCACTACCCTCTGTGACCGGTTTTCGAGGTATGACACAAACCAACGCAATAAATTTCCGCGTATTCCATTGTAGGCAATTTTACTCAGGAGAATTTCATGATCGACCTTGTCAAAAGCTTTTTTGAAGTCAGTATAGACTGCATCTATTTGCAATCGCCTATCAACATTCTCAAAAAGGTAATTAGCAAATATTAACAAGTTAGAAGTCGTAGATCGGCGCTTAACAAACCCATGTTGTTCTGGTATGATGATATTATGCAGAAGAGGGTAAATCTCGTTGTGAACAAGTCTTTCAAAAAGCTTTGACAAGGTCGGCAGAATCGAGATGGGTCTATATTGTTCGACATCATGCTTTGAGCCACCCTTATGCACTGGGGTAATGTTAGCACGCTTCCAAACCGCCGGGAACACACCTTCATGCAGACATCTATTAAAAAGGATATAGATCGGCTCACAAATACTGTCAGCCGTAGCCTTAAAAAAGGCCGCCGGAAGACCGTCAGGTCCTGCCCCCTTAGAGGGGTCCAACCGTTTCAACTCGCTGAGTATTTTTGACTTATCGATATGCAAGTCTCTAATTAAGCTACCATTCTCTGCGCACTGCTGTGGTGGACCCCATGAGGCAAGCGTTGGTGACACGGGCTCAAATACGGACAAGAAAAAGTCCGAAAACATGTTGCAGACAACATCAGGATCACTTGACTTGACATTCTGGTACTGCATCTGGGATGGAATGCCTGACTTACTTTTACGGTTAGAAATATAGGACCAAAAATGCTTTATGTTACTGGAGAGACTATCTTCAACCGAGTTAATATAACTGGAATAACAGGTTTTACACATAAGTTTGAAGATAGACCTACATTCCGAGAAGCTAATATAGTCTTTGACGTTGCTATATTTCTTCCATTTTATCCAAAGACGTTGCTTCTTTTTAAATAGTTTAATTAACTGTGTCGTAAACCAGATTGGGAAGTCAAGCGATCTAGTTCTTGCAGGGGGGACTAGTGGGCTAATTATGTCAGCCAACATACTATAGAGAGCCTCCACGGCCTCTTCCGACGATAGACTGTCAAACAGCGTGGACCAATTGACCTCGTCCATGTGTTTATTTATAAGATCATAATTAGCTTTACGGAAATTATATTTATTAATCGGTTTTCTCTTCATCATTTGTGTGGATAGGTTCACAGGTGCAGTTATAACAAAAGGGGGGTGATGGGGGTCGACCGGTAATAACGGATCTTTTAGGTGAACAGTCGAACAGCAAGTGTTCGAGATAAACAAATCCAAGGTCCTTCCTCCACTGTTAGGCGTGCTATTATATTGGTGAGCATCTAGGGAAGACATGAGGTGCGTCAGTTCCGAGCATATAGGGTGCGTGCAAACACATGCCACACAGGCCTCATGCCCCGCAGTTATCGGGCTCCACGTGACACCAGGAAGATTATAATCACCGACTATGTAGACGTTCATGACGTTAGGTGCATTTAAGGTGTCCTGTAGAAAGTCAAAATGAGATGTATAAACATCGGAGCCGGCTCCCGGCGGAATGTACACAGCACTGATGACATGTATCTTATGTTTATCGTTTTTGCTAGGCAGTGCAACCATAAGGTGCTCAATATACGCCAAGGGCCTACAATGTGGGCTACTGAGAATATCCAGTGAGGCCGGATGAAGCTCACGCAGTACTGCGATGAGCACTCCACCCCCATCCCGCTTCCCCGCTGCATCACGATCCCGATCACAGCGGAACACAATGTAGCGAGGGTCAATAAACTCGTTATTCGCTATTTCTGGCATCAGCCATGTCTCCGTCAATATTATGATGTCATATGAGGATGCCAAGATATTCATGAGCAACGAGTGCAGCTTAGTTCTAATACCCCTACAGTTCTGGTAGTAAATCAATAAATGATCAGTGCTATCCATTATCAGAGTGTATTGCAACAAATTTATATAGATCTTGCGTTCTTTTGTAAAACTTGATAAATGGTGGAATCCCATGAATTATAACAGCTGTACTTATTTTAGATTTTTTTTTAAAATAGATTAATAATTTATCATTAAAACTTGTATATAATTTTGATTTACATGTCATAGGAAGTCGATATGATTTTATAAAAATTGCATTCATATTTAAATTAAATTTTATAGTAAGTTTGTTTAGGTTTGGTTTTTTGTTTCGTATAATAAGAAGATTTAGATTGATTAAAATAGTATTAAGTTTCATGGCATGCACAATTTTGTAAAAGTAGGTAAAGCAACAGAGTAAAACATAAAAAATATAACAATAAAAACAATAAAGAGTAATGATACCTAAGTGAGTTAGACATTTATTCGACCGATTTGGACCGAATTTTAACGAGGTCTCTTTCTCCGCGTATAGCAAACGAGGGTTCGCCATCACGCTCTCGAACAAGTATTGTGGCATTTCTAATCCAAACATATTTGTAGTCGTGACTTTTGGCGACATCTCGGGCCTTACGAAATAACTGTTTCTTCTTCAGGGTTAAATGCTCATTAAGGTAAATAGAAGATGATGTTCCAGTTATGCCAATTTGTTCAGTCTTGAGAGATGATGCCTTACGGAAAGCACTAAGTAGGTTATCCCTGTGTATACACGACGTGAATCTGACGATGACATTTTTTGGTCTAGTGCTTTGTTGGTGAGCATGTGGCACTCTGTGAACAGAGACAATATTCTGCTGTGTCACTGGGGATTTAAGTGCAAGACCAATTGCTTCAATGAGGGCAGGTAGATTTTCGTTGCGCCTTTCGGGCAAATTACCTATTTCAACATTGCATTGACGAGCCTGTTGTTCCAAGGTATCAATTTTGGTCTCGAGAGCATTGACAAGCAGCTCCACATCAGCAGACTTAGTGCCATTTAGTTCGCTGGTACGCTTCTCAAGGACGTCATACCGCTGCGTCAAGTCCTGAGCAGTTGTTTGGAGGCTTGAAACATCATTGCGCAGATCATGCACATTCTGCTTCAGAAGGGACTGCTCGGTACGCAGCGAATTTATTTCCTTTTGTATACTAGCCATAGTAGATTTGATATCGTCTCTAATTTGAGTCAGATCTTTATTCATTTCACTTCGCCAGTTGCTAAGGGTTTTGTTTAAGTCACTTGAGAATCTTTCAAAGTCTGAACAAGAGATGGTGTGAGCAGGTTTATCCGCCACTTGGCTAGGATCATTGTATGTACAAGGAGGACTGCGTTCCTCTAGGGTGTCATACGACATGTCCATGGAGTTATCCACGGTGGCAGGGTCCGTGTAGCTGCGTACAGGCGTATTAATATTCGACCTAAGACGCTTGGTTACATTGCTGCACGACGGGCACTTCCATGAAGCCTTAAACTCAGCGCTTAGCGCAGCATATTGGCTATGCGTGACATTAAGACACTCGAAGTGATATTTTCCTTCACATGCACAGCACAGCAGAACATTATCCCGGGTAGCAGAAGGTTCGCCTTGGCAGCAATTCATTTTAAACTTGATGTAAATTAAGCTTGAGTAGAGGACAGCGCCACCTAGCTTGCTTCGTTGGAAGTATATGTTGCACGGCAGCAGTATGAAGATCGTAGTAATGTGTCAATACGATTCGATCACGATGGGCAAGACAAGATGTAGTAGTACCAGGAGAAATCAACAGATGGCGCCAGGATCGAAAAGTGACTTGCAAATTTGATATATCAGCAACTTAATAAAGAAGGTTAACAAAACATCACAATTGCTATAGGGACACTGTGGGAGCTTAGTATATAATGATTAACTACTCCGGAGACAATTAATAAGGTTTTCGAACCGATTTCTTCAATTCCACACAAATACTTCGTCCATCACACGAACTACAGAGAACAGCAGCTATTAGTTTAGTCACAGCACAGATACTTTTTGTAGCACTAGGAAACGGTATTAATTATGACTTCCAGCAATCACAGTCACTAATTATACACTTTCACTATTTTTTTATAATTGTTAAATACGGAGCAGCGCTTTAAGTAACTGTCGGTATCGCCCTCAAGTTATTTTACCAATAAGTCATAGTTGTTTACATGTTTGGCAAATAAATCGCAAATGCAGTATACATCCTTTTTTTTTGTTTTCAAGCTTGATAGATTACATAGGCTCACCCCCTGTTGCATACGTGAGACTTCACACATCTGCCTAACCCTTCATAGATACAGGCGTGATATTGTGTGTTCCAATCTGAACGTATTATTCTGGTTCAACGGATACCTATCTAACTAATGCTGACTTTTATAAGTCTTTCCCTCTCCGAAAATGACTAATATTTACCCACAGAATGGAAATAGCTTCAATCTCTCGATTGCGTAAGAAAATCTGTTTTCTCTTGTAAACATAGTCAAAGTCAGGGATACATCAACCCTGTTTAAATGTTACTAGCACCCAGTTTATTGGCTTTGTGGGGTATACAAGTGATATCTATGCGTAAAGGGTATGTAGGCCGACCGCTTAACTGAGACGTTGCCTGAGGTAGCAGCGGTGTGCGGGAGGGGTGATAACGGTCACAAGTTGACGAATCACAGAGCTCTCACATCACGTCACCACACCCCTCACGCACCGCGGTGCTACCTCAGGCAACGTCTCAATTACGCGGTCGGCCTATAATGCTAACCTTAATAAATCTTTCTCTCTGATAGAATGACTAATATTTACCCACAAATTGAAATAGCTTCAATCTCTCGATTATATAGAAAAATCTGTTTCCTTTCGTAAACATATAGCAGTTGATACGCAAGTCAGGAATTCAACAGCCCTGTTGAAATGCTACAGGCACGCACTTTATTGACTTTGTGGGGTATACAAGTTACATCTATGCGCAAAGGGTATAAGTAATGTGATAACGTGAGGGGTTACGTTTCATGAGATGGAAAACATATAGAGTTTAGATGATTGTGATTTCTGGAAGGGCTACACGACGGAAGCCGTCGGGGATTTCCATGTGATAGATGCTTACATAAATAACTTTATTTTACTTATTTTGTCGCGAGGATAGAATTTCCATACATTTCGACATTTCGGTTAAGGTATTTATGTATGGGCCTGCGTCACCTGAAATAAATAAATAAATAAAATAAACAAATTAAATGAAATAAATAAATTAAATGAAATAAATAAAATAATTGATACTCAAGTAAATAAATAAAATAAAATAATGAATACTTAAGTAAATAAATAAATTGCACTTTTCTATGAAACAGGTTTTTTTTTTGATAACTGACGAAAAATTTCTACGCTAGGGGGCTTAGAATCATGTGCTGAATTTATTTTTACAGTTTGCGTGTCGTGTCCGTTCCACCCTATATTTTATGCCAACACGAGAATAATACCTACCTAGTACTAACATTCTTTACAAGCAAAATCTACTGTGATAAACGCTCCACGATGCATCAACGGATACTAGCGTAGTTTACGAACGAACGAGTGTCTTAGTATGCATGAAAGAACGAGTGAATGAATGGACGATACTTGAATGGCTGGACGCTTGAATGAACAAATGATTTAAAGTCAGAGGCAGCAGAATGAATGCTCTGGTGACTGAAGGAACCAAGCCAATGATGCATTTTAAAGATAGTTTTTAGGGTTCCGTACCCAAAAGGTAAGAACGGGACCCTATTACTAAGACTCCACTGTCCGTGACATCTGTCTGTCTGTCATCAGGCTGTATCTCATGAACCGTGATAGCTATAAAGTTGAAATTTTCACAAGTTTTTTTTCTGTTGCGGCTTTAACAACAAATAATAAAAATAAAATAAAGTTAAAATTTAAAGGGGTATAAAAGAAACGTTTTTTTCGGCGTTTTATGCCTTGTGGTACGGAACCCTTCGTGTGCGAGTCGGACACGCACTTGGCCGGATTTTTCGTGTTTCTTGTGTTAACTTGGGAGGGTTACGTCCAGTAGTGAATGGCGATAGATTGAGTTGATTGATTAAAAGTCATTATCATCTGTCTAGCCTTTCCCAGCTATGTTGGGGTCGGCTTCCAGTCTAACCGGATGCAAATGAATACCAGTATTTTACATGGAGCGACTGCCTATCTGACCTCCACAACCCAGTTACTGGGTAATACTTTACCCCGTGGTAAGACTGGTTGTCAGATTTTCGGGCTTCTGACTACCCGTAACGACTGTCAAAGATCCACGAATGACAGCCGGGACCAACGGCTTAACCTACTTTCCGAGGCATGGAGGAGATTGATTAAAAGTATTTCTGTTTTAATAAGTGACGCACTGCAAAAGGTTTACTTTTGTAATTAATTTAGTCTCACAGGCAAATGTAAATTATTCATTGGATATCTTATAGCGCCTTTTTGTCGTAGCAGTAAGGGTGATATTCGTAGTGCGAGAATTACCACATGTGCAGTTCACTGTACCTATGTTAAAATAGTAATTAATAGAAAAACTAACTTTCGACTTGATTATGTCGAAACTAGCTTCTGAACGCGAGACCGCGTGAAATTGCTTGTTATAGGTACATATTATTCAACATGGAATAATATTAATAGTAGTTCCGAAAATTACCCCATGAAACTTTTATTTTCTCTTGACTGTACTTAGCTGTCAAAAAGAGTAAACTTGGATAAAGTGGATAAAACAGAGATTAAAACAGAAGACGAACTAGCAAGAGATCGAGGAGGGGGTGGAGGGGGGAACTTATGACGAAACCGAAAATCTTATTACAATTATTATTGTCTCTTAACTGAACTGATACTGTATTTAAATTAAGGCATTGTATGTTTAATTTTATATAAGTTCTTGCATGACACTTAATACCAGTTGTATGTCATACCTAGAGGAACTTTGACTCTTTTAGGCTTTTGGCCTAATTTAGGAGGCATCAGTTCGCCTTTTAATGTGACTCTATTTTACAATATACATTAATTCCTGTGTGTAGGTACTTATATATACTTATGTTTTTCAAAGTGTATAAATAAAAAAATATTATTATTATTTTCTTTCTTTCGTTGTCCTGTTTTCTAGAAATCGATCGCAGTGCCACCTACCGGGTCCAATTGTAAATCTAAACCATCCAGTGACCCCCATTTCTACCCACTCAAACACACACAAAAAAAAACATTAGAATTATATATGTTGGTCGATAAAAAGTAGCCTATGTCCTTCTCCAGGGTTCAAAGTATCCTCCATACCATATTTTATTAAAATCGGTCCAGCCGTTTCGGAGATTAGCCGTAACAAACAGACAGAAAATATTAAAAATAATGTTTAATATTTTCATTATGCATTTAGTAAAACGCTGTTATTTTGACATTACAGACTTCAATTTTATTTATTTGTATATCTGTATGTATGTATAGAAGATAAGTATGTATATAAGTACAGATAAATTACTTTAAAATGGAGACAGTATAACCGACATCGCGAAACTAAACAACAAAGCTACTTAAGGCTTGTACACACAGGCGCGACGCGACACGCGACACAAAGGCACCGCAAGTCGCGCAACGAGCGGTGCCTTTGTGTCGCGCGCGATTCGCGTCGCGCGTCGCGTCTGTTTGCAGGAGCCTTTATTCGTAAATTAATATAACGTAAACATTTACTTTATTCAAATAACAGTTAAACCAGTTCGGTAATGGCACGGAATGCTTGTCAAAGGCTGAACCTGAGGAGAAAATATTCAGCTGACAT
Organism: Luperina nickerlii; assembly: GCA_963855955.1. Classification (NCBI taxonomy): domain Eukaryota; kingdom Metazoa; phylum Arthropoda; class Insecta; order Lepidoptera; family Noctuidae; genus Luperina; species Luperina nickerlii. The sequence continues at coordinate 3,418,522 of OY979684.1, read as the reverse complement.
AACTGGTACCTACTTAAGTCACCCGGGTCCATTTAAAAGGATTCTTTATTATAAAAGGAGGCCCTTCTTTGGGTGTCGTTAGGAAATGGACCCCTATCTTGGAGGAAATTTGTCAGGACTTGAGCATGTTTTTGAAAGTATTGAATGAGTGGAATGTGTGTTGAGATCTTTTTGGATTTTAGTTTAGAGTGTGTAGAAAATTTCAATAAGAATGGGACTGACTTCTCTTTGTACTCTGACGTTTTGGGTGTAAAATTGACTCGGTAAAATTGTCTCTCCTACCCCTTTTTAATTCATCTAAAGGTTGTCTTTGAAAGATCGCTCTTAGCGATAAGACTGCCCATTGTGTCACCTTTTGTAAATTTTCTACATTTGTATCTGTAATCTTTATTGTGTGCATAATAAAGAGGATTCTATTCTATTCGTTTGTGTCGCGTTATCGGTTATATAAAGTTTTTATACAAGGTGTTTTTTTTTTTTTTGATATCCCATTACTCTAGGGACCATATCTCAAACTAAAACTCAAACTCAAAGAATCAACTGGCATATGAATTATTTTTCAATTATCGTTTATTTTTGTTTTCATTGTTCATAGAATGAATTCGACAAAGTCACGATTATTAATGTAAAACACCGTTACGTTAGATGTGTAGACCCATTCAAGTGCACTTACTAGTTACGGTACCCAAACTAGGTCCAAAACCCACCTACAGACAAACGGTATTAAATGCAGATAAGCTAAATCCAGGCTGAAGTAGCAACGTTTGTGACTGCAATGAACTATTTCAAATTGTTACCTGTGGACTAACCGAAGTTGGACTATGCACTATGTAGTTCTGTGTTATTCAGTTTGGAGCTAAAGTTTTAGTTCGATATTTATGTGAAATTCTTAAACAATGGGCATGCTGTGACCAGGGCCGGATTAACCATCTCGGGGCCCCTAGGCACAGCTCGTTTCGGGCCCTTTTTCATACCACAACAACGCAATTTGGCTTTTACCTTATAATGTGAAAAAAAGTTTCACTTTTACCGTGGTTTCATAAAACCACACAATCCCCTTTTTTTTCATTTTTTAATCGGGAGTGCTGGGCCCCTGGTCATAGTGGGCCCCTAGGCACTGGCCTAAAGTGCCTTATGGATAATACGGCACTGGCTGTGACGTATAAAGTTATGGGTTCTCATTTTTTAAGCGCATATGCGCAAAAAAATTTGCCTTTCTATGGAAATACAAGCCGTAAGAAATTCATTCACTAAAAGGGTTAGAGCCATCATCAAGATTATCATTTTAGCCGAAATAAGTTCACAGCTGGACATAGGCCGCTCCCAAGCACAACCACTTCCAATGGTTCTGTGATTCTCGCATCCAGCGGATTCCTGTGGCCTTCACTAGATCGTCGGTCCACCCCTTTAGGGGATGATTTTCCAAAAAACATTCCTTTTTGCACACTTTTATTATATAAGAAACTTTTATGCAAAATTTCATACTTCTTGACCCAGTGTTAAGCGGTGCGTTGTATCAGTAATTTAATTAATTTAACGATGGAAATATGTAAAAACAAAACAATAAAGATAACCTAAATTACGATAAAAAAATCTGTATTGTTTAAAGGCTCCTGCAAACAGGCGCGACACGCGACGCGAATCGCGCGCTACACAAAGGCACCGCTCGTTGCGCGACTTGCGGTGCCCTTGTGTCGCGCGCGATTTTATCGCGTGTCGCGCCTGTTTGAAGGAGCCTTAACTTTTCTTACTTTCTTTCTTTTTTCCTTTACTTTTAGGGTTCCACATTTCAAAAGGAAAAACGGAACCCTTTATAAGATCACTTCGTTGTCCATCTGCCTGTCCGTCTGTCAAGACCCTTTTCTCAGGAACGCGTGAATTTATCAAGATGAAATTAACATCAAATACTCAAGGCTGCAATCCCTTGAAGTAGTGAAAAAATCAAACTTTTAAGTCAACGCAATCAAAAGATACGGGCGTTTATGTTCCGGTGATGCCGCATATTTTGACACTCGCAAGGGAATCAAAACCTATAGGGTACTTTCTGTCGACCTAGAATCATGAACTTTGGCAAGAAGCAATGTCATGTAGCACAAGTAAAGGAAAATATCCGAAAACCATACATTTGTAGTTACATTAAAAAAAAACCGGAAAAATATTCGAGACACGATTCCCATGATAAATTATTTATTTACCTCGATGCGAAAGTCCGTCTCGCGATCGGTTTTTTTTCGACTTGGCAGCGTGATCTTCGGGTGTTTCACTGAGCTGCACACCAGCAGTGCTTTACCTCGGTGACTCGGCCGGGGAAAATGATGTCAATTTAGTGTCATGTTGCCATTTTTTGATTTCTAAGTATTGATGTTATATTTTCAAAGATAGTGCGCTCAGGTTGCAACATGTTTTCATTGTTTGGTATTTAAATATACCTTAGTTTACAGTGTAATACTATTTTATTTTATTTGGGAAAACAAACAATCATACATTGTATATTATATCTAGAAATACCGTAGGCTGTAAGTAAATGTACAGACGCCAGCACATCAAGCTACTAAAATCTGTCAAATTTCTGTAATAGATTTTCAACTTTATCGCTAAACCATAAAGTTTAAGGTTGATTGGGAAAATTTGACATGTCGTCCATACGTGCGTAGCTTAAGGTCATAGCATACGTATCAAATCGGAAGGCACCGTATCGCCTTTCGCCTCGCCGTCAAACAAGCGTCAACCTAACATAACCAAAGCGGGTTAGAAGCTCCGATACGTCGACTCGGCTACGGCTAGGCGACGCCGCGCTTATGGCTCGCCGACCGCTAGTTGATGGTGTAGCAGGCAGGCCGGAGGGGTAAGAGGGGCAAGGGTGGACGAAGAGACGGAAGCTCGGGTACGTAAGCGTGAGGACGACAAGCCGTAACACTCCGCCCCGCGGTTCGTGAGCTTGTCCCGAAGCGAGGCGATTACGTTACGATTCCGATTAGTGTGCGTTGCAGTAAGGAGTTTCATACAAAGAATACTAAACGGCTCGAGTTGACACGGTGCCGATCCTTTTCCGGTTTGATACGTGCGCTGTGACCTGTTGCGGAGCGGCAGCTTATCCTTCTAACAAATAAAGTGACTATGAAAAATTCAAATTTTCTACCTTCATAGATAGTTCTGCTCATTTTCAATTCAGTGCCACCAACTTTTACCTACCGCAGCATGTCATTCAATTCCCGCTGCATATGCAAGAAATTTCCTGATAGAATCGGAACTTTAATGGTTTCGTTGGCGCAGATTCGAAAGAGAATATTGACAGTAAAAAGGATATTTCCGATAGTTTAACGATCCAATTATCGTACGATGTGACTATGGGTTTATTGTAACGGGGGAAGAGGGAACTGCTGTCATTTTGGGAGCTCATATCGTCTTGGTTTTGCGTTATCCTTCTTTATTTAGTGGGTGAATCGATAAGAGAGGCACTAACTTACTTAGCACATAATTATGGGTGACATAAAAGCACCATAAATTCGAACGATTTTCGAATCCATACTAATATTATAAATTCGAAAGTAACTCTGTCTATCTGTCTGTCTGTATGTTACCTTTTCACGCCTAAACCACTGAACAGATTTCGATAAAAATTTGGCAGAGAGCTAGATTGCATCCCGGGGAAGGACATGGCAGTGGCGAAGGTACCATACTACTCGATTGCCACCGGCTTCCCTTCGAAAATTCAGAATGATGATGAATTGACTGTATAGTTAATTCATCATTCAAATATAGTCATATCATACTGCAGGTATTTAGTACACCATACAATTTTCCTCTCAACCAAAGCACCTGCCATCCAATCTCTTCACCACCCTTGGTTGACTGGTAGAGAATGCCTAAGGCATTAAGTCCGCCTTTGTACCATTTTGTGCGAAAAGTTTAAATAAATAAAAGGATCAACAATTCACCCTAAATTAACAAGACATCCTCACCCAAAAAGCAAAAAGTCCAATTTCATCAGAAACGCGTCACTATCTTAAGCCCATAAGTAACCCTTTAATGCCACAAAATATATAGTAAACCGTTAGCCATAAGCATTTATGGGACGAGCGATTAAAATAAAGGATATTATTACTCTGAGACATTGTTACGGCCTTGTAAGGAACTGGCAATGTCGGGAAAATAGAGCTTTTTCTTTTCGGGCTTTTTGGGGTTATGGGCTTCGTTTTGAGAATAGATGCTTATAGGAATAAGTGAGTTTTAAATCTATATTGATTATTTTATGGAATTGGATATGTATCTGGTCTGATTATGACTTTTTTTTCAGGATGGGAAATCATCAATGCCCTCTCCCGCTCTGGGTGGAGCGAAAGGGAGTGTCAGACTCTTACTGACTAAAACCCACCCGTGTTCCTTCCTTAGCCCTTTATGTTCCGGGCCAGCGGTAACCCTTTCGGACAATCCCGCTGACCCGGCAGGCTTCGGCCCTGACGGGCCCCTTCACTTGATGCTCTGATTATGGCTTATGGGTGATTATCTAATCAAAATGGTACAAAATACCTCGGGATCTATACAGTATAGATAGGAAGCTTTGTACTCTTTTACCTTTATGTAGGTATTGTTCTTCTTTAAATAAAAGGTTTTGTATGTTCATAAATAAATAAAATAAAGTCTCGTAAATAAATAAAAATAAAACATACATTATTTCATTAGGTACAACCCCTTTTATCACATGTTGCCGTCCTTGGGGTAGGGAAAACAACTAACTTCCTTAAATGCATTCCACATGGTATCTAAAAGTATCTTATTAATCAATCCTATTGATATATCATCCGCATCTCTCCAGCAATTTCGGCGAAACGTGCCAATAAACGCACATAGATATCTTATTTACGTTGTTCTACGGCTAGTTCAGATTGAGATTACCCAATAGGCTATTAAGAGCACGTGACTGTTCCGATACAGTCAATTAAGACATTTTAGGTAAATTACAAGAATAGATTATATTCAAAGTCAAAGCATTTATTTCAAATAGGCATATAAAAGGCACTTTTGAACGTCAAATATTACAATAAAATAGAATTGATTCTAGTCGCCCGTTCCAAAAGGTAGTTTTCGTATGCAGAAGAATGGGCAAGAAACTCCACCGTTACTCTTTTAAAATATTTTACAATATTTTGCATACATTATTTATATAATAATAATATCCTAAAATAAAATTACTATACCACAATAGGTAAAAGAATTAAAAATTAAACCATGCCATAAATTAATTATCTGATAGATACATAGTGCTCACATATTTACAAACATGGTAAAAGTAAACGATTTTCATTTAAATAAAAAAATTTACAAGTAATAAGTCAGGGTGTGAGTTAAAGTAGTTACAGAATGTAAATAAATGTAAAAAAAAGAATAAATTTACAATTAAATTAGCAACCAGTTTGATTTTGTCTATTGGAATTACTTTTCTTGTACTCGTAAGTTCTTGTGATGTAGCCAAGTGTCTATCGGCGGCGGTGACCCTTCTTAAGGGGAAGCGCTAAGGTAGCCCGCGAAATTCAAATTTTCTTACGTTTTTTGCAATTTGCTGGTCAGTATTAAGTCATACGTCGATCAAAATATGATTCGCGGCCGTAACAAATATGTATTTACAGAATCATAATCATTAGAATCAGTAATACAACTTGTTTGGTTAGTATAGTGCCAAAATGTCAAGATTTCATGAAATAGTCATTCTGTGGGATTACTTGGTCTTAGAGAGTTGTGTTGATGACTTTAATGATTATGATTCCGTAAATACAATTATTTGTTACAGCCGCGAATCATATGTTAATTAACGTACAGCTTAATACTGACCAGCAAATTGCAAAAAACGTAAAAAAAATTGAATATCGCGGGCTACCCTGGCGCTTTCGCCTTATGCGCTAGGGTTGCCTGTGAGATTCAATATTTCTTACGTTTTTTGCAATTTGCAGGTCAGTGTACGTTGATTAAAATATGCTTCGCGACCGTAACAAATATGTATGTATCTATCGAATTATAATTATTAGAATCAGCCGTTCTGTACGACACGCACTTTTTAAACCATTTTAAGGCTGGAAATACTGTTACGCAGACCTCGGTCGCTGACATCAGTCGCGTACCGATTTATATGGACTCCCGCTTGCTAACCCTCGGTGCCACACTATGCACGTCCATGTATCGTCAGCGTCTTGGTACGCGTGACCAACGGTACGCGACGGACGTTAGCGTTAGAGGAATTCAGGCCTTAGGAGAACAATTCTACAACAAAATAACGTTTAAAATTGCCTGAAATATATGTACCACTTTATATTCCCTCCTAATATTAGCTGAAACGTAAGATATGAGCCGTATATATGATCTACATTGTAAGTAATTATATAAGCAGAAAGTGCGGAACGCTCGTGTAGTGATGTACTCTATGAAAAGCGGCGAGACGTTTGATGTAGTGCGGGCTAGTGATGGGAAAAGTTCGCGGTAAAATACGGTAAAACAATATTTTTTACTTTTTATTTTTGCAAGTTCGAGTTCGTAGAATTTTATTTTTTTTTTCGATATTCGCATATGAAGGTTGTGTTATCTTGGAATGAAAGAGCGAAAAGAGAATGAGTGACGAAAATCATCCGGTGAAATATATTCATGTGTGTAAGAATGTCACTATCTACCTACAATTTTTTTTTCTTTATTTATATTAATTTTATAGCATGTTGAATAATAATTTACACCTGTGTGACCAATTTGAACCATTTTGAAAGCTATTGCTGTTTCCATTGCTTTAGATTTTCCAAAAATTTGCCTGCTCAACAACGAAAATAACGCGAAATGAATGTTGTTGCATTGTCAAAATGAAAGCTATTGCTACTGTTAGTGGGCCGCTGTTTTATTCTTTGTGTTTTGTTTATACTAATAATATTATAAAGCTGAAGAGTTTGTTTGTTTGTGTTTGGTTGAACGCGCTAATCTCTGGAACTATCAGTCGGATTTGAAAAATTCTTTTTGCATTTGATAGCCCAGTTCTTGAGGAAGGCTATAGGCTTATTTAACATCACGCTATGACCTTTAGGAGCCGAGCAAAAAGAAAAAAAGTCAGAAAGAACGCTAAGCAAAAACGAAGTAATAGCGCGGGCAGGCGATGCGATGCGACGGGGTGAGTCGGAGTAACAAGAAATTTCACGCGGACGAAGTCGCGAGCAGAAGCTAGTCAAAATTTACAAGAAAAAAACCGCGTCGACTACGTCACGTCCTCCCATCTTTATGTCGGTTAACCCTTTGTACGCGTGGATCCACGCGAGACACAATGGCTTTTTAATTGTTTCTGTAATTCCAGCATTCTACCAGTTAATGAAGCGTAGCTTTGCATAGGAGATCCCCCTCACTTTATAAGTTATCACAGTAGCAATTATTTCACGAGATTATTTTATCTTTCCAGTTTGTTATTAAAATATTGTGTTACCATTTGTAAAACAACCTATAATTTTTAACCACATTTTTGTCGAAATCAAATCATTGGAGTTTTTTTTTAACATTATTGGCTTTATTCAAATGAATAGGACCATTATATTATCAATAGTATCATATTTATGAAATAATGTTGATTATCATTATCTACGTTATCGGAAATACTAATTGAATCCTAACTATTATTATAAATGCGAAAGTGAGTTTGTTTTTAAGTTACGCTTTCACGACAAAACAACTGAACAGATTTGGGTGAAATTTCGCACATGGGTAGACCATGACCTGGAAAAGGAAATAGGTTTCTTTTCGTCCAAAATCGCGGACGAAGTCGCGGACAACAGCTAGTACACAATAAAACAATATACAATTTGTGATTACTCGATTACAATACGTGTAAGTACCTACTTCAAATAAACTGAATTTCATTGTAATAATTAATGATTATAATTATTGAATTGTATGTTTGCCTTTCAATGGTTTTGTAGCACTTAACAGTTTTGAACTATGACAATTCACATTGTGAGAACTGTAGGTTTAAAAAGAAACCTGCATTACAGGTCACCAGGCCCCACTTAGTGGCATCGTACAAATAAACAGACAGGTAACATATCTGTCATTCCTACAAAACAAATAAAACAAAAAATAAATAAATGAAAAGGATAATTTTAATAACACAACAAAATCAGTCAAAGGTGTCTAAAGCATATTCAAACTTAAGTTTCATATTAATATTCAAGTTTAACAAATATCAACTTTATTTAAATGATAACTAAGTTGATTTCAGAGTAGAGCACTATTGAAAAAGTTATTAAAATGTTTGAAGTTGTAGCGTAAACTGAACTTTATTGTGTAGGATTTAAAGTTATTTTTCCATAAACTCATATTTGTTTAGATTTTTGGCAAATAAATCGCGAATGCAGCATTAGTGAATGTGTAGGCGAATGATTGATGAAAATTATAATGTACGATTTAGTTTATCCTGTACCTACTGTGAATAGGAATACATATTTTACTATTAACAATGAACAGCCCCTTTGTTAGGGCCAATATACCAACAGCGGTCAGTCATTCACAGGTGCATATCGACGCCTTAGAATGAAAACCTCGTAAGTGTAAAAGAAGTAACTTTTCAGGAGGAAGAAAGAACGTGCTGTAAAATTTTTGTACGGTGTCTTTTATGTCTTTTTATTCGACTTCAAAAAAAGAGGTTCTGTATTCATATTAATTATTTAATCCGCTTTTATATCCAGAGCTGTTCGATACTATAAGATTGTCCGAAATTTATAAAATGCTATTTATGAGGTATTGTATTCCCGAGGTTTTCACTCTAAGCCGACCATATGTACAGACACATCAAGTTACTACAATCTGTCAAATGTCTTTGATAGATTTTCAACTTTATCATTTAAGCATAAGGTTCAAAGTCAATTGGCAAAATTTGACAGTTTCGGGTATCTTGATGTGCTCGCCTCTGTACCTTAAAGCTTTAAATAACGTTTTGCAACTTTATTACTTACTAGCTGCGTCCCGTGGTTTCACCCGCGTAAATGTCTATCCCGTGGGAATATCGGGATAAAAAGTAGCCTATATGTTAATCCAGGGTGTCAGCTACCTCCATACAAAATTTTATCAAAATTGGTCCAGCCGTTTGAGCGTGAAGAAGTAACAAACATATAAACACACACTCACACTCACCAACTTTCGCCTTTATAATATTAGTGTGATATTTACGTAGCTACTTCAATCTATGTTTTAACATTAACTGCTAAGTTAGATGTTTAAGATTTCCTGGCGAGAACATGACGGTTAAAGTTTAGAAACATGCTGTGTTGCTAGCAAGAATGTGATACTTTTTATGGAATGGGCAGTTAGGTAATTAGTTCGTCAGTTCATAAATGTTTACATTTCTTACCTAAAAAAACAAAATTATAAGTTTTTTATTAAAAAAAACAATACGCGTCTTCGGCAAAAAAACAGATTCTGTAGACTTTTGTTCAGAAGACGTCGAAGTAGTCGTTTCACATTTCCAGCGAGGCAGCACATTTTTAAACTCAACCTATAATGACTTTTATGAAAATTAAATAATTATTTTTATTCATTGCGTTCTGGTGTTCAGAAAATTACGCCAGGTTTATCATAATATTTACTTTTAAAAAACAATCTCTGTCTACCTCTTGAGCAGACCAAAGCCAGAACCAACAAAAGATAACAAAAAAACAAACGAAATTATAAAAACAAAATCTCATAATTACCGCGTTTAATCCCGGTGCCGTCCCGTCCCTACCGTCACTGAAATGTATCCCGGGGGGCCCGCCCTGAGGTCAACACTAATTTATTCATTGCTCATTTTGAAGTAACTGTCGCTGCTGTGCGCTGAAAAATTCGTTACACAGTATCTTAAGGCATTCCTAGAGGAATTTGTGAATTGTAGACAGAATTTGGCGTTGAAATTTTTGTCTTGAAACGGAACGTTTGTTTTACTAATTATTTTGTAGAATTCGAAATAACTGTGAAATTTAGGTATTTTTTAAATTTAAGGTAATTTTACACTGCATCGGTCAAGGAAAACATCGTGAGGATATTTGCATCCCGCATGAAGGAGCCTCCTCGTGTAGCGCAGTTTGTTCCTCCAGTTACTCAACTGAACCGAGCGCTCGGCGCATCCTGGACAGTCACACCCAACACCTTATTTGACTGGCCAATTCTTCTTCTTCCCAATCTCTTAACAAAAAAAAAACATATTAAAAAATTCACACTCTTCTTCTGGCCAATTCTTTTGGCCGGTGGTAGGGCTGACGCCCGCCTGGTTTGCGACCACCCTTCCACCGGAGTCCGGCGTCAAGCAGCCTGCTGTGTTTCGTCAATGCGTGGGAGTTCCAGTGCCTTAGGCATCTTCTGGGCACGCTCGTTCCATCATAGACCTCATCCATCGCTTTCCATCAGGCGTGATCGAGGTCAAGAGCTGAAATCGCCAACCCGTTTTCAGCAAGCGTGGTGAAGGGTGAGCGTTTTGTGGGACTTTCTGATGTAATGTTGATGTTCAAAAAGTGCTGATTCTCAGCCTAATTTGAATAAATGACTTTTGATTTTGATCAATGCTCGTGCCTTCTCATTATGAGAAGAGGCTATAGAGGTATTAGGAATAGGGTGTAAAGGTCACTCATCCTCCATAGAAAAGAGAGGATCCACCGACCAGACGGGTGTTGTGTCTGGCGGGCAACTGCCCGATATTTCATCTCGGGCCGTTGTATCTATGCTAGTTGCGCGGTAAACTCTGCTTGCGCGATGCAGGATTTTGCGTGACGTCAATGTGACGCGTTGTTTGCTTGTGGCATTGTAGATACCGCTACATGGCCTTAGAAGACACTAGCTTCTGCTTGAAGCTTGACCGACTTCTTACTTCATGTAGCTATGTTTTAATCCAGGACACTGGTATATCTGTGTGCCAATTTTTACCCGACTACGGCGAAGCAAAAGGAAGGTTATGATTTTGACCGGTATGTATGTTCATCTGTTCCCTCATAACTTCAAAATTACTTTTAATAATTTGACAAATGAGGTTTCGTTAAAAACGTCTTGACCGTCCGCTGGTTATAGGCTATGTGACGTCACACTAAATTCATAAATTAATAAATTTAAAAATACATAAATATTTGGGGATGGTGCCTTGTTGGGTATCAAATGAAAGGGCTTGATTAGCACATTTCAAAAATATAAATTTTACTGAAAAACGGCTTAAAATAATGATATAAAAAAGTTTAAAAACTAAAACCCGACTACAGAAAAAGTTGAAACAAGAAAGTACCTTCCCGTGGTCGCATGCCGCTGTACTAACATACTTATAAGCTATGGTAGTATGCGACCACGGGAAGGTACTTTCTTGATTCATCCTTTTCTGTAGTCGGGTTTTAGCTTTAATTTTTTTTTACGAAATCCAATCAATCTGCCTGGCCTCTTCCCAACTATGTTGAGGTCGGCTCCCAGTCTAACGAAATGCACCTGGATACCAGTATTTACTTGGATCGATACGCCTGCGAATCTGACCTCCACAACCCAGTTACTGAGTAACACGATACCTCTTGGGAAGAGTGGTTGTTAGAGTTTCGGGTTTCCGATTAGCCATAACAATTGTCGATGATCTACAAATCACAGCCGGGACCAACCGAGACACGGTGGAGTCTCGATATGTACGGTCAGCATCAAAAGTCGATTAACACTTCAGTTTTTTTTAATCTCAGTTATTGAGCAAAATATTTGTTGAAAATTGCATCGTACTTCGGCTGCAATTTTGAATAAATATTTTGCTCAATAACTGAGATTAAAAAAACTGAAGTGTTAATCGACTTTTGATGCTGACCGTACCTAATGGAAGATCACCCATCCACGAAATAACCGCGGCAGGCTAAGCTTATGCTTCGTTCGACCTGTGCGGCTCTTATTGTAGTCTTACCCCCTCTCTCCTAAGCGCGGTAAACTCTGCTTGCGAGATGCAGGATTTTGCGTGACGTCAGTATGACGCGTTGTAATGTACCCGTATAAAAAGTATTCCGTTTTAATGGAAACCATTATCTATCTTTATGTCAAATTTTATCCAAATCCGTTGAGCCGTTTAGACGTGATAGAGTAACAAACATACAAACATCACCAACCTTTCACATTTACAATGTTACTAGCAGCGCCCCGCGGTTTTACCCGCATAAGTGTCGATCCCGTGGGAATATAGGGATAAAAAGTATCTTATGCATTATTCCGATGTATATGCTATATTGCTGTAAAGTTTCATCAAAATCCGTTCAGTAGTTTTTGCGTGAAAGAGTAACAAACATCTATTTATTCTCACAAACTATCGCGTTTATAATAAATATTACTAGCAGTGCCCAGCGGTTTCACCAGCATAAGTGTCGATCCCGTAGGGATATCAGGATAAAAACTATCCTATGTCCTTCCCCGGAATGCAGTCTATCTCGCTGTCAAATTTTATCGAAATCCGTTCAGTGGTTTTGGCGTGAAAAGGTAACATACAGACAGACAGACAGAGGTACTTTTAAATTTATAATATTTTTAGTATGGATTAGTAGGATTAATATTCTCGATTCCTAACTGGCGGTTGGAAGTTAAAACTAACGGTTTTGTATCTTTGCCAATATCGTAGCGTAGTCTAGAAAGCGTTGAAACATTTGGAAACATTTACACTTATATTGCCTAGAGTATATTTTTCCAATGGAATTTGAATAGGGTTGAGTTTGTGTGCAAACGTTTTATGCTGCTTCGTATGGTTTTTACGACTTAAAAAACATCGAGTGGATAAATCGGGATTAAAACTATCCTATGTCCTTTCTCGGGACTCAAACTATCTTTATACCAAATTTCATCTAAATCGGTTCAGCAGTTTAAGCATGAAGAGGTAACAGACAGACAGTAACACTTTCGCATTTATAATATTATTATGGATTCCTAACACGGTTAATAATAGCATAGGAGTGAACGTGCATTTGCTCATTTAATTTAATTTTTCGATAAGTGCGTGAAAAATGCTGAGTTCCGAAATCCAACTTCGTTGAAACGATTCACTAATTCATTCATCTTTCACTTTCAATTCATTCATTCTGGGTTCAAACGTTTCACTCGGAGTAAAAGATGCCGAATGAAAGACGTTCAGGAACAAAACTAGGACCAAAATATATAAAAAAAGAACATGTGTGCAATTCACACGTGGTAGAAGTGAAACCTTCAAAAACACTGTATAATGCTTCCTATCTCATTTTCTCCCATCATCATCATCATCATCACAAATTAGTAGCATAATATTAAATGTGATGTCATTTGTAATAATAAAAAACTGTATAATGCTTCCTATCTCATTTTCTCCCACGTTAAGTCTTATATGTCTCTTTTTACTGTTGCTTTTTCGTTTCATAAAATTTCAAATCACAACGATGCTAAAGAAGTTTTCGCTTCAAAAAGGAAGCGTCTGATAACTGTTCTACATTCAGTGAGATTCATAACCCTTCCTCTACGTTACAGTCGTGTAGAATGGATTGATAATTCTTAACAAACTGTCTTAAAGTCTCATGCTCGTGCCAGTTGAGATGTTTTAAACAAAACGTTCCCCGGTTTAATTACATAACTTTACGAGTGAAATAATTGACGTTCCAACTTGTAACTTCATCTCAGTTATATTAAACTTGTTAATTGCATTATTTTGAATTGTTTTTATTTAAATTCATAGGTATTCATTTTAAGGTTCTAGCATTTTGTTAAGTATGTGTTTGAGCAGTGGTGGCCCAGTGGTAACCACCCTGACTTACGAATTGTAGGTCGGGGGTTCGAACCCAGCCAGGCGATTTACTTAGTGTAAAGAATTTCATCACCACTGCTCTCAAAACTGTGAAGAAAAACATCGTGAGGAAACCGGCACATAGAACCAAAAATTTGAAGACATGTGACAGACCAACGCGCACTGGACCCGCGTGGTGGATTATGGCCCACTACCTCACGCACATTACTTTGTGTAATATATTTCATTATTAAGGTGCCACTAGTCGATATTTTTTCCATACAAATTTCGGGAGAGTATTACTCCACTGTTTGACATTGTGCATCCAAAGTTAAACATGATATCGTTTTGTCTTATTATTAATTTTGATTCTATTGAAACAGAATAGTAAAATAAAAAGCCATTAAAAATTTATGAGCCAACAAAGATTCGTTTTTTAACGTAACCTTGGGTGTAAATTAGTAATAAAAAGAACTGTAAAATCTTCACAACCAAGTCCGTACCAACAAAGCTCAGTTATGGAAGAGTTCAATAAACTCTATTTTTGCATTGGTTTTTTTACAAAACTTGATTTTCCAAAGCACTTTTCGAATTTTTTTACGCGCCTATCATTTCGGAACGGTGTTTCTGTGCGTGAGAACTAGACGTTGTGCGTGTAGACTAGCATTTAACTGTTCATCACTGATACTAGCTCTGTCAGTCACGAAGCCAGGTGAGACAAAGTGCTTTTTGGCCATGACCACCAGTGAGTTCGAGCTCGCGACTAGTTTATTCTTAAGGCTCTCAAAATGATTTTTTTGTAAGTAGGTTTGTACAAACACTCTCATGTAGCATGTTCGAAAAGTGTTGTTTTGTAACTTGTGTGAAATGTCACATACCTTGGAAGGCGCTCGTGTTTGTGATACAATGATTTTTTCATTAGTTCAGACACCACCGATACACTTATTTCTGGAATGTTCTATTTTTACTTGAAAAATCGTGTCAAATCCCATTGGTGAAGGATTTTTCAGTTTTTTTCTTTTGTCTGTGCTAAAATACTAATCAATGCAATCCAAATCCAAACCCAATCTCTTTGATTATACCTATGTAGTGCAGCGAAAAAAAGAAAAACACGGACTGTCGTCGCCATATTATGATTCATAACGTTATCCTTTTATGATTCTGCCAAAGTGGCCTTTTTAGGCCCCCTGTTACATGGGAGCAGTGGTGGCCCAGTGGTAACGGCTCCCGACTTACGAGTTGTAAGTCGTGGGTTCCAACCCAGGCAGGCGCTTTACTTAGTGTAAATAATCTCATGACCACTGCTCTCAAAACTGTGAAGAAAAACATCGTGAGGAAACCGGCACATAGAACCAAAAATTTTAAGACGTGACAGACCAACGCGCACTGGACCCGCGTGGTGGATTATGGCCCACTCCCTCTCAGAGAGAGGAGGCTTGTGTCCCAGCAGTGGGAACGTAATAGGCTGATTTATTCTAAACAAATACATATAAAGAAGTAGGAATATTAAGTAAAGCTTCATAATTTATTCCCTTGTAAAATGACGCATAAAAAATCACATAACAGGTACCTACCCCGCATAAAAACCAGCAATTTTAACATTTTAAATCCAAAACGTCCGCCGCTCTTTACGACGACATTGAATAGTTAATTCGGAATCATGCAGGCGGATGAATGCTAAAATAATAAAATGCGGAGTATTACTTTTCCATTTTGCACAGCTATGAATATCTCCTCATTTGGTCTACCATAGCCGAAATGAAAACATTAGTGAAACATATATACGTTTTTCATATACTGTATTTTTGTTTTATCTTAGTTGAGATTGCGTTCTTGGTTAAAGAAATAAGGGATTTTAAGATAAAACCAGTCACGTTATAACATTACGCCTGTACTCTGAAGGATTAGGCAGGGGTGCAGATAAAATACACCCACATTTCTCAAATTACATAATTCACGACCTTAGGTGCATGTAATAGAGAGCTAGTCTATATGAGGAACGGGGTGTAAAGTTCACTCATACTCTATAGAAAAAAGAGGATCCTCCGACCAGAGGGGTGTCGTGTCTGGCGGACAACTGCCCGACGATAGTTTTTTTTTAACAAATGGCATCTCGCAGTTCAACCTATGAGGTTGTCATCTGCTTAACCATGCTTGCCTGTGGATGCCTCAATTAATTAAGGCCTCCAACCAGGGCTTGGAAAACACGACTACACGCTAAGGCCACCCCCTGAGGAGTATGTAGCGCAACTTAGGGCAGCTAGGGACAGGCTGGATCGGAATTACTGCCCGACGATTGCTACCGCGACGTCGATGATAATGAGGGGTCCGTGGCTAAATAATAACATCTGCACAGGTCGATCGATCAGGTTAAGCTACGCTTGCCGCGGTTGGTCTGTGGATTGGTGACCATCTTTACATACCGAGAACCCTCCGTGCCTCGTAAAGCACATTAAGCCGTTGGTCCCGGCTGTCATTCGTGGATCTTTGACAGACTTACGGGTAGTCAGAAGCCCGAAAGTGTGACAACCAGTCTTACCAAGGGGTATCGTATTACCCAGTAACTGGGTTATGGAGGTCAGATAGACAGTCGCTCCATGTAAAATACTGATATTCAGCTGCATCCGGTTAGACTGGAAGCCGACACCAACATAGTTGGGAAAAGGCTAGGCAGATGATGATGATTGATGGGACGTTGTATATTATGCTAGTTGTGCGGTAAACTGTGTTTGCGAGATGCAGGATTTTGCGTGACGTCAGTATGATGCGTAGTTCGTATGTGACGGTGTAAATGCGGCTACAAGTCTATTGTCATCAACCTGGTACAACCCCAGACCACGGGCTGCTACTGAGGTATTAAAAAAAAAATTGTAATAAATAAATTACGATGGTACGGAACCCTTCGTGTGCGTGTCCGACTCACACTTGGCCGCTTTATACTTACGTCACATATTTTCTCTTGACATATTATCCACATACATCATTCATGGTAATTTATTTTTAGAATTATCAAGGGATGAAATGATCCACCCTTATGTATACGCTGCGAAAGGTTAGAATAATCTCAAGGGGATGAGCAACCTTTTGTAAGTTAATGATATGGTAGGATTATTAAGGGTTCAAAGATTAAATTTATTTTATTATTATACCGGATTATGTTAACAATGTTTTTTGGGGTGATATCGATAGCTATGATAAGACTTTTGTAGATTATTATCAGCAAATAATAAGAACGAACTTGCTCGGAGGAAGAAAGTATTCCAGTAAGTGCTGGTAGGGATCTTGACTATCATCCGGGCTCTGGGATTGTCCTGATAGTCGTCGGATACCTCCCCACTCCTCAAGCACCTCGGGAAGTGTTGCCCCCTTGTCGCTACGTCACTATGTGCTGGCGACAGTTTCTGGGGACCCATTGTTGGGTGTGAAACCAAACCCCTGCCATTTTATCGGTGTAAAGATAAATCGTTGATCAGACAGGGGGCATAGTCTTCCTATATTCCCAGATCACCAGCTCACTTTAGCCACCCAAACCCATAATCAATGTATATAAAATTCAAAGTCCTGACTGACTGATATATCAACGCACATCCTAAACCGCTGCTCCTAGAGACATGAAATTTGGAGGGTGTGTTCTTTGCGAAAAGTAGGTATCCACTAAGAAAGGGTTTTTCAAAAAACCCCTAAGAGCGTGATATTTCACGCTGACGAAGTCGCGGGCAGAAGCTAGTCCAATATATTTGTTTTCATATCCTACTATAGATCATCACCAACCGGAGGTTGTCCTTGGGTGCACTTGCATAGTGCATACAGGGATATTGTCGGTTGGTGCCTCATTTTGTTAAAATCGTCTAAAGGGCCCCGACGAGTTGACTTCGGTCCCTCGTACGCCTTCCAAAGGTCCGGGACTCCGCTGTTCCGAGACATGTTAACATAAAAAAAACCGGTCAAGTGCGAACTCGCGCACCGAGAGTTCTGTACAAAGGAGACGTTCAATAAATGTATGGGGCTTGGTACAAAAATAATTGAAAATTTAAACAGCCTTCTAAGCTATATAGGCTGAAAGAGGGTAATTATTTTTATGTTTTTGGGCTTTTAATTTTTTTTTACAGCCCCCCGTTTTTTTTAAAACTAGTGTTGAAAAATAAAATGCTTGCAACACTAACTACAAGAATTATTTTTATTTTAGGGTTGGCAGCCCTGTGGCACATGACGTGACAATGACAATGACAATTGACTCCGCCTGAATCCGCCTCGCGGTCTTGACACTCTTGACGTATTAATGGAAGGTGTTTTTGTTTATTTCAACGTCATTCTGACATTTACAGATTTGACCTTTTTTCGACACGTTTAGATACTGCATTGTCATGATAATCAATATTTTTTGTCTCAATTTCTTGGAGCTGCAGCTAAAATTATAATAAAATCTCAAAGTATTTAATAGAAACGGCAACTTTAGCCACATTTAAAATAATTACATTGCATAGAAATGAATAAATAAAGGCTATGTGCGTTTTGTTTGTACTGACACATATTTCAGTTTTTTACAAAAACGGGCGCCTGAAAAAATCATATCTAACTATAATCGAGTAGCTTAATAAATAAGCTTTCTAACAAGGTACAACACATTAGCGTTTAAAAATCTTCGGAATATTGTACCACTTTTGACCTCTCCTTTGTAGATATGTAAATAGGTTAGCACTGGAAAAAAACGTTTTTTTTATGTAACTACTAATGTCCGGTTTTCGGATTTTTTCCTGTATCTAGGTACTTGTACTACATGTCATTGCTTCTTACCAAATATTTTTAATAAAAATTAATTTTAAAAAAATCGACTTCAAAAGAAATTAACTCAAAATTATGAAATAACTTTAATTTCGGAAGTCGGTGTCTTGGGATAATATGTATTTCGTTTTAGTTTTTTGCCACCGGCTTCCGAAATTAAAGTTATTTCATAATTTTAAGTTAATTTCTTTTTGAAGTCGATTTAATTTTTTTAAATTACTTTTTTATTATTTCGTAGATTTTAGTTTTAAGTAAAAACTGTAATATTTGATTGTAATAAGTAGGTAATAGTGTTGTTGTAAATAATGCACTAGAATTTGACCAATGATTTGAGATGTTTTCCCTTTGACACCACCTGTAGCTCGTATCAATAAGCCAGGCTGTCACACTTACACATATTAGTCCATATTTAGAAAATTACTGAATCGATTTTGATCAAACTTTGCACTGTTCCCTAAGTTGAAGTAAAGTAAGCCAATGTAAAAAAAATGGTCACGATCAGAGTAATAGTTGCGGAGAAATGCGTGGACAAACATACATACATACATCTATAAAATTTGTATATTTGTTTGGAAGCCCTAATAGATTGTCATAGGTGAATATAATGCAGTTTCAATAATATTACATACACACGTGTCGAATTGATTTTCCTCCTTTTTTTGAAGTCGGTAAAAATAAACAAAGATTAGCACGCCTTATCAACACGGGCAAGGCATTCCGTAACCGTACTGGGGCCTAATTCACTAAAACCACTTAACGATTCCTTACCCGAAACCACATCAATTCCTGAGCTAATCCCGCCAATCTCGCGCTCATTTGGCGCGGTTTCGTTAGAGAATAAGGCCCCTGTATGAACTGTAAAAGATTTATCATAGAAACTGGTGGAATTCAATGTATCAGGCATATCTAGTCTACCGTATGCTCCACCGTGTCCTCTGGGCGATCCTGGCAATGGTGACACCCAGGTGTTTCCTTCCGCCTGATGATGTGCAGGAACCTCCCGAAACTTCCGTGTCCGGTGAGGACCTGCGTCAGGCGGTACGTGAGGGCGCCGTGACGCCTCTCTAGCCAGTCCTCAAAGAGGGGCCCGGAACATAATGGGCTAAGGAATTACATGGGTGGGTTTTAGTCAGTAAGAGTCTGACACTCCCTTCCGCTCCACCCAGAGCGGGAGGAGCGGAAGAGAGTCATTTGATGATTTCCCATCCTGAAAAAAAAAAGGCATATCTAGTCTCAAGTGTGTTATTGGGTTTACCAATCTGGAATCAATTTTTCAGTAGCAAGCTAATAGTCTGGATTTTTGCCCGGCACATGCCCGGCCCCGTACCACATGGGACTTAAATATACCTCAACAAAATTGAAGCTGAGCGATGACCGTTTTGCGTGGATGTGACGGATTTTCCCCCAACTTGTTAATTTTTGTGTTTGTGTTGTTTCTGTGCTTCATCATAACCGGAAATAAACGTAAATAATAATAATTAGGTATTAATTAATTAATAATTATTATTTATTCATCATCATCATCATTTCAGCCGAAAGACGTCCACTGCTGGACATAAGCCTCCCCCAAGCACCTCCACTTCGACCGGTTCTGTGCTTCTCGCATCCAACGAGTTCCTGCGGCCTTCACAAGGTCGTCGGTCCACCTTGCGGGAGGCCTTCTAACGCTACGTCTTTCGGTACGCGGTCGCCACTCCAGAACCTTTCGGCCCCATCTGCCATCTGTTATGCGAGCAATGTACTCTGCCCACTGCCACTTAAGTTTGGCAATTCTTCGGGCTATGTCGGTTACCTTACCTACCTATTTATTATTAATAAATAATATTTATAATAATAATGTATTATTATTTATCATTAATATAATAATAAATCATAATTATTTTATCCTTCTTTCTATCTAGCAAAATGTGGATGTACTATAATAGGTACACGTCTCCCTAATCCTTCGAGCATTACAAGTTTCATGATAAGTTTGTGGCTTTAAAAATTGTTTTTCTTTTGTTCCAGTTTGCTCAACCGTCGGGCTCACTTCGGAACAAGCAGCTGATCATGACAAAAGACCAAAAAGCAAAATGAGCATACCGAACTATGACTTGAACATGGACAGTCATTGGACCAATAAGATTCATAGGAAATATATTAATTACAACGAAAATCTAGACGAAATTAAACCTAAGAACACAAATAAAGGCATTGATATTCAGACAAGAAATCTAGATTACCATAAAAGTAACATACAAATGAGGAATTCCAGGATGAGGAATTTTGATCCTAGTAGTATGGAGGTCAAAAGTCGGGTGAGGAGAGACGAGAAAGACGACTTTAAATGTAACTCGTTTAAGTTTGAGGAAAAGGAGAGCTACATAACGCACCCACATGACAAGAATATTGGAAATAATTATTATTATAATAATTCTGATTGTGTCGCCAAAATTAATGGTAAGTGTGACTTATAATTTTTCAAAGAGTGCAATAAGGCTTTGTTGATAAACTGCACTGTGCACAAGATATTTCTGGTAAATTTTCGAATTTTTTAGTAAATTTCCGTTTTCACTATGATTTTCATGGGCTTGAACCATCGCAATTGACAGATAGGTCAAAGTGGACTTCATCATCATGAACCTGTAGCAGTAGACTAAAGGGCTTACACCTTTTCAAACTGAAACTCAAAGCATTTATTTCAAACTAGCAGCGCTCCGCGGTTTTACCCGCATAGGTGTCGATCCCTTGAGAATATCGGGATAAAAACTATCCTATGTCCTTCCCCGGGATGCAATCTATCTCTCTGTCAAATTTGATCGAAATCCGTTCAGTGGTTTAGGCGTGCAAAGGTAACATACAGGCAGACAGAGTTACTTTCGAATTTAAAATATTAGTATGGATAAATCATAGCATTTATTTCAAATAAATCATAGGGACATACAAGTACCTAGTTAATATTTATTATTCTGTAAAAAATCATTGCTATATGGTCGTTAACCAGAAAGAAAACAGGCGAGAGCGTTTGTATGGAGAAAACACCACTCGCATTCCCTCTTAACACTAAGGCCGCTTTTAGTGCTTGACCGACCGTCGGTGCGTACCATCGTTCCTGACGATACGCGTAACCGATCGTCAGTTTTTAACGTTCAGTGCTCTCCTGACCAACCAAACTGGCCGGACTGATACCTATAAAATCAAACAATATTATTAAAGTTTTGAACTAGTAGGTTTCATCCTTTTTACGAAGATACGCGCATCATCCGTACGGTCGGTCCACCGATCGGTGTAGCACTGAATGCGTTAATATGTATCCATAGTGCGTCGGTCGACCGACGGCACGCATGCGGACGCGCTTGACCGACGGTCCTCGTACGCAGTGCGTAGCAATATACGCGTGCGTACTGTCGGTCGAGCACTGTCACGACTTGTGAATTTTCATACAAATGACAAGCGCGACCGACGTACGCACCGACGGTCGGTCAAGCACTAAAACCGGCCTAAGATTTGTCTACCATCCACTCCTTAAAAATAGCCCAAGCATCCAACTTAGTGTAACTAACCTGTATTGTCATTCAGCAGGATAAAAGCCTCTCTTTCCCTTTTCCATATAATTCTGTCTTTAGCTAAGCAAACGTAACCATAACCATCATCATTACCATCTGCCTAGACTTTTCCCAATTATGTTGGGGTCAGCTTCCAGTCTTTAGGATGCAGCTGAATACCAGTATTTTACATGGAGCGACTCCATCGACTGCGACCAGCGACTCTCCAGCGACTATCTGACCTCCATAACCAAGTTACTGCAATGGGGTAATACGATACCCCTGACTACTCATAATAGTACGGGAGGTGGCGCTGCATTTTTTCTAGTAATTTTATACCGAATAAATTTTATTTCAAACAGTTGTTTAATGGTCAGAAATCGGTAAAGTGAGCGTCAGTTGTCGCACTAACGGTGGAGCTAAAGGAGACAGCATGAGAAAGTCATTGGAAAAAAATCAGCTCCGATGATTTTTATACCGAGCAAAAAATGTATAATATTATTGTTTTAGTCACATTTTATCAAAAAATAGTCGTCAGCTGTATTGACGAGGGGGGATTATATGTCAGTCACGTGCATGAACCTCATTGAAAATTTGAAAAAAAAATTAATTTTATACCTTATGAAATTTATACATCTCAATTTTTATACTTTTAAAATAATAAAGAAAATCGTCAGCCGTATTTTTGACGGTGGTAAAACCGTCAGTCAGCCTGATAAACATTTTGCGCGCTCAATGCATTTGAACGTTGCATAGGCTTTTTGGAAAATAAACTGACAATCTTTACGCCCATAAGCAATTAGCTGACGATGAGTTTTTATTTTTTAATATTTAAATCATCTTATACTTCGAATTCAATAAGTATAACATCAATTTAATATAAAAAACACCACATTTTATTTATTTATTTTGTGTCAGTTTCAAATTATATACAGAAATATATATTTACTAGCTTCTGCCCGCGACTTCGTCCGCGTGAAATTTCTTGTTTCCGACCCACGCCGTCGCATCACATCGCATCGCCTGCCCGCGCTGTCACTTCGTTTTCGCTTAGCGATCTTTCTGACTTTTATTCTTTTTGCTCGTCTCCTAAGGGTTATAGCGTGATGTTACATAGCCTTCCTCAAGAATTAGGCTAGCAAATGTAAAAATATTTTTTTAAATCGACTCCGAGAAAAATCCGACCGATTAGCGCGTTCAGACAAACAAACTCTTCTGCTTTATTATTAGTATTTACAAATTCATCTGAAGATACGAAAATATGAAATATTATTTATTATCTTCGTCGTGTGTGATAGTCCATTGAATTGTATGGCGAGCGATATTGTATCTTAAGGGGGAAGCGCTAAGGTAGCCCGCGAAATTCAAATTTTCTTACGTTTTTTGCAATTTGCTGGTCAGTATTAAGTTGTACGTTGATTAATATATGAATCGCGGCCGTAAGAAATATGTGTTTACAGAATTATAATCATTAAAGTCATCAACACAACTCTCTAAGACCACGTAAGTCCAAAGAATAACTGTTTCATGAAATCATCATTCTTTGGACTTACGTGGTCTTAGAGAGTTGTGTTGATGACTTTAATGATTATAATTCTGTAAACACATATTTCTTACGGCCGCGATTCGTATATTAATCAACGTACAACTTAATGCTGACCAGCAAATTGCAAAAAACGTAAGAAAATTTGAATTTCGCGGGCTACCTTAGCGCTTCCCCCTTAAGTTGTTATTACAAAATTAGATAGTCGTCCGATTCAGCACCAATTCCATGTTGTATATGTATAAAAAGTTATTGTTTATTTTCCACAACGCACACAATGAACGGACACTATTATTACACAAAGACGGGTCTTTGTTAGTGAATAAGAGAAATATAGAATAAAAGATCAGCTAAAGAAACAATTCAGGAATTCCCCTAGAGAACAAAACTCAGATCGGGCGTCCTTGTTCCACTTTCCACGGAAACAGCTATGCTATCCTTGTCATATGCAATTCAGTGTTTATAGAATTCGGATACACGACACGCATTTCCATAGATAATTAATTGATTAGAGGTGCGTTCTGAAATTTAACTGTTTTTTAGAGCGTGCCATTGATTGGTTTTGTTTTTACCAACAAGCGTGATAAATTGTCGACTATTAAAAATGCGCTAGTTAGGGGACTAGGCACTATTATGGAATTTTGAGCGCTAAAACATCAAGAAATGCACTAGATCTAGTGCCGAAAGCACTAAGTTGGCAACATTCGAAATCTCTGTAGCAGATGGTAGTATTTCTCTCTTATTCATATAAGTTTGTCTCACTCCAGTAGGGTATACTTACTTCAGTCTACCTGAGGGCTAGAAAAATAATTTTTAGAAAAGGTATGTTAGAGTCGTGAGACTTTAACTGCTTGAAATTCCTTGATGCTACAGTACATATTAATATGATTAGAAACCGACACAAAATAAATAAATAAAATGTGGTGTTTTTATATTAAATTGATGTTATACTTATTGAATTCGAAGTATAAGATGATTTAAATGTTAAAAATAAAAACTCATCGTCAGCTAATTGTTTATGGGCGTGAAGATTGTCAGTTTATTTTCCAAAAAGCCTATGCAACGCTCAAATGCATTGAGCGCGTAAAATGTTTATCAGGCTGACTGACGGTGTTACCCCCGTCAAAAGTACGGCTGACGATTTTCTTTATTATTTTAAAAGTATAAAAATTGAGATGTATAAATTTCATAAGGTATAAAATTAGTTTTTTTTTCAAATTTTCAATGAGGTTCATGCACGTGACTGACATATAATCCCCCCTCGTCAATACAGCTGACGACTATTTTTTGAAAAAATGTGGTTAAAACAATAATATTATACATTTTTGCTCGGTATAAAAATCATTGGAGCGGATTTTTTTCCAATGACTTTTTCATGCTGTCTCCTTCAGCTCCACCGCTATCGAAGCAGCTGACGTTCGGAGCTATTATGTGTTAGGGGAAAACTATTATTGTTATGATTTTCAGCCGGTATAAAATGACTTGCTCAAATATAGCGCCACCTCCCGTACTATAACGACTCTCAAAGATCCATGAATTCCAGCCGCGACCAACGGCTTAACGTGCTTTCCGAGGCACGGTAGTGTCTTGATATGTAAAAATGGTCACCCATCCACAGATCAACCAAGCGTAGCTTAACCTATTCGATCGACCCGCGTGGCTGTTATTTCGTAACCACAAGCCCTCCTACCTAACCTATGACTACAGTCATGTCCTTTCAGAAATATGGTCACCCATCCACAGACCAACCGCGGCAAGAGTAGCTTAACCTGATCGATCGACGTGTGCGGCTGTTATTATTTAGCCACGGCCCCTCAGACATAACCGTCATCATTATCATGTACTACTTCAGCCTATTATTACGTACGGCTCAACAGAAACCTGCCAATGACAAATAAATGGCCATTAGGGAATTACCACATTTGTGGCGCCCGGCTATTAGATAGGTAATTGCAGTTTCCTGCGACTAAAACTATGTGTTTACACGATAGAATAGAATACTCTTTATCTCTTTTTTCTCTTTTTTTTTTACTCTTTTCTCTTTACTCTTTTTCTTTCTCCTTTTTCTCTCTTTTTTTTCTCTTTTTTTCTTTTGTTTTTCTCTTTCTGTTTTTTTTTTCTCTCTTTCTTTACACGATGTTTGAAATTATATTTAATTAGACCTTTAGCTTAAGCCCATGTCAAATTTAAGGATGATTTCCACCAAACGGCTCGCACCGCATCGGATCGGAACGGATTTTACAATCTTTAAGCGATATTAAATCGTGTACATAGTATTTAAAGTCTATATTACCAAGCCGCGCACAGCAGCTTGACCGCGGCCGTCTTTCGCGACACGCGATCGTAGCCGCAAGTATGCTGCGACGCGCGTAAGTACTGCTCCGTTCGCCTGTTGTCGTATCCGATCGTTCCTCTTCTGTGTTTTATGATTATTTTCATCTTCTAATGCAATAGTCAACAATACTACGTCAACTTCAACCATTTTCAAAAATTAAAACACATCAACACGCTAGGAATGAAACTATTTGACTAGGCGCATAAACGGATACGTTCGCAAGCGACGGTACGGAGCCAACAATCCACATTCGATTTAGTAGGAAAAGCCAATCCAGCGCTGTCTCATACAATATACAAGGAACATTATTAGAGTTTGTAAATGAAGTTCGAGATCTTGATGTCAGCATGAATGACAAAGTTAACCTCAGAAGTCATATTGATAGCATAGTCACGAAGTCATCAAGGCTACTTGGATTTCTTAATTAAGAGAAGTACTAAAGTGTCATTATCGTATGCGTCGACATCCTACCGGACGCGATCAGCTGTCGCCGCATCCGCACAGAAAGAAATAAGCAGTAAATAAAAACGAAAAAAACATTAATCTGAACTGCTCTAAACAGTTCCATATGAGCCTAACGTTCAAAACAGTATTTTTTACTGATCCGAAAACAGTTAAAGATTGAGGCAAAAAGTAACCGTCATGACAGTAAACTTTAACGTTTTAAGTAGCTAAATGGTCACAAAATTAACTGTTTTATTCATTTGGTGATGTCGTTCAAACCATTGACATTTACTTACATTACAGTAATGGTGGTTTCCCTTTTTTTTGTTGCTTTTTCAGTAATTGGTATGTTCAATCATTAAAAGTTACTGTATTGTCTTATACTGTTTTACTAACATTTATTCTTACTACATAAAGTCAGTAAGTCATAATGAAATCGCTTTAATGTGCTGTAGTAAGAAATTATTTTTTTCAGTGCGTTCGTATCCTTTCCGATCCGATGCGATACGAGCCGTTTGATGGAAATCATCCTTAAGGCGATCACAGGACCTAAACTCAAAAAACGCAAGTTTTATATACAATAAAAGTATATGATCGACCACAGTAAACAAAATCAGAAAAATATATGATATTCTTCAGGATATATGCCAGGTAGATAGTGTGTTAAAAACATAATACAACTAATTTGACACGATAGAAAAAAATCATGAAGATACCTCTAAAGACTTTCTGTTTACAATAAAAACCATACATACAATCATTCTGATTTTTTGTCAGATTCGTGTTTTAATTTTTTAATCCATACAATAGATTTTTGTAACTAAATTATTACTTCATATTTTGCAATAAATTACCAGCGTTGTGTCATCGCGCTTCTCTTTCTTTTCTATGCAGCCCGACAGTGACCGCGCTTTATGTCACGTAAGCCTCTTAACTGTTGTTATTAAGTTCCGACCTCATCATCATTATTCTCGTGTCTTTATCCCAATTTATTTGGCGTCGGCGCAAAATGTCGTTTTATTCCCTAGTGCTCTATTAGTCATCATTTCGGTAGTCACCCGCTTTGTTGCCATATCATTTATCACACATTCCAACCATCGTTTCTTTATTCACACTGTCCATCCATCGTTTCTTTATTCACACTGTCCATCCATCGTTTCTTTATTCACACTGTCCATCCATAGTTTCTTTATTCACACTGTCCATCCATCGTTTCTTTATGCACACTGTCCATCCATCGTTTCTTTATTCATACTGTCCATCCATCGTTTCTTTATTCACACCGTCCATCCATCATTTCTTTATTCACACTGTCCATCCATCGTTTCTTTATTCACACTGTCCATCCATCGTTTCTTTATTCACACTGTCCATCCATCGTTTCTTTATGCACACTGGCCATCCATCGTTTATTTATGCACACTGTCCATCCATCGTTTCTTTATTCACACTGTCCATCCATCGTTTCTTCATTCACGCAGTCCGTCCATCGTTTCTTTGTCGTCTTCCCCTTCTTATAGCCGTCCACATTCATACTCAAAACTTTCCTCATAACATTTTCCGACCTGAAAGAGAAATACGGAACCATTTTATGAACAGTTTACTGTCTGTCCGTAACAGAGATTTATTTCGAGATCTATACAATGTAGGAATTAGAATTTTAGCATTATGTTAGGTTCCGATGACACGCATATGATTAGTTAGTTAAAGAGTTTGACGTTCTTGAAGGTATTAATACAAGTACCTAACACATTTAAACAATTAATAGCATAACTCACAAACTCACAACACCATCATCAAAATTATCATCATATCATCATCAAAACAAAACAAAAAAATACCTACAATAAAATTTTCAATGTCAACTCATTAAGCATTTAAGACTAGAAATCTCAAGGACTTTAACGCGAACACCATGTCCTTACTGAGAAAAGTGGGCTCACACATTATTAAATAGTGTTTCCATGACAACAAAGTCAGGTCTCTGCGACATTTAGAGAAGAAAAGAAGGACAGTTGGTCAGTGTAGAGAAGTTAAGACTGGTTGACAAACTGGGCCTTTTTGGCGCAGCCGCGAGGCACACTTTCCTGTTAATTTCTTACATAGGACTTTGCACTTTTTATTTTATCTTTTTTTTATCTGATGTACAACTATTATCTAACTATCTGGTGTATTGTGTCTCTCTTAGTCTGTGCTAAATAAATGTATTTTCTTTCTTTTGTTTCTTCAGCTACCCTATCATATAAATGCACCACATTTGTCAGCTCTTAATAAAGAACAAGAGTATTAAGGACTCCAATCCTTTTATTAATCCCTCAGCACTCTTGTAAGATAACAATTCTCCCCATTCCAAATTATTTCCCATCCATTTTGTTACCCCTGAAGGCGCACGGTTAATAAATAAGATGTCTTGTTCTGTATTTCGTCTTAAAAGGTTTCGTTATAAGCTAAAGAATAATCTGCCTATAATGTTTCCATTACTGGGACACGAGGCCTCCTCTTGGTGAAAGGGAGTGGGCAGTAATCTACCACGCGGGCCCAGTGCGGGTTGGTAGATGTAACATGTCCTCGAATTTTTGGTTCTAGAACCTGGCGGTTTCCTCATGAAGTTTTTGTTCACCGTTTTTGAGAGAGTTAATCTTAATATGTAGTTTTATCACTATCTTTCTCCAGCTCATCATCTGCCTAGCGGCTTCCATTCTAACCGGATGCAGCTGAATACCAGTTTTTTACATAGAGCGACTGCCTATCTGACCTCCACAACCCAGTTACTGGGTAATACGATAGCCCTTGGTAAGAATGGTTGTCAGACTTTCGGGCTTCTGACTACTCGTAACGACTGTCAAAGATCCACGAATGACAGCCAGGACCAACGGCTTAACGTGCTTTCCGAGGCACGGAGGCGTTTTGATATGTAAAAATGGTCACCCATCCACTGATCAACCGCGGCAAGCGTAGCTTAACCTGTCCGATCCTGTCCCTGTCTTATCCTGTCCTGACCTTTTTGGCGCAGCCGTGAGGCACACACTATTTATTGTTGTTGAAACATTATTTTTATTTTGTTAATTTTGTGTTTCACGAACTGTGTCCTAATAAACTTTTTGAAGTGAAAACTTCTTTAGCGGCGTAGTAGGTACACTTTTTTTGTAATGGGTAAAAAATGTTAAACTCGCGTCAGGACACGTGACCTGATCGAAAATTCGTAAGACGGATGGCCGTAGCCGGTACCGCGCGTGTTTTGTTTATAAGACGATTCACAAACTACACACGTAATTGTTCAAGTTTTCACTTCTGTCGGCACTCCCGGAGTGCTACTGTTTTTTTTTCTTTCTTCTTTTTCTTTCGATCGATTCGCGCGGCTGTTATTACTTAACCAGAAGCACTCATATCCCCATTCCAAAACATTCTTCATCCCTTTACCCCTATGGCTACACATTTCCCTTCACACGGAGCACAAAATGTATCCGCCTTTATGGGAATTAACCCGACACTCACTATGAACCACATTTCCATCACTCTGGCTCCTCTAAGCCTTGAATCTATGTTGGTCTGTTTCAAAAACGAGACGGGAATGAGCTACGGTATTTGTGGGGAATTGTGTAGAGCCCTAATCTAAGTGCTTGGCCAGGCTGCATAAGCGGGTGCGGGGTGGGAGCATGATCGTACTCAAACATAAGAACTTCATTTGAGCGTCCATAGTGGGCACGCGGGCGCGGTGAGTAAAGTTAAAAATCTAATAAAGAAATTTGACAGATTTTCCCAATCAACTTTACACCTTATGCTTTAGCGATAAAGTTGAAAATCTATTAAAGAAATCTGACAGATTGTGGTAGGTTGATGTGCTGGCGTCTGTACATAATAATGTAGAATTTTGTTCAATTTTCAATATAATTTTGTTAAATACCATAGACGAGCAATGAGAAACTTAACGGCAGGTTAAAAAAAATGTTTGACTCCTTCCGGCGCGGTAACGGCTGTAACCGTATTTCAAAAGTTCATGAAATGACAGTACGGCGATAGCCGTACATTTTGGTACTTCCTTTGCGTCAAACACGGCTACCGCATTGTAAAATTGATTTGCTTTTATGACTTGGTGTCAAGGGTCTGATGATGGAGCCAGGAGATGGATAGTGATTTTTTTCATAATTTATTTTATTTGAGAATCTTAAACCTAAACATAATCCCGTCTTTATTATCGCGCAGGCGGGTAAAGGCGGGTAAAATGACAGAACAATTCTTATTGTAATTTCTAACAGAGGAAGTCTTTCAACTTAGGAACAACAGTTCGATAAATGTCTGAATAAACAAAGAAGAAGTTATTCCTTATCTCGGATTCTTCAAAAGAAAATAACAAAGGTTTTATCAGTTGTCTATTGATCTCATGAAGCCCATAAACTATTGTGAATAAAATATCCATTGTCATTCAAAGAAAATAATATGACATATACAGGGTGTTTGGTAGAAGGACCGATACAATTTTCTTAGGGATAGAAAGTGTCATATTGTGCACATTTTCACCCATATAACCGTCCCCGTCGCTCGTCATAAATGTCACAATAGTTAATTGAAATAATAATATTTCTTTTTAATCATCCAAAATATCGTCTCAACTTTTTTGTTTGTGATTATTTTAAAGCGCACAAATGTTTTGTGTCATCTGCAATGTACATTTATGTACAATTGGTTCTAGTTAATAACTTAGCTGCTTCCAATGTAGTAAAATTGTGTTAAGGGACGAAGAATTTCAATTTAAAAAACCATAATAAAAATGACAAATTAAATAATATTTTTCTTGTGCTCGCAAATTACATCCTGAATCCTTCAAAAAATTGTGTTGGTCCTTCTACCAAACACCCTGTATAAAAACTACGTTTACTTTTCTTATAAATATCAATATATCTTTTCTGCAAACTATTGGCTAGCGTTTTCACAATAATATTAGTCGAATAACATCTACATTATTTTTATTACTCTCACAATGGCTGAGAGAATTATTATGGCATATATAAATATCATTACAAAGCGTTATATTTATAACATGACGCTTGAATTCCCGTGTATGAGGGCAGCGGTGGCTCAGAGGTAATGGCTGCAACTTACGAGTTATAGGTTACTAGCTTCTGGCCGCGACTTCGTCCGCGTGAAATTTCTTGTTACTCCGACCCACCCCGTCGCATCGCATCGCCTGCCTGCGCTATTACTTCGTTTTTGCTTAGCGTTCTTTCTGACTTTTTTTCTTTTTGCTTGGCATCTAGCGTGATGTTAGCCTATAGCCTTCCTCGAGAATTGGGCTATTAAATGCAAAAATAATTTTTCAAATCCGACTGGTAGTTCCAGAGATTAGCGCGTTCAACTAAACAAACTCTTCAGCTTTATAATATTATAGTATAGTATAGAAATATAGATATAGTATAGATGGGATAGAACCATAGATATGTATTTGAAAGAGGTTAGAACCCAAGCACTTTGCGTTAATTATTTCATCACCACTGCTCTCAAAACGGTGAAGGAAAACATCGTGAGGAAATACATGTCCTATAACCAAAAAAATCGGTCAATGCGAGTCGGATTCGCGCTCCGAGCGTTCCGTACAAATTTATAGGTATGTAACTACAAATTCGCAGTTTCGGATGTTTTCCTTTACTTGCGCTACATGACATTGCTTCTTGCCTAGGTCAACGCAAACTACCCTATATATAGGTTTTGATTACCTAGCGAGTGTCAAAATTTGCGGCATGAACGCATCATAGACGCCCGTATCTTTTGATTGCGTTGACTTTTTTACAAGTTAGGTTTTTTCACTGCTTCAAGGGTTTGCATTTATTTACATTTCAGATTACAAATGATCCATAGTGGTTAGTACAACAGGACCTTAAAATCTATGTTAGTAGGTACACAAATTAAATATAAATAACAATTACATTATAGAATTAGAATCAATTACAAAAAAAAAATATAAATTACATTCCGATTAGAATCATTCACAACTAAAATTTTACTTTACCACCCCAACTACGATGCGTACCCAAAGCGAGTGCATTGGACACTGAAATTTATCAGCAATTATCCTCAGAATATTGTTGCTGCTGCCGCGTAATCTACCCAGCAGCGACGACACCCGCTTGCGTCTTATTGCGTAAAAGTCGTCTGTACGCGCTTCGGCAAACATCGCGGACGCACTGCAGAACCGCGACAACCGCAACAACATCCTGAAGACGTTATCGAATTGTACTCGCAGAGCGCTGTACGTCCTTTGAGTATAGTTAACCCACAGGCTGCTCGTGTAGAATGATGTGCAATATGCTTTGAATAGCGCTACCTTAATAACTCGACGCGTTCCTGAGAAAAAGGGTCTTGACAGACGGACAGACAGACAAACAACGAGGTGATCTTATAAGGGTTCCGTTTTAACTTTTGAGGTACGTAACCCTTAAAATCGAAGACAAAGTGACATCCGCCAACCTTCACTTTGCCCGCGTGGTAGTTTATGGCCCTCTCTCTCTCACAGAGGGGAGACCTGTGTCCCAGGAGTGGGAAAATTATAGGCTAATTATGCTTATATTCCCCAAAGGAATGGTCAGAGGTACGTGTATGATAAATGAAGCCACATTCTATCAGCAATACTAATGATGGAAACGTCAAACATTTTTGGGATTGACCTTATTATCATCATTCTTTAGCCTTTATTTCCATTCATCATGCAAAACCATCATTATACACCAATTTATTTATACACGAAATCTCTTAAGTGGAATGCGCAGTTGGAGCCCGCGAAATACAATTTTTCTTACGTTTTTTGCAATTTTCAGGTCATTGTCACTAATCTACATTGTCCTCACATGATCTGACCAAGGTTACGTCTGGACTTTAAAAGAGACTTTGAACCTTGAGCTTGTTTTGTTTTTCAATAATAGTCAAAGGTTCTCTTGAATTGTTTGTTTCAGCCACGTCATACGACCAAGTGATACAGTTGACCTTCGTCGACGTGTTCCGTATAGAGTACCACCCAGAGTGCGCTTACGACTATTTAGAGGTAAGCAAATGTAACTTGGTATACTTCTCACTTTATATGCGTTCGATCCGAATTAACAATATTCTAAATTCGGACGGAAGGAATTCGGATCTAGTGCAACCCTTGATACACTTCGGACCGTCATTTCTCGGATTCGAATCGGATGCAGTGTGAAAACGCACTTACACTGTATGTATGTCCACCGTACAAATCGCCGCGGGAAAAACGTGCCCGTGTGTACTTGGACTTAGAGGGTGTTTTATCCGTCTTAATATTCTTAACCAGATTCGTGACGGCTTCTACGGATACGCTGACCTGATGGGCAGGTTTTGCGGCCAGGCGTTCCCGAGAACGTTGAAAACTAAAGGACCTAACGTCTGGCTGAAATTCCATTCTGATGACACGATAGAGTATGAGGGGTTCAAGATAAACGTCGAGTTCAAGGATGGACCGAGCCGTGAGTATGAGCCTAGTAATATATGTATTGCACCTATCTGTAATTATGGTGCATAAACATACATACATACATAAACTCTTATAAAACTTGAAAAGATAATAGAATATAATACTCTATATTAACGATAACATATAAACAGACATAAATATAAAAAATTTACAAAGGGTGACACAATGGGCGGTCTTATCGTTAAGAGCGATCTTTAAAAGACAACATTTTAATGGATTAAAAAGGGGAAGGAGAGACAAATACTGTAGGTAGTCTGTGGTGTACCATTTACATCATACAAAAAATACATACATAAAGTATATTATACTAAACTAAATAATTATTTAAAAAAAAATATGATGTTTAAGGAGAGAGGAAGTTTTTTATCATAATTTTACTCAAGCCTTACCGACACGGGCAATTCATTCCATAACCGTACTGCTTGAACAGTAAACGATTTGTATTTTTTTTTAATCCTTGCCCCACACTAGGAATTACTCCTTTATCGTGGGTGCGTTTACAAACATTTAAATACACATACACAAACAGCCACACCCGGAACAACTACCTGTAGGCAGTACAAATATTTGTTCCGTGCGGGAATCGAACCCGCGACACGCAGCGCAGCAGTCGATCGCTCAGCCACTGCGCCAACCGTGTCGTCAAAAATATTGGTCTGGCCATGTGGAGAGGATGAATGGAAGGCGACTAAGGCAGGTGTGAGTGGACGGTTACTCGTTTCAATCAACTCAGCCTATTCCACTCCACTGCTGGAGATAGGCCCTCCCAGGCTGCGCCACAACACTCTGTCCTCCGTCTTTCGCACCCAATCCATCCCAGCCACCTTCTTAAGTCGTCCATCGTCACTATGCTTGCCGATACCCGGTCTCCACTCAAGGACTCGTCTGCTCCACCGGCCCCTGACGGTCTGGCGGTCAGGCTGGTCCACAAATACAGCGCGCTATGGAGCGAGCTATGCTCAGAGTCTCTTTGAAGGATAAAATCAGGGGTTACTCGTTTAGTTAGAACAAATTATTACAAAAAATTCTGATTGCATCATTCGCTCTAATGTCCCCCTTTGACCAATTGAACCTTCACGCGCGATTCTTTTTAATCCTCTTCTTCTCCCTTTCTTTCACATACCTCTACCCTTCTAGTTCTTTCCTTTTTCCACTCCTACATTCTTTCATTTGTTTTCTTTCAAACTCTCAGGGGCAATCTCCACGGAGGAGAGAATCGCGGCGATAGTCACGTTGCACGCTCTGCCAAATTATCGTCCCAATGATATTGCCGTATGGAGATTTTCTATTGAATTTGATGGCACAGCGGCTAAACAATTTCCGCGATTTTCTCGCTCGTGAAGACGGCGTTTTATTAACCACCAATTTCTAACTAATCACTGTTTATTTTTTACAGACCACATACCTGAAACGTGTTACACAGTGTTTGAAGGCAAGAAGTGGGGCTTCATAGATACAAATGACATTGACGCTTCTTGCAAAAGCAACTCTAACCAAGCGTTAGACGTTTTATGGACCATTATAGTTCCTGAAGGTATGAAGGTGAGTTAAGTCTTATAAGAGTCAGTCATAATTAGAAGTCAACAAAGGCTTCTTATAGCTAATGTTTCCTAGAAAATAACCAAGATGAAGTGACGATTAGCTGCGGGGTAATGAGGGTTTTCGTGAAAATTTACGACACCAGTTGGCACTACTGTGACAAGAGGTCTTCCAATATAGAATATATGATGACGTTCATCATTCGATTCATTTATTCGTTCATCATTCAGTCATGACTAAAGAAAATATAGGCTCTTTGACAGATGCCTGGACCTGAGGTGTCAGTGCTGCCACCTAGCGAACGTCATTTCAGAAAACCCTCATTGAGTCATCATGATCAGCTTACAGCCGTCCACTGTTGGATACAGACCTCTTCTATTGCACGCATTTAACTCGATTTTCGGCATCTCTCATTCAGCTGCTACCAACCACCCTGCGAAAATCGTCGCCCACCTAGCCTGAGGGCGTACTACTTTACATTTCCGATTCACGGTCTCCAATAAAGAATACGTCTACCCCAAACGGCCATCGGTAATTGCGTAACACACATAAAATGACAAATGGTTAATTAAGCCAGTTGGCTGCGACAGATACACGATTGGCGGAGTTAGCAGGATTCCATTGAATTCCGGGAGCACAAAACCGGTCGTTGTGGGATGACAGATTTTTTTTTCTAACTGAATAGACAGCTATGCTGCTGGAGAGTTGTTGCGCCACTTCTTCTTCCCAGCTAAATCACTAGGAAGTGGTGAAGGGTGAGCGTTTTCGAGGACTGTCTTATATAATTTTGACGTTTGAAAAGTGCTGCTTCTCGGCTAATTTTGAATTAATGACTATTGATTTTTATTCTTAGGCTAAGTACATGCCGAAGGTGTTTAGCTCTCCACCTCCCAACACTGCGAATACAATAAATAGCGGACTGCTTGGGGGTTTACCTGTGAAAATATTTTGTTTTTACATCGCGGTTGACGGCAAGCATCGATGTGATCTAGCTCGTGATTGATCAAATCGGTTCAACTTGTTCTTCTGGAATAGTTAGAGTACTCAAAAAACTCAGTTGAGCTTAAAGGTGTGACTGAACCGACGACGTGTTCGTAACGCTATCCATGTAGAAACAGCGAGTATAGACTCTATCGAGGTGTTGAGTTGTCGACCGCGATGGCAAGCATCTTCGGCATGATATTACCATTAGGGGAGGCCTATGTGGACGTCTAGCGACTGGAGGACGATGATGATAAAGATGAGGAAAGTAAAATTATTGTTTTTTTTTTTTGTTTCAGATATACCTTAACTTTACTAAATATATTCTAGCGAAGCCGAATGAGTGCAACGAGAATATTATCCAAGTATTTGAGACAGTGCACCGCGAGCTGGACACCAAGTAAGTAGTTTGTAGACTATTGTGGTCTATCTCTCGAGGAACAACCCCAAAATACAAAATAGAATGACAGGGATGCGACATCTATGCGCAAACTGTAGCTATGAATTCAGCACAGATTCTAGACTCCCCCTAGCTTAAAAACTTTTCCTCGGATACTTATAAAAAACGCGAGGGGCCCGTGGCTAAATAATAACAGCCGCACGGGTCGATCGATCAGGTTAAGCTACGCTTGCCGCGGATGGTCTGTGGATGGATGACCATCTTTACATACCGTGACCCCTCCGTGCTTCGGAAAGCACGTTAAGCCGTTAGTCCCAGCTGTCATTCGTGGATCTTTGACAGTCGTTACGGGTAGTCAGAAGCCCGAAAGTCTGACAACCAGGCCTACCAAGGGGTATCGTATTACCCAGTAGCTGGGTTGTGGAGGTCAGATAGGCAGTCGTTCCATGTAAAATACTGGTATTCAGCTGCATCCGGTTAGACTGGAAGCTGACCTCAGCATAGTTGGGAAAAGGCTAGGCAGATTGATTGACTTATAAAAAAACACAGTGGGTTCAGACCCGTGGGGAAGGGGGACCCGCTGAGAAACAGCGGGTGGAGGCCTGTCGGGGGAGCGGTGAATGCTTATGTGAACCCCGCACCCCCGGCCATAGGCAGAGGTGGAACACCACGGTGGTTTTAGCCGGTAAGAGTCCGGCATGCCCCTTTGTCACCCACACGATGGAGAAAGTCCATGAGGATTTAAACAGCGCACCCAAAAAAAAGGGGGGGGATTCAGAATCATTTGTATTGAATCTATGGGAACAAGTTGCACGGTGGCGAGGAAATCGTCCTTGCCACCTGTATACGACAGTATATACCAAGTTTTTTCCTTTTAGTCCACCCATTGAACGATAAGACCGTTATAACACCCTTAATTCAACAATATTGTGTACTGTATATACATGTGGAATATACATTGATTTATAATATAATCAATAACATAATTACTTAAAATAAAATAGAGGTAATGAAGTCAAAAATGTACATTGACTATTTTCGAAAAAAGTAATTTTACACGAGGTGTATAAATGAGTCGGATGCCCGAAATATAGTTTTTAATGTTTGTTTGTTTATCTGGATGTATGTTCCGGATTGGCGTAAAAAGGGCTAAACTGATTTGAATAAAATCTGGGATATTCTCCGATATCCACGCTGGAAAAAGCTAGTAATATCTACATTATTATTATATGCAAGGCCTTTTGAAGGCCGCTGTCAATATCTCCCAAGAAAAGTTGAAGCCGTTAAGGTGAATGCGCAGTTTGTAGACCGCGAAATTCAATTTTTCTTACGTTTTTTGCAATTTTCAGGTCAGTGTCGGTTGTATCTTGATCAAAATATGATTCGTGACTATAACAGGTTCGTATTTACGGAATTATAATCATTAGAATCATTAATACATCTTTCTAAGTTACATTTGTTCCATAAGAACAAATCTCCTATGGAACAAATCTAACATAAAGAGTTATATTAATGATTCTAATGATTATAATTCTGTAAACAGATATCTGTTATAGTCGCGAATCATATTTAAATATCAAGATAAAACCTGACACTGACCTGTTAATTGCAAAAAAACGTAAGAAAATGTAAGAAAATTCGAATTTCACGGTCTAACACTGCGCATTCACCTTAAGGATAAAAACAAAAAATATTCTTGCTATTACAGTGACGATTATGGTAGAAAATACTATGTCTATACTAATCTTTATTATGTTCAACAGTTTAGCGGAATATTGTGGGTCCGTAGCAAATTCGGTCAGCACAAAGGAAGGCCATATCATGTATGTGAGACTATACCTCGCAAAGGAAGCTAGAAAAGAAACCGTTTTTAGAGCTACCTTCAACGCGTATAGGACACTTGATGCTAACGGAGACGGTAAGTAGAATCGTAAAAAAAATTGTTAAGGCGGTTCAAAACGGTGATGGAAAACATCGTGAGGAAACTGGTATGTCCTAGAAGCAAACATTCGAAGACATGTGACATCTACCAACCCGCACTGGGCCCACGCGGATTGCAGCTCACTTCCTCTCGTAGAGAAGCAGTCGAAACATAACAGGCTGATTATATTGTTAATGCAACAGCATTGGGATCGCCCGTGATGTTCTTTTCTCATGTTTTGGCTAACACAACATGCACCATTCATTTATGGTGGATGTTGTATTTTACATTCTTAATATTTTATTTTATTTTTTATTGACAGGAACAGCAAACAGTTACATTATAAGAACTTACACCTAATTCAACAAACTAGCAAAAAAAATATAGCAATATAAAATCCAAAAAGGGTATTCACAACTATAGTTATTCAATCATTTTATTTTAATTGGTAATTCATACGTACGTAACGATAACAAAAATTACATACTAAATAATTTACAAAAAATTAGATTGATTGATAACATTAACATTAAAAACTAAAAATACCTAAAAAGCTTGCCGCTAACTATAGCTTGCCGTGGTTGGTATGTGGATGGGTGACCATCTTCACATACCAAAATCCCTCCATGCCTCGAAAAGCACGTTAAGCCGTTGGTCCCGGCTGACATTTGTGGATATTTGACAGTCGTTACGGGTCGTCAGTAGCCCGAAAGTCTGCCGACCAATCTTACCAAGGGGTATCGTATTACCCAGTAACTGGGTTGTGGAGGTCAGATAGGCAGTCGCTTCATATAGAATACTGGTACCCAGCTGCATCCGGTTAGACTGGAAGCCGACCCCAACATAGTTGGGAAAAGGCTAGGCAGATGATGATGTCTTAGATTTTTTTTATTGTATTATATTCCATGGATATCTGACTTTGTATAAATCAACCCTTTTATGAATTTTATTCCTGACCCTGATAATTTTTCTTTATAGATAAATGTAAGGAAGATGAATTTGATTGTGAAGACAATACCTGCATTGATACGCATCTGGTGTGCGACGACGACGCTCACTGTCGGTTGAAAGCGGATGAGGATAAGTCCAAATGTGACGTAAGTACATCCTCGAGCTCAAAATGCAAGGTTCTATAAAGGAGTGCGCTTTAGTCACCTGCAACTGTCATTAAGGTGATTCTTCGCGTCATTCTAAATAACTTTCGCTATGAAACTCATACCCGAACTGTAAAAAAAAAAAACAAAATTTACAACGTGCATCAAAATAATCTACTGTTTTATAGGAATTTGTTTTTTTTTTCACGAATCGGATATGAGTTACCGAAATAGCTTGCAGAGTAAGCAAACTGAAGTGGCAGTGGTCTGGTCATGTTTGTCGAAGGACCGATGGCCGGTGGAGCAGACGAGTCCTGGAGTGGAGACCGCGTATCAGCAAGCGTAGTGTGGGACGCCCTCCAGCTAGATGGACGGACGACCTAAAGAAGGTGGCTGGGGTAGACTGGATGCAGAAGGCGGAGGACTGGGTGTTGTGGCGCAGCCTGGGAGAGGCCTATATCCAGCAGTGGACTGCGATAGACTGAGTTAATTGGATAAGAGTTTGAGTTTTAGTAGCGAAAGTTGTTTAAAATGATGGGTAGAATCACCACCAAGACGGATGCAGGTGACTAAATCGCCCTATGTATAATAATGTTACGAGCTTGGGGTTCGTGACAATAAAAACTGCCGATTTAATAACCAAAAATTGACACTTTGATCAACAGCACTAAAAACAACTCAACGCACTAATTATGAAACACAATTTCACTACTGATCACTCTTAAGTCGCACTTGAAGTTCACTTTCGATGTATTCGCTTGTATCGCTTATCAAACACTCTGTGTCTCGCGGCCCACGCCGGCCTTATATAGTGCCACAGAGCTACTATATAAACATCTAGAATGTTCGAGTACAGACCGGTCCCGACTGACCCGATGTCGATAGTTCTCGGAATTTCCAGGACCTTGACCCTACTAGTTCTGCTATCCGATACTAGATGGCACTAGTGGTAACTAATGTCACCATGTATCAGGCATCAATTGTGGCGCACAACAATAATAACAAGTTTCTGCCCGCAACTTCGAACAATGCGTGAAATATCTTGTTCCTCCAACCCACCCGATCGCATCACATCGCCTGTCCGCGCTATTACTTTGTTTTCGCTCAGCGTTCCCCCTGACTTTTTTCTTTTTGCTTGGTTTCTACGGGTCCGTAGCATGGTGTTGTTAGCCTAAAGCCTTCCTCTAGAGTTGAGCTCTCAAATGCAACATGCATTTTTCAAATCCGACTGGTAGTTCCAGAGATTAGCGCGTTCAAACAAACAAACAAACACACATGTCACATTAAAATAGATGGACAAACTTTTAGAAATTATTCAAACCTCCAAAATAAGGACGATGGTAAAAAAATATATGAGAAAAATGCATAGATGCTTACAAGAAAAATAATCAGCTAACGAAAATACACTAATGTGCTGGCAATTTATTATTTTAAGTCAAAATAAAATCACTTTAATCAGTGTTTAACTTTAATCTTTGGTTAGACGAACTGAGCGCTGTGTTAAAATTTGTCCATTTTAATGGGACCCTGTATAGTATTAAGTATAGATTCAACAGAAATTCTACGGCTGAATTCTACTGAATTCTACTCTTCTAAGAGCCACATCGAACGCTTCTGTACTTCTGCATCAAGTTCCCGCAATTTTCACCAGGTCATCGGCCCAATGTGTAAGGGAGCCTATTGGGCACTTTTTCCTCGTCTAGGACTTTCGGTACACGGTGAGCTCCCCAGAATCCTTCGAATAATCTTGTGGCTAAGATATAACAGCCGCACGGGTCGATCGATCAGGTTAAGCTACGCTTGCCGCGGTTGGTCACTGGATGGGTGACCATCTTTACATACCAAGACCCTTCCGTACCTCGGAAAGCACGTTAAGCCGTTGGTCCCGGCTGTCATTCGTGGATCTTTGGCAGTCGTTACGGGTAGTCAGGAGCCCGAAAGCCGGACAACCAGTCTTACCAAGGGGTTACGTATTACCCAGTATCTGGGTTGTGGAGGTCAGATAGGCAGTCGCTCCATGCAAAATACTGCTATTCAGCAGTCAACAGTTTACGGTCATTAGCCCTCATTGTCATTCAAATACCAAAGAAACTCTATGACCTTTCATTGTTATAGGTTAAGACAGAGTCAACGATAAACCAGCCTCACATCATGGTGATCCTCATCATCTTCTCGCTGATCCTCTCAGGAATGAGCTTCGTGTTCATCTTCAAATGCATGCGGAAGCTGTACCAGGATCATAAAATTATTAAGGTGGGTCAATTTTTTCTTTACAAAGCAATTAATGATGGGTTTTAAGGTTTTTCACTATTCAAATACGCTAAGCAAAGATTTAAATCGTTAGATTCCGCCTACCATGTCAAGAGATGGTCGCGTTTCCGTTTTGTTTCGATACCTCAGAGACATATAATGTAGAATGCTGCCATGGAAACGATATAGGTATAGGGGATGTGTGAGCTCACTCTTCCCAGTAAAAAAGTGCCGTGTGGGCAAATCTAATGATTTAAATCTTTGTGTTTATGAACACACAAACAGATCAGAGAAAATACACAAAGATAGAAGAGCACTTAAAGGTTTAATGAAAGAAATTTCTTATTATCCACATGCCAAAGCTGTTGTGGCTAAGGTATGCAAAACAGAAGCACGAGTAGACCGATCTGTGGGGCAATTCTGTCGGTCTCAATCCGTCAAAAGTACCTCTAAATCCCTACATTTTTGACACGATTTATTGTCGCTAAGATGAAATTGCGACTAGATTTTGAATCTTTTTACGGGAATTGGCCTTCGGGCTGAGCTACGTTTGCCGCGGTTGGTCCGTGGATCTGTCCGTCCCGGCTGTCACTGTCATTCGTGGATTACGGGTCGTAAGAAACCCGAAAGTCTGACAACCAGTCTTACCAAAGGGTATCATATTAGGTGCTTTTACGCTACGATGCGTAAAAGATGCGCATCCCTGGTGCGTAGAGTACGTGGCAGCGCCAACAGCGTCCTTAGCATGATAGCTAGTCGGTTGGACTGTGGCTACATCAATCATTGCTGCGCCATTTGTTATGGAATGGC
Organism: Luperina nickerlii; assembly: GCA_963855955.1. Classification (NCBI taxonomy): domain Eukaryota; kingdom Metazoa; phylum Arthropoda; class Insecta; order Lepidoptera; family Noctuidae; genus Luperina; species Luperina nickerlii. The sequence goes on along the minus strand of OY979684.1, from coordinate 3,375,693 downwards.
GCAGTAATGATTGTTTGAGTTTATTTCTTTTGTTGTTTGTGTTTATTTCTTTTATATTTTGTTGTGGGTAGTTTTAAGTATTACTAACACTAGTCTATATAAACATTGTTACTAACAAAATGGACACCATGGTCTGAAATAAAGTATTATTATTATTACCCAGTAACTGGTTTATGGAGATTAGATAAGCAGTCGCTCCATGTAAAATACTGCTATTCCGCTGCATCCGGTTAGACTGGAAGCTGACCCCAACATAATTAAAAGACTAGGCAGTTTGATTATAAATATTTTCGCCTTGATGATAATCTAATAACCAATATCTTTAATCCAGGCACACATCACACAGTCATGTGAGGACCGGCTGGACCACCTGGGGAGTCGTCTGACGTTGGATCCGAAGAGGCTGCAAAGGGACAGTGAGCCTCGAGCCAGCCTGGAGAGAGAGAACCACAACAACGAAATGGTGAAGAAACAGAGAAGTTTCTCTAAACACAAGGTAGGTGATATTCAGAAATTGCATACGTACATACATAAACTAGCACATTCTTCCCATAGGGGTATGCTATTACAGAACGCCTCCTGTTACGATACTTACATACTCTTTTGCTTCGTTTACGTTCATAAATCTGGTCCGCATACACGCACGCCGGTAGCGAAACTAAAATTTAGAAAGTAAAGGAAATAACCCAATAATATTTTGCCGTGTTATATTGAATACACGGAAAATTTAAGTTAACAGCCAATTAGCTAAACAATCCACTTATTTACCACGTTCACATGGACGAAAAAATTCCGCGGCGGGACATTATCGCGCACTGGATTTTTAAATCTCGGTGTTGAGCCGGGCGTAGAGAATTCAACAGAGCGTATCCCAGTGCGTCAAAAAAACGCTGTTGAATTTTCAACTCTCGGCGCTAAGCAGTGCGTTAAAAATCCAGTGCGCCAAATAAAATCGCCGCGGAAAAAAATCACCCGTGTGAACCAATCGGCAACATACTTGGTTAACTTTTGAGTTGCCATAACTAATATGTCAGGTTGTCAACGGATAATTATCATATAGATTAAAGTACTGGGTTCTATATTTAAAATTAAAATAATACAATTACACGAAATACCCAGTTATCCGAATTATCACATAGACATTATCATAAATATGGCTTACTTTTGATGATCTTGGATTATCAGACCTCTCCTCTTGATGAATAAAGCTTCATAAGATAGTAGCCCATGCAGATAAAACTAAGGAGAACCATTGAAGGAAACTTTTTAATTAAGCTCCATTTTTTCAGCAATCAAGCATAGAATCAGACTACCAAGAAACCCACTTAGACCTCGACGACGAAATTTGGCGACGAGAAGTAGACAACGTGCCAATAGAAGAAGATGTCAGCATCGAACGGAATGGTAGAACAAGAAAAAACGACATGAGTAAAAAAGAACAATCAATGAGAAGTAGAAAGGAGAGTGAAGATATTAAGGAGAAGAAAGATCATAGGGAGCATAAGAGGGAGATTAGAGATGTGTCGGTCGGAGCTCCTGATACGAAGGAATCCGGGTGTCAGACGAGAGAGAGTCTGTTCCAAACGGATCCTCCGCCCAGTTCTGATGGTAAGTTTTTAAAGTTTATTAGAAAATACAGTTTTAAAGGCGATGAAAGAAGAAACGAAATCAATAGCACTTCATAATCTGCTAATTTTTGTATTAGTAATAGTATAGTCTTTTATAAAAAGTAGACAATCAGGTCACATCTTAATCTGAGCATTATTTCTGTCACTGTCGCACAATTGTAAAACTACAAGTGCAAGATAGAGACGGGAACATGTCAAAGCCAAAGCATGTGCGAAGTAATGTTTATCAATCTCGACATCGATGTGTGATGTGTACTAGTCTTCAGATACAAAAAGTAGGGTATAATAATATTCTAGTCAGTTAATATTGCATAACTCTTTTATTAACTCTTCGCACGTCGAGTGTACACCATGTGTACCGATAACAATAAAATTTCTATTGTGTCTGCTAATTGGACGCGCGACGAGTTAAGAGGGATACGGTAAAGCAGACCGCTAAATTCAAATTTATTTTCGTTTTTTGCATTTTGCAGGTCAGTGTCAGATTGTACGTTGATTAAAAAAATTATTCGCGACCGTAACAAATATGACTTTACAAAATTATAATAATTGGAATCACGGAATACAACTACTTGAGTTAGAATTGGAAAAAATGTTAGTGCAGCGGGGTATTTCCGTAACACACTATCAATAGTAATGACTTCCATTTTGACAGTTCGACAACACTCATTGCGTAGTTTACGTTGTTGAACAGACAAATTGTTCGAACACATGAAGCAATGGATTAGCAATATCCTTTTATTCTAATTATTAATTATATAATTAATTATATAATTAAATAATTTATTATATAATTATTCAGATTGAGATTAATAGTGTGTTACGCATGTTCATATTCATATATTTATTTGCATTCCATAATGTTGTAGAGGTGTTACAATGGCTTAAAGCTAAGGTACAATAAATGGACCCTTTAGGGCACAGCAAAAGGTATAAAATGTAATCTTATAATAAATTTAGGACACAAATTAACAATAATAACTAATCGGCTGTTGGCGGAGCCACGCGCTCGGACCAATCTTTTAAGTGAGGCGCCACTGACGCGTGCACTCCGCACTCTCAACCTCATAGCTAGTGACGCGGACCTATTCTGTTGTTCTCTGAGTGAGTTCACAAAGAATGCATTGTTTGTAATAAGTTACAAAATTTAATAATAATAAGGAGTTAGTAATAAGTTAGGATAAGAGTTTAGATAAATGTACACTATCGCAATAGGTTTCCCTGTAAGGATAGATGTAAATTGGAAAATAAAAAATAAGCAATTTTAAAAATATGCTATTAAAATTAAATAAGTAATATAACTTTTTATTTTATTGAGATCAGCCTATTAGGGTGCAGAATAGGACATCATATTCTCTATAACCTACAATAATGAAAAAAAAACTTAAGATAAAAAACCAATATCCGATCTATTGCTAATGACGGTAGGTAAATACAAAAAAACCCAATATAAAAACCGTCCGCTCCACATTTCCGGAACACATCTAGTCCCCGATTCCCAGTGATTGGAACTCTGAGAAAATCAAGACTCACTTTTAACAAATCCAATCACGATTTTTGGTCATTACAGTATTTAGAATTCGAGAGTTCATTTAGAGAGTCTAAGTCTTGTTTGTTTTTTTTAAGGATTCTTTAGAATAGAGCTCTTTTTGCTCCTTAGAAAGAGACAATAGATTCGGTAAAATTAAACTGCATGCAATTTTTTTTTAATTAGCATTTTATCGAAACAATCTACTGTATAAATGTAGGGATACATTTATGTTCGTATAACTCGTCAAAATATAGGGAACAGCTGATTTTTTTTCGCGATTTCAGGTTTGGTCCCATAGTAAAAGTTGTTCATAATGATGAGTACAATGACCACTTAAGAGGTTGTTAATGTTTTACCAATAACCCTGTATAAGCACGGTAATTGCGTAAGCTATGTTAATTGTAGGGTTCCCTAAACGGCCTATAACCCGCTACGACCTCCGCTAGATAACATGGGTGACAACTATTACGAGGTAGGTACCTAAAGCTTCCTAATTAAACGACTGGAGGCCAACTACTGGGCGGTCTTAACTTCTTAAGTTAGATTATATTGTGTTTTGCTGTTAAGAAATGACAAGAGACTTAGGCCGAGATCTATAAACTTTACTCAGCACGTACTTAAGCTAATTGTTATTTCTGTTATTGTCGCACAACTTTCGAACGACAAGTGCAAGAAAGAGACAAGAACATCTCTTAGTTAAAGTACCACCTAAGTAACGTTTGTAGATCTCGGCCTTAGGGCCTGTTTCAACAATTTTAAATAACTTCCAAAAAAATAAACTGTCAGATAATTTCACACAAATCCTGTTCCATTTTTTTAATTATCTGGTAGTTAGTAGGTACCATTCTGGAAGCTATCGAAAAGCCCCGTAGCTTTTATTTTAAGAAAGTAAAATCGACTCACATACCAAAACCAAAATCATAAGTATAAACACTCATCTGCCTAGCCTTTTCCCAACTATGTTGGGGTCGGCTTCCAGTCTAACCAGATGCAGCTGAATACCAGTATTTCACATGGAGCGACCGCCTATCTGACCTCTACAGTCCAGTTACTGGGTAATACGATACCCCTTGGTAAGACTGGTTGTCAGACTTGAGTATATTGCATAGCATCAACATCTGCCCAGCCTTTTCCCAACTATGTTGGGGCTGGCTTCCAGTATAACTGGACGCAGCTGAGCAGGCCTCAGAAAGAACCAGGTAGTGCAGACTTGTTTGAGGAACTCAAACAATCTTCAAATACACTGAATTGCAGACCGAATATCAAACTATGTCAATAAGTAGGTAAGTATTTGTATAGGACCCAAACCCACTCGGGAAGGATGGAGCTTTTCTTCTAATATTACTGCTTTACTTCGTGTAACTTGGATTTATTTGACTAAGGATTTGTAAAGAGAAACTTTCAAGGGCACAAATTTTAGTCGGGTTCAAAAATGAACTAATTTTCCTATTTTTGAAGTGAAAACTTCTTTAGCGGCGCTGTGTACTTTTCTTGGAATGGGTAAAAACTTCTAAACTCGCGTCAGGTCACGTGACCCTGATCGAAAATTCGTAAGACGTAAAACGTAAGACGCGCGTTGTTGAGGACAGCGCCATCTATGCACATCGGGAAGAACTACGAGGGCCTCGCGTACTAACTACGTAGTTCATCCAACAACGACGAGATGGCGCTGAACCACGGATATATAACTGACGACGAGCTCAATGCGAGCGGCTTGCTTCTCTTACCACTGCCGCGACCAACACCACGAACTGAAGTCTATCCTGTGTGCTTATTTGTAAATCTGAATAAATTCCTTTCACGACAAGAATAAACCAGTCACTTTGGTCATCATACCTGATTTGCAAAAAACCCTATAAAATAAGGAACACGCCTTAACACGCGTGTTTTGTTTATAAGACGATTCACAAAATACACTCGTAATTGTTCAAGTTTTCACTTCTGTCGGCACTACCGGAGTGCCAGTTTTTTTTTTTTCAACTACTTGAATTTAGTCTTTGATTCCACAAAAAAAAAAACCAAATCTTTTTGTTTTTTTTGTTTTATCGTGTTTAGACATCGATACCCCACCATGCCTGCGGAGTTTCGCTAGCTAGTAGAATTTGGCCTTGTATATTTGTATAATTTTTGTGACTTAGCTCCCGGTCAAAACCAAACAAAATTCAATAGAAAATCTTTATTTACAAAACCCTTTGTAACTTACAACAATCCTGACCCACTTTTGAAGTTACAGTTTTCAAAATTAATTTCGTTGCAAATAAATTGAATTAAATCGTACGCCTTCAAAAGTACCTCTTCATTATTGACGGAGAAACAGCGAGAATTCCTATTACTTTTTTAATATAAGCCCATCTTTCTATGACGTCAGTAAAACAAGATGGCGCCATATTACCCGCCAATCGCCATATTGAATTTTGGGAGTAGGTATGTTTCTTTTTGTGCGTATGTATAATTGGAAATAAAATAATGGGATTTATTATTTCTTTCAGAGAGATAAGGTTTTTACAAGAGTTGAATAAAATATCACTGTGCCGCGGTTTCTAGGGAATTGTGAGTTCATATATTATACGTTCATAGATACTCTAGAGCTAAAATGCTCCCCTTGCTCAGAAAATCTTAATATGAATTCGGATATTCCTGACAAAGGGCTATACGACCATTCCAATCTATATCTATATTCTATATTATACTATATAAAGCTCGATTTTATACTATATAAAGCTCGATTACCACTCACTGACTGACTGACATAATTGTTCTCCCAGATGGTGAAGGGGGAGGTGGGTATATTTTTACAGATTCGTATACAAGTAACTCTCGCGAGTATGGGAAAAATCCCAAACCTCCCCTTTTCCACCCCACTCTCCCCCCTCCCTATCGTATCTCGGAAACTAAGAGTCCCGTGTTTTGTTGTTTTACGGATTCGTATAGAGGAGGCTCGGAAAAGTAAAATCCATTTTTCAAAGTTGCCCCCTTGCCCCCCTTCTCCCCCCCCCTCTAGGTAGATCTCGGAAGTTAAGAGACTTGGAACATTTTTTTTTTCAGATTCATATCAAGGGGCCTAGAGTTGGTCAAAATCATTTTTCAAAACTCCCCCCTCTCCCCCCCTTCACCCCTCCCCCCATCGTATCTCGGAAATTAAGAAAGCTGGGTTTTGTTTTTTTACGGATTCGTATAGAGGAGGCTCGGCAAAGTAAAAACCATTTCATTCTCTCCCCCTTCTCCCCCTTTTAGGCGGATCTCGGAAGTTAAGACTTGGAACATTATTATTATTATACTATATAAAGCTCGATTACCACTCACTGACTGACTCACTGACTCACTGACATAATTGTTCTCCCAGATGGTGAAGGGGGAGGTGGGTATATTTTTACAGATTCGTATAGAAGTAACTCTCACGAGTATGAGAAAAATCCCAAACCTCCCCTTTTCCACCCCACTCTCCCCCCTCCCTATCGTATCTCGGAAACTAAGAGTCCCGTGTTTTGTTGTTTTACGGATTCGTATAGAAGAGGCTCGGAAAAGTAAAATCCATTTTTCAAAGTTGCCCCCTTGCCCCCCTTCTCCCCCCCCTCTAGGTAGATCTCGGAAGTTAAGAGACTTGGAACATTTCTTTTTTCAGATTCATATCAAGGGGCCCAAAGTTGGTCAAAATCATTTTTCAAAACTCCCCCTCTCCCCCCCTTTACCCCTCCCCCCATCGTATCTCGGAAATTAAGAAACCTGGGTTTTGTTTTTTTACAGATTCGTGTAGAGGAGGCTCGGAAAAGTAAAATCCATTTTTCAAAGTTGCCCCCCTTGCCCCCCTTCTCCCCCCCTCTAGGTAGATCTCGGAAGTTAAGAGACTTGGAACATTTTTTTTTTCAGATTCATATCAAGGGGCCCAGAGTTGGTAAAAATCATTTTTCAAAACTCCCCCCTCTCCCCCCCTTCACCCCTCCCCCCATCGTATCTCGGAAATTAAGAAACCTGGGTTTTGTTTTTTTACGGATTCGTATAGAGGAGGCTCGGAAAAGTAAAATCCATTTTTCAAAGTTGCCCCCCTTGCCCCCCTTCTCCCCCCCTCTAGAGGTAGATCTCGGAAGTTAAGAGACTTGGAACATTTTTTTTTTCAGATTCGTATCAAGGGGCCCAGAGTTGGTCAAAATCATTTTTCAAAACTCCCCCTCTCCCCCCCCTTCATTCCTCCCCCCATCTTATCTCGGAAATTAAGAAACCTGGGTTTTGTTTTTTTACGGATTCGTATAGAGGAGGCTCGGAAAAGTAAAAACCATTTTTCAAAATTCCCCCCATTCTCTCCCCCTTCTCCCCCCTTTAGGCGGATCTCGGAAGTTAAGACTTGGAACATTTTCTTTTTCAGATTCATGTCCGTGGGCCCAGAGTAGGTCAAAATTAGTTTTTTCAAAACTCCCCCCTCTCCCCCCCTTCACCCCTCCCCCATCGTATCTCGGAAACTAGGTAGCGGTAAAGCGAAGCGTAGCGTAGCGTAGCGTAGGGATAAGGTCACGATAGCTTTCCGGTGGTAGGTAGGTCCTGAGTGGAGCGAACCTGCGAGACCGAGTGGAGCAAAGGGGGGAAGAATACAACATGGCGGACAGCGTTTTTGTATTGACTGCCTAAGGGCCGAGTTCACGGACTGTCATTTGACCAATGTTTGAGTAATCGGCCGATGAATTCCTAAACATCGTTTATGCAGCCGGTTAAGTATTCACTGCTCACCACGAATATTTTAACCGTGATTATTAAATCGGGCAATCAGCATTCGCTCAAAGTGAATGAACGAATGCTATAAGTGTACTCATTTGCGAATTCACGTCGTTAGATTTAGTCAACACGAGTTTTGGTGACATCTATATTTAGTAGCATAAAATAAAACGCTTTCAACTTGAGAAGTTCGAAAACGCATTGGGATCATTATGCTAGCCTGTAGTATCTAATTTGGATGGGTAATAACTTCACAGCGCTGTCACTGTCAATGTAATAAACATAAGATTTAACGTGGGAGCAAATGAGACAGAAAGCATTATACAGAGTGTTTGTGTTTTTTAGTGTTATTGAGTGTTGTTGAGTGTTGTTGAGTGTTGTTGAGGGTTGTTGAGTGTTGTTGAGTGTTGTTGAGTGTTGTTGAGGGTTGTTGAGTTTTGTTGAGTGTTGTTGAGTGTTGTTGAGTGTTTTGAGTGTGGTTGAGTGTTGTTGAGTGTTGTTAAGTGTTGTGAGGGTTGTTGAGTGTTGTTGAGTGTTGTTGAGTGTTGTTGTTGAGTGTTGTTGAGGGATGTTGAGTGTTGTTGAGTGTTGTTGAGTGTTGTTGAGTGTTTTGAGTGTGGTTGAGTGTTGTTGAGTGTTGTGGAGTGTTGTTGAGTGTTGTTAAGTGTTGATGAGTGTTGTTGAGTGTTGTTGAGTGTTGTTGAATATTGTTGAGTGTTGTTGAGTGTTGTTGAGTGTGGTTGAGGGTTGTTGAGTGTTTTTGCGTGTTGTTGAGTGTTGTTGAGTGATGTTGAGTGTGGTTGAGTGTTGTTGAGTGTTGTAGAGTGTTGTTGAGTGTTGTTGAGTGTGGTTGAGTGTTGTTGAGTGTTGTTGAGTGTTATTGAGTGTTGTTGAGTGTTGTTGAGTGTTGTTGAGTGTTTTGAGTGTTGTTGAGTGTTGTTGAGTGTGTTGTTGAGTGTTGTTGAGTGTTGTTGAGTGTTGTTGAGTGTGGTTGAGGGTTGTTGAGAGTTTTTGCGTGTTGTTGAGTGTTGTTGAGTGTTGTTGAGTGTTGTTGAGGGTTGTCGAGTTTTGTCGAGTGTTGTCGAGTGTTGTCGAGTGTTGTTGAGTGTTGTTGAGTGTTGTTGAGGGTTGTTGAGTGTTGTTGAGTGTTGTTGAGTGTTGTTGAGTGTTGATGAGTGTTGTTGAGTGTTTTGGGTGTTGTTGAGTGTTGTTGAGTGTTGTTGAGTGTTGTTGAGGGTTGTTGAGTGTTGTTGAGTGTTGATGAGTGTTGTTGAGTGTTGTTGAGTGTTGTTGAGTGTTGTTGAGTGTTGTTGAGGGTTGTTGAGTGTTGTTGAGTGTTGTTGAGTATGGTTGAGTGTTGTTGAGTGTTGTTGAGTGTTATTAAGTTTTATTGAGTGTTGTTGAGTGTTGTTGAGAGTTTTGAGTGTTTTGGGTGTTGTTGTGTTGTTGAGTGTTGATGAGTGTTGTTGAGTGTTGTTGAGTGTTGTTGAGTGTTGTTGAGTGTGGTTGAGTGTTGTTGAGTGTTGTTGAGTGTTGTCGAGTGTTGTTGAGTGTTGTTGAGTGTTGCCGAGTGTTGCCGAGTGTTATCGAGTGTTGTTGAGTGTTGTTGAATCTTGTTGAGTGTTGTTGAGTGTTGTTGAATGTTGTTGAGTGTTGTTGAGTGTTGCCGAGTGTTGCCGAGTGTTATCGAGTGTTGTTGAGTGTTGTTGAATCTTGTTGAGTGTTGTTGAGTGTTGTTGAATGTTGTTGAGTGTTGTTGAGTGTTGTCGAGTGTGTCGAGTGTTGTCGAGTGTTGTCGAGTGTTGTTGAGTGTTGTTGAGTGTTGTTGAATGTTGTTGAGTGTTATTGAGTGTTGTCGAGTGTTGTCGAGTGTTGTTGAGTGTTGTTGAGTGTTGTTGAGTGTTGTTGAATGTTGTTGAGTGTTTTGGGTGTTGTTGAGTATTGTTGAGTGTTGTTGAGTGTTGTTGATCACAACAAATCACAAAAGACGTTAAGCCGCGTCCCCACTAGAGCCATGCGGCTTAACGTCTTTTGACGCGAAAACTGTTTGACGCGCTAAAATAAGAAAAAAAAAGACTTATTTTGTTGGCTGACGTATTTTGTAGAAACAATTTTCTTGGTAAAGTTTAAAGTTTGGCGGTGTAAATCACAAGTTAAAATAAGTGATTCCAGTGACAATTATAGCAATTTATTAACAAAAACTCCACAACTTGTGTAGTATAAAGTAGTATATATCACTCGAGGGTAAGTACAGATTACTAAACTCGTGTGGTTTACGGCCCTCCGCTTCGCGTCGGGCCTCAAATGCACACTCGATTAGTAATCTGTGCCTTACTCCCCTTGGTGAATAAATAGCTATTATTACAAAATCCTATAAGTGCTAAGGATTACTGTCCAATTCTCAAAATTTTACAAGGGTAAGAAATACTCCTCAAAAACACGACCCCGCGAGCTGCTTGCAGCTCGCGCAACGCCCAAAATCTAGTATAATATTATAAAGATGAAGAGTTTGTTTGTTTGTTTGTTTGGTTAAACGCGCTAATCTCTGGAACTACCAGTCGGATTTGAAAAATTATTTTTGCATTTGATAGCCCAATTCTTGAGGAAGGCTATAGGCTATTTAACATCACGCTATGAGCTTTAGGAGCCGAGCAAAAAGAAAAAAAGTCAGAAAGAACGCTAAGCAAAAACGAAGTAATAGCGCGGGCAGACGATGCGATGCGACGGGGTGGGTCCGAGTAACAAGAAATTTCACGCGGACGAAGTCGTGGGCAGAAGCTAGTCTGTAAATATATGAAGAAGCCTTTTTCAAATTCTTTCTACAGTGTTCAAACTATACAGCACCCTAATTGCGTAAAACACTATAAATCTTAATCTGAATCATTTTGAAGGATATTGTTAATCCATTGCTTCATATGTTCGAAAAATGTGTCTGCTCAACAACGTAAATAACGCAATGAATGTTGTAGAACTGTTAAAATGAAACACATTGCGACTGATAGTATGTTATGCAATTACAATGCGTGCCACGTAAGAAGAGACTTGACCCCGCCTCCCCCGCCTCTTTCCGCCGCCCCTATGACGTCCGGTCCCGTCCCGCACTCAGACCTCATACCGTTAAAGATACCTAAAATCGTGTACTGCGCATGTCAAACGATGTAGAAAATAAATACTTATGACGTATAAATTTTGCTCTTGCTCTTTTTCTATATATATATTTTTTCAACTATGTTCTGATCTTTACTGGATTAGTAATATTAAAATGTACCAAAACACCCAAATATTTAGGAAATGAGCGTTATTTTGTTAGTTCCGAATAGTGCAATCCCACATTTATTGAAGTTAAACTGTTTGAAGTAAGTTTGTATTATTTCATTCCACAAATTTTGTATCTGTCGTGACTTTGACAGATAAATAATAATAATTAATATTTTTTTATTATTGTAAAAACTGTGATTTGTGTTAATTGAATAAAAATAAATACAAACCATACAATCACTTTTCTTACCATCAGTACTTTTGCGCCTTCTAGCTATACATGTAGGTAGACACATATATACGGACCGGGCGAGTTGGGACTGGGGATCAGTATGGACGAAGCCAATGTTGTAGCGGGACTGCAATCCAGGATGCGCCTTTGTTTTTGGAAATCAACCTAGGATTGTCAACTGCTTTACTGGGCTATCCTTTCGTGTCTTCATAAATTAAACCCTCCAGCCAGGGCATAAAACTTATAAACCACCCCCTGTGGGCTACGGACCTCAGCTTAGGGCGCTGCTGGGGTTTCTGGGGGATACGCCTACGTCCAGCACATTTAAATATCGCCACTCGTGGCTTCTAGTCCATTCAATCTCATCGAGGTGCCAAAATTCAAGGCATGTCCAAAAAGGTACATAATTATACCTAAACCTTTATCTTTGCCCAGCAGGTTCAGGCAGCAATAGCCGAGGGTTCTCCACCTTCGGCTACTCGGGCGCCACAATCGTTAGGCCTTCGCCCCCTGCCACCACCAACACTTCTGAGATCACCATCGAATTAATAAAGCAGGACTCAAAACCGCGTAAGTGTTCTGTGGATTGGATAATACAGTAAAGAGTAGGTATCCTAATTCCAAATGTTGGCTGTGAGTAATATTTCTACTAACCCCTCCTCCTAAGCTAGCTTGCTATTTGCTTGTACTGGGCGTTCATAATCAACCTGTAATGTTCACACTGCTGATACACAGGTCTTCTCTCACGAAGGAATGGGACGTGATCCACCACGCGGGCCCAGTGCACATTGGTGGACTTCACATGTCTTTAAATTTTTGGGTCTAGATGCCGGTTTCTTCACATTTTCCTTCACCGTTTTATGAGCAGTGGTGTGGAAATAAATTGTACTAAGTAGTATGCCTGCCGTTATAACTGCCTGCTATTAACATCCATTTGATTGGTATCATGACAATACCAACCAACCAACCATTGACTTTTGGTGACTGATGGTACTGTCATACGCATTGCCATAATAAAAGTCTGTAATTATATAAATATTTAATAAAAATTTAAAAAATCTAAATAACATATGTTTTAAACGTCATTCTGTCTTCGCCATCTTCAAATGATTGACAGAAACAGAACGAAGTTTTAAAACTTGTTTGGACCGCTTGCATCACAAATCATGTGATGCAACCGGCCCTAAATCATCTTCACCTAATCTGAATTACCTAACACATCTTTAAATACATGGCTAAAGGTTTGGTTTCCTATTAAAGCGGTTCCGTCATATTATATTGGTCGTCATGTAAATCTATTTTAAACAGTATGTGACGTTAAGTCAAACTCCTCAGCCCAAAAATTTCAATCGCTAGATTTGCCCTTATCGTACTTAGTAACAAGAAAAAGTGTCTATACTGAGAAGACTGAGCTCGCACTTTAGTACCTAAATGGGTTTCTGTGACAATCAAGAGAAGTCACTGCGTAATTGTGTGTTAGAGGGTCAAAACGAAATAGAAATGCGACTACTTTTTGATGCGGTAGGGCGAATCTAACAATTTAAACCTTTGTGACGAAAAGGGGTTTGCGTGGCGCAGGTTATAAAATAAGACCACGCAACCTTGTCAACATAAAAAATATATATTTAGAAAAAGGTGTGGGTAGGTCTACGGTTCACAATTCCCAGAGTCCACCCTGTGGGTAGCGCTGTACTGCCCTGTTAGCCGGCGTGGCGATGACCGCAGCGGGGTGCCACGCTGGATGCGTAGGGGTGCCGGTCGTCAGGTGTTCGCGACGACCGCCGTTAAACAGCTCGGCCCACGTGGCAAGATGGCCAACAAATGGGACGTCCGATGCCGGTAGTTGCAGGCACGCACGAGTCACGACGGAATCAGCCGCGTGGCTCCAGATGTGCTGCCGTTAAGCTTGTTGATGTTCCCTAACCGGAACTTTGGACCCCAGTATGGGGGTTTCAAAGACACCGAATTTAAATGCTCGATGGCGGAGAATTATGTAGATTAGGTAGTTGTTTTTAGGCCCGGATAATGGCGAGTTAAGACACGTGTGAAATCACTGATAAAAATTAATCTGGTGAGACGTGTGACCGCTTCGGGAAAAACCAAAATTCCTAATGACGAACGAAAGACGCGTTGGATAGAGATGGGACATGCGCGAGCGCATAGATAAATTCTCACTCGCGCGCCGATAGCTGAACATTTTGTGCTTTTAGTAATCACTATTTACTACCGCACTACTTGTTATTTTCTATGGTAAGATATTTTGACGTCTGCGGCTCTTTGACAGTTGAATGTATGTAAACATTGGAATGTTGCTGTGATTTTGTTGTTTAATTAGTTATTATGTGTTTAATTATGCAAAATGTAACGTACGACGTTACAGTACCCCGCCGCTTGGTGAGGGTTTTTACCTCAGTAAAAATCCTTTACTCCTATTATACCTCCATCTGAATTACGACCCCTTGTATTCTACATCGTTCATCCATCATATCTCATATTCGTAATCTTTGCATACTGGCAGACTACCTTAACAAGAGGTGAGTCCGCGCCCTAGCAGCTATGTGAGAGTTACATGTCTATAGTTGACTTGTTACTCGCGCAAAACAGACGTGCATTCGGCTTATAGAAGCAAAGAACTTACTGGGTTTATACTATTTAAAAGGAATTTAGGCTTATTTAAGGAGTATCCACCCGCTCCTGCAATGGCTTAATTAAAGAGTTGCAAACCGCTCTGATAAGTTAAATTTGTATTTGGAATTTAAAAACTGGACGAAGGCTTATTTAAGGAGTATCCACCCGCTCCTGCATAGGCTTATTTAATGAGTTGCAACCGCTCAGAAATATTAACTCCCGGTAAGTAAAACGTGCCGAGTTTGGCAACAACCAATCCAGAGGTTCCGATAAATGTGGAGAGACCACGGGTAAGGCACATGATAGAATCAAGTGAGCGTGGTTCTCCATCGGGGCTGAATACGGTGGCCGAAAAAATTGACGGATTACGACACGTGTGAAGACACTGATGATGACATCTAGTGAGCGTGTCTCCGTCTGAGGTTGTATTTATGCACTACAGTGTTATGCAGTGGCTTAAATATAACAAAAAAAAAATGAAGTGAAAACAAGAATAATATGTTATCATTTCAAATTGAGTTCAAATGTAAGAATATTAAGTTATCCGTAAGACTGGTAAGTGTTGGGTAGCAATCCGCATGGTATGATAAGCGTCAATTACTCCGACTGTTACAAAACAAACTAAAATTAACGTCTTGGTTGTTGTCCGTGTAAAGTGAAGGAAACTACGTTATGAAATGTAAAAAGATGAAAAAAAAAAATTTTTTTTTTTTTTTTTTTAAAGTTTGAAGTTTGTAAACAAATTGTAAATATATAATACATAATCGGTGCAACTAATGTGTACGCTTATGGTATTAAATTCTAAAAATGGTGACAATAATTGTTTTTATAATTAACATATAAGTCACTATTGACATCCAACGACATATTTTTGCTGTTGACTGTACTTAGTAACAACAATATTGAACAAGGCAAGGGTATCAAGTCAATAGGCAGGTAGACAGTTACTAGGATAATTATTAATTAAAAGGAGGTAGGTGGGAATTGTGGTTGCAATGCTTGTTGGAAACCGCTGGTAGATCAATGAAATATTACTGTACTTTTGAGTTGTCAACAATAAAAACGTTCACTGTATGGAACATTAGTGATCTAGGTCAAATGTAAACAAGTACAAGATGTATTGATAATTAGGCTATAATTCCAATATACAAGTTTGTAGATACAAGTTGTGTGATACTATTTTTAGTTTTAAGTTCTAATGCTTGATTTTAAAAATTGTTAATTTTTGTTCTTACAATGTTTTTTAATAAATAAAATAAATGATTCTCAGTTTTATTAAAAAATTGACTCTAAGTTATGATAAAAAAATTGACACATGAGTGTTATTAGATAAAAACACTGTTTGTGTACCAGTAGACAATGTTGTTAAGTCTAAAGTAGCCAGTAATTGATAACCCGGCAACCCAATCCCTTCATCCGGCACACAGCAGAGCTGCTTACCGGAAGAAATAGGAATGAGAGTGGTACCTCCCCGGGGCGAGCCGTTACTATTGGCCCTACCACTATAAAAGAACGATAAATGCGTCCTTTATTTTAAATAACAAAAAAAAAAAAAAAAAAAAATTGACAATTAAGTTGTAACGGAGCAATCCGTTCCTACCTAACAAGAAAAAAAAACAAGGTAGCGCTGCGTACACCTTAGTTGCTGGCAACCAGAACGTTTTACACAATACAACCACCAAAATACACCAACATACAAATAAAAAAAAAATACCCACAAGGTAACCCTGAGGAAAATGAGACCGTAAAACCACGTTGGGCGCCAATGTGACGAAAAGGGGTTTGCGTGGCGCAGGTTATAAAATAAGACCACGCAACCTTGTCAACATAAAAAATATATATTTAGAAAAAGGTGTGGGTAGGTCTACGGTTCACAATTCCAAGAGTCCACCCTGTGGGTAGCGCTGTACTGCCCTGTTAGCCGGCGTGGCGATGACCGCAGCGGGGTGCCACGCTGGATGCGTAGGGGTGCCGGTCGTCAGGTGTTCGCGACGACCGCCGTTAAACAGCTCGGCCCACGTGGCAAGATGGCCAACAAATGGGACGTCCGATGCCGGTAGTTGCAGGCACGCACGAGTCACGACGGAATCAGCCGCGTGGCTCCAGATGTGCTGCCGTTAAGCTTGTTGATGTTCCCTTTTTTTTTTTTTTTTTTTTTTAATGCATTAAGCTGAAGGCATTAGATTGAATAAATTACATGATTTAGCGTATATTAAAATCAGATAAAATTAAGCATACATGCCAAGTTAATCTGTAAGAAAAAGAACACAAAATATACTCATGAAAATGCTATCCAACACTTACCCAGTATGGGGGTTTCAAAGACACCGAATTTAAATGCTCGATGGCGGAGAATTATGTAGATTAGGTAGTTGTTTTTAGGCCCGGATAATGGCGAGTTAAGACACGTGTGAAATCACTGATAAAAATTAATCTGGTGAGACGTGTGACCGCTTCGGGAAAAACCAAAATTCCTAATGACGAACGAAAGACGCGTTGGATAGAGATGGGACATGCGCGAGCGCATAGATAAATTCTCACTCGCGCGCCGATAGCTGAACATTTTGTGCTTTTAGTAATCACTATTTACTACCGCACTACTTGTTCTATTCTATTCTATTTTTCTCTATGGCAATGGTGCCGATGTCGACAATTCTGCCAATGTCAAATGTGTTATGAGAAAACGTGGGGAGACAAAATAATAAAAATTAAAACTGGAATACTACATCCAATACTATTTCCATAGTAAATAATTGTATTTAATGTGAACTTGTTGACGAGTATTAGTAGGTTCACTGAAACAAACACAAAAATTTATTGTTAGTTATATTATTAAACATTATACATAACACATACACAAAAAAAAAAAAAAAAAAAAGAAATTATAATTTGATGTCGTTGACGCGGATAAAAAACATCAAAGCTTCAAAGAGCTTTGGAGAAGAATATGTTAGTAGGGATGGAAAGTTAGTTGGGACAGGGATCTTTAGTTTAGGGAGATGGCTATACAAGTCATGGGCTGGGTTATTATTGGAGCAGTTAAAAAAGATGTGCTCCAAAGTACCTTCATCCAACCCACATTCGCATAGAGATGTGTCTCTGACCCGTATTTTGTTAAGAAATACCGGAGAACAACAATGACCTATGCGGAGGCGGCAAATAACAGATATTACTTTCTTGGATATTTTTTTAAAAGAGTAAAACCAAGGCTTGGGTGTAATATTAGGTTGTATTGCGTGATAAAAAGCACCTTTCCGTTTACTTGAGTTTTGCCACTGTACCTGCCATGAGGATAGCAAGCTCTTTTTTGGAAGGTTCAGCAGATCATAGCCCTGACATCGAAAATGCTTAAGGTCAACAGCCTGGGACGTAACAGCATCCTTAGCAAGAGCGTCCACATATTCGTTTCCTCTTATGCCACAATGACTTGGAATCCATACCAAGTGAACGGTTTTGTGATTCTTGGCACAAGAGAAAAGAGACTTTTTGATTTCTAATATAAGTGGACTGTGCAGTCTACTCTTGAAGGGATTCTGCTCCAAAGCTTGCAAGCAACTAAGTGAATCTGTAAAGATGACACCAAAACTTATGCTATGGGCTTCTATGAATAAGCACGCTTCTAATATGGCCACGCACTCGCCCGTAAACACCGAAGATTGTACGGGGCATTTAAATTTCAATACAATTTTGGAGTTTTGGTAGTATACCGCAGCACCAGTGCAACTTGCATCTGATAATTTAGAGGCGTCCGTGAAAAATCTTTCGAAATTGCTCCATCGCTCACCGACCGCCGCATTAAAAATAGAGTCCGCCGAAGGTGACCTTTTCGAAATACCAATATTGTAGAAAATGTCTGGTTTAAAACATATAATTTCATAATCAAAACTGAAAATAGGGAGTTTCGGAAGCTGGATAATGGGGGAATCTAAATTTTGATGACAACGGAAGGAATTTAAAATCAGAGGGACTTCTTTATGGATCCAATAATTGGAAGTTCGACATGTGGTATCCAGGTCATTCACTATTTGGACAAGGGGGTGGGAGGATTTGGAACTGACTCTAGCCCAAAATCTAGACGCTAGATACTGCCTTCTCAAGGCCAACGGCGGTTCTGCGCACTCTACCTGCAATGCATTAATTGGTGAGGACTTCATACAGCCCGATATGATCCGTAGACACTTAGCCTGAATTCCGTCCAACCTTGCCAGAGCACCTTTGTTGCTGGGAATTAAAAGAAAAGATCCGTAGTCCAGAACACTTCGGATTAAGGCATTGTATACAAGTTTCATGGAGTAAGGATGTGCACCCCACCAGACACCAGCGAGCACCTTTAATATTGGAATAGTTCTCTCGCATCTGTTAACTAAATAATTTAAATGATGTACCCCACTCAATTTCGAATCTAAAAAAACACCTAAAAATTTTACTTTTGGAGAAACCGGTATGCAATGCCCTTGGATGCCCACTGAAATTTGAGGTATCAGCCGCCTGCGAGAAAACACAACTACGGCACTTTTAGGGGCAGACAAACTCAGACCGTGAGAATTTAGCCACTGGTTTAGAGAGTCCAGGGATACGCAGAGAGATGCTGCAGCGTCGCCAATAGAGTTATTGGTGACATATAGAGCCAAGTCGTCCGCATACTGAAGAATTTGACAATTGCTATTAAGGCATGAACCGATGTCAGCTGTATATATGTTGTACAGTAAAGGACTAAGAACTGAGCCTTGTGGTAGACCCTTCCATGACATCCTGACGTCAAATTCTTCACCCGGCACTCTCAAAACCAAAGACCTAGACATGAGTAAACTACATATGCACTGTACCATTCTGTCCGGTATCCTCAGCTGTTGCAATTTTTGCCTGAGAATGGGAAGAAGGACATTATCATATGCAGAGGAAATGTCTAAAAAGGCCGCGACTACGGATTCATTTTTCGAAAACGATGAGCGTATATCTGACACCAAGACTCCTACACTATCCATGGTACTGAGTCCCTTTCTAAAACCGAATTGAGACCTAGGAAGTACGTCTCTGGATTCTACTAAATATTCTAGTCGATTCTTCACTAGGTGTTCTAATATTTTTGCAAGGACTGATGACAAAGCGATTGGTCTGAAGCTGTTTGGGTCATCAGTATGCTTGCCAGGTTTCAAAATAGGTATGATGATTTGAGTTTTCCACTGATCGGGTACCCAGCCATTAGTGTAACAAAATTTTAAAATATCTAAAAAATAGGTTTTTGCTCTATGACCTGCGTGTGTCAAAAAGGAATAGACAATGCCGTCAATACCAGGGGCAGAGTCATGAACGTGTTTTAAAACTGAATTAAGCTCCTGCATAGAAAATGGTGCATCTAGAGGATCCTGTGAAGGAATGAAAGACGGCTGATTAAGTTCTGTTTCTGATGGTACATACGGAGGAGCCAGTTTATCAAAGAACTGCTCAGCAGTCTCTCGAGGGATGGGAGCAGAAATTGAAGGGGAACATCCAGATCTAAAACGGTTGATCTTCTTCCATACAACTGATAAAGGAGTGGAGGGGGAGAGAGAACCACAAAAGTCAGCCCAACCAGCGCGTTTCTTCCTTCGAAGCAATCTTTTAGATTTAGCAAGGGTCCTGTTGAATGTTATTAAGTTATGGCTATTCATCGCCTCATTGTACATCCTTTCAGCGTCATCCCTTTCCCTTATGGCTGATGTGCATTCCTGATCCCACCATGGAGGAGGGGGGATCCGTCCACGTGCTGAGTTTTTGACAGGAAAGCAAGAGTCTGCACTAGCTGTTATGGCCGAAATGAGGTTATTATAACAGCTTGACACATGGAGGGGACCAAGGGAATCAAAATCACCAGAAACTAAATTTGGGAGTGAGACAATTTTATCCTCCAGTAATGAGGAATACTCCGTCCAATCAGGATTAGACAAATTATACCTCAAGAGTGGAGGGCTTGATTTTTCTAAGTAAGTTTTATCGGCCAGAGATATTATAATTGGATAGTGGTCACTGCCATGTGACAAACTGGTACACTCCCAATGACACGACGCAGCAATATCCAGTGTGCAAAATGTGAGGTCAACGCAACTCTTATTCTGTCCAGGAAGAGACCTACGGGTTGGACAACCATTGTTTAGGATGCACAGGTTAAGGTCATCCAAGATTTCGACTAAACCTTCCCCAAAAGAGTCGCAACGTTCAGAACCCCACCTAAAGTGATGGCAATTGAAGTCCCCCATAACAAGTATAGGGCCTTCTATGTTTTCCAAGGTATGTTTTAAGATTGGAAGGTAACTTTGGTGAGGATGAGCAATATAGACAGATAAGAGGGTTATACCCTCCACCCTTCCAGCCACAATGCTAATATTATCTCCTAGAGAAGGCAAAGATATAGCCGCAAGTGGAACACGATTGTTCACGCAGAGAGCCGACCCGCCATAGCCATCAGATCGGTCACATCTGAGAAGATTAAAAGAAGGTACACGGAAACTAAGACTCGGAACTAGCCAAGTCTCAGCGAGGGAACAAGCTATGGGTTTGAATTTGTTCAATAGGAATGCAAGCTCATGCTTCTTATGAAACACGCTCCTCACATTCCACTGAAGGAACACCAACCGAGCCATTATTATAGGATGAGAGTGAGTTGATAAGTGTAGTAGCAACGTTGGACGGTACTTGAGTTTTATTAGATGAAGACATTAAAGTTACCAAGAGTTTACTAAGAAGTTCAATTATTGAAGACAAGTTTTCAGGAGATTCTGCTAGTTGACTGTTGAGAGCACAGCCATTAGGCTGAGAAGATTGAGGAGTGTTAGTGAGCTGCTGATGAACTGTTTTATCATAAGAGGGAGAAAGGGGAGCATGGGTCTTTGGCTTTAGGAACACAGTTTTTCGGTATGATTGAGTCTGTGATTTAGCGATGTCTGCATAGCTACGAGTAGAAATGGGAACTGTTTTACTAGCCTCAGAATATGAAAGTACTTTCTCAGCCATAATTGTTTTAATAGTCTTCTGCCTGCTGTACTCCGGACATGCCCTGCTGTTTGCAAAGTGACTTCCAGAACACAACACGCAGAAAGCTTCGCTCTCAGCAATGCTGCAACCATCACCAGGGTGATCATTGCCACACTTGCTGCAACGGGGATTGGAACGACAAAGGGATTCTACATGACCAAACCGGCAACACTTGCGGCATTGAATGGTGGGGTAGACATATTGTTCTACAACAAGAGAAGTGTAAAAACAGAAAATTCGTTTTGGTAAAACTTGGCCATCAAACGTGATGACACAAGTTTCTGTGGGCCTGTATTCATTTAAACCGTCTTTGTGAACCTTTCTGTTTAATCGCCTAACTTTTATAATTGGACCACAGCCTGCTGGGACTTTTAAATATGATAACACTTCCTCTTCTGAAAAGTCGGTAGGAATTCCACTTACAACACCCATACGGGTTATATTAAAGGATGGGATGACAGCTTCATACAAATTTGTCGCTAGGATGTTATTAGATATAAAAGCGTTTGCATCCTGAGGGGATGAAAACTCAACTGAAACACGGTTTCTACCAACTCGCTTGACTGTAACTATATTTGAAATTTTCTGATTTGCCAAAAAGCGTCCAAATGTAACTGGGTGTAAGGTGGTACCAGAATTAGCTTGAGTTTCCTGACGGGAAACATGAACGATGAAAGGTCCTTTATCTGTTACTAAGTACCTAAGACGGCCTACATGGGTTCGTGGTTGTTTGGTAGGGCGATTTGGTATATCCTCTTCATTACCGGGGCGTTTGCGAATGTTAGTCTGGTATGGAAGGATTTGTGACTCTAGGTTACAGACTACATCTGCAAACTGGCTTAATGGGTTGGGAGTGGGACTTAGGTTAGCTGAAGAAAATCCGGATGGGGGGGTAGAGGGTATATCATCAGGAGGGTCTGGGGGTTTATTTTTATCCATATTCATTTTGAATACGGATAATCGTGACCAATATCGTTAAAAAGCAAATAGTAAACAAACCTGATAGCAGGCAACAACAGGACAAAACACAAACAATCACAATAACAAGTCACAATAACACAATATCACCGAAAAACAGCAAAAATTCTAACACACGTGTTACCCAAAAGCACACTATGGCGAGAATCTCGCACTACTTGTTATTTTCTATGGTAAGATATTTTGACGTCTGCGGCTCTTTGACAGTTGAATGTATGTAAACATTGGAATGTTGCTGTGATTTTGTTGTTTAATTAGTTATTATGTGTAACGTACGACGTTACACCTTTACCACTGCCATAATTTTTATAACAGCTGTCACTACGGCCGTTAGTGGTGTCCACCACTCTTCTAGGAAACCATAGTCAAGGGCTGCCCCTTGACTATGGTCTCGAACAAATATTGTCGCAAAATAATGTGACAAAGGGGATTGAAGATTTTTATGTGGATATAGGTAGGTATGCCAGATAACCAGGCTCCTTATAAAAACGTAACAGGGCCATTTATTTTGAAAAAAAAAAACTGACACTTGCCCGCCATTTTGTTTTTTTTTTTTCAAAATGGCGGCCCGCATGAAACCTACACAGACAAATCAATAACTGCCTTTACGTGATTTGGTCCCATTATGTTTGCATTGATATTAGCTATCGATTATATAGGTATGCGTGGCGACAAGTTTGAAAAAAAATCAAAATGGCGGACCTTCAAAGCCCTTTCTATGTTTGGTTGAATAATTTATGAATAGCCAATCGCAGTAGCTTACGCTCGTTTAACAACTTGAGAAACTGGCCCTAAGCTATTTAGAAATACAGCCAAACTTTGCATAACCCATAAGTCATAACCCCAAAATCTGTATCTATAATAACGAAGCATGATTTATTCAATGAATTTAAGAGTAAACCTTGATAACATTCTGATTCAAGTTTTAATAGGTCCTAAACAAAATTGTTAATAAAGGTCCCTTTGAAGTAGCTTGAATTTTAAAGCTTACAATAGAAATCGCTAATCCAAGTTAATCTTAAGTTATTTCATTAAAAGGGAGAAAAATAATCGAGGTGTTTTAGTATAGGCTTAATTAGAATCTAGATTTAGGAATGTTTTTGGTATCAAACATATTTTGTTCCATCTTTGCAAGAATATTCGAATAAAGCCTTATTTCTTAAAGCCATAAATCCTAGTCAAAGGATAAAATAGTAGTTTGTGTTTGTATAAACTAATTATAAGAGGTGGAATGTTTGTCGTAAGATTTACGGAGCGAAAACTTTGGACTAGTACAATTACTTGTGAGAAATTTTTTCATATTTCTTCAAGTTAATTGTTATGTAAATTGACACCATACGTCAATTTTCCGTGTTATAGCCATTTCATGCAACTGTCAAAGAATGACAATTTTGATTCGAATATTCGGCATATGCCGACAATTTTATTTAGGTCGAAACACAATTTGATTAAGGGGACTACAGGACAACGCATAAAACGCAAGTTTTATAATGCCTAAAAGTATATGATCGACTACAGTAAACAAAATCAGAAAAATATATGATATTCTTCAGGATATAATATGCTAGTTAGATAGCGTGTTGAAAATACATATAATACAACTAATTAGTTGTATTATGTAAGTTTTTAAAGATGTCTTCATGATGAATGTAAATGTAATGAACAATTTTCTCTATTAATTAACGACCACCCAAAACTTTTTGTTTATAGTACCTTGTGAACACCCAATTAATTCCAAATTCCCTGTTTGTACTTCAATTTCTAAAACACGTTTTCGTTACAGAAAAGAAAATCGACCGTCGCCCGATTAGCACCGAGACCACCCGATCAGCTCCCGACGTCATCATCGTCTCCAAACCGATTCGCTGAGGCTGACCTTTGGGGCCCCCGCCGTGGGCCCCAACACCCCCCGACTCCTGGTATCCATTAGAACCCAGAATGAGGCCGGAGGGCTGCTACCACCCCCACACATGCCAACTAGACACCTTTTCAAAAAGCATGTCTTTTGACGACAGTGAAGGGTATTACAGCAAGTACTTTGACGAGAGACCAAAGTTAATCTATGACTATTGTTTAAAAAGTGATCTAGAATATAAAAAGTCTCAAACACTGCCTAGGAATTTGGGTTCTTCAGTGGACTATAAGCCGAAAGTATATCCTCAACGTAGTGTGTGTTTCTATGGTCTGGAAGATGAAGCAGAGCCATGTCGAAGACCGAGGAAGACCTTTGTGGTGACAGCAGATGTTGAACCCCATAGATAACATTAGTGAGAACTTTTATAGCATTTTTAAATAGATAATAAATTAGATTGTTCTATATTTTTTTTTGGTTTGTGAAATATTATTATTACTATTAATATTGATATGCTAATGTTTTTTTTTGGGTAGGCAATATTATTTATCTGTGGAAACGTGGGTCATAAATGGCCCATGGTGTAAAGGGAAGCTTATTTTTGTTGATGTAAAAATGGAGTCGAACTTTCAATCATACAACGAACCGCTATAATGGCGACATTAATAATTTAACACACGGGTAGGGCTGGTGGCCAGTAATTTAAAAAAAATATATACTTATATTAAGGGGCTTACAGGACCTAAACGCAAAAAACGTAAGTTTTAGAAACAAACTATGATCGACTAATGACAGTAAACAAAATCAGAAAAATATAAGATATTCTTCAGGATATATGCTAGGTAGATATAGTGTGTTGAAAACATAATACAACTAATTTGATACGATGGAAAAAAATCATGAAGATACCTCTAAAAACTTTCTTTTTACAATAAAAACCATACTAATATACATACAATCATTATGATTTTTTGTCAGATTATTCTACATGCAACATACTAAAAAACTAGTGTTTTAATTTTTTAGTCCAAACAATAGATTTAGTGTAAATAGATCCGTACGCAAAATACGCGCATTGACGTGGAGTTGCGGACACCAGCCCGTATTACCTATTACCTATTGTGCAAATAGATAATTGCTTCATATTTTGCATTAAATTACCAGCGGTGTGTCATCACGCTTCTCTTTCTTTTTATGCAGTCCGATAAAGACCGCGCTTTAGGTCATGTAGTCGCCTTAAACAGCTAAAATTGAAAACTTGTGCCAACTCGAAATAGAAGGTGCAGTAACTGTTACATAATCAATAATATAAATCGTCATTCTAAAACTAGAAATTTAAAAAATTTATAAATTTTTCGTAAAATAATTCGTAATTTGTAAACTGCCGCCTGCGCCGCTCGCCGACATAGGGCTCTCTCTCTTTCCTTCAATTAGCTTACTCTTTGCACGTTATTCGTTTTAATTTCATTTATGCGATGTTAAAATCCGTGACCGCGGCAAATAACCCCTGCGCTACAGTTTACTCCAAGATGCTATTTTAGAAAATATTAAATAAATAATAACGATGAATTAAATTAAAATATGTTTATAGAACGAAAATTCGAAACCGTACGTGTGTTAAATGAATGTCGCCATTAAAGCGGCACGATCTCTCTCTAAGGGCCACCGAGTCAATTGTGTTGCCAATTCCCAACAGCTTACCTGCTGTGCATAAGCTGTGTTATAAGAAAATTGTTCATTGAATTTTTTTTTTATTGCTGCATCTTTGATTGCAGCGAAATTGTTTTCTTTTAAAGTGACAGTTTCACCATTTTGAAAACGAACAGAAATCAAACTATTTTCTTGTGCCAAAGAATTTTTTTTTTTTTAAATGCTGCGTAGTTATTTTAAATGTTAAAATGTTCTTATCAAATTAAAGAAATTAACAATGGTGAAATTGTCCTTTAAATTACTTTTAAAATGTTACCCATACTGACGAAAATAAACGCACATAGATTTTATTGTAATTTTTGCCTCTACTAAACCCAAAATGGGTGAGATATGAAGATTTGTACATACAAACCAGAATACTGCCATAATTTGAAGTTAGCAAATAATTATTCAGTGTAGAAATACTACGAAAGCGGGTATATGAAATCATTTATTTTTTGAGAGCCAAAATTTTTTTCACGCGAATATACTTTTCTTTTCAGCGGAATATGTTTATAGATACGTATTTAGCCTTTTAAAGTATAATATTTTACGAAATTTAATTGTCTGTAAGCTCACATTGTTCTGAACGTTTTCAAACATGCTTATATAATAAAATGGTCACCAAATATACCGAGCACACTATACTGATATAGCGTTTGTTTGAGGTATGCGTGTGTGTGGAGATAAATAAAAGTTTTTACACTGACACAGTACGGATAAGAGTTTATTGGAAGGAGATTAGAAAAACACAGTAGGTATACAATTTAGAGTTCACAGCACAGTAAGAATGAAGAGTAGTAGCACTAGATAGATAGATAGATAGATGGAGTAGACAGATAGAAAGCGAAGCGAAATTTAAGGATAGTTAGCGGAAGCGCGGCAGCGGATCAAGCGGTATGCGATCTCACAAGAGGCGATAAGCTGACTAGCGGGCCGCCGCACGGTAGGCTGAAAATCGGCTTTCATAGACTTAGGGATTTCAATTTGCAAGTGCTTGTTTTTATGCCGGATATCGCTTCTATTAGTCATTACTATGTACAAAAATAACACCCGAGTTAATTCTGCCCAAAAACGAAGGGAATATAATTTTTTTACGAAAAATTTGTATGAAGCTAGTATGAAAAATCGAATTATCTCCTAAACGGCATGTTTAACCGTAATATCCTTGGAGGTGGTCATAGTGCTAATTATTTATGATTTTTTGGTTGCCGATTTGACGAAAAAAATAATGCCGTTTTTTTTTAAAAAATCGTCAAAATATTTTTATTTATTTTTACATGTAAAACGATCCCTTTTAGTGTCCAAGTTAAAAAGTTCGATATGTTATTAACCCAAATATTAAGAACACACAAAACAAGAAAAAATAAATAACAAAAATTGCTGTTTTTTGACACATGTTTATTAATTTAAATAAAAAAAGATTATCAAACTCTTATTCAAGTAACATATAAAGTTATAATATACAAAATAATTTAATTTAAGGAATTAATACTAAGAATTTGTAAAATAAAGTAAAATAAATAAAAAAAAGACAAAATATCATTAAATATAAAAACAAAAAAAAAACCCAAACACACTCAAATACAAATTTACAAATATGTACATATATATTTTTTTTACAAATTTTCCTTATCACTCTCGTTGTCAGACTCCAATTCTGAGTCAGCATCCAGATTGGATATATCCAAAAACTCGAACTCAGTTTCCTGAAATTGAATTAAGTCGAGAGTTTCAGCAAAAAAGCTTTGCTTTTTCTTGGCATCTAACTTAGGCCTTTGTGCACTTAGCAAAGGATCCGAAGAAACAACAAGCATATTTAAAATGTCTTGATTGGAATCCTGCCTACATTTTTCCGCGAATGATGTTCTCGAAACCTCCTAAAATCTTTGTTTCGAGACTCTGAGGCTTCTTCCGAGAGAGTCCCAATCGGCATAATATTATTTTTCTCGATTATGTCAGCCCCATGGATTAATAAATTTATGAACGGTCCAGTCGTATACGTACTTTTCTGCTGTTTTGCGGGCACAATCTCTAAATTTTATTATATCGACCTGCTCTCCAGATGTAATTGCTTGTAAAATTACAGCAAATCTTTTGATGAGGTCTTTATCCAAACCGGTTATAGCTGCGGTTTTATTAGGAAACTCAAAGAATTTTCTTGCAGTATTCCCGTCATTGGTGGTTCCCGAGCCTTGTTTTACTATATCAATCACAGATTGAGCTCATCTTTGAATTTATTTTGAATTACTTTTTTCCTGTCTGTAGCATTTCTTTCTGCTCATCACTTCTCGCTGCCCACCGTTTGAAGTCGAGCCTGTATGCAATGTGTAACAGACATTCCATACAATTTATACGGGCGTGTAGGGATGACAAGCCAAATTCATACAGGTCAGAACACACAATTTTTGATGTTACAGCATCTAAGCGGTTCATTTCTGTAGGTTTTTCTAAGCACAGGTAGCACGATGCATTTGATCTAGCTTCAGAAAGGTAAGTGCAAACTTTAGCGTCGATCATCGTCATCATTAGTTTATGAGTCACCCTATTATTATTATTGCACTCTGTGGGGATAAGGGCCTCAATTTCTTTATCCATTTGTTTTTTCAGCTCAAGGACAACTGCTTCACTCTCCTTTACAAAAGTAAACTGAACTGGACGACAATACAAAACTGAGCATGGTTTTGGGTTCGTCCATAAGATGTTGTCTCCATCTGTCAGTTTTAGTGGCACCAAGGAGGTCATGAAAATGCTCGAGTCATCTTCCTCACCCTCCATTTTCTGCTTGTATCGGCTTTGGTTAGAAGCACCATCAAATCCCCACTTGGATATCAGCTTCAACTGCTTGTTATGCTCTTCGTTAGAAAGGCATTGAAGGATTCTTGTAACTGTGATATCAAGTAAAGCTTGAAGTGTAATCCTAGCCGATGAATCAGTAACTAAGCTGTCACTGATTGCTTCGGAGGGTAGCAATCAAGCTTAGTTTGTTGCACTTTATAGTAAGATGGATAAATATCCTTAGCACCTTCCCGAATGGCAGCCTCTCGCAACGTAATATATTGCCACTTTGAGAGTTTTAGCGAAAGAAGCAATCCAAGCGCCTTTTCTCTGCCAACTCCTTCGGAAATATAGGAGTGATGCTATTTTATGTTACGTGTAGTTAAAAGTCCGTGTTCTTCAACATAAACACTAAAAGGGATCGTTTTACATGTAAAAATAAATAAAAATATTTTGACGATTTTTTAAAAAAAAAACGGCATTAAATTTTTCGTCAAATCGGCAACCAAAAAATCATAAATAATTAGCACTATGACCACCTCTAAGGATATTACGGTTAAACATGCCGTTTAGGAGATAATTCGATTTTTCATACTAGCTTCATACAAATTTTTCGTAAAAAAATTATATTTCCTTCGTTTTTGGGCAGAATTAACTCGGGTGTCATTTTTGTACATAGTAATGACTAATAGAAGCGATATCCGGCATAAAAACAAGCACTTGCAAATTGAAATCCCTAAGTCTATGAAAGCCGATTTTCAGCCTACCGTGCGCCGGTTTGCACTGATGCGCGGGCGCGGCTCTGGAATGCGAGCCCCCACCTCGCGCGCTAAGACAATGGAGCGATCAGGCGGCCGACCGGTTTGGTCACTAATAACACACTAGTTTGCTTGTCCGTCCGCGTATACAATTTTTATTTTAATTGGTATGTAGTTGATATTATTAATCTACGCTACATCACCCCCCTCCAGAGACCGTCGCTACGGGCGATAATAGTCTGGAAAATTGACTCGACGACCAGATTTTGTCGTTCTGACATTAGTTCCTGTGTTTCCAGGTGATTCGGTAGTGGGTGCTGATTTAAGTAGTGTGGGTGATGGCGTGTTTGTATGTATGTTTGTGAGAGTGTTTGGATCGTGTAATATGTAGGCAGGTTTAAGCCTGTCAATAGTAACTGTGACTGTTTTGCCATTGACGAGGAGCTTGAAGATCTTGTCCCCGTGTTGCAGAACTTTGTGCGGTCCCGTGTATGGTGATTTTAGGGAGCCTGATGTCTCATCCCTGAGAAAAACGTGACTGGATGTGCCTAAATCTTTGAACACGAATGTTGATCTGCTACCATGTCGGGATGCCGGTGACGGTTGCAATTTCCTTGCAAATGCCCTTAACCGTGCCACATAGTCTGACATGTCGATTGTGTCATCGTACTGAGGCTGAAATAGTTCCCCTGGTAGCCTAAGTGTTTCGCCGTACAAAAGTTCTGCTGAAGTTGAACCTAGGTCTTCTTTGTACGCGTTTCTAATACCTAGTAGAACTAATGGTAAAGACTCGACCCAGTTTTCTGTGGAGTGGCAGGTAATAGCTGCTTTCAATTGCCTGTGAAACCTCTCTATGAGGCCGTTACAGGCGGGGTGATAGGCCGTGGTACGTTTGTGGCGAAATCCAACCATCTCTGATAGGTGTCTGAAGACTGCTGACTCAAACTGTCGACCGCGGTCCGTTACAATATCAACGGGGCAGCCAAATCGACTAATCCAGCCACTTACTAGGGCCTTTGCCACTGTCTCTGCTGTTATATCGGATGTAGGTATCACCTCAGGCCAACGTGTGAACCGATCGATGGCTGTGAGGCAATAACGATATCCTTGTACTAGCGGTAGTGGGCCTATAAGGTCGATGTGGATGTGGTTGAACCTAGCCCTCGGCAGCTTGAAGGTTCCCATTGGTGATGAGACGTGACGGGTTACCTTAGATCTCTGGCATGCTAAGCAAGAACGGCTCCATTCTCTGCAGTCTTTTTTTACTGCTGGCCAAACGTACCGTTCAGTAACCATTTTGATTGTTGCATTTGCGCCAGGGTGACTCCACGAGTGTACGCTCTCGAAAACTCTGCGACGGTGTTCTTTTGTGACATATGGTCGAGGGATCTTGCTTCTCTCATCGCAGTACAGTTCGGTCTCTGATCCTGGCAGTTTTACTTTAGTGAGGCATAAGGCCGTGTTGGTGGTGAGCAGCTGTTTTAGTTCAGTGTCGTGCTTCTGTGACTGAGCTAGCTTGTACAGATCTACCGGCTGAATTATCTCCTCGATCCTTGAGAGGCTGTCAGCGACAACGTTGTTCTTGCCTGATATATGCCTTATGTCTGTCGTAAACTGTGAAATGTAATCCAGGTGCCGGAACTGTCTTGGTGAGCAATTTTCCTTCCTTGATTGGAACGCGAAACATATTGGCTTGTGATCTGTGTAGATGACAAAGTTTCGTGCTTCGACCATATGCCTGAAGTACTTTATAGCTTCGTATATCGCTAGCAATTCCCTGTCGTAAGGCGAGTATTTCTTTTGTGCCGGACTTAGCTTGCGAGAGTAGAACGCTAGCGGTTGCCATGGTTCCTCGTCCTTGCACTGTTGTAATACTGCACCTAATGCTATGTCTGAGGCGTCCGTCACTATTGCTAGTTTTGCTTCGCAGTCGGGATGGGCAAGCATCGCAGCTTTGCAAAGGCCTTCCTTGCAGGTATTGAAGGCTTCCGTTTCTTCAGTAGTGAAATGCACTGGATGAGAGCCTTTTACGGACCCTACCAGCAGAGCATTTAAGGGGGCCTGGTGTTGAGCTGCGTCGGGTATAAATCGTCTGTAGAAGTTTAACATACCCAGAAATCTGCGAAGTTCCCGGACAGTTTTGGGCACCGGGTATTTTGTGATGGCTTCCACCTTCTCGGGTAGCGGGCTAGTGCCTGACGGCACGGCAAGGAAGTGACATTCTTAGGTTATAGGATCTCGGCTGACGCCGAGATCCTATAACCTAAGAATGTCACTTCCTTTACTCCGAATACACACTTAGCAGTGTTGATCACCATCCCATATTTCTGCAGGCGAGTGAAAAGTTGCTGCAGGTGGTCTTCGTGAGTCTTGTGGTCTTTTGAGAAGACCAAGAAATCGTCAAGATATGCATAGCAGAAATCCAGTCCTCGCAGCATCTCATCGACGAACCGCTGAAAGGTCTGTCCAGCATTGCGTAATCCGAATGTCATGAAAGGAAATTCATATAAACCAAATGGCGTGGTGATAGCGGTCTTGGGAATATCCTCTGGACTTACAGGAATTTGGTTATATGCTTTGACGAGATCGATAGTACTGTAAACCAAACATCCCGACAGACTATGTGCAAAATCATGAATATGACGGATTGGATAATTGTCAGGTACTGTCCTGGAATTCAGCGTGCGGTAGTCACCACAGGGTCGCCATCCGCTGTTCTTCTTAGGAGCCAGGTGTAATGGTGATGACCATGGTGAACTTGAGGGTCTGGCGGTGCCGTCTTTCAGCATCGCTTCAAACTCGTCTTTAGCTATTTTTAATTTGTCGGGGGCAAGTCGTCGTGGTGTACATGAAACTGTTGGTCCAGGTGTAGTCTGTATGTGGTGGACTGTATTGTGTGATGATGTGCGGTGTATGCCATGTGGCCGGGTAATGTCTGGAAATTTCCGTAGTCTGTTATGGTATGTGGTGTCACCAATAATTACCTTAACCGAGGAAATAATGTCTGATGAACCGGTAGGTGAAGCCGGGGTCGCAAGCATTGTATAGTTGTCTAATAGACGCTGGTTCCTGCAATCAACAATTAAATTGTAAAATGACAAAAAATCCACTCCTATTATCGCTTTCGTAACGTCGGCTACAATAAATGACCAAGTGAAGTCACGGCGCAACCCCAAGTTTAAACTTAAGCTAATATAACCGTACGTTTTGATGGGAGTACCGTTAGCCGCGCACAGTTGATAATCCGTAGTTTCACGTCGCCCTGGTAATACTGATCGTGGGTAAACACAAAGGTCGCTGCCGGTGTCGACCAAAAATTGTGTCTTTGATCGTCGGTCGGTAACAAATAGGCGACTGGTGCTCGGACAATCGTCGGCCGCCACTACTGATTGCCCTTCGAGTTTTCCGTCGCTTTGTAGTCGCACGGTTTCACACATTTCTTCGCGCGTTCTCCGAACTTGTGGTGGTACCAGCAATGTGGGAACTTGCTGTAACTTGACTGCGATCTCGACGAACTCGAGCGATGAATTGAACGGCTGCTCGATCGTTGCCGCGGTCGTGACATGCGATCGATTTTTGCGGTCAACTTTTCAACCTGCCTGGCCAGTGCAGCTATCTCGGGATTCGCACTGCTCGAGGATGGTGCCTTGGTGATGGCGGATGTAGATGCTACCTGGGGCCCGACGACGTCGTTGATTCGGTCTGCTAGTTCCGCCAATTCCTCCATCTCGGCCTTGGACTGCGAGGCGATGATGGCCTGCGTCCCACTTGGTAGACGGCTTGTCCAAATGGTGCGGAGAAATTCCTCGGGAACGCCTGGTCCAGCAAGGTTTAGTAAGTGGCGGTAGAATTGCGATGGTTTACGGTCGCCGAGTTCTTCATGCATGAGTAACTGTTTTACCTTCTTCTCACGCGAAGCTGACATTCTTTTAATTAATTCTGCCTTGAGTTTCTCGTACTTGTTGGTCGCTGGAGGGTTTTCAATTATTTCTTGAACCTCAGAAGCGTATTGCGGGTCCAAGTGTCCTGTGACGTAATAAAATTTCGTGTCATCTGCCTTTATGTTTGATAGTGCAAATTGTGCTTCCATTTGCGAAAACCAAAGTGAAGGCTTCTCCGGATAGAACGGTGGTACCCTCACGCCCACGCGGAATGTTTCTAGGTGTTTCTCACCGCCATCCTGGCCTGGCGCGGTCACGTTGCGCTCGCTTTTGTCTGTCATTGTAGTGTTCTTGCTCGGGGTCACCAATATAGCGTTTGTTTGAGGTATGCGTGTGTGTGGAGATAAATAAAAGTTTTTACACTGACACAGTACGGATAAGAGTTTATTGGAAGGAGATTAGAAAAACACAGTAGGTATACAATTTAGAGTTCACAGCACAGTAAGAATGAAGAGTAGTAGCACTAGATAGATAGATAGATAGATGGAGTAGACAGATAGAAAGCGAAGCGAAATTTAAGGATAGTTAGCGGAAGCGCGGCAGCGGATCAAGCGGTATGCGATCTCACAAGAGGCGATAAGCTGACTAGCGGGCCGCGCGGCCGCCGGTTTGCACTGATGCGCGGGCGCGGCTCTGGAATGCGAGCCCCCACCTCGCGCGCTAAGACAATGGAGCGATCAGGCGGCCGACCGGTTTGGTCACTAATAACACACTAGTTTGCTTGTCCGTCCGCGTATACAATTTTTATTTTAATTGGTATGTAGTTGATATTATTAATCTACGCTACACTGAGAAATCAAATCATATTCCCAAGAGCATAAAAACAATGGCTTTCGTTTCAAAAACCATTATTGGCGTGGAAGTTTTTTTTACTAGCCTGCGCTGTTCTCCTCCTAGGCAAAGGCTTCCGTCCACTCCTTCCATCTTAGGCGAGACCGCTTGGCTTCCTTTCAATTTTGTCCCACCATCCTACGAGGCCTGCCGCGACCCCGCTTCACTGTCTCAGGGCACCAGCTCAGTGCTGTTTGGGTCCATAGTTTGTCAATGACAAGTCATGGCATAGACATGTCCTGCCCAGTACCTTTAGGCCTCGTCAGCTATCTTAATTTCGGAGCGCAGTATCTTGTTTTTGTTACACGGTTATTAAAAATATTTTGTTTATTTAACTTGATTTAAATGTATGATTAATTCTGCCATTCCTTTCGAAGTATTTCTACATAAAATTCAATGCAATAACGTTCTTATTACTCTAGTTTCGTAAATTAAATTACTTGGACGAATTGTTTGAAAATGATCACTTAAGATTTATACAATAGAATAGATCCTAATTTTAAGTAAGAATTTAATTGAAAGAGTTTGAAATTGAATAAGAATTATTCAAAATTTGAATTAAATTATTCGAATTTTATATTATATTTGAAAATTGAATATTTAAAATTCTAAAGAATACAATTTTGTTAAATGAATAATATAGATTTATTTGAAATGAAAATGGAATAGTGTTTTCATTTATTTAATCAGGGAGTTTTTATTGATATTCAAATTCTTCACATAACACAAGTCTTCCAAAAATAAATTATATTTAAAAAATATTTATTTCCAATAATATTCACGTCATTTTTACCAATTTATAATTTTAAAGGTGTGTCTACTTTACAGATTTAATACTACATATTAAACTGCCTCGTTGGCTTAGTGGTCGCAAGCGCTATTGCTGAGCATTAGGTCCTGGATTCGATTCCCGGGTCGGGCTTAGTGTTATTGGATTTTTGCATCTGTAGCTTAGTCTGGATTTGTGGCCGGTTGATGGCAATAGGCTCGCCCCCTATTACATGGAACTTAAACATAACTAGCGGTGTCCTATAAGTACATCTTAGCCTAACCCTTTAGGGATTGCAGGCGTGATGTTATGTTATACAACAGCGTTTTTTATAACACTCTATGACCTAAAGTCGCACTTAAGCCATGCTTTTCTGTGACTTAAGTAGGCCATTTTACACAGAAAAGCGTTACTTAAGTGCGTGTGCGTGTGCGACGCACTTAAGACACGATTTTTTTGTGACCTAAAGATCACACAAGCTATAAAATAGTATACGATACGTGTGACTTAAGAAGTCTATTAATGCACTATTTTTTGTACCTATTATTTTAATGCACTAGTTTTTGTGTTGCTTTAGATTTTTATTTGTGTATTTTTGGCGAATGACTTAGTAATACAAAATACTGTAATAAATTGAATAATTACAAGTCATATTATTTTGTTAAAGAAATCGATAACTACACACACGACGATAAAAAACAACAAATATTAAAAAAAAAATTATATCTGATATAAATGTGGGCACACCTTATCTATTTCTTAAAATCAAAACATAATTAATTGTAGTTAAAATATTAGCTATTTAGACAAATAAATAAATAGACCAATTCGAATAAATCATATTTTATAAGAATCAATAACAAATAAGTGAATATTAAATGTAAATATTAACTTGTAGATAATTTTGGAATATTAATAAAAAGTGTTAAGATAAATGTTGAATAATTTATTTTAATTAATGTTATAAATAATTACAATTTGACAATATGTTGATTAATGATTTTTGGTGTAATTTATTAAATATGAAATATTAGTCTAATTAAATGAATTATGAAAATAATTATTATGTAAAAATTTGTGAATTGTCAGAGAATTTTTATGAATATTGTAAAAAATTAATTGCAAATACTAAAAACCTTAAAGAATCGAGTTATTAATTTGTCAGTATTTATACTTTAATACCTATATTTATTTTCATGTAACATTTAGACATAGTTAAATCATGCGGTTTTGTAACGAAGATCCTTATCGTACATTATACTCTGCACTTAGCGAATGACCTACCCGACCTAGAGCGAAAAAACTGTAACATTTTGACCGTCATGACAATTCTTTTTTTGAAGTAAAGCTTCTTTGGTGGCGCGCGTATGTTCGATTGCACAAAAATTGAGTGAATTTTCAAGGACGCGTCACGTTTACATTTCGTTACATGAGAGAGAAGAAAGATTTACCACTCTCTCTCTCTCACACTAAATCTCTCTTATTCTTTACTAACTTCTGCCCGCGACTTCGTCCGCGTGAAATTTATCCTCCCCCGACCCACCCCGTCGCATCGCATCGCCTGCCCGCGCTATCACTTCGTTTTCACTTATCGTTCTTTCTGTCTTTCTTTCATCTTGCTCGGTTCCTAAGAGTCCTAACGTGAAGTTAAATAGACTATAGCCTTCCTCAAGAATTAGGCTATCAAATGTTTCGCTTTATTATTAGTATAGATAGATTTTTTATTAAGTTTTACGTACAGACGCCAGCACATCAAGCTACTTCAATCTGTCAAATACCTGTGAGATTTTTACAGAATCGCTACAATCGAAATAGCAAAATAATATCGCAAAAAAATTGCAAAAAAAATCGCTTTTTTTCGGCTGTATAGAGTGAAAGGAACTTCGTTCCAACCGGTGGTACCACGACGTCTCTCGACTTACCTAACAATAAGTAATTCGGATAAAATGTGTTTCTATTTCAACAAAAAAAACACATAAAATAATACTACAGACTACATAGCTAAGTAAATAAGAGCATCAAAAGAGAAAAAGCAATCCTAGCGTGTTTGCGTGGGTCACATCTGCCGCAATATGTTTCTCGATGTTTGCACGAGCAACATACAGGTGAAACAAATGCTTAAGTTTATTTATTTGTCTAGCCTTTTCTCAACTATGTATGTTGGGGTCAGTTTCCAGTCTAACCGAATGCAGCTGAATACCAGCATTTCACATGGAGCGACTACCTATCTGACCTCCATAATCCAGTAACTGAGTAATACGATATCCCTTGGTAAGACTGGTTGTCAGACTTTTGGGGTTCTGTCCGTAATGACTGTCAAAGATCCACAAATGACAGCCGAGACCAACGCAACGGTTTAACGTGCTTTCCGAGGCACGGAGGGGTCTTGGTATGTAAAGATGGTCAGCCGTCCACGGACCAACCGCGGCAAACGTGGCTTAACCTGATCGATCGACCTATGCGGCTGTTATTAGTTAACTGCGTGCTCCTCTATGTGCACAGACCAAAACTCGCCGCAAATACAGGTCGTGCATTAAGTAAAACAAATGCTTAAGTTAGTAATAGAATGTCCGTTTTCTGGTATTGTTCGTCGAGTCGTTGAGCTCTTTAAGTTTTGAGTTGAGCTGCACGATTACTGACAAATGCGGGCACTGACGACGTGTAGTTCTTTCCTCAAAAAACCATTTCAGACATTAATCTGCATGGTCCTCTTATCGCCTGACCAAGACTATGACCTGGGGCCCTAAAAAGGCCATTTTGGCAAAATCATAAAAGGATAACATTATGAACCATAATGGACAGTTAAGTTAATCGCATCAAATCCCATTGGTGAAGGATTTTTCAGTTATTTTTTTTGTCTGTGCTAAAATACCAATCAATTCAATCCAAATCCAATCCCAATCTCTTTGACTATACCTACGTAGTGCAGCGAAAAAAAAAACACGGACTGTCTTCGGCATATTATGATTCATAATGTTGTGTACCCCCAGGACTTTAAGAGACTGTGTGAATTATGTTCACAAAGCTGTAACTCGAAGTCACAAATGATAACCGAAGACCATCGAAGTTAAAAAATAGACAATTAAATAGGAGAACCAAAGTTCTCGTATGATTTCTTAATTAGATATTTGAACAGCAATAACTGTCGGAGTCACTTCATAATTATGTAAACCTTGCCGTAGCCTCCTTTCGTAATTCTCAAGGTTGTCTTAAATAAATATGACTTCAAAGGCCTGTTACACACAAAACGTCTTGTTCCGGACGATGTGATTCGCCAAGACCAGGCGGCAAAATTGAATTTATAATGTAGGTATACATATTGTGTTCGGAAAAAAACCGCACGGCTAAGCTCAAATTGTGCAGTTTTGACCTGAACATGATATTTCAACTAGGGTAGATGCTGAGCGGAGTTTGCCGATCGCCTTTAATCGAATGAAACCAAACTTTTGAATATGTAATTGCTTCGGGTCAGTTTTGCTGACAAATACTGCTGAACCGAATGTGCCGACCCAAAAAAGTCTGTAGCACCCCTCGGAATCAAAATTATTCCTTCAGTCGTCCTTCCCACCATCTTCACTCATCGTCACAAATTATTATAGGCGACTTATCTCACCTCAATTTATACCAGAGAACACTTTATAATTCAAAAACCGTTACAAGAATTCTTCAGGCAATCGGACAAAAGGAATGCCAAGCCTTCTTACAATTCGATTTCTACGAGTTGGAAATTTAAATTTGAATTAATTGAATAACAAGACTTCAAAAGGGTACGTTGTCGAAGGTATTGGCTTGGTCTGCGCGTAAAATTATTGCTACCCAATCAGAGCGGTCCAAGTTTTAAATTTAATTTTGCATTCGCGAATGCGTTTTAATCAAGAATAATTCACTTGAAGGCCAGTGTTTTACTATTTTTGATAGATAAGGGCCCGACTACACGTACTAAACCACATCACAGCGACAAAATATGAATACGGTAGTGGTTACGTGTGAATAGTGTCGCTG
Organism: Luperina nickerlii; assembly: GCA_963855955.1. Classification (NCBI taxonomy): domain Eukaryota; kingdom Metazoa; phylum Arthropoda; class Insecta; order Lepidoptera; family Noctuidae; genus Luperina; species Luperina nickerlii. The sequence continues at coordinate 3,337,103 of OY979684.1, read as the reverse complement.
TAGCTTCTTGTAGTTCAATCAACTCAGTATTTCACAGTCCACTGCTGGACATAGTCCACTCCCAGGCTGCGCCACAACACCCTGTTCTCCGCCTTCCACATCCAGTTTGTCACAGCCACTTTCTTAAGGCCCTCGGTCCAACTAGCTGGAAGGCGAAGTTTCGTTGTGGTAACTACAAAATATCAATGTGGTTGCGTTCGTTGCTATTATAGTAATTGCGATGTGGTCACGCTGTGGCCACTGTTTGCAGACAGACAGACAGAACGTTGTGGCTGTGACGTGGTTTTGATGTGGTCGTGTGGCCAAATATGATCAGTGTGAATAAAGCATTTATTTTCATACAAACCAGCTTCTGCCCGCGGCTGTGTTCGCATGGAGTTTTCCTTTTTTCGCGCAGACTTAAAATTCAAATTCTACGAAATTTGACAAATTCGACAAATTTAAATTCTTTCTTTGTTTACACAAAAACTTTCTTCTTTTCTTACTTTAATTTATGCATTTAGAAAAAAGTTGTTATTTTGACATTATAATCAGACACTTCAATTTTAATTAATTGGAAAGAGCACCCATCGACGTGTTGTGATTGTGGTATGTATGATCGGGCCTTTAAAGATGTGAAGAATTAGGTTTGTCTAAAGACTCCTTCAAACAGGCGCGACACGCGATAAAATCGCGCGCGACACTAAGGCACCGTAAGTCGCGCAACGAGCGGTGCATTTGTGTCGCGTGCAATTACATCGCGTGTCTCGCCTGTTTGCAGGAGGAGCCTTAAAGCGATACAGCAAATTTAATTTTTGAGTTAGAAGTTAAAATAAGATTTGAGTGGTTTCAGAGAAAAAATTGAAGAAAATAGGTCAACAGTACCTAAATTATAATTTCACAATCGTGGGGAAAGTAGCAATCATTTCTAAAGGAGACGCTATAAGGCAATTTACTCAGAGTTCATCAAAGGCCAGTGGGGTAATTGCGTAACTCTCTAACAGGAGCAATGACTCTTAATTATTATTTTTTTTTTATTACTGAATGGCCCGCTTTTGACGTCGATCACGCCTGATGGAAAGCAATGGATGAGGTCTATGATGGAACGAGCGTGCCCGGAAGATGCCTAAGGCACTGGAACTCCCACGCATTGACGAAACATAGCAGGCTGCTTGACGCCGGACTCCGGTGGGAGGGTGGTCGAAAACCAGGCAGCGTTAGCTATACCACTGCAAGGGAAGAATTGGCCATTCAAATAAGGTGTTGGGTGTCCAGGATGCGCCGAGCGCTCGGTTCAGTTGAGTAACTGGCGGAACAAACTGCGCTACACGAGAAGGCTTCTTCATGCATCCCTACAATATAATTTGACTGTACAGACGCCAGCACATCAAGTTACTGCAATCTGCCAAATTTATTTATTAGATTTTCAACTTTACCGCTAGAGCATAAGGTTCAAAGTTGATTGGAAAAATTTGACAGTTTCGGGTAGATTGATGTGCTGGCGTCTGTACAACAACATTCATTGCGTTATTTACGTTGTTGAGCAATTTTTTCGAACACTTAAAGCAATGAGTCAGCAATAATTTTCAAAATCATTCAGATTATAATTGACAGTATGTCACGCCAATTAGGGCGCTGGTCCTAACCAAAATGATCGTTCGCGCGAATACGAATATACAAGATCAAATTATTAGCTAGCGAAACTCCGCAGACGAGATTGGTATCGATAACAATAAAACAAAAGAAAACCGATTTTCTCAACTCAAACTTCAAGTTACAAACTGGCGGCGGTCGTTTACCCCAAAAAAACATCAGAATATCATCTTATTTTTTTACTAGCTTCTGCACGCGACTTCGTCCGCGTGAAATATCTTGTTACTCCGACCCACCCCGTCGCATCGCATCGCCTGCCCGCGCTATTACTTCCTTTTTGCTTAGCGTTCTTTCTGACAATTTTTCTTTTTGCTCGGCTCCTAAAGGTTATAGCGTAATGTTAAATAGCCTACAGCCTTCTTCAAGAATTGGGCTATCAAATGCAAAAAGATTTTTTCAAAACCGACTGGTAGTTCCAGAGATTAGCGATTCCAAACAAACAAACAAACTCTTCAGCTTTATAATATTAGTATAGATGTTATCGTGTTATATCAAAACCTTGATATCTGCAGACTTCGATAGCTGATTTAATTTAATCATTTTAAATAAATGATTTATTTTGGACCAAACACTCGTACACATATCATAAACCTGCCAAACTGCGCGACAGTGTGTCGGCAGGATTAGCGCGTGTCTTTAACACGGTCTAAAATATTTGATATAAAACTGCTTAAATATCTTATTAAGATACAGATACTTTAAATGGACGGTAAGAAGCTTATAATAACAGCAGCGCAACTAATTTTTGTCGCATGTTCCGACAGTTTCATTAAGCAGTTCAGTTTTTAATGTCATCTTTAGTATTCGCTTACTAATTCTACTATTATCTTTTCTCAGCCAGTCGATATTATTGAAAGTGGGGGTCAAATACTTATTGGTTGTATTGCCATAGTAATTTTTTACTGGTGCTCGAACTAATTTACGTTCTCTAACGCTTCTTGTATTGTAAGTGTTTATTTGACCTTGTATACCAGGGGTCCCGAAACTTTGAAGCCTCAGGGTCATAATGATTTTTTTAGTATTCCAAGCAAAACCGTTTTAATTTTTCTGCCCTTAACTATATTTCTAGAGTTCTAAAAGACTCAAAAGCTTCAAGAGGCCACGCTCGAAAAGTCTCCAACGACGTTTATACCAAATTTAGGGAGGGTGCCCACGAGCAACTTAGTAGCCCAGCAACTTTTTTGTCTCTGTTGCTGTCTCCTCGCCGAGATTTGGACGATGCGCACACGGGAGCGACAGCAACGATACATTTCCGAAAACTTTTGCGAAAAAAAAATCTGTCGACAGCGGCGGTTGAGCATCAACTGTCTGGCCTGCAACTTTTTTGTCGCCGTGCGTGCACTTGCATTGCAACCAATAGACGGGCGACAGTTGCGTCGCCGGCCTATCTTGAAACCCGCGAACAAAAACGTCTCCCAACTGTCGCATGGCTACAAACGCGCACTTTCATATTATACAAACCCGTAGACTTGATGTGAGAGACAAATTAGTTGCGAAGACAAAAGTTGCCCGTGGGCACCCTCCCTTAGACTCCTTTCAAATTTACAAGAGAAATTAAAAACTTTGTCGGACAATGAAGGAATGCTTTGGAACAAAAAAAAATTGGGAAATTTGGCAGCGATGTCTTTGTTGGATTGTATGAATAACTTCGAAGTTCGGTTTATCTTTACGCTCGTTTTGGCGGGAAAATTGTCTGTTGCCCAAGTTTTTGAGGTTAAAAGTCAACAGATTTTTTAAGTGAAACTCCTTAGGTGGTGATTCGGTAATAGGGTTATAGGACGAGAATTGAGAGTGACATTTCGAGGACGCGTCACGTTTTGGGAGCATTTCTTTACATGAGAGGGAGGAAAGATATGAGTCTCTCTCTCTCTGTATCTTACAATACATAATCCCTATAATGTGCCCACTGCTGGGACACACTCTTCGAGAGGGAATGAGATGTAAGCCATCCCGCGGACCCAGTGCGGGTTCGTAGATGTCAAATGTCTTAGAATGTTTGGTTCTAGGACATGCCGGTTTCCTCACGATGTTTTCCTTCACAGTTTTGAGAGCAGTGGTGATGAAATAATTCACAGAAAATAACGTGCCTGATTGGGTTCGAACCTACGATCTATAACTCATGAGTCGCGGTCCTTACCACTGAGCCACCAACGCTCTTAAATATCTCTTAGTCGTTATTTTTTAAGAATGTTCACTTCTACCACGTGTACGAGTATAGTGCTGTACGCAATTTTTTTAAGGAAGCGATATGATGCGCCTAAATGCTATTTAGAATATTGTAAGTTTAATTTATTATATTAAATAATGTCACATTGAAATATAACGCTGATTGAACCAATATTTTTTTTATAATAGTTTGATTAAAGTATTGAAGACTCTTTTTTTGTATACTATAAACATCGTTTATTACAATTTTATTAAATGAATGATGAATGATCATGGCACTCTACATAACACTAATTTGGTAGACTTATAAAAACAAAAAAAAAATATCACTTGTATTTATTTAACCAAGGTTTGAATAAATATTTTTTTAAACAACTGTAAACAAAAACATTGCTCTATTTTAGTTTATAAAAGAAACATTAAAATAAAATGGCCATCCATCATAAAATGAATGTTCAAAAATGAAACACAATTTCACCGAATTCGATTTTTAAAATCGGTAAAAACAAACGCCATTTGTTTGCCTAATTGTTAGGCACTTGTCCCACCACTAAAAGGAAGCGATTAGCTATCGACTATTTTCTCGCTCAAGAAACGTACAATATAATATGTAGGTCCTGTGTCACTATAAAAATAAGTTTAAAAACTAAAACTAAAACCCCATTGAAAAGGATGAAACAAGAAAGTATGTACCGACGCCAGCACATCAAGCTACCCGAAACTGTAAAATTTTCCCAATCAACTTTGAACCTTATGCTTTAGCGATAAAGTTGTAAATCTATTGAAGAAATTTGACAGATTGTAGTAACTTGATGTGCTGGCGTCTGTACCTTCCCGTGGTCGCATGCTATGTCTTCAGTTTTATTTTTTCAACTTACTTTTTTATTTAATTATTTTGGGGATTATTTAAGTAATATTTATATTTTTGAAATGTGCTAATTAAGCCCTTTCATTTGATACCCAAAACGGCATGATTTCAAAAAAATATATTTTAAATCTTGACTTTTTGTCCGCTAGATGGCGCTATATTCTATTTATTGTGACGCCACATAGCCTATAAACAGCGGACGATCAAGACGCTTTCAACAATACATTTGTCCAATTATGATAAGTAGTTTAGAAGTTATGAAGGAACAGATGAACATACATACATATATACCGGTCAAAATCATGCCACTCCTTTTTGCTTCGCCGTAGTCGGGTAAAAAGAGATACCTACATACAGTGGTAAAATGCTGGTATGTGGCACCACTCAGCAAACCCGCTCGACTCCCTTTTGTTATAGTGGACTGTAGGTTGATTTGATTTCCAGGAGATGAGGGATAGGAAGAACGATAAATAACACGCACTTTGTTACCTTGAATACGAATACGAAGACATTTTTATTCTTACTATTAAAAAGGCAGTGACACAAAACCACTGACAGATGATCTGTCAAAATGACAGTAGTACAATGTTACAATGTGTAAATATTAACTAAAATGTTGCAACTTCCAACACTGGCCTCCAAAAAATTGTTGACATTTTTCCACTTCAGCTGTGACACACCGCATTATGACTATGATTATGATTTAAAATTCTAGTGATCCAAATATTTTAACTGTTATAAGGTTGTTATTGACTATAGTCCGCGCGGAACTAGTTGTCCGCGCCTTAGATACCTATGTGAGCGGTGGGAAGGAGGGGCGGGGGCGCTTAGTCATTGTCTTTGTCATTACGTGCATTGCGAACAATACGCAACCCCGCCGCCCTCTCCCCCGTCCTCACCCAAGGCGCGGCCAACTAGTTCCGCGCGGACTATAATTCAACTAACTTTGACTTATCATAAAAAATAATCAAGTAATCCCTAAGAAGTGCCTGATTATTTTTTTATTTGAAATCATAATATGGCATCACAGCTGAAGTGGAAAAAATGTGAACTAACTTTTAGAGGTCACTGTATATCAATAGTTGATCGCTGACTGTTCCCATTGCCGGCGAGAACTTTCCCTCCACTAGTTTGTCGCAGCGACAAGAGCTTTGAAAGAAAATACTCGCTCAGCAACGCTCTGTTGGCCGGCAGAACACTCGCTAAGAGGCTCTCACAAGCACCACGTACGCATACCAGAGGGGCAATTCTCGGCAAGAACGTTCACAGTCCGATCTCAGTCTCAATCTGTCAAAAGTACCTTTAAATTCATCACATTTTTGACAAGTTTTTGACATTGATTGTCGTTGAAATGAGATTGCGACTACATTTTGAAAGTTTTTAATTACGGGAATTGGCCTTCAGGCTTTTGAGCAAGTGACTGGGCAATCATGCGACTCGTCACACTCGTGCACTCGCTGATAGCCCAGCGACAAAACTATCCGAACTACAAACTCGCTGCTGGTTGCTTGCCAACTCGTTTCTAGTTGCTCGCTCCACTCGCTTGTCGCTAATGGTCTACGGTGGGGCAGATACCTTAGCCCTTTTAACACAGATGAGTGATTTTGTTGTTTACCGTATAAATCGACTTGTTTCCGTAGGAAAATAGTGTAAATAACATGTAAATAGATTTATATATTGTTAAATTTGTAAGTAAATAAATTATAAGCGTTTTTCTTAGCACTTTGTTTTATTTTATGCCCCTTCCTGCTTTCGAGGAAAAGATGAAAAATATCCTTAACTTATAAAGAATTTCGCTTGTCTAAAGTTTAAAGAGAAGATTAGGTATCACCCTGTTTAAGCTCTACAGATGTGGATTTTTTGCTATATTGGTCACTACTTAAAGGAGTTTATCTGTGAAGATTAATATCCCTGGCTGTAATTACTTCATGGGACAACTTTTGACATCATCCTCCAAAAACAGCGCCACCATCTACGTTCATATCGACGTCGTATTTTTTAAATGAAGCGTACCTACCTAGGATATGACCTAGAAGTCATTGTACACGTCTCGATTTACAAAAACCACGTAATTTCATCATATGCATAGCCTTTTCCCAACTATGTTGATGTTGACCTCCAGCAGAACCAGAGAAAAACCACAATTTTACATGGAGCGACTGCCTATCTGACCTCCACAACCCAGTTACTGGGTAACACAACACTTTTGCTAAGACTGGTTGTCGGACTTTCGGACCTCTGACTACAGGTAGATTTTTGACAGTAGCTATCTAAATCTTCGAATGAAAGTCGGGACCAACGGCTTATCGTGCTTTCCGAGGCACGGAGGGGTCTCGATATATAACTGATAGTCACTGGTCACCCATCCGCATAGACCTTAGCTTAGCCTTCGTTCGACACTAACGGCTGTTATCACTTAGGCACGAATCCTCAATAACCACGTTATCAATAGATTGGCAGAATATGATGTAATGTAATGAAAATAGTGTCGAATATTGTATTTACTGCGTTTATTCCAAGCGAACGTGTTCACATCAACTCGCTTATACTATCACTGGTTTTTCCAAACAACAGCCTAATACGTACAGACGCCAGGACATCAAGTTACCCGAAACTGTTAAATTGTCCCAGTCAAATTTGAACCTTAAGCTTTAGCGAAAAAATTTAAAATCTTTTAAAGAAATTTGACAGATTGTAGTAGCTTGACGTGCTGGCGTCTGTACAAGAAGGGGATTAAAGATTTTTATATGGAGCCTGGCATACCTACCTGTCCGCCATTTAGATTTTTTTTTTCAAAATGGCGGCCATGCACGAAACCTATACATATAATCGATAGCTGACACCAATGCATTTATATAGGTATTATGCATGATCGTAATTTAAAAAAAGAATGGCGGACGTATGCCAGGGTTGGAAAAAGAACAGTTTTATTTTTATTTTATAAAAAAAAACAGTTAAAATTGTTTTAAAGAAGTGTTTTTTTTTTTGTTCTTTTAAGTTTAGGGCATTATTTCAAATTAATTCGAACTATAATGTTTCATTTCCAGACTTCGCCATTTCAAATTCGCCATAGTAAATTAAATATTTACAAAAAACGATCAATGGATAAACATTTATTTTATGTTGCGTATCTCCTGAACGCTTTACTTTCACCATGTACGAGTATGTTCTAACTAATGTTGATTTTTAAAATGGGCGACATAGGGACTTTCCTGGCGGGATATAAAAGTTCAAAAATATAACATAGCAATAGCATAGACAAACTGGTTTTATGTCAAGCTATTTAGACTCCTAAATATAAATTTATTTTCATTTTCTATCAATTCATTCGCCATGAAAAGTAGTTTTAAAACTTGTTTTTTCTTATTGTTTTCTACAATGCTTAGAACTTACTGTTTTAATCTGTGTTTTTCAACGTGAGATAAAAAAATACGGTTTAAATTCAAACTGTTTTAAACAGTTTCAAAACAAATTGTTTTAAACATGCCAACCCTGTATCCCGCGGATCTTCAAAGCCCTTTGAAAGCTCATTCCAAATTTGCTTGAATGTTCGACTGCAACCAGAGATATTTTACTGCCAGCCAGCATTACATAAGGTCGACTTTTGCAGACAACCTTTACAGTAGGTACCCTATTAAATGACAACCCGCCGCGTCTTCCTTCACCCATGAATGATGTCCTACTTCCTTAAACCCCGAATATCTTGAGGCGGTGAAATACTCATAAATTGTCAAGTAAATTTAGATAATAATACTAGCAGTGCTCCGCGGTTTCACCCGCATAAGTGTCGATGCCGTGGAAATATCGGGATAAAAATATCTTATGTCTTTCCCCGGGATGCAACCTATCGCTCTACCAAATTTTATCGAAATCCGTTCAATGGCTTAGGCATGAAAGGTAACACATACAGACAGACAAACAGACGGACGGAGTTACTTTCGAATTTATAATATTAGTAACGGGATAAAAACTATCCTATATCCTTCCTCCGGATACAATCTATCTCCCCGCCAAATTTTATCGAAATCCGTTCAGTGGTTTAGGCGTGAAAAGGTAACATACATACAGACAAACAGACAGAGTTACTTTCGAATTCATAATATTAGCAACGTGATAAAAACTACCCTATATCCTTCCCCGGGATGCAATCTATCTCTCTGCCAAATTTTATCGAAATCCGTTCAGTGGTTTAGGCGTGAAAAGGTAACATACATACAGACAGACAGACAGACAGACAGAGTTACATTCGAATTTATACTATTAGTATGGATGGTATCAACCCCATTCGTACGCCTGTCGCCATGAGTTCAGATTATGGTAAGCAGTAGGTACACGTACATACATATAATGGCAGTTAACATGAGATGATAAAGAAGGATTATGACGCTTATATTTTATAAGTAGAATGCGAATTTAGCATACAGCTGTCGTCACGTAAAAAGAACGCTGAGCTACAGTGGAGGGGGTGTGTCTACGGCGCGTACGTGTTCCACGCGCGCCTCAAAGAGATGTCAGCATCAACCGAAGGGGCCCGCCAGGACCGAAGCTTGCCGGGTCAGCGGGATTGTCCGAAAGGGTTACCGCTGGCCCGGAACATAAAGGGCTAAGGAAGGAACACTGGTGAGTTTTAGTCAGTAAGAGTCTGACACTCCATTCCGCTCCACCCAGAGCGGGAAGGGTCATTTGCTGATTTCCCATCAAGAATAAAAAAGGGGGTGTGTCTGCGCACACACATTTATATACGAGTATACAGGTAATAGGTAATACGGACTGGTGTCCGCAACTCCACGTAAATATATGTTATGTACGAATATATATGTCATCATCTGTCTAGCCTTTTCCCAACTATGTTGGGGTCGGCTTCCAGTCTAACCAGATGCAGCTGAATTCCAGTATTTTACATGGATCGACTGCCTATCTGACCTCCACAACCAACAACTTTCAACTGGCAGAAGCCCGAAACAGTTAACACTGGTTGTCAGACTTTCGAGCTTCTGACTACCCGTAACAACTGTCAAAGATCCACGAATGAGACCCGAGACCAACGGCTTAACGTGCTTTCCGAGGCACGGAAATAAATAAATTCTGATTCTGCAATCCTTCCGCAATTCTTCTCTTATTCCAAAACTAATTTCACACAAACACTTTCGAACAAGAGAAGAATTGCGAAAAGATTTTGTTTAACGCAAATTTTTCTAAGCTAACATTTTAAATTCATAACACGAAGACATGAAATGTGGATATCTACTGCTGAAACAGTTGAAATTATTTATAGATGCAATTTTGCGCGAGTTCTACGGTGCATTTTAATACAAACATGATAAACTGGCTTAGTGGAAGAATGAAATAGTCAGTGGAAACTCTTGTTTTGTAGATTTGAAAAGTGTTTTGTGAGAAAAAGAAAAAAGTGTCCAAGTTCTGGACCACCTTACAATATTTAACACTAAAGTAAATAAAAGAGCGCAGTGCTGCACACCCCTATCCTATTTCAAGTTAAACAAATATCAACTTTATTTCAATGAAAATTTAGTTGACTTCAGAATGACTAGCACTGTTGAAAAAATTATAAAAATGGTTGTAGTTGTAGCGTAAACTGAACTATATTGTGTAGGAATTAAAGTTATTTTTCCATTAATAAATATTTGTTTACATGTTTGGCAATCGCGAATGCACGGTACATATAGGTTTTTTTTTTAAATAAGCAAGCTGAAGTGGCGATGGCCCGGTAAAATTAGAAGTAGAACCGATGTCCGTTGGGGTAGTCGTGTTCTTGAGTGGAGACTGCGAATCGGTAAACGTACGGTAGGACGCCCTCAAGCTAGGTGGAGCGAAGATCTTCGCAGGGTGGCTGGTAGCAGCTGAATGCGAGTTGCAGAGAATCAAACTGAATGGCGTACCATAGGAGAGGCCTAGGTCCAGCAGTGGACTGCTGTAGGCTGATGATGACGATGATGATCTATTTAAAAAAAAACAAGTTTCTTGTACTGACGCCAGCACATCAAGCTACTACAATCTATCAAATTTCTTTTATAGATTTTCAATTTATATTTTATGGCTAAAGCATAAGGTTCAAAGTTGATTGGGAAAATTTGACAGTTTCGGGTAGCTTGATGTGCTGACGTCTGTACCCTTTCAGTTTCCATCTCAACATAAATAACAATTATACAAATCCATAACACTAAGTCATAATAATGTCACATGCAAAGGTTTAAGCTTCGATAAAATTACTGTAGATAAAATTCAATTAAAATTAAAATTGAGGAGCAATATTTTTATATACACACATTTTAAATACTATTAATTCAAGAGGGTAAATGATTATTATTCATTTTTTATCCTGTTATTAAAATATGTCGCTTACCGAATTCATAGGTAAGTACTACTTTAAAACGCCTTGTTCATTTATTAGCTGGTAAAATAATACTGTCATGTAAAGTAGTACACACTCTGTGAAAAGGGTATTGAAGATTTCTTTATGGAGCCTGGCAAAAAAACAAAATGGCGAATCGGTATTCGCCATTTTTTTTTCAAAGTAACGGCAACACAATTAATGTATTCTTTATAAATCGATACCTGACATCAGGGCGAACAGAAAACTATATTTCCTATAACACGCCGGTTTCCTCGTGATGTTTTCCTTTACCGTTTTGAGAGCAGTGGTGATGAAATAATTTGTAAAAAGTAAAACGCCTATTAGAGTTCGAACCTACGACCTACAATTTGTAGGTCGCGGCCATTACCACTTTACCACCACAATATTACAATATGCACATTCTCTGCCAGTTTTAAGAGGATTCTCAAAAGTATTTTCGTGTTACAATAAAGTAAATAAGATAAAAATATTGTATATCCTTATATTTTCTGCCTTAAAAGCTTCAATAAGGGAATTTTATTAATAAATATTTAATTTGCAATTCCATTAGTGTGGCTGTAAGTAGTGGTGGCGGGCATAATATTCAAATTTTGGAAGGATCTTGTTTAGTCAAATGTATATTTTCTGTGAAAAATTAAAGACATTTATTTCTGTAAATTCAAAGCTCCTCCTCCTTCGTTGTATTCAGGATTTAAAATAGCGCCCGCGACATTAAGACACTGATTTATCCCTGTAGTGAATAATATCGGATCAAGGGCCTGATTCAGAAGGCAGTACTCCTCGATACGGCTCGCATTGTGAGGAGGTTCTTGTCTCTGGAGCCCTAATCACCGGTAGCTTGGACCCTACTCCCGACACCGGCGGATCACTATTTTTTATATTTTTTTATGCTTATTTTTTATATTTTAAGGCATATTTAAAAATGTAATAGAATAAGTTAAGTAAATAAATAAACGAAATAATAATAATATGTGTAATTTACAAATCTGTGTGCTTTTCAGTCAGTGCGCGCACGTGTCAGTGATCACTCAGTACGTATTAAACTTTGAATAAATTATATTAGTGGACAGTAAAACCTGAAACAAAAATATCGATTACCACTTATTGAATCAACTGATTGGTCTAACTATTTAGACAGAACGATAAATACTCAACACCATACATTATCTTTCGCAGTCGGGTAAATATAATTCCTAAGGCCAAGTTTGCTTTCAACAAACACCTACAGTTGACCGAGCAGTGGATACACTGAGGGTTTTCTGAAATGACGATCGCTAGGTGGCAGCAAAGAAAAGCATGCAGGCATCTGTCAAAGAGCCTATATTTTCTTTAGTCATGAAGGAATGATGAACGAATGAATGAATCGAATGATGAACTTTATATTCATTGTCGAAATGGAAGACCTCTTGTCAAAGTGGTGCCAACTGGTGTCGTAAATTTTCACGAAAACCCCCATTTAATGTACTTTATGGCCTCTTTATGGATACGGTTTAGATTGTTATGTAGGACTTATTTTTTTATAACACGAAGTTTAACATTTTAGTTTTTTTTTTCATCTCAGCGTCTGCCTAGCCTTTTCCCAACGATGTTGGGGTCGGCTTCCAGTCTGATCTAACTTGACTATTCAAGTATTCCGTTATAGTTCGTCCAAGTCAGTCCTATGAAACATCGCCATAACATTTTTCACACAGCGATTTGAAATGAGCCGCCATAGTAGTTATTGTATTATATTTAAATACTTATCTAATGACATCTTTCCATGACTATCTTTGACTATCTGGCCACTTTATCATAGTTGTGTATGTATTTATTATTTTGATTACGTTACAATAATTATTAATATTCTAGTGATATTTATTTTAGATGTATTTTTATTTGTATGTATGTAAGTAGGTATATTCTTATAATACTTGTTTAGTGTTATTAAGTGAATTAGTTTTAAATTTTATGTGTTATTTTTTTTGTCTCCTTTACTCTTTCACACGCTGTCTACATCTCTCTATTTATTGTCCTATCGCAGGTATGCTGGAAGAGATTTCTTATGAAATAAGCATCACCTTTATATGTACCCATTTTTCTGTTCTGTTTTTTATTCTTGTCTGTTTATATATGTGTGTACATAAATAGTAAAATAAAATAAAAAATAGACATATATGTATGGTTGTTATTGGTACTTGGATATTCTTCCATACATTTTTGCCGATTCTCCTTAGTGACATAAAATTATAGGACGACTTTTTCGTACAAGTGTACGGGCGGCGGGACGGCGTGGCGGGAGTGTCGTCATTAATTATTCGCCCGCGTGAACCATTGGACCAACCAACACCAACGAAAAAGTCGCCCTAGAATTTGATGTCACAAATTTTGTAAAGTAATTTTGACTTTTCCTGGACCAACTGCTTATCTGACCTCCACAAACTATTGACTGGTAACACGATACCCGTTGGTAAGACTGATTGCCAGAATTATGGGAAATCGTACGACCATCATAATACTAGTAATCTATACACACCAAATAGAACCATAAAGCCAGAACTGATACGTTATCAATGCTCTGCCATTTGTGCGGTACGTTAGATCTTAATAGACACGAACTTGCGGATAGTTTTGACACAAAATAGATAGCTGCAGAAGGCCAGCCCCATATAACAAGATAAAACAGGCGCATGCACACATAGACGCGTTCGTAATATCTGCGCCAAAAGTATCTAATGAAAAAACAAACCCTGTTCAGAATACATTCTAACAGCGGTTCTGCCCTACATCCGATCCGAATTCGAATTAAAGAACCGACTTCAATTCGAATTGGGAATGTTCTAAATTCGGATGGATAGAGTTCAGATCTAGTGCGCAATCCCTCATACAAATAGGACTATGGTCACTACGGAGCGGCATTTCTCGGATTCGGATCGGATGTAGTGCAGAACCGCTCTAAAGGGAATTAGTAACATATGACGGAGAAGGTACGTGTGTCTCGTTACCATCAGCCATATTTTAACTCTGTGGGCGTACTATGGGTAATGTTGGTTATTGCGCAATAGAAGAACCGTTTGCAATTCAAATCAAACTATAATTTACGAACAAATTAATCACACTAGCGAATCACACACTGTAGGTGCACGACTGTGCTCGTCACAACTACACAGAACGTGTGACAGTTTCTGAGCACATTTAGTCCGTACGATGTCCAATGGTCAAGAGAGGCTGCTCCGCACAGCTCTGTAGCTCTCGTCACTCGCACGAACAACGTCAGGCTAGACTCTGTTGAGCGCCACCAGAGGGCGCTGGCTTACCGGATACGACTTGGTTGCGACACAACGAAGTAAATCTGACCTGATCTGACCTGAGTTGATCTGTTTTTAAATTGTTTTAACTTAAATCTTACCATTTATTCCAAAAAATATTATTATAAAATATAGTTAAAAATTCATCGTCAAAAATAAAATTGTGGTTATAAAATTAACTTCAATCAAAGCACTCAATTTAGTGGCACTAGAAATTAGCGTCTTCAGGTACATTTTCTGATCCATGTATTTACATTTTAACCAGATATTTTTGGAACCGGGGTAGGTTGTCTACTTTCTAAGTCCGTCAACGAAGTTACGAGCCCGTCCGAAAGCGGTTGCTCCGTCAAAACAAGTGTGAAATTACATTTTTCAGCCGTGCAAATATACATTGTCGAGAGTACCATTGTCAAATCGTGTTGTTATTCGTTCTTAGCTGGGGCTCCGAACAAATCTTATGTCCGTAAGTGGGATTCTACTGCCTAAGCATGAACTCCGTAGTTTTGGTCGTTCCTCCTCCGTAGGACTTACGAACATAACATTAGTTTGGGCCCGAACTAAGAATGAATGACAACACGATTTGACATTTGTCCCTACAAAGGAAGTTCCCTCCGTAAAATTTAATTTGAGACTTGTTTGACGGATCTACTACTTTTGGACGGACCCGAATCATTGTTGATGGACTTCGAGAGTTGACCCCGTGATACGGAATATGAAAAGTCCGAATCTACCGATTTCGTGATAAGGTAGTAGACTCACAGAATATACGTATGGACGGATATCTCAAACAAACTCCAGTAGCTAGTGCGCTTGCACTTGCTGTACATCAAGCTACAATCTGTCCAATTTCTTTAATAGATTGTCAACTTTATCGCTACAGCATAAGGCTCAAAGTTGATTGGGAAAATTTGACAGTTTCGAGTAGCTTGATGTGCTGGTGTCCGAACAAGAAGCGTGTTTATGTGTGTGTGCGTTCTCACTCGACCGAGAATCGACCTTCTGTAAGTATATCTATGTTGTAGTTTGGGATTTGTTCCGGATAGTTAGTTTCAAACGTGACGTGATTATTAATGTGATAATCTTGAGGTGGGCTCGTGTCTATTAAACGATTACTAGTTGAGTTAGTTAACTTATATCTTCCTGGCAATTCTTCGGGCTATCTCGGTTTCCTTGGTTCTTTATGATGTTCGGTTATCTTGAATACGGCCCACTCCCTCTCAAAGAAGGCATGTGTCCCTGCAGTGGGAACATTACAGGCATTATGTTTAAATAACATTATGTTTAAATAATAGGGTAGTTGACTAAGAAAATATATTTAGTCCATCAGTTAGATTACTAAAAAATATTGTATACGTATTTTTTCTTTTGTCTGGCAAACAAAAAATTACGAAGATACAGCGCTTGGAAATTTCGTATGACGTCACGCCGTGCTACAAATTTTAGCACGTTATTACGTCAAAGCCCCCCACTCCTGAACTTTGATGTGATATATCTTTGTAATTTTTTATCTAATTGATAAAACAAAAAATACGTGTTCAATATTTTTTAATAATCTTACTGAGGGACTAAATCGAATCGATTTATTTTTACACAGGCAACATCCCTATTCCTCTCTTGAAACCAACAAACAAAACGAAAACATCTGTAGTCAAATTAACTCACAAAATTAACTTCTTGGTAACCTGTAGAGCGGTCTACAACTTTTAAGTACCTACTATTAAAATTAACTTTTGCACCGTAAATTATATTAAGGTGGAACTAGTCGCGAGCTCGATCTCACTGGTGGTCATGGCCAAAAAGCGCGCTGTCTCACCTGGCTTCGTGTCCGACAGAGATATTATCAGCGATGAGTAATTAGAGGCTAGTTTTCCCGCACAACATCTAGTTCTCATGCACAGAAACACCGTTCCGAACTGAAAGGCGCGTAAAAAAAATCGAAAAGTGCTTTGGAAAATCGAGTTTTTTTTTAAAAAAACATATGCATAAATCAATTGCAAGTAATGTTTATTGAAGTCTTCTATAACTTAGCTTTGTCGGTACCGACTTTGTTTTGCAGATTTTATAGTTCTTTTATTACTTATTTACACCCAAAGTTACGTTAAAAATAGCAAGAAAAACAAATCTTTGTTGGCTCATAACTTTTATGGCTTTTTATTTTACTCTTGTGTTTCCGTACAGACAAAATTAATAATAAGACAAAACGATATAATTTTTAACTTTGTATGCACAATGTCAAACAGTGGAGTAATACTTTCCCGAAATTTGCATGGAAAATATATCGATTAGTGGCACCTTAAGTTAACTTTACTGCGTAATATTTAGTTGCTTGATATTATTTTAGACTACGCTTCGTTTGTTCAGCTGTCTTCTACTTTGTTGAGGTTAACATTCAGTCTACAGGGACATCGACGCGCACCCTGTTATCATGTATTCAACACGTAATTCCCTTGCTTTTTCGATTTTTCCTTACCTACTCATCAAACAGCCACATTCTCACTATTCAATTCGTAGTATTTTTATTAATTTCAAAAAAAGAACATTGTCATGCCCGCGCGTTTAACTACCACAGCGCCGTAATTAAAAAAAAAACAGTGGCACTCCGGGAGTGCCGACAGAAGTGAAAACTTGAACAATTACGTGTCTATTTTTTTAATCGTCTTATAAACAAAACACAATCAGAATACTTTGCCATCACTCACTGACATATCAAATATATATTAAAACCGAGTACATCCCGAGGACAGCCGAACACATCCGAATATAGCGCGGTGTCGGTCACGAGTTCAATGGTTTTTCCTATCTCAGAAAATGCCTAACGCGCCTAAAGTAGTTTTCTCTTCAAAAAACTTAGGTATAGGTTATTCGAATTCACGTCGTATCCCGCCATTTTTGTTCGATATTAGTATTGCAAAAATGTATTACTTTGTTGTTTACAAAAATGAGTGATACAAGCTTTGAGACTCGGCAATTAAACTTTCCATGAATTTACACAACCTATGGTTTCAGAGCCTGATAGAGAGTATCATGGGTAGTAGATAAAGTCTTGTATGCAACTGTACCTACATAATTAGGTATTACACAACAGTTGCATAAATATTATTAAGTAGATTATAAAGGGTGACATACATCGATGCGCAAGCTGTAACCATGAATTCACCACATAATTCTAGACTAGCGTAGAAATTTTTCGTCCGTTATCAAATAAGAAAAATCTGCTGTTTCATAGAAAAGCCACCTACGCGGTCAAAATATCATCATCATCTGCCTAGCCTTTTTCCAACATAGCTGTTGGGGTCAGCTTCCAGTCTAACCAGATGCAGCTGAATACCATTATCTTACATGGAGCGATTGCTTATCTGACACCACAACCCAGTTACTGGGTAACACGATACCCCTTGGTAAGACTGGTTGTCAGACTTTCGGGCTTCTGACTACCCGTATCGACTGTCAAAGATCCGAGACCGACGGCTTAATGTGCTTTCTGAGGTACTGAGGGGTCTGGGTATGTAAAGATGGTCTTGGTCACCCATCCACAGATCAACCGCGGCAAGCGTAGCTTATCCTGATCGGTCGACCTGTGCGGCTGTTATAACTATGCCACGGACCCCTCTTTGTAATAATAATAATAAATTGTTTATTTGTTACATTCATACACAATCCATATGTATTAGTTAAAGCGACATAAAAACTATGTTTGTACATATAAAAGTTTAGGGTCTCTTCTGACAAAATGTTACCTACAATGTGACCCTATAATTTATATTTTATTTTAATGTCCCAACCCCCCTGTATCCAAACTTTACCCCAATAAACCTACGTCGAGGTTTCAATAACGTAACACCAATAAGTTTCGAGGTAACTTCCACCTTCACGCTGCAACTGATGCATTTATAAATTTTCATTACCCCACTATATCCTTATACCTTGAACTCCGAATACACGGGCAATTTTATTGCCTGGCAACAGTTGCCGGAAGTGGTGGAGCAATCTATGGTCTGTTCCAAAAGTATAGCGTAACATACTAACAGTAAGAAAAGCTTTCATTTGATAGTTCAATAACATTCATTGCGTTATTTGCGTTGTTGAGCAGACAAATTGTTTGAACCTAACAAGCAACGGATTAGCAATTTACTTCAAAATTACTCAGATTGTTTTACGCAATTAGTGTTGATGAAACTGGAAACAAGTTCAAGTTAAATTCCTGCGCAATCACTCACAAAGCAACTGATTGTAACTAAAATAAAATATGTTTAGCTGATTGTAAATATTCTGTTTTAATAAGATTCCTTATTCATAGTAAAGTATTCACAACTTCAACTATAATTGCGCGTTTCATACGCAATATACGCGCATTGACGTGGAGTTGCGGACACCAGCCCGTATTACATATTACCTTAATTGCGTGTTTCTAGAGAAACCTGATCTTGCCGTAAATGGCTCGGTGAGTCGGTGCCACCGAATATTGCCAAAGTTATTGCCCCTCTGTAGGTAAGCGCTTCTTAAAAATTGCCCGAAACTGAAAAGAAAAACTAGTTACTTCCCCGTTCCAAATAGGTATTTATTTCCTTTATACTTTGATCGACATCTATATTAACGCTACACATCAAAGTATACAATTTGTATTATTTCTTAGAAAGCTAGACGAGCGCGTTGTACATTACATTACATTTTGTTGCTTTTCAAAATGGTTATATTTTGAGATCCAAATAACATATAGATACGACGTTTACCTAGTGAAAAATGTAAAGAATTACGAACAGAAAAATGTAGTAAAAATAACAAAATTAAATTCTAACTAAACTAAAACTATACAGAAATTAAAAAATAGCGTCGAAAAATTCATCCGCATCGCTGTCGACTGGTAATTTATAAATTTACCCATGAGACTGCAGGCATTACCACATTGTATGGCGATACTTAGCCTCTGGCCAAGGTAAAAGCCAGCCCTTGGGTCACGGGAAGTGTCAACCAGCCGTTCAGAATTTTCTATAAAAAGACAATGAGCACTCGGACCATGACTACAAAATGTAGTTGTCCTAACTCAAATCAGCTACAAAATGAGATAGGCCTTCTAGTCATTCGAGCGATGATATTTGCCCAGAATTGCGCAATATAAATAGCTCGTATGTAAGCGCACCTTTAAACACGTAACTAAGTTTTATGGGGTAACGGGGAAGACTTTAAATGGTATATAACGCTACTTTTCACGTGCATAGACGGGGGTAAACAGAATTCTAAACAGGAAGAGAGAAATATATTGTAGATAAAATAAATTGAGAAGAATGTGCCAGATGTAACGTCAAAATAAAATACGGTGTAGGAGCCTTTACTGGGTAACAGGATACCCCTTGGTAAGACTGACTGACTGACTGGTTGTCAGACTTTTGGGCTTCTGACGTCCCGTAATAACTGACAACGATCCACGAATAACAGCCGGGATCAACGGCCTAACGTGCTTTCCGAAGCATGGAGGGATTTCGGTATGTAATAATGGTCACGCATCCACGGATCGACCGCGGCGACCGTAGCTTAACCTGAACGATCGACCCATGCAGCTGTCATTACTTAACCACAAGCCCCTCTTTAGCCAGGCTTCACAATACCCATAAGTATCGCTTACAAATCTACTTACTCTTCAAACTAAACGTAACATGAGGATGAAACAAGGATTACCAAGAAAAGGGGAACACGTAGCCTCCCCCTAGCATGAATAACAATAAATTTTAAAGCTGCAGTGAAGCGATGAGCATTTTACTGCGCCCGGGGGGAAAATACTTTTTTATTATAGAATAATTTTTACAAAGCGATCTTTTTTTAAACAATTTTATGTGTCTAGTTACTTGTTTGTTACGGTCAAATCTTAACATAGGTTATTTCACTATTCGTACATGACATACGGTACAGCCAGTCGATTCTGTAAAAATCTCACCGTGAAAACTTAGGTGAAGTGAGTTTGTTTTTTCTAGGAATTGACACTACTGACAGCTCACTCCACGCTTACTTCACCTAAGTTTGCACGGTGAGATGGTTACAGAATCGCACTGCTGAAACGTGGACACTGACAGTCGGGTCCACAAAATAGTCGCACATCGCGCTATGGATCGGGCTATGCTCATAGTTTCTTTGAAGGATAAATCAGAAACAGAATTTATCCGGAAAAGAACCTGAGTTACCGACATTACTTGCAGAGGAGGCAAGCTGAAGTGGCAGTGGGCTGGCCATGTTTGTCGAAAGACTGATGGCCGGTGGAGCAGACGGGTCCTGGAGTGGAGACCGCGTATCGGCAAGCGTAGTGTGGGACGCCCCCCAGCTAGATGGACCGACGACCTCGAAAAAGTGACTGGCACAGACTGGATGCGGAAGGCGGAAGTCAAGGTGTTGTGGCGCAGCCTGGGAGAGGCCTATATCCAGCAGTGGACTGCGATAGACTGAGTTGATGAACAACCATGCCTGGCTGACTGATTGGTGATGAAGTCAAAATCCAGGGAACGTATTTTTAAAACTACTCGCCTGCCTAGCCTTTTCCCAACTATGCTGGAGTCGGCTTCCAGTCTAACTGGATGCAGCTGAGTAGCAGTATTTTACATGGAGCGACTGCCTATCTGACCTCCACAAACCAGCTACTGGGTAATACGAAACCCCTTAGAACGACTGGTTGTCAAACTTTCGGGCTTCTGACGACCCGTAACGACTGTCAAAGATCCATGAATGACTGCCGGGACCAACGGCTTAACGTGCTTTCTGAAGCACAGAGGGGTCTTGGTATGTAAAGATGGTCACCCATCCACGGATCAACCGCGGCAAGTGTAGCTTAATCTGGTCGATCGACCTGTGCGGCTGTTATAGCCACAAATCCCTTTTTAAAACTACTAACTAGACATTGTCACGCATTTCTCAACTAGATACGTTGAGAAATGCGTGACAATGTCTAGTTAGTACTTTACCAGCAACATAAAAAATCCATAAATCATATTTTTAATACTGTCTAGCTCTCTATAGTGTCATAATATTATAATGGCTCACTTGTCGCGCGTTAGACCAAATGATGTGAAAAGATAACATCGATTCAGAGGTTTTTAAGTAGAAAATATTATTATCCACTAGCTGAGCACGCCGTTTTTTTTTTGCGCGGTACCTTAATTCTTTTAATATACTTTGAACGCTAAAATCTACATACCTATATAAATAAAACTAAGTCGGGTTAGTTACACCATAAATTTATAACTCAAGAACGGCTGGACTGAATTTATGATCGTTGATTTGTTGGATTTGTCTCCGCCCCGAATAGCAGAATAACTATTGAAACAAGGGAAAATATCAGGAAAAAAATAATAATGATGATAATTCATTTTCTACTACATTTTCAATGGAACGACTTTTTGGATGTTATCTCTCTGGTGCGGTATGAAGTTCGCCGCGTCAGTCAGTTTACAATAAATATAGAATTGATTCTATTCGCCCTTTCCAAAAAGTAGTTTCGTCGTAGTTATTAACATTGGCAGCTAATATGAATGCATTTGGTGTAATTAAATTTTAAAAAATGTCATCTGCGCTAAGAAATCTCAATATGTATTTAAATTAGCAGACGTGTGTGCAGTTTTCTACCGACTGTACTTTGGCTGACGAATTGAATAAAACTGACGAACACTGGAAACTGACAAACACTGGAAACTGTCGAGTTAACGCAACCGTCTAATCGGTAAAATCAACGAAACAAGTGAATTAAATAAAATGACGACTGAGGGAAACTGACCAGTGATACGCGTAAACTTTGATGTCACGCAAAACCACGGATTCTCCGTATGAATGGACATCCCATATAGGCTATTACCCATCGCTATTTCACTTTCTATGGGTGTGTTAACAAAAACATTTGACAGATTTGATTGAGGGCCTGTGGCTAAATAATAAGAGCGACAGAGATCGATCGATCAAATTAAGCTACGCTTGCCGCGGTTGTTTGTGGATGGGTGACCATCTTTACCTATCAAGACCCCTCCGTGCCTTGGAAAACACGTTTAGCCGTTGGTCCTGGCTGTCATTCGTGGATCTTTGACTATCGTTACGGGTAGTCACAAGCCAGAAAGTCTGACAACCAGCCTTACCAAGGGGTATCGTATTAAGGCTCCTACAAACAGGCGCGACACGTGATATAATCGCGCGCGACACAAAGGCACCGCTCGTTGCGCGACTTGCGGTGCCTATGTGTCGCGTGTCGTGTCGCGCCTGTTTGAAGGAGCCTTTACACGTAACTGGATTGTGCAGGTCAGGTAGGCAGTAGCTCCATGTAAAATACTTGTATTCAGCTGCATCCGGTTAGACTGGAAGCCAACCCCAACATAGTTGGGAAAAGACTAGACAGATGATGTTAACATAAACATTTAACAACTTTTTCAATAACAGCATTATATCCCGAGACATACATATATACCGAGCCCCAAGATGTAGGCTAATTGTCTAGTTTGGGGTTCACTGGTAAGCAATTTATATGTAACCTAGCTGTAGGTAATATTTTAAGCTACTCCTGTCTTCTCTACTTGCTGTTAAAATGTGAGCCTGCAGCTGCTTACTGTATTACCTGAAGGCAAATTCTCGTAATTCAAAACGTTCAAAATCTAGCCTTTCGGCGACAAACAAATATTTGAAACTTGACGAAAATGAAGGGTATTTTTGACAGATTGACACTGAGATCAGGGGGCTTACTCTCCAAACTAATTTTAATTCCAATGAGATGCCAATATGATTCCAATGTTAATTTTACAGTCACGTGACTGTCGGTACTCTTGAAAACAATATTGTCAACAATTACTCCACGCCAAGCCCGAACCCAATTCCACTTAGTTGTCCAAAATGGACACCCAATCTAAAAATTATATGGCGCTAGCATCGAACTCAAGAGTACGAAACGTCACAATTTCAATGTCGATCTATCGGAATTAAATTAAAGAGTAAGCACCCTGAGGGGCAAATCTCGAAATTTTAATAACGTTCACTGATCTTAGTTGTAGTCTGTAAAAAATATCTCTAATTTCCCTACATTTTTGACAAGTTTTTGACATTGATTGTAGCTGAGATGAGATTGCGGCTAGATTCTGAACATTTTCAATTACGAGAATTGCCCCTCTGGACAAAAAATATTTTCTATTTTCTATATTTATGTTAAAGCAATTAACAACTTTACCACTGCAGAGCCACACTGCTGGTCCCCAAAATGACCGCAGTGACAAACAAACGAAGTGATCCACCTGGCTTGTAGCAATTAGTGTCGCGAGAGCAGCCCAGACACTCCACTGACACTTGTCACATCGTGAGAGGCGACACTCGTCTAATTAGAGAAGCGAGACCGCTCTAGCTTAAAGGGACTACGATTGCTGGATTTCTGGGATAGATTTTAATGGCATATATTTAATCGAACTTCAAAAGATTACATAGTATAAAACAAAGTCGCCAAAATGTCTGTGCGCGCATAACTTCCGAATGACAACACCAAATTAGATAATTATTTTATTGTTGTGTTCGGTATTGCCAGGACAAGGGTTGTATGAAAGAAAAATTAAGAAATTAAAAAATAATTGCACCCGTGGGAAGCTGGGGCGGGTCGCTAGTATAGAATAGAATAGAAAACTTTTATGTCAGACAGCAGTCCATAGGGTTAGTATAAAATTTTCTCAACTTCTAGTGTACAGATAGGTTACAGACACAGATGTATAATTAAAATTCAGCGTGGAGCTGCATCCACCTCCGTAACATCGGGGAATCCCACCGATTTGCGAACGCACTGAGAACACTGTTGGTGCACCGCGAACACGTGTCATTAGGGGATGCACATCTATTCCTAATTCCTAATAATGGCGGCCAAATTAGTTTTTCAATTTGTGCGCGAATGAAGTCGCAGGCACAGCCCGTCTTGAATAAGAATATCCCTTAACTATCAAAAATGGTAGCCACCCTACACTAGACGCAAACGAGCGATCAAAACAGCTTAAGCCGTCGTTAAGAACATTTCATTTGTGCCAACAGCAGCACTTGTGTGGCAGACTGTACGCCACGTCACAATGAGGACTACAATTGATGGGTTTGCTTGTATTTCTAGTTGTTTACAGTATGAAATATACGCTACTAGCAGCGTCCCGCGGTTTCACCCACATAAGTGTCGACCTCGTTCGAAAGACAAGTGGCGCCATCTATTATCACAATAACGTTATTGTTGTTTTCCTCGGGAACAGCACTTTTTTTCGGGATGAAAGGTACTCTATGTCCGTTTCTGCGGTACTATTCTGTAAAAATCTCACCGTGAAAACTTTGGTGAAGTGAGCGTGGAGTGAGCTGTCAATAGTGTCAATTCCTAGCAAAAACAAACTCACTTCACCTAAGTTTTCACGGTGAGATTTTTACAGAATCGATCGGCTGTACATCTGACAACGTATATGCAAAATGTCAGGATGATCGGTTCAGTGGTTTAGGCGTGTAAAGGTAACAAACAAACAAACTTACATTCGCATTTATAATATTAGTTAAGATTAATATAACTTTTACGTAAGTTGGTATTAGAACTATTTACAGGGCTTGGTGGAGCAGTGGTGGCTCAGTGGTAACGGCCTTGACTTACAAGTTGTAGGTCGTGAGTTTGAACCCAGGCAAGCAATTTACTTTGTGTGTTTCATTTCATCAACACTGCTCTCAAAACAGTGAAGGAAAACATCGCGAGGAAACCGGCATGTCTGGGCCGGGTCACACTGTCCACACGGTCAAACTGGGCCCGCGTGGTGTGTAATGGAACCACCTCACAGAGAGGATCCCTGTGTCCCACCAGTGGGAACATTATAGACTGATTACGCTAGGCTGAGAGTCAGCACTTTTTGAACGTCAAAATTTCATAAGACAGCCCCCCAAAACGCCATTGCAGGGGCTGCCTTGATGCCGAGGAATCAGCCGCCCACGTCATCCTGGATTGCGAGGCCGTGGCTTCTCAACGTGCAGAAATCCTCGGAACAATGAAGTCGCTCCGCGAAGCCTGTGAAGCTCCCAGGAAGCTTCTGCGCTTTTGGGCGGAGCTAGGCTGGCTCTGTTAGCCAGAATCCCCACGCACAACGGACCGAATGGGAGTCTAAGTGCGGAAAAGGGAGTCCCATCATCATCATCACCCCCAAAACGCCCGCCCTTCACCGCTTCCTAGCGCTTGAACTGTGAAGAATAAGTGGCGCAACAAACTCCCCAGCAGAACAACTGTTTGTTCAGTTATAAGGGTTTTGCACTGGTTAGTATAGCAAAAATCGACAGTCTAAATGACAATTTGGTTAGGCCGCAAGTGACTAAAATCGCAAGTTCCAAAGTAGAGTAGGTTTTGACTTTTGTCACGCAGCGACCGGTCGCATGCGGCGGGTGACTAAAATCGACCGTGATTATGCTCTTGCCTCTTGCTCAGTCTCAGGCTATCGCCCGCCACATGAAGATCGATATTTTGATGCAAAATGAACTAGTCACCTGCGATCTTTATCGACCTGTGTAAATGGGGTTGCGATTCGGCTTGTGAGGCAATTTGGTAAGTAAGCAGCCGCACGGCGAAAATCGACCTAGTGTAAATCCCCCATTAGGGGAACTTGATTCTATACTTATGCGAACAAATGTATTAATTCACACGTGACGTCACCGTCGCAAACAATACTTACTTAATGTGATGTGTATCGCTTACCTCCACATATGTATAAATATTACGTAACCTAATTGTATACCTTCATAATATATACCTAATGTATCCGGGAGTGGTCAGTATCAGATATTACTTCACAACGTGCTACTGAAAGTATTTACTGAGTGATTTCTCTCGCGTGGACATTGTGTGCGTTATAATTGCGGGGCCCCTTGAGAATAATCATATTTTGGTAAAATTAATGGTTTTTACTCTTTAGGAGCAGTGGTGGCTCAGTGGTAACAGCCGCGACTTACGAGTTGTAGGTCGTAGGTTCGAACCTCGTCAGGCGCTTTACTTTGTGTAAATCATCACCGTTGCTGTCAAAACGGTGAAAGAAAACATCGTGAGGAAATCGGCATGTCCTAGAACAAAAAATTCCAAGACATGTGACATCTACCAACCCACCCTGGGTAAGCGTGATGCTCACCGAGAGGAGGCCTGTGTGTCCCAGCAGTGGAAGTATTATAGGGTAATTAAACTATTGTACAGAGGCCAGCACATCAAGCTTCTACAATCTGTCAAATTTCTTTAATAGATTTTCAACTTTATCGCTAAAGCATAAGGTTCAAAGTTGATTGGATAAATTTGACAGTTTCGGGTAGCTTGATGTGCTGGCGTCTGTACTTAGATCTGCACGCCTGCAACAGTGTCAGAACATCAGAGGGGCAATACCCGTATTTTTAAGAACATTCGCATTATAATCTCAGTCAAAATCAGTGAAAAATACCTTTAATTTACCTAACTAAGGGGTATCATGTTACCCAGTAACTGGGATGTGGAGGTTAGATAAGCAGTCGCTCCCTGTAAAATCCTGTTATTCAGCTGCATCCGGTTAGAAAGGAAGCCGACCCCAGAATAGTTGGGAAAAATCTAGGCAGATTGATTGTCACTAAGATGAGATTGCGACTGGATTTTAGAACTTTTTTAAATATGGGAATAGGCCTTCTGCAATTCAATTTCACCAAAAAAAAACAGTGGCACTTCAGGAGTGCCGACAGAAGTGAAAACAAAACACAAACAATACTTTGCCATCACTCACTGACATATCGGATATGCATTAAAACTGAGTACATCCCGAGGACAGCCGAACACATCCGAACGTAGCGCGTTATCGTCAACAGTGTCGCGAGTTCAATGGTTTTTCCCATCTCAAAAATGCCCAATCCGCCTAATGAAGGAATTCACTTCAAAAAAACTATTATTGCCGGTGGATTCTGTAAAAATCTCACCGTGAAAACATAGGTGATGTGAGTTTGTTTTTGCTAGGAAATGACACTATTGACAGCTCACTCCACGCTCACTTTACCTTAGTTTTCACGGTGAGATGGTTACAGAATCGCACTGCTGATACTTGTTATTCTTCGTGTCGCTGGTATATACCTAGCCAATCCAATCCCAACCTGGTCCCGCCAACACCTCGTACACTTCCCGCACACTGACTCCATTCCCGAAGTAGCACAAACTCAATATCGCAGCCATGACACTCATAGACAAAGTTGCGCCGACTTCGTGCGGTTCAAATGAGGATCCCGTTAAAGAGGTGCCTTTGATATTGCACCGTAAACGGATCAGGAATAAGGGCCAGAGTAGACTGGCTACTTTTAGTTTCGGCGATTTAGTCGCTGTTAGGAAGCTCCGAAAGCAAATGCCAGTCGCAAAAAAGAAAACAAGTGCACATAAGCATCTAGGGCATTGGTGGGTCCTACAGGTAATTAAAAAGATTATGATGTTTCCAATAAACTTTTTTATTTAAGGGGACAACATGACAAAAAACGCAGTCATTGTCGGACTGCATAGAAAAGAAAGAGAAACGCAATGACACAACGCTAATAATTTATTGCATAATATGAAGCAATTATCTTTTTACAAAAAATCTATTGTTTGGAGTAAAAAATTAAAACACTGTGCTTTAATATGTTACTTACTTGTAGAATGATCTGGCAAAAAATCAGAATGAAGGCTCCTACAAACAGGCGTGACACGCGATATAATCGCGCGCGACACAAAGGCACCGCTCGTTGCGCGACTTGCGGTGCCTTTTTGTCGCGTGTCGTGTCGCGCCTGTTTGAAGGAGCCTTGATTGTATGTATATTAATATGGTTTTTATTGTAAAAAGAAAGTTCATGATTTTTTTTCTATCGTATCAAAGTAGTTGTATTATGTTTTCAACACACTATCTACCTAACGTATATCCTGAAGAATATAATATATTTTTCTGATTTTGTTTACTGTAGTCGATCATATACTTAACGGAGAAGGTATAGTGTGTCTCGTTATTATCAGCCATATTTTAACTATTGTGGGCGTACAGTGGGTAGTGTTGGTTATTGCGCAATAGAAACACCGTTTGCAGTTCAAATCAGATTATAATTTCACGAACAATTTAATCACACTAGCAAATTACACACTGTAGGTACACGACACAACCAGATACGGAACGCTGGACAGTTTCTGAGCACATGTTATCCGTACGATGTCCAATGGTCAACTCCCCGTTCAAAAGTGAGCCCCACATCGTTCTGTCGAGCTGTTTTATAACCCCCACGGACTCAGGCTAGACTCTGTCAAGCGCCACCAGATGGCGCTTAGCGTTCCGACTAGTCAAATGCATGACCGGATGCGACACGGCCATCCTGCGATGCACACGTCCTCGTGTGTTAATCTGTAAACAAACATACCCCGCAAAGTATCTCATAGCTCGGTCACTCCTGACCAAATATGGTACAGGCAAAACAACACAATGAAAATTCGCACAAACTAAAAAAAATGCAGAGTTCAGAGTATCAATCATAATTTGATGCCCAAATCTCAAGATCACAAACTAAATAATCAAGTAAACATGATAGAGCAGCTAATAAAACATCCTTAGAGCATAACAAAACACAGCAGGAATCTTATTCGTGGCCTGTGGCTTTTCACTAAGCCCCTACAACAAACCCCATGTTTGTTACTTTGAATTCCTCCTGAATTCCGAGTCCCACGGACTCTATGGTCTCTACAAGACCCCGACCTCCGAACTAAGATTCACCACTATCACTAGACTTTAATCTCTACTCTGTTTCATCAACAAGACTTACTTGGCTTTCCTCAAATTCGTCATTAATACTCTGATCCCTTTGCCTGTGCCATGACATATGCCTTAGCCTCATGAGCGTACTTGACTCAACCGGAGCCATGTAATCAAACTTTAATCAATCATAACAAAAAAAACATCAACCAGAGCCATGTACCATCGTTATCCACATTACAACAATAATCTTTTCCACTAAGAGCCTTAGACACCTGGGAACCCACAGACGAGTAAACCACTAACGCCACGGCACTCCGGCCGACCAGCAATCGCATTGCTCTCACACATCCAGCGCATGGATCCATGTGTATCACCCCTGTGACTACACACTTTTTACTACGGCCGATAGAGAACCCCTACTCGCGTGGTTCCCACTACTTAGGCTTGCTCATAGCTCATCACCACTGTGATTACCATCTATTTCGACTGGTACATAACCTACTGGCATCATTCATAACCTATCGTAAGCGTATTTAAAAATTGCATCGTTAACTAGATTGGGCTATACCTAACAATGTAACCGTTCTTTGCCGTTGTTTACCAGGGAAGCACTCTGTACCAGAGTCAAAACAAAATGAAAACGACTCACCAAATGCAAATTCAGTAGACAATAGATCTGTAGCTGGCTTAATGGCTGTAGTGGTTGCAATCCACAGCCTCCTTGGCAGAAGTCTTGAAACTCCTCGCTCGAAAAGCACGGTCCCTGATCAGCGACCACTCGTACAGGAGATCCAAAGAGCGCAGCGCTGTCCACCACTGTCATTCTGCTTGCACGTGTCCTTGTATGTTAACCTGTAACCAAAAAAATCAACAGCAGTGCATGTTCCCCTCGGCCAATTCTGACCACATTTAATAAAAACAATAACAATCATTGATAACAAAAGATTCCTCTAAGCCCTGGCAATAATTGTTCAGGAACTGCATCAACTCACGAGTAGATCACATACAACGCTCATGGCCCGGCTGCCGCAGCAGCTAGTGACACTCATGCCACCCATATCGTCATCACCTCAAGTGATACGACCAACACACATCACTTCTCATAGAGTCTACGACTCCCAGGTCAATACATGACCAACACAACAATAGTCTCCCTTGAGACCCAGGTCCCCGCCACACCACTAACTGCCCATCGCGCCCTGAACAACTCCTAAATGAGTTGCAGTTACGACTACAGACTAGTGCGTGCAGTGCGACCAAATAGCCATGGTATGTGCTCTACTACTCGGTGAAGGAACTATCCTCACCGCCTTCTACGTTTAACACGTTAGGAACACTACTTAGAGGCATCTTTCGTATGCGATCGTGAGCATACTAGTAAGTTCGGTTAGAATCTAAAGCTTATGTATGACGTATAGTGATCACTTGTCAAAACTTCCACAACCTTAAATGGACCTCTGAACTTCCGATCTAGATTAGTCTGATAATCTGATTTCACTCTTCGTTTTATAATAACACAAAATAGCCTACCCAAAATAATACTTTGCAAGTAAATGTCGTGTAGTAATGAAATAAAATCTCAAGTTGTGGCTCGCTATTCGCGACGCTTCTTATGATTTGTTTTGTGCTGAATACACGCGTTTAACCAATACCAGTTAACGCAACAACATTATTAACTCGTTTGCCACTTAATTTGGCTGCACAACTCGCTTTTACTAACGAGCATTCAGCACCAGAATAGTAACAAAACAATACAGCTGACCTTTATGTTCCAACGTGCCTGCGGGTAGCTGTACGACGCAAACATCCACTCGCCGCTGCTGCTTGCAGCGCGTGCTCCACCTCTGCTTGGCTGCCACTTCTCGTGCACCGGGCCGCAACATGTCCTGGATTCCCTCACTTGCAGCACACGAAGGGCTTCACCGACGGCTGCGGGCTGCTTGGCTCGATTCTTGAAGTCACTCCACGTCACTGGTAGCTCCACGCTACGTCCATCGTATTATTTACGACAGCCACGTTGATACTGCTTCCTTTGTGCGCCTTAATGACGGCCACAAGTTGACCTCCTTGCAGTGAATTTTCAGCAAAACACAAATCAGCTGTCGTATTGTGTGCGGTTACGTTTGCACACGCGTCCTATCGCGTTTTCTAATTACGGGAACACTTTTTTTTCTAACATGGCGGTAGGGCGCAACTGGCGCGTCACTGGGCAAAGGTATTTTTGTATACAGCCTATGCTCAAAACAACATTCACTATGATCGCGCATCCGTATCTGGCTTGTCTGGGTTCAACTCTAACAGGTCCACACGATTATTTAATAAGCGTTCGCAGTTTGCACTTTGTTTTTAAAATGTCAACGGTCACTTTCACTCTTAGCGTTCTCATTTTGCGCATGAACCAACACGAATCCCACTTCTGATGACGGAGAAGGTATAGTGTGTCTCGTTATTATCAGCCATATTTTAACTATTGTGGGCGTACAGTGGGTAGTGTTGGTTATTGCGCAATAGAAACACCGTTTGCAGTTCAAATCAGATTATAATTTCACGAACAATTTAATCACACTAGCAAATTACACACTGTAGGTACACGACACAACCAGATACGGAACGCTGGACAGTTTCTGAGCACATGTTGTCCGTACGATGTCCAATGGTCAACTCCCCGTTCAAAAGTGAGCCCCACATCGTTCTGTCGAGCTGTTTTATAACCCCCACGGACTCAGGCTAGACTCTGTCAAGCGCCACCAGATGGCGCTTAGCGTTCCGACTAGTCAAATGCATGACCGGATGCGACATACTTTTATTGCTTCTACAACTTGGGTTTTTTTTCGTTTAGGTCCTGTGATCCCCTTAAGTACGTCAATAGTTTTTCAAAATCAAAATATTTTATTTCACATAAACCTACATGGGCACTTATGAAACGTCAGACGCTAGGTGCACGGTTCCAATTGGTCGTTTCATATAGAGAAGAGCCGGCAAGAAACTACACGGTTACTCTTTTAAAAATGCTTTCACAATGGCTTTGTAATGGCTTTGGCTTGGCGAGATAAGATAAGATAAGATAAAGATGCATTTATTTGTTTAAACATGTGTGACATGATACATAGATATGCACATATGGATGGAAAAGGCGAGGCTTTTGCAATGTTTTGTTTTAGAGATAATAGGCTCCGTCACCTCGTATTAGATCGGACTTGAACTATAACTAAGTAGGTAGGTAAGTACCTACATCACTGCCTAACCTTTTGAGGGATACAGGCGTTATAATGTTATGTTTTTTTTTGAGATATAGGATACTAGCAGCGCCCTGCGGTTTCACCCGCATAAGTATCGATGCCGTAAGAATATCGGGATAAAAACTATCCTATGTCCTTTACCGGGACTCAAACTATCTCTATGCCAAATTTCATCGCAATCGGTTCAGCGGTTTAAGCGTGAAGAGGTAACAAACAGACAGACACCCTTTCGCATTTATAATATTAGTATGGATTTTCCGTTACAACTGCCAAAATAACTTTATTTTTTACACTTATTTGAGAAATAATAAAAATACAAACGTATTTTTCCTGTAAATCTAAGTATTCATACCGGCTACGGAACCCTTTCACTGTATGTGGTTGCCCGCCACGCATTTACCGGGTTTTTTTATTGCTCTATTCAGCGATTGAACTAACTGCTACACGCGCGATTTTGATACAGCAATCGAACGCGATCTGATGTCAGGCAGGATGACACCTCAAATGTTTCCGTTTTTTACAATTTTAATGTATTTATTTTGATATAAATATCGGATGAGCTAATGGAACTGTGGAGTTGACGCCATGTGAGCATGCGTGTTCCATCGCCGCCCGTTCGATGTCCACCGCGCACAGGATGGATGCAAAGCAGCACATGAAGTAATTTTTACTCCGTTGGTGTAATTGCTGTATAGCGTTCCATTAGGATAAATAAATGCGATGCAGTCGCAAAATCACCGATTGCGATTTTAAAAGTAGCTCGTCTGTTCGATCCTAATGTGCATACGGTTATATCACAGGAAATACAGAAATTGGGAAATATAGATGTGATAGGTTTTGGCAACGTGTTTCGTGAGGGAATGTAAGGTTTTGAATTCGGTGTGTGCATTTGAATTGCAAATTGCAATTTGTCTAAAGATCTTGTGTCGTGAAATGTTGAAAGGAGACAAGATTAGTAATTCAAGTAGGTACCTTACATACCTTTCATCTCGGCAGGAATTACATTATTATATTAACATAGCTTTGTCAGAAAGTCTGACAACCAGTCTTAAAAAGGAGTATCGTGTTACCCAGTAACTACAATGCGTGCCACGAAAGATGAGACTTGACACACCACGTGGTTTGACATGCGCAGTACACGATTTTAGGTATCTTTAGCGGTATGAGGTCTGAGTGCGGGACGGGACCGGACGTCATAGGGGCGGCGGAAAGAGCGGGGGAGGCAGGGTCAAGTCTCATCTTTCGTGGCACGCATTGTACGTTTTGGAGGTAGACAAGCAATCGCTTCATCTAAAATGCCGGGTATTCAGCTGCATCGGGTTAGACTGGAAGCCGACCCCAAAATGGTTGGGAAAAGACTAGCTAAATTGATTTTGTATTGCCTTCAAGAACAGTCATGACTTGTACAGGCGCCAGCACATCAAGCTACTACAATCTGTCAAATTTCTTTAACAGATTTTCAACTTTATCGCTAAACCATAAGGTTCAAAGTTGATTGGGAAAATCTGACAGTTTCGGGTAGCTTGATGTGCTGGCGTCTGTACATTTTAGTATTTTTATCTATGGTCATGACCATGGAGTTATCGCGGCAAATACATTTCAAACCTAACCCGTCTTGTTATAAAATCCCCTCTTAAATCCTTGCATCAGTTCCAACGTTATTTTAATTCGCAAGCAGAAACAGCTGCGTGACTGCCTTCCAAACCTTTTAATTTGTTTTTGAATTTTAGACAAAGCATTTTTAAAGGCTTTTTTTTTATATTTGCATGAAAATCCCAAAAAGCTGAACTGTCATCCATTTAAATCTACTAATAGCAGCGTATTCACTCATGCTCGTATCGTGATTCGTCAAAAATATTATAAATTTGGAAGCAGTGGTGACCCAGTAGTAACGACCGCAACCTACGAGTTATAGGTCGTAGGTTGGAACCCAGACAAGCACTTAACTTTGTGTAAATAATTTCATGATATTTCCCTTAAAGGCTCCTTCAAACAGGCGCGACACGCGATAAAATCGCGCGCGACATGAAGGCACCGCAAGTCGCGCAACGAGCAGTGCCTTTGTGTCGCGCGCGATTCGCGTCGCGCGTCGTGCCTGTTTGCAGGAGCCTTAAAACGGTGAAGGAAAACATCGTGGGGAAAAGGTTCAACCCAGTAATACCCCTGAAAAAACTGGTTACTTGGCTTTATAAACTGATTAAGTATTGGTTACTTGGTAAAACTGGTTTTCAGACTTTCAGGCTTCTGACGACCCGTAACGACTGTCAAAGTTGCACGAATGACAATGTAATTAGGTATATATTATATTCAGTTTTAATAGGTTTATGCCTATCTTTATATTTAAAATATTTATTCCTCAATGTTCATGATTGCACCTACCACTGTTTGTCTCTGCATCACCCAAAGGTTTGACTGGTAGGAAATGCCTATGGCATTAAGTCCGCCTCTGTACATTTATGTGCTTGAAGTATTAAATACCTAAATAAATAAATGACAGCCGAGCCGGGACCAACGGCTTAATGTGCTTTCCGAGGCACGGAGCGGTCTTGGTATTTAAATACGGTCACCCATCCATGGACCAACCGCGGCAAGCGTAGCTTAACCTGATCGATCGAACCGTGCGGCTGTTATTATTAGCCACAAGTCCCATGATACATGCCCAACAAAATAGCTTCCAATATTATTTTGACATCAGAATAAAAACCGTAATATCACAAAAATGATTCCGCAGTAAAACACTGCATTCAGTTTGAAATTGTATATTTTGAAAAAGATTTATGGTCGCGAACAGAATATCAATGAAAAAGGTTCCACGAGACGATACTTTGTAAAAACTATCGCTTTATATTAAAATGGATACTCTTGGTATGTTTTGTTTTTGTTAAAAACAGGAAACATTTCTAACCGAGTACTCTTCTACGTGATATTGGTGACAGTTATTTCATGTAAAGCAACTCATTGAACATTCATTTTAGTTAGTAGGTAGATATTAATTTTACCAACTTGCCTTTTAAGCTACCCAGATGATGAACTTGTGTTTTTTTAAAGAGACCATGACCTCTGAGTTTGGCGCGGCATTTCTTCTAAGGGATCAGTCAACTAGGAAATGACAAAGCAATCTAGTTTTTAAAATAATGACGTATAAAAGTGTCTTAAAAGATCTACTTACACGCAAGTACATGAGTCCCATACGGTATATAGAATTACCCTTGAATGATATAATTGTCTACAGAATACATTTCATTTCTCTTTATAAAAAAATGGCCAAGTGCGAGTCGTACTCGCACACGAAGGGTTCCGTACCACAAGGCAAAAACGCTGAAAAGAACACGTTTGTTGTATGGGCCCCCCTTAAATATTTATTTTATTCTGTTTTTAGTATTTGTTGTCATAGCAGCAACAGAAATACATCAACTGTGAAAATTTCAACTGTCTAGCTATCACGGTTCATGATGACAGACAAACGGACAGTGGAGCCTTAGTAATAGGGTCCCGTTTTTACCCTTTGGGTACAGAACACTAGCAACGACCAAATGAAAAACAAAGGGAAAAAAAGAATATGAAAAATACTGATAATTTTTATCCCAATATTCCCACGGGATCGAGGCTTATGCGAAAGAAGCCGCGGGGCGCACTTAGTCGATTATGAATCGGCCCATGCTCCACAATTGTGTGTGTATATATCCGTAGGAGTGCTCGTGGCATCACAGCGGACCCGTACATACCAGCGCGGTATTTTTTTTTTTATTTTTCAAATAAAAAATGAGCCATTTTGCTCTTGCTCTAGTATTTTTCTCGATTGTTTTGTAACATTCTAATGTTCCATTTTTTTTTATTGTTTGTGTTTTCTGTCCGTGTCCCAAATAAAATATTTTTATTTATTTCTACTAAATATGATCACGGTCCATTATGTTCATATTAACAACGTTGACGTTCCAAACAGAATAGTTACCATAGCAACCACTACATTTTCCAAATGGAAACTATTGCATATCTGTGGCATATAAATTTTTGTTACTTTTAAATTATTTAAAAAATAATTTATATACTTATATACAGTAGTAAATAATAATAAATTTAAATTAAAGCTTATCCCTTAAAATATTATTTTATTCTATAAAAAAAATAATTACTTATTTTTTTATTTAAGGGCTTACAGGACCTAGACACAAAAAGGCAAGTTTTTGAAACAATAATAGGTGAGTGGGGGGAAGATAGAAAACGGGGTAACACAAAAAGTTGTCCATAACGTCAGACTTAATGCAGTTTTTGCAGTGATGGCAACATTGTTAAGATCGCCATTTTGTTACGTCGCACATCTCAATCAGCGTTTACCGCTTTGAGCGAATGGTTGCGTGAAAAATGCAAATGTCTGCGCAGTGACTTTTACGCAAATTAATCGAGTGTTTTAATCTTACCCCGTGTCCTGTAACTTTACTTACGAGATGGGTACGAATGTCTTATTGGAATATCTACTCATTATTTTTAATTCTTAGTTGTGTTATTACATCCAAATATGGCTATTTTTAGGATTTATTTCAATTTTCCATCTTTACCCACCAATATTTGACGGGGTAAGAAGAACATTTAAAAGTTTCGACCTTACCCCGTTTTCAAAAGTCATACTAATAGTCAGATGTTCTCAAACTGTT
This sequence comes from Luperina nickerlii, assembly GCA_963855955.1. NCBI lineage: Eukaryota > Metazoa > Arthropoda > Insecta > Lepidoptera > Noctuidae > Luperina > Luperina nickerlii. Next base: position 3,300,187 of record OY979684.1, on the reverse strand, counting down.
CATGATAAGATAAGTATACCAAAGAAAATAATCGGTACCTACCCTTTTATGATTTTATGATGTTCTTATAGAATATCGTTTATGCAAAGTTTGAATGAATTAATTCTGTGTATAATTGATTAGTGATTACAAATATTATTATTATAAATACCAACTTAGGACTACCGAATGACTATTCAATAATTGCATTTTGTCAATTCAGAATCACCATGCCACGTAACTACGTCCGGACATCTCAACGCGCAACTTCCTACACCCATGACGATATTGCTAACACCATAGAGAAAGTAAAACGGAAGGAATCTTTATAATATAATACGTCATAGTGTGAAAGAACAAGACATCCCGAAAAATCCGTGCCGAAGTCGAGATTATTATGTTAAGAATTAAGGTACAACTTCGTAGCCAACTGCAAGCAGCAGCAGCAGGCGACGTGTCGCCACGACACTACTGGTTTCTATGTCTTTCTATGAAATACCTTCCGTAGCTAGCGACACGTTGTTTTCATAGAAATACATAGACCCCAGTAGTGTCGCAGCGACACGTCGTATGCTGCTGCTGTCTGCAGTCGACTACGAATTCGTACCTTTAGATGTAATAAAGATTAAAATTGAATCTTTAAAGATATTGATCCTAAATATGGCATATTAATGTAAGATAAGTGATTTGTTATTGCTTTTTTGCCTTTGAAGAGTCTTTTTATGTTTTTGTTATGGGCATGAAGCCATACATTTTTTATTTTTCTAAGATGTTGCTTGGATAACTATTTAATTTTGAAATATTTTATCTTTATGTCACTTTTATTTGTTACGTATTGCGCTAATTTGTAGACTCAGATGAATGAAAAATGCAAACTCCCTGTTTTGTAATATCTCGGTAAGTATTAGGATAAAGTAAAATTAAAGGATATATTTGATTGATAGCAATGTTTTATTTTCAGTATAACCTTGAGCAATTAAAGTGGAAAGTTTGAGAACCTCTTTGTCAATCTTCCCCCGGTGGGGTAAGATTGAAATATATAAAAATATAAAAACGTTATATCTTTCTTAACTAAAGGAATTTTGACACTTCAGTCAGTTCTCAGGTTTTAGGGCACTTAAAACTATAGACTAGTGACCACCAACAGCGTCTGACAATCATTTAAACGATTTTAGAAACTATTTCGATCTTTCCCCATCACCCTTTCATCTTTCCCCTGGTTCATTTTCGTGATAAAAACATTTAATTTAATTTTTTTTATGCTTTGGAGCAGATTTAACAGGATGTTATCAATATGATAGAAAAATATACTCTTTGCTCTTTACTCAAATAAATAATTCTTTAGCGTAAGCTCATATGTACTGTTCTACAAGACTTCAAATACAACACTGCTCATCTCATCAAAAAACCGTTCGATCTTGCCCCCACTCACCTTATATGATCGACCATAGAAAACAAAATCAGAAAAATATATGGTGTTCTTCAGGATATATGCTAAGTAGATAGTGTGTTGAAAACATAATACAACTAATTTTATACAATATAAAAAAATCATGAAGTCTAAAAACTTTCTTTTTATAATAAAAACCATACTAATATACATACAATCATACTGTTTTTTGTCAGATTATTTTACAAGCAACATACTAAAATACTAATGTTTTAGTTTTGTAGTCCAAACAATAGATTTTTTGTAATGAAATAATTGCTTCATATTGTGCAATAAATTACCAGCGTTATGTCATCGCGCTTCTCTTTCTTTTCTATGCAGTCCGACAGTGACCGCGCTTTAGGTCATGTAAGCCCCTTAAGCTGCTGCCCTTACTAATGCTTGCACAGTTATTTTACCTCTGACAGCAGCAACTCAATAACAACCCTAAGGTAACAAAAATAAGAATCACTGTGATTTATACAGACTTGTCTGTAACAGCAAACAAACAGCAACCTTATTCTAATGACAATATAGATCACTATGATTTTGACTGTGATGCAATAATAGCGGTAAAATAACTTTGGACAGTCCGACCGTCGTGAGAATGCGTTCCTGACACCTGTCAGTGCGACAATTTTAGTATCAAAATCGAAAAACACGTATTCGTTTCTACGAAACTGACAGGTGTCATGAACGCTTTCTCTCGTCGGCCGCGATTTCTTTAACCTCATCTAAATGTGAGAAACTATGCCCTCTTTCCCTACTGGCAATATAGAAGTACATAAACATACCTACAGAAACAATGCCAACATCGGAAAAAATCGGCACAATTCCATCAGCTATTGTTTGACAAAAAATAACGAGTGCTTTGCAAACTTCTCGAATGTAACCTCAAATGTTACCGTCTACACTAGACAGGCCGAGATTTTAGACATGTTTGTGTCTAGACTGCTTTTGTTTTCAGCTCATCAGACTTCTGATCAACGTTCAAAGAGAATCAATTTGGTTTTTGTTAATGCTTTATATGAACCAGATGTTGTTACAACTCGATCACATTACCTCTGAAAAAAAAAGAAATGAATAAAAAAAAAGAAAAAAAAATATGAATTTAATGAATATGAATTTTGAATTTGAAATTCTGCACCTTGCTCGATGACATTCACGGTACGGTGTGCAAAATAAGCATCTCTGGAATTTTTTTTTTACCCGAATTCCGGATGTATATGTATGAGGTTTAGATTGAAGGATTATGTGATTGAATACATATTTGTTCATTAATATTGATGATGTTATAATAACTCTTTGTCACTGATATTTACTTGGCAAATAGTGTTACCTATATGAATTTGCGTGGGGTAAGTACAACTTAAAAGTGAAAAATAAAAACTTTTTGCAAAAACAAAAGAACCGAAAGTTATTTTCCACTTTGTAGTGTCTTTTTATTTTATAAACCGTTGCCCTACACTAGGAATTTCTCCTGTATTGTGGGTGCGTTTACAAACATTAAAACTCACATACACAAACAGCCAGACCCAGAACAACTACTTGTAGGTCATACAAATATCTGTCCCTGCGGGAATCGAACCCGCGACACGCAGCGCAGCTGTCAATCGCTTAACCACTGCGCCAACCGTGCCGTCTGTTCCTCCATTTGGAGTCAGTTTTTTTTTTTTTTTTGTAGAAAGTTTTTACTTTTTCGTCATACTTTTTGGACATACATACATACCCTTTACCCTATGTGGTAAGCAGAAGCTACATAATTTACATACTCCTTTTGTTTCGTTTACGTTCATACTTAAGTTAACCTAACAAATAGTTAATTCAATAATGAATGCTCCTTCTCTTCACCTCCAACATTAACTAATTACGTGAACTAGACTGTATTTCCTTCATTCTCAAGTTATCAACTTAAGTTTCACATACGTGGGTCGCCCCCCGCCCGCCGCCCGCATCGCATCGCTCACAAAGCTGAGCCGCGCCGCGTGAAAACAATAACGGCTGAATATACTGCACGGTTCCGACAAATGCAAAGATTTATTATCAGGTGACGACGCTAGATGAGGCAAAGTATTAGGCTTGTAAGGCTTTTTGTATTTTACTAATAATAAAAATCATTGTCGTTAAGTGGACACAGATTCTAATTCCGGGCTACAATTGCAAAATTCACACCCCTAGCTAACTACGGGAAATACAGGGGTTTTTATTATACAGAACTGCTTCGCATATGAGTTTTACATACGCTAGCACATCAAGCTACTACAATTTGTCAAATTTCTTTAATAGATTTTCAACTTTATCGCTAAAGCATAAGGTTCAACGTTGATTGAGAAAATTTGATAGTTTCGGGTAGCTTGACGTGCTGGCGTCTGTACATCCATACTAATATTATATATTCGAAAGTAACTCTGTCTGTCTGTATGTATGTTACCTTTTTACGCCTAAACCACTGAACCGATTTCGATTAAATTTGGCAGAGAGATAGATTGCATCCCGACGAAGGACATAGGATAGTTTTCCACACCTCTCTGTAGCGCTCTCGTCGACACCCACGATCTCAGGCAAGACTTTCGAGCGCCGCTTGGCACTGGGGTCCTAAATAGTCTGACGTATTTCACGGGATCACGGGACCATCATAAGTATATAGTACGTTTTTTGAGCGAGAAAATAGTCGATAACTTGTCAGTTTGCAGTAGAAGTTTAAAGTCTAATGTGATTGACTCTAGTTGTTCTATTTTTCGACCTTCAGAGATCCCAATACCACATCTAGTCACCACAACTCCTCGTTCCATCTTCCGCCTCCCACAAGCCATCTGTTTAGGGATGTCAATCCTCACGCCGCTTGCCACCAGAGCTTGGGCAGAAATACGTAAGCTATCAACATTTAACTTGTCAGGACTGGCTGAAGCCGTTTGGTGACTGACAAGTTAAGATGTAGAAGGTGTATTGGTGTATAAATTTATAATTTTTTTTAAATTTCTAGTGTTAGAATGACGATTTATATTGATTATGTAACAGTTACTGCACCTTCGATTTCGAGTTGGAACAAGTTTTCAATTTCACCTGTTTAAGGCGACTACATGACCTAAAGCGCGGTCTTTGTTAGACTGCATAGATAAGAAAGAGAAGCACGATGACACAACGCTGGTAATTTATTGCAAAATATGTAGCAATTATCTATTTATAAAAAATCTATTATTTGGACTCAAAAATTAAAACACTAGTGCTTTAGTATGTTGCTTGTAGAAAATCTGTCAAAAATCAGAATGATTGTATGTATATTATAGTGTATTCACGGAAAGGAGTTAGTAGAGCGCTATCTCACTCACACAATTTTTTAACTGCGATTGGTCAGTGATAAACGCTAAGGCGGTGTACACAGTACGAGTACTTTTTAGTCTACTCATACTTCCCGTACTGTGCAGACGTGCTCTTACTTGTGACTGTATGCTCAACTTGTGAACCGGCTGGTGTATTGGATTTTATGATTGATTGCTTTCTTGACGACTTGGCGGCTTGCGAAAAAGACTTTTCATTGTGATCTGAAATAGTGCGATAATGGCGGATATCGAACAACCTGCTGAGAAAAGAAAACGGCGGGCTTTTTTGTCTACCGAGAAGACTATGATTTAAAATATGTACCACGCAATGAGAAATGCAGACTCTTCGGCTTCCAAGGGTGACATTCTGAAAGCTGTTGCATCTTCTTTAGGTGTTCACTGGGCTTTTGTTCATAGAATTGTAAAAGAGAAGAATGTAGTGGTGAGCTAAAATCTCCGAAGAAATTGAAGCAACGTTTGTCAATTATTGTTGATACGATTGATAACTTTACAAAATGTGCCATCAGATGTGGCGCAGGTGTGCTAATGACCCGTTTATTGTTCTTTTGTCATAAATGAGCATTATCATAATAAAATACTTTTTCCCAATTTTTGTATAGTGTACTGGCCCAGGTGCGCTACATCCATTGTTATTATTATCATTAAGTTATTGGTATATTCTCATTGTTGAAACACGTGTTTTATAACATGTTTTATATTCTCGTTACGACAGACGAAGCCGCAGGAATAAACTAAGCGAACTTTTGAGAAGCGCAGTGTGAACGCACATTTACATTTCTAAGGTATTGTTAACGCCCACTGACCCTAAAAAAGTATTTTTTGTCTTTGTCATTTGTATGACAATGTGCGATAGAGAAGGCGCTATACTAACTCGTCTCCGTGAATACACAGTATGGTTTTATACATACATAGTATGGTTTTTATTGTAAAAAGAAAGTTTTTAGAGGTATCTTCATGATTTTTTTCTATCGTATCAAATTAATTGTATTATGTTTTCAACACACTATCTACCTAGCATATATCCTGAAGAATATCATATATTTTTCTGATTTTGTTTACTGTAGTCGATCATATAATTTTATTGTTTCTAAAACTTGCGTTTTTTGCGTTTAGGTCCTGTAAGCCCCTTAAGGCACGTCGTACTATGTTCAAATCCACAGGCAAATTCCAAAGCCCTTGCCCTAATTCGATATTACCACTTAACGATTCCCTACTTCGAAACCACATCAATTCCTTAGTTAATCACGACATCTGCTATTAACGTATACTCTATCACATAATGAACGAAACCGCGCGAAATGAACGCGAATTTGGCGTGGTTTAAACTGTCAATATACACGTTGCACGTACGGTTGACATTTCGATTCCTTGCCGTTAACATGACACGTTATTGACGTGGTTTGCACGTGGTAAGATTTCGCGGGGTATAATACAGAATTGGAGTCCAGGAATATAATTACGAGAGACAAATAGACGAGTCATTTTCTTGTAGTGAATATATAGCTAAAACTTTTAGACGTTACTCCGCCTGCTTTTGGTAAAATGACTTCCATTTTAAATCAACTTTCCAAACGCAAACAAAATCAAGGTCTATTATTATGCAAGCTAAATTCAGGGAGATTAATTTAGCTACGAAAACGTAGCAAGCGTAGTAAAGTCGCTACGGCGTAGCCGATCCGTAGCCATTTTCCGTAGCAGCTTTTATTATCAACTCGACATTAATTTAAAAAAATAAACGCTTATTAAACAACTGATTTTACGAAATTACTTACATATAAATAAATTGAGCAATGTTTAAAAAGATTAATTAAATCAAATAACTCATTAAAAATTGAACGACGCGACGTTTTATTACTCGTAGATAAATTGAGCATTAAAAATGTTGTTAATATGCAATAAAATCAGATAAAATTCGATAAAGCACGATTTTACGTCATCAGAGACACGCCTGAATATGTTATTGCTGAATTTTAAAGTTAAACTACTCGTGATGTATTGTATTTGTTTATTTGGCAGCAGTGGTAGCCCAGTGGTAACGGCCTGGACATACGAGTTATAGGCCGTAGGTTCGAATCCTGACAGGCGCTTTACTTTGTGTAAATTATTTCATCACCAATACTCTCAAAAGGGTGAAGGAAAACGTCGTGAGGAAAACCATGTCCTAGAAACAAAAATTCAAAGTCATTTGGTATCTATCAGTCCTCACTGGGCCCGAGTGGTGGAATACTGTGTCCCAATAGTGGGAAAAATACAAGCTGATCATGCTGCTTCCGTTGACCGTTTACAACAAGCCTTCTGGATGCTTGATCAGTACAATGCAGTACTTTAGTCATCATCTGCCTTTTCCCAACTAGAAAGAAAGAAAAAGTATTACTGCGACTCGTACAGGAAGATCACAAACTAAACTAAACACAGCAAAATAAAAATTCAAGTTGTATAAAAAAAAGTAATAAAAGGAAAATGAAACAAAAAGTCCTATACGAGGCCAAAAGGCTCCTATCTCAGCATGATGCTACGACATTTAAAAAATAAATTTTGCAGCGCTGGTATTACTATGTTGGGTTCGGCTTACAGTCTAACCGAGTGCAGCTGAATACCAGAATTTTACAAGGAGTGACTACCTACCTGACCTCCAACAAACCAGTTACTAGGTAATACGATACCCCTTGGTAAGACTGATTGTCAGACTTTCGTGCTCCTGACTACCCGTAACGAAGATCCAAGAATGACAGCCGGAACTAACGGCTTAACATGCTTTGCGAGGCACGGAGAGCTTCGGTATGTAAATATGGTCACCCATTCACAGACTAACCGCGGCAAGCGTAGCTTAACCTGATCGATCGACCTGTGCAGCTGTTATTATTTTGTCACAGGCCCCTCATGCAGTATATTAGTATCTAGTTTTATGTAATAACTTTTGGTCAACACATACCAAAAGAGAGCACAGTAGCAATTAAACACAGTACAGTACCCGGCGATAAATATTGCACATCGACCTTTGGAAAGAGACAATCGGCTAATTTCGGCTCGAAGGACCATAAATTTCACGTAGATGAAGTTGCGTGCAGAAGCTAGTACTAGGTATAAAAGGAAAAACTTCTTTCCAGGCGTGGAGGGGTCTTCTTTCCAAGGGTCGATGTGCAATATTTATCGCCGGGTACTGTATCTACCTAACATTTGTTTTACCCCAACGCTATAAGTATCTAGAATCATGTGCTGGATTCATGGTTGCAGTTTGTCACCCTGTACAGAAGATAACTTATACCTATGTTATATTTTTTCCCTAGACAATCAATTTGTTTTATTGTTAAGTTTATTAAATTTGTTTCCTGTTCATCTCAACACATCTTCCCACAAACCATCACCACCGTTACAAAACACACCCGAAGTCCCGGACGTTCCAATCGTTGTAAATCTCGCAGCTTACACGTCTGCCCGTGAATACTGAGCACCGGTGTGAAGGTGGCAGCCTGGCGATATTTCCCCAGAGAGCCTTGGAGAGGGCATTATTGCCAGTGGTTGAGATTCGCTCTGCATACGTTCAGGGATGTATGTGGGGCGGGATTTGCCTGTTGTATTGAGAGTTGGACTATAGAGGGTAGAACTGTGATGAATTTGTTGCAGTTTTTGAGAATTATAAAATAAAACGAGGCTCTTTGAATTCATTTATAAGTAGACTAGCTTCTGGCCGCGACTTCGTCCGCATGAAATTTCTTGTTACTCCGACCCACCCCGTCGCATCGCATCGCCTGCCCGCGCTATTACTTCGTTTTTGCTTAGTGTTCTTTCTGACTTTTTTTCTTTTTGCTCGGCTCCTAAAGGTGATAGCGTGATGTTAAATAGCCTATAGCCTTCCTCAAGAATTGGGCTAACAAATGCAAAAATAAATTTTTCAAATCCGACTGGTAGTTCTAGAGATTAGCGCGTTCAACCAAACAAACTCTTCAGCTTTATAATATTAGTAAGTATAGATCAGATATCATTTGATTAATTCACCACGACCACTGCCATTGTTCAGAAAGTAATACAATTACTTATATTGTACAATTATTATGGTTATCACTATTACTTTCTGTAGACTACCACTGGTGGCCCAGTGATAACGGCTGCGACTTACGAGAACAAGTCGTAAGTTCGAACCCTAGCTGACAGGCGCTTTACTTTGTGTAAATTATTTCATCACCACTGCTTTCAAAACGGCGAAGGAAAACATCGTGAGGAAATCGGCATGTCTTAGAACCAAAAATTTGAAGATATGTGTCATCTACATTTTTTACATCAGTTTTTGCATCGTTCTCACGTTATATAATTTTAAAATCAAAAGTAATGATGTAACTAATATTTTTGTAAAATATAATTTAAAAAGAGTGTCCATGGAGTTTCTTGCCCGTTCTTCTCCATAGGTACCTACGCTTTGGAATGGGCAACTAGCTTCATATTTTCTGACTGACCGACTTCTTGACAATTCAAAAGTGCCTGTAAATGGTTTAATTGAAATAAATGCTTTGAGTTTGAGTCTAAAAACCCGCATTGGGTCCGCGTGTTCGATTACAGCCCGCTCCCTGTCAAAGAGGCGCTTTTGTCCCAGCAGTGGGAACATTACAGGCTGATTATGTATGTTGTCTTAATTTCTGTAAATTGATTAAAAATAAAAAACCATTTCACACGTCAAGCATAAAGGCCCCATCAAACAGACGCGACACGACACGCGACAAAAAGGTACCGCAAGTCGCGCAACGAGCGTTGCCTTTGTGTCGCGCGCGATTATATCGCGTGTCGCGCCTGTTTGTATGAGCCTTAGATTATTAATTTTGAACTAGGTGAGGTCGGCGTCTCCTATCTACTCTGAGAAGAAATACCGAAACAAACACAAAGGTCATAGACTCACAGTCTCTTAAAGTCCAGAACTTACTCTGACCTTATTGGTGATGTTCTTCAATAAAGTCAGGTGCTAGTACTCACAACCTGCGTGTGTGTGTGTGTGTGTGTGAGAGAGAGCAGAGGGGTTCTCGTAATTTTCTCGTAATTTTAGTAAAATTCTCGTAATTTCAAGAACGTTCAGTCTGATTTTAGCTTCAATCTGTCAATAATACCTCTAATTTCTCTACATTTTTGACAAGTTCTTGAGATAGATTTTCGCTGAGGTTAGATTGCGACTAAATTTGAATGTTTTTAATTACGAGAGTTTCAAAGTTAAAGTCAAAGCATTTATTTCAAATAGGCACATAAAAGGCACTTTTGAACGTCAGAAATTACAACAAATAGAATTGATTCTAGTCGCCCATTCTAAGGGCAAGAAACTCCACCGTTACTCTTTTAAAATGTTTTACAATATTTTATATACGTTTGTCTTTAGATATCAACGTAAACAAAGCAAAAGGAGTGTGTAAGAATAGCAGCATTGCAAGTGGTGGCGCTCTGTGGTTGCTGCCTAACCCTGCGGGAAAATGTGTATGTTTTATAAATTTGCGTTTTTTGTGTAGGTCACAAAAAACGCAAATTTTCAAAACAATAAAAGTATAAGATCGACTACAGTAAACAAAATCAGAAAAATATATGATATTCTTCAGGATATATGCTAGGTAGATAGTGTGTTGAAAACATAATACAACTCATTTGATAGGATAGAAAAAAATCATGAATATACCTCTAAAAACTTTCTTTTTTACAATAAAAACCATACCAATACACATTAATCATTCTGATTTTTTGTCAGATTATTCTACAAGCAGCATACTAAAATACTAGTGTTTTATTTTTTTAGTCCGAATAATAGATTTTTTGGAATTAAATAATTGCTTCATATTTTGCAATAAATTACCAGCGTTGTGCCATCGCTTTTCTCTTTTCTTTTCTATGCAGTCCGACAGTGACCGCGCTTTAGGTCATGTAAGCCCCTTTAGGATCAAAAACTCGCAGTCAAGAGATATAAGAAAGACCTCAACTATTGACGAATGAGTCTATCTATTTGTAGAATCCGGTTGACCCCGTATTTAAGTTGAATATATCACTTCACTGGCTCACCACCACACCAAGCACTATCGTGCAGACCCTGTTCACTTTGTCTGTTTCTCGCCATTCCTCGTGACTGACAGATGATATTAGTGACAGCAACTGCCCCTCTTGTGTGAATGAGAAAGTGTTTACATATCTATTAAATAGATACACTTGAGGGATCACATTGGAATGTAAATGTGGTACTGTTCCATAAACGATGGGGCATTTAATATAATTTTCTACGTGTCCCGTCAGCTGCACGATAGGCCATTTACACATTATGCCGTAGCTGCAGCGGCTTCGCTGCCGCCGCGGTTCCGCTGTATTTGTCACCCTTGGATTTGTATGGACCCTCACACAAGTCATTTTCAAAAGTCTTGATACAGCGGCGGCGAAAAACGCTGCCGTTGTGGTGCCATGTTTAAACGCTCTTACAGGAATTGATAGAAACTAGTGTTGGCGTCAAACATGTAGCCGATTCCTGGGCTGAGTCCATTTAGATTGCCATCAAGACGCTTAGAAGAAGAATTAGATACACTACACTATTGATCATTTTGTGCACGACGACGCCAGTTATTACTTACTATTCCTTAGATTTATAAACTATGAAAGGAAGCAACAGAGAGAAAATTATGTCACTGCCGCGAGACGGCACGGAGCGGTAATGAATTGTTACTTTTTGTATATTTTCTGTTGTTTGCAGAGTCAACGCCGTCGGCATCCTAGAGTACGGTATAAGCGAGTAAGTGTTCTTAGCCGCTCTGTAATTATCATGAAAAAATAAAGTCACGAAGCCATCATCCACGTATTCTGTACATCAAAACTAAGTAACTTTGTGCAGGAAAATGATTTTTGGGTTCCCTGTTTACGGTATTGCGCAATGTAACACGCGCGATCGCGAAACATTGTGCTGATCTCGTAAATTAAACCGTCAAAAAAGTTGGTAATTTAGCCTTCAATATCTCCGTAACCATAAGGTACCCAGGTGTGGCTGTACCACACCTGGTAACCTTATGGTTGCGGAGAACTTATGGCCTTATGGTTACAAGAAAAATGATCGTAATAACGGGAAGAACAAATGAGTTTCGGCTCCGTTAATGGTATTTTCACACTCAAATTACCTTGAAAATATACAGCACTAGATTCCAACTTTTTTGGGGGAGGCCTATGTCCAGCAGTGGACGTCTTTCGGCTATAATGATGATGTTGATGATGAGATTCCAACTCGATAATCTATACAACAAATACTATACCTACTACATACTACAAATAAACAAAATTGAAACGTATGTTAATAATGTCCAAATAACGGCATTTTTACTAAATGCTCATGAATGAATATTTTTATGAATATTTTTTTAGTCTGGCTGTCTGTTTGTTCTAGCTAATCTCCGAAACGGCTGGACCGATTTTGACGGGCAGATAGCTGATGTTATAAGGAGTAACTTAGGCTAGTTTTTGTCCTTGTAGCACGTTCCCGTGGTATAATTTTAGTTTTTTTTTTATATTAACTAAAACACTAGTTTCGGTCAAAACTATACAAGAATGGATGTGGGGATGTGGAACCATTCAGTAAGATTGGTAACGGGACTGACAGCCTGCATTCATCATCGGCTTATAGCATTCCACAGCTGGACATAGGTTCCTCCTATTGCACGCCATTCAATTAAATTTTCCGCAACCCTCATCCAACTGCTACCAGCCATCCTGCGAAGATCGTCGCTCCACCTAGCCCGAGGGCGTCCCACCTTACGTTTACCGATTCGCGGTCTCCATTCAAGAACACGCCTACCCCAACGGTCATCGGTTCTACGGCTAATATGGCCAGCCCATTGCCAATTCACCTTGCTTATTCTGTGAGCTATGTCGACTACTTTGGTTTTCTGCTGAATCCAGCTGGTGATCCAACCTGGAATGGACGTATTTAATTAAAACCTAAACTTTTTATTAGAAGTGAAGCGTGAAAGCTATGGTTAGCCATGGTTATTATGAGGAGGAAAGTGAGACATGTCGATAGGAAAGTTTTAGGCATTAATATGGATTGCTATAATAAGGGTGAGACCCTTTGTTCACGGCATGGTTTCTTTACAGTTCGAAAAATTTACGCAGTGTGTAAATTGCTTAAGGAGAAGCGATAAAGTAGCCTGCGAAATTCGATTTTTTGACGTTATATGCAATTTTCATTGTCTGGTTGTACATTGATCAAAATATTATGATTTACGACTGTAACAAATATGTATATTCAGAAATTATAATCATTAAAATCATCAACACAACTCCCCAAGTTCGAATTGACTTTAAATGTCATGATTTCACGAAATAGTCAGTATATGGGTAATTTGGACGTTGTATCGATGATTTTAATGATTATAATTCTTTACTTACATCTTTCTTATGGTCGGAAATTATATTTTCATTCTCATGCAACCTGATACTGACTTGTTAGTTGCAAAAAACATAAGAAAGTGTAAATTTCACGGTCTACCGCAGCGCTTTCTCCTTAAACAAAAATTATTTCCCTTACTTTGCAAAAAATCCTTTTAAAATAGCCGAAACTCAAAGCTAAGGTGTAGATTAACCTGATGATATCAGCATTGCACTGATTAAAGATCTCCACATTTCCGAGGCTTGTGGGGTAAAAATGCCCTAATCAGGCCCTTTAATTGACCTCAGGAGTCCGTTATAATAAATTAGAGGTCGTAAGGCTGGTGTGGCGCGATCCAATCTCTGTGAGGTTTGTGTCCGTACTTAATGGTACCGTTTGAGGGTAGTTCCGTAGTTAATAGAAAGGCAAACTTTGAGGGAGTTAAGTATCAATCTTTGGCTTTTTCATCTTTTCGTGTCGATGGCAAAGATAAAAATATTATATTATGTTAGATGAGTTGGGCCTAGTAGGTGGCCACGCCAATCGCGGCATCAGTGGCAACTTTTAAATGTCGAACCCGTGGGAATATCTGGATAAAAAGTAGCAAATATATTAATCCAGGGTGTCAGCTACCTCCATAATTTTTTTTATCAAAATTGGTCCAGCCGTATGTCGTGAAGAAGTAACAAACATATAAACACACACACACAAACTTTCGCCTTTATAATATTAGTGTGATACTGACTGGCACTATTTGGAGCGTGGCGCGGAAGTAGGCGGAGACTTTTAAGATGTTTAAGGCTCCTGCAAACAGGCGCCACACGCGACGCGAATCGCGCGCGACACAAAGGCACCGCTCGTTGCGCGACTTGCGGTACCTTTGCGTCGCGCGCGATATTTTTGCGCCACAGCCTCACAAGAATGCAAGTACTTTTGCAGCTGCAACTGCGAGCGTGAGAAACAAATGTGACATTCGGTCAATTTAGAACTTGCTACCGACAAGTTAGAACTTGCTACCGACAGGTTAGAACTTGCTACCGACAGGTTAGAACTTGCTACCGACAGGTTAGAACTTGCTACGGATAGGTTAGAATTTGCTACCGACAGGTTAGAACTTGCTACCAACAGGTTAGAACTTGCTACCGACAGGTTAGAACTTGCTACCGACAGGTTAGTTTCTAGAACACGCGAGTGTTTTGAGGTATTCAGAAGTTTTAATGACATAAAATGGAGTTCGTACTACTGAGCTTCGCCTACATTCAGTTAATATTGAAGGGTTTTCAGTTAATGAGTTCAATCTTTTTCTGTGGGAAAGAGACGAATACTGACTGTTTCACAATAAAAGTTAAATGCCGGGTGTAAAAAAGGTCCAGCAGAAAGTCGTCATCTACGCTTTCTGTACATCAAGCCAAAAGTCGTTAAAAAAACGTCGCACCCCAGTAATTATGTTGATGTTACCTACTTATTGTACAAAAAAATGCTGGGGAACTATTTTTATTTTTGTTGTGGAAACATGCTGTTTACGCGCGCAAAATATTGTGCTTTTGGTTGCGTGTAACGGTTCAGGAGTCATGGGGGTATTCAAAGACAGTTATACTATAATTATGTTTTCGTAAAAAAACATCGACAAACTTGGAACTTTGACCTCAACAACTCCTCAACCAGAAGGTTCCAGTACCAAAAAAAAAATATCACAATGTCTGGAAAAACAAATGACTCTCGGTTTCGTTAAGCATATAATAATATGTTTACACCCCGTTTGTGTAAACAGTTTTTTATGTAAAGTTGTACACATTTTTACATAACAAATCCAAACAACCACTTGAATGATAAGTTTTACTGGTCGTTTTATTAGAGACGTAACTGTCGGGTATCCGGTAAGTAATCCTTCGTTTTTTATCAGTTTTTCTTTGTAGGTCACATCCACTGCGATGTGGGCTACGTGTCTTTCATCATCATCACTTCAGACGAAAGACGTCCACTGCTGGACATAGGCCTCCCCCAAGCACCTCCACTTCAACCGGTTCTGTGCTTCTCGCATCCAACGGGTTCCTGCGGCCTTCACAAGGTCGTCGGACCACCTTGATGTCCCAGATAGAAAGGTTCTGGAGTGGCGACAGCGTACCGGAAGACGTAGCGTTGGAAGGCGTCCCACAAGGTGGTCCGACGACCTTGTGAAGGCCGCAGGAACCCGTTGGATGCGAGAAGCACAGAACTGGTCGAAATAGAGGTGCTTGGGGGAGGCCTATGTCCAGCAGTGGACGTCTTTCGTCTGAAATAATGATGATGAATTGACATAACAAGAGTTCAAATGAGATCACATATAAAAACCCTTTGGCACACATTAGTGTTTTTTTTTAAACTAGGTACTTCCTTCATAACTGCATTCTACCATGAAGAATATTAATACCTAACAACTCTGGAGAATGCTCTTCAGTGCAATAAAACGGTGCAAAATGAAAACAAAACTTAAATACAATTATTTTTGCAGTTCATGCTGTGGTCAAACTATACATTTGGTCATTTCTAACAATAACTTACGCCCCATTTATAAACTGTTGTATTAATTTAATGCACATGAATAATGAAAAATAATGAAAAAAGTCTTTTCCGAAAAACACTTATACGTAAAACACTTGTGCCTGTGTTTTTTCGCTGAAATGGTATTTTTGATAAGTGAATCTGAAGCTATAAAATTAGCAGAAAATAATATCTAATACTATCTTTTGCCCATTTGCACGCGTGGAGGTCTAAAATTACCCCACAGGAACGCATTCTATGTCCTAACCCACGTCTCACCCACCATTTCATCCAAATACAGGAATAGTAATTTTAGAAAAATGCTCAATATAACACTAAAAACGAAACATTTCCTGTGCCTATTCCCCTTTAAGAAAGTAAATTAACATTCAACCGCCAAACATATTCCCCGAGTACCACTTAATATTTCCTCGAAAAGAAGTCAACTGCCAATAAAATTAAACTATAAATTAGTTAAAACAGTTATTATTATGGCAGTAATTAAACGTGTATTTGACACCTCAAGGAATATGATTAAACCATCGTGCGGATTCGTGCGTATTAATATGGATTGTGTCATATGAAATTGGCTAGCTGGGTATGAAATTGCAGTGGCATCTACATCGCTAAATGCTAACCACGCATCATACTGACGTCACGTAAAATCTTGCACCGCGCAAGCAGAGTTTACCGCGCGATGCAGGATGTAGTGTCTCGTGGGCAACAGTTCGGTATGAATCATCGGGCAATTGTCCATCAGACACGACACCCGTCTAGTCGGAGGATCCTCCCATTTCTATGGAAGATGATTCAATTTTATACCCTGTTCCTCATGCCTCTATAGAATAAAATAATAAATAATACTTGCCGCGCTTGACTCGGAGGAACGCAGAGCTAAGAGGCTCATTGGCGACGTAAAACTGGTGGATGCCAAGCTTCACAGCTTGGCTCATCGCCGCAGGGTTGCCTGATTGTCGGTCTTCTACAGATTGTACTTCGGTGAGTATGCCCAAGAACTCCACGACCTCATTCCACCGGCCCCCTTCGACCTTCGGACATCCAGACGCACTGCTAGTTACCATCCCTGCCTAGATGCTATTCCACCAATTCGCACTAAGCGTTTCCAAATGCCCTTTATAATGCGCACAGCAAAAGAGTAGAACTCTCTACCTGCGTTTGTGTTTCCGAGTGCATACAACCCGAATCTCTTCAAAGTAAGAGTGAAGCTTCTTCTGGGTAAGCTCACTCCATCGTAGACTTTGTCTGTGTCATCTCTGACCTAGATTAGAGTCAAGAGCAAACCCATTTCAAATAAAAGAAAATAATAATAATAAATTGTAGCTAAGTACTTTTTGACCAAAAAAAAGTATCAAAATCGCAATTCTTGTATTTCTTGAAGAGACGAGCAGAAGTGTTTAGTTTTTTTTTAATAAAGAGGATAAAACTTATATACACCGGATAAACTTCTTATACTTTATATGAACTAACAAACTTTTTAAATTAAATGTAACATAACCTAATAAAAACTATTACCAAACTAAAATAAGGCTTCGAAAAATTCCACCGCATCGCTGTCGACTGGTACTGAACCCAAGACTAGCGGCATTGCCACATTTCATGGAGATTCTTAGCCTCTGGCCAAGGTAAAAGCCTGTACAGTATAGACGCCAGCACATCAAGTTACCCGAAACTATCAAATTTTCCCAATCAACTTTGGACTTTATGCTTTACTAATAAAGTTGAAAATCTATTAAAGAAATTTGACAGATTGTAGTAGCTTGATGTGCTGGCGTCTGTACAATCATATTTCGCCAGCTATGTTTAGTCACTTGTAAAAAGGTGTGAGATTTTTAAGTTTTTAGATGGCAAACAAGCTGACACCTGAAGGTCAATTCTCGAACTCACA
Organism: Luperina nickerlii; assembly: GCA_963855955.1. Lineage (NCBI taxonomy): Eukaryota > Metazoa > Arthropoda > Insecta > Lepidoptera > Noctuidae > Luperina > Luperina nickerlii. Next base: position 3,282,650 of record OY979684.1, on the reverse strand, counting down.
GTGCGGCCTACAAGAGAATGCGTTCTTGACACCCGTCAGTTTCATACAAATGAATATGAATTTGATCTTTATTAGCTACTAATTGTTGTTTTATTTATACTACTTTATGGCTCTTGTGATACAGAACCTCCTAGTACAAGAGCCAGGGCCACACTGATTTTTGTGTCTTGAAGTGGAAATAAACAAATTATAAAAAAAAAAAACAGTAAAAACCATACTGATACTTTTACTTCGTAAAAGTTAGCTTGATCTCTGCGACAGCTGTCAGTAAAATCACGCCTATGAAGTTCTGAATTTCATAGTAGTACAGACAGTACCTGTAAATATCATATTTTATGGGCATGCCAACCTACTTAGTGATGGGCGATGAATCAACGTGACCACAGACTATAAACTATCGATATTTTAAATAAAACTTAATTTAAAATTAATTATTTTTTTATTAATTAACGTCCGATTTGATAATATTTGCGAACAAGAGTTTATAATAAATTTACAAGATTGTTCTAGCGATTCAGAAACTGATTCAGATATGGATTTGGGGTGTACTCTGTTACGAGAATAAATGTATTTTATATTCAAATATTCGTTTAATGAGTAGTAACGCTTGTAATTAAATTAAACCCAATTAAATGTTACATTAGCATCGATAATAGTAAGAAACGCCGATAATTTCTATCGACAATTTTTTATATCATGACAACCCTAGGAATGTCAGTTTGACTTATGTCGCAGAGATCAAGCTATCTTTTACGTAGTATAATAACTATAATATTGTTGCACTGTCTAGTGTCAGGAACCGGCGGACTGTAAAAAAACATTCTGATTCGCGTCGCAATTACATCTCAGCGACAAACAATGTCAAAAACCTTGACGAAAATTTAGATGACTTGATTGTATTTCTGACAGATTAAGACCCGGAATTTTGAAGTTGATAACTGAGAATGAATGAATTCAGAATTAATGAATGAACTTGAAACAAATTAAACTTTAGCATTTATCTTGTTGAGAACCCACCAAATTCAAAATTTCGACTTATCTTCCCACGGGGAAGAAATGTTTAATTTCGTTGGCTTCTTTGGAGGTTACCTTAAGTATTGTTGAGTTGTGTTGTTATTATTGTTGTCGTGTGTGTTGTGATCTTTGATTGTGTTGTAGGTGCAAATAAACATTCCCCAATAAATTCTCTAAGCGATGACGAAAATCGCATACAAATCAAAAGTCAGAAAAGCGCGGCCGCACAGGTAAACAAGAAAAGTGACTTATTATACTATAATACTGAGTGGCATGGATATCAACAAACAACCTGTACCATGGATTCCGTATATGATTCTGGACGAATTTCAGCGTTGAAAATATTGGACAGTTATTAAAAAAAAAATCAGCAATTTCCTACAAAAGTGCAATAATACCTGCGCGGAAGCTTCAAAATGTATGAAACTGTTTTGCACGAGTCAAAAAACGAAGCATTAGACAATGCTTTACGATCGAAAAAATATTTTTGCTTCCTTTCTGCAACTGTTTCTATTGTTATACTCCTGCTAGTACACAGAACCTACTTTCATACTAATATTATAAATTCGAAAGTAACTCTGCCCGTCTGTCTGTCTGTATGTTACCTTTTCACGCCTAAACCACTGAACGGATTTCGATAAAATTTGGCAGAGAGCTAAATTGCATCCCGGAAAAGATCATAGGATAGTTTTTATCGACATACCTCGCGGGCGGAAGCTAATAATTTCTATACCACTAGCAGCGCCCCGCGGCTTCACCCGCATAAGTGTCTATCTCTGTACCAAATTTCAATTGCAATTTTGTATTTTCCAAGGTTTTTTTTTATCAACGAGTAATTTCAATACAGCAGGGACCAGAATCATACACTGAATCGTTGATAAAAAAAATGTTCCCACTGCTGGGACACAGGCCTCTCAGTGAGAGGGAGTGGGCCATAATCCACCACGCGGGCCCAGTGCAGGTTGGTTGATGTTACATGTCTCCGAATTTTTGGTTCTAGGACATGCCGGTTTCCTCACGATGTTTTCCTTCACCGTTTTGAGAGCAGTGGTGATGAAATAATTTACACAAAGTAAAGCGCCCGTCTGGGTTCGAACCTACGACCAACAACTCGTAAGTCGTGTCCGTTACCACTGGGCCACCACTGCATGTATAGAAGATTTACTTAAAAATATATGACATTGGAAAAGTGACATTGTCTGGCAACAAAACTACATGTTTTATGTTTTCTACAAAGAACGCAATCAAAGTGACTTAGAGCTCTTCATATCTTCCAAGCATTTGTTCAAGCATTCTCCATCAAATATTTTATCTAGATATCAAAGAAAAAGAGAGCCTTTTAGTACTTATTTTAATGACCTAGTCGAAAGACTTCGTACCAAAGAACGCTTCAGTTAAAGTTAAGATACTACTAGATTTTTATTTACTAGAACGATTTAAAGTAATATGGCAAAGGACGTACTCCTTCATCGAATTAGTTATTAGATTTTAAGTGTAACCAAGCAAGAAACAGGCTAAAAAAAAGTACTAGACTGAATGTCTATGTCAATGAAACCGTTTATACCAGGCACAATAAAGTTATATAATTCTTTGACCTTCATATCCAGTAAATGACAATAGATATGAGCAGTGGCGTAACTATAGGGTGGCATGCAAAATACCACGGGCCCCCGCCAGAGAGGGCCCCTGGCCCGAGAGGGCCATCTGCACAGAAGGATCCTAACATAAGAACAGGAGCAGTCAGGTTAAATTTTGTAGGGGAAAATATGAAAGTGAAGAAGTCGCGGGAGTGAAGAAGTCGTGGGAAGTGCTAATAAAAAATAACTATAACGTTGGTTGAGCTTCTTTACATTGAGGGAGGTCCCCATCCCTTAAATTTGCCACGGGCCACAAACGGTATAGTAACGCCACTGAGTACGAGCTTTAGTTCATCACGGGACCTAATACTGTCCCTGCAATGCGATTCTGTAACCATCTCACCGTGAAAATTTAAGTGAAGTGAGCGTGGAGTGAGCTGTCAATAGTGTCAATTCCTAGCAAAAACAAACTCACATCACCTAAGTTTTCACGGTGAGATTTTTACAGAATCGACCTGCTGAAACATAATTATTCCAAAACCTTTTGGAGAAGAAAGTCAGACACGTTTGAAAAAAGCACAGACTTTTTTATCACTCATTTTTTTACCATTTACCGTGTCCAAAACATTATGACGTATAAAGAAAAAAATATAAAAAAATAAATATATCTATTCTCTAAAGAGAATAACCAAGCCGATAATAATTTATTATTACTTATTTAAAAATTATTTTTATAGAAACAAAATTTTCAAAACCAATAACCCTGTCTTCATAAACTCCAGACCCTTCCCGAAACCACCAATTTCCCCAACTACCCACAACCCGGTACAAACAGAGCCACTACAAACAAGTGCATATTGGCAGAACGCCAGCGAGGGAATTTTTTACTACCCGCAGAATGCTAGCCTGATGCTTCAAGTTTAAAGAGTGAAATAAATACTATTTCAATGATATTGCATTTGTGTATTCTTCTTCTAAGCGTATCGATTGCAATCTAAGTGGACTCGGCCAAGAATTCGGCTACTTGTTTGGCGCCATCGCCAGCGTCCACCAGTTCCTGTAACGTGCAGCTGACAGGACACGCAGGACACAATATTAAGTGTTCCATCGTTTGTGGAACAGCACGACATTTACACTCCAAGGCACTCCGCCTTGGAGTGTAAATGTGGTGCTGTTCCACGTCTATGAATCTCCACCTGATCAGGTTTTCCTTGCTTCGGCCAACCTGGGTCCGGAGTCTGTTTAAAGACTTCCAGGTTACCCAAGGTAACTCATGTCCAGGCGGGAGGTCTTCAGCGGGTGGGACGAATGGTTTAGGTAAGGAAGCACTGTCTCGCCACAGCTTCGGTCTCTCTTGTGATGTTTCGCCAGTGATATTTGCTTAAATCAAGTGGTGTTTGATAAACCTTAATAATCTTCTAGATCCGGTTTTCTTTTACCTCTTGTGAAGCATCCATAGCATAATCTTTTATAAATAAAATCAAAAGTCCTGACTAACTGAAATATCAACGCACAGCCTAAACCACTGGTCCTAGAGACATGAAATTTGCAGGGTGTGTTCTTTGTGAAGAGTAGGTATCCATTAAGAAAGGGTTTTTCGATATTCCACCCCTAAGAGGGTGAAATTTCACGCGAACGAAGCTGCGGGCAGAAGCCAGTCAGTCTATAACATTCCCACTGCTGGGACACAGGCCTCCTCTCTGTGAGAGGGAGTGTGCTATATCCACCACGCGGGCCCAGTGCGGGTTGGTAGATGTCACATGTCTTCGAATTTTTGGTTCTAGGACATGCCGGTTTCCTCACGATGTTTTTATTCACGGTTTTTGATGGTGATGAAATTATTTACACAAAGTAAAGCGCCTGGGTTCGACCACGTAGTTAAGTCGGGGCCGCAACCGACTGGGCCCCCGCAGTTCTCACCCATACTTACATATTATTAAGTATTCCATACTTATCAATTTTATAATGCAAAAGTAACCCCGTCTGTCTGTTACCTTTTCACACCTTAACAGCTGAAAAGATTTCAATGAAGCTCTCAGGTAGTAGAGCATGGCCTGGGATAGAACATAAGATACTTTTTATCCCGGTAGTATGTTTCCGTGTGATTACTTATTTTAATATTAATAGTCTGAAATCTATACGCAGTATACGCAATGTGGAAGCGTATCCTGGCGTGATGTAGCGTTGCGTTACGTGACATGGCGTGGCGTAGCGTGGCGCGGCGTGGCGTGGCGTGGCGTGGCGTGGCGTGGCGTGGCGTGGCGTGGCGTGGCGTGGCGTGGAGTGGCGTGGCGTGGCGTGGCGTGGCGTGGCGTGGCGTGGCGTGGCGTGGCGTGGCGTGGCGTGGCGTGGCGTGGCGTGGCGTGGCGTGGTGTGGCGTGACGTGGCGTGGCGTTGCGTGGTGGTGTGGTGGGGATATTATAACGAGTCCTTTGCTCGCAATGTGACAATTAGGTACAGGCTAATATGTACATAATTGAGGACCTTGCAGCAAAAAGGAGGCAAGTCCAAATTTCAAAACTGTCCTGAATTAAGAAAAAAAGTTTAAGATATATGTATGTATAAATAAGTTTTAGAAATACGATAGGTCTAATTTTTGTATAAATTATAGGTGAAAAAAAGAGTAACGGCAAAAATTTGGATTTGCCCCCCTTTTGCTGCAAGGTCCTCAATTACGTTTATTTACACAACTTCTACATTAAAACAACATAAAATAAGTCTGTAAACATTCTGAATTTAAAACAGTAGCAATTAAAGGCATCAGTATTTGAACAGCCAGTGTTAACGAGGGCTAGCCGTCATAAAAGACATTAGGCAGCCCATAACAGTCATATAACTGTCCTATAACACTCCTATAATAGTGCCATCCGCCTTTGTAATAGCACTATTATAGGGCTTTACGGTATAAAGGGAAAGCGGAGTAGCTGTAACTGTAAATAGAGAGGTACGTTTTAAGTTTTTTTTTTTATGGCATATGTTTAACCGAACCGAATATATAAATTCCCATTTAGCATTTCTACAAATATTATTTGAACACTTGTCCCGTTGGTCTTGTGGTTGCAAGGGCGACCGCTGAGCGTGGGTTCCTGGGTTCGATTCCCTGGTCCAGCAAAATGTTATTGGGTTCTTCCATTAGGAATTCTTAGCAATAGCCCGGGGTTTGGAAGTTGGCGGTGTAATACCCCCGTGGCGCGGGAAGCACGTTAAGGGGCCATTCAAGTATAACGTAAGCACTACAGGGTGGCGGGGGGTCTTTCCTTTGCTTATTTTGGATGACATGGGGGATGGGGGGTCTGGATGGTGATTACGTTAGCAGTATTTATTTTTTACTTTTTCGGATTTTCTACAAAATTTTGTCGATTTTGGTTTGAACACATAATGGCAACCCTACTTGTCTATTAGATGCTTGAAAACGAAACGCATATAACTGCTGCTCATGAATCAATAAAGAAACCAGAACACATTAAAAAATGCATGTAGGTACCAATGTTTACGTAAGCATGGGAGGGGGAGTAAGTACTTTGCTTCCTTTTGCTGACGAGGGGGGGGGGGCTAATAATTGCAAAAAATCTGCTTACGTAATACTGAATGGCCCCTAAAACGTTGGGTCTGCGCCTGATCTCTCTCCGTTCGTGTTGGATTGCCGTCCCATCGGACTATGAAAGTGAGGGAAGAAAAAGTGCACCAGTGACTGCGCGTACACTTGAGCACTATAAAATAACCTGCGACAAATGCTCAGATTGGTCGCCATGACTAAAATTCGGACTGGAGGATATCATAGAATGAATGTGCCGCTTTTTGTGAACCTCAAATAATTCCTATTTTGGGGTCCTAAATATATGAAATAATCAATTTCCTGCGACAAACTGTGATAAAAGGAGTCTTCGGTCAGAACCCAGAAAATTAAAGTGTCTCAGGTCTTTAAAAAAGTGTGAATGATTAGAAGCCCAAAAGTTTTTAGATATTCTGTAATTTAAAAATGGACTAACCCTAAAAATCGTATATTATTAGAAAGGTCAATAAGTTTTTGAAGGATACCACTGCTCTCAAAACGGTGAAGGAAAACATCGTGAGGAAATCGGCATGTCCTAGAACCAAAAATTCGAAGACTTGACGTCAGATGCAATATAATAGCCAGATTTATATCACATAGAAAGTTGGTCGCCCAGAAGTTTCACGACCAGTCCTGCAGGCTTAGCTAGTCAAACAATATCATGGCGGGACATAAAAATACCGGCTACCCTCTTATGGCCAATAAAATGACGGGACGACTGTTAACTCATTTATGCCTTTGTTAACCAACTTTACGAGGTGAAAACTGATTTCCGATACATTTGTTGATTTGTTTTGTTGATATTTTATCAAAAACTAACTTCTGCCCGCGGGGAGCCGCGGGGAGCCGCGGGGAGACCCTAGTTTTGAACGAAGAACCAAGGTTCGCGTGGAAGTCGTAAGACACCGCAATATCAAGATACATAAAATTCAAAGTCCTGACTGACTGATACATCAAAACCGCTGGTCCTAGAGACATGAAATTTGGAGGATGTGTTCATCGTGCAGAGTAGGTATCCACTAAGAAAGAGTTTTTCGAAATTCTACCCCTAAGAGGGTGAATGGGGGAGGGTGAAATTTCACGCGTACGAAGTCGCGGGCCGAAGTTAGTATAAGATAACAGCTAAATGGCATGCTTGCGCTAATCCTTCGTTTTTGCTTAGCGTTTTTCCTGGCTTTTGTTCTTTTTGCTCGGCTCTTCAAGGTCGTCACGTGATAGCCTTGAACATTCTTTAAGAAATAGGCTATCAAATGGAAAACGAATTTTTCAAATCAATTGCTACTCCTAACTTAAAATTAAAAACAAAAGAACAGAGTTCAAAATATAAATATTTAGAACTAAGAGCTCTTTTGAACGATGTAAAATGAGATCTAAACGATTTAGTTCTAAGAGATGAAAGCTCAACCACTACCTAATTACTTTTATAATATTTCGAAAGAGCGGACACTGAGCGGATATTAGTGCGTTTAAGCAAACAAACTCTTCAGTGCTTCTTACTTTTAGCATTTTTATACTCGTCGTAACTTCTAAACGATAGGTCTGATTAGAATAATTTAAAGAGGAATTTACATGCCAATATTACCTTAGATTATGAAACTATTTAGTTTGATAAGGATGATGATGGATCATGATACAAATTACGGCCAACTCCATTTCACTGAGAGGCGGCCTGTGTCCCAGCATAAGCTTATTATGGTAACGTGTAAAAATTAAGATGAAAATGTTTGCATTAGTTAGAATTCGTACCTCTCTAAGCTGATAACGTCTGTTATTAATATAATTAATAATATGTGCCTATCAATAGCTATAGTGGATTTTATATTAATTGTATTGAAAAATTCAGAATATTTCGGCTATAGCACCTCCTAGACGTACCATTATGAGTGACCAAAAGGAGAAGAGAGAAGGCCGAGGGCTCCGAACTCAGTCAGCCTGAACGGTCCCGAAAACAAAGGTAGCTCGCCAGATCGAGGCAAGCGCAGGAGTCACAACCGTCCAAACGTAGGACACCGTAAAACGCTCAGTTTATTGTCGCAGTTAGGCGTATTGGTACATATTACAAGCCAGAACAAATTTTGTGTATTGTCAAATGTCCAAAGAATAGACTTGTATTCAAAAATATTATAGTAGTTATATTCATTATTAAAGTAAATTATTAAATTTATGATTAAAATAGTTATAAAATACATGATAAAAATGAGTAGTAAAAATTACGATTAGAAAAAATGCATAAATGAGTGTTACAAATACGTGCAAACTGCCACAATTTTATTCACAGCACAATCGGAGCCACTGTAAGAACATTTATCCTTTCATCACCCACACGATCAGCACTCAATCTAACAATACTCCCCTATTCCAAGGGTAAACGCACAAATACCCTTCGATTTACCCTATCGTCTAGTGATCGCAAGTATATAATAAATTCAAAGATGGCGCAGCGCCCTAATAAAGCTGTTATCTTTATAGGAAACCTTTTTGCTGCTGACAGCCTTACAAAATGGTTGTGTAAAATATTGAGCTCGATATGTTTATTTTTTCCGCCTAATTTTGTTTATGACTGTGCAGTTTTTATTGTGATCCGGGATGGGGTAATAATTTTTTTTCTTGCTGAATGGGCCCCGCTCTTGACCTCGAACACGCCTGATGGAAAGCATTGGATAAGGTCTATGATAGAACGAGCGTGCCCAGCAGATGCCTAAGGCACTGGAACTCCCACGCATCGACGAAACACAGCAGGCTGCTTGACGCCGGACTCCGGTGAGCAAACCAGGCGGGCGTTACGTTAGCCCTACCACCACCGGGAACAATCGCTTATCGTGCTTTCCCAGTCACGGAGTGGTATGTCAAGATGGCCACCTATTCGCGGACCAACCGCGGTAAGCGTAGCTTAACTTGATCGTTCGAACCATGCGGCTGTTATTACTTTGCCTTAAGCCCCTCTGACAAAGTACATATGAATTGAAAAAGTCACATTGATACCAATAATGAATGCTAAAGTCAACCGCGACACCTAACGCCCAAATAAAAAGTTAACTACCACTTAGAAAGAAGAATGATCATGACATCAGAATAAAAAGAAAAATAAAAGGAATATTACTTAAAACGAATGACCTATAACTTGGAATGATCAGGCGAACAATGGTTTATTTACTGCTTCATTTATTTATATTTACTTCAATTCATTTTGGATGGGCGCCAGAAAAATATGTGGGTGTTTTTAGAGGTTTAGTGTTTAGGCCAGCTGTGTGACATTTGACATCTGAATTGACATTACTTATGTTAGGGTGTTTCCCTAACATAAGTAATGTCAATTCAGATGTCAAATGTCATATTTAAACTTAAATGCAGAAAATGTCAGTGAATGCTCAACGGGATGATTTAAATAAAAATGCAAGTTGTCCGTCTCAAACCACGTCTAATTGAACACTAAAAATGCATAGAACAATGCAATATGTGAGTGTCAATGCACTGCCAAATGTAGGTCGCGTCCGAAGTGCAAATACGCGAGCCTACTGGCTAACTTATTGTAATAAATATTTTTTTAAACCCATGTACGTGCATCGTACACCAGCATTGTTCTAGAAGCATGAAAAACAGGGTGTAAAGTTCAATCACACTCTATAGAAAAGGGAGGAACCTCCGATCAGACCGGTGTCGTATCTGATGGGCAAGTGCCCGAAAATTGATTTCGGGCAGTCGGTTGCGCGGTAAACTCTGCTTGCGCGATGCAGGATTTTGCGTGACGTCAGTATGATGCGTAGTTCGCATGTGGCAATGTAGATGTCCCTACATTATCATAAATCATAATCAGCGTATAATGTTCCCACTGCTGGGACACAGGCCTTCTCTCTGTGAGATGAAATGGACCGTAATCCACCACGCTGGCCCAGTGCGAGTTGATAGATGCCACATTTCTTCGATTGCCAGAGTTGACACTTAGTTTCTTTTTTTACATATCATCATCCGAAAGACGTCCACTGTTGGACATAGACCTCCCCCAAGCACCTCCACTTCGACCGGTTCTGTGCTTCTCGCATCCAACGGGTTCCTACGGCCTTCACAAGGTCGTCGGACCACCTTGTGGGAGGCCTTCCAACGCTACGTCTTCCGGTAGGCGGTCGCCACTCTATAATAAACAACAAACAATAATATCGTCACGGTAGAAATTATAAAAGCGCACAATGAATGAATGAATTTTATTAGGTAGAAGATCTGTCACATCAATCAAGCTACCTTAAAATAGACCTTAGCCATCTGCAAATAAACAAGTAGTAGCTAACGAACGATTCTTTGCCAGAATCACAGGGAACAAGCCAGAACGTCCCTAACTCTCAATGATCGGCAATCCGACTAGAATCGCCTTATTTATAGCGTGTTTCGGTTTGGAAGGGCGCCAAGCGAAAAATTGTGGGTTTAGGTGTATTGAAGAGGTTCAAAGTTCAGTGGCACTTGAGTGTAAGTTTAGTGGTTGTACCTAGTTGTTTTGGAGAAAAGTAAGATATGATGGCGATGTCCAGAAGTTTTTGGCAACGATATCAGTAAACAGACTAGAAGCTCCGATTTCCTGATCCAAACAAGTGTCAAAAATGAATGGACAGTTTTTGGATAATACATAGGTACCTTGTTGTCACAAGCGCAACTTAGAGGACTAGAGGGCTTCTATCTGCGATATTGATGATGGAAAAATCAAAAAGTTATATTATGCTCTGTACAAACTGGCAACAGTAATGCGTTGCTCACCACATACTACGATTTGGCGGAATCCATTTTAAGTTAAGACATTATTTTTTCTGAAAACATGTATTTAAACCTCCAAATTGTGTTGCAATAGGTCGAAGTTTAAACTTGAAACCACTCAGAGTTGCAAGCCTCAAAAATACAAAATCCTAACATTACCTTCACTTTGTACAGTGTGTTAGGCGGACAGTTAGCCAAACAAGGCCTCCGGTCTTAGGTAACGCCATTTAGGAAATACATATTTAGTTTGAAAACCCTAAAAGTTTACAATTTTTTTATATCATTTTTTGTAGTTTTTTCAAGAATTGGTTTACTTACGCTACATAACTTTTATATTATATAACACAACTAACCGTTTACCCTAGGTACTGAATTAAATGACTAACTAATTATACAAATAAGTACACATAAACAAAAGATTTTCAATAAGAAATTCTCAGTAGGAGTGTAGATTTGCTCTCGGTAATGACAAATTACATTTTTTTATGTTTTTTTTTTATAAAGGTTCGCCTACAGCTTCTTTATACAAAATATCAAATAACAGTAGGTAACAGTTATGTCGGTCGCTTACCCAATCGCCTCACAAGCCGAATCGCCACCCCGTTTACACAGGTTGATAAAAATCGCTGGAGAAAAGTTCATTTCATCAAAATTTCGACCTTCATGCGGCGGGCGATCGGCTGCGACTGAGCACTTTCACGGTCGTTTTTAGTCACCCGCCGCATACGCCTTGTCGCCGCACGACAATAGTCGAAACCATAGATATAAGGACGACCTCTATGGTCGAAACCTACTCTACTTCGGAGCTTGCGATTTTAGTTACCTGCGGCCTGGCGGAATTGCCGTTATGACAGTCCATATTCACCTGTTTAAAGCCGGTAATAGGTACCTTTAACTGGTGAAATTTTAATATGGCTGTACTATAGCCCGTGCCGATCCTGTCTTCGTCTACAGGCGTGACATTTTGCTCTGCTTTCACTATGATACTGTGGCTGTGGGCAAGCGGTGAAAGCGGCAATAAAAAAATCCCTTCTTCCATCGATGCCTCACTATATTGTAAATCAACCGGCCTTTCAATGTTGTTTGGTACTTACATTGAAAGCTGACTGAAAGTTTTTTGGTGAATTAACAAGTCAGTCAGAGTTTTATTGCAAATCATAATCAATATTATAATGCAACACAGAGCGATTTTTCATAATTTCATTTAATCAATCGATCAGAATTCTCGTATTTTATGAACGTTGTATACAATTAGTCAGTTAACCACTTATTTTTTTACGTAGTGTAAACAGTTTAAGTATATTTTAAATCCAACGTCAAAAAACACCATAAAACAATGGCGGCCATTACAAAAACGCGGGAAGTGTCAACGGTGTGACGTCATCACAATGGCGTCGAGTTAGTGACAAATTGAGTGAACTCAGTCGAGAGATGGCGTGCTGTTTGTACAGTATATTTTATTGTTACGGTTTTTATTTTCTATTTTTATTGTGTGCCGTTCCTATTTTCGTGTCGTTACGAGGTTTAGGCATTGTCTAGACCAAACGTATTGTCGGCCGCTGACTGTGAGCGCACGTTATGCAGTTTATCGCTTTTGCATAGAACCGACTATACGCTATTACGTAGTGCGTTGTGACTACACTATACCACAGTATAAAGACATCAGTATTGTGTCTGGGCCGTAACCTTGAATTAAATGCCTACAGCCGCGCGGTACGTAAACATGCGATAGGGCTGCCCGCCTCCAGCATTTTAATTACATTTGCCTACTTTGTGTTTCCATTTAGTTTTGTTATTGTATTTTACTGTGTGTACATAAATAATAAAATAATTCGTCATTTCGAATTAACCATTTATTTAACATTAATCTGATTACAGTTTATTTCTATGAAAACTTGTTCATGTGTATTTTTAAACAAATTATGTTAAATTATTATTATTATTATAGTTAAATCAAACGTTCAAGAACTACAAATAAAATTCAAAATTTGTATATTAATGTTTTTTTAATCTTTCCTATCATCGTCCTATCCTTAACAGAATAACACAGATTGGAAGAAGTTAAATAGCAAACATGTATAATATAAAAATTATAATTAAAATAATCTGTTCATTGAAGTAATAAACATATTTAAATTAATGAGTGCAAATAAAAGCAAATTTATCAATTAAATTGTAGATTTCATTTCACTCCTTCCTCCTTTCTTTCCTCCTTCTTTCCTCCTTCTCCTTCATTCATACAAAATATTAATAATACAATAAAAATAATTAAATTTTATTCATAAAAGTATGCAATCATTTCATTAATGTTTTGTTATGATGTTGTCACGTTAAACTATCGTCCGTAAATCGACTTTACAGACAACCAATTTTTTTCTAGTATTATTCATACACACAGTACAATAAACAACTATTATTAATAATAAAAACCACGTCTTTACTTGGAATTATACAAACTAACAAAACACACATGCCCCGAGGTTTTAACACCAGCGTACCTACCGTTTAATGATTCATGAACCGCCTATAACTACCTACCTCACTCGTGTTTATCACTTTCCTTTACTCTATTCACTTCATTTATTAATCCAGACATCTTTTTTTCGGGAGATAAAATCAAATACACATTATGTACCTACCTACAAGTAAGTAAAATTATTTTATAGTCTTACCTTTCAGAGTTTCCAGGTAATCTAAAAAAAGTTATCTCTGGATGCGTTATTGACGAATTCATGCAACCAAAAACAGCACAATATAGCCTACTCGTCATATTAAATATGTACTTGAACTTATTTTTAGTGAAAAAATCGCGCGGTTATTGTTAAAAAAAACAACACACCATCCGTTCGTCACTGCAGCACAGTCGCGACTGTCATCATGCTGAGGGCATGCCGTGGTCGAGGCGCGTAGGTATAGCTCGCGTTTCGTCCGTTTGTATGAAGACGACGTACTGTATGTCTTTATTTATACTGTGACTATACTCACAGTCGGCGGCGGATGTGAACGATGCTATAAGGCTAAATAAAGATGATGCTGAAGCTTAGGGGAAGCCTTATGTTCACCAGTGGACGTCTTTCAACTGAAATGGTGATGATGATGACGATTCCGAAACATGGCAACGGTGCAAATATTTCGCTATTTTGATTAACCCGTCAACATTACTAAAATATTAAATGATGAAATATCGCTCTAAGTTGCACTGAAATAAATATTATGAATTGAAATAAAAACACTGGATAAGGTGTTTTAACAGTAACTATTTAGGTGGAAATAAATATTTGGAAGGTTCCTTTTTTTACACTTAACACTAAATTTCCGTTTCACGGTATGAGTTATTACTAGATACCTACTTATTCATAATCAATATTTTTATCAAAATAGCGAAATATTTGACAACTATTTGCGTTGTTGCCTATTTTCAGAATGCTAAAAAAACGCTGAAGCCGTAGTGAAAAAATCAGCCAGTAGGAAAGGTATTTTTTTTTAATTTGATCTAATAAATAAATAAATTACCTTATTGGTTCATATTTTCCAACAGAAACTACACAAATATGTATGCATGGTTACAAAAACAAGGACAAATACAAGTGTCCGCTTCCAATCATAGGAACCAAACAAAACTCAAACTTATTATACCTACCAAGCTTGACAAAGCCGAAACCATTAAAATAAATCAAAATACATTACTCTAGAATCGTATTAATGCCTAAGACCCTTTTATTATGGCACGGTTTCTTTACGACACTGCGAAAAAACCGCGTCGTAGAAAAAGAAAGTGGCACCCCAGGAGTGCCGACAGAAGTGAAAACAAAACACAAACAGAATACTTAGCCATCACTCACTGAAATATCGGATACTGGCTCCCGCCCGCGGCTTCGCCCGCGAGGTATGTCGATAAAAACTATCCTATGTCCTTCCCCGGGATGCTGCAATCTATCGTTCAGTGGTTTAGGCGTGAAAAGGTACAGATAGACAGACAGAGTTACTTTCGAATTTATAATATTAGTATGGATACATTAAAACCGAGTACATCCCGAGGACAGCCGAACACATCCGAAGCGGTGTCGGCTACGGTAACAGTGGCGCGAGTTCAATAGTTCTTTTCCCAACTCAAAAAATGCGCAACACGCTTAAAGAAGTTTTCACTTCAACTTCTTTCACTTGTGATCCATACAACACTGACAACCGTGCCCACACACGGTGAATAAACCGTAGTTTTTCACGGCAAGAAAAACGTGTGTGTACAGAAGGCCTAACGTGCGTGGGCCTGCGTAGCGCTGAAAGTGTCTTCGAGACAATGCCTTTTTTTCGGCTGGTAAAGTAAGCTTTCAACATCTAACTCGAGAGTCTAATCGAATACAATAATAGGTTTTGTAAATTGAAAGCACTAGAAGTAAAACGAAATTCATGTCACACCTTTATTCTTTTTAAATTGAATATATTGTAAGAAGGCGCCGACCAAACGCCGACCGCCTAGTGGCGCCCTCATCGTTTGTTTGTTTATTTCTTTTATTTCAGAATAAAAATGCAAAAAAGAAGCACGTTAAGTTGTGCTCCCCAAGATTATACGGTACGTTAATAATGGTTGCCACGGATAATGGTGGTCACTATTTTCCGTTTTAGTGATTATAATAAAACTAAACAATGTAAAACTACCGTTTATAGTAATATTAACGTATAATCTTGTGGAGCACAACTTAACGTACTTATTTTCTGCATTTTCATTCTGAAATAAAAGAAATAACCAAACAAACGATGAGGGCGCTACTAGGCGGTCGTCGTAGCCTTAACGCAATCTATCCATTAAGACAGCAGAAAAGAATTTCTTTACCAGAAAAAGAAATCAAATGCGAGTCAGAATCGGTTTCCGTTCCGTACCACCATACCTACAATATTTAACACCACATTTTTATTAAAACACATTTCTGATCCCCTTTATTTTGACTTTATTTTATTATTATTTGTTATTATAGCGGCCACAGTGATAGACACTTTGAGAAAATTTCAAAAATAAATGACATAATAAAATTAAAAATTCAAAGAGAAGAAACGTGTCTTATTTACAATTTTATTTTATTTTTATTATTTGTTGTTGTAGCGGCCATAGTTATTATACACTGTCTGGAATTTCAAGTGTCTACCTATTATCGATCAAAAGATACAGCCCTATGACAGACGCGAGACGGATGGACAGACGGAAAACGGAGCGGACAGAAAGGGTCCCGTTGACACCCTTCCGGTACGCAACCCTAAAAAGAGCCCGGCAATTTGACGTGAAACTATATATAAAGTTTAATAAAAGCCTGTCTAAGAAATCTTAACTAATTACGTTAACGGCCTTTTTGGTCTAAAATTCCCTTCACATCAACGCTAAAATAACCAAAGAGAATTTATTCTTTACATTGTTCAGCCATAAATCACTCAGAAAGTACAATACTATTATATAACTTGTCTAAAAGCGAGCAGAATTTAAACAAACTTCTACTCAACCATTTTAGTTATTCCAAACCCTAAAGTTCCATAACAGACGCTGAAAGACTTCTAAATATTACCAAAGTTCAAATATCTATTGACAATGTTATCCGACTTAGAATAAACGAAATTGTTTACAAAGAAAGTGTGTAAGTTAAGAGAAAATGCGATTATCATCATGAAAATTGATCTTTTCAGCCCAAAATTACGACCGCGCAAATTGCGCAGAAATACCCAAACAATAGGCGATTGTTACGCCAAAAATCACGGGTTTTGGTGGGAAAAATGATAAAACGCTATCACAGTGAATAGTCCATCAATCTTCGAACGTGTTTATTTTTGTATTTTTATTTTCGTTCACTGGATACAATATTTTACGCGCCAAAAATTTAACATGGAACTCACTAGCTGAAAAAAAATGTGCGGAACTTTTTTCTGAACGTAGTCTATGATATTTTGACAGCTGTTGATATTTGGCGGCAATTTGTGCGTGTTTATTTTTTTGTAATGTTTATCTGTCGCTTGTTTTTCCTGAACGACTGTATTTACAGTCCATTCACAGTTATTTTACCTTTGATTTAGCATCACTGTCAATATCGCAGTGATGTTTTATCTCGTGACAATGAGGGTTTTCTGGAATGACGTTCGCTAGGTGGTAGCACTGACACGTCAGGTCCAGGCATCTGTCAAAGAGCCTATATTTTCTTTAGTCATGACTGAATGATGAACGAATGAATGAATCGAATGATGAACGTCATCATATATTTTATATTGGAAGACCTCTTGTCACAGTGGTGCCAACTGGTGTCGTAAATTTTCACGAAAACCCTTATTGTTGGGTTGCTGCACTGTCAAGTCTCTCAAATTCACAGTGATCTTTATTGTTATTGTAATAAGATTGCTGTTCGGTTGCAGCTGTCAGCGGTAAAATAGTTGATCACGTGACTTCAATTTTTTTTAACCAGCTTACTTACCTACATCTTTTTGCATAAATGTCACGTGATCAACTTAAACGTTAATATCTCGGAAACGTGACATTTTACGGGGTTTGGTCTCATAATGTTTTCTGTTTGCATTAATGTCAGCTATCGATTTATATACATAGGTTTCATGCGTGATCGCGATTTAAAAAAAAAATCAAAATGGCGCGATAGCAGGTATGGATTCCATGTTAAAATCTTTAATCCCCTTTAATTCCGCATTTAACGCCTTTAGGGGTTGAGATTTCACAAATCCTTCTCGGCTCACCATAAGAGGAAATGCGATCGGAGAGACTTTTGAAAAACCCTAAGTAAAAAGTCATAAGTCGAGGTTTGGCTCTTACCTATTTCCTCCTTCAATATTGGAACAATTTAAAAGATATTTCATAAACTGAATAAGATATATACTGTGTCCCAATTTTTTTCTTTTATCATTAATAGTTGTCAAAGGAGATTGGCAGAAACCCATGTATTTTCAGTATCACATACAGGCTTACCGTTTCTTAGAATGAATAGGTATATTAGATTTGAATGCTACAATAGATTATTTATTAATTATCCGGAATACTGCTCTGGATCTTCTTACTTCATACTTGAGTAAAAGGATTCAGAGCGTTGACGTTAATGGAGAAAGATCACCCGGATCTTTAGTAACGATGGGAGTCCCACAGGGCTCAATTCTTGGTCCTTTCTTGTTTCTTATTTATATTAATGACTTGCCGTACCTCATAAAGGATAATCATGATATAGTGTTTTTTGCAGATGACACTCCACTTTTGTTTAAACTTAAACGTCAGCAGTTGGTTACTGACGATGTAAATAGCGCGATTTCGAAAGTAGTCCACTGGTTCAATGTTAATAATTTGCTTGTAAACGAGAAAAAAACCAAATGCATTAAGTTTACGCTACCCCACGTTAGACAGGTGAAAACTAATGTGTTGATAAAGGGCGAGGAATTGAATCCTGAAGACAGCACAGTATTCTTGGGCATAACTTTGGATGCTAAGCTTCAGTGGGGTCCACATATAGATAAATTGTCAAAAAACCTAAGTTCCGCAGCATACGCTGTTAGAAAAATTCGTAATTTAACTGATATAGAGACTGCCCGTTTAGTGTACTTTAGTTATTTTCATAGTGTAATGTCGTACGGTATTCTATTGTGGGGAAATGCCGCTGATATTCAGACTATCTTTGTTTTGCAGAAGCGTGCTGTTCGATCAATTTATAAATTAAGTCCGAGACACTCTCTCAGAGACAAATTTAAAGAGTTTAATGTAATGACTGTGCCTTCTCAGTATATTTATGAGAATGTTTTATATGCCCATAAAAATATTAAATTGTTCAAAAAATACAGTGATATCCATAATATAAATACTAGAAACAAACACAAATTTGTTGTACCTACAACAAGGCTCAAGAAAATAGGTGGCTAATTCAGATGCCAATGTATACGCTTTTATAATAATATCTAAGCCTTAATAAATTTAACGTAAGTTGTGCAAGAAAGCATTTTATACCGTTAAAGATTATATTGAGGACAAAAAGAGTCAACGTCAAATCTGATTTTCGTATTTTTTTTTATCTAGTATATTTAAGTTTGCACCTATTTCTATTAGCACTTATTTTATAGATTAAACGATTTTTGTCTTCTTCACTAAAGTGATTAACTCGTTTCATTATTTTTTTCGCTAGATCTAATCGTATTATATCGATTTGGGTTTATGGTATGGCAACACTGACGTAATACGTTTAATTGGCTCTATTTTATGTATTTTGTTTTACATTAGTGCGTTTTGTTTCCGTAACGAGGCTGCACCCTAAAATCATGGTTCTTTAATTACTCCCAACAACTATTAAAACAATTTAGCTTGAAAAATAACTTCGGATATAAGACCTATAATTTGCATATAACTAGATTTTGAAACGTTTGGATTTGATGAGGTACCCGATTGGCTAATCTCCTTTGTACATTAGGCCTCTGTCGACAGCGGCTTAAATCGGCAATATTGAGCATTTTACCGACTTCTTTTGAGGGTTCTAGTGCTTATAAAAATAATGTATCGTCAAAAAGGAAAACATAGGGACATAGAAGTAGTTAATAATTATTATTCTGTAAAAAATCATTGTTTATGGTCATTAACCAGAAAGAAAACAGGCGAGAGCGTTTCTATTGAGAAACGACCACCCGCATTTTCTCTTAATTACAAGAGGAACACAATTTACAATTCCATGCTTCATTTGTCAGTTAATGAAGGAATGAATGAATTTAAGATTAGATATTTTAACATGATAAGAAACAGTTATTTTCTTTTTATAGGATTGAGGAAAACTGTAAAGTAACTCCTTTAATATTAGCAAACCCCTTTAAATAATGTTAAAAGCATAGGTGACAATACATCACCTGTTGGCGGGTTTAAACCAATTCTTCATGTGGGACCAA
This sequence comes from Luperina nickerlii, assembly GCA_963855955.1. NCBI lineage: Eukaryota > Metazoa > Arthropoda > Insecta > Lepidoptera > Noctuidae > Luperina > Luperina nickerlii. The sequence continues at coordinate 3,262,874 of OY979684.1, read as the reverse complement.
TCGATCAATCTAATCCTCTAAAAGAGTATTAAAGGCAAGCGTATATTACAGCCGCATTGGCGCATCGCATTTCAAACAGAGATTGAAATCGTAGATTCGCCCCACCGCCGCATCAAAAGATGGTCGCATTTCTGGATGTCTACTCTCTACGGAACAAAAGATTAATTTGGGGCACGAACTAAGAATGAATGACAACATGATTTGACAGCTGTCACTTCCGATGTGATTTGCCCGTCCGAAAAAAATAATTTGATACCTGTCGACTTAGAGAGTATGCCCTGTTTAGTTCTGATACCTCTGACATACACCAAGTCGCAGAAACGTGACTTGGCTGTCATGGAGATGTCATTGTTATTGTGTGAGCTCACTCTTTTTAGTTTGGACACTTTTTCGCGTGACTTGATGCTGCGGGGGCAAATCTAACGATTTAAATATTAGATTTTAAAACAAAACAACGCGTTGCGGCCTGTAGTGTGCGATGATTCATTCACAATCTACGAAAGTTATGCCGGTAGTCTTAAAGTGTTGAGAGGTCGCGAGTTTTAATGGCGCCCCATCCAAAAACTTATTAACACCCTAAGGGTAATTACATGCCGAAGACACAACGATACCTCGCGATAGCAGTTTAGCTCGCTCGATGTTCCCCCCAATGTACGAGTAAAACAAATGAATGCTAATATAGATGAATGACGCACGCACATGCCGAAGGATACCTGACTGCGATAAATCGCGGCCTGCTTGGGAATTTACCTCGATGCCTGGCATGTGCGGGCGTGGTTAATAGCATGCATTTGTTTTACATGGAGATGACATCTAGGTAGCGAGCAAAACCGCGATTGCGATGTATCGCAGTGAGGCGCTTTCGCTGGTACCGAAATACGTGCCAATATCCATACTAATATTATAAATTCGAAAGTAATTCTGTCTGTCTGTATGTTACCTTTTCACGCCTAAATCTCTAAACGGATTTCGATAAAATTTGGCAGAGAGATAGATTGCATCCCGGGGAAGGACATAGGATAGTTTTTATCGACATACCTCGCGGTCGAAGCCGCGGGCGGAAGCTAGTCGTTCATATAAATCCTATGCGATGCGGCCCGCTCAAATGTACGCCAGCCCTAAGGGTACTTCAAAAAAGCCCGAATCACTGAATCGTATTACAAGACCATTCACTATTCTTACAATAGAAACGGAAACAATTATTCTTTAGAAGATACATATATCATTAGTAGTACATCAAAGAAACGATGGATAGACTGCGTGAAAGATGATATGTCAGGAAAGGAGGTTACTACCAAGATGGCAACGGATAGAGGAGTATGGAAGAAAAGACATGACGTTGCGCCGATCTTAAACAGTAGTAGTGTCAGTGTTAGTATTACTAACACTAGTCTATAAGAACATTGTTACTAACAAAATGGACACCATGGTCTGAAAATAAAGTATATTATTATTATTATTATTAAACATATTGGCATAAGAGCATTAGGATGATATCATTATTATTAGGACAAAATTCGCATTTTATGTGGAATAAAAACTTTTTACAAGAATTTTACTTTTCACATAGGTAGTGTCTTTTTTTAGAAGTCAGTTGTTTTTTTTTTATTTTAATTTTTAAAAGTTTTTTTGAAGTGAAAACTTTTTAGGCGCGTGGGCCATTTTTGAGATGGGAAAAAAACTATTGAATCGCGCCACTGTTACCGTAAGCGACACCGTGCATGTTTCGACGATTCAAAAAATACCCGCTGCGGTCGTGTTCGGCTGTCCTCGGGATGTACTCGGTTTTAATGTATATCCGATATCTATATGTCAGGGAGTGATGACAAAGTATTCTGTTTGTGTTTTGTTTTCACTTCTGTCATTCTATGTTGTTTTTTTTGTCTGTCTGTATATCTGTCTGTTACCCTTTCATGCCGTAACGGCTAAATAGACTTAGTTGAAAGGCAGATAGGATAGGCACCTGGACCTGGCACCTGGCACCTGGTAGGGACCTGGGTTAGGACATAGACATTTCTTTTTTAGCCGTTGATGTCCCACTGCACTGAGCAAAAGCCCCATCTACTCTCTACTCTCATAGACACTGGTTCCAAATAATATTATTGAACACTCTGATTGCGATCTGACTCTGAGGTGCCCGTGGCTAAATAATAACAGTCATTCTGATCTATTGATCAGGTTAAGCTCCACTTACCGCGGTTGGTATGTGGATGGGTGACCATCTTTACATACCGAGACTCCTCTGTGCGTCGGAAAGTACGTTAAACCGTTGGTCCTTGCTGTCGTTCGTGGATCTTTGACAGTCGTTACGGATCGTCAGAAGCCCGAAAGTCTGACAATCAGTTTTACCAAAGGAGGAGGTCAGATAGGCAGTCGCTCCATGTAAAATACTGGTATTCAGCCGCATTCGGTTAAACTGGAAGTTGACCCCAATGTGCATAGTTGGGAAAGACTAGGCAGATAACTCTGATTGCGGCTCTTTTTGTGAACCTCAAAAATATCCTATTTTGGGGTCCTAAAAATACTAAAAAGTTAACTGTGTATGTAGTGTGGTTACCAACGTGGTTGGTCACAGTTCCAACCTAATCTTACCCGTTGGTTCAGAGTACCCTTACCCTAGCTTAGTTATAGCGACCAACTGTGTGAAAAGAACGACAAGACATTTAAAAAGAGGCTCATTAATTACAAAAAGATTACATCATTACAAGACCAAAAACTTTTTTTGAGATTTTTTCTTATTAAAAAGTGTTCATCATTAGAAGGTCAAAAAATTTTAAGTGTGTCAATTAACTATCCCTAGCCCTCTTTCCTTTCCTTAGAAAATCAACGATTTATTGTTTAGACTAGAAACAAGATACACGTGTTTCGGCTCTAAAGGGAAGACTATTTTGTGTGTATTTGACCTAAAACAAAAGCCCCCGTTCAAGATACTTGAAACATCGTCGTACGTAAACAATGTGTATTGGTAAACTCCTAAGTCAACAACTCTGATCGAGGGTTTTGTCTAGACATCTGTTTAAAATTTTAACACGCCTGTAATCATCAAAGGGTTTCGCAGAGTAGGTACTTACATAGTATACGCAGCGTCTTTCCATTCTATACACGGCCAGAACGCAGCCATAGGAAACTGCTCGGTGCTCGCGTATAACTTTGTATTACTATTTTTAAATCTGCGAATACAATGTATACACGAATTTTGCGTACTGCTCGTGTATAGTTTGTAACGTGTACGCGAATGTCCTGATTTCAAACTATACTACGTCACTAACGCCTGACAAGAGTTGAGATATAGTTTAATAAAATAATATTTTGTTATGGCTCCTCGCTCCCCTCGTCGCGCTCGCGCTTGTTTCGCTCGCAATTAAATTGTCTCTCATTTTCTGTCAGCCATGTCGCCGCTCGCGCTGTCCTGCGCTCGCTCCTTTGTTTCCAGCTAGGTTCTTGATACCCTGGGTGGTCCCTCGCTTACGTTCAGGGTTAATTTGCTATGCAGTCAGTATTTATGATATGATTGTCGTATTTTTGATCTAAAAGTATATATATGTGATGGAAATAAATTGATAGGTGATTATTTTTATATATATAAAAAATTTATTAGGTTATTATATATAAAAAATACTAAGAAAGTAGACTATGTTTGATATGACCTGATCTTTTACGAAGGTTATAATATACGGAGTATATAATATAATATATACGGAGGTCAACAAATCAAAATGGCGAGCATGCTCGTGCATAGATTGGTATTAGAGGTCGGCGTGCTTATTCCGATCTATATACGATTAGTACGTATGCGTACTGGCACTGTATATTATGAAATAAGGCAGATAGTCAGGTCACTACGAAGTACAGTGCGTGCCACGTAAGAAGAGACTTGACACACCACGTGGTTTGACATGCGCAGTACACGATTTTAGGTATCTTTAGCGGTATGAGGTCTGAGTGCGGGACGGGACCGGGCGTCATCGGGGCGGCGGAAAGAGGCGGGGGAGGCGGGGTCAAGTCTCTTCTTACGTGGCACGCACTGTATACTCGAGTATTTGCGTACTACTCTTGTATAGATTGGAAGACCTTAGTAAAAAAGTGATTTCCAATCCATACGCGATTAGTTTCACACCCTTGCGTTCTGGCCTTGTGTAGAATGGAAATACGTATACACGCACGTTTCGCCTGTAATGTTTAAGTGCCATCAACCGGGCACAAATCCGGAGTCCGGGTTATCAGTGAGAAATTCCTGAGGCTATATTTTGTATTTCATTAATTTTGGATACAAACATCCAGGATGAACGGTAGCCTACCTTCTCCAGGTCCCGGGTTACCTATCTACAAACAAAATAAATATTTTCGCATTTTGGTTCTAGGACACGCCAGTTTCCTCATGATGTTTTCCTTCACCGTTTTGAGAGCAGTGGTGATGAAATAATTTACACAAATTAAAGCTGCTATCAGGGTTCGAAGCAAACTTACAACTTGTAAGTCGCAGCTGTATCGCTTTAACCCCATGGCTACGAGATACACGCTCAAGCGGATTACTATCATGTCGACAAAAACGCAAGTGGTCAAATACGCATTTCGTCATCTCTCAGGATAGACTCGCAACTTGTCAGAAACGCATTTCGTCAGATATTTGAAACCACCCAGATTGATGTAAACAAAAGAATTAGGGCTAATTTTACCAAAGCCAGATAATTTTATCGGAGGAATAGACACGCGTCTCGCGACAGCGACTGCGGAGAAAACAAGTGAAAGAAGTTGTTTAGAGCACGTCACGAGTCACCGCGACGCGATTTGCGGGACGAAAGACGGAAACAAATGACGCGAGTCGTATCGCTCGAGCGAGACCGATGCGGACTTTACACAGGTGACTATAGCCGATTGTCAAAATAGCGATTCGGGTAGGCCGTAGGTAACTAAAATCGCAAGTTCCAAATTAAGAGTAGGTTTCGATCTTTGTCGTGCGGCGACAGGTCGTATGCGGCGGGTGACTAAAATTAACCGTGAAAATGCACAGTCGCAAGCGATCGCTCGCCGCATGGAGGTCGATATTTTGATGCAAAATGAACTAGTCACTTACGATTTTTATCGACCTGTGTAAATGGGGTGGTAATTCGGCTTGGTAAGCGGCCAGTCTTACGGCAAAAATTGACCTAATATGTTCCCCATGAACAAAGCGTTATAGGTTCAATCAGTTAACAAGGATATAATATGCAGCTCAGGTCCTTACACCACAGACCGTTCGATCACCCTAACGTTAAGTTCTTCAGCCTTGCCATCTGACTCCCAAAGTTCAGGACAAAAGTTAAGTGCATGCCTCGAAGTATGAATAAGATGTAGTGTTTTAAACAACAAGACAAGATACTTCCCTGAACGTAGATTTTTTAAATGTAGCAAAGGGGTTTTGTTTGCCATGATTAGGAACAGATAAGTGGCTAGAGTAAGCCCACGATCGCTCGGTCGTAAAAATATCACGGCGGGATATTATCATGCACTGGATTTTCAACTCTCGGAGTTGAGCCGAGCGTTGAGAATCCAACAGAGCGCATCCCAGCGCGTTAAAAAAGCACACTGTTGGATTTCCAACTCTAAGTGCTAAGCAGTGCGTTGATTATCCAGTGCACGAAAAAAAAAACACCGCGGGAAAAACGCGACCGTGCGAACCGGGCTAAGTCTAGAGATTAGGAAGTCATAATTTCGGGTTTTTCCCAGTGGTCAGATTGACGGTCAGACTAGTCTTTCCAACGGGAATGTATTTCTTGATGGTAGTTAAGAGTTTTCAAACCGAATCTGCATCGATGGCTATTTTCCATATTTAGGCAGTCTTTTCAAAACCAACCAGAGCTTACAATGGATAAGCTCTGGTTGGTTTACTACTGTCATGTGTTTACTATCGTATTTTTCAACCTTGTCTAATTCATACTCCTAGCCGAAATTAAAGGACAAGCCATAAACTTGAACCCAAAACTTCAGGATAGTTCAGAATAGTTGGCGAACCACCGGGATGATGCGAGTAATCACGTTTTGAATAATTGTATATCAATAATTTTGTAGTTAGAGGGACAAAGAGTGAAATGTGAGGGAGGTGGAAGAAAAGGAGGGTAGTTTCAATTGTGATATTGAGGAGATATTGTTGGTTTATTGAGTTACTAGCTGGCGACTTCGCCCGCGTGACGGTCGGAAATTATCAAATCAAATCAAACGTTTATTCGCTAGAAATCCTTTGTTTTGAGAGCAGTGGTTGCTCAGTGGTAACGACCGTGTCTCACGAGTTGGAGGTCGTAGGTTCGAACTCAGGCAGGCACTTTAGTTTGTGTAAATAATTTCATCACCACTGCTCACAAAACGGTGAAGGAAAGCATCGTGAGGAAACCGGCATGTCCTAGAACAAAAAAATCGAAGATGTGACGTCTACCAACTCGCACTGGGCCCGCGTGGTGGATTACGGCCCACTCCTTCTCACAGAGAGGAGGCCTGTGTCCCAGCAGTGGGCACATTATAGGCTAATTATGCTACATCGTTTTGGTAAAGGTAATATCTTACAAGTATAACCTAAGTGTCATTGTTTTCTGTCTGCAAGCAAGTGTATAAATGTTTATTAAGTTTACATACATTCTCATTATATTACAATTTTTTTTTATTTTACATAACTCGGGACCATGCGGTCCCGGTCCTTTGGAAGGCGTACGAGGGGCCGAAACCAACTCGCAAAGGCCCCTTGCGAAATTTTAATGAAATTAAAACCAACCGACGATTATCCCTGTATGCACTATGCAAGTGCACCCGAGGATAACCCCCGGTTAGTGTAGGACTATTGCAGGATATGGAAAAATAAAAAATTGGAATATAGGTTTGGGTGGCTAAAGTGGACTGGTTACCAAGAAATATGAAAGAACTATGACCCCTGCTATTATTATTATATAGGTACTATTACCATGCAATTATTCACTGTTTCATTTATTCCTATAAATTTTTAATATTATAATAATAAATACTAATATAAATTTTTATGTTCCATAAATTCCTCAATACCTAAAAAATACTATAAAAACAGCACTTTAGTAGCCAGTCTGTCTTAAACCACCCTGCATCCCCCCTCCATATATACTAGTAGTACTACCGGGATAAAAAACATCAAAGTCAAAATCAAATCGTTTATTTCAAACTAGCTTCCGCCCGCGGCTTCGCCCGCAAGGTATGTCGATAAAAACTATCCTGTCCATCCCCATGATGCAATCTATCTCTCTGCCAAATTTTATCGAAATCCGTTTAGTGGTTTAGGCGTGAAAAGGTAACATACAGACACACAGAGTTACTTTCGAATTTATAATATTAGTAGGTATGGATAGGCACGTAAAAGGCACTTTTTGATTAAAAAAATTATGAAGCTAGCTGACATCCCGGATTAACATATAGGCTACATTTCATGCAGTCGCTCTATATAAAAAACTGGTATTGAGCTGTATCAGGTTAGACTGGAAGCCGACCTCAACATAGCTGGGAAAAGGCTAGGCAGATTGATGGGTTTCGGCTCCGCTCGCCCCTTGGGTCTTGCCCCTTTCGTTTAAAATGTTCCACTCACCCCGTTTTTTATTATTTTGGTGTAGTGATTCGCCCCTTACGAAGGGGCGAGTGGAAAATTGACATTTGAATAATTATTTTGGTGTATCGATTCGCCCCTGTTCCACTAAACCAAAATAGAAAATATTTTTATAACAGGAAATAATTTTTCTTCCATGTGTCAAAGAGTTCCGTATACTTGTCAAGATTCGCGACCCTTATAGAGTTTCTTGGGAAATAGTTTCAGAGTAACACTTCTAGATGTAAAACATACATAATAAATGTTTACTCGAAATGACAGGTTTGAGTTGTTATCATGTTTATTAAAAACAACATAAGATCACGCCTGCATTCTCCGAAGAGTTGGGGAGAAGTGACTTATTCGAACATCCTCATTTTTGTTTTTAGTAAAACAAAATGGCTTACATTTGCAGTAACGAATTACACAACCACTCCACCCAGAGCTCAGGGGGCATTTGATGATTACCCCTGAAAAACCATACTTCCATAAGTACTTAGTTACATAATCAAACAAACGCTTTAGTTTGTTTGTTTTTTTGTGTGTTTGTTTGACCGCGCTAATCTTTGGAACCTCCAGTCGGAATTGCAAAATCTTTTTGCATTTTATAGCCCAATTTGTGAGGATGGTATAGGTATAGGCCGAGCAGAAAGAAAAAAAACAGCTGTCACTAAGAAATTCCCAATGGAAAACCCAATAACACTACACGTCCGGGAATCGAACCCGGGATCTCACGCTCAGCAATCGCGCTTGCGACCACGAGACCAACGTGGAAGTCAACACGGGGTTTTAACTAAGAAGTAAATCAACGGCACCCTGATCAGGTAATCTGATTTCCTCCGAGTATTGATTTAATCGCAAGCTTTGTACTAAGAGCTCGTAACCCGATTTTGTACCTAAATCAACAGACGTCCTTTTTAACATTCGATTTATTTGCTATTTTACTAGAACCTTTAAATTGTTTGCTATTAGGATGGGAATTACTTTGCTGTCTGCTTATCAATCAGTCAACTTAACACTCTGTTCCAATAAATAATGAATTTCCTACAGTATCAATTTATAATGAATATCCATAATCTCACGATTGAAAATTAGTTCTAAGGCTTAGCACGCACTGCGATTAAACGCAGGCGGTTTTTAAATAGCTGAAAACGCTAAACCGCGTACAAACGCCCGCATCTAGGGGCCTAAAAAGGCCACTTTGGTAGAATCACTAAAGGATAACATTATGAATCGTAATGGACAGTTAACTATTAAGTTAATCGAATCAAACCCCAATGATGAAGGATTTTTCAGGTTTTTTTTTGTCCGTGCTAAAATACTAATAAATCCAATCCAAATCCAATCCAATCCTCTTTGATTATATCTAAGTAAAGCAGCGAAAAAAAAGAAAAACACGGACTGTCTTCGCCATATAATGATTCATAATGTTATCCTTTTACGATTCTGCCAAAGTGGCCTTCTTAGGCCCCCTGGCGTTTACTCGATTTTATTTCAGTACCACAATATATTTTTGGCAAGCAGCGTGCGTTGTGGCTTTAATTTAAAAAAAAATAAAACGTAAACAACACCGACCAACATGTATAGTGGGTATGTACATCCTCTAACTGATCTGATTCAAAATCAAAAGTCATTTATTCAAACTAAGCTGAGAATCAGCACTTGTCGAACGTCAAAATTACAAAAGACAGTCCCCCAAAACGCCCGCCCTTCACCACTTCCTAGTGCTTTAGCTGGGGAGAAGAAGTGGCGCAACAAACTCCCAGCAACACAGCTGTCTGTTCAGTTAGAAAATACTTGATTGTATACAATACTATATATGCAAAGTAATTAACATTACACGACACAGAACATTAAATTAAATTATTTGCTATATGTTATCTAGCCACGCCAATATACCAACAAATTTAGATTTCAAGATTAAAAGGATACTTGTGCAAAATGTACAACGACTTACAAGAGCATCCCGATAAGATTTTTAATTACTACAGAATGACGATAGGCCATCATCTCATCATCTGCGTAACCTTTCCCCAACTATGTTGAGGTCGGCTTCCAGTCTAACCGGATGCAGCAGAATACCAGTATTTTACATGGAGCTACTGCCGATCTAACCTCCACAACCCAATGGGGGTTTTCGTGAAAATTTACGACACCAGTTGGCATCACTTTGACAAGAGGTATTCCATTTCGACAATGAATATAAAACATAAATGATGACTTTTATCATTCGTTTCATTCATTCGTTCATCATTCAGTCATGAGTTCATAAATAAAGAAAATATAGGCTCTTTGACAGATGCCTGGACCTGACGTGTCAGTGCTGCCACCTAGCGAACGTCATTTCAGAAAACCCTCATTACTTCAGTAATACGATACCGATAGATGGTGTGCTTCGTCGATGCGTGGGAGTTCCAGTGCCAGGTATCTTCTGGGCATGCTCGTTCCATCATAGAGACTAGTTGACGTATTCACAACTCTAAAACAAAATAAACCCACTTCTTAGGTACTTTCTAAAAGCTATCCTACCTAGCTTAAAACAAGAGCTAGGTAGACTCAAAACTCAAACTCAAAGGATTTAATCCAATTAAACCTTGTACAGGCACTTTTGAATTGTTAAAATTAAATAGACTTTCAGTTAGAAAGTTGAAGCAAGTTAGAAACAACGAAACGAAATTGTTTTGATACAACATTACTTAAACGTTAAGGCTCCTGCAAACAGGCGCGACGCGCGACGCGAATCGCGCGCGACGCATAGGCACCGCTCGTTGCGCGACTTGCGGTGCCTTTGTGTCGCGTGTCGCGTCGCGCCTGTGTGTACGAGCCTTTAGTTATCGTGTCTGTGAAGTTTCGCCAACATATTCAAAGTAACCTTACATAATATTTGGTCTACACCACAACCAACAGACAGACTCAGACGTTGAGGTCGTTGTCAGACTTCTGGCGACCCATAACGACTGTCAAAGACATCATCTGCCTAGCCTTTTCTCAACTATGTTGGGGTCAGCTTCCAGTCTAACCGGATGCAGCTGAATACCAGTATTTTACATGGAGCAACTGCCTATCTGACCTCCACAACCCAGTTACTGGGTAATACGATACCCCCTGGTAAGACTGGTTGTCAGATTTTCGAGCCGGACTTCTGACTACCCGTAACGACTATCAAAGATCCACGAATGACAGCCGGGACCAACGGCTTAGCGTGCTTTCAGGCACGGAGGGGTCTCGGTACGTAAAGATGGTCACCCATCCACAGACCAACAGCGGCAAGCGTAGCTTAACCTGATCGATCGACCTGTGCGGCTGTTATTATTTAGCCACGGCCCCCTCCGGTTGTCAAAGACAGTATGATGAAAATATAATAAACTAACTTCAGCCCGCGACTTCCGACCCCTGACCCATAGCGTCGCATTTCATCACTCACCCGTGCAATTAATTTGTTTTCGCTTAGCATTCCTTCTTTCTTTTTTCCCTTTGCTCGGCTCCTAAGGGTCCTAGCGTGATGTTAAATAGCCTATAACCTTCCTCAAAAATTGGGCTATCATATGCAAAAAATATTTTTCAAATCTGACTCGTAGTTCCAGAGATTAGTGCATTCAAACAAGCACACAAACTTTTCAGCTTTATTATTAATAGTATATGTAGCTAAATAAATATAGATGTATAACGACACGGAACCCAAACCATGCAAGTCCTACTCACACTTGTCCGTCTTTTAAACCATATTTTTCTACCTGACCTGACGAGACGCCGAGCAAGAAAATCGAAGTGAATAACAAGGACGGAGCTCCTTTGAAATCCTGTTAGCCTGGTACTCTCGATAAAATACTTAGCTCAAAGAAGGTAAGTCCTTTAAGGTTTTCCTTACCTGCCTTTTGCCAAAGTTTATTTCTAGCTACACAATGTAGGTACATAATAATAAATGGTTAAATTTAATCTTTATACACATAATTATAAATTATGTATGAAAGCATTGTTCTTTTAAACTGCACAATGGATTTGATGAGGCTTTTTTTTTCACGATGGGAAATCAAATGACCCTCCCGCTCTGGGTGGAGTGGAAGGGAGTGTCAGACTCTTACTGACTAAAACCCACCCATGTTCCTTCCTTAGCCCTTTATGTTCCGGGTCAGCGGTAACCCTTTCGGACAATCCTGCTGTGACGGGCCCCTTTACTGGATGCTGACATCTCTTTGAGGCGCGCGTGGAACACGTACGCGCCGTCCGGCACGGGCCTGGTCCTGATCGGACGGTGAGCTACCCATTACTCTCCGCCCCCAGGCCCGCGCTTACGGCGGCCGGGATCGTCGCGATGCTCCCGACGCCCGGAGCGTCTCCCGCGGCGGCTGGGACGGGAGGCTCTTTCCTACGCCATCATTTAGATAACTTATTCCGGAACACTTATGTGTATAATTTAAATTCATAATATTTAAATCAACCGAAGACTCATATAGGATTAGTAACATAGTTCTTAAAACTAAGTATTAGTGAACAACACGTAAGATAACACATGTCCACTCTACAACCATGAGCAACCATGTTCAGAATCCTGATAGGGCTGGCCATGTCTCGAGCCACAATCGATGCTCCGCACACATAATAGGACTATAATGTTCCCACTGCTGGGATACGGGGCCTCCACTCTTCGAGTAGAAGTGGGCTATTTCACCACACGGGTCCAGTGCGGGTTGGTAGATGTCACATGTATTCGAATTTTTCGGTTTTAGGACATGCCGGTTTCCTCACGATGTTTTACTTCACCGCTTTGACAGCAGTGGTGATGAAATTATTTACACAAAGTAAAGCGCCTGTCTGGGTTCGAACCTACGAACTACAATTCGTATATCGCGACCGTTACCACTGGATAACCACTGCCCGATGCTGTGCGCTTGCGCATTATTATGTAAACACAATCAACACGCACCGTCGCAAACATCCCTGACGCCCTGCAACGCCATGGCAAACCCATCACTTTTCTGAACGCGTTGTTAATTTGGACACGAAGGGCTCCATACGACGCATGCGAATATATCTCTTGCCAGCAATGTGTGTGAGTGGTACAAAATACTCTAAAGAGAGGCACCAGTACAATGTGAAAACGTGCGGACTATCATATTGGCAAGCACGGTAAGAGCCCTTTTTTTTGTGTGGGAAATTTTATCAAATAACTTCTCCCGCTCTGGACGGGGCGGGAGGGCGTGTCGGACTTTTATTAGCTAAAACCCACCCGTGTTCCTTCAGTTGTCTGTGCCAGGGACCACGGCATCTCTTTCGATCAACACGCGACCCTAGCAGGCATCGGCCCTAGCGGACCCCGTCAATTAGTGCTGACATCTCTTTGAGGCGCACGTGGAACACAACGCGCCGTCAACCCGGGCCTGGTCCCTACCGGACGGCGAACTGCCTATTGCTCGCCGTCCGCAAGCCTACGGTGGCCGGAACCCTCCGTTTCCTTTCAATGTCAGCATTATCATTACATTAATATTTAATTTAGATATTATAGCAATCAATTCTAGTTGTTTTGACGCGTCGCCGCATTAGTAGATTGCGCGAACGCGCAAGGACGGTTGTTAATAAAATTAATTATAAAAATCTGTCTTCATCACTCTATGGAGATGTCTCAAAAGAACGTGCTCGCTAAAATAGACGATGGTGTGTCGGTCGCATTTTTTTTTTATAACCGACAACGATTTTCAGCGCAGAGGTGTTCAGAATCATCCACAGAATCCTTGGTAATAACAAGTGGAGCGTTGATATACAGACGACAAGCACATCAAGCTACCCGAAACTGTAAAATTTTCCCAATCAACTTTAAACCTTATACTTTATTGATAAAGTTGAAAATCTATTAAAGATATTTGACAGATTGTATAGCTTGATGTGCTGGCGTCTGTACAACAAGGTACTACAAACTGTCATTTTTTTTTATAAATTTTCATTATCGCAAAAGCGTATGGTTCAAAGTTGATTGGGAAAATTTGACAGTTTCGAGTAGCTTGATGTGCTGGTGTCTGTACCTGCAATCCTGTATAATTAAAAAACTATGAGTTTTAAAATAGGATCAAAAAAATATAATTGGCCCAATTAAAAACTACCACGAGTAGGTATATACCTATCGACAATACTTCTATGCCCATGTGACACTCAGCTTCACCACTCACTGACAGGCTAGTCTATGAATGACCATAAACGGTAGAATAAAATACAATACTCTTTATTATGTACACCATATAAATTACAGACAAATATAGAAATTTTACAAAGGGTAACACAATGAGAGGTCTTATCGCTAAGATCGACTCGTACCAACACGAAATACATTCAATCACCCAAAATGGTAACATCTAGAACAACTATGACGGTTCTCTTTTCACATGCCGGATATCCGGCTCCGGAAATCCGCTCGCTACTTCACCGTTCACACGTCTCCGGTCGCCGTCCGGGTATTAAATAGACTCGGCAGTGACTCACTTTCATGTAAATACGGATATCTAAAGGCCGCTGCATACTGGACGGCGTTAGGGCAAAATATGATTCGGGAATAGTCATTCGATAGGGTTATATGAACTTAGAGGGTTTTATTGATGAGTTTAATGATCATTATTCTGTAAATATATACATGTTACGGTCGCGAATCATATTTTGTTCAATATACAGCCTGACAACAATAATGGTCTCCAACTACTTGGCTCTCCGGAGCGAACATAAGAAGTAAGTACACACCGAAACCACGGATGGGACATGGCGCCTGCGGCGTGTGACGTGATAAACATCGTCACCAACGCTATTTTTCTCGTCCCTTGGGTCACTGTCCCGTGACGTATGCTCTCTCATTATATACACTTTCTGTGAAAAGAGATTTACAAAAATTGTTGACCCGTTCTGTCCGCGTCAAAATAACCGAGTTTGTGTGCAGCGAGCTTAAACCGGAACGAACGTCCTATTACAAAGACGCTTTGATAACACGGTTCGACGATTAGACGAATATTAAATATGGTTCCAGGATTCGTAATCGAGTATGTAATCATGCATTTCATATTACTAGTGATGAGAAATATCTTTTCGCAGAAACTTGTTGGTACATCGGAGAAATTAAGAAACTATATAGCAAAAAACACTGGCACTCCGGTAGTGCCGACAGAAGTGAAAACTTGAACAATTACGAGTGTATTTTGTGAATCGTCTTATAAACAAAACACGCGTGTTAAGGTGTGTTCCTTATTTTATAGGGTTTTTTGCAAATCAGGTATGATGACCAAAGTGACTGGTTTATTCTTCTCGTGAAAGGAATTTATTCAGATTTACAAATAAGCACACAGGATAGACTTCAGTTCGTGGTGTTGGTCGCGGCAGTGGTAAGAGAAGCAAGCCGCTCGCATGGAGCTCGTCGTCAGTTATATATCCGTGGTTCAGCGCCATCTCGTCGTTGTTGGATGAACTACGTAGTTAGTACGCGAGGCCCTCGTAGTTCTTCCCGATGTGCATAGATGGCGCTGTCCTCAACAACGCGCGTCTTACGTTTTACGTCTTACGAATCTTACGATCAGGGTCACGTGACCTGACGCGAATTTAGAAGTTTTTACCCATTCCAAAAAAAGTACACAGCGCCGCTAAAGAAGTTTTAATTTAAAAAAAAACTTAAGTAGAATTTTGGAAAAGACTTAGGTTTGGTTCAAACCCAGACAGGCGCTTTACTTAGTGTAAATTATCTCATCACCACTGTTCTCAAAACGGTGAAGGAAAGCATCGTGAGGAAACCGGCATGTCCTAGAACCAATAATTCGACATCTACCAACCCTCACCGCGTGGTGCTTCACGGCCTCCCTCTGGCCGAGAGGAGGTCTGTGTCCCCGCAGTGGAAACTTATTAGGCTAATTATGCTAATCAATACTGACTTTATAAGTAGAGCATTTGTATCAAAACGCTGTGGTCAAAAATAATACAGTGACAGGAAATTATTAAACTAAACAACTTTCTCCATGCGAGCAACATCGTAATCGCGAAAAAATCTGAATTTTAGTGTTTTGCCACTGACTTCCGAAATTAAAGTTATTTTTCACTTTGTGTGGGTGTTTTTTGGAAGTCGGTTGTTTTTTTTTTGTAAAAAAGTTTTTTTATTTTTCACTTTTTAGTGGGTCAGTTTGTAATTTATCTAAGTTACAATAGCCTAATGTCAACTGCTCATCACTTTTTACAAAATATTGCTTATCCCGATGCAGGGAAGTTAATTATTGAGGAGTTCTCCTAGTAAGAACCAGGCGAACTGGAGCTGATTGAGAAGTCGCCATCAGCTCCACTTCACCATACGCATTGTGACGAGCATAAATTGCTTAGCAACCACATTAAAGTACCTAATCGAATCGCAACCCGTAAAATAGGTACTTATTATTGAGTAGTTTCGATGGCCATCTGTGGTCTTCATCATCAGTTTCACTTCACCAAATGGTCTTTCCGAGAGAAAATGCATGATTTGATATAAAAAATACCCAAATCGTTATAGGTGTGCCTATACAATTTTAGGGTTTTCCTCGATTTCCATAGGATTCCTCGATCAGATTCCGACTTAGTGACAATGGGACAACCTCAAGACTCTTTCAAACAAAAAAAAAAATTTAACACAATTAGCGCAAAAATCGGTGAACATACATAAAAAAAAAAAAACATACATAAACTCGAACATTATAACCTCCCCCTTTTTTGGACCGGAGCTCATTATTTCAGAACGAAACGGCGGCTGTCAGTGTAAGACCCGCCAGACTATCTCGGATCGTCGACTGTCTTGCGTGTATTCTTGCTTCGGTGTTATTTTCGGTTTCTTTCATCATCATAATTTCATCCCGGAATTACCCACTGCTGGGTATAGGGCTTCCCTTTCTTCTGCCATACTTCCCGATTCTATGCGTCTCTCATCCAGTTTTTCTTTAAAGGCTCCTGCAAACAGGCGCGACACGCGACGCGAATCGCGCACGACACAAAGGCACCGCTCGTTGCGCGACTTGCGGTGCCTTTGTGTCGCGCGTGATTTTATCGCGTGTCGCGCCTGTTTGAAGGAGTCTTTACTTAGTTCGGGAGACAGCTTTTCAACTTGCCTCTGCCCACTGCTTATACAATCATGATTAGTGTATGTCTAATCTTGCGTGTTCTCTTTGTACAATAAACATATTATTATATTTTTTTATTTTACATAAATTATCTCGACACCGTGAAGTCCCGGTCCTTTGGAAGGCATACGAGGGGCCGAAGCCAACTCGCAGAGGCCCCTTAGGATGAAATGCGGCACCATAATTATAATTATTATTATAGTTGTTTCCCGCGACTTTGACGATATCGACAAACCAGTGCGCTTTTGGACGACGCTGGTTTCTTTCGCCGAAATTTGGCCACCATTCGATCACAGCTTTACTCCATCAGCTATCTCTACATCCAGCTAGATGTCCTGCCCAACTCGACTTGAGGCACATCGCTCTGTCCCCGACGTCGTAGACATTCGGTTTCTTTAAAAAAAGAAAACTTAGAAAACCGCAAAATGTTTCAAAAACGCTGTTAGATAGAACTAAACTGGAATGAAATGATCAGAACGGTGGAGCCGAACAGCAAAATGGCTTAATCTAAACCGTTTACTCGTCTCTTCAATGGCTATATCTTTTATACGTCTTCACTGTTCGTCCCTTCGATCGGGAGTAGCCGCCACAATCGCAAATCACATTATATGGGAGCCCGGCTCTGTAGCATAGCCGTTAGAGTAACAATAAGGCAAGCTGTAGAACGATATTTTTGTTTAAGGTTACTGAGAGATACTAAGGATATAATTATAATCATTATCATCATCTGTCTAGCCTTTTTCCAACTATGGTGGCTTAGTAAGGATAGAAAAAAACAATTGGAAAAGCCAAGCGCATATTACAGCCGCAACGGACCGAAGCGCAAGGTATTTTCATACAAAAAAGTGCGGTACAGTCGGCATGCAGTTTGCATTTGCTCATAGAGAATGTCGGAAAGTGATGAAGAAGGGCTTTTACAATGCGTTGTGTTGCGCTAGCCTTAACAGGGAGTTGAGTATTACAATGAGAGACACGTTCATAATTTAAGAATAAGAATAAGGTATAAAATCTTAGAATTTTTCCTGCTTCACGTGTGCAATGTCTGCAAATATCACATGTACACCACATTATAAACGATTTTCACTGAGCCATATAAATAATTATTTAGCGTCACCTCTATAAATTACCTGGAAAAAATCCGTCGGATTACTTCCATTGTAAGTAATTGTCTAAATATACTTCACACCTGCAAATACTGATAAAGTCGCGCTTTATACTCTTCATACTCTGCCGTCGAGCCTAACTGAAATTACCCGTAGATCGAACTCCCGTGTCTCGCGCGTCTCGTTACGTAAGATCAATCGGCTAGCACACAATGTGACGACAACAAAGTGACGACGAGTTCCGGGTAGCCATGTACCCACTACCCGGTTAACTGGTTACGATTGGATGTTATGTAACTATTGTATTGGATTTTAACAAAAGAATCCCGTATGCGTTCGGGTAGAATTATGGTTACGATGTGTGTGGTTTGGACTTTGGTTTCCAGGCTAAGATATGTATATAGCCATTTTGGTGCGGGGAATGGAAAAAATATGCGAAAACGTCCAAAATTGGTCCTCGGTTTCAATAGTTGCAGCCAACATGGACTAGAAAATGGGGCTGGGGTAAACAATAGATTAGGATATATTATGTAATTAATGTATGCAAAACATTTTAAAAGAATAACGGTGGAGTTTCTTACCCATTCTTCTCCATACGAAAACTACCTTTTGGAATGGGCGACTAGAATCAATTCTATTTTTGTTTTAATTTTTGACGTTCAAAAGTTTAAAAAAATGTGGGTTATGTCTTCTTGATTACTGAAAAATGGGTGTACCTATACCCATAAAAAGTGTTAAAAAATTTACCCGACAAACTTTAAGAGGTGCTTTAGACCAACGACCTGAACAACTTTCACTATGGGACCAACTCTGAAATCACGAAAAAAAATCTGCTGTTTCATCCATTTTGATGAAGTAGGTATTGAATTTTTGTATTAAACCGCTGAATTTTAAGACAAACAAAGGTATTACAAACTGTGAAACATTATAAATGGAAATATATTCGATTGCATCGTTAAAATGCAGAATGAAATAATTAAAAGCACAATAAACACAATATTAAAGTTAAACCAATTAAAGTTAAACCAATTAAAGCCAACTGTTATAGTTAAACCAATTCACAAGAAGAATAAAAAAGAAGAAATAACTAATTACAGACCAGTAGCCTTAATTCCGGTACTATCCAAAGTAGTAGAGAAGTTGATCTACGAATTACTTAACAATTTCTTATCTAAATATGACATTTTGTGTAATGAACAAAAAGGTTTCAGGAAAAACAAAAGCATTAATACAGCTATTTTTGATTTATTTAATATCATCGTAAAAAACGTAGATAGCAAAGTGCCTATTTGCGCAATCTTCACAGATATGTCAAAAGCTTTTGACTGCGTCGATCACGACATTCTAATAAACAAGCTAAGCGTTTATGGAATAAGGGGAAATGTACTCAAACTCATTAGATCATACCTTAGCGATCGTAAACAGTACACGGAAATAACTAGAATTTGCCTTAAGACGAAGAGTGAAATAAAATACCGATCCGAAGGACGAACAATAAAATATGGTGTACCACAGGGCAGCGTTCTTGGGCCACTCCTTTTCTTAATTTATATCAACGATTTGCCACGTCATGTTGATAATCCAATGGTATTATTTGCCGATGACAGCACCGCGTTAGTAAAATGTAAACATCCGGATAGCTATGAACATGACATAAATAAGACCCTGGAAGATATCGTACATTGGCTTGATAGAAACAACTTGGTGATAAACTTACAAAAAACTAATATAATGCACTTTCATCAACGTACAATTTTAAAAGAAGTATCTGTAGACTACAATAAACAAAAAATTAACCAAGTTAAGGTAGCAAAATTTTTAGGGATTTACATTGACAGACAACTAAATTGGCAACCACAAGCAGAGGAAATTTGCAAAAGGATGAATACAGCGGCATATGTCCTTTCAAAGTTGTCCAAAAAAGTTGATATTCAAACTACGTTAGTCGCTTATCATGGTCTGGTTGCATCAATTCTAAGATTTGGTATTATTTTCTGGGGCAATTGCAGCTCACGGGAATACATATTCAAGGCGCAAAAACGTTGCATTAGAGCGATGTGTGGTTTGAAAACCACAGACAGTTGCGAACCAAAGTTTAAGTCCCTAAAAGTGCTTACATTTCCGTCATTGTATATTCTGGAAATGGCCATGTTTGTAAAGACCAATAAAAACCTCTTTCCCACGATGTCAGAAACTAGAAAACGAGAACGACCTGTCAGAAATCAATACAAAAATCTATTACAAGTCGAGTCCTGTAACACAGCGTTATTGAGAAAAAGTGTTATTTGTATGGGTCCTACAATATACAATAAATTGCCAGATGTACTGAAAAATGATACAACTAAAAACTTTAAAAAGAAATTAGTGGCCTTCCTAATAGATAAATGTTATTATTCGATTAATGATTTTTTAATGGACATAACTTTTTAATCAGCAATGTGTATAATAAATATAATTAATATTATTTTAACATTTGGACCTAATATACATTTTATTTTTTAATTTATTCTAAAGTAACATTTTAATCTGACATTTTCAATATTTATCATTATTAATGTGTGTATAATTGTAATAATTTTATTGTAACTGACATGTTAATTTAATTTGTAATTTTATTTTTAGGTAGCTATAAATTTTGCGTGCCTATTTCCAGGCAGAATGTACATGGCTCACTCTTATCTACTCCACCTGTTTTTTAATACCTACATTCGTTGCAAATAAATGTTTTGATTTGATTTGATTTGATTTGATTTAAATAAATATAATCCCTCTAGATCGCCACCTGCCAAAGTCGCACAACGTTAAAATATTTTCGAACCACTGCACAGGATATTTGCAAGAATCCACTCCGTACTGATACGCTAGACTTGAATAAATGCTCACATGATTATCACGGTATGAGTGAATTATGCTACACATATACCTAAAAAAAGAAGAAAAAGAGATTCAGCTGGAGACTCGATCAATAAACTTATCCTTTTGCAGTCCACTGCTAGACATAGGCCTCTCCCAGGCTGAGCCTTAGCAGCCTGTCCTCCGCCTTCCGTATCCAGTCTGTCCCAGTCACCATTTTGAGGGCATCAATCTATCTAGCTGGGAGGCGTCCCATACTACGCGTAGTCTCCACTCTAGGATTCGTCTGCTCCACCGGTCATCGATCCTTCGACAAATATGGTCAGCCCACTACCACTTCAGCTTGCTTACCTCCGGGTCTTCGTTTCTGATTTTATCCTTCAAAGAAACTCTGGGCATATCTCGCTTCATAGAGCTCTAAGGACCAGTACGACTGTCAGTGTCATTTGGACGATCTGCTATCAGTGAAAAATTTGGAATGTCGACGCTTCTCTCGTAATTAAAGACCTCTTACTGTAAGTTGTTCTAAGTTCGTAAAGAGTTTGTTCTAATCAAAAACGCCATAACCTTTAGTATTTCTTCTTCAAATACGGACTTGAGCTTCTGCATGTTATTGTACGTGTTGGAACTAACAAAACTGCACTCAACTAGATATAACTGCAACGAGGCCAGTCTGAGCCGCTTCAAACTGGAATGAACTGGATCTGACTAGTTCGAGCTGGTTTTGCACAAAAGTTCTTTTTGTTTGTTCAAGTTCAGCTTTTTGTGACCTGTTGTCGACCCTGCTCTCATTTGCTGATCGGGTCACGGTGGACAATGGATCATTTTGATCAGGGAATTACGAGTAATTAGATCAAATTTAGTTTTGAGTTGTGAAATGTAATTTAGAGTTGTATTAATGTATGTGTGTCATGGAGATAATTATTCTGAACAGGGGGTGACTGCTGAGTGACGACTAATAGAGAAGATGCAAGAAGGAGACATGCTGTGCCAACGCCAAATAAACTGGGATAAAGACAAGAGAATGATCTCCCCCCTATTACACTGCTTTACCCGTTATCTTCTAAAGTTAAAAGGATAAGTCTAGTAATCACCACGTAACCACCACAAAGAGTTAAGATTTTTTCATCATCATCGGCTTGTTGCCTCATGCAACAACATTACATTGCAATGGATTATCTAGGTTTAGGAATATTGATGTAATCACTACGTCTAAGACTTAGTCTGGGACAGGAGGATGCCACTGCGTATCCTCACATCACACTGATATTATAAAGGCGAAAGTTTGTGTGTGTGTGTGGTTATATGTTTGTTACTTCCTCACGCTCAAACGGCCGGACCAATTTTGATAAAATTTGGTATGGAGGTAGCTGACACCCTGGATTAACATATAGGCTACTTTTTATCCCGATATTCCCACGGGATCAAAACTTGTGTGAGTGAAACCGCGGGACGCAGCTAGTTAAAGATAATAAATAATATGCATTATTTTTATTTTTTATTGATTTTTATTTAATTTTTTTTTTACGATACAAATAGAAGGCTCACGCTACGCTCGAGTTTGAGCTACGCTTGTCGCGGCTGATCCGATCGGTAACCATACCATATACCATAACCATACCAAGACCCCTCCGTGCCTTGGAAAGCACGTTAAGCCGTTGGTTCCGGCTGTCATTCGTAGATGTTTGACAGTCGTTAACGGTCGTCAGAAGCCCGAAAGTCTGACAGCCAGTCTTACCAAGGGGTCTCGTATTACCCAATAGTTGGGTTGTGGAGGTCAGACAGGCAGTCGCTCCTTGTAAAATACTGGTATTCAGCGGCATCCGGTTAGACTGGAAGCTGACCCCAACATAGTTGGGGTCAGCAGGCAGATGATGACTTTTGGAACAGATATTGTATATGTTGGGGTCCTATAGAATTTTAGACCTATAAGGACCGTATTTACAATCGTCATTTAAAAAGTTCTGTGAAACAAATTAGTGGGCTAAATACAAAATCCCTCACATTTAATCGGAAGGAATTTAGATTTTCAACATAAGGGTTGGTAATACTAACAAGCTCGAATCTCATTAAACCTTATGCGTGTTTACCTCCCACCGTGGGCGTATCAACAAAACTCCATGTACGTCGTTATTCAGCCTCAGGCGAGGCATATTTACTTATCCTCTCCTTCAAATATCGACCTCTCCTTCATTCAATTACAATGCACTGATGTGTATGGATGAGAATATTACGATACTCTCTAATGCGTGTGATACTCGAACTCAAAAAAAAGTGTTCGAAAAAACTCGATCATCTATAATGTACAGACGCCAGCACATCAAGCTACCCGAAACTGTCAAATTTTCCCAATCAACATTGAACCTTATAGTGTAGCTATAAAGTTGAAAATCTATTAAAGAAATTTGACAGATTGTAGTAGCTTGATGTGCTGGCTTTTTCACTAGCTTCTTTCTGCGACTTCGTCCCCGTAAGCGTTCGGCCCCCCGCCCACCCCGTCGCATTACATCGCCTGCCCCGCGCCATCACTTCGTTTTCAGTCAGCGTCTTTTCTAAATTTTTTTTCGGCTCCTAAGTGTCCTGGCGTGATGTTAAGTATATGGTGTTTGGGCTATCACATGCAAAAATAATTTTTCTCAAAATCCGACTGGCAGTTCCAGAGATTAGCGCGAACAAACAAACAAAAAAGCAAAGGAATCTTCAGCTTTATTAGTATAGATTTCAAACTGCAGAACAGAAAGACCATTTCAATCATTAGGAAGCCATAAGCCTAGTTAATGAAAATAAAATATGAAGAGAAGAGACATACAATCCGTTTTTTCAGTCCATAAAATACGGAAAAACATGTGTCCATATCCATCGTACGCCTATCAAATCCGTTTTTCCAACTGGGCCTAACGTGGATGCTCGGAAATGCATTTTTACTCATCGACCTCAAGATAAATTTTGTGGTTGGATCAACGGAATAACCCGAGCTGAAATCCAAGTCATTGGATAAAAACTAACCCAAAATTTAAAAAAAATCAAACAAAATAAAAAAAAAATATCAGTAGCTGAAGGTTATCTTCAAACACAGCTGTGTTGTTTAGAATCCCCTTGATAGTACTTACTAATTCCATGGGAATCCCTCAGACAAACTTTCAATAAGAAGCTCAACCTAATACTCTATAAACATGCTGGATTCCCTTGAGTGTCACCAGTAAACAGAATAAAGGTAGGCTTTTCCGCTAATGAGCTTGTAAACACAAATTAATCAACGAATTAGAACATTTAAGGGGAAAGCGCTAAGGTAGCCCGTGTAATTCAAATTTTCTTACGTTTTTTGCAATTTGCTGGTCAGTATTAAGTTGTACGTCGATCAAAATATGATTCGCGGCCGTAACAAATATATTTACAGAATTATAATCATTAAAGTCGTCAACACAGCTCTCTAAGACCACGTAACCCCAAAGAATGACGATTTCATGAAACAGTTATTCTTTGGGGTTACGTGGTCTTAGACTGGAAGACTTAGACGAGACACATAGTTTCGAATAAGCGATACAAGCGAGTACATCGAAGCGATATTCAAGTGCGACTAAGAGTGATCGGTAGTGAAATTGTGTTTAATTATTAGTGTGAGTTGTAATTAGTTTTGTGATTAAAGGGTCAATTTTTGGTTATTAAATCGGCAGTTTTTATTGTCACGAACCCCAAGCTCGTAACTTTATGTTATTTAAAACCTTTAAAACTGTTTTCATGAAAAGTAAAAAAACAGTTAGAATCTTGACCTACAACATATCCGTAGTCGGAAGTTTCTCGAATTTCTTGTACAAATAAATGATCACAATGCCGGGGAATATAAGTGCCTCTCGACCTCGTTAAGTGTATAGTTGTACCTACATTGTATACAATATTGTTCCTAAGCCAAACCCGTACAATTTGTGAGATACACGTGATGGGGGAAACGACTGTGATTGATCAATAGCCGACAAGAGATACGGTGCGTTGATACGTTCCGTTTCAGGACAATACCGGCGAAGCAGTAATACTGTCGTACCACAGAACCGTTGCATTTGTGGCGGCATCTACAACGCCACATGGGAACTACGCATCAGACTTATGTCATGCAAAATCCTGCATCGCGCAAGCAAAGTTATCCGCGCGATTAGCATAAAAAAATTATACACCCTGCAATATATTGGCTCGCAATATTGCGAAATGCTCGACTGAAGTAAAAACTACACAATTTACAGAATACTGTCAGTCGCTCTATACATGCAATCTGTAGGTTAATTACACGCAGAGGGCATACAAATAGGGATTGCAATCCCGCAGCTCACTCAATCCCGCGGGATTGATATGCGGGATCCCGCATATATTTGAAATTATTCACAGTAGTTCAACTTTTTGCCCCGTTTGTATGTAAGATAAATATATATTATATATAAATATATAGATAAATATATATATAAAATATATATATAAGATAAATATATAGATAAATATATATATATATAATTTTTTGATCTTATAGGGCTATAAGATCGAAAAATTAATCCAAGCCTGCTTCTGAGTGAACTGCAAATATATCCTGATGCCGAAAACGCTCTCAGTAAATTTAAATTTGCGGGATCCGCGGATCCGCGTTTTGAAGGTGCGGGATCCCGCGGGAATGCCGGATCCCGTTTTGCGGGATTGCAATCCCTACATACAAAGCCCTGCGCGTACAATACAATAATGCTTTCAGGGTGTTAATGGGGTTACCGCGCTACTGCAGTGCTTCCTTTAACTTGGAGTTTCCCTGCGTGATCGAATCAGAAATGAGGAGATCCGCAGAAGAACCAAGGTAACCGACATACCCCAAAGAATTGCCAAGTGGCAGTGGGCAGGGCACATTGCACGCAAAACAGATGGCCGATGGGGCCGAAAAGTTCTGGAGTGGCGACCGCATACCGGAAGACGTAGCGTTGGAAGGCCTCCCACAAGGTGGTCCGCCGACCTTGTGAAGGCCGCAGGAACCCGTTAGATGCGAGAAGCACAGAACCGGTCGAAGTGGAGGTGCTTGGGGGAGGCCTATGTCCAGCAGTGGACATCTTTCGGCTGAAATGATGATTATGATGATGAATTTAACTATTGGACACATAATCCGTGAATAGAGACAACAGATTTATTATCCAACTTCCTACTAATATTATAAACGCGAAAGATTGTGAAAATGAACGGATGGATAGATGGATGGATGTTTGTTACTCTTTCGCGCAAAAACTACTGAACGTATTTTGATGAAACATTACAGTAATATAGGTTATACATCAGAATAACACATAGGATACTTTTTATCCCGATATTCCTACGAGATCAACACTTATGCGGGTGGAACCGCGGGGCGCTGCTAGTAACAGAAAAAATTCTTTAAATGATGGTGAAAATCTTATCAAAATCCGATGTTGAGTTTGGAATAACAGTGCGGTCACACGGGCCACTTCAATTGCAAAACAACGATTCCTTTTATCAATTTAAAAAATACCTAACTACAGTACCCGGCGATAAATATTGCACATCGACCTTTAGAAAGAGACAATCGGCTAATATCGGCTTCGAAGAGCGTTATCTCTCTTGCACGAAATACAAACAGTCCGGTATCTATTAGGAGCTGTTAAAACAATTATGATTTGCTTCTTTTGATAATTATTTTTATTCTTTGTATAAAATACATGTGCAATATTTATCGCCGGGTACTATACATTGAAGTCATCACTGTGAAGTGCTGTGCTGCCAGTCAATTCATCAACGCGATGGGGCTAAAAGCAATAACTTACCCTGTCGTTCAGTCTAGACACGACTGAGCCTACGTCAATCTGCTGGAAGGCGGGACCATCTATCTACGGTAGCTTCAAATTATTGATTGGCAGGTTTTCAATGAGTTTGAGGTTAGCATTAGCACTATGGTCTGTTCCAAAAGTATCTGGCGAAAATGTAAACAAATTGATCAGAAAACGCACCTGTGAATGCCAATTTGTAGTATAATTTATAAATGCATTGACTTGATTATTTGTATATTTAAACCCAAAATTCTGGGCCCGAGTGCTGCCCACGTAGTATTTCAAGACATCGCCAAGCGGTTGGTCGACTCTTCACGTGACCAGAGGGCTGGCTTATTTTTGGGCCAAAAAATCACCATTGCCATACAACGTGGCAATGCTGCCAGTCTTTTGGGCACGTTTCCTGTTGACAGCGATGCGGATGAATTTTTTGATGCCCTTTGATTATTTCCCCTCCTTTTTATTTACTTGTACATATTATTTCTATTATTTGAATACTGTTAGCTTTTAAAATTATGTATCCATGAAATAAATTTTGAAAAACATTTTGACACAATACCAAACTAAAAATTCTTATTTGTTACCACAGATTTTATCATTTGACAATTGAGGCTAATTTTATAACCTCAATTTGCATCTATAATTTTTCAATTAGAAATTAATAATGTTATTCAAACAATAACTGTTGGAAAAGGTAGACATCAATAGTGTTGAAACCCTCTAAATACAGATCAGATGAATGTGTAACTAATCCCCTTTAGTAAGTGATTGTGTAAGAATTTACACTAAACATGGTTTGTTTACACATACATGTAAGGTTTGTTTACATTTTCATCGAATGATTTTGGAACAGACATTAGGTTCTTTAAATCGAAGGCAATGTGCTCCTAGTATCTCAATTTTGGGACTTATTAAGTTTTTAATCAAATTCAAGTAGTGTTTCAAGCTTGAAATGAAGTAATATAATTTGTATCGTAAGGTATTTATTTGTATTCTATCGAAAGTTATAACAAAACAATTTTCAAAAATGTTGTCTGTCTGTCTGTATGTCTGTTTGCAGATAGCTGATGTTATAAGGAGTAACTTAGGCTACTTTTATTTTTTTTAAATAGTCAGGTCTCCGCGCAAAAAAATAAAAGCAGGCCAAGTGCGAGTCCGACTCGCACACGAAGGGTTCCGTACCCGAAGGCAAAAACGCCGAAAAAAACACGTTTGTTGTATGGGAGCCACCCTTAAATATTTATTTTATTCTGTTATTAGTTGTTGTTATTACAGCGGCAATAGAAATACATCATCTGTAAAAATTTTAACTGTCTAGCTGTCACGGTTCATGAGATACAGCCTGGTGACAGACAGACAGACGAACGTTGGAGCCTTAGTAATAGGGTCTCGTTTTTTCACCCTTTGGGTACGGAACCCTAAAAACTTAAAAGGGGTAAAAAGATTATTCCTTTTCAACACACACACACCACCCACACCGACACCCACACACCTCCCCCACCACCACCACCACCACCACCACCACCACCACCACCACCACCACCTTCCTTCCACCACCACCACCACCACCACCACCACCACCTTCCACCTTCCACCTTCCTTTGCGACACATTATTGATACCCGACACCCACGCGAATGAAGTCGCGGGCGTAACTTGTAAGCAATAAGACAGGCGAAATTCTCTTGAACGACCTGCCTTGGTATTGTGTACAAGTGTAGGTAAGTACATACCTTATCATTGAACCCGCTTCTAAAGACAATAACCACTTAACTAAATTGTCAATCTACTAGAATATTGTCTTTGGAATTGAGTCTAGCCTACTCTAAGAAGCACTAGAGCTAGAAGTCTGTCTTAGATGAAGATTCGATTGTTTTCAGGTCCATTATTGTGTTTGATGCTATAAAATAGAGATTGCCTTTCTTGTAAATTGATGCTGCTATCTTGAAGGAGGTCTTTATTGCTTTAATATTAATATTATAGAATCTATACTAATATTATAAATTCCAAAGTAACTCTGTCTGTCTGTCTGTATGTTACCTTTTCACGCCTAAAACACTGAACGGATTTCGATAAATTTTAGCAGAGAGATAGATTGCATCCCGGGAAAGGACATAGGATAGTTTTCATCCCAATATTCCCACGGTATCGAAACATACGCGGGTGAAACCGCGAGGCACTGCTAGTATCCTATGCATACGAATAGAAATACATAAAATTGAAGTGTCCGTTTGTAATGTCAAAATAACAGTTTTTACTATGAAATGCTATGCTTGTGGTCCATAATTGGTTTACTGTAAATAATTTGGTATTAAATGAGAAAAAAACTAAATGCATTAGATTCGCTTTACCGAATGTTAGAGGTAATGAATGTCATGTTGTATTGAATAAGGAGATACTTGAATTCGTCGAAAATACGGTTTTCCTGGGGATCACGCTTGACTCAAAGCTACAGTGGGGTCCGCACTTAACATCACTTGCAGGGCGGCTAAGTTCAGCCGCTTACGCTGTTTGGAAAATTCGCCAATTAACAGACGTGGATACCGCGAGACTGGTCTATTTTAGTTACTTCCATAGCATCATGTCTTACGGTATTTTGCTGTGGGGACGGGCTGCAGATATGGAGTCTATTTTCATTCTGCAAAAGCGGGCTGTCAGAGCCATCTACAAGCTCAGCAGACGCGATTCTCTACGGGAACTGTTTAAAAAAATTAACATCATGACGGTTCCTTGTCAATATATACATATATGAAAACATTATGTACGTTCGAAAAAATGTACATCTTTTTAGTAAGATAAGTGACAGGCATAATTTTAACACTAGAAATAGGGACAAATTAGATCAACCGCGTTTCAGATTGTCTAAAGTAAAAACTTCTTTTATGGGTTACTGTATAAAATGTTATAATAAAATACCACTCGATATTCTTCAACTAAATGAGAAGAAATTTAAAACATGCATTAAACGCACACTATGTAGACAAGCATATTATAAGTTGGATGATTATATCGATGATAAAAATGCTTGGCTTAATGCTGGTCCTGCTCCACAGGCACTTGAGCTCACTAGTTAAAATTTCAATAATTGGAAGAGGTGCTTCCCTTTTTCTTTTTTCTTTGTGTTTCTGACATTAAGAACATATTTTTTTTTTTTGTTTTATTCAATGTCTTAATTGTTGAATACCTACTTCGTTATTAAATAATATCTCTTCCTATTTGGTAGTAAAATTTTATTAATCTCTTAAATAAATTACAAACTATAGTGTTGTATAATTTAGAAGCATTTTTAAATTTTGTAAATGTAAGAACCATGTTTTCGTTTACTATGATTTTTTTCATGTTGACTTGAAAGAGCATGGCGGTTGAGAACATGTCATGCTCACTTAAATGTCTCATCGATGGTGGCGCGTGTGTTGGATCATTCGGTTCCCTACAAAATGGTTGAGCTAGATGGTGCTGATCCACGCGTCATGCTCGTGAACGGGCGCCGTCGGTTGAGACTAGTCATTTCTTAACTGCCAAGGCTTATTTTTAATCTTATATTTTGAACTGTTTCTTCATTTGCGTTTTTTTTTTACATTGTTCTCGCATATAGAAGGAACAATAATTATGTACCCACGATTTGTAATATCTTGATTTAAAAGAGTGTCCATGGAGTTTCTTGCCCGTTCTTCTCCATAGAGATCTACGTTTTGGAATGGGCAACTAGCTTCAACTTTCTGACTAACTGACGGACTATTTTAATTTTGACAATTCAAAAGTGCCTGTACAAGGTTTAATTGAAATAAATGCTTTGAGTTTGAGTTTTTTGAGTTTGAAATGAAAGTAAGTACAGTACCCGGCGATAAATGTTGCACATCGACCTTTGGAAAGAGACAATCGGCTAATTTCGGCTTCGTAGAGCGTTATCTCTGTCGCACGAAATACAAACAATCCGGTATCTATTAGGAGCTGTTAAAACAATTATGATTTGCTTCTTTTGATAATTATTTTTATTTTTTTATTTTTTCTTTACAAAGATTGATGTGCAATATTTATCGCCGGGTACTGTATATACGGTTGGTATAACAAATGCGGTGTGAGGTGATACGTTTGCAATTGGTATGCTGCGAGTGAATGGAGAGAGTGCAAACAGCATTCCTAAAAGTGCTATAAAACAAGCCTGTTAGGTACCCGACTGTAACTTTGTACCAACAGTGCTTCGTACACAGTAAGATAGCTCTAAGTGCTTCAGACCGTCCGGTCCTGCGTAAGCATGCTACAATCCTATAAAAGCCGAACAAAAGCGCAGGAAAAACAGTGGTGCCGATTCTGTGGTTCACAAACTAAACTAAATTCAAGAGTACGTATAATTGGTTTATTTGAAATAAATGCTTTGAGTTTTGAGTTTGAATACAGTTGTAGAGACGAGAATTATTTATTAAAAAATTCTACTGGCGAGAGCAGTTCTTTGAGACTGAATTTCACACATTGGTGCCGATTCCCTTAAGTACAGACGCCAGCACATCAAGCTACTACAATCTGTCAAATTTCTTTAATAGATTTTCAATTTTATCGCTAAAGTTCAAAGTTGCTTGGGAAAATTTGACAGTTTCGGGTACCTTGATGTGCTGGCGTCTGTACCTAATCTAACTCTAATCTCAGTCATAATCTTTCAAAAATACCTCTAATTTCCCTAAATTTTTAACTTTTTAAGTGTTTGACATTGATAGTCGCTGAGCTGAGATTGAGACTAAATTTTAACGACTTTTAATTAAGAGAATTGGCCTTTTGAACTGTACAGCTACTTTCACAAATAGTGTCATTATATCTTAGAACGATAACACCTAATGGATGTAGCCGGTGTCTGAATCCCTTGTCGTAAATCTTCAGTTTCGTGGTCCAGCGACCAATAGATTTGTGGCCGAACTTGTTTGACAGCTGTCGAGAATTTTAAGCACTTGCCCGTGCATCATACTCGTCAAATTTATCATTAGTTTCCACGTCGTTAGAATTATAGGTTTTAGTTTTCTTATCATTTACCTAGTTCTGTTTTGTATTTGTTGTCATTCGTACTATTAAAACATGTTATATTTTTATCGAACGAGAAACTCTTTGTTTACTTCTAAGGTAAAGTAAATGTAAGGTAAAAAATATACTAAGTCAACCGGCAAACAATATGTCTTTATCAAACTCAAAGCATTTATTTAATTGAACCAATTACAGGCACTTCTGAATTGTAAAGGAATCGGTCAGCCATTGTTATGGCCGCTTCCTGGAACCTACTTCACTTTGGAATGGGCACTCCATTTCACGAAGAGGAGGCCTGTATCACAGTAGTGGGAACATTATAATTAGGCTGATTTTGCTTACAGTTTTTGTTTACACAAATGATTGGTGCAAATCTTCTTCTTTACATAGTATAAAACAAAGTCGCTCCCGCTCCCTGTTAACTAAGATCTTTTAAACTGCGCAACGGATTTTAATGCAGTTTTCAGCAATAAATAGAGTGATTCAAGAGGAAGGTTTATATGGATAAGACATGCATATTATAGTATACAAAAGCCGAGAAATTCAAAGATTTGTAATGTGATGTCGTAACAAAGATATTTTTGTGCGCTTACATTACAAACGCTGGCTAAACCTTATAACGAGATAGATCAAATTAATGTACTACGGAATTGTACTATCTTAAAAATATCGATAAAAAAGTCCGCAATGGTATTTGTTTATCTCTCTCACAGTAACCATTTTTATCTTTTACATATTACAAAAAAATTATGGCTTATTATACAAAGCTATTTTAAACAATACAGTATTATTCCTCATCCATATGAACGTCAAAACTTACAGTAAAATTGAATTGATTCTAATAGTCGCCCCTTCCAAAAGGTAGTTTTCGTATGGATAAGAATGGGCAAGAAACTCCACCGTTACTCTTTTAAAATGTTTTACAAGGTTTTGTATACATAATATAATTATATGAGAAGACGGTGATTTATATTAGATTTTCAACTTTATCGCTAGATATAGATATAGATATTAGATTTTCAACTTTATGGCTACAGTATAAGGTTCAAGATTGATTGGGAAAAGCAGGTCACAGACCTCTCCTTTTCAAGTTCCATTCCCTACGCCCCTGTGGCAGTCTCATCCAGGTTCTTACCGCGATGGTAACAGTGTCGTCCAAACATCTTACTGCTGGTCTACTGACATTTCGTCGTCCAATCATTGGACGCCACTCGGTCACTGCACCTTTCCAGGTGTCCTGCTCAACTTTATGTTACCCCTTATTTATAAATGTTCAAATTAATGAGGAAATGCGGTCGGTGCGACTTTTGAAAAGTCCTGTCGTAATTACGGGGGTTTGGCTCTCGCCTATTTCCTCCTCCAATATTGGACCAATTTAAAAGATATTTCATAAACTGAATAAGAAGGATATATACTGTGTCCCCATGTTTTTCTATTTTCATTACTTACCTAATAGCTGTCAAATTTGGACACTAGGCCTCTGTTGACAGGGCACGCCACGATAGCGGCGGTAAGACCCCTCTTTGAGGAGTGGCTAGAGATGCATCACGGCGCCCTCACCTACAGCCTGACGCAGGTCCTCACAGGACACGGAAGTTTCGGGAGGTTCCTGCACATAATCAGGCGGGAGGAAACGCCCGGGTGTCACCATTGCCAGGATCGCCCAGAGGACACGGTGGAGCATACGGTGGAGGTCTGCCCCGCTTGGGCGGAGCACCGCCGTGTCCTCGTTGAGGCGATCGGCAGCGGCGGCGACCTCTCGCGTCCGGGCCTGGTTCGAGCCATGGTCCGGGGCGAGAGGGAGTGGGGGGCAGTCGCCTCCTTCTGCGAAGCAGTCATGCTAGAGAAGGAGGTGGCGGGACGGATGAGGGAGAGAGACTCCCGTCCCAGCCGCCGCGGGAGACGCTCCGGACGTCGGGAGCCGCGCGACGACTCCTGGCCACCGTAGGCACGGGCCTGCGGGCGGAGAGTAATGGGTAGCTCACCGTCCGATCAGGACCAGGCCCGTGCAGGACGGCGCGTACGTGTTCCACGCGCGCCTCAAAGAGATGTCAGCATCAACTGAAGGGGCCTGTTAGGGCCGAAGCCTGCCGGGTCAGCGGGATTGTCCGAAAGGGTTACCGCTGGCCCGGAACATAAAGGGCGAAGGAAGGAACACGGGTGGGTTTTAGTCAGTAAGAGTCTGACACTCCCTTCCGCTCCACCCAGAGCGGGAGGAGTCATTTGATGATTTCCCATCGTGAAAAAAAAAAGGCCTGTGTTGACAGCGGCTTAAACCGGCATTTTTTTAGTGTTCTAGTGCTTATATAAATAATGTATCATCAAAAAGGAAAACATAGGGACACACAAGTAGTTAGTATTTATTATTCTGTAAAATATCATTGCTTTATGGTCATTAACCAGAAAGAAAACAGGCGAGAGCGTTCACCACCAGCATTTCCTCTTAAAAACATAAAGATCAACCAACAAGATTCAGGAGCTCGAATCAAAAGGCGACAAATTCACTTACATTAAAAACTCCCTCCTCATTTTAATGCCGCAGAACGACGCTATCAACTTTAATTAGTTGATAATAGTTAAAACAGTTCGCATTGTTGCAAATGTTATCAGATTAGAACTTACTAACTGAGTCGATGCACACTGAAGCTCTTAATGACCGCAAAGTTTGCGGTGAGCGATGCTCGTTGATAATTTCTTTATAAAGGAGGTTATTCTGAAAGAGGATTCAGATTCAGCGGAGTGATTGGGTAACACACTATCAGTAGAACAACATTCATTGCGTTATTTACGTTGTAAAGCAGACAATTTTTTCGAACAAATGAAGCAATGGATTAACAATATCCTTCAAAAAGGTTCAGATTGTGATTTATAGGTCGCATTCCAAAGTAAGACAATATCACTCACAGCGCTCATAACAATCATTTGCTTTCCGATTTAGATATCACGATTATGACAGCTGAGAGCTGTCAACAATTCGGAACGCTCGTGAACGCGCTCACAGTGCTTACTCAATGTAAAAACGATATTATTACAGTATTTCCTTGTTTAAACACCACATTTCTTCTTCTTTGGTTAGGTGGCAACTGTCAGCCAGAAGCACAATAATTTCGTAAATCCCACGTTAGTTTAATTTAAAGATGATGCAACTCAAAACAAAACACACACTGTCATTTTTGACAGCGCTCACGGTGATATTATTCTAAGGCATGTCATGACGTCATCTATGACGATTCACGGGACTTCGTTATCGCGCTCGCGCTAATTCGGTACGAGTTTCAGCACGCTCAAATTAATTAGTTCACAACTCGGAACGCAGGAATAGTGTGTTACGCAATTAGGATTCAGGTTACTAAACTATTTATGACATTGAATAAACATGTTTTCAGACCGCAAATGGGTCAAATCCATAGGACCGGACATAGGATATAAAATCGTTCGGTTCAGCTGCCTTGAAGACGTTTTCCTACACCATGAGTTGTGTTTAAAGAAAATATTTTAAATGAAGATGCTTGATATTAAGGCGAAAGCGCCAGGGTAGCCCGTGAAATTCAATTTTTTAGGCTTTTTGCAATTTGCTGGTCAGTATTAAGTTGTACGTTGATTAATATATATAATTCGCGGCCGTAAAAAATATGTATTTACAGAATTATAATCATTAAAATCATCATTATAATTCAGTAAATACATATTTGTTACGGCCGCGAATCTACTGACCAGCAAATTGCAAAAAACGTAAGAAAATTTGAATTTCGCGGGCTACCTTAGCGCTTCCCCTTAATTATAGAATGATACGGCTTTCATGACCTAAAGCGCGGTCACTGTCGGACTGCATAGAATAGAAAGAGAAGCGCGATGACACAACGCTGGTAATTGATTTCAAAATATGAAGCTTACAAAAAATCTAATGTTTCGACTAAAAATTAAAACACTAGTATTTTAGTATGTTGCTTGTAGAATTATCTGACAAAAAATCAGAATGATTGTATGTACCCTATTATTAATATGGTTATTATTGTAAAAAAAAAAGTTTTTAGAGGTATCTTTATGATTTTTTTCTAACGTATCAAATTAGTTGTATTATGTTTTCAACACACTATCTACCTAGCACATATCCTGAAGAATATCATATATTTTTCTGATTTTGTTTACTGTAGTCGATCATATACTTTTATTGCTTCTAAAACTTGCCTTTTTTATGTTTAGCAGGAGCTAAACCCACTGTCGGACCGCATAGAAAAGAAAGAGAAGCGCGATCTTACTCCTGTAAGATCGCGCTTCTCTTTCTTTTCTATGCGGTCCGACAGTGACAGCGCTTTAGTCCCTTTATCCCCGCTTTAATCCCATTAGTGAATGATTTCTATTTTTTTTTCTCTGTGCTAAAATACCAATCAATCTAATCCAAGCCTAATCCTAATCTCTTTGATTATACCTACGTACCGCAGCGAAAAAAAGAAAAAACACGGACTGTCTTCGCCATATTATAATTCATAATGTTATCCTTTTATGATTCTGCCAAAGTTGCCTTTTTAGGCCCCCAGTACCTACTTAAGTAATGGTCCTTTGAGCATAAGATGACCTGACAACTGAAACTACAAACTGTCATTCCGCAAAGTTAAGTTTAAAACAAATAAGGCCCACTTTTGCATAAATGGTTGAGATTTTTGCTTTTAGATTTTTTTTTTACTTTGCTCAATTAACTACACAAAAAAAAATTGTTTTTAATTCTATCGATTCGTATTCTAAAAGATCTCAACCATTTATGCAAAGGTGGATCAAATAACTGCTATAACTGGCTGTACATACCTCAAAGCAATTTAAGAAACTTCCATATTACGTCATAAAAACAGCAAACAACTTCATGTACTAACATAATTCTTAATACCAGCTCTCCGAGGAAATCCGTCCGTAATTTGGAAGAGCCTATAACCGTTAATTCGGAATGTTTTCATAACAAGCTCAATCTAGTTTAGACTGGTTTATCTGAGGGTTCCTAAATAAATTAGGTCGATGTAGAAACTAGATATATGTATATAAGAACGCATTGTTAGTATTTCTATTTCGTAATAGCTTAGGTAACAGCCGCACAGGTCGATCGATCAGGTTAAGCTACGCTTGCCGCGATTGGTCTGTGGATAGGTGACCATCTTTACATACCGAGACCCCTCCATGCCTCGGAAAGCACGTTTAGCCAAAAAAAAAAAATAAAGCCGTTGGTCCCGGCTGTCATTCGTAGACCTTTGACAGTCGTTACGGGAAGTCAGAAGCCCGAAATTCTGACAACTAGTATTACCCAGTCACTGGGTTGCGGAGGTCAGATAGGCAGTCGCTTCATATAAAATACTGGTATACAGCTGCATCTGGTTAGACTGGAAGCCGACCCCAACATAGTTGGGAAAAGGCTAGGCATATGAATAACTTATGCTTGCGTCCGCGTTCCCCAGACGAATTCTTGAGGAAGGCGATGCAATGCAACGGAGTGGCGTTGCATTGCATCGCCTTGCTCAAGAATTGGGCTATCAAATGCAAAAATAATTGTTCAAATCTGACAGGTATTACCAGAGATTAGCGTGTTTTTTTTTTATAGCTGAATTGGCCCGGTCGTGACTTCGATCCCGCCTGATGGAAAGCAATGGAACAATGGAGCATGAAGCAATGGGTCTATGATAGAACGAGCGTGCCCAGAAGATGCCTAAGGCACTGGAACTGCCACGCATCGACGAAACACAGGAGACTGCTTGACGCCGGACTCCGGTGGGAGGGTGGTCGCAAATCATTCGCAAATTAAAGAAAAAAGCATTATTGTACGAACCTCCACTCCTCCATCGAAAAATACCCGGTAAATGATATTTAAGAAGCTAATACTAGAATACCTCCCTGGCTAAAAGCCAGGTTATATCCAGCAGATTAAGCGACGGATAAAATATTATACGACTATGAACCGCGAACTAGTCGACTGGGTCGCATTATTGAAAGAGAAATTAACTGTTCATGTGTTCTCCCCCTTTTCATATGAGCTTGGGTACAAATTGTGATAAAAAAATTGCAGCAGTATCTGTCACATTTCAAGTTCAATAAAAACCGGTCAAGTGCGGGTCGGAATCGCGTGCCGAGAGGGTTCCGTAAAAAATTGTAGATATGTAGGTATCTAAATAGTTTATTACGGGATTTTTTTGTAATGTATCTACAAATTTACGGTTTTCGGATTTTTTCCTCTATTTGTGCTACATGACATTGATTCTTGCCAAATTTCATGATTCTAGGTTAACGGGACGTACCCTATAGGTTTTGAATCCGAAACATAAACGCCCGTATCTTTTGATTACGTTAACTTAGAAGTAAGATTTTTTCACTGCTTCAAGGGATTGCAGCCCTGAGTATCTGATATTAATTTACACTTGATAACTCCACGC
The DNA here is from genome assembly GCA_963855955.1 of Luperina nickerlii. Classification (NCBI taxonomy): domain Eukaryota; kingdom Metazoa; phylum Arthropoda; class Insecta; order Lepidoptera; family Noctuidae; genus Luperina; species Luperina nickerlii. The sequence goes on along the minus strand of OY979684.1, from coordinate 3,225,021 downwards.
GTTTCTGAGAAAAAGGGTCTTGACAGACGGACAACGAAGTGATCTTATTATAAGGGTTCCGTTTTTCCTTTTGAGGTAAGGAACCCTACAAGTACATAATTTTAGGTGTATTTACCGTGGTCGCATGCTATAGCTTATAAGTATGTTAGTACAGCGGCATGCGACCACGGGAAGGTACTTTATTAATTCATCCTTTTCGGTAGCCGGGTTATAGTTTTTTAACTTTATATTTTTTTACTAGTACAGGAATAAACAAAAGTTGCTGCTAAACATCAGTAGAATACCCTGAATCAAATAAAAAAATAATCTTTCCATAAGTCCATAATAAACAATAAAAAAGCTAATTTTGATTGCGCATACGCTGCACAACAGAAGGCAACAATTCTTGTAATTTAAAACGTTCGAAATCTAGTCAAACAAATGTCAAGAACTTGTCAAAATGCAGGGAAATTAAGAGGTATTTTTGACAGATTGAGACTGAGATCTGGGGGCCTAAAAAGGTCACATTAGCAGAATCATAAAGGGATAACATTATGAGTCATAATGGACAGTTAACTGTTAAGTTAATCCTATCAAATCCAATTGGTGAAGGATTTTCCAGTATTTTTTCTCAATCTAGAAAGAAAAGAAAGAAAATTTGTTTACTCTGCACAAACAAAAACGCACATTGCAAATAAAAATTAATCTGTTTGATTATACCTACGTAGTGCAGCGAAAAAAAATAAAAACAAGGACTGTCTTCGCCATATTTTGATTCATAATATTATCCTTTAATGATTCTGCCAAAGTGGCCATTTTAGGCCCCCTGACTACGTTCTTAAAATTACGAGAATTGCCCCTCTGTTTGCTTCGCCAAGTAAAAGAATCTACATAAAGAAGCAACACTTAGAGTTGGATATGTTTTTGGTAACAATCAGTTCATTAAAATGACACGGCATTACACTGGCGGGGCATAAAAGATTGTAAGCTTTTCTCTTTTATTCGCTCGTTCAACATTATTGTTTGCGTACACTTGGGGACAGAGAAATAGACGTATCGCGATTCGTACTTTGTATTTTTTTGCGTTGCGTTTTTCTTTGTGCTATTGAAAATGTGTTGGATTTGTAAGGTATGGAAGAAAATGAATGAAAATTTAGAGTGTAGTTAAGAGCGTTTACGCCGTACGGCATTTCATACAAACTTTCAAGCCCTTGTTTTCCAAAATGAATGAACCAATTTTAGTGAAACTTCATACGCATAAGCAGGATACAAAGATCTAAAAAGTTAGTTAAGAACATTTTCAAAAAGGCCAAATTAGACAAATTAGACCGATATTAAATTTTCCATAGAAACAGAGATATCTAGGTATCTTTTTTAAAATAAGACATTTCGAAAATGTTCTTAAGCAACTTTTTATACCTTTGTATCCTGCTTATGCGTATGAAGTTTCATTAAAATCGGTTCATTTATTTTGAAAAACAAGGGCTTGAAAGTTTAAACGCTCTTAAGTAGTTTCAATGTTGTTTTATTTGTAACCATTTTTTTTTTCAAAGTAATGTAGTACGGCAACTACTGAAAGCCTTCCTAAAAATAATAAAAAAGTTAGAACACGTCGTTCGTCGTCGAAACATGTTTATCTTTTATCTTTCCCCAAAAGCTCTGTGTCATTTTTCGTGCACAAAAGTGTATTTATCTCAGGAGAAAGCCTTTCAATTTGCTAAAAGGTTGACAGAACAAAATGGTTTTAATTTTGGAATGTTACGACAAAAATATGTTTTATGAAGGTAATGTTATCTTTCTTTCCTTCATGTTTTTAGGGATCCGTATGTCATCCAAAGGGTGACAACGGGAGCCTATTACTAAGGCTCCGTCCGACTGTCACAGCGCTGTATCTTCAAAAGATACAGCGCTGTGACAGTCGGACGGAGCCTTAATATTTAGATACTTAATATTAGAGACCTTAATATTTAGATACTTGATATTTTCACAGTGTACGAATTCTATGGCCGATATAAGAAAAAATAATGTAGTGCTAAATATTGTATGGTGGTTCGGAACCCTTCGTGATCGGGTCCGACTCGTACTTGGCCGCATTTTTTTGGTATATTATTAAGGTTCCGTACCCAACGGAACCCTTTTACTAAGGCTCCGCTGTCTGTCCGCCCGCCCGTATGTCTGTCAGCGGACTGTATCTCACGAACCGTAATAAGTAGACAGTTGAAATTTTCACAGAGTGTGTATTCATTGTCGCTTATAACCACCAATAAAATAAAGCAAAAATTAAAGGGATGCAAGAAAAAGGTTTTTTCGGCTTTTTTTGCCTTCCGGTACGGAAACTTCGTGTGCTAGTCCGACTCGCAATTGGCCGGTATTTTTTTAATATATTATAGGTAACTAGCTTCTGCCCGCGACTTCGTCCGCGTGAAATTTCTTGTTACTCCGACCCACCCCGTCGCATCGCATCGCCTGCCCGCGCTATTACTTCGTTTTTGCTTAGCGTTCTTTCTGACTTTTTTTGTTTTTGCTCGGCTCCTAAAGGTCATAGCGTGATGTTAAAATAATAGCCTATAGCCTTCCTCAAGAATTGCGCTATCAAATACAAAAAGAATTTTTCAAATCCGACCGGTAGTTCCAGAGATTAGCGCGTTCAACCAAACAAACAAACTCTTCAGCTTTATAATATTAGTATAGAAGTATAGATACTTGACGGAGAAGGTATGTATGTCTCGTCATTATCAACCATTTTTTAATTACTGTGGCCGTTCTATGGGTAGTGTTTGTTATTGCGCAATAAAAAAACTGTATGCAGTTCAAATCAGATTATAATTTCACGAACAAATTAATCACACCAGCGAATCGCTTACTGTGTCACAACCAGATACGGAACGCGGGACAGTTTCTTGGCACATGTTGTCTGTACGATGTCCAATGTCCAAGAGAGCCTCTCCACCTCGCTGCTCGCTCTCCTCGACTCCCCACGAACTCAGGCTAGACTCTGTCGAGCGTCACCAGATGGCGCTGGCGTTCCGAATAGTCAAAAGAATGACCGGATGCGACATACTGGTAAATATTGGACTGTGATACGAAATCCTTCGTGTCCAACACGTTTCGCACTTGGCCGCTTTTTTTTTCATGTTTTTATAATGTATTGGTCCAATTGTGAGGGTAGAGAACGAATTCACTGGGTTAGGAAAAAGAAAATTGTTGGGCACTTACAGAATCTGATTCCTTGACAAAAAGCCTGTCTTTTATACGAAGGGACTTGTCCGGGAAAGTATTCCTGTGCTCCGGTTTGAAAGTCCGTAACCGTAACCGGTCGACCGGCAAACATGTCATTATGATACACAAAGCATTTATTTTAATTAAACCAATCACAGGCACTTCAGGCCGAACGATGAAGCTAATTGCCCATAACAAAGCGTCGTCGTACGGAGACGAACGGACAAGAAACTCCATGGACTCTCTTTTAAATTACATTGTTGTAAAAATATTAGTTACATCACTAATGTTGAATTTATAACTATATGAAGAGCAGTGGTGGCACCGTGGTAACGGCCGCGACTTACGAGTTGTAAGTCGTAGGTTCGAATCCAGACAGGCGCTTTACTTAATGTAAATTATTTCATCACCACTGCTCTCAAAACGGTGAAGGAAAACATCGTGAGGAAACCGGCATGTCCTAGAAGCGAAAATTCGCAGACATGTGACCACCTCCATCTACCAACCCCCACTGGGTCCGTGTGGTGGATTACGGCCCACTCCCTTACAGAGAGGAGGCCTGTGTCCCAGCAATGGGCTGGACTGATTATATTATGCTTATAATTATAATATATAATATGTGAGAACAACGTCAAAAAGACGTAGAGTAGGTACAGCGAATAGAAACAAAAAAAAAAATTAAAATAAGTCGTAACAGCCGGTCGATTCTGTAAAAATCTCACCGTGAAAACTTAGGTGAAGGGAGTTTGTTTTGCTAGGAATCGACACTATTGACAGCTCACTCCACGCTCACTTCACCTAAGTTTTCACCGTGAGATTTTTAAAGAATAGCTCCGCAGGTAAGACCAGTCCCAACTAACGGCGCCCGGTCACAAACATGACCCATGGATCAGCACCATCCAGCTCAACCATTCTGAAGGGAGATGAAACATAACACACAAGACGCGCCACCATCGTCAAAATATTGGTTATACAGATACGTTAGACATTTAGAATTTGCATCTCGGAAAAAGGCAAAAGGCGAAATAGTTTAGTCAAGGTACCCAAGTGATTGATCACTACGCCTAGTCACTAAAAAAGAAGGAAAGGAAATACGTTTATTTGCGGCAAACATGACACACACACAAACCCTCACACACGCACACACGTTTCAAGTCAATTGATTACAAGTTATTTTAACTGAACAGACAGCTGTGCTGCGGGGTAGTTTGTTGCGACACTTGTTCTCCCCAGTTAAAGCACCAGGAAGTGGTGAAGGGCGGGCGTTTTGGGGGACTGTCTTGTGTAATTTTGACGTTCGAAAAGTGCTGATTCTCAGCTTAGTTCGAATAAATGACGTCTGATTGACACCACGCTCTGTGGGCCTAAAAAGGCCACTTAGGCGAATCATAAAAGGATAACATTATGAATCGTAATGGATAGTTAACTATTAAGTTAATCGAATCAAATACCATTGATGAAGGATATTTCAGTTTTTTTTTTTTTTGTCTGTGCTAAAATACTATTCAGTCCAATCTTTGGATTTCCATTTACGTAGGTATAATCAAAGAGATAGGGATTGGATTTGTCCAATCCCTATCTCTTTGATTATACCTACGTAGTGCAGCGAAAAAAGAAAAAAACCGGCCAAGAGCGTGTCGGGCCACGCTCAGTGTAGGGTTCCGTAGTTTCCCGTCCGTCACAATAAGTGTTCCCACTTATAAGTTTAAAAGTGGGTATCCATTGTGTTCGCGCTCCAGCAGCGCTCCGCGCTCCTGCAACTGCTCCCGGTAGTGGGTACGTGCGCGAACACGGAGCGTGCATCATTGCACGCTCCGCGGCAGGCGCTGCAACTCGTGACGGTTTTTAGCGCGAACACAAAGGGATACGTTCAGGATAATAAAATATGTAAACGAAGTTAAAAAAAATGCTTGCATATACGATTATACTACAAACTTAGTCCAGAAATTATTTTGTACAACTTTTTGTCTTTTTTGTACAAAAACTGTTGTTTCCATCAAGTTCAAAATAATTTTCCTAGAAAGTCCTTACAAAGTTCTACTTTGCAGATTTTTTTCATATTTTTTAAACTTATGGTTCAAAAGTTAGAGGGGGGGACACATTGTTTTTTACTTTCGGAGCGATTATTTCCGAAATTATTGACATTATCAAAAAATGATTTTAGTAAACCCCTATTCATTTTTAAATACCTTTCCAACAATATATCACACGTTAGGTTTGAATATAAAAAAAAAAATCACTTCCCACTTTACATATAGGGGGGCTACCCTAATAAAACATTTTTTTCCAATTTTTATTTTACCACTTTGTCGGCGTGATTGATATACATATTGGTACCAAATTTCAGCTTTCTAGTGCTAACGGTCACAGAGATTAAGCGAGGACGGACAGACGGACAGACAGACATGGCGAAACTATAAGGGTTCCTAGTTGACTACGGAACCCTAAAAAGGACTGTCTTCGCCATATTTTGATTCATAACGTTATCCTTTTATGATTCGCCAAAGTGGCCTTCTTAGGCCCCGTGGTCCCTCAATCAAAACATAACAACACGCCTGATAACCTGCAGGGTTGAGCAGTGGTGTACGCCTACACCACCACCCACATTTCGAAAGTTAAATAAGTCCCATGTAATTGGGACGAGCCTATTACTTTCAACCAGGCACATAATTTTAGGTCGTAGGTTCGAATCCTAACAGGCGTTTTACGCAGTGTAAATTATTTCATTATCACTGTTCTCAAAACGATGAACTCAAACTCAAAGCATTTATTTCAATTAAACCATTTACAGGCACTTTTGAATTGTCAAGAATTCGGTCAGTCAGAAAATATGAAGCTAGTTGCCCATTCCAAAGCGTAGATACCTATGGAGAAAAATGGGCAAGAAACTCCATGGACACTCTTTTTAAATTATATTTTACAAAAATATTAGTTACATCATTACTTTTGATTTTAAAATTATATAATGTGAGAACGATGTAAAAAATTAATAAAGACGTACGCGTTAAAAGTGGCCAGAGTACAACAAATAGTACCGTAGTGATGAAAGAAAACATTGTGAGGAATCCGCCATGTCCTAAAACCAAAAAGACATGTGACTCGATTGTCTGTCGATGAAAATAAACCCCCTTTAACAGAGATGAGGCCTGTGTCTCAGCACTGGGTATATTATAAGCTGTCTATGAGTCTAGTAATCCTAATGTCCTAACTGTTCTTGGTCCTTTAACCTCCATAATATCCATTTAGCACTATCATTGGAGTATGGAACATTGGTGCACGCATACCTCCTAAATTCAGCACAGTCGGTTAAAGCGCAGGTAGTAGTGGAATGCGTTATATATTGGGGGAACGGAATGCAACAGATTGTTGTGCATTTAGTTCAATTGTGCGCATTACTATACGTCGGGTTATGTGCTCAGTGTGTCTCAGATACTTGTCTTTGATTGTGAGAATATCTTAAGACTTTAGGTCCCATATTTTGATCTTTTCTTGGTTTCGGGTTTCATTAATTGAAATGAAAATACTAGAAAAGATCTAATCTAAAGAGTTTGTTTGTTTGACCACGCTAATCTCTCGAACTACCAGCTTGAAATAGTATATTTCATTACAAGTGCAGAAAGGTTGTCATTGCAAAGAGTTCCGACAAATGTCTACCCGAGCCGAGGCGCAGCCGAAGGCGAGTGTTGACAGTCGGAACAAGTTGCAATGACGGTTTCGCACGTGTACTGAACGACTATTTTTAATACAGTTGCGAAAAAATGAAGCAATTCAATAAAATAATAAAAACACAAGAAACTCAACTAACCAATGGCGCCAACCGTAGAATATAAATAAATAAAAAAAAAAAAAATTTATTTAATTCAGGCAAGACCCATATTTACATAAAAAATAAAATTAAAATATCATAATGCTGCAATCACAATGCTACTGCCACAGAATAAAATGTCTCTAAATAAAATGGCTCTAAATAAAATAAATTAACAAAAACAAATTAAAAGGGGTAATGGAATTAAAATTAAAATTAAAATACAATGTCAAAGCAATTCAAGTAAAGGAAAATTAAAAGATACAAATTGTCAGGGTCACAAAATTAAAAATTAAATCAAAATAAACAAAAATTCAAAATATAAAAGCAATACAGAACATGTCACTAATACATATAATACATCAACTAATAAATACATCAATGTCAATTAGAACTAAGTGTACTGACTATACATGTCTGCTACAGCATTTCCTAATGAAGGGGCAGTCAATTCGCTCAGCGATCATCACCAGGACAGTATTGGAGCTGGCCCGCACCCTGCGCACTAAGGACGCGCACCGCTTGCGCATGGTGGCGTGAAAACAGTCGGTGCGCGCTTCCGCAAACATGCCCGAGGCGCTGCAGAAGCGGGGCAGCCCCATCACCGCCCTAAACGCGTTGTTGTACTGGACGCGGAGGGCGCCGTAGCTCGCTTGTGAGTAGCGAGCCCACAGGCTGCACGTGTACAGTGAGGTGCAATATGCCTTGAAAAGGGTGATCTTAACTTGATTTGAACAACGTGCAAACCTGCGGGCCAGCATATTTGCTCTTTTCGACAAAGCCCTTCGCTCCCGTTCGTGATGACAACCGTCGCAATGACAACCTTTCTGCACTTGTAATGAAATATACTATTTCAAGCTGGTAGTTCGAGAGATTAGCGTGGTCAAACAATATAAGCAGAGATTTTTTTTTCTTCACCCATTCTGGTAGGCAAAGGGAACTATGCCCATACAGCCAAGTCTTCAGTAGAATTTTTTTATTGATATGAAATGAAAATGAAATTTAATGAGATGAAATGAAATGAAACCTAACCTAACTCATTCAATCAAATCATTAAATCTGATATTGAAACAAATTAGTAGCTTCTTTTTAGAAATATACGTATTTGCATGAATCATAAAAACTTCTATGAATTTTTTTAGTAAAAACTTCATGGTTGGTTTTTCTTTTTAATAGACATTATTTTGACAGTTGGGAAAGAGAACGCACGAGTTCGGGAAAGGTAAAAAAAAAGCACGAGTATGTAATAGCCCACATCCCGAACGCTATACGTCCCTGCAATACGCCACTTTTTGAGCAACTGTATTAAAAAAGTATTTTTGCATTTTATAGGCCTACTAGCAGCGGCCCGCGGTTTCATCCGCTTAAGTGTCGATCCCGTGGGAATATCGGGATAAAAACTATCCCATGTCCTTCCCCGGGATGCAGTCTATCTCTCTGCCAAATTTTATAGAAATCCGTTCAGTGGTTTAGGCGTGAAAAGGTAACATACAGACAGACAGGCAGAGTTACTTTCGAATTTATAATATTAGTATGGATGGATTCTTGAGAAAGGTTTAAGGAAGACAACCGACCGAAAATAATAAAATAAAACGAAGTAATAACTCGGCTGGGCCATGCGATGAGACGGGGTGGGTTGGGGGAGCAAGAAACACGGATCACCACGTGCTCTCAAAACAGTGAAGGAAAACATCGTGAGGAAACTGGCATGTCCTAGAATCAAAAATTCGAAGACATGTGACATGTGACATCCGCTTACCCGCAATAGGCCCGCATGGTGGATCCTGCTGGGGTCTGGGCCATCACTGTGCTCACGAACCATATATACAAATTATATCATCATCTTCCTAGCCTTTTCCCAACTATGTTGGGGTCTGCTTCCAGTCCAACCGGATGCAGCTGAATACCAGTATTTTACATGGAGCGACTGCCTATCTGACCTCTACAACCCAGTTACTGGGTAATACGATACCTCTTGGTAAGACTGGTTGTCAGACTTTCGGGCTTCTGTCTACCCGTAACGACTGTCAAAGATCCACGAATGACAGCGGAGACCAACGGCTTAACGTGCTTTCCGAGGCACGGAACAAATTATATATCATCATCATTATCATTTCAGCCGAAAGACGTCCACTGCTGGACATAAGCCTCCCCCAAGCACCTCCACTTCGACCGGTTCTGTGCTTCTCGCATCCAACGGGTTCCTGCGGCCTTCACAAGGTTGTCGGACCACCTTGTGGGAGGCCTTCCAACGCTACGTCTTCTGGTACGCGGTCGCCACTCCAGAACCTTTCGGCCCCATTGGCCATCATTATGTTTTAAACAAAAACATTCAGATTTATTTCGACGTCACTAGAAATGGAACCCCAGAACATAATGCTCCTCTCCCAAACTTCATAACACACAAAAGACGTATTATTCCTGGTATTATAAATTAGGCTATCAACTTAACTGCTCTTAAATGGCGACAAAAGGACGAGAAGTCGCCGCTATTTTGTATTTAATGACGTCATCCTGTCACATTGTGTTCAACAATGGAATCTAACGACTTGTCGTTTACCCGAATCTGTTTAGGGGTTTTTGATGTAGACCTACATAGATATACTCACTGGGAGCATTACACTTCCTTTTGTGGTCTGTAGAAGGGTATGTTAATCATCTTTTTTTGTCATTTTCTTGACAAAAGGTTGTCAATCCCTTCGTTTATCAAGTTCTATTCATATTTGTTTCTTTTTTTAAGTTTGTATTTTCTATTGGCTTCCGTTGAAGGAAAATATCGCGAGAAAAGCCAGATTAAATACTTAAGTTGTCATACACACGGCCGTCGGCGACAGCTACAGCTGCCTCTGCCGTTGATGCGTATCGCTCATGTGTATGCACACTAAGACTTAATTGTCTGAATTTGACTGGTCAGTCAACTGAGCCTGAAGTTTTTTTTTTTTTGTTTAGCTCTGTTCCACTGCTTGACAAAGCCCTCCCCTAAGTCCTTCCAGAAACTCTTTACTTTGATGAATATTATAAATCAATGCACAATTACAACTAATATTCCTACTAGGTTTTGCCTTAGAAATTCCAAAAAAGAGACAAGTTTTCAAGTCATTAGACCTGTGAAGTGCAGAGACAGTAAAGATGAAATACTAGCTTATACGGGACAAGGTCGTCAGATAAATGTGACCATAGCTCAAAGTTATCAAGCTACGGTGCTGCCGACGAGAGAATGATTTCTTGACACCTGTCAGTTTCATACAGTTAAACGAATACATGTTTTGCGAATTTGATCTTTACTATACTACGTAAAAGATAGCTTGATCTCTGCGACATAAGTCAAACTGACATTCCTAGGGTTGTCATGATATAAAAAATTGTCGATAATAATTATCGATGTTTCTTACTATTATCGATGCTAATGTAACATTTAATTGGGTTTAATTTAATTACAAACGTTACTAAATTAAACGAATTTTTGAATATAAAATAAATTTATTCTCGTAACGGAGTAAACCCCAAATCCATATCTGAATCAGTTTCTGAATTGCTAGAACAATCTTGTATATACAAATGTAAATAATGTTATGATTTATTAAAATAAAATATACAATAAAATTAATTAATTTTACATTAAGTTTTATTTAAAATATCGATAGTTTATAGTCTGTGGTCACGTTGATTCATCGCCCATCACTAAGTAGGTCGACATGCTCATAAAGTATGACATTTACAGGTACTGTCTGTACTACTATGAAATTTAGAACTTCATAGGCGTGATTTTACTGACAGCTGTCGCAGAGATCAAGCTATCTTTTACGAAGTATAGCTACTAGAAATTGTCGCGGGACAGGTGTCAGGAATGCATTCTCTCGACGGAAGGACTGTGGTCAAAATTTCATAATGTTCAACCGATACTGTTAGTACGTCCGTTACGTTACGGTACGTTAGTACGTACTTTGATGTTCAAAAGTGCCTATTTGAAATAAATGATTTGACTTTGACTTACCATATAATTATATAATTATGAAAGAAAGCGAGTACATAAAATTCACTATAAACTAGCGACCCATAGCTGCTTCGCAAGGTTCTTACAACTTGACAAAACATCGAGATTTATTCATCATAATTAACATGTAAGTTTCATAATAATGTACATAATATGTCGCAGTCAACTGGGGGACTGTCCTGTAGTCCCCAGAAAAATATATGATATTCTTCAGGATATATGCTAGGTAGGCGTGTTGAAAACATAATACAACTAATTTGATACCAGCGCTGCAACATTTATTTTTTAAATGTCGTAGCATCATGCTGAGATAGGAGCTTTTAGGCCTCGTATAGGACTTACTGTTTCATTTTCCTTTTGTTACTTTTTTTTATATAACTTGGATTTTTATTTTACTGTGTTTAGTTTAGTTTGTGATCTTCCTGTGCGAGTCGCAATAAATACTTTTTCTTTCTTTCTTTCTTCTGATAGGATAGAAAAAAATCATGAAGATACCTTTAAAAACTTTCTTTTTACAATAAAAACCATACTAATACACATACAATCATTCTGATTTTTTGTCAGATTATTCTACAAGCAACATACTAAAGCACTAGTGTTTTAATTTTTCAGTCCAAACAATAGATTTTTTGTCAATAGATAATTGTTTCATATTTTGCAATAAATTATCCGTCAGTGACGCGCTTTAGGTCATTGTAAGCCCCTTAAACATCTTTATAATGTCGGATGAGTCTTTTATTCATGAATAAGCTGACAAAAAATCAGAATGATTGTATGTATGTATGGTTTTTATTGTAAAAAAAAAGTCTTTAGAGGTATCTTCATGATTTTTTTTCTGTTGTATCAAAATATGTAGTTGTATTATGTTTTTATTGTAAAAAGAAAGAGAGTTTTTGGAGGTATCTTTGTGATTTTTTTTCTATCGTATCGAATTAGTTGTATTATGTTTTCAACACACTATCTAACTAGCATATATCCTGAAGAATATCATATATTTTTCTGGTTTTGTTTACTGTAGTCGATCATATATCTTTAATGTTTCTAAAACTTGCGTTTTTGTGTTTAGGTCCTTTAAGCCCCATAAAGTCTCTCTTCATTATAAGGACTGGTGCTCTGTCTCGTATAGAGTTTTAGCATTATGCTGAGCGATGGTCGTTTTGCTTGGGTGTGACGCATATTTTCACCCAATTTGGTTATTTTTTTTCTTTCTCTTCGTCATGTTTACAGCAAATAGACGTATTTTACTTTCTTTCTTTCTCCTTTCTAAGGCACTAATTTTAACTTAATCCTTCAACTTACAACTTCATCCCCGGTCCCCCCAAGTAATTCTTCGAAACATCTTCCACAATACACTGTCGTGCAGTGTGCCGGTAACAGATTGGCCCACATTTAGCTCAATACGGCACGCCGCACAGACGCAACTTTAATAATAGCGTGTATTTGTCAAGTGAGCGGCGAACCTTAGTTGTGGGATATACTAAGTAATCCAAGTAGTGGGGAGGATATAGGAACATGCAGCCACTTGAAACTGCTAATACATCAACAAGGCTAAAATGCTCCGTATAGAGTGTACAGTCACGAGCTCTAATAAGTCAACACTTTCAAATGCGATTTTTTCGTGAAATGACGAATGCAACGTTAAAATACGACACTTTACATAAACCTATGGGTTGGAAAATACTATGTTCGTAATAACATAAAATTCCATTAAAAAATAAAGGAGCAAATTGCCTTTGAATAAAGCCAAGTGTATACATACTTATGCTCGTGACTGTACAACGTTTAACGGTGTATAACCCTACAACGTTATTTTTTTAAAAAAATTTGCCCTCTCATTTTTTCTAGTAAGGTCCTTAATGCCTGATTTCTTTAATTTATGGACCGTTATTGTTTTAAATTAACTCTTGTATCTTTGCCAATAATGAATCAGAGACCTCATAGCTTTTCACAGTAGACCCTCCCATATGAAAGTAGCTATCACAGGTAAAATTAGTTTATACATCTACTCAAGTATATGCTCAGTTTGGCAATAACGAATGCTACCATTGGTAAGCAAAACGATTTGTTTTTGTTTATAGGAACCGAGCGATAGACGCTTTTGACCCTATCGCAGAAACTGGCGCTGTCGGGTGTCGCAGTGGTTAGAAATAAAGGAAAAATTGCGGGCTTGTCTCGAAAAAATAATGTATCTGTTAATAACTATAATCACACAGTTATATACTTGTGTCCTCCTTTGGGTGTGTGTCTCAATAAATACTTTTTCTTTCGTTCTTTCTTTCAAATTTGTGACAGGTATGAAGCTTACCAGCATCAGGTTCTGAGAAGCAGCAGCGAAATTTCAGAAAACCACAGCCACACACAGATGTTTTCAAGTAGTATTCTAAGGAACCATTTAAAGGGAAAAGTACCTACAGGGAAAAACTGGTTTTCAAGTAACGTGTTCTGTTAATAATAACGGGTGTAAAAAGACACATAACGATGCTGAGAGCCACTTGAACTTCCCGTCATTGTATTTTTTTTGAAGTGAAAACTTCTTTAGCGGCCTTGTACACTTTTTTTGTAATGGGTAAAAATGTTAAACTCGCGTCAGGACACGTGACCTGATCGAAAATTCGTAAGACGGATGGCCGTAGCCGGTACCGCGCGTGTTTTGTTTATAAGACGATTCACAAAATACACACGTACCTAATTGTTCAAGTTTTAACTTCTGTGGGCACTCCGGGAGTGCCACTGTTTTTTTTTTACTGCACCATGCCTGGTGGGAACCTTTTGGTCACGGCGATATTGATAGCCAAAATTCCGACTTTTAGTGACGTTGTTTTACGAAAACAAGTTTCTAATGTTATAAGTTATAACACAACTTTAAATACCCCCACGACTCCGGTAACGTTGCATGCAGCCGTAAGCACGTGTGTTACATTGCGCACTACTGCAAATAGCTTTCACACCAAAAACAAAAGTCATTTCCCAGCAATTATTTTTGTGCAATGTTACTTACTTTGATGTACAGAATGTGTGGTTGACGGCTATGTAATGTGTTTTTCTACACACTGTACCTACACAACGTTATTTTTAGTATAGGTACGCGAAACCTGAATATAGTTTGTTCAGAATAAGTAACTGAATTGATTCCAATAATTTTTACCCCATGTTATAATATTTTGTCCCAAAAATATTTAATAAAGGTTAAAAGTTGGACACCGAGTTTGTTTCGGGTTTCGCATATACTTAAAATAATGTTGTATATCTAAATCTTCTTCAGTCCTAAGATACCGCATCCACCTAAATTTCCATCCATCTACATCCACCAATGATATATTCGGTCTATGTGCCTCACTGAAGGCATTTCCACTACGGGCCCCATATAAGGCCATATAAGACGATCATTCAAAATGCCAGCGGTCGGAGTTTTGCTGGCAACTCGCACTAGGTGTCTAAATAGGAGAATCTATCTTGTTTTGTGATACTTGCAGTGTAGCCTTTTTGTGGATGGTTCATATTGTTAGAACTTAAACTCACACACTGACTTATTATTTGTTATTTTTTTTATGAACATTGTCTACTTTTATAATGTTTTTAAATATGCGAGCAGCATGTATCTATCACATAATTAATTTATACATACGAAAACTACCATTTGGAAGTGGCGACTAGAATCAATTATATTTTATTGTAAACTAGCTGCGCCCCGCGGTGTCACCCGCAATAAGTTTCGATCAATAACTCAAACTCAAAGCATTTATTTCAATTAAACCTTGTACAGGCACTTTTGAATTGGAAAAATTAAATAGTGTGTCAGTTAGTCAGAAAGTTGAAGCTAGTTGCCCATTCCAAAACATAGATTTCTATGGAGAAGAACACATAGTGCTTACATTCGGAAAACTACCATAACCTATGTAAAAATTTCATACCCTTACTCAACCGCCCGCGCCGTGAGATTTCGAACTGTGTGTGTTTGTTGAAAATCTTTAACAATTCTATAATCTGTTCCGATATTATGACAAAATTTCATTCAACATTCCCATGAAGTGTAAGCGATACAGTCCACTTTTGCGTGTGCCAATTTCTTCAACCAACTATAGGCAGAATTCCTACATTGTGCGTGCAAACAGAAATTTAAACAAGCTTTGCAAACAGTACGATATTGATATTTTCCTAACTAGTGTGTCGTCAGCCAGGAAGTGCGTAAGCGATAACTTTTTCATGTAGTTCATTTTGTTATGATGGTTGTTATGGAGTGCGAGCAATATACTGCCGTGCTAAGCACAAAAGCGGTATCTCAAAAAAATTTGTAAAGTTGATTTTTGTGGTATAGGATAGCTTAAAGAAATATGCACCCAATGAGCTCAGCCAAATAACGGTATCTTAATAAAAAAGTCCCTAGAAAGGTGTTCCCTATCTCAGCTTTACCTCAAATCACTGAGAGAATAAAAAACAAAACGTCAATTTTCTCGAAACTAGCTTTTCTTGAGATACCGCTTTTGCGTTTAGCACGGCAGTATAGTAATTATGCTGTAGTTAATAGTAACTAGAATGTCCTTAGAATTTACTTTTTCTTCTCTGTATTTTATAAGTGGAGACCTGTAATTAGCTTTCAGACTAATATTCTGCCCTTGATCTGTTTGTTTTAGCTGAAGTCTCCCATTTTATATAAATAAATAAATAACTTGTATAGAGAAAATAAACGTATTACATTTGACCAGTTACTAAAAGGAAAAAACTATGGCCAATACAAGAGATCACAGAAGTCACAATATAACATTCGAAATCCGACAATAACCAGAAACATTCGCATCGACAGTAATAACTCCGGGAAAACACAGCTCAATGTTGTTTTTTGTGACAGCTGTCAAATTACTACATGTTTGCGAAGCTGTCACCCGTGTCAGTGCATCGTAGTGATGTACTTTGGGGACAGTGTTTTAGGTAGGTAAACATATATTTCTGTGTATGTGAACGAATATGTTTTATTAGTTTTGGCTGGGGAGTTTGTTCCGTCATGTCTTCTTCCCAGCTAAGACAATAGGGGGTGAAGGTGGGTGGGGGGTCCTTTAGGGGGACTGTCTTGTGCACAGTCGCCTCCAAATGTAAGTTGACATTTTACCGCCTACGCCGCTCGCCGACATAGGGCTTTCTTTTCTTTAATTCGCCTAATCTTCGCACGTTTTAATTTCATTGATGATTTTATTATCCCTTTAAGTACATGTTGGTCCCAGATGCTATTTTAGAAAATTGTAAGTAAATAATAACGTTTTCACGAAATTAAAATATGTTCACAAAACGAAAACGCGAAACCGTTCCATCATTTCAGCCGAAAGACGTCCACTGCTGGACATAGGCCTCCCCCAAGCACCTCCACTTCAACCGGTTCTGTGCTTCTCGCATCCAACGGGTTCTTGCGGCCTTCACAAGGTCGTCGGACGACCTTGTGGGAGGCCTTCCAACGCTACATCTTCTGGTACGCGGTCGCCACTCCAGAACCTTTCGGCCCCATCAGCCATATGTTCTGCGAGCAATGTGCCCTGCCTGGAAATTTTTTGGGCTATGTCGGTTACCGTTAAGTGTGTTAAATTAACGATGTATTTTTTGTAGAGCGATATTTTTATGAAATAGAATCTGTAGTTGATCAAACAAAAGCCAAATGTAGGCACCTCATTACCATTTAGTATTCAGAGTTCTACAGCCACCCATTTATTTTAAGGAAAATGGATCATCATCACCTGCCTAGCCTTTTCCCAATTGTGTCGGGGTCGGCTTCCAGTCTAACCGGATGCAGCTGAATAAGTACTAGTATTTTACATGGAACGACTTTCATCTGACATCCACAACCCACTTACAGGATAATACGATACGACACCCCTTGGTAAGACAGATTGTCAGACTTTCGAGCTTCTGACTACCCGTAACGACTGTCAATGATCCACGAAAGACAGCCGGGACCAACGACTTAACGTGCTTTCCGAAGCACGGAGGATTCTTGGTATATGAAGATGGTCACCCATCCACGGACCAACCGCGGCAAGCGTAGCTTAACCTGATCGATCGACCCGTGCGGCTGTTATTACTTAGCTTAAACCCCTTTAAGGAAAATGGATCCCAGCAATAAATCATAAAAATATTACAACAAAGCTTAAGGTAAACATGATATATTATACCAATTACAATTAAATTGAAATATAATCAATACACCGAATCTTGAAAATTCTACCCAACTTTAACGACTCTTGCCGTGCTAACTTCCACTCTATCTCAAAAGTATAAGGTTGGTTTTCGGAACGCGTGTTAATTTCCGATTGTAACCAGTAGATGTTGGGGTTTCACGATCCATTGGAGGTTTGTTAATTGACTAGGTTTTGCACTCGGTTTTGTTCGGTTTTATTGGAGTATTGGTTGTGTTCAGTAGGGGTGGAAATTTGACACTAATTTATGCTTTGATATTAGTTTGTGGATACCAGCCCGTTACAACAAGACTTAATAACTTTATGAAGTGTATTTTGTGCCATTTTTAGGGTTTCGTCCTCAAAAGAAAAACGGAACCCTTATAAGATCGCTTCGATGTCCGTCTGTCTATCTGTCTGTCAAGACCCTTTTTCTCAGGAACGCGTGGAGTTCTCAAATTGAAATTAATATCAAATACTCAGAACTGCAATCCCTCGAAGCAGTGAAAAAATCAAACTTCTAAGTCAACACAATCAAAAGATGCGGGTGTTTGTGTTCCGTTTATACCACATTTTATTTTGACATTCGCAAGGGAATCAAAACCTTTAGGGTACTTCCCGTTAACCTAGAATCATGAAATTTGGCAAGAAACAATGTTATGTAGCTCAAGTAAAGGAAAAAATCCAAAAACCGTAAATTTGTAGTGTACGGAACCCTCGGTGCACGAGTCCGACACTTGGACTGACCGTGGAATTTGCTGATCATTTCATATCCGACGCAAAAAAAAAATACAAATATAGACATAGTACAGACACCAGCATATCAAGCTACTACAATCTGTCAAATTTCTTCAATAGATTTTCAACTTTATTGCTATATCATAAGGTTCAAAGTTGATTGGGAAAATTTGACAGTTTCGGGTATCTTAATGTACTGGCGTCTGTACATATTCAACTGATGAAAGAGTTATCATTTATTAAACACTAGCTTCTGTTCTGCTCGCGACTTCGTCCGCGTGAAATTTCTTGTTCACCGACCCGCTGCGTCGCATCGCATCACCTCCCGCGGTATTACCCCGTTCTCGCTTAGCCCTCTTTCTGACTTGTTTTTTTTTCTTTTTGATCGGCTCCCAAGGGTCCTAACGTTATGTTAAATAGCCTTATAGCCTTTCTCAAGAATAAGGCTATAAAATATATTTTTTAAACCGAATGGAAGTTTCAGAGATTAGCGGGTTCAAACAAACAAACTTTTCAGCTTTCTTAATTGTTTAGATATACATAAATGGACCCCGTACAGCTGTGAGTTTATCTGTAAAAAAGTCAGTCAGATTAAAAGATTTACAGCTTTTAAAGCGATTTATAGCAGCAGATTTTATCATTCGGTATTTTTCAAACCATTGCCTTATACAGACGCCAGCACATCAAGCTACTACAATCTGTCAAATTTCTTTAATAGATTTTCAACTTTATTGTTAAAGCATAAGATTCAAGGTTAATTGGGAAAATTTGACAGTTTCGGGTAGCTTCAT
The DNA here is from genome assembly GCA_963855955.1 of Luperina nickerlii. Classification (NCBI taxonomy): domain Eukaryota; kingdom Metazoa; phylum Arthropoda; class Insecta; order Lepidoptera; family Noctuidae; genus Luperina; species Luperina nickerlii. The sequence goes on along the minus strand of OY979684.1, from coordinate 3,206,337 downwards.
GTGATGGCGTCTGTACCGTCGTCTCTTGAAACAGTTGAATACAATTTCAAATAGATAATAGTAAATGTCCACAGTAAATATTAGTAGGTATCACTAAACTGATACAGAACCCATCCGTTCGGAAGTGGAGGCACTCTCGCCTCCAGAAAGCGATTTATATCCTTACTAGCTTCTGCCCGCGACTTCATCCGCGTGATATTTCGTGTTTTAACATAAAATGTGTCTTAAAACACTCGGTGATACCCATTAGTGAAAGATTATTGGAACCGGGTCATTTAATTCCGAAGATTGATACTTGTCTGCATCACCCAAAAATTGACTGGTAGATAATGTCTATGGCATTAAGTCCGCCTCTGTACATTTGTGAAATAAATAAATTACCCCCTGCATACGTCTTTATAATATTAGTATAATCTAGCGACCCACCCCTGCTTCACACGGTTTTTACGACTTGACAAGACAGCGAGATTTCTTAATTAAAACCTTCCGGAATAAATTCCATAAAGGGCGTTTGTGCACTACAAGGAATTTTACCGTCCGGCAGTCCGATTTTCTACGGTCCCATATGGCACGACATAATAAAAAAATAAAATCGGACTGCCGGACAGTAAAATTCCTTGTAGTGCACAAACGCCCAATTAATGGTGGTGAAAACCGCATCAAGATCCGTTGCGGAATTCAGAAGAACAACGCCATCACACAACGACGGACACGAAAAGCGACTTTAATTCATAGTATGTGAGCGATATTGTGCATGACGACTAGTCGTTCATTCACTCGTTCAGTGATTTTTTTTTGGTTAATCATTCGTTCGAGTTTCCGGAAATGGATTTCGAATTTTAATAAAAATAAAATATCAATGTAGATTAGCTACTTGTACCCGAATACATTATGCATAGCCTTTTAACAAAATATGTTGGGGTTGGTTTCCAGTGTAACCAAATGCAACTAAATATCAGTATTTTACATGAGGCGCCTACATGACCTCCACAACCCAGTAACTGATTAACACTATGCCCCTTGGACTGGTTGTCAGACTTTTTGGTTTAACCGAACTTATATTTAAAAATAAAACATAGATGGGTATTTGGGTCACCCTCCGCCAGGAACGAAGTTCCCAACGCGATTCACGTACGCACACATAGGTATGTATTAGTGATGTAACGAATGTTGGATTTTTCACATTCGCGAATGCGAATGCGAATGCGGATATTTATCTTCAACATTCGCGAATGCGAATGCGAATGCGAATATTTTAAAATTTCAAAAAAGCGCGCGTAAAATGTTTGACAGGTTTGACGTTTCGTGTCGGCCATGTTTAAATTGAACATAGCCGAGCCGATATTGGTTAATTGAATGAATTTAGTCACAGAAAGTTCATTCTAAAAGTTTTGTTTTGTTTTGAGGTTAGTTTTATGTTATTTATCAAATTTAACTGATATTTAAGGGATCATGAGTAAAGCACACATCAGCGAAGTTTGGATTTATTTTACAATATGTGATGCTGAAAATGTTAATTGCAAGTTGTGTGATAAAAAGTACTCGCGCAAAGGCAGGACCACTAGTGCTATGAGAAATCACCTGAAAGCTAAACACAAAAATGAATATGAAGAATTGAAAAAAAGAGAACATGAAAAGCAAGATGCTACTACAATTAATTCTTTGGCGTCCTCTTCGCGACAATGTACCAAAACTGACCTTAAGCAAATGTCTTTGAGTGATTGCGTTGAAAAAAATAAAAAGTGGGATAACAAGAACACCAAGTCTTTGGTGCTGGATAATTTGATTGGCGAAATGATCGCACTGGAGGACTTACCATTTAGTTTTGTGGAATGTCTTGGATTTGTGAGATTGATTAACCAAGTATGCCCTTCATATAATTTAAAAAGTCGGAAATATTTTACTTCCTTCATTTGTGAGAAATTATACGGCAAGGTAAAAGATAAAATTCTGGAATTAATCAAATTATTTGAAAAATTAGCATTAACAACTGATATCTGGTCTGACTCTTGCTCTGGAGTGTCGCTGATAAGTTTCACTTGTCACGGAATTACCAATAATTTTGAACGAAAAATGATTGTATTGAAAGCAGAAGTATTCAATGATGGGCGACATACAGGAGAAAATATAGCGGCAAAGTTAGAAACTATGTTGTCATCATGGGGAATTCCCAAAGAAAACGTATTATGTATTGTTAGAGATGGTGGCACTAACATGAAAAAAGGTATTTCTTTATTAAGTATTAAAAATATTGATTGTTTATCGCACCAAATCCAACTTGTTGTTAAAGAAGGGCTTAAGTCACAAGAATCTATCATTGCAGCCATTAACAAATGTAAAAAGATACCTAGCAACACATTTTCATCACTCTAATGTAGCTCAAGATGAACTTGTTAATCTACAAGAAAAGCTTAATCAACCAAAGCTCAAGCTAATCCAAGAGTGTGTTACGAGGTGGAATAGCACCTTTTACATGCTAGAACGCATTTTGAAAAACAAAGATTCGCTGTGCCTTTATGCTTCCACCAGCAACAAAATTTCTCAACTAACTTCAGAAGAATGGATACTTGTGGAAAAATTGATTACATTGCTTCAACCTTTTGAAGAAATAACTCGAGAACTAAGTGCAGCCAATGTTTCCATATCATCTGTGATTCCGTTATTGGCCACTCTGGAAAAGGTGATTGATGAATATAATACATCTGACGAGTGCATTAGGAACACTATACTTGTTTTAAAACAAGAAATGAGACACAGATTTTCTCACTTAGAAAACGACATATTATTTGCTACAGCAACGTTTATTGATCCTAGATACAAAACGAAATTTTTCAAAAATCCTTCAACAAAAGATCAAGTCATGAAAAATATTTTAGATTCACTTGGAGATGAGGACTTAAGTTTGCCGTCATGTTCAAAGCCAAAGCGTCCTAAAATAAGGAATCAGGATAATGAAAACTTGGGCTCCAGTACCAGTCTTTCAGAAAAATCTGTGACATTAAAAGAAACTATGAAAATGATGATGGACTCAAGTGAAAGCGAGGAAGAACTAAATAATGTAGATAATGATATTCCAAATCCATTAGAAGTATTAATAAAAAAAAATATCAATGAATATGTTTTGGATAAACGTATTGAAAATGAAGAAGACCCACTTCTTTGGTGGAAAGTAAATAGCAACAAATATGGTATTCTTTCTCCAGTAGCCAGAGAATATTTGGTAACTCCGCCCACAAGTGTCCCCAGTGAAAGAGTTTTCAGTGGAGCTGGACTACTTTACACACCTCACCGAAACAGGCTGCACGGAGAAAGAGCCTCCAAACTTTTATTTTTAAAATTTAACATTCCATTGCTTCAATTTAATTATTAAGAATTAAAAATTACAACAAATTTAATAATTAAATAGTCAACATGTTATTAGAAAAACTATATTTTGTGTACCTTCTTATTTACTTATATATCATTATTTTTATACATAGATAAATAACTTGCAATTGAAACCAAATGTTAACATAACAAGTATTAGAAGTTTACTTTAGTTTAAAATAAAAATAATTATAATTTTGTTTTTGCAAAAAGGTTTATTTACAAATAGTTAAGTATTCGTTGTTTTGATTTTTAAGTTTATATTGCATTCATTATAAATATATTTAATTCCTCAGATATATAAAGTGGAATGAAAAAATATACATTTAAAGTCAAAGGTTATAAAAAATACTTAATACATTAGATATTTAAAGTTTAATAATTTTGTTTCAAGTAATTGTTTAGTTTTTTAGTAAATAGAAACTGTAAACTTTATTTAAAAATGGTAGTAAAGTAATAACATACTACTAAATAAATGCAAACCTTACATAGTTGTAACAAGGCTGATTAATGTTAGATTTGATCAGATCTCTGAAGTTCTTTTTTCATAAATGAGACTTTAATTTAGAATGTAGAAGTATGATTTAATAAAAATATTTAAGTGTTATCTATTGTATTATTATTTCACATGCATGCATATAATAATTTCGTTTTTGATTATTAAAAACATTCGCAAAATATTCGCATAATTTTTGCGAATGCGAATGCGAATGCGAATATTGAAAAATATGCGGATATTCGCGAATGCGAATGCGAATGCGAATATCCGTTACATCACTAGTATGTATATGACCGAAAAAAACAGAGAAAGTGTGAATTTATACGCGTTTTTAATACCGAGCCAAAATGTTGTAGCCATCTTGGATTTGACCTCGGTATATTAGCCTCAGCACCGTCGAAAATCATGAAAACTATGTCTCTCTCTGTCTCTTTGTATTATATATAGGGGGAGGGAAGCATAACAGTTTTTCTTTACATGATGATTTCTAGTTTACTCCTACCGCAGGCCACGTTAAAGAACATCGTTCCAAAAATATTGTGGATTCTTGCCAATATGAATAAAAATATAAATATAGCAAGACATAAAACTAAGCAGATCTGCGCTGAGTCTCGAAAACGAGATGAGGAATCTTCCGATCGGAAATCGAGGTCCACTTGCTTTGGAAACCAATTTATATCTTTATTCCTACAGCCTTTACACTCCACCGACCAACTGGTTCATTCACTCACTCCTCCGGTCATTTGTTCAGTCAGCTTCGGTTTTTGATTCGTTCATTCATTCGGTCACGTGGTTTATGTGTTCATTTCCTCGGTTAATTTGTGGTCGTTAGTTATTTATGGATAGATTGAACTTTCGAGGTAATCCTTGAATTAAGTATTATCATGTGAGAGGGAGGATGGAACAGACCAATGAGGAATTGTGTGCTGTGGATTTTCAAGTTTTGGTGCTTAGCCGAGTTGAAAATCCAACACGGCAACATCGCAATTTTATTTAGGCATTCATTTAGGTGTCGCTTAGAGTTAGCATTAGTCTTTTTTATTATTTGTAATGGGTTTGCTCTTGACTCTAGTCTAGGTCAGAGGTGACAGAGACAAAGTCTACGATGGAGTGAGCTTACCCAGAAAAAGCCTGTTCACTTACTTTGAAAAGATTCGGGTTGTATGCGCTCGGAAACACAGACGCAGGTAGAGAGTTCCACTCTTTTGCTGTGCGCATTATAAAGGACATTTGAAAACGCTTAAGATTACGACTAAGCGCCAGCGCAAAATATGAAGCAATTATTTGATTACAAAAATCTATTGTTTGTACTAAAAAATTGAAACACTAGTATTTTAGTATGTTGCTTATAGAATGATCTGACAAAAAATCAGAATGATAAGTATGTATATTAGTATGGTTTTTATTGTGAAAAAAAAAGTTTTTAGAGGTATCTTCATGATTTTTTTCTATCGTATCAAATTAGTTGTATTATGTGTTCAACACACTATCTACCTAGAATATATCCTGAAGAATATCATATATTTTTCTGATTTTGTTTCTGTAGTCGATCATATAAATAAATAAAAAATAAAATATCTTTATTTCAGGCCTAAGCAGTCCATACGTAGTTAGTGGTAGTAACATACTGTGCATACATACTATGTTATTGTTGTTAGTACTTAATTCTATTTAACATAAACCTATACCTAATTCTACCCAGTGCCTTTGGATGGGGCAGTCCACTCTACTAACAATCATTTTCAGGATGCCGTTCCGAGTGCTACGCAAACGTTGCAGTAGGGAAGCCGCTTTCTTACGCATGATGGCGTGAAAGTCATCCGTACGTGCTTCAGCAAACATTCCCGACGCACTGCAACGTCGCGGCAACCGCAACTATACTTTATTATTTCTAAAATATGCATTTTTTGTGTTTAGGTCCTGTAAGCCCCTTAAGGCTCCCCGCAGACAGGCGCGACGCGACTCTGGTAGCACAATTTCTATGAAAACTTCCAAACTTCTTTTTAGAAATTTCTTTCTTGATTCTTCTTTCATTCTTTCTGTAGGCACACCTTTGCCTAACCCTTCGGGGATTACAGGCGTGTCTAATATGAAATATGCAGGTTTACAACCCGAAACCTGCCAATTTATACTGGAAAAAACTCACTGTGAAAACATAGGTGAAGTGAGCCCTAGCATCACGTGGAATGATTGTTAACTTCACCCTTTTTACTGTTAGAATTATATGGAATAGACCGGCTGGGGCAGGTTTATAAACCTCTGTCTGAGCGACCACAAACTTTAACTGCAAAAAATACGAAATCATAGAACAAATTGTGACCGTCGAGAGCGCGAGTTCATTTATAATAGTTAGCTTTAATTCCAGTGGAGGCGCATTAAGGCTCCTGCAAACAGGCGCGACGCGCTACGCGAATCGCGCGTCCAAAGGCACCGCTCGTTGCGCCTTTGTGTCGCGCCTGTTTGAAGGAGCCTTTAAGTTAGGAGTTGATACTTCAAGCTATTTGCTGGCAAGGGCGTTGGCACGACTCACTGGGCACAATTTATTTGTTAATGACGATGGGAATAATGTTTATTTTATTACAGACTTCAAAAAAATGGAGGTTTTCAATTCGACACTTATATATATTATATAATATTATTGGAACTGCATTATATTCACATATGAAAATCTATATTAGGGCTTCCAAACAAATATACAAAATTTTATAGATGTATGTAGGTATGTTTGTCCGCAACTATTAATCGTATCGTGACCACTTTTTTTCCATTGGCTTACATGTACTTCAACTTAGGGAACAGTGCTAGTTTCATCAAAATCGATTTAGTCATTTTCAAGATATTGACTAATACGTGTAAGTGTGACGGCCTGGCTTATTGATACGAGCTTCGGGTGTAATGTCAAAGGGAAAACATCTCAAAACCTTGATCAAATTCTAGTGAAATATTTACAAAAAAAACTATTACCTACTTATAACAAGCAAACATTCCAGTTTTAACTTAAAACCAATAAAAATTACGAAATAAAAGTAATTTAAAAAAATTAAACCGCCTTCAAAAATAAATTATGAAATAACTTTAATTTCGGAAGTCGGTGGCAAAAAACTAAAACTAAAATACTGATCCCAAGACACAAATAAATTAAATTAGGTTAGATTAAATTAAGTTTGATAATTTTCGTAGCCAGTATTTTACTGATCCCAAGACACAAATTAATTAAATTAAATTAGGTCAGATTAAATAAGTATGATAATTTTCGCAGCCACCGTCTTAGATTTTCATTTTGACCTCAGAATTTTAGCACCCTCGAAAACCACGAAAACCATATCTCTATCTCTTTCTATCATTTATAATAAAAATTCTCTTAACCCTTTTTTCGTTACGTGACAATTTATACCAATTTACTCCTAAAACTGCATGACAGAGCTTCGTTCCAATTAAATTTAAGTAAAATCGTATGACGTAAAAACTCACATGATATTTTTCATATAAGTACGAGTACGTGCATGAAATTCAATTAGTAAAAGTACTTGTTGATGAATATCAATGCAATTTATTTGTCGTGCATGAAAATAATAGTTTATTTTATTTTACCGTGGCTTATGAGCGCGGTTTACTGAAATTGTCAATTTTATTGTACAACATAAGTAAACTTTGTTGGAAATTCTCCCGTTGTATTTAACATTGAGAGTAAGTATACTGTATAGATACCAACTATTTTAAATTTAAGATTTTTTAAGTCAACGCAATCAAAAGCGTATCTTTTGATTGCGTTGACTTAAAAAAACTTACGTTTATGTTCCGAAATCAAAACCTATAACCCTATAGGTTTTGACTTCCCGTTGACCTTGAATCATGAAATTTGGCAAGAAGCAATGTCATGATGTCATGTAGCACAAGTAAAGGAAAAAATCCAAAAACTGTAAATTTGTAGGTAGGTACTACATTAAAAAAATATATATAAATATAAATAACGTACCTACAAATTTGTACGGAGCCCTCAGTTCCTATAATACATTTCTATTTATTAAAATACGTGGAGAAGTATTATAAAACAAGATGAATATCACCTGCCTAGCGTTTTTCCAAGTATTTTTGGGGTCTATTTAATGGTTTCGAGTGTGCTTAAGTCGAAAGTGTGGTCAAAATAAAATACAAGATTTTTTTTTGACATGTTCTAATATTCACAGCCGCCATCTTGCATTTACATTTTGAACTTCGTTCCTGACGAGGATCCCCCGACCCCACACGTTTCTTTTAAATACATGGCATATCATTAATGAGGAAAATGTCATGAGGAAAATTTTGAGTACCTACCTATAAATGTGGATGGCTATAAGAGTAGGGGAAGACCAAAGAAACGATGGATGAGATGTGTGACAGATGATATGGTGTATGATTGGCGACTTGCCAAGTATGCTTATGAGTACGTAGTTTCAAACCCAGACAGGCGCTTTTCTTAGTGTAAATAATTTCATCACCACTGCTCTCAAAACGGTGAAGGAAAACATCGTGAGGAAATCGGTATGTCTTAGAACCAAAAATTCGAAGACATAATTATGTGACATACACCATCCCGCACTGGGTCCGTGTGGTGGATTATGGCCCAATCCCTCTCATAGAGTGGAGGCCTGTGTTAGAAAGAAAGAAAGAAAAGAAAGAAAATTGCGTTTATTTGGCAAAAAACCTTAAAAATAAACAAAACACATTCAAAATGATTTAAAATAATAATGCCAAAAGGGCCTCAGCTCAGCATAATGCCAGATGGCAACACAAAGTGCACCACCTGATGCTGATTTTCAGCTGCTGCCCACGAGTGCCATACGCTCGAAAATATAAACATATATTTTAACAATTCTAAAATATTTGCAAAAAATAAACATTAAATTAGAAAACATTAGAAATAATAGTGTTCTAGCAGTGGAAACATTCAAAGCTGATTATGCTTATAAACTTATGAGCAAGTTATTGTATTTTAAATTTTATTCCGACGGCTGTGTCTAAAGTTCTTAATTCAAAATTGAAAACGTACCTATACGGGTTTATCGGCAGCTATTGTAATCAGAACTTTAACTTTGTCAGAATAAAGTTCGGAATTGATCAAGGCCTCCCCAAAGCATCTCGTCGAAGATCGATCTTGTTCTGCCCGCATCCAGCGGATTCCCGCAACTTTCACCAAGGGTATATTTAATATAACCGACAATTGACAGACAACAACCTGACATCTCCGACAATCTAAGAACTTTAACTTTGTTTTCTATTTTATTAAATAGCATCTGTCGTGAAAATGTGTATTGAAAGCTTTTATGCGAAAAATTGCCAAACTTAAGTGGCAGTGGGCAGGGCACATTGCTCACAGAACAGATGGCCGATGACTGTCAAAGCAATTTAAGTGCTCGTAATTGTATTTGTAATAAACTTGAACATGAAATGTCAATGTTAGTTACTTAACCTAAAATAACTAAAACGATATTGTTATTTGTTAAGTTATAACTAACTAACACTGTTACTACCTACTAAAATTACGGTGCTGTCAGAACCACTTCCTTTACACCTTCCAAAACAATTAAAGCAATTTGCAGGTATCTACCTACAAATTGCCAGAAACTTAAGAACATTTTAGTTTCCCTGGCTTTTAAGTATGAGGATGTGGCGGCATCTACATCGCCACATGTCAACTACGCATCATACTGACGTCACGCAAAATCCTGTATCGCGCAAGTAGAGTTTACCGCGCGACTTGCATAATAGACACAACATCCCGACGTCAATCGCCGTGACGATTGACGTCGGGACGATCAGGACGGGCAGTAGCCAAACGGACAACACCCTTCTGGTTGGAAGATCCTCCCTTTTCTATTGAGGATGATGAACTTTGGACCCTGTTCCTCATCTTACATACAATGAAATTAAATTAAAGTGTCTGTTCGTAATGTCAAAATAACAGCTTTTTACTTACGGTACTTAAAACAAAAAACCATTTTTTTAAAATATTTGTCTGTCTTTATGTTTGTTCCGGCTAATCTCCGAAACGGCCGGACCGATTTTGACGGGACTTTCACGGGCAGATAGCTGATGTTATATGTATAATACAAGCCTCAGTTACTCCTTGTCCTTGGCTTTTATTTTAGAAAGAGAAAGAAAATCAAAAGGTCACTCGAACGAAGTCGCGGGCAGTAGTTATTATAAGTCTTAATCGGAGAAAATCTTGTTCAATTTCATTCTATATCAGTAGCAAACCACATTCTAACACAAGATCACGTATTTATAAACGCCCTGTTAATTACGCTACATACCCTGATACACGTCGTTGAAACAAAGTTCGACGCACGGTGCAGTCGTCAGCTCGTTCCAATTCTATTTAGTTCTGTTAAAGTTTCCATTATATTAATGAATTTATTGTGCTCAATGCATGCTTTTAGTTAGATGCTGAGTTCATTAGACAGAACGATTAGTTCATGTACCTCATTTACGAGGTGGATTGTAAGTCTTGATTTGTGAAAGCCTGAAGGGAGTGATAGTATACACCATTTAGAGCATTTTGAGCCATACATGTCTTAGACGAAGTACTTATGTTTTTTTTTTTTAACTGCAAACTATTAGTCAAAAACAACATACCAACTTTAACTGGGAAAAAAAAATACAATTAAATTAGCTACCACTTTGATTTTGTCTAGACTCTAGATCGTCGTATGGAGCAGGACCAGCATGTTCCAACACGCGGGTCGCACCAGTGCATGTTCGAAGACGTCACATTTCTTCGCATTTTTTCGTGGTCTTAATATAGGATACCACTTTCCTCTCGATGTTTTCCTTCGCCGTTTTCAAGGCAGTGGTGATGACATACCAAAATTGCACTGGAGCTTGCTCGCCTAATATAAGCAAGGAGCACTAAACTCTTCGTGCTAACTCCGACGAGGTACGACCCTTATCTAAACATAAGTTGTAATAAGTTCAGCTCTTAGTTGTGCAGACACCTGGGCGCAATTTGTGCTTCTTAGAGCAGTACGTACCTACACTACCTACATGAGTACAGCTTAGTAAGCTGACTTTATTGCTGGTTTCATACAAAATAGTTTATGTAAAAGCTCGATAATAAAAGCATAGGTTTTTGAATGTTGTGATACCCAATTGGCCTCGCCTTTCATGCACTAGGTTGTGGGGAAAAATTCAAATCCAGGCAAGTACCAATCCGACTTTTTCAATTTATATACTTTTACTTTGGAACACAAGCTGAAATCACGAAAAAAAAACAGTTGTCCCCTACATTTATGCTCGCATAAGGCTAAGAACTCACGGAGCGATTTTCGCCCGCAACCGCCGCGGTCGTGGATCTGCGGTTTTATTTCAAAACTCACGAGACCGGTTATTCGCGCGGTTACGCGGCCGCCGCGGTTGCGATCATCGCCCGCAAACGTGGCGGGCGATGATCGCAAGATTGCAAGACGGGCGGTTAACGTTCAGTTGAGGTCCAGACCGCCATGGGCACACACCAGAAACGAGCCGTTGCGTTGCCGATCGCAAAGTGCGCGGGCGCCACCCGCCGAGGCTGCGGGTAACCGCAGCCCGCGCGATTCTACTAGTTGCCCGCCGGTACAGCGGGAGCCGCATACAACCGCGTACACCGCGGGCGTAAAACGCGTCGTGAAATGTGCTTTAATTTTTTATATAAATATTTGCATTCTACAGAAGCTGCGGGCCCGCAACCGCAGCGGACGCGGGCGAAAATCGCTCCGTGAGTTCTTAGCCTAACTCGTAAAAGTTGTTCATAATGATGAGTACAATGACCTCTTAAGAGGTTTTGCGCATTGAACGTTACACGTTATATGTTTATCTAAGTTTATCTTGGACTTGACACTGTCATCACCGGTGAAGGATAACATCGTGAGGAAACCTGGACTAATGATTAATGTAAGTCTGAAATCGCCAACCCGTCGTAAGCAAGCGTGGTGATCAATGCTCGTGTCTTCTCTGTATGAGAAGATGCGTTTGCCTTTCTAGGACCATAATAGGCTGTTTTGTTTTTTTTTACACCTTTTGAGCTATTTGGAGACGAACGTGAGGCTGGCTTTTTTGGAAAAGAAGCAGAGTCAATAAATAACAAAATTAAATCCCTAACTTAACTAAAACTATACATAAACTAAAATATAACGTCGAAAAATTCATCCGCATCGTTGTCGACTAAGTCATAAGTCATAAGTAATTTATTTCATAACAATATAGGTGCATTGTGTTGAAAAACTTCAAAAATATTATTATACAATTGCAATTAAAATAAAATTCATTAATAGATTTAGACTGGTAATGTACCCAAAAGACTTGTTTATGAAGCTAATCAGATTATTCCAAGAAATGTGCATTGTCTTCTGTTATCTTTAACATAATGTTTACGCCACTTTAGCACTTATTATTAGTTTCCTTGTGCCCGTTAGATGGCATTAGGCTCGCCCCCTATTGCATGTAATACTACATGTAATTGCAGGTTGACGTCATCACGTCAACACCAGCTGTCGCTGAAAACCAGCGTTGGAGCTCTGTCTCGTATAGGGTCTTAGCATTATGCTGAGCGATGGCCGTTTTGCGTAGATGTGACGCATATTTTTCCCAACTTGTTTTTTTTTTGTGTGTGTGTTCTTTTATGCGTCGTGTTTACCGCAGATAAACGTATTTTCTTTCTTTTTTTTTCTTTTAGGTCTTGTTACATGTCTCGGGTCACCTACCGGACACAAATCAGACTCCAAGCCGCTACTAACAAATTCCTGATAGAAAAACCCAAAATAACTTTGTCCGACCCATGGTTGCAGCATGCTGAGGCATGAGAGCCTGGGTTCTCTCTTGCGACCAACAGAAAAACGAGACAGCCATTTTAATTTATAAATTATTTATTTTTGTATGAGCCTGCACCGTAACACACCATCTTAAGTAACGAACTAGCAGTTTGTAATTTGATGTGTCGGAAGTTAGAACTACGTATGTTTCGGAGTTATGTAAGCTTTATGTTAACGTTAAATTAGTTTCTAGCGAAGAACACGCCATGTATAACATTCTCGTCACGTACATTTTAGCGAAAAATAAGTCAGAAATGCTGTATGACCGAAGTTAATTGTGTCTAGACACAACAGTCGCCACTAGTCTGAAATTAGTTGTCACAAGTGCGGAACTAGTCGTGACTGCCTAGCCTTTTTCCAACTATGTTGGTGTCGTCTTCCAGTCTAACCAGATGCAGCTGAATACCATGGAGCGACTGCCTATCTGAGCTACTGGGTAACATGAAACCCCTTGGTAAGACAGGTTGTCAGACTTTTTGGGCTTCTGAGTACCCGTAACGACTGTCAAAGATCTACAAATTGGAACCGGGAGTGCCGTGACTAAAAGCTTAAAGGCTCCTGCAAACAGGCGCGACGCGAATCGCGCGCGACACAAAGGCACCGCTCGTTGAGCGACTTGCGGTGTCTTTGTGTCGCGTGTCGCGTCGCGCCTGTGTGTACGAGCCTTAACGCGCTTTTCGAGACACGGCGGGATCTCGTTAATAATGGATGGTCAAGCATCCACGGACTGACCTCGGCAGGCTTTGCTTAACCTTACTAATGGACCCGTGTGGTTATTATGGTTTAGCCACGAGCCCCTCGTGACGTAGTCGTGAACAATGTTCAGCCGGTCGATTCTGTAAAAATCTCACCGTGAAAATTTAGGTGAAGTGAGTTTGTTTTTGCTAGGAATTGACACTAATGACAGCTCACTCCACGCTCACTTCACCTAAGTTTTCACGGTGAGATGGTTACTGAATCGCACTGCAGATGCAAGTTTGAAATCAATACAAAGGCACGATATCCAAACTGACGTTCGAAACTAATTGGAATTCAAATTAAAGCAGTACATTGCATTGAACTTTGATTCAGTACAATATTGAGATTAGTTTACGTGGACAGAGAGAAATTCAAATTGAAAGTAGTTAGGGAATGTCGACTCAATGCTCAAGAAAAAAATACCACATACCACTGCATAACCAACACCATTGTTTTACAACTTTTTTTATTAATGGCAAAGATACTGTTGCGAAAAGTTACTCTGCTAGATGAGTAAAATAACTTACAAATAATTTATCGAGATATTGAGACATTTATAACAAAGTTCTTTTTCCAAACTATTTATATCTATTTACTATACTGGGTTATTGAAGAGTAAACTAGTCGCAAGCTCGAACTCATTGGAGGTCATGGCTAAAAAGCACGCTTTCTCACCCAACTGGCTTCGTGACTGACAGAGCTAGTATCAGTGATGAACAGTTAGATGCTAGTCTACACGCACAACGTCTAGTACTCACGCACAGAAACACCATTCCGAACTAATAGGCGCGTAAAAATATTCGAAAAGTGCTTCGGAAAATCGAGTTTTATGAAAAAACCACTGCATAAATCAATTACAAATAAAGTTTATTGAACTCTTCGATAACTGAGCTTTGTCGGTACGGACTTGGTTTTGAATATTTTACAGGTCTTTTATTATTTATTCACACCCAAACTTACGTTAAAAATAGCAGAAAAATGAATCTTTGTTGGCTCGTAACTTTTTAATGGCTTTTTATTTTACTATTCTGTTTCCGTACAGACAACATTAATAATAAGACAAAACGATATCATGTTTAACTTTGGGTGCACAATGTCAAACAGTGGAGTAATACTCTCCCGAAATTTGTATGGAAAAAATATCGACTACTGGCACCTTAAGAGATCAATAAGAACAACTTTTACTATGGGACCAAACCTGAAATCGCGAAAAAAAAATCAGCTGTTCCCTACATTTATGTTCGTATAACTCGTCAAAATGTAGGGAACAGCTGATTTTTTTTCCGCCGTTTCTTAGTAGCCGAGCAAAAAGAAAAAAAGGAAGAAGGGACGCTAAGTGAAAACGAAGAAATAACTCGGGCGGGCGATGCGATGCGACGCCGTGGTTCGGGGGCCGAGTGAGTTATATAAAAACGCGGCTGTTATTTTAATAAATTGCGTATTTTCCAAGCGAACGAAGTCGCAAAAGTGATGGACTCAAAATTCGCTCATACTAAATTAAAAGTTAGATAACACAATCGACGCGAGTGAATTTCGTCCCGCATTCCGCGATTTACTCGCCTCAATTTGACTAGAGCTTTAATAAGTTTGTGTATTATCGTGTATAGGTATGTATTGTATGTACTACCAATACATAACACCCTAAACGACACCCAAACGCAATAATAATGCACCAAAAAGGCCTCACCTTCATTTTTTTCCTTGATCCATTTACAGACCCAGAAATCACTAGCAAAACAAGAAACTATATTAAAACAAACGCAAATAATGAGCACGTAATACCGTAGGCACCACTAGGCCCGCCCACCACGTCCCATATAAATCCATACTCCCGATCTGGACATAAAGACTGATCATAAAATAAAACATTATACTGTTACCCAAGAAATGTCCGTGTCAGGTCAAGGTGACCATGCGTTGGATTTATAAAAGGGATAAAATATTCTTAACCATGATAATAATAATATAAAGCACAAACAACCTGCTATTCTTATTCCTTCTTTGTCCATGCTGTCATCATCATCAGCCTATAGCAGTCCACTGCTGGATATAGGCCTCTCCTATTGCACGCCATTCAACTCGATTTTCGGCAACTCTCATTCAGCTGCTACCAGCCATCCTGCGAAGATCGTCGCTCCACCTAGCCCGAGGGCTCCCATCTTACGTTTACCGATTTGCGGTCCATGCTGTACGATTGTGGAACTCACTTCCACCTAGCATTCGAGATTTAAAATCTATTTCTCAATTCAAATATGGAGTAAAAGAGTGAGAATTTATACATTTTAGCATGATGTAATTTATTATTTTTCATCCCCCCATCTCGGAAAGAGTATTTTTGCTCTTCGATATCTGAGTGCAAAAGCTGTTTTTATCCGCTAGAGGATAAAGTAAATTGAATTTAGAACATCGTGTGCACTAAGTTTGTGAATTCAAAACATCATTAAACCTATTTACTTCTACCTCCATGGTGCCGAATTTATCATACAACTTTTTTTTAATTTTTTAAAAACTCAGACTCTGAACCTTTTTGGTGTAGGTACTTTTTTTTAATTTGCTTTGCGCGCGCAATTTTCTTTTCACGTCATATTGTTAAAACCTTAGGTTAAAAATAAAAACAAGAAACTTGTAAACAAGTGAAAAATCTAAAATGAGTGAATCTAGCGACGACGAAGTTTATTTGACGCCAACAGAATTGACTGAAACTGTAAAAAATGCGCAAATGAGCTTTCTCCCTCAACAATCACGCGAGAAGTATTTGAAACAGTACGATATGTTTAACACGTGGCGACTAGCTAAAGGAGCCAAAACTTTATCAGAAAACGTTTTGCTGGCATATTTTATTGAATTATCCGAGAACAAGAAATCAAGCACTCTATGGAGTACGTATTCAATGCTAAAAGCAACAATAAGATGAAAAAAAAACATAAGACACCTATCCTAAACTAGTGGCATTTTTAAAAAGATCCTCATCTGGTCATCAACCAAAAAAATCGAAGGTTTTTCTTAATTATATTTACTCGTAGGTATTATTTGTTGTAATTTAAAGATTATTCTGTAATACTTACCTATCATAATGTAGTAGTTAATACCTAACTGAAATAAAAGTATCTTGTGATTGTAAATGTTTTTTTTTTGCATTTACTAATTTCCTCGCTGAGGTGGGATGAAAAGTTACGTGTTGCACTCGAGTGCAAAGATTTTTCACCTCGTGCTCTTTTGATTCCCTCGCTAACGCTCAGGATTCTAATTTTTGAATCACTCGCTGCGCTCGTGATTCAATTTTAGAATCCTTCGCTTGCTCGGTCATCAAAATTGAGCACGCGGTTAAAAAGCAACTTTGCACTCTTGTATAACAAATAACTATTATTGCATTATTTGTGTAGGTATCCATATTCCATACTAATATTATAAATTCGAAAGTAACTGTCTGTCTATCTGTCTGTATGTTACCTTTTCACACCTATACCACTGAACGGATTTCGATAAAATTTGGCAGAGAGAAAGATTGCATCTCGGGGAAGGACACAGGATAGTATTTATCGACATACCTCGCGGGCGAAGCCGCGGGCGGAAGCTAGTGTTTAATATTTTAGTTTCAGTAAACATGCAGTCATGGTGACCTCTGCGCTGCCACCGACGTAAATAAATATAGGCGCAGGTTGGTCTTCATATAGTTTTTAAATCCTAAAATACAATGACCACTCTTGGTTAATGTCATGTTGTAATGACGCACTGTATTACCAGTATGTTAAATTGGCAGCATAGATTCTAATTTGTAGCCTTTTACATTGTTATTATTCGCGTCAGCTTTTAGTCACCAGTTTTACGTTCGTATATCCTCCATAACGCAAGGTTGACCCCAAACAAGTATAATAAAAATCTCAGCATGTTCGCTGGCCTATATTTCACAAATAACGTGACAAGCAACACTGTCTATTGCCGCACTCAGAGAGGACATCTAAGGTTTATTGCGCTCTCGAGACGTTTCTCAGCGTTTAAATTCTTTAAGATATTTTAGAAATCATATCGTAGATTCCAAACTGGACTAGGTTCCTTTTATGTAGCTTATTTTATTGCTTAAGCTTACTACTGAGAATATATTTATGGTCTAAGCTCCAAAATAAATCGGCGTTTTTTTTTTTTATAAAAACTAGTTTTAAATGTTAAACACCCCTGAGTCCTTTACCTGTGATATTCTTCCATGTGCGTTTTGCGTGCGTTTCATTGCAAGCTACCGAACATATCGATTATTCTCAACAAAAATAAAAGTCGTTTCCCAGTCATAATTTTTACTCAATGTTACTTAGTTTGATATAAACAGTAAAAGTCTGACATGCCCTCCCGCTCCGCCAGAGTGGGAGAAGATATTTGATGATTTCACACCCAAAAAAAAGGTCCTAGCGTGATGTTAAGTAGCCTATAAATAATAGTCTTCCTCAAAAATTGAACTATCAAATACAAAAAGATTTTAAAATCTGAGTGGTAGTTCCAGAGATTAGCACATTCACACAAACAAACAAACAAGCTCTTCAGCTTTATTATTAGTATCGATATCTATATTAAAACTTCATGCATAAGTAAAACAATACTGCACAAAGACGGACTTAATGCCTGAGGCATATTCTACCCGTGAACCTTAAGGAAATGCAGAGAGAAAACATGACAGATGCAACATACAGGATAGATAGCTCGAGAATAACTATTAAATACAAGAATAAATAGTAATACATATATACATACCTACATATACCTAAAAAATAAACAATATATAAGTTTTTTCTTGACAATCCAAAAGGGCCTGTAAATGGTTCAATTGAATATAAGCTTTGAATTTGAGCTTTGAGTTTTTTTTTTCTTGTCCTAAAAATTAAATCGATAAACATGGTCACCCTACATTAAGCTAAGGTACGCGACCGATTTTTATGCGTTTCACCTGTGCGTAATATATTGTTACACCCTTTATAATGTATATGCCTATTGAAGTAATTTCCTTTGCCTGTTTCATTGCTTTTCCGATCTGCTATTGAAACTCCTTCATTATGGCTTTCTAATTTATTTGTTAGGTTGAATAAATTTAGTGGGAGAAAAGTAGGTTGTTTTTCCCCACTGGAGGGGTCCAGGACCATCACCGAAGGCACTTAGGGACGTTATTGTTCATTGTTGACGTTGTAAGTGAATGTAGTATTTTCTATTTTGTTAAGTACCTTAGTACTTCTTAACAGAGGGGCAATTCTCGTATATTTAAGGGGCTTACAGGACCTAAACACAAAATTGTCCGGTTAAGTAGTCACGACCTCTCAAGGTCAACTACGAGATGCCATTTATAAAAAAAAAAAAAAAACCTAAACACAAAACATGCAAGTTTTAGAAACAATAAAAGTTTATGATCGACTACAGTAAACAAAATCAGAAAAATATATGATATTATTCAGGATATATGCTAGGTAGATAGTGTATTGAAAACATGATACAACTAATTTGATACGACAGAAAAAATTCATGAAGATACCTCTATAAACTTTCTTTTTACAATAAAAACCATACTAATATACATACAATCATTCTGTTTTTTTGTCAGATTAATCTACAAGCAACATACTGAAACACTAGTGTTTTAATTTTTTTGTCCAAACAATAGATTTTTTGTAATTCAATAATTGCTTCATTATGCAATAAATTACCAGCGTTGTGTCATCGCGCTTCTCTTTTTTTTTCTATGCAGTCCGACAGTGACCGCGCTTTAGGTCATAAAAGCAACTTAAGAACATTCGCAGTCTAATCTGAGTCGCAATCTGTCAAAAACACAATAAATTTACATACAAAGCATTTGACATAGATTGCCGCTGAGATGAAATTGCGACTTTAATTTGTTTTTTTTATGTACGAGAATTGGACTTCTGTATCTGGTCATCCCCCATAACTATTAGCAGTTTAATTTGGTAAAAGTCTATTATTAAAAAAAAAATTAACCGTGGAGTTTCTTGTCGGCTCTTCTTCATAGGAAACGACCAATTGGAACCGTGCACCTAGCTTCTGACGTGTCATAAGTGCCCATGTATGTAGGTTTATTTAAATTAAAATATTTTAATTTTGATTTTTTGATTTTAGGGACGTGGTTTTAAGTGAATGTAGTATTTTTTTTTGTATTCTACAAAATAGTTTGTTAAGTACCTACCTAGTAACTGTTGCCTACACTCTCCTCCCATACCTATATTTTGTAAACAATTTAAAATTCAATTATTTTTAAAGGGGTAATAATGTTAAAAACATTTATAACATATTTGCTCGTAAAGGGTCTCTTATTTCACCAATTTCAATATCGTAATGTATCTCATTACGCACTTGTGCGGTAATGTAAAGCAAATCGCACGGTTTATCAAGATGCTCCGTCAAAACGAACGGTACTTTTTTAAATATTAGCAAAGAGTTTTTATTTCAGAAAAGTAGTCAACATTTTATGAATAAAATTAACTTTGGGAGATAAAATATAATAAATAAACATTTAATTCTTTAATTTAATTAATTTTGACAATAAATTACAACCATTAATATCTGTAACAAAAACAAAAATATTAATTTACTTTATTAATAATACTGGCTGTTTTGTGCCTATGCCTGAAAAAAAAGCGCGAACGCGCGCTCATCGCTTACCTATTTGTTAAGAAGTAAAAATTATTCCGAAGTCCTAGTTTTATTTATTTCCTCGCAAATATGTTATAAAACGTCGTATGACATACGTGCGCTTTGATAATTACAGCCTCTGCTTTCTTTTAGCCCTCGCCTACGGCTCGGGCAAGCAATATCGCCTCGGCTGTAATTTTCAACTTACCGCACTTATATCATAATGTACTATTTTTTTAAACTGACACTAACAGCAGTAATGGCTTTAAGTTTGACAGTTCAACAACATTCATTTCATTAAGTATTTAGGTACGTTGACAGAGCAGACTTTTTCGAAAATAGAATATTTATGAAGCAATGGATTAGCAAAATATTATTCAAAATCATTCAAATATTCTGATTGATAGTGTTTTACGCAATTAGCGTGCTGGTGCACCCGAGTATCTTTTAATCGAAATATAACTGAAAAAAGTGGTGACAATGGTGCCGATTCTGTTGTTCACAAACTAAACTAAATTTAAGTTCAGTGCATCTTTTTCTTTCTATTTCATTAAGAAAAGGACAGAAGATACATTTTAGTTTAGTCCTATCAAATTAATCAGCGCCTGACGCAAATTGACGTAATTTTAGTAGGCAAGTTTTTAATCACGTCTAAACTTGTATGGAGTAGTGTCAGGCGCTGGTTAATTTGACAGGACTAAACTAAAATTTATCTTCTGTCCTTTTCTTAATGAAATATAAAGAAAAAGATGCACTGAACTTAAATTTAGTTTAGTTTGTGAACAACAGAATCGGCACCAATATATAACTTTTTAGACCAGTAAAGATAGAAACAAATATTTACAGATTTACCAATACAAAACTAAAAGAAGGTGAAATATTCAAATCCCTAACTCCTTTAATTTCAACGAGGTAGGTATGTATTGATTATTCAGTAAATTCTGTTTATCCAAATCTAAGTAAACCTAAAAGATACTTCGAGCAACAATCGACGTTAATGAGACGAAATCCGGAGCACCTGCCGCCTTATTACCGAAATACTTGAAAACACCGCTATTCTGTAAAAAAAATCTCAACGTGAGAATTTAAACAAAAGTACATAGATGCGTAAAAAACATAACCCTGTCTTTACTGTAACGCAGTTGGGTAAAAATGCATAAGCAATACGAAGTTTTCTTGGAACTTTTAGAGCTAACTGAACTGTATAAATACTACGTCAATTTAAGAGATGGTGCAACGACTTAATGTTGAAGACGAGAAGTCACAAAACACCACTAGTGCTAGGGTTCATAATCAGCCTATAACGTCCCACTGCTGGGACACAGGCCCTGTGAGAGGGAATGGGTCGTAATCCACCACGCGGGCCCAGTGCTTGTTGGTTGATGTCACATGTCATCGAATTTTTGGCTCTAGGACATGTCGGTTTCCTCACAATGTTTTCCTTCACCGTTTTGAGAGCAGTAGTTATGAAATAATTTACACATAGTAACGCGCCTGTCAGGGTTCGAACCTACGACCTACAACTCATAAATTGCGGTCGTTACTCCTGCGCCAGTAGTGCTAGATCAAGTGAACTGTCATCCCATCTGAGAAAGGGATTAGCAGCTCACTTCAAACTCACTTCACCAAAGTGAGATGAGACGGTGAAATTGTTTACAGAATAAGCTCTGCTGGATACCTGAATAATCGGTGAATAATTTAGGTACGTTTACCTGAACCTTTGTTGTGAATAATTGGATTTCGGACCTTTCGTTAACAATTTATGTTACTTTTTTGGGCGCAGTTGTTTCGATAAGTTTTGATTTATGATATTTTAAAGGCGTACTACCAATCTACATGATTAAAAATGTTTTTGTGATAGGTACCTATAATTTGAATTTTAATTAAATTATAATCTATAATATAAAAATGAATCGCAAAATGGGTTGGCAGGCGCATAACTCAACGTCTGGACCAATTTGGCCAATTCTTTTTTTTAAATGTTCGTTGAAGTTCAAGTATGGTTTTTACGGTGAGAAAAATTTAAAAAAATTGCCTGGATGAGTCTAAAAAAAATTTATCCTAGTGTTGACTAGGATTTTTTTTTTTTGGTAGGATTAGGGTAGGATTAGGGTAGGAGTAGTGTAGGAGTAGTTTAGGAGTAAGGTAGGAGTAGTGTAGGAGTAGGGCAGGAGTAGGGTAGGAGTAGTGTAGGAGTAGGGTAGGAGTAGTGTAGGAGTAGGGTAGGAGTAGGGTAGGAGTAGTGTAGGAGTAGGTTAGGAGTAGGGTAGGAGTAGGGTAGGAGTAGTGTAGGAGTAGGTTAGGAGTAGGGTAGGAGTAGTGTAGGAGTAGGGTAGGGTAAGAGGTAGGACACCACGCGATCGAAGTAGCGCTGGGCAGCTAGTATATTAATAAATAATTATACTTAATAATAATATATTACCTAATTAATTTTAATCTATATTAATATTATACAGGGTTATTGGTAAAACACCAACTGCCTTGCAGGACTGGATTACTAACATCATAAATAACAACTTTTGTTCTATGACTTTTAAAAAACATAATACATTTAGGTACCAAAAACAAACCTTTAATATTTCATTGTTCTATCTAACCCCCGCGCCCCTCCGCTGAAGTTTGTACTAGACACGGCAGTTTGTTTACCTAATTAGAGCTTTCTTTTGTTTCGCGTAGAGTTCGTAATAGAAAATCGAATATTTCAGTTGTTTGAATTGAAATATTTTTATTTTCTTTTTTTTTATTATTGTATGAAAGTCTGATGAATTTATTTAATATAGGTAATCTTGAGAGGTTGTTAATGTTCTAACAATAACCCAGTAAATGCAAAAGTATCTGTCTGTTTATTCGTTACTTACCTTTTCACGCGTTTTTATAATTGCTAACGTGACGTTATTATTGTGGACGTGCACGTCCACCTCATGGACGTCGACGTCCACCTCGTGGACATCCACGTCCACCTCCATGACGTCAACGTTATCATGGACGGGAAACAAGAATCTTCATAATTATATTTCCATACATTTTACTTCCTTGTGTTATCGTGATGCCGTGCACGTCCCCGACAATATTGCCACAGTAGAAATTAAGGTGTTTTTGTATACTGTTTCGAAAAAACACGCGCAGGAGCGCTTTAGGTATACCTAAAATTCAATATTAAGGCTCCTACAAACAGGCGCGACACGATACGCGACACAAAGGCACCGCAAGTCGCGCAACGAGCGGTGCCTTTGTGTCGCGCGCGATTATATCGCGTGTCGCGCCTGTTAGGAGCCTTTATGCTATTTCGGTGCGAAAGTTATTTGTGCAAACTATGTAATGCATTGTGAAAATGTTTTTTTTTGTTTTACAAAAGCTATGATGCAACTGAATGGAACTATGAGAAAAAGCAGTCAACGGTGACAACCTTTCAAAGTCAAAGAAATAAGCTTCAGTTTACACTTTACAGGAACGAATCCTGAAATGAAACATGATGATTAAAAACAGACATAAGATTATATGCACCACGGTTTAACCCGCATAAGTGTCGATCCCGTGGGAATATCGGGATAAAAACTATCCTATGTCCTTCCCCGGGATGCAATCTATATCTCTCTGTAAAATTTTATCGGAATCCGTTCAGTGGTTAAGGCGTGAAAAGGTAACATACAGACAGACAGAGTTACTTTCGAATTTATAATATGAGGGTGGATAAGATAAGAAGAGAGAAAATAAGATAACAAAAGAAATAAGAGAAGATTATTTTATTATTTTATTTTTATTGTTTTCAGTGTTCTCTGAAGTGTTTTACTTCACTACTTATACATATAATAGACCCGCAATTCGCCACTTAAAGTCCCATGTAACCCTGCCGGGTCAGCGGGATTGTCCGAAAGGGTTACCGCTGGCCCGGAACATAAAGGGCTAAGGAAGGAACACGGGTGGGTTTTAGTCAGTAAGAGTCTGACACTCCCTACCGCTCCACCCAGAGCGGGAGGAGTCATTTGATGATTTGCCATCCTCAAAAAAAAAAAAGTCCCATGTAACAGGGGGCCATACAACCATCAACTGGACACAAAATCCAGACTCATGGCTGCTACTGAGAAATTCCAGATGGAAAAACCCAATAAAATTTTGCCCAAACCGGGAATATAACCCAATACCTCATGCTCTGTAGTAGCGTTTGCGACAAGTAGACCAACTCTGCGAATAGTGTTGCCCAAATGCAAGACCAAGACAAGACCTTAGCCAGTCTTGGTCTTGGTCTTGCGTCAATACACCTGGTCTTGGTCTTGGTCTTGGTATTGCGCTCTCAGTCTTGGTCTTGGTCTTGGTCTTGCAACAAGAGTCTCGCAAGTCTTGCGAGACTCTACTACTTAGACTAGACTACATTCAAACACCTATTAGTCTATTGCTCAGGGTGGCAGGGACATCGACGCGCAACCGCTTACCATGGATTCAGTACATGTTTCTGGACCCTCCTGCGTTGAAATTTTTCGTCGGCTTTTTCTTAATTTTTTACGTTTTTTTCTGCAATTTTTTTACTGTAAACTGTATAAAATCGTTATTTCTATCTGACCCAATAACATTTTTAAATAAAAAATAGTAAATTCACTTATTTCACTTAAAACAGCAATGTAAATAAAACTCGAAAGGGCTACCTGATCAGCTGTATTGCTAAAGTTCATTTGCGAGGTCAACACTGTCTTCGCGCACACGCTATTCGCTTTCAAATGCCGCGACAAAGGGACCGCAGCGCCAAGCGGTCTCCTCGTATTATTAACGCTCTTGAAAATAAACTTAATTATTACAATAAAGTGCATAAATGCTTGAACCTGACAAAAAATGCGGAAGATTGCGGGAATCCCCGCGCGGCGTCGAGTCGGCCATGAATCCCAATGAATCTAACAGACGCGTCACATGAGGCATTTTAATCATCTACATAATTGAATGACCCATTTACTACTTTTATTTTAGATTCGTTATGAGGGGATAATTATTTTTCTAAAGCTTCATCGATTTAAGGGGGAAGCTCTAAGGTAAATCAACCATGAACCTTAATGCTTTAGCGATAAAGTTGAAAATCTGTTAAAGAAATATGGCAGATTGTAGTAGCTTGATGTGCTAGCGTCTGTACCATAACATCGGCTGGCTTAAAAACTGCTACTAGTACTAGACCTACTCGACTCGCTGTTAGTTTTAAATTTTGCTGAATAGAAGAATAATATAAACTTTGAAACATAAATACCTAGGTACATAATTTTTACCAACCTACTAACGTTAGATCTGCACATCAGACTTATACAAGTATAATATAATACTCTAAGTAGATATACCTACAAGGTATGAAATGAACTTTGCTAGAAAGTTATGCTAGGTACATTTTTATCACATATGGGAACAAATTTGTAAGTAACACGCCACCTACCTACTTAATAAATAGTCGAAACATATAATAATCAATACAATACCTGTTAGTGTTATGACGATACGGTTTTGATACTGGGGAACGTCTATCAAAATCGGGATTGAAACCAAATACCTACTATAACGCCCAAATCTCAGTTTGACTTAACTGCGAGATGCAAGAGTCTTGCAGGCTTAGTCTTGTTCTTGCTCAAGTCTTGCAGGGGTCAGTCTTGGTCTTGGTCTTGCTACAATAAGTAGGTCTTGGTCTTGGTCTTGCAAAAATGCAAGAACAAGACCAAGACTGCAAGACCAAGACCGATTTTGGGCAACACTATCTGCGAATAAAAAATATCTGTACTAATTCATAAAACAGCTGTTAAAATATATATCTAAGGGAAGACATTAAAATCTTTTTAATAAAAAATGACACCAACCATAAATAATAAACTTGAAAAAAAAAGTCTAAGAACCCAACACAATAAAGTTGATAAAACCTTCGCCATTGTCTCTGATTTATCCGTCACTAGGCAGAAAATTGAATCAATCAAAATTTGATTTAATATTTTTTACATTATATTCAAATTGGTATCTGTAATTAGTGTAAGATAATTTCCCTTTCTTTCAGATCTACCAAATTCAAAATTTCGGCCTCTTTGTAGTAATATATCTTCTGACGTGACGCTGGCAAAAATGTTCTTATAACGTATGCCATAAAAAAAAAAAAAAAAAAAATTGATTGATTCACAAATTCTGTGAAGTGATAAAATAGAATGCCTACTTATCCTCAAAGCCTTTTCTGAAGTATGTACGTGATCAGGTGCGTGTGAAAGTGATATTTCGTGTATAAGAAAATACGGCTGTTCTCCGTTTCTTCACTTATGTTTATTCGCCACCTTAAGCCCAGGTACGCATGGGCGCGTTTTTTTCGCGCACTGGATTATCAACGCACTGCTTAGCACCAAGAGTTGAAAATCGAACAGTGTGTTTTTTTGACGCGCTGACTCGGCTAAACACCGAATGAATGAATTAATTAATTAAATGCACAGATTCCAGCGTGGTTAAACCAGACTAGATTAATCGAATGAACCCCAAGATTCGCACTAGCCCTGTAGCCCCATGTTCATGATGCTACAGCGACCATCGCATGTCAGATTCAGGACCAAGAGTTGAAAATCCAGTGCGCGATAAAATCCCGCAACGATAATCTGACGTCCATGCGAACGTGGGCATAATCAATAAGAAGTTTTGGAGCTGACTGTACTGTTTCAAAATTACTATGACCTTACAAGTTCCGCTAATGAGACACAATTGATTTTCTATTATATCATAATAAATAGGGCACGCCCCCCAGTTGTAGGTCGTAGGTTCGAACCCAGGCAAGCACCCCGCGACCGCGACTTACGAACTCGTAAGTCGCGGTCGGTTTTCCTCCTCATTGTAAGGGCGGCGAATCGGAAAAATGAGGAAACGGAAAGTAACCGAAAATACCTTAGGTAGATAGGTATTTCCTCTTTGTAAGTTTTAATCTTTTTATCTAGAAGGATGTTTTTATTCTCTGAATATTATGAGAATAAAAATGAGGTTCCTCTATGCCACCGAATTTTATTTTTGGAACCAGTTTCTCAGAACCATGAGGAACGGAACTTCAAACATCTTCCAATTTTTTGCGAAAATTGCTAGTGTGAGTATTTATAAGATACTAAGCTTTTGCTCGTGGCTTCGCTCGGATGGAGGTCGGAAATGATCATACAGGAACGTATTCCCGGAACAAAAAGTGTCCTGTTTTCTAATCCAGGCCATGGATTAAAAGTTTTTCAAATTTCATTCAAAATTGTTCAGCCGTTGCATCGTAATTTCTACTGTGACAATAGTCAGCAGTAAAATAACTGCGAACGGACTGTGCAGCTGATCTATGCTGTACAAATCTCACTATCAAAACTTAGGTGAAATGAACTATCAATAGTGAAAACCTCAAACGGCGCAAATACTCCAATCTCTTTAGAACATATTTTGGAGCCGTTTGGGGTTGAAACACTAGGGCCATGGCGCCCGAGTGCCCACTTAGTATTTCGAGACATCGCCAAGCAGTTGATCGACCCTTCACGTAACCGGAGGCCTGGCATATTTTTTGGCCAAAGAATCAGCATTGCCATACAACGTGGCAATGCTGCCAACCTTTTAGGCACGTTTCCTGTTGACAGCGATGCGGACGAATTTTTTGATGCCCCTTTAATTATTTCCCCTCCTTTTTATATACTTGTACATGTAGGATTTCCGAGCTGACGACAATCAAATCAAGACAAAGAGGTATGTGAAATTGCGAGCGCGTACGGCCAGCGCCACGGACCGAGTCAAAGTGCTTCTCTAAAACGCGCGCCGCACAGTGGTCCGGGTTTTCAAAAAGGCGGACATAGGATCGAAAATGCATATTTAACGTAACAAAAAATAATTTCGTATAGGAAATTTAACGCTGATTAATACTTATTACTACAACTTTTCAAAAAAACAGCTCCTTCACGTCAAAAAAAAATATTGAAAATAAAAATGTATGGGAGAAAATCTATTTTATTTTTTTTCTCCGTTCAGTATCAAAGTGTAGCAAGCAAACCTTATATTCTGGTAAGTACCTATTGTTCTTAATACGACAACATATAAATTGCTTGCGTATCCCTGCGGCCTTGACGCCTACGATGCTTCAAAGTTTAAAATTTCAATTGGGATTTTTTTAAATTATTATCGAGGTTTTCAATTAAGCTGAATTCAAAATATAATTTTTTAATTATATAAGAATTAAAACATACGCATTCAAGCATTTGGCAAGTATTTGTTTATTTTATTTTAATAAAAAGTACTAATAAAAGTCTTCAACTTTAGTTATGTAATAAAGGACACGTGCTGATTCGTAGCCTATTTGTAACTGACTGAAACGACTCCTGTGGTAAAAGAATCATTTACCCCCACCACCGGAGATTTCGACGACGCTGATTGGCTGTTGAAGATGTGGTACTAATTTCGTCAGTCACTACTTGCGAGCGTGTGTTTGTTATTAATATCTGTGCATGAAACAATTAAAGGCACTTGTTTCTCAACCCTTGAGGAAGCAACATCAATTATCCGTGCTGTGTGAAAGTTTAGTGAGTTTCGTTATGGCTGCATTTGTTACAAACTTGGACATTTTTATGTTCCTCCGTGTTGAAGGAGACATGAAAAATTGGGCACGACTCTATGAAGCTATTATTCTACATATCCCAGTTGAAACATGTTCGGAAGATTTAGAAATAATCAAGACCTTTTTGAAGAACTACATGAGTAATATCAATCGCAGATGGGCAAGTGCTTCTAGAAATCAGAAGACTTTCATGAATAGACATGCTGCGTGGTTAGAATCAAATATTAGTTGGCCAATTTGCACTACTGTTAATTTATCCGAGATTTTTCAAGCCCAAGATGAAGTTATCGAAAACATATCGTCAGACAATACTTCAGTTGACATCGATACTACAGCAGCTGTGATTCCGTCGACATCAAGTACAGCAACTGTGGGCACATCTACCGAAGTTCAGATTAGGAAGCCTTTTGTTGACCTCAGCAACAAACAGAAGAAAAGACGTTCAGAGTCTCTTTTGGACTATTCGCCGGAAGAACTTACTTTTGCATTAGTCGAAAGACTTAGGATAGACAAGAAGAATGACTTAGCTTGTGTTATTGATCATATAACGAAGAACCCTGATAGTGTTACTATTGTTCAAGCCACATTGTTTAAGAAAAATAGGAAAAAATCTTTAGATGAAGATCATGCTCTTGGTCTTTATACATCATTGAACCTGTCAAAATGGAAATACTTGTGTTTAAGGAAAGCGCTGTTAGATTGTGAAGTTCCAGTGTTACCATCGTATCACAAACTCCTTGAAGCTAAAAAGAGATGCTATCCACATGATTTAGAAATTACCGAGAGAGGAGCCAGAGTGAAGCTTCAAGCCCTATTGGATCTGACAGTCCAGAAGATTCTTCAAATTACCGGTACCCAGATTGATTCGTCAACTGAAGGATTGAAGTTAATTAGTAAATGGGGTTTCGATGGAGCTTCTTCACAAAGCACCTACAAGCAAAGGAGTGAAGATGTAGACTTCAGTGATTCATCGGTTTTCATGTCAAGTCTTGTCCCTCTTAAATTAGTTTCTAATAATAGCACCATATGGGAAAACCCAACACCTTCGTCAACACATTATTGCAGGCCCATTAAGTTCGAGTTTTGTAAAGAGACAGCAGAATACATCAAGCAAGAAGAAGCTGCATTGAAGGAAGAAATAAAGAACATCAATTCTACAAAATGGGTCGGGCTAGAGATTAGTCACGAGCTTCATATGACAATGATCGACGGAAAAGTGGCCACTATTATAACGGATACTTCGTCTGCATCTGCCTGCAATATTTGCCTTGCTAAGCCGACTGAGATGAACAAACTGTCAGAAGTATTTTCAAGACCTGTTCGAGAAGATGTTTATAAATATGGACTTTCTACTCTTCATATGTGGATTCGTTGTATGGAGTGTATTCTACACATATCTTACAACATGGACTTTGAGATGTGGACTGCACGAGGTGCTAACAAGCAACTAAAAGCTGCGAAGAAACATTTTACACAAGAAGAATTCAAACAGCAAATGGGAATACTTGTGGATTTTGTGAAGCAAGGCTTTGGAACCACAAACGACGGAAACACAGCCAGAAGGTTTTTTAGAGATTATGAGAAATCTGCCGAAATAACCAATATTGACAAAGGCCTACTGAAGCATTTTACGGTTATTCTTCAAACGATTTCATCGGGATGTGCCATAGATATAGAAAAATTCAGGACTTATTGCAGAGAAACAGCTGAGATCTTTGTTCATCTATACCCATGGTTTTATATGCCCGCAAGTGTGCACAAGCTACTCATACACGGTGCAGACATTTGTCATCACTTTGGCCTCCTACCAATTGGCATTCTTTCCGAAGAAGCGGGAGAAGCAAGAAATAAAGAATTTCGAAGAGTTCGTGAATATCACACAAGAAAATTTAACAGGATGAAGACCAACGAGGACTTGCTCCATAATTTTTTAATTAGTTCAGACCCATATTTATCCCATATTCGACCAAAATACAGCAACTCAAAGCAATTCGATTTTTTTCCAGATGTTAAAGAGCTTTTGTTGTTGCCTGAGGTAGTAACAGAAGAAACTGAAAATATGGATCTACAGGAGTTGCAGCCTGAAGATGATCCATTAATGTAAACGTGACAGATTTAGTGATTTTGTTATTGTTAGAATTGAGTTTGTTAGTAGTAGTAGTAGTTGAGTTGTAGTCCTTTTCAGGACCACTTAAAATAGTCCTTTTCAGGACTTCAGAAAAAGCCCTTTTAAGGGCTACATCTATTTCTAATTGTTTCTTTTAAGATGAGTCACGTTAGTAGTAAAACCAACAATATCAACCATGATTTATCAATAGGAAATATCAACAGATGAAAGAATAACCAACAGATGATTATTAAAAAAAAAATAAGCAGAAATGCTTATTTTATCATAACATCACGCTTTATATTCCCCGAAGGGTTCGGCAAAGGTGTATACTACACTATAGTACACTGTCATTTCGCCAGTTATATTTAAGTCCCATGTAATAGGGGGCGAGCTTAATACACGGATGAGGCGCGCGGGGGGCTTGTTTTTATTAAAAATGATATTTTGGATTAATTTCAATTGAAAAACTCGTTAATAATATTAAGATAATTCAACATTAAAATTTTAAACTTTGAAGCATCGTAGGCGTCAAGGCCGCAGGGATACGCAAGCAATTTATATGTTGTCGTATTAAGAACAATAGGTACTTACCAGAATATAAGGTTTGCTTGCTACACTTTGATACTGAACGGAGAAAAAAAATAAAATAGATTTTCTCCCATACATTTTTATTTTCAATATTTTTTTTTGACGTGAAGGAGCTGTTTTTTTGAAAAGTTGTAGTAATAAGTATTAATCAGCGTTAAATTTCCTATACGAAACTATTTTTTGTTACGTTAAATATGCATTTTCGATCCTATGTCCGCCTTTTTGAAAACCCGGACCACTGTGCGCCGGCTGCTTTATAAAGGCACCGGTCGCCCTACTACCCCCACTTTGCTACAACAAGCGATACTACTTCCGGCGCTGACGTCACTCGCAAGCCCACACGGACTAAGTAGTCCCCTCTTTTGTTGAGCGACTTATTTACAATAAAATCTAAATCAGTGTTTACGATACAAATAATTTGATCAACCAAATTCACTACACAAATTAAATAAAAGAACGCAGAATAATAATATTCGCGCGTTCATATTATGACCGCGCCGTCATACATATTATTATTATTTTAAGATCATTTTTATTCTTCAATAGTGTCAATCTCTGGCATCAGGTGGTATGACAGCTCACTATCTAAGTTTTTACAATGAGATTTTAACAGAATAGCCTGGCAGCAGATTTCGAGAACATATTTTCCTCTGCCCTGGAAAATATAAATATGATTTCATAACTTTTAACCTCCTTAAGACAATAAATAGACAATATGACAAGATAAAATGACAATGACATGACATGATTTAGATAAATGACATAATAATATCCTAGCTTAGGCGACATCTAAGTTAAAACAATCAACGTACGGCTAGCAGCATCGATGCACAGCAAGTGTAACTTAGTTAGCCTTAGCACACAGGACGTGGTACGGTCGGCAAAAACATCGTGGAATATGATTCATGGAGTTTATTGGACAGCAAAACTTAGGGGACTGGTTTTCAAGCACTACCTAGTATATAATTAGTTTGGAATCCGGTAAGTAACAATAAGTAACATTGCGACTTTTTAGATTTTGTATTATGTGGGGTACTAACAGTCAAATTTTAACTTTATGGCGGCTCGGAACATGAGGCGAGTCGCATAAAGCACTTCAAAGCCGCCATAAAGCATAAGCTTGATTCAGAAATCAAGCTGTATTTACAAAGTTTACCTTGGACAACACCTTGATAACACACAGGGTGAAATGATAGTGAAAAACCTAGGCTTAATCGGAAACAAGAACCCAGAATTTTGTAATAAGTATCTTGATTGAAGGGGCCAGGGCCGTCTTTACCCGGGGGTGTAAGGGGTACGGGTACCCGGGCGCAGGGTCTTAGGGGGCGCAAACCAATCCTTAAACCTACACGTACCATGCGTAAACCTTCCCGAAATTGAAATGAATAAAAAACTACTTACGTTTAACTATGACTCAAGTTAAGATAGATTGATAATTTTGGCTATAGTATACCTATCGAATTGAAAGTTGATTACAAAACAGACGATATCATAAAAAAGATTGTCGATTTTAAAGCCGGAAAAATTAAATTTGATGTTTGAACATTTACCTAATTTTAATGTAGAGTAACTATTAAATAAAAAAATAAAATACAAAAATTGGGGCGCAGGCTGATTTTTGCACCCCGGCGCCCAATATGGTTAAGATGGCCCTGGAAGGGGCGTACATGACCGTTCACTGTCGGACTGCATAGAAAAGAAAGAGAAGCGCGATGACACAAAGCTGATAATTATAATATACTCCCAATGGAAAATAAATAACACTTTGCCCGATTCATTCTGCACACCATACCGGCCTAGTTATGTAGATAGTTAATATACAAACCGTTACGGCTCATGAGCGCACACATAACACCGCGGCGTCACCGGCGCAGTCGGGTAAGTTTAATGCACGCGACGTCTGAATAGTTTCTACTCACGTTCTTACTTCGGTGTGGGGCCATAAGAACAGCGGGTGAGGTCTATTGTTCTTTATCGGTATGGGGTATAGGATTATTACTCATGTCATGGGAAATATAGCCAGTCATGAAGGCGGTATATAACAGCGGAGCTGGAATATCGCCAAAAGTAGAAGCTTTTTTAAATGAGCGTGATTTGGTTATACATATTATGAACCACGAGTGTTTTTTTGGATAGCGACTAAGTTTAGTGGGGAAGGCAACTGTCAAAATGGCGCTGTCGTAGCTAGTTCCTAACACAAGCTAATAATACACGGCTTGAGCTGGCTTTTTTGCGATAATGACTCGTTGTTGTGTCCCCAATGCTCCGAAATTGGATTCTACCATTTTCCGAAAGACCCTAAGCTTAGAAAATTGTGGCTCAAAGCTATTCGTAGGGAATTATTTTAATTAAACATAATTCGAGGTTATGTCAAAACATTTTGAAGAAAGTGATTACGAGGAAATATGCAATATTTAAAATATTAAATTCTGTTTTTTTTTCACGTCAAATGAACATTAATTTAAAATATTGAAATTACTAAAAATAATGAAATAGTTGAATAAAACCAAACACATGAATGAACACGAAATGGAATGATTGAACGAAGTGTCTTTATTGGTAGGCCATAGGAACCTAGGTTATGGTCACGCTATCTGCAATTAGCTTTGACCGACCTTCCCTATTAGTTTAAAATAAAAAGAAAACCTAGCGTTATGTAGCTTATTATCTGGGAGACGCCATAAAACCCGGATATTTAGAATAGGAAAGTGCGCTAACGAACCTTGCACTTCACTTTTCACAATCTTCCTGACTTCTGTTTATGAGGACACGCTTACGCAATGTAGTGAACCAAGAACGGGCTGGTATTCATTTTCAAATAATTACCAACGGAACAATAAACAAAATGCACTTACCCTAAGTTACATTAACTCATTAAGGCTCCTACAAACAGGCGCGACACGCGATAAAATCGCGCGCGACACAAAGGCACCGCAAGTCGCGCAACGAGCGGTGCCTTTGTATCGCGCGCGATTATGTCGCGTGTCGCGCCTGTTTGTAGGAGCCTTTATAATTTAGGCACTTTATGAGGCTAGAGAATCACCTTTCAAAGCTTATGACATATTATATTTTATGTAGTTTTAACAGCTTACAACATACACCTTACACACAATACTCATTGGTATGTACAGACGCCAGCACATCAAGCTACCCGAAACTGTGAAATTTTCCCAATCAACTTTGAACCTTATACTTTAGCGTTAAAGTTGAAAATCTATTAAAGAAATTTGACAAATTGTAGTAGCTTGATGTGCTGGCGTCTGTACATGATGACAAATATGCAAATTATTTTGTTATAATTTACTGATTGCAAGTTTTAACAGAAATTATTGATATAACGGCTGTATTAAAACCTACTAAAACCATATTATTATAGTCTAATGCTGGAGCTATAATTATGTGCTATAGCAAAGTGCAGGGCTTTCCCAAATTACGCAACAACACCTAGTCGCAATAAAAATCCTATTCAATAAAAATTCCCTCCGGTTTAGTGGCCCCATTTTGCCACAAAACCTACTCCTCGCGGTGGAATATACACACGGTTTAAACGAACTGTCTCTCACAAATTAGTTTACAGCTTTTATCCAGAGAAAGAAAAATATATGCCGTCAACTGTTTTAAACTTTTGCGTGTTTAAACTATAATGGAGTTGCTGTTGAGAGCTTCAGAATTGAAGACATTGTTGCATAATCAATGAAAAATGATAAAAAAAATTTTGATGATAAGTAATTTTTGTGGCGTCGATGACCTCTGGTAGTCTAATTAGTTGAAGTTTGAGTTGAGAATTTTTTTTTTTTAGTTTTATCGTATTTGCATATCGATGCAAAAATAAAACTGATATTCCACTAACTAAGGTCGTTGACCCCAAAAAATTACATCAAATCAATTCTTAGATTTTTTTTTTTAATTGCCGGCTGTATAATAACAACCACACGAATGGATCGAATGTAAAGCTGCGCTTGCCGACGTAATCCCGGCTGTCATTTGTCATCTTTGACAGTAGTTACGGGAAGCCCAAAAGTCTGACAACCAGTCTTACCAAGAGGTATCGTATTGCCCAGTAACTCAGAATATGGAATTCAGAGTGCTTACTGTTCAATTTAATTCCGGTAGATCGACATTGGAATTGTGACGTTTCGTACTCTTGAGTTCGATGCTAGCGCCAATTAATGATTTTTAGATAGGGTGTCCATTTTGGAGAACTAAGTGGAATTGGGTTCGGGCTTGGCGTGGGGTAATTGTTAACAATATTGTTTTCAAGAGTACCGAATCACGTGACTGTAAAATTAACATTGGAATCATATTGGCATCTCATTGGAATTAAAATTAGTTTGGAGAGTAAGACCCCTGGTAGGCATTCGGTCCATGTAAAATACTTATAGGTATTGAACTGCATACAGTTAGACTGGAAGCCGTCCCCAACATATTTGAGAAAAGGCTGGGTAGATGATGAGTCATACTAGAGCAATCAGGTGGCCCAGTGAAAACGGCCGCGACTTACAAATTGTATGTCATAGGTCGCGCTAAGACTGGCATTTTGCATCATGAATCAATCGTCCCACTGCTGGGACACAGGCCTTCTCTCGGTGAGACGGGGTGTGCCATAATCCACCACGCGGGTCCAGGGCGGGATGATAGAAGTCACCTCTTAGAATTTTTGGTTCTAGGACATGTCGGTTTCCTTACGACGTTTTCCTTCACCTTAATAATATCATAATTCTTGCGAAACTAGCTGCGCTCCGCGGTTTCACCCGCGTTAATGTCGATCCCGTGGGAATATCGGGATAAAAAGTAGCCTATATGTTAATCCAGGGTGTCAGCTACCTCCATACCAAATTACTTATATCAAAAATGATCCAGCCGTTTGAGCGTGAAGAAGTAACAAACATATAAACACACACACTCACAAACTTTCGCCTTTTTATTATTAGTGTGATTCTTCCAAGTTGTTTGTCAATAGGTACCCTATTACTAAGAATTTTATAATTAGATTACTTATTAAGGAAAATCCGAAAAACAAATACTTACAGTTAATGCTAAGTGCCCCGACTTTTATCTTAGGTTATCAGACCAAACTGTCGTAAAGATATAGAGAGGAGATCGGGGCATTTCGAATACTCGTGTTCAATCTATCTTCATATACGAGTCATCATCTGCCTACCCTTTTCCCAACCATGTTGTGGTCGGCTTCCAGTCTAACCGGATGTAGCTGAATACAGTACCCGGCGATAAATATTGCACATCGACCTGATCGACCTTTTTACACAAAACCATTTTATATAAAGAATAAAAATAATATCAAAAGAAGCAAATCATAATTGTTTTAACAGCTCCTAATAGATACCGGACTGTTTGTATTTCGTGCGACAGAGATAACGCTCTACGAAAGCCGAAATTAGCTGATTGTCTCTTTCCAAAGGTCGATGTGCAATATTTATCGCCGGGTACTGTACCAGTATTTTACATGGAGCGACTGCCTATCTGACCTCCACAACCCAATTACTGGGTAATACGATACCGCTTGATAAGACTGGTTGTCAGACTTTCGGGCTTCTGACTACCCGTAACGACTGTCAAGGATCCACGAATGACAGCCGGGACCAACGGCTTAACGTGCTTTCCGAGGCACGGAGGGGTCACGGTATGTAAAGATGGTCACCCATCCACAGACCCACCGCGGCAGGCGTAGCTTAACCTGATCTATCGACTTGTGCGGCTGTTATTATTTAGCCACGATATTTCAAAATCAAATTATTTGTTACAAATCTATGAAAAACATTAGGTCTCAAAAAATTCTGTCAATTTATTAAACTATTATTCTTTTTATCTTTTTACGAGGTTCGATTTCGGATTTGGTATCGGCCGAAACTATTAGAGCCGAAGATTTGGTTACGGTTTCGGCTAAAAATCATAGTTCGATCGGACACTAATAATTTTGTTGCACTAGAATGCAAGTAATTAATTTAGTAACAAGATGAAAATGTTGCAATTTTTGGTAACAAAAATTGTTCCAAATAAGCCAAATCTACTTCTGTTTATATGAACCTTGAACTACAGAATGATAATATTAAATGCGTCTTTAAAGCGACATCAGCTGACATTGGAATATTGTAAGTTAGTCTTCAAGTAGACGAGGATAGTGCAGGTAACATCACGCACCTGTCTCTGTCGACAGCTGTATCCGACAAAGTGGAAGAGAGTGCTTCTACATTACCAATAATCGAAAACTGCAACGCAAAGGTGAAGACCATAAAGGTGCAGAGGATAGCAATAGTGAATGCAAAGCTATTGAATAAAGTGTTCTAGCGACTGTGAAATCTAAAGGCAATCAACATAACAACTATGAAGACCATTCTTGTTATATTGTTCTGTATAACAAGTTCTAAGTGTGGAGTTCTGAAGGATGATTTGAAGAAAAGTAATGTTGCAGCGTGTAATAGATTTACAAGTCAACTTATAATAGTAAGAGATAGTTTTGATGCCGGAAGTGTAACGTTATTACAAGAAATACTAATAGATGTCACAAAAGATCAAGAAGGCCGACCGCCTACCAATATTGAAAGTGTCACAAAAGACTATCATTTACAACCAGGAATGCATAAATGGGAAATTAAATTTCATTCTAGCCAGCAATCTGTAGAAGAAATTGACCGTATAGTTAGCATTGTAGAAAAAACTGCAAAGACAACAGGACAATTTGTTAGTAAAAACTCTACAACTGGAAATGATACGGTTACCTGGGAATTTAACATAAATGTCGATGTAACAAGCCAGCCATTTTCAAAAAAACATAAAAGAGAAATTAATGCACAGCCTTCAGAAACAGAACATCGTTTAATAGAAGTATATCTGGTAAGAGTAATGGATTCTTTTGAAGATGAAAATGTAACGTTATTAACAGAAATAATAATAGATGTCACAAAAGATCAAGAGGGTCGACCTACCAATATTGAAGGTGTCACAAAGGACTATCATTTACAACCAGGAATGCATAAATGGGAACTGAAATTTTTCTCTAGCCAACAATCTGTAGACGAAATTGACCGTATAGTTAGCATTGTAGAAAACACTGCAAAGACAACAGGACAACTAGTAAGTAAAATCTGTACAATTGGAAATGATACGGTTACCTGGGAATTTAACATAAATATCGATGTAACAAGCCAGCCATTATCAAAAAAACATGAAAGAGAATTTAATACACAGGCTTCAGAAACAGAACATCGTTTAATAGAAGTACATCTGGTAAAAGTAATGGATTATTTTGAAAATGGAAATGTAACGTTATTAACAGAAATAATTATAGATGTCACAAAAGATCAAGAGGGTCGATCTACCAATATTGAAGATGTCACAAAGGACTATCATTTACAACCAGGAATGCATAAATGGGAACTGAAATTTTTCTCTAGCCAACAATCTGTAGACGAAATTGACCGTATAGTTAGCATTGTAGAAAACACTGCAAAGACAACAGGACAACTAGTAAGTAAAATCTGTACATTTGGAAATGATACGGTTACCTGGGAATTTAACATAAATGTCGATGTAACAAGCCAGCCATTATCAAAAAAACATGAAAGAGAATTTAATACACAGGCTTCAGAAACAGAACATCGTTTAATAGAAGTACATCTGGTAAAAGTAATGGATTATTTTGAAAATGGAAATGTAACGTTATTAACAGAAATAATTATAGATGTCACAAAAGATCAAGAGGGTCGATCTACCAATATTGAAGATGTCACAAAGGACTATCATTTACAACCAGGAATGCATAAATGGGAATTGAAATTTTTCTCTAGCCAACAATC
Organism: Luperina nickerlii; assembly: GCA_963855955.1. Taxonomy (NCBI): domain Eukaryota; kingdom Metazoa; phylum Arthropoda; class Insecta; order Lepidoptera; family Noctuidae; genus Luperina; species Luperina nickerlii. Next base: position 3,167,219 of record OY979684.1, on the reverse strand, counting down.
TGTAGACGAAATTGACCGTATAGTTAGCATTGTAGAAAACACTGCAAAGACAACAGGACAACTAGTAAGTAAAATCTGTACAATTGGAAATGATACGGTTACCTGGGAATTTAACATAAATGTCGATGTAACAAGCCAGCCATCAAAAAATCATGAAAGAGAATTTAATACACAGGCTTCAGAAACAGAACATCGTTTAATAGAAGTACATCTGGTAAAAGTAATGGATTATTTTGAAAATGGAAATGTAACGTTATTAACAGAAATAATAATAGATGTCACAAAAGATCAAGAAGGCCGACCGCCTATCAATATTGAAAGTGTCACAAAGGACTATCATTTACAACCAGGAATGCATAAATGGGAAATAAAATTTCACTCTAGCCAACAATCTGTAGACGAAATTGACTGTATAGTTAGCATTGTAGAAAAAACTGCAAAGACAACAGGACAATTTGTTAGTAAAAACTCTACAACTGGAAATGATACGGTTACCTGGGAGTTTTACATAAATGTCGATGTTACAAGCCAGCTATCATCAAAAAAACATAAAAGAGATATTGAATTTCAAAACAATGCACATCCTAAGGATATAGAAGAAATAAAACGCCTACTTAGTTTCGCAGAAGCCGCTGAAAACAAGAATGGAGAAGCTGATGATAAAAACTGTAAAACTGTAGATGGAGTTCTCATCTGTAACGTTTACATACCTAACGATTCTCCGAAAATACAAAAACGAGAAATTGAATTTCAAAACAATACTCCTCCTACTGGTGAAGATGAAATTAAAGAAAAACCTGACATCATTAGCCCCGCAGCCAACCCGACAGACATAGTTATAGTAGTAGATGATAATGGTAACACCTGCATAGCAAACGCGACAACAACTGTAGATAATAAGTTATACTGTCTTTTTGCAACTTCAACGGCTTTAGTAGGAGGTTGTCCACCCGGAACAGACAGGGCGGACGATAATACTTGCGTGCCGATTGTGTGACAAATCCCATGTCAATACGGTGAGTTTTCAGTCGTTTAGGTATATACCTAAACGACTGAAAACTCACCATATTTGTAAATAATTTGTTTTTAAAAAATATCTAAGATATGCATGTGCATATCTTAGATATTTTTTATTATTTATTGTAAAAATTAGTTTATAATTTAAACTTATAAACAAAAATGTTGTGTCGTTAAATAAAAGTCGCTTTGGTATTCATTTATTTATTGATTTATAAATAACCAACTTATATTTACAGTATGCATCACACTACGAATTATAGGTCAATATTAGTAAAATTTACACATAATATGTCATCATCTGCCTAGCCTTTTCCCAACTATGTTCGGGTCAGCTCCCAGTCTAACCGGATGCAGCTGAATACCAGTATTTTACATGGAGTGACTGCCTATCTGACCTCCACAACCCAGTTACAGGGTACTACGATACCCGGTAAGACTGGTTGTCAGACTTTCGGGCTTCTGACTACCCGTAACGACTGTCAAAGATGCACGAATGACAGCCGGGACCAAAGGCTTAATGTGCTTTCCTTGGCACGGAGGGGTCACGGTATGTAAAGATGGTCACCCATCCACAGACCAACCCCGGCAAGCGTAGCTTAACCTGATCGATCGTCCTGTGCGGCTGTTTATATTTAGCCACGGGCCCCTACACATAATATGTACAATCATAAAATTAGGTTAAATTACATAAAACTAGATAAGATGAAATTAAATGGAATTAAACAACAAAAAAACAGACAACATTACACAAAATTAGATAAAAGAAGATGAAATTAGATACAATAGGTAAAATTAGATAACATTAGATTAAAGGTTCCTTCAAAAAGGTACGACACGACACGCGACACAAAGGCACCGCAAGTCGCGCATCGAGCGGTGCCTTTGTATCGCACGCGATTATATCGCGTGTCGCGCCTCTTTGTAGGAACCTTAAATTGGAATAACATTATTAGTAACAAGATACTATTTAATTTATTTACTCCAAGGAAATTGTACTAGGAGTGGCGATGGACTTCAGCAGTGCTATTCTGTAAAAATCTCACCGTGATAATTTGGGTGAAATGAGCTTAAAGTGAGCTGTCATTAGAGTCAATCCCTAGCATCAGATGGATTGACAACTCACTTCACCTAACTTCTCACGGTGAGAATCTAATAGGATCGACCGGCAGGTATCGAATAGCAGTGTTCAGAAATCTCAGTTCAGGGCTCGCGAAGACATCTAAGGATTCGTCATACAGTAAAATGTTAATAATATTGTATTCTTTATAAATAGAAAAACACAGTTTTTTTTATCCTATCCTAAGAAATCCAATGTTTTATTTTACCGATAAGATAATGTCTCCTCATAAAAAATGGGCATCCATTTATACCAAATTCACTTGTTGTTTTAATGAACTATGAACCTTAGTGATATGATTAATCACGTTTTTATAGAAGAGCCGTCCATTGTGCTAACAGTCTTTTGAGAGTTCCTACATTAAAATAATGAAACGTGTTGCTTTACTTGCTTTAATGTCTTAAGGAACGTAAATGTGGACAATAAAATGAAAAAGTCTTTCTTAATTATTTGTGTTTTTTCAATCTTAAACTGCAAATATACAGAATCATACAAAATAACAGAAAAAATAAATAACAATGTGACAATAAATGAACATTTCAAGAATCCAACGATTGGAGAAGATTCTAAAGTGATAAATAATGAAAACAATGCCACTAAAAAACAAGTGAACAGTAACTATCAAAGACCTAGTGAAAAAAGTGTTAGTAAAAATTTACCAAATAATGCGTTAAATTCTAATCCAAGAAATAAAAACCAAAATACTGAACCCAGTAAGAAGAAACTATCGAACAAAAAGCTGCATCAAAACAAGTCAAAAAACATTGGAAGAAATGAAGCAAAACAATATGAAAATCGTTTTAAAAACAGACGAGCTTCAAAAGTTACCTTACAATGGTCAACCTTATCAGTAGATGAATGCAGTTCAGACAAAGCAAGGGCCCCTGATGGAACTTGTGTGTCTATAGAGGTTGCTTTTGATTCTAAAGAAATACTAGACATTGAAATAACGACAAGATCAACAGAAGCAGACACAGAAAAAGCTGAGGCAGCAGTAGCAAAATGTCCAAAAGTGAAATAACCTGGGAATATTGAAGTTTCCAAAAAACTCCGAAAAGGAGTGACTTCAAATACTGGAGAGTAGACTTTATAACGAAAGAGAGTAAAGATCGAAAGTAGAGGATAAAGGAAAATCTATGAGAACAGCAGGCAACGTCACACATATAATCTACAGTAATTTAAGGATCTTTTGACGCGTGGTTAAAATTGGAACTAACACCGTCCTGTTTTTCAATAGCATTTCTGTGACATTTTCACAAATGTTTACCCACAACATTTACCAACCCTGTCAATCTCATTCAGGCGCCAAAGGATCCTTGCTGTACTCTTTGTTCATCTGCACTGTTATAATCATTCCACAGTAATTTAGCATTTAGGGACTTTTATAAATAAATAGATACTAAAATCTGTGTTTATTACAGTAAATAGCTTTATCCTATATTGTGTCCCACTGTTGTGCAAAGTCCTGCGATCTCTGGCCATGTTGGCCCTGCAAACGAGTAGATCGTCACCACACTTCACCGTGGTCTACCTCAACGGCGATGTCCTCCTTCAGGCGACCAGTATGTGACGATCTATGCCCATCTTTGGAGGTGAAAATTTCTTGTTTTAATTAAATAACATATAACATGAACATGTCTTGTTTCCCCCAAAGGTTTAGCTGACCTGTAATTATTTCACTCATATTTCGCCAGTTAGGTATGTCTAAAAGTAAATTATATAAATTACCCATGTTTAATTTATGGCATTATTCAAATTCAGAGATCCCTTGTACACTAAAGTTGTTACAGTAAATCCTTTTCTTTCAGCATTTCTTTCACATAACTCATTCTCAAGAGCTTCATAATTATTGCTTTCACATTGCACTAAGACTTATTCTAAATCTTTTCAGAATAATGCAGGCTGCATTATTATTATTAAGTACAAAGAAATCAATACAGCATTATTTCCCAACTGCACTCAAATGATCTCTGAACTAACACCGATAAGTTTAATAAATGATTATTATAATTATTTTCATTTATTACCATATTATTCTCCGTGACCTATAAACGTTTACACCCAGACATGAAATCAATTATAATTATATTTGTATTAATTGTGAGCACCGAGTGCGGACTTCTAGATGACCTGGTAACTTCGAAGGATCAAAAACCTAAAAGTGCAAAGGAAAAAACCCAAGAAACATTGATAAAAGTGCGTCAAACTCTCAAAAATGGAACCAAAATCGTTATTGATGCGTTAGGTAACATTATCAGGATTCCTCCGAAAGAAAATGAAGAAAACACTAATTCAAATGGTACTCTAGAAGCTCCAACAAAGGACAATGAAATTGTAAAAAAGGAAGAAATCAGTAAACCTGTTGACACAAAAGTCGATCAGCCTAATAGTTCTACAGAAAAAGTGAAAGTAGAAGCACCAAAAATAAATGAAAATCAAACCAGAACACTTCCTACGGAATCGAATGCAGAAACAAAGGATGCTGCTGGCAATGTGAAAAATACTACAGATACTACTGAAATCGTTAGCAATACAGATAAAAAGTGTACAGATGGGAAAGCCTGTGGCGAAGTAAAAATGGCCAACAGAACATTTTTGAAAGGCGATGAGTGTCCCTCTGGTAAAGGCAGGGCTGATGACGGCACTTGCGTTGACGTAATATAAAGGGGTTTCAAAATCCATAGTTTCAAAATCCATAGCCATAGTTTAGAATATCTATTTTTTATTGTGACATATATTATCTATGCATAAATTAATTTTGAATTTTTTTTACCCAGATCTATAAACGTTACTTACCTAGTTTGTGATTTAACTTAGACATGTTCTTTTCTCTATCTTGCACTGGTAGTTGTTACACAGTGTTGCGACAGTGGCAGGAATAACGCTAAGCGTTAGTAACGTTATAGATCTCAGTCTTAGTTCCTATTAAAATAACGCAACGTCATCTTTTTGTAAGTGCCCTTATAACTCGACAAACACATCTGCCGATGTATTCTGAAAAATTCTCACCGTGAAAACTTAAGTGAAGTGAGCTTCTAGTGAACTGTCATCCCATCCGAAGATGTTAAGGATTGACACTATTGGCAGCTCACTTCACATAAGTTTTCACGGTGAGATGTTTTACAGAATAGCACTACAGATTACAATACATGCTTTCTGTTATGATGTGGTGCTAGGGACATCGACGTACAACCTGTTACGAGTATCACGGATTCTGAACATGATATTGACATTTTTCGACGGTTATTAAAAAAATAAAAAGCTGTTCCATACATTTCGACCGCGTTAGTATTGCACTTTCCTGTGATACCTGTTTTTTTTTTTATAACTGACCATGAATTTCTAAGCTAGGGTCTAGAATCATGTGCTGTATTCATGGTTTTAGCGTTTCATGCGTCCGTTTGTGTGTCCCTGACACACGTATTAAGGCTCCTGCAAACAGGCGCGACGCCCGACGCGAATCGCGCGCGACACAAAGGCACCGCTCGTTGCGCGACTTGCGGTGCCTTTGTGTCGCGTGTCGCGTCGCGCCTGTGTGTACGAGGCTTTATCCACACTACATTGTAAATGCGAAAGTAACTGTCTGTTACCTTTTCACGCTTTAACGGTTGAACCAATTTCGATGGAATATGGCACACAGGTAGATCACCTGGGTTAGGACTAGATAACTCCTTTCTGAGTTCGACCCCTTTAAAAACATTATCATCGTAATTTACGTTTGGAACACCGCCCATTGTGTCACCCTATGTACAATTTTAGAAATTTAATCGATAATTCATATCGTCTACATACTAAAGAGTATTCTAGTCTACAATATTTCACAACATTGTCAAAAGAAATTGTAACTACAAATCCCTCATCGCAAAAGACAAAAATGCACTAGGTACATTTACAAAACCCATTTAAATTGTACAAGAGCGATTTAACGACATCTGTAATTTGCGCGAATGCAGACTAATTGCTCAGAGGGGGTGAAGGGGGGGGCGGTTATCATTAAGATTATTTGCAGAGGGGTGATCCGTTATCTCAGGGTACGGAACCACCTGGAACGTTTAGAGCGATAAAGGTAATCTCAGAAATGTTTGTTTTCTCGCTCCCTGTTTGTGTAGAATTTTAATCTCACGAATCGACGCGCGCTTTACTTGTGGTTATCAAGTGTGCAAACACGCTATTAATACGTCCGATTTCGCTATTGTCTCGGACGCTACCGAGAGTTCCTGCGATTACAGATACATTCACAGCGTGTTTTATACACTTGGTTACCATAAGTAAAGCGAGAGTCGCTTCGAGGGATAGAAGACTATTAAAAGTATGAAATTGAAAGATAAACATAACATAACTTCACGTCTGTATTCCGCAAAGGGTTGGGCAGGGGTGTAGCTTATATTAAAATTCCACAATAATGATTACCCCGATCCGGGACTCGAACCTAGGACCACAGCCTCAGCAGTTAAGTAGCGCTGCCAATGCCAACCTCTAGAGATCAACGAAGCAGTCAAAAATGTCTCAAATACTATTATTTTTATAAATAAAAGGTCAGAATTGGCAAACAGTACCCTTACTTGGCGCACCCACTTACTTTTTCAAGTCCATAAGTCCACTTTTCCGAAAAATACCTACATTCAGTCGTAAGAAGGTCAAAGGCGTTGCTGTTCCACAGCATTCCACGGCTCAGCTACGCACGTGTATCTTCACTTTGTAAGGAAATTCAGGCGGGATCGTCCACTGCGACCCACGACCACGCTACACACGGATGCGTGGTGAAAAACAAATGAACCATGCAGCTAACGTGGGTAACCTCTCCGTGCTTACCTTACGTAGCAATGGACGGTCGACTAAACGAAAAAATGTCAAAACTATTTTTAACCGACTTCTTTCGGCGTTTCAAAATACGAGTAAGTTGTGCGCCTCGTGGATTAGATATCTATTCATCTGACTTCAGTAATCAGAAGATTTCAATAATAATTTAAAGTTATTTCGCAATTATTATTATTTTAAATATCTGCTTTGTACAGTTAGGGAAATTAGTTGTTTAACAAATTGGCACACACAATATCAATCTATCGAGTTATAACCATTTCATAAAACTGATGTGATGTGAAAGTTGGTGGTCAATCAGTTAAATATTATTTTCCCTGACTTTTCTTTTGGCTATACCTGCATTACCTAAACATAGTACTTATATAATAAGGCACCTGTCCCACAGCCAACGATACGGGACAGCGCCTAGAGCTAGCAACTAGAAACGAGTTGGCGATTTTGACCGATATGTATACATATATGCATGAATGTATGTTCATCTGTTCCCTCATAAGTTCAAAAGTACTTATAATAATTTCACAAATGAGGTGTCGTTAGAAGCGTCTTGACCGTCCGCTGGTTATAGGTTATGTGACGTCACACTAAATTCAATATGGCGCCCTCTAGAGGACATAAAGTAATGAATTTAAAAATAAGTATTTTGGAATGGTGCCTTGACGTGCGACACAAAGGCACCGCAAGTCGCGCAACGAGCGGTGCCTTTGTGTCGCGAGCGATTATATCGCGTATCGCGCCTGTTTGTAGGAGCCTTTATCCTCCTCTGTGCGGAAAGCACGTTAAGCGATTTTTTCAGAAAGTTGTTCAGGGTGCTGTCTGAACAAGTGTACCTTTCGCTCTGATCTGGTTCCGGACTATTGCATTGTACAGAACATTTGGCACCGCGCCAACAATGAGACCACACTTTGTTGTTAATAGTCTATCGTATATCTATCATCCGTCCAAGCCGTTAGTTCCAGCTGTCATTCGTAGATCTTTGACAATCAGTCTTACCAAAAGGCGTATCATGTTACCCAGTAGCTGGGTTATGGAGACAGAAAGGGGGTCGCTCCATGTATAAATCAGAGGCAGACAGTGATCTTCGCAACCTCTGACGATGTTTACTGTCTCAATGACAATTATCCTTAACGCACTGACGCGTGACGAATGTAGACGGAGGGAGGTAACCGTTTACGTTTCAGTAAAAATCAAAGTCAAATCGCTTATTTCAAGTAGGCGATCAAAAGGCACTTCTGATCATCAAATTTTACAAGAAAATAGAATTGTTTCTCTCTGCTCTTCAAAAAACTATATATCAAACTATAATAAACATCTATTTTTTATACAAAATATTATATTTTATACTATATAATTTGATATTATATTTTGTTTTATATAATTTACCTACAGGGTATCAGGGACATCGTTCAGCCTGCTACCATGGATTCAGTACATGGTTCTGGCCTGATTTGTCAAGGCATTGTTGATTTATCTTTCAAAGCGGGTCAGCAAAAGTACTACATCTGTCATACGGAAAAGCAACGTGATTATCCATAGGTAAGGAAGTGGAAGGGAAATGAAACGAAATTGTTTGTTCTGTAAATAAGATTACAGAATCACTTTTACAGGTCATATTACAAAATCGGCCAATTAGTGCGAGTCAGACTCTCACACGAAGGGAAAACGCCGAAAAAATCGTTTAATTTATACCCCTTTAAATTTTTACTTTATTTTATTTTTATTATTTGTTGTTATAGCGGCAACAGAAATACATCAGCTGTGAAAATTTCAACTGTCTAACCAACACAGTTCGTGAGACACAGCCTGGTGACAGACAGACAGACAGACGGACAGTAATAGGGTCCGTTTTTACCCTTTGGGTACGGAACCCTAAAAACGACAGCCATGATGCAAAATTTAAAAAATTTCGCAGCCGCCATCTTGGATTTTCATTTTGACCTCACTATTGGCTTTAGCACCCTCGAACACCATGAAAATTATCTCTATCAAAAGTCGCATGGAGGGTGCATAACGCTTTTTCGTTACGTGACGATTTCTAACAGTTTACTCCTACCGCAAGCCCGTTAAGAAACTTCGTCCCAAAAAAAAAAATATTTATTTATTTACACACACTATCTTGACAGGATGACCCCCATACAATAGCGGTTTGCAAACACATACCTACCAAAAATACAATGAAAAATCTACTTACAGCTAATACTTAAAATAAAAATCTAAACTTTAAAAACACAAAGCACTTTACACAATACATAACAATCTAACACAATATAACTAACATAATTCAACAAAACACTTGCGAATTCACTCAAATTGCACGAAAATATGTCAATTCTCTCATGGACTTCATTTAGTACACCTATTGCGCGGATGAGAGGTGTTTTCGACAGCAGGTTGGTTTTGGCAACAGGCACGGCCAGCAGTGGCGGTCGCCTCCGTCTCCACACGTACCGATCTGGCACGCTCAGCTTCAGGTGACGCAGCACACCCGGGTTATGAGCTAGTCCACGCAGGAGCTTTAGCGCATACGCCACAATAATTAGCTAGATAGATGGTGTCGATATTTCCTATCTGACTAACCCTGAGAAGAAAATATAGCGAAACAAACTGAGGCCGCTTGTATACGTCCATTTTTCGTCCGGTGTCCGTTGCGCCGAGGGGAGGGCGTAACTTGTTCGCCGGACCTGTATCCGATGCATGTACACACATTCATTATAAACCACTAGCAGTGCCCCGCGAATATCGGGATAAAAACTATCCTATATCCTTTCCCGGGGCTCAAACTGTCTCTATACCAAATTTCATTTAAATCGGTTCAACGGTTTAAGCGTGAAGAGGTAACAGACAGACAGACACGCATTCGCATTTATAATATAGTACCTATGGATACACCACCGCGAATCCGGCGAAAAAAAAACGGTCCGTTGTCCGGTGAAAAAAACGAACGTATACAAGCGGCCTCAGGGGTCATGATTGCTATCAGACCAAGACCATAGACCTCAAGTTTCCTCACGATGTTTTCTTAATAAGTAGAACAAAAAAGTGAACGCAAACGCAACCATTTACGTCTCACGGCGCCCAAAACCTCCAATATCCATGGGGTACTTATTGGAACCCATAACGCCCCCATTGCTCTAACTACCCTTGTTATTTGTTTTTATTTCCATGTCACGGCTAACGTTGTATATGGGGGACCGGATATCCGGTATCTATTTAGATATATATAGGGGAATGATACAAGATAAAGGGTAAATTATATGTTATGGGTTTGGGATGGAATGGTGGATATTTAGGTGTTTTTTTTTATGATTATGAATTATCACAATGGCCTTTATAGTTTTTTGTAGAAAGGAAAGGAAAATTCGCTAATAAAAATACCTCTTATCTATCCAATTTTAAACGACATAAATGTGAAGGCGACAGCGACATTTCTTCGCAATTTTCAAAAAAAATCAAAATGGCGGCGCGCGGCTTGTCGGATATGCCACAAAGGTTCGAATCCCTTTTGTTACGTTTTTTTTTTTGCAATTTTCAAGTCAGGTTGTGTGTTTTATTTAAGAACAGGAAAAAAAATTAGGGATCCGGGCAAAAAAATTAAACCCATGAAATCCAATAATTATGATATAAAATCCGTCATGCCTGCCAATGAAGTCGCGAGCAGAGATAGTAAGGAAATAAGAATAGATACTGATCGTCGTTGCGCGTGCAAAAGCTGCTATGTGTTATTTAGTTATTTTCGGTTCTTTATGCAGTTTTAGTCGTTATTTCAATACACACATACTGCATAAACAGCTATGTGATAAGTGCAATATTTAAAGAGTTAAGGAATGTAGCTATGTGATATTCATACATCGAAAGTTCCGTATAAACACGCTAAATGTTATAATTCATATAGCTCAAATAAGTTCACTAAATTCACATAGCGACTTTTGCAGGCGCAACGACGTGATGCAGCCTTATTGCGTAACAGAAAATCAAACTCAATCTGAATCATTTTGAAGGATATCACTAATCCATTGCTTCATAAAATATGTTAGAAAAATGTGTCTAAACGTAAATAACGCAATGAATATTGACTAACTGTCAAAATGAAACCCATTGTTACTGATAGTGTGTGACCTCTGACCTTTATCGTACAAGTTTGTATGATAGAGGTCAGAGTGTGTGTCGCAATAGGGAATATGCATGAATTTTTTTCATGGCATTTATTAACAAAATATGAAAATACCGTAGTAGAGATGACAAAAAGTGAAATTAAAATTAAAATCGGCCAAGAAACACGGCCGATATGAGCATTTAAAACTATTGATTACACACCAATTAGACAGAGAGATCCGACATAGACTGTGACGTCACATGTCACTACGGCCATTATAAACTCCGTGTTAAATTTCGTTTTGCGAGAAAGAGATAGAAACAAATCTTCGATGGCTCATATCTTTTTTAATTTCATATTTATCCGAAAAACAGTTTTACTAAACTGTTTATTTACATGAATGAGGATTAATTTTTTAAATAAAAAAAAATCATGCATATTCCCTATTACCCCGCTGGTGTCAGTGACCGATAAAATGAGTTTTTATGCCACTGAGGTCTTGCAAATCCACAAATGACAGCCGGGACCACCGGCTTATCGTACTATCCGAGGCACGGAGGGGTCTTGGTATGTGAAGATGGTCACCCATCCACGGACCAACCGCGGCAAGCGTAGCTTAACCTGCTCGATCGACCCGTGCGGCTGTTATTACTTGGCCACAAGGCCCCTATTATAGGGCAGATAAATTAATATAATAGACATAAGGACGAACGATTGCAGAAAACCAAACCAAAGACACAAATCACCTCACAAGTACCTACTCACAACACTAAATCATTTCACCCACCCTACCAATTTATCCGTCAATTTACACAAGAACCGAACTCGCGCCCCGTTCAGTAAAAAAAAACAGTAATAAAACCAAGTTCGCAAGTACTTACGTTTCACTTGTTAAGTACTTTTGTTCTCAAGTGCTTCAGTCGGGAAGTTTCAGGTTTTATAAATGCCTGAATTGCAGGACGGTTTATTTTAAATTTAAATGAATTATTGGAGGGTCTGGGTTATTTTTTTCAGCGAGGTCGATGGAGCTGCGGAATTTCTTTTAGTTACAGAACCTTTTTTTTTTGTTATAAAACTATTCAACCGTTATCTACGAAACTAGAAAGGATCTAGTTCAAGTAGGTACTACAGTCATGGGCGTAGCTAGGAGGGGGGGGGGGCAAGGGTGGGCAATGCCCATACTAGAACCTTCTTTGCCCACCCTATAAAAATCGACAGTATTGAAGTACTTACTGTTTACTCGCTTTTTATCAGGGTTCCGTATCCCAAAAGGAAAAGACGGAACCTTTATACGTCGTACATTTTGACCAAGATGTAAGGTTTGTAGAGTTGGGCTCTCATTAATAACTGACTGCGATTTGATGTACAGGACGTCTGCTCCCCCTAGACAAAAGCCCTAATCTGCATTCGCGATTTACTTGCCAAAAATGTAAACAAATATGAGTTTAAGGATAAAAAACTTTAAGTCCTACATAATAAAGTTGAATTTACATTACAACTTCAAACATTTTTATAACTTTTTCAATAGTGCTAATCACTCTGAAATCAACTTAATTTTAATTAAAATAAAGTTGATATTTGTAAAGCTCATCTGTATCCGGTCAGACTGGAAGCCGACCCCAACATAGTTGGCCAGGACACACCAACAGAGACAGACTATAACATAATCATCGATAGACGGCCGCCATTTTACGAGATTTCTTCCTAAATTAAGGCTAAAAGCTTTTGTAGAAAGCACAAAACTGAATTGGGTCCGCCAACCGACCTTATGACTTTGTGACAATATAACCGAATTGGGTTTAGAGTTTTAGATGTTATTACATTCATCATCTGCCTAGCCTTTTCCCAACTATGTTGGGGTCGGCTTCCAGTCTAACCAGATGCAGCTGAATACCAGTATTTTACATGGAGCGACTGCCGATCTGACCTCCACAACCCAGTTACTGCGTAAAGGCTACTTTAACGAGCGCGACACGACACGCGACACAAAGGCACCGCAAGTCGCGCAACGAGCGGTGCCTTTGAGTCGCGCGCGATTATATCCCGTGTCGCGCCTGTTTGCAGGAGCCTTAATACGATACCCCCTGGTAAGACTGGTTGTCAGACTGAGGTCTTCTGACTACCCGTAACGACTGTCAAAGATCCAAGAATGACAGCCGGGACCAACGGCTTAGCGTGCTTTCCGAGGCACGGAGGGTCTCGGTATAGAAAGATGGTCACCCATCCACAGACCAACCGCGGCAAGCGACCTATGCGACTGTTATTATTTAGCCACGGGCCCCTCCTACCGTATACCTATTTAACATGTTTATTGCTGTCTCGAGGCAAGACAAGGCAGATGTGAGTGGAAACGACAGGAGGGGACGCCCTACCAGGGAGGTTTTAATAGAATGAAATTAAATACGTATATTCCCGGTAAACATGATGTAGAGAAAGAACAAAAAAAAATTGGGGAATATATGCGTCACATCCACGCAAAACGGCTATCGCTCAGCATACTGCTATCCTACGCTAGACAGAGCCCCAGCGCTGGTTTCCAGCGACAGCAAAAAAAAAAAAAAACAAGAGATTTCACGCGGACGAAGTCGCTGACAGAAGCTAGAACTTCTATACTTAAGAGGAAACACTACGGCCGAGAGAATTGAGAAATAGGTATTTGTAAAATCTATTGCTGTCGCGCGGTGCCCAAGCCTCCCCCGCAGGGCATGAAAGAGACAACTGCATCATGGACCAAAAATACCTATTAAAAATACACAAAATCAACGTTACGTAGTCCCCCGATTTCTTTTCCAAAACTAGACCGATTTAAATATTTTTTTCATTCAAAATTAAAGAAAGGCTTTGGGCGTGTCCCTATGTTTTGCTTTTTTTTATAAAATTTAGTCAAATTTATTTTCTGGATGTTTGAACACAGCGGAGAATCTGGCGATTTTTTAGGTTTTTGAAGGCACATATCTTTTTAATTTATTTATTTATGAAAAATAGGAAAACATAGAAACATGCCAATAGTGGCCATAGACTTTTGTGATAAAAATTATCGCTCTACTGGCATTACCCAGGGATAAAACAGGGGACTACGTTTGTATGGAAAGAACGGCCCTTGTGTTTCCTCTTAAGAACTGCGCATTCAATTAAGATGAAACATAATCAAATTGAGTTTTCATCCGAAAACAATTCTGAATCTCATCGAAAATTTATGAACTCCGAAGTTTAGTCGCCGTCACTTCAATTATTCAGATGTTTTGTGTAATGTCCACATTTCTAAGGTCGCTGATTGAAGACGGATGAATTAATTATAGAAATTCTATGAACAATCGTCGAGACGTAATCGTGAATAGTCGGTGTGACCTCACTGTTATGATGTTGTTTATAGGATTGTGGATTAATGGAATAAAACGTCTAGGCTTGAGTGTGACTATGTATTCGCCATGACGGACTGGGTAGAAGTGACAACCGAAAGACAGGAAGACCATAGATACATAATAATGTTATAACGTTGGATACATACGTAACACTCACAACATTTTCTTTTGAAAATAGTAAATGCAAAAACGAAAGTTAACAATTTTCAGAACGTTCACAGTATGATCTCAGTTTCAATCTGTCAAAAATATCTCTAATTTCCCTACATTTTTGACAAGTTTTTGACATTGATTGTCGCTGAGATGAGATTACGACTAGATTTTGAACGTTTTTAATGAGATATTTTATTTTTATTTTTTTAACTCTTCCATAGTCGCTGGATAGATGGCGATGAACTTGATGAGTTACTACAAGGAACGGAACGTCACATCATTTTTTGATTATATCACTTGGATGTAATTTTGAGATCGTAAAACGAAACGTACATAAAACAGTTATTATTACACAATGGCAATCACACAATGGCATTTTGAAAATATAAATAACAACAAGGAAAAAGAAAAAAAATTGCATCGGTTTTTTTTTTATTTATTTACTAAGTGTCAGTCAACGAGCGACATGACGCAATGTTTTTTTTCCAAGTTTTGGCTTTGGTACCTAGTAACGTAGTCAGTTCAACGCCGTCTACAGAGTTCTTGGAAAGAATGTTGTTTTTAAATAGGTACAGTGGCGTAGCGTGCCATCTCGGCGCCCGGGGCGGGAGACCCATTTTGTCGCCCCCATTCTATATGTGCTTAGTTAAAATTAAATTTCACAGGCAATGAGGTATCTTTTATTGATATATTGTAATAATAATCGATTGTAATCGATTAACTTACCTATATGATATGGCAACATTGTTTTAATATGAAAATAAGGGAAGTCAGTATTAATTTGATTAAATAATTAATTTCTTATCCCATGATAAAACTGCTTAATATTTTATAATTGACCACAAAAAACTGAAACAAAATATTGATAAATATTTCATTTGGGTAACGTTAGGCCCAGATTCGCCCGTCTCCTTTACGTCATTGTTGTTTTTTGACTTGTCAGACTTTCTGACACATGAAATGAATGAGTCATAGATCTCAACCCGCTTCACCGGCGACATTTTGCCGCCCCCGCGGGCTGCCGCCCGGGGCGGGCCGCCCCCTCCGCCCCACCCACGCTACGCCACTGAATAGGTACTCAAAAAAAACTTCTCATTACGAGAATTGGCCTTCTGGTTCCAGCGCGGTAAACGAGACACAATAGAAGTTTTATTGTTATGACGGCTATAGCTGTATAGTGTCCTTAAAAGTGTTAAGAGGCACGGGTGACTGAAAATTTGTGTGGAAATCGGTTGCCATGTTATGTGGCATGTGATGCGGAGGAATGAGGAAAATGTGGTTTTGAGTATGAATGTAGATGGCTATAAGAGTAGGAAAAGTTTGAAGAAACGATGGGTAAACCCGTGTGAAAGATGATATGGCTAAAAAGGCGAACTACTGAGATGACCGACCCCAAAAAAATTGAGTTAAGGGCAGGAGAATGAAATGAAATGATGAACTGTAATCTCTGCTGATCCGTCTCGTAGCTATTCGGCGCGCCCTTGTGCTACGAAATCGCGTAGTGTAGTATTGACCCGTGCGAAGACGCGCACGGACCACGGTACTGAAATCGGTACGCGCTGTCACTACGCGCTTTCGCTACGCCCTGTCGCTACGCGCTTTCGCTACGCACTGTCTCTACGCGCTTTCGCTACGCACTGACGCTACGCACTGTCGCTACGCGCTTTCGCTACGCAATGTCGCTACGCGCTTTTGCTACGTTCTGCCACTACGCTGT
The DNA here is from genome assembly GCA_963855955.1 of Luperina nickerlii. Classification (NCBI taxonomy): domain Eukaryota; kingdom Metazoa; phylum Arthropoda; class Insecta; order Lepidoptera; family Noctuidae; genus Luperina; species Luperina nickerlii. Next base: position 3,150,939 of record OY979684.1, on the reverse strand, counting down.
GTCACTATGAATTTTGACATTATAATATGACGTACTAGTGTATAGATAGATATTCTACATTTAGCTTACCCTCAAAATATTTTTTTTTTCAAACATTTCGTAAAGACTGCCCTATTGGTCTAATGGTCCTAAACGCTAATGCTGAGCTTGAGGTCCTGGCTTCCATTCCCAGGTCGGGCAAAGTTTTATTGGGATTTCTCAGTAGTAGCCCGGAGTCTGTATTTGTGACAGTCCGGTTGAAGACAAGGCTCGCCCCCTATTACATAAGACTTAAACATAACTGGCAAAATGTGAATGTACAGACGCCAGCACATCAAGTTACTACAATCTGTCAAATTTCTTTAATAGATTTTCAACTTTATCGCCAAAGCATAAGGTTCAAGGTTGATTGGGAATATTTGACAGTTTCGGATAGCTTGATGTGCTGGCGACTGTACATACTAAGGTACACCTCTGTCTAGCCTAAATCTTTTGGGAGCTATAGGCGTGATATTATGTTCGTATAATTACGATTTTCCTCTATGCCTACAACATGAATACTGAAAATGTTTTCTTCTTAAAACGAACTGTGCGCATGTATTTTAATTGAATATTAAACAAACATGGCTTGATGGAAAATAAAATAAACATTCTTAGTCGAAAATAACTTTGTGAGTATTAAATGGTTAGAGTAAGAGAAATATTTGACTGATCCGCTAAAAACTTATTAATTTTCTTATGATGGATACTGTTTTAAATTAATGAACCTCTCTTTTTTTGCGCTTCTAATGATGCACACTTTTTAATAATTGAGCCTCTTTTTGACTTCCTGGCCTTTTCTTACTGGTCGCAATAACTAAGCTAGGGCACCCTGATGAAATAGCCTATGTCAGGTTAGAACTATAACCAACCGCGCGTGAGCCGAGCGAGCGAAGCAAGCGGTACAGCGACAGTTACCAGCGCGCTCTTTGGTCGCAGAATAGGAATTATTACAGGTTGTCGCTTGTCTACTTGCAAAATAAGCATATCTTTAGTAGGTATGTACAAGGCCGAATTAGATTAGATTTTTAATTAGATAGGTATTTAACGCGATGAAATAAAAAATAGTTATTTGTGCAACAAGAGAGCAAAGTAGTTTTTTGCTGCGAGTGCTGATTTTGAATCCCGAGCAAGCGAAGGATTCAACGATTGAATCACGAGCGTAGCGAGTGATTCTAAAGTTGAATCCTGAGTGTGGCGAAGGATTCAAAGGCACGAGATGCAAAACAACTTTGCTCTCGTGTAACACACATAACTTTTCACTTCAGCAGCGAGAACACTTTAGGAGATAAAATAATAAACAGGAACAGATTGAAATAACTATTTATTGTGAATCAAAATAATTAACATTGTAGGTATATATATACAATACTAAATTTTAAATACTAAATTTATTACCAATCCTATAAAATCTAAAAAATAAGATAGCAACACCGTCTCCGAAAAACTGCTTGCGCCCTTTGTAAGTCTCCATTCATTGAAGACATGGTATGCTTTCAGATATTTCTCGCGAGACTTCTCAGGTAGGAAACTTAATTCTGCATTAATAACTTGTTGTTTCAACTCTTCCGGTGTTAAAATACTGTTCTCGTCGCTAGTTTCACTCATATTTTACGATTATTTTAATATTTTTTAACTTATTCAACTCTGTACACCAGTCACGAAATTTTATTCCCGCTCTTTTATTTAAATTAAGGCGTGTTCGGAAATAGCACCTATGATATTTTATTATTCAAAATAACGTTACGTAAGTACCTAACATTTATTGAAACTAGAAATAAATATTTACAAGTTAAATATCAGTTTTATTTGCAGTAAATACTTATTTTTGTTTAAATACAACAATAAGTTAAAAATTCAATAAATTACAATAAAAGACATAATTTTCTTTTTGCAAAATTTCTTTAGTTAGTACGAAATTCCGAGCGTGTTTGTCTTTGAGGTCGAATTCAAAATCCGAACTTCGAAAGGGCTGGTCTTTGTCTCTCTCTCTTTCTAATGGCAGGAAAGAGATAGAGTGTGAATGTTGCGAATTGTATGATTAACCCAAGGCTGAATAATTATTCGCGGCTTTCAGAAAAAAAATTAAAAAGTTACTTTGTCTCACTCAGTGAGCAAAATCGCATTTTGCTCACTGTCACTGATTTCACGCAGCAAAACCTACTTGTTTGAGCTACTGAAGTGAAAAATGTTTTGTTCATATTGTTTTTGGAGTCAACGTCCATAACTTGTGTAGTTACTAAGGTCCGGACGTCGAAAGAATGCGTTCCTGACACCTGTCAGTGCGAAAATTCTAGTAGCTAATAAGGTTCAAATTCGCATAACACGTATTCGTTCTCTTGACGACCGGACTGTAGATCCTGTATAGACACAGTGTATGTAGGTATACACGGTATAGGTAAAGGTACCTAATATCAATGATATATAAACTTACGTCATTGCCTATTATTATACATATACCCAAAATTAAATGTGTTTAGTTGAAGGATGGTAAGTGCATGAATATATATGACAGTGTTGGCAAAATGCCGACAAACGCCGCAGTAATAAGTTATCCTGTCCACTTGAACTATTTTAAATAGATAATAAAATACGTAAAGTTGTTTTTATAACATATTTGCTCGTAAAGGGTCTCTTATTTCACCAATTTCAATATCGTAATGTATCTCATTACGCACTTGTGCGGTAATGTAAAGTAAATCGCACGGTTTATCAAGATGCTCCGTCAAATAGAACGGTACTTTTTTAAATCTTAGCAAAAAGTTTTTATTTCAGAAAAGATGTCAACATTTTATGAATAAAATTAACTTTGGGAGATAAAATATAATAAATAAACATTTAATTCTTTAATTCAATAAATTTTGACAATAAATTACAACTATTAATATCTGTAACAAAAACAAAAATATTAATTTACTTTATTAATAATACTGGCTGTTTTGTACCTATGCCTGAAAAAAAAAGCGCGAACGCGCGCTATCTGTTAAGAAGTAAAAATTATTCCGCGCGCTTTTTCTTTTCGCTGTACTTTTTTTTATTTGAAAATGTCGTCAAGTAATGATGAATTTATTAATTCCACACCGCCAGAAGTCTCAGAGGCAGCGAAAAAGGCTACTCTAAGCCTCTTGCCCGAAAAATCGACCGATAGATACTTACAAGCGTATCAAAATTTCATCATATGGAAAACAAGCAAATATGCAAATTCAGTCCGAGTTTTATTTATTTCCTCGCAAATATGTTATAAAACGTCGTATGACATACGTGCGCTTTGATAATTAGGTACAGCCTCTGCTTTCTTTTAGCCCTCGCCTACGGCTCGGGCAAGCAATATCGCCTCGGCTGTAATTTTGAACTTACCGCACTTATATCATAATGTACTGTTATTTTTATTATTTAATTATGTTTTTATAGTATATAATTTTTATAGTAGTTTATAGTTTATATGTCGTTATAGCAGCTATAGCCTTTACGGTTCTTGAGATACCTACAGACCGCTAACAGACAGACGGACGGACGGACAGCGGAGGCTTAGTAATAGGGTCCTTTTGGCAACCAGCACCCTAATTGCATAGGACACTATCAATCGGAATTTGAATCATTTTGAAGCAAATTGCTAATCCATTGCTTCATATGTTCGAAAAATTTGTCTGCTCAACACGTAAATAACGCAATGAATGTTGTTGAACTGTCAAAATGAGACCGATTCCGATTGATAATGTTACGCAATTGTCCCGCTGGGTACCAACCCAGGATACAGAACCCTTAAAGTACCTACTTAATTTTTGTAACCTGTAAGAACTTTTTCCAATTATAAACTCGGTTAAGATTATCGCCAAAGTATAATAAGAATTATGACACCGATGTATTTAATTTCAGATTCTTTAGAAAATGTCTTTACTACTAATAATACTAGTTTCAACAAATGTGTACCCTAAATGCGAAGAATACTCAAAACTCTTGCGAACAAGTAAGCCGGCACGTCGATATATACAACCTATTTACTCGAATGAACCAAACTGTGCTTGGTGTAACCTTCGGCCGGAAAAAGAACAAATTAAAAAAAAACACTGCTACTCGATGAAAGTGACAGCCAAAATGGCGTTCACGCGCCCGCCATTCTTAACTTATTTGACATTCCGAAATACGTTGCAGCGATGAAGAGGAATAAGACTGCTGTTAGTAAGAAGCAGCTAACTGAACTTGTGGATAGATTATATTTACATCAATTATGAGTTTTTTTTCTCCTGTTATTTGGTATCTCAGTAACCAAACGGTTCCCGACACAGCCAAGCCAGTCGATTCTGTAAAAATCTCACCGTGAAAACTTAGGTGATGTGAGTGTGATTTTGCTAGGAATTGACACTATTGACAGCTCACTCCACGTTCACTTCACCTAAGTTTTCACGGTGAGATGGTTACAGAATCGCACTGCAGGCCTCCTCTCAGTGAGAGGGAGTAGGCCGTAATGTACCACGCGGGCCCAGTGCGGGTTAGCGGATATCACATGTCTTCAAAATTTTGGCTCTAGGAGATGCCGGTTTACCCACGATGTTTTTCTTCACCGTTTTGAGAGCAGTGGTGATGAAATTAATTGCACAAAGTGCCTGTCTGGGTTCGAACTCACGACTTAAAAACTCCGCAGACGTGATATCGATATACCGGGTCAAATTAAATTACGTAGCGAAACTCCGCAGACGTGTCGGATATCTAAACATGATAAAACAAAAAAAAGACATTAATTTAATGACTTATTTGTGGGTTCATCGACCGCAGTTAGCGTAGTAACTTGAAATATCAGTTACTTATTAGTTAGTTTTTTGCGTAAACTTACAGACGTGATTGGTACCATATTAACACGATAAAACTAAAGAAAATATATTTTAAAAGAAAGAAAGTAATAAAACTTTTTATTTTTCTTTTATAGTGCTTAGATGTATGTATATCATGTCTGCAGTTACTCTAGCTAATTTAATTTGACTCTGTATTGCATCAATCAACCTAATCACCGCTGGATATAGGTCCTTTCCAACTATCGCTCAATAACGTTCCGTAGCACAGATATATAGATAAACCTAGATAACGCAAGAGTAACTACTTCGCGTGCCAAAAATCGCACCAGCTTACGTACAAAAACGGTAAGCCGCCACTTTCGCGCTCAGTCCTGAGTACTGCTGGCTGGGTGAGCGTGAGCGCTGGCACTAGGCCGCCGGGGTGCCGCTCGCGGCGGCGTCTTTGAATCGATTTGATTTTCCCATCACTAAATAGTGCTTGTGACGTCATAGTAGGTAGTCAAAAAGTGGAACGCTTGGTTTTCATACAGATCGTGATACTTGCGTTATCTAGGTTTATCTATATCTGTGTTCCGCAGTCATCGGGCACTAGATAAATGGTAGCAAGTCAGTTAGAAGCCAAACTCCGAAAGAAAATAAGGAGAAAGAAAGTGGGGTTCAATCGTTGGCTTACAAACTAAATCCCTACGATTGGTATAGCGAGAGTAACTCTATATATGTTACCTTTTCAAGACTAAACCACTGAACCGATCGGTGTGAAAGACATATGGGTAGCCTCGGACCTACGGGGTAATTGCATAACACACTATCAGTAGTAATTGGGTTTCATTTTGACAATTCAACGAAATTCATTACGGTTTTTACGTTGTTGAGCAGACACATTTTTCAAACATTATGAAACAATGGATTAACAATAGCCTCCAAAATGATTCAGATTGAGATTCCATAGTGTGTAACGCAATTAGGGTGCTGGATAATGACACAGGCTACTTTTCATACTGGTTATTGGTATAACATATCATGAAATACAAAATAAACGCGGACGAAAATCGCGGGGAAAATATTAGACTTTTTTGTATGTTTGTTTGTTACGCTTTCACGCTAAAGCGACTGAACGGATTTGGACGTAATATAGCACATGGGTAGACCATGACCTGGATTAGGATATAGGATACTTTTTATACCGATATTCACACGAGATCGAGATTTATTAGTGTTGCCCAAATGCAAGACCAAGACAAGACCTTAGCCAGTCTTGGTCTTGGTCTTGCGTCAATACACCTGGTCTTGGTCTTGGTATTGCGCTCTCAGTCTTGGTCTTGGTCTTGGTCTTGCAGCAAGAGTCTCGCAAGTCTTGCGAGACTCTACTACTTAGACTAGACTACATTCAAATACCTATTAGTCTATTGCTCAGGGTGGCAGGGACATCGACGCGCAACCGCTTACCATGGATTCAGTACATGATTCTGGACCCTCCTGCGTTGAAATTTTTCGTCGGCTTTTTCTTAATTTTTTACTTTTTTTTCTGCATTTTTTTTTACTGTAAACTGTATAAAATCATTATTTCTATCTGACCCAATGAGATTTTTAATTAAAAAATAGTGAATTCACTTGTTTCACTTAAAACAGCAATGTAAATAAAACTCGAAAGGGCTACCTGATCAGCTGTATTGCTAAAGTTCATTTGCGAGGTCAAAACTGTCTTCGCGCTCACGCTATTCTCTTTCAAATGCCGCGACAAAGGGACCGCAGCGCCAAGCGGTCTCCTCGTATTATTAACGCACTTGAAAATAAACTTTAAAATTATTACAATAAAGTGCATAAATGCTTGAACCTGACAAAAAATGCGGAAGATTGCGGGAATCCCCGCGCGGCGTCGAGTCGGCCATGAATCCCAATGAATCTAACAGACGCGTCACATGAGGCATTTTAATCATCTACATAACTGAATGACCCATTTACTACTTTTATTTTAGATTCGTTATGAGGGGATAATTATTTTTCTAAAGCTTCATCGATTTAAGGGGGAAGCGCTAAGGTAAATCAACCATGAACCTTAATTAGCGATAAAGTTGAAAATCTGTTAAAGAAATATGGCAGATTGTAGTAGCTTGATGTGCTGGCGTCTGTACCATAACATCAGCTGGCTTAAAAACTGCTACTAGTACTAGACCTACTCGACTCGCTGTTAGTTTTAAATTTTGCTGAATAGAAGAATAATATAAACTTTGAAACATAAATACCTAGGTACATAATTTTTACCAACCTACTAACGTTAGATCTGCACATTAGACTTATACAAGTAGGTATAATATAATACTCTAAGTAGATATACCTACACGGTATGAAATGAACTTTGCTAGAAAGTTATGCTAGGTACATTTTTATCACATATGGGAACAAATTTGTAAGTAACACGCTACCCACCTACTTAATAAATAGTCGAAACATAATAATCAATACAATACCTGTTAGTGTTATGACGATACGGTTTTGATACTGGGGAACGTCTATCAAAATCGGGATTGAAACCAAATACCTACTATAATGCCCAAATCTCAGTTTGACTTAACTGCGAGACGCAAGAGTCTTGCAGGCTTAGTCTTGTTCTTGCTCAAGTCTTGCAGGGGTCAGTCTTGGTCTTGGTCTTGCTACAATAAGTCGGTCTTGGTCTTGGTCTTGGTCTTGCAAAAATGCAAGAACAAGACCAAGACTGCAAGACCAAGACCGATTTTGGGCAACACTAAGATTTATGCGGATGAAACCGCGCGGCGCAGCTAGTAATCAATGAAACCAAAGAACAACCGAGTTATAATTATTTCCATTTATTATATTTGAAGAAACACGTGTCTTTAACGTCAGTTTATTTCTTCAAAGGCACTTATAAGTTGATGAGACTTAAGATTAACGTCATGCATGAGATCCTTCCTTAATTGCAATTCAACACAATCCTAGAGTTGCTCGCTATAAATGTACGAACATATAAAAATATGTATACTTTTATTTCTCTATTTTCAAAACGTTTTAAGCTACAAAATATACCAGCTAGAATCCGCGGAAGGTACTAAGTTGCTACCCAAAATAAGGCAAATCCTACTGAATCAAAGACATGGAGAACCGGAATATCAGAAATTAGACGTAAGACATGCGAAGAGAGAACAAACACGGCTAAAACCAGTGGGCAAATCAATCTTCGTCAAGAGAATCATACCGCATGGTTACACCACAGGCCAGTACGAATACGACTCACAATTGAACACAGTCTTCAAACCTTTAGCCAGGTATCACATTAAAAAACCTATTGAAGAACATGAAAGATCAGTTCTGAAAGAGTTTGAGTCTGAGCAAAAACAAAAAGAACGTTCAGACAAGGACCTTATCGTGCTTGTTCAAAAAGAGCAGGACCAACAAGATTTGTTAAGCCATCTTCAGAAAATATTAAACCGTAGCACGAGGCAACAGAGACGCAAGAAGGCTAAAGCAAGACTTCAAAGACTATTTAATAAATTCGACAAGAATGCACTGCTGATGTTGAGGGAGAAATCTGGCGAAGACCATGACCCGTTCGCGCCTGGCAAGCTTCCGGTCGAGTTACAGCCATCAGGATCGTCAGAAGAAGGAGATGAAAAATTGGTTTACCCAACTTATCCGTTTTGGAACTATTGGACGGTAAGAATTGACACAAACGTAACGTAAACGTAGGACGCCCTCAGGCCAGGTGGAGCGACGATCTTCTCAGGATAGCTGCTAGCAGCTGGATGAGAGTTGCTGAAAATCGAATTGAATGGCGTGCAATAGGGGAGTCTTATGTCAGCAGTGGACTGCTGTAGACTGATGATGATGATGATAAAGCAGTGACACAGGCGCACCTTGGTCAATCAGCCCGGCAATCCAAGTCGAGTTAATTGCCCAGGGTGTGACTGACTAAGACACCTGCCCCACTGCCGGCGATTACGGCGAGCTAGCTACTAAAAATGAATTGTTTGACAGAGTTCTCTCCGGTGGTGTGAACAGTCAGCGATCAACTATTAATATACAGGTGTGGCAGGGGTGTGGTGGGTGGCAGGGACATCAACGCAAAACCTGTTACCATGGATTCTTTGATTTTTTTTTATAATCGACAAATAAATCTACTGGGGGTCATGTATCATGATCAGATATGGTCATCATTGGTCTTGCCGATACGAACGTAATAAATATAACTTTCAAAAATCGTTTCTCAGTGCTCACTTTCGCTGTAGGTATGAGGAACTCTTGCGCGAAAGTTCGTGCTTCTTGACTTGGTTTAGGCTGTGCGTTGTCTGTCAGTGAATGAATTTCAGATTTTATTAAGAAGGAGATGCCTGAAGATGGACGGCGCCGCCGAGGCCGGCCCAGAAAGAGATGGCGAGATAACCTGGACGCGTACCGCGAGAGCTGGTTCGAGGTGGCGCGGGAAAAGAGTTCCTGGAAGGATTTGGGGGAGGCCTTTGCCCAGCGATGGGACAGCTTAAAAAATTTTTTGTAGATATTACTTTTTTTAAGTGGCAACTTTTTTTCAGTATCATAAAACTCTCTACCAAGACCGCTGCCCGGGGAACCTTATAAAGGTTGGCAACATGTGCATTAGCAGCATTGGACATCGAAGGAATGCGCACCCATCCGAAACTAGGAGGTCAAGCAAAAAACACAAAACACGTCATTCTATTCGTTCGGCTCGTAAAAAGCATCTTTATGGTAAAAAGAAGTAAAATAAATTGTAAATGCTAAACAGAAATATAATAAAACTGGTTTTGGAAGTTTTTTTTTTGGAGTAGGTGATTGTCATAAAATATTATTTCTGGATGGCTGGCTTTCTGGTTGTTCCCCCGCAATCGCTGACTTCGTGTCCGTGGCCTAAGTCGGCCATAAGTCGGCCATGGCGACCAATCTCAACGGAAACTAGCCTTCGATGCGGGATATATTATAATGCACAAGTGTGTGCACAGGCACAGGTGCACTCTCTCTTCCCTCTCTGTACTCTTTTCTTTCTTCTTGATCTACAAGCGCGACTGCTGAGCGTGAGGTACAGGGTTTTCTTCCCAGGTTGAGCAGTGTTATTGGGTTTTTCCATTAGGAATTTCTTAGTACCTAACAACCCGGAGTTTGGAAGATGGCGGCGCCTGATCTCTCTCCGCGAGTGTCGGATTGCGCTGAGCAGTAACATATTCACCTGTCAGCGGTGGTGAGAGGTGAGGTACTGTGCAGTGAGTAGCGTACTTCAGAGCAGCAATAAAGCTTGAATCGAGCTGTAGCACTCTGTATTATTAAATTCGCTTTATAAATAAAGCAAGCATCAGTGCAGCTTCATTAGAATCCACGTAAGGGTCAAAATCTAGTGCAACTTTGAATCGTCTTCTGCAGATGCCAAATCGATGCGACCGGCATCCAATGTCTGCGGAGTGTAGCCTTCAGCAACTGTGTCGAGCTTTCGAAAAGCGACTCAATCGCCGCGTTTGGCGTTTTTAAGTGTGCGGTGTGGAATTTTTGGTCGCTGCATTTAGCTTCTAAAGACCAGCTAAATCGCAGATTCTAAAAGTAGCTTGTCTGTTTTGGCCCTTAGAGAATTGGTTCCAGAAGGTTTAAAAGTATAATAAATTCGGCTGTTATTCGTAGATCTTTGATAGTCGTCACAGGTACCACGCCTACTACCATCTGACCATTCAGTTATTTTACCTCTGGTTTTGCATCACTGTCAAAATTACAATTATCTTTTCATTATTTATAATATGGTTGCTATTGGCTTGCTACTGTCAGAGGTACATAACTGTGAAGGACCTCTATCTTGGTAACTGAGTTCTGGAGGTCAGATAGTCCTTGTTCACGCAGGCACGCGCGGGCGCGGTAACGGGTGTGCGCGCGGTGGACTCGATTCGCCGCACCTGCGTTTTGTACGTACTATGCTGTGTGTTTGATATTTCGTGACCGCGCCAGGCACCGCGCCCGCGAGTCAACGTGTTTAAGCACTTAGGCTAGGCAGTCGCTCCATGTGAAATACTTGTATTCAGCTGCATCTGATAAGGCTGGAAGCCGACCTCAACATAGGAAAAGGCTAGGTAGATGATGACATTATTATTTTAGTTAAAAATAATTATAAAAACATGTTTTTTCAAGACGTAAAACCGTACAAAGCAGGGACAGATCGCTAGTTAAGTTAAAAAAAGACAATTTTATTTAAAAGTGTATTTTTATTAATTTAGAGAGCATAGCAACACACAGCCTGTTTTAAAATCTTAAAATCTATGATAAAAATATTTGTTTTTAATTGTTGGCATAGACAAGAACTTGCTTGTAATAAACTTTTTAGAAGATGATATAAGTTTAAGGCAAAAATATTAATAAAATTTTCAATATGGTTTCAGTTTATTTTTATTTAAAGCACAACTCACTTTGTTTTGTCTAGTTTTCCTTTGTATATACATATTGCAAGAAAAATACATCGTTAATTTATCTAATATGCTAAGAATAAAAGATATAGATAGATATTTTATTTTTTTGCTAACAATATCTTTCTAATTTAATAAAACATAATAAACGTTAGAAATATAAAGCTGTCCATGTCAAACAATGGACTTTTATGGAATTATAATGAACATTTAAAACTTAATAATCACTTTTACCCTAATCTCAACTGGTGCCACAAATGTATTGTTAATGGTGAAGACACTGTATAACCTTTCTTACCCTAGTCTACTTGTCATTAGAACTTTCATTTAATTTCACACAAAACACAGTTTTGGTTATCAAGGTATGCAACCATATGCAATTTAACGATACTTGAAGGCTTGCAGAATATTGTTTTTTATCAACATAAGTGACAAAACTGGCCAAGAGCCTACATAATTTTAAATAGTAACTTCAAATCATTCCATTAGCAAAGCTTTTTAGACATAATGGTTTATCCGTTGGGTCATTGTATTGTGCCAGTCACCTTAAGACAACATTGAAAAGCCTGTAATCACAAAATCTAAAAATTATAATGACAAATAACGAATTTTACCCTAACTTACCCTACTACTCAGTGTTACCCTACTATATCAAAACGTATGTCGGGGCAGACTGAACACCGCAGTTGTTGTCTCTGGTCGACATGAGGACATAACCGTCGTTACCCCACATGTTAGACCAGGAGTTCTTCATTAGCCAGTACTTCTGACCCTTGAGGATGCCGAAGCCTACTGCTAGGACTGCGTGGTCGAGCTCTTCGACTTTGTTATGGCTGGGGAAGAAAGAAAATAAGAAAATATAATTTGTTTTGCTAGATGGTGGCGCCACAGGCGAATATACAGGGTCAAAAAGAAATTAACCAGTAAAGCTCCGCGCGTACCGATGAGTCACGAAACAATAGAAAATCGCTTGTGTCTCTTTAGCGGAGCCTAATGGGTTAAATTGATGATTTTTTTTGTGGGGTCATCGACCACTGTTAGTGTATTTACTTGCAATATCAGTTGTAAAAATCAGTTTTTTTTTTTAGTTTAAACTTCGCTGACGTGATTAGTATCGGTATTTTAAAACGATATATCTTATAACGAAAGTGTCCATGGAGTTTCTTGCCCGTTCTTCTCCATAGGTACCTACGCTTTGAAATGAGCAACTAGCTTCATATTTTCTGACAGACCGACTGTTTGACAATTCAAAAGTGCCTGTAAATGGTTTAATTGAAATAAATGCTTTGAGTTTGAGTTCGATAAAACACATTTTCTCAACTCGTTCTGCAAGTCACAACACTATCAGCGGTCGTTGAAGAAACATCAAATCTTTTTTATTTTATCGTGTATCGATATCCATCACGCCTGCAAGGTTTCGCTAGCTAATTTATTTAACCCTGTGTATAGAGTTATGTGAGGAGTTGTGTGGGGGATGTGAGCCAACTGATGCAATCATCAGTTGGTTCACAAAATGACAAAGATTTTCTTAGGCTTCAATAAGTCTAAGAAAATCTATGTCATATGAGACATTGTTGAAACAAGAGAAACTTCACTGAAATTGCTAAAAGGATGCCACTAACTAATAGACATCTTAATATATATAAATTACGTGTCACGATGTTTGTCCGCGATGGACTCCTAAACTACTTAACCGATTTTAATCAAATTTGTACACCGTGTGCAGTTTGATCCAACTTGAAAGATAGGATAGCCCACATCTCCATTTATAATCGCAATATTATTTTATTGCACAAAAACGTTAGCCACAGCAACGCGTGGCCGGGTCAGCTAGTATATTGTATAATTTGGTCCAGCGGTGGACTATTATGGAACAAAATAATTACGAAAACACATAAAACTCACCATTTAGGCTCAAAGTAGACGCCGTTGGAGTAGAAACTGAAAGTCTTATGTGCAGCATCAATAGCCACTGATATCGGGCCGTGCTTGAAGATCGCCAACTGTAACAATATACAGGTATATCATAATACCAGGAGCGCCCCGCTGTCACTCGCATAAGTCTCAATCGCGTGGGAATATCGAGATAAAAAGTATCCTATGTCCTTTCCCGGGACTCAAGCTATCTCTATACCGAATTTCATCTAAATCGGTTCAGCGGTTTAAGCGTGAAGAGGTAACTAACAGACAGACACACTTTCGCATTTATAATATTAGTATGGATTGCATAATTAAATGAGCCTTAAATAATATTCTGAGTTATAAAATTCGTTAGAATAACAAAAAGGAAACGCACTTTTAAATATGGCCGGACTTTTAATTAGTTAAAAAAATGTTGCCACACTACCTCTACTAGTGATGTGATTAAAACGCAATTAAACATCGTTTTAATTTAGATAATCGAAATTGACCAATTTTGATTTAACCGTAAACAATCAAATATACTTTGTATTGATCGGATAAAAATATATGTTGTAGTTTCAAATCAACGTAACTAAATAGCTTACTAAAGACAATTTTGTTAAATTTTTTACTCTAATTATCCTACAATATCGATCAAAGAAATTATTTTTTTCTTGAATTTTAAGTTTTTGTTAGGTTTTCATAACGTTTAATAAATAGTAATAATAATAATAATCATTTTATTTCGGACAACTATACGATCCACAAATTGTTAGTAACAGTTTTGCATTTAAAATACTATTGTTATTAACTTAAACTAAAGAATGAATGCCAAGACCACTCAACAACTAGCCACCCAAAAACTATGAAACAAGTTTTCGCATGAATTGCCTTATTATGGCGAAGGTCGTATACATCACAGCCTTCAGAATGCTATTGTAACTGCCCCTTACTCTGCTCAGGAGTGAGGCCGATTTTTTGAGGATGAATTTAATATACAGGGTTATTTGCTAAACACCAAAAACCTCAAAAATATGAATATTTAAACGAAATGTTTGTGATTACAATTCATGCGTTTTATATATCGATCACTGATGAGATGACAAAATAACAATTAAGCATCTCTTTTTTTACCTTGTTTGCTTTAACCTTATTTTCATTATTAATATACTTACTATCCTCTTTTATAAAATCAATTTAACATTAATCGATTTTGAAATGAATGTTAATTGAATGAATAGATTCTTTTGTCACATCACTATTTAAATTTCCCAAAAAAAAAAGTAACACATACGTCGTCGTGCGTTGGACTTTTAATTATAAAAATCCAACCCAACGGTAGTCGGATTTCTGGTGGATACAACTGAAATGTTGGATCTGGATGAACGTATCCCACGATCCAAACACGCTCAAAATACTGCGTCATAGTTTTTAGGCGTAAACATACGCCTAAAAACTAAATAAATACCTTTTGGAGTAAAAGTTGATCTGCTAACTGCTAGGAAAAATAAGTAGTTATAGTATTGCATAACATACCCTGAGTGCTTTCTCATCGTTTGTAGTGACGTTGACCCATCCCTTGATCTTCGTCGCGATGGTCACGTTGTCTAAGTGGCAGTATCCATCCTGGGAAAGGAAAAGACGGAATGCTTAAAATACATGCAGAGACCGTTCTTATTATTGGTGTCTTAGATCTTAGAGAGCAGTGGTGGCCCAGTGGTCACGGACACGACTTACGAGTTGTAGGTAGTAGGTTCGAAACCAGACAGGCGCTTTACTGTGTGTAAATTACTTCATCACCACTGCTCTCAAAACGGTGAAGGAAAACATTGTGAGGAAACCGGCATGTCCTAGAACCAAAAATTCGAAGACATGTGACATCCACTAACCCGCACTGGGTCCGCATGGTGGATTACGGCCCACTCCCTCTCACTGAGAGGAAGTCTGTGTCCCAGCAGTGGGAAAATTATAGGTTGATTATGAGATCTTAGGAACCTAATCGATAATAACCAATCTTAGGATCTTTGGAAGACTCCAATGGGTTCCAATATAACAATACTGTTTTTGGATCAGAGTTCCTTTACGCGGCATGCGGTAGGAGTTGACTGGTAGAAATCGTCACGCTGAAAAAGCGTTATGCCCCCTCCATGCGAGTTTCTCTCACTCTCCGTCTCTTTCTATTAAATACATGTGTGTGTGCGTGCGAGTATCGTTCTTGACGCAGGTTGAATGACCGCACACGTGTTTTTGTTGTTGGACTGCTTTGCGAACCGGTTTCTTGCTCTTGTCAAGTGATCGAAAGGCCAATTCTCGTGAGTTAAAACGTTCAAAATCTATCATGCTATAACAATTTGTTAGGTTACTTTTGCATTGATTTTCTTTCCAGAAACCTGGAGGAGAAACCTGTGTAATTTTCATAAACCTTTAAAAGTTTTAAAAGACGATTGTAAAGTTATCTCACTTGTCCCAAATATCCTCCATAAGCTTCCTCAGTTGGCAGACCGTGCTTTATGATCCACTGATACGCCCTGAAGTCTTCACCGCCGTCACAACCGTTGTTACCGAAACTTTGGACAAAAATAGCCATTAATATTATTATTTAAACGCTCATGTACAATAAATCAGTATAAAAGGAGAAAATGTGTATGTATGCCAGAAGATAATAGGGTAGAAACTGGTATAACCAAATATATTTAATTGAGGAGATTTGATTTTTAAACGAAAACGGATTGAGCTGTGACAGTATTTTTTTTTTGTAAATGTCTGATTTATTTCCCTACCTTTGAAACAATAACAAATTAATATAAAAATATTGTCAGCTTGCTACTATTAACAATGTGTAATTGCTATTGACTTGTTATCAAGAAATGGTATGTAACGGTACATTAACTTTTTCTTGTTACCCACAGCATTGTAAGAAAAATATTTGTGCATCTACTACTTACTAGTTTATTTACGAGTACCTACCGTTCTTCATAAGTTCGTGTATCAAATATTGATTAATAATTGTTTTCGAGAAATGTCTTAAGCCATACCATCTTCTTTATTGTTGTATATGTATGTACTAGCTTCTGCCCGCGACTTCGCCTGCGTGAAATTTCACCCTCCCCCCATTCACCCTCTTAGTGGTGGTATTTCGAAAAACCCTTTCTTAGTGGATGGATACCTACTCTTCACAAAGAACACACCCTCCCATATCTCTAGGACCAGCGGTTTAGGATGTGCGTTGATAAATCAGTCAGTCAGGGCTTTGAATTTTATATATACGAGGTATATCTCGTCATGACTAACAAAGTTTTAAGATAATTTAATTAGTAAAAATAGTCTGAATTTAATTTATTTTATCGTATGTACAGACGCCAGCACATCAAGCTACTCGAAACTGTAAAATTTTCCCAATCAACTTTGAACCTTATGCTTTAGCGACAAAGTTGAAAATCTATTAAATAAATTTGACAGATTGCAGTAACTTGATGTGACCGTAATTACAGAAACAATTAAAAAGTCATTGTGTCTCAAGTGGATCCACGTTCGGATACGAAAGGTTAATCATAATATTGTTTTCACTAAATTCCTTGAAGCTACAAGATACTTTTTATACGCAACAAAACTAGTATTATAACACAGCTACAACTCTGCTCACCCCCAAGAGCAGTCGACGAGTGCCTGTTGCGACAGAGTCTCCAGTTTCCCTCCGTTGCTCAAGAACAACGCGCCTTCAACCGCGCCCGTAGTACCGAACGACCAACACGAACCACATACTGACTGATCTGTAGAACATTGGATAAAAGTTAATAAATACAATAACAGCTCGAAGCATAGAAATATAAAAAAAACAAAAGTGGCACGGTGGCGTGTCTGTGTCCGTGCGTCATGGTCAAAATGCTCATGTCACAGGCAAATGGCCGTCTCCGCGAACTAGTGCGCTTTCGGCCGTGATCGTGACAAATTATAAGAATGCCGTGTTGCTCAGTGGTTTCTTGTAAAAAACGAAATCAAAGCAAAAACTTTTAAAATCATGGAATCACTTACCATTTCTGTAAGTATAGCTTAATATTTGTAAGTATTTAAAATCATGAAAAACAATGATCCACGAATGACAGCCGGGACCGACAGCTTAACTTGCTTTTCGTAGCACGGAAGGGTTTCGGTATATAAAGATGGCCACCCATCCACGGAGCAACCGCGGCAATGATAGCTTAACCCGATCGACCGACCGGTTCGGCTGTTATTACTTGGCCACAAGCCAATCTTATCAATTACACGGGCTAAAGTAAAAGCATCGCATCGTCACTCTTGGAAAATATCAATTATTTATTGTGAATTCGATAAAAAGATGTACAGACGCCAGCACATCAACCTACCCGAAACTGTAAAATTTTCTCAATCAACTTTGAACCTTATGCTTTAGCGATAAAGTTGAAAATCTATTAAAGAAATTTGACAGATTGTAGTAGCTTGATGTGCTGGCGTCTGTACACTGTACTTGGGCCTACCTCGAGCATCGCCGAAACACCCAGTTCAGTGCTTCGTTTGTGCAACGATTTCTGTCACTTTCAACAGGCCAAAAGTCCCTTGGTGCCTACCCACTCTGCATCGATGTTACGAGCACTTATACCATGTAAAATTTACCTTTAACAGGTGTGACAGCTCCGAATAGTCTCCAGTCGTGTTCAGACGGCAGCTTATCTGCTTCCTCTTCGATCAACGACTGGCTGTATGGGAATGGGAGGCCTGAAACAAAAAGTATTATTAGTATTATATTAGTATTTAAAACTAGCTGCGCCCCGCGGTTTTACCCGCATAAGTTTCAATCCCGTGGGAATATCGGGATAAAAGTACCGTATATGTTAATCCAGGGTGTCAGCTACCTCCATACCAAATTTTATCAAAATTGGTCCAGCCGTTTGAGCGTGAAGAAGTAACAAACATATAAATACACACACACACAAACTTTCTCCTTTATAATATTAGTATGACTAGCTGACCAGCGAACTTCCGATTACCTCAGAAAGATATCATCAAAAAAGCCGTTCCATACAAATGTATGAGAAAATTAATTACCATTAAATTTTTCTCCTGAATTTTTCCTATGTTTTAATAGTAGTTTAATAGTTCTGCTATTCGGGGTGGAGACAAATCGAAACACATAAAGATCATAAAAATCGTTCCAGTCGTTCTTGAGTTATAAACGGTGTAACTAACCCGACTTTATTTTATGTAAGTATATAGATAAGTATAGATATTAGATTCAATATCATAGTTAGTTTACCATATGTCATTTACTTCCTAGAATTTAATCATTTTTAGCGACGCTACCGGATGTTGTAGAGTGCATGGGTTTTTTTAATCAACCGGTTTCATTCATAACTGGAGGGCCCAAAAACTCCTTTGAGTATTTCGCATTTTTTATAGGTAATTTCGGAGACAGCCCTCTTTTGTTTGTTGCGTCATTCATTTATTTCGGACGAGCTAATGCCTGGCATGCATTGCAATGCCATTTGTTTTTTTTTTTTTTGTTGGGAACCATCCTTGGCGCGCACACAACAACCTACCAAAAAACAAATTGCTGTTCCATACATTTTGACCGCGTAGTATATTTATTTCGAACTAGCTTCTGCCCGCGACTTCGTCCGCGTGAAATTTCCGTCGCATCTCATCGCCTGCCCGCGCTATTACTTCGTTTTTGCTTAGCGTTCTTTCTGACTTTTTTTCTTTTTGCTCGGCTCCTAAAGGTCATAGCGTGATGTTAAATAGCCTATAGCCTTCCTCAAGAATTTTGCTAACAAATGTAAAAAGAATTTTTCAAATCCGACGGGTAGTTCCAGAGATTAGCGCGTTCAAACAAACAAACTATTCAGCTTTATAATATTAAGTATAGATAAAAAATACATATAAAACACACCCAAAAAACAAATAACACACCCATATTAAATTCATCAACTATGTATTGAATATAAATAATAATTATTGTATTGTAGCGGTATCTAAACCTACCGCTACAATATAAATTAAATACCATGAGGATTAGTTAGGGTGTGTGAGATTTTGAGTTATTTACCAGGGTTAGGTCCACGGTACCGTCTGCCGCGCAGTGCGGCCAACTCATCGTCGGTGCGGTCTGCCAGATGGTTGACAGCCATCGTGAAAGAACGGCGAGCGCGGTTGTGAGAGTAGATCATTCTGTAGATGAAATTGGCATGTTTCAAACTCAAAAAATGCATTGAGCATTTATTTCAATGAAACCAATTGATGAAACTAGTTCCAGTGTGTACTAAGTTCTTATGGAGAAGAACGAGCAAGAAACTCTATGGACACTCTTCAAAATCAATTTTAAATAATTGTTTTACAATTCAACTTTTTAGTTAAAGCAGGAAAATAAAGGGATGGATCACCAATCTATTTCGCAGATTGCGGATTTTTGTTTTTTGCACACAAGAAGACGATTCTGAGCTTTCTCTTAAGGAAATACTGAATAGAGAGGCGAGACGGGCGTAAGCTTAGCGTTGCGCCACTTAAAGTCACCGGAATTACGCTATAAGCGGTTTCATATAATATTGCCGTTTGCGCCTCAAAACAACTACGTAAATTATTATTTTCTGACATTTTTCTACATTATTCTATGGTAATGGCCTGGTTTTCTAACGACATAAAGTTATTATTATTACCTAAGGTTCTGTCTGAAGAGGTTCAATCTCTTCTCGTGCTCCACTTCACTGGCATACTGTTTGCTGTGCTTCTTCTTGAACCTAGAATCAAAAAGAAAAATAGGTTCGTCATCACAGGTTTAGTATAACATGAATCCTCTCAACTGTGGAAAAATCAAAATTTGATTTATAACAATAGAAAAAGTAATTTTGTCTCATTAGTCACATTTGAGCTTTTTTTTTTTCAGGATGGGAAATCATCAAGTGACCCCTCCCGCTCTGGGTGGGAGCGGAAGGGAGTGTCAGACTCTTACTGACTAAAACCCACCCGTGTTCCTTCCTTAGCCCTTTATGTTCCGGGCCAGCGGTAACCCTTTCGGACAATCCCGCTGAACAGTTGAGCTCATATCACGCCTAAATTCTCCGAAGAGGTGGGTAGAAGTGAATGACCTAAGCCTCCGCTGTCCGTCCGTCCGTCTGGCTGTCTGGGGGCTGTATCTCATGAACTTTAATAGGTAGACAGGTGAAATTTTGACAGAGCTTGTATTTCTATTGCCGCTATAACAACAAATGAAATATTGTTAAAAATTAAAGGGTCTCCTTACAAGAAACATGTATTTTTGGGCGTTTTTTTGTTTATTAATTTTAGGGTGCTTTTGCATCTTCAGCGTAAGTGTTCATAGAACGTAAACACAGCGTAGGCGGTATGTTAACGTAACGTTTTTTTTTTCGGTAAAATCACGCTTTGGCGATGCTATGTCATGTGAATGCATTTACGCAGTGTCTACGCTACGTGCATTTGGAAATGGACAGTAGGAAAACACTTATTTGTGTTGAAAAAACTAGATTATCAACTTCGTTTATTTCCTGAAAATATAGATAAATCTAAACCAAGCTTTCGATCTTAAAGTGATCAATGTGTGTGTGTATGTTTCAAGGTTTAAAGTGATGCCCTCACCTGTCAAACTCATGGTGCACATGCTCATCTTTGCCGGGATGCACGAACTCCATCATTGGGTTGAAGGTCGCGTAGTGACGGTTGCCGGGACCAGGGAACGAAGAGCATTTCATTGCTGTAATAAAAATTATACAAGGTCAAATAAAATTAACTAAATATAAAAACGACAACGCGGTAGGCCCAGAATGAATATGGCGGGGCGAACACGACTCTTTCCACAAGGATTGGCGTATAACAGCACTGGATATGGATAAGTGGAAGGAGGGAAGGGAGGTCTTTCTCTTGCAGAGGGACAAAAATGGCTGATAATAATAAAAAAAATAAATATAAATCTTATATAAGCCAATTAATGGGGGTCCGTGGCTAAATAATAACAGCCGCATAGGTCGATCGATCAGGTAAAGCTACATTTGCCGCGGTTGGCCTGTGGATGGGTGGCGAGACCCCTCCGTGCCTCAGAAAGCACGTTAAGCCGTTGGTCCCGGCTGTCATTTGTGGATTTTTGACAGTCGTTACGGGTAGTCAGAAGCCCGAAAGTCTGACAACCAGTCTTACCAAGGGGTATCGTATTATCCAGTAACTGGGTTGTGGAGGTCAGATAGGCAGTCGCTCAATGTAAAATAGTGGTATTCAGCTGCATCCAGTTAGACTGGAAGCCGACCCCAACATAGTTGGGAAAAGGCAGATGATGAGATCTATATCTATCTAACTGTGACTTGGCCAAATATACCTTGTAGTTCCAATGCCGTGCATGTGACATTCGACCTTAGGGTGACAAAGCTATTACGAGGTAGCCTACACAGTCTGCCTAAAATTTTCCCACTGCTAGGACACAGACCTCTCTGAGAGAGGAAGTGAGCCGATAAACCCACCACACAGACATAGTGCGGTTCCTTGAATTTATAATTCTAGGACATACCCGTTACCTTATGACATTTTCTTTCACCGTTACAAGAGAACAGTGGCGATGAAATAACGTGGTTGCGCGTGCAAAAGCCGCTATGTGTTATTTAGTTATTTTCGGTTCTTTATGTGCAGTTTTAATCGTTATTTCAATACACACATACTGTAAAAACAGCTATGTGATAAGTGCAATATTTTAAAGAGTTACGGAATGTAGCTATGTGATATTCATACATCGAAAGTTCCGTATAAACATGCTAAGTGTTATAATTCATATACCTCAAATAAGTTCAGTAAAAACACATAGCCACTTTTGCACGCGCAATGACGATAAATTGCACGAAGTGAAATGCATGTGAATAAGATTTATGTCCATTTTCATTAACACTATGACTAGACGATACCTAAATGTAATGCACAAATCGACGGCGAAGTGCCAATAACACCTAACTGACAAAGTCGGTTATTTACCCAAATTGAAAAAAAAAACGTTCAAAAATAGACACTTCGCGTTGGTTTAGCTGGGAGGTACTTCCACATTTTAATTTAATGCTGTTGCAACTAAAAATACACGTAGGAGATTTCACTAAAAAATGCGAATAACACGAAAAGTGGTCAAAAGGATAAAAAAGTGAATTTCTCGAAAATTGTCAGTTAAGAGGTATTGGCACTTCGCCGTCGAAATGTTATCATTATTAAGTACTAGGAAGTGGTGAAGGGCGGGCGTTTTGGGGGACTGTCTTTTGTAATTTTGACGTTCGAAAAGTGCTGATTCTCAGCCTAGTTTGACTTTTGATTTTATTGCAATTTCTTTTTTATTTTTGCATACTTGCAACTAAGATTCCTCGTTAATTTAAGCATTTAATGTAGGTGTCGTTTTGTGTTAATGAGAACGAGCATTCGATCTAGAACGAAGAGTGGTACTCACAAGGATCAATGTTAAAGATAACGGGGTCAATGTCCTCCACATCGTAGTCCACGTAGTCAATGTAGTAGTGATCGTAGTGAGAGCCCAGGAGGGAATTGTAGCCTCTCATCTCGTACCTAGAAGATGAAAAAGATTTTGTTACAATTTTAATGACTAGCTGTGCCTGTAACAAGTATAATTAGGTCCGAGTTTGAACAAAAGTTGCAAAATGATTACCTGACAGGAATGGCCACAGACTCGCCCCTCACTTTCAAGGACTTCTTGTATTTGATCCACATGGTGTACTTGTTCAGCTTCTGACCGATAGACTGAATGAACTGCCATTTTGACACCTCAGAGTCTTGCATCGTTTCTGTGCCTATGAGAAAGAAGTATTTTAAGTTGGTTGTGCAGAACAGAATTGTTGTATCAGTACTAGCTGTTCCCGCGACTTCGTTCGCGTGCATGTCGGAAAACAAATTGGATTTCATGAGTTTATTTTTTTTTTTGCGCGGAACTATGATTCTTTTTCTATATAAAAGTTATTTCTTAGACCATCACCTATCTGCTAGTGAAAGTGCCGTCAAAATTGGTCCAGCCGTTCCGGAGATTAGGCGGAACAAACAAACAACAGAGAGACATTTGTTTTTTCGTTGTACCATATTCATATTATATGCATTTAGTATAAAGCTGTATCATTTTGACATCACAAACATAGATTCAAAAAGTTATCAAAACCTTTGTCAGTTTGTTTTGTACACAAGACTGCTGCTGCTGATTGTGAGGTTTAGGGTTCGTTCTTCGGGTTGGACAAAGTGGATTGGATTTACACAGCAAAAGCATAAAAGTAAAAAAAAAAATCTACTACAAATTTTGTAAAAAAAAAATATTAAATTTATGTAAGTACCTACTTATTTAAATTAATTTATAAGTTCGCGGCCGCTGCCTCTGGGCCTCCACTGCTCTATAGAACCATTACTTTTTGAACATTATAGAACTTACCAATAAACTTGAAATCGGTCATATCCGGTAGAACAGTCTGTATCCCTATGGAGTTGTCATCAGTTCCGTTCACCTGCAGACATGTGTCCTGGTTGAGGACGTCCTCTGTCGTGACTGGTGCGATCTGGGAAAAACCACATTTGCGTTAATTAAGGGTTATCAGCTAGATGGATCAACGATCTTAAGAAGGCCAGGTAAGCACCATAGCTCATGTCGAAAGAAAACGACTGATATTCGCTCGAGTTTAAAATTTTACCTAGGGGAAGTGCCGAAATCCCGGAATAAGACACGTGCTGAAACTTGAGTATCCTGGAAATAAGATATCCTACAGCCACTGGAAAGAGGAAGTAGTAGAAATACCGACCTTGATAGATGCACCATAAGGTTTTTACAGTGTAACAGCCAGTTGATACTAATCAGCCAGTTGATACAAGTCAGCCAGTTGATACAAGTCAGCCAGTTGATACAAGTCAGCCAGTTGATACAAATCAGCCAGTTGATACAAGTCAGCCAGTTGATACAAGTCAGCCAGTTGATACAAGTTAGTCAGTTGACACAAGTCAGCCAGTTGATGCATCTTGACCATGTGGGACTTGGGGTTTGTTTACAGTTTCACCGGATACTTTTGGAACAGACCATAGAAACCTGTGTAGGATAGATATCCTACAGGCAACGATCAGAAAAACTCTTGGAAAGTGACCATAGTATAAAAACTGGCCAAGTGAGAGTCGGACTCGTACACGAAGGGTTCTGTACCACAAGGCAAAAACGCCGAAAAAAACACGTTTGTTGTATGGGAACCTTCCCTTAAATATTTATTTTATTCTGTCTTTAGTATTTTTTGTTATAGCGGCAACAGAAATACATCATCTGCGAAAATTTCAACTGTCTAGCTATCACGATTCATGAGATACAGCCTGGTGACAGACGGACAGACGGACAGTGGAGTCTTAGTAATTGGGTCCCGTTTTTACCCTTTGGATACGGAACCCTAAAAACTCACCTTGATAGATGTGCCATATGGCTTGTACGTCGAGGCAGCCAGTTGGTACGTCTTGACCATAGCACCATAGTAGTCTATGCGGGACTTGCTCGCTTTGCTGTCATACCTGGGAACAAAATAACATCGAGTTTTTAAACCGCCAGGCAGCTTTATAGGGTGAAGATCTAAGGCTAATATTTGTACTATAACATATTTAAAAACAACAGTAGCAGCAGTTGGATGATTATTCTCCCCAGGGATGTGCCATAACTGGCGTTGCACAGAGGGGTTCCGTGGTGGTCTTTTAAGAGGACATGGTGCCCCCTTGCATATGCATTGGCATATGCAAGGGGGCACCCGTCCTCTCCATGTGTCGTGCTTGTGTCCATGTCACATTGGTGACCACTGGATTGGTGTTCATTGAGGTAAGAATCCCACACTCACCGGCGGTCTTATCCCTAAAGTTACGACCCCTTTTGAAGGTAAAAAAGGGTATTCAGTTGCATGAATACTGACGAAATGCCATGGCCATTTATGACATTCTGTGAACTGAGCAGTTTCTACCCGGAGTAGCTTACACAACAGACAAGTGTGGTCTGTCCAAGACTGAGTTTCGAGAAGACTGTTCTCGAAACTCAATCTAAAATCTTTTCAAAAACTAAAAAAGATTCTCCAACGTTTGTGCGTGAATGTTATAACATAATTTTACTTTCAAACCAAGATTAACACAAGAAAATAGAGCAGTATGTAACAGACAAAGACTAGATATTTGTTTACACGTTTTGAACTTTATCTAAAGGTCGGGTGGTCCGATATGCGGTCATACCATATCAGTCGTCGGTCGCAAATAAATATCATCGTTTATGTATAGTTTATGTGGGGCGCCTTGACCAACTTCGCTTTAAAGGGCGACATAGTTTTAACACATAACGCCTTTATTCCCGGTAAAGTCTGACCACCAGTCTTACCAAGGTGTATCGTCTTACCCAGTAACTAAGTTGTGGAGGTCAGATAGGCAGTCGCTCCATGTAAAATACTGGTATTCAGCTGCATCCGGTTAGACTAGAAGCCGACCCCAACACAGTTGGGCAAAGCTAGGTAGATTGTTTTTTTGTTTCCCCGAAAGGTTGGGCACAGCGTTGCTTTCTGTAAAAATCTCACCGTGAAAACTTAGGGGAAGTGAGCGTGGAGTGAATTGTCAATAGTGTCAATTCCTAGCAAAAACAAACTCACTTCACCTAAGTTTTCACGGTGAGATTTTTACAGAATCGACCGGCTGGTGTTTAGTAGATTTCGCCATTTATGTTCAAGTCCTATGTAATAGAGGGCGACCCTGCTGCCACTAACCCGGTCATAACGCAGTAGGATATTGCGTCTATTGGGTCAACACTCAACAGCCTATCAGACATGCTACCAAGGGCCCCTGGGCGAACCCAGGGGCCCGGAACGGACCCGGGATCGAAGGGTCCGTTATTAAGTTATTCCAAGATGAAATTCTTCACAGCACTCAGGAGTGTAGATTAATGACGTTGGAAATTATGCTCGCCTACTTGTCCGTGCGAAATCAGTAAATAACAACCAATTCCAGCTTTTTAGGATTCCGTATCTCAAAAGGAAAAAATAGAAACCTTATACGATCACTTCGTTGTCCGTCTGTCTGTCTGTCAAGACCCTTTATCTCGGGAACGCGTAAAGGTATCGAGTTGAAATTAAACTAGTTATACAATCTCACAGGCATGCAATTTGCTATCTTTCAACAAGAATAAAAAGCAAACCAACTTTCGAGAGGCTACGTGGTGTCTTGTCGATTATTTTCTAGCTCTTTCACACATTCGTAAGTCCGCAACAATTGGATCAAAAAAAAACAAAATGGCTGACATAGCTGTAGTCTTTTCAATAGCCAAGCAAAATGCACCGATGACGTCAGCCAATAGTTTGCGTGTTCAATACCCAGAACGTTGCAATAAAAAACATGTAGCCTAAATCTAAACTGCGCTTCGCCAAAATAATTGCTGATTCATGACCATAATGTGCATGCGATGATGTTGTATATTCGAATGTTATATCATGCCTCATATTCTGAAATCTGAAACTTGGGGTGATCAGCAGAGCACTAACATTGATGACTTGAATAGAATCAGCGAGAAAAGGCATGCGTTACGTGGCCAACCTTTGAACCTTAATCAAACTCAAACTCAAAGCATTTATTTCAAAGAAACCAATTACAGGCACTTTTGAATTATCAAGGGATCGGTCAGTCAGAAAGATGAAACTAGTTGCCCCCCATTCTAAAGCGTAGTAGGTACCTATGGAGAAGAACGGGCAAGAAACTCCACGGACACTTTTAAATCTTGTTCCAAAAATATTGTTACGAGCTTGGGGTTCGTGACAATAAAAACTGCCGATTTAATAACCAAAAAAATGACACTTTACTCACCAACACTAATTACAAGTCAAACACACTAATTAGGAAACACAATTGCACTTACTGATCACTCCTAAGTCGCACTCGAATATCGCCTTCGATGTTATCGCATGTATCGCTTATTCAAAACGATATGTCTCGCGGCTCGCGCCCGCCTTATATAGTCCCACAGAGCTATTCTATAAACATCTAGTATGTTCGAGTACATAGCGGTCCCGACTGACTCGACGTCGAAAGTTCTCGGAATTACTAGTACTTAGAAAAAGGTCAAGTAGGGTCAAGGTCCTAGTACTAAGGTACTAGTTCCGCTACCCGATACTAGATGGCGCTAGTGGTAACTAATGTCGCCGTGTATCAAGCATTATTTGCAGCGCGCAACAATATAATGGACCTTTTTTTTTTCAGGACGGGAAATCATCAAATGACCTCTCCCACTCTGGGTGGAGCGGAAGGGAGTGTCAGATTCTTACTGTCTAAAACCCACCCGTGTTCCTTCCTTAGCCCTTTATGTTCCGGGCCAGCGGTAACCCTTTCGGACAATCCCGCTGACCCGGCAGGATATAATGGACCTCATACAACGTATTTAATTTTGGTAACTAATAGTATTAGATTTTACTATTTTGCTGTGCCTGACAGGGTTCATAATTATCTTCCTGTCCTTGTCCTACGTTACTTGGGGTCGGCGCAACACCTTTTCTTCTTCCATTCTCCCCTCAATCGTCACGCTATCACTCACTCCCTCTCTTTCATATTATAATTCCTCACACAATCCATCCACCTTCTTTGGCTTTCCTCTCCCACTCCAACCATTAACATTTTTATTCCTCACTCTTTTACTCACATCATCACATGCGTTTCCTCCCTCCCTCCTCATTACAGACAGTGTCCATATAGTCCATAATGATTTTATTACATTTTAAGTTAACACCTAAGCTACTTAATACACATTGTGTAATGTAACAAAAAAAAACACCCGACTTCAAAAAAAACACTACAAAGTGATAAATAACTCTAATTTCGGAAGTCGGTGCCGTAGGTTCCGCATTTTCGTTTTTTGACACCGATGTCCGAAATTAAAGTTATTTATCACTTTGTAGTGTTTTTTTTTTTGTAAAAAAGTTTTTACTTTTCAGTTTTTAGTTATACCTACCCCGCACAAGTTCAATATTAATACTAGTGCATTGAAGACACCGACTAGAAGGATCATCAAAATTCTCATAGAAATGCCGGAGATGCAGTACATTTATGCATATAACTTCGTACCTAAGAATAAATACCTAATGTATTATATACTACAACCTCCCTGAAAGTATGTAGGTCACATAAATGGAAAAAATAATCAAAATTGCTTCATTCGTTTTTGAGAAAATCGCGCACATACAAACATACAGGTCGAATACAGAACTTCCTTTTTTGAAGTCTGTTAATAAATGATTAGTGTTGAGGAAAAGAATCGTAGTCGCCCGCCGGTTGCGAGTACTGCACATAACAGACCTGACCTTTTGAAGAGTATCACCAAGAAGGTCAGTACCTATATCTACCTATTATGTCCTATGTCCTCCCGATGCACAGTTTAATTTCCAAAAGTTAGGGGACCGAAATTATTAAATACCGAAAACATGACATAAAGGAGGAAAACATAACATTAATAAAATTAATAGTATAGAAAAATCGTAAACAGTAAATATCTAAAAATGTAATTAGATAAATAAACGAAATAATATAATAATTTCATA
The DNA here is from genome assembly GCA_963855955.1 of Luperina nickerlii. Lineage (NCBI taxonomy): Eukaryota > Metazoa > Arthropoda > Insecta > Lepidoptera > Noctuidae > Luperina > Luperina nickerlii. The sequence goes on along the minus strand of OY979684.1, from coordinate 3,122,265 downwards.
AAATATAACTTGTTGACACTTCCCGTGACCCAAGGGCTGGCTTTGATCTTGGCCAGAGGCTAAGCATTGCCATACAAAGTGGTAATACCGCCAGTCTCTTGGGTACATTACCGGTCGACAGCGATGCAGATGAATTTTTCGATTTATTTTAAATAAACGATTAGAAATGGTGGATAATTGTGTATCACATAGCAACAGTTACCAGCAGTGCGATTCTGTAACTATCTCACCGTGAAAACTTAGGTGAAGTGAGCGTGGAGTGAGCTGTCAATAATGTCAATTCCTAGCAAAAACAAACTCACTTCACCTAAGTTTTCACAGTGAGATTTTTACAGAATTGACCGGCTGTTTCTATTGTCAATTTCCTCGCATTTCGTTGTTTATAAACTTTAAGACAACGTTGGCGCTACTACTAACAATAGCGCTTGATATGCTTTGACTTACAAGCAGATACCTGATATCTACGACTGGGTCATTGTGCTACATAATCTGGATTCTGACGTTAAAATTCAACGCAGAAAGGAGGACGATGTTGTCTAGAGTTCTAGACTAATCTAAACTATGCCTTACTAGCCCTTTATCTTAAACATAAATACTAATCCATACTAATATTATAAATTCGTAAATAACTCTGTCCGTCTGTCTGACTGTATGTTACCTTTTCACGCCTAAAACATTGAACGGATTTCGATATTTGGCAGAGAGATAGATTGCATCCCGGGGAAGGACATAGGATAGTTTTTAACCCAATATACCCACTGGGTCGACACTTATTCGGGTGAAACCGCGGGGCACTGCTAGTAATATAATAAAACTAAAGAGTTTGGTTGTTTTTTTAAACGCACTAATCTCTGGAACTACCAATCAGGTTTGAAAAAATATTTTTGTCTATGATAGCCCAGTTCTTGAATTATCATCACGCTACGGCCCTTACGAGCGGAGCAAAAATTAAACACGTCAGACAGAACGCTAATCAAAAACGAAGTCATAGCGCGGACGCGGTGGGCCGACAAAATTCAATTTTTTAGCTGGAGAATATTTCAAGTAGTGGAATGTTTAATAAGTTAGGTTTAGACCCGGCAAGCGGTTGGGTGACCACGGTCGAACCATCGAAAAGGACATGTTCTTTTTATTGGATTTCGTAACATCAGCGGTGCTATACTGTAAAAATTTCACCATGAAAACTTAGGTGAAGTGAGCGTGGAGCGAGCTGTCAATAGTGTCAATTCCTAGCAAAAACAAGCTCGCTTTACCAAAGTTTTCACGGTGAGATTTTTACAGAATCGACCAGCAGGACCATGGTACGCCCGACCACTTCTACTAACCGCTTTTTTTATTTTAAAGGATACTTAGGTATAACAATAAGACAACAAAACATGAGAAGACATTGTTCTCATTGTTTGCAGTTTTCACAGACATTTAAGTACAGACGCCAGCACATCAAGCTAACCGAAATTGTCAAATTTTCCCAATCAACCTTGAACCTTATGCTGTAACCATAAAGTTGAAAATGTATTAAAGATATTTGACAGATTGTAGTAACTTGATGTGCTGGCGTCTGTACCTAAAACAGCTAAAAGTTATATCTAATTTCCTCATAATATGTATTATTCTTACAATTTACAGATGTGTGATCGTCATTTCAAATTCCAACGATATTAAAAATCATTTGTTATAATTTTATTCAAACAATATTATTGACACAGACGTTTTGTCAACATTGTTAAGTAAATGACTCACAATTGTTATTTTTTAGGTCAAAAGCTAAAAGCACTGGCGAAGAATTTCAATACATGCTGATTACGGATAATTTACACTATGTTAACTCTTGTAGGCTTTATTGATTTTTCCTATTTTAGGCATAACGTAGTTAGATCCATGAACAGGGTCACAAACCCACCAGCCAGCCAGGGATCTAGGCGTAGACGTAGGGCGTTCTGATTTTTGAATTTTTTTTTAATAAAAATAATTTTAAAAGGCGGCCAAGTGCGAGTCGACCTCGCACACGAAGTGTTCCGTACTACAAGCAGAAAACGTCGAAAAAAAACAAGTTTCTTCATAATTTCATGTATGGAGATCCCTTTAATTTTTCACTTTATTTTATTTCAAACTAGCTGCGCCCCGCGGTTTCACCCGTATAAGTGTCGATCCCGTGGGAATATCGGTATAAAAACTATCCTATGTGTTAATCCGGGTTATAAGCTATACGCGTGCCAAATTTCATTAAAATCTGTTCAGTAGTTTTAGCGTGAAGAAGTAACGAATATACAAACACACTCACAAACTTTCGCCTTTATAATATTAGTGTGAGCTGTCTACCTATTACGGTTTATGAGATACAGCCCGCTGACAGACGGACAGACGGGCGGATTGACGGACGGACGGGCGGAAGGACGATAATAGTGTCTCGGTGGAACCCTTTGGGTATGGAAGCCTGAAACCGTAAATGCTTTAAAAATCAAAGTACACCAATCGCCACTCTCAAACAAACTCTTCATCTGCAATTTTTTGCCTATTATTACAAAAACTAAAGTGGTCATTTGTTTATAGTTGCAAAAATAATACAGTACAGTAGTTTAGGTATCCTTGTTTTGACTTCCTTTATTATTAAATACCTAGGTATTGAGGAAAAAGATAAAATTATTAACTAGTGATGGCTGCTGTGGTGTGGGTTCAAGGTTAAAATTAAAATATTGTGTAACGCTTGCATTTGTTACACATTAGGACATCCAGTACATGATTCTGAACCACACTGCTTTGAAATTTATTATTTACTAGAAGGTATGTCGATAAAAACTATCCTATGTCCTTCCCCGGGATGCAATCTATCTCTCTGCCAAATTTTATCGAAATCCGTTCAGTGGTTTAGGCGTGAAAAGGTACAGACAGACAGGGTTACTTTCGAATGCATAATATTAGTATGGATTAAAAAGTTACGCACAAATAAAAATTGATTTTCCCATCACTAAATAGTGCTTGTGATGTCATAGTAGGTAGTCAAAAAATGTCATGCTTGGTTTTCATACAGATGGTGATATTTGCGTTATCTAGCTCTATCTATTTCTATGTTCCACTGTCATTGGGCACTATATCTGTGCTTGCACCCCAAATGAATTGGGATACGAGCAGGCGAATGATGATTAATTGGGCCTAAAGGCTACAATATTTTCACATACCCACCATTTTTCTATGGCAGAAACTATTTTTTTATTTAATAGGAATATAGACTCACCAGGTGTAGAAAGGTTCTTTCAGCTCCGCATAGGGAATGTTTAATGTACCCTTTACGGTGTACACAGGACTCCATTGTGGTGGGGCATCTAGAAAATAAGGGAAAAAGTTTTTATATCTGACATTTTAGGATATATGGTTAAATTCCTTCAGATCAATTCACAAATGTATGATTGTCGATTTGCGACTGTTGCGATAAATTATACTATGGTAGATATCCTAGATATTCTTTGCTATATGAAATAACTATATGTATCTGATATAATCATACATATCAGATATAATTTAAGTATCGTGATAGTAACAATAGCAAATACAAGGACCATCAAATCTTCAAACATGCACAAGAAACTAATTTCCATTAGAAAAATCAAATTTAACGTCAGCAAAACAAGAGAAAAACTTTTAATATCTGGCATTAAAGGAAATATTATTAAATTTCTAGAGATTCATTATTAAAAGTAAAAAGGATATTTTTTTTCTGTATGTTTCTAATTTAAAAAGGTTTTGTTATGACTATTGTATTGAATCAAGTTCTTCTAAGTGAATAGACATCTCTGCTGCTGAGGAGTTCATGGTGCCACTTCTTCCCAGCTAAAGCACTGGGAAGTGGTGAGGGGCGGGCATTTTGGGGGGACTGTCTTATGTAATTTCAAAAGTAATTTGAATAAATGATTTTTGATATCGATTTATTAGTATTTTTTATTTATACCACTATGTTCTATTTAGTATAGTTAAAGTAAGCAGTATGTTCGTAAATAAATCACAGTTCATGTTATCAGCAAAATAAAATATGCCCCATTTATATGAGATAAGCACAAAAAGCAATCTAGTTCAGCTTTGTTTTTATATTGTCTAAGACAAGTTTCATATACAGGGTGTCCCAGAACTCAACGTCAAGCCGAAACGGGGTGACAGGATTGATCATAACCATCACGAGAAAAATATTAAAAAAAATCTATCCCATGCAGTTTGAAAATTATGGGCATTTTAAGAAAAACCTAGAAATTTGATCAAACTGTACCATTTCTCGGTTATTGTGGTTATTCTTTTTTATTTTTGTTCATTTAAACTTTGGAAACGTAATACTAAATAACATTTCTAGAATCCCAATAAAAAATAATGACACGATTGCCTCAAGTTTCCGAGAATTGAGACTATTCGTTAAACTACGAATTTAAAATTTTTCAAGATTCATCGACTTTGATAGGCCTTCCTTTAAAAAAAATGTACTAGAGTGCCTTGGCAAGTGGCATTAAAAGTTGGCGCATTTAATCAGAATTCTAAAATGGTACAATACTTGTTAGTTCCATACAATAAAAAAGAGTAAAAAAATTAAAACCTCAAGTAACCCGATTTTTGCTATCTCAGTTAAAATGTTTATGATTCGCACAAGCTCTAGGTAGGTTCTTAATTTTAAGGCAAAATGATGAGAGAGATGGATAGTGGGTATGTTTGCCATGCGTGAGCGAGACAGATAGTGACGCCACTTTTATTAAAGTGAAAAAAAGTTAGTAAAATAATGAAAAATCTTGATCTAGTTTAATTTAAGTTTGTTGGAATAAAAGTCAGATAGAGAAATAACATTTTTATTACAATAAATGTTCAAATTGTTTACCATCAGCCTCAATACAAGCCCTACATCTTCTTAAAAAAGATCTACTCTTATTAGTCGGGCATATCTTCGAGAGTTGATCTCCTCAGCTGCTTGAGAAATGCGTTCACGCAGGTCGGCTACGTTCTCAATGGGCTTATTTATTGTAATAAAAAACGTTATGTCTCTATCTGACTTTTATTCCAACAAACCTAAATCAAACTAGATCAAGATTTTTCATTATTGTACTATTTTTCACTTTTTTCACTTTAATAAAAGTGGCGTCACTATCTGTCTCGCTCACTCATGGCAAACATACCCACTATCCATCTCTCTCATCATTTTGCCTTAAAATTAAGAACCTACCTAGAGCTTGTGCGAATCAAAAACATTTTAACTGAAACAGCAAAAATCGGGTTACTTGAGGTTTTAATTTTTTTACTCATTTTTATTGTACGGAACTAACAAGTATTGTACCATTTTAGAATTCTGATTAAATGTGCCAACTTTTAATGCCACTTGCCAAGGCACTCTAGTACATTTTTTTTAAAGGAGGGCCTATCAAAGTCGACGAATCTTGAAAATTTTAAATTCGTAGTTTTACGAATAGTCTCAATTCTCGGAAACTTGAGGCAATTGTGTCATTATTTTTTATTGGGATTCTAGAAATGTTATTTAGTATTACGTTTCCAAAGTTCAAATGAACAAAAATAAAAAAGAATAACCACAATAACCGAAAAATGTTACAGTTTGATCAAATTTCTAGGTTTTTCTTAAAATGCCCATAATTTTCAAACTGCATGGGATAGATTTTTTTTCAGATTTTTCTCGTGATGGTTATGATCAGTCCTATCACCCCGTTTCGGCTTGACGTTGAGTTCTGGGACACCCTGTATACATATAAATTCCATCAGCTTGAGGAATTTGAATACAACAACAAAAGTTAAGTCATTTTTTTTACAAATCAAATAGTCCTTATTCGATTTGTAAAAAAAATATTTAGATAGGTACTTAATGTAAGTAGCATTACTAAAAGATGATGAAAAGGCAAAAAAGTTTGATCATTTTTGCAACGTTGTGTAGGTCTGATCTTGAACCAAAGACAGCTAATAACATTGTCCTGTTAATAAATTGTTATTAAAACATCAATAGTGACGCTAACAGCGTTATCAATATCAAGAATATTCTAAATAAATATTATTCACTTACCCTTATCTATATATCCGACGGCCGAGCCGAGGAGAACACAGAATATCGGCAGCACAAACATCTTGGTGACCACTCAGGACCGCAGCCCTAGGTAGAATGACGAATGACAATTTATAAAATAATTGTAGGCTAGCGAAAATCTCGCATTGTTAGCATTGGGAATTGAAAGCATTTACACATGTTATTGTTATCTGTTTGACACCTGAATTCGAATATTTTGTTAATGGAATTCTTTGTTTTTAAAATCTAGAGTATATTGGAAACAATTTTTTTTATTATTTCGTAAAAAACTAGGAGTAGGTAGTTTGTAAACAGATTGTGATGCCCTCAGTTGTAATTTTAACGCTCGTATTTTTGTTGGATAAGTACGCTTACCCAATTCTTATTTTTCTGCTTTTCGCATAAACTGTAATAATACAGAATTTAAATAATATCAGGATAATAACGTACACGTTTTGTTGATAGATGAAATTGAAAACTTGAATAGTTGATTACGTCCACATTACGTCAAAGTAATAAGCGCATAAAGACAGCACGTCAACCTAACAATAAAACGCTGTACCATTCAAAATTAATTTAAATAAATAAACAACTGGATTGCAGAAGTATAATTTTAATTTTTAATTAATAATTCGCCAGAGATTTGAAAATGCTCATAAATTGGCGTTTTATTTAAAACTTCAACTTAAGAAATAAATTCTCAAAAATTATAAACAAAACGCAGCCTCAATTTGCTGACCTTTGTCACTGTCAATCGTTGACAGTGCATTATTTGACGAAATCCTGCTACATGTTCTATCACAGTCTTCAGTTCGTGTAAGACAAAGACAGAAAATGAAAAATGCAAAATAATTGAAATATTTCAAGAGCTGTAATGTTTTCCACGACAAGATTGAGTTTGACATTTGCAAAACAAATCAATTCGTGAATAAAATTATTTATGATTGTGGATTCGCGACTGTTGCGAAAATTAATAATAAAATAAATAGGTATCATAATTATCCTAGATCTTCATTTTTGTTTGAAATAACTAATTGTATTTGATACAATCATGTATTTAAGGATATAATTTAGTTAGGTATCGTGATAGTAACAAACATTAAGAGTGCCGTATGAAAACTCAATGTGATATTGAAATAATAAACAAATAAGCCAATATAAAGTCCATCAAGTCTTCAAATATGCACAAGAAACCAATTTCCTTCGGGAAAATCAAGTTTAACATCAGTAAAACAGGCGAAAACAGCAATCAAAATGAAGCAAACACGTCTGGTTTCGGCACTTTCGGGCGAACACCTATTCAAGAACACAAAGAAATTGAAGAAATAGCTGAAGATTTGGAGAACCAGCACGTTCAGCAAGTTATGGGCATAAGAAACTTCGGTAAAAAAGCTAAAAACTTTGACGTCATCGAGTTGGTAGAACAGGCAAAGATAAATGCGCAAGAAGCCAATAAAAAGAGGTTAGAAGCCGAAGCTGCAATGCCAAAACCAGAGACAAAAAATGATGAAGATGTGATTGGCCCATTGCCAATAGAGGCATCAAAAGATGATGATGAAATTGGTCCACCAATACCACCAGACCTGCTGAATAACGATGATAAAACTAAGAAAAGTAAGGGTGATGGTGATGACAGTTATGATGAGTTGAGCGGCTCTGATGATGAGGATCTACCTTTAGAGAAAAGGATTCCAAATAGTCACGAGGTGAGATGATACATTCAATTTTAAAATGTTCTTTTAGTTCTATTCTAAGCTTAGAAAAATATTGATGTTATACACAGACAAGTAAATAGACAAACAAATTATGTCCCGCAAGAGTTAATTTGAGACCCTAGTTACCCCGCCCAACCCCCGTGCTGTTACCGCTCTCACCATCAATGCCTCAGTATCATGCACAGCATTCGCTTACATGATCTGAGTGAAGTCTCAAGTTAACGCTTGCAAGTTGTAAATTGAAAAATAAAATGAAATTACAGATATAATTTATTTATTTGTAGGTGGAGATGCTGCATGGCACCAAAGCTGTGGTGGCACTGGCAGTTGACCCGTCAGGAGCTCGTCTGGCAACAGGCTCAATAGATTACGATGTCTCTTTCTGGGATTTTGCTGGTACGTCAAACATTAAGGGGACAGCGTCAGGGTAACAAAAATCAAATTTACTTACTTTTTTGCAATTTGCATGTCATTATCAGGTTGTATGTTGATCGAAATATGATTTGCGGCCGTAACAAATATTTATTTATAGAATAAAAATCATCAATACAACTCCCTAAAGTTCATATTACCCTATTATCACAGCGGGCCCTATCAGAATACCAGCGCTGCAACATTTATTTTTTAAACGTCATAGCATCATGCTGAGATAGGAGCCTTTTGGCCTCTTTCTGTTTCATTTTCCTGTTTTTTTTTTTATATAACTTGGATTTTTATTTTGCTGTGGTTAGTTTAGTTTATGATCTTCCTGTAGGAGTCGCAATAAATACTTTTTCTTTCTTTCTTTCTATTGAATGACTATTTCACGAAATCATGACATTTGAGGCCAATTCTAAATCAAGCAGTTGTATGGTCGCAAATCATATTTTAATCAACATACAACCTGACACTGCAAATTGCATAAACCGTAAGTAAATTTGCCTTAGCCTTTTACCTTAGCTCATGTCCCTAAAGGGCCTGTTTCATATATTGAGCGCAGAACCTAGCAGATAATTAAACAAAAAACAGGCCAAGTGCGAGTTGGACTCACACACGAAGGGTTCCGTACCACAAGGCAAAAACGCCGAAATAAACACGTTTGTTGTATGGAAGCCCAACAAACATTTATTTTATTCTGTTTTTAGTATTTGTTGTTATAGCGGCAATAGAAATACATCATCTGTGAAAATTTCAACTGTCTAACTATCACGGTTCATGAGATGCAGCCTAGTGACAGACGGACAGGCGGACAATGGAGTCTTAGTAATAGGGTCCCGTTTTTACTCCGTTTTTACGGAACCCTAGGTAATAGGTAATACGGACTGGTGTCCGCAACTCGCACGTCAATGTGCGTATTTTGCGTACACACTACGGAACCCTAAAAAAACAGCTTAGCCTATCGATGGCAAAAGGTTTACTTAAATATTTTTGGCCCGAAATTCACTAACGCAGTCATAAACATCATCAAGTGCACAGGTGACATGCGGCGCAGTATGGTAGGTGGGCTCCTGCCTGTCTTTGTGGCGGCAAATACATCGCAACATGCGAACGACGCATCACACTGACGTCACGCAAAAATCCTGCATCGCGCAAGCAGATTTTACCGCGCTACGACTATCTACTACGCATATCCGTCAGCAATCGTCGGGCAGCAGTCCACCAGACGTAACACCCGTCTGGTTGGAAGACCCTCCCTTTTCTACAGAGGATGAGTGAACTTTCCACCCTGATCGTCATATCTCTATACCGTCATTTGATAGAAGGTTCTAATTTGTTTTGCTAAGTATTTGGTATATTCTTCCATACCAATTACTCATTGTTGATTTCCTTTCCCAGGTATGGACTCATCAATGCGTTCATTCCGCACCCTGCAACCGTGCGAGAACCACCCTATAAAGGCCCTGCAGTACTCCACAACCGGGGACTCGATCCTGGTGGTCAGTGGCGCGGCACAGGCCAAGGTCCTGGACAGAGATGGCTTCGAAGTGCTCGAGTGTGTAAAGGGAGACCAGTATATCACTGATATGGCTAAGTAAGTAATTGCACTTCTTGGCTTCTTCATTGTCAGATAAAAATGTGGTGTTCCTTCTGCTACGCAAGAATGGATCTTATGTGGTTAAAAAGCCAGTAAAATAGAAATATTAATGCCTTGATTACCTTGCAACTCAATTTCCCGATATGTTTGAACGTGTCGCGCACCACACGCGAGCTTGTCTGCTTAGCATATTCAGCCTAGAATGTTCCCACTGCTGGGACACAGGCATCCTCTGTGAGAGGGAGTGGGTCGCAATCCACTACCTGGGCCCAGTGCGGTTTGGCGGCTTGTCTGCTTGATACACCGCAATTTTGCGTTTTGTAGTGTACCTATTGAAATCCCCTTCTCAGGATTGCTCAATTTTCACAAGTCGTAAGAAAAACTGCGTATACGCGGCAAGTTACTGTCACTTACACCTCCTTACCTAGCAGTCGATTTTAATCTATATCATTCTCTTACAGAACAAAAGGCCACACAGCAGCCCTAAACAGCGGCTGCTGGCACCCTCAAGTCCGTGAAGAGTTCATGACATGTTCCCAAGACGGGACCCTACGACTTTGGCTCACAGAGAACCCAAAACAACACAAGGCCGTCATCAAACCTCGGCAGCAAGGAGGTCTAAAGGCCAAACCCACTGCTTGCACCTTTTCAAGAGATGGCAACACCGTAGCATGCGGATGCTATGACGGGTCGATACAAATGTGGGACCATCGGAAGAATTTCGTTAATACAACAGCTTGCGTCAGAGATTGCCATCAAAAGCAATCAGAAATCTCCAGCATATCATACTCTTATCTCGGCTCCTATTTAGCCAGCAGAGGTAATGATGACACTATGAAAATATGGGACTTACGGAACTTCAGGAAACCTTTGCACGTTTTTGGAGACTTATTTTCAAGGTATGAGCAAACGGATTGCGCTTTCAGTCCAGATGACACTTTGGTTTTCACTGGAGAGTCCTTACAGAGAGGCCAGGATATAGGAAGACTCATATTTTACAATACAAAGACTTTTGAACAGACCACGCATATAGACGTCACCAAATCCCATGTCATTAAAAGCATATGGCACGCGAAATTGAACCAGATTTTCGTTGGGTGCGGAAATGGCGTTGTCAAATGCTATTTTGACCAGAAGAAGAGTTTGCGTGGCGCGAAACTCTGCATAGTCAAAACACATCGGAAGAAACATTCTGTTGAAGTCGTTAGCGCTCAGCAGATTATTACTCCCCATGCCTTACCTCTGTTTAGGCAAGAAAAACTCAGGACGAGCAAGAAAAAGATGGAGAAAGACAGGCTAGACCCTGTCAAGTCCCACCGACCAGATCTACCTATCACATCTGGACAAGGAGGAAGAGTAGCTGCTTCTGGCAGTACCCTCAGCTCCTTCGTCATCAGGAATCTAGGTCTCAGCAAGAGGGTGGATGATGAACAGGACCCAAGAGAAGCTATCTTGAAATATGCGAAGGATGCGGAAGAGAATCCGTTTTGGGTGGCCCCGGCTTATAAGAAAACTCAGCCGCAGCCTATTTTTCAGGCTGGAGCTGAGGAAGATGGGCCGTCTGATCCTAAAAAACCTAAGTCTTCGTAGATAGTAAATAAGTAGACATATTCTGCATTTAGAACTTCAGAGATCAATTATTCTGGTGCATTTAGAGTTTATGATCACAGTCAGTCCCAATGCGCAATGTTGCACAGCCAGAGACTTCAAATGGTTTGACCTTCGACCGCGCGTGCTTGTTTGAACTTAAGGACACTAAAAATAAAGTTCACTGTTGAGTGACATCAAACATTCAGTTTTCGTTCTATCCTGTCTCTAAAACAAGTTTAGTGTATGCATAGTATGATTGGTATGACAGTCTTGACTTTTAAATAATGCCAACCTTTAATGCCATAGTCGCCTTTGACATCTATACTATAATATCTATACTAATATTATAAAGCTGAAGAATTTGTTTGATTGGTTGAACGCGCTAATCTCTGGAACTGCCAGTCGGATTTGAAAAATTCTTTTTGCATTTGATAGCCCAATTCTTGAGGAAGGCTATAGGCTATTTAACATCACGCTATGACCTTTAGGAGCCGAGCAAAAAGAAAAGAAGTCAGAAAGAACGCTAAACAAAAACCCGCGCTATTACTTGCGCGGGCAGGCGAGGCGACGGGGTGGGTCGGTCGGAGTAACAAGAAATTTCACGCGGACGAAGTCGCGGGCAGAAGCTAGTCCTTTATAAAAGTCGGCCTACTGCCTATTTACTTCCAAGAACCATTAGGCTGCCTCTCCACCAGAGATGAGGATGCGTAGCGAGGGATGTGTGTAAAACTAACCAATACCAACGCTAACTTAGTTCAAGCTATAAAAATAAAGCGATGTTATTATTGGTTGGTTTCACACACATCCCTTGCTACCTGCATCCTCGCTCATCTCTGGTGGAAACGCAGTCTTAATGTATTTTAATATAATATATGTAGAGTATTCTTAGAACATTTATTATTCAACCATATTTCATTAAATACGGTAATGAATTATTTATTACTGATAGAGGTCACTAGAAATTATAATTACGTAGGTACCTGTTTGTCTAGTAACTGGTAATAAATAAGGAAACGGAAAAAAGGGACTAATTCTTAAATAAATTGGGACGAAAGATGATGAGATCATGGAAAAGAAAGAAATGGAGCGTTAATAACCTATGAATTATTATTAAAATTTATATTTTTTTTTTTAATTATTAAAATATCCTTTTTTCATGATAGCACTGTGACCTAAACCTGTGACTTAAGTAGTCGAAATTCAAATTTTCTTACGTTTTTTTGCAATATGCTGGTCAGTATTAAGTTGTACGTCGATCAAAATATGACTCGCGGCCGTAACAAATATGTATCTATTTACAGAATTATAATCATTAAAGTCATTATAAGTGTGTATAAGTATTAACATAGATCATAAGCCACATTGTTACTAACATACTAGGATATAAGTACTAACATAGGATATCTGTTACTAACATCTTTTTATGTATTTTTTGTTTTTGTCAGTATGGATCTTTTGTTGTCCGTTAAATAAATAAATTATTATTATTATTATTATTATTATTAACACAACTCTCTAAGACCACGTAACCCCAAAGAATGACGATTTCATGAAACAGTTATTCTTTGGGGTTAGTTATTCTGACAGGTGTCAGTGCGACAATTCTAGTAGTTAAAGGTCAAATTCGCAAAACACGTATTCGTTTGTATGAAACTGACAGTTGTCAAACCTGTCAGTGCGACAATTCTAGTAATTCTATTTTACCTTTTAGGGTCTCGAATGGCTGGTAGGTACCTCTGTTCAATAACAATCTGAATGGGATTCTGGCAGACGACATGGGTCTTGGTAAGACCATCCAGATTATTGCGTTGGTCACCTATTTCATGCAGAAGAAATTTAATGGGCCGTTCCTTATTATTGTGGTTAAAGGTCAAATTCGCAAAACACTTATTCGTTTGTATGAAAGTCGCAGGTGTCAAGAACGCATTCTCTTGTCGGCCGCACCGTAGTACCTAAATTATGTAAAGTACAAATAAAATACTTACAGTACCCGGCGATAAATATTGCACATCGACCTTTAGAAAGAGACAATCGGCTAATTTCGGCTTCGTAGAGCGTAATCTCTGTCGCACGAAATACAAACAGTCCGGTATCTATTTGATTTGCTTCTTTTGATATTATTTTTATTCTTTATATAAAATACAAAAAGGTAAAGGTCGATGTGCAATATTTATCGCCGCGTAATGTATATGCATTTTCAAAATATCTCTAGGATGCCTATAGAAAATCAATGAAATAATAATACATAATGTAGTATTTTAATGTCATTTCAGATGTCTGTAAATATTATGTAAGAAATAAAAAAATTATGAGTAATTCTACTATGACGTTGTTTTAATTTATGATTGAAATATCAAAATACGAACCTATAAATAATCACAAAGTAACTACTATAATAATTAAGATGGCAAACGTATCATGGTGCCTGTAGTCCCGAAGGGTAGGCAGGGTTGGAAAATGGGGTTATCCACCCTAAGTCGGACACGCAGAAACGCATGTCCGAGGATCCACCCTAGTCCCTAGGCCTAGTTGGATAAACACTTTTTAGGCTTAGGGTGGATTCTCGGACATGCGTTTCCGCGCATCCATTTTTTGGGCTGGATAGACGGAATAACCGGAAAAATACATCCATCCTTTGCGCAGTTATTAGTCCCGTGGCCCGTGGAGTACGGCAATCCTATTGCCACATAGCCCGGAGCTGTTCAGATAGCGCAATCCACGAAGACGTGTCTCACTCTTCTTACTAGTCGCTAGTCAATCCAGGAATACACGCCCCACTCTTGTTACTAATCGCTAGTAGTTGTCACTAGTCAATCCACGAAGACGCGCCCCACTCTTCTTACTAATCGCTAGTCAATCCACGAAGACGCACCCCACTCTTCTTACTAATCGCTAGTAGTTGTCGCTAGTCAATCCACGAAGACGCGCCCCACTTCTTACTAATCGCTAGTCAATCCACGAAGACGCGCCCCACTCTTCTTACTAATCGCTAGTAGTTGTCGCTAGTCAATCCACGAAGACGCGCCCCACTCTTTTTACTAATCGCTAGTAGTTGTCGCTAGTCAATTCACGAAGACGCGCCCCACTCTTTTTACTAATCGCTAGTAGTTCGCTAGTTAATTCCGCTAGTGTTCTAGTTTTTTTGTACCCACTTTTTACCCACTAATAAGGAATTAATGTGTATCGACAAAACTAAAACACTAGCGGAATGTTGCACACTTGTACTGTAAGCGATTAGGAAGAAGAGTGGGCGCGTCTTCGTGAAGTGCGCTATCTATACAGGGACATTGATCAAATCACTGATTTCATTAAAACCAATTACAGACACGTTTGAGTTGTCAGGCACGTTTGAGTTGTCAGGCACGTTTGAGTTGTCGGCACGGTTGAGTTGTCAGGCACGTTTGAGTTGCCCATTCCAAAGCGTAGTAGGTACGCAGGGATAGAATCCAAAAAGCAGTCATACAACCACGGACCAATGATAATTTGATAAAAACACCGGTAGATAAATTTTTAACTTGTTTTATTAACTTAGAGATAGCTAAACTAGTTATAATTACGGACTAATAAGGTACTATCGTGTTCACGCCTTCATCTTCATTGCTATGCTCTCAGACTCTTCACGTTCCACTGGTTTTTGGATTGGTGATTTGACGGCATTCTGAAATGAAAAGTAGATTTAAAAACCAAGTCGTGCATAAAACTAAATGGCAAGAGATCTTGGTTCCAAGTAGCATAATCAGTCTATGATGTTCCCACGGCTGGGACACAGCACATGCCTTCTCTCTGTGAGTGGGAGTGGGCCGCAAGTGGTTTTTTTTTCACAGTGGTTTTCGTGAAAATTTACGACACCAGTTGGCACCACTGTGACAGAGAACACTGTGAAGAGGTCTTCCAATATAAAATATATGATGACGTTTATCATTCGATTCATTCATTCGTTCATCATTCAGTCATGACTCAAGAAAATATAGGCTCTTTGAGATGTCTGGAGATTCTTCATTGATCATCATAATATCATCACATCATCATATTTTTTGGAGACACATCAGCCGCAGTAGCGAGCTGTCTCACGTGTCAGAGAGATTTAATTTTTTCATTTAGTGGATTTTAGTACGTGAAATTGGCAAAATTGTGGTGTTTGATCCACAGAAGCCATTAACCAAGAGTTGAAGTTGAGATGTCTGGACCTGACGTGTCAGTGCTGCCACCTAGCGAACGTCATTTCAGAAAACCCTCATTCACCACGCGGGCCCAGTACAACACTTGTATTATCGCAGGCATTTTTTACAATATAGTAAGTGGAAAATACATAACCCTTTGCTGTCGCGTATTCGAGTAATAAAAACAAAATAAGGCTCTTACCAGTTTCTTAGCTCTCTCAATGAGTATGGAGAAGGCAAAGTGGTTGATCATGACGCCGGTCGGTAACGCGACGCCCTGGAACCTGTAGAGCTGCTTGATGTCGCTGCCTGATGAGCCTGAAAGATGTAGATATGTTTAATAATTATCATGACGAAACGAAGACAGATCATTTATATGGCGCGCTGCGTCTCGTCACGGCTATAAATGATTTTATTTCTGTTTGTAGGTTTGTACAAACACTTTTGCTCGCCAATCATATTTTAAAAACTAGATGAGATGGGCGTTTCCTATCAGACTACTCTGAGAAGATCTAAATTGACCTTCTTGTTAGTGTCCTTCAAAAGGTTAGATAATGATAATATACGCCCGGTTTCTGGAACGAAAATTTTCGACGCGACAAAATTTAAACGCCAGTCAAATGATTACAGCACGCGCGCGCTTTGTTAGCACGTTATGCGCGCTTGACAAATTGTTAGATCATTTTTGTGTTGATTTTAGTTTTTTCATATTCGTTAGCAAGTTAATGAGTTTGCTAGTATATTGTCATTTGTAAGTATTAGGTGTGTCTTAAGGTCAGTTTCGGGAACGAAAATTATCGCAAAATAAATGTGACAAATCCGATCACAGCACTTTACGCTTGACGATTTATCACAATAATTTTGCGATAATTTTCGTTCTAGAAAATGGATTTTGCTAGCATTTATTGTAACTTATGTTTGTAAGTATTATATTGTCTTAGCGTACCATTTAGTTTGTGCACGGACGCGACTGCTACCCTTCCGATCTGTTTGGTGTTGCTGATCATAGGCCCCTTTGAGATATCTACATGTTTGCCCACTTTGTATAGTGTCACTTTACCTGCGAAACAAATATAAATTAGTATGGTATTTGGTCTACTGCATCGGTCTGGAGGTAGCGTGTATGCTGAGCGCTGAGGAAGGAACTCGAGGAGCCCTGGATTTGATCCCTTAGTGTTTTAGGAGTCAGGAGTCGACAGCCGATTCCCGGCCACCGTAGGCGCGGGCTCGCGTACGGCGAGCATTGGGCAGCTCGCCGTCCGGTAACGACCAGGCCTGGGTCGACGGCGCATTGTGTGCCACGCGCGCCTCAGAGATGTCAGCACTAACTGACGGGGTCCGCTAGGGCCGATGCCTGCCAGGGTCGCGGGTTGTTCGAAAGAGATACCGTCACCCCTGGCACAGGCAACTGAAGGAACACGGGTGGGTTTTAGTCAGTAAAAGTCTGACACGCCCTCCCGCTCCGCCCAGAGCAGGAGAAGTTATTTGATAACTTCCCAGACAAAAAAAAGTCAGTGTTTTTTTTTTAGGGCTTTCCATTTGGGTGTTTTTTTTTTCTCAAGTAGAAGCTGTCACGAGTTGTGCTCGGTGGATTTGGTTCGCCCTATTACATAATTGTACACTTTGACTATTAATTTGGTAATCCTGTTAAGAGAAGCAAAATACTATAAATAATAATATGGATTTTTGACAGGAAATCATTAAAGGGTTATAGATGTATTTAAAGAAAGAAATAAAAGTATTTATTGCGACTCATACAAGATCACAAACTAAACTAAACACAGTCAAATAAAAATTCAAGTTATATAAAAGTTAGACAGTTTGACATTTGACAGTGATACTTACCCAACCAATTAAAAAAATGGTAAATATCATAGGAATTCACCACTCACCATTATTCCTGGCAATACTAGGTATCTGCCTGGTCTTATGCTCATTCTCCACAAACATCTCCAGAGCCAGTTCCTCGCCGACCTCCAGCCTCTCAATGGGCTCGTTCTGACGCAGCAGCTTCACGTACTCCGCGCTCAGGGTCACCAGCTCTTGGTGTGACGGCTTCCAGTCGCTCAGGGTTGGGAGGTCCACGTCGTAGATGAAGGAACCGCTGCGGACTGAGTTTTGGGTTAGTTAGATGCTGTGTAAGGGTCAGTGTACACCGCGACGAGTCGCGACACGCAGTTTTCAAGATAGCAATACAATTATAGACCTTATCTACTACATTAAAAGGTATAAAATTCAGTGAGGTGTGCTGTCTACTATGTCGAGCTACACCGCGCGGCCCACCTCACTGAATTGTGTACCTTTTTGTGTAGTAGATAAGGTCTATAATTGTATTGCTATCTTGAAAACTGCGCGTCGCGTCGCGGTGTGAACTGATGCTTAGTTCTCAAATTAGTACCTACGAATTGCTATCAAGACAAATTGGAAAGTTTAGTAGCCATATCTGTTTTAGTAGATATACAGCGTGTTTCAGAACTATGGTCCTATTTTCATATATGTGGTCGTCCAAATCAAAAGGGACCTTATGGCGGTAACTAGTTTCCGAGATATTAATAAATTTGTAAAATACCTCAAAAAAATCGTTTTTTTATTAACTGTATTTTTAAAAAGATGATTGTATTTACTACATGTAGATGTGTTCAACTTTTCGAAAAGTCAATTTAAAAAAGTTTCGTATTCATCTAAAGTTTAGTAAAAAAGGAACCTTATCGCGGCAAGACCTAACAAATCGTTTTTCTTGTAATTCAAACCATATATTATATCAACATTTTAATATTGCAAGGTAGGTATAAACTAAACTATTCATTCAGGATGGGAAATCATCAAATGACTCCTCCCGCTCTGGGTGGAGCGGAATAGGGAGTGTCAGACTCTTACTGACTAAAACCCACCCGTGTTCCTTCCTTCGCCCTTTGTTCCGGGCCAGCGGTAACCCTTTCGGACAATCCCGCTGACCCGGCAGGCTTCGGCCAATACGGGCCCCTTCGTTTAGTGCTGACATCTCTTTGAGGCGCGCGTGGAACACGTACGCGCCGTCCGGCACGGGCCTGGTAATGATCGGACGGTGAGCTACCCATTGCTCTCCGCCCGCGCCTAAGGTGGCCGGGAGTAGTCGCGCGGCTCCCGACGCCCGGAGCGTCTCCCGCGGCGGCTGGGACGGGAGGCTCTCTCTCTCAGCCGTCCCGCCGCCTCCTTCGCTAGCATGACTGCTTCGCAGAAGGAGGCGACTGCTCCCCACTCCCTCTAGCCCCGGACCATGGCTTGAACCAGGCCCGGACGCGAGAGGTCGCCGCCATGAGATCGCGCCGGAGGTCTGTCCGCTCCGCCGCAATTTGCTGCGGAAGCGGAGTTTCCCCCCGGCGTAGTGCCTCCGCGCGCCACTCATACAGGCGCGCGAGGACTATCGCCTCCAGATCCCATGGCGGCAGTCCGGCAATGAGGCTTGCCGCCTCGCCCGAGATCGTGCGGTACCCCCGGATCAGCCTAACGGCTACCACCTTCTGGGGCGCGTTCAAATAATGGGCGGCTCGCCGCCGCAGTGAACGCGCCCACACCGGGGCCCCGTTATAGGGCCATGGACCGCACGACCCCCGCGTAAAGCCTCCGGCAGGAGGCGTTTAGCCCCCTCAGGTTGGGCAGGAGCCGCTTGAAGGCGGCCCCGGCCCGTTCCAGTTTGGGAGCCAAACGTCGGAAATGCTCGACTAAGTTCCACCGGCTGTCGAGGATGAGACCCAGGTATTTCATCGTCGTCTCGACGCCGATGTGAACCCCTCCTACCGTTAGTTGGGATCCCGATGGTGGCGTATTCCGGAACCCATGAAACGACATGGCCTCGGACTTGTGCAATGCCACCTCGAGACCCAACTGCCGGATCCTCTCCACGACTATCGCAACCCCGCGTGTCATCGCGTCGGCCGCCGCCTGATGCGACCTCCCCTGCGCCAGGACTAGCGTGTCGTCAGCGTAGCGTATAGCTGCCATTAGATAGTGTCGCACGCCGCCGCATGCGGCATTCTTTGTATATGCGTCTTAGGTCTAAGGTCCCACTATTGTAGTCCATATTTTGTTTAGGTACTTTTAATAGAGGTAAACAATCTTGTTAGGTATGTTTTTTATCATAAAATATATTTTTAAAATAGGCTAAGGCTAATAGCAAAAGTAATTCATTATAACATCTGTTATTTCATTTTGTTTTATCTTGTAATGGCTATAAATTATTTCATAAATATATTTTTCGACAAAAACGTATCAAGATTGTTTACCTTTATTAAAGTACTTAAATTAATTAACTATACTAAGAGATAAGTGTCAGCAGACTGCAACGGACCGCCTTAAGGGCCCTTTTTTACGTATATACTTGTTACGAATTTTCATACCTTGTGATAATAAAAAAAAATTTGTTAAATAAGTAACATTTTCATACCTTGTGATAATAAAAAAAGAAAATTTAAGTTATCTTGAATGTTGCACTAAAATATTGATTATGCATGCTAAAAATAAAAAATATTGTTTAGTGCCCACCATTAGGGCCCTTTTTTAATTTGTTTGAAGAAATTGTTCAGTTCTCTATGTAACTTTACAAGATCATAACTAACAGTTATCATTGATCTCTTAGCTTTATTAGCATCTAAACCAATTATGTATAACCTATTTAGTGATTAAGTGTTGATTTTGTTACTGTCAGATCTCAAAGTTTATAAAAAATAAGAATTCTTGCTAGTAAATAAAAACTATTTTTTTTAAATTATGTGTTGTTTTTATTTACATCTAAGGCCTTTCGCAAATCTATGTAATTAGTAGCAATATAGAAACGATAAAAGTTTAGTGAGAAACAGGCGGTTTACTTATTTTTAATACTATTATCGATACTTTGCATCTCATTGATAATGCATTATGTTGGCGGGTCTAGTTCCCACAACAAACAAGTTTATGCAAGGATTGTAAGAATTTCCATTAGTAATAATCATAGTCAATCAAAGTATACCATCAGTTACATAACTTCACACTAAAACATAACTTTTTTGTACGGCATACTTAAATTGCGATTTTCTCGAAACTTATAATTTCGATCAGTGAACTTCAAAAATTCGTAAAAAAATAACGGCAGTGGTTAGAAGGTTGGTTCTTGGGTCTATAGTTCGGTACATTTATGTAGTTTTCAGCTCTGTAGATAACTCATTTCCGCCATAAGGTCCCTTTTGATTTGGACGACCACATATATTTACAGACCATGAGACTGAACAATTTTTCCCATGGAACCAACATCATAATCGCGAAAAAATCAGCTGCCCTATACAAAAGTTCAATACCTACTCAACTTTAATGTGTGGAACAGCTGTTATTTTGTCAATCATCATAGCTATTCACAACCATCGGACAGGCTATCGTATCGAAAATAACACATTTCGATAACCTGATCTGGCTTGCCTCCGACAGCAAACAGCTGTCGGAAGAAAAGCGGTTGTCTCTGATTTAAACTGACAACATTTTTGGGTTTTGGACTTATGAATAATGTTTAGAGGACTCCTACAATAACATTGATTGATATTCGAATATCGAGTGGTTGTGAATAAATATGCAAGTTTCAAGTTTATTTGTCCATAGAATAGATAACTAAGTTTCAGTTTTATATACAAACATGTACATAATATATTATTATATATGTACGTATTCTGTATATGTATGTCAGCCTCTATATTATGTAAATATTTTATTCGTAAACAAATTAAAATTTTCAGGACAAAAGACGCAAAGTTGCCTGAAATCCTATTACTGGAGCTTGCCAAGCATTAATTTATATATTAGTAACACTATCTTACTATCAGGTCCAGGAAAGCTGTGTAGTCTGACAGACACAGTGTCTTTGAAGGCGACGGTGGCACATGCGCCGAGCATGAATGAGCATGTTCTCCAGAACGCCCTGTTGACTTGCTGGGGCTCTTCTATGGTGAAGTTTTGGAGCTGTTGAGGACAAGATGGACGAAATTAGATACTCATCAAAAGCAGACATTTGCCTCTTAGGAACAAAGCTTCCAGAAGATATAAATTAAACTATGTATAACCTATATTGATAATAAAGCGGAAGAGTTTGTTTGCTAATCTCTGGAGTTACCAGTCGGATTTGAAAAATTATTTTTGCATTTGACAACCCAATCCTTGAGAAAGGCTACAGAGTATCTAAAATTATACTAGGACTCTAATGAGCTGAGCATAAAGAAAAAAAGTAAGCACGAATGCTAAGCAACAATAAATTTTATGCAGACAAAGTCTCGGGCAGAAGCCAGTAATATTAGAAAGAAAAAAGATTAGACTTTTTGTATGTTTGTTTGTTTGTTACACTTTCACGCTAAAATAGCTGAACAGATTTGGATCATATTTGGCTCATGGGCAGACCATGAACTGGATTAGGACATAGAAATTTTTATCCCAATATTCCCACGGGATCGAGACTTATGCAGTGGAAACCGTGTGGCACAGTTAGTATCTGTTGAAGGTATATCACCTCCATGTACTTTGGTAACACTGGCTAGGTGGAAAACTGTTTGTTTGGAATGACATAAGTTTTTCACCAGACTCCATTTTCTACGTTGTTACATGATTGTTCCTTTATAAACCTATACACCTTTCCAACTAAAGCTTTATACTTTTTCATGTGCATTTCGCTCTGCAAACCTCCCCAACAAAGGTTATGGGCCCAGAGCAGTAAAGTGTGTTGTATTGTATGTTGTGAAAATAATTCGAAATTCTAAAGATATGTAAAGTACATGTAGGAAGAAAAATGACTTCGAATGTACGTATAGAATTATTGACGAAGGACAACTACGACAGTTGGAAGGTACAGGTGGAAGCATTGTTAATAAAGAATGACTTCTGGGAGTATGTAAGTGGAGAAAAGCCAAAACCTACTACCGATGCTGCTATATCGACATGGAAGACGGCTGACAGAAAAGCAAAGTCTGAATTGATATTGGCATTAGATCCGAGTGTAGTTCGTCATGTAAAAAAGGTGGAGACTGCACGAGAGGTATGGTTAAAATTAGAGAGCTTGTTTGCATCAAGAGGACCTGCAAAGAAAGCGAATTTAATGAAAAGGCTCATGTTACAAAGGATGAGTGAAAACCAAAAGGTACATGAGCACCTTGATTCCTTTTTTGAAGCTGTAGATAAATTGGAAGGAATGGATATAAAAATCCATGATGATTTGTTAACGATCATGCTGCTGTACAGTCTTCCGGGAAGTTACGAAAACTTTAGATGTGCCATAGAGTCTAGAGATGAGCTTCCAAAGCCAGAGCAACTAAGAGTTAAAATCATCGAAGAAGACAGTTCAAGAGGAAACGCTCATGTTGACAAAATAGAAGGCGCCATGTATTTAGACAAACATCAGAAGAAAATTACTGGAAAAACATTTAAGTTTAAATGTTTTAAGTGCCACAATTTTGGCCATAAGGCGTCGGACTGCACAAAAAAAAGGGAGAAGGCTCAAGAAACTCGATGTGTGGAGTCATGCACTAGTCATAAAAGTTGTGAAGCTTTAACTATGTATCATGTTTCAGATGACTGCCGCATCGCTATTGATGCGAAGCGCCGTCAGGAATGGATTTTTGATAGTGGTTGCACTTCTCACATGTGCAATGACCCGCAAAGGTTTGCTGAGATACTCCCTGCGAGTCTAAAATTAAAATTAGCCACAGATTCTTTGACAACCGTGCAAGGTAAAGGTACTGTTAAGTTATTAGCATGTAATGATGATCGAACGCGAAATATTGAATTTGAAAATACCCTATTGGTTCCCGATTTACGTAGTAATTTAATTTCCATCGCCCAGCTTACCGAACGAGGTTGTGAAGTCACGTTCAAGCACGACGTAGCTTATGCAGTTAAAAACGGTGAGGTGAAACTGACCGCTGATCGGCGAGGTGACTTATATTACTTGAGGGAACTGGACGCTTCAGCGTCAGTGTTAAGTAGTGAAAGTGTTGATCTGTATCGATGGCACGAGCGTATGGGACATCTGAATGCTAGGGATCTTATGAAAGTACTAAAGAAATCAGGTATTGATCCGAAAAATATCGATAGTAACTTGCATGATTGTGATGTGTGCGCTAAGGGTAAAATGGTATCGTTGCCTCATGTGAAGTCCAGTTTA
Source organism: Luperina nickerlii (assembly GCA_963855955.1). NCBI lineage: Eukaryota > Metazoa > Arthropoda > Insecta > Lepidoptera > Noctuidae > Luperina > Luperina nickerlii. The sequence goes on along the minus strand of OY979684.1, from coordinate 3,098,603 downwards.
CGCTGCAACGAGAAGTTGGGAATAATATACTCTGATGTGGTAGGTCCAATGAGAGTTCAATCTAATGGCGGAAATAAATACTTTGTCACTTTTATTGACGATTGTACTCGTTGGTGTGACGTATTTATGCTGAAAAATAAAAATGACGTTTTGTCAAAGTTTAAAATTTTTAAATGTCATGTCGAAAATTTGACAGGAAGAAAAATTAAATATTTACATACGGATAACGGAACTGAATACAAAAATAAATTTTTCGATGAATTTTTAGAAAGTGAAGGTATTAAGAGACGTTTTACGACGCCATACTCACCTCAAAGTAACGGAATCGCTGAACGGATGAACCGTACGTTGATTGAGATGGCAAGGTGCATGATCTTATCGTCAGGTATTTCACCAAGTTTTTGGGCAGAAGCTGTAGCTACTGCATGCTATTTGCGTAATAGGTGTCCAACTAGCAGTCTGAATGGTGAAATTCCATACGAAAAATGGTTTGAGAGACCTGTGAATGTCAAATATTTAAAAACGTTTGGCACGAAAGTACACGTCTTGGAAAAGGAACCAGGTAAAGATAAGTTTGCAGCACGAAGTTTACTCGGTGTTTTTGTGGGTTATCCAGGTGACGCTAAAGGCTATAAAATATGGATACCTGAGAGTAGAAGAATCGTAGTGTCGAGAGATGTAAAATTTCAGGAAGGTAAACTAACTGAAATTGAGTGTAAGGTCTCAAATGAATCACTAGTTGAACAAAAACCTGAAAAGAGTATTGTGAGAAAGACTGTTGATATAGAAATCCAAACTAAAGAACAGTCGGATATACCATTTAGTGATGAACCTTCAAGAGAAGAAATCCCATTTGATATTCAACCGAATGTACCAGTGATTGATGATGTAGGTGCAGAGAATACAGAACCTACTGGAAATGTTACTTTAAAAAGAGGTCCTGGAAGGCCAAGGATTCAAAAAGGACAAGTTGGCCGCCCTCGTAAAATCTACAACATGGTTGAGGTAAGAGAGAGTAGCGACAATGAGTCATCGACGGAAGAATACGTTGATACTGATGATTTTGCTGGAGCTATTGAAATCACGTTGAAAGAAGCTTTAGCATCTGACGAAAAGGTCCAATGGGATGAAGCGATTCTTTCAGAAATAAGAAGTCTAATAAATAACGACACGTGGGAAATTGTGAAGAAACCTTCAGATCGTAATATCGTAGGATGTCGATACGTGCTGACTACAAAGCTAAATGTTGACAATACTGAGAAAAAGAAGGCCAGACTTGTAGCAAAAGGATACAGTCAGCAACATGGCCTAGATTATAATAAGACATTCGCTCCAGTTGCGAGAATTGCAACTGTACGTTTGTTGGTCGCCTTAGCTGTCGAAATGGGCATGGACATTGACCAGATAGATATAAATACCGCTTATTTAAACGGTGATCTGACCGAAGATATTTATATGAAGATCCCAGAGCTGCTGAAAGAAGGCCTAGAGAAACTAATAAATGCAGATGGCGTTAATTCTGCAGTAGGTAAAAAAGCAGCTAAAATGCTTGAAGATATGAAAGCAGGTGGTGACACCTGTCGTTTAAAGAAATCTCTTTATGGTCTCAAACAAGCTGGACGACAGTGGAATATTAAACTGGACGAGAAGCTGAGACAAATGGGATTGAGACCTACGATAAATGAACCTTGTTTGTATCACAAGCGCAATAAAGGTGGATCAGATCTTTTTGTTGTTGTTTACGTGGATGACATATTAATCGCATCGACAAAAAGATTGTATATAAATAAATTCAAGCAGGAATTGGCGAGGTGGTTTGAGCTTAAAGACTTTGGTCAAGCAACCTTCTGTCTCGGGATAAATATAAAGAAAAGTGACAATGAGTATTTCTTGTCACAAGAGAAATATATAAAATATATTTTGAAGAAATTTGATATGGATAGTTGCAATCCTGTCCAGACTCCAATGGAAATTGGAAATCCTGTTATTAGTGAAAAAGGAGTAATAAAAGCGAAACAATTTCCGTATAGAGAACTGATTGGAGCGCTCATGTATTTAAGTGTAGCGACTAGACCTGATATCGCCAACGCTACGGCAAAACTTGCACAGTTTGCAGAAAACCCGCAGGAAACTCATTGGAAGGCTGCGAAGCGAGTTCTTCGATACTTAAAAGGTACGATAACTCACGGTTTATCTTTTAAGCCGACAGGGTTATGCATACAAGGGTATGCAGATGCAGATTGGGGTAGCTGCGTCATTGATAGACGATCCTTTACGGGTTATTTATTCGTTCTAGGAGGCGCAAGCATATCATGGACTTCACAAAAGCAACGCATCGTTGCGACTTCAACTTGTGAGGCCGAGTTTGTGAGTTTGGCAGAAGCTATGAAAGAAGCTGTATATTTGAACAGTCTGTTGAAAGAGCTAGGTTTACATCAACTCTGTAAGGTAAGAATGCATGCTGATAATATAAGTGCTATTTGCCTTGCTGAGGATCACGGTATACATCATGCGAAAAGTAAGCACATTGACATTAGACATTTCTTTATAAGGGATGTGCTACGTTACAATAAAGATATAACGTTGGAACATTTGTCAACTGATAAAATGCTGGCAGATGTCCTCACCAAACCTTTGCCTCGCGTAAGACACGAATTACTAACAAGTGCGTTAGGGTTGTGTGTGCGAAAGTAAAGATAAGTTTTTTTTCTTTTTGTGAATCGTATCGTACATGAGTTGAGGGGGTGTGTTGAAGGTATATCACCTCCATGTACTTTGGTAACACTGGCTAGGTGGAAAACTGTTTGTTTGGAATGACATAAGTTTTTCACCAGACTCCATTTTCTACGTTGTTACATGATTGTTCCTTTATAAACCTATACACCTTTCCAACTAAAGCTTTATACTTTTTCATGTGCATTTCGCTCTGCAAACCTCCCCAACAGTATCTAATAAAATAAATAATATGTTGACAAAGCAAAAAAAGGATGGAAACATGCCCATGATAATTTGATACTTTTTGCCTGCCGTAAATAAAAAGGAAGAATTTGTGTATTATAAAATACTTACTTCTAATGTGCAGTTTTCTGTGAGTGGTCTATGCATGTCCCAGTACACTGTGCCATCAAGCAGAGCCAGGGCACTACTGTCTGTATGCCATTCACTTAGATCTGAAAATACAGTAAATATGCATAATTATTACCCCAACTAACAACAAATTGCTACTGGCAATAACCAGAAAAGGTCTTTATTATAGGGCTTCTAATATTTATTTCTTAACTGCCTTCAAAAAAAGGAGGAGCTTCTTAATTTGATTGAATATTTTTTTTTAATGTTTGTGATCTCAGAACTTTGTTATTTTGTTGATTCTCTTTTTTATTTGAAAGGATACACTTTCAGATTGGTCCCATATAAATTTTGTCAAAATCGGTTCAGTAGTTTGGTTTTTAAACCAAAATTACTGGTAAATATTCAAGTAAACGAAATCGCATTGTTTTAATAACTGCCAGTCACTGATATTTAATTATTTACACAACAAGTAGTGTCTTATGAATTTGTGTGGGGTAGGTACAACTATAAAGTGAAAAATGAAAACCTTTTTTGGAAGTTGGTTGTTTTTTTTTTGTGTAAAAAGTTTTTATTTAAACATATGGACCGCCTCATTGGTCTAGTTCTAGTGTTCGCAAGCTCTACCACTGAGTAGAGGTACTGGGTTCAATTCCCAAGTCAGGGTAACTGCAATTGGGTTTTTCAATCAGGAATTTCTCAGCAGTAGCCTGGAGACTAGATTTGTGCCCGGTTGAGCAGGGTCGCCTCCTATTACATGGGACTTAAACATAATTTAGCCAAAAATCTCCACACAATGGGTGCCTAAAGATGGACGGCGCCGCTGAGGCCAGCCCAGAAAGAGATGGCGAGATGACCTGGACGCGTAGGCGAGGGCTGGTTCGAGGTGGCGCGGGAAAAGAGTTCCTGGAAGGGTTTGGGGGAGGCCTTTGCCCAGCAGTGGGACAGCATAAGCTAGCAAAAAAAAAATGCTTAAGTTATGGTGAAGTATATCTATGCCTAAGCCTTACGGGATTACAGGCGTGATAACGTTATATTAAAACAATGAACTTACGTTTCGCACAGTCATAAGGCGTAGAAATACCCCTGTTCATAACCAGGGTGCAGTCATTTGGAACCCCTTTGTACTGAACTTCGATTTTCTCGATTCTACCAACTTTATCCACCTGGCGCTTCTTCTCTAACGTGAAAAGGTGATAACGTCGATCTATGGCCTCTTGGGTACTTAAGAATCCTAGAAAATAACGTTAGAATCACTGTTTATTACGTCTTAAAAATAAAGTTGAATGTTGACTTACAATACGACACTTCTTACTTACTCGTCAACGGCAATACTTTTGTGCAATTATTTTGGGTAACTTTTGTAGATAAACATAAAATTTGACGTCTCATTTTGAAAAATAAATGCAATATTTTTAACAATATATCGGAGAAGAATTTTTAGGTTATCCGCAGAATCGCAGATGCTCTGTGATCATGACATGAGTTTGACAATGGCGTTCCAGATGGATCTCATTTACTATTTTACAATTTTGAGCATAGGATCGTTGGTTCGATCTTGTTCGTAGACAGATTAGTTTCTCTGTCTACGATCTTGTTGCAGTGTTATTGAGTTCGTAAGAGTTTTATTTTTACCCGATTGATTACAAAAGGCTCGCCTCCTATTACGTGGAACTTGTAAGTTTTAATCCACGTTTTGCTTAAGGGGCTTATAGGACCTAAACACAAAAAACGCAAGTTTTAGAAACAATAAAAGTATATGATCAACTACAGTAAACAACCAGTAAAATATTATATGATATTCTTCTGGATATAAATGTTAGGTAGATAGTGTGTTGAAAACACTGACAATACAACTAATTTGGTACGATAGAAAAAAATCATGAAGATACCTCAAAAAACTTTCTTTTTACAATAAAAACCATACTAATATACAATATACATACAATTATTATGATTTTTTGTCAGATTATTCTACAAGCAACATACTCAAGCACTACTGTTTTAATTTTTTAGTCCAAACAATAGATTTTTGTAAATAGGTAATTTGCTTCATATTTTGTTTTATATTTCGAGGAATAAAACACAATTACTCGTATAAATCTTTGTTTTACTTCTAGTATTCGTCTTTCCAATCGTTCGTACACAATAATCATTTTTAGTTACAGCTGTCAAAAACTGTCTATGTTATATCACATTTTGCAATAAATTACCAGCGTAGTGTCATCGCGCTTCTCTTTCTTTTCTATGCAATCTGACAAAGACCGCGTTTTAGATCATGTAGTCGCCTTAAACGGTTAAATGTGAACGTACTAAAAAACCTCTGTCCTCCTCGAAAATACATGCGTCACGTTGTATACATGTATATTATTTTAATATTTCTCCATATTAGCGTGTCGATGACAATCTTTAAACAGGCAGCCCAGATTTGGCTACGAGTTTGGCACCTTCAGTAGCGCCCACTAACTCCTTTATCGTGCAGACAACTAAGGCAGTAAAGGACAATTCTCGTAATTTTATGAAAGTTCAGTCTCATCTCGATCTCAATCTGTCAAAAATACCTCTAATTTTCCTACATTTTTGACATTGATTGTCACTGAGATGAGATTGCGACAAAATTTTGAACATTTCTATACGGAAATTGGCACGATATAAGTGCCCATTGTTTGTGAGACAGTGGTGCACATAGTACACTATTTTATAGTAAACAAACAGTACCAGTATTTTATAGTAATTATAGAAACATATTACAATACATTATACAATATAGCCTGGAGGTCTAAATCAACTTTCCGAGTAAAATAGGTGCTTAATTTAATGAGCAGTATTTGTGGGTTTGATCAAATTGAATGAAAGACAAAGGTTCAAATTAAAAACTTTATTCCTTAAAACTATCCAACCATGGTTCTTTTCCTTCCTCTTGCTCTTACTTCCTCAAACTTATTTATTGTTTCTCTTATTTGCTTTTTGTTTTGCTTCTTATAAGCTTCTAAAATCTCTTCAAATAGATGGGGGTAGTCATTATGGGTACTTATGATTGCTCTTTCCAGTACATACAAGTCAACACCCTTATCCTCCCCACTTGAACCAATGAAAGATAGACCAAAATCAATCATTACTATGTCCAATTCCCCATCCAGCCATTTTTCATCATCATTCTTAGCTTTTGGAACAAGTAACATGTTAGATGTGGTCAAATCTCCATGAATAATATTGGATTCATGTAATTTCCTCACAGCATGCCCAATCAATTTACTTATTAAGTGTAATTTCGTGTTGTCTGATTTACCTTTTATGTGATTTATAATAAAATCTTTTACTGTAATACTTTTTTCCAAATGTTCCATGTAAATTCGGGATCTGTGGAAATCAACTAAGTATAATGCTGGAGTTCTGACTGAAGCAGCTTTGCACCGGACTATGGAACGCGCCTCGTTTTTCATCCGTTCTTTGGTTAGATTTTCATCCAAATCTGGGTGCCGATACTTTTTCTTGAATCTCTCTTTTATCAATGTCGGCCTTCCAAGATAGTTGCAAATATACAGCTTTCCCTCGGCACCTTGTTTCAGTATTTTCAGGTCTTTCAAGTCCTCTCCCATGTTGACACTATTAGATGTTCAACTGCTTTACCAGTCTTCCAAATATAATGTATTAATAAGTAGCGTTTGTTAATAAATGCACTCCTAAATACCACTTTTTACAATTTATTCTTCATTATGTGTAGCGGTTTGGTTTGTTGACTTTCAGATAAACACTTAAACACGGTGTGATCGATGACAGTTGATGAGTTGATTGACATTGTCAGATCAGACGTCAGCGGTGATTTTTGACAAGATACGTTTTGTTTTTGGTTTGGTCAAAAAATCTACAGATATTTTCTTAGATAAAAACAAGTAAAACTTGAAACAATCTGGATTTAGAACTAGACCCAAAGTTACCTTATTTTTGTATTATCTCATTTCAGTCTTGTTAGTTTAATCACAATGACGGGTTTCGGAGATAATGCAAAGTCCGAATAACTCTGCGTTTATAACAAAACGTGGCGTAGACCTACCCTCCTCCATAAATCGGAACGTAGGAAATACTGGAAACGAAAATCATCGTTTATAAGCCGCACCTTACATTTAACACGTAGGTAGGTATTGGGATGTTTATCTACTTTCTATGGCTATATATCCGTATGTATTCACTCACTGGAGAGCGAGGGAGGCTGTGGGCGTGATATTGGTTGCTGCACCCGGGCCGACCGCCTGCACCACGTTATAATTTCATTCAAACAATAATTCCCATCAAATACTTAATGGAACAGTGATTTATCTCTGTAAGATTTAGTGCCGGTACGACGTTCGAACGCTCCGCTAGCTCTACATGAAACTATAATACCGTAGTGTGTTAAAACCGGTAAAAATACCAAAAATAATAATTTTAGTGTTCAATTGTGATTTAAATAAATTGTGAGAATGATGTCCGAGGGCTTAGAATACGAGACCATTGTGCAGAATGGACCACGAAAAGTAAGTGATTTTTTTTTATTCCTTTCGTGGCATGAAAGAACATTGTTGTGCCTCTTAGTCATGGCAAGCGTGCCTAAGTTATATATATCGCTAGGTTCGAATGGGGGGAGGTAGTGTCCTATAGAAATGTCTGGGTGCATTTTCGTAGTTATAGGACACAGCCGTCTCGAAATGCCGGCTGATGCGATTTCCTGCGTTCCCGTTTTAAGCAAAAACGTTGGCGGGAAATTACGTGGGTCTTGGGACTTTTGATATGCGGATATAAATTGTTAAGGAACCGTATGCAACAATAAAACATTTTATTGCTTAATAAATATGATTTATTTTGGTCATAAATTTTGAATTTATGATGGACTTAGGTTTCGATGTGTGTTATATTCTGTTTGTTTAGATGTAAAATTGATTGGATACTTCATACACCATACATGGTGTATGGATGTATCCAATCAATTTTTAAAAATAAAACTTTTTAAACATAAATATTTTATATCTTCTTGCTTATATATAAGTAAGTATTTATGTTTAAATATTTATGTTTAAAAAGTTTTTTGGTAACAATAAAAATAACGCGCCTCTGATGAACCGAATTGAAATTCAAATTCTAAAAACAATCTTAATAGACAATCACATATTTAATTAAGTTCGCTTTAATTAACGCTAGCTCGATAATTAAAAAAGATATTGTGTAGTTTAGCGCACCCTTTCCTTTTCCTATTGTGTCTATTCTATATAGGCGGGGAAAGAAGCGGAAAATTAAAAATGATATGTGTAAAAAGGTTTGAATGCTACGACCATAAACAATTTTATAATTTTAATGAAAAGCCAGAACGCATACTGTCGTTCTGTTTTCAAAATATAATAACTTGCCTGATAAAATGATTCGGTGACATGCCGCGCCGCGCCGTGACACGCCGTTTTTTTTATAACAGTGACTTAAATTGCGATTGTTTTAAGCCTTAATTGGTCGCGTGGGGTGTGACATACCCCAATGCATCTTTGAAGGCTTAAAACTCTAAAATTTTGATTTTACAGCGCTGATATTCCCGGTAGCTTCGTAAAAACGCATAACCTTTATGATCTAGTACCAAGCAGCACTCGGTCGTCTATACTTGTGACAGGTGAGTGCTTTTGGGGTATTACACACCCTACGCGACCTCTTACGTAACTTTTTAGGCGCGCCCAATTAAGGGTCAATTAATATGTAGGTAAGCCCTTTCTTTCTGTTGATGCTAATCCGAAACATTAATAAATAAGCTCTAGGACCTGGCTTACGAATGTAGGCTGTGTACTGTGGGGGTCCAGATGGGAAATTCACAATATAATTTGCTTTAAGCTTTGACTTGGATGAAATATATTCACGACTCTACTAAACAAAAATACCTTTTTCCAATATTTGACACTTGCTTGAACGTTCGAATTGAACACACCGACAATTATAAACAGCCTGTACTGCTAAATGTAGGGCTACATAGACTAGCTAAAAGCAGAGCTTTGTGAGGGCTCGCGTCGTTTTTCTGCGTGGTAATAATCTTTAAGGCAGTTTTTTTTTAATATTTTTATATAATTTAAATTATTATTTTTTTTACTGATAACACATCTACATATATATAGAAATTATTATGTTAAAGCACAAATCAATAGGCGTAATAGTTTTTTCGTAAAGTGTACCACAAAATGCTCAGGTTGTGGGATATAGCAGGGCTCGCTTCGCTCGCCCTGATAACCTCTACAGTACGTACATGATAATTATATTAAGCAATGAATATAAGTAGTATATATGTATAATGTAAGTAATAATATTTCAAAAACTATAAATATTTTCATCATTTTCATAATCTCGTGAGCTATAAGTAATCTATTAGTATTATTAGTAAGTAGGTCTAAGCACCTATGTAGGTACCGCTAAGACAATAGAAGCATAGACTATCGGAATGATAATAAAGCCTACATGACCCAAGTGCCATCATAATGGATATAAACAATAATATCAATAGACTATTATGGCATTATGTGTGATCCGACCATATAAAAATATTGAGGATGTTTATCGCTGTTATAGATCAGATACCTACGTGCTTATCTTCTAAATTGCATAAAGTCATGTCAATACGCCTAGCATTTAAGGTGGATGCTCTCTAAGTCCTGGGAGCATCAACTTTAAGGATGTAATTCCGCAAGATTTTACCCCGAAACAAAGTAAAGATAAATAATTGAAGATCAAACCAACGTTATTTTTGACATAACTTAATTAAATACCTAGTCAATAAACTTACACGCTGCCTAATTTATAAGTAATAAAAAGGCCATGACAAAACGATAACCCTACATAGCAATGTCTGAAATAACTTTTGATAAAGGCTTTTATTAAACTTTGAATAAGTCTGAGCCGAACAAAAACCTCAAATTCGCTTACTTTCTTAAAACTATCGCTGTCTCGCCACATCAAGCCAGACTCATTGTCTAGATAATATTGTCGATGGTCTGTCCAGTCCAGACTACCAGTAATCACTCCTTGATGTATAATATCAGCTGGTTGACTTAGTATCGAGTAAAACAGGTTCCCCCGTGAATGATGGGCTAGCAACCTTATAATTGCATTACTTTTGAAACTTGTTTAGAATTCTAAACAAGTTAGTAGTAGTAGTTCATTCCAAATCAAACAATAAAATTGTGTTTGATTTCGAATGATTTTAAATTTTGACGGTTCAAGTTTGAAGTAGATTTGAGTTCCTGTATCTATTCTAATGTAACACTAATACTACAAAGAGGTAAAGTTTGTAAGTTTGGATGTAGGAGGTAATTAATCTCTTGAAGTATCATACTGATCCGATATCGAAAATTATTTCACTGGCGGAAAGCGACACTATTGCTGAGTATATGTTTTTTAATTGTGGGCAGAAGCTAGTGCAACGTAAATCCCAAAGTTTGATTCTAAAAATACATAAGTACATACCCTTTTTCTACGGCAACAACAATGCTGGCGATATTGTCCTAACGTGTACCCATATGAAATTATTCATAGCCCTACCCTACCCAACTGTCACAATGGAATACAGACCACCATTACAAAAGTGTCACACTCACCATGCCCATTTTTACCTATATCACTTGGACATCGCCGCTAATTAACCTAAATTAGACATTCCTTGAAAAGGAACGTGGGTGATGTTTTTTTAAGTGACAAACATAATTACGCGTGTAAATATTTAAAAAAATTGTTTTTGTTTTGGAAATAGAATGTTGTACTCATTTCTTCCGTCTCTATGGTTGGATACAAAATGGAAGGCAATGGCCGCATCTGGAAAATTTTAGTTGCGTGACCTCTATTTTTTATTTACTTATTTCACTGTAAATAAGACTAATTTTGCAATCATTGTCCTCTAGACTCCTAGCATTTTTCTGTCACCGCAGGCGGCTTTCACTTGCTTCCAGTTCTACTGAAAAACAATATTGTACCTATTACTTCTATTATTATTATTACTCGTATGAAATTGAGACGGAAACATGCATTGACTTATAGTATATTACCTACTACCTACTAATGAAATCATTGGAAACGACTTGTTTTCTTTTTTTAGTGCATTGATCTATATTAAGTGTACAAATAACGTCACACTTCCCTTTATTCAGTTATAGGGGCATGAAACCATCGTAAAACATAATCAAAATACAGTGACAGAACCCAAGCGGAACCAGAGCAAATCATAGACTCATATAACAGTCTTGAGTCTGTATATTTCGAGGTAACCTCCCACATAATTCTAGTTAGTTGGTAACGGTATTAAAATAACCGTGAGATCTTAACCGGTGTTGACTCACTGGTAACTGGGACAGGTTAAAATTAAAGATTAAAAACTAGATTTTAACTGCTCTCGGGTGTTTAATCTTGTCAAATTTTAATGGGACATTCAACGGGGATATGGGAGGTAAGAGGAGAGCCAAGGTAACCGACATAGCCCGAAGAAATTGCCAAACTTAAGTGGCAGTGGGCAGGGCACATTGCAGAACAGATGGCCGATGTGGGGCCGAAAGGTTCTGGAGTGGTGAGCGTGTACCGGAAGACGTAGTGTTGGAAGGCTTCCCACAAGGTGGGCCGACGACCTTGTGAAGGCCGCAGGAACCTGCTGGATGCGGTAAGCACAGAACCGGTCGAAGTGGATGTGCGTGTCTATGTCCAGCAGTTGACGTCTTTCGGCTAAAGTGATGATGATGGTGATGGGAGGTAGATAGAGCTTAGGGTATCAGTGCCTCATGATGTTCTAGTAGTGATCGAGAGCACAAATGCTGAACGAGGTCCTCTGTTTGGGCTGAAGCTTGGAAAAAGAGAGATTATTCTTCATTGTATAGTTCGATATTGAGATAGACTCATGATAGCATTAAACCTTTGTGGTTTTTGGTTGCTATTTAATATGAATAATCCTGTATGCTTTTGTATAAGTGATAAAAAAAGATAGCATTCATAACTACCTACTAAAGAAAAAAACAGGATTGTCAGAATTCGTATAATTAGGTGTTTTACAATGTTTTATAATTATAACTGTTTACAAGTGGTTAAGTGGGGTCACGCACGAGGGCATTAACGCGCCTCTTCATTGATAAGTCTCTATGACAACAGCTTCTTTTCATTGATAACACGGGAATACCAACATTATAAAAAAATATCTGAACCATCCATGGACTTAGTATATACTGTGGACCTTAAATTTATCTATAAAGTACGTACTAATTCCATGGTATGTAGGTCCATCTGACTGCCCAGTATGACCTTGATCGTTTAGGGACGGCGCGGTGCTACTTGCAAAGAGGAATACTCATTCCAATACGAACTCTCCTAATATACCCTGAAAGATTGAGTTGCAAAAACTTACTTATTGTTGCTTCTTCATCCTGTAAGGAACTTATACTGAACTGCCAAGTCTTCAGTGGTTTACGGCCTGGCTGTGAATTTTCGTCTTTCAATTAGTCACTTACATTATTTTTATCACAAGAAGCGACACACGCTTTACTTGTGGTTACCAAGTGTACAAACACGCTGTGTAACTGTACCTACATACAGAGTATAAACTATGATTCATTCGATTTTCCTATTCCGCCATCTGCCAAAGCACATGGTACAGACGCCAGCACACCAAGCTACTACAATCTGTCAAATTTAATTAATAGATTTTCAACTGTATCGCTAAACCATAAGGTTCAAAGTTGATTGGGAATATTTGACAGTTTCGGATAGCTTGATGTGCTGGCGTCTGTACCAACATCAAGAAAGAAGCTTCTGTCCACAGATAATAAAACCATTGAGTACCGTTAAGAGATTATTTAAATGTAATCAGGAATGTGTTTAATTAATGAGGCCAGTCCACCCGTTGCGGGTCGTTGCGGGTCGGTGCGTGCGCTCCTGAGAAATATTACACAATCATTATTATTGTTATAGTAGGTTTATTATCTCGTTGGTCTATTAATCGCAAGCATGACTGGTAGTGGTAAGCATGCAGTCCCTGGATTTTTTTTCCAGCCCAGGCAAAATGTTATTGGAGTTTTCCATCAGAAGGCCAATTCTCGTAATTTAAAACGTTCAAAATCTAGTCGCAGTCTCATCTCGGCGACAAAGAAATGTCAAAAACTTGTCAAAATGTAGGGAAATTTTAAGTATTTTTTGACAGATTGAGACTGAGATCAGACTGTGAACGTTGTTAAAATTAGTAGAATTGCCCCTCTGGAATTTATCATTAGGAGATAGGTGTCTGGATTTTTGCCTAATTGATGACAATAGGCTCGCCCCCTATAACACGAAGCAAGACGAGTAGGTACACTTTGACCTTGAACTGGCCTAGGAAGCCTTAAATATACAGCGGGGTAATTGCGTAACACACTAACAGTAGGAATGGCTTCCATTTTGACAGTGCAACAACATTCATTGCGTTATTTACTTTGTCGAGCAAACAAATTTTTGGAACATATGAAGCAATGGTTTAGCAATATCCTTCAAAATGATTTATTCATTTATTTCATAATTTATGTACACACAGTAAAATACATAGGGATATGACATGATTGTCAAATTCAAAGCAATTATAAGTAAAATGTACAAGAAAATAGATTTAATTCTAGTCGCCCCTTCCAAAAGGTGTTTCGTATGGAGAAGAAACTCCAAAGTGACTCTGTATGGTGTGGAACTAGTCGCGAGCTCGAACTCATTGATGGCCAAAAAGCACGCTGTCGCCTGTCTCACCTGGCTTCGTGTCCGACAGAGATAGTATCAGTGATGAGCAGTTAGACGCTAGTTAACACGCACAACGTCTAGTTCGCACGCACACAAACGCCAAAAAAAAACATACGACAAGTCTTTTGGAAAATCGAGTTTCATGAATAAACCACTGCATTAATCAATTAAAAATAAAGTTTATTGAACATTTCAATAATTGAGCTTTGTCGGTCGGTAGTGTCGGTACCAACTTTGTTGAGAAGATCTTACACTTCTTTTAATAGTTGTTTACACAAAATTAGCAAGAAAAACGAATCATTGTTGGTTCATAGCTTTTTAATATATTTTTATGTTACTATTTTGTTTCCGCACACTTAGACAAAATTAATAATAAGAGAAAACGATATCATGTTTAACTTTGGATGTACAGACGCCAGCACATCAAGCTACTACAATCTGTCTTTCTTTAATAGATTTCAGCTTTATCGCTAAAGTATAAGGTTCAAAGTTGATTGGAAAAATTTTACAGTTTCGGGTAGCTTGTTGTGCTGGCGTCTGTACATAAATAGCATTTTGATATGAGCGGTTGACTGTTGGTAGAATTTGATAGAAATTTTAGGCGCCTCACGATTTTATTTTTTTGTCTGATCAATGCCCTAGATTGATGAGAAAAGTGGTGTGATGACTGGTACCTACCAGTCATCACACCAAAACAGTCTACAGCAGTGCGATTCTGTAATCATCTCACCGTGAAAACTTGGGTGAAGTGAGCGTGGAGTGAGCTGTCAATGGTATCAATTCCTAGCAAAAACAAACTCGCATCACCTAAGTTTTCACGGGGATATTTTTACAGAATCGACCGGCTGTACTGTACAGTCACAGTACAAAGTCAAACAGTGGAGTAATACCATAGAAATTTTCATATATCTATACCCTCCAGAAATTTGAATGGAAAAATATCGACTAGTGGCAACTTAATTAATATAAGAATCGTAGTTGCAGTCGTATATGTTTATACGTCATGTATTTGGATTAGAGTAGGTATTTACTTATGTGCTCTTACAACATACACGACTAATAGAACAAATATCAAGCACCTCTCAAAAGTGGCGTATATTTGATACATAAATAACATAACTCTACCAACAAACCTTTATGTACTTTCACTACGCAACCTCCTCATCGGATACGTTATCAGTAATCGAACACCCTTATCAGTAGTTTTACACCTCATATATTAGCAATGAGCCAACCTACTCGCAATAACGGCTTCTTAGTCGATTTGCACGAATGTATTCGCCCGAAACGTGCGAATCGTCACTTTTAAATACATATAATTTTTTTGTATAGGCGACCCGCACGAAGTTAATTTATTTGTGGGCGAGTTGACAACTCCAGAAATATGTATTAGGCAACTGGTTCATTTTGAATTTTATGCAATGAAGTGTAGAAAAACCGGTCAAGAGCGAGTCAGACTCTCGCACCGAGGGTTCCGTATTATGAAACGTGAAATGTTTTTAATTTTTCATCGGCGTAGTCTTTTCTTTTTTTATAATATTCAATGAAAACAAATCGATAACATTCACTCAAATTATTCACATGGTAGGTATGTTATATAAAATTGGACACATTTGCTGAACATAATTTTACTTACCAAATTAATTATATGTATAAGATAAATCTCTTAAATAACTTGACCCTTAATAATACGAAAAAAGTAGTACGTAATAGTTATTTTGTAAAGGAGTCTTGATGAAATAAAATCAGATACATATTAAAAAGAGAGTTTAGCGGCTTTTTACACTCGGTTGATATCTACTAAATAAATAAAAACAACATTACAAATTTGTTTACAAATCAATTCGGCTCGTTACCATGTCAGAATATCAGGACAGGAACGAGACACAAGTTAATGTTCCGCAGACGACAATAAAGCACCCTATATACATAATATTCTGGAATATATTTAAACACTAATTATTTGCCAGAGAATTTTAATACTGCGGTGTAGACGAATTCTAGGCCGAGTCCATTTAGATTGCTTTCGACACGCTAAGTAGAAGGGGGAATAGTATTTTTTTTTTAATTTTTCCTCAAAAGTTTCGACTTTTGAGGAAAAATTAAAAAATATATATATCTTTTTGTTTTAGGCCGCATTGTTTTCGAACAATGCGGCCTAAAACAAAAAGAAAAAATGTTTTAGAATGTGCAAACAGCGCTCTTTCATATAATACCATACCACATGCCCTAGTAGCTCCACTTCGAATTTTTCTTTTCAGTCCCTAGCTGTTGCAAAAAATATATACATATATACCTTTTTTATTTATTTCTTATTTGCTAAATAGTTGGGCAAACGTCATCTAAAACTATTCCAAATTTCAAGTAGGTAGCATTAGTTATAGTTCTTGAGATATCCAGCTGTGACAGACGGACAGACAGACTGAGTCGCACCATAAGGGTTCCTTTTTACCATTTTGGTACTGAACCCTAAAAACGGACTGAACGCACACAACACTGTTAGGAGTTAAATATTATAAAAGTGTACTTTTTGCTTCCAAGGCTCTACCAAAATCTAGGACATAAAAAAACAAATTTGTATTTAATTTGTATTTACTCTGGCCACGATCAATAAATTACATACATCGGTTTCGTTTTTGTGTACTAATCTAATATTCCACTCCAAGTGTCTGACATAACAAATTAATATCTAAAGTGATCCTATATGATATAGTACATGATACAATCCTAGACACGGAGGTCGTTGATCCCCACCTACGACACGCTACCTATTGAACTAACAAATCCGGTATATTTAGGGTTCAGTAAGCACGCGGGAATATTTACGTTTTTTTTTTAATTTTTGAATTCAAAGATCGGTGTAGGTTTTCTTGTTTAAACGTTTTCGATATTTTCGAATAAAACAAAAGCAAGTACTTATGTTTTTTTACAAATTATTTTTTTTTGTTTATTATTCGAGTTTTCTTTTTGTATGCACGTGTTTCTGTGAAAAAGAAACATATTTTCTTTCTGTCATCAATAACAATTATGTCACAAAAAAAGTAAGTGGCATTATTTTTTCAAACTGTCATGGTTCGGGTCTCCAAAACTCGTAGAATTGGACATTTGCACCTAGCATATTTATGCCCTTATCATTCATCATCACAGAAAAATAAAAATGTTATTAGTATCTAAGTAGTTAGTCTAAATGGGTCATTAGATGGAGTCTAATGACCCATTTAGTCTATCTACTTAGATACTAATAACATTTTTATTTTAGCGACATTATCTACCTATAAAATATCAACTCTGAGATAATCTCGCTTAACAATACAATACTACCTTATTTACTAAGCAGCAGTGCGATTCTGTAACCATCTCACCGTGAAAATTTAGGTGAAGTGAGCGTGGAGTGAGCTGTCAATAGTATCAATTCCTAGCAAAAACAAACTCACTTCACCTGAGTTTTCACGTCGAGATTTTTACAGAATCGACCGGCATGATTCACAGAATATCACTACGTTTGACATCTTCTAAAGTACAGACGCCAGCACATCCAGCTACTACAATCTGTCAAATTTCTTTAATAGATTTTCAACTTTATCGCTAAAGTCTAAAGTTCAAACTTGATAGGGAATATTTGACAGTGTCGGGTAGTTTGATGTGCTGGTGTCTGTACTGAAGCTACACCTTTAGTGGCTATAATAATGAATAAGATATGGCTGGGGATAACCTAGCATAGTTGGGGTGACCAATTCGGAACACGCGTGGTTGGTCACTGTTCTAACCTACCCTAACCTGCACATCAATCTGAATAATTTTGAAGGATATTGCTAATCCACAACTTCATATAATCGGGTAGTTGGTCTGCTCAACAACGTAAATAACGCAATGAATGTGAATGAATGAATGAAATGAATGAATGAATGAAATGAATGAATGAATGTGTGTGAATTCTCAAAATGAAAGCCATTATTACCTATAGTGTGTATTAGTGTATACGCAATTACCCCGCCGTTTTGTCGGGGTACCCTAGCTTAGTTGCTGCGACCAACTGTTAGAAAAGGCTGGAAAGTTCAAAAGCGGCTCATTTATAAAAAAAAATGTGCATCATTAGACGCCCAAAAATTTTTTAGAGGTTCATTAATTTAAA
Organism: Luperina nickerlii; assembly: GCA_963855955.1. NCBI lineage: Eukaryota > Metazoa > Arthropoda > Insecta > Lepidoptera > Noctuidae > Luperina > Luperina nickerlii. The sequence goes on along the minus strand of OY979684.1, from coordinate 3,080,671 downwards.
AAGGGTATCTACATCATTAGAAGATCAATAAGTTTTTAGTGGACTGGTTAAATATTTCTCTGAAAATATTAGCCAGTCGGCGAGATGGCACGAGATGGTAGCAAGGGTGCACCGGGCGTACTTAGGTACCGTCGCTCAGGGAGGCTGCTTACTTTGCACCTTGATGAACTTAATAATGATTGAACAGACACTTTGTAATTCCATAGTAAACATGCCTTTGCTTGCGGCCGGCCTCGCCTGCATGGAGGTCGGAAATTATCCCACGGGAATATACTCGTTGTTTATCAGGATTGTGCTGGAAATTAGCAGTTTGTCATGGCCGTGGTACGACAGCGGTTTCCATAGAGAAAATGGATCTCTCAAATTATCTGTAGTCATCAGAAGGCTGCCACCACGCAACAATCGATACGACCCTCTTCTAGAGTGACTGTCACCAGCCAGTGTCACTCTTATCCAACCTTTTCGGTAATTCCAGTAACTTTGCTACAAAACTAGAGGGCGCCACTTGCTGCGCCGCCATGTGGATGGGATCCACCGAGCTATGTGTGATGTTTATGACCTGTCATTGTTCTAAATATCCTTAGATTAGCTTCATGCCAAAGCTGTTATGAGTCAATTGAGATGACTCGACTAATGTGTTAATTGTGACAATGAAATGGCTTGTCACTACTCATATTTAGATGTTTATTTAAACAGTATTAATTGGTTACTCCACTGTCCATACTCCATTCAAAGGGTGAGATTAAATTGATTGGCGAAACTTCAAAGAAATGGCTTCACATCTTAAGAAAAAAATTAATATGCGTGTGTCGTCAAAATTGTGTAGGTCAGTCAGATGGCAATCCTTTGAATTCTACGGAAGACCTGACTGTAATCCTTGAAGGTTTAAGGCTCCTTCAAACAGGCGCGACACGACACGCGACTCAAAGGCACCGCAAGTCGCGCAGTACGAGTGGTGCCTTTGTGTTGCGCGCGATTATAATCGCGTGTCGCGCCTGTTTGAAGGAGCCTTTATACAGAGGTGCATCTACATAGTACCTACACCCACATTTCACCACTTATGTTTTTAAGTGCCATCAACCGAGCACAAATACAGATTTCTGGCAACTATTGAAAAATTCCTAATAGAAAAATTTAATACTTGGCCTGTGCAATGGGATCTCAAGACCTCGTGATTAGGAGTAGCGCTTGAGACCGCTAGATCAACGAGAAGGACATTAGTCATTCTAAAAAGTGATCACCCAAGCATAGCTATTTTAAAAAGTCTAGATAAGGCTTAGCTACCCAAGCTCTTTAACACTTTATTTAACTACAAGATTATTCACATCTCGTCTTTTGGACCTTTAATAAGTTAAAGTGAAAGTAGGTACAATTAAATTCGGTCCAGTTGTTTTTATTAAGTATATTATTCAAATTGTTATGTGGTTCTTAATTCTTATCGTTAGTTAAATTATCTAATATTTACGCTTTTTTCTTACTTAATTTTGGGATCTCGATGAAGATTAGGATTACGTAAGACATATCTCAGTATTATCTACATATAATCAACATGCAGCGCTACTTCTAATTAATTGTATTTACGCAAAGTTAGGTAATATTGCAACACATCGACAAGAAAGAAAGAAAAAGTATTTATTGCGACTCGTACAGGAAGATTACAAACTAAACTAAATACAGCAAAATAAAAAACCAAGTTATATATAAAAAAAGTAACAAAAGGAAAATGAAACAGAAAGTCCTATACGAGGCCAAAAGGCTCCTATCTCAGCATGATGCTACGACATTTAAAAAATAAATGTTGCAGCGCTGGTAATCTGATAGAGCCAAAATGTTACATGCTCTGTGATAGAGCCCGGCCGAACGAACATCCTTAGCAATATTCCTTCAAAATTATTTAAATTGTGCTTGATAGTGTGTTTCGCAATTAGGGTGCTGCAGTGCGATTCTGCAGTGCGATTCTGTAACCATCTCACCGTGAAAACTTAGGTGAAGTGAGCGTGGAGTGAACTGTCAGTGTCATCTTACCAGATACTAGGGATTGACCAAGCATACATTTACAATCATAATCGAGATTTTAATAATATTTTTTTAGCCTAATCCTATTGATATTTTTATATAATTCAAAGCTAGTATTTTAGTGGTCAAAACATTAATATTTTGTGGGGTTTTACTTACAATAAAATAGCAAAACAGAAGCGCAGTCAGAATCTCAATCCTGTTTTTTTTTTATTTTTTCCCTAGTCTAGTAAGTCCTTATATAGACTGAGGCGCGAGCGCGTCACGCACGAATAGTAAATAAAATTAAAACATTCACGTTTATGACAGCTAGACTGATGAAAATACGCATCGACATTGTTTGGTTATTATGAGCAATTGTAGATCGAGTCTAGTAAAGACTGCGACGATGTTCAGCGTTGTTATTAACCCAAATCTATTGAATTAGAAGAGATAACCGAGTGTGTCAAGTCATCGAGTGCTAACGGATGCCTAGCTGACGGACCATCATAGAATGTAATCCCACGTAGTTTGTGTGGCGTGATCACTTCACCCGATTCACGACACTAAATGTCGTAAATCGGGTGAAGTGAAGGTGAAGTGATAAGATCACGCCGCGCTTGCGCGTTAATCACTGTCATTATCACATTGCAGATTGCGTGATCACTTCACCTTCACTTCACCCGATTCACGACATTTAATGTCGTGAATCGGGTGGAGTGAAGGTGGAGTGATAAGATCACGCCGCGCTTGCGCGTTAGTCACTCATTATCACATTAGAGATTTGTTTTTACATATTTAACTTGTAAGGCGTCATGTATAAGAACATTAGGAAAATGCAATACCAACGTCAAATAAGTGCAAATATGTTATCGCTCATCGCGCGCCCGTGTTTGCACTGCACCTCTAGTAACCCTTAAATGAAGAAGTGGTTGGTGTCAACCCTGAAGTGTATGTATAGTCCCTAATAGTGCATAACGTAGTAAGTACACTCCTTTAGAATATAAGTAAGCAGTTTACATCAATGCGCATTGTAACATAAATTCACTAGATATTCATTAAAGTACATTCTATCAAGCTGGTTGTCTAATTCTAACGACCCTTGAACCCCCAACATTTCATGGCGACCCTGCCTTAGAGTCTGCCAAGGGGTAGATTAAGCAAAGTTTTCGTTGAGCGATTTTCAAAATGTGTAACTCTAAAGTAGAAAAAGACGAGGTATTCGCCAATCAAAACGCGGCTGGTGGAGGTGTTGACGCCGAGGTGGTGTTGCCATGGTTACGAGATTCGAGTGGAGTGATATATGGTACATTCCGAATTGCACTGTAATCGACTACAGCGTGCTTACACCTTGACCCCAATTCTGCTGTATGGTATTTATCTATTATTCCCCGCATAATCTTACCACGCCGTACGGTTGTCAAGCGTGGTATTTTGACAGTTCAAACCGGTTTCGGTCATTGTGTCATAGAGAATACGTTAATAGCAGATATAGTGATTAGGTTATTAAGGAATTGACGTGGTTTCGAAGGAATGAATCATTAAGTGGTCATAGTGAATTAGGGCCCTTTTCTGAATTAACGTGAACGCGATAACGATGTCCCGTGAATCGACATATCGACGGCGAAGTGCCAATACCTCCTGATTTTTTTTTGAGAAATTAACTTTTTTTTCGTTTTGAATTTAAAGGCGTTATTCGCATGTTTTAGTGAAATCGCAAAGTGTATTTTTATTACAACAACATTAAATTAAAATGTGGAAATACATATTACCTCCCAACTAAAACAACGTGTCTATTTTTGAACGTTTTTATCCAGTATGTGTAAATTTTTGACTTTGTCAGTTAGGAGTTATTGGCACTTCGCCGTCGATATATGAAGTCATGGCATGTGCCATCTTGCGATAACGCCGACTACCGACCATGCCCTAAATTAATAATTATCACCGATCTTTAAACTAACGTGGCATTTTCGAAATTGTGCTTCTGGCTACAGTCGCCACCTTACCAAAGAAGAGGAAATTCGTGGTGTATACACAAATAAATACTATAATCCAACCATGAGTAACTATTCAAGTGAATAGGTATATTACTGACTCTCAGCTGCCATAGTGGTCATTTATCTAAATCGGAAAGCAAATTATTCATGTGAGCGATGATGACTTAATTCGGAATGAGCCATATTTCACGCCGCGCAAGCGCGTTAGGCGCTGGCGAATGTTTTGACCACTAAAATACTAGCTTTGAATTATATAAAAATATCAATAGGATTAGCATTAAAAAATATTATTAAAATCTCTTTTATGATTGTAAATGTTTGCATGGTCAATCCCTAGCATCAGTGGGATGACACTGACAGCTCACTCCACGCAAGTATTCACGGTGAGATTTTTACAGAATCGACATGCTGTAACCATCTCACCGTGAAAACTTATGTGAAGTGAGCGTGAAGTGAGCTGTCAATAGAGACAATTCCTAGCAAAAACAAACTCACTTCATCTAAGTTTTCACGGTGAGATTTTTACAGAATCGAGCGGCAGTTTCTGTCAATCGCCTGAAGATGTTAGAGACAACAATGTTTTAATTAAGTTTAGCGGGTGCAAAAATGGTGGTCTAAATGCGAACAATTAAATTGTTGTTGTTAGAAAACCAACCAGCCTATCAGGCATCTTTTGAGTTGTAAATTCTTAACATAAAATATTGTTTAGAATTTGATTGTAAAATGTAGTAAAACCACTTTTATTTTCATTCTCAGAGGCTATGCTTTAGTTCTGTCAGTGTTTAACGAATGAAAAAGAGATTCGTAGGTACTGACCAGAAAAATCATTACCTATAGCAATGAAAAAAAAAGTGATGGAGGTTTTCTCTTGGTAAAAAAAAACAACATTATTCTAAATACGGAATTCACGCTTGCAATGTCACGCTTAGTAATGCATCGATATTTTTATCGGACTAATTTAAGAGTACCTACTTACCTAAAGCCTTGCCAAATAAAATTTAGCATCTAATAATTGTGAGCTGTACGTAGACTCGTAGTTTTGAACCTTTACTTTGTGTAAATTATTTCATCATCACTGTTCTCAAAACGGTGAAGGAAAACATCGTGAGGATACCCGCATGTCTTAGAACTAAAAATTCGAAGATATGTGACATCTATCAAACCGCACTGGGTCCTCGTGGAGGATTATGGGCATGGCCCACTCCCTTCTCAAAACAGGAGGCCTGTGTCCAACAGTGAGTACCTACATTATAGGCTGACTATTCTTTAAGGCTCCTGCAAACAGGCGCGACACGCGATATAATCGCGCGCGACACAAAGGCACATTGCGCGAGTTTCGGTTGCGATGCCTTTGTGTAGCGCGCGATTTTATCGCGAATCGCGCCTGTTTGAAGGAGCCTTTATGCTACCAAATAATTTATTTTCTTTTATTTTAATAATGTAGGGAAAGTAATTGCCTACTAGAAGATACTTATTTTTCTGAGTTTGTTGATATTTAATTTGGCTTTCCTTAGCGTTTATTTAAATTGAATAAACATCAGAAAACGTTATTTTTTAATAGAGATTAATTGGTAAGAATCTGAAATAAACATTATGATTAACAAGGTTTTTACTAACTCTGCCTCTTTTAATATAAATATTTGTCATCATAACTGTGTCATAGGAATTTATATAGAATTGAGATAACACTTTATCCTGTTATTGAAGCTATAAATGTATTACAATAGCAATTGGAGAATTGTATATATTTATATGTAGGTAGTACTTAAAGAAAATTGTTTTTCATGGTGTTAAATTTTCCTCGAAGAAGGACGTATCTATGACATATCATATTTTTCAGAACCTAAATACACTAAATTGACCATTTCGAATTGAAAATTCGGATTACCCCCGTTAATACCTACTAACTTTTGCCATAACTTTCGTTTTACGCGCGTAATATGCGCGTACCACGTGAGTCAAACGACACGTTGGGAATAAAGGCTCTTACAAACAGGCGCGACACGCGATATAATCGAAGGAGCCTTAATAATTTAATTTGCGTATTTTGTCACTATCCATATATTTTGTATACAAGTGGCTTCTTTTACGCATAATTAATTAAAATGCCTCGTTGCTCAGCTGTTGATTGCAAAATTACGGAGACCCATGTATTTCCAAAAGACGAAATCTTTGGATCCACATTAATGAAAAGTGTTAAGGACAAGTAACTAACTCACTTTAACTCCTAGTTAAACTCAACCGTTCCACGCGTAGTAGTTAAAAATAACTGTGGAGTAAAGCCGCGCTCTTAATTTTCAGTTTAACGGCTTGTTGAGGCAATATGTTTATACTTGTGCTGTTACTAACTGTAAGCAGTTAATGTGGTATGCTAGGGTGCTTTGTTTGAGTGGCTTACTGTAGTCGATTTTTTATTAACTATTTCTCATCTGCTGGCTAGACGGATTTGTCACTGGCATTGTAAGCGCAGCTATTGAGCGTGAACTCGTGAAGCCCTGGGTTCGATTCCCAGCCCGGGAACACCTAGGCCACCAACTGGGCTAGGTAGCAGTGTTGCAATTTTCTGTAAAAAAAACTTTTAGTAGCCACTAGAACAAACACTAGAAAGAGCCATCAGTAAGTGGTCTTTGATATTAACTGACTTACATAAAAAGAGTTTATAGCACTAGAAACGTCAAAATAAATCTTAAATTTCTAATTGACGACATTTGATTCATTCTTACGTTTTTTATATTCGAATTTCGCTCTTGACCGCTTTAAAACGCAACAATGCAAGATAATTCTGCTCCCAAATTGGTTGCCCAAAAAGTAAGGAGATAGCCTTAAAGATTCCCTTAATAGGGCAACCGGCCACCAAGGTTGACTCGAAATATTTTATTTGTTGTTGATTTAAGGCTCCTACAAACAGGCGCGACGCGAATCGCGCGCGACACAAAGGCACCGCTCGTTGCGCGACTTGCGGGGCCTTTGTGCCGCGCGCGATTCTATCGTGTGTCGCGCCTGTTTGAAGGAGCCTTTACTCAGGTAACGAGTTAAAATTTGAAATTAATTGTGCATGACGCGTATTTTCGTCAAAATGGCGCGAAAATTTGCTTTGTAGTAGGTGGAAAAGTACCAAAATCAGAATTTATAATAATATAGTATTTTTAGACCGACAACAAAGACTTGATGACTTGATTTGAAGATTTTCAGGGTCATCGTCTTGAATATTTCCTTCAACTTTCTTTGTGTAATTCAAATGAGAATCGCTTTTTATACCATTCATTGCCTACTCATTATTTGTGTGCCAGTCATCGTGCTAGGTTGCCAGACGTTCCAGTATCAAAACTTTGTGTATTCTTGTCTATGATTTAACTGCAGACAAGTACGGTTTACCTACGCTGATTTCGATAATTTTGCTTTCCTAGAAGAGTGGTTCCGTCTAGACTCTAGAGCGTAATGAAAATCTGTTATTTTTACAAACATTGGACTTATGGTGTCAAAAAACGCTCTGTATTTGGACAGCCGTTATTGAGTGACCGGTCACTGCTTTTTTAGGAAACCAAGGCTTAAGTAAAACTACTAAAGGTCAAACAAACAACGACAACGCCATGAAAAGGGCGAGATAAATTAATCTACCGCAATTGTAATCATTATTCCGTCAGGTACTTTTGGTACCGTTTCTCCCTCCTGTTATAAATTCCTTATGAGGTCCAAAACCACCACCCATTCAGCATTTATATCAAATCTAAGAACTACGAATAAGTAACATACAAATACCATTCCAAAGACAAACTGACGACTAATAAGCGTCCACACGTATTCGCTATAATTAGAAAAAAAATGCATTGAACCCACACTAAGCGCTTTCACGTGTCCAGTACAACATGACACTTCGGGGCTGAATGTCAAGGAAAATTTCAACAACCTATCAAATTCAATACCTACATTTTGAGTTTAGTTCCATATTTCGCCGCAGCTTTACTTAAACTGGCTCCTTTTTTAGCGTTGTGACCCCGAACTACACTGCGTTTGGACACCCGCCAACACAGATTTATTATTAGAAATGTTATTAAAGGATCACTTTAGGGGAATTCGGTATTTCCAATGTGGAATGAGAGACGTCATGTTAAGTAGAAGTAAATAGAGAACGAGGATTGGCTTTTATGACCGTGAAAAATATGACGGGATAGAAATGGAGTGGATTAGGGAGTGTTTAATTGGGAACGGTATGTTCTTTGTTATTTATATATTCGTATTTCATAGACAAACCTCACTAAATGATCTTAGAAGGTGAGTTTGCCAAACATAACGTTTGCGAACAGCATTTAAATGATAATTTCCCCACTTTTGCCCTGATGAATTAGATGAATACCAAGATAAAAGGGATTTATTCCGATATCAGCAGGACATTCAAGTGCATGACAAGACAGTAGACAGCACAAGAGAGAAAAGACGACAAAACAAAAGTGACAACGGACGATTGCGTTTCGTTTACATTTCTAAATCCTATCCTAAATTAAGATAACATGGTAATTATTGCAGTGTAGGTCACGAGAAAGTAACTGTTTAAACAAAAGCCAACCTTGATTTAATTTTCATTCATTTCGTGGTAAACCCTACCTATGAACGTACAAACGTTCAAATCTACAGGGGAGATAAGGAGAAGCTTTGTATTCAGTTGGATTAAGACAGAATAGGAATGCTTTTCATCATAGAAAAAAAAGTGTGCGGTAAGGGAGCTCTCGTCAGGAACAAATTTCCTTACACGGTACTCGCACACACACTATTAAATAATATAATTCCTACTAAATATAATAAAGAGAGAAAATCGCAAGGATCACATAACGCGTTTGTGTTAGGTTCGTGACGATTTCTATCAGTTTACTCCTACGACGGCCAGACGCGTTAAAGAACTTCGTTCCAAAAGATTGTTCTTCATAATCATTTATCAATTCTATAGACAAATACCAGTAACCTCGACTCCCATAGACAGTCAATGAGCCACATTCATTACAAACATGACTTCGAATATCGAAGCCCGTTTCAAAGCACAAAAAAAACTACCCGGAAGTGATGTCCCAGCCACATGTGTGATTGTATAAAGCCACATTGTATCACTGGGCCACTGGCCAGTTATAGCCTGTTATGGCCACACATAGAGGAGTGACAAGCCAGTGCAATGAACCGAGAATAAAAATCATTGTTATGGATCATTCGGTTTAAGGATAAACTGCCATTCTGGTTTTTAAAAGGTATTTTTAGATGGGTATTTGAATAGGTAAACGGTTTAGTAAGTACCTCGTTTTCTATGTTGGTAAAACTGTATGGTCAACTGTATGTGTATGAACTGTAATGTCTGACAACTGACGTTCTTTCTTTGAAAATCTCATCGTTGGGAAGTGAGCTTGAAGACACTTGAAGTGACTTGTCAACAGCTCACTTCACCTAAGTTTTCACGGTAAGATTTTTACAGAATAGACGGCTAACCTATCCATTGCTTCATATGTTCGAAAAATGTAACTCCTCAACAACGTAAATAACGTAATGAATGTTGTTGAACTGTCAACGTGAAACCCATTGCTACTGATTGTGTGTTAAGTACGCAATTACCCCGCAGACCTCATGAACGATCAGGGTTTTCCTGTGATTTCCATGTTTTCACTGCTGAAATCTACTGGACGAGCCCAGTTCGGGTGTACCTGCATATCAGTGGTAACAATTTGACATTGACAGCGCTTTTTTGTCCTAGCATAAACAGCCTATAATGATCCCACTCCTGGGATACAAGCCTCCTCTTTTCGAGAGTAAGTGGGCTATAATTCACCACGCGGGCCTAGTGCGGGTTGGTAGATGTCACATGTCTTCGAATTTCCGGAGGACATGCCGGTTTCCTCACGATGTTTTCCTTCACTGTTTTGAGAATGAAATTATTTACTTACGCAAAGTAAAGCGTCTGTTTGGGTTCGAGCCCACGACCTACCACGACCAACTCGAAAGTCAGGGGCGTTACGATTGCGCAAACTCTGTGTATACCATGTCCTAGCAATAAGGGTTTTATTTTCGTAGAGCATGTGCGTTGACTGTACGTCACAAACAGCAGTGCGATTCTGTAACCATCTCACCGTGAAAACTTAGGTGAAGTGAGCGTGGAGTGAGCTGTCAATACTGTCAATTCCTAGCAAAAACAAACTCACTTCACCTAAGTATTCACGGTGAGATTTTTACAGAATCGACCGGCATCTTCGAATTTATACTTCTTTGACATTTCTGTTTCTTTTCGAGATTTTTCTTCACCGTCTTAAGTGCGCCCGCATGTCAAGCATTAATTACTAATACTAAAGCCGATCATATCGGTAATAGTAATGAAATTAAGCAATTAATAAATGTCGCAGCAGGTAAACAATGATCTGTAGCTATTTGAAAATTGGAAAGCGTTGTGCGTTCCGCGTCGGAAGAGCATCTCGTGCGGTGCGGTGGGACTGCTGCACGCGGACGATTAGACGGGCAAATAATTATGCCCGCTACGCACCGCGATGCGATAAATCACTACAATTGATCGGGTGACATGACATTAGGGTCACTTATAGATTAAAATTCCAAATAGGTATCTTAGCTTTTACAAGTGGATTCAGAATTTCGACAGGATTTTTGTTCGTCACTTAATGATGGTATATCACAGGCATTTAATATAAATAATAATCAAAAAAAATAAAAATCGCGTCTCAAAGTTCTTGATTTATCTTAGAGCGATACTTAGGTATCTTTTTCTATCTCACAACCGCGATCACCAAATGCACTTTTCTTTTTCGCGGATAACAGCCAACTTATTCTGTAATTTTTTATAAACATCTCACTGTGACAACTTAGGTGAAGTGAGCTTATAGTGAGTTGTCATTAGTGTCAATCCCTAGCATCCGTAGATAGAGAATGTCTCTATCTACGCTAGCATCAGACGGAATGACTGCTACAGAATCGACCGGCTGATGCTAGGGATTGACACTATTGACAACTCACTTCAAGCTCAATTCTCCAACGGTGAATCAGTGCGAACGTAACTTGCCTATAAATTAAGATTTGCTTTCCACGTTGTGACGTTGCATCGTAAAGCTACCGATATGTTCTGTAAAAATCTCATCGTGAAAACTTAGGTGAAGTGAGCTGTAACTATTGTCAATTCCTCCCATCAGGTGACATGACAGCTCACTTCCCTAGCCACCGAAAAGATCGGCAGTTGAGTCAGTTACAGAGTTACACCTACTTAACGAACGACTTCATTATAAAAATAAGAATAACATTCACTTTATAACGTAATAGCTTCTGCCCGCGACTTCGTCCGCGTGAAATTTCTTGTTCCCCGACCCACCCCGTCGCATCGCATCGCCTGCCCGCGCTATTACTTCGTTTTTGCTTAGCGTTCTTTCTGACTTTTTTTCGTTTTGCTCGGCTCCTAAAGGTCATAGCGTGATGTTATATAGCCTATAGCCTTCCTCAAGAATTGGGCTATCAAATGCAAAAAGAATTTTTCAAATCCGACTGGTAGTTCCAGAGATTAGCGCGTTCAACCAAACAAACAAACAAACAAACAAACAAACAAACTCTTCAGCTTTATAATATTAGTATAGATAAGCACGAGATCTAATCTACGCTAGCGACTCATCGCATAGAAATCCGACAAGTCGTCGGAGTGTGGGTGGCCTAACATCTAGCAATACATATCTCAAGTCATTACGAGAAGTTTCACTCATTACCGTTACCGTTTACGACGGAAAACTTAAATTAATAATAAACATTATATTACAACGTTATAAACTTATAACGTTTTGAGAGAAAATAATAATTAATTTATTGTTAAACAGAAAATAGAAAGTTTGCACTAGTCACTAGTTTCATTTGATTATCGCGAAATGAAAAAGAAATTGGAGAATAAAAGATTTTTATTTCATTGTCAAAGAACGCTGACGTCTTGGCGTCACTGAAGATGACTGAAGAAATTATAGTCACGATCAAGCAAAGGCTTTACTGCCAGAAAACATCACCGAATCAAACTGGATCAGGGCTTAAAATACACTTGGTACCTAAAAGTGGCACACGTGACTTTATTGGCACACAGTCGAGATCAGATTATAGCCGAAATAGCCTAACAAATGTCATACCCACTAGAGTTTAGTACCGCAGGACCCAATTAGCACTTCCGCATTGCTATTCACAACCACTCAATACGCATCCGTACCGTATCGAATATCAATCAATGTTATCGTAGGAGTCCAATGAATCCTGTTCACAAATACAAAACCCGAAAATGTTGTCAGTTAGAGGACCTAAACGCAAAAAACGCAAATTTTAGAAACAATAAAAGTAAGTAATTTGACTACAGTAAACAAAATCAGAAAAATATATGATATTCTTCAAGATATAGGCTAGGTAGATAGTGTGTTGAAAACATAAAATTTGATACGATAGAAAAAAATCATGAAGATACCTCTAAAAACTTTCTTTTTACAATAAAACCCATAAGTACTAATATACATACAATCATTCTGATTTTTTGTCAGATTATTCTACAAGCAACATACTAGAATACTTGTTTTAATTTTTTTAGTTCAAACAATAGATTTTTGTAATTAAATAATTGCTTCATATTTTGCAATAAATTACCAGCGTTGTCATCGCGCTTCTCTTTCTTTTCTATGCAATCCGACAGTGACCGCGCTTTAGGTCATATAAGATCCTGAAATCAAATAGTCGTAGTAGTAGTAGATCCGTCGTAGTAGTAGTAGATCCGTTATTCTTCAGACAGCTGTTTGCTATTGGGTGCAAGGCATATCAGGTTATCGCAATGTTTCATTTTCGATACGATAGCCTGTAGGATGGTTGTGAATAGTTATGCTGGGTGATAATATGTCAATTAGTGAGTTTAGCTGGGATGGCTGGGTAAGTTGGACTCGGAAGGATCGTACATTCCCGCGACCCCCGGTGTAGGTGTGAAATGGAACACCGGGGTGGTTTTTAGTCATTAAGAGTCTGACAGACCCCGCCGCCCTCCCATCCATGAGGACTTTCCAGGTCGGAAAAAAAGGCTAAAATGAATAAAATATCAAATCTATACTAATATACTAATATTATAAAGCTGAAGAGTTTGTTTGTTTGTTTGAACGCGCTAATCTCAGGAACTACTGGTTCGAATTGAAAAAATATTTTTGTGTTGGATAGTCCATTTATCGAGGAAGGCTATAGGCTATAATTATAACATCACGACCAATAGGAGCGGAGCATCAATGAAAAATGATGCAAAAACGGGAAAAAAATATTCCTTTTGAGAGCTTTCGTTGCGTACGCTGCGTAAACGGTTAAAGTTACGCAAAAATCATGTATGACGGAATTGTTTCCCTTTAAAAGTTCTAAAAAAAAGTCCGCGACAGCATATGTCTATCTTTTAAGGTTTACTCACTATAACCTTTTTTATGGTAATCAAATTTCTTCTAAACTAATGCATTATTTGCGAAGGTTTTTTTTATAAACATGATATTAATCCTTATCAAAATAAATACGTTATTCATCACAAGTATTTAATTTTGAATAAAATTATTGCCCTTGACATCATTTGATTTCAATGAATATCTTAGGAGTTGCATAGTTAACAAGTAATATAGTCGCATAGTTTACATGTATAAGTAATAATCATAAGTAATATCTTAAAGTAATGTTCAAAAAAGGAGGAGGTTCTCAATTCGGATGTTTCTATTTTTTATGTATATTCGGGCATAACTCCCTCATATAATATGTATAGACAGACGGATTTGCAAAAATTTATTTGTTCCAAATATTTTTTTTGTTCGAAATATTTTTACTCCGAAACTCATCATCAGATCTTTATGAAATTTAAATAGGAGGGACCAATTTAAATTTCATAAAGATCTGATGATGAGTTTCGGAGACAGACAACGGAACTCTTCAATAAATGCCAGCAAATCAACCGCGATTGCTGCTATAGCATATGTATGCATTGTTTACGCAATCACACAACATAACATTACGCCTGTACCTTTGAAAGGGGTAGGCAGATGTTTTCAATAGCTTCCTGTCACTGATATTCACATACCAAGTAGTGTTATATGAATTTGTTTGGGGTAGGCAGGTACAATGCGATGCGATGGGTTGGGGGAGCAAGAAATTTCACGCGGATGAAGTCGCGGGCAGAGGCTAGTTCATAAATAACAAGCTATTTCTTTTAATTCCAATCGTTCTACAACTTTCAACATTTCTTTGTAAAAAATAATTATTTCACCAAGTTTATCATGATTTTAGTGGAAATCGTTAAATGTTTATTACTTTTTGTACAATTTTCCTTTCAATGAAACAGAATGAGTAAATACATCGGTTGATCGGTGTAACACTCGTACCTACTACGAAAACCTATCGATTCTGTAAAAATGTCACCATGGAAACTTAGGTGAAGCGAGCTGTCAAATGGAATGACAGCTCACGTCAAACTCACTTGACCAAAGTTTTCACAGTGAGATTTTTACAGAATAGACCCGCCATTCTTACTGCTATGACATGAAGGCGCTGTCATTCTCTCAATGTCAAAATTGTTGCTACTGTTGTGCGGTTGTCTGTGGGCTTACTAAGTTATTTACACTCTCAATATCGCTCTTTTAAGTAGGCAAGAAAGGTGTTGTTAGGGACAACACCTTTCTTGCCTAAATAACACACTATCAATCATAATCTGAATACTTTTGAAGGAATCCATTGCTTCAGATGTTCGAATTCTTTTTCTGCTCTACAACGTAAATAACGCAATGAATGTTGTTGAACTGTCAACTGTCAATGGGTTTCAGCCATTGCTACTGTTAAGGCCTATGCAGACCTAAGCGGTATTCGCTGCCGTCTGCGGCAGAGAAAACCCAGTGAGTATGCGGTTATGCGTATACTGTTCAGACCTAAGCGGTATTCGCTACCGTCTGCGGCAGAGAAAACCCAGTGAGTATGCGGTTATGCGTATACTGTTCAGACCTAAGCGGTATTCGCTACCGTCTGCGGCAGAGAAAACCCAGTGAGTATGCGGTTATGCGTATACTGTTCAGACCTAAGCGGTATTCGCTACCGTCTGCGGCAGAGAAAACCCAGTGAGTATGCGGTTATGCGTATACTGTTCAGACCTAAGCGGTACCTATTCGCTCAGCGGACAGCGGCAGCGAATATCGCTCAGGTTTGAATAGGCCTTTAGTGTGGCTACACAGTTACCCCGCGGCACCCAAGTGTCTGTAGAAATAAATCAAAATCAAGTAATTTATTCAATATCAGCACTTTTTGAACGTCAAAATTACATACTTAAGATAGTCCCCCATACCGCTCCTTCATCACTTCCTAGTGCTTTCGCTGGGAAGAATAAGTGGCGCAACAAACTCCCCAGCAGCAAACCTGTCTGTTCAGTTAAAAGAACTTGATTCTGTACCTGTACCATAGTATGCGTGTCCACCTTACGCCGTACCTACCTAACTTAGGAAATTTGAGGGACAGTAGAGTACCTCCCAATCGCAAGAATTTGCATGTAAGAGCTTAGCAGGGGCTGCACTAGACTACATCACCTCCTCTCTGTAATAGGGAGTGGGCCGTATACCACCACGCGGGCCCAGTGCGGGTTGGTGGATGTCACATGTCTTCTTTTCGGTTTTAGGTCATGTCGGTTTCCTCACGATGTTTTCGTTCACCGTTTTGAGAGCCTGTGGTGATGAAATGATTTACACAAAGTAAAGCGCCTGGCTGGCTTCGAACCCACGACCTACAAACTCGTAAATCGGGTCCACCACCACCACTGGGCCACTGTGCTCTGCTACTACCAGACTAACATTTAAGACGTATTAATTCGCTTCAAGTACCTATCTAGTGCCATTAGTCACTGTCCACACAAATATTATAAATATAGAAATTGAATCTATCTGTCCGTATCTACCTACAGTTTTACTGCACAACTATCGAAACGATTTTTATTGATTTTGGCAGAGTTGCTGGCCTTGTGGGTTTCTGATTACTGGTCGATCGATTTCGATTTCATTTAGAAATTGAACTATAAATAAATTATTTACTGGCATAAACCGGGTTACAGAAAAAAATATGAAATCCTGACTCCAGAAGTCCAGAGCTAGGTTAGAATATCTGTATTCATGAGCCAGTGTCTTCTTCCAGTCAGCAGTGCGATTCTGTAACCATCACACCGTGAAAACTTAGGTGAAGTGAGCGTGGAGTGAGCTGTCAATAGAGACAATTTCCTAGAAAAACAAACTCACATCACCTAAGTTTTCACGGTGAGATTTTTACAGAATCGACCGGCTGGTTACAGTAATTTTAAGTAAGAACTAGATTACTTAGATGTGACTGTTGTGAGGAAACGGAAAATATGTCTTAGAAGTAGTTTCTTTCTTTCTATAAGTAAAGCCGTAGCACAGAGCTATCAGCCTATCAGCTTAATCCATTGACAAAGGTGTGGTACTACAAACAAGTACATTCCTTGTCAATTTCTTAGTAACCAATCGCTTCGATAGCAATAAAGTGTTAACAAATGACATTAGGTACCACAGATAAGATATTAAACTCGAACGATTCCCGATTGTGTATGAGTGTATGAGTGTATGGAGATTAGTTGGTGAGATAATTAGGCTTGCGAGTGACTATGGTCTGTGATGCTACCGGTATTTGCTCCGGGGACTTTTTTAAGTTGAGGCTTTGAAGTTCGTGCAATAAAGTGGCGTCTCATGGCCCTGTTTCAGGGCCCGTCAATAAACATTCATATAAACTTACTTTCTCACCTAGTGTCTTTGCGCACATGGAAACGCCCTCGAAAAAAAACATAATTTAATGACATACAAATATTTGTTTCGTATGAAAATCGAAGCTGCGACCTGCGACCATGGGTTTTTCATTTACCAAAATTCACTGACAGATGCTAAAGGTAAACCATAACCCACTTGACACCTACCCTTGTTAACATACTATTGATGAATCCACCAATCAAATCACTTAAAGAAAGTCTTTCATCCAATTATAAATTCCATTCCTTGTCCCACTAATCCATTTTAAGCCCAGTCCAGTCCAGACTACAACGCATGCCCATCGGGAGATGACACCGGACCAAGGTTAACACTCTATGGATCTAAATAAACTCAATGACGCATGCGCCGGAGTTGAACGAACGATCGAAGTTAGGTTCGATGTAGACGGGATGCTGAGAATGCACGTGTTTGTTGGTGAGCGACTTTTTAATGGGTTGAAGATGAGTAACTTTCTTATTCAAATACAATGTAGTTGTTTTATCTATCTACTCGTATACCTATCTACGTATGGTTTTCACCATCATTTAGATAATTTATTTTGGAATGTTCATGTGTATAATCTATTAACAGTTAATTTACATACAATAAATAAATAATTAATATTTTATAATTATTAATAAATAAACCTGGATATTTTGTCAAGTCGTAAAAATAAATAAAATAACTTTCTTTAAAATGAGACGTCGGCCCAACAGTGCGAAGTTAATTATTTTGTTTTGGTGTGACAAAGTTATCCTATCATAGAGCTGCGCCCGGTGATAGGTAAGTATTGGAAACTTTGTTACGGCGATCAAAGCTTAGTGAAATTATATTTTCTAAAGTAACAAGTTATTATAATTGATAATCACACCAATAATCACACTAATATTATAAAGGCGAAACTTTGTGAGTGTGTGTTTATATGTTTGTTACATCTGCATGCTCAAACAGCTGGACCAATTTTGATAACATTTTGTATGGAGGTAGCGGACACCCTGGATTAACATATAGGCTACTTTTTATCCCGATATTCGAACGGGATCGACATTTACGCGGGTGAAACCGCGGGGCGTAGCTAGTAATATATAAATACTTGTCTTCAACCTTTTAACTTTTTAGTTACCAGCAACTTTTTGTCGCTGATATGCGATCTAAAGTTGCCCGTCTGTACAAACCTCAAGCCGAACTGTAAACAATTTACAAGGAAAACATTATTCAGTTTTTAAATACTTACACAATAATATTTAGTTTGCCAGATCTCGAATGAATAACTAAGTTTGACTGATTTTCTTATGTATCCTAATATATTAGCCAACTCATCTGCTTTCTATGAGGTTAAGCGTACTTTAATCCGGTCAGTTATTCGATGGGTGACCGTTAGGTTCATGACTTTCTTATTCGATTCGAGCGGGATATCGAAAGTATATTAAATATTTATCCATCATAAAATATTAAGGTTAATGTATTATTGATTGAGAATAAATAGTATTTAATAGATACCTTTAAAATGGTGGAATACTCACTCAAGCCCAATGCGAGCAAAACCCAGTCTTGTATCATAGTCTTAGTCGTATTTATCTCCGCAATGGAGAGGCGCGTCGCAAACTTAGCATTTTTGGGGTGGGATGTCCATTGAGCACTGCAACTCCCCTAAATATCTTGGCGTTACTCTGTACAGCGACATAATACACTATCAGTGGCTATGGGTTTCATTATGACAGTTCAACAACATTCATTGCGTTATTTACGTTGTTGAGCTGACACATTTTTCGAACATATGAAGCAATGGATTAGCAATATCCTTCAAAATGATTCAGATTGAGATTGATAGTGACGACGACGCAATAGACAATTAGAGTGCAAGTCTTTAACATTCAGCAAAACCTGCAAGAACATCAAGCAGAAAGTGCACACTCGCAACAAACTTTTTCACCGACTCGTCTCATCGAAGCCGAATTCTGGGCCGAGTTCATTTAGATCGCCATCGACACGCTAAAAAGAAGATTATTAGAATGACGTTTTTTTTTTAAATCGGGCAAGTTGATATTTTATCTACGAATAATAAAAAGTTAGGAAGCGTAACTATGAACAAAATCAACGAGAAATTCGGCTCCAAACTTCACTACATTGTCAAAATACCGTGAGTATTGGAACGAAAGAACACACATGCAAATAAGCCAATCAGCTGCGCTCGGGTAAAGCGTTGTTTTCTGACAAGCGCCGTGATTGGTTCTGGCGCGTGGTAGCCTTTTCGGCAACGCCCACCGCGGTAAACATTTGCGTGGTGCCATTTTTGAGCTTGAGTTACATTTCTTGACTTTTATTATTATTCGTAGTACCTATTTTATAGAAACAGTAAAAAATACTTAACTACCTAAGTAGCATTGCGTGTGAGTTCCAAAAAGAAAATTTCTCACGTGTGTATTTACTCAGTCCTAAAATAACATTCATTTTCAAAACCTTATTTTATATTATTCGTTAGCGTAAACATGAAGAGGAAACTAATTAATTCTATGAACTTAAGGGGGAAGCGCTAAGGTAGCCCGCGAAATTCAAATTTTCTTACGTTTTTTGCAATTTGCTGGTCAGTATTAAGTTGTACGTTGATGAATATATGAATCGCGGCCGTAAGAAATATGTGTTTACAGAATTATAATCATTAAATTCATCAACACAACTCTCTAAGACCACGTAAGTCCAAAGAATGATGATTTCATGAAACAGTTATTCTTTGGACTTACGTGGTCTTAGAGAGTCGTGTTGATGACTTTAATGATTATAATTCTGTAAACACATATTTCTTACGGCCGCGATTCGTATATTAATAAACGAGCAAATTCCAAAAAACCTAAAAAAAATTGAATTTCGCGGCATACCCTGGCGCTTTCGCCTTAATGAATCTCTACGCGTGTCAATAGATAAATAAGAATCGATTTCTTTGCTGTTTGTCTGTGGTTACGTAGATATAGCGCGACAAGGTTATAGTGGCTCGTGGCCAAAATCGGAACTAACGCCGCTATCTTGTTTTTTAAATACATTTAGGGCTGATTTTCTCATCGCCAGGTAATCCGAGGAATAATTTTGAATTTTTAACAGTTCTTCCATACAGAAGCTGTCAGACGTCAATTTTATTCCATGAATAAGAATTATCTGTCGATTGAAAAATTAGCCCTTAATCAAAGACCTTATTGTTTACCAACAGCCCCCCTCTGTCAACGTCATTCGCGCCAAAAAATGTTTGTAGCAGTCAGTGTAACCGCCATAACAGCAGTGCGATTCTGTAACCATCTCACCGTGAAAACTTAGGTGAAGTGAGCGTGGAGTGAACTGTCAGTGTCATCTTACCAGATACTAGGGATTGACCAAGCATACATTTACAATCATAATCGAGATTTTAATAACATTTTTTTAGCCTAATCCTATTGATATTTTTATATGATTCAAAGCTAGTATTTTAGTGGTCAAAACATTAATATTTTGTGGGGTTTTACTTACAATAAAATAGCAAAACAGAAGCGCAGTCAGAATCTCAATCCTGTTTTTTTTTATTTTTTCCCTAGTCTAGTAAGTCCTTATATAGACTGAGGCGCGAGCGCGTCACGCACGAACAGTAAATAAAATTAAAACATTCACGTTTATGACAGCTAGACTGATGAAAATACGCATCGACATTGTTTGGTTATTATGAGCAATTGTAGATCGAGTCTAGTAAAGACTGCGACGATGTTCAGCGTTGTTATTAACCCAAATCGATTGAATTAGAAGAGATAACCGAGTGTGTCAAGTCATCGAGTGCTAACGGATGCCTAGCTGACGGACCATAGAATGTAATCCCACGTAGCTTGTGTGGCGTGATCACTTCACCCGATTCACGACACTAAATGTCAGTGTGTCAAAAGTGAAGGTGAAGTGATAAGATCACGCCGCGCTTGCGCGTTAATCACTGTCATTATCACATTGCAGATTGCGTGATCACTTCACCTTCACTTCACCCGATTCACGACATTTAATGTCGTGAATCGGGTGGAGTGAAGGTGAAGTGATAAGATCACGCCGCGCTTGCGCGTTAGTCACTCATTATCACATTAGAGATTTGTTTTTACATATTTAACTTGTAAGGCGTCATGTATAAGAACATTAGGAAAATGCAATACCAACGTCAAATAAGTGCAAATATTTTATCGCTCATCGCGCGCCCGTGTTTGCACTGCACCTCTAGTAACCCTTAAATGAAGAAGTGGTTGGTGTCAACCCTGAAGTGTATGTATGGTCCCTAATAGTGCATAACGTAGTAAGTACACTCCTTTAGAATATAAGTAAGCAGTTTACATCAATGCGCATTGTAACATAAATTCACTAGATATTCATTAAAGCACATTCTATCAAGCTGGTTGTCTAATTCTAACGACCCTTGAACCCCCAACATTTCATGGCGACCCTGCCTTAGAGTCTGCCAAGGGGCAGATTAAGCAAAGTTTTCGTTGAGCGATTTTCAAAATGTGTAATTCTAAAGTAGAAAAAGACGAGGTATTCGCCAATCAAAACGCGGCTGGTGGAGGTGTTGACGCCGAGGTGGTGTTGCCATGGTTACGAGATTCGAGTGGAGTGATATATGGTACATTCCGAATTGCACTGTAATCGACTACAGCGTGCTTACACCTTGACCCCAATTCTGCTGTATGGTATTTATCTATTATTCCCCGCATAATCTTACCACGCCGTACGGTTGTCAAGCGTGGTATTTTGACAGATCAAACCGGTTTCGGTCATTGTGTCATAGAGAATACGTTAATAGCAGATGTAGTGATTAGGTTATTAAGGAATTGACGTGGTTTCGAAGTAATGAATCATTAAGTGGTCATAGTGAATTAGGGCCCTTTTCTGAATTAACGTGAACGCGATAACGATGTCCCGTGAATCGACATATATGAAGTCATGGCATGTGCCATCTTGCGATAAAGCCGACTACCGACCATGCCCTAAATTAATAATTATCACCGATCTTTAAACTAACGTGGCATTTTCGAAATTGTGCTTCTGGCTACAGTCGCCACCTTACCAAAGAAGAGGAAATTCGGGGTGTATACACAAATAAATACTATAATCCAACCATGAGTAACTATTCAAGTGAATAGGTATATTACTGACTCTCAGCTGCCATAGTGGTCATTTATCTAGATCGGAAAGCAAATTATTCATGTGAGCGATGATGACTTAATTCGGAATGAGCCATATTTCACGCCGCGCAAGCGCGTTAGGCGCTGGCGAATGTTTTGACCACTAAAATACTAGCTTTGAATTATATAAAAATATCAATAGGATTAGCATTAAAAAATATTATTAAAATCTCTTTTATTTATGATTGTAAATGTTTGCATGGTCAATCCCTAGCATCAGTGGGATGACACTGACAGCTCACTCCACGCAAGTATTCACGGTGAGATTTTTACAGAATCGACATGCAGGTTATATTTTGACGTTAAAATAATTAAGTACCTAATTACAGATTTAATTGCGTTAGATACACTTTTGTTTTGTGTCCAATTAGAAGAGAAAAAGAAATCACATAGGTATAAAAAGTGTCTAAAACGTTGGGTCCATTTAAATAACACGAGTGACTGAATTTTATATATAGGTACCTTGTTTATACCTACGTAGTAATATTTTACCTCGGTACCTATGAGAGAACACAAAATAAAAAATGTCTTACCAAGGAGTATAGTATTACCCAGTAACTGGGTTGTGGAGATCAGGTAGGCAGTTGCTCCATGTAAAATACTGGTATTCAGCTGCATCCGGTTAGACTGGAAGCCGACCCCAACATAGTTGGGAAAAGGCTAGGCAGATGATGATGATGAGAGAATACAAAATCAAAATCCATTTATTCAAATAATGCTGAGAGTCAGCACTTTTTAAACGTCAAAATGGCATAAGACAGTCTCGCAAAACGCCCGCCCTTCACCAGTTCCTAGTGCTTTCGCTGGGAAGAAGAAGTGGCGCAACAGACTCCCCAGCAACACAGCTGTCAGTTATAAGGTGATAATGCTGTCCATTCTCTTGACATCCCCAATAATCTAGCTTTTACGAAACAGACGGGAAAGAAACGGTCGATTTATTAACTGTTAAAACACACTCCAGCGATTAAATCGTACAATACCGACAACTTTCTTTTGTAAAATAAACGTTAATCGAGCAAATAAACTGTTGAGCAAACATATAAGATAAATAAAAAAAAACCCGTTTGTCATCTACATTACTAACACTTACAGACGGGTGCAAGTTTAAAGCGTATAGCGATTTACATTCTACACTCTTGCGAAAGTGAGTTAAAACGGATTTGGATGAAATTTGGCACATGGGTACACCTTGACTGGGAGAAGGACAGCTACTTTTCATCCTAGATCGCAGACGAAGTCGCGGGCTACAGCTAGTAATTAATATATATTAATATAACACGCACGACGACTGACGATAACATGAGACGTAGAACAACTGGTGAAAGGTGGCTGTACTACATACATACAAGTTTATTGAAATAATTGAAAACCTGAAAAGGGGCCACCGTCCAATCGTTAACATAACTCGACGAAATGTAGGGAGCGACTGATTTTTTTGCGCGATTTCAAGGTTGGTCCCATCGTAAAAGTTGTTCATAATGGTAAGATGAGATGGCTACAATGACCCCTTTTCAATTATTTCCAACTTGTATTATGGCTCCTTCAAACAGGCGCGACACGACACGCGACACAAAGGCACCGCAAGTCGCACAACGAGCGGTGCTTTTGTGTCGCGCGCGATTATATCGCGTGTCGCGCCTGTTTGCAGGAGCCTTTATGGTTAAAATAAACCATAAAACAGTTGCCAAACTTATAAACGAAGCATGAGCATAATCAGTCTATAATTTTCTCACTGCTGGGACACGAGCCTCCTCTCTGTGAGAGGGAGTGCCATAATCAACCACGCGGTCCCAGTGCGGGTTGGTAGATGTCAAATGACTTCGAATTTTTGGCTTCAGGACATGCCGGTTTCCTCTCGAAGTTTTCCTTCACCATTTCGACAGCAGTGGTGATGAAATATTTACATAAAGTAAAGCACCTGTCTACCTTCGAACGTACGACCTACTAGTCGTAAGTCGCGGCCGTTACCATTGGGCCACAAGCCCACAACTGCTCACTCCTAACTTGCTATCTAGCAATATAAAAAAACTTATATCTATGCTTGCTATATACAAAGAACGAGAGCAAAGTATGAATGACTAGCTTCTGCCCGCGACTTCGTCCGCGTGAAATTTCTTGTTACTCCGACCCACCCCGTCGCATCGCATCGCCTGCCCGCGCTATTACTTCGTTTTTGCTTAGCGTTCTTTCTGACTTTTTTTCTTTTTGCTCGGCTCCTAAAGGTCATAGCGTTATGATGTTAAATAGCCTATAGCCTTCCTCAAGAATTGGGCTATCAAATGCAAAAAGAATTTTTAAATCCGACTGGTAGTTCCAGAGATTAGCGCGTTCAACCAAACAAACAAACAAACTCTTCAGCGTTATAATACAATATTAGTATAGACAAGTAATTTTTTTACCTTTTTCTGTAAAAGAGACAGGCTAACTGAATTTGGCACTGAAAGAAACACTACAAAAGCGTACTTGGCTTTGACCTTTAGCCTTGACATCTACGATTACATACTTTGCGACCGTTAGGTCACACGTCACACCTTGGGTCAAGGTTAATAAGATTGGCGGGAGTGACCGAACGGTTCATAGCAAGGGCGTCGGCGGCAAAAGCACTTTGCTGGCATTAGATAAAAGTAAAAACACGTGTATAATTCGTTTGCCACCCAGCGGCAGACGCTATTCTTAGTTAGATAGGTAAGTATGTAGTTACTAAGTACATTCTCCTCTAAAATACATGGTACAGACGCCAGCACATCAAGTTACTACAATCTGTCAAATGTCTTTAATAGATTTTTAACTTTATCGCTAAAGCATAAGGTTCAAAGTTGATTGGGAAAATTTGACAGTTTCGGGTAGCTTGATGTGCTGGCGTCTGTACGTTGCATAATCATCCTAGAATGTTTTCACTGCTGGGACAGAGACCTCCTCTCGGTGAGAAGGAGTGGTCTATAATCCACCACGAGGGCCCGTGGGAAGGGCCGCTTAGTAAAAAACTGGCTAAATGCGAGTCGGACTAGCACATGAAGGGTTCTGTACCACAAGACAAAAACGCTGAATAAAACATGCTTTTTGTATGGGAGCCCCCTTAAATATTTATTTTATTCTGTTTTTAGTAGGTATTTGTTTTTATAGCGACAACAGAAATACATCATCTGTGAAAATTTCAACTACCTAGCTATCACGGTTCATGAGATTAGGAGCCTTAGTAATAGGGTCCCGTTTTTACCCTTTGAGTACGAAACCCTAAAAAGAAGCAAAAGCCCACGACTTTTTTATCGCCAAGATCTTCAATTCTCTTATACCTTGCACCAGCCCTCATTTGCTCCAGTTCCTCAGATGTTTTCGCTCAAATGAAAGTGATCCGCGAGCTTGCCGTGTAGCGTCGCGCTCGGACGCCCGTACCGTGCTGTGATTGATAATAACTTTTTTGCAAAATAACAGTTTTTTTCCCGCGCTTGTCTGCAAGATGGCGTCGGAATGTGTGCAACGGTAATGCGATGAAAGTTTTCGTTCTTTTTAGGGTTCCGTATCCAAAGGGTGCCAATGGGACCCTGTGTCATATCTCCCGTGTGTCAGATGTCGGTCCGTCCGTCTGTCCGTCTGTCACAGGCTTAAATTTCTATTTCTGTGGCCACAGGGCTGTATCTTTTGAACCGTAATAGATAGACGCTTAAACTTTTCACAGAGTGTGCGTCTACTATGGCCGCTATAACGAAAAATAATCTAAAATAAAATAAAGTTAAAAAATTTAAAGGGTGTTCTATAGAAGAAACTGTTTTTTCCGCGTTTTATGCTCTATAATTATGTAGAAAGAAACTAAGACACGATCGTCAGTCATGTTTTTGAACTGACATGTTTTTGGTCATTGCTCTCTGTCTAAATATAGGTGTACCGTCCTGAGGGCATTGTTGCAAAAATAGATTGTTTTGTTTGTCTTTCCTGTTATATTTTGCGCCTATTCTGTTACGGTAAACGAACTTTATATTTTTATCATCTACCTAATAGCTTCGTTTAGCTTATTTTTTTAAATTTCAAATGGCTTTGCTCTTGACTCGAGTCTAGGTCAGAGGTGACAGAGACAAAGTCGACGATAGAGTGAGCTTACCCAGAAGAAGCCTGATCACTCTTACTTTAAAGAGATTCGGGTTGTATGCGCTCAGAAACACAGACGCAAGTAGAGGGTTCCACTCTTTTGCTGTGCGAATATTATAAAGGACATTTGAAAACGCTTAGTGCGAATTGGTGGAATAGCAACTAGGCAGGGATGGTAACTTGCAGTGCGTCTGGATGTCCGAAGGTAGAAGGGGGCCGGTGGAATGAGGTCGTGGAGTTCGTGGGCACACTCACCGAAGTACAATCTGTAGAAGACCGACAAGCAGGCAACCTTGCGGCGTAATTATTTATTCAAAGATAAACATTTTTTTTTTACTATTGGTGGGCAGAAAGATGGAAGGGACGCCTTTGCCCTGCAATGGGACAATACGTTCCCACTGCTGGGACACTGGGCCGTAATCCAAAACGCGGGCCCAGTGTGGGTTGGCAGATGTCACATGATTTCGAGTCTTTGGCTCTAGGATATGCCGGTTCCCTCACGATGTTTTCCTTCACCGTTTTGAGAGCAGTTGTGGGACGTGGGACAACACAAGCTTATAATAGATCGCTTGATGACGTTACAGAAATCAAGCCAAAAAGGTTCAGGGTCTTAAATGAGTAACGATACTGGCCCAAAAAAAGCGACTGTAAATAAAAACACAAAGCCCAAGTGTCAAATATGACAAAATCCCCGAAACGTAAAACCGTAAAACTCATCGTTTAAAATGTACAAATTCTGAACCCTCAAGTTGAATATGGACGGGGAGGAGATTCGCCATGTAGAAGTCAGCTACAAGTTATTGCAGGACCACATAAACAAGTTGACAGAAAACCAGACCCAGATCATTGGCAAATTCGAAGTTTTGAACAAAAATGTGGACGAACTGCGGAAAACTTTGGCGCACTTCTCCGAGAAAATTGTAGCTTTAGAAGAGGTTTCTACTGATAGGAGAAAGCTCACGTCTGAGATAAAGATCCTAAAGAACCGGATAGATGAGCTGTATGCGATCGTGAAGGATGGGAAGGAGGACGACTCGTGTCCCGATGCGGATGGGCATGACTTCCGCACGGAGGACGTCGAGTCGTGCCATTCAGGATTCTCCTGCTCTTCTAAGGTACTGGCACAGAATAGATAATAGTTGGTACTCGTTGGAGTCTCAGAGATACGAGGAAATGTAGGTAACTGTTGTATGCTGGCCAGTTTTTAACGAGCTTTTTGGCCGTTTTATTGGCTCGCCAGTAGGTAAAGTTAACTGGTGTCATCGTAAGACCGCGTGATTGTAACTTTTGAACTGATCGAGCCAGCAAGACCAGGCTGGTGAAATGCTAAATATTTTCATTAGATTCATTCTAAAACTCCTAACCAAATTTTGACCATCTGTAGGTATCTCATAGCGATATTTTAACTGATCCATCACTTCATTCAAATACAAGTAGTCTGACCAACCAAACCACCTCACATCTCTACATCCGCGTCAAAAATAAACATCGATTCTCGTCAATTCGTTAAGGAAATGAAAAAGATCGAACCGTTTAAACTCGAATAATATCTGAACAGACTCCGATTACTTACATACAAAAGAAATGGTTCAACGGTTTATAATCGATGTCTCTCGTTTATCGAGACCGCAAGTCTGGCGAGTCGGTTCGATATCGTATTACGAAATAACGTAGAAACCTATATTTGTGTAGATGGTAGATGTAAGTCCATATCAATCTATCGAAACGTTCAAAATGGAAACCAATTTCATGGATTTTAAGCTTTTAATAAAATAAATCGATGATTGGGACACTATAATTTAAATGACTGTAATTCAATTTACACTTAAATGTTGTCTTTTCACAATTATGTGATTATACGCTGATTGCAGCAGTCAGTCAATTCAACTGCGATGTGGGTTTTAGAGGGCCTGTTTTCGTCTACCTTCAAACTAATTTTTGAATAAATTCTTTAAGTATTTTGATCCACCTGAGTTCAGCTCTAATACCTACCTCGTAATTAAGTAGAC
This sequence comes from Luperina nickerlii, assembly GCA_963855955.1. Classification (NCBI taxonomy): domain Eukaryota; kingdom Metazoa; phylum Arthropoda; class Insecta; order Lepidoptera; family Noctuidae; genus Luperina; species Luperina nickerlii. Next base: position 3,052,619 of record OY979684.1, on the reverse strand, counting down.
GTAAGTCACTAGGAAATGCTGAAGAGTTTGTTTCGCCATTTCTTTCCAGCTAAAGCACTAGGAAGTAGTGAAGGGACTGTCAAATTTTGACGTTCAAAAAGTGCTGACTGAGAGTCAGCACTAATTTGTATAAATGATTTTAACATTATATGCATGGGTTCAATATACACATTCTACAGATAACTTTGAAAAGTCTAATCTGTCTGCAATTTTCCCGTCACCTAACCTAGAATCAGAATTAATTGGATTATTGCAGAACGTAGCACAGTGATGTCATTTATTATTATGAAACTCTTAGATAAGAGGACATTGTCCGCAGAATTGGACTGTGACAGTGGCAACGGCTTGTTTGTTTTTTTACGTTTTCTCGAACAAACGTGTCCACTACAGAACATTTTAGATAAATTGCAAAAAGACGAAAGCGTAGCGGTCTAGGCAGCAAACAGGAAGTTTTTAATGGAAGGATTGTTCTGAAATCGTCGATTATTTTTTTCTCGGTTGTCCTGTTGCTTTCTTCCTTCCTTGTACCGACACGAACTTTAGGAGAAAATGCACAATTACTCTGGTGGAGACTGTACAGGGTCGTATTAAATTAGCTAGCGAAACCTCGCAGCCATGATGGGTATCCATATCTAAAGATGATAGAGTTAATTTGATGATTTTTGTGGGGTTATCGACCGTAGTTAGTGTAAATAAAAATTATCAGTTTAAAAAATCAGTTTTTTTTCGTCTAAACTTCATATAAGTGCATGATTGGTATCGTTATCGAAAAACGATTAAACATATTTTCTCAACTTATACTTTGAGTGACAACACTGCCAGCGGTCGTTGACCCCTAAAAAAGAAACATTAAATCTTTTTATTTTTATTGTGTTCAGATAACGATGCAGAGTTTCGCTAGCTAATTTATTTTGACCCTGTATTAGCTGGTCAGCAATGTCCTTGTAGTTTCTTGCCCGTTCTTCTCCATGGAGATCTATAGTTTTGGAATGTGCAACTGCACTGCAACTAGCTTCAACTGTCTGTCTGACTAACTGACAGACTATTTAATTTTGACAATTCAAAAGTAAATGGCTTAATTGAAATAAATATTATGAGTTTGAGTTTGATGGCAGCGGATATGTCCAGGGTGGGTCAAACCATAGATAATATAATACTCAGCCAAACATAAGTACGATTAGCAACGAAACCTTGAAGAAACCAGGATTGCTTGTAAACATACTATCCTGCTAACAAAGAGGAAGATAATTCAACTTTCTAATTAGGGACCCACATTAGGGATCTATCTATTATACCTAATATCCAACAAACTTTTGGGAAAGTTTTTGTTCCAACAACTCCAACACGCAAGATATTAGGTACTCGTATGTTTTCCGAGTGACGATCAATCAATTATTTGAGTTTCCAGGACTTATTATAGGTACTTACATCGAAAAGTACCGTACGAAGGAAATAAAAATTATAACTCTTTTATTATCACTATTTATTTTCATGGAGTCCGCAAACACTCCGCGACATACACGTCGTCGTGCGGATTAGCGGCACCCAACATGGAAAATAAATAAACACGCGCGTGTCAGGAGACTCGCACATGAAGGGATATTGAACCCTACATATTTACTTCTTTACACGTTTTTGTCTCTCTTTAATGTTACCTACCTACTTACTTTATTTTATTTTTATCATTTGGTGTCTTAATGGCAAAACAACATCGCAGCAGACCCAGACGTAAATTTTTAAAGATTAAATAAAGATTGGCTCTTGGCTGCTCTAGACAGAGGGGGTGGAATGAGAGTTGGGAGGTCTTTGCCCAACAATCATACATTAGTGGCTAAAAAAAATAAGTATTATGTTATAACAGCCATAGTATTACCCACTGTATTACGGTTCAAAAGATACAGCCCTGTGGCAGACGGACAGACGAACGGACGGACGGCGGACCCTTAGACTGGTTGTTTCAAACACGTACGTCAAACAATAACGATTACGTACTCGTTATTATTTGACGTACGTTGCCGTACGTCAAATAATAACGGTCATAATTTTGTAATTGTAATTTGAAACAACGCTTTTTTTTGGTTTGACGATAGTTTGCGCCATTTTTGACGTTTACGCGTGCGTCAAGTGGACGTGAAACAAGAACAACCCGCCCTTAGTATGGTCCTGGCAACCTTCGGGTACGGAATCCTACAAAACACGCAGGGCGTGTCAGCAGCACTGCAAGTGTTCAGTCGATGACGCATATCCCTTTCGTTTGATGTGCTGACGTAATTTTATAATTCATCAATCATCCTTATAAAACATTATCACGTTTTCTATCTAATTTCCACAAATAATAGATTAGGTTTATTACAGAAATGATTTCATACTAGCTCATTCTGTCACTTAGTGCAGTATCGACGATACTCAAGCCAATTAAATTCAATATAGGTAAGTGAGTTTTAACAACTTTAATAATAATCATATTAAGCCTCGTACACACAGGCGCGACGCGACACGCGACACAAAGGCACCGCAAGTCGCGTAACGAGCGGTGCCTTTGGGTCGCGCGCGATTCGCGTCGCGCGTCGCGCCTGTTTGCAGGAGCCATTATTCAGTGTCCACGCTGTTTGCTGTGATCATAATTTTATTGATTCAGCCCTCGATCTCGTAGCCACTAGTGACTTGCACTTGATTTTCAGCACACTGCATAGTGCCGAGAGTTGAAAATCCAACGAGTGTGTTTTTTGTCGCGCTTTTGGGATACGCTTTGTTGGAATCTCAATGCTCGGCTCAATACATAGAGTTGATAATCCAGTGCACTATAAAAAATCGCCCGTTGAAGGAGCTCGTCAGGGAACTCCCTTCTGTACTATACCTAATTCTGCCGCCAATGTTCTGATTTTAAGGGTATTGGTGCGATTTTGTTTCTGGGGATGACGTGGCGATGGGGGATATACAGTATTAGAATAGAATAGAATACTCTTTAGAACTCTTTTTTTTTCTTTACTCTTTCTCTTTTTTTTTCTTTTTATTGTATTGCGTGTAAAACTATTACTTCGAAGCGAAAGCCAACGGGGGTATTAGTCGTGGTATTGAAGCCATTATAACGTGTATTTGATAAGGTCCAGTTGGCCGATATTAAGATTTGTACCGTGATGTTCTACCAAAAATCGGGTGGGCTATTAATTCACCTGCTCATCTATGATACTGTTTATTTATTATTTTATTTGGATCTCCAACAGAGGCTACACAATTACATGCAAGTTTACAAGAATACAGGGACAAATACTAGTGTGCGCTTCCAATTACAGGAGACCACATCATTCTCTTATAATCTGGAATCTATATAATCTTTCCCTTTTTCTTGTTATTAAATACCGCTGTTTGTTTGTTTCAGGTGACAATGACGACTGGACTGGACAGGGATACGATACGGGCCGCCTACGATGATGTAAGATCTGACACATCGCCCACAGAGTGGTAAGTTTTTTAAATCTATCTAACGACTGCGGCACTGCGAAGGTCTCGTGCGCATGGTCAAAAACTCATAACTAACGCTGCCATCTTGTTAAAGTCAACCAAGAGCCAAAAGATCCTTGTAGTAGTGTACAGTCCTTTCACGGTTATTCTTCCTCTGATTTAGCATCACTGTCCAAATCACAGTAATCTTTATTCTGATTCTAATAAGGTTGTCGTTGGGTTGCTGCAACTGTCAAGTCTTTCAAAATCATTGTGATCTTTATTCTTGTTATAATACGGTTGCTATTAGGTTGCAGCTGTCAGAGCTAAAATAACTGTGGACGGACTGTACCTACTGATGTTACATGAATTCAATTGATGGTACCACTCTGAAAATTTCGAGTCACCTATTTCATAAACACAACAAGTTGACTCAATTTTGCTCTTTGGAAAAAATTTTCGTTAACCCACGCTTTAAATTCCCTGGGGTTGGAAATAAGCGATGGGTCATAAGAATATTTCTCATTCTTACTCACAACCGGCTTGTACGTACAGTGACGACCACCCAATTTACGTAAAGTATGAGTAAACGCCAAAAGCGAGAGTAATTGGACGTGCATTTCTCAAGTACCTATCCTAACATCTACCATAGGAAAGGGGAAAGAAATGTCCCTATTTATGTATAGAAGTAAACTTAAGTATGAATGCGAATGGGTTTAAGAATTGTAGGGGAAGACTAAAGAAACGCTGGATGGACCGTGTGAAAGATAAAATGGCTAGAAACGGAGTGACTAAAGAAAAGCGACTACTAGAGAAGTATGGAAGACGAAATGTTGCGCTGGCGCCAAATAAATTGGTATAAGGGCAAGAGAATGAAGATGATATATGTATAAAAGTAGGTACCTTATATAATTTCCAATCATGAATTCCTCAGGGCGGTGTTCAAATTCGACGGTGCCCGCATCGTGTGTTCTGCGCGCGGCTCAGACTTCACAGAGTTCCGCACCCAGTTCTCTGATGACGACCGCGCCTTCGGATATCTTAGGTTAGTTGACATTGTCTGTTTATATAGTAGGTACAGAGAAGACAAAACGGTGGCTGACACACGTGGTTACCAACGAGAAAATACATAGGCATTTTATTAGAGGCTTTGACTGGCAGTAGTCTGGCCCAAATGGTAAGGTAAGTTGTAGGGTTGGTAGCTAGATAGCTGGTTTACATAAAGTATCATAAGTGCACATCATAAGCGAATAGGCGATGGCTTGTGGGGTTCCCCTAATAAGCACCAGCAATCTCCTCTTGAGGGACAAAATAATTCGACCTCCTGCCTGACAGAAAGACTTCAGCGTCTTAGCGTGTCGAGGCAGAGTCTGTCTAAAATTTAGCTACGTGTATGTGTCACTGTAAAATAAAATTGCTGAGAAAACATTCAGTTCCTACCTAAGAATGTCTGAAATTATGTTGTAGCCTAATTAAGCAACTGCATTTAAGTAACAGGTGAGGCAAGCGGTGTAACGCGATTAAATCAGTAAGTGGTGACCGACCCACCAACCGTGACGGCGCTGGTGACACAATTGTAGACATTATAGCACTGAAGTGCCTAGCTGTCTACTAGAATTTCGAGGAAAGCTCTACAGCTAGGGGTCTGCATTGGAAAATCGGTTTTTCTACTCATCCAATGTGCATAAAGTAGGAAATTATGACGCTATATTATTTCAGTCGTAGTTATGAGAATGAAAGGGATTTTTAATGGCATCGTATTAGCGCCAATAATTAGGTTTAGGTTCCACAAAACACCTCACGCATTGGGAGTTTCTTAGAGACCAGAGAGCTGTCCCTACCTATATTGCTGCAATCAATCATTTCAAATAGCACAGGCCTGCACAGGAATACGTAGTCAGACATGGAGAAATACTTCATTACACTATTTTAAGGTTCCAAAAAAATGGAGCCTGTATAACATCACTTTTTTTGTCCATCTGTCACAGACGTAAGAATTTGAGTATTATCATAATGTTTAGGTCTCGGTGACGCGTGTGTGTCCGCTCCTGGCCGGTTTCTCCTATCCTAGCTGCGTTCTAGAGCAAGTGAATAATATAGTAATTTATGCCCAGGTTGCAGATGGGCGACGAGATGTCAAAACGTAAGAAGTTCCTGTTTGTCACGTGGGTGGGGCCAAACGTGTCGGTTATCAACCGGGCCAAGATGTCCACCGACAAAGCCATCATTAAAGACATCATCTCTGTGAGTACCCCTTTTTATACCACCTATTTAGTTCACTATACAGGTGCATCATGCCTGTAATCCTGAATGGAAAGGCAGAGTGGTGTGTGTGGTCAGCAAAAAGAGTCGATAAACACTTTGTCTTAACAGTTAAGCAAAATGTTAATTTAAATTAAATCTGTAATATTAAAAAAAAATATTAACCCTTAGCTATTACATGTTAAAGATACAGTGATATATTAATAGACTTTTGTTGCTGACCGTACACCCATATACTGGGTCATTTAACTATTGAGTGATTTTTATCTGCACCATAAAATGTTAAGTAAAAAATACGATAAGTTTACGGTTTTAAAACTTTTAGTGCATCAGCCTACCTACTAACATTATCGTCTTGTCTAGTCGGTATCGATGGCAACTTCAAATAGATTTTATAGTATCGATAAAAATATTCGCATCATTTTTTGTAGTTTCATTCGGCACGGCACAGACTTGTAAAGCCTAGCTTACATAGAGAGTCTAAACTGTGCAGGCAAAACTGCGTCAGTTTGGGCTGACAAGTCACAGTGAAACTGTTTGCGTTTCGACGATTTTCTTCTAGTAGATATTCCAGCTGCCGATTGTGCGTAGGTAGACCGAGCATTTTTTTCGCGCCGTCAACGCACGTATACACAATTATAGCGTTCTGGTTTCTCAAAGAAAACACGCCGTTTATACTCTCTGTATTTTAGGCCGCAAAGTATTCGACTTTTGATGAAAAATGTAAAAAAAAATACCGTCCCCCCCTTATACCGAAGTTTGCAAAGCAAAAAATCTGAAATTATTCTATGTGATAGAAGTTTATGTAAAGAATACAGGAAAAATAAAACGAAGTCTAAATAGCACACTTTTTCAGAAATCATCAACAAGTTACAATAGTTCCAATATCGGTAAAGAGATGGCGCTGACATAAAACTGCAATATAACAGGTACATATTTAAGGAATTATAATCATTAGAATCATTAATATATCTTTCTAAGTTAGATTTCTACCACCAACCACCAATCTCTTATGGAAAAGTGTTAGTGGTAGAAATCTAACTTAGAAAGATGGATTATTGATTCTAATGATTATACTTCTCTAAATATGTACCTGCTATTGTCGCGAATCATATTTTGATCAAGATACAACCTGACACTGACCTGCAAATTGCAAAAAACGTAAGAAAATTTGAATTTCGCGGTCTCAACTACCCATTCACCTTAAAATTGTCCGATGAATATAGGCCTTGCCGATGAAAGATTAAAAACTTCTCCTTCTTCCCTCGGTGCGATAGTCCGAGTCGCTCTTGAGTGGTTTTTTTTTCCTATCGTATCAAATTAGTTGTATTATGTTTTCAACACACTATCTATACCTACTTAGCATATATCCTGAAGAACAGGTATCATATATTTTTCTGATTTTGTTTACTGTAGTCGATCATACCTAATTATAATTTTATTGCTTCTAAAACTTGCGTTTTTTGCGTTTAGGTCCTGTGATCTCCTTAATGAATTGTTATTATCACTGGCTTGAAGACGCTCCATTGTATTTTTTATTTACACCTCGCCAATAATGACTTAGCTAGTTGGCTTAGTGGAATGGCTCGTCAAATGGTCCATAAGCATAACACAGAGACTGTCTCGCAGATATGCGTGTCATTCGGCATTCATACAAATTGGCAATAAATTAAATGTGAATCGTCATGATTCATACCCCGGGAATGATTGGGATAGGCAGATTTACGAGGCAGTCTTATTAGTAGGGAGAGGTCGGTGGTAACGTGACTAACCTCTTTTATTGAGGACTTATATGGTAATGCCGATGCCAATGGAGGGATGCCAGTAAATTTTGTACTGTGCTTGAAATGTAAAAAGATTAAGTACTACTTAGTGTCTTTTCAAATTATTCTTCTTTATATGTGCCAGATTTTTTATAGTCAGATAACTTTTACCTGAAGAATAAATATGGTGGTTTGACAAATCCATACAAAAGCTGTGAAATTACCATTTTTATTCCCTTAAGGCGAAAAAGCGTCAGGGAAGCCCGCGAAATTCAATTTTTTTTTACGTTTTTTGCAATTTGCTGGTCAGTATATTAAGTTGTACGTTGATTAAAATATGATTCGCGACCGTAAAAAATATGTGTTTACAGATTTATAATCATTAAATTCATCAACACAACTCTCTAAGACCACGTAAGTCCAAAGAATGATGATTTCATGAAACAGTTATTCTTTGGACTTACGTGGTCTTAGAGAGTTGTGTTGATGACTTTAATGATTATAATTCTGTAAACAGATATTTCTTACGGCCGCGATTCATATATTAATCAACGTACAACTTAATACTGACCAGCAAATTCCAAAAAACCTAAAAAAAACTGAATTTCGCGGGCTACCCTGGCGCTTTCGCCTTAATAAAATTAATCTTACGAACGGAAAATCGGTCTTTAATTCAATATGCAATTTTAAAGAGTAGAGAATTAGGATCAGGTATTTTATTATAATAAAAAAACATCAAAAACGATTAGGATTTACAAACATTGTATTAATAAATGTAATAAATAAGTACACAATAAAAAATGCAGATCACATAAAATCATACAAATACTTCCTAACATTAAAGCCAACAGTTTGAGCAACCGCAGAGATGAAATCATATCCAACTATACATTTGTACTTTGCTGTATCCAAATCTATCTCTTTGCTGCCAGCAATCAGCTTTAGTTCAACTAAAGTGGCTATTTGAGCCAGCAAATTACTTGTCAAACCGATTTTTTCTTCCAATATTGCATAAAATATGGCCAGTAATCGGTCCAGAGTGAAAACTTTTGGCCCGAGTTGCGTGTTTAACTTCTCAGTAATCTTTGCATTTGCTCTCACTTGCTGCAACCTCTTTCGTTGCTTTCCATGATGCTTCATGAACAGTCTTTTGTCTTCCTTTGGTGGGTTGTAACTGGCTAAGTAAGAGGCAATGAGTAGGAATTTAGCATAGTAGGGTAGCTCGAAACTCTGTGCAAATGTCTTGGTTGATGTTAATTCTTCTTTTAATGTATTTTCGAAGTTGTGCATTGGTATGTTGTCCGCATCACTATTTTCTTTTCCAGGTGATGGTTTAGTAGGTTTGGAGTTACTAATACGTAGGTAAAGGAGTTCTAAACTTGATTTGAGGATAGGCGATATGTTACGCCAGAGTTTTGATAAATCGGAAGCATTTATTTCATTTTTAATGATTGGCTCGCAGTATTTTATATAGTTGACGCATGCCATGTGCTGCAATTCAATCAGATCGCGACACGGTCTATAAAATACGCTCAAAAATGCATTGAGAAAGTTTGCAAATAACTCTGGTTTTTTTAATTCTTTTTTAATATCTTCATCTACTTCATAGGTTACAAATAGGTGGTGTATAAACCGTTTATGATGCAGGAAGATTATTTTGAACAGCTCCTCTTTGTTGTAATTCGGGAAATACAGCTTGATGGGCTCTCGAACACCCATTTTGAAGTAGAAGTTCTCATAAACCAAATGTGTGATGAATATAGTACAAATGTTGAGGTTACAAAGCTCTTGGAGTCTTAAAAATGAGCTCATTATGTTGTGGTCCATGCTACGTAGCCTCTCAGCCCTGTCGAACACTATTATTACCGCTTTAGAACCTATTTGTGTCTCTTGTAGCCTATTCAAACCGTTTGTTAAATCCATCAAGGTTTCACATTTAACGTCGATTTCCTCATCTTCTAACTCCGACAGGATACTCTCGAACATTATCTTAGGTGTATAGCACTCGATACAGTCAATAACAACATGTTTATACTTTAAATTTTGTATTGCTGAATTAACGCATAAAGTTTTTCCCGTTGCCATACTGCCACTGATAAATATAGAACACGGTAAACACTCGTCACCTTCGCCGAGTAAATTAAACAAGTCATTCAACTGCTCTTCTCTACATGGCACTTTGTTTTGTAATTCTTCCATTTTTGGTTATGTTTCCGGTTTTAACTACAACCTTTCTTTCTTTCGTTTTCGTGTTTTCGTTATTCACTTTATTTTGACAGTTGGCTATTTTGGCGGTCGAGTTAATGACACTTGACGTTTGATTTTGCGTTCCGTTTACCGTCCCGTCCGGTGCGGTCTTACTACGTTAATTTTATGCATTCCTCAACTCAAGTAATCAATACTGTACACTTAAAGTTTATAGAGTAATAATTAATTTATTACAACTTTTGTTTTTCTTTTCCAGAATTTTGCAGTGGAGTTACAATTGGAAAATCAATCCGAAATAGACATCGATCAATTCAAAGACGCCTTGAATAGGGCCGGAGGAGCAAACTATGGGACTGGGGTTAGGGATTTATGAATTGCACAATAAAATATCCGCCTATAACCTAAAACATATCAGTACTTTGATTTTAATGTCTGTCTCCTTCACTTGCAGCAAAAAATGTGAGTGAGAGATTCTTTATAATCAAAGTTATGGTAACTTTTTATTAATTAGGCCATCATCAGGCCCAAAATTGATTTTTCTATAAGTAGGAATGTACTTTTTATTTTTAATTTTTTATACTGGTGTGATTAAGTTCTGCATTAGTCATTTTATGCTGTTTCGGTCAAAAAGATACCTATTTATTTTTTTACAAAATTAATATTGGAACTTATTTTTTATTTAGGGAAATTGTAAAATTTCAATAATTTATTTTTTTAAAGTCATTGTGCAATTTATACTCGATAATGTAACGTAAGGATTTGCCAAAAAATCTTAAGTGAATGTTGCCATGTATAGGGCGCGTTAAGTGCATTTATTTTTTTGTCTACCTGTATTTTACTGAGACGAAATTTTACAATGTATTGTATACAAAAGTATTTGGATTTTAAACTGGCTTTTATATACATCGACTAGTGTTTTTACCCAGCATTATTGGTAAACGAATTGAAGTAAATACATACATTAACCAAACGACCATAGTTTGTTTTATTTACCCTTACACAGACTAACACAATAACAATAATTTTAAGAAATCATGGAGCTTACTGCTGCCCCAATTATGTTTTTTTTATCTTTGTAGACTGCAAATATTGATTTTTTTACATGGTAACTATTTTCAAACGTCAATATATACGTCCTTGATCCTTCCTTTCCGTTTCCGCCTGTTGCATCACTTGGCCAGCCAGTATCTGATTCTGTTTCCAATATGTCGCTCTTTATTTTTCGATAAACGTAACTTTGATAAAATGAAGAAATTAGAAAGTTGTGCGGTCAGAGGGTCATCTTAGGGCGGGTTGTGGGTATGTTGTTAAAACGAAAATAATGAAGTGAAAGCAGACTTTTTTTCTAAGTGAAGCAGGTATGTTAATCAACCCTACATCATAGTTACAACTTTACGAAATTTAAAATGTATTTTTCTTAAAATAAATAACCCATAACATATGTTTTATTTATTTGTTTAATAGATAATTTGGAGAAAAGTGCCAATTAACGTACTTACCTAAGACTATTTAGGAGCAGAAACAGTTCGTAAAGGCAACTAAATTAGAAGAAATTCTTCAATAAGAGGGACAGTCACAGGACACAACGTTTTACGTAACGTTCCTACAGCTAAGTATAATTTTTTCGATTCAATTAACAGACTTTTTAATCAAAAATGAAATACAGAAAAAAATCTACCCTCAACCCAAATAAAAATTGAAACATATTTTTTTCTCAATGAAAACTAATATTTTTTGCAACATCCACCCTAGTCACAATATAAAATCAACTGCCCCTACTGACCCGACCCACTGACCCAATTTTACAAAACTTTCAGGTATAATAATTGTTTAATTTAACGTTTTAACCACAGAGTATCGTAGGAGAAATATAGGCTGGCGGGCGACACGTTTTCAACCGTTATTTTACTTGTCGGCGGGAAATAAAAGCACTTGATCCATCCTAGCTCGTCAAGAACGGCTAATAAAATCATGTCATAATACGAACTAAAGGAGTAAGTGGTCTAATTTTTATTACTTTATTTTAAGGTTCCCAATTTTCTTGCTCCATCGAGGGTGGAAGCCAGAGAGAAAAACAATTGAAAATACAATAAGAAAAAAGCACGGAAAACAGAAAAACTCAAACAAACACAAAATGCACAGAATTACCAAACCAGGGGCGGAGGCAGTGAAAACTGACGGAGCTCCTTACAAATTAACACCTTCTGTGCTTACTGTCCAAGTTGACACCTCTGCGGCCTAGGCTGCATAAGGGACAACATGGGTACAGGCACAGGTCTAAATGTAGCGAGAACTACTACATCCAAGACAAAACATGCAACTAAACAACGCAGACCTCGACACAGGGTAACACCAGTGGCGGTCTCGTCTCTAAGCAACTGGTGCTGGGTAAAACCAGTACCGGTTCTAAACAACTAGGACCTCGACACAGGGTAACACCAGTGGCGGTCTCGTCTCTAACCAACTGGTGCTGGGTAAAACTAGTATCGGTTCTAAACAACTAGGACCTCGACACAGGGTAACACCAGTGGCGGTCTCGTCTCTAAACAACTGGTGCTGGGTAAAACCAGTACCGGTTCTAAACAACGAGGACCTCGACATTGGGTAACACCAGTGGCGGTCCTCGTCCCTAAACAACCGAAGCTGGGTAAAACCAGTACCGGTCCCATACAACGAGGACCACGACATTGGGTAACACCAGTGCTGGTCCTCGTCCACAAACATTGCCACTGGGTAAAACCAGTAGGTACTTATTCCTTGTCCTTTTTCCTCAAAATCGAACCTCTCTACCATACAACGAAGACCACGTCAGTAGTCCCACTGCTGGTCATTGTCTCAATACAACTAGCGCTGGATAACACCGTTACAATTCTTCCTCCTCCTCAAACCAGCGCTGGGTAAAACATCAGGAGCCGTATTGTGACATATTAATTCGACCATTTTTCTAGTGTGGGAGAGAGACGGAACTATAAAATGGCCGATAGCACCATCTCGTTTTCGCATTGGAATAATGATGTCATTAATACTTCATAATACGGCCCTGGTACTGGTTCACATACAAACAACCACATAGGGTATGAGACCAGTACCAATCTCGTCCTTGACCCTCCTTCCATTCCTTAATTTTTTGTAGACGGCCGTTTTCGGTCAGCCAGTCGGTCAGTCTCCGCCGCTTAAAATAATACAACTTGTGTGGTAGCTGACCAGTATTTTGAAGTAATGATTTTTTATGAATTGACTATCTCATTAATTTAATTTACGATTTATTACTGTTTTTTTCCCAATCAACTTTGAACCTTACACTTTAGCAATAAAGTTGAAAATATATTTTAAAAAAATTGACAGATTGTAGTAGCTTGATGTGCTGGCGTCTGTACCTACACCCACATTTCACCAGTTACCTATTTTCAATTTATAATTGAAACCAATTATTATTCCCAAATTTTCATTTGATTTTCTAACTTTAAAGTCAACAACAACGAAAACTAACAGTTTATATGTACATATTATTCGTTGCCAACAAATTTAACTTTGGACTAAATGTTTGTATACATAGAATCTCTAAGTTCTTCAAACTAAACAGACAGTTGTGTTGTTGGGGAGTTTGTTCCGCCACTTCTTCTCCCCAACGAAAACACATAGGAAGTGGCGAAGGGTGGGCGTTTTGGGGAGCTGTCTAATGTAACTCGACTCTTAAATTCTTAATAATTAAATGATTTTGATTTAAACTACCAACACGTGTTTTTTTTCTATTTCCTTTGATTCCAGAGGGGTAATTGCGTGACACACTGACAGTAGCAGCAGCATTTTGACAGTTCTGTTGAAATTTGTCTGCTCAACATCGTAAATAATGCAATGAATGTTGTTACATTTTGAACAGACAAATTTTTCGAACATCTTCATAAATGTTCGAAAAATTTATCTGCCGAATGTAGATTGTGATTGAAAGTATTACGCTTACGCAATAATGGTGCTGATCAGATGTATGAACGTAAACGAAGCGAAAGAAATGGGACGAACGTAGCAGGTGCCGTTTCCCAACCAATATTTTGACGCTAATTTCCACCTCTGTTATCGTTTGTATTGGTTTAACGGGTGTATAAAAGCGCCCAGTAAAACTTTTATTTATTCAATGGTCATGATAAATAACTCATCAAGATGAGTAACGGTAACAAGAAGACATAATATGACTAAGGTGGGTATAAAAGATAAAAGCTGAACCACAGTAACACTAGGTGTAGTAACTTCAAGTAACAATAAGTACCTAAGGTAATAGTTGGATTTCTAATAAGTCTCACTATTTTCAAGTGTTCTTAAAGAGTGCTAAGTAAATGTTTTATACCACCTATCTTGCCTAGGAAACGTATTATTACTTAAGGAGGTATAAACGGTACAGTCGCAACCATCATAGCACCTGCTTTTATAAATTCAAGTAACAGAAATTACTAAAAGTAATATTATAGTTTGTTATAACTCTTTCTACCGACAAGAGCTCTTGAAAATAGTTAGCAAAATATTTTTACCACCTACGTTGCTATAAAAGTATTAATTGCAACTTATTTACAGCTACTTAATTCAGTAATCAAAAACCCCTATTTATGATAGCAATTGGTATTATGGAGATATTTTTAGAGCCCTAATCGTTACAGTGGGGTTCAAATTTACTTTTATGTTATTCTAAGCCATAATAACACGGAATTTAAACATTTAAAACCCTATTCTGGTATAACAAGTGCTACAATAGTTCTAACTACAGCCCATCCAGTACTTCTTGTTCATTAATAGTAATAATAGGAACCTAGGATAATAAGGAGTAGACACCATTTTAAATCAAACATAACCTAAAAATAAATCAGAAAATAACTAGTTTAAAACTCATATTTTGTTTAATTTTCTCATTTTAAAACGCAAAATATTTAAGTACTACAATACACAATGAATGTAAAAGACAGAGCCAATATCCTGTTTTTATCTAAATTTAGATTGAGTGTATGCCCCGCATGATAAAATGCAATTTATTTTTACTTACTTTAAATATCACTTATTTTTAAGGCCCTGCAAAATTGAGACGCAAAACATATATTATTTTCTCAATAAAGTAACCCTCGCAATAAATTTTAGCCATGTGATAAAGAAATCAAACTTCACTCATCGAGATATTGACAATCTTTGCCATCATTTTTGAGAAATAAAGTAACACTTTTGGAACTAATGTTTATGCAAAACAATAGAAAAAGAAAACACGCTACAGCCCTGAGTTGCTAATCAACACTGATCAAGATACATAAAGCAAATCCAAGAAAAAAATGGACCTAAAAAAGAACTAATATGTTACTATAAAATTTATACCAGTAGACTTCAGAACTTGTGTACCACCTATAGTTTTTATTATAACCATAATACAGACTTTAAAGTGCTTGAGGTAGCTAGATTTATATTATACCACCATTATAGATACAAGAAATTGTTTGCCACTAACGCCACCCTATAACTATTATGTAACTTTCAGTGTTAAAAGAGTGAGCATTAAAATTATTATATTACTTATAGCGCTATAAGACGTGGGCCCAATCGAGAGTTTGTAAGGGGTTAGAGCGTGCTCTAACACCAATTGCTAAAACCATTGTATCACTCTTGCTTGCCAAATTCACTTTTAAATAACTCTTTTATCACCAATTCTTATTACCAAAATGCTAGTTGGGTTAGTAGTTTCTGCACTACACACGCACTTCTTCCCCATGGGGTCCCGTCCCTGGACCCCATGGGGAAGAAGTGCGTGTGTTTATGTATGTAGGACAACAATAAAAAACCATTATATTCAAATACAACTTTATTTCAAAAAAAGTCAACACTTTTCGCTTACAAATACATTCCATTAACGTTTTAATCGTTTCAAAATGAATAAAAACCTACAAGTTAGTATTTTTATTGCATATTGAAACTAAATGCTAGATTATGTAGCATAAAAATATTATGGCTTATGTTTTGGCTCAGAACGAACACATTTTTTTTACTTATTGCTAAATGTTTTTAGATTTCTAGCTTGTTTATAAAATGAATAGAGCTTCAAATTGTACCGATATTTCTTCAAGTTGCAGTAATTCGCTGGCCCGACAGAAGTCTTGTCCAAATTTTAATAAATTATCATAGAAAAAAGCACGTTCAGTTTTCCCGAATATTCCGTTCAGTGGTTTTAGGCGTGAAAAGGTAACATACAGACAGAGTTACTTTCGAATTTATAACATTAGTATGGATTGCTATATGGTATTGGTACAACTGCAAACCACATTCGCAGTAAATAGCGGACTTAATAATAAATTATTGCTGGATAATAATTGTGTATCAATATAAAACATTTCATAACTGTAACTATATATTTATACTAAATTAATTGCTAATATAAGGCTGCTAGCAGTTTGCAGAACAGTTAAATTGCTTGTGTGGCTATAAACCTTTCGTTAGAATACTCTTTGATTGACAACAACAGATGTACAGACGCCAGCACATCAAGCTACCCCAAACTGTCAAATTTTCCCAATCTACTTTGGACCTAATGCTATAGCAAAAAAGTTGAAAATCTATTACAGAAATTTGACATATTGTAGTAACTTGATGTGCTGGCGTCTGTACATTACCGCCGCCTGTACTTCCCAAAGGGCTACGCAGAGGTGTATGGTACGCTTAAATTTCGCCAGTTATATTTAAGTCCTATAATAATAGAGGGCGAGTTGGACAAATCCAGACTTCAAGCTGCATCATACACTCATCATCTGCCAGCCTTATCCCAACTATGTTGGGGTCGGCTTCCAGTCTAACCGGATGCAGCTGAATACCAGTATTTTACATGGAGCGACCGCCTATCTGACCTCCACAACCCTGTTATTGGGTAATACGATACCCCTTGGTAAGACTGGTTTACAGACTTTCGGGATTCTGACTACCCGTAACGACTGTCAAAGGTCCATGAATGACAGCCGGGACCAACGGCTTAACGTGCTTTCCGAGGCACTGAGGGGTCTTGGTATGTAAAGATGGTCACCCATCCACGGACCAACCGCGGCAAGCATAGCTTAACTTGATCGATTGAACCGTGCGGCTGTTATTTCTTAGCCAAATGCCCCTTAGGGCTAGGCTGCGTCGAACAGAAATGCAAAATATTTGTCAAGTAAACTCAACAACCAGTGGTCCGCTTTTGCCCTGGATCGAAAGAGCTCAAAGTCATGGAGAGAGGCATTTGTTCAGCAAAGGATGTGATGATGCAGGCTCACAGTAAACCAACGTAATTTTTTTAATTGCTGATTGGGCCAGCTCTTGACATCGATCACGCCTGATAGAAAGCGATGGATGAGGTCTATGATGGAACGAGCGTGCCCAGAAGATGTCTGTTCACTCTTGCTTTGAAATGCAGTATTTAATATGCTGTACTATAGCCATGACTTGTTTATAGAATTGACAGTTGTGATTTGAATATACGGACAATTAAGTTTGTAGTAAATTTGCTTGATATAAATCTCCGAATTTATATCATGAAGTATTAGTTGTTGTGACAAAAACGAAGGTTGTATAGCGGACGGTATTAGTAATATTATTATAATATTGTCTATTTGTCTGTAACAGGTAACTGCAAATAACATTAACTTTAACATTTATTATTGTACATTATTTATTGCTTATGTTTAGATCTAGCATGCGTTATACTCGCAACATGTTAAGGGTTGTCGAGAAATCATTTTGCCATTTGTCTGGGAGACCTCTTTATAAGACGGTGAGAAATTTTGGTCAATTTAGTTAGGATATTGAAATACAATGCTACCTATTGAGTAGGTATAGCAAATAAGAGATGTATGAGAAATACTAAGCTGGTAATATCATACCAAATAAGATGGAATCGGGTATCCCAAAAAAGACGGATTATGTGGGCCACTTCCTCGAACGAAAATGATTACAAAATTAATCTGACAAATTGTCAAACCCATGTAACCTGCTGCGTTTGCCCGTTGATATACCTTTCAATCAATCGCAGCAGTTTACACTCGCTTGACATTTGGCAAATTATTTTTGTTCAAGAAACTGGCCATAATGACTTATACTATTTTAAAATAGTTAACGGGCTGGCTTCATTACAAATTCACCTAGTTACGAGTATTCCATAAAAAGCGACTGACTCAAAACAGATTACTGACAACCCCGCCCATGTAAGGCAAATTCTATTAACTAAATTAGTCCTAGATATATAGAAAACTTTTTTATAACAATATTATTTCTAGTTAATAGCCATTACATCTATTATTCGGTTATATAAAGGTATAAAATCTTGTACAGGGCAGTTTTAATAGATAGCCACAATATTATTACTATTGTATTCAGATTTCATAATTATTCTTCTAGACAACAGTTATATTTAAATCTACATATTCTATCCAACATTCGAGAAAAAAATTAAAGATCTCATTGAGACTAAAAACAATAAGAAAAAATCTAGTATTCTTTGATATTACCCAAAAGTTTATACTTAATTTTCTACAAGGATTATTCATTATAATTAGGGTGTAGTTATAAGCACACTTGCTAAGACATTGTTTGTATAAATCTTGTAAATTACAATTAATGCTTTTTGATTACCTTATGGCTTCAAACACAGAAATCTTCCGTAATTCTAAGATATTTTTTTAATATAATTTGAAGGGTAATTCCTGTATTTTAAAGAATGTTCACATTTTAATATCATTCTTAGTCTGTCAAAAATAACTGGCTTCCTAACATTTTTTTGATATTGATTGTCGCCGAGATGAGATTGCGAATAAATTTTGAACGTTTGTTAATTAATTACGGGCCAATTGCTTATTGAAAAAAATCCATTCGTCAAAGGAACTCAATTTAGGAGTATTTATCAATTCATCGTAGCGTAGTGTGGGATGCCCCCCAGCTAGATGGACCGACGACCTACAGAGGGACAGGCTGGATGCGGAAGGTGGAGGACAGGGTGTTGTGGGGCAGCTTGAGAGAGGCCTATGTCCAGCAGTGGACTAAAATAGGCTATGTTGATTGATTGTTGATATCAATCATTATGTTTAGAAGTCCTAAGATACCAAATCCATGTATCTAGCGATTTACTATTGTAGATAATAAGTATCGAAATAGAACTTATGTAAAGGCTGTTTTAAAGGCTGGACGTCCACTAATTTAGAGATTTTTGGATAGATTTCTCTTGATTTTCGAGCTGGATTTCATCTCCGATTTAGTGGACGCTGGGTTTTATATCTGTGGAATAGAAAAATATATAGATAAAACCATTGAACTCACGCCGCTGTTACCGTAAACGACAACGCGCGTTTTGTTTATAAGACAATTAAAAAAATACCCGCTTCGTATGTGTTCGACTGTCCTCGGGATGTATTCGGGTATAATGTATATCCGATATGTCAGTGAGTGATGGCAACGTATTCTGTTTGTGTTTTATTTTCACTTTTGTTGGCACTCCCGACGTGCCACTGTTTTTTTTTTAAATATGACGTGTAAAAGTCAATTACTTTCCTCTGTAAGCTTCGTTAGAAATAAAACAAATAGATACCTTATAGTGAGTGTCGCAGGTGTCGCAGCGCCATCACAGCGCGTGCGCGGGCGCGAGCGCGCGCAGCAGGCGCGCCTGCGTGTGCGCGCCGAACAGCACGCACAGCAGCGACACGCCGTAGCCTGTGGCGCGCTCGCCCTGGGAGGGACACGACGGGTTGTTTTAAAAATATTAAAACAATACATAACGTAAAATAATACCCTCCATTTTAGGTTCCCCACCGTCATATTAAGACTTCATCATCACCTGCCTAGCCTTTTTCCCAACTATATTGGGGTCGGCTTCTAGTCTTACCGGATGCAGCTGAATACCAGTATTTTACATGGAACGACTACCTATTTGTTCTCCACAAACCATTTACTGGCTATAAGCCCCTGGCAAAACTGTCAAACTATCGGGCTACTGACGACTCGGTAACGATTGTCAAAGATCTATGAATGACAGGCACGGCCAAGGACTTTCTGATGCGCGAAGGGGTTTGAGTATGTAATTGATGGTCACCCATCCACGGACCAACTATGGCAAGCGAACCTTAACCTTAGATCATTGCGTGCGGCTGTTATTACTTAAAGTCACAAGCCTGGCCAATACCTGGTTGTTTTCAGAATATGACAGCTTCTATAAAGGTAGGTAACTTACACAGTGCGCCGGCGCAGCCATGTCGATGTGTAGCCAGTTGCCGGGGAAGTCGAAGCCGAGATGCGACAGGATGAACAGGCCTGCGCAAGACGTCTGCGCGTTGTTCCGGTCCTGGAAGTTAAGGATTTTAGGATTACTACACATGTTACTCGAGAGTTCGTTGCGCTATTTTTTTGAGCCTAACAGTTTTTTATAATGTAAAAATACAGGATGGTATCGCACACACATACATAATAAGTCTATAATATTTCCACTGCCGGCACACAGGTCTCCTCTTTTTGAGAGGTCCCAGTGCGGGTTGGTAGATGTCACATGTCTTCGAATTTTTGTTCTAGGACATGCCGGTTTCCACACAATGTTTTCCTTCACTGTTTTGAGAGCAGTGCTGATGAAATAATACCGGCCGCGAGTTACTTACGAGAGATCATGGGTTCGAACCCAAGCAGGCATTTTACTTTGTTTAACATCGTTACAATGGGTAAATAATCCAGTCTGTGTAGTCTTGACAGATATGACTAAGGCATTTGATTATGTAGATCATAAGATATTACTGCAAAAATTACATGGATATGGCATAAGGGGCAATGTTCTGAAACTTATTGAATCATACCTTAGTGAAAGATATCAATCCACGGAAATATCTAGAATATGTCATAAGACTAAAACGCAGATCATATATAGGTCAAAACCAAGACTCGTAAGATATGGCGTGCCCCAAGGTAGCGTGGTAGGGCCGTTATTATTTCTGATTTATATAAATGATCTGCCAAAAATAATACCACACAAAATGATCTTATTTGCCGATGATAGCACAGCTGTTATAAAATGTAATAATGCGACAACTTATCAACATGATATTAATAAGTCCCTTCTCGATATAATCCATTGGATGAATAATAATAATCTCGTAATTAATTTAAATAAAACTAAGGTGATGCACTTTCATCAACGGCAACCACATCCAAATATTGATGTAACTTATAATAACCACAAAATAGAAGAAGTTAATAATGCTAAGTTTTTAGGTATTACCATCGACAGTAAGCTTACTTGGAAACCCATGATAGAGGCACTTTGTAAACGCCTGAGTAAATCTGCTTATGCACTCTTTCAGTTATCAAAAAAGGTGAATAAAGATACGTTACTGGTAGCATACCATGGACTTGTAGCTTCTGTGTTGCGATATGGCGTATTTTTTTGGGGGCAGTCGACTGACCGTGAGCTTATATTTAAGATGCAAAAAAGATGTGTCAGAGCAATGTGTAATATAAAAACAACGGATAGCTGTAGACCCTATTTTAAGTCTTTAAAAATACTTACCCTTCCAGCATTATACATATTGGAAACTGCGTTGTTTATGAAAAGAAACACACATTTATTTAAAAAAATATCTTCCACTAGGGAAACTCCATTGCGTGCCCAATACGTAAATAAAATATGCAATCAAAAATGTAAGACCGCATTGATGAGAAAAAGTTTTTTTGGTATAGCACCTAAAGTGTTTAATAAAATTCCTAATGACATAAAAAACATGACGTTACGTAAGTTTAAAAAAACCCTTATCAAATTATTAATTGACAAATGTTATTACAATCTAGACGAATTTTTGAACGACCAATTATTAGAATAATGCATTATTTTTTACCTTTTGATAAGATGTATAACTATTTATTAATTTTTTGTTGTATCCGATGTTTCTTTTTTGTTTTGTGACATAATGTAATGACACCTAATGGGTCACTTATAAATTTGTATGTCTTAATTATGACAAAACATAGCGCACCCCTTATTTATGTAAACACCTATGTAAACACCTATGTTTCACAAATAAACTGATTGATTGATTGATTGAATGATAGGTATTTACTTATTTCTGAGATTCATAAGCCTAACCGAATCATGATCATCTGTACCTACTTATCTCATAGAGATATTTTAATTGATCCAGCACAGTTAAGATTTAAATCAACGACGAGAGAATACAAATCAATTATTGTCGTGCACCGTTACGTTTGTGCACTTGTACAGAATGCGTAGTCGACGTGTACGTACCGCCACGCTGTTCTTCATGTCGGCGACGCAGCTGGTGAACTCGGTGAAGTGCAGCTCGGGCGCGAAGGGCAGCGCGTGCGCCAGGTCCCCGCAGCGCAGCCCCGCCGCCACGCACTGCGCCTCCAGCCGCGCGCTGTTGCAC
Source organism: Luperina nickerlii (assembly GCA_963855955.1). Taxonomy (NCBI): domain Eukaryota; kingdom Metazoa; phylum Arthropoda; class Insecta; order Lepidoptera; family Noctuidae; genus Luperina; species Luperina nickerlii. The sequence continues at coordinate 3,030,541 of OY979684.1, read as the reverse complement.
ACGATGGCCGCGTGGTACTTGCCCGTGGCCGTGCCCTGCGGCGCAACACCAACAATACATCAGGGGTTTTTTTTTTGAGTACGTGAAATCATCAAATGACCCCTCCCGCTCTGGGTGGAGCTGAAGGAAATGTCAGACTCTTACTGACTAAAACCCATCCGTGTTGCGGATGCTAGTGAACCACTTTTCACCTAAAAGCCCCACAAAGGAGAGGTAATACTAAGCAGATGTTGTAATTACAAACAAATTAAAATTGTATTTCAATAACAAAGTCATAATAACGCCCTGTCTGACATCTCATTGATATCCATGAATGTCATACCTGTGCTCCGGTCAAAGTGGCGACATCTACAATGGTGTCAGCTTTCAGATCTCTGGACGCGTACACCACGCCGTCACTGAGGACCAGACGACCTGTAGAGGAAATTAAAAAAAAGCATTCATTATTTTAATACATTACTCTATGCGTTTTTTCTTTTTTCTCAGCAAGTTTGGTGGCATCAATCGTCGAACTTCAGTTACTCCATTTGTAAAGGCTTTTTCAATGCACTAATTAAATCTAGCTTCCGTTTAAGGCCAGGCAAAAAATACTTTCCTCAATTCGTGTGCCAGTTACTCTGATGTTTTTTTGGTAAACAAAATATGCTTAAATAACAATGAGAAGTCATCTTTTACAGGTTGATGTAAGATTTGACAACAAATGAAATTGAATAGAAACTGATTTTGCTAACCTTCAGCATCCGTGTTGTTGATTTCCACAGTGCGTCCGGAATACAGTGTGTGAATGTCATCCGGTCTGTAAAATAAACATAGGGTTAAACCGGGGGCACTGCTAGTATTTAATATCTTAACTACCGCTGGTGTCAATGAAGATAATTCTGTTATTAATGTAATTCAATGAAATAGCTATTGAAACAGCAAAATAATAGTACATTATGCTCGAGCGTAGCAAGGGTGCTAAACGCCGTGCATTCATAGACTACTTAAGTAACACGTATCGTATACTATTTTATAGCTCGGGTGACCTAAACCCGCACTTAAGGGGCAGGCGGAGCATCCGTAGTTCATACAAACGAAATACCAAAATAATTTGTAAATCAAACATATACTTAAGGTAGTGTGTATTTATTCCGATTGGATTACAGAATATTGAGGTTCCCAAATATATGTATATTTTGAACGAACACTCATATTATAAAGACATGATATGAGGAATTTAAATTTTTTATACAAAACTTATTTTTCTCATAACTCGTTTTTAAATCAGTGTCCATTCAAAATATATATTATTTGGGAACCTAGATATTCTGTAATGCAATCGGAATAAATACACACTACCTTAAAAATAATATGTTTGATTTACAAATTATTTTAGTATTACGTTTGTATGAACTACGCATGCTCCGCCGGCCCCTTAAGTCACGCTTTTCTTTATAAAAATGGACTACTGTGACCTAAGTTACTTAAGTCACACAGTGTTTTAAATCCTTTCCAAATCTATTGTGCTTTAGACGCAGATTTCTATTGGTTCTTCATCGTCACCTGGTAGCCAGAGGTCCCACAGCATTCTCAGCGAGACACAAGACAGCGTGCAGGTTGATGGTCGGCTTGGACTTGACGGCGAGCGCGAACGCGGCCAGTACAGCCGCCGCGCCGCCGCAGTCGCCCTTCATGCCTACCATGGACGTCTGTTGGGGACGGAACGTTATTTATCAGAAAGAAAAATAGTGGTACTGTTATATGTCAGAGGGTTCCGTTTTCGCATTTAGTCGTTCAGGTGGACCATTGTGCGTGGGCCATGGTGGCTGTCGGTGGCTATCCCCACCAGCCCACCTCCCTCCAAAAGTTGATCACATCTCCTGATCTGTTAAGAACATCTGTGTAAGATCTGGGTGCCCCGAGGGTTTCTGTCCTAATCTGGGTGAAGCCTGTGCATTCAAAGAGTGGAAGCGCAACGGTCTCCTCAGCCTCCGAGGCACGAAGGGGTCTCAATATGTAATGGATGGTCACCCATCCGCGAATCGACCGCGGTAAGTGTAGCTTAACCCTATGACCGACCCGTGCGGCTTGTCATCATTTAGCCACGAGCCCCTCATTATTTAGTCAGGCAGTTTTTCAGTATTAGTGATTTTATGTAATGAGACCAAATTGCTATGAATCTTGTGCAACCTAGAAAGTTTAAAAAAGATATCTTCATTCGCATGTGCAGTTACACTCCAAAAACACTACACAATGTTAGATATATGTAGTTGCAATTTAGTAAGCAGGTGCACACCATGAGGAGATGTATCTAGGATTAGTATATGGTGAAAAGTAAAGGTTTCAACATGAGTTGTGAAAACAGAATATTAGAGCATTTTGGCAAAAGACAAACACACAGTGCAAAATGATTAACCTGCCCTCTCTTCTCTTTGCCGTATTTACTAACACCAGTTTTGTTTATACTAAAATACTAGCGACCCGGCGACCTTCGTACCGCCTTAGAAAATGAATTATCTTCCTTATTTTTTTGTGTGAATTTTCCCATATTTTGATAGTTATTATGCTATTCGGGGTGGAGACAAATTCAACAAATCAAAGATCATACAAATCGGTCCAGCCGTTCTTGAGTTATAAATGGTGTAACTAACCCGACTTTGTTTTATTTATATAGAAGATGTATGTTTAGGTTAAGGGTTTTAAATATGGGCCTTTGTTGCCTGAAATAAATTAATTATTTTATTAAATAACCGTTAATTATGTAGACCTATTCGTAATGTATGAAAATACTATGTACTGTGTTTCTGGCAAATATTACTTTGATGGATAGTGATTCTCGAGTGTCACCCGAATCACTGATTTATGTCGCTACAGTCAGAAACCTAGTTCTTTTCTAGTGCTTAAGTTTGGCCACCAAGCCTTTTCGGCAGTTCTTAAAAACCCGGAAAAGAATCCCAGAAAACGACAACCTAATCCCAGAAAACGACAATCAAACCCCAGAAAATGATAATCCAATCCCAGAAAATGACAACCCATATCCCAACCAATTAATGACACCGAAAAGCATGAGAAACCGCCACAAACTCACCCTTGCCTTAATACTGAGACCACCGGTGTCGTACACGATGCCCTTCCCGACCCACGCCACGCTCTCCGCGGCCCCGGGCGGGCGCCACGACAGGGCCACCAGCGCGGGCGGGGCCTCGGCGGCGCGGCCCACGCCGTAGATGCCGCCCATGCCGCGCGCTTTCAGCTCTTCGCCCCGGATGATTGTGGGCTCCGGAATGTCTAGCTCTTTCGCTACTTTGCATGCTTCCTGTTAATAAAAAAAATTAAAATAAATCCCGTTTACATAAAAAAGAGTCCGTCTAATTCGGTTGGGAAATGCCGGAAATATAAATTACATAAAAATTAAATAAGAAATATTCAGTCAAATTAAGAAGCTTTTTGTATAAGACGGCTAAACAAAAATATCTTTCGGAGTTTTTACGAGTGCCTACTTTGTGTCATATATCCACGCAAAAATTAATGTCTATGATAGTTCGATTTAGATATCCGCGTAAAAAGTACCTCTATCCGGAGTTTCTTTTTCTTCAAATGTAACACCAGCAAACTGAATAAAAATATTAAAACGCAAATGCATCGTCGTAATGTAATAAAAATACAAAGGGAAACAAGTTTACATCGTATATTACAGAAAAATGAATCCATTCGACTTTTTTGAAAATTCATACGTGTTAGAAAAATCCTAATAATATTAGATAAAGTTAAGAAGGCTGATATGTTTTTAAATCAATTTTGCTGTGCCCAAATGTTCCAAAATGATCTCATAAAATCTCAAGTAACTACCTAAGTACACATTGTGGAATGTAATAAATGATTAGAGTATTGAGTTAAATTCAACCATTTTCTTTTCCAGATAGAACATAAAATCTCACCTCGATAAACTTATCCACATTCATAATGTTGGCGGGTGTGTCAGTGATCCTGGCAGCTAGCCTGGTCGCGTCGGCCGCATCTTGTAGCGTTTGAACCTCTTCGGCTGATAACGTGTTGTCACATAACGCAGGGTCCAGGGCACCAATACCTTCGTCTTCTGATTCGCCGTCTGAAAGACGGCTTTCATAAGAAACTAGTAGCATCTGGATGGATGACAACTGAGGTTAATGGCGTGTGATTGGAGACCTATGTACAGTTCGCGTCAAATAACTTTGCCGCTCTGAAGTAGGCAACAAATCACTGTGCAGTAGTTAATCGTATGAATAAAACAGCAGCGCGCACGCGCGGCTGGCGAAAAGCCTAGCTTCAGAGCGGCAAGTCATTTGATGCGAACTGTACAACAGTGGACTAGGCTGATGATGATACATTAGTAACAGTAAGCAAGGTACAGACATCAACCTACCCGAAACTGTCAAATCCCAATCAACTTTGAACCTTATACTTCAGCGATAAAGTAGAAAATTTATTAAATAAATTTGACAGATTGTAGTAGCTTGATGTGCTGGCGTCTGTACAACCAGAACACATTCCGACACCCAAAGAGTGCCAACGGGACCCTATTACTAAGACTCCGCTGTCCGTCAGTCCGTTTGTCACAGAGCTGTATCTCTTGAACCGCAATAGGTAGTCACTTGAAATTTTCAGTTTGAGTGTAGGTGTCATGTCTGCAGAAGGATTTATGGTCGTAGTAGGTAACCTGAAGAAACCGTTAACAAGGCAACACAGTCACGAGATTTTGTGACGTTTGTTTGCCTTTTTCGTTTTTTTGTCGGGTGTATTGCGGGGCGGAGAAAGCTTGTAACGTATCACTCACCCTGCTTGTCCTCCTTAAGTAGATGTATCTCGACGGCCACGGCTCTGGTGTTCTGCGGAGTGGGAGCGGTGCTGAGCGGAGCGGCGGCGGAGCGAGCTTGGAACAGCGGGTAAGAGCGCGCGATACTGACGGCGGATGCTAAAGCGTCGCGTTTGCGGCATACCAGCTGTCGGAAGAAATTGAGTCGTTGGTGAATTGGAAGTGGGGGGAAAGATACCCTTTTCATCATCAAGAATAAAGTGTCTATAGTAAAAGCGCGCGGTGCTGCATACCCCCACCCTATTTCAAGTTAAACAAATATCAACTTTATTTCAATGACAATTAAGTTGATTTCAGGGTGACTCAACTAAGGTAAGGTACTATTGAAAAAGTTATAAAAATGTTTGAAGTTGTAGCGTAAACTGAACTTTATTGTCTAGGAATTAAAGTTATTTTTCCATTCATTCATATTTGTTTACATTTATGGCAAATAAATCGCGAACGCAGATTAAACGATTTGCAATAAATAATCCCTTTGGCAAATCAATGAAGTTATTGAAGGGGTGATGCGGAATAGTACATTACTTCAGAGGGAAGAAAGTGACAGTTCCATACCGAGATTATGGCATTTGCGCCACGAGCTTGCGAGGGGCGCAAACCATTTGCGGTATAGTGCGTTTTATTACACCTACGAGGAAAATTATGGACATAAATGCATAGAAATGTTTATATTTAGTTAAAAGTACAATTATTAAAAGTGCAGCTATTATAAGATGTTACATTTTGTCCGGGTATCTAATGCGCGGGCTTTTCCATTTTTTATTCGCCCGTTTCTGGAGTAGGCTAAGATCATAAGGTCATGCAGCCACTTCTTCCGTGATTCCGCGCGTTTTATATACAAAAATAATTTCGTTTTTAATTTTCTGTATGCACCAAGGAGGTTGGTAACTGGTAAAAAAAAAACTGTATGTGGCCAGTAACAATTTACTTGAAATTTAATTAGTAGACAGTTAAAGTCTCTTGGCAGTATGACTGCTGACAAATTAAAAAAAAAAAGAAAAACCGGGTATGTAATGGAATTTCATACATACTTCCCACCCTTGGGTCGGAAGGATTTTCATACAAACTTCCATACCTTGGGATGAAAGGATTTGAAGGGCGGGATAAAGGCGTTTCTTCCCTCTAATTGGTATAATTAGTATGTATTTTCAGAGCAGGTGTGATGAAAATGTATTTTTTCACTTCTCATGCTCTGAAAGTGCTTCTTTGTGCAGGGTATAGGCTGCACAAAATCGAATTTTGTGCACAAGGGCATTAACGTATCTACTCATAAATGTATTATATTAAGGCAAAGAAAATGAGCCATACAGTCAAATGCAATAAGAAGTTCATAGATAGAATTTGTTATTATATAATATTTACTTTAATTTATTTGCCTTATTTGTTTTTTAAGATATAATAGATATTAAAATTGTATATCAAGTACGGTAGGTTAGTTGATTTAAGAAAATTATTATTACAAAATTAATAGTAGGCTGTATAGGTCTGCAGCCTAATATCAATGACTACTGTTTTATTTCCTCGCAATCGAAGTGAAAAGCAGAGTTTATAACTCGTCCACAAAACCATTTCTATCCTCGACATTACTATCAGCCCTCGCCTTCGGCTCGGGCTGCTAAAAGTCTCGGATAAAAATGGTTTGTTTTGTGCACTTGTTGTAAAATCTACTATTTTACAACCAATTTACAGAAATAAATAGTAGATCAGAGGAGGGTAGGAGCCTTGTCATAGTTAACATCGACTCTGTATTTGAAAAATATAATTAAATAGTAATCGTGCATTAATTAATTGATTATTAGTATAATTGTGTCCAGTAAGTGACTAGTGACGCTATATAGCGTTATCTTCGAAAAACTCAAGTGTAATGTGACAAAATAAACAACATACGTGCAGTGTTTACAAAACAAATAAATCAGTGACACAGGCGTAAGAAAAGGACTTAAACCGACTTCACGACGTAATAACACCAAAGACTACAGGTACAATAACTTAGTTCTATTAAAAAACTCATTAATCACATGAAGTGCAAATAAAGATCGTTAATTTTCAACATTTTGAATTTGTAGTCTCGAAGACTCATTGAAGTTAAGTGACATCTAGTATCAATACAAGTAATACGATTGAATAGACATCTAGTGATAAATATCAGTACTTCATTCACAAATATGGACGAAATCAATAATGTCACTGTCAGACGCGCAAGAGCGCACTCAAACTCCGACAACTTGGATGAAACTTTTGTCAACCACACACTAGATGGCACTGTATGTAGTATGCCAGACATATCGGATGATGATGACATTGATTTAATTACCCAGCTCAAGAAAAACATTAATAACCTCACCATTAAACTCAGTAGCGCAAATGGAGAAATTGACTCATTAAGCCTAGAAATTGAAAAGCTTAAAAAGGAGAATGAAAATCTAATTCGGAAAAACTCACTATACAAACAAATAGCTGCTAGTCCATTAAAGTCTGCTACCATCACACCAAAAAAACAAAGGATTAAATGCTCAAAACAAACAGTATGTATTAACAAACAAACGCAGACTGATTTTGTAGCCAAAGAAAAGGTCTCAATAAAATCAGCAAAATCTACACAAGAACCAAGGTCGGAGCAAAATACTACGACAACCAGTAAGATATGTATCCTTAGCAATAACAAGGAAAACAAAATAATTTCGATCTTAAATACCACTCTGCAACTCAAGTCAGAGATATGTCACTACTTAATGCCACACTGTACGATGGACCAAATGATGCTCAATATAGAAACCAAAGTGAAGTCATTTACTATGAACGACTTCTGTATTATATTAATAGGAGAAGAAGACATCAACTCAAATAACTACCCTAATTTGATATTTAGTATACGCGCATCTATAAATAAAATTCAACATACAAATATTATTATCTGCGCACCGACATATAAATGTGGCAACTATACCAATATATTTAATGGGAAGATTGAATATTTCAATAGTCTACTGTGCCATGATATATTCACGCACGAACACGCTTATTTTCTCGATTCAAACAAGAACCTAACCTACGACTATAAAATGTTCTATAGACGTAGCGGGAAGCTCAATAACACGGGCATGCGAACAATTGTTCAAGGTCTAAATGACATTTTACTCGAAATCAAACGTTTTTACGCAGACTCAATAGAATCAAATAATATGACACAAGTGAATGAAAAAAACCAGACCAGACAATCCGATGACCAAGAAGGAACGACCATGGCAGCAAACCAAGAGAAACTAACAGATTTTTTTCGTGACCAATAATATTTGGGTTATGCATCAGAATATTGCCGGGTTACTAAACAAATCCGACAATGTCACAATATGCTTAGATGAGCTACTATCAGAAAAGGGTCTAAGTGTGGATATATTGTGTGTAACTGAACACTTCATCATGACAGGATACGAGTCTTACTTAACTATACCAAAATATCAACTAGCGGCGTCGTACTGCAGAAAAGAAAGCAAGAGAGGTGGAGCAGGCAACTTGGTAAAGAACGGACACCACTTTATCGAATTAAAGAAGATATCCAACATATCAGAACCCGGAGTATTTGAATGTTGCGCGGTAGAGTTACCTAATTATAAAATTGTCCTGGCATGTGTGTATAGGGTTCCCAAATTAACAAATTTCAACGTATGTATGCAAAAATTACAATTCCTCCTGCAAGAGTTATCTAAGAAATGCAATCATAATATTGTCATTGCTGGGGATTTCAATATTGACATTTTAAAAAAGAACGCCCAAACCATTGAATTTGAATGCCTATTACTGAATTACAATTTAAAATTAGCCTTTAATCAACCTACACGCCTAAAGAGTAAAACCTGTATTGATAATATTGCTCACAACTTTCGCAAAGTATGTAAGACCGAAGTCCTAGAACTTGCCCTATCGGACCACACGGCACAACTAATAACGTTCCCAGTACAAAAAAAATGTAAGATTAAATATTGGAAGGTTAAAAGACGCGACTACTGCAGTGAAAATATGACAAAATTTAAAAATTGCTTAGATAAATTATCATTTTCTAACATTTACGAAACCGATGATCCTAATGAAGCGTACACATCTTTTATTGATATATTTTCATTATTCTATAAATTGTGCTTTCCCGTAAATAATGTTAGAATTAGCACGATGAGAAAATCAAAATGGGTTTCACGTGGTGTAAAACTATGTAGTAAAAAGAAAAGACAACTTTTATGGCAATATAGACTTAAACCAAATGAGAATAATAAAAGAAAACTGACTTGTTATTCAAAAGTATTTAAAAAATTGTGAAACTCACTCAAAAGGCACAGAATAACCATGCGAATCATATAGAAGCAAATATAGCAATATCCATGTTAGGTGATTTTGGGATATTTAAATAAAACTAATTTTGGTAATCATACCTATGTTTTTTGAACAAAATTTTATTGTATTACAACGGGAATGTTAAAATACACATGTGCAAGCGATTATATAATAAAATAACTAGGCGATGACGCTAAAACATTGAAAAAATACTGGATATTGCTGTTATTGTTCTTGACAGTAGGATATTGCTGTATTTGAAACTCCTACTTTGGGATTTTGCTGGAATTGCACCGATGGACGCCATATTTAAAACTGGGTATACTATGACGTATGAATTAGATACTTTAATGAGGTATGTCTAATATTATAAAATTTTATTGACCGGGTTAAAAAAACGCACACAAATAAAAATTGACAAAAAATATTTATTTATGAAATTTTCAATAGAACAGACGCAATCAATGCTTTCTTTGTTTTGTAAAAGTACATACAACAATAGTATGTACTTTTACAAAACAAAGATAATAATTATAGTTATATGGCTATTTGAAAATTAAATTAGCATGCTCGCAATTTCTTCTTGGGGTTCACAATTAACTTCTTCTATAGTTTCAGTATTATGATTAATCATCATCTGCATTTCATCACTGGGACCAGAAATCAAAGGTACGAAAAAGTTTAGGCGCTCAATAGTTTGCCAGTTTTCACCATAATGATTGGTTAAAAGTTTACGAACATCCGATGCTTTGGAGTCACTAATTTTATTAGTAGGAAAAATTTCTATGGGATGTAAATTAGTAGACAGTTTCCCTGGAAGGTTGACGTTCTTAAAAACACCGTCATCATGTTTGTAATGTATGTTTCCTTTAATAAGAACGTTTCCTTCTTTTTTGGAACGTTTTAGAACATATCGTTTGGCATTTTTAAATTGGAAGTGCCATCTTCCGACAGGCTTCATGACTCTTGCTGCGTCATCCTTCCAATTAAATACCTTGCAGTCTTCTCCTAAAATTATTATTTTTCCAAACTCTTTTATAATATTATGATATTCACCGGGATTTGCTATTATCTCCCGTTTACGTATTTCTTTTTCTATCCGCGCAAAAACTCTATCTGGGGGTATAAAAGAGTGTCCAACTATGGGAAAAACCAGCTCCAAAGTCTTTACATGGCGAGGAGCCTCAGCTAGCCATTTAGTACACATTGCCAGAACTGTGGTATTTTTGTTTTGGCCGGCACAGCCATCTGCTATCAAACGTACAGTCTTTATTCCATCTAGTTCTGTATTCTGGAGTCTATGGTAAACAGCTGAAGCAATTTCGTTTGAAGCTTTAGGAAATGAGTTTTCTGTCCAGCAATAAGCAAACACATTTGATGGTTCTAATTTACTTTTCGATGATCCCTGAACTATAGTGAAATTAAACAAATTGACTTGGCGAGAGTAATAAGCTGATTGATCGGGGGTCTTCGGTAAACACAGATTTTTTTGGCAGTCAAAAGATAAAGTAATTAAATCAGAATTTTCTTCTTTGACATAACCAAAAAAAGCCTTTGCTTTCAATTTGTGTATTCTCTGGTTTATTAATAATTCATTGCGGACATTATTGTCCGTTTCTGTTTTTATTTTTTCACCAAACTGCAGGCAAGTCGAGCATACATCGGTCCGAGGTGAACCAAATCCCAAATTGTAATTCTGGTTAAATAAATTACGGAAGTAAGACTTTTTTACCTTTAAATTGTCAATCTGTGAATTATTGTACATCACCCATAGTTTATTGATGCTTAGTTCTGCAGGTAGGTAATACCTTTTTGTTTTTCCGCGACAATAATGTGGTTCTTCACAATTTAATTTATTTATAAAATCCATTATCGCCTTTTTTTTGTGTGTATTCTTATGAGAAACGTGATCGCCACCTCTTTTCTCTTTAAGCAATGCACCCGTTTTAAAATATTCAGTCATCACTGATTGCACCCTATATTTGGTAATTTGAAGAACAATCAAAAAAAATTTCTGGCAAACTTTTAGACGTTTCTTCAAATCAGGGCTATACACAAAATAAGAAATTTGTGAACTCTTTGGCTTATGGTTACCAGTAGTTGGACGACGACGTTGAGTCTGTTTAATTGTGCAATGTTTTAATATGAAAGCATCCTGTTTGCTTTTATTTTTAAATTGATAAAATCTATCATGAAATGATTTAACGTCTTTCATTGTGATAGACAAGCACCGAAATTCTTTTTTATGCTTGCATAAAGGTCTCATTGGCAACGTTTTTGGTGAATACCTAAAACAAAAAACAAAAAACTCTAAAAATACACTATTGACAGACAGACAAAGTTTTTTATATTAATTGAGGTTGAAACATCTACCAGTTTCAACTTCATAAAGTAACAGACACTTTGTTTCAAATGTTAGTATTATTACTACTAGCTGCGCCCCCACACTGATCGGATTTTGATGATATTTTGAAACATTCATCTCATCATCCAGCGGTTTGACCATGAAATAGACAAACATACTGACAGATTTTCTTTTTTATAAATTTAGGTAGTATGGATAGAACCATTTATAATGAATAATAATCATGATCATGATGATGAGTATTTTGATCTCTGGTGTCCTCCGCGGGTTAATAACTCGACGCAAAATCATTAAAATTGGTTCAGTTCAGCAATTTAGGCATAAAACACAACAGACACACAAATAGTTCAAGATAATTATGAAGATTCAAGAATGAAATTGAAATAAAAATAATCGGTTACCAAAAAAGTATCAAGGCATAGGGAGTACTGTATAAAATTTGAGTACTAACCTCTGAACTTTGGCGAGATTGCGTTTCCAATTTTCGGGGTTTCGTTGACGTTTTCTTGCAGAGTTATTATTTACAGGGACCGGAGAACAATCCATCTCAAGGATGTAATAACTAGATCACTTCAAAACTCGTTAAAATCTAAGAATAATTATCGAAATTAGAGCACGTCTTTACGCCGTTCAACAGTTTTCGCCATACTGAATAACGCTCCGTGATTGGCTAGTTGGGACTTTGCTGCAATTGGTTTTGACAGGCTTGGATTTTGCTATTTTTGCACCGAACATTAAAAGTTTAACTACTTTTTATATGGGATATTGCTGTTTTAGGAGCGCTATTACTTTAAAAAAAACGTTTGAAATTTTACGTAGATGGTGGCGCTATCATCAGGGTCATTTGAGAAAAAAGTGGATATTGCTGTATTTGCTTCTATACGATTCATGCAATAAATACGTCAGATAATAAATCAAAAGCTACCTGGAAAATTATAAATAACTCAAAATTCATCATTCCGAAAAACTGTATTGACAAAATTTGTGTAAAAAATGACGTCATCACTAACCCAAAGGCTATTGCAGATGCTTTTAATAATTACTACGTTGACAAAATAAACCCTATAGTAGGATCTGGGAATAATGCTGCATCGCTGATACCAAAAAGAAAAGATTCCTTTTTTCTCGTCCCATGTCTGCCAATCGAAGTGTTTAAAATTATAAAACAATTGAAAAATACAAATAGTGTAGGACATGATGGCATATCAACAAAAGTTTTAAAATCTGTAGCAGGAGAAATATCACCGCATCTAAGCCATATAATTAATCTGTGCATCGAGACAGGTGTTTTCCCCGATGCATTAAAAATATCTACCATTAAGCCACTATTTAAGGTGATTGGATACTGACACTTTTTCATACATTCTATCGGGGTACAAATCTCGATACTTAAACGATTTTTGCAGAATAAAAGCACGTACATTAAATGATTATGATCTATTATTGACGCATATCGTAAAAAAACTTATAAAAAAACACTATTTGTAGGATATTTAGGCCTGACAAAATACGATAAATCTTTGTATGTGTGCGCGGGCGGAGGCACGCCCTCTACAGGATATTTCAAGAACCATCAAGAAACAGAACAACATTTTTGCTAAAGTTATCAGTTATCATCTAACGATCAAGATCTACTGTAATCTTGATCGTTAGATGGCGTTGTTTGTCAACGGATGGCCAATTTTATAACATGCGTGATATTGTTGACAAGTTTCGAATCGTAGGTTTGCTGTGTGTGTGTGTGTGGGTGTGTGAGTTATATTTTATCAATTTAATCATGAAGTGAGACAAAATGCATTACTTAGTGATAGGATTATCTGCGATCTACCCTGGGTTCGATATTACTGTAATGAATGTCTAAGTTCAAGTAAGTACCTACATGCATTTAGTAAGTAGGTACATACTAACTTACACATGAACTCTTCGAGAAATTTTCTGATATAAAAATCATTCTGCATTATGTAGGTAAGTACCTACCTATTGAGAGAGCCCTTTCTTTTAGTAGGAGTGGGCGATACAAATCGTATATCGATAATATCTATGTATCGGTACAATATCCAATACCTACCTATATATCGTACGGCACTGAATCTATATTATATCAGGTATCCGCGTACCTAGAACGAGACACTATACCGATATCGTATCACATGATCTATGATATTCGGTTCAAACTGATTCAGGTACAATGCGTGCCACGAAAGATGAGACTTGACCCCGCCTCCCCCGCTCTTTCCGCCGCCCCTATGACGTCCGGTCCCGTCCCGCACTCAGACCTCATACCGCTAAAGATACCTAAAATCGTGTAGGTACTGCGCATGTCAAACCACGTGGTGTGTCAAGTCTCATCTTTCGTGGCATGCATTGTACTGTGGTAGTAGTTACACGGTTTTAGGTACCGTATCCTTGATGCGCGCGGGCGGGAGTGATGTACCTAGCTAGAGATGAACGAGCGAGAAAGCGCGCTAAGCTAACGTCTAATACTAATTTTAAACATTATTTACAGGAGCATAGAGTTTAATACCGAATACATTATTTTGTAAACAGGTAACCATCAATAAATGTCAAAGGATTTTAAATCGTATGGCATTCTCAACAAAAATAGGTAGGTACTCGTAGTTTTAAAATCATTTTACGTTGACCTTGATTGCACTTTGCTGTTTTCGTAGGTACTTTTCGTGTTCTATTTTTAGTTACGCGTCGCGTTAGCTGCAGTTGGCCGAATTTCTCTGCTTGATTTCTTTACTTTATAAAGTAGACAAAAAAAAAACCGGCCAAGAGCGTGTCGGGCCACGCTCAGTGTAGGGTTCCGTAGTTTCCCGTCCGTCACAATAAGTGTTCCCACTTATGAGTTTAAAAGTGGGTACCTATCCATTATGTTCGCGCTCCAGCAGCACTCCGCGCTCCTGCAACTGCTCCCGGTAGTGGGTACGTACGCGAACACGGAGCGTGCAACATTGCACGCTCCGCGGCAGGCGCTCCGAAACGTGACGGTTTTTAGCGCGAACACAAAGGGATACGTTCAGGATAATAAAATATGTAAACGAAGTTAAAAAAATGCTTGCATATACGTTTATACTACAAACTTAGTCCAGAAATTATTTTGTACAACTTTTTGTCTTTTTTGTACAAAAACTGTTGTTTCCATCAAGTTCAAAATAATTTTCCTAGAAAGTCCTTATAGAGTTCTACTTTGCAGATTTTTTTCATAGTTTCTAAACTTATGGTTCAAAAGTTAGAGGGGGGGACACATTGTTTTTTACTTTTGGAGCGATTATTTCCGAAATTATCAAAAAATGATTTTAGTTCATTTTAGTAAACCCCTATTCATTTTTAAATACCTTTCCAACAATATATCACACGTTAGGGTTGAAATTAAAAAAAAAATCACTTCCCACTTTACATACCGTCAAACAAGCCAACTTTGCCAATCAAGGTATCTTTGCCCTAAAAGCAATTTATAAGCAAATCCGCTAACATAAGAAACAATTTTAGTTTTATGGCAACATTTATTATTTGGGTGGAAAGTTGATTATATTTGTGGCAGCACTATCTAACGCATTCGTTCCAAAGTTCATTTAGTAACTTATCAGAACTTGTCGAATGCGGTGTATGTTTTTGCGGGCAAATTTCCTATGAAAAGTGTTTGTGGATTTTACCTCATGGCGAAAACAGAGGTAAGTGTATTTTACTGTATGTTATAGAATATTAGTTGTTGAGTATTTTAAATATAGTTTCATTATTCAGGACTTTATAAATCAAAACTTCTAATGATGGGCAAAGTTACCCTAAATTATTCAGACCCATCCATGCCAACATTGCCCGTTATCAAAAAGCACTCAGGGTTGTCACTTTTAGTTATTTTGTAACAGGTTGAATTAATGCAAAAACACAGAAACGATTTTCACGATTTCAGGTTTGGCTCCATAGTAAAAGTTGTTCATAATGATGAGTACAATGACCCCGTAAGAGGAAAACAGTGATTAAAATTTCTCCCACTATATGTATAGAGGTGAAGTTTGTGATTGTATGTTTGTTTGTGTATAGGGATAGGATATAGGGTATATTTCATTAGAGGATGGCAGCTTTTATTGTACATTGCAGATCCACTTAGCTTTAATTTTATTGTTATTTTTAATTTCAGAAAAACAAACTCAAGTCTAGAATTAGACCAAGAAAGCCAAGACGTGAAATTGGTCCCGAGCATATAAAAATTACTCCGAGCTTGCCTGCGAAGCAGTTATTAAAGTGTTCAGAACAGAACAACGGTATTGATTAATATTATTATTAACTGAATATTGTTACGATTCCTAGCGGTGATTTTGACTGTTTGTAATATATACCATGTGATGTGATTTATCTACTAATTGTGATTTTGTTCCTCATAGGCTCTATGTATTCGGAACTTATAAAAGATTTTTATTATTGTCATTAGGTACTTACTTGTTGATTTGTTTTGCTGTTGAGTCAAGTTTGGACATATTATATTGATCTCATTTTTTGATATAGCATTTACAGCTTAAAGCTAACGTTATTGAAATGTTCAAAATAGAACAACGGTATTATGTCGAATTGCCGACGAAATTGGAATAAACATTTAATTTTGAACACAATGTTTTATTTAATTAGGTACCATTTTAACGTCTATTCATATGCACCCAACACCCACAAAAGAAAAGTGAAAATAACATTTATTTAATAATTTTACTACAATGTGACAACCATTAAAATCTTAAACCGCTTGTTGGGCCTTGTATGGAAAAAGGCACTAACCACTAGGTAACATTGCCCACTGTTTTTATCACGAAAATATTTAAACTACAAACAGTATTTTAAAACTTAGGTTAAGATTGCCTTAAATTGTACTCGTGGTGCTTTCTACGTATTTATAAGAGCTTGATTTGCGTCGAAAATCGAAGTGGGCAATGTTGGCTAAAAGTCCGGATTATTTTGCCCACCATCAAAATCGAACAAATCTTGGTCTAAATTTTATTTTTTTAAATGTCTTACATAGCAAATGCGTGCATATGGTCATATAGTTGTAGTAAATGAAAAAATATACTTCAGTCCCATAGAAAAAACTTGTAATATATTCGATTTTCTTAAAAAAACGGGCAAAGTTGGCTTGTTTGACGGTATAGGGGGGCTACCCTAATAAAACATTTTTTCCAATTTTTATTTTACTACTTTGTCGGCGTGATTGATATAGGTACATATTGGTACTAAATTTCAGCTTTCTAGTACTAACGGTCACAGAGATTAAGCGAGGACGGACGGACGGACAGACAGACATGGCGAAACTATAAGGGTTCCCAGTTGACTACGGAACCCTAAAAAGAAAGAAAGAAGGAAAGAATTATAAAAATATAAATCTAAAAAACCGAAACGGCTGTATTAGTTTCATTTCAGAGTGCCATATTATCAACAACAATACCAAACGATACATTCACTGATTTCGAGTACTTATACAGTTACAAAAAAAATACAATGATGTACCTACAGACGCCAGCACATCGAGCTACTACCATTTGTCAAATTTCTTTAATAGATTTTCAACTTTATCGCTAAAGCATAAGGTTCAAAGTAGATTGGAAAAATTTGACAGTTTCGGGTAGGTTGATGTGCTGGCGTCTGTACATGAATCGAACAAAACCGAAACCTAAATATCACAGTACTACTATCGATTCCGAGTTCCACACTGATTCAGTCAATATTCAAGATGTTGCTTTGCATCCTCGTCATAATTCAGGAGGTTGTCATAAAAGACGTAAATAATCAATTTAAATTACGGTACCTGGCCAATAATTATAAACGCTCCTTTTTTTGTTGTTTACATTTGACACTAATTCAGAATGAAGCTATTCATAAAAGAGGAGAATCACGTCGCCATTCCACGCGCGAGGTACCGCCCGCTTAGGTACTACGACACACATAAACGCGCTTGCGCACGTGCGCGCTTTATACCTAGAGTGACCGAATAAATGGCCATACTTTATCCTAGTTCGAATTCGAAAATCACCTTCATTATTGTCATAAATTACGCTAGATAATTAACTCATTTTTAAGTATCATAAGAATGCGGAAATCTTACTAATGAAAGTAGTAGTGCCCCAAAGAAAAGTTCATTGACCTACTGTAAGTAGTAACCTACGGTAGTTATCAATCAGCTGATTAACAAAATGTTAGTTTTGCTTTATTGCGTTTTATTGCAATCCTGCTGAAAGAACAATCCTAAAATTGGTATTCTTAGATCTTAGGGCTCTTTCAATTTAGAGGTTTCGTGTCGGACCGCTGCCGCACGTTTACCGTGCCCGGGCCTCTACAGTACGGTAGCAGTCCGATACCAAACGCCGAAATCGAAAGCGTATCCGACTGCCGCGGTGCGTTTGTATGCTAGTGTTAGTGTTAGTGTAGTGTTTGTTGTGTGTTATTATTGTTTGCGACGTTGCCGTCCTGTTGTCGAGCGTTCGCGGTACCGATGCCGCACTGTTGCCGCACCGCGCGCTTTGTATAAAAACAAACGACCGTGCGTGCGCAATACCGCTTCGGCACCGCAGCGGTCCGAGAGATTGAGATTGATAATGTTTTACGCAATTAGGGTGCTGGGTTAGGACAGGACATAATTATGTAGGATACTTTTTTAAACGGTTTTATTTAGCTTAACCTGTTTGTTATTTATTTGGTTCAAATTTAGTAGGTAGGTACTTGAAATTTTACCCCCTTCCTGTTGGCAAATTGATCTGATATTTGGTACACACTTTAGTTTTGATGACAATACATCAGTATCACTGTAAATCCAAGATGGCCGCCGCTACGAAATGGCGGATTACATATTTTCTCACAACCCCCTCAATGTGGGTAGGTATCAAATGAAAGGGCTTGACTAGTAGAATATTGCCGTGCGTTTTTGTAACACCGTGAAAACTTAGGTGAAGTGAGCGTGGAGTGAGCTATCAATCGTGTCAATCCCTAACAATCAGGTGGAATGACAGCTTACATCACTTAGGTTTTCACGGTCAATGATGTATAAAACTATAGATACGTTGTCCGCACTCTAAAATGGCAACATGAAATGAAGCCAATTGGCCACATTGCGCTCAGTCACGCACCAACCTGTCGCGCGACGCTATGTTTGTTTTTAATTTATGTCGTGTGTGAAAACCTGTGCAAAACATAAAGAAAATATGCCGTCGTGTGTTTTCAGAGGATGTAAAAATTATACCCCAAAAGTTAAAGACAAAAATGTGTCATTTCACGCGTAAGTTTACAAAACTAGATTATTTTATTTTATTTTGTACGACGCTGCGTCTAATGGCGGCCGGCGCATGAAGTTAGTAATCACATGACGTTAGGGGAGGTTGGGACACTAATACACAAGATTTTTGTGGTTGTTAGAATTTATAATATTGTTTGAATATAATATTATGCACTTTTTATGTTATGAATATACTTACATTATTGTTTTCCGTTTCATTTTAGATTGCCTACAGATGGGCTGATAAAAGAAAAGTGGCTTAACATAATAAGGGTTCAAAGACGTGAAAACGATTGGCTACCTATACTGAAGTTTGCTCAATGCATTTCTCAGCTGACAATATTTATGTGACGAAAAAAAATTATCGAAGAATAAAAAAGACTGCAGTTCCTATAATTATGGTAAAATTATACGTCATTTAAAACACATTATTTAAAAGTATTGGTTTTTGTGAAATAACCGGATTGTAATAAACATTTAAAAGATATAATATTGGTATTACTTTATTCGTAAAGTAGGTAACACGGTACAATTATCAATTATTTTATTAACTCTAGAAAATCGAGTGTCCTTTTTCCCCATATGCCTCTGATAGCTACGTCACTCATGCGCTCGACCAATGAGCATGTAATTTGACTATTACTTATCCTGTGACGTAACTGAAGATGTTTATTTATCTCCCTCTAGCAACAGACATCCCGCCGTACGGTGTCATATTTTCTTTCCCTTTCTTTACGCGTATAAGTAGTTATCTAGTATTTTCGCCGTTTTTAAGCGCCGAGATGTTGGTTGATAACGTGTCTATATATAATACGTCATTGTTCACGGTGATATTTGTACAGAATAGGCCGGTTGTACACTATAAAAAATCGAGCCGAGCGGGCGCGCCAGCGGCGCTCGTCAATCAAGTTCCCCATTTCACCTCGCCCCGACCCCGCACGACTCGACTCCTGCGCACCTCATACCGCCTGTCGACTAACAAGCAAGTGAGAACGCGATAAAATTGAACGAAAAATAGTGTGCGGAAATATGAAACTTGTTCCGGGAAATAGGGGCGGATCTTGAATTTGTGGGGCCCTGGGCTAATACTGCTTATGGGCCCTACCTAATTACTCAACCAATTGCCATTTTATTATGATCGCAGGTTTTTTAATTCTAGATTATTTTTATTATTGACAATATCGTCTATTGTTTTCAATTCGGTTGGGGTCCCTCTGTATCCAAGGGGCCCTGGGCTGCAGCCCAAAAAGCCTTTAAGTAGATCCGCCCCTGCCGGGAAATACGTGTTTTTGAGCAAGTTTCAAGTTTGGCTGCTCCACAATTTCTGACACGATTACCCTAATCCATGGTCTGGGGTTGAAGAATCCATAAACTTGGTATTTACTAGCTAGAAGTTCATGCACGGCGCGGCGGAGGAGGTCCAAGGTAGGTATAAGTACAAACTATTTACCTATTTTTTCCCTAAGCTACGATTCACCGTTGCGTAGGTAGTACCTAATCGAATAATTGAATTATAGGTAGGGTGAGTGGGGGGAAGATAGAAAACGGGGTAACACAAAAAGTTGTCCATAACGTCAGACTTAATGCAGTTTTTGCAGTTATGGCAACATTGTTAAGATCGCCATTTTGTTACGTTGCACATATCAATCAGCGTTTACCGCTTTGAGTGAATGGTTGTGTGAAAAATGCAAATGTCTGCGCAGTGACTTTTACGCAAATTAATCGAGTGTTTTAATCTTACCCCGTGTTCTGTAACTTTACTTACGAGGTGAATACGAATGTTTTATTGGAATATCTACTCATTATTTTTAATTCTTAGTTGTGTTATTACATCCAAATATGGCTATTTTTCGTATTTTAGGATTTATTTCAATTTTCCATCTTTACCCACCAATATTTGACGGGGTAAGAAAAACATTTAAAAGTTTCGACCTTACCCCGTTTTCAAAAGTCATACTAATAGTCAGATGTTCTCAAACTGTTCATGATAAGTATACAAAATAAAATAATCGGTACCTACCCTTTTATGATTTTATGATGTTCTTATAGAATATCGTTTATGCAAATTTTGAATGAATTAATTTTGGCCATAGAGAAAGTAAAACGGAAGGAATCTTTTTAATATAATACGTCATAGTGTGAAAGAACAAGACATCCCGAAAAATCCGTGCCGAAGTCGAGATTATTATGTTAAGAATTAAGGTACAACTTCGTAGCCAACTGCAAGCAGCAGCAGCAGGCGACGTGTCGCCTCGACACTACTGGTTTCTATGTGTTTCTATGAAATACCTTCCGTAGCTAGCGACACGTTGTTTTCATAGAAATACATAGACCCCAGTAGTATCGCAGCGACACGTCGTATTCTGCTGCTGTCTGCAGTCGACTACGAACTCGTACCTTTAGATGTAATAAAGATTAAAATTGAATCTTTAAAGATATTGATCCTAAATATGGCAAATTAATGTAAGATAAGTGATTTGTTATTGCTTTTTTGCCTTTGAAGAGTCTTTTTATGTTTTTGTTATGGGCATGAAGCCATACATTTTTTATTTTTCTATGTTGTTGCTTGGATAACTATTTAATTTTGAAATATTTTATCTTTATGTCACTTTTATTTGTTACGTATTGCGCTACATTTGTAGACTCAGATGAAAGAAAAATGCAAACTCTCTGTTTTGTAATATCTCGGTAAGTATTAGGATAAAGTAAAATTAAAGGATATATTTGATTGATAGCAATGTTTTATTTTCAGTATAACCTTAAGCAATTAAAGTGGAAAGTTTGAGAACCTCTTTGTCAATCTTCCCCCGGTGGGGTAAGATTGAAATATATAAAAATATAAAAACGTTATATCTTTCTTAACTAAAGGAATTTTGACACTTCAGTCAGTTCTCAGTTTTTAGGGCACTTCAAACTATAGACTAGTGACCACCAACAGCGTCTGACAATCATTTAAACGATTTTAGAAACTATTTCGATCTTTCCCCATCACCCTTTCATCTTTCCCCTGGTTCATTTTCGTGATAAAAACATTTAATTTAATTTTTTTAATGCTTTGGAGCAGATTTAACAGGATGTTAT
Organism: Luperina nickerlii; assembly: GCA_963855955.1. Taxonomy (NCBI): domain Eukaryota; kingdom Metazoa; phylum Arthropoda; class Insecta; order Lepidoptera; family Noctuidae; genus Luperina; species Luperina nickerlii. Next base: position 3,008,683 of record OY979684.1, on the reverse strand, counting down.
TAATATGATAGAAAAATATACTCTTTGCTCTTTACTCAAACAAATAATTTTTCAGCATAAGCTCATATGTACTGTTCTACAAGACTTCAAATACAACACTGCTCATCTCATCAAAAAACCGTTCGATCTTGCCCCCACTCACCCTATATAATTCTTGTGAAACCAGCATTCAAATCAAAAAGGTAGGTACAGGAAAGCGAATACACAAACAAACGATTTGTTTTTTCATAGTATTTGCGCTTTTCAGTGTTATTAGCACATAGTGCGTCAAGGTCAACGTCATTGTCAACTAGCTAGGCGTCTCGCCTACTGAAAACCATTCGTTCAGAAACTGAACTGCAAACTAATTCAAATAAGAATAATTTTATAATTTATTCATTAGGTACAAGCAATACGAAAACGTTATTTCAATCAATATAAATAAATGTTTAGCGAACAGTGAAGCAAGAGTGAGGCAAGTAGGTAAGTACGACGTCTTTTTAATTTTTGAACGTATTACTTATATTGTGCCTTGTGAACTACATTTCAATACGTGAAACGAGCATAATTATATTTCACCTAATTATCTATAGGTATAGTAAAGTTTATTAGGGTAAGAAATGTTTTATTATAACAAGTTATAATAACATTCGTATGATGTCGACGATGATGTACGACGTATTTTAAAACTGACGTATTTTATTAGTATCAAAAATAAATATTCGTAATAAAATTGAACGACTACGGACTTTCATATTTTAAAGATTGTGACAAGGAGTTGGTCGTACACATTTGTAACATCACACTAAAGAACAAACTTCCACTTAATTATTTAAAATCACCGACCATAAGCTTATTGTGTTGAAAATTCTGTTTGCGCGATGTAGAATTTTTGATTATAACTTCTTTGTTTTTGAGAAATTGTTAAGTAATTTTATGTCATTAATTGTGTAACTACTCTATAAACATATACTATACTTGTTTTATTAAAATTGTGACATAGTTTAACTGTTTTCCCGATTTTTTGAAATCATATAAATTACTTTTACATCAGCGCCATCTAGTAAACGACGAAATAACGATTTTTAATTATTTGTAACTATTGTGGTATAGTAATTGTATTCTAGGTGCATCGTCTTCATATATACCTACTTATATAATTAATGTATACAAATATTGTAAAACATTTCAATCAAGTCAGTTTTTGTTATAAATATTGATGTTATAAAATGCCTTAGTTTTAGGTGCCTATTTGAAATAAATTCTTTGACTTGACTTTGAGTCTATTGTTTATTTAGAGCTGACTTTTCAATCATCTGATAACTTAATTCGTGGAATAATTTTGAAATTTTTACAGTTCATACAAAAACTGTCAAACGTCAATTTTATTCCTTGAATAAAAGTTATCTGGCGATGGAAAAATTTGCCCTTAGTGTAATAACTGTTAAGACACGACAAAACCATTTAAATAATTGGATAATTTGTGGTGTTGAAAAGGTGGCCAATCATGATATGAGCCTTTATGAAACAAAATAAAAATATATAAGTATTCTTTTCTTCAGTTTTTACTTTATTGAATGAAGGATGGTCATCATAAAAATCTTTTATTTCAATAAACGCCATCTCGACATACTTATTTCAAACCAAGTGTATGAATTCAACGCCATCTAGTGGTATCGAAAGTAAAACTATTTTACTGTACATGTGTGTGTAATCAAATAAAGTGAAACGGCTAAACGTTTAGGGGTACAAATCTTTGTATGAGACGAGTTATCAAGCAAAGTGAATACCTCAAAAAATTAAGTCAATACTCTAGTTGACGCATATAATGAAGTTGTCCCTCAAAGATTTCTGAGTTAGGCGTAAAAATTGAAAATGTTCGAATTTGCGAATGTGCTGCCATCTCGCGAAAAAGTAGCTGGGAGATCAACTATTCAATAGCCTTAAAAAGGAAAATAAAGAGCTTATGCAATGCTATAGGCCAGTTTCCCTTATTAGTATAATTTCTAAAATATTTGAAAAGTATTTATATAAACAGTTGTATACTTACCTCGAAAGAGAAAATATACTCGCTAATGAACAGAAAGGGTTCAGAAATGGTAGAACAATAAACATGGCAATCTACGATTTTTTACATAATGTCATGCAAAAAGTAGATTCAAATATACCTGTATGCACCATATTCTGTGACATGACACAGGCTTTCGACCATGTCCGGCATGACATACTTATTGAGAAGTTAGAAGCATATGGCATTAGAGGTAATGTCTCAAACCTTATTAGATCTTATTTAAGTAACAGAAAACAATTTACAGAAATTTCAGCAGTAAATAAAAGCAATAAACAGGAAATTATGTATAAATCAAGGGAACGTATTGTTAAATTTGGCGTACCGCAAGGTACTGTCGTCGGCCCGCTATTTTTTATACTGTATATTAATGATCTACCCAAAAGTATCGACCACCCAATGACACTTTTTGCCGACGACAGTACCATAACAATCGCTTGCAAAAATAGGGACACATACGAAACGGACATTAACAATTCTATAGAATCAATGGTAAAATGGTTGGAAAACAATAATCTTAAGATAAATCTTGGGAAAACGAATATTCTGCATTTTGCCCAAAGATCATCCGTACCAAATGTAAATGTCCATTATTGTAACAACAGCATAGACAAAGTGAACATAACCAAATTTCTTGGAGTAACTATTGACAGTAAATTAGATTGGAAAGCGCATACGGAAGCATTAAGCAAAAAAATTAGTAATTCCACATATGCACTGTATAAATTGGCCCCCATCCTAAATGTTGATGCGCTGCTAACCGCTTATCACGGCTTAGTGTCCTCTAACTTAAGATATGGACTAATTTTTTGGGGAAATTCAACAAACAAAGTTGCGATTTTTAAAACGCAAAAGAGAAGCCTGAGGGCTATGTTTGGACTTCATGTTACAGAGAGTTGCAAACCGTTTTTTAAAGCATATAAAATATTAACCCTTCCGTCAATGTACATTTTAGAGACCATTATGTTTGTCAAATCGAATCCACACTTATTCCCCTTATTGTCAGATAGAGTAGTTCGAAATAGACGCGACAATAGTAAACTATGTATCCCGAGATCCAGGACAACGCTAATGCGTAAAAGTGTATTCTGTATGGCGCCAATTCTTTATAATAAGTTGCCAAAGCATTGGAGGGAATTGACCATTGGAAAATTAAAAAATAGATTAAAAAGCCTTCTGTTAGAGAAAGTCTATTACAGTACTGACGAATTTCTGACTGACAAATTAATTTGACATGTATAATGACATCCTAATTTTTATCAATAATTGTTTAACATTTAATTTTTTGATTTGTATTATTTGATTGTATTATTTGCTATGATGAGCTTATGACACTATTTTATTTTATTTGTACCTTTTAGTTTAAGTATGGTCTAAATTGGATTGTTAACTGCCAGGTTGCATGTATAATGGACGAATTTAAATTCACTTGATGCTGTGTAGCGTCCGACATTATTATATTTGTACGCCGTTCAGGCAAAACATGACTGTCATAATTATAATTTGAACATCTTGCATGCTATGTGTGTGTATACTCATGTTTTGGACAAATAAAAATTATCTTATCTTATCTTCTTTAATTAAAATTCAAAGTAAAATTAGAACAGTTTTGAATACTGAAGGAAATTATTTTTTTTAAATCTTACGACATTGATATTAGGCTGCAGACCTATACAGCCTGCTATTAAATTAATTTTGTAATAATAATTTTCTTAAATCAACTACCCTACCGTACTTGAATTAAAATTTTAATATCTATTATATCTTAAAAAACATATAAGGCAAATAAATTAAAGTAAATATTATATAATAACAAATTCTATCTATGAACTTCTTATTGCATTTGGCTGTATGGCTCATTTTCTTTGCCTTAATATAATACATTTATGAGTAGATACGTTAATGCCCTTGTGCACAAAATTCGATTTTGTGCAGCCTATACCCTGCACAAAGAAGCACTTTCAGAGCATGAGAAGTGAAAATATTATTTATCAGGGTGGACGTTTTCGAGGCTGTATTTTAACATTTGACGCACCTTTCGATTTTACTTTGAAGCACTTTCAGCACCTTTACATTTTAGCGGTTTTTTGAAGGCATTGTTTGATTCTTACCACAATGGTCTCATCGCTGGAGCGTTGCGTAGACCTCACTATCTTGGCGAGGGCGTAGCCCCTGGCTGGCGCGGCGTGTCGGGAGCGTCGAGCTGGTAGCGACGCGAGGGAGACGGCGCGAGGCCACAGCTCGCACGAGTCGCCGGGAGAGGAGGTCACGCACTGGAGGCCGCGGCGCCATGCCTGGGGGTTGAGAAGATTGTGGTAGAGAAGATGATGCTCCAAATAAGCCGATTTTACGGTGAAATTCAGTGTGACAGTAAAAGAGAGGGCTTGAACAGTTTGAAGTCATACAGAACTCGAGACAACTTTTTAATTTCCACAGAAAATGATGATTATGATTCATGAATGTAGTTTATTTATTTTTGTTTCAGATAAAAACGAAGCCTCACTGATTGTCTTTTCACTTGTCATTTGGGATATACCTACATACATCCCACTAATGTTATAAACGCGAAAATTTGTGAGGATGGATGGATACACAGGCCCCTCTTTTCCATTGGGCACTCTGGGCAAGTGCCCAGGGCCCCGCGATCTTCGGGGGCCCCGGTCTACTCTCATAAAAAAACATTCTTTGCAGCCGCCGTTCCATTCTACGCATTATTAGTACCCGGTTCTGTGACAAAATTAGAGATTTGTAGCGCGATTTATAATAAATCAATAGCCCCCCAAATATGAAATATTAGTATGTTTCTTTTATTGTCTCTTATCTACATAGGGGACCCGTGATCCTTATGTGCCCAGGGCCTCCAATAGGTTAAAGACGGCCCTGTGGATACATGTTTGTTACTCTTTCACGCAAAAACAACTAAATAAAATAAATAAATGTTTTATTCAGTATTCAAATTGTTAAATTATTTGGCACACAGATAGTTTATAACCAGAAATTAACACATAGAATACTTTTTATTCCGATATTACCATGTCATCGATATTTATGCGGGTGAAACCGTGGGGCGCTGCTATAGTTAATCTATATATTTACTAGTTTCCAAGCCAATTCTCTCTGAGTCCTAGAAACCAGAACCGAAATGAGCTTTAAAAGGTGTAAAAATAATTCTATCACTATTGTATAATGCACTCACCTCCTCACTGACTCTCGGCTCCAACTTGCACCGCACATCATCCCAGTTCAAGGCACTGAGGTGGGCAGCCTGCCCTACTATGAGCACCGGCTGCTGTTCAGGGTCCGAAGGGGTCAGACCGCTCCGGAACTTTATGCTCACTGAGGCGTTGGACATTGTGCGAACTGGTAGGAAAACAAGAAGGATTATTTTTTTTTGTTTGATAGTCAACGAAATATTTCTTTGCTAGGGATGGTTACAGTTAACGCGCTGATGTCCTTGCCACCCTGTTGTTATAGACGAGATCAGATTTTGCCTCTCTATTTGCACTTGTAATAATTTCACTTGCACACTCACACTTCATTCATTTTGCACTTCAACTTTTTTTGCACTTCCTATTGCACAAACTTGTCAAACAATATTGAAAGATTCTACAACCCGCAAGAGTTGAGACCCGAGCGCCCCCCCCGATCCCCGCGCTGTGACCGCATTCGCCATCGACGCCTCAGTACCGCGCGCATACGTCAACCAAGCGAAGTCTCAAGTTAACTCTTGCGGGTTGTAATTAGCTATAAATAAGGCTATTTTATACAAATTACTCTGTCCAGACGACCATCTAGAAGAATGAAGTTTTAATCTATACTGCATCTTGTCAGATCAATCTCTACTGAATAAATGGTAAGAAAATTCAAATTCCTATTTAAAGTTAACACATATTTGGATAATTTATAAATAATATTCATATTGAAAATATTGTGTGACAAGTATTATTTGAATTTTAAACGCATGGATGAGCGAGTGAGAAATTGGACAAAAAAACAAAATATCAAGATATTCACATATTCAATTAATAAATTAGTGAATCAAGTGGTGCCTTTCTATAACTTGTAGGTAACAGATGCAGCTGAATACCAGTATTGTACATGGAGCGACTGCCTATCTGACCTCCACAACCCAGATATTGGGTTATTACCCAACATGATACCTCTTGGTAAGACTGGTTATCAGACTTTCGGGCTTCTGATTACCCATAATGACTGTCAAAGATCCACGAATGACAGCCGGGACCAACGGCTCAACATGCTTTCCGAGTCACGGAGGGGTCTCGGTATGTAAAGATGGTCACCCATACACAGACTAATTGCGGAAAGCGTAGCTTAACCTGATCGATCGACCTGTGCGGCTGTTGAATAAAATGCAAATGTTACACAAGAATAACCTACTAAAAATCAATTAAGTACACAGAATAGAGACCTTCTTTGTAAACCAAACCCATCTGCTTCAGTTCACTTAAACAACATTTCTGTCACAAAATATTAAGCAACATGATAAAGCTATTTAAACACGTCACAGACAATACATGCTTAAACTGGCATAAACATGTTTTACAATGTATTGATACAGTTGCTACGGCAATTTGCAGCTGAATATGGTAAAAGTAATGACTTCGGAGTAACAGATGATGTACACTGACTGTTTTTATTATGCAAGGTGACTTTCTGGGGGCCTAAAAAGGCCACTTTGGCAGAATCATAAAAGGATAACATTATGAATCATATTCTAGCTTCAGTTACGATTTCATGTTTCTGAAAGTCTAATTTACAATTATAATGGCAAGCATAAAGTTGATTGATGTTTGTGATTAGATTGCATTTTAATAAGAAATGTACAATCATTGAATGAGTATTGAAGAAGCAAGTGAGTCGAGTCATCGGAAAAATAAAATTAATTCAATTTTGTACTTCTTTTGTTTTTAATTTAGAACATGAATGTGAGGCGGTTTTTGGCAGTCATTCAGATGTGGTTGTTGTTTTTTTTTGCAATGTTTAGGGATATTTTTAATCATGATTTTGGTAGGAATGTTACACTTGTTTTTGTTTGTTTAAAATGTCTAAATATACCAGATACTTAAAAAACATCAAAACATAAAAAACATCAATCAAAACATGGTAAAACATCTAATCTGGAGATTTCAGGTTGTATTTTACTTTATATTGTTAATAAAGAATTCATTTTAAAGTAAAATTAATTCTTTATTAACAATATAAAGTGAGGCAAATTTTCACGCATGTTATAATCAAGAAGTTGGATACAAGAAGGTAAGTTCTGTATATAAACTGGGTTTATGCAGTGGAACAAATGGTTTTGATAAGCCAGTCTCGATAGCAGATGCCCTCTTTGACATCAATTAAAATATACACAACGTATGCTTTATTTTATTAGCACTTGTTTGTGTTGTGAATCATAATGACATGCATTCACGATTCTTAACAAAGTTTTAAGTATTTTCATTCAGAAAACGGTGGAAAATGGTATCTGTGTCACTAATTCTCAGATTACTATCAGAATATTAATAATAAGTGTCTAAAAATACGACGAATAGAGTAAACTATAGTAAAAACGTCCATGTCATTCACCTGCCACATAAGTAGAATGTTTAATTACACTTATGTATGTATTAAATACTCTTAGCAACAGCATGATAGCTTATATAACACTAAAACATGACAATATACAACACAAACAAGGGTTTTGAGTATCGAAATCGGCTCAAGCGGACGAGCGCTAACTTTTAAAAACACTCACCGTTTTTTACGTTAACTTTTTTTGAGAGATGTTTTATCGTCAGAAATACATTTGATAGTGATTAAATCGTGCAAAACACTTTATTTTGTTTAATTACAAACGGTTTTTTGTTTACTTTCGTTGTAAAGAAAGTGATAGCACTATTAGCAGTAATCTCTTGTAACTCCAACTTGCCAAATCATTGGATCTTTTCGTTCTGTAATGAAATGAAACGTCATCATTAAAATAGTAATTATTAAAATTTATAGGACAATATTTAGTTATTATTATTGAAAATAGTAGTAATATATACACATAATGTGTTTGAGTTTACAAATGGTAGATGAAATTTGAATCCGCATAATATTTTGTAAAATCTAGACACCACTCAACTACTTTGTTTCCGAACGAAGAGAAAGTTTCTCTGCGCTACGTTCTACGCAGAATTATTGAGACTGTACTACAAGAAACTCTTGTTATCTTTTTGTTTTCTTACGACCCCTTTTTTGTTGTTTACGTTTTAACCACTGACCTGTATTTTACTGATGCCTAATAGGGGTCAGTGGTTTTAACTTATAATTTCAGTGTATTTCCAAGCACTAAATTCTATAAATCCAATCCTCAAAGCTACTTTTGAGGTAAGCGTCCCCAGTTCCGCATCGCACGCATCGGACTCATCGCATGTTTTTCATAATGCGTCCAATCAGTTTTTCATAATGTGTTCACTGTATCGGCAACGACCGGATTTGCCGACGCAACCACCAGTACCAGCAATCGGATTGCCGATTCCTTTGAACACACGAGTGAACTGACGAGGGAAACGTGTTTGTGTGAATAATGGAGCAAAGCGAAGAAGAATGCGCGAGCGCGCGGGGCGCATCCACTGATCGGCATTCCGTATGAAGTCATCGGCACGCATCGCAAAAGTTGCCCCTCGGAGCAAAGGTGTCGGCACTGCCGATGAGCAGATTATTGCGATCCGTACGATGCGGATCAGTGGACGCACTTGTGTCACTTTTTATACAAAGAATACTAAAATCCGTTACGTGCGATGCGTCCGATGCGAAACTGTGCACGCTTACATTTGGAGTGCATTCCGAAGTCGAAAGTATACAAAAAATTGAAAGTCAATCAAGCATGGCGTACATGGCGCCAAATTGAAAATTGTTTTTATTTTTTAAGTTTGATTGAAATCGAAGTTTTTTGGTGAAAGAAATAGCATATATGTATCATACATAACACTGAGTCTGAATAAAAAAAAACAGGTAGGTATAATAAGTAACTCTCATCTTTTTCACATACTAGTAAGTTCGTTTCATTAATTGAAAGTTTTAGATTGTTGCCTTCAACAATAGCAAACAAATTAATTATTGTTTCAAGAGGGGATCGAACCGCCCCTAAGACGACCCACTGACCGAACCTTCATGAATAATTTAATGCCTGTCTTAAGAAACTATCCTAATCCAACCCCCAATCCAAGATCGGATAACTTTCTTTTTAGCCCAGAATACACACACATACTGATTATCCCAATGCTTTGCCATAGTATGCTCTGTCGTGCAGTCGTGCCACCTGGTGAGCGCTGGACTTAAGCCAGTAGGCATCCTAGAAAACTGTACTACTAAAACCTAACCCTCACTTGATTGCATTATACCTATTTTCTCTCGTCTGCCTCGCCCTAATTCTCCCTATGTTGAGTTGACAGGAGTTATAATATGAGAGTAATTCGTGCAGTGTTGAATAGATTAGCCAAATAGCTCACACCTAGGGTTGCCAACCCTAATATATAGGGTAAATATGCCAAACATCGCCCCCATCCCCAATCTTCGGCAGTCTGCACATTTTTCACTTGCGTTCTTTTTTTCGGATGGCTCGATTCGCGACAGTGGTTAAAAGGTAATTAAGTGGCAATTTTACCATTCGCATTGCATCCTTAGTTCATACTCTATAGTATAGAGTATAACGTAAGTATAGGGTAGTAACGGTTTGTACCTCCGTATAGAGTCTATACGGAGGTACAAACCGTTACTACCCGATTACGTCACTCGCTCTTCGCGCACGCGTCAGCAGCGATGCCTACGCTGAAGCGTCAAGTTCGTAGTTACAGTAGTTTACTTGCTGTGAATGTCCACGCTTCGGGGATTGATATTACAACGGTCAGACATTCTTTTTTTTTTGGTGTTAAGCTTTGTTATCAATAAAAAGTTAGTTTTATTATATTTTGAGATACCTAGTTTTTTAACGTTTTGCGTATTGGGAAAAATAGGGGGCCGCCATTAGAATACCAGTTTCCGCTTAAAACCGGTTTCTCGACCGGCGCAGACTTAAAGTAAATGCAGTCTGTTTTATTCCTTTGGCATACTAGGAGAATTTGCAAAGCTTATAAGTAAATAAATCTATTTTACGTTTAATCTCCAAATACCTACCGGCCGGGGTGATATTAGTTGAATCTCGAGAATAAAGCATGTACTACACGGTTTTAAACGGCGGTTTGAAACAGAGGTTTAAAACAGTGTAGATAGTCATTTTATGCCAAATTTCGTTTGACCTTTAAACACCCTTGGCAGCAAGGCTTGCGTTTGAAACCACTGGTAGAAGCGTTGGTTTAAAACTTGTTTGAAACCGTCTAGCCGCTTGTTTAAAACCTCGCGAACGACAGTCACGTTGCAGCGGCGAGCGCAGGCAGACGCACTCGACGACGCGACGACATTCTCAAAATGGCACGGGAAGAAAAAGAACGAGAAGTAGTTACAGAACTAGAAGAAGTAGAATTAGTTGGTAGCAGAAGTAGTTCGTTCAGCAGAATAAATGCTATACATGGTGGCTCATTAATTTTAGTAAGTAACCAGCTCACATTTAAAGATCGTAAAGATATTGTGAGCCTATCTGTTGAGCGTACAGTTGAAATTGCCTGGATAGAATTGGAGCACTCTATTGTATTAAGTGTGTATAGACCACCGTCAGGATTGTATAACTGCTTTGAAAAGATAATGGATGAAGTGTTACACAGGATTTGTAACTCAAACAAGTCCGTTACATTTGTGGTGATTTTAATGTAAATTTATTAGAAAACTCAGGTTCTTGTACTAAAATTTTAAGTCTGTTTCAGTCCTACAATCTTGTAAACCTATTTTTGGAGCCCACAAGAATAACCCCAACTATTGCCACATGCCTAGATAATATTTATACAGATATTATACCTAGCCACAAAGAAATTATAAATTTACTAGATTCTGATCATTGCGGACAAAGGATTACTATTCAAAATTAAATAAGTTCATATGACTAAGGGTTAATCTCTCCTTTAACCATCGCTTCATCCATATTATTTTTTTTCTTTCTTTCTTTTCTTCAATTGCACACAAAAGAGCAAGACACTTTGCCTGCCGGGTCAGCGGGATTGTCCGAAAGGGTTACCGCTGGCCCGGAACATAAAGGGCGAAGGAAGGAACACGGGTGGGTTTTAGTCAGTAAGAGTCTGACACTCCCTTCCGCTCCACCCAGAGCGGGAGGAGTCATTTGATGATTTCCCATCCTGAAAAAAAAAAAAAAAACACCCCTACTTTTTGTTCTTTAGATAGGTAAGGCGCCATGACGTCGTTGTAGTGAATATACGGTGCGAGCGTAGAGACGTCCTATTCACGCAACGTTCTATAAAACACTGATGGTTTTAAACATGTTTTAAACCGTGTAGCCGGCAAAGCGCAAATCTGTTTTTTCTGTTTCAAACCGCCGTTTAAAACCGTGTAGCACATGCTATAAGGTACACGAAACAGGGACCGACTTTAGAAATACTAAAGTTCGTAATGTCGGCCAGCCTCGAATTCGAGCGCCACTATACAGGCTGATTGATTACTTTTGTATTTTTTCACTGATTGTGCGGGTAGTCATTTTTAATATAATTATCTAACTTATTTTCTCAAAATTGAATAATTGTATTACTTATTATAATTTATTAATATTATAAAGAGGTTAAGTTTTGATGTACGAGTTGATATTAAATTATAAAATTGAATTGAATTAAATTAATTATAAAAAACAATATGGAAAACAGAATTTATGATAGCTAAATATGGTTTGGGATACAAATATAAATTGCTCTTTGGAACTTGCTATCTATTAAACCCAACCCAACTACTATTTTTTTTAATATGACTATGTTAATTATGACTTTTTATTTTACGAAGCGGAGTTGTTATTCGATTTTAATATCAATGGATATGAACATTTGTGTTTACCAAAGCATAATAATTTGTAACCCTTTTCAGGGTTCCGTACCAAAATGGTAAAACGGAACCCTTATGGTGAGACTCAGTCTGTCTGTCTGTCAAAGCTATTCTTCAATCTAAAGATCTTAAGAACTACTAATGTTATCAACTTGAAATTTGGAATAGTTTTAGATGACGTTTGCCCAAACTATTTTGCAAATAAGAAAAAAATAATATGTACCTATATTTTTTTGCAACAGAGACTGAAAGGGGGTCTGAAAAATTCGAAGTGGGGCTACTAGGGCATGTGGAGTATTTAAAAGAGCGCAGTTTGCACATTCTCAAACATTTTTCTTTTTTTTAGGCCACATAGGTAGTTTTCGACAGCTGAGCATTGATGAAAAGTCTTCCTCGACTTTGTGCAACAAAAGTTAAATTAGTTTCGCTCATCGTTATTTGTTCTATTTGTAGTATAAGCTCCAATTTTAAAATTAGTGTCATCTCAATGGCGCAGATGAGACCATACTATCAATGCGGTTTCACTTGCACCATTCTCAATGGTACAGATGAGACTATACTGTCAATGCAGTTTCATTTGCACCTTAATGATGCAAACGAAACTAATTAGTCTCCTCTGACCCATTGATGGTGTAGGTAAATGGTGCATACGGTACCTACAACGGGCCCACAGTGTAGAGGAGACGTGAAATTCAGTAAAACAATTTATTTAAATCGAATTTTCCTTTAATAATTTCATTTCATTATCAGCTACACAACAGAACCACATAACAAATGTCAACCGTAGCACTTTGCGTTAGCTTATAATTACATAATTAATAATAAGCTTCAGGTATTTCATTATTTATACAAACTTTAGAATTGTTGACGACTGTACTGCCTGTATTGCGGTGCAGCATGCCTGGTTGAAAAAAAGACCTTACGGTTTACCAAATTAAGTTTATTTTTACGTGTAATGGAAGTCGGTAAAATGTGTGTGACAAGAAGTGAGCTTTGTACAACATTAATGAATGTAATATATTGTATAATATATAACATATTGTAGATTTTTTATGGAGAATTTAAAGAGTAGAAGTGCTTTGAGTAGTACGAATACCTAACATATATTATACTGCAATAAGTAAGTAGAAAATAACACATTCATTCATCGTTTGGCGTCCCATAGGGCCACATACACAATAATTCTATATAAACTCTGAAAAACTCTAAAGAGAAAACAGACTGCTTACCGTAACATTTTATTTAAACTTCCATTACAAAGTCCCAAATACTCCATATAGTCCTAACAATAGTTTTGAATAAAACAATTAATTATAAATAACTTAAGTAGGTAATGTACTTACTTATAATTTAACTATGGAAGCGCCTCTTTGTAATTATCGATGGCTTAACATTAAAATGTAATTTAAGGTTACTGCACCGCAACTTATATTGATATTTGATAAAAAATGGTTATTTTTACTGTTTCAGAGATCTCAAGAGACTGATGTCTATTAAAAAATAACATTGTGGCAACATCGAGATAAAAACTAAGAACCCAGTTGGAAATGGAGAAGCATTAGACAAAAAAAATGCGCGTGTTCACACGACGACATATCAAGTTGTACGGACGCCAGCTCATCAACCTACCACAATCTGTCAGGTTTCTTTAATAGATTTTCAACTTTATCGCTAAAGCATAAGGTTCAAAGTTGATTGGGAAAATCTGACAGATTGTGGTAGGTTGATGTGCTGGCGTCTGTACATTTCCAGTTTTAGCTGACATCGCATTGTATAGTTGTATACGCTTTTCGTACAATGAAAGTCAGCTTATACTGGAAATGTATAGCTTGATACGTCGCGTACCTACCACCGCACATGTTAGAAGTGAAAATTCCTAAAAAGTAAAGAATGAGAGAGATTTAGTGTAAGTGACAGAGAGAGAGTTATATCTTTCTTCTCTCTCTGATGTAACGAAGTGTGCCTAAATGTGACGCGTCCTTGAAATTTCACTCTAAATTCCCGCCCAATAGCGAATTGCAGCCTCAGAAGTTTCACATCAAAAACAGACCTCATCATAAGGTTTCCGTTACCTACCTGCTAGATGTAGAATTTCTTCTCTTACTTTCTTCGTTTCCTACTTCAGATTTAAGAGTGTTAAGGTGGATGCGCTTAGGCGGGCCGTGAAATTCAAATTTTCTTACTTTTTTTTTGTAATTTGCAGATACCTAAGCGTCAGGTTGTATGCTGATCAAAATATGATTCGCGACCGTAACGTGTATTTATAGAATTTTGTATAACTCTCTAAGACAGAATTGGCCTAAACTGTCACGATTTTATGAAATACCTAGTTATTCAATACGGTAATTTGATACATGTTTTTTAATCGAAAAAATAATTAATTTAATAATTTTATTTATTTTATTAATTTTTCTTTATCGTCGTGGCATGAATTAATTAAATTATTTTACAGTCCCTTGAGATCACAATATTTGACATACATATTGACAGAAGCATGATAAATACCAGTTGTACGGTCAGCTGCAAATAGATGCAGTCTCTGGTAGGTGAGTATTTTTTTCTAAAAAACTAATTTAAACCTGTGAATATTTGATGTAAAACAAATGTAAGACATTTTCTCTTATTTAAATAGTATGTACAATCAATATTTAGCTATAACAACATTTATGGACGATTATTTTTTCATAAACTTGACAACATTGTAAAGTGTCAATATGTATGTCATAAATGTAGCTTTGTAATGTATAAAGCTTCGGTTTCATAGAATAGACACATAGCGTCCGCAATTAACCGGCCAATGACGTCATAATCAGCCTATAATGTTCCCACTGCTGGGAGACAGGCCTCTCTGTGAGAGGGGGTGGGTCTTAATCCACCACGCGGGCCCAGTGCGGGTTGGTAGATGTCGCATGTCTTAGTTTTTTTTGGTTCTAGGACACGCCGGTTTCCTCACGATGTTTTCCTTCACCGTTTTTGAGAGCAGTGGTGATGAAATTATTCACTCAAAATAAAGCGCCTGCCTGGGTTAGAACCTACGACCTAAAACTCGTAAGTCGGGGCCTTTACCACAGGGCCACTACTGCTCTCAATGACGTCACTGAAACGTTATTTTTATGAAAGTAAGTTGGAGTGTTTTCTTAGAGAACCTTTATTGAAACCGTAGTGTCAAACCCCGATGCCATAATTTTCATGACGGCCGTCACTGCGGCCGTTATGTGGCGGTCACCGCTTTTCTAGGAAACCGTAGCTTTAAAGATAGAAATGATAAAACATTTTTTGCTAAATGCAACTGTCAAACTGTCTATTAAAATCAAACGGCAGGCAAAGGCACTTATATACTGTGTAATAAATTTTAATACATTACTGTAAAAAAACTTGTATACTCTACAAACGCCGAAATTAATACAGTCACATGTGAATTCTATTATAAATATTTAAACTACGAATTCCTTACTATTCTAGTAACTGGTACAGACCAGTTCAAAAAAGTTCTTTAATGAAAATAAAATACTAAAATATAACTAAGTTTTATTAACATTTCAACGAGATTTTACAATTTTTATTTTAACAAAATAAAAGAGTACGCACCATAACAAAGCATAATTAAATAAATACGAATTTAACTAAATCTTAAGTACATTACAAAATACCAAGAGATTATGTGTAAAAAAAAAAAAAAAACAATTAAAACGACAGCCCGATTTAGGTACAGTAAGCGGCATAAATATGTAATTTGTGACGAATTTTATTTAGTCAAACATATTTAATAAAAACAGCAAAATTTCTCAAATTCTGCAAAAACTTCATTCAGTTGATAGCTAAATAAAATAATAGCTAAGACGTATATAGAATGATAACATTGTGATATACACATACCACACTCAAGAGACTTGTTTCAGTAACATATTTACGTAGCTGACTGTACCGTTTATGTAAAAAGCGTGCATCACCAAAATAATAAGCACTAACAAAATTGTGTTTAAATAAATTGCAAAAACCGAAAGTCAATAATAACAAGAGAATTTTAAATTGTACTTTTTAGTAATTAAAACACTTCTAGCCCCCCTATACATAAAATTCACTAGCCACGATTTTATTATACAAATTGTTAGTTCTCTTAACTATAATTAATGTTTTTCTTTTTAATGGGAATTTTTACTGACTAGAAAAAATTCAATGACTAAATCATATTCATCATAATCATAATATGCTAAAGTCCAATTTTCTAGTCAGGCAATATAATTATTATTTATTTATTATATTTATGCTATACATAATCCAGTATTTTCTTGGGTCAGCACAGTGACATTTTAAGCGTTGGTAAGACACTGCGCATGTATGGTCAAGAAAATACTGACCACAGCTGTTTGTGTTATAATCAAAGTAATAAAGCTATACGAGGATCTTGTGGCGCCGTGACTAAAATCGGAACTAACGCCGCCATCTTGTTTTGCAATCTCACAAAACCATATTTTCACAAATGTTTACCAACAGCACTCCAATGCTACGGTTTCCTTTAAGAGCGGAGGCCGGACTTAAAGGCCATTAGTGACAGCTGTCATGAAAATTATGACAGCGACAAAGATTTAAATCGTTAGATTCGCCCTACTGAGTCTAAATATAGTCGCGTTTCTGTTTTGTTTTGACACACAATTTCCAGTGCTTGATTGTCATGGAAACGTTATTTAATAATTTGTGAGCTCACTCTTCTCAGTATGGACACTTTCGCGTGACTAAGAACGGCGAGAGGAAATCTAGCAATTTAAGTCTTTGGGCAGTGGGGTTTCCCTTAATGTCAAATACTGATGTAAATGACAGATTTTCATGATGGCCGTTATAATATGACGAAACCGCTTTCTTAGGATTCCAAAGCTTTAGTCAATGTCATTCGAGCGCCAAAAGATCCTCGCAGCCAGGTTTGAATTGTCAGAAATGTTAGGTATAGAAGCAAGAGGTTTTATTTGGAGATAAAATAACACCTGAATAGACGTAAAGAGAGTAGGATGCTAGATGGTAAACTCGATTGATTTTTAGTGACACAGTACCTGTCAGACAGTTCACATTTAGAACCAGCATGACAGAAGAAATGGCTAGTCAGCTGGTCTTCCACGGGACCTTTGGAACCTTAAAAGAGGACTTTGGAGTCCCGAGTCAAATGACGTCGGGGTTACCAATTTAAGCGTTGGTCACCTATTAATTGTTCATGGGCAAGCCTAAATGAGAAAGTTTCCCAAGAACATGTTCATCCCCATAAAAATGTTAGTGGCTGGCTACTCAATGACACTCTAAAAAGACCAAGAATATAGTATCCCCTTGATTCTGTAATTCTAAAAAGTCTAGAAACTGTCTAGACTTTTTAGAATTACAGAATCAAGGGGATACTACCTCTATAAAATTTTGTGTGAGGGGAAGGATCGTCCACAGTTCAGTTAAGTCAAGATAAGTTCACTGTTCAGTCCAGTATGATCATAAGTGTACTTACCAATCACACTAACACTCCACACTAGCAGGTGACCAACGCTTAAGGACTTTTGAATGCCTTTACGCGACGAATAATAATTATTTCATTTAGTTGTAATGGTTACAAATAATTTTTTTTTTTAAACTAATTTGTTCTGGGTCTTAAATAATATAATTAAAAGTTAAAATTTACATTTTTAGACATCTTATAAAATACTTATTTCTTTGCGGGCATTCAAAAGTTAAAAATCTCCAGAATTGGCAAATAGTAATTATTTTAAATAAGCAAAAAATAACGGATACTTTTGTTTTTAAGCAGAACAGGAAAAATTGGCAAGTGTCATAATTTCGTTACGTTAAATTTTAATAGTAACATTTAATTTAACAATAATAATATTTATACACAAAAACATTATTATTTATTGTCAATTTGTTATTTTTTTGTTTGAAAATGGTTTACAGTGTTGTTCAGTTACGTTAACATATTTTTTACCTGCAAGTACTGCAATTGTGATTCATTAAAAATATGAATTACACTTATATTCAAACAATTCAGTACTCATAAAACTTTGGCTTTAAGAGCCATATTGAAATACTTTTAGAGCGGTTTCGCACTACATCCGATCCAAATACGAATTAAAGATCCGACTTCAATCCGAATTGTGAATGTTCTAAATTCGGACGGATAGAGTTCGGATCTAGTGCGCATCCCCTCATACAAATAGGACGATGGTCACTTCGGACCGGCATTTCTTGGATTCGGATCAGATGTAGTGCGAAACTGCTCTTAGATTCAAAATATGTAATACCTACCTCTCTTCATAGTACACTTAAGAGGTACAATAATTTACAAATATTTAAATACCACGAGGTAATTATACAAATAATTTATTTATTAATGTAATAAAAGCTACCTTTGCGAAACGGCTTCGATGCCCAACAAATTTATTTCCTAACATTCAAAATCTAAATATTTTATTTCACATAATCCTACATTATGAAACGCACTTATGAAACGTCACAAGCTAGGCACTGTTCCAATTCGTCGCTTCCATTCAACATAGCAGTTCTATAGTGTACAGTTATTTTTGTAAGCAACTGTACATGCACGGCTAAACATTTTCTTTATAAACTATTCAATATAAGATTTTCCACTATACGATGTTGTATTTCATTTTTTTGTTAATACGAGTAACGCATAAACGCAAAGAGAGAGAGAGAGAGAGAGAAAAACAGTAAAGTAAATGCCTGTCTCGTAGTATCTACCAGATAATTTAATTCAATTAATTTTTCATATCAGAATGTAGTGAAACCGCCCATAAATATTGATGACAACACTATAAACCATTTTCATGAGTTGATTAGATAACACTATGACCTGGATATTGTTATAATAATTAAAAAACAACCAAAACACCCGTATGGTAACTAAATATTTAATGATTAAAAAACATACTTTTGTGTCACATAATTTTCCTTTAATATTTTTTATGGCAAAGGTAATAACTACCTATTTACAGTTGGCAATACTTTATCAAAAGCTCTGCATAGCTATTCACAACCAATCGACAAACTATTGTGTCGAGAATTACACATTTCGATTATCTGATTGGCCTTGCTCCCCTAGCAAACAGCTGTGGGAAGAATAGGGGTCGTCTAATATAATCATCCTACAATGTTCCCACCGCTGGGACACAGCACAGGCCTCCTTTCTTCGAGAGGGAGTGGGCTGTAATCTACCACGCGGGCCCAGTGCGGGTTGTTAGATATCCTATGTCTTCGAATTTTTGGTTCTAGGCCATGCCGGTTTCCTCATAATGTTTTCCTTCAGCGTTTTGAGAGTCTTTGGTTGTCTATTTGACTGACACTGACAAAATTTTCGGGTTTTCGCTTTGTACACAGCGTTTAGAGGACTCATTTGATAAAATTGATTGACGTTCGATTCGGCACGCAAGTGTATCGAATGTTTGTGAATAGCTATGCTGGACAACTAAACACTGAAAATGTAAAAGTTACGACGAACGTTTATATGACATAAAAGCATTTCGGAATTAACGAAAAATAATGACCAACTTTGTTAATAGACTTTCTTCAACAAATGTGCCTCGCGTTTTCATCCCAATTTTATACTGGACCCCATAAAATATTATTTGACGTATAACCATCCAAATGTAGCTAACATTTGGAAGGTTATACGTCAAATAATATTTTGGCAAAAGCCTGGCGAAAATAAAGGTGTACTTTACCTCGGGAGCCCAGTGTGGGTCTATTCACTTCAGAAAGCCCTCGAACCCACAGGTGATTTTTTATCGCGCACTGAACTTTCAACGCACTGCTTAGCGCCGAGAGTTAAAAATCCAACTGTGTATTTTTTGCCGCGCTGGGATGCAGTCCGTTGCATTCTCAATGCTCGGCTCAACACATAGAGTAGAAAATCCAGTGCGCGATAAGTCGCCATGCGTAGCTGGGCTTACACAGCCAATATATAATTTCATCTATATACAAATATATCTAACACTAGCCAACGACACACAGCTCACGATGACATGCATTAATGTTACAACAAGCGCTATCTTACTTAGACGTAGCTCTTTATAGTTTATACAACGTAATGAGAGTTTTACGAAGGATTGTCGTGGTGAAGATGGCAACTGGGAAAACCTGGGATATCTGTATGTCTGCCCGGTAAGTGGCAATGGCCTTGGCCCACCTGGGACTTATGTTGAACTGTCGAAATGTAGGTGGATTCTGCCTTTGGCGAGAGCCTTAACGAGGTTATTGCTGTAATGAAATAAAAATGTTCCAGATACACAGGACGATTCACAACTACAGGGCGTAATGCAAATCATAGACATAGATATTGATATTTCCACTATGACTTGCGTGGATCCACTTTCCAACACACAATCAATGGGTTAGTTAATGGGCCTTCTAGAATTAATTTACATACCTACATTCACGTTTTTGTTCTTCGGAAATTTTGTAACTTTTGATTTCTTATGCAATATTAAATAACATAACATCACGCCTGTAATCCTGAAAGGGTTAGGCAAAGTTGTACATACTTTAGTACACCCAAATTTCGCCAGTTATGTTTCACTTGCCTTTATGACTCCCGAGTCCCAAAACTATCTTGTTAAAAGCCCCAGACGTTGCCAAGGTGGAATAAGTCCCATGTGAAAGGGGCGCGAGCTTATTACCATCAACTGGGTAGAAATCTAGACTCCAGGGTGCTACTGAGAAATTTCAAATAGAAAAATAAATAACACTTTTCCCGACCCAGGAGTTGAACTCAGGACCTCATGCTCAGCAGTAGCGCTAGCGACTACTAGACCAACGAGCAGATTTTTAATGTAATCTTAAATAAATATATAACTATTCTATCTTTTCAAAAGAGTTTCGATATTTTTGGTACTATTTTCATTTACCAACTGGCAACTTCACCACGAGTTTAAACTTTAGTTTTTACAACAATAAAAAGATTTTGTCTTTTACATTTCGCAAACCCGTAAGAACCCCGCAACCACACGTTTTAAATTTTATTTTATTTAACAAATTATTACTTATTGTGCTCCTCCGTTATGTGCAACCATACTTCTCTCCCTATATTAATTGACGAGAAATTTTCAACTAAAAAGGTTTTAGTAAGTTGTTTTTTAGGAAAAGCATTACTACCCGATTAATTTAGTTTGTGACTTAAAAAATAAATCGTAAGTAGTATTATTTTATAATTTGTATAAATAGGTGTTAGTTCATTATGAAATAGGATACAAAAAGTAACACATTTTTCATCGTGGGCGTAACATAGTAAAAAATAACGAAAAACAAAAGTTTTTTTTTTAGAAATGGAAACATCTCACAGCCAAAAATGTTTTCAAAGCGTTTCAATTTGATTTTCTTTTAAATTAATGTTTATTTTGTTCTTTTAGAAATAAAATACCAGTTTAAGAATAGGGATAGCCTTGGCTTTAAGTCCTTAACTATATTTCCTACTTTCAGTTTTTATATAAATCTGAACCACTTCGCAGAGGATGCGACTGCGAGAGCTTGACGACAAGACCCTGACCTGTCGCATGCGACTGTCGTCAGGTGTGCGCGTGCGTATAGATGCTGCGACAAGTAGCGAGAGCGTGCGACTCCCCTGGCTTGTCATTGCGAACTCGACGCCAAGTGTGCAGAGCTTTGAACAAAATATTATATGAAAATTGTCGTTGCGTCTAGTCGCCGAACTGTAGCAGTCGCATAGTTTACGAGGTGGATTACCAAGCGCAACGCAACTGAGTTTAGTTTGGCAGCAAAAAGTCCAAAATTCCTTTAGCTTGTTCCTATTCTTACTCTCGGGGGACAAAATAACCCAACATATTAAAAAGAAAACGTACCTCACAGGTACTGCCTACGCAAAAATAACAACAACTGAATAAAAAGTACTACAACATAATATCTTCGTTAAATATCGTATAGGGACTGACAGGAATACCGACTCGATACTGTTCTTATTTACATTGTTCTCTTATTTTAAAACTACGTGACAATCGTTGATAGTTAGCCTACAAAACCTTTTGCTTTGGCAAGCGATAAAACCTGCATCTAAATGTACAGGTACACCAAATAAAGTATGCGCTTCGGTAATAGTCGTGCTTCCGAATTGGCACAAACGTCGCACGCGAACCACAGAGTAACTCTATGAGGCAGATTGTCATCTGTTGCTGGAATTGCATAGAGTTGTTGATTTATAATTTAGTAGCCATTGTAATACAAATGAGGCTTAGTACTTCCATCGTTGTAACAACTCTATATTAGATCTTATCGTCGCGCATTCTTATTTCCGATGATAGACGATGGTTCCCGGAGCGCATACCTTTTTTGGGACATCTCTGGCCTCATAGTAATGTAAATAGTCTTACAACAATTCCGCAAGACATTGTAGGCCCGTATACGTCAGCAATTGTCACGTAGTCAACACTTTGTTTGGTCTGTATCTCCACGAGCGAGAGAATCGCAGCGATAGTCTCGCCGTGCCATCAAATTCAATAGAAACTCTATGAATCAATCTCCAGACGGTAAATCGTCGCGACGATCATTTAAGGGCATCGCATGATTGTCGCCCTGTTCTTCGCGCCCGTGGAGATCGCGCCTTAGGGCTTGTAAAACTAATTTCTGATAAGAATATTAATAAGTTTTCAAAATCAGAAAGTAATACTAAACCCCTTAGTTATATGTTCATAAAAATAATTGTATCTCACAATGTATAATTAACATCTCCTGTCAAAGTTATATTTATTTAGGTTTTATTATGTACTAATGTCTCATATTTCTTATGTGTTTCAATATTTAGGATTCACAGCACTGTCCTTTTATTGCAGATACATACGGGGGTATCGGAATGGTGAGCTTGCAGCATTGGGCGTATGATACGCCCGGTTTCGATTCCATACGGAGTATAATAATAATTTTTCTACTGTTTGATGGAAGAAAATTGTCCGCCAAAACCTTTATAAATAAACCTTTAACAGATTACAGGTACTTGACGCATATTTTTATAATATTTCGAATAATTATCATACTTAGTTGTAATTTCTACTAACCAACTCCTTTGTTATACATTAGGGCCGTATGTGCGAGGAAATGGCGCGGGAAAATTGTGAAATTGGAAACTGCTGGCTATAGACAAACTATAAGTCATAGATAAAGGATTATCTATGACTTATAGTTTGTCTATAGCCTGTGGAGGTCATTATTACCTGTCAAATTATAATGGATATACGTGAGATAGTTCAACTAACTTACTCATTTCATTTTAAAATTATCTGGATGACACATATAAAAACTTTTTCGTAAGTTCTGAAAGAACGATCACTCAAATAACCAACTTTAGATGGCACAGCATTTTTTTGCTGCTGGGAATTCCTCATGGATACCCTCCGTCTGGGGAGAACGGAGGGTTATGTCCAACTCCACCGACTAAAACTCCACTGTTCCCTACACTGCTATGAATCAGGGACCCGGGAGATACTTGTACATTCGCGTGAACCCCCATTTAGAGAAAGCGCAGCTATAAAATTGCCATTTGGCATGTGCCATTTGAAACCTCGTAAAATGAACTGAGTACAGTTTATGCTGCTTTTGCTGCGCTGTACTATAATTTCCCTCACGGTTTTCTCGGCCATATCAACCTTCCACCCTAAAACATTGTCAATTAAATAGCTAGGTATGTAGTAAATAGTTACCCATCTTTCATTACACAATCACGACTAATTACAGAAGGCTATTCCCGGTTATCTGAAAGCTTATTGGATGAAATCTCATGTCAACTTTGATTGGTTTTCAACCAAACACGGCAGTTCACACGAGATTTGACAGTAGATAGCACAAGCATTCAGATACATGGGGTAGATACATTATTTAGCGATAAACATTTCATTTTCTCCCTCTTTCTAGCGCATTTTTATGAAATAGCGTTGTCTCATATCGTTTTTGAATGTCATCGTTAAACAGTATACCAGTTTCCAAAGATGGCGCCTTTCAGATGACAGAACGAATTTAAACCATTCCCTAGTTTTTAAAAGCTCTCTATTATACCATTCATAGTAATAAAATAAAACCAGTCGTCTAATCCTCCCGTCAACATTTTATAAGCGCCATCAGTAAAACAATTAACTCTAGTTAGCCCCCTCACAACAATCAGAGATTAAAGGCTATAGTAAAACTCTAGTTAACGCTAAGCGGGAAGCGAGACACAACCATCTAGCAGAGCCATTCGCACTGCGGTATACGCTGTAAGAGGAAATATTGGGAATATTAGTTATTTATATAATCATTAATGTTATATCGATTGACAAAATAATAAATGATTTTATTTCTGTAAGTAGGTTTGTACAAACACTTTTTACACATAATTTAAAACAAATCACAATTTGGACAAATCTGACAGATAGGTAAACAAAAATGATATCAGCCGGATAAAGCAAAATTAAGGGCTGATTTTTCATTAATCAGATAATTTATAACTAAAGAATAAATATGACAGTTTGACATAATTCCTATACAAAAACTGTCAAACCGCAATATTTATTCCTCAGATCAAAATTATTTGAATGTTGAAAAATAAGGCCTAAGTCTTAAAAGAGTAACTACGGAGTTTATTGCCCATTGTTCTCAATACGACGACCTTTTGGAAGGGGCGCCTTAAAACAATTCTATTTTAAATTTGGACGTTCAAATTGTCTTTTTACTTGAAATAAATAAATTGACTTTGTTACTTACAAGAATGAGTAGACGTGGTCACCAGATCGCAGGCGCGACGTCGTCGGGGAAGCCTGCTTCCCGCGCCTTCCAGTACTCCCCGTTGAATACCCACGTCTCCTCGCCGTTTTCCTGGGTTTTTCTGTGAAAAATACATACATGGTACAGACGCCAGCACATCAACCTACTACAATCTGTCAGATTTCTGTAATAGATTTTCAACTTTATACAAAGTTGATACGACAGAGGGGCTTTTCTTTAAACTGCCTATACTAGATACCATTTTCAAGCTCTGTACCAAAAATCAATTAAATAGGAGCAGTAGTTTAGTCACAAATGATTTTTGAAGTTTTTGCTACGTTTGAACACGATGTATATTTCCTAACAGCTGATTATCTCATACGCATAGGTCATGCACCTTAAAACGATAATCTGAGTATAAGATACATTGTTGCCGCACAAGTACAACCAAATATTTCACGAAGCAATAAATACACACACACTTGCACTTTCACTATGAGAGTGACAATCATAGCAAAACCCCCGCGCCTTTTTCCCGCGCGTAAAAGGAATAGAAATAGGTCAGTATGTTGCTATTGCATTCTAGATCCTTGGGAATTTGCTAAAAAACTTTCTTTCAGTGGACAGTGCGCAAGCGTCATCCACTCGGGACGTACGTTACGTAATACGGGAGCCCCCCGCCGCCGCGCCTTTATGTTTTGTCGAACTCGCTGACAATAATTGTGATTTTGTTTTGTTATTGTGATAGACACTAAATAAGTTTAACTTGGGAATATTATTATTTAGTGTTAGTGTTTTTTTGTGTTTGACTGTTTTTATTGTGATAGGATACGTAATTAAACGTTGGTTGTGTGTGTGTGTAATCATTAAAGTGTTCAGCAATGCCTCGTGTAACTTACACGGCGTCAGAATACACTTACATGATTTTAATTTACGGTGAATGCCGTGGAAACGCAGATTTAGCTCTGCGAACATACCGAGAAAGGTATGGTGACCGGCGCAATAGCCCTAGGAACGCCGCGCGCCGGCACCATACAATTGGCAGTACAAAGATTACGGGAATTAAAGTGCTTAGCGACGGACAGTGATTTAATAAATAACAATATTCTCCGTCGGTATAATTTGTGCATTAATATGAATCGAGGACACATCGAGAATTTAAAAATTTTGTGTTTTTGTGTGTGCGCGTACTTAACAACCAGCCGGGCGCGGACGGCGCGAGCGGTCTAAACCGCCCGCCCCCCGCGCCCCCGCCAAGAGAGATAACACACACGCACACGCGCTCCTGCGCGACTTTGTTACCTAGGCATCTAACTAAGGTCAGTCAAATTTATTTATAAAGGGTGGTTGCGTTTCACTCTGACTTTAAGCTATTTAGTTTGTTTGAAAAAAAAAAAAATCTCATTTTTGGCGCTTTCTATTTTTGTACTGTATCGAATTAATACTATACACGTATAGTATACGTAGTGTAATTTAATGCCCCTCTGTCATATCAACTCTGTAGATAAAGCATAAGGTTCAAAGTTGATTGGGAAAATTTGACTGTTTCGGGTAGCTTGATGCGCTGGCGTCTGTACTATTTTGTATTCTGTGGGCAAGCTAAACTCGCGCTAAGGGTTCCATACATAACAACACGCCTGTAATCCCTGGTAGAGGTGTAAATGTAGTAATACCCACATTTCGCCAGCTATGTTTAAGTCTCATATAATTGGGGCCAGCCTATTGCAATCAACCAGGGGACAAAAATCCAGACTGAGAATCTCCTGATTGCCGTAACACACAGCAACACTTTAGCATTTAAGACCCTAAAAAGGTTGAACGGATTTAGATGAAATTTGACACACAGATAGTTAATAACCTGGATTAACACATGATATGGTACTTTTAATCCAGCGGGACAATTACGTAACACATTATTAATAATTCTAATAACAATAAATAAACCAATTGAACCAAAAATGAATTTAATGGTGCAGGTCAGTATCAGGTTGTATGTTGATTAAACTATGATTGGCGACCGTAACATACATATATGTATTTTCAGAACTATACTCATTAAATTCATCAACACATCTTTCTTCATTCAAATTGAATAACTCATTAAATTCATCAACATAATTTTCTACATTATATTGAATGACGATTTCATGAAATAATTGAAGACATTTCTAAATTTTTTGGTTAATGTTTAAAATAAACAAAGAGTGTTATTGTTAAGTTTGTTATAATTTAGCAAAAGTATATTATGATTTTTAACAAAAGTGTACAACACTATTGAAGCTTCTACAGGGTGTTATTGAATTAACGCAAAACCTCTTAAGGGGTCATTGTACTCATCATTATGAACAACTTTTAAAATGGGAACAACCTGTAACCGCAAAAAAAAAATGAGCTGGTCCCTACATTTTGAAGAGTTATGCGACCATAAATGTGGGGAACAGCAGATTTTTTTTTCGCGATTTCGGTTTTGTTTCCATATTAAAAGTTGTTCATAATGAGGAGTACAATGACCCCTTAAGAGGTTTTGCGTTAATTCAATATCACGGTGTATAATCATGTTTCCTGTTTTACATACCCCATAATACTATTGAAAAGAAAAATAAAGTAGGTATAGCTTCTGCCAAACCAGCCTGTGCATCATTCAATTACTTTATATTAATCCCTAGGTATCCACAAAAAAATCACTGAATTTTTGTGTTTTTTTTTGGTGGTATCTTGGGTCTTGTTCCACCGTTCCACATTCTTGGTGGTTCAGTTGGTTTTCCTGGTGTAACACACATATTTTGAATAATTTGAAGTACTCCGCTTCTTAGAATTCTATAGCTGTTTTTTAATTGTTCCGTGAATGCTTTTACATCTTTCTTAAGCATTTTTCGAAAAAGTTTATCTGCCTTGGCTATCACATTATATTTATTGGGTTTTGAATACTCCGTTCTCTTATCATGTCTACTCCTACCGCATTTATTTCCAATAGAGTATATGCCTCTTTCATTATCATCTGTATTTCTGCTGCATCTGTCACCAACGCATCGCAACTGACTTCTGTCGTTTTTGCCATCATATCTGTCGCCCCTGCCATCTCTGTCTCGGCTGCATCGATCACCACTACAACGCAAGACATCTCTGCGAGTATCGTCATCTCTTTTTCGACTACATATATCTCCAATACAGCGGAAGGAATCAATACCATTTCTGTCACTATTGTTTCTGTTCGACCGCAAAATATGGTTGATATCTTTGTTAAAATCATCTTCATTGATTCTGACGTCATTGTCGTCGTCATCTCTGTCATTCGTTTTTCTATTGCATCTGTTACCGTAACATCGCAGATTATCTTTATAATTACTATCGTCATCATCTATATCTATGCTGCATCTCTTACCGTTGCAGCGCAGATGTCTGTCATAATTCTCGTTGATAATGTTGTAATTATAATCTCTGTTACCGCTATCATCTCTGTCACTGTTGCGATTATCGTCAAGTCTTTTTACGTCACAACCGGTACCATAGCAACGCAGTTCTATGTCGTTGTTTCCGTCTAGTTTCAGAGTTTTATCGAGATCATTTAGGAGCTTCAGAACATCTTCGTTTTCTGAACTGTTTCTTGTCTCTGTATCATCATCTCCCTGTCCTTGCCCTTTGTTACTTCTGGTTGATGTTTTTGTATCAGTAAAGTTCCATACTAGTTCTGTACATGTCCCCCATTTTTTCATACAGTCTTTTGTATTATTTTTTTCAGTTTTTTGACTTCCGAGCTTGTTTCTAAGGAATAAATTTAAGTTTTGTACGCTTGGTAGCTTCGTGTTCTTTCCACTTACACCTTGGTATTCCTCTGCATTACGGTTTTCCTCATTGTAATAGTGATAATTGGGTTTGCCACCATTATAAGTTATTTTTGTTATATCCTCATGATGAGTCCCCGGGCGATCTTCGTGGTGATTTAACATTACATCGTATTTAACTTGTTTTGAAAGCTCCGAAATCAACCGTTTTGAGGTCATATTGAGGTTCTTCATGATAAGAATCTTGTCTGTAAGCTGGGTTCCCATTTGTAAAGATTATTATTCCGATAATAATGAAACATGATATCTTAGATACTATTTTTAACAGCTTGGTACCATACTGTTATCGACACGAAATAATAATGAAAAACTTCATTGTATTGTTTGGTTATGGGGCAGGATAATTGATTGTGAAATTAGCTAAAGATACACTAGGTACATAACTAAGCTTGAAATCTGAAATTAAAAATTAGAGGTGTGCATGTCATCTGATAATTATTTATCTGCAAACAAAATTGGTTACTACACTGCTAACTGCTACGAAGATATTTTGGCGCTAGAATGA
Source organism: Luperina nickerlii (assembly GCA_963855955.1). NCBI lineage: Eukaryota > Metazoa > Arthropoda > Insecta > Lepidoptera > Noctuidae > Luperina > Luperina nickerlii. The sequence continues at coordinate 2,979,600 of OY979684.1, read as the reverse complement.
CGTTGTCAGGGGGCGCTACTGGTAAATATTTGTGCAATTGTTTTGTGGGGGGCGAAATTTCACGCAGACGAAGTCGCGGGCAGAAGCTAGATTATAATAAGTAAAGAGTAGATATACATACCGGAACCAAGCAGCCTGGTGTAGCGAGCTGTCCCGACGTCTGTCTCGTTGTGACTGTTCTAGTTGATGCTTCAACTGTTCTGCCGCGTCCACATCGCCTTCTTCTAACGCACGCTGGTCGGGCCTAGAGATATATGGCAAGTTAGTTTAATAGTCTCTGTGTTATAACGTGGCAATATCGGATATCGGAGCGACCCCACTAAAGATCATTAACAAAGGTTAGGTAGATATATGTGTGCAGTCTAACCGGATGGCGCTGAATACCAGTAGGATTTTTACACGGATCGACTGCCTATCTGACCCCCACCGGTCAGATAGGCAGTCGATCCGTGTAAAAACCAACTGGTATCCTGCACCCCAAATAATTGCGCAACACACATTGAACCAAATGCTGAACGTTTTTGAAGGACATTCCTAATCAATTGCTTCATATGTTTGAAAAATTCGTGGGCTCGACAACGCAGATAAGCCACTGAATGTTGTGGAACTGTAAGTGTGCTACGCTACCTTGCCGATGGTGTTTACCTGTGTCTGGTGTCTGTGTGTGGCAGTTTTTCTCTCATGCCAGGCTCCATTTCATTCAGCTCCATCGCGAATCGTGTGAACCCGTAGTACATCTCATGTTCTGGCGGCATTGCACCTGAATAACACCCAATGATAAATTATAAGTAAAGAGAGGTAGATAGATAGCTACTTACGCAACATTCGATCCTCAAAAACGGCACACTAACGCACACAGTTTATCCTTGCCCCGACAGTAGAAACAATTGCCGTCGTCTATTTGATTTAAACTTATTTTTTTCGGCTTTTGGATTGGTAAACAGACTTTAGAGGATTTTTTTAGTAAAAATGATTGATAGATACCACTTTTGGATCGCGTACAACCTATCTATCTCTTTTTACTTATAACACTTATTATAATAATCAACATTGATAACACCCAATATTATGACCACTATACTGCTCTCAAAACGATGAAGGAACACATTGGGTGGAACTATGAAGGAACACATTGGGTGGTCCTTGAACGGAAAATTCGAAGACATGTGACATCCATCATATTTTATATTCATTGTCGAAATGGAAGACCTCTTGTCAATGTGGTGTCAACTGGTGTAAATTTTCACGAAAACCCTCATTCACCTGTTAGCAGGGTGACGGAGAGGTACTGCGCAGCGAGTAGCGCGCTACAGAGCCTACACAGTACAGTTTGAATCGGGCTGTATACTGTACTAAGATTTTTTCTGACAAAATGGGCCAAGATTTACGATAGATATGGGATGCTCATACACGTACGTAAACACTCACCACCAGGGGCTGCTTGCTTGTTTGCATCTTATTCACATAAAAAATATATAGTATTAACTAAGTACCCGTTCTTGCTTCTCACGGTTTTAACGACTTGAATAACCAGCGAGACTACTTTAATATAATTATGCTGTTTAATATTAATATATTATGAATATAAACCTTTCGGAATAAATACTCTCAGTGATGGTAAAAATCGCATCAAAATTTGTTGCATTTAGGAGAATAACGCGGTCACACAGACATACACGACAAGCGTCACAAGATCCTTGTACCGTTGTAGTTACAACAGTTTCGAAACCTGTATTCATGTTCGATTCGGCACGGAGGCTTATCGAATGCTTGTGTATTGTAATGGTCCTTCGGTATACAATATGAGCCTTGCGCGCACGCACCCGGTCTCCACAGACAGCGCGCGGCGGGCGGCTCGCCGGCGTGCAGCGCCTCGGACCAGCGCCCCGCCAGGCGCAGGCGCGCGGCCCCGCCCGACACCACGCCGCGCACCTCGTGCCGGCTGCTGGACCACGAGCTCGCCTGCACACCAATGTAAAAACTTTTTTAATACAGTTGCTCAAAAAGTGGCGTATTGCAGGGACGTATAGCGTTCGGGATGTGGGCTATTACATACTCGTGCTTTTTTTTTACCTTTCCCGAACTCGTGCGTTCTCTTTCCCAACTGTCAAAATAATGTCTATTAAAAAGAAAAACCAACCATGAAGTTTTTACTAAAAAAAATCATAGAAGTTTTTATGATTCATGCAAATACGTATATTTCTAAAAAGAAGCTACTAATTTGTTTGAATATCAGATTTAATGATTTGATTGAATGAGTTAGGTTAGGTTTCATTTCATTTTATCTCATTAAATTTCATATCAATAAAAAAATTCTACTGAAAACTTGGCTGTATGGGCATAGTTCCCTTTGCCTACCAGAATGGGTGAAGAAAAAAAATCTCTGCTTATATTCTACGGTTGGCGCCATTGGTTAGTTGAGTTTATTGTGTTTTTGTTATTTTATTAAATTGCTTCATTTTTTCGCAACTGTATTAAAAATAGTCGTTCAGTACACGTGCGAAACTGTCATTGCAACTTGTTCCGACTGTCAACACTCGCCTTCGGCTGCGCCTCGGCTCGGGTAGACATTTGTCGGAACTCTTTGCAATGACAACCTTTCCGCACTTGTAATGAAATATACTATATTGATTACTGCGACATTGGAAAGCCAGCGTCAGACAGAATTTGTTTGGCATGAGTGCTAAAATGTAACCCTTTTGGCACATCTGTGATGCACACACTATTGTATGTTTTTCACTTTATTATATTGTAATTTATATTTTATGTTTCATGAACTGTGTCTAAATAAACGTTATTTTCTTTCTTTTTCAAAACACAAAATGATAGATAAAAGCCGTTCGTCTAATTTGCCTGTAATTTTGGGACAAATTTATAGTCTGTAACATGCTGATTGAAAATCTATATGGGCGCAAGATTAAAATTAAATAATAACCAGTTTTAGAGATATAACCATTTTTAGGCTGAAGTCAAAAAGATGATTTTCTCTATACATGAATTTATGATTGTTTTGACAAATAAATATCTTCAATAGTAACATATTATAATTAAGATATAATACATAATGGAATGTCCTACCTTAATAAAATTAAGTTTGCAGGTGATATCAGTTCCATGGCAGGTGATGTGCATGTCTCCATACTGATCCACCCACCGCTGGCCGCCGAACAAGTTGTGGACGCATGTCGTCACCTGTCAACAATGCAAAAACTAGTAGCTAAAGACCTGTCTCTTGCGCGTTTTTTTTGGACATTACACAAACATTTATTTTCATATACAAGCCGTCTCCTGCATATTCAAATATTTTTAGATTAGTCACAAAGCATGTAACACTAGATAGTGTCAACTATTCACAAGACAATATAACCTCAAAACCTGTGTCAGTTGGAATTAAGCTTTCAAAAAATGCTAACGCACAATGATCCATTAAAGGACTAAGTGCGGAAACCAAACCCATAACATAGAACATGCTAGAGGTGCGTGGTGCGTGTGGCGGTTGAAAATGAAACAAACCCTCCTTTTCACCCGCGCGGGGAAAGTTTTGAAAACTTTTAATTTTTTTTAATTTTTGTCATTGGTGTCGTTTCTATGGTTTTCAAGGGTGCTAAAGCCGATAGTGAGGTCAAAAATCAAAATCCAAGATGGCGGCTGAGAAAATTTTCAAACTTCTTGAGTGTCGTTTTCATGGCTTTCGAGGATGCTGGAGCCGATAATAACGTCAAAATGAAAATCCAAGATGGCGGCAGGGAACTTTTTTAAATTTTCTTCATGGGTGTCGTTTTCATGGTTTTCGAGGGTGCTGGAGTTGATAATAATGTCAAAATGAAAATCCAAGATGGCGGCTGGGAATGTTTTTAAATTTTCTTCATGGGTGTCGTTTTCATGGTTTTCGAGGGTGCTGGAGCCGATAATAATGTCAAAATGAAAATCCAAGATGGCAGCTGTATTTTTTTTAATTTTTCATCATGGGTGTAGTTTTTATGGTTTTCAAGGGTGCTGAGGCAGATCGTGAGGTCAAAATGAAAATCCAAGATGGCGGCTGCATTTTTTTATTTCTCCATTCTCCATTTCACCTGTGGCCTGTGTCCAGTTCCACACGCATTTGAGTATATCGATAGGTACATACAAGATACAACGTACCTTATTCCAGCTGTAATGGTCTCCCGTGCTGAGTAGCCGCACGTGCACGCGGCCGGTGGGCTGGAACTCCATGGACTTGCCCCAGAACTTGGTCTTGATGCGCGCCTCCTGCCAGAAGCACCAGCGGCTCGACTCCGCGTGGCACGCTGAGATTGGTGGGTGGTGCGACACCTGCGAGGAAATATATGTTGGTTACCTATTAATATTAGCATCCGCTTTACTTCGTATTGCATTTTTATCTCACGAAGCGACACGCGCTTTATTTGGTAAACACAAATAAAGCACGAGTCGCTTCGTAAGTAAATATACAAACACGCTTTGAATGTGTGTGTGAAGACGAGTAGCGTCAGCACATAACACATACGCACTTCCGACTTCGCTATAGTGTCGGATAATTCTATAAGGATTTATGAGACATCCGTCAGGGAAAGGTCCAATAGCACAAGAGACACGATTTGGATGGATTTTGTCGGGTCGAGTAAGACCTGAATCAGTTTCTGTGAACTCCCAGATCATCAACTGTCACATACGAGTAATTGAAGACGAAGTACTAAAACAATTTTGGGAAATAGAAAGAGAACCTGGACTATTTTAACAATTACCTGCATGTTAAAACTTTGTTTCTCGTTAAGTGATTACCTATGACGATACCTATCCCTCTCGCTGAGAGGAGGCCTGTGTCCCAGCAGTGGAAACATTATAGGCTGATGATGATGATGATGATTACCTATGTAAATCTTTGAGAAATAAATGATATTTGAACCGTATTTACTGACTGACCTGTTCCGCAATAAACCGGAAGCCCTTATCATCGCGCACGCACTCGTAGGTCTCGGCCAGCAGCGGGTTGAAGGGCTTGGACGCGGCGCGGTGCGCGGACGACGCGTACGCACTGACCGCGAACGCGGCCACTAGCGACATGCGTTCTATTGCGTTCTTGCACTCCGATGCCGAGTCTAGCAGTTCTGAGTATTCTAGCTCTTCGCATAGTCTCTGTGGGAAAGATTTGTATTGAAATAACTTATACATTCAAGTCAAAATGTATATATGGATGATAGCAGTTTCGAAGAAAAAGACTAGGTATTTTTATTTTATACGGGGTATTTTGCGGGATATTTTTTTTTATATAAATGCGGAACAAAAACTGTAACAGAAAGAAATTTTTGAGATAAATAACATAATATAGAAAAAATGTCATGTGTAATCGGGAATTGAGCCCGATAGCTTTTGTAAAACACAAATTATAAATTACTCTTACATCGATCGTTACTGTTTCTGATAAGAATCAAATCCTTTATATCCAAAAGGTAAGTATAGACAAGTAGAGCATTTACTTGTAATAGAACATCGAGCAATAGCCGTTTTTAAATTTTATCGACCCGCACTTGGAATACGACGCTCGATGTTTTGTTACAACCTGGGGGCCTAAAAAGACCTCTTTGGCAGAATCATAAAAGGATAACATTATGAATCATAATGGAGAGTTAACTGTTAAGTTAATCGTATTAAATCCCATTGGTGAAGGGTTTTTCAGTTATATTTTTTTTGTTTGTGGTAAAGTACCAATCAATCCAATCCAAGCCCAATCCCAATTTCTTTGATTACACCTACGTAGTGCAGCGAAAAAAAAACACGGACTGTCTTCGCCATATTATGATTCATAATGTTATGATTTTATGATTCTGTTAAAAGTGGTCTTTTTAGGCCCCCTGATTTTAAAAACCAACAAGCGTATTGGTGTAACATTTTATCGAGCAAAGGCACGAGCGGTACCTGTAGGTCTGACAATGGGGATTGTCCAAAATTTCTAACCATTATATTTTATTTTATTTTTTGTAAATTTAGAGCATTTTGAGAAACTAATTTGAATATTTTGATGATTGGCTCAATAGTTATTTTAATAAAAATTATTTAATTATTTTAAGTTTTTAAGGTAGGTGACGTCATCCAGTAGCATAAAGATTAAGTGCCGTTGCCTTACTAATACATTATTAAAAATTTTAATCTGTCAACACAACGTCAACAATGTCACATCTGTCAAAGTGTCAATAGGAGGGCGAATAGACGTCTTAAATAATCGAATCCTAGCTTAGCGTATTTATTTACAAATGGTTTTTTTATGTGTAAGTGTCCTCCAAGGAATATACTACTCTCTATCGTCACTAGAACAATCGACGCGGCGACTTAGAAATAGAATAGGTAATAACGCACAGAACATCACAAAGTACTGCTCAGGTCTCTGAGCTACGTCCATCACACACTGGCACGGTTTATGTCTCCTTTTGCTTGACAACTAGTGGAAGCAAAATCGACGACGAAAACATTCGCCCAGACAATAAACACTACATAATTTACTACACAAAAATAGGCTCATTTTAAGTAGCATAATGATTAATTATTCACACTATAAAACCTGTCATGTGTCATAAACTTGTTATTGTCAATCAAGTTTCTTTGTTTTTACAATAATAACAGTATTCCTTGTAACTTCACTTCTACTCGTATTTAACATTCCCATCCAATTCCTTAATAACTTACCTAATTTTAAAATCTATTTGTTACCATTTAATTACTTATTTTTCACTTAATTTATTTTATTTTTTTCCCTTCTACCTCCTACTAATCTAAATATTGTAACATCTTTTCTCACACTGTTATTTAGCTGCATAACTTCACACATTTCAGGTGACTGACCCTTCAAAGAAAATGATGACCCGCAGTGCTACAATGAAGGATATGGCAGCAAAACTAAGAGCTACCTTGAAGGAGCTAGAGGTTTCTGAAGCGATGTGTAAACAGCTGCTCCGCGAAAGGGAAGACAGTGAAGTGGAAGTGGAAAACATTATTTTAAAGAACACCTCCCTCAAGAACGAACTGTCTCAGCTGCACATGCAACACATGGACTTAACTGACCAGCACAGTCAACTACAACACGTAGTGTCAACATTTCAAGATTGCAGTGACACCCACGAATTGGCATTGAAACGGATCACAGAGCTTGAACAGAGATTGTTTGAAGCCCAAGAGGCACTATCAATCTCTGAGTGTATCAAGATCAATAACCAGGTTGCTCGCACTAGTAATCTTTTTGATGAGTTGGTAGGTAGTAAGCAAAAATCAGTGTGTGAGCCAGCTGCAACTATAGATTTGACTGGTGATGATACCATACCATTGTGTCCTATTGTTATGAGTCACAACAAATTAAAGAAATATATTAAAATCAAGAAATTAATTAAACGGTCAAAGAGATCAATAAAAAAACAAAATCTCTTAAAATTAAATCTTTCGCTTAGAAAGGAACGTGTTGTGTTATCGAAAAGTTTAAATAATTGTACTATTGAGTTAGATAAATGTAGGGAAAAGTATGACACTGATATCCAGCTCCTCTATAATGACATATTACACAAGGAGCATTTGCTGAAGGATATTTTTGAAAAATATGAAAGTTCACAACGGCAACTAAGTGACCGCTTGTTTGAGGCTGGAGAACTACTGGATTTGGTGAAGTACAATGCTGAGAGGTACGAGTCTCTGACTAAGGATCTTTCATGCAGCTGTGTCAACCAACCACCATCTCTTCAGCCTCAGTCTGACTTGCCCCTTCCGGTGTTAGCTCTTCCAGCAGAGACCACACAGATAAACAAATCAATTTTTTTTTGTGACGAGTTAGGTTCTGGCTTAGGAAAAATTTTACTCAATTACCTTAGCCATAGTTTTACCAATCACAGTTACCATAACATAAGTTTTAAACAAATGATAAAAAGAATTGCCAATGCAAACCTAGATAATTATTATACTATGGTTTTGCTATTAGGTAATAGCACTGGTATAACCAGAATGGACATAGTGGATGGTGTGAACACCTTATTAAAATTAAACATAGGTAAGCTAATGTTGTGTGCTTTTCCTTACTCAGATACGTTATCATATAACGAAAATAATTATATTTATAAGTTGAATAATACTATTCACAAGCTGACATGTTGTCATAGTGACAAATTATTGTTTTTTGACACTAACAAGTTTGTTAGTGGTTTTAAGTTAACTCAGAGAACTTTATCTCTGTCTGGGAAATGTAGACATCTGATTGCTATGTTGATAGCATATAATATTAACGAGGTTATAGCTAATATAACGAATTCTAGTATTAGTGACGAATCTGTGTTGCCTAGTTATACTAACAACATAGTGATTAATTATGAATCGTCATGTACGAAGGAGGATCCACCTATAATACCAACATCTTTGGAGACCACTACCAGTCAGGTAGGGTTTTCCCCTTCTGCTGGAACTTATTCGGGCAATCTAAACTCTCCAGTTGTAGTTGTGGAGGTCACTCCGGATAACTCTTTAAACTAGTTAGTAAGACAACGGAAGTTACCCCTACAAATAACCAATTACTATTAGAGAATAATAAAAAGGTATCTTCTGGCAATATTACTCAGAATAATAATAAACTAAAGGGAGGGCAACATATTTTAAAATTACTTAACCAAAATATTCAAGGTTGCTCTTCTAAATTACTGGAAATAGAATTGTTTTTAGAAAATACCAAGTTTGATGTCATTTGTTTAACAGAACATTGGTTAAAAGCCCATCAAGTAATGTCAATTAACTATGAAAATTATTGTGTAGTTAGCCATTTCAGCCGAACACGTATGATACATGGCGGATCATTAATATTAGTTAAAAATTCAATTAAATCAAAGGAACGAAAAGACATCGTCGGGCTGTCTGTTGAACACACCATTGAATTGTCCTGTGTTGAGCTCGATAAGCATGTAGTAGTATGCGTATACAGACCTCCAAGTTACCAGAATCTAGCTTTGTTTGATTCTGTAATGGAAGATGTGCTAAAGAAACTTTCTGCTAGTAGTAAGTCAATAATCATATGTGGCGATTTTAATATTAATTTATTAGAAAATAATTCAAATACTATCAGATTATTAAGTCTTTTTGGGTCATTTGATTTGTCAAATGTTTTTATTGAACCCACCCGAGTAACAGCTTCCACTGCCACTTGTATAGATAATATTTTCTGTAACTGTGATTATTTACACAAACAAATTGTAAATAAGTTGCCATCTGATCACAGTGGACAAACAATAACATTTTGCTCCTACGTGCCTTTACAAAAATTTTTAATAAGGTTTAGGCCAATTACACGTAAAAATTTAGAAAAATTAAATAATTCTTTGGCCAGTAAATTATGTGTTCAGAGTTTTAATAATTTATGTGACCCAAATGAGTTTTACGCCGAGTTCTTTTCACTATTAAACACGCAATTTAATGACACTTTCCCACTAAAGTCTAAAAGTATTTACACAAAGTTCTTATTTAGCGATTGGGCGACTCCAGGTATTCGTAAAAGCAGGGAAAACCTCTTTGAACTTTATGGCTTGAAGCAACATATGAATAGCACAAGCCTTCATCAGTATGTTGCAACTTATTCTAAGACTTTCAAAAGTGTATGCAAAACTGCTAAAGCTCTTTATATTAGCAATAAAATAAAATCAGCCGATGATAAAATAAAAACTACCTGGCAAATAATAAATAATGAAACAGGTAGGAAAAAACAGCGTAATACTGAATTTAATTTAGAGACCGCACATGGCCCCATCAATTCAGATATAGAAATTGCCCAGGAATTCGAAAATTTTTTTGCTAATATTCCCATTAAAACTACTGAAGCTTTGAATTCCTCACCCGCGCTTTCTGCTGACTTACTTAGAAAGAATGTTGAGGCATGCCCTTCGGAGTTTGGGTTTCAACATACAAACCCCCAGGCTGTTATAAAAGCTTTTAAAGATCTTAAAATTAAATCAACAGAAGATCTCTGGGGAATGTCTGTAAAAGTTTGTAGATCTATCATCGAAACGATTGCGCCCTATTTAGCTTTCATATTTAACATCAGTGTAGACCAAGGAGTCTTTCCGGATCTCATGAAACACAGTAAAGTAGTTCCTTTGTTCAAATCCGGTGATAGTAAAGAACCCAACAATTATAGGCCTGTCTCAATTCTGCCGGTTCTCAGTAAGGTGTTTGAAAAGTTGATGCTCAATCAAATGTTACGCCACTTTAACAAAAATTCCATCTTTCATGAACAACAGTACGGTTTCACCAAAGGGCGTTGTACCACTGACGCCGGTGTAAACCTAATAAAGAACATTTTTAACGCCTGGGAGGAAGCACAAGATGCCATTGGAATCTTTTGCGACCTCTCTAAGGCGTTCGATTGCGTAAGCCATGAGACACTTCTGCTGAAACTTGAGCACTATGGGATTAGGAATTTAGCTCTTGATTTACTAAAGTCATACCTAAAAGATAGAAAGCTTAAAGTTCAAGTAAACGGCGTAAACTCATTAGGGTCTGAAATAGCAATGGGCGTTCCTCAAGGTTCTATATTGGGTCCATTCCTCTTTTTAGTTTACATTAATGATTTACCCCAATTACTTCAAAATCAACCGAAGATGGTGTTATTTGCAGATGACACCTCATTGATCTTTAAGATAGACAGACGAGCACAAAATCTTGACGACGTGAATAACTCTATTCTTCAGGTCCAAGATTGGTTTACGGTAAATAATTTGGTACTAAATGAAAAGAAAACCAAATGCATTAGATTTAAATTACCTAATGTTAGAAGTAGTGAATGTGACATCATACTGAATGGAGAAAAACTGGAATTTGTTGATCAAACTGTTTTTCTGGGAATCACGCTAGACGACAAATTACAATGGGGACCTCACATAACATCTCTTGCGGGGCGGCTTAGCTCGGCCGCTTATGCTGTTAGAAAGATAAGACAATTAACTGATATAGAAACCGCGCGTTTAGTCTATTTTAGCTACTTTCACAGCATTATGTCGTACGGCATTTTACTATGGGGTCGAGCTGCTGACATTGAATCCATCTTTATTTTGCAAAAAAGAGCTGTCAGAGCCATTTATAATCTACGTCGCCGCGAATCTCTCAGGGAACTTTTTAAAAAGATTAATATTATGACGGTACCTTGCCAATTCATTTATGAAAATATTATGTATGTAAGAAAAAATCTACATCTTTTTAATAAAATAAGCGATAGACATAATTTTAATACTAGAAATAAAGATAAAATACATCAACCATTTTTCAGATTAGCCAAGGTACATACATCTTTTATGGGGTACTGTGTTAAATGTTACAATAAAATACCTTGCGATGTATTGCAATTAAATGAAAGAAAATTTAAAACTCACATTAAACGTACACTTTGTAAACAAGCATACTATAAATTAGAAGATTATATCCAAGATAAGAACGCTTGGAAACATGCTGGTCCTGCTCCATAGGACAATCTGGAGCCTAGACAAAATCAAACTGGTTGCTAATTTAATTGTAAATTTATACTTTTTTTTTTGACATTGATTTACATTCTGTAACTACTTTACTACTCACACCCTGACTTATTACTTGTATTTTTTTTTTTTTTTAAATGAAAATCGTTTACTTTTACCATGTTTGTAAATATGTGAGCACCATGTATCTATCAGATAATTAATTTATATGTCATGGTTTCATTTTTAAGTCTTTTACCTCTTGTGGTATAGTAATTTTATTTTAGGTGCATCGTGTTCACATATTATTATATAATTAATGTATGCAAAATTTTGTAAAATATTTTAAAAGAGTAACGGTGGAGTTTCTTGCCCGTTCTTCTCCATACGAAAACTACCTTTTGGAATGGGCGACTAGAATCAATTCTATTTGTTGTAATTTCTGACGTTCAAAAGTGCCTTTAATGTGCCTATTTGAAATAAATGCTTTGACTTTGACTTTGACTTTGACTTTGACTTTGCACGCGGCGACATTATTACTATTATTGCTGCGAGTTGGAACAAAGCACTTCCTGTATTCCATAACTCTTCCAGTATATTAAATATTGTCGAGTGTTGAAATAATGTATGTAATGTAATAATGAGATTTATAAACAAGAATGTTTATATTTTTGACATATTTACAATAATTTGACATTTGACAGATTGTAGACAATACTTGCCTCTTACCTTTTATTTTCTGAGGCAACGATACAAAACTGTACAGCCAGTCGTACGTAATTTGAAGGGCAAAGAAGGTCAATCGTATTTTATCAAAAATATCAATAACATATGAATATTTTTCAAAATTAATTAGTCCGTAATGATCAGTAACGCTATTCCTCGAAATGGTTTTTCAATTATAACATTTAAAAAAATATGAACAATGCCCATTCAACAATGAACGCTAGGTAGAAAGAAATGTTCCAGGTCACACCGTGTGACAATGTGGTAGGGCTCACTCGCCGTGAGCATTACGCCGAACGCAGCGTCGAGAATTCGCAGGAACGGTACATTACATGGAAACGCTTTGGGAAACTGAGCTTTTGCCTGTATTGTACTATTAGTAAGAACGTTACATTACGAAGAAATGTTCGTGAAAATGCTCTAGTGTATACTCACCCTTACGAGTCGCAAATTAAAGTAAATGGCAATTATTTTTAACAAATGCCAATTAAAACATAAGTCCTTACCTGCAACATGTTCAACGGCTCGTTAATAGTGACCGGCATGGATATCTGACTCAGATCCTTGCCGATATTCTTGTAGAGCAGGTTCCACAGACTGGGCCCGCCCGGCGTGGGCCGCGCGGCGGGCAGGCGCGTGCGACGCGACCAGCCCGCCACGCGCTCGCTCGCACGCAGCGTCACCTGCTCCGCCGACACTACTGGCGAGTGACGTGCTCAGTAAATATTATCGTTTTGCGAGGAAGGTGGGGGAGGGGGTGTTTGACTTCGGGTAAAATAGTTAGGAGACGATTAGTATCGATACTTTTATTGATAACATTATTTTTGGTTAAACTTATTGAAATATTTTTGTGATGTGAGTTCATTGACACTAAATCTCTATTTTTCTTTTATGAAAATAATACTATGACAAAATACGATGAAAGGAAAACTCTAAGATGTTTTTGTATACGTAACGTCAACTTAAAATAGTCTTGTCGACGTCTAGAAAATTATATATTTTTTTATATTTTTATTTCCTACTTTTTTTTAAGCGTTTAGAGATATTAAGGAAGTATTGTCAAACACCCCATTAAGGATTATAGCAAACTAGGGATAGTCTACATTCAGCAGGTTTGTAGGATTGCCAATTGAAATGAAATGAGAAGCTTTTTAGTAGATAAGGGCTGAGAACGAAAGAAAATATAGTAGTTTTAGATAGGTACAGATGCCAGCACATCAAGTTACCCCAAACTGTCAAATTTTCCCAATCAACTTTGACCCTAATGCTTTAGCGATAAAGTTGAAAATCTATTAAAGAAATTTGACAGATTGTAGTAGCTTGATGTACAGGCGTCTGTACTATGGCAACTGAGTTCCAAGATCAGAAGACATGGACATAGATTCAAATAAGGTTAACATACAAAAGGGATGATTAAGGAATCAGTGTCGGATTGAAACAAAACTATTTTGTGATGCTAGAATTTAAAGTAAAAAGTTTATTGTCACAAGAAGCATTCAGAAAGGGCAAGAAGCATTCATAACCCTTTGACGGCCGCACCCCGCACCGGTGACAGCTCAAACCATCGTTGATACCCACCAACGAATCGTGAGCATATTGAAAGTATCAACATTTTTGACGTCAGTAGTTAGATGGTTTGGGTTTGCCGTTTCGGTCAATGGGTCTACTCTCTAATTCCGTCAAAGAAGTTATGGGGCGGCCCGAAAGTCGTTCGGTACATCGGAGTAAACCCTACTCCCAATTAATTAACTTTTTCGGTCGGGCAAAAACACATCGGGAGTAAAGACAACTGTCAAATCGTGTTGTCATTTATTCTTAGTTCGACCCCAAACTAATCTTTTATCCGTATGTAATAAGGTGTGGGAAACGCCCGTAACATTGGCCGAAACAAAAGATTTCGTGCTTAGGAGTCAGGTACACAAATCAAAGTACAGTATCTAGGAGTTAATATGGCACATCGAGTTAAAAAACAGGCTATCACAAAGATACAGTAACAGTTTATCTCACGACGCGACTCGCGCTTTACTTGTGGTAACCAAGTGTACAAACACGCTGTGATGTGTGCGTAACACACACGAAAAAAGCGCATGTCGCTTCGTGAGATAAAATACTAAATGAGTAACAGAGAATATGCTCTACAAAGCAGTACTTTTTCTAGAACTCGACGTGCCATATTAGCTATACGGTGGAAAGTTAAATACATGGTGTAAAACTAGTCCAGGATAAGGCATCTAACAGAGATATAAATTACCATATATATTTTTGTTGGAATATTAAAAAAAGATCGAAAAACAGACCATTAAGTATAAGAAATTAAGGTTATGAGGACTCGTCTACCGCTTTACTCACGATTTCCGTTGAAAAGCTCGCTTGCTATATTAATGCACGAACGGTTAGTGAAGCTACACACACAAGTACAAACTCACTCGCACCATCAGAGTTGTCGGAGCTGGCCGAACCTTCCTCGCTGCTAAGGGAGCCGGCCTCCGATGAGGAGTCGCCTTCTAGCTCGATGACCCCGGACTGTAATACGGAATTATAAGGATGACATGACATTACTATCGACTAAAAGGCAAAGTGATAGAAAGATCTGAGAACCCGCTGGTATTTTAAAAGATACATTAATTTACAAAAAAAAAAAAACGAACCTCATTAGAAGGTCAGTAAGTTTTAAGAGGATCAGTTCAACATTTCCCTTAAAGAACGGTAAGTGCTAAAGTTCTAATGTTGGCATTTCTCCTTTGGCTGTAATTTCACCGTTACCAATACTATTCAGCAATGCTGATTGGTGGCAGAAATACGTAGGGAGTTAATAATTCCGTTGACGATCCCTTTACAATTTTACATAAACTATGGCTTCTGTTGCCTGTTACATACATTTATATTAAAGTACAAGCTATGTGCCCCATGGAATTTCCCATCGGTAAAAAATTACCAGCTTCCGTACAACCTTTCATCCCCTATTAAACTCCTTAGGGGATGAATTTTCAAAATCCATCCACTTAGGAAGGATTTTTGGCTCAATTTCGATAAATAACACTCTTTTGTGCAAAATTCCATACTTCACTGTCAGTCTACGAATTAATTTAAGATTTTTATTTAGTAGAAAATATGGACAAAACCCTCACCTCATCAGCAGCAATAATTTCCGTGGGCTTCAAGTCCTCATGCTCTTCAGCATCGAAGAACTCAGAGGCGGAGACACAGGAGGAACTGTAGCTCAACGACTGCTGAAACGGACGGTTGTTCACCTGCCGGGAAGACATAGGGGTTAACTGTAACAAGAATAATTTTGGTAAGATAAGATATAATAGCAGGGAGGGGGGACATCGACGCGCAAACTGTACAACCCGTCCGACTTAAGTGTGCACCTCGCTGGAATGCGTTTATTCGCGAAATGTTTATATTTATCATTAAGATAAAAACTATACCTATGCATGTTGAAAAAAAAAAAAACAAACAACCGACTTCCAAAAAAAATACTACAAAGTGAAAAATAACTTTAATTTCTGAAGTCTCCGTCAATATATGAGGGAGTAGGGTAGTTGACTAAGAAAATATATTTAGTCCATCAGTTAGATTACTAAAAAATATTGTATACGTATTTTTTCTTTTGTCTGGCAAACAAAAAATTACGAAGATACAGCGCTTGGAAATTTCGTATGACGTCACGCCGTGCTACAAATTTTAGCACGTTATTACGTCAAAGCCCCCCACTCCTGAACTTTGATGTGATATATCTTTGTAATTTTTTATCTAATTGATAAAACAAAAAATACGTGTTCAATATTTTTTAATAATCTTACTGAGGGACTAAATCGAATCGATTTATTTTTACCCAGGCAACATCCCTGTTATGCCCGAACATACATAAAAAAATGTATATAAACATCCGAATTGAGAACCTCCTCCTTTTTTGACGTCGGTTAAAAAATCGTAAAAAATATTTTTACGAAGTTAACCTTTTTTTTTTCATAGAGTACGACAGAGTAACGTCACAGCGCCAGGTGCACAGTTAAGTCGGAAGGGTTGTAGCTATGAATTCAGCACATGATTCTAAATCCCCCTGGGATAAAATTTTCGTCGGTTTTAAAAAAACAATGGCTGTTTCATAGAAAAAAGAACTGCGCGGTCAAAATTTACAGAACAGCAATTTTTTTCTGTCGTTCAGAATCATGTACTGGAAGCCACGATAATAGGTTGCACGTCGATGTCCTTCCCACCCTGTAAAGTAAAAGTTTAAGGCAAGTTGCTAAGTAAACTTACAGGATCCGAGTTGGCTCCGACGGAGGAGATCTCAGCGAGGTCCGACGCGTCGTGGATCCGCGACAGACGCGTGCGTAGCTCTGTGCGGAATACTTCACTCGTCATTATTTACGTTAGGATTGTGATGATTGTACTAGCGGCTAACGCTATTTGTGTTGTGAAGAACGTCAAGGTGATAATGCAGGGACTATGATTTAAAAATACTGGGAATTCAAACTTTGATGGTTATAAAGTGTTTTAATTCGATGAAGCTGGAGTGAGATTGAGACATTGCGGTATGTGCATTTATCAACGAAATTACAAATGGTTTTAAACTCATGGTGTGCATTTTGCATTTGAAGAGAGAACTTGATCGTGGAAAATCATGCATTTAACAAATGCATGGCTTATTTTAGGTTTACCACAAAATCACACTTTAAAAAATTTAAAATTAATTCTTAGACTGGATTAAACTATACGTTTGTTTATTCACTTCTGTAAATCGACCACTCATGAGACTGACATGAGACACAATAAAAAAAATTACATGCTGTTTTGCATCAAAAAATAGACATCCAAGTCATCCTCAACTCCCGCTCCTGTCCCGAGACTTAATTATTCAGGATAGGCGTTTTCGTCATAACCAGTGGTCGGAATAGGCTGACTATATTTACCTAAACTTCGGAGAACAGAGACAGAAAGTGGAGACTTCCTTACGACAACATTTTTTTTCCCGGTATTCGGGAAAAATCTTAAATAATTTGAGAATAAGCTTTATAAGATGTGTAAAGGCTATTTTTAACTAAACTTGCAATTAAATCCCGAAAACTAGGGAATTGCAAATAGTTAAAATTAAATTAAAAAAAAAAAATCTCTCAAAAATATCTTATTTAAAAATAGCCTTTACTCATCTTAAATAAAGCATTCATTTTTTTCGGAAAACAAGGGCTTGAAAGTTTGTATGAAATGCGGTACGGCGTAAACGCTCTTAAAGATTAAAGAGTATTCTACCCTGTCGTTTTTTTTTTCTTTAATTTGATGCAATCTGTCCACCTATTGCCATTCAGCATATATTATGTTGTTAGTTTGTAATGAAAACCTATCTACGTTACGTATAATGCAGTCTCACCGGAATTTTGCTGCAGCGCCGTGCTAAGGTTGGTTCGTAAGGCGGCCATCACCGCGCCCGGCGTCGACGCTGTCTCCGCCGCGTCCATCGCGGCGCGGAGACGGCCACGCTCACATATCTGTGGGGAAACGGTGAAGGATGACAAGTATGTTTAATGGTACCTATCTTCTAGGAAGTTTTTGATAACCTCCATGGAAAAAACGTGTTGATAGGAAGAGATACAAAATGTGACAGAAATTGTGTTTCAATGATCTTACAAGGGTAAGAAAGTGGTTTTTATCACATCTATTCAAGCAAGTGAGCAAGTGTATTCTTCGTAAACAGGGACTAAAGCAGCTCTACCATAGAGACTAAAAGTGATTTGAATTTGGAATTTGAATAATGTTAGTAAAAGTTCCAATCACCAAAGAGATCAATCACGAACATGTATGAACACGTAACAGGCTGTATGATAAGTAAAACGCACGCGAGCAAATTAAAAAAAAAAGTTGTGAAAAAATATAAAACGCGCGAAAAGGATTCTGCCTTCGTTCGTAATTGTTTACTACTTTGTTTGTTCGTTATTGCTTAAATTGTATGTAAATAAATAAACGTACTATTTTTTAATAGAGGGTGATAAAAAGTAGTGTCCACCTCGGGAGCAACACTATTTTAAGCTCGAGTGACGTACTTTGAATCCCTCGCTACGTTCAGATTCTACTTTAGAATCCTTCGTTCTGCTCTGGATTTCAAGAAATACTCTCCGTCTTCAAAATAGTTATTTGCTCCCTTGGCAAACAATCTACTATTATTGTCCTACAGCAAAAGCTTTTCTTTATAAGTTCTTTCACTCCCTTTTCCAAGTATTAGCTTTTTTTAATCAGGAAACCTCAAGAATAAAAAAAAACTGGCACTCCGGTAGTGCCGACAGAAGTGAAAACTTGAACAATTACGAGTGTATTTTGTGAATCGTCTTATAAACAAAACACGCGTGTTAAGGTGTGTTCCTTATTTTATAGGGTTTTTTGCAAATCAGGTATGATGACAGCGCCATCTCGTCGTTGTTGGATGAACTACGTAGTTAGTACGCGAGGCCCTCGTAGTTCTTCCCGATGTGCATAGATGGCGCTGTCTTACGTTTTACGTCTTACGAATTTTCGATCAGGGTCACGTGACCTGACGCGAATTTAGAAGTTTTTACCCATTCCAAAAAAAGTACACAGCGCCGCTAAAGAAGTTTTCACTTCAAAATACAAACGACCAAATTTACCCCTTTATTTATAAGCGTTGCTTAAATGAGACGTTTTGGTTAAACAGTCGCTAAACATTGCATAACTTTAAGGGGCCATTCAAGTATTACGTAAGCACTATAGGGGGGCGGGGTAGGGTCTTTGCCTTCCTTATTTTTGATGACATGGGGGATGGGGGGGCCTGGATGGTGATTACGTCAGCAGTATTTATTTTTTACTTTTTCGGATTTTCTACAATATTACTCGATTTTGGTTTAAACACATAATATATGGCAACACTACTTTTCTATGCTTGAAAACAAAACGCATAAAATAAAACTGCTGCTCATGAATCAATAAACTGGAACACATTGAAAAATGCATGTACCAATGTTTACTTAAGCATGGGACCCCGGGGATAAGAGCTTTGCTTACTTTTGCTGACGACGGGGAGGGGGGGGGGGTTAATAATTGCAAAATATCTGCTTACGTAATACTTGAACGGCCTCTAAGCAACGTTTATAAATAAACCCCAAAGTTACAAGCATGCTATACGGTACTATTATACACAAAAAAAACAACAAATATATTGAAATGTTCCTCTTTTAATAATTGTATTCATTGTTATGCTTATATTGATTAACCCGATGGATGGATGCGGTTTCCTAAGTTGTAGCATACTAAACTCACCAGTGTAGACACAACAGTCTTCAAATTCCCCACTAAATCTTTAGCCAGAACCGTGAAGTCCTCCCTCAGTTGAAGATCAGGCGTGAGACTGGTCAAGGAAGCAGGGCCTGGTGCAGTGTTCAGGGTTTCAGCACCGGGAAGCGACTGTGGCCGGGCGGCCGCGCAAGCTGTAAGTCAAGAGAAAGTGAACTTATGATGGTGATGGAATGGCTGAATGGACTGAGTGAAGTGTTTTGTGGGCTGTGTTGTGATAGGTAGAAAAGAGATTTGGGTAACGTGCTGCTGATGCTGTGTTGCGCTGTGGGTCAGTGTAGAAGAGTCATTCAATATTTGCGGAAAAACTGCGCTTCTGGATTTTTCGCCAGTTATGAATTCGATGGAAACCGTTCTGCACTGGCGGGGTGTATAGCAGTATATAGCATAATATAGGGTTGTTCCTTTTGTTGTACAGAACACAACTTCTGCGAAATCAGGATACAAAATTGCACAGCACAGCTCTTGTAGAAAATGTAATCATTTTTTACAGCACCCTAATGGGGGTTTTCGTGAAAATTTATGACACCAGTTGGCACCACTTTGACAAGAGGTCTTCCAATATAAAATATATGATGACGTTCATCATTCGATTCATTCATTCGTTCATCATTCAGTCATGAATAAAGAAAATCTATATTTTCTTTATTCATGACTGAATGATACCTGATACCTGGACCTGACGTGTCAGTGCTGCCACCTAGCGAACGTCATTTCAGAAAACCCTCATTGCGTAACACACATTAACACACAATCTGAATCATTTTGAAGGATATTGTTAATCCATTGCTTCAGATATTCGAAACATTTGTCTGCTCACCAACGTAAATAACGCAATGAATGTTGTTGAACTGTCAAAATGAAACCCATTGCTATTGTTAGTGTGTTACGCAATTACCGCGCAGGTCTAGACAAGTATTTAGTAAATAATAATGGGGTAAATGGCATCAATTTACAAAGCGTGCCACGAAAGAAGAGACTTGACACACCACGTGGTTTGACATGCGCAGAACACGATTTTAGGTATCTTTAGCGGTATGAGGTCTGAGTGCGGGACGGGACCGGACGTCATAGGGGCGGCGGAAAGAGGCGGGGGAGGCGGGGTCAAGTCTCTTCTTTCGTGGCACGTATTGTACAATGCTTGAGTAATGTCGGCTAAAATAACGCAATAGTGAAACTCGAATGTACCTAGTATATTACATGTAGGTACTCAAGAAATACTGTAACACATAAGTTGTAGAAGCATTTCTTTGATTCATGAAGCAACACATGCGTCAACAAGGTTTTGAAATGGACGTGTTCGCTGAACTGTGATCTTGTATTTAAATATACAGTTTGAAGATATGAAATGTTTCAACTACTAGGATTGTGGATTATAGTGATTTATAAATCCAACATCATTTTAAAATCCCATGCGTTATAGAAAAATCTTGATAGGACTTATATCAGATGCTCTAAAAGCCCGAAGATTTCGGTCGGAAATACCTAGCATACAACTTTTAATGGGTGCTATTAAAGGCAGCTTTTAACATGACATGAAGATGACATTCAAAATATGACTTAGCTCACATCAATTTAAAAGCACTGTAATACAAGGTGGCAGCAACGATGCGCGAACTGCAACCATGAATGCAGGACATGATTCTAAACCCTCCAGCGTAGAAATTTTTCTTCGGTTATCAATAAAAATCTGCCGTTTCAAAGAAAAGTGCAATACCTACGCAGTCAAAATGTATGGAACAGGTGTTTTTTTTTTTACATAATTGTCTGCCTTTTTCAAACCAATGTCGAGCGTTCTTAAAGACTTATGTCAAGCATAGTGATAAGCTAATGCTGAGAATAACATCTAGCACTAATGCTAAAGGTTGTATACGTTCGGTAGATTTTAGCTCCGCGTTAGATATTTCGACAGGCAGCAGGGTGTGGATGTGGAGCTGTGTCACAAACTATGCTCCACCTCCTATCCTGCCCTTTGTACCCTAAAACAAGCTGCCAGTGACCTCTGCGCTGCCACCGATAACGCCGTGGAAGTGGCAAAGTTTTGGGTCAACAAAATTTTAATAACTGTCGTGCCGGCTACACGAAGAAGATTTCGAACCCCCTGTATCACAGTAGATACTATAGTTGCTTTTGTTGTATACAAGAGGTCACTATTGACATTTAAAAAGGTCAAAACCTAAGTGGGCGACACAGTACGACGACGTAACACACATGGGGACGCGTATCTACACGAACGGAGCTTGCATATAAATTGAAATGTACTACAATTTGCTTTGCATGTTGCATCGCATAGCTTGTGCCGTCTGAAGTGAATCGAAAGTGCTAACTAATCAATGATACCCAATTTTATAATCCCTTGACAAAATAAACTTATTCGGGTATGAGTTCGAAGTGAATCGACATCTAACTGTGCTAACAATCAATGAATGATTTCCAATATACTTTCAAAGGAAACCTACTCGGGTATGTAAAATAAAATACAAAACATTAAATGATTAATTAATACAACTAGGGATTTTACATGAAATGGGTAATATTTAAGAGGTTATATTAGATGTAATACATTTTTGAGTCCTTCCTACATCTTAGCAGGATCAGTCTGCAGTCTTTTCCCAATATGTTGGGGTCTGCTTTCAGTCTGACCGGATGCAGCAAGAATACTAGCATTTTTCATGGAGCGTCTACCTATCTGACCTCCACAACTCAGTTACTAGGTAATACGATAAACCATTGGTAAGACTGGTTGTCAAAATTTTGGGCTCCAGACTATCCGTAATGGCTGTCAAAGGTCTACGACATGATCTACATCCTAGCAAGATAAATAAAAAAAAGACTCACAGTAACGAAGCATCTCTTCTCTTATAACTTGCACAATGTATTTGCAGATGATTCTGGCTAGAGGCACAAACATACCGTCACTTTCTTTAGACATTTTTATGTTTTCACTTTATTTATCAAGGAAATGTAAAGTATTAACACTAAAGGCTCCCATAAGCCACCAAGATGTAATAACAATAAAATTTCTATTGAGTCTCGTTCAGTGTCCTTCAGCCGATTAAATTGTTTGATCTAATGATAACACAATTTTCTCAATATAATAATAATTTATGTCACAGAGAGCATAATACTTGTAGTTTTTGTAGTAAATTTTTACCCATATTTTGTTCATATTATGATTAAAAAATGTTACTATCTCCATTGATATTAATTCACAAACTATTTCACAATGTTGATTACAACACCATTGTTCTAGCATCACGGAAAGTACTGTTGTATTATGATGACAAAGCGACCCATTTAGATTTTATTAAACTCCATTCGAAAATATACTCTATCTTCACAACATAAAGTTCATATTGCAGTGCTTATCATGTACTAGGCTGTTGTAGGTATATTCAGATCATTGATAATAACGAGATTCTGTGTATCTACGATAAAGGAAAGCAAGAGATAAGTGTCAAGACTATTCGTTTGAAATGATAAGACTTTTGAATCTTATATCTTGAGAAATAAGGTCGAAAATAGGTAAAGATGAGACTAGTTTTATTATGTCATCTGCGTAAATTCGGAAGGATACAGATGAGCAGACAATACTGATGTAAACTTAGCTTTCCAAGACGGTATAAGATATAGTATGATAGTAAATCGTAATCACGTAACTGTTTTAAATTAATAAATCATTTTATTGCCTTTTCTAAATGACAAGCGACCGGAAATGAAATCCGGTACATCTTCATTTGTAAGTCTTATCAAATAACTGCTGTTACATCTTTTGTTGGTTGTTATGATTATATCAAAATAACAACGGTTTCTGTTAAGGGCGAATTTCACCAAACTATTATACCTAGAATAAGTCTTATGCTGAGAATAAATTTATTATTTTTGAGTTTTTTCATACAAAAACTGCCAGACGTCAATTTTATTTCACGGATAAAATATATCTGACTTTGGTAAAATCAGCCCTGAGGGCTGATTTTTTCCACCGCCAGATAATTTTATCTGAGGAATAATTTTGAATTTTTGACAGTTCTTCCATACAAAATCTGTCAGACGTCAATTTTGTTCTACGAATAAAAATTACCTGTTAGCCGTTGATCGAATAAAAATGCTGTCAAAATTCTATGTCAGCTAAAGAGATTATTTGAACGAGAACGACCAATCAACTTGAGATGAGATTTGACAACGGATCAAATAGATAAGGCCTTTTGTATCTTTCTAGAATCCAACTCTTATAATATCATAATTTAAGAAACAAATCTACGCAGTTTTAGATAACAAACGCGGACGTCGCGCAAACACGCGGCCGCCCGCCGTCGCGTTCATTTTGTGCGGTGAACACAGAAGCGTTGTCGCGCCGCGCCGACAGAATGACGAAAAACGACGATCGCGTATTAGCGCGACCGATCGCTTTGGTTAGGACGCGGCGTTACTCTTTCATAACCCAATGTGTTTTCCACTTTGTCTACCTCAAACGACCATATTTGATATAATAAGTGAGGCACATCCATAGCTTCCATCAGCTAAAACCATGCACTATAACGGGTGTAAAAAGACGCTTAACGAAGCCGACAGTCACTTGTACTCCCCGTTACTGTGATATTTTTTTTGACAGTATCTCACCTTCAGGGTACAAAGATATTGAAGGTCAAAGTTCCACCTATTTTCCACGAAAAGAGATTGTGTGTTATATATAACTCAACTTCCAATACCCGCACAACTCCTGTACCGTGGCATGTTCCCATCAGCACAATGTTTTGCGTGCATTACATTGCGCGCTGCCGTAAGGAGCGATTTTTCACATGCATTTAAAATAAAAGTCGTTTCCCAGTAAGAATGTTACTTAGTTTAATGTACAGAATGCGTACATAAAGGCTATGTGATGGGTCTTTTTACACCCTATATACAGCTAGTGAAGTGAGCGTTGTATATACAGACAATGCAATGCGCTCGATTAGGAACAAGGGGGGCCAAAACGTAAATAAAAACAGTCTTACGAACTAAGGTGGATGCCAGAAATGTTGAAAGAAACGCTGGAACGAGAAGAGAAGAGAATTTATTATGTTGCGACTTTGTGATGACTGCTAGGTATATAGTTACCCTAGGGTTAGTATGACGATTATGACGATGGTTATGACGATTTTAGAAGTTATAGTTTATAGAGCGTATATTTTATAAGGTTTAGAATTAATATCAAAGTCAAATAGCTCCTCCTGTATGTAATGCTTATGTAAGACATAGTTCAATTTCGTTGTATCGAGAATAAACTTAATCAAAGTTTGTTTTTTCCACTATTCTTAATCAATACATACAGGAGTCACAAATTACGGTAAGAGTGGCTTTATTAATTCTTGTTTATTAATTTTGATTCGTCATTTCATGCTTTAGTTTAACGGAAACACATCAGCGAAATAGCTCCTTGCAAGCTAGTCGTAAAATGCATATTTTACATTCTCAATTTTCGCTGTATATAAATTGTAAGCAAGAAAGCATGTTAGCCAATTATTATCATTTAGGGCCACTTGCATTACAAATCCCGAAATGCATATAACGTTAATCGTATTAAAACCTCATTCCTTCTGTCATCTTCAAATGATTGATCGAAATAGAAAGACGTTTCAAATTCGTTTAGCGCTATAAGCAGTTAGTGATTTGTGGTGCAAGTCGGCATACTAAACTTTAATGTTTTAGTCATTAAACTGAGATGAAATGCTTGTAGCACCAACTCTACGGGGAGAGCCTGCCATGCCTAGCTAATGTCAATGTCAACGTGCAAGTGATAGGCGCCATCTTGTTTTGTTTTTTTTTTTTCAGAGCCATGCCAAGGCGGCGCGTCAGTCCATCATAACTTACCGATTTCGTAAAATCCTTGCAAAGACATAAGTTTCAAAATAATTATTGTTTTTGTGCACAAAATAAAAGTAATTTTATTTGAACAATTTACTTCACAATACAAATAATAATTTAATAAAAAAATAATGATTGTGTATACAATATAGGTATGTACATTGTTAGTAAATATTTCTGATTATTCTCTTGGTATTTTTCGGTTAGGGAGAAACAAGGAGTGGATTCATTGGGATTCCTAAAAATAAAATGTTTTATCACATTTACAGTTATTTTGTTTGAGGATATGCACAGTAAAAGACTTGTATTAATAGTTCTATTTTTTTTTTAATTTTATAAAATACTTGACAATCTTTTCTATCGTCATCTGTAAAGACTTTTAGTCGGTTCCCACTTTATCAAAATACATATTTGGTCCTGTTTGGTCCATAAAAATAACTTCTTTCTTAATAATTATGATCCTTATAATCTGAATAAGTTTCAAGGCATAACTATAAGAAAAACATACAGAGATTAAAATTTATGTGACACCCCGCACTGGGCTCGCGTGGTGGTTTACGGCCCACTCCCTCTCACAGAGAGGAGGCCAGTGACCCAGTAGTGGGAACATTATAATCTGATTCTGTTACACAAATATTAATACAGTACTCTTACGGTCCAAATCCTCAGTAAATAGCATGAGTAAGCGACTAACACACGCAGTTCTAACACTCACACATGTACACATATATATAAATAAACTATACAGTACATAATATAATTTTCAACACATTTGCTCGAAAAATGCATTTACAAAGCCTGTATACATTGTTCGAAAGTTAAAAATTACGCACCATACAACGGAACGTGCGGTAAAATAGGTACTTAGGTGAGAGTACCTATTTTACCGCACGTCCCGTTGTATAGCACCGTGCGTTTTCTTTACGGTTTTTTTTTTTAATTTCCATAAAAAAAATATAAGAATTCCACCAAAGAGTTTTACATTATGAGAATAAACAACCTGACTGATCGAACCTCCTTGGAAGCGCTTTTGCTCAATACGTTGTCTCACTTTAATACTAAAGAGTAAATGAGACGAAAGATGTAGTTCTAATTTTCACCACGTGCATGTGGCGCCATTTGCAAATTCGCGCCATTTTCATATTAGAAACTTCAAAAATTGTTGCGACTTTAATTGTTCTCTAAAAATAGTCAAATGAAAAAGTTTGTTTAATTACATACTGTACTGTTTTCTCGCAAATGTGTTGAAAAACATTGTATGACACACGTGCAGAAATTGGTATTTACAAACTCGTGACTATGGTAAGCCCTCGACTTCGTCTCGGGCTTACATTCGTCTACTCGTTTGTAAAAACCAACTTACCGCACTAGTATCATAAATAACTATTGTCTTACCTATAGGCAGGGAGGCGGCAGAGTTGGGCATTGAGGACGCACCGCCGCCGGGAGAGGGGGGCGCTGTTAGAGCTGACAATGCCTGGGGAAATAAGAAAAATAAGATTTAAAGTTAAAAAATATTCAACATCTAATCTTCTTAAGATAATATGTATACTTAAGGGGGAAGCGCCAAGGTAGCCCGCGAAATTCAAATTTTCTTACGTTTTTTGCAATTTGCTGGTCAGTATTACACTACTCTACTACACAACTCTCTATAAGACCGCGTAAGTCCAAAGAATGATGATTTCATGAAACAGTTATTCTTTGGACTTACGTGGTCTTAGAGAGTTGTGTTGGTGACTTTAATGATTATAATTCTGTAAATACATATTTGTTACGGCCGCGAATCATATATTAATCAACGTACAACTTAATACTGACCAGCAAATTGCAAAAAACCTAAAAAAAAATGAATTTCGCGAGCTACCCTGGCGCTTTCTCCTTAATCCATTCCATCCAGTTTCCAGCCATGTGACTTGATAATTTGTGACGACCGAATTTACCAAAGTTTACGGAATATTACTATTGTCTTATTAGTACTGTAGGTACAGTTAAACCAAAATAAGTATACGCTTCGGTAATCTTCGTGTTTCCGAATTAGCACGGAAGTTGCGCTACAGAGGCAAAAGCTTTTCTAAGTTTTGTACTGCCGCGCTTCGCAGTTGTAGTACACCTATCATAGCACTCCGGTAGCCGATCGTCATCTGACAGTCAAATAAAGTTTTTTTGGAATTGCATAGAGCTGTTAATCTGTAAGTATGAAGTCATGGTAATACAAAAAATAGGCAAGAACTTCCATGGTTGTAATAATCTCGTCATCACGCGTTCGTATTTCCGAAGATACACGATGAATCCCGAAGCGCATTTCTGTAGCTCCTTACAATCGGTCAACAATGCACTGTGACATTTATTTATCCAAAAAAAACGAAGTGTGGTTTTCTGAACATGACAAAATGATATTATATTTTGTTTTCTTTCTAAAACTAGATTAGGTCGATGTTTCCTAACCGAAACAAACTTGGAGATCACAGTCTCTTTTTAAATCCAGACATTATCTTGGTCAGAGTATGTTGAGTATCATGCAGATTAGTGTCTGAGATGGTATTTTGAGGAAAGAGCCACACAGATTATATTACTTTAATCACTTACCATGTGTGAGCTGGACGGGTCTATGTGAGTGTATGACGCTTGAAATTCCACTGACGCACACTTGCTGTTCGACTTTTTCTTCCTGAGGCCGAACTTGCGCCGGTCTTTCTTTACGTTTGGGGAGGCACCTTCCAGTGATACCTGGAGAATACACAACGAAGGATTAAAAAAACAAGATTTATGTAGGTCCACAAGAGAACACTCGCCAATTATCTTGGTGGGCTGGCTTTTGTATTTTGGACTTTCAGAAGCACTTGAAAGTCCAAATACCAAAAAAAAACCCCAATTCCAAATTTTTGTACAAGAACAGTGTCTGTTCGAAAACATCTTTTTGAAAGTAATGAGTTAATACTCGTATGTGCTGTCGAGCTATAGTTTGCAAATGTCGTTATTAAGTTTTCCATGAAGGGCTTATTCCCATTTTTCAGACGTTGTCTAGAACTGAATAACACGAAAATTGTCATGAAGATTATTTGAGAGCTATAAAGATATTACAATCATCCATCGGGTCAAGGTGATGTAATATCTCCATGTAATAGGTACTTTGAACAAAAAATTAGATTACTAACAGTGATGAAATGAATACATTCTTATAAGCATAGTTTCACGGACTTCAACACATAAATAGGACATCAATTTTAACTTCCACATTCACCACTTGTTAAACGTTCACGGACCTGTAATATTAAATCTATATAAATAAAACAAAGACGGGTTAGTTACACCATTTATAACTCAAGAACGACTGGACCGATTTTTATGATATTTGATTTCTTGGATTTGCCTCCGCCCCGAATAGCAGAATAACTATTAAAACATGAACAAATTTCAGGAAAAAAAATGAAGTTAATTTATTTTCTCACATTTATTAATTCTAAGGCAGTACGAAGTTAGCTGGGTCAGCTAGTACAGTACCCGGCGATAAATATTGCACATCGACCTTTACCTTTTTTGTATTTTATACAAAGAATAAAAATAATTATCAAAAGAAGCAAATCATAATTGTTTTAACAGCTCCTAATAGATACCGGACTGTTTGTATTTCGTGCGACAGAGATAACGCTCTACGAAGCCGAAATTAGCCGATTGTCTCTTTCCAAAGGTCGATGTGCAATATTTATCGCCGGGTACTGTAAAATAATATTTAAACTATCTATTTAAATTTTTGTAAATCCAATAAATAAATTAATTGAATTATGTAAGCCCCAACCTTCTCTTACCTCCTTAGTATTATTGAATAATTCCGAAGAGGGGCTCGTGGCTAAATAATAGCAGAAGCACGGGTCGATCTTCAGGGTTAAGCAACGCTTGTCGAGGTAGGTCCGTGGATGTGTGCGTGACCATCCATGTAATACCCAGCACTTACATCTGTATCGTGATGCAACTGCTGCTGCAACTCCAGCGCATCCAGCAACCGCTGCAGCTGCTGCACGGACAGCTGCGCCTGCCCCAGCTCTCGGGACGCAGTGTCTAGTGGGCCACCTGACTCTGTGGATTGAGGACAGCGTAAAGTTTAGAGAAATGTCAACATTTTGGATATCTTCATCCATATTGGTGGCTAAAGGAACTTATACAAGTGACGAGATACTTAGGGTTAGGGGCCGTCCATAAATTACGTCATGCGAATTTCTCGATTTTTGAAGCCGGTCGTCCTTGTTACAAGTCGTCATGATTTTTGAAGCCTCCTTGGTGCATCCTTGTAATAGATGGTCATATTTCTTTAGTGGTCATATTTTTTTACACCTGGTGTGACATCACATATTTTGCAATTTAAAATTAAACGTTATTATAATTTCTATAGAGTTGGTGTGGTTTTAAAGTTTTCTTTAGAGTTTTAATACTTTAGATTTATACATGTGACGTCACGAAGCTTATGATTCGTCCCCCCGTTGTCGACTCCCTCCCAGAACACACCTATATTACAGAACGCCATCTGCTACGATCCTAATATACTCCTTTTGCTTCGTTAACATCATCTGCCTAGCCTTTTCTCAACTATGTTGGAGTCTGCTTCCAGTCTAACCGGATGCTGCTGAATACCAGTATTGTACATGGAGCGACTGCCTATCTGTCCTCCACAACCCAGTTATTGGGTAATACGATACCCCTTGGTATGACTGGTTGTCAGACTTTCGCGCTTCTAACGACCCTTAACGACTGTCAAAGATCGTGCTTTCCGAGACACGGAGGGGTCTTGGTGTGTAAAGATGGTCGTCCATCCACGGACCAACCGCGGCAAGCGTAGCTTAACCTGATCGATCGAACCGTGCGGCTGTTATTTATTAGCCACAAGCCCCTTAGCCCCTTTTGCTTCGTTAACATGTAACATACACATGTAACGTGTAACATGTAACGTAATTTATGGATGGCCCCTCAAATGTATTTTCAGCGTACCTACCCTGGGCAGCCAGGCCCGCTATCTTGCTGATCAGCTTATATTTTGCTAGATGTACGGTTCTTTCTTTTGTATTATCCAGGCCAGAGTTCCTATATATTAAGACGATTATTTAAAAATTTGGACAATCCAAAAGTGCACGACTCATAATGTTCCTTTGATCGTATAAAAAACTATAGATATACTTAGATATTATATTAGTTAGTTCTTTTATTAATTATAATTAAACTACTTTGAATGAAAGAGCCCTTTTCAATAGGGTTCCTAGAACACGAGAAACGAATCTATTAAAAAAAAACTCAATTTATAGATTTTTTCGCAAGCTACAATGTTTTCAGGTTTCACACTTGATTGACGGGATTTTTTTTTACAAATATTTTGATGTGTTTTTCGTTTCTACTGCATTGAATTTGAAACAAGAAAAAGTACAGAATTTATATCCATTAATTTATCTATACAATGGGATATAAATTAAATAGGTTCTGTGTATTAGCAGGAGCATAACAATAAAAACTGAACAGTTGCAGAAAGAAGACAAAAAATTTTTACCGATCGCTTCGAATTATGAGCCGTGCAAAATGCTGCTCTGGTGATCCAAGTGTCTTTATAGGAGCTAATCTGTTTTGTGACCACCATTTTGTATCTCTCACACTCACTAATATTATGGAAGAACTAACTTCCCTACCATGTCTTTTAATTATTTATTTACTAATCTAAAATCTGCTTCGTTGGTCTAGCGGTCGCAACTGTTACTGCTGAGCATGAGGTCCTGGTTTCGACTCCCAGGGGGCCTAAAAATACCACTTTGGCGAATCATAAAAGGATAACATTATGAATCTTAATGGACAGTTAACTGTTCAAGTTAATCGAATCAAATCCAATTGATGAAGGATTCTTAAGTAATTTTTTTTTGTCTATGCTAAAATATTATTCAGTCAAATCCAATCCCTATTGTCTTTGATTATACCTACGTAGTGCAGCAAAAAAAAAAAACACGGACTGTCTTCGCCATATTATGATTCATAACGTTATCCTTTTACGATTCTGCCAAAGTGGCCTTTTGAGACCCCTAGGTCGGACAATGGTATTGAGTTTTCCTATCAGGAACTTCTAAGTAGCAGTCCAGAGTCTGGAGCAGTCCGGAGTCTGGAGCAGTCCGGAGTCTGGAGCAGTCCGGAGTCTGGAGCAGTCTGGTGCCTGGTTGATGGCAATAGGCTCGCCCCCCATTACATACGACAAATGTGGGTGTACACTTTACTATAGGTACAGACGCCAGCACATCAAGCTACCCGAAACTGCCAAATTTTCTCAATCAACTTTGAACCTTATGGTTTAGCAATAAAGTTGAAAATCGATTAAAGAAATTTGAAAGATTGTAGTAGCTTGATGTGCTGGCGTCTGTACATCAGCTCTGCCTAACCCTTCAGGGATTACGGGCGTGATTTTATGTTTTAATCTAAAGATTACATTAAGCATTCTAACACATTCTAATTCATCTATTGCCAGACCAGCGTGGAAGTTTCTAAGGGAAAATTCATAGACCGTACTTTGATTTGACTTTGTTAAGTCAAGTAAGCGGCTCAAACGAATATGAACTTTATTTGTAATTTATTAATGTCCATAATCTTATGGAACGCTTGCTCACATTTGCGTATACGAATAAGAGCTTTATTACTACAACAATAAGGTTCATAATCGTATGAATAGCTTACTTAGCAAAGCCAAACAAAGTGCGGTTTTTGAAAACTTGCTTTAAGTCTATTTCTTCCAAAGTAATTCAATACTTGTACAAAGGCAAGCAAGGTCGCTTTTACTATTTCCTAGAGGCATGTGCTAGACTACACATGCAAACTACCTATCGAACCATGCAAATAATCTATGGAAAACCATTCATGATGCATGTCTTTAGATGACTATTTTATGTTTTACATGCATAAATAAAATAGTCATTTGGTATGAAGAGGAAGAGTGAAACATTGACATTCTGGGTGGTAACAAAGTAATTTTTGTTTTCACATGAACGAGCTAAGACACTGAGATTTTGCAATAAAGAAATATCCGTATTTTTCTTTCCTGCAACTAAAGATGTTAGTAGGAGTTCGTAGAAGCCACGGATTTAGAACAGTTTCATATTATTGTCTCAATTAATTACTACGCTACAAGGTTCTGTAGGCGCGTGGTCAAAATCGGAATTAAGGCCGCCATCTTGTTTTGTCAATACAATTTCTGTGACAGTTTCACAAATTTTTACCAAAAACGGTAAGACGTTAATGTCATTCAGGCGCCATATGGTCCTTGTAGCACTCTTTTCAAGTAGCTATGACCTAATAATTACATAGTGAGGTTTCTATTAAGTATGCAAAATTGCGTACAACGCATAACTTGCGTTAAGGCCTTAAAAACCAGTTTATGCAATGTTTGTTTTTGAATTAAACTTACAGAAATGTTTACTCGAATGAGTTTCTTGCCGGTTCTTCTCCATAGGAACCTACTATATGGAATGGGCAACTAGCTTCAATTTTCTGATTGACCGACTCCTTGACAATTCAAAATGGCCTGTAAATGCTTTAATTGAAATAAATGTTGCGTTTGAGGATATTTTTAAATACACTTATTTAGGCGGATACTAGTTCCAGATATCTCTCTTAAATAAATAAATGTATTGCAGAAAACATTCCCGGAGTCAGCGTTCAATCCAAATACGCAGCTTCATAGAACGTCAGGGGTGATACATACCTATAATCCATCCGGCGAGGCGTCCGCCCGGCGTGCCCGACACGAAGCCTGCTTGAGGGCCCCTGATGGGTCCTGCGCTGGAACTCAACAGCCCTACAGACCAGACACGTCAATGTGGGGGACAGGGGACCAGCGTTTTGGAATATATTGCGCAAAGATTCATAAAGCAGAAGGCCATGTAATTGGCAAAATGTGGCTGTACTGTTCACCTCTTTCCCCCTTTGGGGAATACAGCGTGAGGCTACAGTGAGTCGAAAAATGAAGTGTTTTGTTTCATTCTCATGGCTACAGTGAAAGTAGAAGTGCATAGCTCATGTCACATAGTGGAGACATATTATAAAAGCGAAATATAAATTATTTGATTTGCTGCCAAAAGAGCAAATTCGATATTCGGACTGGAATGCTTTTGAAGATGAAAGAGAATTGAAATGACAGCTGACGCGTTCTTCAAAGACATAAGAGATTTTGAGCAGTTCGCTTGATAACTTTTTCTTTTTTAAGGGGGAAGCATTAAGGTACTCCTATACATTAAAATTTTATTACGTTTTTTTGAATTTGTAGGGCAGTGTCAGGTTGTATGTTGATCAAAATATAATTCACAACCTTAACAAATAGACAACTAACTTCATATTTCTGTCTGACCGACTCCTTGACAACTCAAAGTCTGTAAATGGTCTAATTTAAATAAATACTTTAATTTCTTGGAGTTTAGCTTAACAAATATGTATTCACGGAATTTTATCATTAGAATCATCAACAAAACTCTCTTAGTTTTGACCTCTACTGTCGGGATTTCATTAAATAGTTATCCAATAGGGGAATTTGAACCAAGAGAGTTATATCGATGATCTGAACGGTTATATTTATGTAAATACATATTTATTACTGTTGCAAATGATATAAAGATCAACATACATTCTTACACTGACTTGCAAATTGCAAAAAACAGACAATTTGAATTGCATTAAAAGTGCAATTGGATCGTAAATAAGGCGACATCCACCTACCAGCATTGCAAGACCTGGCTGCATGCTCGTGTTCATTTTTCTAGGGCGAAGCCATGTTTGGTAGGTGGTGATATTTTTTATTCTCTTAATTATATCATTTTTCTTTTGCCAATATATTCCATAACACTGCAATCACATACTTGCATGGGGGAAGGTGCATGAGTCAAACTGTATGAATGACTAACAGTACCTTATTAGATAACTACATTACTGTATTTTCAAGTTTTATCATGATAAGTGTAATTTATATAACATTTGGTGATTATTTTTGTGACTCAATAACATTTTATCAGTTTACTCGACCGATATGGGTTTTTCCATGGTTCAGGAAATTAATGTCAATGAATAAATTGATAATTTCCTGAATCAATCGAACACAATGAAACATGACTTGTGATTATGATTTATTTAAACTAACTGAGTTTAGTCGATTTTTGGGCTTCTGAGAGATCAAAATGAGGCTTTAAATCTTATTAATTCTAAAAATAGAAAATGAATAGAATAGAAATTGTTATATTGAAAGAATATAAATAAGAATTAAACAATGCATTGTAAAAACAGAAGTAATTGTTTTGTATCAAGAAATGTAAATGAGTTATCGATGTATACTTGTAAC
This sequence comes from Luperina nickerlii, assembly GCA_963855955.1. Classification (NCBI taxonomy): domain Eukaryota; kingdom Metazoa; phylum Arthropoda; class Insecta; order Lepidoptera; family Noctuidae; genus Luperina; species Luperina nickerlii. The sequence continues at coordinate 2,944,929 of OY979684.1, read as the reverse complement.
AAGGGCATTTCTCTCGTAGAAGTCATCAGTACTGTTAATTATTCAAAACATAAAAGAAGAAAAATAAACAAAACTCATGCACATACTGAGAACAATTACACTATGAGAAATCTTTTCAATACTTTACTTTCAATAACTCCTGCTATACTAACTAAATTCCTTATAAAATATTCTAAAATAAATCCTACATATTTACTGCATATATTTTGTACTATAAGCGCTAACATATACTACTTCAAATAATTTTAAAGGAACTCTTAAACCTGAAGGCTCATTCCCGTAATTAAAAACGTCCAAAACAGTCGCAATCCCATCTGAGCGACAATCAATGTCCAACATCTTGGGAAATTAGAGGTATTTTTGAAAGATACGAATCTGAGATCAGACAGTGAACGTTATTAGAATTACGAGAATGGTCACTCTGATTTACACAATACGATTTAATTTCTTGTGGCATACCATACGTTGAAGCAACTATAAAATTTGCATCGTTTAAAAGTGTTTGTACAGACGCCAGCATATCAAGCTACCCGAAACTGTAAAATTTTCCCAATCAACTTTGAACCTTATGCTTTAGCGATAAAGTTGAAAATCTATTAAAGGAATTTGACAGATTGTAGTAGCTTGATGTGCTGGCGTCTGTACGATGCAAGTCATTTGTTACTTCAATATCACAGGGAAGAAACTTGCATTGTGTAAAGGGAGCTTTTCTTGGAAAATATTATTATCAGAATATTATTCTCCTGTAAGTCCCCATCTTACTATACTTAGTAGACCAATCAAATGCAACAAGCCCATAGAAAACAAATGACTACACTACTGCTTGTATACCATCCACTATAACAAACTAAAAAAAAAACCCGAATGTATCAGAAAGATGTGCTCATCGTACTAATATTATAAATGTGAAAGTGTGTGAAGATGTTTGGATGTTTGTTACTCAATCACGCCTAAACCGGTGAACAGATTTGGATGAAAATTGGCACACAGATAGACCATTTCCTGGATTAACACGTAGGATACTTTTTATGTCGATATTCCCACGGGATCGAAAGTTACGTGGGCGAAACCGCGGGATGCTGCAAGTAGTAATTATATATTTAAGGGTGTGGTACAGACCATCAAACTGAACAACTTTCTCCATGTGACCAATATCGTATTCAAGGAAAAATAATCAGCCATACATATATTTGGGTCGAGTAGGTAAAAATACAGGGATAACGACGCACAAACTGTAACCACTAATTCAGCACATGATTCTAGACCCTCCAGATATCAAACAAAAAAAAAAACCGGCCAAGTGCGAGTCGGACTCGCACACGAAGGCTTCCACGCCACAAGGCATAAAACGACAAAATAAAATTTTCATTTATGCCCCTTTAAATTTTAACTTTTTTTATTTTTAGTATTTGTTGTTATAGCGACAGCAGAAATACGTCAACTGTGAAAATTTCAATTGTCTAGCTATCACGATTCATGAGATTATAGCCTGGGGACAAACGGACATACGGACAGTGGAGTCTTAGTAATAGGGTCCCGTTTTTACCCTAAAAATCAGCCATTTCATAGAAAAGTGCAATAAGTTCCTATGCTGTGAAAATGTATGGAACAGCATCATTTTTTTTTAAATAACCGCGTACTTATAATATATTTCAACGCAGGGGCTTCAGAATCATGTAACAGGTTGCGCGTCGGCGTCCCTGCCACTCTCTATATTATTTCGCGATTACGATATTGGTCCCGTGGAGAAAGTTGTTCAGTTTCATGGTCTGTACCACACCCTTAATTTTGACCACCTTTCTGATACATGCTGTATATGTATAAGAATATTTCCAACAACTTATGGAATATTACATTATAAACAAAACAGTCTAACCGGAACAATATGACGGATCACTTGTACAGCGATACAAGGTCTTCATTTCATCACTCGGGTTGATTTTTATGTTCGATTCAGTCAGAGAGCTAGACCTCGTGACATTGTACTTCTTACTAAGATACAGCTGGTACACGTTAAAATCATTGTCCAACACCCTTTCTCTCGCAAAGCGTAACAACTTCTTATCCGTCTGCGATTGAGTTGAGACCTTAAACGCAGGCGATAAGAGCGAGATTGCATCGTCCAAATCTTGCATCGGTTTCAGAGGTTTTTTCTTTCTAACCATTAGCTCTTTTGCGGGTAGTTGTGTTTGTAAGCGAGCGATGTGTTTCTTAGTATCTAACATACACCTTATGATTGTAGACACGGAGCATTCCTTGGTGCAGATTTTGCGAAACCAGTTGGGGTTGGAGGTGGAGTTATCAACAGTCCGTATATCAATATCCGACAACCCCAGACTGTTTATAGAACCAGTTTCTGCAATATTCGTCATCAGAGATGTGTCTGTGCACGACGGTGCTTCACGTTGGCGTTTCATCAATAACTGTTCTGGTTTAGATAACGTTTGGACTTCTGAATTCATCAGCAGTGTCAAATCTATGGCGCTAATGTTCACCTCTCTCAAGTTGTCCTTCTCTCTTATCTTTGCACTACTGCATGTGTTCACAGCTTTCTCATTGCTGCTGATTTCTTTGTTGGCTTCGAGACACGGCACGACGTCCCATTGGGTCTTCGCGTCTTTTTTGCTGGTGCCACACGACTCTTCGTTGTAAATCTTACCTAACAGACTCAATCCTTGTATATTGACACAGCTCTTCAAAATTTTCTCGTGCTTTTTTCTCAACTTCGTGTACAAGTTATTGATTTCTTTGTGTAAACTCGGTATATTTTTCGATAGTAGTGACAAATTTTCCAATAGCAACAGTATAAACTTTTCATCGATCACCCTCGGGGCGGGCTTTTCGAATATTGACATCTCAGTGTGCCTGATAGGTGATCTCCGTGGGGATATCACTCTTGGAGGCAGCAGTATACCGCCACACTCTTTAAGCTTAGTTTTCTTTCTCGACTGAAATTTAGAGGTTAGAACTTCTTTTTTGAATGACATCATATAGCATGACTGGGTGCCTTTATTTTCGAAAGACTGCCCTATGATTGAATCATTTCGGAAGGAGTTACTACTGTTAAATGATAGGTCCAAAGAATGTTCGCTCTCATGAGTCACCTTGTAAGCCTTTGAAGTGGCATCACTGCTGCTCGAGTAAGGTTTTAAATCAAACTGTTTCGGGCAATCAATAAAGGAATTATTAGGATTTTTTGGAGACTTCTTCTTTTGAAATATCTCATTAGATTTAGTGTCTGTCGGGTGAATATATTTTATCCAGTTATCATCAACGGCATATTCTTTTTTGGATTCCTTTTTCAGACGTTGCGACTCTGCAAACTTCAGGCTCAAGTGTGGGCGTTTAGTCTCGCCAATAGTCGCAGGTTTCTCCTTAAGTTTTATAGTTATGGACATAATGCCTTGAATAGCTGGATCACTGAACATGGAAATGTGCTCCAAATCAAATTTAGTAAGATCAATCACAACTGAATTCTCGTCAAAGTTTTCGTAGATAAGATTCTTCCCAGGGTACTCCTTCACAGGTCTGCCCAATTCATCTTTTTGTTCTTTCTCTTTTAAAACACCAGATATGTTGTTTGCGTTAGATTTGTTATTTTTCCTATTTTTCTCATCCAGTTGCTTTACTTTAGAGAATATCGTTGTTATTTTGTCCAGTATATCTTTCAGATACATCTGCCCTGGGTCTATGGGTTTTGCGGCTTCAGCTGAATTCATCTCAGGCTCAGTAGTCTTGACAGTAGTGACGTTCTCTGACACTTTTTTAACCACAGTTTCGGTTTGAACTTCGCACGAGAGCTCTTCTTTAGAAACTTTAGACATGACCGACTGTTCACTGGACATCGAGCTGGTGTTCGTGCTTTTACTCTCATCTTTGAGCAGCACATCCAAGTACGCGCCCAGGAACTCCTTCGCAACGTCAGGAGGTATCGAAGTCTCACTTATAAGGTGGTTTATGGTATCTTGTATATTCTCAGTAGAAGAGTTAGAATTATCATTGTTTATGTCAGCAGGATTGCCTACGCCTGACTTTTGAGATGCCTTCCCTATGTTATCGATCAAAATTTTTGTTGTTTTGATATCTTTTTGTTTGCTAGGATCATTTCTGATCGTGCCACACATGTAGACGGTGTTTTTAAGCAATCGTTCGAGTTCTTGTATCCTTCGTTCTTTCTCGAAGCTGTTTGTGCGCCGTGTGGGACTCTGGTATACGTAAGGAGTGTAGGTCTCATCTTTTAACACTATGGTTGAAGTTTTCGCAATGGGTTGCTGTTTCTTGTACTGCACCAGCATTTCGCTGATTCCGTGAAACTGAGTTTGTTGAGTGACGTTACTGAAGTAGACACTCGATAGATTTTGATCTTTTGTGAAGAAATTATTAGACTGTCTGTCGATTGATTGGGACTGTTTCATGGCGGTTTTGACAGGTTCAGCAGAAGTATTCTTTAGCCAATACTCAAGTAGACTCCTAAACAGTGCCTTCACTGGATGCACGTCTTGGAACTTGAAGTCGTATAAATCTTTGACTACTTGTTTAATGTAATACTCCGCTTTGTCAGTCGGAATGTTTTTGTGGTTCTGGAATAAGGACACCAGAAGTTTTTCCGTGATGTTATCATAATCTAAGGACGTCATGGCGTCCTGTAGCTGCTTGTTATCGAAGGTCGTGACTTGGACTTCGTCACTTTCCAGCTGTATAGGTTCACACGCGACCGAGCAATCTGTGCTCCTCTCAGTAACGGCCTGTCTCGACACTTTCATTTTATATTTGCCTAGCAACATACATTTACTAAAAGGCCTTTTCAATGTAGGTTCGGCCAATTCGTTTCTATACTTCACTAAATTCGTTGACTTCTTGCTCTTTTTCATTGGAGAAGTTTTGCTTGGGCTCGATTTGTTGCGCGAGAAAAAGTAGTAAGCTGTAGTGGGGTCGATCTTATCAAGGCATACTGGTCTTTCTGCGTCAGGCGATACGGGTGAATATCGAACTGGTGCGCCCTCGCTATTGAACATAACTACGTCCTCTATGACAGTTTCTATAGTTCGTATAGAATTGATATCAAGGTCGGTACTATGTATTTGTTTCTCAGCGTCCGTGCTGCCCGGAGAAACGGTAGGAGATGTCCTTCTTTTTAAATCCTCTTTTGTAAATCTGGCTACACAATTCATAGAACATAGACTCCTGTGGTTAGTTAGCATATTTTTTACGTCGTTGATTTTCGAATTTTTTGGGGGACATTGGGAGTCTTTGGGCGGGTAGAAGGTGGATTGGCAGAAACAGAACCTATCGTTACATAATTCGTTGGTGGGGGGGTTGGGTTCTGTGGGGTTCGGAAAGGGGAACTCGTCGCTTGTGCTTAATGTGGACGATACGATGCTGTCGTGAGACGTACCTTTGGGAGAACGGAGGTGTGAGATAAGGAAAAGAATGGATTATTGAAATATAGTACTGGTCATTTTATCCAATAGGAAAACGTATTAGAGATGATTCTCTTTGTACCTTTTCTTTATACTGAGAAATATGAGACTTCAGCGAAATAAGTTTTAATATTAAGTGGGTTTCTTCCCATTTGATATTAACAACCCAAAACTATTTATCATCTGCCTAGCCTTTTCCAACTACGTTGGGGTCGGTTTCCAGTCTAACCGGATGCAGCTGAATACCAGTATTTTACATGGAGCGACTATCTGACCTCCAGAACCCCTTACTGGGTAATACGGTACCCTTTGGTAAGACTGGTTGTCAGAGTTTGAAAGAGCCCTAAACTATTATATTGTGTATAATTCCTATCCCTAAAAGTTCATAACAATTTAGATCAATTTTGAGAAAATAGTAATAAGAATCTACACATTCCTTAAACATCTACAAAATTTCACTCACTCATATCAAGCTAACCTCAAAAACATTCATAAAACATCACTTTACTGACACCGTACGCATGCTGCACAGCAAATAATAATAAGATAATAAGATTATTATAATAAATAATAATAGACTTACGAGACGAGTTGTCTGTGGCAGGTAGATCGTCGAGCGGCGCGTGGATTTTTGGCACCGACTCCCGCGCACCGAATGTTAGCAAGTGTTGGCGGTATAACCTGGAGAAAGATAGTAGAGTATGTATTTAAATTATATGATAACAATTAAAGTTCAACTTAAGTGGCAACTTAAAATATTGAATGCCTGTTTTAGTTGACCAATCAAGGGGCTTGTCAGAAAAATGGGTGTAACGTATTTTCTTTCTTTCATAAGCTGCGATACTATACAGTTTGGGACGACTTGATGAGTCTTCGACACCGAGCGATGACGTCTTCAGAGATCGTCTTGGTTATCCGTTGAATACTGACCTATGAGCTTTAAGAACGTTAAGCCACGTTCGGAAGACATCGGGCGTTTTCGCTCGCAGGTGGTATATGAACTCGTCGGCGTCTATATCGATCCGTCGCCGTCTCGCCTTAGCCGATATGACTGAAAGGCCGACGTCCACGGAGCCGTGTAGGCGGCCGCGAGCTACGTCCGTTGGAGAACGCGCGTAGACCAGTATACCGCCGTCTACTACGAAGAAACGCTGGAAAATTAGAATGGTATAAATAAAGGAGAATGGCCGCTGACATAATTATGTTTAGGTTTAAAGAAACTTTATTCTCAATGAAAACATAACATGTCACTTATTTGAGGACAATACTAATCTTAATCATATCATAACTAATCTATCATATCTAATTAATGACAAGAACTATGGCAATTACATGATTATTTTTGCTTTTTAAAAAAAACTTTTTAATTTCTGTTAACTGTATAATATGCGTCTCATTTGTGCGGAATTAAGAATTTTTATTTCTCTCGTTACCTTGTGCCACCCCTTTAGAGGCCATTTCCTCTTCTTGTGCAGGTAGCCGTTGAAGACATCAGGCCTCTTCTCGAACCTCTGGCCGTCTTTGAGTCCCTCTAGCACCTCCCATTCACTACCCCGACGACGACTGCTAACAAAAAGAAGGAATATTAGCACAAATACGTAAATATAAACATACATAGACTGCTAAAAACATAAAGGCTCTTCCCCACAGGCGAGTTATTATCGGTCGATAATATCGGACGCGTTATTGCGATATCTGTTGTAGCACTCATCGAAATATCGCAAGGACGGAGAAACCTCCGTCCTTGCGATATTTCGATGAGTTCTTAGAACATTATACCCGCTTCGGATGTGTTCGGCTGTCCTCGGGATGTACCTACTCCGTTTTAATGTATAACCGATATGTCAGTGAGTGATGGCAAAGTATTGTTGATGTTTTGTTTTCTCTTCTGTCGGCACTCCCGGAGTGCCACTGTTTTTTTTTAAACCGACGAATTATTTCGTGTAAGTACTGAATTCATGGTTTTAGTTTGGGCTTACGTTACCTATGGGCTCACGTTTGGCTAAATGTGCTATACGCCCTTTGAACCCAGAGGTATCGATATGTCTTTGCCACCCGTACATTTTGCATTTTCTAAATCATAGAATTATTTTAATTTCGGAAAACGGTTAATGTATGTATAACTTTAAAAATAGCCTCCAAATGTGACCCTTATCAAAGTCTGCGAATCAAAAAAAGGTTCGAACATGTTAATTTTAGAAACGTCCAAGTTTTAAGTTAATTATGGAAGCCTGAAAAGGTCATATTTAAATAATGTTATTTTTGGGTTTGATCTATAAAATGTTGTCATTGTTTAAATTAGACCATTGTTTAAATTACAAAAGGTATCGTATTGTCAAGTAGATTGTGGAGGTCAGATAGTCAGTCGCTCCATGTAAAATACAGGTGTTTAACTGCATCCGGCTAGACTGGAAGCCGACGTGGCCAGCGGGATTGTCCGAAAGGGTTACCGTTGGCCCGGAACATAAAGGGCGAAGGAAGGAACACGGGTGGGTTTTAGTCAGTAAGAGTCTGACACTCCCTTCCGCTCCACCCAGAGCGGGAGGAGTCATTCGATGATGCCCGATCCGGAAAAAAAAAGCCGACGTCAACAAAGCTGGGAAAAGGCAAGGCAGATGATAATGTTTAAATTAGAGTGTAAATTGTAATGAACCAATTTTTTTTATATATTTTTTTAATTTATATTATCAAGAAACTTATTAACATTACAATTATTGACAAAATATACGTTCCAGAAAACCACAGAGGTTTGTTAGGAACGTTGATAAATTACATTGATTTGTTATAGAAGTAGGTAACTGTAGACGGTGAGGTTGATTGACTTGTTTATTTCGCACCAGTTTTTAGGGTTCCCTACCCAAAGGGGTAAAAACGGGACCCTATTACTAAGACTCCACTGTCCGTCTGTCTGTCACCAGGCTGTATCTCATGAACCGTGATAGCTAGACAGTTGAAATTTTCACAGATGATGTATTTCTGTTGCCGCTATAACAGCAAATACTAAAAACAGAATAAAATAAATATTAATGGGGCTCCCATACAACAAACGTGTTTTTTTCGGCGTTTTTGCTTTGTGGTACGGAACTATTCGTGTGCGAGTCCGACTCGCTCTTGGCAAGTTTTATAAAAAAAAAATAAAGGTTGAAGTCATTTGGGCGAGCCGCATTACATTGAAAAAATGCTCCTACATCACTTTCGTACATTTTTGTATGAACAATCTACGAGCGGGCCCCATGTAGGTTTATGTGAAAAAATGATTTTGATTTAGGGTTTCGTACCCAACGGAATTGTACGGTGGTACGGAACCCCTCGTTTGCAGTCCGACTCACACTTGGGCGGTTCTTGCATTGAAATACGGTGCGCTGCGGCCGGACGCGGAACTAATGTACGCTCAGCTTGAAACATCGTTACTTTTGGGTACGATTATACCAAAGTTTGTGTCATTGTTTAAATTAGACTGTAAACTGTAATTAACCGATTACATTGATTCGCTATGGAAGTTGGTTACAGAAGAATGGTCAAGTTGATTGACTTGCCTATTTGTGTTTGTTTTTGGGACTTTGTCAGTGTTATTCTGGTCTGATCCTCTCCACCCCTCCCCCCTCGATCCCCTGCTTGTTCGTCTTCTGTTTTAATATCTGTTTTTGTCAAGTTAGAGTACGCTGTTGGTCTGGTGATCGCCACCAGTCGAGGCTATTTTAATGTCGCAAGAAGGCGCGCGGCGGTGCGCAGTGTTCCACTTGCGTCTTTCTAGGATGCTTTGTCGCGGGACCAGTCGTTCATGGTGACGGGAACTACTGATGAATACTCGTAGTAGGAGTTTGATACCTATTAGATTACACATACATAATACATAATCAGCCTTGAATGTTCCCACTGCTGGGACACAGGCCTCCTCTCAGTGAGAGGGAGTGGGCCGTGATCCACCACGCGGGCCCAGTGCGCGTTGGTAGATGTCACATGTCTTCAAATTTTTGGTTCTAGGACATGTCGGTTTCCTCACGATGTTTTCTTTCACCGTTTCGATTGATTCGATTAAGTTGACATAAACTGACGTTTGATCGCATTTTTATTACATTTTATGTTGTTATCTTAGTTTTAAGTAATTGTACTAACTGAAACTCAAACTCAAAGCATTTATTTCAATTAAACCATTTACAGGCACTTTTGAATTGTCAAGAAGTCGGTCAGTCAGAAAATATGAAGCTAGTTCCAAAGCGTAGGTACCTAAACTAAAACTGAAGTAGCGCTCGTGCGGTCTAGTGACATTAACTTGGTCAAATAATAGGTATAAAACCCACGCACAACGGACCGAATGGGAGTCTAAGTGCGGAAAAGGGAGTCCCATCATAATCAATAGGTATAAAAATTCGTACTGGACGCACAGTTGCATGCGTGGAAGATACATATGTGCAACCTACAATCTTTACTAATAAAACTGTTTGCTTTGCGCAATGCGTAAGTTGCGTGTGAGTGGCTGACGACCGGTTTCTTACTCCTTTGCGCTGTGCAAGCGTCACGAGAGCCAGCGGGATTGTCCGAAAGGGTTACCGTTGGCCCGGAACATAAAGGGCTAAGGAAGGAACACGGGTGGGTTTTAGTCAGTAAGAGTCTGACACTCCCTTCCGCTTCCCTTCCTTCCACCCAGAGCGGGAGGAGTCATTTGATGATTTCCCAACCTCAAAAAAAAAAATAAAAGCGTCACGAGAGTGATAACAGGCATACTCGATGACCTGTATCCAAATGCGTCATGTCGACGTACGTACACAAACCCCCCAGCTAGGTTGTGTTGAATGTGGAAGATCGACCAATAGTATTACTTCACTGCGTAGAGACGGACTCCCCACATAGGGGGGGTTTAGTTGGTCGGAGTCCGACATGTTCCTCCTTTCACCCCAAACGGAGGGTCATCTATGACGATTTCCCAAGTAAGAAAATACAACTTGAATGCTGTTCCTTACCCCCTATTCTTCCCCACGCGCTGCGGCTGCGGCGGCGGGCGCACGGCGCGGTCGCCGCTGTCGGCCGACAGGGACGCCGTCTCGCCTGAGCAATCCGAATCGGAAGGTGCCCGACGTAGTGCGGCCGCGCGACCAGCCGCGCCGCGACGTCGCTCACCTGCAAAAAAGAGGGTTACATTAAAATATGTCACACTACCCAACACTATGGTCTCGCCTAAAAACATATTTTTTGTTCTTTACACGTGTTTTGTGATTATTATTGTACTAGCTACGCCCCGCGGTTTCACCCGCATAAGTGTTGATCCAGGGTGTCAGCTACCTCCCTCCATTTTACATAAACCGTGAAGTTCATTCACGATTTCGCGCGGCAATTAATCACAAAGGTAATCTCTTGAACAAACGATATCATAACTATTTTGTTTGATCAACTTGTATCAACACTGGTTACGGTAGCGCCGTTTGAGACAAACAGATGTCTTATACTTGCTTACAATTTTCAATTATTATTAACCAACTTCAAATAAGGAGGAGGTTCAAATTTTTTTTTGTCGACTCAGCAATAATTCTTTTCCACGTCGATCGATTTCGATGATTCTTTTAGTCTACGACTGAGAACCTATTCCCGACCGTAGTCCACCTATGAAAAGAAAACTTTAATTGTACGGATCTAAGGACCAATGCTTTCCCCATAACATATCGGCTGCTTAACTAGAGAAGTACCTTCACCCTTCAACCCTTTATAATTTACCTTAGATAAAACACAACTTCACGCCTTTTTTTTTCTGCATGGGAAATCATCAAATGACAGGGGGGGTCTGGGTGGAGCGGAAGGGAGTGTCAGACTCTTACTGACTAAAACCCACCCGTGTTCCTTCCTTAGCCCTTTATGTTCCGGGCCAGCGGTAACCCTTTCGGACAATCCCGCTGAACAACTTTACGCCTGTAACACCCGAAAAGTTAAGCAGAGGCACACCCACATTTCGCGACTTATCTTTAAGACCCATGTAAAAGAGGGCGAGCCCATTGTCAAAAAATGGGCACAAATCTAGACTCCACGCCTGCTACTGATATACAGTACCCGGCGATAAATATTGCACATCGACCTTTGGAAAGAGACAATCGGCTAATTTCGGCTTCGTAGACCGTTATCTCTGTCGCACGAAATACAAACAGTCCGGTATCTATTAGGAGCTGTTAAAACGATTATGATTTGCTTCTTTTGATAATTATTTTTATTCTTTGTATTAAATGATTTTGTGTAAAAAGGTCGATGTGCAATATTTATCGCCGGGTACTGTATTTCTGATGTAAAGACCTGGGAATCGAACCCAGGACCTCTTGTTCAGCAGTAGCGCTTGCGACCACTAAACCAATGAGGCACTTATAAGGATGATAATACCTCGCCCTAGTATCAAGAATGTTAACGAAGTTTGCCGCCGTCTTCAAGGAGGTAATCAATTTGCACGCGCGCCTCACCGAGACAGCGGAAGGCTGTGTTTACCAAAATAAAGTGCCTTCCCTATAACATATCGCTAGCCTAATTGGACTAGTGTACCTATATAAAAAAACACTGGCACTCCGGTAGTGCCGACAGAAGTGAAAACTTGAACAATTACGAGTGTATTTTGTGAATCGTCTTATAAACAAAACACGCGTGTTAAGGTGTGTTCCTTATTTTATAGGGTTTTTTGCAAATCAGGTATGATGACCAAAGTGACTGGTTTATTCTTCTCGTGAAAGGAATTTATTCAGATTTGCTCGTCGTCAGTTATATATCCGTGGTTCAGCGCCATCTCGTCGTTGTTGGATGAACTACGTAGTTAGTACGCGAGGCCTACGTAGTTAGTACGCGAGGCCCTCGTAGTTCTTCCCGATGTGCATAGATGGCGCTGTCCTCAACAACGCGCGTCACGTCTTACGAATTTTCGATCAGGGTCACGTGACCTGACGCGAATTTAGAAGTTTTTACCCATTCCAAAAAAAGTACACAGCGCCGCTAAAGAAGTTTTCACTTCAATAATTATTTATTTATAAGACAACAATCAAACAACTCTAGGTATATTCAAACCAGCAAACTTGCCAAGCCATGAACTCATTGGATTACAAATAAAAAGTTTACATTCTCAGGTCAGGTGTAAGTGGCGCAGTGCGACGTTGAACTAGTGCAACATAATGCGATTGTGATCATGGGGTATAATGGCTACGGAGTTATCACGAGAGCCAAAATTTTTACAGTTCTTGTATTGGTATGACCTACATCTGGGAAGTCTAGGATGGTCCTATACGCCAGAGCTTAGCTGTTAAGTGGTAGAACAGAAGGCAAATTCTCGTAATTAAAAACGAAATCTAGTCGCAACCTCATCTCAGCGACAATCAATGTCTAAAACATGTCAAAAATGTTCAAAAATCAGACTTAACTTTCTTAAAATTACGAGAATTGCCCTCAGGCACTGACCTATAATAAACAAGTACGCTGGAAATCATACTATCGATGACAAAATCAAGACATTTGATTTTCGCCATTTTGGCGCTGACAGCAACGTGAGCGTCTGTGGAACTAACGTTTTTATAGCGATTTTCACAAGGTGCGCATACTCTCATGATAAAAATAAATATCTCGTAGTAATCACAAAATACACTAAAAAGTCATACCACGATTTAGACCTACATCATCAGAGACATACCAAAACAAACGACGACCATTTGCGGCAATGTGTCAATTTTAGTTCCTAAGACGCTCTAGCGGGGGGCGCTTTGAATCGGCACAAAAACAACTGTCATTTTATATGACATAGTATGCACAGTATATTTAGTCCAGCGTACTTTTATAATATATGTCAGTGCCCTCAAGCCGTTAAAACATAACATAACAGAACTCCTGTGGCCTTAGTGTTTTTTCGTCTCACGTTCGATTGCCAGCGCGTTTGAATTTTGTATAGGAAATTAGGTTTCTCCTGTGACCACCAGGTGGCGCTATAACCTTTTTCCATATAAAATTCTAACGCGCTCGCAATCGAACGTGACTGACAAAACTTACACTAAGGCCACTGTTCTTTCTGAAGGATTAAGGCAGAGGCTAATCCTTGAAGTAACACATCTACATTTCGAAAATGTTTAATTTCCATGTTACAAGGGGCGAGCCTACTGCCATCAACCGGACACTAATCCAGGCTCCGGGCTGCTACCGAGAAATTCCTTGTGGAAAAACCCAATAACACTTGCCCGACCAGCGAATAGAACCCAGAACTTCATGCTCAACGGTAGCGCTTGCGACCACTAGACAAACGCCAGAGCTTTGTCGTTAAAGGCTCCTACAAACAGGTGCGACACGCGATATAATCGCACGGGACACAGGAACTACTCGTTGCACGACTTGCGGTGCCTTTGTGTCGAGCGCGATTTTAACACGTGTCGCGCCTGTTGATGAGGGAGCCGTAAGTGTTAAACAACAGGCCGTTAAACAACCGTTAAAACTGTTTCATAATATAAAGGTGTATGGTGTCCCGACCGGCAAATTACTAGGTCACCAGTTTTACTGGATGTCGTAAAAGTAACTTAAGGATTAGGTCAATAGAATGTGTGTGTTCTACATTTATATCTGCGTGTTCAAGTATTCTATGTGCAGCAGCTTCCTGACTGGTAAGACCATTCTGCGATCACCCACCTGCTTCGAAAGGGTTTATGGTTTATCGTAAATTGTCATTGCAGAGAACGAACATCGATCACAAGTAATCACAACCTTTGCCAAGGTAACCAATGACATCATCATCTGCCTAGCCTTTTCCCAACTATGTTGGGGTCGGCTTCCAGTCTAACCGGATACAGCTGAATATCAGTATTTAATATGGAGGCGACTGTCTATCTGACCTCCACAACCCAGTCACTGGGTAATACGATACCGCTTGCTAAGAGTGTCAACTAGAACTATAGTCTGAAATCGTCAACACACAGCCGATTTCTTCACAAGTATACTTTCAAACAAAAACCACTAATTTCCCACACAATTCCACGATGAGTTAAGTAGCTACTTACTGCTTACCCAATAAAGGTAACAAGCGTGTTGATAATATACTACAATTTGGAAGCACCATGACCGAAGTGATGAAATGTCTCCTTGTTACAAGTGGAAATTCCAAAATTATAGGTTTGTTTCTATTGTGAAAGCAGTAGCAGTTATACGAATGAAGACACCAAAAACCAATCACGAGTTAGGCTAAGCGCGCACTACGAATTTTAATCGTTGCGATAAATAATCGCCAATCTGTAGACAACACTAATATACTAGAGTCCGCGCACTGCGGAAAAAAATCGCTTGAGAATTCGCTTGGATTTTTTATGCGATTTTATAATTAAATCGCAACGATTAAAATCGTAGTGCGCGCTTAGCCTTATGGCTATAGGCTCGCCCCCCATTGTGCGCTTTTATAATTTCTAACGTGACGATATTATCGTGGACAGCAACTTTATCACGATATCACAGGGAAGTCAATTGCATGGACATGTACGATATTACGATATCACAGGGAAGTCAAATGTATGGACATGTACGACATCACCATATCACAGGGAAGTCAAATGTATGGACATGTATGAAGACGTTTTTAAATTTCCGTCCATGTTAACGTTATAATATATTTCCATACATTTTATCGACGTGGACGTCGACGATAATTCGTCAAGTTATAGGTAAATTATAAAAGCGCATATTAGGTACTTGTTTATTTATTTCCCGAGATAATTGGAAAAATCGTATTATTGGAAACTAAGAAAGATTTTCGTAATAATACGAGCTAATATATTTTTTGCAGAAACACAAGTCTGCTTAGGAAGATTGGAAACTTGAGTGCTGATTAGCTTATTTAAGAGTCTATTCACATAGCATCACGCATGATTTCTCCGAAGATCTAGTCAGAGGTGTACTGTAGAGACTGTGTAGCTCTACCTTTAGCAGTAAATACAGGCTGGTTATAATTGCCGGTGTGTTCCATTCGAACGTTCAAGAAATTGTCAAATATTTTTTGACAATTTCTTGTACGTTCGAATGGAACACACCTTGCATCCACATTTCGCCATGTTTAAGTACCATGTAATAGGGCATGTATCACCCGGACACACACTCCAGACTGCCGCTGGGAAATTCCAGATGAAAAACCCAATAACACTTTGACCGACCCGGCAATCCAATCCAGGACCTCAAGCTTAGCATTTAGCACTTGCGTCCACTAGAACAACGCCCGAATGTAGCTGTTAACCAATTAGCTCATCCGTCAATGCAAAACGTTCATATCACACCTAGTCATCGTTGTTGCTCGCGATTATCCTAAGGTTAGGAAAGTAACGATTTTTCCAATAATATCCTGCGACAAATATAACACTATTACTAGCTGTCGAAGTAGGGGGTTTATATACAGTTCTGCTTTACCTCTCGCGGTAACGGCGTAAAGTAGCTCGCTATTATTGTAATATAATGTCGTTTCTGGTATGGGAATGGGGTATATGCGTGTCGGTCAACGCAATTTAATACAAGAAAAATGCAACGTTTACAGAGAAGTTTCCTCCGGGCTATTAGGAGGTTGAAGTTCAAGAGATATTTATGAGCTCTTAGGTAAGACGAACTTTCAAAGACGGAGAACTGGAAATTTAGAATTATATATGAACGACAGGCCATGTGTCTGATGGGATAAATGAAGAACTTCCACACACATACAAACATTCCCCGATGAGAAATCGCAAGGAAAGTTATAAGGAACTCTTTTGATGAGAAAATTTCCCGAGGAAATCCCAGCAGTTTAGGCTGTGCGTTAACTCCGTGAATGATTGTTTTTTTTTTTAATTTACAGATATGATATAGGTATATGTGGGTGCACGAGAGCTCTTTGTAAAAAGATCTTCCAGGAAAATAAACCACCAGCTATATCAGCGTTGCTGTAATCAGATTTGTTGGAAGATAGGCGTGCTGATGTAGGTAATTGTATAAAAATATGCCATATAAGTAATAAAATATCTCACGTTTGTTCTCGAGGCGCGTCGGCTCTGTGACAACATTCTTCACTCCTCCTTGATTCATGACTTTGTCGCTACACGCGCCCAACAGTAACCATCTTAATTCAGCTGAAACAGAGGAAAATACACCATTCATTAATGTGACATTAATCGTTTCAAATGCTGATACACTTGATAACTTTTATTGGTAACACGATAGTGACCAACTGAATTAGTTTTTCTTAGGTTCGATTTTTTTTCTTGTATGGTTAAGTTGGCAGGCACTTCACACTCTCATTATTATGGTGATCTGTAATTTTGGTGCCGCTGGGTTTCGTCCCCTGGCTTGACCCAGTTCAGTTCAATTTCTGGTTTAGACCTTAGTCTAAACCAGAAATTCTAAGTTCTCATGGCAACACGATTATCAACATCTGCCTAGCCTTTTCCCTTTTACGTTTGGGTCGGCTTCCAGTCTAACCAGATGCAGCTGAGTACCAATATCCCATATGGGACGACCCTTCACAACCCAGTTACTGGATAACACAATACCCCAGGTAAACCTGATTGTAAGACTTTTGGGCTTCTGACTACCCGTAACAACTGTCAAGGATCTACGAATGACAGCCGGGACCAACGGCTTAACGTGCTTTCCGAGGAAAGAGGGGTCTCTCTATATGTAGCGGATGGTCACCCATCCACAAATCGACCGCGGTAAGCGTAGTTTAACCTTTGTTCGACACAAGTCCCAGAAATTCTGACAGAAAATCGTTTTGTCTACGTCTGTACACTTAATAATACATTGTTTGAATATGCAACAGGTAAATCGACAAAGGAACAAAGCATTTATTTCGGAGGTATCTGAAATGAGACATTGCTCTGTGCCAACAAACTTTGTTGGCTGGATTTCGCAGCAGATATTCTAATAAAGTCTGACCATAGATGATGGACCAGACTACAGTAACATAAAGTAATCAAAATTAATATCCTTCGAATGGAAACTGAAGAACATTATCATTATTCACTGGGCGCTATACCAATTTATTTGGGTCGGCGCAAAATGTCCTTTGCCTCCATACATCTCTATTAGTCGTCATCTACAGTGGCTACCAACTTAGGTGTGATGCTTTTATTTTAAGTATTCGTTATAGTGTCACTTTTATTTCGATATGTGTTTTTCATTTTGTTTTTTTATCGGCACCTTGTTTCATGTGGGTAATTTGGTTATCATCTAATATTGTACTTTTGTGTGTTGTGCTGTCTTTTTGTGTGCGCCAAATAAATAGTTTATCTATCTATCTACGCCACATTATGATTTAAAGTAAAAAATAATCTAATAATAATAGGTTATTCTAAGGGATTACCTGATTAAGTAATTTATTGATTTGTTAACATAGATTGATTATTTTTATAAGTCACGTGTAGTTAAATTAATCAATCAAAACGTTATAATGTAAAGTTCAATAATTTGAGTCTACAATCTTAAATTATAATGTATCATCAACAGCTGCTGCTGAAGTGGGAAAATGTCAATTAACTTCTGGAGGGCACTGAAAGCATTCACACCGTCTCTACATATACCCTATTCAGTTTGGCTGAGACAAAACGTAAACAACATTTGACTACTCTTAATAAAAAGATATTGTGTAAAATATATCAAAACATTAATTTCTAACAAAAAAAAAAACTTTTTGTTACTTACACAAATAGATCACATTTTTTTTTGTTAAGAAATTAATTTGTTGATATATTTTACAGAATATCTTCTTATTACGAGTAGTCAAATGTTGTTTACGTTTTGTCTCAACCCAAACTGAATAGGGTATAGCCATATCATCTTTCACAGAGTTCATCCATCGTTTCTTTGGTCTTCACCTTCTCAGTTATCCACATAAAAACTAAAGAACTAAATCAGCATGTAATATCCCTAAAATGAAACTATGATTTCAGACATGAAACTGAAACTAGCAGCTACCAGCTAGCAGCCGACAGAGACGAAACATAACAGATAGGGGCCCGGGCCCCTAAATATTTATTCAATAAAAAAAATAGAAGGCATGTTCGAAGTTCATTGATTCTTCCCCTGAATCATTGCTATACATTTATTTATCGAAAAAAGGTTAGATCTCATAGAATCAACCTGTACAGAAATTGTTTAAGTATAATTATCACTTGCTGATGACATTCAGGAATACTTTATTCAATAAAAAAAATAGAAGGCATGTTCGAAGTTCATTGATTCTCCTCCTGAATCATTGCTATACATTTATTTATCGAAAAAAGGTTAGATCTCATAGAATCAACCTGTACAGAAATTGTTTAAGTATAATCATCATCTGCTGATGACATTCAGGAACACTTTATTCAATAAAAAAAATAGAAGGCATGTTCGAAGTTCATTGATTCTTCCCCTGAATCATTGCTATACATTTATTTATCGAAAAAAGGTTAGATCTCATAGAATCAACCTGTACAGAAATTGTTTAAGTATAATTATCACTTGCTGATGACATTCAGGAATACTTTATTCAATAAAAAAAATAGGAGGCATGTTCGAAGTTCATTGATTCTCCTCCTGAATCATTGCTATACATTTATTTATCGAAAAAAGGTTAGATCTCATAGAATCAACCTGTACAGAAATTGTTTAAGTATAATCATCATCTGCTGATGACATTCAGGAACACTTTATTCAATAAAAAAAATAGAAGGCATGTTCGAAGTTCATTGATTCTTCCCCTGAATCATTGCTATACATTTATTTATCGAAAAAAGGTTAGATCTCATAGAATCAACCTGTACAGAAATTGTTTAAGTATAATCATCATCTGCTGATGACATTCAGGAACACTTTATTCAATAAAAAAAATAGAAGGCATGTTCGAAGTTCATTGATTCTTCCCCTGAATCATTGCTATACATTTATTTATCGAAAAAAGGTTAGATCTCATAGAATCAAGCTGTACAGAAATTGTTTAAGTATAATTATCACTTGCTGATGACATTCAGGAATACTTTATTCAATAAAAAAAATAGGAGGCATGTTCGAAGTTCATTGATTCTTCCCCTGAATCATTGCTATACATTTATTTATCGAAAAAAGGTTAGATCTCATAGAATCAACCTGTACAGAAATTGTTTAAGTATAATCATCATCTGCTGATGACATTCAGGAACACTTTATTCAATAAAAAAAATAGAAGGCATGTTCGAAGTTCATTGATTCTTCCCCTGAATCATTGCTATACATTTATTTATCGAAAAAAGGTTAGATCTCATAGAATCAACCTGTACAGAAATTGTTTAAGTATAATTATCACTTGCTGATGACATTCAGGAATACTTTATTCAATAAAAAAATAGGAGGCATGTTCGAAGTTCATTGATTCTCCTCCTGAATCATTGCTATACATTTATTTATCGAAAAAAGGTTAGATCTCATAGAATCAACCTGTACAGAAATTGTTTAAGTATAATCATCATCTGCTGATGACATTCAGGAACACTTTATTCAATAAAAAAAATAGAAGGCATGTTCGAAGTTCATTGATTCTTCCCCTGAATCATTGCTATACATTTATTTATCGAAAAAAGGTTAGATCTCATAGAATCAACCTGTACAGAAATTGTTTAAGTATAATTATCACTTGCTGATGACATTCAGGAATACTTTATTCAATAAAAAAAATAGGAGGCATGTTCGAAGTTCATTGATTCTCCTCCTGAATCATTGCTATACATTTATTTATCGAAAAAAGGTTAGATCTCATAGAATCAACCTGTACAGAAATTGTTTAAGTATAATCATCATCTGCTGATGACATTCAGGAACACTTTATTCAATAAAAAAAATAGAAGGCATGTTCGAAGTTCATTGATTCTTCCCCTGAATCATTGCTATACATTTATTTATCGAAAAAAGGTTAGATCTCATAGAATCAACCTGTACAGAAATTGTTTAAGTATAATTATCACTTGCTGATGACATTCAGGAATACTTTATTCAATAAAAAAAATAGGAGGCATGTTCGAAGTTCATTGATTCTCCTCCTGAATCATTGCTATACATTTATTTATCGAAAAAAGGTTAGATCTCATAGAATCAACCTGTACAGAAATTGTTTAAGTATAATCATCATCTGCTGATGACATTCAGGAACACTTTATTCAATAAAAAAAATAGAAGGCATGTTCGAAGTTCATTGATTCTTCCCCTGAATCATTGCTATACATTTATTTATCGAAAAAAGGTTAGATCTCATAGAATCAACCTGTACAGAAATTGTTTAAGTATAATTATCACTTGCTGATGACATTCAGGAATACTTTATTCAATAAAAAAAATAGAAGGCATGTTCGAAGTTCATTGATTCTTCCCCTGAATCATTGCTATACATTTATTTATCGAAAAAAGGTTAGATCTCATAGAATCAACCTGTACAGAAATTGTTTAAGTATAATTATCACTTGCTGATGACATTCAGGAATACTTTATTCAATAAAAAAATAGGAGGCATGTTCGAAGTTCATTGATTCTCCTCCTGAATCATTGCTATACATTTATTTATCGAAAAAAGGTTAGATCTCATAGAATCAACCTGTACAGAAATTGTTTAAGTATAATCATCATCTGCTGATGACATTCAGGAACACTTTATTCAATAAAAAAAATAGAAGGCATGTTCGAAGTTCATTGATTCTTCCCCTGAATCATTGCTATACATTTATTTATCGAAAAAAGGTTAGATCTCATAGAATCAACCTGTACAGAAATTGTTTAAGTATAATTATCACTTGCTGATGACATTCAGGAATACTTTATTCAATAAAAAAAATAGGAGGCATGTTCGAAGTTCATTGATTCTCCTCCTGAATCATTGCTATACATTTATTTATCGAAAAAAGGTTAGATCTCATAGAATCAACCTGTACAGAAATTGTTTAAGTATAATCATCATCTGCTGATGACATTCAGGAACACTTTATTCAATAAAAAAAATAGAAGGCATGTTCGAAGTTCATTGATTCTTCCCCTGCATCATTGCTATACATTTATTTATCGAAAAAAGGTTAGATCTCATAGAATCAACCTGTACAGAAATTGTTTAAGTATAATCATCATCTGCTGATGACATTCAGGAACACTTTATTCAATAAAAAAAATAGAAGGCATGTTCGAAGTTCATTGATTCTTCCCCTGAATCATTGCTATACATTTATTTATCGAAAAAAGGTTAGATCTCATAGAATCAACCTGTACAGAAATTGTTTAAGTATAATTATCACTTGCTGATGACATTCAGGAATACTTTATTCAATAAAAAAAATAGGAGGCATGTTCGAAGTTCATTGATTCTCCTCCTGAATCATTGCTATACATTTATTTATCGAAAAAAGGTTAGATCTCATAGAATCAACCTGTACAGAAATTGTTTAAGTATAATCATCATCTGCTGATGACATTCAGGAACACTTTATTCAATAAAAAAAATAGAAGGCATGTTCGAAGTTCATTGATTCTTCCCCTGAATCATTGCTATACATTTATTTATCGAAAAAAGGTTAGATATCATAGAATCAACCTGTACAGAAATTGTTTAAGTATAATTATCACTTGCTGATGACATTCAGGAATACTTTATTCAATAAAAAAAATAGGAGGCATGTTCGAAGTTCATTGATTCTCCTCCTGAATCATTGCTATACATTTATTTATCGAAAAAAGGTTAGATCTCATAGAATCAACCTGTACAGAAATTGTTTAAGTATAATCATCATCTGCTGATGACATTCAGGAACACTTTATTCAATAAAAAAAATAGAAGGCATGTTCGAAGTTCATTGATTCTTCCCCTGAATCATTGCTATACATTTATTTATCGAAAAAAGGTTAGATCTCATAGAATCAACCTGTACAGAAATTGTTTAAGTATAATTATCACTTGCTGATGACATTCAGGAATACTTTATTCAATAAAAAAAATAGGAGGCATGTTCGAAGTTCATTGATTCTCCTCCTGAATCATTGCTATACATTTATTTATCGAAAAAAGGTTAGATCTCATAGAATCAACCTGTACAGAAATTGTTTAAGTATAATCATCATCTGCTGATGACATTCAGGAACACTTTATTCAATAAAAAAAATAGAAGGCATGTTCGAAGTTCATTGATTCTTCCCCTGAATCATTGCTATACATTTATTTATCGAAAAAAGGTTAGATCTCATAGAATCAACCTGTACAGAAATTGTTTAAGTATAATTATCACTTGCTGATGACATTCAGGAATACTTTATTCAATAAAAAAAATAGAAGGCATGTTCGAAGTTCATTGATTCTTCCCCTGAATCATTGCTATACATTTATTTATCGAAAAAAGGTTAGATCTCATAGAATCAACCTGTACAGAAATTGTTTAAGTATAATTATCACTTGCTGATGACATTCAGGAATACTTTATTCAATAAAAAAAATAGGAGGCATGTTCGAAGTTCATTGATTCTCCTCCTGAATCATTGCTATACATTTATTTATCGAAAAAAGGTTAGATCTCATAGAATCAACCTGTACAGAAATTGTTTAAGTATAATCATCATCTGCTGATGACATTCAGGAACACTTTATTCAATAAAAAAAATAGAAGGCATGTTCGAAGTTCATTGATTCTTCCCCTGAATCATTGCTATACATTTATTTATCGAAAAAAGGTTAGATCTCATAGAATCAACCTGTACAGAAATTGTTTAAGTATAATTATCACTTGCTGATGACATTCAGGAATACTTTATTCAATAAAAAAAATAGGAGGCATGTTCGAAGTTCATTGATTCTCCTCCTGAATCATTGCTATACATTTATTTATCGAAAAAAGGTTAGATCTCATAGAATCAACCTGTACAGAAATTGTTTAAGTATAATCATCATCTGCTGATGACATTCAGGAACACTTTATTCAATAAAAAAAATAGAAGGCATGTTCGAAGTTCATTGATTCTTCCCCTGCATCATTGCTATACATTTATTTATCGAAAAAAGGTTAGATCTCATAGAATCAACCTGTACAGAAATTGTTTAAGTATAATTATCACTTGCTGATGACATTCAGGAATACTTTATTCAATAAAAAAAATAGAAGGCATGTTCGAAGTTCATTGATTCTCCTCCTGAATCATTGCTATACATTTATTTATCGAAAAAGGTTAGATCTCATAGAATCAACCTGTACAGAAATTGTTTAAGTATAATTTTATTATCACTTGCTGATTGTCATCAGCAAGTGATAATAAAATTATACTTAAACAGAAGAATAGAAAAGAATGAGGTAGTATCCTCCTGGTCTTTTTTCGATAAATAAATGTATAGCAATGATTCAGGAGGAGAATCAATGAACTTCGAACATGCCTTCTATTTTTTTTATTGAATAAAGTATTCCTGAATGTCATCAGCAAGTGATAATTATACTTAAACAATTTCTGTACAGGTTGATTCTATGAGATCTAACCTTTTTTCGATAAATAAATGTATAGCAATGATTCAGGGGAAGAATCAATGAACTTCGAACATGCCTTCTATTTTTTTTATTGAATAAAGTGTTCCTGAATGTCATCAGCAGATGATGATTATACTTAAACAATTTCTGTACAGGTTGATTCTATGAGATCTAACCTTTTTTCGATAAATAAATGTATAGCAATGATTCAGGAGGAGAATCAATGAACTTCGAACATGCCTTCTATTTTTTTTATTGAATAAAGTATTCCTGAATGTCATCAGCAAGTGATAATTATACTTAAACAATTTCTGTACAGGTTGATTCTATGAGATCTAACCTTTTTTCGATAAATAAATGTATAGCAATGATTCAGGGGAAGAATCAATGAACTTCGAACATGCCTTCTATTTTTTTTATTGAATAAAGTGTTCCTGAATGTCATCAGCAGATGATGATTATACTTAAACAATTTCTGTACAGGTTGATTCTATGAGATCTTACCTTTTTTCGATAAATAAATGTATAGCAATGATTCAGGAGGAGAATCAATGAACTTCGAACATGCCTCCTATTTTTTTATTGAATAAAGTATTCCTGAATGTCATCAGCAAGTGATAATTATACTTAAACAATTTCTGTACAGGTTGATTCTATGAGATCTAACCTTTTTTCGATAAATAAATGTATAGCAATGATTCAGGGGAAGAATCAATGAACTTCGAACATGCCTTCTATTTTTTTTATTGAATAAAGTGTTCCTGAATGTCATCAGCAGATGATGATTATACTTAAACAATTTCTGTACAGGTTGATTCTATGAGATCTAACCTTTTTTCGATAAATAAATGTATAGCAATGATTCAGGAGGAGAATCAATGAACTTCGAACATGCCTCCTATTTTTTTTATTGAATAAAGTATTCCTGAATGTCATCAGCAAGTGATAATTATACTTAAACAATTTCTGTACAGGTTGATTCTATGAGATCTAACCTTTTTTCGATAAATAAATGTATAGCAATGATTCAGGGGAAGAATCAATGAACTTCGAACATGCCTTCTATTTTTTTTATTGAATAAAGTGTTCCTGAATGTCATCAGCAGATGATGATTATACTTAAACAATTTCTGTACAGGTTGATTCTATGAGATCTAACCTTTTTTCGATAAATAAATGTATAGCAATGATTCAGGAGGAGAATCAATGAACTTCGAACATGCCTTCTATTTTTTTTATTGAATAAAGTATTCCTGAATGTCATCAGCAAGTGATAATTATACTTAAACAATTTCTGTACAGGTTGATTCTATGAGATCTAACCTTTTTTCGATAAATAAATGTATAGCAATGATTCAGGGGAAGAATCAATGAACTTCGAACATGCCTTCTATTTTTTTTATTGAATAAAGTGTTCCTGAATGTCATCAGCAGATGATGATTATACTTAAACAATTTCTGTACAGGTTGATTCTATGAGATCTAACCTTTTTTCGATAAATAAATGTATAGCAATGATTCAGGAGGAGAATCAATGAACTTCGAACATTCCTTCTATTTTTTTTATTGAATAAAGTATTCCTGAATGTCATCAGCAAGTGATAATTATACTTAAACAATTTCTGTACAGGTTGATTCTATGAGATCTAACCTTTTTTCGATAAATAAATGTATAGCAATGATTCAGGGGAAGAATCAATGAACTTCGAACATGCCTTCTATTTTTTTTATTGAATAAAGTGTTCCTGAATGTCATCAGCAGATGATGATTATACTTAAACAATTTCTGTACAGGTTGATTCTATGAGATCTAACCTTTTTTCGATAAATAAATGTATAGCAATGATTCAGGAGGAAAATCAATGAACTTCGAACATGCCTTCTATTTTTTTTATTGAATAAAATCCCTCTAAGTGTTAAAGCGATTACAACGATTGAGACGAAATCTGTAATTGCGTCTTATCAATCGATATTGTTCATTGAATATTAGTATAATGCGAAAATAAGATGTAATGCAGACGTAATCAATTTTTTAGGGTATTTTAACAACAAATGTTTACTGGGGCCCCTCGATTGTTTCGGCCCTGGGTTTTCCGCGTTCGACTGATACCTATCGCCGCTAGAAAATAACTTATTTAATTCTCTATTTATTTGGTTAAAAAGCTTCCTCTGTGTTTTAAACAATGCAGCGAATTTATTCGACTATATAGTACGGGGGCCCGCCAGGGCGCTCCGGCCCTGCACACTGTGCTCGGCCGCCGCTAGTTTCAGCTACATATTTCACGATAAACGACTAAGTACAGACGGCAGCACATCGATGTAAACTCTATACATATCTATAACTACGACGCGCCGTATAGTGTTAGAAAGAAAGTACTCTTGGTTTGATTGGTGGAGTTTTCAACGTTTCTAATATTGCCCAATGGTTGCACATACTAATAATTGGCAGCCAATTATCATGTCTCACTAGGAATAAGCCACACCCACGCTAATGTCACTCATGACATTGACAATTTGACATCGTTCGTTTGACGTTTATTCATTACGTCAGGTGGAGTCGTGTTTCACGTGTTTGTGTCGGTTCAGTCGGTTGTGTTTTAATTATTTTACAAGTTTGTCTTATTATCGAATGCATATGCTTATCGACGCAAATTGAAAGGTATCATAGCCCTTCGATTGAGTGGATGACGAGATTGATATTTGTCGGCAGACGGGCATATCGGTGAGTAATATTTTTTGTAATTATCATTTTATAAAGGTTAGTAAGTATTGAAAAATAGTGTCAATGGTGTTTTTCTATAGAATTTTAAAATTAACAGAAGGGATAAGTAGGTATCTTCTTTGTGTTCTTTCCTAATGAGTGCCCGCTGTTCCAAGCGTCATCAAAATGTAGGATAAGTAACAGAAAGTTTATATTATATTCAGATTTATACCTACGTAAACAAAATTCGATGATCTATTGTTTTTGATTGCATTGTCATGGGACATTCTAAACAAAAGTTATTCCAGTAGGTAGTGATGGGATTTTAAAGTAAATACTCAATACTTTTATTGCATTCCACATGTAGGCATTCTTAGGTGGTAAACTTATAGTTAGATCATATGGACCCTGTCGGGCACAGCAAAATAAGTGAGTTAGGAGAGAGGAATCATTTGTTAATTTTATAACATTACATAACAAACTGCTATATTATAGATAATAATGATGTAGGTATTTTTAGAGATAAACTAATAGCTTCTATATAAAATATAAACAATAAATATAAATGGGCGTTTCTCTATAAACTGGGCAACTCATTGTCTCAGGCTAATTTTGTTAAAAAAAATAAAAGACCGTAAACATTTCGTAGGTTATTCCAAAAATCAATACCTTAATCTACCGCTGCTTAACATAAAAAATCCACTAAAATAAACTTTACTATATTAAAAACGTTTTTATAGTTCTTAAAAACCAGTCCCCTGGCATGTCACCAAAGCAGTATAGTTACTTCAGACTAAATTAATCGAGATAGTATCTATTGGAATTAATCAAATTGTTGTATTATTAAATCAATATTGTTTGATTGTTAATGAGACCTATTTATTTTACATAAATATTATTTTACAATTTAAAGAAAGGCAATGAAACTTTGTCTTCGCATTTAGTGAACAGTCCCCCTGTCTATATTTTAAATTACGTGTCACGTAGCCGAAAGGTTAAACAACGGCTTTTATGCGTGTAACGAAACGCAACAAGTTTGAAGTTTGCGCGGATGCCGCCATGACGATCCGAATGTCATCTTATTTAGTAGTGTTCGAGCGTCCTTCCGTGGAAGCCGCGTTGTAACCTGACAGCCAACAGTCCCCTGGTAAGGATTATTTTACTTCTATTTATGTATTTTAATGATTCCTTCAAATATTTAAATTGTTACAATAGATACATACTTCCTATGTGCAGCAAAGTAGCATAAATCAATTACATTTTGTACTACTCATCAATGAAATCAAATTAAACAGTCCCCTGGCAACAGTCCCCTGTCTCTCTACAGGACAGGGGACTGTTTCAGCATCCAGGGGGCTGTCTAAATTATATTTGTTATTGTTTTAGATTTGTTTTGAGAACGGCACCAAAGAAACAAAAAGCCACTAAAGAGATTCTACAAAAGAAAAGGGAAGCAGAGCGAAAGAGATATGAGAAGATTAAAAACTACCCTCAGAAAAGGGAAGAACTTAAAGAAAAAGAACGCCTTAAGTACCTTAAGAAAAAAGAAAAGGGAACTAGAAAGCTTGTTGAGAATATGACTCCACGAGAACACCGAAATGCCAAGAAGAAGTGGAAAGAGCATTGCACCAAGTATCGCAATAAGAAAAAAGTGTTAGCAAATATTACTAACTTATTTATTAAAGACAATACTCCAGATTCTGATGTATCTACTTCATGTCAAATGTCAACACCTGAAGTTGCTGAAATAATTAATAAAAATAAAGAAAAGATGATTAGATATAAAATAAAGAAGAAAAAAGATGAAGAAATGCAGAAGGAAGTATTAAAGTACAAAAAACGTTTATCGCGACTAAAAAAGAGTATAAATCCAAAGCCTAAAAATAAAACAAATATGGAATATAGATATGCGAGCATAATTGACAAGATTGATGAAGAAGATGGCGAAATCCGGGTTACATTCTTAAAGCTCTGTGATAATAAAGGCCAATTATTTAGATACGATGATGATGATGTGGCAGACATTACAATGGACCAAGTGGTACAGAAGTTGTCTAATCCCAATATAGTTTTAAAAGGCAATAGAATGTTTTACAAGTTTGATTCACCTGTAGATGTTTTCGAGAAAAAATAAGACTTTAAGGGGGAAGCGCTAAGGTAGCCCGCGAAATTAAAATTTTCTTACGTTTTTTGCAATTTGCTGGTCAGTATTAAGTTGTACGTCGATCAAAATATGATTCGCGGCCGTAATAAATATGTATTTACAGAATTATAATCATTAAAGTCATCAACACAACTCTCTAAGACCACGTAAGTCCAAAGAATTATGATTTCATGAAACAGTTATTCTTTGGACTTACGTGGTCATAGAGAGTTGTGTTGATGACTTTAATGATTATAATTCTGTAAATACATATTTGTTACGGCCGCGAATCATATATTAATCAACGTACAACTTAATACTGATCAGCAAATTGCGAAAAACCTAAAAAAAATTGAATTTCGCGGGCTACCCTGGCGTTTTCGCCTTAAATACTGTTTTTTTTTTACCGATGTATGCTATATTTTAGAAATAACTAATTATTTTTCGAGACTGATTCTGTAGTGTAAGTTTCAAAGTACTGAAAGTCCTTTCAATATATGTGATTTTAATTAGTAAGTAAATATTAAGATTACAGTGCTAAGTACAATATTACATAAAGATAGCTGATTCTTTAATTTTTTATTATTCAGTTACTTAATTCTTAAGCTCCAAAGTTTATAATAATAAAAAAACATTTAATTTCGATACTTAAATTGTATTTTTTTATTTAAGTTCACAGTCCCCTGGCTTTCACAACAGTCCCCTGTATACATTTGTCAGAAAATGCTTAATATTTTCTAAAGTAATGGCAATATTTGTGGTTCATCTGCCCTATATAAATAAATAGATGGATACTTGTTCCCTAAATAAAATTTATTATATTATGAGCAAAAAATTTGCCTAGACAGTTTCCTTAGAACGAGTTGCCCAGTTTACAGAGAAACGCCCAAATATTAAGAGATGTAATAATCCATACTAATATTATAAATGCGAAAGTGTGTCTGTCTGTTGGCGCTGCTAGTAATAAATAAATAAAATTTAAAGTATCAAGTTCTTCTTAAGTTCTGACTAAGTCTATCACTTAGATATTTGTTTACCGAGTAGTAGCTTTTATTCAGCAAGAATTGCCTAAGTTTTTTTTAAAAATGTGTTAATTTTCTCTTCTTTTTTATTAGTGCGGGTAGTTCATTATATAATTTAATGGACATTACATAGGGACTTGTAGAGTGCATTTTTAGTTGAGAACTTGTCTGAATAGATAGCGTGTCTGAATGTCTTCACGTTTTGAATATAACTCTTGATGTTTCCGGTCAAATTTGCATGTTTCTAAAATATACAGGGAAGGGTTCAAATATTATGTTTTTGAAAGAAAGGTTTGCAACTATCTGTTTGCTCAATGTTAACCAGGATTCTATCATCTAAGCATAATAGGTGGTGATAGCTTTTTGGAAATTGGTGGTCTTTTTTATGTCACGAAGGGCTTAAGAGAATTTAGAAATTTTTGAGTGAGTTTTCTGTATGTGTGATTTCCAGTTTATATGTGTGTCTGTGTGTGTGTGTTTATTGTATTGTATGTGTTTTATATGGGCCTTGACACCTGAAATAAATGGATAACTAGTCCTAGTAGAGTAAATTCGTTAATGGTTTCTAATTTAGAGTCATTGAAAGTAAAATCTAAAGTTATAGGTGTTTTTTGGTAAGGGTGGAAAGTTATTAATTTGGTTTTGGAGTAGTTTATCTCGAGGTTATGATTGTTCATACAGTTGCATGTTTTAGTAAGTATGGAATTGAGAGTTTCTCCTATATTTTCATTGTTTTGGGAAGAGACCAATATGGATATATCGTCCGCAAATAAGACACGTGGCCCTTCTATGGTCTTAGGTAGGTCATTAATATAAAGTAAAAATAAGAGGCATCCTATGACACTTCCTTGAGGAATTGAGCCATTAATTGCTTTACTATATGATCGGATTTTTTCGATTTCATTATTTTTATGGTTAAAATATTCTATTTCAACTAATTGTTCCCTACCTACCTACCCTAAATACCTACGCAATTAAGCACTGTAACGAACACCGGGCGTGCGAATAGTGAATGATTATATAGTATAAAAGTGATAGTATAGGAATATAATACGATAGTTATATAGGACCCTATCCGCGCTCCAGGGCACAAGTTGATACCGACTATTAACCATCGACTTATTATAAACTACTAGCGTAACTACATATTACCTACTGTTTTACTGTACTCAGTAAAACAGTAGGTAATATAGTTACGCTAAAATATTTAAATCGAAATATTCAAATCTTACTAGATTTGAATTTCTAATTCGATTTAAATATTTTGTATTGTTCTAATTAGCTTTCCAACTTGTTTTTATTATTAGTATGTATCTGACAGGAATTTTTGAGAATTTTAATGCGAAGAAAAATTATAGGTAGAATAATTACGTAACTTGAAAACGTGGCTTTTCGTTTACAGGAATGTTTGCGTGATTTTAGTGTCAAATGAGAGGATTATGTTTAAAACTGATATTCCCGTTTGAATTATGTAAATCGGTCCACGGGTTTTAGAGATAGAAAGAATTTTGTATATTGAAAACATGCCAGTTTGATTTCAGTAAGTTAATGTTTTAGAAAGTTTTTATTGTATAGAGATAGGATACTTAAATGTTGTTACGTAATACGAAAGAAGATTACATAGGCTACACATAACACAATACAAAGAAATTGTAACGAACAGGCATAAAGAAATAAAAAAGGGCTTTAAAGTGTCAGTGTGTGTGTGTGTGTGTGTGTGTGTGTGTGTGTGTGAAAATTACATGTAAAAATGGCTTAAAATCAAGGTTCTCTCTGCCTATAGTGATTGAGTAATAATAATGGGCAAATAAACTACAGCTATTTGTTTCGTTCCAGAAAAAAACAGTTTACTTCTGGCTTCGGCGGTGGGAAGAAAGCGGAAGCATAGCTCATCACCGCCGATCCACTCTGCCGATCCTTTTTTAAGCACACGAGTAACCTCAACTTCGTACAGCGTGAGTCCATGTGTAGATTGTAATAATCACACTTACCTATCACCTTAACTTATTCATCACTAACATAAAACCTAGTTTCCTTTAAAAGTGAATAACAAAATTGATTAAAATAATACCTACCTACTAGCTAAGTGTGCGTCCTGAGTCTACTCACGCGCCTGTTGCACGCACGTGTGCGCCTGTTTGTAGGAGCCTTTGCTCCTACAAACAGGCGCGACACGCGATATAATCGCGCGCGACACAAAGGCACCGCTCGTTGCGGTTCAATTCTTTACAACCTACCTCAACAAAGGTGGAAGTTGTCAATTCGGCAGATTGTTTATTTGTGTATGTTTATATTTTGTAGAATATTTTTTTAACCGTCTCATACTAATTTAAAGTTTATTCAAACTTGTTTCAAATTAATATTATTTGAAGTTAAACAAATATCAACTTTATGTTAATGGCAATTAAGTTGATTTCAGAGTGACTAGCACTATTGAAAAAGTTACAGTTTTAGCGTAAACTAAACTTTATTATGTAGGATTTAAAGTTATTTTTCCCTAAAGTCATTTTTTGTTTACGATTTTTGGCAAATAAATCGCGAATGTAGATAAGTTAAGCTCTTAACAAAGAATCCTATGTATGTATTGAAATTGACAAAAATTTCTTTGTTTTAGATATCAACGGACACAGTCAGAAGGCGCCTGAAAGACGATGTCCCCAGGTTTCAAACTATCTCCATATTTTTCATCACAATTGCCCAGCGGTTTAGCCGCGAAGGCATAACACACAAAGTTCTTTTGCATTTATAATTAGTGTGGATCTTCTAATATAGTGATAAAGATAATTGATAATAATATTATAAATTGAAATTTTATATTTCTTTATCTACTTTCATGTCGTAAAATTCTAATTATAAAATTTTAAACGAGTTTATATTGACATACTTTATAAACACAATACCGAAATAGAAAAAAAAAATTTCATTATAACACTATTTCTCGAACAAAATAATGTTATAAAATAATTTTTTTTCCATTACGATACAGGTTATCCAAGAAGTTAAATCACTAAGGAGAATGCATAACTTTTTTTAATCGAACTCGTTAAGCCCCATCCACATGCTTGACAAACAATGGCAAACAGCCAACAGCAAACACGGACATGTGGATGGGTGTTTGTCGTTGTTTGCCTGTTTGTGTTTGTGTTGGGCAGTGTTCGGCATCGGTGTCGGTTTTTCTTGCCAGATCAAAGGATGTTTGGCACTTTGTTTGCTGTTTGCGGTGTTTGTGACAAACAGCCAGCGTGTGGATGGGGCTTTACATATATACGGGAGCGTGAAGTTTTGTTGTGTAAATTTTACTTATCTGTGGTTGCGCTAAAGTGCGGTGAAGAGCTGGGTTTTTGGCGCCATTTTTACGTTTTTTCTGAATTTAATGTTTTATTCTATTATTGCTTAAAAATGTCTGATACCAGTGAATGTGAAGGAAATTTGACTCCGCCCGATATTTTAGATGCGGCGACGGAAATGACTCGTACAAAACTACAATAATTATCATAAGCAGTAAAGTATGTCTTACTTTTTGAACTTTGATCTTTTATTTAGTATATTCAATCTGAATGTATGAAAGTAGATAAAAAGTTGTATAAAACTGCACATAATAAGGTATTAAACACTCGTGTGATACTATTACAAACCTCGCTCCGCTCGGTTTGTAAACACACACTCGTGTTTAATACCCCTCATTATGCAACAGTTTTATAAACTACTATTTCACACCATTGTTTTTGTTATATTCTTGAGAATTTTTCTTTACTATCGTTGGTGATAATTTGAGTTAGGGCCGTCATTCACTGGCGGCATGGCACGACAAGTGATTTTAGTAAGCGCAAATGATTTGAGATCTTATTTTATCATGGTTAGCGTTCACAATTCGTCATGCCAGAACGTGCCGAAGGATACCAAAGCAGGCATTTCAATGCAATGTGAGTGTTAATAGTGTTAAATTAGATTCGAAATCATCTGTATTACAAAAATCCCTTGTCGTGCCGTGCCACCAGTGGGTGCTGAACCTTATACATATAGCCCAGTCAAATTATACTAATCTGGTTAAAAGCTTAATTATTTTTGTTAGGCAATCAAATGCTACCGCATTTGATTTTGCTTGGCAGCCATTGTTGGATGTAACTGTATAATTAATCTGTTACAAATAAAAAGAAAAGCTTGTAACAAATAAATATTATCTACTTGTTTTTAATACATCTATTAATAATAATAATAACGCCTTCCAAAGGTCTCCGAGATGTGTCAAAGACATTTTAAAAATAATAGAAATAATTCTTTATTGACGTAATAGGTTATCGAAATTTTTATGTATGAAGCATGTATACCTATTATAAATTACCTAATGTATTAAAAATATTAAATTGTAGGTTATTCAGAATTAAACTATATAAATGGTTGAATGAACATAATTTCTATAATATTAAGGAGTTTTTTGAACATAAATTATGTTTATGAATTCAAATGTGTTTATTTGTGAAGTTTGCATGCTTTAATTTTTAAGCAAAACATATAATCTCATATGCTTTAATAAAACCTGTGTATACCATGTTTTACGCAAACAAATTATCTTTTTGGTTTTATAACGTTTGTTGTAAGCCCATTCATTTATTACGTAAGACGATTTAGGGGGGAGTGGCGTCGACCATGTCTTATTTTTTCTTCCAAGGGGTTGGGAGGGAGTCTTGATAGTTCTTACGTAAGATCACAAAAATGTGCAAAGTTAAAATACAATACTTTTGTCTATGCATAGCATGCCTACGATTGGAGGCGCGCGATGGCGTCACGAGGGTCGCGGATCTGAAGACGAAGAGAGGGACAATTCGGCGCGGTTTTAACAACATTACTTGTCCACTCCCTCTTTGAAGTCCACATCAACCCTGGGAGCATGTCTATGCATGGCATGCCTACGATTGGAGGCGCGCGGCGGCTGAGGGGGCGCGCGGGCTGCGGCATCAGCATCGGGCGACGGCGGCGGCTGACCCCTCAGCCGCCGCCGTTCAGGGAGCTCCCCGCTTGTGAACTAGTCACTTTTTGCGTAAACAATACTCATTAATGATTTTAATATTGTAGATAGTTAAAAATTGTTACTTTGAAAATAAACATTACAATAAACCAAACGTGTATTCATTTTTTCCTTTAGATTCTCACGTATTAAATTTAATATTATAAGTACAGGGGGGGTGGGGGTCAGCCGATTCTTATTTTTTCTTATATATGGGGGTGGGAGTCAAAAACTAGCAAAAATAGTCTTACGTAATAAATGAGTGGCCGCTATATGTATTTTAATTTCAAGTAGGTATTTGTTTCTTATGTTTCCAATTATATTAATGTTTAAGAATAAAAAGATTATTGATTGTTATTGTGCATTTTATTATGATATTTTTCCCGCTGTTTCACACGCGTTCCTGTAGGAACCTATCCTATATCCTTTTCTGATTGGTAGGTGTGCAAAATTCCATGATGATCGGTTGTGTAGTTAATATGGCACCAAAAGCAGGGGGTAGCTCCGCCGTATCTGGGATAATAATAGATTAGAATTTGATTTGAAAATTCATAACTAGCGCAATAATGTTGAACTTCATGTAAAAGCAAACATCGTAGGTATAGGTAATTTACAAAGTTCAACCTTATCGTTTTAGTAATAAGATCGTGTTGCGACGAAACGTTAATCTTAAACACGGTGGACTGACAAAAGGCTGTTTGTAGGTATAATTAATTGCCTAAACTTCACACACGTGACACGTTCGTGATGGGGTAAGTAGGTATCCATATTTTTTTCAAAATTTCAAGCAGATTGTATTATGGGTTTTTACTTTTTAGCATTTAATTTCGTGAAAATAAAATAAAAATCGTTTATTTCGGAACAATAACGGATACCTACAATAGGTATTATAAAAATAGTTAATCGATGATAACTACAGAAGTTTATAACAGTGGCGCAACTATCAATAATAGAATAGAAGAGCAAGGAACGCGTTAAAACAGGTGACCTCCAGCCCGTCAGTAAATAGGTAACAAAAGTCGGAAAAGGTCTATTAAAAAAAAAAGAAATGTTTTTCTGACATCAGATTATACCTACCTGTCTGTCTACTTAACAATATTCATCGAGAGCGTGAAGTTTCGTTAATTAATTGTGTAATGTGCACCGTACTTACCTACCTGTTTAAATGTTATACTTAGGTACTTAAGTAATTTTCCAATAATACCCATGTAAAAATGAAGGATTAAGTAAAAGATCATTGAAATAAAAAACATCGATTATAAGCTTTCATAGGTATTTTAGGCATTGCGCGGGCCGCCGCTTTTATTACTATGAAATTATTTCGATTCGATTCAAGTGTTCAACCTGCTAC
Organism: Luperina nickerlii; assembly: GCA_963855955.1. Lineage (NCBI taxonomy): Eukaryota > Metazoa > Arthropoda > Insecta > Lepidoptera > Noctuidae > Luperina > Luperina nickerlii. The sequence goes on along the minus strand of OY979684.1, from coordinate 2,908,856 downwards.
GCTACTTTTTATCGCACAGTATTTTATTCTACACAACGAATGACCTTACGCACACACCCTCACGTACGCGCTGCAGCACGAAACATTACAAGTAAGAACAGACAAAAAGCTATATATCTCTTTCGCACGATTCTCGCTGTTGTTGCTCATAACGCGTTCAAGGTCAATGTGTAGTAACCTGATGTGCTGCCGTCTGTACATAAAAGGAAAACATTTGCAATTCTGAAGTCTAACAAACAGACGATGACGTAATCTCGAACTCAAGTATCACTGCACATCTGAGATCACCAATCATACTCTCGATAATCGTAAAATTACCTATTATTCACGGTAATTATGATTTACATCATTATTGGTGTTATGAAGGAACAAAGACTATTCAAAGCTAGCGGAAATGCGTTTCATAAATACTCGAACGCTAGGCGCATCTTGTGGGGTAATTGCGTAACACAACTAACAGTAGCAATAGCTTCCATTTTGACAGTTCAACAATATTTATTGCGTTATTTACGTTGTTGAGCGGACAAATTTAGCGAACATATAAAGCAATGGATTAACAATATGTTTCAAAATTATTCAGATTGTGATTGGTCGTGTGTTAGGTATACAAGGTCAAATTTAATTAGTAAGGTTACTACATACACGGCACGGTTGCCGCAGTGGTTAAGCGACTGACTGCTGCGCTGTGTCGCGGGTTTGATTCCCGCACGGAACAAATATTTGTATGACCTACAGGTAGTTGTTCCGGGTCTGGCTGTTTGTGTATGTGAGTTTAAATGTTTGTAAACGCACCCACGATACTGGAGAAATTCCTAATGTGGGGCAACGTTTTTTAAAAAGAAAAAAAAAAGAAAACATAATTTTACATATAATATAATACTACTACATACATAATTAGTAAGGTTAATTTAATACATACTTCAAGAAGTACCTATTTTGTTATTTTTTTGTTTTATAAAGTTGTCATATCATGTTATGTACCTATATCTATACCCGTTCTTTGATGTTTACACAAAAAAGAACAGAGTTTTTAAACTAATATTTCAAGTAAATAATTTACCTGCGGTCATTGATCTCAAAAGAATATCGTCGAATCTATTTTATTTTTGTTCTATGTTGCTTATTTTTATTGCGATATAGGTCTGCTCTTGACCTCGATTATGCCTGATGGAAAGTGATGGATGAGATCTAGGTACTATGTATGTGTTAAATATTTACTTTGTAAAGTATTATTTTACTTTAATCATCGTGAATATGAGGACTATGTGGATCTTTTTTCTTTCTCTGCCAGTTTTGAGTACTTTATGCGGCCTACCAATATGTTCTTTCTTTGGTATTGTTTGTCGAGTCTTAGAGCTCCTCAAGTTTTGAGTTGACTCACACGATCACCGACAAATGCTTGCACTAACTAGACTGGTTCACTCAAATCTGTGTAAAGATGTAAATCTTACTTTCAAGACCATTTCAAACATAAATCTATATGGCCTTCACATGATCTGACCAAGATTATGTCTGGACTTTAAAAGAGACTGTGACCTCTGAGTTTGTTTCGGCCTTTCTTCTCAGAGTAGTCAGATAGAAAACGCCGAACTTATCTAGCTTATTTTTTTTATAATAAGACGTGTAAAAGTGATTCCGATAAATCCTATTTACAGAATAATAAACCATTTGGTTTCATTATGATGGAACGAGCGTGCCCAGAAAATACCTGATCACTCTTCCTTTGAAGGCTGACGGAATAAAAGTGGAAGGAAACTGAAGACGCTTTAATATAATCATACGTATACGCTCAACGATAAACTACACAGTGAAACGATGTGGTTATTATTGCCTCCATATTTGAAGGGGACCGCAAGGGAGCTCGTATAAGGAAGTAGGTAAACGTTTATTTAGAGCTATCCGATAGACGTGGAACCTCACCATACGTCAGATGATATTTGGGGATATAGGTACCAATGATGAAACTCAGTCGCATAAATTTTTTTGAACGAACTTCTTTATCGCGGCTTGTGGTAGGAGTAAACTGGCAGAAAACGTCACAAGCGTTATGCTCGAAACAGTTAGCAAGCTAAAAATTATACTAGATCATCATCTGCCTAGCCTTTTCCCAACTATGTCGGCTTCCAGTCTAACCGGAAGCAGCTGAATACCAGTATTTTACATGGACCGACTGTCTATCTGACCTCCACAACCCAGTTACTGGGTAATACCCCTTGGTAAGACTGGTTGTCAGACTTTCGGGCTTCTGACTACCCGTAACGACAGTCAATAAGACTAAACCCGTAAAGTGTCAGGTTTCCGACATAATATTAACTTTCAGTGTTGATCATGTGACATCCATATTTTTTGCTTAGATGTTTGAAATAATCACTCTGAAAGTTTAAAGTAATCAAACATCTAAGCAATAAGGCAAGTGACATTCAATTTGTTGCACGCGAACGAGGTCGCAGGCACAGCTAGTTCAAAATATAAACAAGAATTTTCTTTTTAGAAAACTTAAAATAACATTTCGTGTACACTGTATATTTCGTCGGAAACTCCTAATGAGTGCTACATTGAGTAATGTGACACGGTGCAGTTACAGAAGTAGGCCGCCGACTGTAAAACCAACATTTACGATAACAAAACAATATCTATGTTATATATCTATATCTTTTATTGCGATAACAAACATATGTATAATTATTATTATTATATCAATACTCGTACATACTATAAATAAATAAAATGTCACTTTTCATGTCTGTCTGTGTGACCGCTTAGATCTTCTCAACTTCACAATGGGTTTTGATGCGGTTTGCAACGACATTTAGAGCATTTATTCCGGAAGGTTTATGTAGAATCTTCCACCTAAGTATGTAGTAAAAATCTTAAATTCACTTACTGGCTGACAATGCACAGCCTAAGTCGCTGCCACGCCGTCTAAAAGCATATTTTTTTTACAAGAATTCCAAATATTTATATAACAAAGGTGAGCACTGAGGCATGATTTTTGAAAAGTGAACCCTTAGGAGGGTCAAGTAGGGGATGAGAGTACCTATGTATGGAAGTTCGTTATTATTTCCGATGGGTCATTCCATTGGGCACACGGCAAGTACGTTTATAATTAGGTAACTTAGATGTGACACAGAAATGTCCATGTTTTGACATGTCGCTATAGCACCAGTGCGAAGCAGGGGCGAGTAGCTAGTTGTTTATAATATAAACAGCGTCACGTGTCTATTCATGTGATTCTGCAAGGCTTTATACTAGGTCCGGTCATTTTTGGGAAAATTAGGTAATATTATTGGGATGGGCTAGCCACATTTGTCGGATAACTAATGAGCTGTTGGCCAAAATCAAGATTATCTTGATCTCTGACATAATGAAACATCGCGACAAACAACGTAGAAGAGGGCAGGAGGTACTGGACCAAACCATCAAGCGACGGTCTTATGATCCACATAGCTATTATGGAACAAAATATCTGAAAGTCGTGTGTGGAAGCAGTAGGATGATAAGCCAGTGATGTTATTTTTTTGTTAAAAGACTGAGAGCCGTCGCCGTCCGTAAATAAAGGATCACCGATTTATTCTGGTCTGATCCCTGAAACCCCCCGCCACACCCCCGCCGGATCCCCTGCTAGTTATTCTTCTGTTTTAATCTCTGTCTTATCCACTTTAGCTAGGTCTGATCTCCTTACTCTTTTTGACTTTTGACAGGTATGTACAGTCAAGAGAAAATAAACGTTTCATGTTTTACAAAATCAGCTAAGAGCGGTGATTGTGGCATTAAGTATCTTTTTCATCCATTCTTTGTAAAGGCATTGGACATGTTTACGTTTGGCAGAGGAAAAAAACTGAATAATAATCGTCCTTAACAATAATAAATCAAAACCATATTTTGGTAATAGACGACTTAGTTGTGTAACAAAGCTACAGTTTCCTATAACCAACATTATTCTTATGAAACGTCTATCAGATTTCCAACCGAAAATCGATGCCCCACTGGCCATACCATAAGCTACATTAATCACTTCAACCTTCACGTAATGGGGTGAGCTTACGAGCAGGTTTGACATTAAATAATATATTGATAATGTACTGGAGTGCTTTAATCTTACTGCGATATATTATAATTATGAAGATAAGTGTTGGTGGGTTTTTCTATCTTTAATTTCTCAGTAGCAGATCGGAGTACAGACTTCGGTCATTTTTGCCTATACTTAAAGAAAGAAAATACATTTATTTAGCACAAACTAAAAGACACACAATACACCAGATAGATAATAGTCGTACGTCCTATCTCGCCATATTAGATGGGACTTAAACCTAACAGACAAAATATGGGTGTTCTAAAGGTAAACCTCTGCAGAACCATTCGGGGAAACAAAGCGTTATGTTATTATGAAGATGTGGTTAATATTTTTTTTTTTCTTTCTTTACCTATTCGCACTAGGCTGAACGGATTTTTCACTTTCATTGTTGTAGCACAGCACTATTAATTATCTAATAATTTTCCTCATTCAACGGACAATGGAAGCAACAGTCCCATGAATTGTTTATTTTATTACTATTTAAAAAGAAACTATTTAAAATTACACTAATACACTTTAATCACTGAACTGCCGCATGCCATAATAAACACATTTAATTTTATTATTTTCCTATAAATGATTACGAGGCAACACAGTATCACTAGTAATGTACATGGATTGTACTGACGCTTTATCTATAATATTAAAACGGTATCAGCTTTATCCGAATTATCCAAGGATATCAATAAAAACACAAGAATTATCTAGGTACCATTATCTGGCGAACGCATGGATTACTCACCTTTTATCTTGAGGAAATACGATGATTACTCTGACATAAGTCTTTGTTTCTAGTATGGGGGAGACTGAGCAGGTGGTTTTATTGTAGACTAGCAGTGCCCCGCGGTTTCTCCCGCATAAGAGTCGATCCCGTGGGTATATCGGGATAAAAAGTATCCTATGTGTTAATCAAGGAAATGGTCTGTCTATGTGCCTATTTTCATCCAAATCTGTTCAACGGTTTACGCGTGATTGAGTAACAAACATACACTCACAAACTTTCGCCTTTATAATATTATTAGTGTGATGTGATAGTCCTATTCAAGAACCATCTGTAGGAACTGCAGGTAACAACAATGCTAACTATGCTAAATAAAATCTTCCATGCGCAGTTTAGTGGTCAGTCGTCTTCCCCACGCCGCGCGCCGTAGCAATAACTTATGCTGTATTATAGTATGTAAGAAATGTCACTGTGCTTATTATTAGTCAATACACTTAGCTGGACACTGGAATTATTTATTTTACAACCTTCTCTAACCACGATATCAAAGGTTCCAACATGCAGACTAGCCTCGGAACCCCAGGAGAAGGCACTGGAAACTGCTTCTAAGAGTCGGCTTCCAAACTTAAAAAAAGAGCCTAAATTACAATTAAACAAAATCTTTCATTATCTGCCGGTTCGTTTCTCATCTATGTTGGGGTCGGCTTGCAGTCTAACCGGATGCAGCTGGATACCAGTATTTTACATAGAGCGACTGCGTGTCCTGACCTCCACAACGAAATTACTGGGTAATACGATACCCCTTGGTAAGACTGGTAAAACAAAATGTGTATTTCTGAAAAATAATCACCATAAAAATCAAGATACTATGTTTTGCACGAAATATACTTACTTAGGTCAATAGCCTCACAAAATCTAGACTTGTGATGAAGAGGTCACGACTAAAAGCCAAGTGCCTAGGTCTATGAACCCATGGCAGCCAGTCAAGAATGGCACGCAAATATAATATGGAAATGATTGACTTCCAAAATAAAGAGTGAATGACTTCAAGAAGTTCGTTATAACTTGAAACTACGATGCAGTTGGTCTGGTTATGAGGTGGGCGGACGACATAGTTGCCATCGCGGATATAAACTGGATGAAGCAGCGTGGGATTGGCACAAGAAAAGAGAAGCCTGTCTAGATAATGACGGTGAGAATGATGAAGATGCAGCAGTGATATAAAGTACGGTATCAAGCGGTTTACTCCCCAAGTCCGTCAAAGAAGATACGGGCCCGTCCGAAACTAATTCTAGACTCCCGAATGAACCCTACTCTCGATTAATGATTTTTTTCGGTCGAGCATAAACACGTCGGGAGTGAAGACAATTAGTGTCAAATCGTGTTGTCATTCATTCTTATTTCGGGCCTTATAATAGTCTTATGTCCGTAGGTGATATGGAGTAGGATACGCCTGTAACTTCGGCAGAAACTACGGATGCCGTGAGTGTGTTTAGACCTCCCGAGGCAAGAGGATCAATAAATCGAAGTGTTATTAGAAAAGGATCTTGCAAAAGCCGTGAAGCTATAAAAGCATTCTAAAGCGATGATAAACGAAGTTTCATTTAGTATTCCAAGACAAGGGGGAGAGAATTGTATAAGGAGGCACCTTCCATTATAAGTCAAAGTCCACACCGCATTTGCATAATACTACATTAGTGAGTAGCTTTACTTTTCACTATCAGTATGGCTTCCAAAGCGATCATTTTCATTAATTTTTGCTGTTTTATCGTACAATCCAAAAATACAATGGATTTGAAAAGATTACGTAGTGTATGTATTATAAGGACTCTGACGCATGTGCTGATTTAAAGATTCTTTTGTGTAAACGTATACAAACGTTTGTCTTTCTTAGAACTAGACTTTTAAAACAACATAATTATTGAGTTTATTCAATGCTCAGATTCCGGTCAGTATCTTTTTCTGGGATATGCTTCAAGACTGGCAGTCCGAAAGTTATCAATTACTCGAAACTTCTTGGAATTCTTGGCTGTCTCTAGATATATTCTTGAGAGACGAATGCTCCATCGATTACGTCAAAACAGTCGGATGCCGATGAGAATCGAATACAGTTCGCAACTTCCCCGGAGGGGAGCGTGTAGGAAGCGGATGGACAAGGGAACTGAATTGTCGTTCGGTTATACTGCAAGTAGGCACATATAGTATGGAAACGGATCCAAATAATGCTGCTCCATTTATAAATGAAATCATATTTTATTTTACTTTACATATACATGAAGATTGAAAGGCTCGCGTTTGACCAGTCTCAAGAGATGAGCAGCGGTGAGAGTCTGTTGACGATGGCGATGCTTGCCTACAGTCCGATCGCAGTTATTTTTAACTCTGACAGAAGCAACCTAACCGCAACCTTATTACAACGAGAATAAATATCACAATGATTTTACGGACTTGTCAGTGGCAGCAATAGAACCGCAATCTTATTAGAATGAGAATAAAGATCACTGTGAATTGAACAGTGATGCTAAATCTGAGGTAAAATAACTGTGAATGGACTGCAGAAGTAACCTTTTTACTGGCCACCTACATACTATTTAATGATAGAAAATATGAAGCAATTCTATTAAGGGCTTTTTCCAACGCCAGACTTTATCGGAGGTATAATTTTGAATTTTTGACAGTGTTTCCATAGAAAAACTGTCAGACGTCAATTTTATTCCACGAATAAAAACTATCGGTCGATTGAAAAATTAGCCCTAAATAAAACAAGTCTCGAATAAACTTTAGAAACAATGAAAGCGTTAATTTTCAATCGCGCTGTTCAGCTATTGAAACACTTCGAAATCAATCAATTTGCCTAGCCTTTTCCCAACTATGTTGGGTCAGCTATCACCAGATGCAGCAGAATACCAGTATTTTACATGGAGCGACTGCCTATCGACACCTCCACAATCCAGTTAATAGGTTAACCCCTTGGTAAAACTAGTTTTCTGACTTTTTGGGCTTCTGACTACCCGTAACGACTTTCAATGATCAACGAATGGTAGTCAGGATCAACAGTTTAACGTGCTTTCCGAGGCACGGAGGGGTCTCGGTATCTAAAGATTGCCACCCATCTACGGACCAACCGCGGCAAACATTGCTTAACCTCATCAATCGAACAGTGCGGCTGTTATTACTTAGCCATGAGCTCCTCCCGTGCGGTTGATAGTAGGTACTTAGCCACGCAAACACTTAAACACTACCAAATATGGCTTGTATTAAAATATATGCCATATTTGGTAGTGTTTCAATATCAACGTTCTATCACTGCCACAATTTCCCGCCCCTACATCACAGAAACAGGTTACCCATTGTACTGTCCTACCAACTTAGTTCGTTAAACTTGATTCACGCGATGTGAGTCGTGCAATTATGTCATGATAGTGACATCATCGTCTGGCGTTGTTTTTGCGACCGAAACCTGTGTGGATGGCTGTATAGTGGGTCAAATCTGAGGTGTGAATCAAGGTCGGGCTGTAAATACTAGCATTTTGGATCCTTTTGTTGTGTTATTGGCGTGTTTGAATGCTTTAAGCAAAGCCTTACACATAACTTAGCTGTTAGTTTCATAGAAATATTCGCAAACATTGTCACGGGCAGTCAAAATGTTCAACTTAACTTTGGGATTTGGGCGTAACCAACCATTTAATGGCGAGTGGACGACCTACAGAAGATCACGGGAAAACCTGCCGGTCGATTCTGTAAAAATCTCACCGTGAAAACTTAGGTGAAGTGAGTTTTTTTTGCTAGGAATTGACACTATTGACAGCTCACTCCACGCTCACTTCACCTAAGTTTTCACGGTGAGATGGTTACAGAATCGTATCGCAGTACACTAATTGCGTAACACACTTTCAATTATTACAATTTGAATAGTTTTGAAGGATATTGCTAATCCATAATGTTAGAAACATTTGTCTGCTCAACAACGTAAATAACGCAATGAATGTTGTTGAACTGTTAAAATGAATGCCATTGTTAGTGTGTTACGGAATGATCCCGCTGGATGAGACTCGCTCGTACCAGGAAAGCATGGAACAAAAGGGAGGAGACCTTTACTCACAAGGGTGGTCCGAGGGTGCCAATGAAAATGATGAAACATTTTAATAGTTGTGGAAATAAAACGACATTGTTTGGATTTAAAATACTGAAAATCAGCAGAATTTGGTCATTTTGAAGGTCATCCCGCCTATACATTTGAAATCTAAAGATTTTCCAAAAGGTTCAATCAAATTCAAAGCCCAACTATGAAAAGAACATTCATATCGAGTCTATTTGGTTTGCGCCTTTGCCTGATAGCCGACGAGTCTTAGCATAGAGCGACGGGTATTTGGGTCAAGGTTGCGACACTTTTTGGGAGTTTCACTGTAGCTCTGCTATTCACTGATGCTTTTCGTTTATCCATTGACCGTATCTTGAGCATAATACGGAGTCCATCTTCTCTTAGAAGCGGGGAAAATAGTGGCAGTATTTCTTAGAAGCGGGGAAAATAGTGGCAGTATTGACGAGAAAACTTCTTTTTATTTTTTCCTAATCCTGCGATCTGTCGATGCGAGATTTAATTGGAGATTATATAGGTACTTGATTATACACGGCTCTCAAACGGTGAAGGAAAACATCGTGAGAAAACCGGCACAGCGCCAAAAATTCGAAGACATGTGACATCTACCAGCCCGCACTGGGCTCGAGTGATGGATTACGGTCCACTCCCTCTCACCGAGAGGCCTGTTTCCTGTGTCCCAGCAGTGGGAAAATTATAGGCTGATTATCTATATACTTAGGTAGTGTTTGGAACAATATGGATATTGTTCAAAAGATCCATTGATATGTCCATATAATTATTTAGTATGGCATCTTATGTCGATATAAGATCCTGTAGTGCTCTTCTCTTTAATTTTAAGAATTTTGTGTTTGGCAGTTTGTCTATCAGATTATTTGCTAGACAAAACTTGAGCACTAAATAATAATTGTAGTTACAATTCTTAGGACCCCGAAAAACCTTCCCATTCCGTATCCCTTACACACTTATGAATAAAGGATGGACTCAGGGAGGATCCCAAAAGATACGTAAGTGTATAAAGTCTACTGCGGTGCTATTCTGTAAAAATCTCACCGTGAAAACTTAGGTGAAGTGAGCGTGGAGTGAGCTGTCAATACTGTCAATTCCTAACAAAAACAAACTCACTTCACCTAAGTTTTCACGGTGAGATTTTTACAGAATCGACCGGCTGAATTTCATAGTCAGGCGAAAACCAAAATTTTCCATTACAACAAAAACTATCTCGTGCTTTTTTTGATTCAGCATCTTGGGAACTATTCTAGGTTATAAGGTAATTCGCTTAAGTAATTACAGAATGTCAAGTTTTAAAGGGGTTGGTGGATTATTGCGCTATTAACATCACACATCTTGCATGCTAGAAGGCTAATTAAATAAATACCTCTTTATTCATAAACGTTGCTTAAGTTAAGTAGTGATTAGCGACTGTTTAACCATACATTTTTGACGCTTAAACGTCACTTAACTTTAATCATGGTTTAAAAATAAGCCCCCTAGTCGTAATCTCGTCTCGGCGACAATCAATGTCAACAAGTTGTCAAAAATGTGGGATGACCGATTGAGACTGAGATTATATAAAATGCGACTGTTCATAACATGTTATCATTTTGACAGTTCAACAACATTCAATACGTTGTTGAGCAGACTAATTTTTCGAAAAGATGGTTTAGGCGCATTAGGGCTAATTCTCATTTTGGCAACCGACTCCCTAATGGACTACTTCTCATTATGGCCACTTCTGATTAGGGCTACTTCTCATTTGGGCTACTTCTCACTTGGGCTACTTCTCACTTGGGCTACTTCTCACTTGGGCTACTTCTCACTTGGGCTACTTCTCATTAGGGCTATTACTCATTAGGGCTACTTCTCAAAATTTGGGAATGTTTATTGAAATAAGTACTGTCTTTATGTATATAAACATGTTTATTCATTCATAAGAGATCAATTACATTATTTTAAGAATAAATCAACAATAATTGAACCAATGTAAGCAATGGTTTAGCAATATGCTTCAAAAGATTCAGATTATGATTAATAGTGTGTAACTGTGTGTGATCTCATTGTTTACATAAGTACTCGTTTTGGAAATGCTGACGGAGTTACTAAGTCTTGAATCTTGTACAGTGATTTCTGGGATACGGCTTCCAGTTTTTGCGAAATAATCCGAGATCTAACCTCTAACACATACGGAACCCCACAATCACAAAATCTTTGCTATTTCACACATGAGAGGAAACAATCAATGAAATACACGCCATTCGAGGAAAACTATGAGGAAACTGGTATGTTACCCTAGTGATGGTAAACAATGAAATGTTGTATGTACCGAATGTTAGTGCTGGCCATGAATAATAGAATGACCAGAGCCCTAGAGCTAATGACTTCATTGACACTAGAACGAAAGTACGGGAAAAAACAGACATATTAGAAGAAATGTAATAATTGAATTACATATCATAACTTCGCGTCTTGTTTCCTCGAAGGGTTGAAGGGTGTACCTATAGTAGGTATTAGGGATGTCACGGAGCTTCGGTTCCGATTCCGAAAAGTCGGAACTTCCGATTAATTTTACACCTCCGTTTCCGATAATTTTGAATCGGAGTTAGACCGAAGTTCGAAACGCAGCGATACACGGGACTAGAGCGCCTACAAAAAAGTTTTAACTTGTTGCCCCGGTAATGTTTGTTTATTTTATACACGCTCGCGCTCAAAGTCTCGGTTTATTGTTTTGTTTGTGGATGTTAGAAGAAAGTAGAAGAAAGATGTTTTAAGGGAAGGTCCCTTAACACATCTTTCTTCTACTTCCGCCCCGGTTCCGATTCCGATTCCGACTCCGATCAATCAAATTTAAAACCTCCGATTCCGGTTCCGGTAAAACGACTTCCGTAACATCTCTAGTAGGTACACCCACATTTCGTGACTTATGTTTAAGTCTCATTTAATAGGGGCGAGACCATTGCCATTAGCCGCTCGTAAATTAGAATCCCTACCTAAAGGGTCATTAGAAAAATCAATGTCAGACAGCATATCTGTCAATAATGCTGAAATGGACCTTCTTGGCGCAGCCGTGAGGAACAAACTGTCGATTTAAAACATTGCTCTTTTTAAGGTTCCGTATCCAAAGTGTGCCAACGACCTTATTACAAGCCTCCGCTGTCCTTCCGTATCTCATGAACCGTAATAGGTAGACAGCTGAATTTCTATTGCCGCTATAGCAACAAATAATAAAAATAAAATAAAATTAAAAATTAAAGGGAGACCCCATTATAATAAACGTGTTTTTTTTTCGGCGTTTTTTGCCTTGTGGTAGTTCTTCTACCATTCGTGTTCGACTCGCACTTTCAGTAAATTTTATTTGTATTTTGTGTTAGATTTGTTGCCAAATAAATGTTATTCTTTCTTTCTAATCGATAGCTATTAGTATTTTTTTATTCAGTCACAGATACGGCTTAAGCCAGTTTCCAATTATATAGGATCTAGGACGATCACAGTACTCTTAGGAGTAATAGTAAGTTAATAGCTATCCAGAAATTCTCGCCAATTCCCAAGTGTGTCGTCGAGATGTGAGTGGTATAGAATTGTTTAGTATTAAGGCAATTTTAGACAGGGTCAGTGCACAAGTCAGTTATCGGCGCCAGTGCCCGCGCCTAGACTGGCTTCCACTGTTTACATGGTGTCAGTAGTCGCGGCTAGTTTTCACGGTGAGCACACGTTTGTGAAGTCAGTGAAGAAAAATGAATTCGCGAAACGGACGAAAAAAACATTTTCTCTTACTAGCCAGATGCAACGTCACCCCACAAAGCGGCGCCAGTAACTGACCAGGCTGTTTACACGGGGTTTTTGTCACTGGCGCGGGTGGGCGCGGGTTGCGGGGGGCGCCGACTGGCTTCTAAAATATTCGTGTGCGAATTTACAAGCCAGCGCTGACTTCCCGCCACTGGATTGACTTGAAATCAATTTACACGGGTTTTTTTCGGGTCAGCGCTGGCTTGTCTCGATTTCGGCGCCAGTCACTGGATCTGTCTAAATCTGCCTTTATGCCAGAATTCTAAGTAGATGGTGCCGCCGTACTGCTTACCAAGAAGTTATCTTATGGATACAGGCTGTGAGCTCTAAGACTACCAAGTATTTTGGCAAACATGTACTTTCAGTACCTGTTACCCGTCAAAAGCCCCCCACAAGGAGGTGAGTGGTAAGTATCACACTAATATTATAAAGGCGAAATTTTGTGAGTGTGTTTGTATGTTTGTTACTTCTTCACGTAAAAACTACTGAATGGATTTGGATGAAATTTGGCACACAGATACTCGTAGTTTATTTATTTTATTTCTTAAGAAAACTTACAGCTAGGATACAGATAGATGGCAGTTAGTGAAAGAAGGCCAATTTAAAGTTTTCACTGACAATATTAGGGTGGCACAAGAAACAGTAGACAGGTAAGCAAAAGCAAGAATAAGTATGTAAGCACTCGGAGAGAATGAAGAAAAGACTGAACAGGTTTTAGTGAGATTTATAACCAGGATTAACACATTCCCATGATATCGACACTTGTGCAGGTGAAATTGCGGGCCGCAACTGATTCTACTATAATAATATTATAAACCTGAAAGTTTATTTATTTATTTTATAATTTATGTACACACAGTAAAATACATAGGGACATGACATGATTATAAATTGAGTACAAAGGTACTGCAAGGTACTGCGGTAAGTTTCTGTTTGTTTCTCAGGCGCTGAGCAGACGATGGACAATTTGTCAGTGATGATAGAATTTATGGAAATCTATGCAATAACGCACACGAAGGACAAACAGACTGCTGAGATTTCCATACGTCGTTTCGAATAATCAGCCTAAAATGTACACACAGCTCCCCTGTCTGTGAGAGGGAGTGGGGCTTGGCGGATTAGGCAGTGCGGGTTGGCGGATGTCACATGTCTTCGAATTTTTGGTTCTACGACATGCCGGTTTCCTCACGATGTTTTCCTTTACCGTTTTGAGAGCAATGGTGATGAAATAATTTACACAAAGTAAAGTGCTTGCTTGGGTTCGAAAGCACGACCTACAAACCTGTAAGTCCCGGCCGTGACCACTGGGCTACGACTGCTCTTCAGTCTTCAGAATAAAAACATTTACGCGGGTGAAACCGCGGAGCGTAGCTTCTTTCAAATAATATGGAAAAGATACTTTTCAGACACTGATTTAATTTCTAAAAAGCCTTTGACGTCCGATATTACTTTGACAGGGACTTGAGTGATAACACTCAAAAAAATATACAAAGTTGATACGACAGAGGGGCTTTTCTTTAAACTGCCTATACTAGATACCATTTTCAAGCTCTGTACCAAAAATCAATTAAATAGGAGCAGTAGTTTAGTCACAAATGATTTTTGAAGTTTTTGCTACGTTTGAACACGATGTATATTTCCTAACAGCTGATTATCTCATACGCATAGGTCATGCACCTTAAAACGATAATCTGAGTATAAGATACATTGTTGCCGCACAAGTACAACCAAATATTTCACGAAGCAATAAATACACACACACTTGCACTTTCACTATGAGAGTGACAATCATAGCAAAACCCCGCGCCTTTTTCCCGCGCGTAAAAGGAATAGAAATAGGTCAGTATGTTGCTATTGCATTCTAGATCCTTGGGAATTTGCTAAAAAACTTTCTTTCAGTGGACAGTGCGCAAGCGTCATCCACTCGGGACGTACGTTACGTAATACGGGAGCCCCCCGCCGCCGCGCGCCGCGCCTTTATGTTTTGTCGAACTCGCTGACAATAATTGTGATTTTGTTTTGTTATTGTGATAGACACTAAATAAGTTTAACTTGGGAATATTATTATTTAGTGTTAGTGTTTTTTTGTGTTTGACTGTTTTTATTGTGATAGGATACGTAATTAAACGTTGGTTGTGTGTGTGTGTAATCATTAAAGTGTTCAGCAATGCCTCGTGTAACTTACACGGCGTCAGAATACACTTACATGATTTTAATTTACGGTGAATGCCGTGGAAACGCAGATTTAGCTCTGCGAACATACCGAGAAAGGTATGGTGACCGGCGCAATAGCCCTAGGAACGCCGCGCGCCGGCACCATACAATTGGCAGTACAAAGATTACGGGAATTAAAGTGCTTAGCGACGGACAGTGATTTAATAAATAACAATATTCTCCGTCGGTATAATTTGTGCATTAATATGAATCGAGGACACATCGAGAATTTAAAAATTTTGTGTTTTTGTGTGTGCGCGTACTTAACAACCAGCCGGGCGCGGACGGCGCGAGCGGTCTAAACCGCCCGCCCCCCGCGCCCCCGCCAAGAGAGATAACACACACGCACACGCGCTCCTGCGCGACTTTGTTACCTAGGCATCTAACTAAGGTCAGTCAAATTTATTTATAAAGGGTGGTTGCGTTTCACTCTGACTTTAAGCTATTTAGTTTGTTTGAAAAAAAAAAAATCTCATTTTTGGCGCTTTCTATTTTTGTACTGTATCGAATTAATACTATACACGTATAGTATACGTAGTGTAATTTAATGCCCCTCTGTCATATCAACTCTGTATATGTTGAGTGGTTTATTAATGCAGGCCTTAGATAACTAATCTGCTAGATAATGAGGAGATTATCTAGTTACATCTATGTACTGTTACGGCCCGATTGAAACTTTATGGCTGCTCTGAAGTGCGCTACCCGTTGCGAAGTACCGCACACCCCTCACACCGCTTACGGGTAAATTTGACATTGAGCAGCAACTCGCCTCATGTTCAGAGCCGCCATAAGGTTTGAATCGAGCTGTACCTACCTACGTCACGATGATTTGCAAATTGCAATATTGCAGATAATATGTACTTTATTAAGTCTCGAATTTTAATATACCTAACTCTTAATCATTTTGAGCCTCGAGAGGATTATTTAAATGTATACTAATAATAAAGCTTCAGAGTTTGTTTGAACGCGCTTATATCTCTGGAACTACCAGTCGGAATTCTTTTTGCATGGGCATTCTTGAGGAAGGTTTTAGGCTATCTGACATCACAGTATGACCCTTAGAAGCCGAGCAAAAGAAAATGTCTGAAAGAACGCTAAGTAAAACGAAGTAATGGCGCGGGCAGGCGATGCTATGCGACGCGGTGGGTCGGGGGAACCAGAAATTTCACGCGGACGATGATTTCAGAGTTGGTCCCATAGTGAAAGTTATTCAGTTCGATGGTCTAAAGAAAAGAAAGAAAGAAAGAAAGAAAATTTGTTTATTCTGCACAAACTAAAACGCACATTATAAATAAAAATTTAAAAAAATATTAAATATGACATAAAATACACACACATAACGTAGTCAAAAGCCTCGTACTCTATCTTAGAAAATGTTGACAATTTTGTCCATTGCTTGATGTCAGGGCCAGACACCAAACCAAAGACAACACACCTCACCGCACCTCTTAAAATTTGTCGGGTCAATTTTTAACACTTTGTATACATTCATATGGATTTATAAAAAAACAGTTATTTTAACATTACAAACAGACACTTAAATTTTATTTATTTGTATCTAGATAACAACAATATGTACTCGTAATTTCAGACATGTTACAACAATCAGCAACTAAATACAAGTTGTAAAAGGTTAGTAAATCGTTCCTAAACCAAATAATGACTCATTTCCCGCAATTATTTACACACAGAGCATAAATAACTTTTGGAGCACGTAATATTTTATAGTGGCAACACACTCTTTAAAATAACTACAATTTAATACGCAGCGGTTAAAAGTGATTGTCCAAATATTTCAAGGACGACTATTTAAAATATAGCGTTTTAAACGTTTTTTATCAAGCATGTGCGCGCTTTATTGAAATAGTTGAAGTATCTTATAATTAAATTGGTTGACTGCTTTCTGGAATGTGTAATTTTTTATTAGATTTGCATCTGTTTTTGTGGTCGCCATTTGGGTCGCACGCGCAGCTTCAATATAATTGGTTGAAATTCTGTTAAACGGCACATGCGCATCGCATGCGTTCTCAAACAAACAACACAGAAGTTCTGAGTCGCTGTAAGAACTGCACTGCTAATGGCGTAACACACTATCAAACAGAATCTGAATCATTTTGAAGCAAATTGCTAATCCATTGCTTCTTCATTGTATTAGGTATTTAATTTGTTAGCTTAGTCTATGGCTTTTTTTTTGAGGATGGGAAATCATCAAATGACCCCTCCCGCTCTGGGTGGAGCGGAAGGGAGTGTAAGACTCTTACTGACTAAAACCCCGGGTGGGTTTTAGTCAGTAAGTCTTACACTCCCTTCCTCCTCTTCCTTCCTTAGCCCTTTATGTTCCGGGACAGCGGTAACCCTTTCGGACAAACCCGCTGACCCGGCAGGCTTCGGCCCTAACGGGCCCCTTCGGTTGATGCTGACATCTCTTTGAGGCGCGCGTGGAACACGTACATGTCGTACATGCCGTCGGGCACGGGCCTGGTCCTGATCGGACGGTGAGCTACCCATTACTCGCCGCCCGCAGGCCCGCGTTTGTCTATGGCTTAGTTGTTCATTTTATTGTGCATGCTATGGTCTCCTGTAATTGAAAGAGTACGCCTACCAAATACTTTGTCATCTATAAACTATATAATGTTTAGTGTATATATTTTGCTGAAGATCCTAAAATAAATAAGTTCGAAAAATTTGTCTGCTCAATGCGTAACGCAATGAATATTGTGGAACTGTCAAAATGAAACCTATTCCGATTGATAATGTGTTACGCAATTGTCCCACTGATACATATAAAGACAGTTGAATACCAGAAACTGCTTATGGCTGATTCCAATCATTCCAATTCCAAAAAGACCTATTCTACGGTACCGTGTCTTTAATTCTAATCAAATTCCTTGAAATACTACATTTAATTGAATAATTACCTACATCTAGCAGTGTAGACAGTGGGAAGATTGAAAAGAGCTGGGAAACAAGGAAATTAATCAATATGGACACAGAATTATAGATCTATAGGAGTAACTTGACCAATGCATCTAGCTAGTGATCTCTTTGCTTGGTAAAGGTATATACAACATGTCCCGAAATTCAACGATAAGCGGGCACCAGAGGGTGGTATGCACCTGATCATGACTACTCGTGAAAATATAATTAAAAAAAATATATATAGATTTTTAAGGGTTGTGGTGGATAGCAGTGCTACTTAGGTTGACGATACAAAAAAACAACAGAAATCTTTGAAAAAGTTTGGTCATGGTAGTTAAAAATATGTAAGGGGTGTCAATTTTCGAAAGAATTCAAGGTATTTTTGTAATTTCCAAAAAAAAATTAGATATTTTTTTCATTATTTTTTCTCGAGTAGGTAGTCATGAGCAGGTCCACCCTCTGGTGCCCACTTATCGTTGAATTTTAGGACACGTTATGACATAGACTACGCTTACATCTACGTCAAAGTACCATGGACTGAGGAAACAGTATCTACCAAATGATTCAGTGGTTATAGTGAGAAATTCTCATGGATATACTCTATCTTGGGAGGCAGGCGAAATATTTGCATAAGCATAATCGTCCTATAATGATCCCACTGCTGGGCCACAGGCCTCCTCAATGTGAATGGGAGTGGGCCATAATCCACCACCCGGGCTTGGTGCGGGTTTGTGGATGTCATTTGTCTTTGCATTTTTGCTTCTAGGACATGCCGGTTTCCACACGATGTTTTCCTTCACCGTTTTGAGAGCAGAGGAGTTGAAATAATATACACAAAGTATAGTGCCCGCTCGGAATCGAACTCACGAACAACTCGTAAGTCGTGGCCGTTACCATTGGGCCAACACTGCTCCTCACGAAGAAATACTTATGAACTTATGCGGAAATCCTAAACTCGCAAAGGGACTTGAAACGTGACCTTTAGAAGAGGAAGTAAAAATTACCTTCAGATGCGAATTGGTAATTGGGTCCGGAGAATCTGCCGTTCAGTTTAAACAAAATGATCGTTTCGTCGCCACTTACGACGTCCGCAGGACGACATGAGGACTATAATGAGGTCTATTCTGAGATGGATGGACCACACAGGTCCAGTTGAAAACCAGCGCCAGGCACCAGTTGTCTGGCATTTTTGCTGAACTGGGCCTTTTTGCGCAGCCGTGAGGCACACTTTCCTGCTAATTTCTTACATCGGATTTTGCACTTTTTATTTTTATCTTAGTTTTTATCTGATATACGACTATTATCTAACTATCTGGTGTATTGTGTGTCTCTTAGTCTGTGCTAAATAAATGTATTTTCTTTCTCTCTTTCTTTCACACAGCAATCATTGCTCTCTTAGGTGTATTTATACCATCGCCATTTCCGAACAATGTTGATGATGTCAATGATGATGTGAGGTCGGCTTCCAGACACACCGGAAGCAGCTGAATACCAGTATTTTACATGGAGCGACTGCCTATCTGACCTCCACAACTAAGTAACTGGGTAATATGATATCCCGTACTAAGACTGTCAAAGATCCACGTATGACAGCCGGGGCTTAACGTGCTTTCCGAGGCCCAGAGGGGTCTGGGTATGTAAAGCTGGTCACCCATCTACGGACTAACCGCGGCAAGCGCGGCTTAATCTGATAGATCGACCCGTGCGGCTGTTATTACATTATCCACAAGATGTAAACAATAGAATTCAATCATTATACAATGTCCCGAATGTCGTAGAAAAAAACCTGGCTCTAAATAAAGCGAGCAGCCGTTGAAACCGGTTACTATGTTGATAACTAATAAATATTATGTGAACAACGTAGTTCCGATATTTTTTAGGGTTCCGCACCTCAAAAGGACAAAAACGGAACCCTTATAGGTTCACTTTGTTTTCCGTCTATCTGTCTGTCAAGACCCTTTATCTCGGGAACGCGTGGAGGTATCGAGATGAAATTAAAACCATATACTCAGGTCTACAGTCCCTTGAAGCTTTGAAAAAATCAAACTTCTAAGTTAACGTAAAAAAAGATACGGCCGTTTATGCCGCAAAAAACGTATATTTCGACACTCTCAAGGGAATCAAAATTTATAGCGTACTTCCCGTCGACCTAGAATCATGAAATTTGGCATGATGCAAGGTCATGTAGCACAAGTAAAATCCGAAAACCGTAAATTTGTAGTTACATAAAAAAATTCGTGATAAACTTACAAATTTGTACGGAACCCTCGTTGCGCAAGTCCGACTTGCACTTGACCTTTTTTTCTATTTTGGAGTGGTTTAATATTATTGGATGATATCATCTTCTGCCTTTTTAAAAAGATCTTTCGCACGCGACCATATTTTGGCAGAAAGTAGCTGCGTTTTAAAATACTAGCTTTGGCTGCGACTTCTTCTGCGATCCAGTGTGAAAAGTAGCCTAAGTCCTTCTCCGGGTAATGGTCTAATCATATGCCAAATTTCATCCAAACCCGTTCAGCCGTTTTAGCGTAACAAACAAAGATACAAAAAATCAAATTTTTAAGATGGTCTCCATATCTAGATAATTTCTTGATTGTACCGGGGCTCACCAGGATATAGGAAAACAGAGTTCTAATGGTTAGTTTCGCAAAATGGGAGAAACAGCGGGGTAATTGCGTAACTCACATAAAATGACAATTGATCGCATTTCTTCCATTTTGACAGTTCAGCTACGTTCATTGCGTTATTTACGTTGCTGAGCAGACGAATTTATTAAACCTATGCAGCAATGGATTAGAAATGTGCTTCAAGTCTCGGATTGTGATTATACTGTAGTACTTGTTGACAGGACAATACTGTCCTCCCATACCTATTAACATTGTAATTTGAAAACATTGTAAAGGCCAATTATTTTTAAAAGAGTAACATTGGTTTCTTGCCGGCTCTTCTCCATTGGAAATAACCAATTGGAACCGTGCACCTAGCTTCTGACGTTTCATAAGTGCCCATGTAGGTTTATGTGAAATGAAATTATTTCGATTTATTTGGTAAACTAGTCGCGAGCTCAAACTTACTGGTGGTCATGGCCAAAAAGCACGCTGACACACCTGACTTCGTGTCTGACAGAGCTAGTATCAATGATGAGCAGTTAGACGCTAGTCTTAACGCACAACGTCTAGTTCTCACGTACAGAAACACCGTTCCAAACTGCCAGGCGCGTAAAAAAATCGAAAAGTGCTTTGAAAAATCGAGTTTTATGAAAAAACCACTGCATAAATCAATTATAAATAAAGTTTATTGAACTCTTCGACAACTGAACTTTGTCGGTACGGATTTGGATTTGAAGATTTTACAGTTCTTTTGTTACTTATTTACACTCAAGTTTACATTAAAAATAGCAAGAAATCTTTGTTGGCTCATAACTTTTTAATTGTTTTTTATTTTACTATTCTGTTTCCGTACAGACACAATTAATAATAAGTCAAAACGATATCATGTTTATCTTTGGGTTCACAATGTCAAACAGTGGAGTAATACTCTCCAGAAATTTGTATGGAAAAAAACACTGGCACTCCGGTAGTGCCGACAGAAGTGAAAACTTGAACAATTACGAGTGTATTTTGTGAATCGTCTTATAAACAAAACACGCGTGTTAAGGTGTGTTCCTTATTTTATAGGGTTTTTTGCAAATCAGGTATGATGACCAAAGTGACTGGTTTATTCTTCTCGTGAAAGGAATTTATTCAGATTTACAACGCCATCTCGTCGTTGTTGGATGAACTACGTAGTTAGTACGCGAGGCCCTCGTAGTTCTTCCCGATGTGCATAGATGGCGCTGTCCTCAACAACGCGCGTCTTAAGTTTTACGTCTGACGTTAGTACGCGAGGCCCTCGTAGTTCTTCCCGATGTGCATAGATGGCGCTGTCCTCAACAACGCGCGTCTTACGTTTTACGTCTTACGAATTTTCGATCAGGGTCACGTGACCTGACGCGAATTTAGAAGTTTTTACCCATTCCAAAAAAAGTACACAGCGCCGCTAAAGAAGTTTTCACTTCAAAAATATCGACTAGTGGCACCTTAAGCAGTTCATTGCAATAAGGACCACTTGATAGCAGCAATGTTAGGCTAAGCGCGCACCACGAAATTTAATCGTTGCGGAAAATAATCGCTAATCTGTGAACAATCTATACTAATATTATAAAGCTGAAGAGTTTGTTTGTTTGTTTGGTTGAACGCGCTAATCTCTGGAACTACCAGACGGATTTGAAAAATTCTTTTTGCATTTGATAGCCCAATTATTGAGGAAGGCTATAGGCTATATAACATCACGCTATGACCTTTAGGAGACGAGCAAAAGGAAAAATAGTCAGAAAGAACCTTGAAAGAACGCTAAGCAAAAACGAAGTAATAGCGCGGGCAGGCGATGCGATGCGACGGGGTGGGTCGGAGTAACAAGAAATTTCACGCGGACGAAGTCGCGGGCAGAAGCTAGTATAATATACTAGAGTTCGCGCACTACGGTAAATAATCGCTTGAAAAAATATACATGTCACATCCGGTCATGCATTTGACTAGTCGGAACGCTAGCGCCATCTGGTGGCGCTTGACAGAGTCTAGCCTGAGTCCGTGGGGGTTAGAAAACAGCTCGACAGAACGGTGTGGGGCTCACTTTGGACTTGGGACTTGGACATTGGACATCGTACGGACAACATGTGCTTAGAAACTGTCCAGCGTTCCGTATCTGGTTGTGTCGTGTATCTACAGTGTGTAATTTGCTAGTGTGACTAAATTGTTCGTGAAATTATAATCTTATTTGAACTGCAAACGGTTTTTCTATTGCGCAACAACCAACACATACCCACTGTACGCCCACAATAGTTAAATATGGCTGATAATAACGAGACACACTATACCTTCTCCGTCATCAGAAGTGGGATTCGTGTTGGTTCATGCGCAAAATGAAAACGCTAAAAGTGAATGTGACCGTTGACATTTTAAAAAAACAAAGTGCTAACTGCGAACGCTTATTAAATAATCGTGTGGACCTGTTGGAGTTGAACCCAGACAAGCCAGATACGGATGCGCGATCATCGTGCATGTTGTTTTGAGCATAGGCTGTATGCCGAAATACCTTTGCCCAGTGACGCGCCAGTTGCGCCCTACCGCCATGTTAGGAAAAAAAGTGTCTATAACCGGCGTTTGAGTTCGTTCCCGTAATTAGAAAACGGGATAGGACGCGTGTGCAAAAGTAACCGCACACAATACTACAGCTGATTTGTGATTTGCTGAAAATTCACTGCAAGGAGGTCAACTTGTGGCCGTCATTAAGGCGCACAAAGGAAGCGGTATCAACGTGGCTATCGTAAATAGTACGAAGGACGTAACGTGGAGCTACCAGTGACGTGGGGTGACTTCAAGAATCGAGCCAAGCAGCCCGCAGCCTTCGGTGAAGCCCTTCGTGTGCTGCAAGTGAGGGAATCCTGGACATGTCGCGACCCGGTGCACGAGAAGTGGCAGCCAAGCAGATGGTGGAGGTGGTGCACGCGCTGCGAGCAGCAACGGCGAGTGGAAGTTTGCGTAGTACACTACCCTCAGGCACGTTAGAAGACAAAGGTGAGCTGTATTGTTTTGTGTTACGATTCTGGTGCTGAATGCTCGTTAGTAAAAGCGAGTTGTGCAGCCAAATTAAGTGGCAAACGAGTTAATAATGTTGTTACGTTGACTGGTATTGGTTAAACGCGTGTATTTAGCACAGAACAAATCATAAGAAGCGTTGCGAATAGCGAGCCACAACTTGACATTTCTACACGACATTTACTTGCAAAGTATTATTTTGGGTAGGCTATTTTGTGTTATTAGAAAACGAAGAGTGAAATCAGAATTATCAGACTAAACTAGATCGGAAGTTCAGAGGTCCATTTAAGGGGGTGGAAGTTTTGACAAGTGATCGTTATGTTTTGAAGTCCCTTTCTTCCGCCGGACGTACAAGTACGCACACGACCGACTGCGTAAAATAACTGACGTTGACATGCACGTAGGTGACGATGACGAGACTAGCCATGACGAAAATGATAACGCTGACAAGACTAGTTGAATACTAAGTAGTCAACTTAACATTTAGAGTACCTAGCATAGTAAGAGTTTTCTTATAATCTGTAACGTTATAGGAAAAATAAAGTAACATGTTGAACAAACCTACTTTAAGAATTATTTTGATAAAGGCTCGAAATGATTATCATGATGGTGTTGTTTGTAACCGGATGGAGGTTACATGTGGAGGTGACCGGATGGAGGTTGCCTCTTGTGTTTGTGACCGGATGGAGGTCGATTGGTTTGATGCTTATGACCGGATGGAGGTGATAAGTGTGATGATGAAGGCCGGATGGAGGTCAGAGTATGAGCATTGCAATATTTTAATGAGTTTCCTATTATTTTAATGAGTATGGGTGTTGTTCGACATGTCGGCTTTGAGAGAAAGAGTTTGTTGTGATTTTCATCAGAACCTGTAATAATTTTGGTCAGAATTGGCCGAGTGGAACATGCACTGCTGTTGATTTTTTTGGTTACAGGTTAACACACAAGGATGTGTGCAAGCAGAATGACAGTGGTGGACAGCGCTGTACTCTTTGGATCTCCTGTACGAATAATCGCTGATCAAGGACGGTGCTTTTCGAGCGAGGAGTTTCACGACTCCTGCCAAGGAAACAGTGGATTGCAACCACTACAGCCATTAAGCCAGCTACAGATCTATTGTCTACCGAATTTGGTGAGTCGTTTTCATTTTGTTTTGACTCTGGTACCGAGTGCTTCCCTGGTAAACAACAGCAAAAAACTGTTACATTGTTAGGTATAGCCCAATCTAGTTAACAATGCAATTTTTAAATACGCTCACGATAGGTTACGAATGATGCCAGTAGGTCATATACCAGTCGAAATAGATGGTAATCACAGTGGTGATGAGCTATGAGCAAGCCTAAGTGGTGGGAACCACGCGAGTAGGGGTTCTCTATCGGCCGTAGTAAAAAGTGTGTAGTCACAGGGTTGATGCACATGGATCCATGCGCTGGATGGGTGAGAGCAATGCGATTGCTGGTGGGCCGGAGTGCCGTGGCGTTAGTGGTTTACTCGTGTGTGGGTTTCCAGGTATCTAAGGCTCTTAGTGAAAAAGATTATTGTTGTAATGTGGATAACGATGGTACATGGCTCTGGTTGATTTTTTTTGTTATGATTGATTAAAGTTTGATTACATGGCTCTAGTTGAATCAAGTACACTCATGAGGCTGAGGCCATGGCACAGGCCAAGGGATCAGAGTATTAATGACGAATTTGCGGAAAGCAAAGTAGAAGTCTGGTCGATGAAACAGAGTAGAGATTAAATTCGAGTGATAGTGGTGAATCTTAGTTCGGCTGGTCGGGGTCTTGTAGAGACCATAGAGTCCGTGGGACTCGGAATTCAGGAGGAATTCAAGGTAACAAACATGAGGTTTGTTGTAGGGGCTTAATGAAAGGCCACAGGCCACGAATAAGATTCCTGCTGTGTTTTGTGATGCTCTAAGGATGTTTTATTAGCTGCTCTATCATGTTTACTTGATTATTTAGTTTGTGATCTTGAGATTTGGGTATCAAATAATGATTAATACTCTGAACTCTGCAATATTTTTAGTTTGTGCGAATTATCATTGTTGTTGTGCCTGTACCATATTTGGTCAGGAGTGACAGAGCTTTGAGATACTTTGCGGGGTATGTTTGTTTACAGATTAACACACGAGGACGTGTGCATCGCAGGATGGCCGTGTCACATCCGGTCATGCATTTGACTAGTCGGAACGCTAGCGCCATCTGGTGGCGCTTGACAGAGTCTAGCCTGAGTCCGTGGGGGTTAGAAAACAGCTCGACAGAACGGTGTGGGGCTCACTTTGGACTTGGGACTTGGACATTGGACATCGTACGGACAACATGTGCTTAGAAACTGTCCAGCGTTCCGTATCTGGTTGTGTCGTGTATCTACAGTGTGTAATTTGCTAGTGTGACTAAATTGTTCGTGAAATTATAATCTTATTTGAACTGCAAACGGTTTTTCTATTGCGCAACAACCAACACATACCCACTGTACGCCCACAATAGTTAAATATGGCTGATAATAACGAGACACACTATACCTTCTCCGTCATACATATTAGCGGTCGGAAATTTATTTCTTATGAACATGCGATTAATAAAATCGCATCGCAGTTCGCGCTTAGCCGAAGGCTTTCATGATTCTTGCAATCCTTTTTTGGCTCATATAATTAAGCCTAGCTATCCTTCAGAATTTTCTTTCAATTGTCGGGAGTGCGACCATGTACGAGAACGTATTCTCCCGGAACCCCGACTCTTGGTTGTGGAAGGATCAGTCGGTAGGAGTCAGACATAACCCTCCATTGTCCCCAGACGTATGGTATACAAGAGGATTTCCCCACACAAAAAGGCAAAAGGCTTTTCAATTCATTGTTTGACCAACGAAATGTGATTTCATTGGCGCTTTGAACAACGTGTTTTTGACCGATATTGAACATCTTGACCAAAAAACGCGATATTCCGCTGCTAAGTGCGTCCTATTTTAAATCAAACACGGACGAATACGGACCCTCCGTATTCTCAATGACACAATGAACGAACCCGCGCGAAATGAACGAACGAAAACAACGTGGACGAACGAACGAACGACGAACGAATGAACGTGGAATTGGTGTGATTAACTAAGGAATTGACGTGGTTTCAAAGTATGGAATCGTTGAGTGGTCGGAGTGAATTAGGGCCCATCACGCTAATTCCGTATAAACACACTTTCAATCAGAATGTGAATCATTTTGATGGATATTGCTAATCCATTGCTTCATATGTTCAAAAAATTGTCTGCTAAACAACGTAAATAACGCAATGAATGTTGTAGAACTGTCAAAATGAAACCCATTGCTACTGATATGTGTTACGCAATTACCCCGCGGCTGTGAGCTTATTTCTAAATATTGAATGAGCATCCTTCTATTCGCTCGTATCACACAAGCTACGTTAGCGGATCATGTCGAGGTGAAAAGATTATCCATTCAGCAAGGTTGATACCTCGACTGAAAGCCGGCAAATTAGCCCACGATCGTACGGACGTAAAAATATTGTGGTGGGATTCTATCGCGCGCTGGATTCAACACTCGGTGCCCGTTGAGCCGAGCGTTCAGAATCCAACGGAGCGCATTACAGCGCGTCAAAAAAACACACCGTTAGATTTCAACTTTCGGCGCTAAATAGTGCGATGAAAATGCAGTGCGCGAAAAAAAATCGCCGCGGGAAAATCGCGGCGAAGCGAACCTGGGCTTAATTTAAAAATAAGTAGTCATCGGAGAGCCATAAATCATCATCATCATTTTAGCCGAAAGACGTCCACTGCTGGACATAGGCCTCCCCCAAGCACCTCCACATAGACCGGTTTTGTACTTCTCGCATCCAAGGAGAAGAATGCTGCTTGAAGCTTTATTAGAAGCCTGCAAGTAACCCAAAAAGGGCAATGGAGAATTGGAGATGGCTATGCTTGGAGAGCCATAAATATGTACTTGAATAAAGTAAATGGGCACTTGTAATGTATTCTAGACTCAGGTATTACCTCCTCGTAAAAGATAACAAAACCTAAAGTATACAGTAGAGCTAACAAAGTTATTTAAATTGATTCCTTTGTGTAGCTATTTAAATTGTTGTTGAACACTTTTATGCTTTTATTCGTTTCGCGATTGAGCAATAGTGTGGCCTGAGTGGTTTACACAATGGTTTGTAATGGAACATGTTATAAGCTTCAATTTCTTTGGGAATTCGTTGATGGATGCGACTTTGGAAGACCTTATGAGCGTCTGTTATAGCATTGAGAATGCTTTCAAAATGATTTAGATTGAAATTGCTATCATCATTAACCCCCAAACTAGATACAGGCAAACGCCAAGTTTGGGGGTCACCGTCCAATCTGTTCTTGCACAATCGATTATTATCTAAACTTTATAAAGAGAAAAAATTTGATTTTTTTTAAGCTTGTTTGTCACGCTTTCACTCTAAAACGGCTTTAGATGGAATTTGGCACGTAGGTAAACCATGACCTGGATTAGAACATAGAATAAATACATTTCATCCCGATATTCCCACGGGATCGATACTTATGCGGGAGAAACTGCGGCACGCAAGTTCACGCAACTAGATAAGAAATGGCTATGAATTTGATATTAAATTATTGTAGCAGTTTTTACTGATGTAGGTTCGAAGAAACCTGGGTTTTGTTTTTTTACGGATTCGTATAGAGGAGGCTCGGAAAAGTAAAATCCATTTTTCAAAGTTGCCCCCCTTCTCCCCCCCCCCCCTCTAGGTAGATCTCGGAAGTTAAGAGACTTGGAACATTTTTTTTTTCAGATTCATATCAAGGGGCCCAGAGTTGGTCAAAATCATTTTTCAAAACTCCCCCCTCTCCCCCCATCGTATCTCGGAAATTAAGAAACCTGGGTTTTGTTTTTTTACGGATTCGTATAGAGGAGGCTCGGAAAAATAAAAACCATTTTTCAAAATTCCCCCCATTCTCTCCCCGGGACCCTGTAGGCGGATCTCGGAAGTTAAGACTTGGAATTATTATTTTATTATACTATATAAAGCTCGATTACCACTGACTGACATAATTGTTCTCCCAGATGGTGAAGGGGGAGGTGGGTATATTTTTACAGATTCGTATAGAAGTAACTCTCACGAGTATGGGAAAAATCCCAAACCTCCCCTTTTCCACCCCACTCTCCACAGGCGCTTTACTTTATGTAAATTATTTCTTCACCACGACTCTCAAAACGGTGAAGGAAAACATCGTGAAGAAATCGGCATGTCCTAGAACCAAAAATTCTAAGACATGTGACGTCTACCAACCCGCACTGGGCCCGCGTGGTGGATTACAGCCCACTCGCTCTCACAGAGAGGAGGCCTGTGTCCCAGCAGTGGGAACATTATAGGCTGATTATCCTATGCTTTCCATTATATAAACACTCGGTAAGTGTGCGTGCGAGTAACGCGTAAGGAACTTCGTTCTTGACAGGGAAACCATGACCACACACGTTATTATCCTCAAGTCTGTTGTTCATGTGAATGCCCATATATGTAGGTATGTGCATATTATGTGACAGTGAATGATCTAATACATGACTGATTAAAATCCCACATTCGTCACCAACACCACCATATCCAAAGCCAAAGATTATTTACAAAATCAGCTTATAAATATTAAAACTAATTTACATGTATACTGTGTGAATATCGACGTAATTCATTAACTGTATAATTTGTAGTCAATTGAGTATCACATAAATTATTGAGCTCTTTTGTTTCGTGGTTATTTACAGTATATTCAAAGGCGAGTTATGTTTAGCAATTTAAAATACTTACTTATGAATATTTAAAATGCTCTTCAGAATCTGGATACAGTGTGGATGGCGAATGCAAGGTTGATAAATGCCGTGATATTTGATTTCTTTACTATGTTTATTGGGTATGGCACAATAAGTAAAAATCAGTCAGATGAGTGATATGACATCACCATGAATGAATTTTATCATTCTAGCTGTTGTTTTGCATATCCAGCCACCAAGTAGGCTTTAATGGCAGCAGTCATCATTCAAAATAGACATATATGTGAGAAACAAACAAAACTATGAACTGATTGTTTGCTAGTGGAAAACTATGTTAATTTGCCAAGAGATTTTTTTCTTTTCAGTTATTTAATAAACATTACTACCAGTTGTTATCCTTATTTTTTTATTCAGTTGAAGGACACTGAATGAGACACAATAGAAGTTTTAATGTGTAAATTTTATCTCACATACTAAGCACAACCAGACAATGTGCCAATTTTGAATACTTAATGGATCATAAAAGAACTGAATAAAGGCTCCTGCAAACAGGCGCGACGCGCGACTCGAATCGCGCGCGACACAAAGGCACCGCTCATTGCGCGACTTGCGGTGCCTTTGTGTCGCGTGTCGTGTCGCGCCTGTTTGAAGGAGCCTTAAAACTGACTAAAATATTATTTTTTTATTATTTTCTGTCTGGAATTTCTTGGTAGAGGCCGGAGTCTGGATTTGGACCCGGTTGATGGCAATAGGCTCGCCCCCTTTTGCATGCAACTGGAACATAGCAGGCGAAATGTGACTGTTGTACTATAGGTACAGACGCCAGCACATCAAGCTACTACAATCTGTCAAATTTCTTTAAAATAAATTTTCAACTTTATCGCTAAGGCATAAGGTTCAAATTTGATTGGGAAAATTTGACAGTTTTGGGTAGCTTGATGTGCTGGCGTCTGTACGTCAAACCCTTCTGAGAATACAGGTTTGATGTTATGTTATTAAAACATTTATGAGGTGTTTTATTTAATACTTAGTGTCCAAGGTCCAGTTCTTTGCTATAGGTTTGAATGACCTTCAATTAATACAGAGATTAAGAAGCATACATATACTTCCTCATTACGAGTACATCTGTTGTGAAACTATGTTGACTAGAATTTAAAGTGGTTTGACTATGTATAAATTACAATGATATAAGTATATGGTTTTGTAATTACTGACAATACATTTTCTATGAGACATTATCATAATTAATTATGCTATGGGTTTACACCAATGATCATTACACAGTGGCAATGTTTCTCACAAATAGTTTCTGCGAAATTCAAATAAAAATAACTTAGATCATGAGCTCATTAAAAATCCAGGCATTGTAATGAGACAATTTTGCAGGCAATATACTGACTGTAGGAAGTGTTGTTTGAGAAATGAGGTCAGCAGATGTGTGTGTGTGTGTGTGAACCGACTACAAAAATAGTGTAAGCTCAGAAGACATAATCAATCAATCTGCCTAGCTTTTTCCCAAACTATATTGGGGTTAAACTACTTCTAGATAATTAAATAATATTAAGACATTGTGTCACTCCTTGTACTTAATATTTCTATATTTATATCTGTAATTTTTATGGTGAACATAATAAACAGTATTCTATATTTCTATTTATCTAATAATTGTGTAGCTCAGAAGAAGTAATGTCAAAACATAGTACTTGTGAGGGTTTGCATTAATTTATTTAAAAATCCTCTTAGGTATTATGTAATTATTTATTCAATTAAACATAACTTTTAAGCAAAATTAAATTCTATCATTATTTATCTTGTGACCAAATAAAAAACCAAGACAGAGGGTTGTCAATGGTAAAGTGAGGCTGGTTTCGTAAATGTGTGCACATAGTGAGGTGTAGTTTGATTGTAAATGGTTGTAAATGTGTGCGTGTGAGTGTGTATGCACAGAGCGGAGGTGTAGTTTTTGCATGCTTCACTGTATTGTTTGCAGAGCTATGTCTTGACTTTTTATTTGGTCTAAGCTTGCGACTGGTTTGGCTGGCATTAGCAAAAGGCAGAATTGTGTGTTAAAGGGAGAGGGAGGCAGGGCAAACCCTGCAGTACGACAATACAGGCGAGTTAGATTAAATTTCTTCTGAGTCACAAAATTAAGTGGTGATTTATCTAGAAGTAGTCTGTAGGACAAATATTTTTGGCTAACAAACAAAGATAATCGTTACCAATCTTAGAATGTTCTTAAGCATTTCTAATCATTCCCAGTTAATTTATTTATAAAGCCACTTTGATGTTTTAATAGTGCCTAATAAAATATGTCTCAATATAATTTATATTTCTGGCAATTTTCCAACTATGTCTTATTAGATTTTGTTTTGATCTATTAAAAGTTTATTTTATTCAAATAAAAACAAGATCCTGCCTAATATTATAATACTTTATACATTGGTTCAAAAAACACTTGTAGAAAAAATCAATGACCTGTGACACTTAACCATTCTATGAATAAACTCTCATCAATTACGTTACTATATCAAAAATGATCTCAGTGCCAAGTCAAACCGCGGCAGGAAAAAATACGGCTTCTTACTGAATAGGTACTCGTTACTAAGTACAAAGCGGGCTAGCCTTCGACGATGCCAGCAAACAGGTCTTATCGCACTGCAGACACTAATAAACCGTAATTACCTTCATAACAAACACTAATGCCGCCAAAATTGCAAGGAAAAAGGGGTGTCTTCCGCGACAAAATTTAATCTATTTAAAAAATATATCACTGGCACATACGTAAAACTTGGCACTGTCAGCCCGCAACAAACGTGTTTAATAACAAAAATATGCAATATACTTACGTAATACACTTTAAATAACAGTCAGAACACAAACATCACAGAGGTAATTGATTTTGGATATCGCCGATCAGATTTTTTTTTCACACACAATATTCGCTAATATAAATTATCACAAAGAATTTTTATTTACAGTAATTAATGGTGTTCACTTCTTACACGTACAATTTGCAGTTCATTTTAGTAATAATTGATATAATTTAGAAAGAAACTCGTTAGTACGAAACACCATTTTGAAAGATTGAAGAAAAGATCGTCAAGGATTTTTCCCCTTCTTTCATGTCAACTGCTTGCGTCATTGCGACAATTTGACGTTAGCTCTACTGGTGTTACCAGAAACTATTTGAAAATTTACAACCAGGCAAATTATTTAAACTTCAAGTTTAGCGTTAGCTTGTATAATGAATTAAGATGTTAAGTTATGAATTCAAATAATTAAAATAGCGAAATTAAACTTCCTATTATTTGCACTTATTATTTCTTTAATCAAACTCTATTTTTTTTGTTTTCTCTGACGTTGATAAGATAACTGAGGAAAATTGCATACTCTACTTCATGTTATTTGAATAGTGTTTGTTCGTACCATAGTAAACTAGTTTAAATAAAAATAAAGTAATGTTTGTAAAAAATTATGACGTCATCATATTTTAATTTAGAAATCGTTTGATTATGAATTTAGTTTTATCTGAGAACCTTATTTTAGTTTTTCCTACAAAATATTTACTTCTTCGTAAAAGGGAAATTTAATATGATAGCAACATTATTTCTCCCCATATTATTGACGTCGCGTTCGTAAATTGTAATTTTCATGACAAAGTTGCATTCACAAAACACACAGCAACAATATTTTAATACCATGGTAATTTTATATTTTGTAATGACGAAGTGTACTGCTAATATTCCATACTTAGTTTATACATAGTAATGTACTACTGCAATAATCTAATAAAACTTCAGGTTTCATAAACTCTGTCGGAAAAATGTTAGAACGTATCACGACTGCATATTATGTTTCAAATTATTTACAATGTAAACAGCATTCTTGATGTAGTTTATCTTAGAAATCGTGACATAACTTGTGTGTTACGCTGAGGTATGTCACGAAATTAGAGATAAGCTCATCAGCAGATCAATATCAGCTCCACGTTAAAACAATATTTCGTGTCTATTTTCAAACTATGTAGGTAACGTTGGCCTTAAAGATAATTTTTTTAGTCTTAAATGTTGTGTCATCGTTTGTAAGTTGTTATAGAACGAAGGTAGGGCCACCGTCAAGGCCTGGGAAGGGCCTAAATTAGGTAGCCACCATATTGTGTGGTTAGATTTAAGTATAGTGCTATGACGGCATTTTGACGGAATGCTGGCTGGGTAGGTAATTATTTTAGATCTTTATGAATTTTATTATTTAGGTTTTTTTTTAGGTAGGTAGGTACCTACTCTTTGAATCATAGTCACCTATTAAGCCTATAAGGGTTTGCATTAGTAGAGCAGTGGTAGCCCAGTGGTAACGGCCGCGACTTACGAGTTGTAGGTCGTAGGTTCGAACCCAGACAGGCGCTTTATTTTGTGTAAATTATTTAATCACTACTGCTCTCAAAACGGCGAAAGAAAACATCGTGAGGAAATCGGCATTACCTAGAACCAAAAATTCGGACATAGCTATGTGACATTATCAACCCGCACTGGGCCCGCGTGGTGGATTAGGTGGATAACGGCCCACTTTCTCTCACAGAGAGGTGGCCTGTGTCCCAGCCAGGGCCATCTTTACCCGGGGGTGCAAGGGGTGCGTGGCACCCGGGCGCAGGGTCTTAGGGGGCGCAAGCCAATCCTTAAACCTACACGTATACCATGCGTAAACCTTCTCGAAATTGAAATGAATAAAAAACTACTTACGATTAACTATGACTCAAGTCAAGATAGACTGACAAATTTGGCTATAGTATAGGTACTTATCTATCAAATTGAAAGTTGATTACAAAACAGACGATATCATAAAAAAAGATTGTCGATTTTAAAGTCGGAAAAATATAATTTGATGTTTGAAAATGTACGTATTTTTATTGTAGAGTACCTAAGGAAAAAAAAAAACACAAAAAAAACACAAAAAACAAACACAAAAATTGGGGCGCAGGCTGATTTTCGCACCCCGGCGCCCAATATGGTTAAGACGGCCCTGGTCCCAGCAGTGGGAACATTTTAGACTGATTATTATTTATTTATTTATTTATACCTTAACAACTATCTCAAACTCAAACTCAAAGCATTTATTTCAATTAAACCATTTACAGGCACTTTTGAATTGTCAAGAAGTCGGTCAGTCAGAAAATATGAAGCTAGTTGCCCATTCCAAAGCGTAGGTACTTATGGAGAAGAACGGGCAAGAAACTCCATGGACACTCTTTTTAAATGATATTTTACAAAAATATTAGTTACATCATTACTTTTGATTTTAAAATTATATAATGTGAGAACGATGTAAAAAATTAAGAAAGACGTACGTGTTAAAAGCGTCCAGAGTACAACAAATAGTACTTAATAAATACAATAAAAAAAAAATACAAAAATAAATTAATTAAAAATAAGCCGAGGCAGCTAAGTGATGACCAGACCCACTGACGGCGCCCGTTCACGACATTATCATAACAGGATTAACCTAATGCGATGCTATCTATTAGTATAGCTAGTTTACTGATGTTTCTCCCAAGTTGCACCACCAGATCCGGTTTGCACAAAATGCATTAATTTTATTTGTCAGAAGGAAGAAAGATTTTATTGTCAGATTAAGAAAAAAAAACGGCAGAATTATGTGATGTCCAAAGATATTTATTTAGGTATCTTAAAAATAATTTATTATTTATACAATATTTACTTAGTAAATACCTATACCTAAGTACCTAGTTAATACTTTTTTGTATTTTTATTTAAAAGATAAGTACTAACGAAAGCTACCTTATAATATAAAGGAGGTGGTAATATAATGTATTGGTGTTTACAATAAATAATAATTATTTTACATCCTATTAATAATTATGCACTACAATCTTAACAGAGCATCTACGACTACACAGAGTTACAGCGTATAATACGCTAAATTCGCTACGTCATACAGGCCTACGCTACGTCCGCCATTACGATACCTAATCGTAATGGCGTAGGCCCGTTTGGGCGTACGTAGCAAATGTAGCGTAGTCTTGTAGACAGATATAGAGTAAGTACATTTTAAGGTTCCGTACCCAAAGGGTAAAAACGGGTATTACAAAGAGTCCACTGTCCGTCTGTCTGTCTGTCTGTCTTAAGAACTGTGATAGCTAGACAGTTGAAATTTTCACAGATGATGTATTTCTGTTGCCGCTATAACCAAATAATAAAAATAAAATAAAGTTAAAATTTAAAGGGGTATAAAAGAAATGTTTTTTTTTGGCGTTTTGTTCCTTGTGGTACGGAACCCTTCGTGTGCGAGTCCAACTCGCACTTGACCGGTTTTTATAGGTACAGTACAGTCAACCGCACATCAGGTAACCAATTAAATATTAAAAAAAAGTTATTTCTTATATCTATGGTGGTAACACAAGCACTATGAAAAACATCCTTACTGCTGCGACATAAAGGCGTTGGCAATGACACATTTTCACCAAAGATGTCTGGTTGGCACACGGAGTATCTAATATTTATGAGATGAATAGTTATTACACATTGATTTCTCTCTTTCAGTCGTCAGTAATTTGACTTTCGAAAGAAAAGGACAAAGCGTTGTGTAACTATACAGACAGACGCTATACAACGTTTATTAGTAAGGGCGTCAGTGTATAGATGTACACATTGTACTTAGGTAGGTAGGTAACCGCCGAAAGAAAGTGTAGGTAACATCAATTATTACTCTGGGGATAGCATTGAAGAGGCACATTGGTAAGTTGAGTTTGGAACCGGCTACCAAGGGCATTATGTTAAGGCAGCTGTCCCATCGAATAGCCAAAAGCGAGTAGAGCTGGCAACTGGAAACGAGTTGACATGTAAGCAGCGAGTGTGTTGTTCGGATAGTTTTCTCGCTGGGCTATGAGCGAGTGCGCGAGTGTGACGAGAAGAATGACTGACCAGTCACTTGCTGGTATGCACGAAGCGAGAGTCTCACAGTGAGTCTTCGGTCCGGTAAGCGAGTGTCGCTAGCGAGTTTTTTATTGATACCTTGTCGCTGCGACAAACTAGTGGATAGAGAGTTAGAATTATTGCAGACACTAACATTAGTACTAGGTAGCTTTAGCCAAAGTTCGGCTAAGCAACCTTTATATGTAGATCTCAGCCTGAGTGCCTAATGTGTAGAGCTAGTAGTAGAGTACTTCCGAGCACGCACGCCTAAGTGTTACATGAAAAGGTGAAGGAAATCCACAAAACATTACACAATACTGGACTATTTTAACAAGTACCCATGATAATGTGTAATGTGGTACATAACAGTCGTATCGAAATCGACATGTAGCATCTGTGACGAGCATGATAACTGAGAACTGTCACATTGACGCACAGAACGTGTTTTATTTAGATCACTTGTTGTAGATACTTTTATATGGTTGTTTGAAATAGCGTCATTTTCGACAGTCAACATAATATTTTGCAGCTGTTTCTTTAGATTTAAAGGAAGAAACATTGATTTTGTATCGCTTCCAACCCTTATGAACTTTGATATCTATAAAAATTTGGATTTACTTAGAGATAACAATATTTTGGTCCTTC
Organism: Luperina nickerlii; assembly: GCA_963855955.1. Taxonomy (NCBI): domain Eukaryota; kingdom Metazoa; phylum Arthropoda; class Insecta; order Lepidoptera; family Noctuidae; genus Luperina; species Luperina nickerlii. The sequence continues at coordinate 2,872,073 of OY979684.1, read as the reverse complement.
TTCCAATCATAGCTAAAAGAGGCTTCATAAGTGAAGTACACAATACTTCGGCTCTCTGCTGTGCAACCAGTTGCACTCCTTGCTTGCTGTCAACCTGCTTGTTAAACTTAACACAACGACATGAGCTGAATTCATAATAGTCCATGCCATGCCAACACGAGTCATAAGAGAATACAGCAACACCATTATTGCGTAACACGCGATCAGTCTCAATCTGAATCATTTTGAAGGATATTGCTAATTTAATCCATTGCTTCATTTTGTTCGAAAAATTTGTCTGCACAACAACGAGCAACGTAAATAATGCAATTAATGTTGTAGAATTGTGAAAATCAAAACTATTGCTTCTGTTAGTGTGACACGTAATTATCCCGCAGGAGTGTAAGAAAATGCAGCTTTCACAAGTAAAAATACAATTTTGTACAATTCATGATTACGTATAGATTTCTGTGTTATCTCCACTATTAACATCAGTCAACCTCTTCCAATAAACATTCTCCTCCTTCAACCCTTTGGCCCCCAAATAGAACGGATACTCCATTGTCGTGGCCAAATAGTAAATACCCCTTTTTCTTCTATCTATACCCAACCCCATAACAAGAGTTTCCATAGGAACGTTGCTGTAACACCCAGAATACCTCGCCTCCTGAATATCCTTACATTTCATGCTGATAAATTTTCTAGGATTCTTCAAAGCTGATACCCATAAAGGTAAGACCCTGAAGTGACTGCAGGTGGTCGTGCATGGGTAGATGTTGATATCTGAAGGTTGGTACTCTCCTCCATTCACGTAGATATCCACATGACCCATAGGAGTAGCCATGCCATAGCCATCAATATTCGTATGAATTACTTGGACGAAATCTGCATCAGAAGCATCGAGTCGGTCTTTTGGACCCAAGTTTCTGAAACATGGTCCCGAAGGCTCTAATGCAACTATGGTGGATATATTTCGGCCTGTCATTGTGTGGAAGTGCTTGGCTATGAAGCTGGCTGTGTGGCAGCCTAGACTGAAACCTAGGAGTTCTAGTTTGGATGGGTCCAGGCCGTATTGTGTGAGCTGGACCAGAATTTCCGCGACGTGCTTGCCTACTGGACGCATGAGGCGGGTTGCTCTGAAATGAATAATATCAAATAATAGTGATAACTGATAACACTGTTTTAAATCGCCAACAACATTGTTGAAGCAAATATACCTTCGTGAAAGATTATACCTAGTTATAAAAAAGGATTATGTACAGACTGGCCAGCACCTCAAGCTACCCGACTCTGTAAATTTTTCCCAATTAACCTTGAACCTTATACTGTAGCAATAAAGTTGAAAATCAATTAAAGAAATTAGACAGATTGTAGTAGCTAGATGTGCTGGCGGTCTGTACTTATTAGACTACCTACATTTTTCTTCAAATATTGGAATGACTGCGGAAAGAAAAGACCAGCATCTTTTACTGAAAATTGGTCCTTTGGAATGCAAATTTAAATCAAGGTATTTTTAAGTGTTTTTCCGTTAGTCCCATATTATGGGACTCTTCAGTCTGGTTGCAGACAAATACTCTAAAAGATTAAAATTGTGAATTGAATTTTAGAACATGTTCTATTTAGTACTTACAAATGATAATGTACAGTAGCGAATCTCTGGTTATCGACCAAGATGACGTTGTACCCTCGGTCTTCGTACTCGTTGGCAAACATCGCTGATATTGGCAGGTTGGGGCTGTCCAGGTAACCGATGGCAACCAGCAGCGTCCTCCTAGAAAGAGAATTTATTTTATGTTATAACCCTTAGAACCTCATCTTTATTTTATCAGAAAGAAAATACATTTATTTAGCACAGACTAAAACGGCTGTCCCATTTCAAAACCTAGTAAGGGACACTTTTTACAAAAAACGTTTTATTGCATAATCTTGCTAACCTAGAAGGTCTCTACCAAATACAAAAAAAAACCAGCGTTTTAAACTTGCATAAAAGCAGATATATTTAAGCATCGATACCTAGTAAGTGCACCATTCACTCCCTAGTGACTTTAATAGTAAGTCACTTAACCAATTCAAAACCTTAGTATCTTTTACAACCATTAGCATTTTTCCAATATTACGTTTATGCGCTCTCCTGTAAAATTTCATTTTAAGTCCTTACTAGGTTTTGAAATGGGGCAGCCGCAAAGACAGACAATACACCAGATACATACATCAGATAAAAACAGATAAAAATCAAATAAAAAGTATAAAGTCCGATGTATGAAATTAGCAGGAATGTGGGTATTTCAAATAGGTACATCCAAGAAACTTTTCAACGACAAAATTTACAAAAAATTGAAATATCCTTCCAAAAGGTAAGCTTTGTACGGAGAAGAATGGGTAAGATACTCCACCGTTACTTTTTTAAAGGGTTTATGTTCTGTCACGCAAGCTGTGAACAGCTATTAAGGATTTCATCATACTGTGACTATTAATCTACCTAACCAAACAATTTGTCTCGATATACTCTAAATAACATCTAGATGATCAATGTTCAATGATAGATTAAACATTGATCCTAAAAATATTAGGGGATTCCAGTTAGCTCTACGTTTCACATTCAGAATACTCACCTCCTAAAATTAATCCTAGGATCTTTAGCAATGTTCCTAGCGTTCCAATAGGAATACTTGTGCCTGCTTCTTCCATTGCCCTGCACCACAAACGACAGGTATTTCAATTGGCTCTTGGGTATAACTGCCAGTTTTGTGGAACCAGGACCTGGAAACAAAAAAAGGGCTTACTTTTTTATATTCCTCTATTCTATTTTTATATTATAGTACTGCCAGTTGATTCTGTAAAAATCTCACCGTGAAAACTTAGGTGAAGTGAGTTTGTTTTTGCTAGGAATTGACACTATTGACAGCTCACTCCGCGCTCACTTCACCTAAGTTTTCACGGTGAGATGGTTACAGAATCGCACTGCTGTACTCTATAATACTGTAATTGTACTTTGTGGGAAAAATAAATATTATTATATTACTTGGCAAACTAGCAGGTGTCCGATGGTCATCACTGGCTAGTGCAGAAGCCTTTTATATTACCTAAGTGCGTCAATTGCAATGCGATTCTGTAACCATCTCACCGTGGAAACTTAGGTGAAGTGAGCGTGGAGTGAGCTGTCAATAGTGTCAATTCCTAGCAAAAACAAACTCACTTCACCTAAGTTTTTACGGTGAGATTTTTACAGAATCGACCGGCTAGTCTAGTGTTAAAATAATGCCTGATTTTTTAGACTAACAACGGATCTTGTTATCTACAAGTACTTAGTCGTAATTTTGTAAAATGGTCCTTCTAAAAGATTCATTTGGTCTGAGATTATGGACCTTTTAAGACGTCATTTTCTTTTGGTGCCGAGTTAGTTTATAATAGCTCTCAAACGCTTCCTCTACATTATGTAGCAAAACTTCCTAGTTTACGTGTTCAGTCTAAAAACTAACTAGCACAGTGGTGGCGGAAGAGTTATCTGCCTAACGAGCGACATTAAACATAAGCTTGCTTGCATCACAGACACCCCGGCAGCCTCTCTTGTGTATTCAACTAGGTTTAGCAGCAATTTTGTGGTTCGGAGGTAAATTGACAATGATATTTTTCTCTGGGTCTATAATTTTTTCCTCACGATGTTTTGCTTCACCGTTTGGAGAGCAGTGGTGATGAAGTTATTTACACAAAGTAAAGCAACTGCCTGGGTTCGAACCCACGACCTACAATCGGCATGTCCTAGAATCAAAAATTTGGAACATTATAGGCTTATTATGCAATCATTTTTTATTGAATCTTTACTTTTATGAAGATGATATTTTTGAAGTGAAAACTTCTTTAGGCGCATTGGGCATTTTTTGAGATAGGAAAAAGTCATTGAAGTCGCGACACTGTTACCGTAACCGACACCTCTGTTTTAAGTTTTGGCCATTATAAAGACATCAACGCGCGGTACATTTTCTTTGGTAAGAATGACCTTCAAACATATTAAATTACTATGCTATGCTTTTTAAGTTTTCACTTCTGTCGGCACTCCTGGAGTGCCACTGTTTTTTTTTTGTTAGCCGATATTGTTTCCCACTACTAGGCAAAGGCCTCTTTTTTCTTCCAAACCGCAGTCTTGTGTGTGCAATGTTGGCCCTGCAAACATTATCAGATCGTTACACCATCTTCGCCGTGCTTTAGACCTCGACGGCGATATCCTCTCTCAAGCGTTCAGTTACTGACGATCTTTGCCCGTCTCTCCGGGTACATTCGTATAGTAGTAAAGTACTGTTTGACCGCGTACGTTTTGACAGCAAGAGATCTTATAGGCATTTCATCTAATATATCAACTCAGCCTACTGCAGTGACTGTCTCTTCCAGGCTGCGCCACAGACCCTTTTTTCCGCCTTCCAGTCTGTCGCAGCCACCTTTTTTAGATCAGCAGTCCATCTAGCTAGAGGGCGTCTAACATTATACCTATTTATTTTCTGATGGTCCAAATAGTGACACTGTAAACAATTACACTGATACTGCTCATAATGTCACTAAAGATACAAATTACTAGTGTAGAGTACGTGATTGAAATCACAACGAGAAGGAAAGGAGACAAAAATATCAATCGAGGATTGCCTGTTGTTGCTGAGCTGTTGCAAAGAAAGATAATTATGTGTGCTGCTGCTAGAGGTTCCAAAGAAATTGTTTTTTTCTAGATCTCTTTAACATAGGCAGGTGTATCAAAACAGCCAATGTAGGTAATGTGATGAAAAAGCTTTTAATTTAGGCTTCATTATTTCTAATTAATGAACCCGCATTAGGCCAGTATGGTGGATAAGGCTGCGTGTCCACCAGAGATGAGCGAGGATGCGTAGCGAAGGATGTGTGTGAATCCAGCCAATAACATCGCTTCATTTTTGTAGCTTGAATTAAGTTAGCGTTGGTATTGGTTAGTTTTACAGACATTCCTCGCTACGCATCCTCGCTCATCTCTGATGGAAAACCATCCTTACGGTTCGCATAGAGAGGAGGGCTGCGTCCCAGCAGTGGAAAGGGAACATGATAGGTTGATTATGCATTTTTAAGGAGTGATCGTTGTTTGACAAGTCAAGAAATTGTAACCAACTTATGTGAGGTGTAGGGAAAGCCGGATGGCGCGTACGTGTTCCACGCGCGCCTCAAAGGGATGTCAGCATCATTTGAAGGGGCCCGTTAGGGCCGAAGCCTGTCGGGTCAGCGGGATTGTCCGAAAGGGTTACCGCTGGCCCGGAACATAAAGGGCTAAGGAAGGAACACGGGTGGGTTTTAGTCAGTAAGAGTCTGACACTCCCTTCACACCCAGAGCGGGAGGGGTCATTTGATGATTTCCTATCCTGAAAAAAAAAGGGAAAGCCTTTTGTTCTTCTTTTCGAGTCGAAGGAACTGTTAAGATTATTCAAGACCAAAAGGTGGCCTTGGTAATAGTAATCTTTTGAATGAATAACGTTACCAAAGTCTTCTCCAATGTAAATCAATGATTAAGATAAAATAGCGATCCTTCCAAAACTCGTACAGAATGTTATTGTTTTCCTGTTTTTAACCTTTGAGGTCAATGTCAACGTATTATATGAATGGAATATAACTCCGCAAATCCTTCGATTGTATTGTAAGACTTTATTTAGAAGGTACCTTGATTATGATTTATTTTAAGACCTATTGTTTGTTTATATTCACGGCTGTTTCCCGCTGTAGAGATAAACAGACCTAGCTGTCGTGTTTAGACTTATCTTAAGGGGGAAGCGCTAAGGTAGCCCGCGAAATTCACATTTTCTTACGTTTTTTGCAATTTGCTGGTCAGCATTAAGTTGTACGTTGATTAATATATGAATCGCGGCCGTAAGAAATATGTATTTACAGAATTATAATCATTAAAGTCATCAACACAACTCTCTAAGACCACGTAAGTCCAAAGAATGATGATTTCATGAAACAGTTATTCTTGGGACTTACGTGGTCTTAGAGAGTTGTGTTGAAGACTTTAATGATTATAATTCTGTAAACACATATTTGTTACGGCCGCGATTCATATATTAATCAACGTACAACCGTACAACTTAATACTGACCAGTAAATTCCAAAAAACCTAAAAAAAATTGAATTTCGCGGGCTACCCTGGCGCTTTCGCCTTAAGTGTTAACACTGGTCTTTTGGATAATTGATTCTAAATAAGATCTGAAACTATATTAATTCTAATCTCGTTGCTGACCTTATCGTGTAATTTTAAGAGTTTTTCCCGGTCGTGTGTCGGTTTACAAACACTAATCTCAAATGCATATTTTACTTTCAGAACAGCGGGGTAATTGCGTAACATACTAACAGTAGCAATGGCCTGTCATTTTGACAGTTCAACAACATTCATTGCGTTTTAACGTTGTTGAGAAGCCAAATTTCTGCATCCGTCGCTTCGGCCGAAGCGGCGAACTGGCGGGCGCGGCGCGCGTCTCCTTTGGCGGCGGCGAATCCGTTGCTGCGGCGCTTAGGGTGTAGACCTCCAAATCCACAATACGTTGTGTAGAAAGCAATCTTTCGGTCTCTGCGTAATTTGTATTCAGTTGTCTGGCATTTTTGCTGAACTGGGCCTTTTTGGCGCAGCCGTGAGGCACACTTTCCTGCTAATTTCTTACATCGGACTTTGCACTTTTTATTTTTATCTTATTTTTTTCCTGATGTACGACTATAACATTATCTATCTGGTGTATTGTGTGTCTCTTAGTCTGTGCTAAATAAATGTATTTTCTTTCTTTCTTTCTTTCTAATAGATAGATTGAGACTTGAGATCGCTATTTTGTCTGCTACAGAAAAATAATTGGTAAGTGACGGTAAGGATTGCCAGTCATGGAGGCTATAATTTTGTTGCAAGGATGACGATAGCAAATATTACTTTACTTTAGGTAATTTTACAAAGTAAGAGGTAAATTATTAATATACTGCGGATAGATCGGTAATTGCTTAATCAACGAGTAGTGTACGAAGATAAGTAACATAAAAAGTAGAGATCTATCGAAGATTAGATCTAGAACAACTTGCTCTAAAGACTGTGAAGGAAAACATCGTGAGGAAACCGGCATGTACAGACGCCAGCACATCAAGCTACTACAATCTGTCAAATTTCTTTAATAGACTTTCAACTTTATCGCCAAAGCATAAGGTTCAAAGCTGATTGGGAAAATTTGACAGTTTCAGGTAGCTTGGCTGGCGTCTGTACTAGAACCAACTTGACGGCATGTTACGTCCACCACAGTACGGCCGTCAAGAGAATGCGTTCCTGACACCTGTCCATGTGACAATTAGTAGCTAATGAAGATCAAATTTGCAAAGCACGTATTTAAATCATCATCATCATTTCAGCCGAAAGACGTCCACTGCTGGATATAGGCCTCTCCCGAGCACCTCCATTTCGAACGGTTCTGTGCTTCTCGCATCTAACGGGTTCCTGCGGCCGTCACAAGGATGTCGGACCACCTTGTTAGGCCTTCCAACTCTACGTCTTCCGGTACACGATCGCCACTTCAGAACCTTTCGGCCCCATCGGCCATCTGTTCTGCGAGCAATGTGCCCTGCCCACTGCCACTTAAGTTCTTCGGGCTATGTCGGTTACCTTGGTTCTCCTGCGGATCCCCTCATTTCTGATTCGATCACGCAGGGAAACTCCAAGCATAGCCCTCTCCATTGTTCTTTGGTTGACTTTTAGTCTTCTTATGAGGCCATTGTGGGCGACCACGTTTCAATGCCATATATCATCACTGGCAACACGCACTGGACAAAGAATTTCGTCTTGAGACACTGCGCTATGTGGGACGAGAAGATATTGCGTAGCCTCCCGAACGCTGCCCAGCCGAGTCGGATTCGACGATTGACCTCTTTCTCGAAGTTGGACTTACGTAACTGGACACGCACGTATTCCTTTGTGTGAAACTGACAGGTGTCAAGAACGCGATCTCTCGTCGGCCGCACTGTAGGCCCACGTGGTGCATTACGGCCCTCCCACTCTCCGTCTCTCACAGATAGGAGGCCTGTGTCCCAGCAGTGTGAACATTATCTGAGGCGTCATTTCCGTTTTTTATGAACGTTCCCATTTTAATCTCATCCTCAATCTGTCATAAATAGGTACAGACGCCAGCACTTCAAGCTACCCGAAACTGTCAAATTTTCCCAATCAACTTTGAACCTTATGCTTCAGCGATAAAGTTGAAGATCTATTAAATAAATTTGACAGATTGTAGTAGGTTGATGTGCTGGCGTCTTTACCTTTAATTTATCTACATTCACATTGATTGTCGCTGAGATGAGATTGCGATTGCGACTCGATTTTTAGATTTTACATAAAATCCGTTCCAAGTTATTTTACCTCTGAATGTCCCCAACATCTACCTTATTGTAACGAAATTGTAGATCACAATTATTTTGATAGACTTGTCAGTGGCAGCAACCTTATTAGAATAAGAATAAAGATCACAGTGATTTGAACAGTGATGTTAGGAATCAGAGGTAAAAATAACTGTGGAAGGACTGAACGCTGGTTAACTTGGTTTTGTTAACTTTTTTATTGTGTGTGAGGCGTCAATAAATTGGCATTCAGCCAATTATTGTAGGTACTTGCATTGTAATGCAAACTTTAATTTTATATGGCATCTCAGTGGAATATAATTTCATGGAAGTAGCGATAGCCTTGTCGATAAGCCAAGAAAGTTTTGGTTCAACCCAAGGTTGCGGCGCCATATTACTGCATATTTTTGACTCTTTGGTCTTGTATCATGTAAAAGGAATACACGATTCAATGAACTTTTCTCGATTCAAAAAAATTTCAAAGTTATAGGTATCTAGGTTTTTAATTTTTTTGACATCACGGCGCGCGGCGTAGCGCTTAAGAGTTATTCAATGGAATTTACTTTAAAACATAAGAGTATTATCATATAAAATTTTACTCAACGTAGTTTTAATTTGTATTAATTTATTTTTGTTAAAAAGGAGTAAATTCGTTTTGGCGCGTACGTCCGTTTTATTCCGAGCGCACGCACATTATAGCCATCCGTCTCCTTTTGCATTTCAAAAGTAATTGCATCACTTTCGCTCGCCTATTAGATCAGTCGCTACGATTTATTTTTGAGGTAGCGCCTTACTGCCGTAACAGAGTATCTAACCGTGGAGTTTCTTGCCGGCTCTTCTCCATAGGCAACGACCAATTGCGCAGCGTGCACCTAGCTTCTGAAGTTTCATAAGTGCCCATGTAGGATATTGTGAAATATGTTGATTTGATTTTAATTAGAAATGAAAGTACACTAACTATTAGCATTGGAAAGGACACAAGGAGAGCAACGCTTTTACCTTGAAACCAGTAACTTTTGACTTGAGTAACATTTTATTAATTAGGTTTCACTACCTGTACTTAATAAATATGTTGGTTTATCTACTTGATCATTGATTCTATAAGATTTTTTATCAAAAACTAGCTTTGCCTGTGGTTCGAACCCAGGGTCATGGACCACCTGTGTGCGAAACATCGAAATCCTTTCAGCTAATTTGCGCTTTTATAATTTGCTAGCTCCTGCTCGCGACTTCGTCCGCGTGGTTTTTTTCCCTCGATCTACCCCGTCGCATCGCATCGCCTGCCCGTGCTATTACTTCGTTTTCACTTAGCGTTCTTACTGAGTTTCTTTATTTTTCCTCGGCTCTTAAGTGTCCTAGCATGATGTTAAATAGCTTATAGCGGTCCCTAAGAATTGGGCTATCAAATAAATACAAATAGAATGTTTCTACGTCCATAAAATTGATATTATGGAAATACGTGCACTGGGATAAGATAATAATAAATACTTAAGAGGAAATGCGGTCGGAGAGACTTTTGAAAAAGTCTAAGTAAAAAGTCATAATTCGAGGTTTGGCTCTCGCCTATTCCTCCTCCATATATTGGACTAATTTAAAAGATATGTCATAAACTGAATAAAAATAATATATACTGTGTCTCTATCTTTTCTTTTTTCATCAATAATTGTCGGTACACTAGGCACTGACCTCTATTTACATTGTTTATTACAGGTCAGTGACATTAGGCCTCTGTTGACAGCGATTTTAATTGGCATTTTTTAAGTGTTCTAGTGCTTATAAAAATAATGTATCACCAAAGAGGAAAATATAGGGACATACAATTAGTTAATATATGGGACTAAATTTTAAAAGTGGAATTTTGCGCGTACTGGCATGCAGCACTAGTATTTACAAAAAATATAAATATTTATAGGTTCTAGAGTAATATTTAGACTAAGTTATAGGTCTGCACCCGATTTTGTTAAAATCTAATTACAATGAATACGTGAAAATTGGCTCTAAACACCAAAACTCGTCAGTTTTCCGGTTGTAACTGGCCTATCTTTTTTTACTCAAAGCCCTTTAAAATAACATACTTGTAGAATAAAGAGATAATTGTCACTAAAACTATAAACTAGAATAGTTTTCTGACTGTTTAAGACATATTGTAAACATATTTCACATAATAGATAGCCTTACAATCGTTTTGCATTTTGCCACTCGGTTTTGAGATAAAATTCCGGCGAGATGTATTTCCTAGTAAAAACACACATTATCAAAACTTCACACCGTTGCCGCTTAGTAAGATAGAGAAATGCACCCCGCTCCGCACCCCGCACACCCTTTGAAGGACTAAAGTCCCTCGGCCCTTTAGTACGGTCGCATCAATCGACGAGGAGAGTGCCGTTGCCAGCCGATTTGTAAAAACTTCGGTAAATGATTTCGATCGTAAGTTTTTAGATAATTTGTTTTATTTTAATGTAGAACGATGAAATATTTGCTTAATTTATTGGTTTATAAGGTTGAGATTTAAAAAATATATTTTAAAGATCCGTTTTTAGCCAAAAACTCCTCGATCATCAGTATTTCACGTCAGTATTCCATTATTCCGACTGGCGGAATACTGACGGCTTACGGAATACTGATGAAGGCTGGTGGAATACTGAATTTATCGCTTCATGTAAGAGTTACCAAAGTTTATGAACCACGAAACCAACATCATACACCAGTACCAGACACTGAAGGCACTGAAAGAAAACATGACTGAAAAGGATGCAGTGATCCATTGTGACTTTAGTGAAAACTATTGTACAAAGTATGATGAAGAAATTCAGTCATTTCACTTGGGGGATCACGTACTCAACTGTCTCTTCACACGGTGGTCAACAAAGTGCTACTGTACTGTTTCAGATAATTTGTCACACAATAACAAGTTTTCCGAAAGTCAGTATTCCTGTTTTTTTCAAATTCCTTTATTTTTGTTATTTCTTATCAAATCGGCTGGCCGGCTTCAAATCCTAATAAAGCAACCCAGAAGAGTTCCCCAAGTTAGGATTTAGCGAAAATATCATCCAAAAAGTGCGTGCCGAAAGCATTCCTTAATTATTCCACTCTTGAAATTTAGTCCCATATATTATTCTGTAAAAAATCATTGCTTTATTTTCATTAACTAAAAAGAAAACAGGCGAGAGCGTTTCTATGGAGAAACGCCCACCCGCATTTCCTCTTAACGTTATCGTAGACAGAAATTCAAAAGCGTCTTCATATTTCCATACATTAAGGCGTGAAAAGATAACAGACAAACATAGTAAAGTTATGGATTTTTCAAGACACAGGCTGTGTGTCCGATGGGATTAAGCATCTGCAAAAAAATGATGAACTTTCATCGCATATTTAATGCCTTTAGGGAATTCATTTTTAAACTCTCGTTCACCCCTCTAAAAAGGAACTCTTGTATAAACTTTCATGCTTCTGAACCAATTGTGAAAACATGATATTTATTAGCCACACGATCAGAATTTGAGCCGCTTATGCTTCAGTTTATAATACCAGTTAAGTAAATGATGAATAAAAAATAAAAAAAAAAACATACATATAGACATCAATCCGGCTGGATGTCCGTAATCTGCTCTATGGTCATCCGCCACACTAGGATACGAAACCATAAACACGAAAACACTGGCACGAAATACAACTTTTAACATTTTCACTAAAAATCTTTTAAAAAACCCACTTTATTTCAGTCCTAATTAAAATAACAATAAAATTGTACTATAAGTGCCGAAAATAATACTTTCTGTTTACTTTTGTAATAAATTAATAAAACTTTTTTATTTTTCATACTAATTATGGCACGTAATGTTTTTTTTTTTACTGTCGTTGCGTGGAGCAACGGCCGCGCGCTTTTACAGCCTCTTCAACACTGGCCGGTTGGATGTAACTTTTTAAGCGCGGTAAGGCCAGTGGTGTATGTTGTTGTGAAAAACGATGGAATTTTGCGATAATCTTAGTGATAGTCTCTTTAATGCTTGTCCTTCATTGTTTGTAACTCGCAGGGAGTTCATGAATTACCGTAATATCTATTGTAGTTTTTGTAATAGCTTCATCGAAGAGTATGCAAGTATCGTAGCAGGTGGCGCTGTGTAGTTTCTGCCTAACCCCATGGGAAGAAGTCGTGAGTTTATGTATGCTTAATCCATACTAATCTGTACTAATATATTATAAATGCGAATGTGTGTCTGTCTGTCTGTTACCTTTTCACGCTTAAACCGCTGAACCGATTTAGAGAAAATTTGGTATAGACATAGTCTGAGTCCCGGGATAGGACATAAGATAGGTTTTATCCCTGTTCAACCGTGAACAGGCAAGAGCTACACGCGCCAGCATCAGCAACACAACGTCAGCATCAAGTACGACATTTGTTCCACATACAGGCATACCGTCAGCGCTAAGAAATGACATACTGAGATCTTCGCTTCATCGGCTCGATACACACACAACACATGTAAATAGGTATCAATGTGTATTGACCACCAAAATTGTATATAAGTTAATTATTGTAATAAATCAGTCATCAAACTGGAGTCGAGTTTGATTCATCTTCCATAATTCCTCTCACTGTGGCCAAGACACCTTTGTCCTTTAGCCATCATCGGTTCTATGAGTCTGTAGGATCGGCAGTGAGAAAACCATTTCCTGTGTACATTGCACGACGTACACAAACCCCTATTCCTACCCAAATTCCGTCTGTTCCCGTAGGTCTCCGTAACAGACTTCCCGCACGTAAAAACAACGTAACTCAAGTTTGGTGTGGTTTGTATGATACGATAGGGCGTTAGGATAACTAGGGTGCCATGTGATGATGATGATGCAATCCAGCCAGGCCAGGGCGATTGTTTCAACTCCACAGCAGCTGCCGTTCGTGAGCTTGCATGTGGCTTGTGTAGCCAATCTTCTTTAAAAAAAACCTCCCACAATGTGGGCACGTGAGCACACCATCTATGACATTATAGTTAATTGCCGCAGGTGGTCGGGCTTTCAATTGGTCACGCTTGGCATCAAGCTCAAGGCGCCGCTGCAATTCAAAGTTATGAACTTTGGTTTTAACCAAAGTCCTCCACTTATGTCTTTGAGTTGCTTGCTGCTCCCACCGAGGAGCCCTGAGGTGCTGTCCGCCATGCTTGCGCTTGCCATCCTCAAGTTCACAATAAAAGATACGCTTGGCCACTCGCTGCGCTGTCATCCGTAACACATGACCGCACCACCGAAGTAGACGCCGCATGAGATAATCCTCAATGCCGGATGAGAGAGCCATCGTCAGCATCAAGTATAGGGGCCCGACAGGGCCGAAGCCTGCCGGGCCAGCGGGATTGTCCGAAAGGGTTACCGCTGGCCCGGAACATAAAAGGCTAAGGAGGGAACAACTGCTGCTGGTGCTAGGTAGTTGCTGTAGGGCTAGGTTTCTATTCATTAGGGTCTTAGGTAGTCGTAGGTACCACGCTCATTGTTTCAAACTTAGTCACACTGTACGCCAGTGGCGAAGGTTCCATTATACAACTCGGTTCCTACCGGCTTCCCTTTGAAAAATGGCACAGTCAGTATTCTATAGACTAGTATAGACAAATAATACCTATAATCATATTAAATATATTTACTCCAACTTACCTCTTAAAAAAATTACGTGTTGCGCACTTTTCGAACCATAAGTTCGAAAAATTTGTCACGTCTCACTTCATAAAAGCAACGAATTAGCAATTTGCTTCAAAATGATTCAGATTCCGATACGTGTGTTACGCAATTAGGGTGCAGGTGATACTGTTTTCAATTGATTTAAGGCAACTGCTTTTATGTCAACAAAAAGCATAGACTCTACATCATTTATGAAAACTTACGAAGACGTAGGTAGATATCTAACGAGATTTATTTCAAGACGAACTTTTTATCACGTACTCACGCAGAAGATGACACAGGAAGGTAAACGTATAAACTACGTTATTATGTAAATGTTATGATCAGATAATGTAAGCTAGGGCCGACATAAAAGGCATTTCTTTCTCGAGAAATATGCTGACTAGGTGGTGAGTACCTAAGATGATGTTTTATTTGCGGTATACTGCCTTAGCTGGGCTACGAAATATCCTCTGAAATATTCTAAAAGTAACTAAAGTGTAATTATAAACCCGACCGATTCACGCAATTTCACGATTTCGGGTTTATTTTATGCGATTTTCGCGATTTCAGCAGTTATTCCGCCTTTTACGAAATAATGAATTAAAAGGCGGGGTTTTGAGGGACTGTCTTTTGTAATTTTGACGTTCGAAAAGTGCAGATTCTCAGCCTACTTTAAATAAAATGACTTTGGATTTTGATGTTGAGTGTTCATCTTCAGACCAATATATTTAGTTTAACCATAGGAGCCATTTTTGAATTTCGAGAGATTTAATATTGTGTTGAGGTATTAAGTACAGGGGCGGATCTACTTAAAGGCTTTATGGGCTGCAACCGAACTGAAAACAATAGACGATATTGTCAATAATAAAAATTACCTAGAATTTAAAAAAAATCCGTTCATAATAAAATGGCAATTGGTTGAGTAATTAGGTAGGGCCCCTAAGCAGTATTAGCCCAGGGCCCCCCACAAATTCAAGACCCGCCCCTGATTAAGTACAATGTTCTTAAAAAAAACTCAGATGGCAGGACTGGTATGAACGTAAACGAAGCTCAAGGAGTTTGTAAGTATCGTAGCAGACGGCGGTCTGTAGTTTCTATTCTACCTACCCCATCGCGTGAGTTTGTGTATGTGTTAGTAAGATGTAGGTATGTCTATTTCAGTACCTACACTTTAGAGAAGGTAGTTTTATTGTAGTTGCACAAGGAACATGGATCTAGTTTCGTAAAGGTTGCAGGTCAACCGGTAATTGCTCTGCTCTAAACCAGAATCAGGTTTGCACATATTGGTAATCCATTGCTTCACATAATTGAAACATTTCTCCTGTCAATAACGTAAATAACGCAATGAATGTTGTTGAACTCCTTCTTAGCGTTTCTATAGCAATGCAATCTAAATGGAATCGGCCCAGAATTAGGCTACTTGTTTGGCGCCATCACAAGCGTCCATCAGTTCCAGTAACGTGCAGTTACGCAATTACTCCGCAGAGGGTCTAAACAAATGACAATCGCTTTCAAAGCGTTACGTATTTCTACAACGATTATCAATAGAATTGCCATAAGTTTTCAGTAACATTTAATATTTTTGAGTTTTCCATAGGTAATCGTTAGAGGTGGTACTTAGAATGTTATTTTGTGTAGGCCTTCAGATGAAGGTCGCGGGAACCCACTGTATGCAAGATGCATAGAAACGGTCTTTGTGGCGATGCTTCTGGGAGGCCTATGTCTGGCAGTGGACGTCTTTCAGCTAAAATTATGGTGTTCTTTACCATGTGAGACATTTAAGACATGCGAGTTCTTTACCAACTAAGCTCAGCGCTAGAGGGATTAACTTTTATGCTAGCTTTTGCCCGCGACTTCGTCTGCGTGAAATTTCATGCTCCACCGATCCACGCCGTCGCATCGCATCGCCTGCCCGTGCTATCACTTAATTTTCGCTTAGCGTTCTTTCTGACATTTTTTCTTTCTCCTCTTTGCTCTGCTCAAGTGTCATAGCGTGATTTTAAATAGCCTTATAGCTTCCACAAGAATTGGGCTATCAAATGCGAAAATAATTTTTCAAATCCGACCGGCCGTTCCAGATAAACGAGGATAAATTAAACAAACAACTAATTGATAAATGAAGGTAACATTTATTAATATTAAAGTAATAATATGATTCATATTTATTTAATTATATAACTATAGTTTCCTTATGTCACACACTCATACTAGCGTTATATTTTAACGTTAATTCAGTCTTTATTAAGTAAAAGTAAATAATATTAACTACTTAAGGAGGTACTCGAAGTCTTCAATCAGTGCGTCCTGCTTGGTATGACTTACGGAGCCGAAACGTTTACACTCACAGTACGATTGGTACATAAATTCAAGGTCGCTCAGAACGAGCTATGCTTAGAATCTCTCTGAGGGATAGAATCCGGAATGAGGTAATCAAAAGAACCAAAGTGGTCAACATAGCTCATAGAATAAGTAAGCTGAAGTGGCAATGGGCCGGCCATATTAGCTGTAGAACCGATGACCGACGAATCGGCAAACGTAAGAGAGAGTAGAGATAGAGTGACCGCTGACAGGAATGGAAGAAAATCACCCTCTTTTGGGTTTGCCGTAGTCGGGTGAAAACGTGTTGCGCTGACTCCAAGCAATTTGGGATAAGGACATGATGATGGCAGTAGGTAACATTTTATTATTTTTAGATCATTTTAAAACTTTGCGGGACACTAATCACCCCCACACACAATAACAACAAAACTTCTATTGTGTCTCGTCGAAGAGAAATGAAGAGATCCGTTAGGAGAACCAAGGTAACCGACGTAGTCCGAAGAATTGCCAGACTTAAGTGGCAGTGGGTAGGGCACACTGCTCACAGAACATTTATGGCCTATGGCGGTTCTGGAGTGGCGACCGCGTACCGGAAGACGTAGCGTTGGAAGGCCTCCCACAAGGTGGACTGAAGACCTTGTGAAGGCCGCAGGAATCCGCTGGATGCGGGAAGCACAGAAGCGGTCGAAGTGGCAGTGGTTGGGGAAGGCCTATGTCCAGCAGTGGACGTCCTTCGGCTGAAATGATGATGATAGTGATGATGTGTCTCTTTCAGTGTCTTTCAACCGATTAAGTAATTTCTTCAAGTTTGACGTTCAGACCATGCGAGGTTAAGCATAGAGCCTCCTTTAGCTTGTTCCTTCTTCTTCATGCATTATTAAAGCCTCAAAGGCTTAGCATACTGGCAATCTTCACACTCGTTCACACTCACGACCTTAGTCCGACAGACTCCTCCTTTACAAGGATACTCTCCCTTCCTGGGATACTCCTGGGGCTTGTCGGGCGTGAACCAGGGTTTGTGCAGTTTATTCAGCATGGACAGCTCGTATTGGTGGAGGTAGTCAGTTGGAGCTGGTGTGCAGAGGCTGATTGTGGCAGAGAGGATGACGATGGCGAGCTGGAAAATAAAAAAAAGTATGTATGTTATAAAGTCTCTGTGTATCAGAAATGGATTTTCACTTGTTGCTTAGTGTCGGAACTTTTCATTTTTTTAAATGTCGCTGCATCATGCTGAGATAGGAGCCTTTTGGCCTCGGACTTTCAGTTTCATTTTTATTTTTGTTATTTTATTATATATTCATATTCATATATTTATTTGCATTCCATAATGTTGTAGAGGTGTTACAATGGCTTAAAGCTAAGGTACAATTATGAACCCTGTAGGGCACAGCAAAAGGTATAAAATGTAATCTTATATAATTTGGTTTATTTTTTATTTATGACTGTCTTTAGTTTAGTTTGTGATTTTCATGTACGAGTCGCAATAAATACTTTTTCTTTCTTACTTTCTACCATGAGTTTGGGGCCCGGAATAAACTTGTACATTCGCCGCACCCCACCTAAAAATACCACTCAAATGATCTCTGGCTATCATAAAGGTAAGGTTTACGAGTGCTAATATAACGAGTCTAGCTGTCGCAAAGGATGATAACACGTCGTTTATGCGATGCGATTAGCGGGGTGGGTGGGGAGAACATGAAACACGTTGACGAAGTCGCGGTCAGAAGCTAGAGTATTAAGAGAGTTTCGTCACTACACAAATCTAGGAGGTACCCTGGTGAATGATCGATGCGATGAAAACAATCAGCCTATTATGATCCCACCGCTGGGAAACAGGCCTCCTCTTTTCGAGAGTGATTGGGGTTGTAATGTACCACTTGGGTACAGTGCGAATGCGTGTCTTTATTAAGGGGGATGCGCTAGGTAGCCCGCGAAATTCAAATTTTCTTACGTTTTTTTGCAACTTGCAGGTCAGTGTCATGTTGAATGTTGATTAAAACACGATCAACGTGATGTTGTTGAGAGGAACAGAGAGTGTCCCTGTATTTACGCACACACTTGTGCACTATGATATCTCCCGCGTACCGGCTAATCTCCGTCGAGATTGGCCGCCGTGAATGAAATCGGTCCGGTGGATAACATGATTCGTGACCGTAACTAGTATTACTTTACAGAATTATAATCATTAAAATCATCAATACAACCCCCGTCTTGTTCATAAAATCCTATGGAAGGACTATTTCATGAAATATCAATACAAATCCCTCTTAATCCTAATCGTCAAATGGCATGTGTATGAGATTTCAGCGGAAATTACTCACATTGATAACGTTGGATGTTCCAGCGATTAATTATCCTTATGAAGTAGGTAGGTACTTGACTTATGATGATTCATACTTAATACAAATTAGGAGAATCTGACTTCTTCCATGGGAGATTATCTCGGAGACACATCAATTATTAATTGTCAGACACAATAATAAGAAGTTCACACGAAAACTGTAGATTTTTTGCCAAATTGCATCTATTATTTGATGTATTGTTCTTTGATTCCTGATAATGAGTTAGCCAAAAAGTTAATCAAGACTTAGGTAATTAGCGGTATATTTTTCTCACAAATTTAAGTGCATATTATCTTTTCCGAATAACCTAAAAATTAAAAGAGCAAATTAGATTTTGATAAATCTGGCTGAGACTCACACAGACCAGGGAAGCATGGCACAATGGATAGGAGGTCTACATTCCGTAGGTACTGGGTAAATCAAGGCTGCCAGTGTTAACGATGATAAAAGGGTGGTTTATCAATGCGACAAATGCTCACAGGTACATATAGTTTGTCTTTGCTTTCCGTAGAGGTTTGAACTCTCTCAATCTCAGTTTCAGTAAATAATCCTTTTAAAAATATAAATTAGTCAAACGCCAAGTTAATTGGCGTTATTTCAGCGAAAAACTATTACTCATAACGTTATAGTAATTAATCACAGTCACAGTAAAAATCCAACACTAATCCACGGTTTAATCCCCAAATTACACTAAAAAAACACACAATTTCACTCACCAAAATATTCATGGTTGCGTCTGTATTGGATTTAACACTAAAATGCGTTAAAATTAATACGTTTTAGCTTTAAATACTAAAGAGAACCGCTCTACGTCCCAGATCGGATGTTTGTAGGTACATCAGCTGGGAGCACCGTTATCTGTTTGATATAAAAACTGCGTTGTAAAGGTGTGGCCACAATAGCGCTCGAGTATGATAGTAGACGTAGGTACAGCTACTTTCTCGAACGAAAATTATCGTAAAACTAATGTGACAAATTGCCAAGCCCGTGCGAACTGCTGTGATTGTGCGTTTTTATAATTTTAAACGTCACGATATTGTCGTGACCGTCCACGTCCAGGTCCATATACCTACTCCATAATTTTATCGTTTTATGATTCTGCTAAAGTGGCCTTTTAGGCCCCCTGATTGGTTGTTTATAATTCAGCCAAGCGTTTGTCAATGTTTAGCTAAGCTTTCGTATTGATTTTCATTTCAGAAAATGGATGTTTTCGATCTCGTTAATCAAACGATAAAAGTACGATGCCTCAGATAAATATAAACAAAAACTACAGAGTAAGCGATAATGTGGCCGCGTCGTAACATCGAACCGAGAATCATCAATGAATGAGTGAGTCAGGATCATTCACACAACAACATCTATTAGTAAGTCAACGCCTGCGCACTAGTTTGGGCAGAAAGTATATAAAACAATGTACTCATATGTAAATGTGTGTCAAATTATTCATTCTCTTTTCCTACTATGTAAAAGTTTATTGACTTCCCTCGGTCAAATATTTACGTTATTTTTGTGGGTCAATTTAAGCAAAAGTTTGTTGTTTGAGCATATTACCCGTGTGTTTTTGTTCATTATTTTATGTAGTTTTTTTGTTCATATAATTGGGTTATTGTACAATTGCCACAAAATAAGTTCGCCACTGAAAAAAAGTATGAGTAAATTTGTCCGTCAAATTGTTTATTTCTGCACGGACAGCAGAAAAATCGAACAATAAGTAGAATAAAAACGTTATTTATTTATTTTTTATATCACAGAATCTCTAAGAAGTTAACCTTACGTCTACATAAAAATCAGTTTTATTTACAACTAAATATATTCTTATTGCAATAGGCTGATTTGCTTGCAACATAACGAAAATAAAAATTAAAAAAAAAAATAATTAAAAAAAAATTTTGAAAAAACTAATAGATTAATAAGGCAGGAACATAAATCTAATAATCACGGTAATTCTTTAGAACTATTCAACATACCATTAGCTTAAATTTAATCGTAGACTAAGACCGCGTATGTTACAAGTTTTTAAAATGCAGAAAGTTTTTTAAGAACTTCAGCCAGGGACATGTTACCGTAATTGTCCAAAACAGTTTATAATTCTTTGTCATATGCAATAGATAGACGTGTTCTCAACTTTAGTGGCTTAAATCTGAAATTTAAAGCGCAGGAGAAAATAAATATGTACGGTTACTGTTACTTCTCATTATTTTTCGCAGGTTATCTGACAATCTGCACTTTCATAATTTTAGAAAATATCTAATCTATCTTTCATTTCGAGCGCTAAAAACCAATAACATTGCTTGCTACCAGTATTTTATGCAAAAATGATGTACATACCTATAATGATTGAAGACTTATGACGAATTTACACAATTATTTTAATGCAAGTGGCGAATAAATACACTTTCAATGTATGGAGTGTACAGAAATGTGACGAATTTACAATAACCCACCTAATTCACTACTGCCTCCCACACAAATTGGGTTTAGTCCCTTCTCTTCCCCTTTACATCTCTTCCCCTATGCATTACACCTAAACCACAAGTTGACACACATCTAATTTCCTATCGCAGTTTGCTGGAAAGGATTTCTTTAGAAATAAACATCACCTTTGTATTTATGTTTCTTCTGGTCTGTCTATGTGTGGTTAAAAAAATGGTATATAAAAGGTTAGAAATAAATAAATAAATGGTTTTCATTCCAGAAACCGAGTGCTTATAGTTTCGTTTATTAAACGGTGAAAATACGATGCCTCAGATAAATATTAAACAATACTGAGTTACCGATAATGTGGCCGCGTCCTAACATAGAACCGAGAATCCATACTTTAATATTATAAATGCGAAAGTGTGCCTGTCCGTCTGTCACCTCTTCACGTTTAAACCGCTAAACCGATTTAGATGAAATATAGTATAGAGATAGTATGAGTCCCGAAAAAGGACATAGGTTAGTTTTCATCTAGATATTCCCACGGGAAATTTATACGGGTGAAACCGCGGCGCGCTGGTAGTCATTAATAAATGAGTGAGTCAGGATCATCTACCTACACAACAACATGTAGTAAGTCAACGCCTGCGCACGTTTGGGCAGAAAGTACCTACATAAAACAATGTACTCTTATGTAAAATGATTTATTCTCTTGTACCACTTTGTGAAAGTTTATTGACTTCCCTCGGTCAAATATATACGTTATTTTTGTGGGTCGATTCCAGCAAAAGATTGTTGTTTGGGCATGTGTGTCTTCTTCAATATTTTATGTAGTTCTTTGTTTGTACATAACACACGATCACGTCTAAAAAAAATCTGGGTCGTAAAGTGAAAGAACTTTCACCCCAGAAAAAAACATGGTTCCTGTAGAATAGACCACGGGCGTGAAGTGGGGAAAGCTAATCACGAAATAAAACAGTAACAATGTCTTATGAGCCGATTTTACCAAAATATCTCAGATATCTTTTATCCGTGGAATTAAATTGACGTCTGACAGTTCTAGTATGGAAAAACTGTCAAAAATTCAAAATTTATTCTCCGTATAAGACTAATTGTATGTGTACATACATACAAACGCCAGCACATCAAGCTACCCAAAATTGTCAATTTTTCCCAATCAACTTTGAACCTTATAATTTAGCGATAAAGTTAAAAATCTATTAAAGAAATTTGACAGATTGTAGAAGCTTGATGTGCTGGCGTTTGTACCTATAAAAGTTTGTGTGGAATGCGACCTTGGTGTATTGGTAACTGAAACAAAAACAAGTGACGGATAGCTGTCAAAGTATTACCATGCCCAATGGCATGGTAATACTTTGACAGCTATCCGGGGTTTGGCTCTTGGCCAATGCCAAGCATGGTGATTATAGCCCACTTGAAAGGCGACTGTTGACATACAGGCCGACGATGTGATGATACTTTTTTTTTTTTTTTTTTTTTTTTTCAGGATGGGAAATCATCAAATGACTCCTCCCGCTCTGGGTGGAGCGGAAGGGAGTGTCAGACTCTTAGTTTCCAAAGAGCCCCTGGGTCTAGTATTTGTGGTTATGGACTTTCCATAGGAAATCGCCGATCTTTGCACAATAATCTTCACTATAATTTCTTTAGCTACTTATTAGTTTACTGTGGTAAACTGTCTCGAAACTGATATAATCAATGCTTCAATGAGTGTATGAGGAGCATAATCAGTCTATTATATATATATATATATACAGTGCAATGAACTTTTTTTCAAAACTTTGCAGATTTCTGGGGCTATTATATTGAATTTCTGTATAGTCTGTCAATATTGTCACAAATGTAAAGGAGAGGTCAAAAGTGGTACAATATTCCGAAGATTTTTAAACGCTAATGTGTTGTACCTTGTTAGAAAGCTTATTTATTAAGCTACTCGATTATAGTTAGATATGATTTTTTCAGGCGCCCGTTTTTGTAAAAAACTGAAATATGTGTCAGTACAAACAAAACGCACATAGCCTTTATTTATTCATTTCTATGCAATGTAATTATTTTAAATGTGGCTAAAGTTGCCGTTTCTATTAAATACTTTGAGATTTTATTATAATTTTAGCTGCAGCTCCAAGAAATTGAGACAAAAAATATTGATTATCATGACAATGCAGTATCTAAACGTGTCGAAAAAAGGTCAAATCTGTAAATGTCAGAATGACGTTGAAATAAACAAAAACACCTTCCATTAATACGTCAAGAGTGTCAAGACCGCGAGGCGGATTCAGGCGGAGTCAATTGTCATTGTCATTGTCACGTCATGTGCCACAGGGCTGCCAACCCTAAAATAAAAATAATTCTTGTAGTTAGTGTTGCAAGCATTTTATTTTTCAACACTAGTTTTAAAAAAAACGGGGGGCTGTAAAAAAAAAATTAAAAGCCCAAAAACATAAAAATAATTACCCTCTTTCAGCCTATATAGCTTAGAAGGCTGTTTAAATTTTCAATTATTTTTGTACCAAGCCTCATACATTTATTGAACGTCTCCTTTCACATTTTGAGTTGTTGAGGTCAAGGCCGATAGATTGGAACTGCTGCTTAAGGAATTGAAGATCTTTTAAAACGGTGTCCACGTCACCTCCTAGTGTTCCATCATCTAAATACCACACATTGAATTTTGAATTTAGTTGTGTTATGGGATGGATAGCCAAACTGGAAATGACTGGCCCGAGAGTATCACCTTGTTGGCATCCGACTGTAGATTCCAAAACGTTGTCTTTATATTATAAATTTGATGGGTGCCTGCAGCACTGCCACATGAAACCATTGATTTCTGGTAACTCCTTTTTTACTTCAGCCAACTAAGTGTCCTGTTGACAGAGTTGAAAGCGTTCTTAAGGTCAACTTTTTTTTCTTTATGTGTTTACAATAAAATAAAAGAGAAATTATTCAAAAGCAATATTAAGATAAAGTTAAACAAATATGAAGTTTAGTGCAGTGAGAATTAAGTTGATTTCAGAGTGACTAGTACTATTGAAAAAGTTATAAAAATGTTTGAAGTTGTAGCGTAAACTGAACTTTATTCTGTAGGTTCTAAAGTTATTTATCCAATAACTTATATTTGTTTACATGTTTGGAAAGTAAATCGCGAAAGAAGATTAGGTACTACCATTGTCACGCTCGTCTTTTATCATTGAAAATAAAGAGTAGGTGCGCGGTGATCGTGGTAGCCGTAATGTTGCAACATGTAACTACTTACATTGCGATATCATCACGCTACTTATTTTCTAACGTAAGCAGCCTCATTATGTGGCCAAGGTTACAGATTACAGTTACTAATATTTATTTATTTATTTTATAATTTATGTACACACAGTAAAATACATAGGGATATGACATGATTATAATTTGAGTACAAAGGTACTGCTTATTTCTTAAGAAATTTCTTCCAGCAGACCTGCGAAAGCAGAAGTAAACAAGTAATGTAGACAATAGTGTGTGAGAACAAGAAGAGAAAAATGTGAATGTGTGAAGTCTAAAACTAGAATATTAAATAAACCTACACATATAATGCAAAAAAAATAATTAACATAAATATACTTAAATAAATACATAATGCTAAAATATATAAACATATATGTATACAAATACTCAGAAGAAAGGTAATGCTCTTTCAATCTACATTTAAATAGAGAAATAGTTTTCAAATCACGAATGTTAGGCGGAAGAGAGTTCCACAATCTTGCAGCATGGACAGAGAAGGAATAAGAATAGTAGCTTGTTTTATGAGAATGAGATTTAATATTATTGTAACATAACATAACCTCACGCCCGTATTTCCCAAAGGGTTCGGCAGAGGTGTCCGTTTAGTGCCATATTTCACCGGTTATTTTTCAGTTCCATGTGACAGGGAACGAGCCTATTACCATCAACTGGGCACAAATCCAGACTCCGGGGTGTTACTGAGAATTTCCAGATAGCAACTCTTTGCCCGACCTGGGAATTGAACCCAGGACCTCATGCTCAGCAGTTACGCTTGTGACCTAGACCAATGACCAGGGGCGGATCTTGAATTTGTGGGGCCCTGGGCTAATACTGCTTAGGGGCCCTACCTAATTACTCAACCAATTGACATTTTATTAAAATCGGATATTTTTTAAATTCTAGATAATTTTTATTATTGACAATATCGTATATTGTTTTCATTTCGGTTGGGGGCCCTCTGTATCCACGGGGCCCTGGGCTGCAGCCCAAAAAGCCTTTAAGTAGATCCGCCCCTGCCAAAGACGCAGTAATATTATTGTCTAGAATACGAATTTTATAATACATTTAAATATTATCCAAACATTACAGGGAGGTATTTCGGAATATTCCTCGAAACGCACCAAATGAAACGTCTATAGATATCATTTATGACGAATCCTTCATGCTTTCTCTATGTTTCATCGTTGATGCATTTCGAGGAATAGAATTATCCATATTATATACTATAATATTATAAATTCGAAAGTAACTCTGTCTGTCTGTCCGTATGTTACCTTTTCACGGCTAAACCACTGCAAAATTTGGTCTGCAAAATAGTTATAAATAGTTTGCATCCCGGGGAAGGACATAGGATAGTTTTTATCGTCATACCTCGCGGGCGAACCCGCGGGCGGCAGCTAGTACCTAGTATTTTTATTTTTATTGAATTTTTTTTTTCGACGAATACTTTTGGTGCTTTTCAAAGTTGGTGCGTTTTGAGGAATACCCCGGCAATTCCCGTACCTTCAAGAACGTTCGCATTCTAATCTGTCTCAATCTGTCAAAAGAACTTGGTCGTCCTGTCCTTGTCCTATGTTACTTGAGGACGGCGCAACACGTTTTCTTCTTCCAGCCTCTCCTGTCAACCGTCACGCTATCATGTACTCCCTTTTCTTTTATATTCCTCACACAAGCCCCACTACAATGACTTGAACTTGAACGTGTTTTAAGTAGGAGAATCGGTCTTCAGTTATAATATAAAATCCCGCGTGTAAGTATCTCTTGAAGGATTTGGCATAGGTATGTGTAAAATAGTATATACTGTAATTATAGAGCGAGCATAGGTTATAACCAGGCTTAATTCTAGATTCCTGATAGCTACTCAATCTGTCTAGCTTTTTCCCAACTATATTAGGGTCGGCTTCCAGTCTGACCAGATGCAGCTGAATACCAGTATTTTACATGGAACGACTGCCTGTCTGACCTCCACAACCCAGTTTCTGGGTTTCAATACCCTGCGGTAGGATTGCCTGTCCGACTTTTGGGCTTATGACGTCCCGTAACGACTGTCAAAGATCTGCGAACGGCAGCCATTACCAACGGCTTAACATTCTTTCCGAGGCTTGGAGGGGTCTCGATATGTAAAGAATGGTCACTCATCTACCGCCTGCGACAAGAATATCATTTAGACACGAGCCCTTCCCGGCAGCAACCGAATAATATCATGGCCTAATTTGGGATTTAATCCCCTAACCAAACGTTCAGCAAACATACCGCCGCCCATTGTGTCACCCTTTGTACAGACGCCAGCACATCAACCTACCACAATCTGTCAGATTTTTCCAATCAACTTTGAACCTTATGCTTTAGCGATAAAGTTGAAAATTGAAAATCTATTAAAGAAATCTGACAGATTGTGGTAGGTTGATGTGCTGGCGTCCGTACAGTTTCTATATTTATGTCTGTAATTTATATGGTGTACATAATAAAGAGTATTCTATTCTTCTATTCTATTCAGAAGGACACTTAGTGAGTTTTTATATTCGCTAGAGTACCTACTCTGCCTACACTTTATTGAAAAACCACATGATATTACCAAAACGAGCTTATCTCCCATTGATTTCATTAAAATAATCAGTTTAATTATTAAAATGATACTAACTACTACCCAAAGTAGCTGAAATATTGTTAATTGTGAGTTTTATCTAATTAAAATAAAATGTTAGATTGAAGTAGTAAGGGTGCATGTTCACTGACACGAAACCATTACGAACAGACTAAATTGATGGATACTTTTTGTATTAGTATGATAGGTACGCATACTTTTTTATTTATTTAATACTTCAAGCACATAAATGTAAAGTGCCATAGGCATTTTCTACCAGTCAACACTTAGAAAAAACCGTACCTAGATACTTTAGCAAAAATCTATACTAATAATATTAAAGCTGAAGGTTTTTTTTGTTTGTACGCGCTGATCTCTGAAACTACCAGTCGGATTTGAAGTTATTTTTTTTGGAATGAAACTACAAATTTACGGTTTTCGGATTTATTCCTTTATTTGTGCTACATGACATTGCTTCTTGCCAAATTTCATGATTAATGGGAAGTACCCTATAGGTTTTGATTTCGGAACATAAACGCCCGTATGTTTTGACTGCTTGACTTAGAAGTTTGATTTTTTCACTGCTTCAAGGGATTGCAGCCTTGAGTATTTGATATTAATTTCAACTTGATAAATCTACGCCTTCTTGAGAAAAAGGGTCTTGACTTACGGACAGACAAACGGACAAGGAAGTGATCTTATAAGGGTTACATTTTTCCTTTTGGGGTACGGAACTCTAAAAATCAAGAAATAACGCTAATGGAAAATGAAATAACAGTACGGGCGGGCGTTGCGTCGAAAATATATAGAGGTAGGTATAATTAAGATTATGATAATAAATCATTTAATAGGGGTGGTAAATTCACGAGCACGAAGCCACGGGGGAAGTGCCAGTCTGAAATAAAACACTATTTCCGGTAAGTATCAAATTGTAAGAATGTTTTATAATGACCAGGATAGTATAAAGTAAGTTTTTTTTTGTTAAAATATTTAAAAATATATTTAATATGTAAGAAGATTTATAAAAGGAGTAAAATAATAATAATTCTTCATCAATATTTAATCATTATTCTAGTGTGCACGCTCCTTATTTGGCACTTTTTCATTATAAATAGTGGAATTTCGCAATAATTGTGTCAATCCATCATTAGAGATTCAAGATGGCGGCCCTTCCCGCCACTTTAGTTCTGTTTTTATATTTCGCTTTGGCTTCAGGCTACACGTTAATGCGTAAGTATTTTAAAAAAGTAGTAGTATATTTCGTAGATGTTTAAATTTTAAACAAGCTAACTTGTTTCATAATTTATTCAGAATCAGACATCAACATCATTATCATCATCCTCATCATTATCATTTCAGCTGGAATCACTCACTGTTGGGTATTAATAGACCTCCCCTTTCTTCTGCCATACTTCCCGGTACGGTCAGCATCAAAAGTCGATTAACACTAAAGTTTTTTTAATCTCGGTTATTGAGCAAAATATTAACCCTTCAGTTTTTTAAATCTCAGTTATTGAGCAAAATATTTGTTCAAAATCGCATTATACTTCTGCTGCAATTTCGAACAAATATTTTGCTCAATAACTGAGATTAAAAAAAATGAAGTGTTAATCGACTTTTGATGCTGACCGTACCATGCGTCCCTCATCCAGGTGTTTCCCGCAACTTTGAGGATATCGTCAACTCAGCAGAAATCAGTCAAAAATCTCCAGATTGCTTTGCTTTTTATTATAGGCCTCCAGGTTTTCTATAGCTCACGGTTGCTTTTCTCCTCGTAGTAATTTTCAAGTTGTCTTCCCATCTGTGAAATGGTTTTCCTGTTTTCTTCTTTCCTTTCTCTGGTATTACCATTCTATTACGTCTCCGGCCCATTTTCCTTTTTTACTCCTGTTGACAGGACCTGCCCACGTCCATTTTATTTTTATATTGGTGCCGATTCCCTTGTTCACAAACTAAACTAAATTTAAGTTCAGTGTATCTTTTTCTTTCTATTTCATTAAGAAAAGGACAGAAGATAAATTTTAGTTTAGTCCTGTCAAATTAATCAGCGCCTGACACTACTCCGTACAAGTTTAGACGTGATTAAAAACAATTTACGTCAGGCGCTGATTAATTTGATAGGACTAAACTAAAATTTATCTTCTGTCCTTTTCTTAATACAGTAGAAAGAAAAAGATGCACTGAACTTAAATTTAGTTTAGTTTGTGAACAAGGGAATCGGCACCATTCTAAAAGTCACGTCTGTTAGGTACGTTTGTTTTTCTTCTTATATGCATAAGATTTGCTTTGTGTTTTTTATGCTCCTTTATATGTTGTAAATCTACTTGTAATTTTGTTAGCAAAAAATGTACAGTCTCAGCCATCCATTTGGGTCAAGCAGGTATTGAAGTCTTGTATGGGGGCAGTTGATATTTTTTTTCGTGATTACGATGCTGGTCCCGTGGAGAAAGCGGTTCAGTTTGATGGTCTGTACCACACCCTTAACTCTACTACTCGGCTACCTCGAAAATCTAAAATCCTCGAAAACCTACTAAGCGAGCGAAAGTGATGTAATTACTTTTGAAACGCAAAAGAAGAGTGATGGCTATGATGTGCGTGCGCTTGAAATAAAACGACGTATGTGCCAAAACGAATTTACTCCTTTTTTAACAAAATAAATGAATTAAATTTAAAACTACTGTGAGTAAACTTTGATATGATAATTCTCTATGTTTTAAAGTAAATTCCATTGAATAACTCTTAAGCGTTACGCCGTGATGTCGAAAAAAGTAAAAAAATTGATATAACTTTGCAATTTTTTTGTATCAAGAAATAAATCATTGAATCGTGTATTCCTTTTACATGATACTATGTAGACCAAAGAATTAAAAAAAAACATATACCAAAATGTTAAATTCCTATTCCACATACTAACCAAGTTACATGAAATAGAAAAACCACATTTTTTTCAACATATCATTTTAAATTTGACCATACCTTTCTGATATGTACATATTCTGTATTTTGTCGTATTTTCTAACACCACCACCCGACCTCTACTTAACGCTTCAGGGCTACGTGATGTGTTACGTGTTTTTAAATGCAAATGGTTGAATATTATATTGTTTGTATACAGGAGATGACGACGACAATGAAATTGTATGGCCAAGCGAATATCACTTCAAGGGAGAGAAGCTCAATTTTAAATCTTCTCTGAAAGAAAACTTCGAAATGTGGTAAGTTATTTGGTCACAGTAAAAAAACTATAGATGCGTATGTGTGTGTGTATTTGCGATGCAGAAAAATAGATACACTATTAAAAAAATTAACACACACACATAACTCTCAACTTCTTTCCATGAGAGTAGGTAGAAACTACATAACTTTACCTGCTACCATCTTTTTTTTTTTGAGAATGGGAAATCCAATGACCCCTCCCGCTCTGGGTGGAGCGGAAGGGAGTGTCAGACTCTTACTGACTAAAACCCACCCGTGTTCCATTCTTAGCCCTTTATGTTCCGGGCCAGCGGTAACCCTTTCGGACCCTTTTCCCTTTCGCTGACCCGGCAGGCTTCGGCCCTGACGGACCCCTTCACTTGATGCTGACATCTCTTTGATGGCTCTCTCATCCGGCACGGGCCTGGTCCTGATCGGACGGTGAGCTACCCATTACTCTTAGCCCGCAGGCCCGCGTCTACGGTGGCCGGGAGTCGTCGCGCGGCTCCCGGCACCCGAAGCGTCTCCCGCGGCGGCTAGGACGGGAGGATCTCTCCCTCAGCCATCCCGCCGCCTCCATCGCTAGCATGACTACTTTGCAGAAGGAGGCGACTGCCTCCCACTCCCTCTCGCCCCGGACCATTGCTTGAACCAAGGCCGGACGCGAGAGGTTGTCGCTTCTGCCGACCTGATACGATCCTTACATCCTTTGGCTTCGTTTACATTCATACATTTAGTCACACACGCACGCCGGTTGCGAGTACCTACTACGTACCTGACAAAATCAACGGCAAATTATACTAAAAAAAACCGGCCAAGAGCGTGTCGGGCCACACTCAGTGCAGGGTTCCGTAGTTTCCCGTCCGTCACAATAAGTGTTCCCACTTATGAGTTTAAAAGTGGGTATCCATTATGTTCGCGCTCCAGCAGCGCTCCGCGCTCCTACAACTGCTCCCGGTAGTGGGTACGTGCGCGAACACGGAGCGTGCAACATTGCACGCTCCGCGGCAGGCGCTCCGACTCGTGACAGTTTTTAGCGCGAACACAAAGGGATACGTTCAGGATAATAAAATATGTAAACGAAGTTAAAAAAAATGCTTGCATATACGATTATACTACAAACTTAGTCCAGAAATTATTTTGTACAACTTTTTGTCTTTTTTGTACAAAAACTGTTGTTTCTATCAAGTTCAAAATAATTTTCCTAGAAAGTCCTTATAAAGTTCTACTTTGCAGATTTTTTTCATATTTTCTAAACTTATGGTTCAAAAGTTAGAGGGGGGGGACACATTGTTTTTTACTTTTGGAGCGATTATTTCCGAAATTACTGACATTATCAAAAAATTATTTTAGTAAACCCCTATTCATTTTTAAATACCTTTCCAACAATATATCACACGTTAGGGTTGAAATTAAAAAAAAAATCACTTCCCACTTTACATATAGGGGGGCTACCCTAATAAAACATTTTTTTCCAATTTTTATTTTAGCACTTTGTCGGCGTGATTGATATACATATTTGTATCAAATTTCAGCTTTCTAGTGCTAACGGTCACAGAGATTAAGCGAGGACGGACAGACGGACAGACAGACTTGGCGAAACTATAAGGGTTCCTAGTTGACTACGGAACCCTAAAAACGGCAGAAAAATGAAAACAGCATAAAATAAATTCCTTAAAATCCGTTGTTTTAATTTAAAAAAGTTTTTTTTTCCTCTGCACTACACAATAGAGCTGTCTAATGAGACTTCTTAGATTGTCAGGATTATAACCTTTGCCAGGAATATAACCAAGTTATAGGTGGATCAGGATCTGATGATGGAGTAGAAAAGAGAAATGAGGATAAATAAGTAACTAGCTTCACTGCGGGAAAAATACGTACAGCTGTGAATATTTCGGCGAGGCGCGTGTCGATCGTAGCATGTCTACTAGTAATAATGTATAAAGATTAAAAAGCAGGAAATGGAAGTTAAATTACTTCTGTCGGGGGTTCTTTAAGTTTTTTATTAAACTTTTTATCAAGGTAACTAATTTCGCAATGTATTTTTGGCTCTATATCTCAATATACTAATTGAGGTGTCTGAACCTCATATTATACGACCCAAAACCTTAAGGTACGATTCCACTAAAATAGTGTGCAGCACATTTGTTCACAAACATTTTGTGCAGAACTTCAACAGTGCACGTACTAAGCTGCAGATCCGATAGTCTCTGTTTCCACCGGCAAAGCTGTGCGTAACTTTTGTAAGCGCACAGTGTAGCACACTTGTGCACGAACATGATGTTCACTGAGCAGAGTTTTCTGCCTTCAGTTGTTAATATATAATGTTCAAAACTATTAAACGAATAAGGGTAAATGAATAAACTTGTGCGCTGAATATGAAATATTTAATGGCGTTAACATATGAGTTTTTTATCTAACTCTCTTAATTAACGCACATTCATAAGGTTTGATGGGTAGCATAATAAATATTTATATAGTGTAGTGTGTTGTCTGTCGTCATTTTCGGGTCCGATGGGACCCGGTACCGAGCCGGCGGAGGTTCGTGTGTTCGGGTCTAATCGGGGCAGTGTGCGCGGACAAATAAATGTTTTCACTCCGGTAGCGGAAGCAAGACTGAGTTCGCGAACAACAAGTGTGTACGCGTCGACGCGAGTCCACTGCTTGCATATGTGCGCACACAAAATATGCAGGTGCATGGTGCATGTAATTTGTTATTGTTTGCTTGAGTGAGTTGACCAGAATAAACATTTTTGTCGTACACTGTGCATTACAGTGCCGCACAGTTCTGCAGCGCGATTCTATAACCATCTCACCGTGAAAACTTAGGTGAAGTGAGCGTGGAGTGAGCTGTCAATAGTGTCAATTCCTAGCAAAAACAAACTCACATCACCTGAGTTTTCACGGTGAGATTTTTACAGAATCGACCGGCAGCACACTGGTGGAATCACACCTTTAGACTCTGAAGTTTGACATTAAATTATATGATACTAGCTGCGCCCCGCGGTTTCACCCACATAAGTTTCGACCCCGTGGGAATATTGGGATAAAAAGTAGCCTATATGTATTGACATATAGGCTTGATAAAATTTGGTATAGAGGTAGCTTGTAAGAGTATGTGGAACGTGAATCAAACAACAAGCTCCAGTAATGACTGCCATATTTAATCCATCAATCATCTACCGCCACCAACATGATCAATATACCCACTTATGAATATCATCACATCTTCCTCCCTCACAAAAATATGAAAAACAAAAAAAACTTAAAATTCTATTAAACCGTAACAAGTATAAAATATATATGTTAGTATATACATTAATATCATACATATTACAATTTGACAAGCATAATCAGCTAATGGGCACTCATAATATAAACTTAATAACTAATCTCAATGCTTACATTGAACAGTAACATCGTTATTACTGTATCCTAAACTTGAGTAATTTAATTTAATCAATGTATTTTACAATTCATTTATTATGTATATTTTTATTATCTTGCTTTGTTTGAAAGAAATTACGTAGGCATTCTGCCTAGGTACGACTTTTAATTTGATAGGATTAATATTTTATTCTTAAAGTAACACATACATTCATTTGCAATTGTTATCTTATTATTTAACTAGATTATACCTTTAAATCTATTCTGATTAATATCAATATTACGCTGCCGTTGATAATACGGATGAAGATTACATTGTAGTGCATTGATTATTTCATGGATACCCCCATCTATTCGGCGGTCGCACCGTCCTGCCAGAACGAGTAACATAA
The DNA here is from genome assembly GCA_963855955.1 of Luperina nickerlii. Taxonomy (NCBI): domain Eukaryota; kingdom Metazoa; phylum Arthropoda; class Insecta; order Lepidoptera; family Noctuidae; genus Luperina; species Luperina nickerlii. The sequence goes on along the minus strand of OY979684.1, from coordinate 2,838,171 downwards.
TTATTATTAGATAACGGCTCACGATTTTCATGTCTATGACACGATGAATTTTCACAATCATAATCAAACTCATAGTCTCGAAGGGGGCTATGTCTGTGCGAGTGATCTGCTATTAAGTGCCTTCGATTCCGTACAACTACTTTTCCATTATGTAAACGAACAGCATATGACCGATTTCTGAGTATTCCCTCAACTAAACCTGGTACCCAATAATTTTTAATTGTATCAAAATATCTTACATTTTGACCAACTTGTAACGGAGTTAAGTTCTTACTACTTTTATCATAAAATTCTTTTTGTTTATTTTGTCTATTTATTAATTTCTCTTTTATGTTATAATGCACCTTTGGAACCAATAATTTTATAGGAGTTGGAACAATACTTCTCAATTGTCGACTTTGTAAAATTTCTGCTGGTGATGCTAGATCACTACCCAGTGGTGTATTCAAGCATTCTAACAATGCTAGACGATAATCCGTATTGTCTTCTGTTGACTTTTTAATAATATTTTTTACTGTTTGAACTGTGCGTTCAATTTGCCCATTCGACTGAGGATAATAAGGCGATGACGTGTTATGATTAAAATTCCATTCCAGTGCAAATTTCCTAAATTCAAATGATGTAAATTGTGGCCCACAGTCTGACATTATAGTATTAGGTATTCCTTGACGACTAAATATGTTTTTTAGATGATTAATTATGCTCCCAGAAGTTGTACTACGTAATTTGATTAGCTCGAAATATTTACTGAAATAATCCACTAGTAACAAGTAGTCCGTACCTTTATATTGAAATAAGTCTACACCAATCTTAGCCCATGGTCTGTCAGGAACCTCATGACAATTTAGTTCTTCTTTTTGATTTTTGTTTCTATGCCTTAAACAAATATTACAACTTTTAATCATGTTTTCTATATCGTTGTTAATACCGGGCCAAAACATTATTTCTCTAGCTCGTAGTTTACATTTTTCTATTCCCATATGTCCAATATGAATCTTTTTTAACATATCTTTTCTCATAATTTTAGGTATTATTATTTTATCCAATTTCCAAATTAACCCATTTGCTACTGTTATATCCTCCCTAAATTTCCAGTATGGTTTTATATTGTCTTTTATTTTGTCTTTTTTTTCCGGCCAACCTTGTAAAACATGTTTATTTAATTCACTCATCTCTTCATCTATTTCTAGCTGTTTCTGAATGTCTATGAATTGAGCGTCCGTAAAGTATTCGCATTTATTTTTCACGCTATCAGTCAATATGCATACTTCATCCTTACTACTACTTAGACTTTGTGACGTTCCTTCGCTCACATGCGGCGTCGTTTCGTAAGCACGAGATAACGCGTCAGCAATGTACAAATGTTTTCCCGGTCTGTAAACTAACGTAAATGTATAGCGTTGTAATCTCAACAGCATCCTCTGTAAGCGGGACGGAGCATCAACAATTGGTTTTTTAATAATGCTGATTAACGGTTTATGGTCCGTTTCTATTGTTACATCCGAACGTCCAAAAATATATGCATAAAATCGCTCACAGGCGAAGACGGAAGCATACAATTCTTTTTCAATCTGCGCATACCTTTGTTCTGTGATAGTTAAAGCTTTCGAAGCATAACATACAGGAAGCCCATTTTGCATTAAACACGCACCTAACCCTGTGGAACTGGCATCCACGGATATGACTATTGGCTTATCCAAACTATAATATTGAAGAACAGGCCGTTTCGTTAAACACGTTTTTAAATAAGTGAAACACTGCTCATGCCGGTCATTCCAATGCCATTCTATTTCTTTTTTAAGTAACTCTCGCAGTGGCAACGTTTTATCTGAAAGATTCGGGACAAACGACCCTACGTAAGTAATCAATCCTAAAAATCTTTCGACATCTTTTCTATTCTTTGGTACTTGCATGTTTTTTATTGCTGACAAGTGAGAATCATCAGGGCTCAATCCATCTTTTGTAATACGATGACCTAAGTATTTTATGTCCTGTAATCCAAATTTACACTTATTTATATTTAATTTCAAATTAATTTTTCTACATCTTTCTAGTACTTTCTTCAAAATCTCGTCATGTTTGTTTTGATCTGAGGCATATATTAATAAGTCATCAATATACATACACACACCTTCTATATCATCAAAATGTTCATATATTTTCTTGTGAAAGATCTCTGAGGCCGAACATATGCCATAAGGCATTCGTAAAAATTTAAATCTACCAAAAGGTGTATTAAATGTACAGAATTTACTACTTTCTCCTAATTTCACGTTCCAAAACCCTGAAGAAGCATCTAATGTGCTGAAATACCTAGCCCCTGCTAATTTTGACACTATTTCATCTATCGTTGGTAGCTTGAAATGTTCTCTCCTGATAGCCTGATTTAATTCTTTCGGATCCAAGCAAATTCTTAAATCACCATTCGATTTTTTAACCACAGTTATACTGCTAACCCAATCAGAGGGACCCTCCACTTTTGCTATAATACCCTGTGACTCCATTTCCAATAACTTTTTCTTAACGTCCTCGCTGATCGCAAACGGCAATTTACGAGGCGCATGCACTACGGGGACGGCGTCGTCCCTCAATTGAATATTATATTCCCCCGGTAAACAACCTATACCTTCAAAAACATCTTTATAATCTTTATTTATCTTGGTTTTAATATCAGACCTCTGCACAGACATAACCCTCTTAATTAAGTTCATTTCTACACAAGCATAACGTCCCAATATAGGCGTGCTATTTACATCTGCAATTTTAAACTCTAATAAATATAACTTGTTCTTATGATATACTTTTAAATGTGTTTTCCCTAAGACAGTAATTAAATCACCTGAATAGCCGCTCAATTTAGTATTAGTTTGCAATATTTTATCAACGGATATTCCTAGTCTAGATAAGAACCGCATCGGTAGCACATTAACATCTGCGCCCGTATCTAACTTGAAATTTATGCAATGCTCATTAATTTTCAAATCTACAGTCCAATCACTCAAGTCTTTATTTAATGCAAATATTACCTTTTCGTCTGATTCCTCCACAAAGTACACACCACACACTTTAGCGAAGTGGTTCATTTTTGAGCAGCGTAGACACCTCTTACCATACGCCGGACAAGCATTCTTTCCGTGCATACTACCACATCTGCCACACTGGCGCGTCGTGCGCGGTCTGCTTGTCGGCTGCTGCATCGGACGAGCGGCGTCTGCGGCGACCCCGCGCCCGCCTCGCCAGCCTGCGCCTCCCCGCACATGTCCCCCGCGTGATCGCACTGCTCCTTTCATATTGCCGTCGCATATTTTTGTAGACGATGACACTCCATATCCTACTTTTTTATGACGCTGTATTGCCCATATCTCGTTTTTTCCATCTTGTATATTGCTGTCCTGTTCAACACTGTGAACTGCTTCATTCTCCTTCTTTATGTTCTCTGAATACATTCTTGAAACTACCGCCGCTTGACATATCTCCAAGGCTTTCTTTAAAGTTAGGTCCCCTTCTCGTAATAATCGTTCTCTAATTGCTGGGCTTGTCACTCCGCACACAAGTCGGTCTTTTATTAGATCGTCATTCAAATTCCCAAACTCACATGTTTTTGACAATTTTCTCAAATCAAACACATATTGATCTATCGACTCATTTTGCTGCTGATCTCGTGTAAAAAACTTGTGCCGTTCCACCGTTAGATTTTTCTTCGTTTTAAAATGTTCATCTAATTTTTTACATGCACCGTCTAAAGTTGTTTCTTTGCTTTGTTCTAATATTTCGCGGCATTGCTCGCCTACTATATGAAGAAAAATGTTAAATTGTATCACTGGTGTTTTTGTCGATAACTCACACGCGCTGAAATATATTGTAAAGCCCTTCTTCCACCTTTCCCAACTATCACTCAGCTTGCCCGATGCCACATCAATTGAGTTCTCGTCAAATTGGAACGGTGACGGCGGTGTTAAAACTGTTTCCATTTTTCTTTTTATTTTAACTATTTTATCGTCTTTATTTCACTCACTGTTAACTAGATTATATTGTACTTTATTAATCACCGGCTGCGCCATGTAAGAGTATGTGGAACGTGAATCAAACAACAAGCTCCAGTAATGACTGCCATATTTAATCCATCAATCATCTACCGCCACCAACATGATCAATATACCCACTTATGAATATCATCACATAGCTGACTCCCTGCATTGGCAGGGAGTCAGCTACCTCTATACCAAATTTTATCAAAATTGGCCCAGCCGTTTGAGCGTGAAGAAGTAACAAACATACAAACACACACAGACTCACAAACTTTCGCCTTTATAATATTATTGTGATGAACATGGCCTGATTTACCCACAGGCTAACTAGGCTCAAGCCTAGGGCGCAAGGACCGAGGGGGCGCTGAGCCACTTATTCACAGAATAAAATTTGGTACTTAATTTGTGCACCGATGTGGCGGCACTGGATGCGACTACACGCTGTGGGTGGTCGCGTCCAGGGCCTGGCATAGACTGGGGCACTCCTATGCGGTGCCACTTCGTGCTTTTTATTTCTTTCTGTGGTTTTGTTTTTGTATGTACTAACAATAGTTGTATAAGGTTTTTGTGAGTTTGGTGATGAGGTCATTAATCATCATCACCAAACTCAACGCCAACCGCTTTTATACAGTAGGTTACGCCGACGACCTTGCAATCCTGGTTTCGGGGAAGGTAACGGGCACGATATGTAATCTCACTCAGCAAGCGCTACGCATCGTAGAGAGATGGTGCAGGGATTCTGACCTTTCAGTGAACCCCACTAAGACTGAACTGGTCATGTTTACTCATAAACGAGCCTTAGGCCCTTTTCGCCTACCCAAACTGTTCGATACTGAACTCCGGTTGGCCAACGAAGTCAAGTACCTCGGAGTTACACTAGACAGTAAGTTAAACTGGAGCAGTCATCTGGACAACAAACTGAACAGGGCCTGCATAACCTTTTGGCAGTGCAGGAGAATGATAGGTAAGAAGTGGGGCCTATCCCCTAAGATTATACTTTGGCTGTACACTGCAGTGATTCGACCCATGATCAGCTACGGAGCTGTGGTTTGGTGGCCCCGCACCAAGCTAGTGACAGCCTCTAACAAACTACAACGCATGCAAAGACTAGCCTGCATGGCGACTACGGGCTGCATGAGGACTACCCCGACGGCAGCAGTTGAAGCCATCCTGGGAATCCCACCGCTCCACTTATTCATACAGCAGGAAGCGACGATGGCGGCAGTACGTCTTAACACACTAAATCTTTGGGGCAAGAGTAGTACACCACACACCATGCTGCTTGAGGGACTCCATAAGGAGTTCCCCATTACGAAAGCCATAAACGACCGGGTTCATAAACAATTTATATTTGATAAAAAATACAAGATCCAGCTTCACGAGGATCGCCGATGCGAAGGGCTGCGCCCTGCAGAGCTGCGTATCTTCACGGATGGATCCAAAACAGGTAGTGGCACAGGTGCTGGAGTCTTCTCGGAGGACTTCAACATACATATAGCCGCACCGTTGGGGGTCCACAACACAGTGTTCCAGGCCGAATGCTTGGGCATCTCTCTAGCCGCTTCAGCCATTATGGCCAGGGAAGTAAAGGAACACTCAATCCGAATACTCTCAGACAGTATGGCTGTTCTGCAAGCGCTGAACAGTTATGCAGTTGACTCTGGGTTAATATACGAGTGTCACCAGCGCCTCAACCAGGTGGGTAACCTCAATAATATAACCATTCAATGGATCAAAGGACACAGCGGTTCGTTAGGTAATGATGCAGCCGACGAGCTTGCCAGAAGAGGGTCGAGTATGGCACCAGTGGGACCTGAGCCCATAGCGCCACTCCCCTTCGGGTATATACGCACTCTGGTAAGGAAACGCACTAGAGATCAACACTACAAACTATGGACGGACCAAGGCGACTGCAGGCAGGCTAAGGAAGCACTTCCTACACTGGATGGCCGCCTCACGAAACAGGTTCTCCGTCTAACTAAACAAAAGCTGCGTATAGTTACTGCAGCTTTAACTGGCCACGGGTCATTCAATAAACACCTCTTTGTCATAGGAGTAACAGACAGTCCGCTGTGCAGGGCCTGCATGGAGGACGACGAGACAGCGGCACATTTGCTTCTAAACTGCCCGGTGGTCGCCACGTACAGGGCAAAGTACTTCGGTAACCCAGGTACCCTACATGAGACGGTCAGTAACATCAAGGCGTTGCTGGCCTTCCTTGAGGAGCTGGGGTGGATCGAATGATCGATTTTCCCACCCGTACGCAAAATACGCGCATTGACGTGGAGTTGCGGACAACAGCCCGTTGTACCTATTACCTATTACCTATTAAGGTTTTTGTGTTACTAACAGTATATGGACTACGTCTGAAATAAATATTTTATTATTATTATTATTATTTAAAATATGCGCCTAAATACTAGTAGAACTGCGGTTGGTAAATCTAGTAAAATATAAAAATGTTGTAAGTATATTCATGGGCTATGCAGGACAGGCCCGGGGGAGGGGGGCGCATATTCATAGGAAGCCTAGGGCTGTCAGAACTCTAAATCAGGCACTGGTGATGAGCCAATTGGTGCAGGCACTTTTGAATTGTCAAGGGGTCGGTCAGTCAGAAAGATGGAGTTAGTTACCAATTCCTAACCGACTGATGCTCTTACTTGGTTTTTTTCTTTAACATAACCATGGTTGTTCCAGGTATAATGGCGACCTGAACCGTTCCCGCATTGACTACTACGACGGCACCGTAAGGAAATGGTACTACGGCGACACTGGATTCGCTTATGTGGTATGACCATTTTGGAATCTAAATTACATAATCTGCATTCGCGATTTATTTGCCAAAAATTTAAACAAATATGAGTTTATGGAAAAATTACTGTAATTCCTACACAATAAAGTGCAGTTTACGCTAAAACTTCAAACATTTTTATAACTCTTTTTCAATAGTGCTAGTCACTCTGAAATCAACTTAATTTCCATTAAAATAAAGTTGATATTTGTTTAACTTGAAATAATATTAATTTGAATCATAAGTTTGAATATACTTTACATACATAGAATCTCGCCATCTTCCCATGGGGGTAGGCAGAAAGCACAGAGCGCCACTTGCTACGATACCTCAATATATACTCTTTTTGCTTGGTTTATGTTTATACATCTGCGTGGTTATTGCGTAAGACACAGCGGGATTGTCCGAAAGGGTTACCGCTGGCCCGGAACATAAAGGGCTAAGGAAGGAACACGGGTGGGTTTTAGTCAGTAAGAGTCTGACACTCCCTTCCACTTCACCCAGAGCGGGAGGAGTCATATGATGATTTCCGATCCTGAAAAAAATAAAAAAAAACTCTAACAGTAGCAAAGTCTTTCATTTTGACAGTTCAACCACATCCATTGCGTTATTTACGTTGTTGAGCAGACACATTGCTCGAACATATGAACCAATGGATTAGCACTATCCTTGAAAATGATTCAGATTGTGATTCATAGTGATTTACGCAATTAGGGTGCTGGTCATACACGCACGCCGCCGGTTGCGAGGACTACGTCCCAGGACCAAAAAATCAAAGACATGTGACGTCTACCATACTGCACTGGGCCCGTGTGGTAGATTATAGCTCACTCCCTCTCGGAGAGAGGAGACCTGAGGGGCAATTCTACTAATTTTAACAACGTTCACAGTCTGATCTCAGTCTCAATCTGTCAAAAAAACCGGCCAAGTGCGAGTCGGACTCGCGCACCGAGGGTTCCGTACAAACCTGCAAGGTTTACAAAGTTCGTTCATTACGACAATCGAGTCATAACTATGGTATTTTTTTTGCAAAATGAAAAACATTACAATGGGGAAAGATGGAGGAGCATAAATTAAAGTAAAAAGCAAGTAATAGGTTTATATTTATTAAAAAATAAATATATATTTTGTAAGGTAACTAAAAATTTAAGGTTTTCGGAATTTTTCCTTTATGTGTGCTGTAAAACGTTGCTTCATGCCAAATTTCAAGATTCTAGGTCGACTGCAAGTACCCTTTAGGTTTTGATTCCCTTGCGAGTACTTGCGAGTTTCAAAATATGCAGCTTAAATTGCTGTTTCTTTTGATTGCGTTGACATAGAAGTTTGATTTTGTTACAGCTTAAAGGTATTATAGACCTGAGTATTTGGTATGAATTTCAATTTAATACCTCTACGCGTTTATGAGGAAATGGGTAGTAAGTTTAAAATTATAAAAAAAAATAGATTATGTGATGAAACAAAAAATTTATGGTTTTCGTAATTTTTCCTTTATCTATGCTATAAGACGTTGCTTCGTACCAAATTTCAAGATTCTGAGTTCACGGGAAGCACCCTGTAGGTTTTGATTCCCTTGCAAGTGTCGAAAATTTGCGGCATAAACGGCTGTATCTTTTGATTGCGTTGGCTTAGAAGTTTGATTTTTTCACAGCTTCAAGGGACAGTAGACCTGAGTAATTGATATAAATTACAGCTTCATACCTCCACGCGTTCCTGAGAAAAGGGGTCTTGACAGACGGACGGACGGACAGACGGACAACAAAGTGATCCTATAAGGGTTCCGTTTTTTCCTTTTGAGGTACGGAACCCTAAAAATACTTCAAATTTCCCTACATTTTGACAAGTTTTTGACATTTATTTGTCGCTGAGATGAGACTGCGACTAGATTTTGAACGTTTTAAATTACGAGAATTGGCCTTCTGGTGTCCTAGCAGTGGGAATATTATTGGCTGATTACTCAAGGTTGCTGTTAGATTGCTGCAAGACAAGTCTATCAAAATGACAGTGATCAAAAAGAAGTAAAATAACTGTGACAGACAGGCCATAGACTGGCGTGTTATGACGATTTAAGGTCATCAGTGTAATAGAGAGAGACGGATCTGTACATGACCGATAGCACCATCCTTTTCCGCACTGGAATCATCTTGACATTAAAGCGCGATATTCAAATTTTCTTACGTTTCTTGCAATTTGCATTGATTGATATTTCATGAAATAGTTGTTTAATAGGATTATATGAGCTTAGAGGGTTGTATTGATGTTTTTAATGATTATAATTCTTTTAAGTCAAATTTGTTACGCTCGTGAAATATATTTTAATTTACTATCAATGACTACTATCTATGCTATCAATACTATCAATGACTCTGACCCGCAAATGGAGGTTTTCTGAAATGACGTTCGCTAGGTGGCAGCACTGACACGTCAGGTCCAGGCATCTGTCAAAGAGCCTATATTTTCTTTAGTCATGACTGAATGATGAACGAATGAATGAAACGAATAATGAACGTCATCATATGTTTTTTATATTCATTGTCGAATTGGAAGACCCACAGAGTACACTATAATGGAAGACCTCTTGTCAAAGTGGTGCCAACTGGTGTCGTAAATTTTCACGAAAACCCCCATTGCAGAAACCGAAAGAATTTTGCGAGCTACGGTAAACGTAAGTTAAGACGCCCTCGAGCTAGGTGGAGCGACGATCTTCGCAGGATGGCTGGTAGCAGCTGGATGAGGGTTGCGGAAAATCGAGTTGAATGGCGTGTAATAGGAGAGGCTTATGTCCAGTAGTGGACTGCTATGATGATGATGATGATGGGCTACCCTGGCGCTTCTCCCTTAATACTTGGTAATAAGGCCTCAGCACTTGGCATTTTTGTTTTTGTTTGATTGTTGTGGTTTTCACCATTTGTTGTCATATTTAAGCAGTGTCGCGGGCGCATCACGGATTAATTTGTATTGTCAATGTCAAATAATATTGTGTGTTGTCTTTGATGCCTGGCCCTGATATCAAGCAATGGACAAAATTGTCAACATTTTCTAAGCTTGAGTACGAGGCTTTTGACTACGTTGTGTGTGTGTGTATTTTATATCTTTTTTTAAATATGTATTTTTTTAAATTTTTATTTGCTATGTGCGTTTTTGTTTGTGCAGAATAAACAAATTTCTTGCTTTTGTTTCTTCCTTTTCTTTCTTTTGTTTCACTTTAAAACTTGTTTTTTTCAGAAACACCCAATCACCAATGAAGAGGTCACCAATGAAGACATTTGCATCGAGAGACCTTCAGAGGAAGAGCAGATCGACTTCCTTCCGGACGTATCTGAACTTACTTATACAGGTAATACCTGCTTAATTAATAAAAATAACAAAAGTATATCCTAACTTAACTAAATCTATTCACGAACTAATATATGTATAGCGTCGAAAAATTCATCCGCATCGCTGTCGACTGGTAATGTACCCAAGAGACTGGCGGCATTACCTCGTTGTATGGCCATGTTTATAAAGGTATGTGTAGAATCAAAATCAAAATATTTTATTTCACATAAACGTACCAAGCCGTGCACCTAGTTTCTGACGTTACGTATTACCCATACTTATACGTACGTATTACCCATACTTATGAAGCTAGGTGCACGGTTCCAATTGGTCGTTTCCTATGGAGAAGAGCCGGCAAGAAACTCCACGGTTACTCTTTTAAAAATAATTAGATTTTACAATGTTTTCAAATTACAATAGGACAGCGTAAGCCTGTCAACAAGTACCAGGTACTTAATAAAAAAAAATGGTCTACATATCTACAGTCTAGAAGGCCTACAATGTTCTCACATTCACATAAATACATAATATAAAAACCAAATTATATGATTGCCAAATGAATGAATGATTTAATCGTTTCATTTTGTCTACTGAATGTGATTCCTTTAATGTAGACGGCGAAATTATTTTATACTTACGTTTTTTTTTTTCAAATTGTAACCCAGATAGCATTTAAATTTGCTGCAAGTTTGTTTTTTATTTGATATTTAGTTGTTACGGCAAACTTGTTGTGGCAAATTTATTTCAAATTAGCTGTAAACTTGTGAATGTTAAAATGATATGGCAAGTTTGTTTCGATACTGTTGCAATCTTGTTAGGTAAGCACAAGGTAAGCATGATCTGTCAAGTTTGATCCAATAATACTGTAAACTTGACACGTTAACGGTTAACGATCTCGAATCATCAGTAACAAGCATTCTAAAAGATCTCACGGAAGTGACGTATGTGTTAAAATATTTATTATTAAAACAATATTAACAAAGATAACAATAGTCGTAATACTGTACTCAGTACCTACTGTAAATAAAATAATGTCACTTAGATTAGTGACGTTACAATAAGTCCATGGCTAGCATGTATGAAATATGAAGAAACTAAACGTAGCTGTCAAAAAGTGGCGCCATTTGTTTTACACTTGACATTGGCTAAATTGTGGTGGTTTTTCCGCAAAAGCCATTAAACGAAGAGAAGAAGAAGAACTTCATTCTGTTTCTTTCCTTGATTTTGTGAATGTGCTATCCGTGTTGTTTGTGAGATTGCGATTTATCGACGACCCTGTCTGTGTTTTTGGATTTCTCTTACGTTTGACTTTGGCTGTGTTACTGGACTCGATTGGATTGCACTCTTGTTGGACTAATTAAATCGTCTTGATAAAGTATCCCTACTGACTGACGGTAAGTTTGGTTTGGTTCTCTATTCTCTAGCCGGGTCCGCTGCGCCTGCGGCATGTTTTCGTATATTGCTAACACGGAACACCGTGTTATTATCGAAGTTCGTGTTTTCTTTTTCTGTTCGCCGCTTTGTTTGCCGAGTCGAATGGATAACACGCTATGTGTTAGCAAAACACATAGCGTGTTACTGACATAAAGGGAAAGATTGTGTTGCTTCCTTTCCAAAATAATAGCCATGTTGCTATAAAACTGGTCCATTTATAATACTTCATCTAAATCCTGCCTTACCCTGTCCCCCTATCCTGTATATAAAAAACTCCATTCCTTTTTATTTTGTTTGCCATCATCAAGCAGGTACATAATTATTGTTTTGTAATTATTTTAAACACTTCAGAAATTGTTTCCTGTTACATAACTAAAGTATTTTTTCAGAATGCAGATAATGGAAGAGGACATTAGATTTGTCATTGTCACCTTTGTGGATGAAAATAATGCTCCTGGCATTGTTGCTTCCAACTGGATAAAAGAAGATAGACATACTTGCTTTATCCCAATGTACGCACTGAAGAAATGAAAGAAAAGCTTTTGCGGAAAATGGCTGCACCTGATGGCGATACATGGCAACAATATAAAATAAAAATTCTTAAAGGATATGGTATGCAATAAATTCTTATTTGCAATAGGTATGTATACCTAATAATCTTTATTGTTGGCTGGTGCTAATAATTCAACTTTTTTTTTCATTTTAGAAACTTATGGGGATGCACGACTTCATTTAAGAAAAGCAGAAGAAGCATCAAATTTAGATTCCGATGAAGAAGTAAAAAAGAGAAAAAGGAAAAGAAAAACAAATGTTTATCTACCAGAAGACTCTGAAGATTCTTCAGATGAACAAAACCATCGACCATCTACAAAAAAAAAACTTGATTTCGCAAGATACCCGTCTCCCCCAAAACCTAAAGCAGCAGAATCTTCAAAAACTAATAAAATGGATGCCAACTCCATTGTGCGACGCCCACCCAGCCCAACTGTGATGTTTTCTAGCCCAATTGAGTCATCGTCTTGTGCGCATCCATCTGTGGACAGTCCAGTTGTTCCCAGTCAACAGAAAATGTGTCCATCTGGTAATATAATTTTAATTTATAATTTATTTATGCAGTATTCAGGGGATGTTAATGATATTTTAATTTTAATATTTTTGTTACAGATTGTGCGACAAGCAAACAATTGGCAATCCAGCAAAGTCATCTCATCCAAATGGTGACTGATCCGTCGAAACAAGTGTCAGAAATTAATAGAAAAGTGGATCTGATTTTAGGGCGGCCGGAAGAGCCATTGACTCCACGAAGGCAAGATCCCTTCTTCTTCTTCTTCTCTTCGTTTAATGGCTTTTGCGGAAAAACCACCACAATTTAGCCAATGTCAAGTGTACTCGGATTAGCCACCAAACACAGGAGGATAAATCCCTTTTCACTGCCACAGTTTTTAACAAACCTGCCAGTAAATGACGATGACAGTTCCTGTCATTTAAATGAACAAGTCAAAAATAGTGACAATAAACAGGCAATGGTAAGGGCAACATTTTATTAAATATACATTTATTAATGTTTCATACTAATAGTCATCTATGTACAGACGCCAGCACATCAAGCTACCCCAAACTGTCAGATTTTCCCAATCAACTTTGAACCTTATGCTTTAGCGATAAAGTTGAAATTCTATTAAAGAAATCTGACAGATTGTAGTAGGTTGATGTGCTGGCGTCTGTACCTACTTTTTAGCCACGAAGCACAGACTTACATTAACTTAGTAGTTGCACAACTATCAATTGACTATGTTTTCTTTGAGCTTATTTAAGAAAAAATTTAATCAAATTAAGATGCACCCAACATGTATTTATGTATTAATTATGCCATTACCTACATTATACATATACAGTATTTCTTTTTTCAGATACAATTCTTGGCAGGTATTGGCGGTAAAAACCTCCGTTGTTTCGCCACAAACATGCTTAGAAGAATACTGCTGGATGAAGTAGCTGAGCAATATTCTTTGACAGGGAAAAAAATGAAAAACTCAAGCAAGAAATCATTTCTTGACACAGAAACTTGCAAATTAATATTTCGTAAGTACCTACTATTGTAATTCAGGTTTTTTTTATTATTGTTTTAATTCCTACATAACCAACAGTTACATTACGGAACATGCCGCCTAAGGTCAATTATAGTACATTACTATAGCTGTTTTATTTATATTTTCAGAAATGTGTAAAAAAGTGCATGGAACTGCCACCGACGATAAGCTGAAAGAGATAATCAGTGACTGGCTAAACCAAGCCAAAGTAAGATTGTCAAGAAGGTAAAATTACTCTCTTTTAATAATAGCCTGTAGAGAGGTTGTAGATATAGTCTAGTGGGGCCTACTGGTACTGGGTTCGAACCCCGGCACTGATACCAATGACTTAAAAGTTGTAGCATACATTTATTTATTCCATAACAAGATGGCTTGTTCAGGGGTAACTAATTTATTGTATTTCAATGGTACCATTAATTTGAAAGTTAGTTTTGCAGGTGTTTATTGACTAACAGCCATTTTATTTCGTTGTTTCAGGGCCGAGAGACAAAACAAAATCGACCATGAAGCGAGTAATCTAGAATGAACAGGCATCTTCTGGGAACGCTAGTTCCATCATAGACTATAAGGTCTAAAGCGATGGATAACCATCGCTTTCCATCAGTTGTGATCAAGACCAACAGCAGGCTCAGTCAGCAATAAAAAAGTCCCGTTCTGTACTACTTTTTTTCGACTTCTATTTATGATTGTGTTTCTATAACGGTTTATCCAGGTTGTATAAATAAATACCTCTAAGTGCAATGGCGAAATAAACCCATTCAATTTTAATTTCAATTGATTTCATTTCATACTTTAAATGCTGTCAAGTTTTTTGTTTATGAGGTCTACTCGCAAACGACGACACAATTTTTTTATTTTTGTCGTAGTGGTTCGCGTTCGCGAGTAAGCCTCCTGAAAAACACCAAAACTTATCGCTTTGTGGCATATTATTAAGTATCTGTCGTAGCAATAAACCATTGATTACAATGTATGCAACAAACAAGCAAGTACTTATGTGACAACATTGTAGATAATTTGTCATGACAAAGCATTGGCACACATTATACAAGTTTGATGGGCGGAAACTAGACATTTGATATAAGTTTGATATAAACTTGCCACAAGTTTGCCCTTTGCCTCGTCAAACTTTATGCAAGTTTTCACATTTGATATTTCAAACTTACTGCAAGCCTGAAACAAGTTTAAATTGCTATCAGGGAAGTAGCGCAGTGCTGCGTTTTCATTTATATCTATGCCTACAATCTATCAATCTACAGCAGTCCACTGCTGGACATACAGGCCTCTCCTATTGCCTATATACTCGTATATTATGGTTCCATTTAGTTTGATTTGTATTGATTTTATTTTTAATTTAATTTGAATTTATCTGATTTTATGTGATTTTATACGTGTGCCATTAATGGGTGTTATTTACCTGAAATAAATAAATTAATTGAATTGAAATTACACGCCATTCTACTCGATTTTCGGCACTTCTATGTCAGTAGGTACATACATATTATAAAATAAAGTCGCTTTTGGTGCATATCTGTGTGATCGCGTTGTTCCTCTAACTAAACTGTGTAGTGCACGTTTAGTTGCACGTTAAAAAAAGCTTGCATAATAAAAAGATAAAAACAAAAAAAAAAAAACAATTCAGTTCCGACGGGGCTGGTCGCCATTATTTGTTTTACACCTACGTTGTACAAAGTTTTGACTTTAATTTTGACTTGCACATAGGTACGTAATATTTCGTTTTTACACGCCATTCATAAGTGCCATAGACGTATTTCACAGGAGACGCTATTTCCATTCCGATGTCACGAATACTGCGCAATGCGTCACCATCAGAATATACATATTTTACAGCGCTGTGGTCACCGCAGTGGCAACGGCGCCTAGGAAAATTACTATCCAAACGCTAGCATGCGGCTTTGTTACGCACTGCGCTGAAAAACTTGACCTACAGAGTTGCTATAGTGTTATAAATCTTATAATAAATGATACCAGTCCTAATAATGTACCCCTATAGGGAAAAGCTTCTTCTCATACAGAGAAGACACGAGCATTGGTCATCACGTTTGCTAAAGATGGGTTGGCGATTTCAGACTTATGTCTTAACTATATTAATATTACTAGCTTCTGCCCGCGACTTCGTCCGCGTGAAATGTCTCTTTCTCCCGACCCACCCCGTCGCATCGCATCGCATCGCCTGCCCGCGCTATTACTTCCTTTACGCTTAATGTTCTTTCTGACCTTTTTTCACTTTTGCTCGGCCCCTAAGGGTCCCAGCGTGATGGTAAGTAGCCTACAGCCTTCCTCGACTGCAACTGGTCAGACTGGAAGCCGACCCCAACATACATAGTTGGGAAAAGGCTAGATGATAATTTGTTTAGTACGGGTTAGGCGGATATGTCTGCCGACCTTTTCGGAGTATACAATTAACTTTGTTTAAATTATAATAATACCAGCAGCGCCACCCGGTTTCACCCGAATTAGTTTCGATCTCGTGGCAATCGGGATAAACAGTATCCTATGTGTTAGTCCTGGTTATAAACTATCTGTGTGCTAATTTTCATCCAAATTCGTTCAGGAGTTTTTGCCATCCATCCATCCTCATAAACTTTCGCGTTTATAATATTAAGTAGGATAAATAATAACAGCCGCACTGGTCGATCGATCAGGTTCAGCTTCGCTTGCCGCGGTTGGTCTGTCGATGGGTCAGTCAGAACCCCGAAAGTCTAACAACCTGCAGTCTTACCAACACCTTCCCTACTATTGTAAACCAATGTACCTACATGCTGTTGGTGTTCTATGATAAATAATAATAATATATTATGTTAAATCTTCCTCAGGTCAGACTATGACTCTCTATGATAAGGTGGTTGACATATGGACCAGCACCGATACATTTGACGCGAAGTTGATTCGGGAGACGACATTGTACGTCTTCAAGACTGACTCTGGCGTCGATCTACCTGTCCAGTAAGTTACCAACGAAATCTAAACCTTACCCCGTGGCCACAAGGTTCACGGGTATTGCGACAGCAACTGCTGAGAAAACAAATGAAATAAGTTGTTTGAAGTCATTAAAATGGATGGCACAGTTAGTGTACAACATAAATACGAGTGATACGCGTCGACGACAGAGGCAACTGAAAACATAAAAAAAAATAGTCGCCCGCCGGCATCGAGAACAGGGTCAGAAGTCAGGGACAGCTACTGGCGATCAGGGCTCCAGAGAGAAGAACCTCATAACAATGAGGGCTGTGTTCAGAAGTACCGCTTTCTGAATCAAGCCCTTGATCTAGCTGCCCAACGAGAGGCTCCTCAGGTGTTGGTCGAGACGCTTGGCTATTAATCCATTGGCTGTCACGACTATCGGCACAATGATCGCTGAGTCCACATCCCACATGTCGACAACCTCGTGAGCCAAGTCAAGATACTTGATTTGTTTTTTTAAGTTATTATTATTACCATGTATGATTTATTTATCGTCACGATGAATCACACAGTACAGTCGGCAGACATATCATTCATAAGTCACGTTTCTCTGCAGACTCGTGAACAAGGCCTACAACTACGACATCGGAGAGGTGGAGGCCCACACCATCACCAACTTCTTCGACTTCAGGGATACCGTCTCCGAGGAAGAGGTCACCGTTGAAGATGGTAACGATCATTGTCATATATATATTATATTTTTCTTAAATTCAGGCCTATATTGTCTCTTGTGGAGATACGAGGGGTACGCACGGCTACACATCAACCATTAACCAGTATAAGCTGACTTCTGATTATACGAAAAACCTGTAGAATGCGCGGTCAGCTAAAACTGGAAATTCCCTTAGAAATAACGGGATTTAAAGTAGCCTATATGTTAATCCTGATTATAAACTATCTGCGTGTCAAATTTCATCCAAATCCGTTCAGTAGTTTTTGCGTGAAAGAGTAACAAACATCCATCCATCCATCCTCACAAACTTTCGCGTTTATAATATTAGTGGATATGCCGAAAATGCCTCACTTTGATATATCACGGGTTGCTTGATGGTATACCACGATGCCTGGCGTGTGTGTGTCTGTTAGCATGAATTTTCTTTACATGAAGGTGACATCGAGGTAGTGCGCTAAACCGCGACCGCGAGGTATCGCGGTGAGGGATCTTAGGCATGTAATTACCCTTGGGGTAATTATAAATCAATAATGCCATGAACGAAGTGTGATTATAATTGCCTCGGTTGTTACATTTTGGCAATGAAGGGATTGTTTTTATAATTTGGTGATTATTATTTGATTGATAATGAGGAACAGTTGACTTCAGGCCCATGGCTAAATAATAACAGTCACACAGGTCGATAAATCAGATCGATCTGCGGTTGGTCTGTCGATGGGTGACCATTTTTACTTACCGAGACCCCTCCGTGCCTCGGAAACTGATTGAGGTCATTCGTGGATCTTTGACGGTAGTCAGAAGCCTGAAAGTCTGACAACCAGTGTTACCAAAGGGTATCGTATTACCCAGTAACTGGAGGTTCAGATAGGCAGTCGCTCCATGTAAAATACTGGTATTCAGCTGCATGCGGTTAGACTGGAAGCTGACCCCAACATAGTTGGGAAAAGGCTAGGCAGACGATGATGAGTTGACTTCTTAAACTAGAATCTCTTGCTGACTAGTTGAACGTCAGCATAAAACTTTTACCACAAAACACCAATAAAACGCGTTGGTGACTGCAGTGGTCACACCATTTGACTTCCCCGTTGGTCTCGTGGTCGCAAGCGCGACTGCTAAGCGTGGGGTCCTGGTTTAGATATCCGGGTCAGGCAAAGTGTTTTTGGGTTTTTCCATTGAGAATTTCTTAGTTACAGTCCGGAGTCCTGATCTCTCTCCGGTCGTGTTGGATTGCCGTCCCATCGGACAATGATAGTGATGGAAGTGAAAGTGCACCTGTGTCTGCGCACACGCTTGTGCACCATAAATATCTCCCGCGCCGAAGGTAGTTGCGTCTAGAATTCCAAATTAACTGAAGTTTATCCCATCCTCCATACATTTATTATTATGATCTTCGAGAAAACGTACTTTAAAACATCTATACTAATATTATAAAGCTGAAGAGTTTGTTTGTTTGTTTGGTTGAACGCGCTAATCTCTGGAACTACCCGTCGGATTTGAAAAATTCTTTTTACATTTGATAGCTCAATTCTTGAGGAAGGCTATAGGCTGTATAACATCACACTAAGACTTTTAAGAGCCGATCAAAATGAAAATAGTAGGAAAGAACGGTAAGAGAAAACAAAGTATGTATTAGCGCAGGCAGACGATGCGAAGCGACGGGGTGGGTCAAGCAATTTAGCGCAAACGAAATCACGATTTAGAAATATTTTATGAGAGTGACTATTAAGGGGCTTACAGGACCTAAACGCAAAAAACGCAGGTTTTAGAAACAATAAAAGTACATGATCGACTACAGTAAAGAAAATCAGAAATATATATGATATTCTTTAGGATATATGCTAGGTAGATAGTGTGTTGAAAACATAATACAACTAATTTAATACTATAGAAAAAAACATCACATCAACATCACGCTATTACCCTTAGGAGCCGAGCAAAAAGAAAAAAAGTCAGTAAGAACGCTAAGCAAAAACGAATTAATAGCGCGGGCAGGCGATGCGATGCGACGGGGTGGGTCGGGGAACAAGAAATTTCATGCGGACGAAGTCGCGGGCAGAAGCTATGCATAAATAAAATAATTAATAACAATTAAGATTCGCTATGGGACGTTTTTTTTCGTTTCAGCATTTAACAACATTAAACTTAATTTGTGACTATTTGGTAATAAGTAATAATAGCATGTGTTAATTGTTGATACTATCGCCCCGCGCGAGTGCCAGTGCTTAATTACCAAGGGTGATTTATTTCATGCTCTAACTGCTTTTTACTTTTACTGTATTACTTTAACAGACTGATTTCCACTGGTAATAACCGCTGTACTGTTGAATGTGATAACCATGGTTACATCAAATCTTTAATTTAATTTTTAGTGGACGATTGCCACTTTTCGTGGCTCGGGAGGAACTTCCACGAGGACATAAAGTTCTTCCATCCTGACTTACCCTCGGAGTTGGACCTGGCCTTCGATCTCTACACCAATCACCACAACAAGCAGTACCAGGACCACGAGCACCAGATGAGGAAGAAGATCTTTGAAAAGAACTGGAGGTAGGACCACGAAGACCACGGGTTTATTTCGCTCGGGGGCTTAGGACACTGAAGTCAATCTTTCTCGTCTGCTCGACGTACGTATGTGTCACTGCAGGGATCCAGCAGAATATCAGCGTCAGGTACATTTGCCGACACATGCTTAGCTTGACTACCATTTGGTGCAACCTTGAGACGCACACCGCACTTTGTATATTCGTTATTTTGATTTAAAGTAGATATATTATAGTGTCACTTAATTTTTTTATGTATTTTTTCATTTTTTGTTGGCACCTTGTTTTTATATATTCATGTGAATTGTTAGCATTTAATTGTGCTTTTGTGTGTTGTGTTATGTCTTTTGTGTGGACGAAGTAAATGGTATATCTGTCTATCTAAAAAATACATAACCGCTGCTCTCAAAACGGTGAAGGAAAACATCGTCAGAAAACCGGCATGTCCTAGAACCAAAAACTCGAAGGCATGGTACATCTACCAGCTCGCACTGGGCCCGCGTTTTAGATTACAGCCCACTACCTGTCGGAGAGAGGATGCTTGTGTTCCAGCAGTGGGTACATTATTATGGCTGATTATGCCATGCTATAGTCGCTTAATATTTCGAGCTGGATCACTATCTGTTGCTCTACATCAATATGAACTTTCTTAAAATCAGGAATACCTCAGAGCAGCATAATGGTAGTTGTCACATGTCTTCGAATTTTTTGTTCTAGGATATGCCAGCTTCCTCACGAGGTTTTCCTTTACCGTTTTGAGAGCAGTAGCGATGAAATAATTTACACAAAGTAAAGTGCCTGCTTGGTTTTGAACCCACGACCCATCCGGATACCTACTTATATCAATCTAACTTGGTCTTATCTCCCAAAACCCAGGATGATCGATGAACACAACCGCAAGAACGCAGGGTTCAGGGTCAAGCTGAACAACTTCGCCGACCAAACTGATGATGAACTGAAGTACTTGACTGGCACCTACATCTCGACACACGTGTACCCTGAAATGATGGCTTTCCCTCACACCCTGACAGAGGTCGATGAGATGATGCAGGACCTACCTGAGACCTTCGATTTGAGGATGGAGGGAGCTGTTACTGCAGTTAAGAGTAAGTTTTACTTTCAGGGATTGTACCAAGTTTTTGATTATCTAAAACCAATATTAATAGTGTACAAGATTTAACGATTCAGAATGCTTCTTAAGGTGAATGGGTAGTTAAGACCGCGAAATTAAAATTTTCTTACGTTTTTTGCAATTTGCAGGTCAGTGTCAGGTTGTATCTTGATCAAAATATGATTCGCGACAATAGCAGGTACATATTTAGAGAAGTATAATCATTATAATCAAAAATACATCTTTTTAAGTTAGATTTCTACCATTAACACTTTTCCATAAGAGATTGGTGGTTGGTGGTAGAAATCTAACTTAGAAAGATATATTAATGATTCTAATGATTATAAATATGTACCTGTTACTGTCGCGAATCATATTTTGATCAAGATACAATCTGACACTGACCTGCAAATTGCAAAAAAACGTAAGAAAATTTGAATTTCGCGGTCTACCACTATCCATTCACCTTAAATAATATTGTGTTGGGTTATTGACTTTCCGGACAGGTAAACTGAAAGATTCATAGTAAGGCTCTTTTCTTAAGACATTTGGCTTCAATGTTGCTCTCACATTCCTAATTGATCCATAAAGTCTGGCTCGAAAGAGACTTGGCGTCTTCTGAGGTCATCACATAACAGAGTAATGCCATCTAGAGATTTCAACATTCAGGCTGTTGGCTATTCACCTTGCTTTTTAACAACCCATCTTTATTCTCTGCTGGGCAGTCAGTCTGGGCTGTGTCATACTTTTTTAAACCTAATCTTTCTTTATCGATCTGTCTAGACCAGGGTCACTGCGGTTCTTGCTGGGCATTCTGCACAACTGCTGCCGTCGAGGGAGCCGTCGCCAGGGCCAACGGAGAGAGGTTGCTGGATTTGAGCGAGCAGTCTCTTGTGGACTGTGCTTGGGGGTAAGTGTGCAAGACATAGGCTTTAGAAATAAGAAGGAAAATAGTGAAAATAAGTAATTCTGGGGAAAAAAGTAATTTTCGGATTAAGAGACAGAAAGTCAAAACAGAGAAAATTGGTACGGGCTTTGCCGCGGCCCGCTCTTTTTGAGATTACTTGCATTTGAGGAACAGGGTGTAAAGTTCACTCATACTCCATAGAAAAGGGAGTATCCTCCAACCAGGCGGGTGTTGTGTCTGGCGAGCAAATGCCCGATGATTCACGTCGAGCCGTTGTATCTATGCTAGTTGCGCGGTAAACTTTTACTATGGGACCAACCCTGAAATCTTCTTTTTTTTTCCTTTTTCCTTTATTCTTTTCCCTGCCTGATCCCTTCATGATCTGCCAAGCCTTTTCCCAACTATTTTGGGGTTGGCTTCTAGTATAACTACATATTTCCAGCTGAGTATCGATATTTTACATGGAGCGAGTGATTATCTGAACTCCACAACCCAGTTACTGGGGAATACTGTACCCGCCACGGTGAGATGTTGGAATGTAAAGATGGTGACCTATCCACAGACCAACCACGACAAGCGTAGCCTAACTAGGGCATGCAAAACCGGAAAGTCATCAAAACCGGTTTTGAACATCGTTTTTTTGGAACCAAAACCGAAAACCGGAGCTAGATCCGGTTTTAGCAAAAAAATCGAATGTAGTATAATTTAAAAAGAAACACGCATTTTTTTTAAATACCCACTAAGTCTACAAATAAAACAAATTGTATGATACATTTCATTTTAATCCTAACCATAATAATTGTACAGATAACAATGAACTTATAATAGTATAAAGATTAATTAACTGAGATCAAATCAACAACAAGTAAGTTTTTGGTATCTTTGGTACCTATTAAGTCTGCTATCAAAAATAATATATTTTAAACATAGAAAACACAATCAGCATCTTTAGGGGTAGTGGAGGGAGGCGTGTAAGTGGGTGGATGCAGGCTGTGTTCGGTTCGGATACATTTGATGCCTCAAAATTAATTATTTTTTGAGTGTTCGAAAAAAATGTTGATAAAAATCAAAATGTTAATTGTTACTCAATAATGGGAAAACCTTTGAAACAAAAAAAAAACCAGGCCTTTGCCCAGCAGTGGGACAGCATAGGCTATTAAAAAAAAAAAAAGGGAAAACCGGAGCTGAGCTCCGGTTTTGGCTTTCGAAACCGGTTTTCAAAAATCGTTAAATTTTGGCCGATTTCCGGTTTTGCGCAAAACCGGAAAACCGGTTTTGCATGCCCTAAGCCTAACCTGATCTATCGACCTGTGCGGCTGTTATTACTTACCCACAAGCCTCCTGACAAGCAGCTACAGTACCCGGCGATAAATATTGCACATCGACCTTTGGAAAGAGACAATCGGCTAATTTCGGCTTCGTAGAGCGTTATCTCTGTCGCACGAAATACAAACAGTCCGGTATCTATTAGGAGCTGTTAAAACAATTATGATTTGCTTCTATTGATAATTATTTTTATTCTTTGTATGAAATGGTTTTGTGTAAAAAGGTCGATGTGCAATATTTATCGCCGGGTACTGTACATGATTCCTTGAAGGTATTAATATTATTCCTTTCTTTGCAGTTTCGATAACATGGGTTGCAACGGAGGCACTCTGGATGGCGCCATGAAATACGTCCTCACTCACGGCATTCCTACTGAGATGGACTATGGTCTCTACTCTGCTAATGTGAGTTGTAAAGCGTGGCACTTTATTGGCGACATTAATTTAACACATGTATACGGTTTCGCGTTTTGGTTTAAACTTATTTTAATTTCAATAAACAAATTTTTAAAAAAGCATCAAGGTGCAACCTGTACTAAAAGAACTGTAGCGCAGGGGTTGTTTGCCGCTGAGCCAGTATCCCATGGCTCTCCCATCATCGTTTTCAATATTTGTGTTCACCGTCAGTCTTTCGCCCCCTTAGTATTTTCAGTACGCCATAATCAGTATTTTTGACAGACTTTTTTTTTCGTTTGAATTTATATTCGATCGTTTAAATACTAGTCAATAACTTATAAGTTTTTTTTATGTGACCCAGTTTTATGTGACTCATCGTTTTTATTCTATTTCAGGACGGCTTCTGTCAAATCCAAAACATGACATCTCCATACAAGATCCGTGGTTTCTCCAGCGTCACCCCCAGAAACCCTAATGCCTTGAAACTGACTCTCGTCAAATACGGGCCGGTCACTGTCGGCATTCACGCCAGTTCGCTGATGAAATACTATTCCAGCGGACTGTTCTATGACTTTTCTTGGTAAGGCACCATTAATATCTTCATCGTCATTATAGCTCTCGTCAAATACAGGCCGCTCACTGTAGCCATCCACGCCAGTCAGCTGATGAAACACTATTCCAGCGGACTGTTCTCAGCGGGATTGTCCGAAAGGGTTATCGCTGGCTCGGAACATAAAAGACTAAGAAAGGAACACGGGTTGGTTTTAGTCAGTAAGAGTCTGACACTCCCTTCCGCTCCACCCAGAGCGCTCCACTCAGACTCTTATCATGTCATTTGATGATTTCCCATCCTCAAAAAAAAAAGCGGACTGTTCTATGACTTTTTTCTTGGAAAGGCACCATTAATATCTTCATCGTCATTATAGCTCTCGTCAAATCTGTATTTGACGAGAGCTATAATGCCGACAGTGACCGGCCTGTGCCGGTCACTGTCGGCATTCACGCCAGTCAACTGATGCAGCACTACTGCAGGCCCGCATGTTTCTTGACCAAGTATATACCGTAAAGTCTAATACACACTTTTTATCCATTTTAAGTGAGGACGAGCACCCTAACCACGGTGTGACGGTCATCGGCTATGGTGTCCGTGATGGAGAAGACTACTGGCTGGTCAAGAACTCTTGGGGTGAGGACTGGGGAGAAGACGGCTACATCCTGATGTCTGCCAAGAACAACAACTGTTTCGTCCTGGATTCGCCTTACTTTCCCATCGTTTAAGTTAAAATAATATAGAAATAAATTCCACGTGCTGTTGATACTGGTTTGTTATTTAATTTCCAAATCGTTTTTCCAGCCTTATAGTTATTGTTGTAGAGCTGACAGAGAGTAGGTAGAGGTACAGGTGATTAAAGACAATGGACGAGTCTGGACACCGTATCCTTACATGGTATAAAACAAAGTCGCCGAAATGTCCGTACGCGTATAACTTCCGAATGACTGCACTAAACTGGATAATTCTCTTTTTGTTGTGTTCGGTATTGCCAGGACAAGGGTTATATGAAAGAAATTCTCAGAAATTCGAAAAAAAAATTGCACCCATGCGAAGCTGGGGCGGGCTGCCAATAAAATAATAAATCATGCGAGTGACTTCTGAACTAGTATTATTATAATTTTTAAGCGTCGTCGTCAAGTTTTTAAACATTTTTTCCGGATCCGCTCTTGACACGCAGTGTATGTTGGAGTTCGGAGTAGTTGAGTACAAAGTGTATGTTGGAGTCAGGTCTTCGAGAAGTTTGGTACTTCGAGCCACAAACTTAGTCTATAAAAAAATGTTCCTCATGTTTAAGAGTTTAAAAACTAATGTATTTGATATTTCTCCTGAATACTAGCCTCAATTGTTACAACTGGTTACCTATATCAATGTGATATTGTTACAATGGTTGTCATACTAAATAGTCACCGATTCCCATAAACAGTAATGGTAGCGACATCTGTTGACATTTTCCAAATACACGAAGCACAAAAAACTTGCAACTCTTAGCAATAGCTACAAATAACGCCATCTATCGGACTTTTCCTGTACTGTCCAGGTAACAACTCTGTAAAATGACTGCTACAAACGCGTTTATGTCTTCGTTTAGCCGTTAAGTTTTTTTATTTTATTTGAACGCATTAATTTTTATATCAACATCTTTATTACATGATGGGTTACGTGATTGGGTTTCCAAAATAATGGTTCAGTTAAATTACACAGTATGCATGCTAACAAAGTAATTTTTCTATGAAAATATTGTCATACCTAATCAGCCTAAAATTTTCCCACTGCTGGGACACAGGCCTCCTCTCGGTGAGAGGGAGTGGGCCGTAATCCACCACAGATGAAGATGTCATATGTCTTCGAATTTTTGGTTCTAGGACATGCCGGTTTCCTCACAATTTTTTCCTTCACCGTTTCGAGAACACTGGCGATGAAATAATTATTGATTAACACAAAGTAAAGCGCTTGTCTGGGTTCGAACCTACGACCTCCACTCGAAAGTCGCGGCCGTTACCACTGAGCTACTATTGCTCTCCCATACTGTAATAATTATAAATGTTTAGTGTTCATTCGGTTTATATTTAGTGCTGAGCGTGGTCTGACTTCCTGGAACCGGGATTCGATCCCTTAGTCAGGCAAAACGTCTCTCTCTCTTCGGAAATTCTCAGTTTCCGCCTATTCCAAACTGGAATCTATTTGGAAAATATAGTCTCGCCATTTCTATGGAACTTACATGAATAAACTTATCTATCCTACCTTTCGGAGAATACAAATACAGGATCAAATTAAATTACCTAGCGAAACTCTGCAGATGTGATGTGTATTCATAACAAAACACGATGAAATAAAATTTGGCCGCACAGTCGGTTTGTCTGTTTAGATAGTGGTTTCTTTTGTGCAGCGTTGCCAGAATGTTACTTTTGTAACATTTTACGTTACTTTTGACCCTCTCATGTTACCTCCATGTTACACGCCTCCAAATGTTACTTTTATGTTACTATTAAGACTTAAAAAAATATTTCTCAGCAAACAAAAAATAAACATGAAACTGAATGCATAGGTACATACAAGAAAGGTTTCGTTCGTCGTGTTGGCGCACTTGATTGTCTTGATTTTGTGACCAAATTCTGACGCAACGACAGCGCGAAAATCTTTCACTTCGTTTGTCGTATCGCATATTCACTACTCGCGTGAATTTCTAAACGACCCATCCCGCTTACTTAGGCGAGTGAGCGACGGCCTAGTACTTGGCATCCGTGTTGGTTCAGTTCAGTTTGTTATTACGATTCTTTCGAAGCCCTACTAAGGGGACAGCTTTTTTTTTATGTAATAAAGTGCCATGTTATTATTAGTGTCGTTTTCCACAAAAAATAAGGTAATGTTACTTTTCTCGTGAAAATGTTACTTTTTTAGCTCTCTCATGTTATATTTGACTATCTGTCACTGGCAACACTGCTTTTGTGTGACTAACGCTCTGTCCATTCTCTGTCTATGACTAAGGTGATATATTGAAAAAAATGTTGTTTTTATATTTCGTGTAACTTGTGGAATAGGGATTTAACATTTTGATACTTATATGTTTTTTGACTCTTTGGTCTACTGTCATGTAAAAGGAATACAAGATTCAATGATTTTTTCTTGATACAAAAATATTGCAAAGTAATATCTATTTTTTTTACTTTTTTTTGACATTACAGCGCGATTTATTCAATGGAATTTAGTTTTAATCATAGAGAATTATCATATCAAAGTTTACTCAAATTACCTAGTTTTAAAAATTCATTCATTTTGTTAAAAAAAGAGTAAATTCGCTTTGGCACGTACTTCGTGACCCCTCCCGCTCTGGGTGGAGCGGAAGGGAGTGTCAGACTATAACTGACTAAAACCCACCCGTGTTCCTTCCTTAGCCAAAGGGCTAAGGAAGGAACACGGGTGGATTACCGCTGGCCCGGAACATAAAGATGTTCCGGGCCAGCGGTAACCCTTTCGGACAATCCCGCTGACCCGGCAGTAGATCAGTCGCTACGATTTATTTTCGAGGTAGCGCCTTAAATATAGATGTCGCTAGTTCCCCTTATGTTTCCAGACATTTGATTTTATGGGCACTAACGACAATGCCTACAGCGGGCACAGCTGCGCTTAACATAGTCACTTACTTAGGTTTACGACTCCTGCAGGTGACGGTATTTTCTCAGTTTATTTCTGGACTGATAGTATATGAACTACCCATTATATATTTACCCCCATACTAATAAATGTTGTATAGCGTCTGTATAGTTACACAACGCTTTGTCTTCTTCTTTCGAAATTCAAATTACCGACGATGGAAAGAGAGAAATCGGTGTATAACTATTCATCTGATACAATACGTTTATTAGTAAGGGGTTTATTATTTATACTTTATTGTACACCAGAAAATACAATACTTGTGGCTAAGTTATAATAGCCGAGGTTGAGCTACTCTTGCTGCGGTTGGTCCGTGGATGGGTGATCATCTTTACATACCAAGACTCCTCCGGGTCCCAGTTGTCATTCGTGGATCTTTGATAGTCGTTACGGATAGTCAGAAGCCCGAAAGTCTGACAACCAGTCTTACCAAGGGGTATCGTATTAGCCAGTACTGGGTTGTGGAGGTCAGATAGATCGTCGCTCCATGTAAAATACTGGTATTCAGCCGCATCCGGTTAGACTGGAAGCCGACCCCAACATAGTTGTGAAAAAGGTGAGCGGATGATGTTGATGACAGTACATTTAACACTACAAAACATAAATAATAGGCGGTATTTTTGCTTTCTGCGATCTCTTCCAGGCAACCTTGGAATGGACAGTGATTGCGTGGATAAAAAACAAAACTATCAACTTTTTTGGCTAATATCTGTTGTAGGTGTGCCGTTTTGTGACCATGTCTGGACAAATATTAACTTTGAAAGTGGGACTTGCTTCTGAAAATTTGAAACGATTTTGTAGCAGTGTTCTTGGATAGATGTTTGAAAGTTTTGTATTTTAGAGTTGGTCTTTCTGTGCGGTTCTGAATGGGGTAGGATCAAAAATATGAACTAGTACACATATTTAAGACAGTTGAATAATTTTTCGAAACTCCGATGACAACCCGGCTTACCAAGGATATCGTATTACCCAGTAACTGGGTTGTGGAGGTCAGATAGGCAATCGATCCGTATAAAATACTCGTACTCGGCTGCAGCTGGTTAGACTGGAAGCCGACCGCGATCTCAACATAGAAGTCAATTGAATTTTGTTATGTTACAAAGAGTTTGGTGAGCTCTTTGTCTTACCAGGCTCACATAAAACATGATTTCAAATGTGATCTTTCATGATCCCAGTATCAATTCTGTTTCGTAGGTACAAAACAGTTTTTCTCTAATTTATTCTACTATTATACCGTTGTAGGGGATCCAGGGGGGTGGGGGTGGAGGAGGTTCAGGGGATCAGACCGGAATAAATCGTAATTAGGTACTATTACCTAATTACCTAAGTCCTATGACTACGCGCGTAAATAATTACGTATTCCCGCCTGCATCATCTAAGTCAGGCGGGAATATGGAGAGGGGACTCGGTCGGTCCACTGTGTGACCTGAGGGAAGACGGCGCACAGTGGTCATGTGCTGCCTTGTACACTTGCTCAGCTAGATTTTGGGGAGACCCCTTTACAGTCTCCCCAGAGATGTGCCCTAACAGGCGTTGCACAGAGGAGGCTCCGAATCGGTCTTTTGAGAGGTAACGGTGCCCCCTTCCATAGTGCAGATGGTGACCACCGGGGTAGTTTTAGTGAGGTAAAAGTCCCACACTCCCTGGTTTTATCCCCAAAGACCATGCGCACTTTGAAGGTTTTACCCCAGGAACAAAAAAAAAGGTGTATCTGTGGGGCCACTACACCCAGCCTAGCCTGGGGCCAGCATTATGTATTAAATTAAAATATAACATAGATAGGGCTTAAAACATTTTCGTGAAAAGATTTTTCAACGACTTACATTACTGACAGTAAGTACTAGATGAAGATGCGAGCCCTACGATGCGCCGTTGGTCTCGTGGTCAAGCGCGACTAGAGTTGTAAAAAAACGGTGTTTTTCTGAGGTGAAAAAAAAACGATTACATAAAACATGAAAAAAAAAACAGTTTTTTTCTGGAGTATGTTTTTTTTATGAATAGGAAAATAAAAATATGGTAAGGCGGTTATCGTATAAGAGTTGATGTTATTTTTTTTATGTTAAATAAGAATATACAATTTGTTTTTTGTTAAATAGTACATACGTATGACTGACAAATGACAGGGCTAGGAAAATAGTGTACATTGCGCAAAATTTAAGAAGATTTAATATTGTTGATGATTTTACTGACTATACTATCAGGGACTCTATTACCATCTGCTTGTGTTAACAAGCAGATGGTAATAGAGTCCCTGATAGTATAGTTGTTGATTCAGAATCAAATGAAACAGACACAGAACATTATTCCGATGCTGATAAAACAAGCGTAGCCGCAGTTACTGATACTGATACAGATGATTGTAACACATTAAGTATTTTTTAAGTTCATAATAATAGTTACCCATTGATTTAAACATAATTTGACTTGAATAAAAACAAAACAATCAAATTTAGTGTTTTATTCTACTTTAGTTATAGTGTTTCACTTTTTCTGAAAAAAATCGGTTGTCTGTAAAGTCGGTTTACTGACGATAGTTGAACGTGACAACGTCATAAGAAAATACTGATGGAATAGTTGCATTGCATTTGTTAATATTCGCTTGCACTTCAAGCCGCCATGGAACGCTACAGAGCAAGGCCGCGAGGTAACGCTACATGAGTCATGTTTTTTTCGTGAGTGCAGCCAGCTTCATCGATTTATTAGACGTTGTCACGTCAAAAAACCAAATGTAGAAAAAAAACAAACGGTGCCAAGATTTTTTCTATGTATTTTTTTAAGATTGTGAAAACAAACATTTTTGATGTGAAACATCTATAGCCGCACGTAAAACAAATTTCTGGCGTGGCGACGCATGCCGTGGCGACGCGTCGCCATGCTATATGATGGTGTATATATACAGTCACAGTCTTGTGTACTGTGTGGCGACGCGTCGCCATGCGCAATCGACAGTAAGTTAATTATATTTTTATTATAATTAAAGTGTGCATTTATCTGTGCATTGAGCACGTGTATATTTGGTGTGTCGACCAATTGTCACAGTAATACCGTCGTCAGAGGCAACATCGAATGTAACTATTACCGAAGTCACTGATTGAACGAATGAAGTTGTATAAATTGTTTTTAATATTTAATGAAAATAAATGTTTATTAAATAAACAGTCATCATTTTCTGGAAAAAATCGTAATATTTTATTTTATCAATATGCCATATTTAGTTTATATCGCAATCTGTTCTTTTCAATCATATTACTTTTACAAAATAATGTCGATGTTTCACATCTGCCAGGCGTCCCGTGACGGCTCACTTTTTTTTTTCAATTTACATCTCTAAGCGCGACTGCTAAGCGTTGGGTCATGGGTGCTGGTTTAGATGTCCAGGTCAGGCAAAGTGTGTTTGGGTGTTTCCATTGGGAATTTCTTAGAAAAAGCCCATAGTTTGGAAGTTGGCGGTGTGATACCCCTGTGACTCAGAAAGCACGTTAAGCCGTAGGTCTTCCCCCTGATCTCTCTCCGGTCGTGTCGGATTGCCGTTCCATCGGACTATGAGAGTGAGGGAAGAGAGGGTGCATCTGTATGTGCGCAAATACTTGTGCACTATAATATCTCCCGCGCCGAAGGCTGGTCTCCGCTGAGATTGGTCGCCATACCAAAAATTCGGTCTGAAGGACTGTATTTCAAAGTAAACAAGCCAGAATTACAAAATGTCGTAGATTAAAGTCTTTAAACAGAATGAGGTTTCTAACACAATTTCATAAAAACATAAACGTAAAGAAAATCCTTCGTTATATTTCCATTTTTTCTTCGTATTTATACAAGAATACAGACAGGAAAGCTTCTACGAGAGTTTGTTTTGTAAGTACTTATATAATTTGATACGGAACCCGGAATTTGGACTTTTGTAAACTTCGGTGAAGGACAACATTAAGAGGAAGTCCGAAATGAATGATTTGAAAACATTACATAATAAGTGTGGTCATCATATGCTTCTATTTGAAATTACCTTGCAGAGTGACGAAATAACCAACTCAGGTTATCACATTCTACTGCTGGACATAGCCTCTCCCAGTCTATCCCAGCCAGCCACCTTTTTAACCGACTTCAAAAAAGGAGGTTCTGTATACAACCCGTATGTATGTATGTCTGTATGTTGGTAAGTCCGCGATTTTCTCCAAAACTAATGAACCAATTATGATAATTCCTTCATTTAACACTTCAAACACATTAGGTTATTATTCTTATGTACGAAGTTATATACATATATGTACTGAGTCTGCGGCGTTTCTATGCGAATTTTGATGATTCTTCTAGTCGGTGTCTTCAGTTCTTCAATGCACTAGTGTTAATTGAATTTGGGTAGGCACAACTAAAAAATGTAAAATAAAAACTTATTTACAAAAAAACAACCGTCTTCAAAAAAAAAACACAACAATGTGATAAATAACTTTAATTTCGGAAGTCGGTGTCAAAAAACGAAAATGCGCAACACGACACTCTTCTGAAACTAAAGTTATTTATCACTTTGTAGTGCTTTTTTTGAAGTCGGTTTTTATTTTGTAAAAAAAATTTTGTAAGGTTATCGATCGGCCAAGCTGGGGGGTGTCACGTAGAGGGATATTTACAGTAAAATCATTTATTATTACAACTGAGCCCTTTGTCTCAGTTCGCCCTTGTGAACTCTCTCTTGTAGGTTCCCGCCATTATGATCGTATAAGAACAACCTAGCGTCTACCCATTGTGCCATCTAGACGAGTCGATGGACACCTCATTGTATTAGAATCAATCTTGTCGCTTGTGATGCTTGAAAGGTATAAAGAATCCCACATACAAATATACAGATTTTTTTTTGAGGTGGAAATAGTGTAGTGTAGTCTTTGCTCAGCAGTGGGACATTAAAAACTAAAAAAAAAATAGTGACACTCCAGGAGTGCCGACAGAAGTGAAAACTTAAAAAAGCATAGTAATCTTATAAAATGTTTGAAGATCATTCTTCCCAAAGAAAATGTACCGTGCGTTGATGTCTTTATAATGGCCAAAACTTAAAACAGAGGTGTCGGTTACCGTAACAGTGTCGCGAGTTCGATGGTGTTTTCCCATCTCAAAAAATGCCCAACGCGCCTAAAGAAATTTCACTTCAAAAATCGAAAAAATCATAATTTGGATACTCCATAAGAAATTTTTCAGTGTAGATATTCACCTGGTAGTTATCTGAATCTGTATCCAGTTGATGGCAATCATATCCTTCTATCAAGTTCTAACTTAACAGACAGATGGGCACATGATTTAAGCACAAGGAAGTGGTGAAGGGCGGACATTATGGGGGGGCTGTCTTTTGTAATTTTTCTGTTCAAAAGCGCTTATTCTCAGCGTAATTTGAAAAAATGACTTTTGATTTTGACAACGCGCACTAGGCTCGCGTGATGGATTACGGCCCAGTTCCTTTCACCCAGGGAGGCCTGCCTGGACTGATAATACATACTAGGCTCTGTAACATACCTGGCAGAATGAGACACTTCTGCCAAACTCTTCGGGGTATACCTTCGTGAAGATAGTGATTTAATAAGTTAGAGTAACGTCTATAATGTCTACTTAACTAAGATCCATAGCTAAGTAGAGCAACTTAATGCCATAATGAATGTAAGTGGCACATTAAACCCGATACGGTTAATGTTGCCTGAACCTCTGCTTATCACGTGAGGGTGTACGCGTGCCTAATACACACGGCCCGCAACGATAAAGAAAGCAAATAGGAATTATGTTACTTAATTTACTTTCACTAGCTTGCGAACTGTGCGGCGTCGATGCGAAATACGTTACAGACGTTCGACGTGTTGAGTATTCAATTGTTATTGAGGATTAGTCCAGATTTGTGCACCTCCTATCCTACCCTCTGGGTCCCAAAATATGCAGTCAAAGTGACCTCTGTACTGCTATCAACAACACCGTGGAAGTGGCGAAGTTTTGGGCTAACAAGGTCTGAAATACCGACTGTATTTCAGATCTTATTGCCAGCTACACGAAAAAGAAGAAGAGGATCAGTTGTTGTATTATATACCTAAGAACTACCCAGATTCGAGAATCTGGAAGTTTCAAGAGGGTACCTACC
The DNA here is from genome assembly GCA_963855955.1 of Luperina nickerlii. Classification (NCBI taxonomy): domain Eukaryota; kingdom Metazoa; phylum Arthropoda; class Insecta; order Lepidoptera; family Noctuidae; genus Luperina; species Luperina nickerlii. The sequence goes on along the minus strand of OY979684.1, from coordinate 2,804,272 downwards.
ACCACCTCTTATAACAGTATTATTTAATCTCACTTCAGTTTTGGAAGATACGGAGCTATACGTCGGCGTCCTGTCCATCTGTTTTCCACAATGTGCAAGAATAAAATTTTATTGCTGTAAGAGGTGCTGGTTTGCGTATATATGCCCCCAGGCATAGAATATTTGGATGCTATAAGCATAGAGGAACTCCCATGTTTTTAAGAGTAAGTTAAATTACAGGAGTTGGTTGTCACTTGAAAAGTCAAAGTCAAATCATTTATGTCAAATTATAGATAAATCAACTAAAAAAGTCGGGTTAGTTACACTATTTATAACTCAAGAACGGCTGGACCTATTTTTATGATATTTGATTTGATGGATTTGCCTCAAACTCGAATAGCAGAATAACTATTAAAACATGGGATTAATTCACGAAAAAAAAGGATAATTCATAATCTGAGAAGTTCGCGGAGTCAGTTAGTAAGCACATAAAAATCACTTTTTAACATCAAAAATTACAAAAAATTGAATTTGACATAATAATAACATGATTTCGGGCCATAAGAGTGCTTTATACTTAAGTTTGAACCTTAGGGCTTCGAGATTTCCCTGGTTTTACTGGTTATGATTTGGATGAGATTTCCCTACGCTATCAGGAAGTTCATAGAGACAGGATCAATCAGAAAGTTTCCATAGACCACCAAATAATACACACCTTTAGGTGAATCTGTAGTAAATACTTCAAACAATTTCCGCACCCTGCGTTTCAGATTTTCCGGCTGTATGTCCCATCTCCCAGGGCTGTAGCAGGGAGGGGATCAGGGGACACCTCAGATCGCGTCGAACCGCCGCGAAGGACGGACGCGTTTATAAAATGGTCCTCTGAGCGTACCAGTGCCGAGACAATGGTGAAATACAACGTATTATTTGCTGTTACAATCGCCATCTCCCTGGCAGTTGGTAAGTGCTAGATTTTATTATGATTTTATTGGGTTGGTTTTAAATGTACTGGCTGAATTTTCAGTCCTTTGATTCGTGTTTATGACTCGTTTGTTTTTTTTCTCGTGTTCTGTCAAAGGGTAATTAAATGTTTGTTTTCTTTTGTGTTCCGGAGTGTTTTTTTATTTGATTCATGTCTTTGGTGTAATTTAACATCGGTTTTTTTTTGCCATGATCTATTTTGTTCTTTCGAAAACATGCTCGGAGCTGTTGTTTGAAATCAGTTGCTCTCTGTATGTACTGTTCTACTAAAATGTGTCTATTATTTTTTTTTAAAGGAATTACTTCATCCTGATTTAATGCGTATATGCCTGATTAAACTCACGTTTAATTGAGATTGTAAATAATTTTCATAAATAATATCAGCTGTTGCTGTTGAATGAAAGCCTTTTCTAAGCAGGACATATAGATATCTAAGTAAAAAGCGGATGAATTTTTCAACGCTATATTTTTGTTTGTGAATAGTTTTAGTTAAGTTAGGATATCATTTTTAGTTATGGTATTAGTTGTAGTATTTACGTCAATAGTCGTAAATACTATTTTAATCCTGAATTTGATCATGCGGTGTTAACTCAGTAAAAGGTTATTAAATTATTATTCTATAGCCTTTTATACGAGAGTATCCGTATTAGGTTACATTGTAACCTAATGAGGATACTCTTGTATCAAGGCTCTCGTATTAAAGGGCTTTCAGGACCTAAACACAAAAAACGCAAGTTTTAGAAACAAAAAAAAGTATATGATCGACTACAGTAAACCAAATCAGAAAAATATATGATATTCTTCATAATACAACTAATTTGATACGATAGATAAAAATGATGAATATACCTCTAAAAACATTATTATTTCAATAAAAACCACCATACTAATATACATACATACAATCATTCTGTTTTTTTGTCAGATTATTCTACAAGCAACATACTAAAATACTAGTGTTTTAGTTTTTTAGTCCAATCAATAGATTTTTTGTCATTAAATAATTGCTTCATATTTTGCATTAAATTACCAGCGTTGTGTCATCGCACTTCTCTTTCTTTTCTATGCAGTCCGACAGCGACCGCGCTTTAGGTCATGTAAGCCCCTTAAGGCTTCTAGAACGGCATCATCCTAGACTAGAGCCGACCATCTTTTCTATTATACTTTTATTACTGTTTCCTGCTGCGTCGGTCAAATGATTTTCCAATAACGTATTAAGGTGAATGGATAGTCGTAGACCGCGAAATTGAAATTTTCTTACGTTTTTTGCAATTTGCAGGGTCAGATTGTATCTTGATCAAAATATGATTCGCGACAATAACAGGTACATATTTAGAGAATTATAATCATTAATATATCTTTCTAAGTTATATTTCTACCACCAACCACCAATCTCTTATGGAAAAGTGTTAGTGGTAGAAATCTAACTTAGAAAGATGTATTATTGATTCTAATGATTATACTTCTCTAAATATGTACCTGCTATTGTCGCGAATCATATTTTGATCAAGATACAACCTGACACTGACCTGCAAATTGCAAAAAAACGTAAGAAAATTTGAATTTCGCGGTCTCAACTACCCATTCACCTTAACAGTAACTGTCTGCTTCGGTTTTCGGAGAGCCTCATCATCATCAGCCTACAGCAGTCCACTGCTAGACATAGGCCTCTCCTATTGCACGCCATTCCACTCGACAAATCTCATCCAGCTGCTACCAGCCACCCTGCGAAGATCGTCGCTCCACCTAGCCTGGAGAGCGTCCTACCATTCGTTTGCCGATTCGCGGTCACCAGTCGAAGAACACGTCTACCCCAACGGTCATCGGTTCTAGGGCTTAGATAGTGACCAAACTTATTTTTTTTAAGTAAACTATTATCTCCTTTTGCGTTATTAAGAAAATTGAGTTGACCCTAGCATTACTTTATGCATTTAAAATTGATTTTTATTGCCTTGAAATAAGATTTCATTTTCTTTGGCTTTTTCGGCGGCCAGCACGGCAAAATACATTTTTTTTTAAATACCTCCATTAAAAGTTACTGAAATCGATTCAGTAGGCAATTATGAACAAACTACATATTTTCAGGCCTTGCGTTTATTCTTTTACACCGTGTATCACACTACGTTACTCGCGGTAGGAAAATTAATATCAAAGTACCTAAATAAGTTAGAGTTATTATACTTTCTGCTCCACTTTTCGTAAAACTAATTAAACACTAAATCTTCATGCTTTCTTTCACTTATAAATAACTATGTTTTTGTAACACGAATAGAGTGTATTGACTGCTTCCTTGATCTAGTGGTTTTCTGAGCGTGGGGTCCTGGGTTCGGTTTTCAAGGTGGGGTAAAGTATTATAGGGTCTTTGCGGGCAAGAGGACCAGCAACTATTGCACAGTAATTTTGTGGGCAAGAGTTGTTGGTCATTGCTGTTGACCTAGTGTGGTCTTAAGGCAAACATGGGCGCGACGCGACAGCGCGACGTGACTCTAGTAGAATAATTTCTATGAAAACTTCATGATTGTTCTACAAGAGTCGCGTCGCGATTGTCTGTGAGCCTTTAACATTACCGTGGCATGACCTACCTATTCTATTCTCCCAAATGATTAATGATTTTATTTCTGTTCGTAGGTTTTTACAAACACTTTAAAGGCTCCTGAAAACAGGCGCGACACGCGTCTAATCGCGCGCGATACAAAGGCACCGCTCGTTGCGCGACTTGCGGTGCCATTGTGTCGCGCGCCATTTTATCGCGTGTCGCGCCTGTTTGAAGGAGCCTTAACACATCAATCATATTTTAAAAACTAGATGAGGTCGCCGATTCATATGACTACTCTGAGAAGAAAGACCGAAACAAACTCATAGGTCGCCGTCTCTTTTATTAAAATCCAGACATAATCTTGGTCAGATTATGTAGATTGGTGTCTGAAATGGTCTTTTGAGGAAAGAACCACACAGATTGAGTGTAGGTACCTATATTAAGGTGTCACCTACTATTATTGATAGGGTAATGGACATAAGTTTGGAGCTGAACGATTACTGACAAATGCGTGAATTGACTAGAGAGGTCCACTCAGATCTGTGTGGTGATTCTTTCCTCAAAATTCCATTTCAGACACCAATCTGAGGGGACCCGTGGCTAAATAATAACAGCCGCACAGGTCGATTGATCAGGTTAAGCTACGATTGCCGCGGTTGATCTGTGGATGGGTGACCATCTTTACATACCGAGACGCCTCCGTGCCCCGGAAAGCACGTTAAGCGGTTGGTCCCGGCTGTCATTCGTGTATCTTTGACAGTCGTTACGGGTAGACAGAAGCCCGAATGTGACGGCCAGTCTTACGAGGGGTATCGTATTACCCAGTAACTGGGTTGTGGAGGTCAGATAGGCAGTCGCTTCATGTGAGATACTGGTAATCAACTGCATCCGGTTAGACTGGAAGCCGACCCCAACATAGTTGGGAAAAGGCTAGGCAGATGATGATGATACCAATCTATATGGTCTTCACATGATCTGACTAAGATTATCTCTGGACTTTAAAAGAGACTGTGACCTCTGAGTTATTTTAGCTTTTTAAATTCTTCTCAGGGGTAGTTACAAGTGGATAGGAAATGTCGACTCCATCTAGCTTTTTTTTATTTGAAATGGGTTTGCTCTTGACTCTAGTCTAGGTCAGAGGTGACAGAGACAAAGTCTACGATGGAGTGAGCTTACCCAGAAGAAGCCTGCACTCTTACTTTGAAGAGATGAGATTCGGGTTGTATGCGCTCGGAAACACAGACGCAGGTAGAGAGTTCCACTCTTTTGTTGTGCGCATTAAAAAGGACATTTGAAAACGCTTAGTGCGAATTGGTGGAATAGCAACTAGGCAGGGATGGTAACTTGCAGTGCGTCTGGATGTTTTTTTTTTTAAATACCATAATTATGTTGATGTCTGAGTGGTAACGACCGCGTCTTACGAGTTGTAGGTCTGGGGTTCGAACCCATGCAGGCACTTTACTTTGTGTAAATTATTTCATCACCACTACACTCAAAACGGTGAAGAAAAACATCGTGAGGAAACCGGCATGTCCTAGAACTAAACATTCGAAGACATGGCCCGCGGGGTGTATTATGGCCCACTTCCTCTCACTGAGAGGAGGCCTGTGTCCCAGCAGTGGGAACATTATAGGCTGATTGGGCATGTTATGAAAGATTTATTCCGATATCCTATTTACAGTATAAACAGTGTTATTTCATGTCTCCCTCATCTGCGCAATTTCATTCAAGAGTTTCGGCAAGCTAAAGTTACTTGCTCACATTCGAGATTGTCTCACAAACATTCAAGTTGGTACAAACATATTGTTCTCATCTGCTGTTGTTGTAGAATAACTTAATTAGTTAACTTGCTTAATTAGGAGCACCTATGGCCAGCTGGGTTGTGAAAGTCCCTTGGTAAGACTGGTTGTCAGACTTTCGGGGTTCTGACTACCCGTAACGACTGTCAAAGCCGGGACCAACGGCTTAACGTGCGTTTCCGAGGCACGGAGGGGTCACGGTATGTAAAGATGTTCACCCATCCACAGACCAACCGCGGCAAGCGTAGCTTAACCTGATCGATCGACCTGTGCGACTGTTATTATTTAGCCACGGGCCCCTCCCCATATTGAATGACTATTTCATGAAATTGAATATTTAAGGCCAATTCTAGCTCAAGGAGTTGCATTGTAGATTCTAATGATTTTAATTCTGTATATTCATATTTGTTACGATCGCGAATCATGTTTTAATCAACAGACAACTTGATACTGACCTGCAAGTTGCAAAAAACGTAAGAAAATTTGAATTTTGCGGGCTCTCCTGACGCTTTCGCCTTTCAATATGTGTGTGATGCAATTACCCCGCCGATCTTTCACAGATAACCTTTATATTGACTACTTAGAAAAGGTTTACTGTCTATGGTAAGTACAGACGCCAGCACATCAAGCTAAGTTACTACAATCTGTTAAATTTCTTTAATAGATTTTCAACTTTATCGCTAAAGCATAAGGTTCAAAGGTGATTGGGAAAATTTTACAGTTTCGGGTAGCTTGATGTGCTGGCGTCTGTATCTACATATCCCAGACGGACCCACGATCACTACTGGCAGACATACATAACTAATAAAAGTTTTATTAGCCTTACAACAAAATCAATAACACAACTTTACTTAGGGATATTTATTCTTTAGAACGATATCAATAACTTCTGCAGAACATGACGTGGGGCGATAGATATTTCCCTTAGGAATCGCGTAGCTAGTTCAAAGTAACTCGGTATAACTACCTAATATGACGTTCATACCTTTTATACATAAAAATATTGAAATTCATAGTCACAGAGCATGTAACATTTTATTCATAGTTATAACTAGCTGCTATCTGCGATATCGTTCGCGTGACATCAATATACCTTTTGATTTTCTTTTTTTTTTCTAACATAAAAGTAAGTTGCTCCTTATAAAAATGGCTATGGTTTATGGCTTGTGGCTAATTAATAGCAGCCGCAAGGTCGATCGTCGCTTGCCGCGGTTGGTCCGTGGATGGGTGACCATCTTTACATACCAAGACCCCTCCGTGCCTCGGAAAGCACGTTAAGCCGTTGGTCCCGGCTGTCATTCGGGGATCTTTGACAGTAGTTACGGATCGTCAGAAGTCTGAAAGTCTAACAACCCAGTCTTGCCAAGGGGTATCGTAATACCCAGTAACTGGGTTGTGAAAGTCAGGTAGGCAGTCGCTCCATGTAAAATACTGGTATTCAGCTGCATCCAGTAAGTCTGGAAGCCGACTCCAACATAGTTGGGGAAAAAGGCTAGATAGATGATGATTGGAATAATTAAAATATCAGTTCATCATGGTTCTCCTCTTTTCTTTTGTTTATCCTATACTCTTCCACTGCTGGGTAAATGTCTCCCCAAGTCTTGGGTCCAGGTCATCTCGCTACCGCTTTCTGAGCCGACCTCGGTGGCGCCGTCAGTCTTCAAGCACCCATTTGTGTGGAGTGGATCTTTACATGTTATAAATTAAAGTTGCTTTTGGCGTCTGCCTGAGTAACCGCTTTGTTCTTCTAAACTCCACATCCACAACGGATTTTGATACGGTTTTCACTATCATTTAGAGAATTTATTCCGGAAGGTTTTTATGTGTAATTTATATTTTTAATTTATTTTCATTAATATTAAACTTACATATACTTAATGAAGAAATCTCGATGATTTTTCAAGTACTAAAAACCGTTCGAAGCAGGGGCGGGTCGCTAGATGCTAAATAAAAAAAAAAACAACGCTTAGTTTTTGTAAAAATAGCAAATTCACATGAATTCGAAATTGGATGTTGGAAAAGAATATTTTTTCTAATTCGCGTAGGTAGTTGTACAAAGGCTGTGACTGAAATTAAAAAGAAAAATAGACAGGTATTTTATTTGCGCCATTGCTGACATAATCATAGATGCTTAAAATGTCGTTATTTTTTAAGTAGACTTTTTAGAATCCCGTTTATAATAATAAAAAAAAATTGCCACTTTTGTCCCACTGCTGGCCAACGGCTCCCTACTCTATTTCCACCTCTCTCTGTCCAGAGCTGGACCAATCTTTATTAAAGGACCAATCTTTATTAAAGGAGTCTCCAGCTCATCCCACCATCTCTGGGCCTGCCGCGATGTCGTTTCCCATTAAGGCTCCTACAAACAGGCGCGACACGCGATAAAATCGCGCGCGACACAAAGGTACCGCAAGCCACGTAACGAGCGGTGCCTTTGTGTCGTGTGCGATGATTCGCGTCGTCGCTCGTCGCGCCTGTTTGCAGGAGCCTTTAAGCGGCACCCACCCAAGTTAATAAAAGAAAATTAAATTAATTTCCTTTTTAAACGAAAGCATCAAAAACATGAAAGACAACATAATTTATTAATTTGTTCCATTAATAAAATTATCTTTTAAATTATTTACTTAAAAAATATCACAGAAAAACTCCATTGAAACTCTCAAAGGAAATTGATTCGTTAGCCTTGCTAACAAGTCAATTTGGGTCTCGCAGTCACAAAAGACATATAAAAATAGCTCCATTCATAGGTCGAACCGTTTTCCGGACACAGCGATCTAATAAAAAAAGTTTAGGATAACTGAAAATGAAGAAAGAAAAAGCATTTTTCATGGTAAATGGTAGGAGTTTTTGTTATCATACTTTTAGTTTCAAGTTTTGTTCCAAAGGTCTATCCAATGACGCGATTCGCGATTTCATGTTTGGTCCCGTAGTAAAAGTTGTTCATAATGATGAGTGCAATGACCCCTTAAGAGGTTATCCGTTAATTACCGGACACCCTGTATATGTCATTACTATTGCTTGTTCTACCAGGTTCTTTACTTTCTGCCCATTGTCCTTTAGAAAAGTTAACAAACAGTATAGAGGTATGAGGAACAGGGTGTAAAGTTCACTCAACCTCCATAGAAAAGGGAGGATCCTCCGACCAGACGGGTGTTGTCTGGCGGGCAACTGCCCGTTGATTCATGTCGGGCCGTTGTATCTATGCTAGTTGCGCGGTAAACTCTGCTTGCGCGATGCAGGATTTGCGTGACGTCAGTATGACGCGTTGTTTGTATGTGGCGTTGTAGATACCGCTACATCACTCCCCCCCGGAGACCGGAGGTCGATAGTGGGCTGAGTCTTGTATCTTGCGATGCTTGCCAGGCCAACTGAGGTTCCAGTGAGTCGGAACCGGTTGCCGCATAGTTCACGGTGAGTCGGAACTGTCTGCGAAGATGTCCCCAGTGAGTCGGGGTGGCGCTGCGTTATGCTCCAGTGCGTCGGATGTCGTACAGCGCCGGGTTGAGGCTGGCTGCTGCGTCGACCAGGAGAGGAATTGAGCTCTTCTTGTTGACCGGCCGAAAGTGCAGTGTGCTGTGCCGAGGTTGCTGATGAGGCTGAGGGTGATGACCAGGTATGCGCGGTCGCTGCATGCTGGTGGTCAGGATACCCGTTGAAGCCGTGGGAGCTGGCTGGCTGGGTGACTCGCTGCTAAAGCTTGCGGGAGTGATGATGATGACGTCACGCTGAAGTATTTGCACGAAGGCTGCGCTGACGTTCATGTTCGGGGTCACCAGTATAGAGGTATGAGGAACAGGGTGTAAAGTTCACTCAACCTCCATAGAAAAGGGAGGATCCTCCGACCAGACGGGTGTTGTGTCTGGCGGGCAACTGCCCGTTGATTCATGTCGGGCCGTTGTATCTATGCTAGTTGCGCGGTAAACTCTGCTTGCGCGATGCAGGATTTGCGTGACGTCAGTATGACGCGTTGTTTGTATGTGGCGTTGTAGATACCGCTACAAACAGACATGTTTTAGAATTTTTATAATACATATTATTAAGTAGGTAGGTACTTGCTTCTGTCCGCGACTTCGACTCTCGCGTAGAAGTTATAAGACAATACAAAATAACAACCACATTTTTATAATATACTCGTAAGCCAGCACATCAAGCTACCCGAAACTGTAAAATTTTTCCAATGAACTTTGATTCTTATGATTCAGCGATAAAGTTGCAAATCTATTAAAGAAATTTGACAGATTGTAGTACCTTGATGTGCTGGCGTCCGTACATTTGTAGTTTTGGTTTCAGCAGCCAAAATATACAGAAAGTCAAGACTGATGACGCGGGAGCAAGAGACGTACAGTTGTTCATAATCATAATCATTTTTTATTTGTGTAACATAGGTAGTGAATACAGTTCTTAAAGTTCATAGGTCGCTATGTTATGCCAAGAGGCGTACAAATATGGTTGCATGCTAAATAAAAACAATAAACAATATGGAATCATTTCTACAGTCAATGCGTCAATGCATAAATAAATAGGTAATCATAAATTACAATTAGTCACAATATTCAATTAAAATTAGTTTCTCCAGTTAAATAAATAAATAAGTCTACATTAATTTATCATTTAGAAAGTCATCAGTCGTATAATAACATTTTTCAATTAATAACAGTTTTAATTTTTTTTAAACATTTTTATGACATCTGTTAATTTATTGTAAATGCGTGGTGCCATACCTAAAAAAAAAACGCTCTTTCTCACTCATGTGAGAAGCACGGAGGGGTCTCCCTATGTAATAGATGGGTACCCATCCAAAACCGACCGCGGCCAGCGCAGCTGAATCTACGATCGACCCGTGCTGCTGTTATAAAATTTTAAATACCTCTGTGAAGATACATGTCGTGAAAATCTCTTAGCCTAATAAATCAAGTCAAAATACAGAATTTAATCTGTGCGTACAAAGGAACCTTTAACAATAGATGTTGCCATAAAAGAATTTTCTCAGGTCACTTAGTGCAATGTATTGAATTGGATTTCTTTATGTCAGAGCGTCACATTCTAATTTCTGAATATTTAATAAAAAAACTAAGTGAAACGACGTATAATACGAGGCTTTTGGCTAATTTGTTTGCGTGTATTTTATGTCTGTTTTTTTTGTAATGTGCGTTTAGTTTGTGCAGAATAAACAATTTTCTTTCTTTCTTTTTCTAAAAACTAAGGGTTTTACCACAAAAACTTAAACACTTGTTCAAATTGTGTCTAATGTCAGTATTACGTCAAAGTCCATGTAATTATGTCGTGTTTAAAAGGTGTTTAGCCTAAACAACTGATAATCACTGTTTTGTGGTAATAAGGCATAAATAAAAGACGTTGTTATTTAAAAAAGGGTGTTGCCTTTCTGCGAATTTATTTATAAACAGATTTAAATGCGATTTTCACTTTCATTTATCCCGGAAGGTTTATGTGTATACCTAACACTTTCATAGTACCGGGATTAAAAGAACCCTTTGTGTTGTGCTAAATTTCATCCAAATCTGTTCAGCCATTTTTGCGCCAAACCGGAACATACATACAGACAAACAAAAGGACAAAAATTCTACGTTACTATGTTATTAAATGTATATCTAAACTAATAATAAAGCTAAAGAGTTTGTTTGTTTGAATGCGCTAATCTCTGGAACTACCGGTCGGATTTGAAAAATGTTTTTGCTTTTGATAGCCTAATTCTTTAGGAAGAATGTTAAGCGAAAACGAAGTGATAGCGCGGTCAGGCGATGCGATGCGACGGGGTGGGTCGGTCGGAGGAACAAGAAATCATTGTTTATTGTCTCTTAATTGTTTTGTTTATTTAAAGAAATAGCTACCAACATTGTTTTTATCATAAAACTAATCCAGTCTAGGTTTTTGACAAAAAACTGGATTTTCTCAGGTTTATGAAAACATAAAGTAAGTAATAATTTTGTCTTCTTCCGGTACTTGATCAAAAGCTTAATCAAAACCCGATTTTGTCATAAACCTGCGACATATAGATAGAATGGAACATGTCCTTTATTTTTCCGCACCGTATGTAAATGCTGTGTGTCTGTGAGGTTTACGTTTTCATACCGCGACCGTCGGGCGACAGTATTCTAATGTTGGTACACTTGACTTAAACATGAGGTTTATGTGAATTTATTGACGCATATTTTATTCTAGGGAGCGGAGCGTTTGGACCTTAGTTCTCGTAGAGATTTTAATAGCTGAAATACTATACCTACCTTAAATTATCACACTAATATTATAAAGTCGAATGTTTGTGAGTGTGTGTGTGTGTGTGTGTTTAGAAAGAAAGAAAATACATTTTTTAGTACACCAGATAGTCAGATATTAGTTGATATGTTTGTTACTTCTTCACGCTCAAACGGCTGGACCAATTTTGATAAAATTTTGTATGGAGGTAGCTGAAACCCTGAATTACCATAAGGGCTACTTTTTATCTCGATATTCCCACGGGATCGCCATTTACGCGGGTAAAACCGCGGGGCGTAGTTAGTAAGCTCTATGTAACCAGTTCACGATTAGCCACCCAAATCTATTGTCCAATAATCTTTTCTTTTCCATATCCTACAATAGTTCTACACAAACCGGGGGTAGTCCTTGGGTTCTTCTCAGAGTAGTCAGGGGCCTTATTCTCTATGACACAATGAACAAAACCGCGCGAAATCAACGCGAGATTTGCGGGTTTTTTTTTTTTTTTTTAGCTATAGAATTGACGCGATTCCCTGAATCAGGGCATCGTCAGCATAGGTATCGAACATAAACCAATGTTATCGTGGGAGTCTACTAACCGCTGTTCAGATCTCCAAATAATCCTATCTATGGCCTGATGATAGGCTGTCAGATGGTTGTGAACAGCTATGCAGATACAAAACGCCAACCTCATCTAGTTTAAAAAATAAAAGTGACTTGTAAAAAGTGTTTGTTCAAACCTACTTAGAGAAATAAAATCATATATCATTTAGAGTTTTGTATTGTGTCGAGTCTGTTGTCATTAACTCAAACCCATAGCATTTATTTACATTAAAACAATTATGAATTGTCAAAGGAGTCGGTAATTTAGAAAGATGAAGGTCAGTGGCCCATTTCAAAGCGTAGTAGGCAGGCTCCTATGGAGAAGAACGGGCAAGAAACTCCACGGACACTCTTTAAATTATATTGTTACAAAATATAGATTATATCATTCATGTTGAATTCATCTGTGTATGTAAACATACTTGCATGCAAAAGCGTCCAGAGCAAAAGCAAATTAAAAAAAAAAAATTAAATAAGCCGTCACAGCTAACGGCCGAATCCAATTACCTATCTATCACCAGTTTTGGCATACTGGAGGTAGAAAAACCTATCTATCTCTGATTTTAACGTCCCAATAATCTACATATATCAGCAGCGATCTATAAGATTATATTATACTGACCTTCTTAGCGTGTCGATAGCAATCTAAATAGACTCGGCCCAGAATTCGGCTACTTGTTTGGCGCCATCGCCAGCGTCCACCAGTTCCTGTAACGTGCAGCTGACAGGACACGCAGGACACGATATTAAGTGTACCATCTTTGTGGAACAGTACCACGTTTACACTCCAAGGCGGAGTCGTCTACGAATCTCCACCTGAACAGGTTTTCCTTACTTCGGCCAACCTGTGCCCGGAGTCTGTTTAAAGACTTCCAGGTTAGCCAAGGTAACTCATGTCAAGGTAGGAGGTCTGACAGTTTTAATTATACTGGGTTCGGCCGTTAGAGGTGACCAGTTCCTACTGACAGCGCCCGTTCACGAACATGTCACGTGGATGAGGGAGTCTACTATCTGAGTCCATCAAGGAAGGTAGGGGCCCGTTCGAAAGTAGTCCGCTACTTCGGAATGAACCCTAGTCCCAATTAATTAACTTTATCTGACGGGCAAAAACACATAGAGAGTAAGGACAACTGTCAAACCGTGGCGTAATTCATTCTTAGTACGGGCCCCGAACTAATATTATTTTCGAAGGCGATACGGAATAGGGTAGCGCCAGTCACTTGGGCCGAAAACGCTACACACTACGAACTACGTGCTATGTGAGTAGAACCCCGGCACCATTCAGCTCAATAATTTCATTTTCAGAGGAGCAATTCCCATATTTTTAAGAACACACATAGCATAATCAGTCTGTAATGTTCACACTGAAGCCTCCTCTCTTTAAGAGGGAGTGGGCCAGAATCTACCACGAGAGGGTCCAGTGCGGGTTGGCAGATGTCACATGTCTTCGAATTTTAGGTTCTAGGACATGCCGGTTTTCTCACGATGTTTTCCTTCACCGTTTTCAAGAACGTTCGCAATCTATGTATAATTGCAGTCCCAATCTGTCAAAAATACGATAAGTTTTTATACAGTTTTGACGTTGATTGTCGCCGAAATGAGATAGCGACTTGAATTTGAACGTTTTTTAAGTACAAACGCCAGCACATCAAGCTACTATAATCTGTCAAATTTCTTTACTAGATTTTCAACTTTATCGCTAAAGCATAAGGTTCAAAGTTGATCGGGAAAATTTGACAGTTTCGGGTAGCTTGATGTGCTGGCGTCTGTATAAGAACTGGCCTTCAGAACGATTACCTACTTTAGTGTGTCTATGGCATACCAAAATAATGATTTTAGCCCAGAACTTAGCTAAAAGCTGTACCTACTCATCTTTACATAGTACCTTCATTTACGACGTGATACAATACATTCCCCTAAAGTGTATGCGTAGGTATTGTTCACCCGTTTCACGAGAATCCCCTTTAACAAAGGGCGAAGCTATTGCCATTAATACATTCACGAATCCTAGATTCCTAACTGTTAATAAGAAATTCCTACTTCATCATATCCGTTTATTCATAAACGTTGTTTAACTAGTGATCAGCGACTGTTTAATCATAAATTTTTGACGTTTGAACGTCACTTAACTTCAATGATGGTTTATAAATAAACCCCATAACATCGTAACGAAGTCAAATCTCCGCATTAAATATTTTTGAAAAATATTTGAGATTTGGGAATGAGTCTGATATTGAAAATATAGTTTTTAGAATTTTTGTCCGTTTTTCTGGATATTTGTTCCTGATTGGCGCAAAAACGGCGAAATAATGGGTTTGAATGACGTTTGGCACACTTTAAGTATTTATTTATAGTTTTTAACCTGGATACTTTTAACCCCAGTAGTAAGTTCCCGTGGGATATTTTCCGACATACACGCGAACAGTGTCGCGGGCAGAAGTTAGTAATATCATAAATGCAAAAGCACCTTTGTCTGTCTGACTTGAGTATCGACATAGAATACATTTTATCCCCGTAATACGTTCCCATGGAATATTTTCCGACACCATGCAGGCAAAGCCGCGGCTAACAGTTAGTATAATCAGCCCATAATGTTCCCACAGCTGGGACACAGGCCTCCTCTCTGTGAGAGGGAGTGGGCCGTAAACCACCACGCGGGCCCAGTGCGGGTTGGTGGATAACAGTTAGAGATATACAATGCGCGCCACGAAAGATGAGACTTGACCCCGCCTCCCCCACTCTTTCCGCCGCCCCTATGACGTCCGGTCCCGTCCCGCACTCAGACCTCATACCGCTAAAGATACCTAAAATCGTGTTCTGCGCATGTCAAACCACGTGGTGTGTCAAGTCTCATCTTTCGTGGCACGCATTGTACCTAATATAAAACTCAATAACACTTCTATTCAGCCAGCAGTCACGCTTGCGATCAACGACGCGGATTGAATGAACAACGAAATCAACGAATCCATTACTTCCTATCGAGAAAACTATACCTAATTCAATTTATCTGAAACCTTATACTACTGCCACCAGTAGCGAAGGGTCGATTTTTGTAAGAGGTAAGGCGGAGTAGATATCTTTAATATGATTATATTATTTGTCTATAGAATACTGACTGTGCCATTTTTAACGGGAAGCCGGTAGGAATCAAGTTGTTTGGAACATTCGCCACAGAACTTACAGAAGGTTGGCTCCATACAAAGAGCGAAAACAGTGAGGTGATTGCGTAACGCACTATCAGTAGCAACGGAATACATTTTGACAGTTCAATAACATTCATTGCGTTATTCACGTTGTAGAGCAGACAAATGTTTTGAACATACGAAGCAATGGATTAAAAATAGTTAAGATTGTGGTTGAGTGTGTTGTAAAATTAGGGTGCAGGCTCACACACACATAGACGTATACGTCTAGTGGCTCATGGTTTAAAAGGAACTGCCGCACGGGTCGATTGCCGTCGTCAGTCCGTGGATAGGTGACAATTGAGAGTACCCCTCCGTGCCTCAAAAGCATGTTAAGCCGTTGGTCCTGGCTGTCATTTGTAGATATTTGAGAGTCGTTACGGAACTAAGACTACAGAAGCGGGCTTCTGAGTAGACATTATACACACAAACAGACACACATACACACTACACAGCTGAACAACTGTACTTTTTTCTGATGACCGACGAAAACTTTCTACCCTAGGGCCGCTAGGGATCTGAAATCATGTGCTGAATTCGTGGTTGCAGTTTGCGCGTCGATGTTCCTGTTACCCTGTATATTTTCTGCCTATACTTCTGCTCCTACCCTGTCTATTGTATGCATACTGAAAGCTTTTATTCAGGAACAATAGAGAGATGACCTTGTGAACTCGGCAGCAACGCGCTGGACCGTTTGAATTTATGCTTTCACATATAAAACATCGTCCATGTAGGTCACATTTATTTACATAGGTCATTAATGTTGTGACGTTTATGACTCAGTTTAGATCGTAAAATAATATTAATTAATGTAATAGTGCAGTGGGTTGGTTATTTGGTTGTACAGTACCCGGCGATAAATATTGCACATCGACCTTTGGAAAGAGACAATCGGCTAATTTCGGCTTCGTAGAGCGTTATCTCTGTCGCACGAAATACTGTTTGAGTCCGGTATCTATTAGGACAGTGGTTCCTAACCTTTTCAATATTGTTACCCCTGGACCTATTAGGAAAACTGATTTTACCCCGACCTTCAAATGTTATCAATAAACAATGAATTAAATAAAAATAGTTACTGTGATGTGGTATTGTTTTGCATTCACAAATTTTTATATGTTAGGTTTAGTTTCACTTAAAGCGCATCTGAAGTCGTGTTCCACATTGAGACTGTTTCTAGCCTTTGTTTTCAGTGTAACCAAAGTTGAAAAACCACTCTCACATCATAGGTGATGGCAAAGGGTATTAGCATTTTTGAAGCTCTGTTAGCTTTAATAGGATAAAACAGATATGGCGAGGCGACCCCGATGACAGCTTGAAAGAAATGCCACGTGCAGTTCTTACTGCGCGGTGATTTATCATTTGTTGTTAATGTCGTGAGGACAGCTTTGAGTACGAATGTGGATAGCCATCTACATCATCCTTTCCCCTACTCTTATAACCATAAGAGTGGAATGAACTGTGTGATATCGTTAGAAAGGGGTAACTACCCATGACGACTAATATAGTGGTATGGAAGAACGAAAATAAATTAGGATCAGAGACAAGAAATGATAATGGACAACTGTACCACATTTGACTTGAGGTTTTCCGGGTCTGAGATTTGTCTCCATAAACAGTAAATACTTGTTTACAGACACAAATCACGGACCCGGAAAATCATCCCTAGGCCTTACCAATATAATGGACACGTACAGAGTAAAAGGGTAAAACACTCTTTAGTATGGCACTTTTGCCATTAGATTAGAGTAACAAACATTATTCAGCTCTCAGGGTGCCCTATGTCTTGGGACGGTAGGGTTATCGGAATCCAACACAACCTGAAAAAGTCAATCGCTTAACCGCTGCGCCAGATATTATAAAAGCACCAAAAAGATCTCACAATGACATAATTCTTTAACAAACAAACGTGATTTGGCACTGGCAATATACACCTAAAAATTTCTACTAAAAACTCCTTACTGAAACGACCTACCAGCCAGCTGTTACTTTAAACGTTTCAATTATTCTCCCATTAGAAAGAAAAGACATTCTTCATTCGCACCTTAGTTTGACATTAAAACGTTATATATTTTCGTTTGGAGACGTCTTCCTGCGGGTCTAGACAGTTATCTAGACGTTATCGGTGAAAGAGCGGGCTTGAAATCCATTATGTAACACGGGAGATGTGTTCGAAATATTGTGCTTAATTTTTTTTAGGTTATGTTCATTTTTGTATGGGTTTCTTGTGATGTAAAATTGATTTGGGTGGTTAAATTCCTGGGGATTTTTAGTTCCTACTTACAGTAAAATTTATTTTAAGTTTAAATTATTATATTTATTGAGTGACTGAATAATACTCGGTGACATTTTTTATCGGGTTTCTTTTAGTGCATTATTTTTCATTGAAAAAGAAGGTGAAAAACTTTTCTTGAAATTCAAGATCAGCTCTCCTTTGTACACTTTTCTCTTTATTTTCTAGTTTCAGTTTTTTCTTAATTATCCCTTATCAAAATTACGTTTCAGTAACATCTTAAAATATATTTAAAGAATCGCCCACAGGTACTCCTAACTAATTTCAGTTTACGTAAACAACTAATCCGATAATTTTCATTCGTAACAGTTATTATATCTTTCCTGAGTGTCATAAGAGGATTAACATCGCATCTCTGTAACTACCGTAATTTGATTACCGTAATTTGATCAGCCAGATAATAAGACCTTACCTGTAAGGTAAGTACCCGCCGGTGTATTCAGGAAAAATTTCACCGTAAAAATCTGGTGAAGTGAGCTGTCATTCCATTTGATGCTTGGGATAGACACTGTAGCGGCATCTACATTGCCACATGTGAACTACGCATCACAATGACGTCACGCTAAATCCTGCATCGCGAAACAGAGTTTACCGCGCAACTAGCATATATATCTAAAACTTCGGGCAGTTGCTCACCAGACACAGCACTTGTCTGGTCAGAAGATCTTTCCTTTTCTATGGAGGATGAGTGAACTTTACACCCTGTTCCTCATAACACTAGAAAGAAAGAAAGAAAATACATTTATTTAGCTCAGACTAAGAGACACACAATACACCAGATAGTTAGATATTAGTCGTACATCAGATAAAAAATAAGATAAAAATAAAAAGACAGACACACACACACACACACACACACTGAGACACTGTTGACAGTTCGTTCACTTCAAGCTCATCTAACCACTCGCAACCATTCGGGTAACTACTGAAAATCAGCGCTGTGCTGTGGGTCCCCTATTTGTCACAGAAACACGTGCATACAAAAAGACAATCAATTCTAATAATAACGAAAAATAAAAACAAAATATAACTTTAATCACGAGCACAAAACATAAATAGTCGCGTCGACAGCTGTACGTCATGAATGTGACAGGAAGGCTTCCACTCAGCATGATGCTGTTCGACCACATACCAAATTAAGTAATAATTCAATTACTAAAATGATCAAGCTTTTACTTCGAGCGTACTTCGCTTTCCTCCAAAGGCCACCCCCAAGTTTTTATTTAATTACTAGCTTCTGCCCGCGACTTCGTCGGCGTGAAATTCCTTGTTCCCCCGACCCACCGCGTCGCATCGCATCACCTGCCCGCGCTAACACTTTGTTTTCGCTTAACGTTCCTTCTGCCTTTTTTATTTTTGCTCGGCTCTGAAGGGACATAGCGTGATGTTAAATTGCTAGCCTTCCTCAATTTGAATTGGGCTACCAAATACAAAAATTATTTATTTCAAATCCGACATGGCTTCCAGAGATTAGCGCGATCAAACAAACAAACTTAGCTTCAGCTTAGATACAGATTTCTTTCCAATCTATTTCCGACCAGCCAGACGTAACTTTAACCTCTATACCGTCAGAATCAGCGACCGGAGTGACTCAATAACCGTAATTTATCATACGCAATCCGGCTCTCAGCGTATCGACAGCTCCCGGTCCGAACCGTACTCCTGCTGGACAGCCGGACGCACGGACGTATTGCCGATCGATACGATACTTTTCTGCTATACGATACAGATGTAATGAATTGAGATTATTGGCGAGGTTGAGTAAGGGTAAAATGAAAAAGTATACCAACCTAATGTTGTTGTCTTTTATTTGACAATGAAATAAGAGAAAGAGATGGGGTGGAATTAGAGCTGCCACATTAAGTTGAACCGACTCCTGAAAGCCAATTGTCGTACTGTCGTATTGTCATACTTTTTCTTTCCAACCTAACCGCAACCCTATTATAACGAGAGTAAAGATCACAATGATTTTGACAGACTTGTCAGTGGCAGCAAACCATCAGCAACCTCTTAGAAGGAGAATAAAGATCACAATGATTTTGACAGACTTGTCAGTGGCAGCAATCCATCAGCAACCTTATTAGAATGATAATACAGATCACAATGATTTTGACAGACTTGTCAGTGGCAGCAATCCATCAGCAACCTTATTAGAATGATAATACAGATCACAATGATTTTGACAGACTTGTCAGTGGCAGCAATCCATCAGCAACCTTATTAGAATGATAATACAGATCACAATGATTTTGACAGACTTGTCAGTGGCAGCAATCCATCAGCAACCTTATTAGAATGATAATACAGATCACAATGATTTTGACCGACTTGTCAGTGGCAGCAAACCATCAGCAACCTCTTAGAAGGAGAATAAAGATCACAATGATTTTGACAGACTTGTCAGTGGCAGCAATCCATCAGCAACCTTATTAGAATGATAATACAGATCACAATGATTTTGACAGACTTGTCAGTGGCAGCAATCCATCAGCAACCTTATTAGAATGATAATACAGATCACAATGATTTTGACAGACTTGTCAGTGGCAGCAATCCATCAGCAACCTTATTAGAATGATAATACAGATCACAATGATTTTGACAGACTTGTCAGTGGCAGCAATCCATCAGCAACCTTATTAGAATGATAATAAAGATCACAATGATTTTGACAGACTTGTCAGTGGCAGCAATCCATCAGCAACCTTATTAGAATGATAATACAGATCGCAATGATTTTGACAGACTTGTCAGTGGCAGCAATCCATCAGCAACCTTATTAGAATGATAATACAGATCACAATGATTTTGACAGACTTGTCAGTGGCAGCAATCCATCAGCAACCTTATTAGAATGATAATAAAGATCACAATGATTGTGATAGGCTTGTCAGTGGCAGCAATCCAACGGCAACCTTATTGGAATGAGAATAAAGATCACTGTGATTTTAACAGACTTGTCAGACAGCAACCATAATAGAATGAGAATAAAATAATATCACTGTGATTTTGACAGACTTGTCAGTGGCAGAAATCCATCAGCAACCTTATTAGAATGATAAAAAAGATCACAATGATTTTGATAGGCTTGTCAGTGGCAGCAATCCAACGGCAACCTTATTGGAATGAGAATAAAGATCACTGTGATTTTAACAGACTTGTCAGACAGCAACCATAATAGAATGAGAATAAAATAATATCACTGTGATTTTGACAGACTTGTCAGTGGCAGCAACCCAACTGCCAACCAAAATTACCAAATTACAAATTACAGTGACATTTATTCTCATTCCATCATGGTTGCTGATGGAATGAGAATAAATGTCACTGTAATTTGGACAGTGATGCAGATCAGAGTTAAAACAAATGCGAATGGACTGTAAAATATTAAAGGATTATAATTTATAGCAATAGAACAATTAATCGGTTGCTTTATCAGGCTTTCAAAATTCAGAACTTGAACGAGGCTTTAAGAAATTGGCAACCATCCAAAAAGGTTTAAACGACACATCATTAAATACCGCCTAAAACACGATAAAGTTTAATGTCAAATCGGTTTGTCAGCTTTAAATTTCTCTGATCTCTTTCTTGCTTCACCTGTTAGAAAGAGATAGCAATTCTTTTTTATCTTTGTTCAGGCAATGTCAAAAGGAATTCTTACGCACCTATAGTCGTACAATAATCTTTGGTCGCGTGATCAAAATTGGAACTAACGCCGCCATTTTTTTCAATACGAATTATACAAAAGGGGATTGCAGATTTTTATTTTTTTTATACCTACTTTCGCACCATTTTGTGGTTGTATTTTTTTCAAAATGGCGGCCACATAAAAAAACGGATATAAAAAAGAACTACTGATTGAAAGAAAAGTATGCGCGGTGAAAATGTATGGAACAGTAATTTTTTTAACTTTAAAGCAGGGGCCAGATTCAGAATCATGTACTGAATTCATGATAACATGTTAATTCATTAGGCTGTAGAAAGGAATACTAGCAGCGCCATGCAGTTTCACCCGCATAAGTGTCGATTCCATGGGAATATCAGGATAAAAAGTATCCTATTTGTTAATCCTGGTTATAAACTATCCGTGTGCAAAATTTCATTCAAATCTGTTCATTAGTTTTTGCGTGAAAGAGTTACAAACATCAATCCATCCATCCTCACAAACTTTCGCGATTATAATACATATTAGTAGGATAGGATAGAATGAATAAAGTCCCTCTGGAAATGATTGAATTTGGAGGTCAAACCGTCTCCTATATGAATTACTAACATGGAGTCGCTACTGGTTAAATTGGAAACCAAATGCAATTACTGCCGAAGCAAAGACTTGGTAATTGGTGAGCTTAGTCCATTGGGGAAAGGGTTCTGTACTTAGGTACTGGGACAAAGATTACACAAACTCTAGGCTTGTTAAGTCTGTGCCTTTTTAGGTATATTTCTGGCAATGAAACGGAATAATTTTATGTAAGTACATAATTCGGGACACCACGCTGCGTTCCAAAACCTTTTATGTTTGGATATGATATTGGTGGCGAAAATCATGAGAGTCATGAAAACACTTTTGATTGATATCCCTACATATTTCTCTATATTGGTTAAGTTTACCTAAGTTTTTAACAATAATTGTCGCTGAAATGAGATTGTGACTTGCATTTGAAGGTTTTTTTAAGTACTGCAGTGAGCCTTCTGATGATAAACATTATTCATCTGCTTCAAGTTCTCTTTACATTCGTTTTTACGGTAAGATTTTCACAGAATTGATAGGGAAGTTCGGTATCGGAATTGGAGAATACGCTATAAATTATATTGATCGACCTTTATTAATAACAGCTGCCCTAAAAACAAGTTGACAAACGTCTTGACAGCATATTTAAATTATATGGCTACAAGCAGAAACACACGCCATCGCGGCACGCCAAGACGAAATGGCGGGATGAGCTTCGTTTTCTTTTAAAAAAAAAATGTTGCCCCTCACTAAGAATTACCCCTGTATCGTGGGTGCGTTTACAAACATTTAAATTCACATACACAAACAGCCAGACCCGGAACAACTACCTATAGGCAATACAAATATTTGTTCCGTGTGGGAATCGAACCCGCGACACGCAGCGCAGTAGTCGATCGCTCAGCCACTGCGCCAACCGTGTCGTCAAGCTGGACTCCTACCGTAAGGAATGGCGGTACTCGCAAAGACAGAACTGTGTGGGAAAGGGAAAGGCAGACCTTTGTCCTGTAGTGGGATAATTCAGGCTAGTTAGTTATCACAAACCTACTGTCCGCCTCCGCAAAATTTTAGCAAGTCATTGAAAACCACAACCTGTATTTAATCATCACTTCCGAAAATCACACACATACCAATGTCGACCACATACAGTGATGATAAAGACCCTTCAAATGTTCGGTCCAGCCATACACCACAGAATAAATGCGGTACAGAAGGCCAACTTTATACAACGAGCAGAAACGCACGCTCACGTAGACACAGTTCGATTGAAGGCTTAAGTACGCTTGCGGTGGTCGATCTGTGGAGGTTATCCGTTACATACCGAGACCTCAACGTGCCTTGGAAAGCATGTTGAACCGTTTGTCCCGGCTGCCATAAGTAGAACTTTGACAGCCGTTACGAGTAATCAGATGCCTGGAAGTCTGATTACCAGAGTCAGCACGGAGATGTGGTCGCAGTGGACAGAAGAAAAAGACATTTTGCGCCGAGCCCAAATAAATTTGCATCATCATCTTCATTTCAGCCAAAAGACGTCCACTGCTGGACATAGGCCTCTCCCAAGAAGTGTTTTTTGTGCTTGTCATTCTTGGGAGGGGGGAGGGAGGGTTTGCAGGCGGGTTGGCGATCGCAGTAGGTGGTGAAATGCATAGAGAACGCTGCTGCTGATTCTCCGGTACGACCCTTAGTCGCCTTTTTTTCGCCGTCGTCCGTGTGCCACTAACGGGATGCAGCAGGATACCAGCGTCAGGTATTATATCTGGCATATGCTGATCTGGACTCCCATTTGGTGCAACCATAAGACACACACCGCCCAGTAGTGATCGACGTTATAGATGTTTATGAGCTAGGTGTCTATGGTTCAATTTTTTTTCTTTCTTTCTTTCTTTTTAATCTTTGTTATTTGTTTTACCTTTTTTGATGTTTTTAATACCTGTATTGTGTCTTTTGTTGCACTAAATAAACGTTTTATCTATCTATCTTTTACGACACCCACGGGAACTATGGGGTGGTATTATTACTCAAGTCCGGCGGCACCACAGAAACAGTAATAAATTGGCATAAGGGGAATATGACAATGACGATGATGAAGTTGAAATCTCGGTACTTTTCGCTCGTCATATGTAGCTGGCCTTCTGTAGCCTATCTATGTTGTGGTAACACCCCGTTCGAGTATCTACCCCTACTATGAATACGGGCGGGTAGGGGGTGGCGTTTATTTTATTACCACTTCGCACCCCTATTAAGT
Source organism: Luperina nickerlii (assembly GCA_963855955.1). Taxonomy (NCBI): domain Eukaryota; kingdom Metazoa; phylum Arthropoda; class Insecta; order Lepidoptera; family Noctuidae; genus Luperina; species Luperina nickerlii. Next base: position 2,780,216 of record OY979684.1, on the reverse strand, counting down.
GGTATCAAAGTTATGCCCGACTTGATGCTGAGGTCTTCATGTAAGGGTTTCGGGTGAGGTAGATCGAGAATTACAGATGTTGGAGCTGGGTGGATAATAATCTGGTGCTGGATTTGAATTTTGGGAATAATAATTGAAGTCTGGCTTGGGATACGTATTGACTACTAGTGGCCCAGAGGTATCAGCTCGGACGGACGAGACGTAGGTCGTGGGTTTGAACCCAAGCCGGCGATTTATTTTGTGTAATTTATTTCATACTAGCAGCGCCCCGCGGTTTCACCCGCGTAGGTTTCTTTCCCGTGGAAATATCGGAATAAAATGTATTCTATGCGTTAATCCAGAAAATGGTCTATCTACGTGCCAATTTTCATCCAAATCTGTTCAGCGGTTTACGCGTGATTGAGTAACAAACATCCGAACATCTTCACAAACTTTCACATCTATACTAATATTTCTCCCAATTCTTGAGGAAGGCTATAGGCTATTTAACATCACGCTATGACCTTTAGGAGCCGAGCAAAAAGAAAAAAAGTCAGAAAGAACGCTAAGCAAAAACGAAGTAATAGCGCGGGCAGGCGATGCGATGCGACGGGGTGGGTCGGAGTAACAAGAAATTTCACGCGGACGAAGTCGCGGGCAGAAGCTAGTTTATAATAAACTAGCTGCGCCCCGCGGTTTTACCCGCGTAAATGTCAATCCCGTTTAAATATCGGGATAAAAAGTAGCCTATATGTTAATCCAGGGTGTCAGCTACCTCCATACAAAATTTTATCAAAATTATTCCAGCCGTTTGAACGTGAAGAAGTAACAAACACATAAAAACACACACACTCACAAACTTTCGCCTTTATAATATTAGTGTGATTAGTAAGATAGTAGGGTTCATATTCATATTTTTATTTTATCATCACACCTCCAAAACTGCCGGTCGATTCTGTAAAAATCTCACCGTGAAAACTTAGGTGAAGTGAGTTTGTTTTTTCTGGGAATTGACACTATTGACAGCTCACTCCACGCTCACTTCACCTAAGTTTTCACGGTGAGATTTCTACAGAATAGCACTGCAGTAGAGGAAAACATCGTGTAAAAAAAGGCATGTCCTAGAACCAAAAATTCGAAGACATGTGACATCAACCAACCCGCACTAGGCCCTCGTGATGGATTATGGCCCCTCTCACAGAAAGGTGGCCTGCTGTGTCCCAGGCTGGGACAGAGCCGTTAATGTTCCCCACTGCTGGGACTCCCAGCAGCATTAACGGCTGATTATGCGGGGATAAGTGGTGATTAAAAAGTTCATAGGTAGCAGTAATTACTAATGGAGTACTTCACCAAACATTCTGACACCTAATCTCATTTATTTCAATCTGCATTCACAGATTTTATAAAAGGTACGGTTGTCAAGAAAAACTTCGACACTCTGGTTGGATTAATTGTACTTTTTTAAAAGGAATTTATCATTTGGTCACCATATTTATCTGCATTTATATCTGTAACTAGCTTCTGCCCGCGACTTCGTCCGCGTGAAATTTCTTGTTACTCCGACCCACCCCGTCGCATCGCATCGCCTGCCCGCGCTTTTACTTCGTTTTTGCTTAGCGTTCTTTCTGACTTTTTTTTCTTTTTGGTCGGCTGCTAAAGGTCATAGCGTGATGTTAAATAGCCTATGGCCTTTCTCAAGAGTTGGGCTATCAAATGAAAAAAATAATTTTTCAAATCCGACTGGTAGTTCCAGAGATTAGCGCGTTCAACCAAACAAACTTCATTTTTATAATATTAGTATAGATATAGATTTTTACGGTGTACTTACTATAGAGTATTTTATCTATATACAGGTTCAAATTGAATTGTCTAGCGAAACTATGAAGACGTGATGGTAAAAAAAACTGGCCAAGTGCGAGTCGGACTCGCACACGAAGGGTTCCGTACCACAAGGCAGAAACGCCGAGAAAACACGTTTGTCGTATGGGAGCCCCCTTAAATATTTATTTTATTCTGTTTTTAGTATTTGTTGTTATAGCGGCAACACAAATACATCATCTGTAAAAATTTCAACTGTCTAGCTATCACGGTTCATGAGATACAGCCTGGTGACAGACGGACAGTGGAGTCTTAGTAATAAGGTCCCGTTTCTACCCTTTGGATACGGAACCCTAAAAATCGTTACATCCTATACCTACCCAGTTATTAATTAAGCAGATATTGGAAAATAGAAGCGAATATCAAAGAAATCTCTGTTCGGTTTAATTAAAAGCAATTAATATGGCCGGACCTGGCGGATATGCGGATATGCTCGGATAACGCGGATATGTGCGGATATTTGAACCAGAGGTAAACCCGCTTTGTAGGTTCGATATCTATGTATATACTCTTTTTACACGACCGTTTCCCGACCGTTTTCCGAATCAACCTCAATTTTTATTTGCAACGTGTGGCAAACACACGTTGCAAATAAAAATTGTGGTTGATTGGTTTTTTAAACTCTCTCGTACCATGTACAGACGCCAGTACATCAAGCTACTACAATCTGTCAAATTTCTTTAATAGATTTTCAACTTTATCGCTAAAGCATAAGGTTCAAAGTTGATTGGCAAAATTTGACAGTTTCGGGTAAATTGATGTGCTGGCGTCTGTATACATACTTTTATAACATAACATACCTAACACCACGCCTCTAATTCCGAAGGGTTAGGTAGATGTGTACCTATAGTAAACTCACATTTCGCGATTATGTTTAAAGGCTGCTGCAAACAGGCGCGACGCGCGACACGAATCGCGCGCGACACAAAGGCACCGCTCGTTGTGCGACTTGTGGTGCCTTTGTGTCGCGCGCTATTATATTGCGTGTCGCGCGCGATTCGCGTCGCGCGTCGGAGCCTTTAAACATAATTGGCGAAATATGGGTGTACTATAGGTACACATCTGCCTAACCCTTCGGGATTAGAGGCGTGGTGTTAGGTATGTTCGCGCGCGACACCGCTTTATAAGAGTACGGGTAAGTTGATGGCAATAGGCTCGCCCCCTATTAAGGCTCCTACAAACAGGCGCGACACGCGATATAATCGCGCGCGACACAAAGGCACCGCTCGTTGCGCGACTTGCGGTGCCTTTGTGTCGCGTGTCGTACTGTCGTGTCACGCCTGTTTGAAGGAGCCTTAAGGCTCCTTCAAACAGGCGCGACACGCAATAAAATGTTGTAGGAGCCTTAATAGGGGGCGAGCCTATTACCATCAACTTACCCGTACTTTTATAAAGCGGTTAGGAATATAGACAGTTTTTGAATAGCAGTTTGTAATCAACTAGGAAAATAAGACAATTATTTATGTAGGTACAGCCAGCAACAAAAGTCGATTAACGCTTCCGTTTTTTTTATCTCAGTTATTGAGCAAAATATTACCACTTCAGTTTTTTTAATCTCAGTTATTGAGCAAAATATTACCACTTCAGTTTTTTTTTAATCTCAGTTATTGAGCAAAATATTTGTTCAAAATTGCATTGTACTTGTGCTGCAATTTTGAACAAATATTTTGCTCAATAACTGAGATTAAAAAAACTGAAGTGTTAATCGACTTTTGTTGCTGACCGTACATCGACAATTTTTGAATCTGGCTCTTCAAAGTCTATTTTTTTTCTTCTGTGTTTAAATAAAAACTGTATTAGTTCAGCATGCGCAATGTAAATACAATGTACCTACATACTTTCCGCAATTTTAAATGAAAGATATAAAGAAAATACATTTATTTGCATTAAATGAGACGCCTAAAGAATAAAGAAAATAAAGCACTCAAACACATTATGAACAAGATGGGGGAAAGTATGCGTCACATCCACGCAAAGTGGCGATCGCTCAGCATAATGCTACGCAAAAAGCCGCCAAGTGCGAGTCGGACTGGCACACTAAGAAGAATTCTGTACCACCGTACAATATTTAACACTTCTTTTTCTTCTACATACATACTAAACATAGTTACACTAGATACAAAATCAAATGACTAACTTACTATAAAAATAAATACAAAAGCAAAGTACACTTAGGCGTCGAAGTATTCGTCCGCATCGCTGTCATCAGGAAACGTGCCCAGAAGACTGGCAGCATTGCCACGCTGAATGGCAATGCTAATTCTTTGGCTAAAGAACGACCCAGCCCTCTGGTCACGTGAAGTGTCGACCAGTCGGCGAGGAATTTCCTTAAAAAGGAGACGCGCACTCGGGCCCCATGACCCGAGCGTTTCGAGTTTTCGACCCCAAACGGCTCAAAGCTGTTGTTACCCATAAGGTTACAGTATTTGCGCCGCTTGAGGGTCTCAGCAGCCGCAGCAGCGGCGCCAGCACAGCCCGCCGTGCTAGGAACATGAGATGGCGCAAGGGTATCGACACACGTTGCGTCCCACACCAGAGGCCTACCCAAGGCAACAACGTCATGCCGTCTGGTCTCTTCCCATCGTCTCATCTTTTTCTTCATGTATGGTCTCTTTAATTTTTAACTTTATTTTATTTTAATTTCATGTTGCTATAGCAACCACAGTAATAACACACTCTGTGAACATTTCAAATGTCTTCCTATTACCTACGGTTCAAAATATACCTACTGACGGATTGACGAACGGACATCGGAGCCTTAATAATAGGGTCCCGTTGGTATCCTTTTGGTACGAAACCCTAAAAAGCGATGAAAAATGATCACGTTTCATTCATACAAATATTCTCGTGCATTAATATTAATCCCAGTATGCCACAGTCATCACTCACCGAAAATATCCGCAGCAATAACAACTTAATTATTTGGCGGCCATTAATAAGGCGTGACAGATATCCGCGGCGGATATATTCGGACATTTCGGTTATTGGAGGTGACAGCGCCGCCACTATCAATCATTACTGATGCATTGTCTGAGTGGTTTGAAAGCGACGCGATGCGATTTAAACATACCTAGTTAAGACGACACCGACAGCGCAGTGGCGCCCTCATCGTTTGTATGGTTATTTCTTTTTTTTTATAGTGACCAATATTTTCCGTTTTAAGGATTATAATTAAACTAAACTACCGTCTGTAATAATAATAACGTATAATATTGTGGAGCACAATGTAACGTGCTTATTTTCTGCATTTTCATTCTAAAATAAAAGAAATAACCAAACAAACGATGAGGGCGCCACTGAGCGGTCGGGCGATTCTGTTTGAAATTTTGATGAAATTATAAGCTAAATATTTAATTAAAGTAGGAACAGAAGTAAAAATAAAATAATATTAACTTTTAGCTAGTAAATTAAATGAAGAAAGGAAAAAGGAAAAGTAAGAAAAATATTTTATTTGAAACATTAAAAACAAACATTAATTAAAACTAACAAAATGATGTAAAAATAAAAGACCTGAGCGAGGCCGAGAAGAGTCCTATCTCAGCATAATGCTGCGATATTTAACAAAATAATACAGTAAAGGCTTCTGCAAACAGGCGCGACACGCGGATCAACCGCGCGCGATACAAAGACACCGCTCGTTGCGCGACTTGCGGTGCCTTCGTGTCGCGCGCGATTTTATTGCGTGTCGCGCCTGTTTGAAGGAGCCTTAACGCTCTAGTATTAATCAAACATGCTGAAGCAGTATCATTATGTTTTTCACAGAAAAATTAGGATAGCTTTTTGATTTTCTAAGTGCTGTTTATTATTATAACATGTTGGGAAAGTACCATCACTAAAAATTAACCTGGGTTTCTTACTCTCTAACTCCCAGGAAACTTTTATAAAGACCTTCTTTACTCTCATTCTGGTGCTGAAGTAGGTATACTTTAAAGTGAAAGAGATAGCATAAGACAATGAATGCCTCAAAATTGCGTTTGTGAATGCCTTTAGATGCCAGTGGTCCCAGTCAGTACTTTATTATATGGGCGTCAGGGCATATAATGCAGCTGGTCAGAAAATTGGAATATTCCTTTTACCCAACGACGCTAAAATATGGATGCAGCTAAAACTTACGAGGCAGCCAGCGCTCGCCCGTCCGACGTTTGCGATTACCAATTTTGATTTTGCTTTACATAAGGTTTTCGTATCGTGTTGTAAGCGAAATTAAACCGCACTTGTGTGCCGTCACAATCGAATTTATGTTAGAGTACCTATCGGTCAGTTAAAATTATCAGATGGGTAAAATTTGAACTAAGGGCTACCTTAAAATGATTGCTCATTTTTTAAGTGTCATAAAAGCAATGGCAACAAAGTGAGCGCATGGATCTTGAATGAAAGAAAGAAACAAAAAAAAAAATAGTGGCACTCCGGGAGTGCCGACAGAAGTGAAAACAAAACAAACAGAATACTTTGCGATCACTCACTGACATATCGGATATAGTTACATTAAATCCGAGTATATACCGAGGACAGCCGAACACATCCGAAGCGGGTATTTTTTTAATCGTCTTAACTAAACAAAACACGCGCGGTGTCGCTTACGGTAACAGTAGCGCGAGTTCAATGGTTTTTTCCCATCTCAAAAACTGCCCAACGCGCCTAAAGTAGTTTTCACTTCACTAAGTACATTTATTTTCGGTAAACATGATGCAGAGAACAAAACAGGTTGGGGGAAAAATGGGAAAATATGAGTCATATCCACGCAAAACGGCCATCGCTCAGCATAATGCTACGATTCTATGTGAGATATTCTTAGAAGCCTCACAACACCTTATAATCAGCCTCTAATGTTCCCACTGCTGGGACACAGGCTCCCTCTCTGTGAGTGGAAGTGGGCTATAATCCCCACGCGGGCCCAGTGCGGGTTGGTGGATGTCACATATCTTCAAACTTTTGGTTCTAAGAAGCAATCCGAAGTTATTGAGGGGTCCGTGGCTAAATATTAAAAGCCGCACAGGTCTGTCGATCAGGTTACGCTATGCTTGCTGCGGTTGGTCCGGGGATGGGTGACCATCTTGACATACCGAGACCCCTCCGTGCGTTGGAAAGCACGTTAAGCCGTTGGTCCCGGCTGTCATTCGTGGATCTTTGACAGTCGTTACGGGTAGTCAGAAGCCCGAAAGTCTGACAACCAGACTTACTAAGGGGTATCGTATTACCCAGCAACTGGGTTGTGGAGGTCACATAGGCAGTCGCTCAATGTAAAATACTGGTATTCAGCTGCATCCGGTTAGACTGGAAGCCGACCCCAACATAGTTGGAAAAAGGCTAAGCTGATGAAGCAGTCCGAGGTTATTATGTTACCCTGGTAATGGTAATAATAATACGCCTTATAGGAGTATGGAGGTGCAACATATACCCTTCCTACCCATTAGGGAAATACAGGCCTGATGTTATGACTATGTTAGAACACACATATGTATGGTCGGCATAACATTGTTCTAAGTATCCATAGAGGTCTTTATCGGTCCATCATGAACCGTTCAATGAACGCGAGCCTGCGTTAACGTTAATAATGTCTGCGTGGATACCGTTCAATGTAGGGTTCGTAATAATGAACAGAATATGCTGATAGCAGTTTTGTGTCGAAATTGTATCGACGAATTTATACTATGTACGGTGATGTTTATGTACATATTCTGAATAGCTTATGCCAGACACGGCGTTATCTACAGGGTTAAACTACTACTATTAGTTACTAGCTAGCGAAACTCCACAGATGTGTTGGGTACCTGACAATATATAAATGTGAAAATATCATTGGCCGCAATTGGTGTAGTCATTGAATATCAGTTTAAAAAAATCGGTTTATTTGTGTGTAAACTTCACAGGCGTGATGCAACTCATACTTCAAGTAATAACACTACCAACGCAGCGGTCGTTGACCCCCAAATAAAAAAAAATTAATAAAATTTTTTTTATTTTACTATATTGACCCTTTAAATCCATCAACTATTGGTAACAATTATTATCTGATCAATTACGAGGGCCTAGACAAAGTGACATTCTTCGATAATATTCATAGAGAAGTCGAAATAATCGACAGTTCAACAAGATTCATTGCGTTCTAGTTTACGTTGTGGAATAGACGAATTTTTCAAATGTACTAAGAAATATTGGATTAGGAAATTCCTTCAAGAACTTTCGGATTGTGATTGAAAATGTGTTACACAATGTGGTGCCGTGGAAAGTCGTTATAGAAGTACGAAACCATTACGAAACGCTTTGAAATCGATTATAATTTCAGACGCAAATGATCGGGCCCTCACAATATCTGCTCCGAAGTCGTGAAATCTCCTAAAGATCGGTACCTAACAATAGAAAAAGTAATTGTGTCTCATTCACTGACCTCTATCATACAAGTACGCTGTATAATATGGGTCAGTGGTCTCATTAGTGACAGTTGAGCTCATAAATATTTTTTGACATTGTAATAATTTTTTGAGTGAACCTTGCCAGTAACCACACCAAGAATTGAGATTGTCATCTTTAAACTCGCGAAGGGCGAATCCTAGATTATAGATAGGAAAATGACAGTTAAGGGGCTTTTTGTTTCCGGATGGGAAATCATCAAATGACGCCTCCCGCTCTGGGTGGAGCGGAAGGGAGTGTCAGACTCTTATTGACTAAAACCCACCCGTGTTCCTTCCTAAGTCCTTTATGTTCCGGGCCAGCGGTAACCCTTTCGGACAATCCCGCTGAACCGATCAGTTACCGGCACAATTAAGGTGCTTACAGGACCTAAACACAAAAAAACGCAAGTTTTAGAAACAACAATAGTATATGATCGACAACAGTAAACAAAATCAGAAAAATATATGATATTTTTCAGGATATAATTATGCTGGGTAGATAGTGTGTTGAAATCATAATACAACTATTTTGATACGATAGAATAAAAACATCAAGATACCTCTAAAACTTTCTTTTTACAATAAAACCACACTAATTTGCATACAATCATTCTGATTTTTTGCCAGATTATTCTACAAATGTAAATTATTATTATTATCTTTTATTTATTTTTTAACAAACTTATTATATTTTTAAATATTCTTTACAAAAAAAAATATTTAAAAATATAAAAAATAATAATTTTTAGTCCATAGTCAATAGATTTTTTGTAAATATTTTATATATATAATTGCTTCATATTTTGCAATAAATTACCAGGGTTGTGTTATCGCGCTTCTCTTTCTTTTCTTTGCAGTCCGACAAAGATCGCACGGTCATGTAGTCGCCTTATTGCGTGTCTAAATCCTCAAATCAATTCGTTTATTTGTGATACATGGGTTACATGCAGGTGTTCATTATACAATTACATATTTTATAATGTTCATTCCATGATCAGCCTCATAGCTGATCACTTTGACGTTTGGATAGCCGAGTTGAATTATTGCCACGCGGATAAGAGATCGTTCGAGCGATATGCAGTAGTCTAAGATCGGGATGGAGATACATTATCAATGTCGGGCGGTAGACAGGCTGACAGCCCGAGATACACCAGAAGTACATTTTACAACCCTACTATACTGCGTACGGGATTTAGTTTCTAAACATGTAAACATGTGTACTTAGGTACATGTGTTATTGGCAAACCACTTTTAATGTCCATCATCTGCCTAGCATTGTCCCAACTATGTTGGGGTCGGCTTTCACCAGGTATTTACATGGAGCGACCGCCTATCTGACCTCCACAACCCAATTATTGGGTAATACGATACCCCTTGGTAAGACTGGTTGTCAGACTTTCGGGCTTCTGACTAACCGTAACGACTGTCAAAGATCCACGAATACCAGCCGGAACCAACGGCTTAACGTGCTTTCCGAGGCACGGAGGGGTCACGATGTAAAAATGGCCACCCATCCACAGACCAACCGCGGCAAGCGTAGCTTAACCTGATCGATCGACCTGTGCGGCTGTTATTATTTAGCCACGGGCCTCTCAACCACTTTTAATATCCACTAAGTAATAAAGTTTAGTTAATGCTAAAATTACAAATATTTTTATCATTTTTATTGAATGTGCGTAAAAAGTCACGCACGGGGGTGCGTTTTTAGGTAAACGATAATAGCGCATCGCGGCAACAAATAAGGTTCAAAATAGCGTTGCGTTTGATGTTAGTTGAATCGAATGATCACCAAAATAAAAGTAATTTTGCAGTTTTAATTAAATTAAAAAAAAACAAATACGCGACCCAGTACAATAATTTTTAAGTATTACTTTAGCTGATTGAATTCCCTTTATTAGGTATCATTACTTAAAATATTATAATTTACGCTCAAACTTTGCGAATTAAACGACGAATTATGTTTTCTTTGTGCTCTGTTTTACGATTCATCATTCATTTGATCATGATCTTCGATCAATAATAGTACATCATGATACAATTTTACTTTATGACATATATTTGATTACAGGTTTTCTTAAAACATTTGACAATTCACTAAACTTTTTCTGACTTGCTTTATGTACTAATTCGTCTAACTGTGTGACAAAAAACTGAGTGTTTTAGGCGATTGGTACATTGCACCGCATTACGCAGCGGGGTACGTGAAACGGAGCTAAATTCCCCGCACGGAAGCGCGTTTTTATTGAATTTGTATGTATAAAATCACGCGCAGGGCACGTTATCTGCGTCCCGCTGCGTGATGCGGTGCAGTGTGCCAATCGCCTTAGGGTGTCCTTTGTTTGGGCATCGCCTTAACTGTATACCTATATTTTTATAGCTACACACTACACAGTAATTAATCTTGTTAATCCATGTTGATACATGCAACGTTTCCATATAGACCAATTCGGATACAAGTAAAATATTTTGCAACGTTTAAAAAATCGCTGCTTCGAATAAAATTGAAATCAATTAGCAAGCCGGCCGTGTATATCCGAGTGGCGGATATTTCGGATATATTCGGATATGTGCGGATATTTGCGGTCACAACATGCGGTTTGCATTCGCGTAATGGGTGTAATATGAAGAGCTAAATGGTACATTGGTGAAGCTCGCTTTTGAGCTTGTATTTTGTGAAAGCGTTTCTTTGGTCTAGTAATAGCGCATTGCCATTTGCCACAGCCGATTTTGAGGTAGTTTCATTTACAAAAGTTTATGCTTAGGAAATTTAATAGCAGCTAGGGCCCTTTGCACAAGGAGGGATTTGTGGCTAAGTAGCCCTAGAGAGCATTTGATTTCAATGAACATCTTGGAGATATCATAGTTTTAAAATAACTCCGCACGGCCGCCGGTAGCTCTGTGAGGTTTGTTTGGTTCCACTCTTACTGATCATAGCGTAATGTACCAAAAATGTATTGAGGTAATAATGTACGAAGTAATTGACATAAAGCGCGGTCACTGTCAGACTGCATAGAAAAGAAAGAGAAGCGCGATGACACAACGCTAGTAATTTATTGCAAAATTCAATGAAGCAATAATCTATTTACAAAAAATATATTGTTTGGACTACAAAATTAAAACACTAGTGCTTTACAACTGTAGAATAATCTGATAAAAAATCAGAATGATTGTATGTATATTAGTATGGTTTTTATTGTAAAAATAAAGTTTTTAGAGGTATCTTCATGATTTTTTTCTATCGTATCAAATTAGTTGTATTATTTTCCATTATCTTTCTTCCATTAATTCCATTACCTTTTTAATTTGTTTTCGTTAATTTATTTTATTTGTATTTTATTTAGAGAAATTTTATTCTGTGTCAGTAGGCATTGTGTTATTTTAATTGTATGTAAATATGGGTTTTGCCTGAATTAAATTAATTTTATTTTTTTATTTTATTATGTTTTCATCACACTAACTACCATATACCCTGAAGAATATCATATATTTTTCTGATTTTGTTTACTGTAGTCGATCATATACTTGTATTGCTTCTAAAACTTGCGTTTTTTGCGTTTAGGTCCTGTAATCCCCTTATGTAATACTCTTAAAGTAATGGAATAATATTTTAGTTTTTTCCTCAAAATTAAGTGAAACCACGGGGCACAGCTAGTACTAATAATAAAGCTAAAGAGTTAGTTTGCTTTTGGTTCGTTTGAACGCGCTAATCTCTGAAAGTACCAATTCGATTTGAATTTTTTTTTTACATTTGTTAGACCACATCTTGAGAAAGGTTATAGGTTGCTCAACATCACGCTATGCCAGTCAGGAGCCGAGCAAAAAGAAAAGATGTCAGACAAAACGCTAAGCGGAAACGAAGTACCTAATAACGCGGGCAGGCGATGCGATGCGACGGGCTTGGTCGGGGGAACAAGAAATTTCACGCGGACGAAGACGCGGGCAGAAGCTAGCACTACAATAATTTATACTCCTTTAAATAATTTGGGAGACAACAGAAATAGTTGAAGAGTTTTTCCCGCACCCATAGCCTTTAATTATAGTCTCAAAAATGCTGCATTGCTGTTTTATTATCTATCCTGTCGACTATGTTCGAGTGCATGTTGGAAAACAAATTGGATTTCATGGGTTTTAAGTTATTTGCGCGAAACCTTAATCTTTTTCTAACATAAAAGTAGTCTAAGCTACTCCTTATTTCATCATCTGCCAGTGAAAGTACCGTCAAAATCGATCCAGCCGTCTCGGAGATGAGCTGGAACAAACAGACTGCCAAAAATAAAAATAAAAAGATTTTTTCCTATGTACCGTAAGACACTTATAAAAAAAAAAACAAATTCAATTATATTCATACAAATAAATATAATAGAATTTGTTCTTTTTTTAATATATTTTTTTTAATAACAAAGCTTGCGCTACTAGTAATGTAAATCTGGCTTTAGAGGCACGAGTTAAAAGGACGTTATAGATGTCTATCGATAGTATTTTTTTTTTCGATCGAGGGTCTTCTAAAAGGGCCCTAGATATCACCAATACCGATAATGGAAAAGTCAAAAATATATTGGACTGACCTAAGCTACCGAAAAGCTTATGTCAATCATGCAATTGGGGTAATTGCGTAACACACTATCCTGCAACGAAAAGTCATTGTCAAAAAGAAAGCTTTTTGACAGTTCATCAACATTCATTGCGTCATTTATGTTGGTGAGCAGACAAATTTTTGGAACATATGGAGCAATGGATTAGCAATATCGTTCGAAATGATTCAGATTGTGTTTCATAGTGTGTTACGCAATTAGGGTGCTGTTGGAAGGTGTTGTAGAAATACGAAACGCCTTGAAAGTTGAAAGCGATTGTCACTTGTCTTGTCTAGGTCCTGGACAGAAAACACGACTACCTACCTTCTGTATTTATTTATACTGCATACCGATTTAATGCCACAAAGTATTCTTTTCAATAATCACACTAATATTATAAAGGCGAAAGTTTGTGTGTGTGTTTATATGTTTGTTACTTCTTTTTTTTTTTTTTTTTCAGTATGGGAAATCATCAAATGACTCCTCCCGCTCTGGGTGGAGCGGAAGGGAGTGTCAGACTCTTACTGACTAAAACCCACCCGTGTTCCTTCCTTCGCCCTTTATGTTCCGAGCCAGCGGTAACCCTTTCGGACAATCCCGCTGACCCGGCAGGATGTTTGTTACTTCTTCATGCTCAAACGGCTGGACCAATGTTGAATTTTGTATGGAGGTAGCTGACACCCTGATTAACATATAGGCTACTTTATACCCCGATATTCCCACGGGATCGAACTTTATGCGGGTGAAACCGCAGGGCGCAGCTAGTGAAATATAAATTGAAAAAATACGTAATACACGATGAAAATTATTTTTGAAATACACGAACATAGTTCAAATTAAAAGTGTATTTTAGAAACTTCGAAAAAATACCAAAATCATTCCCAAATGTACGTTATTCTTACTTGTTTATTATGAATCTCGATTGAAGCAGTGTTAGCGACAGTTTTGTTTGCCGAGCGATAAGTTTCGATACTTTTTGGTACAAGGAGGGTAATGTTTAAAAATTGATTTACATGTTTGTTTGTTAATTAGATTCAAACCGAATATTATGTTCGAAAGCGATCATAGCATCTGTCCAACTTCACGATACAGATATTTGTTAGTCTAGGTAGTTCCCAGACTGTTGCATGCATGAACTTCGTGCCCCGCAACTCGCTCTGTATATTTCGACCAAAACTAATAGATACTTAGATAGTAAAGTTGCTCTCTCAATGAATAGCGTTGACGCAGCTTAGCTAATGAAATTGAAATGTTGTAGGACTTGGTTTGGTTTAGTTCGTTGTGTAAACTAGTGTTTTTCTAACCGCTACCTCGTATGGTTGCCTCTCAAGTACCAAAAACAGTTTTTGCATTATTGCAAGAATGGCGCCCAAAACTGTTTTGGGTAACATCTATTTTCCGACTTATTTTACGTTGAAAATAACTAGGAGATAAATAAACTAAGAGACTAGTGATTTATGTAAGTATTCTTAAGTTTATCTATCTTTTTTGTTGAAATAAATAGTTTCAACGCACAAGCGCCGCAAACTAACATGCAGAACAGAAAGTATCAATGCATATACTATGTGCAAACTCGCTCGGTATACTCCGGCCACTACTAATAGATACTTTGATAGTAAAGTTGTGCTCTCAGTTCATAGCGTGAACAACTTACTGTTGAAGCGGCTTAGCTAATGAAACTGATAAGTTGTAGCACTTAGTTCGGTTAGTTGCAATAAGCGGGGGCTTTGTTTATTACCGAATAGTAGATATAACCAACTACGGAAGTGGTAATGTCTTATAACCAACTACGGAAAAGATGGAGGGGGAGAGATGAAGATGAAGGGCATTGATTATCCCTCGTACAGTCATGGCAGTTTTACTTGAAAAGTCTCCCGAGAATACCGACATTTAAAAAATAAATGTCACAGCGCTGGTATTCTAATAGGGCCGCTGTCATGTCACGGGCAGTTACAGAAATAAATAAATAATATGCAAAATACTAGCAAATAAAAAAAAAACACTGGCACTCCGGTAGTGCCGACAGAAGTGAAAACTTGAACAATTACGAGTGTATTTTGTGAATCGTCTTATAAACAAAACACGCGTGTTAAGGTGTGTTCCTTATTTTATAGGGTTTTTTGCAAATCAGGTATGATGACCAAAGTGACTGGTTTATTCTTCTCGTGAAAGGAATTTATTCAGATTTACAAATAAGCACACAGGATAGACTTCAGTTCGTGGTGTTGGTCGCGGCAGTGGTAAGAGAAGCAAGCCGCTCGCATGGAGCTCGTCGTCAGTTATATATCCGTGGTTCAGCGCCATCTCGTCGTTGTTGGATGAACTACGTAGTTAGTACGCGAGGCCCTCGTAGTTCTTCCCGATGTGCATAGATGGCGCTGTCCTCAACAACGCGCGTCTTACGTTTTACGTCTGACGTTTTACGTCTTACGAATTTTCGATCAGGGTCACGTGACCTGACGCGAATTTAGAAGTTTTTACCCATTCCAAAAAAAGTACACAGCGCCGCTAAAGAAGTTTTCACTTCAAAAAAACAAAATTCATGATTCTAGTCATGAATTTTTTTTTTAATTTAAGTATCCTAGCAGGTGGCGTTCTGAAGTTTCTGCTTAACCCCAAGGAAATGAGGTGTGAGTTTATGTATGTGTATAGATTCAGTATTGGAAAAATTCAGTCCCATTTGAATTAAAAAGTAATTAAAACCCGGTTTCTCGTACCGGTTGAGTGTCAGTTATAGGCACTCATCGTATGTATAGTCCAGCTTGATTGACAAATCACCCGTGCCGTGCTCGTATGTATAGTGAGGCCGACGGGAATTGATGGCATTTTCAGAGCAAAAAACTGCAATAAAACGAGAGTGAATTGATAAATTAAAAGATCGACATTTTGAGTGAATGATATTGAAATTGCCATTAGTTACGACGGCGATGGGAGACTTTCTGAAACATTCATTAAAAAAAATGCTTCACCTATCTTGTATGTGAAGCATTTTTTTAATGAATGTTGACTATTATTTTAGCTGTCATTATTGTTTTTAATGAAAAAAGGTTACATGTCATTTTATATAAGAATTTTTAAATTATTTGTTAAGGTTAATTTTAAAACAACACTGTTTATACTTAATGAGGGGCTTCTGGCCAAATAATAACAGCCGCACAGGTCGATCGATCAGGTTAAGCTACGCTAGCCGCGGTTGGTCCGTGGATGGGTGACCATCTTTTCATACCAAGAACCCTCCGTGCCTCGGAAAGCACGTTAAGCCGTTGGTCCCGGCTGTCATTCGTGGTTCTTTGACAGTATCTACGGGTAGTCAGAAGCCCCCGAAAATCTGACAACCAGTCCTACCAAGGGGTTTCGTATTACCCAGTAACTGGGTTGTGGAGGTCAGATAGGCAGTCGCTCCATGTAGAATACTGATACTCAGCTGCATTCGGTTAGACTGGAAGTCGACCCCAACATAGTTGGGAAAAAGCCAGGCAGATGACTGTTTATGCTTAATATACTACTGTTTGTTTTCCCAAATGTAATAAATAATAAATAAATAAGGTATCGCTAAGTCTTGTATTATGTGTTTGTGAGTAAAGAGACAATCCTACAAAAAGACAAACACACATCATTATCAGCCAACAGTAGTCCTCTGCTGGTCATAGGTTATTTCAATTGCACGCCATTCAGCTCCATTCTCGACAACTCTCACCCAGCTGCTACCAGCCACCCTGCGAAGATCATCTACACACACACACATAGCATCACCAAAAAACTTAAGCTCGAACTACCCAAAAGAGCTCCACAAATTAAACCAATTAATATCCCAGAGTTATAGGCGGCTAACTGAATACCCCGGATGTGTGCAGTTACCCGGCTATTCGCGACACGGTGCGCCTGATAGATGGGCTGGATTACTGCCAAACCCCGTATTTATGCGATGCCAATAGCCGTGACAGATTGCTGGATCTACATGGACATTGTGCTGCAGTAAGGAAGAAGAGGTACAATGTAAAGTGACTGAAATGAAATTGTTTTCTCTGTTAACACGATACCGGGATCACTTTTACAAGTCACATTATGTAAAAAAACAACTAAATGGAGTCGACATTGCCTATCCAAACTCAAGGGTCCATCAGATCATGCGAGGACAATGTAGATTAAGTGTCTGAAATGATCTTTTGTTGGAAGAACCACACAGATTTGAGTGGACCAGTCCAGTCAGTGCAAGCTGTGAGTAATCGTGTAGCTCAACTCGGAACTTGAAGAGCTCAACGACTCGACGAACAATACCAGAAAAAGGATATTTAGGTAGGCCGCATAGCGTATACAAACTGTCGGACCAACATTGACTGTTCGACAGTTTTCGTTGAATGTTTTCAAAGCCTTTCTAGTTGATACAACTAACCACATCACTCATAAGACTGACTTTGAAGGACTCTGAGGTGGCAAAAGCAAAATCAGCCTATAATTTTCCCACTGCTGGGACACAAGCCTCCTTTCGTCGAAACGAAGTGGGTAATCTACTAAGCGGGCCCACTGCGGGTTGGTTGATGTCACATGTCTTCGAATTTTTGTTCTAGAACATGCCGGGTTCCTCACGATGTTTTCCTTCACCGTTTTGAGAGCAGTGGTAGTGAAATAATTTACACAAAGTAAAGCACCAGCCTGGGTTCGGACCCACCTAATCACCGGTCCTTTGGAAAGTAGACTATTTTTGTTTACGGTCGAATGGCCCGCGGTCCATTCGCTTTGGGCCGTTCAGACTAAATACCCTACAACTCGTAAGTTGGGGAAACCACATCTCAAAAACAGCAAATAGCAACAAAATTGCGTGGATGTGACGCATGTCAACCTTTTCTTATAATTTTTTTTGTTTTGTTCTTTTTTGCGTCATGTTTACCGCAAATAAACGTATTTTCTTTCTTTCTAAATTATTTATATTGCTTTTATACTAAATCGGTTACCAGGCAAAGCTCGCAAAATTGTTTATTTTTCTATTTGTCAGCATAGTGAAAAAAAATAGATATTATTGTGGAATTGGAGATTCATTCAGAGTGAGATAGCGCTTAATTTTCACGATTATGCAAAATCAGGAACGCATTACAGTGAAAATGAGTGTTGTTATATTAATGGAGTTTTGTTTGATTGTAAATGTTCTCTGATTATTATGATGGTTTAATCATTTCAATTGATATTTATGTAATTTAAACCAATTGTTTGGAAATAAAACTGGATAACCCAAATTGAACTTGACTAAATTAAAACTTATGAGAAAAGTTTTATAATCACACATAACGTAGGTAACAACACGCTGTTGTGCTGTCTTCTTGTGTGGGCCAAATAAATGGTTTATCTATCTATGCGAAAGTGTAGCTGGCTGTCTGTCTGTCTGTTACCTCTTCACGCTTAAACCGCCTAACGGATTTAGATGAAATTTGGCATAGAGATTGTTTGAGTCCCGGGAAAGGTCATAGGATAGTTTGCAGTAGACCAAGGAGGCAGCTATTCATCTGTACTTAATGGTTATTATAAAGACATCGCGATCGTACCAAAGAGCTCGATCTTTTCAAAAATGCCAAGCTATGTATAAAAGATCACCCTGACGGTTATACGGAATGTTTTTTTTTTACCGTCTTGAAATTTTTACGGGTTGTTCTACCCATGAATATGAACAACTTTCATTATGGGACCAATTCTGAAATCAATGGATTAGCAATATCCTTCAAAATGATTCAGATTGAGATTGACATTTTCCTTTTTATCGCTGTTTCTTTCCCACATGACATGTTACCACAGCTTAAAAAATACTTCGGTCCACAGCTAATTGATATTAAATCCACAGAATAGAAAAAACTCTCATTACGGTATTGATACACGAATGTTGAATTATTATACACGGGACATTGGCTTCCTGATACCGAGAAATATGACAGTAAAACATATTGCGGTCCAATTTTATTCAGCCTGTAGGGCCAAAATTGACGTTACATTAATGAATTGCTAGATAATAACGTGTTCTTATTTATTTGCTCTCACTGCAGGGATCCAGCAAAATATCAGCGTCAGGTACAGACGCCAGCACATCAAGGTAACCGAAACTGTCAAATTTTCCCAATCAACTTTGAACCTTATGCTTTAGTGATAAAGTTGAAAATCTATTATAGAAATTTGACAGATTGTAGTAGCTTGATGTGCTGGCGTCTGTTCATTTGCCTGACACATGCTGAGCTGGACTCGCATTTGGTGCAACCTTGAGATGCACACCGTACTGTGTACTGTAGATATGTTTCGTTAAGGCTCCTGCAAACAGGCGTGACGCGCGAAGCGAATCGCGCGCGACTCTAATGCGCGACTTGCGGTGCCTTGTGTTGCGTGCGATTTTATCGCGGTCGCGCCTGTTTGAAGGAGCCTTAAATTGTAGCAAGACCTTCGCGGTCGCGCCTGTTTGAAGGAGCCTTAAATTGTAGCAAGACCTATCGAAACACAGATTGGAATGGGTACAAAGTAGTTTTACATTATACAGTAAAATTACATTATGAAGATATTGTTATGGTGTTTTGTGGAAGTAATGACAACATTTTATTACAGGCTGTTTGGTAGAAGGACCGACACAATTTCTTGAGGGATTGGGGATGTCATGTGGTAGCACAACATTGTTTTATTTTTCATTTTTATTATAGACTAGCTTCTGCCCGCGACTTCGTCCGCGTGAAATTTCTTGTTACTCCGACCCATCCCGTCGCATCGCATCGCCTGCCCGCGCTATTACTTCGTTTTTGCTTAGCGTTCTTTCTGACTTTTTTCTTTTTGCTCGGCTCCTAAAGGTCATAGCGTGATGTTAAATATAGCCTTCCTCAAGAATTGGGCTATCAAATTAAAAAAGAAAAAATTCAAATCCGACTGGTAGGTAGTTCCAGAGATTAGCGCGTTCAACCAAACAAACAAACTCTTCAGCTTTATAATATTAAGTATAGATTTTTAAAATGAATTTTTTGTTCCTTAACACAGTTATAGGACTTTGGAAGCACCCAAGTCATTTTTTAAAATCAATTGAACATACATTGCAGATAACACCAAAAATGACGATATTTCTGATGATTAAAAAGAAACATATTATTTTCTCAATTACTTGCCAGGTGATACGGATAAAAACTAGGATAATATGACACTTCTTATTCCTAAGAAAATGGGTCCTGCTACCAAACAACCTGTATACCTACATACTAACTATGCCCGGGCAGAGAGTTTTGATCATTTTTCCGAGCATCAATTTATTGCACGGAGCTAAGCATGTTTCATCCTTCCGAAAACACGTGCTGCGCCGACCCCATAATAATTTGGGATAACGGTATCACATATTATTTGGGATCCGTGCAGCTCATTTTAAGGCTCCTACAAATAGGCGCAACACGCGATATAATCGCGCGCGACACAAAGGCACCGCAAGTTGCGCAACGAGCGGTGCCTGTCATCATTTTGAATTTGTTTTGTTTATTTTTAAGGTTTTTTTTGCCAAATAAACGCAATTTTCTTTCTTCTTTCTTTCTGTGTGTCGCGCGCGATTATATCGCGTGTCGCGCCTGTTTGAAGAAGCCTTTATTCCTTGCCATATCTATTATATTCGTCATCTCAGCTACATTGTAAATCTTGTATTATCTTGATCCTTGAAGTTTCTTGCCCGTTCTTCTCCATAGAGATCTACGTTTTGGAATGGGCAAGTTTCAAGTTTCTGACTAACTGACCGACTATTTAATTTTGACAATTCAAAAGTGCCTGTAAATGGTTTAATCAAACTCAAACTCAAAGCATTTATTTCAATTAAACCAATTACAGGCACTTTTGAATTGTGAAGGGGTCGCTCATTCAAATAGATGAAGCTAGTTGCCCATTCCAAAGCTTGGTACCTGTAGAGAATTTAAGAAAGGGCAAGAAACTCCATGGACACTTTTAAATCAAAATAATACGGTTACAAAGTCTTGGTTACATCATTCATGTTAAAAATTATGTATGTAAAAACGATGCAGAACGTCAAAAGCGTCTGTAATGAAAAGACCAAAAAAAAAATTGAAATGAATGCATTGAATTTGAGTTTGAATTGCTCCAATAGGTATTTAATTAAAATTGATGTGGTGATAAATTGCCATTTAGATAAACAGGGAGACACATTTACATATGATATTCGTGTTTTTTCTAACCATTACCTATTTAAAAATGATATTCGTGTTTTTTCTAACCATTACCAATTCAAATATCAGAGTGACAGGGACATCGACGATCAACTTGTAATCATGGATTTAGAAAATCATACTGATCGCAGGCGGTGCTTTGAAATTTTTCGTCGGATGTGAAACTGCTTATTTTTAGGGTTCCGTCCCACAAAAGGAAAAAACGGAACCCTTATAGGCTCACTCTGTTGTCCATCTGTCTGTCAAGACCCTTTAAATCGAGAACGCGTGGAGCTATCCAGCTAAAATTAGAACCATATATGAGTATAGGTCATCTTAAAAACCTTCTTCAGTCCCCTCCCCACTCCACCAACTTTTACTCCTACTCCTTCACAGTGCACGCGGTGCGGCTGTGGAGTTCACTACCGCCTGAAATTAGGGACTGCCAAACTGTTGCAATTTTTAAGAGAAGAGTAAAAGAACACTATCTTTCCACCTTATCATAGTTATGTATTTATTTTTGTTTTTCTGATTACGTTTTAATATTTATTAACATTCTAGTGATATTTATTATAGAAGTATGTATGTTTATTTGTATTTATGTAAGTATATTCTTATAATATTTGTTTAGTTTTATTAAGTGAATTGTTTTTAGATTAGATTGTATGTTTTATTTTTTCTCTCCTTTACTCTTTCACACGCTGTCTACATCTCTCTATTTATTGTCCTATCGCAGGTATGCTGGAAGAGATTTCTTATGAAATAAGCATCACCTTTGTACCTATTTTTCTGTTCTAATTTATTTCGTGTCTGTTTATATATATGTGTACATAAATAGTAAAATAAATAAATAAATAGGATTTTAATTTCAACTCGATAGCCCCACGCCCTGTAGAACTGAAGGTCTACAGTCCCTGTAAGCTGTGAAAAAATCAAACTTCTAAGTTAACGTAAAAAAAAAAGATACGGCTGTTTATGCCTCAAAAAACGTATATTTCGACACTCTCAAGGGAATCAAAATTTAAAGGGTACTTCCCGTTGACCAAGAATCGTGAAATTTGGCAAGAAGCAAGGTCATGTAGCACAAGTAAAGGAAAATCTCTGAAAACCGTAAATTTGCAGTTACATTTGTAGTATATTGGGTAGTTTGACCATAAGATCATAATAATCGTATGTGAGGGTGTCCGTAAATAAACTAGTGTTTAACCAACCAAAAAAAAAAGTGTGTTTCACTACAACATTTAAAAAAAGAAATCCCATGATAAACTATTTACATAAGTACCTACAAATTTGACACAAAGGCACCGCAAGTTGCGCAACGAGCGGTGCCTTTGTGTCGCGCACGATTATAACGCGTGTCGCGCCTGTTTGTAGGAGCCTTTGAGCAAGCGTGGTGTTCAATGCTCGTGCCTTCTCTGTATGAGGAGAGGTCTTTGCCCTCCTCTGGAAAAGTATTAGATTGATATTATTATTCAAAAGAAAATTTTCTTCTTTTCATGTTCCATACCTCTAGACAAAAATAAACGGAGTACCTACTTAAATCACCGATTTTTTTTTAGTTTTTGGTAAAAGACTGTCTCACAGTCAAACCATGACTTATTCATCTCGAAACTCATAAAAAAAGCAATTATTAGTGAAGCGTAATGTCGAATCGAATCTTCGAATCGAGGGAACTTTATTACCAGACATTTGGGTAATAACATAATATTCGTGATTGAAACGCGAGCGATTCTGAAAACGAATCGATTGGATTCCATAAAAATTCAGTGTCCGCCCGATTTTTAATACAAAATATGAAAACTGACAGTAGTACAACTTTTCAAATGTCTGTTTTTCATAAAATGGGTAGTTTTTGAACTTTTTGATTTTTTTCCCTTGGCAATTTTTACCCGAGTCTAATTTTATTTTATTTTTGAAGTGAAAACTTCTTTAGCGGCGCTGTGTACTTTTTTTGGAATGGGTAAAAACTTCTAAATTCGCGTCAGGTCACGTGACCCTGATCGAAAATTCGTAAGACGTAAAACGTCAGACGTCTCGCCCACAGCCTCGATTCTAACTGTCAAATCAAAAAGCTCTAAATATTCGGGCGTAGACTGACAAAAATAATAGACGACTAGAATCAATTCTATTTGTTGTAATTTCTGACGTTCAAAAGTGCCTTTAATGTGCCTATTTGAAATAAATGCTTTGACTTTGACTTTGACTTTGAATAAACCGTACTTAATTTTTTAAATATTTCTATTCTTTTACTACACAATTGAAGCTACATTTATTAGAAGAAGCTAAGAAAAGTGATAATTTGAAGAAAGCTCGACAGGCGAAACAAATACGAAAGTTTAAAACAATATTCCGTGATACAGATTTTATCCATATTTACAGGCTTTCTGAGGATTTAATTAATATATTGGAAGATGACTTAACTCCATATATGCGTCCGCGACTTCGTTCCAGTGGTTTAACCAAGAGGCTAAAGGTTTGTTTACATCTAGGTTTCTTGAGATATGATGGGTATACCTCACCACACACCAACAAAAGCCTATTGAATTCCTGATGTTTCAGATATTATGCACACTATCATTTTTGGCTAATGGAAGTTACCAAAAAATCATTGGGAAGAATGTAGACACATACATATCTCAGTCTTCTGCCTCTAGGGCAATCCACGAAGTTATTATTTACAATACAATGATAACTTAAACACAAGTCAAGATTGCACTTAATTCTAGCTTCATTCATTGATTTCAGGTGACTCAGGATATTCTCAAAGGCCTTATTTAATGACTCCCTTTAGTAATTCAGAAACTGAGACTCCAGAGCCATTACAACAATTTGCACAGCAGTGCAAGAAACAGTGTAGAGGACTATTGGAATCCTGAAAGGACGGTTCAGATGTTTATTAGTACATAGGGTATTGTACTATGATCCTATAAAAGTGGGAGAAATTGTGATGGCTTCCTGTGTTTTAAACGACATATGTAATAGAGCCGGGCTACCAGCTCCTATGATGATGAGACCAATGTGACTTAGATGAAGAATCTAGGTTACTTGGAATCCTGACACATCAGGTTCCAACACATGATGACTTAGAGAGTAGGCTGATAAGTAGGCGAGATTTAGTTAATCAATTATGGCGAGCATGTTGTATCTACAATTTATGCGTTCCTTTACAGATGTGGTTAACGTGTTTAGATAGAATATACTCACCATTATTGATTAGATACAATAAATAGGTATTTAAATTATTAATAAAAATATTATTATAATCAACAATTGTCATAACATTTAAGGTGTGTATTTAAAGTGTGGTGTTTAAGGTGTATATGATTAGTATAATATCAATAGCCTATAATAATATGTGCCTATTTATACCTTAGTCCCTATTTGTACTATATTTTTAAATGGGTAAGAGTGTATACAGGGGTATGAGAAATTAAACAGATAACTGCATTATTTTCTTTTTTATTTACTATTAAAAACAATCAATCAAATCAAGAATCATTTATTCAAAATGACTTTTGATATTCAGTTAGAAAAACTTGATTCTATACAATAGTAGGTATGCAAAGTAATTAACATTACAAGAAACAGGACATTTAATTAAATAATTTAGTATATACAATGAAAACTACCCAAGCAAAACAAAATTAAATAAGTACCTAAATAAAAGCCTGCAGGCATAAAGAGCATGCCCGCTAACAAACATTGACATTTACTACAAAAAAACAGTTCTTATACTTAAACTTCTTAACATCCATCTTAAATAAACTTAAAATTATCTAAACATAGTAGTAGATCCATGTTTCGGAGATTCAACTTCCTCGACTGATGGATGCTCATAAATCCTGCAGTGCCTGGGTCTGCCTTGACCATGACTCACTTATTTCCTTAAAAGTCGAACATCCTCTGCTGGTTGTCAATAAGAAGTCTCTCATTTTCCAAACACCTCTCTTTAATGGCGACAAAACATTCAGTCAGGCTCGCCATTTGGATTGCCTTTGAGAAGGTGGTGAGTGCTGGATCAGACGACGGTGTGCCGTTCGATGCCTACGAGATGCTATGAACATAAAAATGCAACAAATTACTATACAGAGGTAAAACAAATATGTAAGTATCATCAACATCACATCACTCTCCCTCTAAAGGAATAGATATTACAATGTAGTATACATATTAGATGTAGTCTATATCTTGATTCTATTAGATGTAGTCTATATCTTGATCTTGATTGAATAAGGGCTGCTGTTGAAAAAACCTACAGAAAATCCCAACAAATTGGCCCAACCCGGGAATCAAAAGTGAGACCACTACTATGTAGTGCTTTTTACACTAAACCAATAATTAACAAAATTATAATTAAGTTAACCTTACATGAAGATGCAATTGGGGCATTACTCCTATGATGACGCATTGCAAGACTGCAAGTGGTGATCTAGCCTCAAACTGTAATACAAAAAAAAGTTATCTAAATATCCATTATAAAGTTAAAACATATTATTGTAAGACTTTTATTTAAAACTTCACCTTTTGTTCTGTATTAGGCTGGTTTTCCATTGGCACATTGTCCCTATACAAAGATGGGCCTGGTTGTATGTCCGTTCGCCCTGCAAATATAACATTACATTATTATATTTTATTAGAATTAACTTACTGGTATTGAAGGTGTGGACTGTTCGGTCTGGAGCATGCCTCTAGTAGATTGTTCTACAGGCAGTAATTGGTCAGTAGGTCGTCTTAGGGGTTGCTTAGGACTCTACAAAATTAAATATGAAAATTATAATTTCCAAGTACCTATACAGTTTTCATATTATGTAATGAAAGTATAGCACTTCTTGGCATGCTAAAACACACAATGTTACGTTACAACAATAAAGTTATACGTACATATTATAGTAAAACAATAGCTAATCATGTAATTTACTTAAATTTTATTAACATCTCGTGTATCATACAATACTCGTGGATGAGACAATAGTAATAATAGCCATATACTATCAGTGAAAAAATCATAATACTCACATTTTATTAGGTAGTTGTATTTATCCTCTTAGTCACAGAACTACCTATGTTAAAAGCACTCGCTGATACAAATAATCAAGCACCCAAAAGTTTAAAAACTACAAATTCAAGTGATTTTGTTAGCGTCGCGTCATCGGTTGTTATTGTTATGTCATGTTGACTTTTAATTCATCGTCGCGTCGCGTTGCACGAATAGAGCAAAGGAATCGTCATTCAGCCTTAAAATGTAATAAGAAATATGAAATAAGCTCTTTTAAATATGATATTGGTTATAGTTTAACTGTATTCCTTATAATACTTAAAGATAGACCTTTAATATATATTTTAAACCTATAAAACTCTCAGTCGAGATTGATCGATTATAATTTATAGAATTTGTGTCAAGCCCTACGTTCGTCTGAGAAACAGCGACGGGAGGTTACAGCCTTGGGTTCGACGACGAGCACAACCACGTTAGTGAATACGGTTTGAATCAGCGCTGTACGCTCGGTCGATCTCAAGGCTGTCTCGTCGACGAGCTCGTCGCAGCTTACAGCCATGAAATTGTCTTTTAGAGAATAGCACTGCTGAAGTCTATCCTGTGTGCTTATTTGTAAATCTGAATAAATTCCTTTCACGAGAAGAATAAACCAGTCACTTTGGTCATCATACCTGATTTGCAAAAAACCCTATAAAATAAGGAACACACCTTAACACGCGTGTTTTGTTTATAAGACGATTCACAAAATACACTCGTAATTGTTCAAGTTTTCACTTCTGTCGGCACTACCGGAGTGCTAGTTTTTTTTACTGAGAATACACTTTTATACTTTATTCTGCAGAATTAGGTATGTTGTATTTATTTTTGCATTTTAGTCTGAGCTAATCCTTACTAATATTATAAATTTGAAAGTAACCGTCTGTCTGTCTGTATGTTACCTTTTCACGCCTAAACCACTGAACGGATTTCGATAAAATTTGGCAGAGAGATAGATTGTATCCCGGGGAAGGACATAGGATAGTTTTTATCCCGATATTCCCACGGGATCGACACTTATGCGGGTGAAACCGCGGGGCACTGCTAGTATTAAATATTTCTTTTTTTTTTACTTTCTTTCTTTCTTAATTATGTGCATGGTACTCGGGACAACGCAAAAACACTTATTGTATTTTCATTTCTGGATTTGTAATACCTGAATATTCTATGTGAAAAATAGAAGATCATTATAATATCAGTAACTTCAGAGTGGCTATTAATTTATTAATGTGAAAAACTAGACTTCCCATTGTCCATTATATTAACGGTGAAAATGTGAACTAACATTGAAAATTCTCTAGGCTGTGTGTCCACGAAGTTTTTTTGCCCGTTCTTCTCCATAGGAACTTACTATAATTCGCTTCGGAATTGGCAACTGGCTTCATCTTCTTCACTGACGGACTCTTTGACAGTTCAAAAGTGGCTGTATTTGGTTTAAAGGAAAAAAAAACAGTGGTACTCCGGGAGTGCCGACAGAAGAGAAAACAAAACACAAACATTACTTTGCCATCACTCACTGACATATCGGATATTACTTTAAAACCGAGTACATCCCAAGAACAGCCGAACACATCCGAAGCGGGTATTTTTTTAATCGTTTCATAAACAAAATACACGCGGTGTCGCTTACGGTAACAGTGGCGTGAGTTCAATGGTTTGGAGGCTAAAGAGATTTTCACTTCAAAAAATAATGCCCCACTTGCTGGTGTCGTAAGTGCCCGTTCACTTGCACTCGGATGACCTAAAGAATTCCACTGATGATAAAATCAACGTGGCCACCTACTAGGCTTAAGGGGCTTACATGACCTAAAGCGCGGTCACTGTCGGACTGCATAGAAAAGAAAGAGAAGCGCGATGCCACAACTCTGGTAATTTATTGCAAATCTATTGTTTGGACTAAAATTTTGAAATGTTGCTTGTAGAATAATCTGACAAAAAATCAGAATGATTGTATGTGTTTTAGTATGGTTTTTATTAAAAAAAAAATTAAGTTTTTAGAGGTATTTTCATGATTTTTTTCTATCGTATCAAATTAGTTGTATTATGTTTTCAACACACTATCTAACTAGCATAATTATATCGTGAAGAATATCATATATGTATTTTTTTGATTTTGTTTACTGTAGTCGATCATATAGGTACTTTTATTGTTTCTAAAACTTGTGTTTTTTGTGTTTAGGTCCTATAAGCCCCTTACTATGTACCTAAAAAAATAAGGAGTAAGAGCACCTACTTTCGACACGAAAAGAAGAATATTGAAATCAATGCTTTGAATTTGACTTTGACCTGCAAAACAAAAACACATTTTACGAAACTTAACATCAGCCAGTCGATTCTCTAAAAATCTCGCCGTGAAAACATTGGTGAAGTGAGTTTGGTTTTGCTAGAAATTGACACTATTGACAGCTCACTCCACGCTCACTTCCCCTAAATTTTCACGGTGAGATTTTTACAAAATAGCACCGCAGGTAGGTAACTAAAGTCAACAAAACTAACAACATTCATCAAACAAGCTCAACTGAACTAAAACGCGCCATTGAAGCTAAGACAAACAGCCTAGTTAAACTTCTGCTATCCTCCCACTGCTCACCTGACTCTGAACGAAGCGATAAAACTCAGGGAAATAGGATTATATTCACTGACCGATTCGTTTGCCAGCCGACTGGTCCCCCCGCGTCCCAATTCCGGCCGACCCGTTCGGGCGTGTCGGCCGACCGGAATATAGCACTCGGAATAACGTCTGTAAAACGGAATTGGCGGGATTATTTGGACGTATCTCGATTTTTTTCTAACAAAGAAATTTTGAAATTGAAAAAAATAGATTCACGCCTTCTTCCAACAGGGGTAGGCAGGTAGGTAGTAACTATAGAACGCCATCTGCTGCGATTCTAAAATACTCCTTTTGCCTCGTTTACTTACACGCACGTCAGTAGTGAGGTCAGGTGCGTATACGCATCTGACCTTTCTGAAGAACATCATCATCTGCCTAGCCTTTTCCCAACTATGTTGGGGTCGGCCTCCAGTCTAACCAGATGCTGCTGAATACCAGTATTTCGCACGGAGCGACTGCCTATCTGACCTCCACAACCCAGTAACTGTCTAAAACGATACCCCTTGGTAAGACTGGTTGTCAGATTTCGGGCTTCAGACGAACCGTAACGACTGTCAAAGATCCAGGAATGACAGCCGGGACCAACGAGGCACGGAGGCGTCTTGGTATGTAAAGATGGTCACCCATCCACAGACGAACTGCAGCAAGCGTAGCTTAACCTGATCGATATTACTTAGCAATAAATTCCTCACCTATCTGAAGAACATCACCAACAAGATTCTCGTATATGTCCCCTTAGGAAGTCTCCCCCGTCTCGAAATAAATACACTTAAACAATCAAAAGTTGGCTTCATAAAGAACAAAATTATACTTGCGAAACAGGGTCGGAAGTTGGTCGTTCGTTGTTAAAAATAAAACGTTTTGTTTACACTTTATTAACATTATTTTGGTATTTTTGTTTGTCTCCTCTTCCACGTAAGTAGGTACCTATTTCAATTTGAACTTTCTTAAACAGAAATTATTATGTAACTATACTTACTTCGTTCGCGATTTAGGTAGTTGCCATAATGTAAACAACTATGAGTTTATCGAAAAATAACTTTATTTCCTACACAATAAAGTTCAGTTTTCGCTACAACTTCAAAAACTTCAAACATTTTTATAACTCTTTCAATAGTGCTAGTCATTCTGAAATCAACATAACTGTCATTAAAATAAGGTTGATATTTGTTTAACTTGAAATAACATCAATTCGAAACATACATTTGAATAGATCTTACCATCATAACATACATAAACATCTCGCGTGTATTCCCCAAGGATTAGACGGAAGTACATCTATACTATACTCACATTTCGCTAGTAATGTTTAAGACCCATGTTATAGGTGGCGTGCCTATTGTCATAAACAATTTTGGGATGCATAAAGAAGCCTCCTCGTGTAGCGCAGTTTGTTCCGCCAGTTACTCAACTGAACCGAGCGCTCGGCGCATCCTGGACAGTCACACCCAACACCTTATTTGACTGGCCAATTCTTCCCCTGCGGTGGTAGGGCTAACGCCCGCCTGGTTTGCGACCACCCTCCCACCGTAGTCCGGCGTCAAGCAACCTGCTGTGTTTCGTCGATGCGTGGGAGTTCCAGTGCTTTAGGCATCTCGTTCCATCATAGACCTCATCCGTCGCTTTCCATCAGGCGCGATCGAGGACAAAAACGGGCCAATTCAACAATAAAAAAAAAAAAAACACTGGCACTCCGGTAGTGCCGACAGAAGTGAAAACTTGAACAATTACGAGTGTATTTTGTGAATCGTCTTATAAACAAAATGTTATATATCCGTGGTTCAGCGCCATCTCGTCGTTGTTGGATGAACTACGTAGTTAGTACGCGAGGCCCTCGTAGTTCTTCCCGATGTGCATAGATGGCGCTGTCTTACGTTTTACGTCTTACGAATTTTCGATCAGGGTCACGTGACCTGACGCCAGTTTAGAAGTTTTTACCCATTCCAAAAAAAGTACACAGCGCCGCTAAAGAAGTTTTTACTTCAAAAAAATCGGCACTAATCTAGACTCCGTCGCATTTGAGAAAATTTTGATGAAAAAAACCAAAAACGCTTGGATTGGCAGATAAACGGGAATGGCTCAATTTTTATTTCTTCATAGTTTGTTTATTTACATAAATACTTGATCTAGTTTAGCAGGTCGTCGAATAGATTCTGCGGAAATCCAATTTCGCCGCAACTGCAGTCTATCCAAATAGTTTATCGTGTTTAATTGACAACTGAATATTGGAGTTGACTAGAATTATATTTATATTTATAAAGTAAAATCACACAGAGGTACTGCTCGTTACGCGATTTGCGGTGCCTTTGTGTCGCGCGCGGTTTTATCGCGTGTCGCGCCTGTTTGAAGAAGCCTTTATAGAACGTGCGGAACTAGCTCTAGAAGCTCTCCTGTACCGGCCAACTGTATCGCATTAGTTGTGACCGGGTATTGAAAAATAAATCAATACACTAGTACAGACAGCACAATCCACGAAGACACGCCTACCCTTCTTCCTAATCGGTTACAGTACAAGTGTGCAACATTCCGCTAGTGTTTTAGTTTTGTCGATACACAGTCATTACTTATTAGTGGGTAACTTGTGTGTATTAAAAAACTAAAACACTAACGGAATTAAGGCGACTATATGACCTAAAACGTGGTCTTTGTCGGACTGCACTAAAAATAATGAGAAGCGCGATGAAACAATGCTGGTAATTTATTACAAAATATGAAGCAATTATCTATTTACAAAAAATCTATTGTTTGGACTAACAAAATAAAACACTAGGTCTTTAGTATGTTGCTTGTAGAATAATCTGACAAAAAATCATAATTATTGTAAGGTTTTTATTGTAAAAAGAAAGTTTTTAGAGGTATCATCATGATTTTTTTCTATCGTATCAAATTAGTTGTATTTGGTTTTCAACACACTATCTACCTACTATCTCTTCGTGGATTGCGCTATCTAGGCCAAAAAGGCCAGTTTGGCTGAATACTAAAAGGATAGGTAACATTACGAATCATAATGGACAGTTAACTGTTAAGTTAATCATATCAAATCCCATTGTTGAAGGATTTTTAGTTATAGTTTTGTCTGTGCTAAAATACCAATCAATCCAATCCTAATCCAATTCCAATCTCTGATTATACCTACGTAGTGCAACGAAAAAAAGAAAATACGGACTGTCTTCGCCATATTATGATTCATAATGTTATCCTTTCATGATTCTGCCAAAGTGGCTTCTTTAGGCCCCCTGTATCGGAAATGAGAAAGTAAACTTAATATCTACACGTACCTTCACGTCCTCAATATTCCTATATTGATCACCAAATTGAACGATTGCCATCTCCGCCGTAATCCATCTTTGGAATGGGGAATCGGTTACTTTTTCTTTGGCGGAAACTATTCGACCTGTTCTATCAGCGTTAAAAGGCACGACATCTTTCTTCCCCGATTTTAATTTATCAAGAGTCGTGAGAGACCAGAAGGTCAATTCCCGTTATGAAAAACGTTCAAAATACTAAATTTTGCAATCTCATCATAGCGACAATCATTGTCAAAAACTTGTCAAAAATTTAGGGAAAATTACAGGTTTTTTTTTCAATTTGGATTCGAACATCTTTTTTTTTTTTTTTTTTTTTTTTTATGGCATACGTTATAAGAACATTTTTGCCAGCGTCACGTCAGAAGATATATTACTACAAAGAGGCCGAAATTTTGAATTTGGTAGATCTGAAAGAAAGGGAAATTATCTTACACTAATTACAGATACCAATTTGAATATAATGTAAAAAATATTAATATAATGATAAAATTAATGAGAGAACTACATAAAGGAGAGTGTCAAATGTGAATATATAAAAAATGATTTATAAGTTGCTAAAGTTTGATATTATTTAATGATATGAAAGATGATATAATATCAATTGAAGATGGATTTATATTATATAAAATATCGTCTATATGTATAGGAAGTTGAAATTTGTACTTCATTAGGGATGCATACAATGGATCATGGTTAAATTTAGGACATTTAAAGAATATGTGATTCAAGTCACCTTCTTCCATACCACACTCACAAACAGACGAATCTTTAATTCTGAGTTTCTTTAGGTGAACAGCAGAACAGCAATGGCCAAACCTTAATCTACATATAATACTACTAATTTTCCTATCACATTTAAATTTAAAGAACCAAGGTTTAGTTTGAATTTCAGGCTGATATTTAACAAAATTAGAACCTGTTCGTTTACTACTGACCGTCCATCTTTTCAACCATCTAGACTTTAGATCGCGAATAGGGAGAAGCAAGAGATCTTGTGGATAATTTTTAAAGGGGACCTTATCACCACAAATAATTGACTCTTTCGCAATCTTATCGGCTTTTTCATTACCAGGAATATTGCTATGACTTGGAATTCTAGCCAAATGGACAGTAAAACCTAAAGAAGAACACCTTAACAATAATTTTTTACACTGAAAAATTATCCAGTTTTTGTAACCAATTTTAAAAGGATTACTTTGAAAAGCTTGGAGTGCACTCAAGGAATCAGAGAAAATAACAGAGTTTTGTAATTTGAATAATAATATGTAGTTAACGGCCTCCATAATTCCTCTACATTCACTAACGAAAACTGAAGTTTCAGGTGGGCATTTTATCTTTTGGACAATGTTATAATTCTGATGAAATAAACCAACACCAACACACCCATCTTGACTTTTTTTTGACGCATCTGTGAAAATGTAATGCCAGCCATGCCAAAGGTTATCTTTAATCCTAGAGAAATGTTTACTGGCAAAAGGGTCCCCTTTTATTATATCTAAGTTCAGATGTAAAGTGGGTACATATAATATAGACTGATAGTCAGATTCAAATAATGGGATTTTAGGATTTCTATGGGTTGGGTATTTTAGACTCATAAGTTTTGAATAGCTTACAACCAAACAAGGAGACTTTTTGAGATTCCAATAGGGCAGAGAAATGTAATTATGTAAAAGTTGTAGTTTCGGAAAAAGAGGATGTGAAGAAAACTGAAACAAGCGAAACAAAAACATGTCTGATAAATATTGCCGTCTTAAATCTAGAGGAGGGTCAACACATTCAACTTGCATGGCATTCTTAGGAGTTGACTTCATTGCTCCCAATATAATACGTAGGGCTCTAGCTTGAATTAAGTCCAGCGTATTGAGCGATTTTCTGCAAGCTGGCTCATATAAAAATGAAGCATAGTCTATAACACTACGGATAATAGCATTATAGAGAAGCTTTAAATAAAAGGGGTGAGCACCCCACCAAACACCAGCCAGACATCTTAGAATGTTGAGGTTTTTTTCACATTTTACTGAAACATACTTTATATGGGATGAAAAGTTCAGTTTACTGTCCAAGATGAGACCTAAGAATTTTTTTTCATTTTCAATTGGAATCCTGATGTTATTAAACAATATATCAAGTCTCGGCTTCAAACGTTTTCTAGTAAAGATAACAACAGAACTTTTTTGGGGAGCTATATCTAAACCATTTTCATCCAGCCAGATTTTTATTGAAAGAAGAGCTTGAGATATTTTCTGCGCAGAATTTTCTATTCTACCATCTGCAGTATACAGAACTAGATCATCAGCGTATTGTAGGATTCTACAGTAGGGTGAAATAAATCTATTTAAGTCATAGGTGTAAAGATTAAAAAGAAGAGGACTTAATACAGAGCCTTGAGGCAGACCCTTATTCAAACTTCTGGTAGATTTAATTTCACCATCAAGCCTCAGTTGAGCAATCCGGTCTTGAAATAAGTTAAGAATGAAGTTAATAACCTTGCTTGGTATCGATAGGTTTTCCATCTTGTTTCTAAGGACTGGGAGGATGACATTATCATAAGCCGAGCAAATATCTAAGAATGCTGCTACGATAGACTCATTTCTAGAAAATGAAAGTCTAATATCAGTGACAAGGATAGATAAGCTATCCAAAGTTCCTCTACTTTTTCGAAATCCATATTGAGAATTAGGTAAGAGATTCTTACTTTCGATAAACCATTCAAGACGAATTTTAATAAGATGTTCTACAATCTTTATTAAGACTGAAGACATAGCTATTGGGCGGTAACTAACGGACTGTTCTGGATCTTTTCCAGGCTTTAATACTGGAATAATAATTTGGGTTTTCAATGCGGATGGGACATATCCTAAATCCAGCATCAAATTTATCATTTCAAGATAATATCTTAAAATATTTTCTCCAGCATTAACCAAAAAAGAGTATGGGATCCCATCTGGACCAGGGGACGAATCCTTAAAAGAAGAGAGTATAATGCGTAATTCTTGCATAGAAAAAGGAGGAAAGCTTTCATCATGGACTGAAGAAACAGTTTTAACAAAATTAGGGACAAAGGAGGGGGCCAATCTATCCATAAATTGTTCATACCAGCTTTCACTGCTAGGGTATGGGGGAGAAGTTTCCTTAAAAGAACCACGATATAGTCGAATTGATTTCCAAACAAAAGACGAATGAACATTAGGGGAAATCGTCGAGCAGAACTTTTTCCACCCCTCTGACTTTTTGGAATGAAGGATATGTTTTGTATCAGACATTACTTTAACTAGATTGTCATAATTTGCATCTGTCATTTTTTCGCAGTACAACCGCTCAGCATTCTTTCTTTGTGTTACAGCAAGCGTACATTCTTGATCCCACCATGGGGGAGATCGATGTCTTAGGATTGGTTCTTTAATAGGAAATGATTGTTTAGCTGCAGAATGAATGCAATTTATTAATGACCTAAGACAGTCATTTAAAGAATGGTGAAGAATGATAGGAAGTTCAGAGACAGATTCTTCAAGAAATGAAGAGAATTTAGACCATAGATCAGACTGGGTTTTACTGTTAAGATTATATTGTAACAAGGGTTTGAATGGAGGAGGTTCAATTTTAGAAAAAGGGAGGTCGAATAGAACTGGAAAATGATCACTGCCAAAACTAGAAGGTAAAACCATCCAAGACATTGAAGGAGCCAAACTAGCCGAGACTAAAGTCAGGTCAACAGCACTAACTCTTTCAGATGGTTTTGTACGACGTGTCGGGGAACCAGTATTTAGTAAGCAAAGCCCTTTATTATCCATGATATCAAACAGATAGTTAGCAAGAGAATCCAAATTCTCACATCCCCAAACTGGGTGATGGATATTAAAATCACCCATTATAATAAATGGACCTTTGACGTGAGATAAAGCACTAAGAATTTTATTTAAAATATCAAAAGTTGGTCTGGCAATGTACAATGAAATAAAAGATATTTTTTTCATCTTAACTGCAATAATTGAAAAGTTTTTAGATAAAACGGATGAAGGTAATGGAACAAGATGAGTATTTACAGTGTTTTTGACGAGAATAGCTGAACCGCCATACCCGTCAGTTTGGTCATCTCTGAAACAAAGGTAGCCGGAAACTTTAAAAAAGGAACCAGGCTTAAGCCAAGTTTCAGCGATGGCAATAACAATGGGATCATATTTGTTTATGATATACAAAAGATCTGCTTTTTTGCTACGGATGCTTTGGCAGTTCCACTGCAACCCTAGACAGGGAGCCATTATGAGACGAGTGTAAAACGGGAGAGGGCGATTGTTGGGCAACGTTGGACGGTACGGAAATAGGAGAGTTAAGGAGCCTAGTGAGAGCTTGAATAAGCTCTAATATACTAGAAGGCGAAGGGGGGTCAATATTAGTAAGAGCTACACCATTATGGTTGGGAATTGACGGTATATTAATTAAGGCTTGATGAGCAGAGTGGTCATAGCCATGTCTTTGAGGGGGAGGAAGCCTAGGTTTTAGAAAAACTGTTTTTTTATAAGAATTGTTGGAAGATTTATTTGAAGAGGAAGAAGGAACAGGAGTCAGATTGACATGATGATTTTTAGCTACGTCACTATAACTTTTGCCTCTTATGGGGGAGTGAAATTTAGAAGCTTCTGCATATGAGACATTTTTTTCTGCCATAGAAATCTTAATCAGTTTTTGTCTGTTATATTCAGGGCAACATTTATTAGTGGCAAAATGAAAACCTGAACAAAACAGACAGTGAGAGGTGCCTTCTTCAACATTGCACGTATCGCCAGTGTGTGCTTCTCCACACTTAAAACAACGTGGCTTAGACCTACAGCTGTTCTTTGTGTGACCGAATCGACAACACTGAAAACATTGAATAGTTGGGTAGTAATAACGCTCAACAATAAGAGAATTGAAGCATAAGAATACACGTGGTGGAAGAACTTGGCCATCAAAAGATAGAACACATGACTGAGATGGTTTATATACAGGAGCACCATCAATAAAAACTTTGTAATTTAGACGTCGGACTTTGGTTACAGGGCTACCCTCAACAGAAACATGAATATTTTCTAAAATTTCCTCCTCGGACCATTCAAGTGGAATACCTTTTACTAAACCCAGACGAGTTGTACTGAAGGTTGGGATGAAAGCCTTGAAGTCATTGTTCTTAAGTACATCATTGACAACAAAATCATTGGCAGATTTAGCATCATAGAAGGATAGTGACACTCTATTCCGACCGATTCTTTGAACACTGCCATCAACAATGTTATTGAAATTGTTTCTCCTCAAAAAACGACCGAAATTTACAGGGTGCAAGTAGGAGCTCATAGTAGAGGATGAAGATTCAATCTTTTGAACATGGACTGTGAATGGACCCTTATCTGAGGATCGATATACCTGTCTACCAGATGGGATATAGGAAGGAGTAGTAGGGGTTTGAGAAGCAGTAGCTGATGGGGAGGCAAAAGAATCAGTTATCTGCGAGACAGGATCATTTGTTGCACAGGTCTGGCCCAGAGGAATAACTGAGTCCTGGGATTCATTTAAATCCTTGCACTTCTTAATCAATTTTTTGGAATGTTTTTTGCGTTTAACTGTTTCAAGAGAGTCATTGCCCCTCTGGTGTCCCCTCTGCTCTACCACATCTAAGGAGGAATCAGATGCAATAGAGACAAATTCAACGGGTGACGGGATAGAATAAGACCTATCATCTGAGTAAGACGGTTGACTATTTTCAGGGGGCCAACCAGCCCCACTATCTACGTCCATCTAAACAAAAAATGAACCTAACACAAAATTTTTTTTTTAACTTACCGCCTTGTATGACCTTAAAAACTTACCGCTTTATACGATCTTTTTATAAACTAATAAATATTTGTATCTCTTTCTACGAACTAGATAATCTACATGAAAAATGAACGTATTTAAATATAAAAAGATATTTTCCAAATTTTCGAAAGGTGACAAAACAACCGATCTCTCTGACGTTCCCTTAGCAACCTCGATTCGAACATCTAACGTGGTCGGACCTCGGTCGAGAGTCCGATAGCTGTCACACGTGTCAGAGAGATTTAATTTTTTCATTTAGTAGATTTTAGTACGTGAAATTGGCAAAATTGTGGTGTTTATTCCACAATAGCCATTCAGGAGTTGAAGTTGAAGTTGAGGTATTTATGACAGATTGAGACTGAGATCAGACTGAACGTTCTTAAAATGAGGGTTTTCTGAAATGACGTTCGCCAGGTGGCAGCACTGACACGTCAGGTCCAGACATCTGTCAAAGAGCCTATATTTTAGTCATGACTGAATGATGAACGAATGAATGAATCGAATGATGAACGTCATCATATTATTTTATATTGGAAGACCTCTTGTCACAGTGGCGCCAACTGGTGTCGTAAATTTTCACGAAAACCCTCATTACGATATTTTTTTTCTCTTTCGTAGAATATAAGCAGAGATTTTTTTCTTCACCCATTATGTTAGGCAAAGGGAACTATGCCCATACAGCCAAGTCTTCAGTAGAATTTTTTTATTGATATGAAATGAAAACGAAAGGACTTCAACCAAAATGGGCTAACCGTGAACAACCATATTGGGAAAAAAGGAATTCATAAATAATTTAGTAATAATATTTACTGAACATTGGTCCCTATTCGGGAGTGTCAAAATACATAATATTAAAAACGAATTAAATAGATTTTTAATTGATTTGTATTTGTATGGTGACAGTTGCGGCGCGGCGTGCGGGGCGCGTTGTGTTAGGGTTGCCTAAAGAATAAAGACACAGAAAAAATAATATCGATATTTTTAATGTTTCGATTCGAGAGCTTCGAAACATTAAAATGTTTTCCTGGAAGACCGAGCTTTGCTCTAGTCGTTGGAGGATTCATCATCAGCATCACCATCATCATCTTAACCTTACATAAATAAAAAGGTATAGTTTACGTAAAAACATTTTTTTTTTGTGATGGTAAAGTCATCCGTTTATTTCCCCCGCGCTAGGCTCCTCGTGTCAGACTTTTTGCGTCTTGTGGAAAGTAAGGACGCCGTGTCGCCACTCTAGCCACTCCTCAAAGAGGAGACTTACCGCCATGATTATAGATGCCCACGTAGAACAAACGTTGGAAGTCGTTTAAGGCTCCTACAAACAGGCGCGATACGCGATATAATCACCGCTCACCGCTCGTTGCGCGACTTGCGGTGTCTCTGTGTCGCGCGCGAATTTATCGCGTGTCGCGCCTGTTTGAAGGAGCCTTTATCCTCTATCGGGGAAAAAGAATAAGAATCGTTCGTAATTGGTAATTC
This sequence comes from Luperina nickerlii, assembly GCA_963855955.1. NCBI lineage: Eukaryota > Metazoa > Arthropoda > Insecta > Lepidoptera > Noctuidae > Luperina > Luperina nickerlii. The sequence goes on along the minus strand of OY979684.1, from coordinate 2,740,984 downwards.
GTCTTCGTTCGTTTGTGTTTTGTCCGTCATGGTAGCGGGTATTATTAACACGTGCTTTTCTTGAAGATTCTAGTTGTAATGCGGCATGATCCATAACCAAAAGAATTACGCAAAACAATACATCACAGCATGATGGAATCGATTTCAAACCGAGTGTTCGACTGACAGTGCAGAGAACTGGCAACACTGACCCAGACACGACTGGCGCTCGATTTTCAAATTGTCAATGTCATTCGCTTTGCGTTTGCCGCTCTTTTTCGTATCGTATTGTGAATTCATATTATTCCGACTTTAGCTATTTTTGAAGACTGTTCAAAATGGATTCTGATGATTTTCTATTCGACGACCCCGGCTCACTCTCGGACTCAGTACCCGCTTCAAACGTTAACCCTGGCATTTCTCCGTATAATGAACCCGCTTTACATGAAGACTTGCACGTGAACATGGACTTTCGTGGTAAGTCCCAACTTCTGAAATGATTATGTATGTACATTGTTTTTTGTTCTTTATTTATTGAATATTTGAGTTGGCTAAAATCCATCACTAGTTCTCTCGCAGTCAACCTGTGGCTGTAAGATAGCGTACAAGGTCGTGTGCATTGATAGAGCCAGTAGTGACCTTTTACAAGTATTGAAGTTTTTTTTTGTACGATTTAACTAATTTGACACAAAACTTCTTATCTATACGTTTTCTTTGTACTGTAAACCACTTAATAAAATCAATAATAGTGCAATATTTTTATGTTCATGTTCAAGCCCAAACGCCATACAAAGTGGTTGATGTCCTTTAATGAGATGAAATGAAATGAAACCTAACCTAACTCATTCAATAAAATCATTAAATCTGATATTGAAACAAATTAGTAGCTTCTTTTTAGAAATATACGTATTTATTTGCATGAATCATAAAAACTTCTACGAATTTTTTAGTAAAAACTTCATGGTTGGTTTTTCTTTTTAATAGACATTATTTTGACAATTGGGAAAGAGAACGCACGAGTTCGGGAAAGGTAAAAAAAAAGCACGAGTATGAACTAGTCCACATCCCGAACGCTATACGTCCCTGCAATACGCCACTTTTTGAGCAACTGTATAAAAAAAATGATTTCGATATCCTAGGTATTTACAGAATAAATAATTTCGTTTCTAGGAAACCTGTAGCTTTAGTCGCTTTGTATTCATTTGTTTTCGAATGTGCTTTGAAAAACAAGTATAATAAAAAACTAAACAAAAGCACATCACGCCATCACCACGCCCTTTGTGTGGAATTCCTTATTTCGGATTTAGCAACCACTACGCTTCATGTACTAGGGATTTAATATCCGGTGAACTCCGTAGTTCTAGAACATCCGGATGTGTTCTAAACAAACCTGGGTATAAACCGTTCGGTGGCTGCATAAATAATATCAAATGTGAAGAGAAATGTACCGAGTATTCGGGTTAATAGTATGTATTATTTATTTATTTATATTAGAAAGGAATGAAATGTTTATTGTGAAACAGTGTGTAGCCCTGTTGTGTATATTACGCAAGTACCCCGCTGCGGTTAAACTAGTAAATGACTCTTCTCACTTCCCAGCGGACCTCACGTTCAGCTTTAACAATACAGAATAAAATAAATTTCCCCACTTCTTCCCATTTTTCATCGTCCACCAATATATTTATCTACAGATGCAAAAACACCCAGTTTTGGACTATCGCCAGAGTGTGGGTCCGTCGGTAATCCAATGCACTTTGTCGCTTATTATCCGGGTCACCGGACCCGGATACCCGCTCAGATAAGTCGTTCTAACCGGGACATTGGACCGGATTCCTTACATTTCGAATAGATAATAAAATCCGAATTAGGTTGGTTGCGGAACAGTTCTGATTGTGATTTGAATCGGAGAAAACAATTTTGAACTTTGGTTCTGATTCGGACAGAGTATAACAAAGAACACGTTTGAAATAATTAAGTGCCTGCGATGTCTGACAGTCTTTTTCTTTTGTCATGTTGATTTGTGCATGAGTTTTTTTTTTCGAAACTACTTACCCAGCCTTTGCTGGTTGCTAGCGAGGCTGACTGCCTGAGAAGGAATGTCTTTCGTGAACGATTTTTTAAAGCATACCGAATCTAATTGGCGAATTGCTTTTTTATAAAATTTTTACTTTATCTTAAAGTCTGAAATCCGCTTACGACGACGCCCACTGTGTCCATCTGTCTAAAAGCTCGTGGTAAACGGATTTTAGGACTTCAAAAAGAACGAATTTTTCTAACCTATGAAGCAATGGATTGGAAATATCCTTCAAAACCCTCAGTTTTTGATTGAAACCGTGTTACGCAATTAGGGCACAAGGTAATCAAACCTCCATTTATCCAAAAACTTAGAACCCACAATCAATAATCAATTTCAATTCAAGTCCACTTTACTTACCGCAACTCGCTTCAAGCGACAATTTGTGGAGACACTTAGCAACAAATTAAATGCTGGCTCGCTTCGATCAGCGCTCGAAGCGATGGAAGTATCGATCAACTTTAGCTTACTTTGGTCAACACTTCTGACCGAGCACGAGTTGTGGTCACACTGATAGCGACTGCTGTATTCTGTAAATGCCTACTGTATTCTGCATGGCCGATTCCTATAATTTACGTTATGGGTTAAAATTAAGCCTCTTGTATCTTTACCTACCAATAATGAAGCAAAGACTTTATAGCTGTGCATATAGGCCTCCCATGTGGAAGTAGCTATCGCAGGTAAAATTAGCTTCTTTATGTGCTTAGTTTGGCAATAAAAATGCTACCATTGGTAAACAAAACGATTCGTATTTGCTTATAGGAACCGAGCATGAAAATTTAGGTGATCTTTAGTCGGTAGAAGTCAGACATAACTCTCCATTCGCCCCAGACGGAGGGTATCCATGAGGATTTACACACGAAAAAAAAAGAAACTTGAAGTGAGCTGTCATTCCATCTGATCCCAGGGATTGAATTGACTCTATTGACAGCTCGCTTCAAAATCATTTCACCAAACTTATCATGGTGAGATTTCTACAGAACAAACCATCGGGTATTGAACGGCTGATTGAATTTCGGTGGAGCGTAGTTTGATTGACATAACTGTTACGCCAAAAAGGGACGAGGCAGAGGTACTGACGTAGCCGCGATTACGTATGTTAGTTATAGAGCGGGATATACTAGAAAACGCACTAGAAATTTGCAACAAGAATTTCCCCAAAAGTTAATCTATCCAACTTGGCAACATAAAAACACTTACTTGTCTAGATGATAAATTGAGCAGTAAGATTTCTTCAAATTAAGAAGATAAACAATGATCCAAATACACGCTTATAGTATTATATCAGCTTTTTAAGATTCAGGGCTGATTTAAGGAGTCTCTTATGTTCAGAGACCCTTATATAAGGAGTGTTTGAGGGAACGATGGTGAAAACGGCCATCAAATTCAAACTCAAAGCATGTATTTCAATTAAACCAATTACAGGCACTTTTGAATTGTCAAGGGGTCGGTCAGTTACAAAGATGAAGCTAGTTGCCCATTTCTAAGTATAGTAGGTCCTTAAGGAAAAGCTCATGTACGTTCGCTCGGATTATGAGAGTGAGGGAAGAGGGTGTGCATCTGTGTCTGCGCGAAAACTTGTGCACTATAATATGTCTCGCGCTAGTCTCCGTTGAGATTGGCCGCCGTGGCCGATACACGGTCTGGAGGATTATATTAGGTTCCTATGGACAAGAACAGGCAAGAAATTGGATTCGATATTATATTGTAATCTAGTCCGCAATACAACAAGGAGTAAGTCATACGACCTAGTTCCTCCCGCTGGCAAAACACCCACAGGCCACACCTACTACTCTAGCCCCCAACTCGTTAGCAGTGGGACCACTACAAAAGCTAAGTTAGTACAATAATTAACAAGTTACTGTGCACAGCAGTAACCCGCTTTGTATTCAGGTCTCCGTCCAATCGGTGCAATTCAAATTGATGCAGCTTTTTCAGTAATGCATAAAATAAAACCGAATGAAATTCAATATTGAATGTTTCGAGGACTCGGGGGGAGTGGCAACTGGGCGGAAAATTGTAGGAAGAGGAATAAGTTTTTCATTTTTGCTACTCTATTGTTTTTAGGGTTTCGTAACCAAAAGGTGCCAACGGGACGCTACAACATACAACCTGAGGGTCTACTAGGTAAGCACGAAGTAATAATCTCTAGGTTTGGCGGTAGTTACGGATGTTTCCAAATCTGTATCACTTGCGGCCATAAGATCAGTGTGAGCCCCGAACTAAGTATGAAAGTCAACATGATTTGACAGCTATCCCGATTTCCAATGTGTATTTTCCCGTCCAAAAACTTGAATTTAGCACTTGCTTTGGCGGGTTAACCACTTTCGAATGGACCCGTACCTTCGTTGACGAACTTAGAGAGTGGATCTCCTGTTACTAGGGCTACGTCCATCCGTCTGTCTCTTTTTAACCGTAATAGGTAGACACTTGATATTTTCACAGAGTGCGTAGGTACTGCTATAGCCGCTTTAACAACAAATAATAAAAATAAAAAAGTTAAAAATGAAAGGGATAAGTATTGAAATTAAAGTCTTACAAGAAATGTGTTTTATTCGACACTTTTTGTCTTGTGGTACGGAACTGTCTGTTCGTATGCGATTCTGACTCGCACTTGGCCGTATTTTTTAATGCGGACTTTTCTTTGAATTGGACAATAACATAAAGTTACAGGGAAATGTTCTAGAAAATAAAAGCATTATAATCTTAATGGATTCTGAGAATTATAATGTGTTCAAAAATAAAAGGCATACTTAATATAAAGAAAGAATGAAAGAAAATACGTTTATTTGCGGCAAACATGACGCATAAAAAAATAAACAAAAAAAAGAAGAAATAGAGAATTTTGGGTATATCCTATACTTTCGAAAAGATTACTGAAGGGACAGTTCCATACTAAAACACTGGCACTCCGGTAGTGCCGACAGAAGTGAAAACTTGAACAATTACGAGTGTATTTTGTGAATCGTCTTATAAACAAAACACGCGTGTTAAGGTGTGTTCCTTATTTTATAGGGTTTTTTGCAAATCAGGTATGATGACCAAAGTGACTGGTTTATTCTTCTCGTGAAAGGAATTTATTCAGATTTACAAATAAGCACACAGGATAGACTTCAGTTCGTGGTGTTGGTCGCGGCAGTGGTAAGAGAAGCAAGCCGCTCGCATGGAGCTCGTCGTCAGTTATATATCCGTGGTTCAGCGCCATCTCGTCGTTGTTGGATGAACTACGTAGTTAGTACGCGAGGCCCTCGTAGTTCTTCCCGATGTGCATAGATGGCGCTGTCCTCAACAACGCGCGTCTTACGTTTTACGTCTTACGAATTTTCGATCAGGGTCACGTGACCTGACGCGAGTTTAGAAGTTTTTACCCATTCCAAAAAAAGTACACAGCGCCGCTAAAGAAGTTTTCACTTCAAAAATAAAGGGAGAAAACATGCGTCAGATCTACGCGAAACGGCGATCGGTCAGCATAAAGGTTCGTACACACAGGCGCGACGCGACACGCGACACAAAGGCACCGCAAGTCGCGCAACGAGCGGTGCCTTTATTTCGCGCGCGATTCGCGTCGCGCGTCGCGCCTGTTTGCAGGAGCCTTTATGCTAAGACCCTATACGAGACAGAGCCCCAGCGCTGGTTTTCAACGACAGCCGGCGTTCGATGACGTCAGCCAATGCAGCATACTTAGGTACAATTATTTAACTACCTATTCTCACGAACGTATCGCAAGTATCGGTTTAAATTAGATTATTGTGCGCAAGTACTCGTAGTTAGGGCTAAAGCTACATTTTCCTAGAAGAGCGGTGACCGCCACATAGCGTCCGTAATTTACCGGTGAATGACGTCACTGATACGTTATTAATATGAAAGTAAGTTGGTGTGTTATCCTAGAGAGCGTGACACCGTAAAATCAAACCCCGGTATCATAATTTTCATGACAGCTGTCACTAGTGTCACTGTCACTTTTTATTGCTATATTTTTTTCTCCCTAGGTGGGATTTATTACATGTCAGTAGGTGTGTCTGTGCCATCAGAGCGGGCCCTAACTGAATACCAGCGCTGCGGTATTTGTTCTTTAAATATAGCAACATTGTTGAATCCATACTATTATAAATTCGAAAGTAACCCTGTCTGTCTGTCTGTATGTTACCTTTTCACGCCTAAACCACTGAACGGGTTTCGATAAAATTTGGCAAAAAGATAGACTGCATCCCGGGGCCTTCTCCGGGATGCAGTCTATCTCTCTACCAAATTGTTCTCAGTCAAATTCTAAACATGAGGTATGTCGATAAAACCTAACCTATGTCCTTACATAGGATAGTTTTTATCGACATACCTCGTGAACGAAGCCGCGGGCGGAAGCTAGTGGAGTAAAAATAATAAACTGTCATTTAATAATTCTAAGTGTAAAACAATAACTTTTTCCCGAACCCGTAATCCGTTTAGAAATGATTATAATCTTGCTGGCGCGTCAATAGAACGTGTTTTCTCGATCCGGGATTTGGGAGTAATAATGGATAGCAAATTAAATTTTCACGAGCATATTCTTAAAACTTGCAAAGACGCTAATAAATGTCTTAGTTTCATCATCATTAGATTATTTATCATCTCAGTTTAAGAACACTCAAGTTATAAAAAAAATATATAATACCTATGTCCGTAGTAAATTAGAATATAATGCAATAGTTTGGAGTCCTCAAGAGTCATTATTATCTAATATTAGTAGACAAGATAGACGTCCCGTTCTACGAGAGTCAATATTTTTTTATGTACCTGACCAGTATATGCGTGGCGTTGTAAGACGACACCATAGATTCCTCTGCTATCCGCCTACATGGCGTACTCCCCGAACCAACAACACTCCCACTACTAGAGCAATTAAGTTATTAAATGACTTTCTAAAATAATTATATTCCTAAGGCAGATTTATTTTTGGACTCTCAATGGCCAACCGCTAAACATTTGTATATTTATTTAAATAATTATGAAGAAATAATTGTTTAGTTTCTGATTTTATGTATAAGGTTGTTTTGTTTACAAATTTTATGTTACTCCGTTTTTTTTGTATTTATTTCCTTAGCCTAAGAAGTTTTAATTAAAATTTTAATGTAATTTTGTAGAATTAGCATAGATATAAGCGATTTGGTGTAAACTGTTAGCTTATATTTGATGAATAAATGAATATGAATATTATGCTAAGTTAAGAGCCTTTTTGCCCTCGCACAGGTCTTTTTTGAAGTGAAAACTTCTTTAGCGGCGCTGTGTACTTTTTTTGGAATGGGTAAAAACTTCTAAATTCGCGTCAGGTCACGTGACCCTGATCGAAAATTCGTAAGACGTGACGCGCGTTGTTGAGGACAGCGCCATCTATGCACATCGGGAAGAACTACGAGGGCCTCGCGTACTAACTACGTAGGCCTCGCGTACTAACTACGTAGTTCATCCAACAACGACGAGATGGCGCTGAACCACGGATATATTGTAACTGACGACGAGCAAATCTGAATAAATTCCTTTCACGAGAAGAATAAACCAGTCACTTTGGTCATCATACCTGATTTGCAAAAAACCCTATAAAATAAGGAACACACCTTAACACGCGTGTTTTGTTTATAAGACGATTCACAAAATACACTCGTAATTGTTCAAGTTTTCACTTCTGTCGGCACTACCGGAGTGCCAGTGTTTTTTTTTTTGTTTATTTTTAATGTAAGTTTGTTAATTTTAAATGCCCCTTTTTTACTACATATTAGTATTTCGTGTGGTCAGGTAGGCAGTCGCTCCATGTAAAATACTGGTATTCAACTGCATCCGGTTAGACTGAAAGCCAACCCTAACATAGTTGGGCAAATGATGATGATTTCCTGTGCGTGTCCCTACTTTTTTGTTTTCCTTTCTTTCACTGTTTTATGTGGAAACCGTAGTTTTACCAACGTCAGTCTACATTAGTCACCTATTAACCTAAACTAAAGCTACTATTAACTAGATTGCATTGTGCAAAGGGAAACTTCTACAGTTGCAATTCTCGCGGTGGCAGATTTTGAGTTCAGTTCGCAAACTGTTCAGCAAATCGATCCGTTACTGCAATTGCTTTTATGTAACTACGCTTTAGAGATTCTTGAATAAATAAAATCTTTTACCTATAGCGATTATTCCTTAGTTTCTCTTGTTCACAGTAGGTCCTTATGGATAAACTTCTTGATCTATTTGATTAGGCCCAAATGGCTTTAGGTATGTTGTTAGAATTTGAATCAGGTAGGGTTTCCTCTATCAACTTTTTTACCTTCTTCATAGCAAATTAGCTTCTGCCCGCAACTTCGCCCGCGTGGATGTGGGAAATTTCATGGGTTTTAAATTTTTTTGCGCAGAACCCTCTTTTTCTAAAATAAAAGCCTAAGTTACTCCTTATAAACTGAGCTATCCGCCAGTGAAATTCCCGTCAAAATCGATACAGTCCAGGCTCCTTTTCGGAGATATAAGAAACATTTCTATGACCGGAACAAACGGAAAGGCAGAGAAAGACAAAAATTTTAAAAATTGTTTCTGTTATATAAGTACTTTCATAATATTATCATGTCGTGTACTATCCGAATAAAGTTTATGGGCCTGAAATATATTTTTTTACGATTTGATTTGCAGAAGCAGTTTTGAGCTTGTAACAATTATGTCAATGGATGTAAATGTTTATGTTTATGTCTATAACATCAACCTAAATATTTAAAAGGGACCAAAACATAATTTTGTTTTTATTTTAACACTAGCTTTTGCCCTAAGGCTCCTACAAACAGGCGCGACAAGCGATATAATCGCGCGCGACACAAAGGGACCGCTCGTTGCGCGACTTGCGGTGCCTTTGTGTCGCGCGCGATTTTATCGCGTGTCGTGCCTGTTTGAAGTAGCCTTTACACTGTAGCTTTCCATTAATGAAATAAGTTTCGGAATCAGATCAGCAGTTCCAAAGATTACTACATACAAACTCGCAAAATTTACCTCTTTGACGTTAGTATAGATTTTCTCCGCCTCTCAAGCAAATATGTATAACTATAAAAATTAGAACAAATATCTAGCAACTGTACTCTCGTTCGCTATAGGATAAACTGTCGCTTCAACTGGCACCCCACCCGAATCCGCTTAAATTCCGCTATGCTGAATCCACAAAGCAAAGTCGGTATATTTGCAAGTCGGGAACTAACGACCGTGCTGCCCCCTAGTCGGGAATTTAGCATTGAACGCGAGTAATCCCACAAATTGTTTTGTTTCGCTGAACGGGAACATTTTCTTATGACTCCCTGAGAATCGTCTAACTTCTAGGATGATGGTTGGAAGTTAGACGGACTTTACAACTGTGTTTGTAGTTAGCCTGTGGGGTAATTGCGTAACACGCTGACAGTAGGAATGCCTTTAATTTTGACAGTTCAACAACATTCATTGCGTTATTTACGTTGTTGAGCAGACATATTTTCCGAACTTATAAAGCAATGGATTAGCAATATCCTCAACACGATCTTGTGATTGATAGTGTGTCGAGCAATCAGGGAGCTGCCGGTCGATTCTGTAAAAATCTCACCGTGAAAACTTAGGTGAAGTGAGTTCGTTTTTGCTAGGAATTGACACTATTGACAGCTCACTCCACGCTCACATCACCTAAGTTTTCACGGTGAGATTTTTACAGAATAGCACCACTGCTATCTTTCTCTCTGTCAGTGGTTTTCATTGGAGATTAAAGGACAAGAGAATGGTTAGCACTGTCAATCGATTAGAGTCTTTCTGTCACATATTGGTTCGAGTTTTACGAAAATAGCTGATACCTACCCTGGTAACAGGTTAGTCAGCATGTTTCGTAGCTCGGTTCACAAACAAAGTCAAATCATTTATTTCAATTAGGCACTTATTCGTAAAAGGCGCATTTGAATGTCAAAATTTACAATTTAATGGAATTGATTTTTGTTGCTTTTTCCAAAGGTAAGGTCGTTAGGTTGAGAACCCTTCGTCACTCTTGGATGGTGTTTTAAGCACCCTTTCCACGAACTCCTTTATTATTATGCTCACTCAATCTTTTCGGGCCTCAACTTACGAGTTGTAGGTAGTGGGTTCAAACCCAAGCAGGCACTTCACTTTGTATAAATTATTTCATCACCACTGCTCTTAAAACGGTGAAGGAAAGCATTGTGAGGAAATCGGCATGTTCTAGAACCAAAAAATTCGAAGACATGTGACATCTACCAACCCGCACTTGGCCCGCGTGGTGGATTACGGCCCACTCCCTCTCACAGAGACAGCAGTGGGAACGTTATAGACTGATTATGCTACTCCTTTTAGAGCTGACTTTTCAATACTCAGATAACTTTTATCTGAAGAATAAATATGACAGCTTCACGTATTTTCTATACAAAAGCTGTCAAACGGAAATATTTAGTCATCAGTTAAGAGATATCTGGCTATAAAAATCAGCCCTTAATGTATTAAAAAAAGGTAACATCAAAAAACCCGACTACGTATAACTAATAACTAGTAATACAGGCTGGTGTCCGCAACTCCACGTCAATGCGCGTATATTGTATACGGTAAAATAAAAAATAAAATAAAAAATTAAATAAAAAAAAATAAAAAAAATGTAAACAATTATAAATTACGGTGTAATAAACAATTTAATAAAATAGAATTACTTTTAAAGCTCCTGTGCCAACCTCCTTCATCCAGTTTTTACCCGCGATGGTAACAATGTCGTCCGCCCACCTCGCCGCCAGACAACCGAAACTTCGTTTTCCTGTCTCTGAACGCCACTCGGTCACAGCCTGACTCAGGTCAGGCATCACGGCGCCTTACCAGGTGTGCTGTCCAAGTCCATTTGAGTTACATAATCCGTATCTATTCATCTAAGGACTCGAAAACAAATCGTCGGTCGTCCGGCGGCGAGATGAGCGGCCGATATTGTTGCCTTCATGGTTTGAACCTTGATGACGCTGGCACATGAGCCTGGATATTGGCACATGACTAAAGAGGTCTTTTGCTCAGCAGTGGGTAAGTCGCGCTGTGGATGATGATGATGAATACTTAATTGACAAATCTATAGAACAGACATAATAATATAAATTAATAAAATTGGAAAAAAAAAATTAAATTGGGATTGTCCTGATAGCCGTGGAATACCGCTCCACTTCTCATAAGCACCTCAGGACATGTTGCCCCCTTGTCGATACGACACTATGTGCTAGCGACTGTTTTCGGGGGTCCATTATTGAGTGTGTAAGTCACCCCCTGCGATTATATCTGTGAATATTATATTATCATTGGTCAGGCAAGGGTCTTAGTCCTTCCATAGTTCAAGGTTACTGATCTACTATAGCCAACCAAAACCCTTAGCCCAACATATTTTATTCCCATGTTCTACAATAATCCTGCACCAAACGGGGGTTATCCTTAGGTGCACTTGCATAGTGCATACAGGGATAATCGTCGGTTGGTGTCTCTTTATCATTTAAAACTGTCTAAGAGGCCTCTGCGAGTTAACTTCGGCCCCTGGTACGCCTTTTAAAGGTCCGGGTCCCCAGGGACCTGAGAAATGTAAAAAAATAATAATGAAATTTTAGACGATTGTTACGACAAATATTTACCTACCACGGCTACCACCTAAGCGCATTGTGGAATGAAATAAATTATTGAGTATTCTGTGCTCGTGAAACATTTAAAAGAGTGTCCGTAGAGTTTCTTGCCCGTTCTTCTCCATATACTACGCTTTGGAATTGACAACTAGCTCCATGTTTCTGACTGACCGACCCCTTGACAATTCAAAAGTGCCTGTAATTAGTTTATCTATCTTATCTTATATACCTAAATAAAACAAAATCGGGTTACACCATTATTTTATAACCCAACAAAGATCATAAAAATCGGTCCAGCCGACCGATTTTTATGATCTTTGGTTTTGTTGGAGTTGTCCTGCCCCGAATAGCAGAATAACTAAACAGGGAGAAAAATCACAAAAAAATAATAATAATGAAAATAATAAATTTTCTTATACATTTTGTATGGAACAGTTTGTTGGCGGTACGGAGTTCGCCGGGTCAGCTAGTTTGAAATAAATGCTTTGAGTTTGTGGAACTAGAGTAATATAACAAACATAAACTTCTAATAGAAATCCGCAAATCCAAAAACATGCACCACAATACTTGGTCCGTAGTATATTTGCATGTTGCCGCAATGCCTGACAACCAAGTTTAGCATTCAATGCTTGGATGGTTCGACAAATTGCAACATTTCTAGAGTTCCGTTGGAGTCAAACGTTTTATTACTATTTTTGGAGAATGCGAAGTCACCATCTGCCTAGCCTTTCCCCAACTATGTAGTGGTCGGCTTCCAGTCTAACCTGATGCAGCTGAATACCAGTATTTTAAATGGAGCGACTGCCTATATGACCTTCACAACCTAGTTACTGGGTAATACGGTTCTCATTAATAAGACTAGTAGGTAGACTTTTGGGCTTCTGACTACCCGTAACTATTGTGAAAGATCTAAGAATAACACCCGGGGACCACGTGCTTTCTGAGGCGATCGCGATAGTTACCTATTTTTCTTGTTACCACTTAGTTGAATTTTCTCGAGTAGCTAACTAATTTAGAGAGAGAATACGGAGGAGACAATTATTTATTGAAACAATATTAGTTTATCTTCAAGAAAGTCTTAAGACACTACGGGCGAAAGTTCGATGAACTTACAACTTAAATAAACCCGACTCCATTATAAAATCGAAGTAATATATCAGTTTATTCCGAGAAGTCTAAGATCGGAAGACAATGGAAACTTTTCCTTAAATATTCTATTGGACTTTGCGTTTGTCTGACGTCTGACAGTGGAGAATGGAAAAGGAAAACGTGTTGTTGTTGCAATCATATTTATTTACTGATAACGCACACATAACACGACTGCGAACAACTTGGATGTGGCGCTCGCCGGCAACTGCCGCGGCACCGCTCGCTTCGCTCGTTCGACTTCCACGCGGTCACAGTTGATTCTAACGCCCTGGGGAGCGGAGAGGTCTCTCAGTGTCTCAGTGACGTTGGTTCTAACCTAACCTGTTTGGTTCTGATGCCCTATTTTATTTACAGCGACCAATTGTGAGAAAAGGCAGAAAATAAAAAAAAGGGCTCGATTATTTAAAGAAATTTGCATCATTAGAAGCTCACAAAGTTCTAAGCGGTTCATTAATTTAAACAACGGTAACAGAATGCCAAAAAGTTAAGAAGTCTCAATTATTTAACACAGTGTGCATCATTAGAAGCGCACAAATTCTTAACGGTTCATTAATTTAAACAGCTTTGAGAAAAGGTCAAAAAGTTATTTTTACTTTTTGACCTTTTCTCACAGTTCATATATTTTGAAAAGTGTTCAGCACTAGAAGCGCACACAATTAATAGCGGTTCATTAATTTAAGCAACTGTAAGAAAATACCAAGAAGTTAAAAAGAAGCTCAATTATTTAATACGGTGTGCATAATGATGCACACTGTATTAAATAATTGAGCTTCTTTTCTGCGCTTCTAATGAGAAGCGCACATAGTTCTTAGCGGTTCATTAATTTAAGCAACTGTAAGAGAATGCCAAAACGTTAAAAAGAGGCTCAATTATTTAATACCTACAGTGTGCATCACTAGAAGCGCACAAAGTTATTAACGGTTCATTAATTAAAAAAACTGTGAGAAAAGGCCAGAAAGTTATAAAGAGGCTCAATTATTATAAAAAGTGTGTATCTTTCGATGCGAACAAAGTTTTTAGCGGGTTATTAATTTAGAAAAGTTCCACGAACCATCATTAGCAGCTAGCCAATAAGTTTTTTTTCAGAAATCAGTTAAATATATTCATTATTACAAAGTTATAAGTGCTTACTGTATCTACGGAACTCTATCCCCATAAATTCAACATGAATTAGACAGATTTGTACAGTTTTAGTTACACAATGTAGAACATAGAAATACCTATTATCAAAATTGAAACCAATTACACCAAAATGTGATCAGATTATTAATTAACATTAATGTTTAGCTCTATCCTAATTACATCAGACCAGCTTTTGCACGAGGCTTTGTCCGCGTGGAGGTCGGAATTTCAGAAAATATCCCACGGGAACATACAACCGGGGCAAAGAGTATCCTATGTCTTAACCCAGCGGATAAAGGCTCCTTCAGCCTCGCAACGAGCGGTGCCTTTGTGTCGCGCGCGATTATATCGCTTGTCGCGCCTGTTTGTACGAGCCTTAATTGCGTAACACACTAACAGTAGGAATAGCTTTCATTTTGACAGTTCAACAGTATTCATTGCGGTATTTACGTTGTTGAGCAGACACATTTGTCGGACATATGAAGCAATGGATTAGCAATATCCTTCATTACATTATTTATTTGTATGTTTGTATTGTATAGATTATCTTGGAAATATTAAAAGGTTATTTATTTAGAGAAAATATAACTAACTATTTACACTACATACTAAATTAAATGACCAACTAACTTACTATACAAATAAAAACAAAGGAAGGGGCGTCGAAGTACCCGTCTGCATCGCTGTCATCCGGAAACGTGCCCAGAAGACTGGCAGCATTGCCACGTTGAATGGCAATGCTAATTCTTTGGCCAAAGAACGACCCAGCCCTCTGGTCACGTGAAGTGTCGACTAGCCGGCAAATTCAAATTAATTCTTGGAAATAAAAACAAAAGTTAGAATTTATCTGACAAACTTAACATATAAAATTAATTTTGCTACTTCACTCACCCTACTTTCTAAAGCACTGAAATAAATAAAACATCAACAATACCCATGAATCGAAATCGTAACCTCTTTTACCGACTCATTCAAGCTATTATCGCTCATTGAATTCAGTTGTAACAGCCATTTAAGAAAATAGGTCACTATACTCCAATATAGACAAAGAGCCCCTCTTACCCTCCCCTTTAGATAGGGGGTTAGGGTGGATGTCACAATCAGTGTCTTTGTCTTTGTCCTTCACGATTCAACACGTAGTTAGCTCCAATGAATGTGACTTATTAATTTTACTGGAGGGGAAATGGTTTGACGTTTTTGTCTCACTCATGAGCTTCAGTGAATCATTATCTGCCTAGCCTTTTCCTTGTGTAGGGGGTCGGCTTCCAGTCTAACCAGCTGCAGCTGAATTTTACATGGAGCGACTGCTTATCTGACCTCCACAATATAGTTACTGGGTAATACGATACCCTTTAGTAAGACTGGTTGTCAGACTTTCGGGCTTCTGACGACCCGTAACGACTGTCAAAGTAGTTTATGTAAGTGAAGTAGCATAATATATATATATATAGAAATATATAATAAAAAGGGAATAGCTCATTGGGCATCAAAAAATTCGTCTGCATCGCTGTCAATGGGATAAGTGCCCAAATGGCAGGCAGCGTTACAACGTTGGATGGCAATGCTGATTCTTTGGGCTGAACATAGGCCAGCCCTCTGATCACGAGAGGAGTCAACCAGCCGCTTGACGGACCAGTAGCATAATTGAGTACTTAGTAGATTTTTTTTAACGTTGCCCCACACTAGGTATTACTCCTGCCTGTATCGTGGGTGCGTTTACAAACATTTAAATTCGCATACACAAACAGTACAAATATTTGTTCAGTGCGGGAATCGAACCCGCGACACGCAGCGCAGCAGTCGATCGCTCAGCCACTGCGCCAACCGTGTCGTCAAATTGAATAAGTCATAATCGAAAATGTATGAGTCTTGTTCTTGATGACACTAATAAGAATATTAAGCTAAGCTTTAGCTCTTTAAGACAAAGATTGATTAGTATTTTTATTTCATTGCGGTCTGACCTGAAAAAAAAACTCATTATGAAAAAGAATGAGTATTTTAACATTGCAATGTTTTGTAACTGAATTTGTTTAGAAAGGACTTCCAATTTGATCTCAAACGTTTTGTGAGTTTATAAATAACTAGCAGTGCCCCGCGGTTTCACCCGCATAAGTGTCGACCCCGTGGGAGTATCGTGATAAAAAGTATCCTATGTGTTGATTCTGGTTATAAACTATCTGTGTGCCAAATGTCATCTAAATCTGTTCAGCCGTCTGTGCGTGAAGAAGTAACAAACATACAAACACACTTACAGTACCCGGCGATAAGTACATCGACCTTTACCTTTTTTGTATTTTATACAAAGAATAAAAATAATTATCAAAAGAAGCAAATCATAATTGTTTTAACAGCTCCTAATAGATACCGGACTGTTTGTATTTCGTGCGACAGAGATAACGCTCTACGAGGCCGAAATTAGCCGATTGTCTCTTTCCAAAGGTCGATGTGCAATATTTGTCGCCGGGTACTGTACAAACTCTCGCCTTTTAATATTAAGTGTGTTAGGAGAAATTAGGAATAGTGATCATAACAGTTAAAGAAGCTCAGAATCTAACGGCAGTTTTATTAGCTTTACCTTTTTTAACCTTTTATAGTCATCATCATTAACATTTTAGCCGAAAGACGTCCACTGCTGGACATAGGCCTTCCCCAAGCACCGCCAATTCAACCGGCGGGGTTATTGCGTACCAGAATAACAGTAGCAATGACTTTCGTTAGGGTTCCGTACCAAAATAGTAAAACAGAACCCTTATGGTGAGACTCAGTCTGTCTGTCTGTCTGTCACAGCTGGATATCTCAAGAACAACTAATGCTATCAACTTGAAATTTGGAATAGTTTTAGATGACGTTTGCCCAACTATTTTGCAAATAAGAAAGAAATGAAAATATATATATATTTTTTGCAACAGGGACTGAAAGGGGGTCTGAAAAATTCGAAGTGGGGCTACTAGGGCAGGTGGGGTATCATAGAAAGAGCGCAGTTTGCACATTCGCCGCATAGTTTTCGACTTTTAATGAAAAATGTAAAAAATAATACTGTTCCCCCTTATCTCCGAAGTTTACTAAAAGAAAAATCTGAAATTATTCTATGTGATAGAAGTTTCTGTAAAGATTACAGGAAAAATAAAACAAAGTCTCTATATAGCATACTTTTTCAGAAATCATCAACAAAAGTTACAAAAGTTCCACTATCGGTCAAGAAATGGCGCTGACATAAAACTGCAATATTCTACACCGCAGTGCACAGTGTTAAAATTCTCTGACGAATATAGGCCTCGCCGATGAAAAATTAAAAACATGATGGTACGGAATCCTCGGTGCGTGAGTCCAACTCGCTCTTAACCGGTTTTTTTTTAAAGTTAAATAACATTAATTGCGTTATTTACGTTGTTGAGCAGACATGAAGCAAAGCAATTAGCAAATATCCTTCAAAATGAAACAGATTATGACTGATAGTGTGTTACGCGATTAGGTTGCAGTTCTGTGCTTCCGGCATCCAGCGGATTCCTGCGGCCTTCACAAGGTCATCGGTCCATCTTGTTCCCGGGAGGCCTTCCAATGCTACGTCTTCCGGTAAGCGGTCGCCACCCCTGAAATTTTCGGCCCCAGCGGCGATCTGTTCTGCTAGCAACGTGCCCTGCCCATAAACCACTAACATTTTAAAGTATTTTCTTTATTAGGTACCTATTCTTTAGTCACGAATAAAGAAGAAAAATTGTTTATTCTGCACAAACAAAACGAATATTACAAAAAAAAAAACAAATAAATACACAGACAAAGTTGCCAAAAGATGAGGCTTTTGGCTCAAGCATATAAAAGTTGACTCCAATGGCGTAGGCATTTTCTGAGACCCCGGGATCATCAATGTACGTCCATAAAATCAACTATGTAGTATGAAAGTCAGGGATTATCAACGTTGTCCCATAAAACAACTACCTAACACAAAATTTACATAACCATAGAAACGCGATAAATCGAACGGGACGCCGAACCTATTTGCAAACTCTAAAATAATCCCCCGATAAGCCTTTTCAGCAGTCTTTTAAGCAAATTGTGCTGAAACCCTTTCCTATCTATACTAGCATATCATGAGCCTTTGATAGTTTTACGGAGTGTTGATCCGATAGTCAGCATTATGCTACGTCCAATGCTGGACGTAAGCACAGAATAGTAGTCTACAGAAGGACAACGAAAAAAACAACATTTGTTTGAGATCGCCGTCGGTACAGGTAAACCAGAAATGGTATGCGCTTCGTAAATGTTCGTGTTTCCGAATCAGTACGAACGTCACGCTACAGGGAAAGCTTCTAAGTTTTGTACAGCCTCGATTTGTCGTAGTGCATCAATCATTGCGCGTTTGTATGATGCTTTAAATTCTCTCTGTTAGCCTAATTTGGCCGCAGCTTGTTTTTTTGGAATTGCATAGAGTTGCTATGTAATCTATATTTAAAAAACAAAGTCGGGTTAGCTACACCATTTTATAACTCAATAATGGCTAGACCGATTCTTATGATCTTTTATTTTTGAATTTGTCTTCGTACCGAATAGTAGAATAATTATTAAAACATGGGAACAAAATTACAAAAAAGAATCTGTTACGGTACGAAGTTCGCCGAGTCAGCTACTTTGTAATACAAAATAGGTAAGGAGGTACTTCCATGGTTTTAATATCTCTATACAAGGTGAGGTATACAAAACAGGGTTACAAAACAAAATTACCTGTTCCATACATTTTGGCTGCGTAGTCATTGCACGTTTATAGAAAAAAAAGATAACCGTCGTAATATTACAACGCAGGGAGGTCCAGAATCCGAATCCATGGTAACAGGTTTGCGTTGATATCCCACCACCACCGACGTGTTTTGCTCGACGTAACCTGTATTAGATCTCATAATCGAGCGTTTGTATTTCCAAAGATTGACGATGATTGCCGAAGCCCATACTTTTTCTGGGAGATCTTGTATGGAGCAGACCTTCTGTAATATTCTGAACCCAGAATAAAGTAAGTACATTAGATGGGACGGAGCATTACCATAGGAACGATGTCGGTCGGACGTCGGGTCGGCTCTCACACTGTGAAGCTGATTTAGTTGAATATTTAACGCTAAGTTTGGGGTTTATCAATCTTTCGGGGAATCAGGTGTTGGTTGACGAATTAATCATTTATGTACTTCCTGCTGTTGAGTGTTTAAAGCTTTGTGAGAACTTTCTAAGATTTCTTGGATGAGAATTCTCGTTGAAGGCGTTGTTATCGTCGATTAAGATTTACTTTTTGAAGTTTAGTTTGAAAGCGAAATTTTCATCTTGAACAAAATTGTACTTAATTATGGTCTCTGCTGTCGCCTTTGTTTGGTGAACCCCAGTAATTTTTTTTAAAGCGCGGTCCCTATGTTCCTTTGGTGATTTTCCGTCTTTTCCTTCATGAGAAGAGTCCTGTATCACTGCACCGAGATCAGCAGGTATATCAGGTCTAAACCAGCTCTGTGCGTAGTCTCGATTAACATCGAAGGGTTCTCACGAGACAAATCTGAAATTCTTTCTGATGTCTACCGCAAAACTCACTGCGACGTTCTTTGCGTTCAAGAGACCTATCGAGATGAAATCCAAAGCCTGCCACACATTCCTGGAGTTACGCTTATCGCCGAGATCTGTCATCTGAAGCACGGTAACGCAGTGTTGGCTGCTCTCGGCGTAAGCATATCCACCGAGTGCTCAAACGAAAATGGCATAGAAATCTAGTCTATTCTATGAAAATCTCATCGTGACAACGTAGGTGAAGTGAGCTTGAAGTGAGCTGTCATTCCACCTGAAGATAGGGATTAACACTCTTGACAGCTCATTCTAAGCTCACATCACGTAACTTTTCACGGTGTGATTTATTTTACAGGATAGATTGGCTGAAGGGTGTCTGAAGGCCAATTTCCCGTGATTTATAACAATTAGAAAAGTCGAAATCTCATCTCAGCAATAAATCAATGACAAAATCCTGTCAAATATCGAGATAAATTAGAGGTTTTTTTAGCAGATTGAAACTAAGACTAGAATGCGAATATTCTTAAAACTGCTCCTATGTGCGTTTGCAAAGACTCCGAAATCTTATTTCCCACGCAAAAGTGTATAAAGGATGAAGTGGATTCCTAATCTCATGATACGAGGGCCTTAATTAATCCAATAACTGAGAGCAAGACAAAGCAATCTCACATCTACCACCTACAAAATAAAACACAAAATCAGAAGGCATTCCTGCCTTAAGAGGCCTCTTACAGTCCACTAGCGCCGCCAATCGAAAAAATGTCATAACTCGTAAATAGAATCAAAAATACAAAATATGTTCTATTATTACTGTGGAAAAGGCAATAACGTAATTGTATAACACCTTATCAACACTTGAAATATAGCTGTTTAGCTAAATCGTGCATTCAAAACATAAACGGCCGTTTTTGTTACAAATGCACGATTTAGCTAAACAGCTATATTTCAAGTGTTGACAATGTGTTATAAAATTACGTTATTGCCTTTTCTACAGTAATAATAGACCACATTTTGTATTTTTTATTCTATTTACGAGTTATGACATTTTTTCGATTGGCGGCGCTAGTGGACTGTAAAAGGCCACTTAACAATGATATAATACGTAATTCTTCATGCATGAAACAGGTCAGGACATTCAACCTGAATTCAGATCTAGACTGAAAAGTGACTAGAAATGTGCCTGCAACTGAAACATAGCCTTACAATGTTAGAATATGCTAAAAGATTTAGGGCGGGTTATACCAAAGCGTCATTTCCGTTCGTTAACATTTGACGATTACACAGGATCTTCAACGTTCGTTAACTTTTGGAGCGGGATATTTGGCTACTGCGAAAAGTTCTCGTAACTTTTTGAATTATGCCGTCATCTTCCTTGTAAACTTGCTGACTGGCTAAATGTTTCATTTTTTTCTTCGTGGATTTTTTTGCAACGTCTTTTGAGTGCCTACTCAAGAGAAAACTGCTCGGCAAGTAAGCATCAATAGTTAAACGAATGCCATTAATCATCTATAATCAATGGACAGAGGGTCTAAACATCTATCAGCGATAATGATGATGGAAAAGTCGAAAATGTATGAGACTTTGATAAGCTGCCGAAAAGCTTATGTCAATCCTGTTGAGAATCGTTGTAGAAATACGAGAATGCGAATGTCACTTTTCGTGTCGTGAAGGGTTAACTAGCATTTTTTTTATGCTTTATAGTCCGTTAACACCTTTCCTGTTTAGTCTCTTGGTTAAATGATAGCAACCGCACGGGACGATCGAAGATTTACGCTTGCTGCGGTGGTTCGTGGACGGGTGACAATCCATTACATTTCCCAACCCCTCCGTACCTCAGAAAGCACGATAAGCCGTTAGTCCCGGCAGTCATTCGTAGATCTTTGACAGTTGTTACGGGTAGTCAGAAGCCCAAAAGTCTGTAACTGTCAGTACTGTCAGTAACTGAGTTCTGAAGGTCAGATACGCAGTCGCTCTATGTAATACTAGCTCCTGCCCGCGACTTCGTCCGCGTGAAATTTCTTGTTACTCCGACCCACCCCGTCGCATCGCATCGCCTGCCCGCGCTATTACTTCGTTTTTGCTTAGCGTTCTTTCTGACTTTTTTTCTTTTTGCTCGGCTCCTAAAGGTCATAGCGTGATGTTAAATAGCCTATAGCCTTCCTCAAGAATTGGGCTATCAAATGCAAAAAGAATTTTTCAAATCCGACTGGTAGTTCCAGAGACTAGCGCGTTCAACCAAACAAACAAACAAACTCTTCAGCTTTATAGATAATGCACCCTAATTGCGTAACACACTTTCAATCTCAATCTGAATCATTTTGAAGGATATTGCTAATCCATTGCTTCATATGTTCGAAAAATATGTCTGCTCAACAACGTAAATAACGCAATGAATGTTGTTGAACTGTCAAAATGAAAGTCATTGCTACTGATATTGTGTTACGCAATTACCCTGTTGATATTCAGCTGCATCTGGTTAGACTGAAAGCTGACCCGAACATAGATGGGAAAGGCTAGGCAGATTGATTTATTGAACATCTTTGCTTATTAATATCTCAGTTTAAGTAGTGTCATGATACTTCCTCATGATGCAACCGGGGTCCTAACAAGTTGTTTGTTGTAACACACACACACGGTTATATTTACATTCTCTGCCAGAGAAATGGAAGCTGCTCGGTGATGCATTAAGCCTCACAGTTGGATGTTACAGGGCTTAGACGTGAGCTCAGTTCAATTTAATACCATTAGATTGCCGACTGGGCTCAGGTAAACGGCTTTCTGTGTTTGGGTATTGAGGGAGTCAGGCCTAGCAGGTAATGCTAAGTTCATAGGGAACTATTGCTTGAGTAAATTACAGATTTATCTACGGCTACCCAGGTGTTTAGCAGTAAAAGGCTAATAAACGTTATTGATCGTAAGTACCTTACGCTAAGAGCGTTCTTTTATACATGAACCAGAGTTTAAGATAATGTGCTTTTAACTTTTACTGCATCCTATCCTTCAAGATTAACTACTTTTTTTTTCTAAATTTCATTGGTATATATTTTTCTAGCCTGAAAACAGTAATGGCGCTTGTCGGTACAATAAGTAGTTTTCCAAATACACTCTTTCACAAGGAAGGCGCTCTAATACTCGATAATAATCATAGTGGTGCGGCTTGAGCGCTCCGAACTCTAAAGCTGTGCCGGTAGATTACTTTGTCGGAACAGGTCTAGGGCCAAGAGAGATATATGTAGAAACCCGGGCAGCATGTGGCCACTTGGCGAGCAGTTGAGCAGTAGCGACCCCACGGAGGTTCCTCACCTCTGGCTGCCCAAGCGGCCAATAAAGGTTTTATTGACAGGCTCGGTTTGTCCCACCATCTACGCCTGGGCTTTCCCCGATGCCGTTGAACGTGTCCATGAACCCATGATGAGATTAGCAGTCTTAGCCCACGATGCATCCGACATGCGGCAAACGTGTCCAACGCAGTCCCATTTGAGCTTGGCTGCTCTAGGGTGACGTCAAAGATTTGTGTCTTAGAGGTCTTAGAGCGAACCAAAACTATTATAATTTCTCAGTGGTTTTCGCGAGTTTTTTATTTCCCATATGACTTTAGATACAGGCTTAAAGAACTTTATTTCTTATAAGAACTTAAAAAACAGTTCGCTTATAATGAGATACTTAAGTGACTATAACATTAGTTACATTATAACAAAACTAACTCCAACTTAAAACTACCTAACACGGGCTTTTCACACGTGGCTATAGTTGCACGATTTTTCCGCAGGGCTAAAATCGACTGTCTAAATCGCATTCCGGCTAGCCCGCAGGTGACTAGAATCGCAAATTCCAAAGTAGAGTTTAAAATTTTGTCGTGCGTTCAGTCAGTCGAAATTTTTATGCAAAATTAACTAGTTACCTGCGATTTTTATCGACCTGTGTATTCGGATAATGAGGCGATTTGGTAAGCGACCAACCACACGGCGAAAATTAACCTAGTGTAATTAATTCCTCCATTAACCACCACAAAACACGGTTCACACACACTAAAACAAAAACCGAATTTAATCGTCGATTCAAGATGGCGGCTGTAACAACTGTCAGAAGTTGATTGTCACTTTCACTACGGCAGATAAGCTGCTTGTATACAATGTAAACTTTTATAGGGGAATAAATAATATAAGTTGCTTTTCCGAGATACGCCAAGTTTTACGAGTTGTGAAACGGAGAGATAAAGTGGTGGGTGTCAGTAAAGATATAGAAGCAAGCTGGGATATATTATTATAATTATAAGCCTGTTTTTTTCCGCTGCAGGGTAAAGGTTTTCCTTACCTCTTTCCACATTTCCAAGTTTAATGCGATTGTGGGGCCAATCCTTTAAGAAGGTGTCCAGCTGATCCCTCAGACCGCATTAGAAACTCTATACTTGCTTCCACAACACAAATAGCGGACGCTGGCCGCACAGCTGCTGAACTAAAGTGGAACTGGTCTGGACATGTCTGTCGCATGTGTAACAGAGATATAAAAGATAGGACAAGTAAGATAAAGACAGAGACTGTGAAAAACAAAGTTGATCTTTACTTTTCCATTTAGAGCTCCAAATCTGAGAACAACTTAGGTAATCAGAAGGTTGCTGAATAATGAAGTAAGTGTTTCAAGAATATTTCCTAACTGTTAGCTTGCGATTTCTAGACAGGTCCACTCAATTATGTCTGGACTTTGAAAGAGACTGTGACCTCTGAGTTTGTTTCGGCCTTTCTTCTCAGAGTAATCACATAGGAAACGCCGATCTCATCTAGTTTTGAAAAATATGATTGACGTGTAAAGTTGCTTGTACAAACCTACTTACAGAAATAGTCATTTCCCATTCATCATTAGCTATTCTATGAAAAGCTAAGTCAATCAAGTAAATTTTAATGATAATTTAAAAGTGACAAAAGTCCAGTAACATTGTCAAATGTTACTGAACTTTTGTTGCAGACTGTACCTTATCAAAATCTTAAACCGTTTATTAATATTAAACTTAGAATTAGCACTCGAAAGTTACAATACAGCCCTCTAAAACGCCCGTCCTTTAAGACTTCATAGTGTTTTAGCTCTTCCATGATTAAGACCTGGCTCGTTGGTGTAGTAGTAGCAAGCGCTTTTGCTGAGTTCCCGGGTTCGATTCCCGGGACAAGCAAAGGGTTATAACAGGCTAAACGTGACTGTATTATTGGTATATCTCTGACTAACCCGTCAGGTATTACAGGCAAAATATTATATTGGGTCTTGTGTGTGGTCCGTCGCATATGATGTCAATTCACAATTTGATGGTCCTTTCATTTTCGTTTTGGGCTGGATCTTTCACAGCCGTTACGGGTCGTCAGAAGCCTGAAATAATGACAACCAGTCTTACCAAGGGGTATCGTATCACCTAGTACCTGGGTTGTAGAGGTCAGATAGGCAGTCGCTCCATGTAAAATACTGGTATTCAGCTGCATCCAGTTAGACTGGAAGCCGACCCCAACATACTCGTAATTGGGAAAAAGCTAGCCAGATGATGATGACATAGACAAAGATTATAAACTATCGAAAATGAATACGTTATATTGCAAGCAGTTTGGTACAGTTCACAATTTATCGACAGTTTACAATCTCTCGAGATAGATTATAGCTAAACCTGGCCTTTTTGGTGC
The DNA here is from genome assembly GCA_963855955.1 of Luperina nickerlii. NCBI lineage: Eukaryota > Metazoa > Arthropoda > Insecta > Lepidoptera > Noctuidae > Luperina > Luperina nickerlii. The sequence goes on along the minus strand of OY979684.1, from coordinate 2,715,869 downwards.
AGCCGTGAGGCACACTTTCCTGCTAATTTCTTACATCGGACTTTACAATTTCTATTTGATTTTTATTTGCTGCTATCTGATGTATGTATCTGGTGTACCTATTGTGTCTTTATGGGCTGATTTTTCCAACGCCAGATAATTTTATCGGAGGGTTTTAATTTTACTTTTTGACAGTTCTTCCATACAAAATCTGTCAGACGTCAATTTTATTTCACGAATAAATATTATCTGTCAATTAGGAAATCAGCCCTGAGTCTGTACTAAATTAAATGTATGTTCTTTCTTTAATAATTTTGAATTTTTGACAGTTCTTCCATGAAAAAACTGCCAGACGTCAATTTTATTCCACGAATAAAAATTATCTGCCAATTGAGAAATCAGCCCTTAGTCTGTGCTAAATAAATGTATGTTCTTTCTTTCTACTTTCTATAAACTAACGGTGCTTACAATCTTACGGCGACATATGTATGTAATTAAGACCTTGTCCACATACCTACTCCGTTCTTTATTTTTTTCCGAAATGTTAGACCTGTCGCAGTTAAAATATCAATTAGTTATTCCTCAAACAAACTTCCAAGCGCTTAATAAGTTAAAACATTTAAAAAACGTCCCACAAATCAACAAGGACTCTAATTGCTTGTCCAAAGAATGATTTGTTCGATCAACCTCACACAAACACTGGCCGACAAACATTCGAACATCGTTTGTGGATGCTGCGAGCCACGGAATACGATAAACGTCGAATCAATGCGGGTGTCATGTAGAAGACCATTTAGTAGAAGCTTAACAATAATTTGAAGGGAATTTAGTAAATTCCCTTTTACCTTTCCTTCATATTTTTCTGACGTTTCTAAGCAAATTAAAAAATAGGTTTGTTTTTAGGGTTCCATGCCCAAAGGGTAAAATCGGGATCCTATTACTAAGACTCCACTGTCCGTCTGTCTGTCTGTCACCAAGCTGTATCTCATGAACCGTGAAAGCTAGACAGTTGAAATTTTCACAGATGATGTATTTCTGTTGTCGCTATAACAATAAATACTGAAAACAAAATAAAATAAATATTTAAGGGGGGCTCCCAGACATCATACGTGTTTTGTTCGGCGTTTTTGCCTTGTGTTACGGAACCCTTCGTGTGCGAGTCCGACGACTCGCACTTGGCCAGTTTCTCTATTTTTATTTGCTATAGACGTCAGTCTTCTATTTAACGCATTGTCGTAACTTTTCCGAATTTCTCAGATCGAAAGATATCTTTCTTCACCAACTAAGTACGTACGGCTGTGAATGATTGCTGCAGCGCGCAGCGGTGTAAATGTGTTTTTAAATGATACTATAAATCAGGATAAACAGCTTATTGAGCTTTGGAACGTCCAGTGAAAACCGTCTTTTTTGTTTTATTTCTGTAGTACTATAATCATGTGCAGGACAATTCAACTACCGGCCACCTGATTGCACCGTTTAGTTTCAAAATGGCTTGAAAAATTCGCTTTTTGTCATTCCCTTTTCCCCTCGAAAAGAAAAAAGATTGTAACCTACAAAAAAGTTCCAGGAAACATTCTTGGAACTTTTTTATAGGCTACAATCATTTCTTGAGTTTCACGTGCTGTCCTATTTCAGCAGACATAACCTTTTGCATCTAACCTGCCTCACTGAAAACCTCCTCTGTATCCACATTACAACGTTGATTGATAAATATAATATTTCCGTGTTGCGGTGAAAGTAGAATCCTCATCAAGCACTTTATAGGTTGATGTGTGAATATCTAACCTAGAACCCGTGGCTAAATAATAACAGTCGCACAGGTCGATAGATCAGGTTAAGCTACGCTTGCCGCTGTTAGTCTGTGGATGGGTGACCATCTTTACATACCGTGATCCCTCTGTGCCTCGGAAAGCACGTTAAGCCGTTGGTACCGGCTGTCATTCGTGGGTCTTAATGGTGATGGGACTCCCTTTTCCGCACTTAGACTCCCATTCGGTCCGTTGTGCGTGGGGATTCTGGCTAACAGAGCCAGCCTAGCTCCGCCCAAAAGCACAGAAGCTTCCTGGGAGCTTCACAGGCTTCGCGGAGCGACCTCATTGTTCCGAGGATTTCTGCACGTTGAGAAGCCACGGCCTCGCAATCCAGGATAACGTGGGCGGCTGATTCCTCGGCATCAAGGCAGCCCCTACAGAGGGGGCTGTCCGTGGCGCCTATGTTGAAGAGAGTGCGAAGAGAGGCTCTGATGAGCCTCTCTTCGCAAGTTCATCTGCAGCAACATTGCCCAGAGATTCACTGTGCCCTTTGATCCACTGAAGAGTAATACGATTGGACGTCGATAAACTCTCCAGAGCTAGATGGCACTCAAAAATTAGTTGGTTGTTAGTTTGTTTGCTACCTAAAATTCGTGGATCTTTGACAGTCATTACGGGTAGTCAGAAGCCCGAAAGTCTGACAACCAGTCTTATCAAGGGGTATCGTGTTACTCAGTAATTGGGTTGTGGAAGTCAGATAAGCAGTCGCTCCATGTAAAATACTGGTATTCAGCTGCATCCGGTTAGACTGGAAGCCGACTCCAACATAGTTGAGAAAAGGCTAGGCAGATGATGATGTGTGAATACAATGCTGTGTCCTTGTATTATTTATTTATTTATTTATTAAAATCTGTATGTTGGTTAAGTTACAGTAAGAATAAAATAGTCTATATTGAATAGAGGTTTTTGACTGCAAAATTGACTGAAAAATACTTGTGTTAGTGAGGGTGATTTTTCCAACGCCAGACAATTTTATTAGAGTTTTGAGAGTTTTATGAGAATTTTGAATTTTTGACAGTTTTTTCATACAAAATCTACCTATCAAACGTCAATTTATTGCTCGAATAAAAGTTATCTGGCGATGAAAAAATCAGCTTTTTGGGCTGATTTTTCAATAATTTGATAACTTTACTCGAGGAATAATTTTGAAATTTTGACAGTTCTTCCATACAAAAACTGTCAAACGTCAATTTGTTCCTCGAATGAAAATTATCTGGCAATGGAAATATCAGCCCTTAGAGATTTAACATTGTATGATAGTAGAAATAAATTACCTATTTAAAAAACAAAGATAGCTGACGTGGCTAAAAAGGTTGCCCAACTTAAATGTAACAACGTTGGGATTCGCCCACCGAGGGTTCCGTACAAATTTGTAGGTATGTAACTACCTATTTACGGTTTTCGAATTTTTTCCTTTACTTGTGCTACATGACATTGCTTCTTGCCAAATTTCATAATTCTAGGTCAACGGGAAGTACCTTATAAGTTTTGATTTCGGAACATAAACGCCCGTATCATTGGTTGATTGCGTTGACTTAGATGTTTGTTTTTTTCACAGCTTCAAAGGAATTCCAGCCCAGAGTATTTGATATTAATGTCAACTTGATAACTCCACGCATTCCTGAGGAAAAGGGTCTTGACAGACGGACAGACAGACGGACAGACAGACGGACAGACAGACGGAAATATCGAAACCCATGACGTCTCCAGAGTTTTGCTAGCTAATTTAATTTGACCCAGTATAACAAACTGATCGATTAATTTACTCATCCCGCTGTCCTACTCGCAAGAGCTCTCACAGTACCATCATCGGGCTCTCTAATAAGCTTGTATATCGAATTTTCATAACGAAAATTACATGAAAAAAACGTTACAAAGAAAATTTTCATGCTACAGAATAACGGATACTTCAATAAAAAAATCAAATAAAACTTCCAATTAAAAATCCTGTCCCCACAAAAACTAAAATGGATAAAGTCGTACTGAAAAGGACATGTACTGCCAGAAGATTAAAAATTCAGTGTTTTCTGTGGTTAAAAAAGTGTCAGTTTGGTAGCAGAGAGCAAGCTACATTAATTAGGAGACTTACAATTTGTAGAATAACAAGCACCTTCTGTTTCTTTTTAGGTAACTACTTAATTTTTAGGGTTCCGTAGCTCAGAAGGAAATACGGAACCCTTATAAAATCACTTCGCTGTTCGTCTGTCAAGACCCTTTTTCTCAGAAATGCGTGGTGTTGACATTAATATCAAATACTCAGGGCTGCAATTCCTTGAAGCAGTGAAAAAATCAAACTTCCAAGTCAACGCAATCAAAAGATACGGGCTGTTTCGTTTAAACCGCATATTTTGAGACTCGCAAGGAAATCAAAACCTATTGGGTACTTCCCGTTGACCTACAATCATGAAATTAGGCAAGAAGCAATGTATGTTGCTACATACAAGTAAAGGAAAAAATCCGAAAACCCTAAATTTATAGCCACATTACAAAAAAAAAATTTTTGTACCTTGATAAATTATTTACATACTTACAAATTTGTACGGAACCCTCGGTGCGCCAGTCTGACTCGCACTTGGACGGTTTTTTTAAGATGTATATATAAACGTAAACGAGACAAAAGGAGTAGATGGTTCATTAGGTAATAGGTATGTAAAGCCCGGAATACACATGCTTTAACTTGCACAAAAGTAGCTTGTATGCCATTATGGTTTTCACCAATCAGCAGTGCTATTCTGTAAAAATCTCACCGTGAAAACTTGGGTGAAGTGAGCGTGGAGTGAGCTGTCAATAGTGTCAATTCCTAGCAAAAACAAACTCACTTCACCTAAGTTTTCACGGTGAGATTTTTACAGAATCGATCGGCTGAAGTTGTTACGGCACACATTGTGCAAGCTACTTGCATACTTTTGTACAAGTTTCGCAAGCATGTGTACTCCGGTCTTTAGGATCTCGCAGGTGGTGTTCTGTAGTTTCTACCCACCCCCATGGGGGAAGGCGTGAGTTGATGTAATTTTTTTTTAAATTTTCATATATCCTATTTTTGGGGTCGACTTGTTGTCAGACTTTCGGGCGTCTGACGACCCGTAACGACTGTCAAACATCCACGAATGACAGCCAGGACTAACAGCTTTCCGCGGCACGGAGGGGTCTCGGTATGTAAAGATGGTCACCCATCCACGGGCAGACCGCGGCGAGCGTAGCTTAACCTGCTCGATCGACCCGTGCGGCTGTTAATACTTAGCCAGGAGTCCCTCCAAACAATTTATCTATTGTATTTAGTATATTCAACTTTAGCTCTCTAACCTGAAGGCCAGCCCATTTACTTAAAACAATTTAAACTGCAATTCACAGATTTCCTGATACAATTCTTCCACTAACTACTTCAGTTTGAACTAAACAATACAGTTTCCTATCTGTTTCGCAACACTTAGGAAGTGCTGCAAAAAGAAGCCAGTGACGCTAAACAATACGAGTTAGGTTACGTTCACAGTGACAAACGGGAGTGACAAGCGGGTCGCGTATTCTACGTGGAATCACATTATAATTCGACACAAATCGACAGACGTCCTGTCTTAGATTCGAAAGGCACGTTTTCTTCGGGAACATCACTTTATTTCGAGATGAAAGTTCCCCTATGTCCGTTTCTGTACACCTGACAACGTATAGAGGTATGAGGAACAGGGTGTAAAGTTCACTCATACTCTATAGAAAAGGGAGGATCCTCCGACCAGACGGGTGTTGTGTCTGGCGGGCAACTGGCCCGTTGATTCATGTCGGGCCGTTGTATCTATGCTAGTTGCGCGGTAAACTCTGCTTGCGCGATGCAGGATTTGCGTGACGTCAGTATGACGCGTTGTTTGTATGTGGCGTTGTAGATACCGCTACATCACTCCCCCCCGGAGACCGGAGGTCGATAGTGGGCTGAGTCTTATATCTTGCGATGCTTGCCAGGCCAGCTGAGGTTCCAGTGAGTCGGAACCGGTTGCCGCATAGTTCACGGTGAGTCGGAACTGTCTGCGAAGATGTCCCCAGTGAGTCGGGATGGCGCTGCGTTATGCTCCAGTGCGTCGGATGTGGTACAGCGCCGGGTTGAGGCTGACTGCTGCGTCGACCAGGAGAGGAATTGAGCTCTTCTTGTTTGACCGGCCGAAAGTGCAGTGTGCTGTGCCAAGGTTGCTGATGAGGCTGAGGGTGATGACCAGGTATGCGCGGTCGCTGCCGCTACAAACGTATCGAAATTTCAGGTTAATCGGTTCAGTGGTTTAGGCGTGAAAAGGTTAGTATTCTATTCTATTCTAAATGCGAAAGTAAGTTTGTTCTCCCAATAAATGGAATAAACCAATATGAAATGACAACAATTCAATCAGTATTGATTAATAGCTCGCCGCCGCCCGAGTCTCCGCACTCTGGTCGAGACCTAAGACTTAGATTTATTACGAGGGTAACCTGCCGTGGGACCTGATACTATTGTATCTTCGTATCGGTGGGGTAGGCAGTTATATAAGCATCGAGAATGGTAATATGGTTTATATGAGAACCATACTTAGTTGACTGCGAGTTCGTTTGAAGAATAAGTTCTTTTTTTACTTGGCCTACACTATCCATCTGCTGAACAAAAGCCTCAAATCCTTCTGTCCTGAAACCCTTGAAGGCATTTTTTTCTAAAGCTACAGCCACCTGGATCCAACTCTTACGGTATGCGTCTAGGTCACAGATATAGATAGACCTAGATAACGCAAGTATCACGATCTGTATGAATACCAAGCGTGCCATTTTTTTACTACATACCATGACGTCACAAGCAATATTTAGATATGGGAAAATCAAATCGATTCAAAGATAGTAGTGCAGCCTCCGTCTCGCCCCACCCCCAGGGCCTAGCGCCAGCGCTCACGCTCACCCAGCCAGCAGTACACAGGACTGAGCGCGAAAGTGGTGGCTTACGATTTTTGTACGTAAGCTGGGCACGCGAAGTAGTGGCTCTTGCGTTATCTAGGTGTATCTGCATCTGTGGTCTAGGTCGTTTCACCACCTCTTCCTGGGCCGGCTTCGGCGGCGCCGTCCATCCTCAGGCACCCACCGTGTGGTGAAATGTGAAGATAAAGTTTAACATTAGGGATTGCAAATGGATTGAACGTGCTTTCATAATGCATCTCTACAGAGTCAAAAGGAAATGTAGTTTACTTATTAAGGGGATTACCTCGCTCAAATCCTGAAAATACCGTGTGTGTGTTTAAAGAAGTTTGTAGATGAATCCTTTTGTGCGTTTTCAATATTAAAAAATATATGTTAAACTAAAGGTCATCACAAATACATTGTATTGTTTAAAATTTTAATAAGCTTACTCAAATTTTATCAAAAAATCGTAACAAATAGGTCCTTTTTCGACCTAAATTGAAAATTTTCTCTATAACGGCTCAATAACTTGGCATGAATTTTGTACCAAAAAATACGTAATGACGTATTTAACAATGTGTATTGATTTTTTTCTTTTTTTATCTTATTTCTTTTAATATTTTATAAAAATCCGAAATTTCGCGAAAAGCACTATGTCACTCCCGCACTTGTCCCTCTCTCTCTCGTCGTTTCGTCGTAAGTTAGTACGGGGCAGCATGCTCAAGGTCATTGGGCAATGTAATGCCTTTAAAAGTTTATTTTTCCATCTCCAGTGTTTCTCTTTCAGTCAGTCAGAGGAGGGTTTGCGGCTAAGTAATAACAAACCCACGGGTCGATCTATCAGGTTAAGCTACACTTGCCGCGGTTGGTCCGTGGACCATCTTAACATACCGAGACTTCTCCGTGTCTCGGAAAGCACGATAAGGCGTTGGTTCTGGCTGTCATTTATGGATCTTTGACAGTCGTTACAGGTCGTCAGAAGCCCAAAAGTCTGACAACCAGTCTTACCAAGTGGTATCATGTTGCACAGTAACTGGGACGTGGAGGTCAGATAGGCAGTCGCTCTATGTAAAATACTGGTATTCAGCTGCATCCGGTTAGACTGGAAGCTGACCCTAAATTAGTTAGGAAAAGGCTAGGCAGATGAAGAGTCAGTCGCAGAACTCATATATTGTTAAAAAGATGGTGGAATTCTTTTGTGATAGATACTATACCTAATATAATAGTTTTCAGCCTACTTTTGTAAGCTTTCAGAGAAAAGAATGCTGGATGAAAAATATAGCAGTGAGCTTATCAAAGAAAAACAACATTATTTTGAAAACCTGAAAATATTGTGGTATTTTTCAGTAAAAATAGTTGTGTTTCCCAACAATGTAAAATATTTGGCTACGCCAAATAAATAAATTGTCTAACCCGAGTTCTTCGTGACTACTAACAAGAATGTTTCCCTGACAAGATTGTGTGAATGAAAATCTTGAAAACATGTCCACACCGTATATTTGCTATTTCTATACAAATTGGAACCGTCTATACGTCACAATACACTGTCTGTCACAGTAGCGTACGGTTCTACGAAATAAATGTGGTCACAGAAAATATGATTACAATGTAATGTTCATCCTTGTTCGTCGAGAATAGTCATGACGTGAAGACGTTGAGAAGAAGGGCTCCTACAAACAGGCACGACACGCGATATAATCACGCGCGACACAAAGGCACCGCTCGTTGCGCGACTTGCGGTGCCTTTGTGTCGCGTGTCGTGTCGCGCCTGTTTGAAGGAGCCTTAAACTAGACATGTAGTTAAAGGACTTTTTAGGAAAAGTAAAATTTAAAACTCAAACTCATAGCATGTATTTCAATTAAGGGGATTACAGGACCTAAACGCAAAAAACGCAAGTTTTAGAAGCAAGAAAAGTATATTATATGATCGACTATAGTGAACAACATCAGAAAAATATATATGATATTCCTCAGGATATATGCTAGGTAGATAGAGTGTTGAAAACATAATACAACTAATTTGATACGGTAGAAAAACATCATTAAGATACCTCTAAAAACTTTCTTTTCCCAATAAAGTCATACTAGTTTTATTATAATCATTAGCGCCACTCATCAGTGGCGCCACTATTATCCGTTTTAGTGATTATAATAAAACTAAACAATGTAAAACTACCGTTTATAATAATATTAAAGTATAATCTTGTGGAGCACAAGTTAACGTGCTTATTTTCTGCATTTTCATTCTAAAATAAAAGAAATAACCAAACAAACGATGAGGGCGCCACTAGGCGGTCGGAGTAGCCTTAAGTAGATATAGGATGGCATCGAAGCGCAAACTGTAGCCATGAATGCAGCACGTGATGAGACCTAGCGTAGAAATTATTCATCGGTTATAAAAAACAATCTGCTGTTTCATAGATAAGAGACCTACGCGGTCAAAATGCACCGATGATATAAATATATATTTATATATACTATATATAAATCACCCTGTGCAGAATAGCAGAAAAATAACAAAAAAGTTTTTTTTTACTGAAAAGTTAGGAATGAAAACAAAATTGCCAGATGGCCGATGAGAACAATAACCAAAAAAATGCTATACTGAAAATACATCGTATAAAAACTGCTGAAATATTTTCTATTGTTGATTCTGAACAAACTTCTTTTTGTAAGTACAGAAAATTACTTTGTATACTCAAGACTGATCGTTCCAACGCCAGACATTTGTATCCGGAGAAATATATTTAGTTTTTGATAATTTTCCTGTCTATTTTATTCGGCGGTTATAGGCTCATTTTCATTCGGTGTGGGGCACGCTTTTTACCGACCGATCAATTTCACGCAGTTTTCCAGCAGATAATGTACCACCCGCATTATCGCTTTACGAATTTCATTAGTCACTTCCCTGCTAAAAATTCCCGCATGCTGTATATCGACCAAGTTATCGAATAATGAAAATGAGCCATGAAAGATGGGACATGTCCCACAGACGACGAGGAAGCGATTATGATATAACGCTCTCAAGAAACGTAGAAAGATTGTAAGTCTCGTGTCAGTAAAAGAGATACATACATTAATCGTTGATCGCTGACTGTTCACACCGCCGACGAGTACGCGTTACTTGCAGCGACGAGATCTATCAAAGAGAGTGCTCGCTCAGCGACCCTCGCTCGCCTAGCGGGCAGACCGCTGTCGCTGTCCCGACACGGGTCGGCTCTCCGGACACTAATAAACACACTTTACATATAGAAGTATATACGTTGAAAGCCTGTCTTGTCTGATCAGTCTCTTTTAAACTGGGACAACGAAGAGGAGTGCCTTCGGAAAATAGCTTCACGCCTTCATTTCCCGAAGTGAGTGAGTAGAAGTGTTTTTGTGGTACAGCAACATTCAGAGGAGTTTAATACATATAACGACATATTAAGCTATATATTTCCAGTTTTTGCTGACATCGCATTGTATAGGCTATTCGGAAAATAAGCTTAAACCGATGACATTAAGAAGTTACCTACTCATCTATTTAAGAAGAAATTATACACATTCCTAATTAATAAGTGTAATTATAATGTAAAGGACCTCGAAGACAAAGATATTGTAGTTTAAATATAACAAATATTTGCATTAATTCAATATGATAATAATAATTACTATGACATTATTAATATCAAGCATATTTTTAGCTTATTAACATGATTGTTATAATTTATTAATTCAGATTTAATTTTGACTATCTATGTATATTTCCGATGGCAATGTAATTTAATAAGATAAATTAATAAGAATATTTGTGTCATAATGTTCCTAATATATTTGCACACCTGACGTGGTTATAATACAGTTTTTTTTTTTTTTTTTTTATAAATGGCATCTCGTAGTTGACCTTGAGAGGTCGTGACTACTTAACCGGACAATCCTGCGGCTGCCTTGAGAAAACTCAAAGCCTCCAGCCAGGGGCTTAAAACTAACTAAATAAACTAAGCGACTACACGCTAAGGGCACCCCCTGTGGGGTACGAGCCTCGGCTTAGGGCGTCGCTGGGGGGAGGACAGCAAGTTGGGACAGGCTGGATCGAATTATGATTATTTAACGAACGATGGGGCCGGCATTTCCTAATTGACTACTCTGAGAAGAAATGCCGAAACAAACTCAGAGGTCAGAGTCGGGAATTTAAATCTACAGGCTCAGCTGCGGCGCGGGCTGGCACTACATCGAGCAAGGGTCGGTGGGGGGCATTTACTGGGGGACGTCGCGAGGGACCTCGTCGGCGAGGCCGGTATGTCGGTTTCTTGTATCTGTTTTTCCTAAGCGTGCTGGTTGCCCTACTGCTCTCTTGGAGGACGGTTATAGGGTCATCTGGGTCGGTGAGAACGTGCCTTGGACGGCGGAGTTTACTGATTTGGGAGGGAGTATATCTGGCGGCCTCGACAACCAGCGGGTTTCGATGGTTGGGGGCGGAGTCGAAGAAGTGCTTGGAAAGGCGCTTCATGAATTGGTGGATAGTGGGGATTTTGAGATCGACATGGAGGATCTCATTTCGAACGAACCAAGGGGCTCCCGTAGCCTTTCAGAGGAAACGGTTCTGGAGGGTCTGCATCCTGTGGATGTGGTGGGGCTTTGCGTGTGCAAAGACTACGCAGGCATAGGTCATGATTGGGCGAATGCACGCTGTGTAGATGCGCAATTTGCACTTAAGTGACAATTTGCTGCGTGCATTTAGCATCGAGTGGAGGCTACCGAGAGCGAAGGCGGCGCGCGAGCGAACCGCCTTTATGTGCTCTGCGAAGGAGAGGTGCCTGTCGAGGATAACACCGAGATATTTGGCTTGCTTCTCCCAAGGGATCGGCTTGCCGAACATGGTGATAGGTCGGGGGGGGATGGGTTTGTGTCTCGGTTTCGAATAGAGAACCGCTTGACTTTTGTCGGGGTTTACTTCTATTCTCCACTTCCTAAACCAGTCAGCGAGCTTGTTGACTGAAGTTTGGAGGATGTGGGAGATCTGGACTAGGCTGCGGCCAGTGTACAGAATGGCAGTATCGTCTGCGAAGAGAGCCAACTGGGTCTTTCTATTTGTTGGGATGTCACTGGTGTACAGCGTGAATATGAGCGGGGCGAGCACAGAGCCCTGGGGGACTCCTGCTCGGATCGGGTGAGGAGAGGATATAGCTCCTTCTACTTTGTAGCGGAAGGTGCGGTTCGACAAATAGTCTCGAAGGATGAGCACGAGACGGTCGGGCACACCGAGTTGGTATAGCTTATATAGTAAGCCATTGTGCCAGACTTTGTCGAAAGCTTTTGCTATGTCGAAGTATATCACACCTGTCAAGTATCCACGCAGGATCCCTGCGTGGATATGTTCGGTGATGCGGTGGACTTGCTGGACGCTAGAATGTTGGGTTCGAAAACCGAATTGTTCGTTAGGGATTAGGCCCTTGGTTTCGGCATAGTTTCTGAGACGCTTATAAATAAGCCTCTCGTAGACCTTGCCTAGTCCATTGAGCAGACTGATGGGGCGGTAACTCGTGGGTTCCGACTTGGGCTTGCCGGGCTTGGGAATGCCAATGACTGTGGCTTCTTTCCACTTCTGTGGGAAAATGTTGTTGCTCATGGCACCGTTGAAGATGGTGGCCAGTAGCACAATTAATTGGGCAGGGAAGAGTTGAATCACTCTATTGGTGATTCCATCTGAACCGGGGGCTTTCTTAGGTCTGAGACCCTTTATGATGTCCTGTACTTCGTCTGGAGTGACGGGGGGTAGAGGATTTTCGGGGTCTTCTACTGGTGGGAGGGAGGCTCTACGCTCGACTTCCGCGTCGACCTCAGAGAGGTGAGCTTGGTCTACGGGTAGGGAGCTGGGTGTACACTGGGCTTCGAGGCTGTCAGCCAAGCATTCTGCCTTGTCATCGTCGTCAAAGGCGATGGTTTTGTCGGGGCGGATCAGTGGGAGCATGGAGACGATGTCTCGAGATCTAAGTCTCCTTTGGAGTTCCCAGAAGGCCTGGTGATTGGGTTCAAGATCGCTCAGCGTCTTATTCCATTTGACTTCACGCCACTCCGATATGCGAGTCCTCACAGTTCTCTGTAAGTAACGCATATGGGCTTTGTTTGGGCCACATGGAAAGCTGCTGTAGGCACGGACAGCCGCGTTCTTCTCGTTCAACAGTTCACGCAAGTCGTCAGGCAACTTCCAGCGATGGTCGTCCATCTCTGGAATTTCCCTTGAACAGTCGTTCAGGACTGACTGTACGTGTTCCGTGAGCGAGTCGATCGCCGCCGTCGTGTCCGCGATGGAGTTGAACTGATCGGGGATGGAGTCTAAGTGGGGGGATGTGGTGGATTTCAGGCATTCGCTTACTTTCCTCCAGTCCGTTACCACTTTAGTTTGAGGGGGTTGGTTGGGGTCGGGGAGACCAATGCGGGGGGCCATTTTGATGATGACTGGTCGGTGGTCTGAGGAGAGCTCTTGTACCACTTCTATATCGGTCAACCGTAGGTTGACGTTTTTTAGGAGTGCCACGTCGAGGACGTCAGGGGTATGGTTGGGGTCGTGTGGAAAATGAGTAGGACTCGTCGGTCCGATGACATCGAAATTTAGAATGGGGGAGAGGTCAAACAGCTGTTTGCCTCTGGTCGATACCCTGGTGCTGTTCCAGGCGTGGTGCTTTGCGTTGAGATCGCCCGCTATGATAACGGAGTCACTCAATCCTAGGAGCGTGGAGAGGTCGTTAGAGAAGAGTTGGGAGTTCTCTATCGACGTTTGGGGGGGGGGGGAGGTAGACCGAAACTAAGGTGATCGGTTGGTGCCCTGACATGCCTAGCCGGCAGATGGACACTTCGAGTCGTGAGAGTGGGGGAGGATCTATTGGAATGCAGTATAGTTCCTTTTTGTAATAAATGAGTGTGCCTCCTTTGTGACATCGCACCCTGTCGTTGCGAACCATGCGATAGTTTGCAATTGAAGGGTTACGGTGGTGGGGCTTGAGGAAGGTCTCTTGCACGAGGAAAATGTCAATTTGATGGTCGCGTAGGAAGGTGGCGATCTCATCTCTTTGACCATGAATGCCATTGGCATTGAATTGGGCTAAGTTTAGGGATCGGAGTTTGGTTCGTGAAATGATTCCTCTATCCATTGTTGGGTTGAGCAGTGAAAGAGGCGAGGATTCGGGTGATGTCAGGATAGGCATTGTAGATTGCCTGAATCCTGTTCAAGTCGCAGGAGTTCCTGGCAGCGAGAAGTTCGCTTGCCATTTTCCTGGCGCGGGGGGACATGAAGGCCGTGAACGTGCCTGCTATAATATTGAAGGAGTCTATTGGATTAGGACCGACAGTTGGGATCGGGGCCGCAGTGTAGGCGGCGGGAGCAGCCATTTGAGTGGGCGCAGCGGCCATTTGAGTGGGCGCAGCGGCCATTGCGGTGGGCGCAGGGGTAGCGGGGGGCGCGGTGGTGGGCGCTGGGGTAGCGGGGGGCGCGGTGGTGGGCGCGGTGGAGCGGATGAGACGAGGGTCCATCCTAGCGGGAGTGGGTGGGGGAGGGGCTGATGTGGCCATCAGAGCTGGGAAGGCTCTTTGATGGTTTAACAGGTTCCAGGGGCTAGTCCTTTGAGGGCTTAGTCGCGCTGGCAGAGCGGTCGCGGTCCCTTGGGAGGGGGTTTCTCTATGTTGGCGGGCGTCTGCACGCTTGGCCAATTTGGGGGAAGAGGATTTGGGGGCTTTGGAGCAGCCCCTGTAATTGGCCGGGTGACCTGTTTCGCCGCATAGCACACAGCTGGGCGGCTCTGTGCATAGAGTGCGGTCTTTTGGTCGGGGGCAGTTTTCGGTGCCGTGCGCGCCCAGGCACTTGACGCACCTGGGTGTTGCATGGCAAAACCGTTGGGAGTGACCATAGAGCTGGCAGCGGTGGCACTGGCCCACAATGCCGCTCCTCCATGGCTTTTCAATCTCGATACCTGTGAGATTGCATATAGACTTTACCGTGAAGATCGGGTGGTGGCGGCCCTCAGAAGGGGGGCAGACTACCAGGACCATGTCGTAAGCGACTTGGCCCTTGGAACGGTGCATGCGGTGCACCTCGGACACTGGAACCTTTTGGGCTTCCAGATCCGCCTTGATGTCTTCGGTGGCGATTTCTTTGGGGATCCTGCGGATCACCACTCGGGTCATGCGCTCCTCGGGGAGGGAGTACGTGTGGAAAGACACGTTCCTTTGCCGAAGAAGGCTAGTCAGATCCCTGTAGTCTTTCGACGTAGGGATCTGCACCTTGATCCCCTGTTGGGTGGATCGGGCATTGGTGAAGCCAATCTTGCGATCGGCGCACCATTTGGACACATCGGTCCATTTTCCCTTGTCCTGGATGAACACGGGGGGGGGAGGGGGTATTTTCCTCGGGGCGGAGGAGGTTTCAGCACTGGAGCTGGGAGGTAAGTCCTTCTGAGAGGACGAAGCGGACGGAGCGGGGGCATTGGTGGGGGTAACCAAGGGAGCGGGGGCGGGGGTGAGAGGGGTTGAGGTCGCGTCGGTCGCGACCACCTTCTTTGATTGCGCGGAAGAGAACTTCTTCCTACGCTTGTTTGACCTGCCTGACGCCAGCGTAAAGCCGTCGTCGTCGGAGGAGGGAGATGAGTTTGAGGAGTTCTGAGACTCCACGTCGGAGGGCGGGTAATGAAGCCTCTTCACCGAGAAGTCCTCTGTGTCCATAGATTCGGGCACAGAGTTGGGTGAGGCACTGCCGGGTTCAGCCGGCGTCGACTTTTGCTGCAGAGCAGCGATTTTCTCTCCGTATTTCAGGAGGAAGTCGGGGTCCTTTAGGAGGACGTCCTTGACGAACGCCACTATAATGGCGTCCATCTTGATTAATGGGGGGGGGGAGACTAAAACATTAGTCAGAGAGCCCTAACTCTAACTCCCCGGGTGGATAGGCCCGGGGGTGTGTACCCTCCCTGTCGGGTATAGACAGGGAGGTGAGTGCCTAAGGGTGAGCCCTAAGCTTGTAACCCGACGCCAGTCTTAATGTGCGTACGGGGCCCTGACCAGTCTAGTGCGAAGGGTGTAGAGACACCCTAAAGACACTAGGTGTGTTGCTGTGAAGAAAAACTGTCATCCAGCGCCGACTAGGAGACCCCCCAAGGCCGAGGCTGGGACCCGTCCAATTGACTGCCTAGCCCTGAAGGGGTTCAGCGGGTGTATTGGGTCAACACCCCACTCGGTTTCGTTGGCACCGTAAGGTATCCACCGAGCGACCACGAAACTGTGGTTTTAACCCAGAAGGGGTCAACTGACTCTAATTCAAAACGCGAACGTTAAAGAAATAGTAGGTAGCCTTGAAAAAGGCAGTTTTTTCATGTGATCTTAATCGGCTGATAAATTAATATCCACCGGCGATCGGTCGTAGTCAGGGCGACTACAGAGCTCGTTACGTAAAAGCAACGAAAAAGAACGGAGGCCACTAATTCGGCGCGGAAGTTTAGGGACAACCGGTTCGAGCGAGTGACAAACGTCCTATCTATAATACAGTGTACCTTATGAACCTTTTATAACATCCTCTGAACCTGTGTTATGCAAAATTAATTATTTGATTTGATTGAAATATATAGCTTTGATAAGTGTGCATGCGCATACCAACGAGTAATCGCGCATCACCGTCGCGCAGTTGCTGTTAGTTACTCGCCAATTCGTTTTTAGTTGCAAGCTCTACTCGCTTTCGTTAATCGCCGGAGGTAGGACAGGTGCCTTAGCGAATTGTTTCTTTTAAATCTCTAAGGGGAGAGTTTTCAATGTGTAACCAAAGAGATATTGAAGTTTGAAAGCCTTAAGTTAAGTCATGAAACTTGTTAATTGTTGAGTAACATATTATCTTCTAACTTGAGTGGAAACGTACCTATACCTAAAGTACCTACTCCTAAAGACGCGTTAACATTGCTCGAGAAAATGGTACATGTGGAAGAGTATTTAGAATAGGTAAACTTATTGGAGTTGAGTCTGGGCGTAAAGGCTCCTACAAACAGGCGCGACGCGCGACGCGAATCGCGCGCGACTCAAAGGCACCGCTCGTTGCGCGACTTGCGGTGCCTTTGTTCGCGCGCGATTTTATCGCGTGTCCCGCCTGCTTGATGGAACCTTTAAAGACACTTTTGCACGTCGAAAAGAAATAATAATATTTTTAAACTAGATGAGTTTGGTATGACCTGATGGAGGACTCAAACGTTTAGAGCTACATTTTGTGCAAGTCATCATGGCGTCAATTAAGAGTTTCGGAAAATGCGTTTATATTATTTATTTATTTATTAACCAAAGATGGTAAGTAGACTTAAGTATAAACTAAGCCCCACAAAACCGTTGTAATGGTTTGACTGTGGGGTCGGTGAACAAGATGATTATATAGATTTCAATTAAAGTCATTTTTAATGTTTCAGTGCTGACATCGGGTCAGTATTTCCTACTGGCATGATACGACAATAATAAGATGCTTTACCAATGTAAACGGACCTCAAGACCAAAGTATAAGTTACAACACACCCCCAAATTTGCGACTATTAACGAAATTCATTAGACACCAACCATTTTGCGGTCCAATAATCGATCTCTTACAATTACTCGTACAATCGAAAATCAACCTTATCGTGACGCGTCAAAGATTATTATCAAACGGAGGGTAGTTTTGGCGCAATTTATCACTCGAAGACATAATTCAGGGGTATCATATCTGGGAGATAAGGTGAGTAGATAGTTCATTTTATTACGAATTTGGTGGCAGAGGTCGCTCGTAATTTTAATGTTTTATAATATTTTAGCTGACGAAAGGGGTTAATAATAGAATGTTAGCGTTTCGGGTTGTTTTTTCATGCCTTTTTCATTGCCCTTATTGCGTAACACACTAAAGTCAAAGTCAAATCATTTATCTCAAATAGGCATAAAGGCACTTTTGAACGTCAAAGCTTACTTTGACGTTCAAAATTGAATTGAATTGAGTTCGTATGGAGAAGAATGGGCTAGAAACTCCACCGTTACTCTTTTAAAATGTTTTCCAAGGTTTTGTATACATAATATAATTATATGTGAAGACGATGCACCTAGAATAAAATTAGTCTACCAAAAAAGTAAAAAGAATTATTAATGAAGCAATGACAGGTAAATCAATTATGTGATAGATACATGGTGCTCACATATTTGCAAATTATTTACAAATACTGTAAAAGTAGATGATTTTCCTATAATTTTAACAAATGTGTGAGTTACTGTAGTCACAGATTGTAAAAATCAATGTCATAATTTTTTTTTTATATAAATTAAATTATGAACCAGTCTGATTTTATCTAGACTCTAGATTGTCCTATGGAGAAGGACCAGCATGTTTCCAAGCATTCTTATCTTGGATATAATCCTCTAATTTGTAATATCCTTGTTTACATAGTGTACTTTTAATATTTCACTATCAATCACAATCTGAATCATTTTGAATGTTATTGCTATTCCATTGCTTCATATGTTTGAAAAATTTTTCTTCTCAACAACGTAAATAACGCAATGAATATTGTTGTACTGTCAAAATGAAACTCATGGATACTAATAGTGTGTCACGTAATTATCTCGCCGGTCTCTGGAATGTTGCCTGATTAATGGCAATTGATTTTTGCCTAATTAATGGCATTTGATTTTTGCCTGATTAATGGCAATTGATTTTTGCCTGATTAATGGCAATTGATTTTTGCCTGATTAATGGCAATTGATTTTTGCCTGATTAATGACAATTGATTTTTGCCTGATTAATGACAATTTATTTTTGCCTGATTAATGGCAATCGATTTTTGCCTGATTAATGACAATTGATTTTTGCCTAAATAATGGCTCGTCCGGTCGTTATGGGTAGTAAGAAGCCTGAAAGTCTGACAACCAGTTTTACGAAGTGGTATATATTACCCAATAACCGGGTTGTAGAGTTTTGATAGACAGTCACTCCATGTCGAATACTTGTATTCAGCTGCATCCGGTTAGACTGGAAGCCGAACCCAACATATTTGGGAGAAGGCTTGGCAGATGATGATGATGGCAGTAGACTCGCACCCTTTTTCTGCTTAAATATGACTATCTAAAATGGATGTACAGACGCCAGCTGAGCACTTCAAGCTACCAGAAACTGTCAAAATTTCCCAATCAACTTTGAACCTAATGCTTTAGCGATAAAGTTGAAAATCTATTAAAGAAATTTGACAGATTGTAGTAGTTTGATGTGCTGGCGTCTGTACCTACGTTGCCTACCCCTTTGGGGAATACAAGCGTTTTATTAGTAGGTACTACGAAGATGCTTGTCATCTTGTGCTAATCTTGAACGTCAGATAGAACAAAAGTTTTTTTGACTGATGTAAGTACTATGTAGTTGCAAGTTGTCTCTTAAGGACTGTTCAAACTCAGGCAAATCCCGCGCGGGACGCGACTATGCGCGTCGCTTGTTAGGAAGTCATGCGACTATCTGTGCCAGTTGGTACACTTCCATACAAGTTAATCCCACCCATCCCATCATTCACAATGCTACTGAAAAGAAACGTGTTACGTATTCAAATCACGTGTCTTTGAAAGCACGTTAAGCCGTTGGTCCCGGCTGTCATTCGTGAATCTTTCACTGTCGTTACGGGTCGTCAGAAGCCCAAAAGTCTGACAATCAGTTTTACCAAGAAGTATCGTATCTAGGTACCTTCATCTTCTGGGCAAGCTCGTTCCATCATCTATCGCTTTCCACCAGACGTGCTCGAGGTCAAGAGAGGCGGGGCCATTCAGAAATTTAAAAAACCCAGTTACTGAGTTGTGGTGATCAGATAGGCAGACACTCCAATTAAAGTATCCGTATATTTAGCTTCATCTGGGGGCTTACCCTCCAAACTAATTTTAATTCCAATGAGATGCCAATATGATAATAATGTTAATTTTACAGTCACGTGATTCGGTACTCTTGAAAACAATATTGTTAACAATTACCCCACGCCAAGCCCGAACCCAATTCCACTTAGTTCTCCAAAATGGACACCCAATCTAAAAATCATTTGGCGCTAGCATCGAACTCAAAAGTACGAAACGTCACAATTCCAATGTCGATCTATCGGAATTAAATTGAAGAGTAAGCACCCTGGTTAGACTGGAAGCCGATCCCAACATAGAAACATAGAAAGGCTAGACAGATGACGATGATCCCGCGCTGGATTCGCCTCAGTTTAACCAGAGCTTTATGCCACTGTTTCTCCTCAAATATTGCCAAAAAACATCTTTGTGAGCGCCAAACTTGTTTGTAAGGGAGTTAATTGAATAGAATAAAGAAGCGGAAACCAACAGCTTTCAGCCTTTTTCCTTTGATGTGTCGTGTTCGGGCGGGATGAAGAAAGAAGCCCATCTTTCATTGTTGACATTTCTGTTCAATGACCTGTAAGGGTCATCGTGGTCTTGTTTACTATTTCTTTGGGGTCAGCGTAGCGTGTTTTATACTTATATAGGTACCTACATAATATCTACACATATTCACTTACAAATAAAATACCATTGATGGCCATTCAATTTGAGAGTTTAGAGACAAATAATATTCGAAGACGAATTTTGGCAAATTTTCAGAAACATCTTGTTTTATCAAGACACCGCGTTGGACAGCTTAAGATCTCCCCACAAATTTTCTGCGTTTTCTGCGACAAGAAGTATGGTATGTGATTGGCTCAAGCCGATTCCGCGTCAACACACTTATCGACGCGGAATCGGCTCATCCCGCGAACATCATCACTCCCTTATCACACAGTTGCGAGCGAATGTCGTCCCGCATCTGGCGCGGGATTCGCATCAGTTTGACCGGTAAAACTAAAAGAGAAACAAATTACAAAATTCAATCCAAATATCTCATCGTACGTAGTCCGTCGTAGCTGCATCCGGTTAGACTGGAAGCCGACCCCAACATAGTTGGGAAAAAGGCTGGGCAGATGATGATGACGTCGTAGTCTAGTTTTGTAATACCTACTGATATTACAAAACTAGACCGAGATCCAGAATTTCGGCTCCGATTACATTCAGGCGCGTCTACCCGAAACGTCTGTAGATATTCGCATGTCACCCGTGACCGAATGTTCAACAAACTCACTGAGGCATGGAAAACAAAATCTCATTCATATTATCCTGTAAACTTTATTACAGATGTGACAATACGCCTGCAATGCCAGAAGGGGAAGCAAGATATATTAGGCCAGTTGTCAGTTGTTGTGTTGTGTAATATTTCGCAGCCAACTGGTTAAATTAACCGTTTACTGAATCGCCTGGTGACAACAACATCTAGGCCAGTTGTGACAGCCTAGTGGTAATGGCCGTGACTTTCGAGTTTTAGGTCGTAGGTTGAACCCTAGTAGACACTTTACTTTGTGTAAATTATTTCATCACCACTGTTCTCAAAACGGTGAAAGAAAACATCGTGAGGAAACCGGCATGTTCTAGAACCAAAAATTCGAAGGCACTGAGTCCTGAGAGAGTAGTGGATTATGGCCCACTCCCTCTCATAGACAGGAGGCCTGTGTCCCAGCAGTGGGGATATTATAGGCTGATTATGCTAGGTCAGATGTATATCTGAAGGCTCACATAATGTGGGGTATATTGGGGTATAATCGGCACCGGGAAAAGAACATGCGATACGAATTCTGGGTTATCTGCGCCATTATATTCTTCCCCGAACGTTACGTTGTCAGCAGTATAAAGTACTAGCTTCCTTCCCATGACTTTGTCCGCGTGTGACCCATCCCATCGCATTGCATCACCTGTCCACGCTATTACTTGGTTTTCTCTTGGCGTTCTTTCTACATGTTTTTTCTTTTCCTAAGGGTCATAGCGTGATGTTAAAGCCTTATAGCCTTCCTCAAGAATTAGGCTATCAAATACAAAGATATTTTATCTAATCCGACTGGTAGATCCAGAGATTACCCCTACACACAAACATACAAACTTTTACCTCTTTATAATATTAATTTATAAGTATAGATTGCTACGTTAGCCGGGAATATAATTCGTAGGTACGGTTGTATCCCACCGCCAAATTTACCCCAACATACTTCACCTACTCATGTAGGTATCTATCTATATGTCGGGGGCCGCCACTGGGAATTTCGGGTGCCCATGCCCACGCTCATTCATATATACTGTCAAATATCTTTTACGAAGACATTGCATTCCTATATTTGTAACCCACAAAGGGCGGTATGCTTCAAATTTTTAGGGTTCCTTATTGATTGAATATTGTTGGAAAGAGTTCAAGAAAGTAAACAATATACTTTTTTTGCTGTAAACATGGTGCAGAGAATGAACACAAACACATTATAAGAACAAGTTGGCGGAAAATATGTGTCACAACCACGCAAAACGGCCATAGCTCAGCATAATGCTAAGACCCAATGGTACAGTTAGGTCTGCAATAATTATCTTAATTAAAAAAGTAAACTGCTGGGTCATTGCGTTACGCACTTACAATTAATTGTAATTACATACAATTTTGACATATTCAACAACCTTCATTGCGTAATTTGGGTGGTTGCGCAGACGAATTCTTAAACAAATGAAGCAATGGATTAGAAATGTCTTACAAAATCTTTTGGATTGTGATAGAAAGTGTGTGTTAGTTTCAGTGTTTTAATGAAATTGCTACATACATAAACGCACGCCTTCCTATGGTACGCAGAAACTACTGAACGCCACCTGCTACGATCCATACATACTCTTGCCCCAAAATGTTCTCTACTAACTTTTTAGACCTTTGTATCCTGCTTATGCGTATGAAGTTTCATTAAAATCGGTTAATTCATTTCGAAAAACAAGGACTTGAAAGTTTGTATGAAAGCCGTAGCCGCTGTATCGATTTAGATGAAATTTGGTATAGAGATAGTTTGAGTCCCGGGAAAGGACATAGGATAGTTTTCATGCCGATAATCCCGCGGGATTCGACACTTATGCGGGTGAAACCGCGGGGCGCTGCTAGTAGTAAATAATTTGTTTGGCTGCGACTTAGAGTTGAACCTTCAAAGCCTAGACAGGAGCTTTACTATGTGTAAATTATTTCATGATCACCACTGCTCTCAAAACGGTGAAGGAAAACATCGTGAGGAAACCGGCATGTCCTAGAACCTAAAATTTGAAGATATGTGACATCTACCAACACGCACTGGGCTCACGTGGTAGATTACAGCCCACTCTTATCTTAAAGTTGCACTACTTATCTCAAAATTACTTATTATTAGAAGATAATGGTGCCGATTCTGTTGTTCAAAAACTAAACTAAGTTTAACTTAAGTGCAACTTTTTCTTTCTATTTCATTAAGAAAAGGACAGTAATCGTTCAAACAATATCGTTCTGAATTTATAAAGATCTTTCTAAGCGACGGAACCCATTGCATCAATAATCTTGACAATAGAGGGCCGCTCGTAAAAACCGAATATTACCGGATAATACCGATTTTTTTACTGCTTCGATAAATTATTGGATATTTTTTATTACGTTGGAGTTCGTTTTATTGAAACATCTATCATTGGTTAGTAGGTACCTCAGCTAGAAAATGTGACTCGTTGAAACTTGATTACTTACAGTTACAGATATTCTATTTCAAGAAGACCGTTCGGCTTTGATTGTAGTAGTGACGTATCCCGACAAGCGCGCTTGTGTGTGTAAAAGTGGGTAACGTTAACAAAGAAATCTGATATATATTCAAGTCGAGATTTAATAATCGATATAAAATTTTGGTTTAAATAAACAATGTGCATGTGCACGCTTGACAACATTCATAGCCAAACGGACTTAGTGACATAGAACATCTGTACTAAGAACGACATCTATAGGTAAACGTTACATAGCATACGTACCTTCATACCAGGCTTCTCCAATTGCACATCATTCAGAGTCGATTCTAGGCAACTCTCATCCATCAGCTACCAGCCACCTGCGAAGATCGTCGCTCCTCCTAGCCTGAGGGCGTCCTACCTCACGTTTGCCGATTCGCGGTCTCCACTCAAGATCACGTCTATCTCAATGGTCATCGGTTCTACAGCGAATATGGCCGGCCCATTGCCACTTTAGGTTGCTTATTCTGCGAGCTATAACGTAAATAACTTTGTTATTCCTATCTCTGTTGCGCAATAGTCAAACTACAAGTGCAAGGTAGAGACGGGAACATCTCATAGTCGAAGCATGTGCTCAGTAACTTATCTAAGTTACTGAGCCGAGATCTATCTAGATCTCGGCTGAAGATTCATGATCCTCAGTTAAACCTACTTGAATCTTTCAGAAGAGCGCCATGTCATACTATGCCTACTAACAACAAAACTATACCTATGTGACGCAGTTTCCGGGAAATTGTCTTTGACAGGCCGGCAGACAGACGGGGTGTAGCTACTTACTTACATCTAAGTATTGGCTCTCCTGAACCTCGTGAGGAAGCCTGGACTTATAGTTTACTAGCTGCATCTCGCAGTCTCAATCCTGTGGGAATATGAAAGAAGAAAGAAAAGAAAGAAAATACGTTTATTTGCGGTAAACATGACGCAAACAAGAACAAAACAAATAACAATAAAAAAAAAAGGTTGACATGCGTCACATCCACGCAAAACGGCTATCGCTCAGCATTATGCTGCGACCCTATGCAAGACAGAGCCCCAGCGCTGGTTTTCAGCGACAGCCGGCGCCGACGTGATGACGTCGCACGGTGCAGCAAACAGTAATTCATCAAAAAGTATCGAGATCAAAGTATCCTATATACTAATTCAAGTCATGGTGTACCCATGTGCCAAATTTCATCTAAATCCGTTCAGCCGTTTTAGTGTGAAAGCGTAACAAACATACAAAATCGAATAAATTTTTTCTCTTTATAATATTACTAGCTTTTGCCCGCGGCTTTGCTCGCGTTAATTTAGAATTTCACAATCAAATGATTCGAAAGAAAAAAACGTTGCGCCATCTATTATCATGATAACGTTATTGTTTTTTTCCTCGGGAACAGCGTTTTTTTTCGGGATGGTACCCTATATCTGTTTCTGTACACCTGACAACGTATATTCAAAATTTCAGGATGATCGGTTCAATGACTTAGGCGTAAAAAGGTAAACAAACTTACTTTCGCATTTATAATATTAATATAATAATATAAGTACATTATATTATAAAGTTAGTATAAGTTCAAATTTAGAAATACCTAAGCCTTAAATCGCCACCCGTCTTGAGCAAGAGGCCTATGCCTTGTAGTATGACAATAATAGACTCTTGAGAGCAATCCCAATGTACCCTGTATTATCAATTCACACATTAACATTTAATAGTAACCAAACACACCGACCGCATCGACCTCTGCTCACCCCTACAGGAAGCGCCCTCAGCACTGATTGCAGAGGAGACATCCACAATTTACCGCCATTGTGTAAATCAGCCTCGCCATCTACCCCCATTATTGTAAGCGCAGCCCTTAACCCGGATAGAGCCTTGGCCTAAATAGCCGGGCAGGGAGTTCGGAATGATGGACACGGGCATAGCGCTTGTCGTTGGAGTATGCTCAAATTGTACCTATATGTTTTTCATTTTACGTATATTTTTTTTTGTGATAAGTATCTAGTAATTTTTGTGATAGATTTGACGGCACGGTTGGCGCAGTGGTTAAGCGATTGACTGCTGCGCTGCGTGGCGCGGGTTCGATTCCTGCACGGAACAAATATTTGTGTGATCTACAAGAAGTTGTTCCGGGTCTGGCTGTTTGTTTATGTGAGTTTCAATGTAAATTCTTAATGTGGGCCAAGGTTAAAAAAAATGGTTGTCAAACGTATTGTGCTACCCAGTAATTGGATTGTGAATGTGGGTGTGTATGGTTTACACTCAAATTTTTCCAAGGGACATCGTATTACCCAGTCACAGGGTTGTGGAGGTCAGACAGGCAGTTGGCTCTATTTAAAATACTGGTATTCAGCTGCATTCGGTTAGACTGGAAGACGACCCCAACATACCTAGTTGGGGAACATCACGTTGGGACACTTAGGAACCGCACAAAAAGTCAGAGAGAATGCTAAGCGAAAATGAAGTTATAGCAGGCGATGCGATGCGATGGGCTGGGTCGATGGCACAATAACGCGGACAAATTCGTGGGCAGAAGCTGGTTATTAATACGAATGAAAACAGAAATTGATGTTATCAAAATATCCGACCGACATGCGACATTATCACGGAGAAATTAACGTCAGTTAACTTTTAATTTGTTAGAAATTACACCAGGGATAGTTTACCCTTAATTAGAAACGTTATCAAAGGGCGTTTTGATGACTAATGAAAACTTTTAGTCAATGTTCAAATTAGTTCAATGTGGGTCATTATTTTACTTGTTCATTCTCTGTCTTTACATGACATGACATCACGCATATACTGGTAATCCCCGAAAGGCTAGGGATAGAGGTGTACCTTTATATATTTTAGTAGATAAGTCGCAGCCAACTGCCGTTTGGTTAACCGCCTAGGCTTTTAACTAAACGGCGACCGGTCAACTAACGGCCTGAATGATATTCAATTATAGTTTAGGTGGGTACTGTAGTCAATCACGCGCGAGCCGAATAGGTCGCAGTAACTAAGCAGGCACGTTACCCCTACCAAATGGATTAGTTTAGGTTAGAACTGTGATCAACCGCGAGCGTATAGATAAACCACATATTATATTTAAAAAAATGGCAATTTCAATGTACAGCTTTAATTAATAGGTACTGCACGTATTTATTTATTGTTGTTTTCGTGTTTTTAACAACTACAATAACATACATCACACTAGTGTATTAGACTAATATTTTAACTTCAAAATAAGACAATGAACATGCATTCTAACAATGTTCTCAAAGGAAAGTATTATGTCGGCACTGTCGCGCATTCTTACCCGACTGCGTTACATAAGTGAAGTTATGCACGCGATGCCAATGCTCTGTGACAAGAAATAAATTAAGTATAAGAAACTAGCGACTCGCCCCTGCTTTGCACGAGTGCAATGGTGACATTTCAAAACATCGAGATTTCTATGTTACATCTAAGTTAAATAATTATTGACATTTTACACACATAAACCTATCGGAATAAATTCTATATGATAGTGAAAACTACATAAAAATCCATAATGTAGTTTAGAACGTCGTAGGTTTTAAAGACTAGATTTGTAGACCATTTTCTATTTTATGAAGTACCTGGGATTTATTGACAGGCCTACACTGTCCTCCAATACCTCATCATCATAATCTGCCCAGCCTTTTCCTAATTATGGGGTCGGCTTCCAGTCTAACCGGATGCAGCTGAATACCAGTATTTTACATGGAGCGACTGCCTATCTGACCTCCACATCCCAGTTACTGAGTAATACGATACCTTTTGGTAAGACTGGTTATCAGACTTTCGGGCTTCTGACTACTGGTAATGACTATCAAAGATCCACGAATGACAGCCGGGACCAACGGTTTAACGTGCTTTCGGAGACACGAATGGGTCTCGGTATGTACCTAAAGATGGTCACCCATCCACAGACCAGCCACGGCAAGAGACTTGTGCAGCTGTTATTATTTAGCCACCAGCCCCTCTACTGTCCTCCCATACCTATTAACACTGTAATTTGAAAACATTGTAAAAGCCAATTATTTTTAAAAGAGTAACCGTGCAGTTTCTTCTCCATAGGAAACGACCAATTATTGGAACCGTGCACCTAGCTTCTGAAGTTTCATCAGTGCCCATGTAGGTTTATGTGAAATATTATGATTTTGATTTTTGAAGATCTAAGCAGTCATACAGACAGACACGAACATCGACCTTGTGAAAAATGTGTGTATCTATATTGACAGAACAATGTAATTATGAGTTTACTGTAAGGTGACAAAGTGGTGGAAAGTTCATCTCTATGCTGTTATTGGGTTCGATTACTTGATTCTAACACCTAGGTACTCTCAAAACCTGATAATCATAATTTATATTTGTCTAAGGGGCCTTTATCCAAAGGTCCGGAACCACCTGGTCCCGAGATATGTCAAAGGCAAAAATTTATGATAATGGACTGACAGGTTGGTCTCGTGGTCGCAAGCGCAGCAGCTGACCGTGAGGTCCTGGGTTAGATTCCCGGATCAGGCAAAGTGTTAAGTATCTTGTTTTTCTATTGGAAATTACTTAGTAAGAGCCAGGAGTTTGGAAGTTGGCGGGGTGATTCCCCCTTGTCTCGGTGCGCAAGTTAAGTTGGGCCTGCGCCATCTCTCCCCGGTCGTGTCGGATTGCTGTCCCATCGGAGAATGAGAGTGAGGGCAGAGAGAGTGCACCTGCATGTGTGCACACCATTATAATATCTTCCGCAACCAAAGGCTGATCTCCGCTGAGATTGGTCGCAATGGCGGAAATTCGGTCTGGTGGAGTTTATTTATTTATTTACTTACTAAAAATCTTAAATTCATCCACTAACTGACAGACAGACAACGCACAGTCTAAACCGCTGGGTCTGGAAGCACGAAATTTTGCGCAAGAGTTCCTTATGCAACGAAATGAATCCTCTAATGGGGTTTTAATAGATTTTGCCGATAGGAAATACCATCAGGCACACGGCTTGTCGAATTATAAATTCACTGGAATAAATTGACAGGAGCTTTAAGCTTTTTTTTTTTAATATATAGTTTCTGCCGGCGTCTTCGTCCGCGTGAATATTCCCACGACCCACCCCATCACATCGCATCGCCTTGCCGCGCTATTACTCGTTTTCGCATAGCGTTCTTTATGACTTTTGTCTCTGCTTCTAAGGTTCTATCGTGATGTCAAAAGCATAATAGTCTTCCACAATAATTGGGCCGTCAAATGCAAAACGTTTTTTTTGCATTATATACACGCCAGCACACCAAGCTACCCGAAACTGTAAAATTTTCCCAATCAACTCTGAACTATATACTTTAGCGATAAAGTTGAAAATTTATTAAAGAAATTTGACAGATTGTAATAGCTTGATGTGCTGGCGTCTGTACAACACAATCTGTAACCTTATTTTAGCATTTTAGATACCGGGTGTTATGAATAAAAAAGAAAGAGAGAAAAGACTTACATTTATTTAGCACAGACTAAAAGACACACAATACACCACATAAAAGAGAAAAAAAAAACACACAAAAAGAGTAAAAAAAAAGACACACACAAAGAGAGACCACATAAAGAGTATTCTATTCTATTCTACACCAAAAAATAAAAATCAAATAAAAAGTGTAGTCCTATGTAAGAAATTAGCAGGAAAGTGTGCCTCACGGCTGCGCCAATACGTAGGTATTTGTATTTTTTATGCTCAATGAGTTCTTTCCTTTTTTCTCTTTATATTCTTTTACAATATATATTTTAGTGTTAGATTGTATTATGTAAATCACATCACACGAATATTATAAAGGCGAAAGTTTGTGAGTGTGTGTGTGTGTCTATATGTTTGTTACTTCTTCACGCTCAAACGGCTGGACCAATTTTGATAAAATTTTGTATGGAGGTAGCAGACACTCTGGATTAACAGATAGGCTACTTTTTATTCCGATATTCCCACGGCATCGACACTTATGGGAGTGAAACCGCGGGGCGCAGCTAGTTATAAATAAATTCATAGCTGTCATTACACAAGTATATTTTGTTTTTATTTTTTCCTCCTGTCGTTTTCCTCATTGTTTGTGGGTCGTTGCTTCCCAAGGGATAATTTTTTCACGAATATTTTTCCGTCATCTGTTTTGATCCCTTGTGACTTAAACACAACGTGTATTGTAGTAGAAAAAGAAAATCATCGTAAATTTACATTATCATACTGCCTGTGACGATAAGTTTTCCCTGAAGGGTTGGGCAGCTGTGTATCTAGAGTACACCCACATTTCTTCTATTATCTATGCACAGACGCCATCACATCAAGCTACCCTAAAACTTTCAAATTTTCCCAATCAACTTTGAACCTTAAGCTTTAGTGATAAAGTCGAAAATCTGTTAAAGAAATTTGACAGATTGTAGTAGCATAATGTGCTGGCGTCTGTAGGTGAGCCTAACTGAAGAGTTTTCCTACGTTTTTATTTATAACCAACTAATAAGGTACTTTTCTCTGTAGGGCATCAGCTTATCCCAAAAATAAAGATATTATAAAAGTTATAAAATCCACTAGAACAAGCTCTGAAACATTTGAATAAATTAATAATGATCATTATGTAAATAAAGCCTCTTGAAGTCTTAAGCCCGACTATAACGAGATGGCTTAACTGAAGAAACGGTCATATATTTTATCTTTTAGTTTTTTTTTATCGTAGTTAAGCCCTATTTTTTTTAAACAAATTATTTGATTTTGCGGGGAAATTGCGTGACACACTGCCAGTGGAAAGCTAGGTGATACTTACTGATAGTGTGTCACGCAAATAACGCAATAAATAATGCAATGAATATTGTTAAACTGTCAAAATGAAAGCATTTTGACAGTTTAACAATATTCATTGCGTTATTTACGTTGTTGAGCAGACAAATTTTTCGAACATATGAAGCAATGGATTCGAAATATCCATGAAAATGATTCAGATTGTGATTGAAAGTGTGTCACGCAATTAGGATGCTGTTTTCAAAGACAGCTTGAAGTAATTCTTTCATCGTGAATTAAAGTAATTAAAATTGTATTTTTTTATATATTTTTTTCCTTTATTAAAAAGAACCAGGTTCTTAATAATTAATTTCAGTCTAGCCTATAAGACTAATAAGCAATTTTAATCTAACTTAATTTTTTACGTGATAATTATTTTAAAACTTAGAATAGTGTTTATATGTACTTTACACAAGTCCGTTCCACTTTCTTAGGTCTGATATGATAATGTAAACACTTTGTTCATGTGTTATATTTAATAACTACGTCACGCAAGAAAAATCTCCCTTATCAATGTCAGCATAGTATAAGCATAACCAGATAAAATAGTGTTCCCACTGCTGGGACACAGGCCACCTCTGTCTGATAGGGACCGGGCCATAATCCACCAAGCAAGCCCAGTACGTCACGTCTTCGAATTTTTGGTTCTACGACATGTCGGTTTCCTTACGATGTTTTCCTTCACAGTTTGAGAGTAGTGGTGATGAAATAATTTTCACAAAGTAAAGCGGCTGTTTGGATTCGAACCCACGTCCTAACTCGTAGGTCGCGGCCGCCACCACTGGGCCACCACTGCTCCTGCTGGTTATCAATGACAGTTTCGTAAAGTAACCAAAAAGAAACGGAAGAAAAATTAATAAAAGTTTTCCTTAAAAATTTCAATATCAAAGGCATTTCAATCTAATACGGAGCAAGTTATTAAGTAACGTTAAGTTATATTTAAGGTGCAGCGCAGACGGCACACTTTTTGTGCGATCGAGTGTGTGGCGCACAAAAAGTCTGCATAGTGCGCAAAAAGTCGGTCGCGGATTTTTCACAGACTCAACGCACACGACGCACATCTTCGATCATTCTGTCGGTTTCTTTTTAAATGTCTATCATGATAATATTCTGCCTTAGAAGTATCATAAATTGCTGGTCTGTTTTGTATTTCTTGAATTAACCTCGTTACATCGACCTCTGGCGCCATGATAATAGATCGTGTGTGTTACGTCCACCCCTAGCAAATGCAGATTGCCGACTAAAGTGTGCGCCGCCGCCGTCTGCGTTAGCGCGCGTTGAAGCAAACGTTCAATTTTTTTCACACACTTTTTGTGCCGAGCGGCGCGGCGCGGCGCGTTGCGGTCTGCCCGAATTACACGGATTTTTTGTGCGCCGGACTTTTTGGGCGTCGTGTGCGTTACTGCATATAATTGCATAGGTTCAATTTTCACAGACTAAAAAGTGCGTCACGGATAGTCTGTCGTCTGCGCTGCACCTAAGGCGCTGCCCAAACGTAAGACACCGTAAAACGCTCAACTTTTTAAATTTTCCATAGAATCAGAGATTCCCAGTTATCTTTTTTTAAATAAGACATTTCGAAAATGTTCTCTACTAACTTTTAGACCTTTGTATCCTGCTTATGCGTATGAAGTTTCATTAAAATCGGTTCATTCATTTCGAAAAATAAGGGCTTGAAAGTTTGTATGAAATGCCGTACGGCGTAAATGCTCTTAAGGAGTTGTATTGCTAATTCCACTCGCAATGATTATAAAGTTCTGTAAAGCAATATTTGTTACGGTCGCGGTCGATATTTAAATCAACATGCAACCCGAGACTAATCTGCAAATTGCAAAAACGTAAGAAACATTTTATTTCGCGGGCTAACAGCGTTTCCCCCTTAAGTAGAGACAAGTTATGACAGTGCGAAGTTTAGTCGTTATTAAGTTGGGAACCGTGCGTCAAAACAAACAACTTTGTAAGTATTATGTGGGTCATGAGTGCAATCCCATAAGACATGACAAGCGAAACTACTTACTTGTAATATAAATGGTGTAGGAGGGAGTAGAATTTTGTGTTAATTAACTATTAACTATACTAATATTTTAAAGTGGTATTTGTGAGTTCGTATGTAGGAGGTAATCTTTGGAACTACTGATCCGATTCCGATTTTTTGTTACTACAGTATTACCGAGTGTTACAGGATATTATTATATTTTATTATAAAAAAATAACAACAAAATTCAGGCGGACGGAGTCGCAGGCAGAAGCTTGTTAGAGATAATTATAATTTAGGTATACAAATGTGTATGAGTAACAAATTATTTATTAATTAAAAGAAGTCCCTTTTCGTCAAACATACAGCTTTTGTTGAAAAACTTCAGATTTTCTTAAGCAAAGTAGGTTTTTCCATTTTTCACACTATGCTTTTGTGTCTGTTTATTTCAGAATACGAATTTAAAAAAAAAAAAAACACTGGCACTCCGGTAGTGCCGACAGAAGTGAAAACTTGAACAATTACGAGTGTATTTTGTGAATCGTCTTATAAACAAAATACGCGTGTTAAGGTGTGTTCCTTATTTTATAGGGTTTTTTGCAAATCAGGTATGATGACCAAAGTGACTGGTTTATTCTTCTCGTGAAAGGAATTTATTCAGATTTACAAATCGTGGTTCAGCGCCATCTCGTCGTTGTTGGATGAACTACGTAGTTAGTACGCGAGGCCTACGTAGTTAGTACGCGAGGCCCTCGTAGTTCTTCCCGATGTGCATAGATGGCGCTGTCCTCAACAACGCGCGTCACGTCTTACGAATTTTCGATCAGGGTCACGTGACCTGACGCGAATTTAGAAGTTTTTACCCATTCCAAAAAAAGTACACAGCGCCGCTAAAGAAGTTTTCACTTCAAAAATCTTATCATAAATCGCAATTCCACATCAATGCGCATTAATTTATTTACCTACTAGGTACTAGGGAATACAGGAAAAAATATGTCTAATATTGTACATTATAATATATTCTGCGATTTACACTTTCTTGTTGTAGTGTTCCGCGTTACAAAAGGTACGTCAATTGCCTCGTTACCACACCAGCATACATTGTAGACAGACGTCCGTTCTCGCCCGTGGCTCTCACACGACTATCCACCCCACTACCCGTGTGCCTGAGACAACGTCATGTTTATTTACTAGATTATAGATCACAAACACTAGACTTATCAATTCATAAATCACTTATTTGAACATCAAACAAAACGAACAATATTTCACTACAAAACTCATCTCCTGGAGATCAATCGACAATCGGGAAAAAACTACATGCTAAGTAACAAAGTATAGACACAGTATATATGATATTATTACCGTGGTATGGATACGACATACGACCTAGAATTCAAACTGTGATATCAAAACCAACATTTTAATATTACACCCACCGACTCAATCTCGCATTGAAGTAATAGCTGTCAACGCTGCAATACTTCGACACAGTCGGGAACTGTGTGTCAAAACCACAGAGCTCGGAGTCGTCTCGACGAGCTGCTAGGGACGCATTGTTAATCCATATAAACCTCCCGTGTCACCGGTTAGGTTGGGGTCTATCTAACCACACGCCGACCGCGACTGGCGACGTGTAGGCATCCGTCACCGACGACGGCCGAATGCTGTGTTCGTAAATACACGGGCAGGTCTCCTATCGAGTCCGTCAACGAAGATACGTGCCCGTCCGAAAGTTGTTGATCGGTCAAACAATAAGTGACCATTTTAATTTTACGGATGGGCATATACCCACCGGGCGTAGGAACAGCTGTCAAATCGTGTATCTACCGAACTAATCTTAAGTCCGTAGGTTGAACAGAGTAGGAACCGACCGAAACTTTGTCTGAAACTACGGATATTGTGATTAGGGAGTTTAATTGGTACAGACCAAGACTTGGACCTGCACGGTGTAGCATGAACTGCTTCATATAAAATGTTCGTGAAGTTTTGGATTCGTGCCCGGAAGCCGCGGCCGCAGCATCCAATAGTGCGCTGGCGACAAATCAAATTATCAGTGTGCGTTGGTCGTCGACAAATTCGCCTCGATGCCGTGTCCCGCCGTCTGACGATGTGCGCTGGCCTTTACTCGCACTACGACAAAAATAAAGTATAGAAACTGACGTATTTGAAGGTGATTACTGACAGAAATTGTGCGCTCATGTTCAACGCACTAATTTTATGAATACTGCCGTCCCTAGACTCTGCGCGACCATTCCGTGCTCTATGGTCAAAACACACAGACCCGCATGTGGGTCGTGTGTGCCTGCCCTTATAGCCAACATATTAGACAGCTTTCATTTAAAACACTGTTCAAACGAGCTTTGATATTCTTTAGAAAAGTCAGTGGAATTTACTTGAATGACGTTGACGGGGGGCGCTGTTGGTAAACATGTGTGTTCATTATTTGAAATAACAAAATGGCGGGGTTAGTTCCGATTTTTGCAACGCGCTACAAGCACTTTTACCTACAGCACATAATTTATTTATGCCGCTTCTAGAACAGCATACAGCAATTAAACCATCGGAGCAAAAAATTACTTTATGTGCTGCTTTCCATCTATCCATCTTTGCATTATGGGCTGACATTTCATATTATGTCTGAGCAATATTGTCGAACGTGATTCTTGTTGTGTGTTTTGGCTCTCAACCAGCCTGTGAACGCAACTTATGATAACAACTCGAACCATTTCAACTGTTGACTCACATAGCTTGTGTGTTTGGTGATATAGCTGACTTACACGTTGTAGTTTAGCTTGGTTGTGTATGCTAAAACTGATGTATGAGAAATAATAATTTGCAAGACCAAGGATAGCTAATCTGTCAAACAAACCCTTTTTAAGTTAAATTCTTTCACAAGACACATTCCATTTTTACCAACAATTATTTTTTGAATAACATTATTAAACTGTCATTAAAAAATCATCGACCTAACCTCAATTATTGTCAAATGGAAACATGTAATTGAAGTTTACAAGCAAAGTTAATACAAAAGAAACAATTGCGCACCGAGGGTTCCGTACAGATGCGTAGGTATGTACCTAAATAGTTTAAAATATTGTTTTTGTAATGTAACTACAAATTTACGATTTTCGGATTTTTTCCTTTACTTGTGCTACATGATATTGCTTCTTGCCAAATTTCATGATTCTAGGTCAACTGAAAGTACCCCATAGGTTTTGATTCCGGAACATAAACGCCCGAATCTTTTGATTGCGTTGACTTAGAAGTTTGATATTTTCACTGCTTCAAGCGATTGCAGCCCTGAGTAATTGATATTAATTTCAACTTCATAATTCCACGCGTTCCTGAGAAAATGGATCTTGACTGACGGACAACGATGTAATCTTATAAGGCTTACGTTTTTCCTTTTCAGTTACGGAACCTTAAAAACTAGTTGGTAAGAACTGTTAGAACTGTTAGACTGATAGAACAGTTAGAACTGTTAGACTGCATTATCCCACTGTTGGGAAAAGGCCTCTCCCCATGACTTCCAGCTCTTTCGACCCAGGTAATTAATGCAAAATAAGAAAAGCGAGATAGGCTGGTTTTATCGTCACGCCGCGCTAGACGCGCCGCTGAGCAGCGCGCTGTTAACAGCACGCGCTTGAACAGCGGTGCACCGTAAAACGAGATTAGTACCGCGCGTTCCGCTGCTGTGAGACGTATCCCGTATCGATGTAATTCATTTGGGAACAAATATCTTACGGCGCGTCTCAACGGCGTCACACTAAAAGGCATACTGGCCATAGAAGCGCACGAGCGGCGCGCGCATCGGCAGCGCCGGCGAACATCGCGCGTTTATTGAACGGGCGCTGCTCAAGCGCGTGACTTTGAAACGCAACTACTACCCCATACATCTTCGAACGCGCGCGCTCCATCGGCGCTGCCGAAACGCGTGACGATAAAACCAGCCTTAAATACTACAAATCAGACAAACCGTTCATGTCTGATTTAGGCTGAGACTATAATAACCAAATTCGCTATCATTTAAGAGGAAACATACTAATAGTTCAAACCTCATTAGTTCGATAACTTAATCAAGGAAAGTCTACACTTTCCAATTAGAATAGATAGGCTTGAACAGATATCTAGGTAGAAAGATACCTATAAACACTAGCAACTCTCATCCCGTTTCCCAGCGGTTGGAACAGAATACCTTCCGCTTACCCAACGCGTGTGTGCCTAGTTCCGGTAAAAGTGTGCGTTCTAATGACTGTGATTTAAAGGTGAGGGCAGAGAGTAGCGGAGCGGGGAGCGGGTTTGTGGAATGGAGAAAAGAAACACGCAGAATATCTATTATGGCATTTATTTAATCAGCCTATGTTGTTCCCACTGCTGGGACACAGGCCTCCTCTCTGCAATAGGGAGTGAGCCGTAATCTACCACGCAAGCCATTGCGGATTGGTTAATGTTACATGTCTTCGAATTTTTGGTTCTGGGACATGCCGGTTTCCTCACGATATTTTCCTTCACCGTTTGGGAGCTGTGGTGGCATTTAGCGCTTGTGCAATTTAAAAAAAAGGTTATCAATGGATTGTGCAATTAGTTTTTTTATATTTTTTTAAGTGAAAACTTCTTTCGGCGCGTTGGGCATTTTTTGAGATGGGAAAAACCATTTAACTCGCGCCACTGTTACCGTAAGCGACACCACGCGTGTTTTGTTTATAAGACGATTAAAAAAAATACCCTTTTCGGATGTGTTCGGCTGTCCTCGAGATGTACTCGGTTTTAATGTATATCCGATTAAGTCAGTGAGTGATGACAAAGTATTCTATGTGTGTTTTGTTTTCACTTCTGTCGGCACTCCCGGGGTGCCTTTGTATTTTTTCTTTTACACGTTACATCAGTGAGGTCTCGATCCTGAACTAGGACATCTTGTGTGACAAGGGTCGAGGTTACTCCAGAGACATGGATCAGCAAGACGACTTTTTTTACAGCTTAAACTAATTTAGTAAATTTTAAAAGAATGAAGAAATATAGTTTTTTGAGTGATGGCAAAGTATTCTGTTTGTGTTTTGTTTTCACTTCTGTCGGCACTCCCGGAGTGCCACTGTTTTTTTTATTGCCTAATTGCTTTTGACCTCGATCTCAAAAGTTTAGAGACAAAGTCACAACACTATTCCTCCGGGCAGTCTAGCTCTATGTATAATATACCTAACACGAAACTAACTTGCTACCTGAATATTTAATGTGGATTCAATTCCACGTATCAGTAACTTCTGTCGCAGTTGGGTTGCTTTCCTTCTAGCGAATTAGGGTCCTAAAATGTTTACGCTAGCTATTTTCAAACCAAAAATACAGAATTATGGCCTTGCCGTACGTCAAATAGTAACGATCGAGTACCTAATCGTTATTATTTGACGTACGTATGTTACGTTAACCAACTGTTTGAAACAGCCGGCCCTTACTGTCGGTACTATGCGTGTTTTCTGCTATGCTTAATTTTTAATGCTTGATTTTAGAGAGTACCATGGAGTTACGAGTACAAAACTACCCTTTGGTACTAGAATCAATTCTATATTCTTGTGAATATTGACGTGCAAAAGTGCCTTTTGATGGCCTAACTACTTGAAATAAATTATTTGAATTTATTCACTTTTTTTTAGCACGTAAAAATAGTAGATTCCAATTTCGACCCAAATCACCAACTTTAAAATTAAACAATAATATATAACCGTATTCCGTATAGAATTTGGTGGATTCCAATTTCGACCCGATGGACCAACTATAAAATTAACAAATAATTATAACCGTATAGAATTTGGTGGTTGTCAATTTCGACCCAAAGGAACAACCTTAAAATTAACAAATAATTGTAACCGTTTAAAATTTGGTGGATTCGAATTTTGACTCGAAGGATCTACTTTAAAATTGAAAAATACGACAGTAAAGGCCTTCCGCTCCGCTACTCTCAGTCCCCTACCTTATTACTAGCGTGAGCGCCGCGTCGGGTATGAACTCGCGTCATCTAACACAACAAAGTAATTGTCGACTGTACTTTGTTACATTTCCGATTTACGTTTAGTTTTTCTTTTTTACGATGTATACGTATATGCAGTAAATTTTATCGCGAACATGATATGCATCAGGTGATGACTTAAGATAAAGTGGCGTGTTATCATTTGGTTTTTTTTTTTTGGAAACCTTTATAATTATCTCATACAAAGATGATTTTTTCCACGAGGCACGACTGCTTGATGATAATATTATGTACATATGTATGCTAGGTAGATAGTGTGCTGACAACATAATACAACTAATTTGATACGATAGAAAAAAATCATGAATATATATCTAAAAACTTTCTTTTTACAATAAAAACCATACTAATATACATACAATACAATCATTCTGATTTTGTGTCAGATCATTCTACAAACAACATTCAAGCACTAGTGTTTTATTTTTTTAGTCCAAACAATAGATTTTTTGTAATTAAATAATTGCTTCATATTTTGCAATAAATTACCAGCGTTGTGTCATCGCGCTTCTCTTTCTTTTCTATGCAGTCCGACAGTGACCGCGCTTTAGGTGATATAAGCTCTATAAGTGTCCCGTAAAGTATTAAAGTCATGTAATTTATCGTGAGTGAAATGAAGCGAAAAGTTAACATTCACGTCATCGATACAACAAAATGATCGTGTTTGGTTTTCGTGTTAATTACAAAGGAATGAAAAAAAATATTTTCTTTTCACATTCCTTGCGTTTATTTCCTTTTGTTAATTGATTACGAAACTTTGTGATTATAATACAGTTAAGTAATGTTCATCATTATAATCGCAGTACTTACATAGCTATACCGGACTTATTTTTACGGTCTGGACAAAAACAGGAGATGAACGGAGTAGAAGCCAATGGCAAAAAAAATACAAGAAAGAAACCTGTTTTTTTTTTACATTCAATCCTTTGAAGCCAGCCGATGGCTTCTATGAAGGATTCATTCTTAATTTCAAAGAAAGAATTCATTGATAATTTCCGCGCGTAGAGAAAGTTGAGGTTTTATTTTTATATAAATATCGACTTTTTGTTTTTTTTATTGCGAATAAAAAATAAATTTCTTTTATTTTAACTTTTACTCCGTCCACCTTTTATACCCTGTTTTTGTTCAGACGGTAAGAAAAGCCAGCCGGTATTATATACTTTCTGGTTAGAAACAGCTGATTAATATTGAACAAGCCGTGTGAGCGATGGGATTACCCATCGTCAAAATGACGAAATTCCATTCAAACCTCATCCCCCTTTTAAGTCCTTTAGGGGATGAATTTACAAAAATCCTTCCTTAATTAAACTTTCGTTGTATATGAATGAATGAATATTCTATTCTAATCCTTACTAATATTATAAATTCGAAAGTAACTCTGTCTGTCTGTCTGTATGTTACCTTTTCACGCCTAAACCACTGAACGGATTCCGATAAAATTTGGCAGAGAGATAGATTGCATCCTGGGGAAGGACATAGGATAGTTTTTATCCCTACATTCCCGCGGTATCGATACTTATGCGAGTGAAACCGCGAAGCGCTGCTAATCAGAAATATAAGTGAATGTGCGTGTTAAACTGTTTTGCCTCGTCAGCGGTTACGACCGTCATCGCTTCGAAACAAATGACTGCAAATGATTTGTGTTCATGTTTAATTTCTTATTTACATTCTGAAGTTTAATTTTATGTTGCTACAGTGATTTATTTGCGTTGGCAGCCATTTTTAACTGATGCGGTTTTGATTTTAATTGGATTATGCAAAAGTTTATTTATGTACATTTTTTTATAATCGTTACTGCCTCGACCACTGGTGCACGCGCTACTGCTGAGCAAGATTTCCGATTCCCGTGTTGGGTGTGTTTTTGAATGTTTCTATTGTTTTTCCAAGGAATTCAAAGGAATTTGAGATGTATGAAAAAGCCTTCTCGTATAGCGCAGATTGTTCCGTCAGTTACTCAATTGAACCGAGTGCTTGGCGCATCCTGGACAGTCACACCCAACCTTATTTGACTGGCCAATTCTTCCCTTGCGGTGGTAGGGCTATCGCCCGTTTGGTTTCCGGCCACCCTCCCACCGGAGTTCGGCGTCAAGCAACCTGCTGTGTTTCGTCGATGCGTGGAAGTTCCAGAGCCTTAGGTGACTTAAAAAAAAATCTCAGTTGCAGTCTGGATTTGTGCCCAGTTGATGGCAAAAGATTTTTTTTTTGAGGATGTGAAATCATCAACTGACCCCTCCCGCTCTGTGTGGAGCGGATGGGAGTGTCAGACTCTTACTGACTAAAACCCACCCGTGTTCCTTCCTTAGCCCTTTATGTTCCGGGCCAGCGGTAACCCTTTCGGACAATCCCGCTGACCCGGCAGGCTTCGGCCCTGGCGGGCCCCTTCACTTGATGCTCACATC
This sequence comes from Luperina nickerlii, assembly GCA_963855955.1. Lineage (NCBI taxonomy): Eukaryota > Metazoa > Arthropoda > Insecta > Lepidoptera > Noctuidae > Luperina > Luperina nickerlii. Next base: position 2,675,397 of record OY979684.1, on the reverse strand, counting down.
TCTTTGAGGCAATAGGCTCGCCCCTAATTACATGGGACATAAACATAACTGACGAAATGTGAGTGTACTATAGCCACACCTCTGCTTAAAGGCTCCTACAAACAGGCGCGACACGCGACATAATCGCGCGCTACACAAAGGCACCGCAAGTCGCGCAACGAGCGGTGCCTTTGTGTCGCGTGTCGCGTCGCGCCTGTGTGTACGAGCCTTAATGCTTTGGGCAATACACGCGTGATAATATTATGTATGTGTATAACCTTATTTTGCTGTTTGTCGATTTGGGTGTTAAATTGCCGTAGGATGACGAGCCAGTTGCTAATAGGTCCAATTTTTGTTATGTAATAAACAGCTTAATAGCTTCTGCCCGCGACTTGTTTTAATAAATTTATAATATCTTCTATGTACTCAGTAGTACTGTAGCTTTCCATTAGTGAAAGAATTTTCAGAATCGGATCAGTAGTTCCGAAGATTATCCCCTGCATACAAACTCGCAAATTTTATCCCTTTGTAGTATTAGTACTTAAGTCTATAAGAAAAAATATATCCCGCCATAAAAAAATTATTAAACTAGGTCCAACAGTATTTAGTGAAAGTAATTTTTAGATACTGGTAGATTCTATTTTAGGCCCTACTTCGTCTTTATTTAATCTTAGTAAAGTGTTTTCTAATCTGATTATTTCTGAAAGTTTTTCGATAAATTTTCTCGTACCTACATCTATTTGAGAAGCGTCTTCTTTGTTTTAAGACCTCATGTTTATCATTTGCCTAGCCTATGTTGGGTTCGACTTCCAGTCTATCCGGTTGCAGCTGACTACCAGTGATTTACATGGAGCGACTGCCTATCTGACCTCCACAACCCAATTGAAAGAAAGAAAGAAAGAAAAGAAAGAAAAAGTATTTATTCTCGTACAGGAAGATCACAAACTAAACTAAATACAACAAAATAAAAAACCAAGTTATATAAAAAAAGTAACAAAAGGAAAATGAAACAGAAAGTCCTATACGAGGCCAAAAGGCTCCTATCTCAACATGATGCTACGACATTTAAAAAATAAATGTTGCAGCGCTGGTATTCTGATAGGGCTCGCTGTGATGTCACGAGCAGTTACAGTAATAAATAAATAATAAGTAAATAATAGCAAATAATAAAATAAAAAATAAATATTTTTCAATCTGCGCCAGACGTAACCTCATTACTTGTCTATGCCTTGAATGTCAGAGGCACTCTAATTCTCTCTCAGTTCTGGGTATTCTACCACATTAATCTCTTCAGTAAGACTGATTATTGTGACAATCAGTCTTACTAAGAGTATAGTGTGCTATACAACTTGTTTTTAACGTCTTCCTACATCTTTCTTATACATAAATTTATTGTTTATTTATTTTAAGAGTGTCCATGGAGATTTTGGACGTTCTTCCCTATAGGTACCTATTATACTTAAGAATGGGCAACTAGCTTCATATTTCGACCGACCGACTCCTTCACATTTCTGAAGTGCCTTAAATAGTTTAACTGAAATAAATTGTTTGAGTTTGAGTTTGACATCGTCATTCTCCTGCTCTTATTCCAATTTATTTGTGGTCGGCGAAACATGTCTTTTTCTTCCATTCCAAATAAACACAATTTTCTTTCTTTCTTTTCTTTCTTTCTTTCTTTCTTTCCATACCTCTCTATCAGTCTTCATCTCGGTAGTCACCCCCTTTCTAACCATATCATCATTCACACAGTCCATCCACCATTTCTTTGGTCTTCCCCTACTCTTATAGCCAACGACATTCATACTAGAAACTTTCCTCACGACATTTTCCTCATTCCTCCATTACATAACATACCATGTTCCCACAGCTGGGACACAGGCCTTCTCCCAATGAGGGAGTAGGCCGTGGTCCACCACTCGGGCCCGGGTAGGTTGTATAGATGTAGGTCTTCGAATTTTTCGTTCTAGGACATACCGGTTTCCTCACGATGTTTTCCTTCGCCGTTTTGTTTTCTCCATTGAGTTTGACATATCAAAACAAATTCTTACTTACTTTCTCCCCGCTCAACGCTCCGCTAAACGCTCCACTACTCTCAAACCTAACCTTCAAGATTCCCTCAAGCGTAACAACCGTCATCGGTACTAACGTGGCTCAAATGATTAATTACTTATATTCCTGCTTCGTATTGTTTTGTGCTTTGTTTTAGTTTAGCGTGTTTTGTCTTAGAATGTGTTGTAATGGTGCTAAGTGCCTCGTCAGCGTTGTTTGGAAGAATTCATTAAAGGGAGACAGAGAGAGTGAAGGAAATATACAGGGCGACAGGGAGATCGACGCGCAAACAGTATCCATGAATTTAGCATATGATTCTAGACTAGAAATTTTCATAGGTTATTGAAAAAGAACACAAAATACCTACGCGAACTAAATGTATGGAACAGCTATTTTTTTCTTTAAGACCTACGAAAAATTTCAAGGCATGAACGGGAATCAGAACCATGCACTGTTTCAGGGTTTCTTTATGTTTAATTTGCTATAGTATCCGGTATAAGTATGATAAAAATCGAAAGGTTGAAACTGTTTCAATAGCAACTTAATTACGCTTTTTTATTGAGAATTGCGTCGAGCAACCAAGAGTTGTTGCTTAATCGTATTCGAATTTAGACAAAAGTTAAAAAGTCTTTTTTATGTGTCTTCCCGAGCTACTCATGCACAAGAAGAAGAAGTGGCGTCAGAAATTTGTAATTTCTCTTACAAAATCATCTACAAGGAGTTTTTACTCTTTCTTATGTCATAATTTCAGCCGAAAGACGTCCACTGCTGGACCTAGGCCTCCCCCAAGCACCTCCACTTCGACCGGTTCTGTGTTTCTCGCATCCAACGGCTTCCTGCGGCCTTCACAAGGTCGTCGGACCACCTTGAGGGAGGCCTTCCAACGCTACGTCTTCCGGCACGAGGTCGCCACTCCAGAACCTTTTGGTCCCATCGGCCATCAGTTCTGCGAGTAATGTGCCTTACCCACTGCCACTTAAGTTTGGCAATACTTCGAGCTAGTCGCTTTTTTATGAAGAACCATGTATCTATCACATAATTTACCTGTCATTGCTTTATTTTTAACTCTTTTTAGCTATTGTGGTATAGTAATTTAATTCTAGGTGCACAGTCTTCACATATAATTCATGTATTGTAAGACATTTTTAAGCGAGTAACGGTGGAGTTTCTTGCCCATTCTTCTCCGTACGGAACTACTACTTGGAAGGGGCGACTAGAACCAATTATTTTTTTTTTGTAAATTTTGGGTTTCAACAGTTCCTTATGGCACACAAATTTTCAAATATTTGATTTGACTTTGACTTATTTCTCGCTCTTGTTACCCAACTCTTATTGTCCATCATGAGAATTTTACCTTTGTTCCCCACAACTAAACAACATAACTCTCAACTACCCTCGAACCATTAAAAACTGATTCACAATTAAAATGAACTTATTAACGTTAAACGGGAACACTAACAAACTATCGATCGAGTAATCCCGTGGTGGTCTCCGGGGTCCGGAGTCCGGAACTCCAGCCCAACTTGTAGTAGCCGTTAAATAAATAATTAACCTCTCAAACCCAGGCTGCTAATCTTTGGGGACTGCCCAATATGGTACAGGTCTCAGGGGCTGATTGAAGATGGTTTCGAGGTTGTTTTGTATCAGGATTCTTGAAGATTTTAGGAGGATGTGGGTTTGTGGGTAGCTTGTTCATGTTTCCTGTGTGAATAATAAAACCTGTGCTTGTAGGTTGAAGATTTTATGACCACATCATCAGCTATCTTGGTATGAGATTGGGAGAGGTTCGCTTCACATAGGTTATCATGGCACTCTAGTGTCTACAAAAATATAAAAAACTTCCGAGAAAAAGCGCCTCGCGCGAAAAGTGGTTTCTATGAAGAGAGTTTACGACAAGAAGTGCTATCTCTGTATAGAGATCTCTGTCAACAGTGCTTCCTATGGACCGAGATATTTCTATCAACAAAGTTATCGGCGAAACGTGCTGTCTAGGAATAGAGATTTCTATTAGCTTTGCTTTCGGTATGTAGTCGTATCGTACAAGCGTGTTTCTATCTCAGGTTCCATACTCGGGCCACCATTGCACGAGCTTTAATTAAGCCAAAGGTTGACAGCACCTCTACCTGTAACTCTGAAGGCGACATCTATTTGAGTAAGAAAGCAATTATCCGTTCCTTTCATCCTTCGGTAGGTATCTTATTATGTAATTACCGTCCTTTGTCATTGCGCAAACTTCAGACTAATTAGATTTACGAGACAATGAGAACATGTGGCATCTCCCGTAATTATTGCAATCACGGTATGGTTTGGGTAAGCTGGGTTGAATTGGGAGAGGTGAAATTTTTTGGAACGAAGTTTGTGGAGTGATATTTGAATTAATTAATTATGGAAGGTTCTGAGGGAAGGTAGAGTTTATTACAATAGGTACCCTATTTGTTTTTCTTTTTGTTTAAAAGGCAAAACTAATACCTTTGATTAACATATTTAAGGTTGCGTCTTACTATAATAACAACAACAGCGTGGCAGGTACAGACGCCAGCACATCAAGCTACCCGAAACTGTCAAATTTTCCCAATCAACATTGAACCTTATGCTTTAGCGATATAGTTGAAAATCTATTAAAGGAATTTGACAGATTGTAATAGCTTCATGTGCTGGCGTCTGTACATCGACCACAAACTAACCATGAATTCAGCACACGATTCTTTACCCCTACAGTACAAATTTTTCGTAGGTTATAAAAAAAAACAAATTTTTCATAGAACACAGCAGAACAGCATTTTTTTTTTAATTTCTGACTACACCTTTCTACTCAGGGGGTTCAGAATCATGTAACATGAATATGAATTCATGGTAACAGGTTGCTCGACTAATATGTGCCACCATGTATAAATTTAAAAGCCCAAAGGGCTAAAATGTCATTCAGGAATAGCTAACAAAAAAATTTTAGGTTTGAACCCCATTGCATAACCAACTATACCTGTTAGTTAGTCGAAATGCATAAAAATAAAAAAATAAAAAAAAAAATTGGAAAATCCAGAAGTGCACGACTCATAATGAATGCTACTGTTAGTTAGTGTGTTACGCACTAACCAGTAGTTCTGCCACTTATTAATTTACAAGAGCCTCATGATTAACTTCTGCAAAACTCACTCATTTAGCAAAATGACCTTATTTTGGTGGGGAAAGCATACACTGAGGGTCTCTTATTTATAGTTGTTCTTAACTCGTCAAGTGATTTACGACGTATGTCCGCCATTAAAACAGTCCGCTGAACGCCGCACGAACCTACGCGTGTCCAGAATGAAATGCGCTCGGATTTGTCACGGAATCCGAATTTTTATTTTATTTTTGGTGTACAGACGCCAGCACATCAAGCTACTACAATCTGTCAAATTTCTTTAATAGATTTTCAACTTTATCGCTAAAGTATAAAGTTGAAAGTTGATTGGGAAATCTTGACAGTTTCGGGTAGCTTGATGTGCTGGCGTCTGGTCACAATAAAGAATATTCTATTCTATTCGACGCGGCACGAGTTAAAATTGTAACTCGTGGGGGAACACCAAAAAACGATACCTTACCTTGTAACTCTTATTGACAGTCTTCCGATTTCACATGACCATTTTGTGATGCTATAGAGGTATGTGGAACTGGGTATAAAGTTCACTTATCCTCCGTAGAAAAGGGAGGATCTTCCGACCAGACGGGTATCTTGTCTGGTGCGCATCGTTTTATATATGCTAGATTCGCGGTAAACTTTGCTTGCGCGATGCAGGATTTTTCGTGACGTCAGTGTGACGTATAGTTCGTATGTGGCGATGTAGATGCCGCTACAATGCCATCATTTTTGGAATAATCGGGGACGCATACTAGTCTGCTATTCAAACCAATAACCTATAACGTCTCATTGTTACAGTATCATCCCTGCCGAGCCCAACAGCCGCTGACGATGATGATGATGAGGACGAGACGACGCAGCAGAGCCGAGCGGACGCTGACGATGACGGCAGGATCTACAAGAATCCTAGGAACTCACCCTCGGCGCAGTGTCCGCGAGATGAGGAGCAGGCTACCTTGCTGGTAAGTTACATACGACATACTTACCTATTTATCTTTCTTTCTAAAAACGATAATAATATGTTTTGAAGACACACTACATTAATGACTACTATATTGGCACTATATTGACTGCTTCGTTGCGCGTTGGTCTCGTGGTCATAAGCGCGACTGCTGAGCGTGGGGTCCTAGGTCCGCGTAAACACTTGTGCATTATAATATGTCTCGTGCCGAAAGCTGCGTTGAGATTGGCCGCCATGGCCGAAATACGGTCTGGCGGACTATAATGCTAAAATAATGGTCCGTTTTTGGTCCTTTAGCAAACGTTATAATTACGAGTATTTTTTGCGTATTTTGTCGGGAGTGCTGCAGTCAGAATGACTGTAAGATTTAAGAGACTTGTAGAGGTCGGATGCCTGTCGTCCTGTGTAAGATATTTGTGTTGCAGTCGTGATCGTTAACTGTCTATTAGATATGCTAAAGATATATCTTCTATTTCAGGGCCAAAAGTGTCTCCGCAAGTGCTCATCTGACGAGGACTGCAAGAGTAAAAAGAAGAAGTGTCTCTGTGACGGAGCGTGCGGCATGTCCTGCATCAAACCAGGTCAGTGGTAGAAGTATCTAGGGCGTAAATGTGGTGCTGCCCCACAAACAATCGAATAGGTACTTAATATCGTGTTGAAAGTGTCCTGCTGTCTGCACGCTATAGTGGTTTATGGACGTTACTGAAGGCGCCGCACAGTATGATAAATGCATCAAAAAACTGACATCGAATTTTTATTCTTCTAATCGATAGTATACACTGTTTTGATTGCTAGAGTAGAACTCCCAGAAACCAATTCAACTTAGAACCAGAGCTATATTTTTAAAATATTTTATTCTGGTTATCCATAGAAATCAAAAGATTTATAATAACTTATTATGTATGCAACGTTTTTATGTTTTAATTATAGTATGTGATAAAGTAAAATATCTGCTATTTTCAGAAATAAAAAAATATTTTGTTAGATGTTATTTAATACAAGCTACGTAATTTTTTCTGTAATTTTGAAATTATTTTTTTGCGCAGGTTCTATAATGTAGTAGCATTTTATTTTCACACACATTATTTTTTAGTGTTATGATAACGTGCCTGTAAAATATCAGATGCTTAACACGAAGGAATTCGGATTTTTCGAGTTTCGAATCATTGTTGTTAGGGTTTTGACAAATCAAAAATCTGAGAGCGAAAACATTTAAATTTTTAAAATGAATTAATTATTACTCATTAAGCATAAAAAGTAGGTATAGAGGTACCCATAGGTAATTTAATGGCGTAAAAGTTTTCTTTTAAAATAATATTGAAAAATTCTAAAATTGCCCTTAGTGACTGTTTGTAGGTATACTTTGTAAAGTTTATTTTGTTTCACGTGTATATTTGTTCGTTCGTTTAATATATAATATAAAACCGTTTGATATAAAAATATTTTTTATACATTTACGTAATTTATATTTTTCTGATGAAGGGGTAAATGTCGTATAGAGAAGGGGTCCGCCCACGTCAGGTTATAGTCTCAACAGAAATTATTTTTTGTGTTCCTCAGAACAGAATTTTTCTCTGATAATAGGGTTGTCACTCTCAAGTGACAACCATATTATCAGAGAAAAATTTTAAAACCGTAGAATCATTATATCTTCGATTTCCAGATAGATTTGCATCAGATTTTTTTACAGCAAATAGTACAGATCTGAAGAATATTTTAAGATAAATATTAGGTGCTACTGACAAAAGATGTCCGAGGGAAAAAATAAAAAGGAATAAAGATAAAATCAGGCATATTTATTTATCTATTATAGTGAAATCTTTTGCCAATGGTGCTTTTGAAAGGAAAAAATAATCTTTTCTCTTAATGACGAAACGTCGTTGCCAACCTGCACAGAACCCATCTATTTTGGTACACTTATTCGTTAAAACAGTGGGACACTCATGTATTGAGCTCCTTAGGTTATGAGATGAGCTGCACGGTTACTGACAAATGCTGCACTGACTGGACAGGTCCACTTAATCTGTGTGGTCCTTTCCTTAAAAGACCATTTCAGACACCAATCAACATTGTCTTATATCTGGACTTTAAAAGAGACTGTGACCTCTGTGTTTGTTTCGGCATTTCTTCTCAGAGTAGTCAGATAGGAAACGCCGACCTCATCTAGATTTAAAAATACGATTGACGTGTAAAAGTGTTTGTACAAACCTACTTACAGAAATAAAATCAAAACCATTTTTTTAGGGCCATGAGGTGCGAGTGCCCACTTAGTCTTTCGAGACATCGCCAAGTGGTTGGTCGACTCTTGACGTGACCAGAGACCTGGCCTGTTTTTTGGCCAACAATCACTATTGCCATACCACGTGGCAATGCTGCCAGCCTTTTGGACACTTTTCCTATTGACAGGATGCGGACGAATCTTTTGATGCCCTTTAATTATTTTCCCTCCTTTAAAACCCGACTTTTAAATACATCATTATCATAATTTCTGCCGAAAGACGTCCACTGCTGGACATAGGCCTCCCCCAAGCACCTCCACTTCCACCGCTTCTGGGCTTCTCGCATCCTTTTAAATTATGTAAATATAATTAAATAAACTTTTACACGTCGTTCCTTTAGAACTTATTGTTATTGCAGACAAACAGAAGCGATAATAAAACTAAACTACTTACTCTTATAGCGAAACAATCACACAAATTCAGGCAGTTTTATTTTCTGGCCGTAGGAAATGGAGCGATATTCACAAGAGGCGTCGTCGGCGCTGGAAATTGTACAAATTGCATAGTTGTCGGTCCTGGCGCCACGTGCCAGATGCTGGCGGTTATTGCGACTTATATGGGCGGAATTATATGGAAAATAGAGGGACATTTGTGGAATTGTTGTGAATGTGTGATGGTCGATAATGATGGCGTATTTTGACATCCAATGTTCAGTAAATGGGTTCTGTGTAAAACTTTTGTACATGTCATTTATTTATCAAGAGGGGCTCGTGGGTAGGATTTCCATTTAGAAATTTGAAAAGGCCTGACAAAAAGCCTGACATTTAATAAAAGTCCGGACATTTTAATCACAAAATCCAAACATTACCCCACTTAGTTACAGTGGTGTGGTAGGCATGGTAGCAGGCGCTCGCGAGAGGAGGGAGGTTGCGGAGTGAGGGGATCAAAAAAAAAAGTACGCTGAAAAATATAAAAATTAATATCTATACCAGAAACTAGCGTTAAGTTTGATTTATTTTACGTAAAACTATTTTCATTTTGAAGAAAATAATTTATGTTTGAACAAGTTGATTGTTTGCAAATTTGCAAACAATCAAGCAATTCTCGTACTTAAAAAACGTTCTAATTTAAGTCACAATCTCATCATAGCGACTATCAATGTCAAAAACTTGTCAAAAATGTAGGGAAATTAGAGGTATTTTTGACAGGTTGAGATTGGAATTAGAATGCGAGCGTTCTTAAAAATACCGGAATAGCCCTTCAGACATTTCACAGTTCATGAATGTCTAAAAGTTTGTAATTGTTCTACTGCAGAGTAAAGACCTTACACATTCAGAAAGGGAATGTACAGACGCCAGCACATAAAGCTACCCGAAAATGTAACTTTTTCCCAATCAACTTTGAACCTTATGCTTTAGCAATAAAGTTGAAAATCTATTAGAGGACAGATTGTAGTAACTTGATGTGCTGGCGTCTGTACACCAATCACTTCGCCTCGTTTCGTTGCGTGTTACCGTGTTCACGATCACAAACCATTTGAGTCTAGGATTCTTCACGATGTTTCCTTTGCCATAAAACTTGGTGTCTTAGCAATTAAGAAAGTTGTAACATTCATTGTTGTGTTATGTTTTTAACCTAGATTGTTGTGCTTATTCGTTACACAGGGTCAAAATAAATTAGCTAGCAAAACTCCACAGTTATTATGGGTATCATAACCTAAACACGATATAACAAATAAAAAATAACTTAGTGCCAACATAAACTCATTAGTTTTACTGTGCACCATAATCATCGACTACATAATTTTAAGAATTAAAACAACTTAGATAGATAGACTTACATATTATAGTTAAAAATAATCAACAAATAAAGTTATATATGTTACGGGTAATGCTAGAAGACGGAATAAACCTAGGTTTACCCGGGTTGACTTAGTATTACCCAAGCTTCTTGGGTAAAGTCCGAATAATAAGTAAAATAAATTTTAATTCGGGCTTTCACACACACACGGATACAACGGGGATTCACACTGATACAATATTTCTACCTATATCCAACAGACTAGCTTCTGCCCGCGACTTCGTCCGCGTGAAATTTCTTGTTACTCCGACCCACCCCGTCGCATCGCATCGCCAGCCCGCGCTATTACTTCGTTTTTGCTTAGCGTTCTTTCTGACTTTTTTTCTTTTTGCTCGGCTCCTAAAGGTCATAGCGTGATGTTAAATAGCCTATAGCCTTCCTCGAGAATTGGGCTATCAAATGCAAAAAGAATTTTTCAAATCCAACTGGTAGTTCCAGAGATTAGCGCGTTCAACCAAACAAACTCTTCAGCTTTATAATATTAGTATAGATAACAGATGTAGAAAACCGGTTAAGAGCGAGTCCGACTCGCGCACCAAGTGTTCCGTAATTTGTAGGTATGTAAATATGGAGTTTAATTTTTTTTATTGTAACTACAAATTTACGATTTCCGGATGTTTTTTTTTTACTTGTGCTACATGACATTGCTTCTTGCCAAATTTCATGATTCTAAGTCAACGGGAAGTAGGCACTTACTTAATAGGTTTTGATTACCTTGCGAGTGTCAAAATATGCGGCATAAACGGAACATAAACGCTCGTATCTTTTGATTGCGTTAACTTAGAAGTTTGATTTTTTGAGTGCTTCAATGGATTGCAGCCCTGAGTATTTGATATTAATTTCAACTTGATAACTCGAATTTGAAAAAGGGTCTTGACAGACGGACAACGAAGTGATCTTATTGTAGGGTAGTTTTCTATGTATGAATGTGGGTAGACTTAATTATGAATAAACCAGTCAGTATTCTACCTCTGTGTTTTACTGTACGTTCCACTGGCGACGAGTCGAATTTACGCGTAAATCCGTAGGTAAATAGAAACAAAGTGCATCAAAATGCCAATTGGTAAACTGGAACCGTTCGACCTCAGTTCTAAACAATGGCCCGCCTATATTCGTCGTGTAAAACAGTATATTGTGTTGAACGAGATCAAGGAGGGACTTCGTGTGCCGTTGTTAATAACTGTGGTCGGAGAAGCGACATATGCGCTTATGTGTGATTTGTGTTCCCCGGCGCATCCAGAAACAAAAACTTTTGAAGAGTTAGAAAAACTGGTAACCGATCACTTGGAGCCGCAAAGATCTGAGATTGCCGAGCGACACGTTTTTCGTCTACGCCGGCAAAATGGCGGCGAATCTCTCACGGAGTATTTACAACAACTCAAACATCTCGCTACCACTTGTAACTTTGGAGCGAATTTAGAGGAAAACCTTCGCGACCAGTTCGTGTCGGGACTAGCAAACGAGACGATGCGGTCGCGAATTTTTGCCGAGAGGAACATTAAGTATAGGGAGGCGGTGGAACTGGCTCTGGCGCTGGAGGCTGCCGAGCGCCACGCAGAGGTCAGCGGCGCCACGGCGGCGGCCGGCAGCGTGGCGGCTGTGGGCGGCGGCGGCGCGGCAGGCGAAGGCTTGCATCAGGCGAACGTGAGGCGTGGGAGCGGCGGCGGCGGCCCCGCGCGCCCGGGACGAGGCGGTGCCGGCGCGGCGGCCGCGTCCTCCCGCGGCGCTGCCGACCAGGCCGCGCGTTGTTGGCGATGCGGCAAGGCGCATCGGGCGGATAGGTGTCGGTTCGCACAGTATAATTGTGATGTGTGTGGTGTGCGTGGCCACTTAAAGGTGATGTGTAAAAAGGGACGTGAAGGTGCCCGTCAGAATTACGTGAGCGACGACGAGAGCGAGGACTTCTTCAACATCCAAGTGGATGGTACAGGTGATCGACCTTATCTTATTATGGTATCGGTAGATCGTCGGCCTGTCGAGTTCGAAGTCGACACGGGCAGCCGAATTTCAACTGTCAACGAGGACTTTTATCGACGGCATTTTTCAAATAAAAATATTCAGCCCGATCATTTGAATTTGAGAAGTTACGTTGGTTCAAAAATGGAATCGCTCGGGGTCATTCAGGTCGATTTAGTTCTCGGAAATGTGTCGGCACTTGGGTGCAAGCTTCATGTAATTCGGGATGGGGGTCGTCCGTTATTGGGAAGAGAGTGGGTGCGCGCTCTAGGAATAAAAAATATCACGATAGATTTACATGAGATTAACGATCAAGCGAGCGATCCATTTGTGAATCGGCTAATAGCAGAATTCCCTAAAGTATTTACGGATAAGTTAGGCACATGTAAGAAATCCATTCAGTTGCATGTAACAGATGATAAGCCGGTTTATGTGCGTGCGCGGCCGGTGCCGCTGGCATTGCGCGCGCGTGTCGAGTGCGAGCTGCGCCGGCTGGAGGCCGAGGGCACTATCTATCGCGTTGAGTCTTCGGACTACGGGACGCCAATCGTGCCTGTCATAAAGGAATGTGGTGATATACGAATCTGTGGGGATTACAAAATAACTATAAATCCGAAACTTAAACGCGATCCTTACCCTCTTCCCCGTATTGAAGAATTATTTGCGACTTTAAGTGGGGGAGAGGAATATTCAAAGATTGATTTAAAACATAGTTACCAACAATTACCGTTAACGGAAAACTCCCAACCGTATACAACCATAACTACGCATGTAGGTACGTTCGTTTATAGGCGCACTCCGTTTGGTTTATCTTGCATACCGGAGAAATTTCAAAAGATCATGGAGGAAACCCTGCGTGGTATACCGAATACCGTGGTATTTCTCGACGATATTTGTGTAACAGGTCCCACGAGACAAGATCATTTAAACAATTTGCGCTCTGTTTTAGGAAGATTAAATGAAATGGGTTTTACAGTAAAAAAAGAAAAATGTAACTTTTTACAAGCTAGCGTGAAATACCTCGGTTTCATAATAGATAAGACCGGTCTCCGCCCCGATCCGAAAAAGCTGGAGGCTATTTATAGTGCACCGCAGCCAAACGATGTCACTCAATTGAAAAGTTTTTTAGGCATGCTGAATTATTATGGGAAATTTATTCCCAATCTAAGCCTTATTCTGCAACCTTTGCATTCACTCCTTAAAAAGGGCTCGAAGTGGGATTGGAATGTCGAATGTGAGGAGTCGTTCTCGGCGGCTAAGCGCGCGCTGTCGAGCGACAAAGTTCTGGTGCATTATGAAGAAGGGCTGCCGCTTGTGCTGTCGGTGGACAGCAGCGCGTACGGGTTGGGCGCGGTGCTGGCGCACGTCTACCCGGACGGCAGCGAGCGCCCAGTCAGTTGTGTGTCTCGAACACTCAACGCCGCAGAGAAAAATTATAGCCAACTAGATAAGGAAGCGCTGGCGATATTTTTCGGGGTAACGAAACATCATCAATACCTTTACGGTCGACGGTTCGTATTACGAACAGATCACCAACCACTCAGTTATATTTTTGGAGAAAAGGGGGGAATACCACAAACGGCGGCAAGTCGCCTTCAAAGGTGGGCGGCTCGTTTGGCTGCGTATGACTTCTCGACTAAGTTCGTAAGATCGATAGATAACGGCCCAGCTGACGCATTGTCTCGCTTGCCACTGCCGACTGAGCGGCGCCAGCGCCTCACGGAACCGGTTTGTTACGTTGACTTGGTAAGCGAAACAATGCCAGTCGATTTTAAAGAGATCGGGGTGGAAACTGAGAAAGATAAGTTATTAAGTAAGATAAAAGGCTATGTAATGTTTGGCTGGCCGTCTGTGTCCAGTTGTGATGATGAGAAACCTTATTTTGCGCGAAAGGACGACATCATTCTTCAATTAGGGTGTCTTATTTTTAAATATAGGCTGATTATACCTCCACCTTTGCAGAGCAGAGTTTTGGCGGAAATGCATGAAGGGCATTTGGGGTTAAATAAAATGAAAAATGTGTCGCGGAGTTACGTTTACTGGCCCCGCCTCGACCAAGATATTGAACAATTGTGTAGAACGTGCGCCGCGTGCCGTGCCGTGCGGGACGCGCCCCCGCACGCGTCCTTACATCCATGAGAGTTTCCCCTAAAGCCTTGGCATCGCATTCACGCTGATTTTGCAGAGTGTGGAGGTAAGAAATACTTCATTATAGTTGATGCATTTTCAAAATGGATCGAAGTAATAACGATGAATAAAACGGATGCACAATCCACAATTTCAGTATTGCGATCAATATTTGCTAGGTTCGGCCTGCCATCGCAACTGGTTACAGATAACGGCCCCCCGTTCCTATCTCTAGATTTTAAGAATTACTGTAAAACAAATATTATTAAACATGTAACATCGGCACCGTACAGGCCACAGGGCAACGGGGCGGCAGAAAATGCCGTTAAAACTATTAAAAAAGTTATCAAACGTGCGATTCACGAGGGCGAAAACGTACCCAAAGCTTTGTGTAAATTTTTATTTCAATATAGGAACGTTGAACACGCGACAACGAACATAGCGCCGGCCGTGGCGTTGCTAGGTCGCCGCCTGCGCGGCCGCCTGGACGCGCTGCGGCCAGACGTGGCGGCCGGCGTGCGCGCCGCGCAGCAGCGGCAGGTCGATAACAAGGGAGGGCAGGACCGGGACATAAGGGTCGGAGATTCGGTGCTCGTTCGTGGTTACTCGGATAAAGAACGGAAATGGGTCGAAGGCAACATACTAGAAAAAACGGGGCCGGTGTCTTATAGAGTTAGTACAGGGGGTGGCTTGCAATGGCGCAGACACCAAGATCAAGTAATGCCTTTAGAACCGAATCGTAAGAGTAGATATTCTCTGTCGCGACCTAAATTGAACTTGTCACAAGATCCCACCCGGGTGGACAGCGATGCCGATGATACATTTGAGGATGCTGCGGGGGAGGGGTCGGAAGTAGTGGTTAGTCCTGAGCGGCAGCTTCCGGAGCCGCCGGCCGGCCCCGCGGCCCCTTCGGGCTCGCGCGCTGCGCACTCTCCGACGCCTCCGCCGCCGCCTCCGCCGCCGCCTCCGCCGCAGGGGGCTTCAGCTCGTGCGCTGCGAGCTTACAACCGAGCTAGACATGAGTAGAATAGCATGTAGAAACCAGTGTGAATATTATGTTAAGTTTTTTATAATAATAGTGGTTTACATATTATTTAGAATACCAATCTTGGATTTAAAGGGGGGAAAAATGTAGGGTAGTTTTCTATGTATGAATGTGGGTAGACTTAATTATGAATAAACCAGTCAGTATTCTACCTCTGTTTTACTGTACGTTCCACTTATAAGGGTTCCGTTTTTCCTTTTGAGATACGGAACCTTAAAAAACAGTTACTAGATAACAGCACGCCTTGTTTCCCTAGAGGGTTGGCCAGAGGTGTATCTACCTATAGAGGTACTATAGGTAGATACTATAAGAAATCTAACAACAACGATATTATTTCCATACTTCTATTCCAAGCGAACGTCTTTACATTACTCTCGCTATATTGACACTTTTCTTTCAAACCAAAAACCTAATACAAATCTGACAGCTATCTAAACTTACAAATAAGATCGACTTCAGTAGACAACCTTTACAACACCCAAATCTCGCAATTTATTTTTCGTTCGTTTATGTTTTTCGTAATAAAGTATGCGAGGCTTTACGTGCTTTAACTCAATTTTAAATATCCAGTGCTTAAACGTTCATTTACAGTGATAAAGCCAATGGTAATTTTGTTCCTATCTGACACCTCAGGATAATTAAGTTTATGTATGGCAGGTCTTACCGAAAATGCTGAATTTAAACTATGTCTGAGTTTACGTCACTGCCCTTAAACAGATTTTAATATTATCTTTGCACTTTAGATTTAATAAGGGGAAATGTTTTAAGGCTCCTTCAAACAGGCGTGACACGACACGCGACACAAAAGCACCGCAAGTCGCGCAACGAGTGGTGCATTTGTGTCGCGCGCGATTATATCGCGTGTCGCGCCTGTTTGTAGGCGCCTTTATCCATCCTCTAAAAACTTTTTGATCTTCTAATGATGCATCCTATTTTTAATAAATGAGCCTCGTTGTAAATTTCTTGCCTTTTCTTAAAGTTGGTCGCATTAACAACTAAACTAGGGGACTCCGATCATTCGATCAAATCGGTAAAGTTAGGTTAGAACTGTTCCAAATCGCGCGCGAGCCGAGCGAGCTGAGCGAGTGGTGCCGCGGCAGCGGCCGGGCGCGCTACATCCAAGTTGGTCGCAATTACTTGGTGGGTATTTAGTATTTTTAGGACACGAAATTAATTATTAAAAAAAAAAGAATTATTAAGTTGTGACGAAAGGGGTGTGCGTGGCGCAGGTTATATTAAAATAAGACCACGCAACCTTGTCAACATAAAAATATAATTAAATAAAAAGGTGTGGGTAGGTCTACAGGTCACAATTTTCCCAGAGTCCACCCCGTGGGTAGCGCAGTACTGCCCTGATAGCTGGCGTGGCGATGACCGCAGCGAGGTGCCACGCTGAATGCGCAGGGGTGCCGGTCGACAGGTGTTTGCGCCGACCTTTGTAAGTCAGCTCGGCCCACGTAGCAGAATGGCCAAGGTGGGACGTCCGATGCTGGCACGTTACTGGCAAGCGCGACGTAAACAGCCGCGTAGCCACAGATGTGCTGCCGTAAGATGGAGGGTGTTCCTCTAACCGGAACTTTGGACCCTGGAACATGACGTCCAGCGTGTCACGAGATGACCATTGGTCAACTCCGCTGATTGCGACACCAAGCCAAGCAGAGCGAGTAGCAATACAGTGCGCTAATGAAGGTGATGGTGGATTGTCACAATCAGACGGAGTTTACAAAATGGGAGGAGTGAAAAAAAGGCATGATGCAATACATTTTGAGTGTGAAGCACGAAAAGTCAAAATGCATTAAGCTGAAGGCCTTAGATTAAAATGAAATACATGAATTAGCGTATAATAAATTCAGATAAAATAAGCATACATGCCAAGTTAACCTGCAAGAAAAAGGAACACAAAATATACGCATGATCATGCTATCCAACACTTACCCAGTATGGGGGTTTCAAAGGCACCGAATTTAATTGCTCGATGGCGGAGAATTTCGAAGATTAGGTAATTGTTTTTAGGCCCGGATAATGGCGAGTTAAGACACGTGTGAAATCACTGATATAAATTAATATGGTGAGACGTGTGACCGCTTCGGGGAAAACCAAAATTCCTAATGCCAAACGAAAGACGCGTTGGATAGAGATGGGACATGCGCGAGCGCACAGATAAATTCTCACTCGCGCGCCGATAGCTGAACATTTTGTGTTTTTAGTCATTACTATTCACTACCGCACTACTTGTTATTTTCTATGGTAAGATATTTTGACGTCTGCGGCTCTTTGACAGTTGAATGTATGTAAACATTGGAATGTTGCTGTGATTTTGTTATTTAAATTAGTTAAAATGTGATTTATTGTGCAAAATGTAACGTACGACGTTACAGTACCCCGCCGCTTGGTGAGGGTTTTTACCTCAGTAAAAATCCTTTACTCCTGTTATACCTCCATCTGAATTACGACCCCTTGTATTCTTCATCGTTCATCCATCATATCTCATATTCGTAATCTTTGCATACTGGCAGACTACCTTAACAAGAGGTGAGTCCGCGCGCTAGCAGCTATGTGAGAGTTACATGTCCATAGTTGACTTGTTACTCGCGCAATACAGACGTACATTCGGCTTATAGAAGCAAAGAACTTACTGGGTTTATACTATTGAAAAGGAATTTAGGCTTATTTAAGGAGTATCCACCCGCTCCTGCAAAGGCTTAATTAACGAGTTGCAAACCGCTCTGATAAGTTAAAATTGTTTTTGGAATTTAAAAAACTGGACGAAGGCTTATTTAAGGAGTATCCACCCGCTCCTGCATAGGCTTATTTAATGAGTTGCAAACGCTCAGAAATATTAACTCCCGGTAAGTAAAACGTACCGAGTTTGGCAACAACCAATCCAGAGGTTCCGATAAATGTGGAGAGACCACGGGTAAGGCACATGATAGAATCAAGTGAGCGTGGTTCTCCATCGGGGCTGAATAAGGGGGCCGAAAAAATTGACGGATTATGACACGTGTGAAGACACTGATGATGACATCTAGTGAGCGTGTCTCCGTCTGAGGTTGTATTTATACACTGTGTTATGCAGTGACTTAAATATAACAAAAAAAAAAAAAAAATGAAGTGAAAACAAGAAAAATATGTTGTTATTTCAAATTGAGTTCAAATGTAAGAATATTAAGTTATCCGTAAGACTGGTAAGTGTTGGGTAGCAATCCGCATGGTATGATAAGCGTCAATTACTCCGACTGTTACAAAACAAACTAAAATTAACGTCTTGGTTGTTGTCCGTGTAAAGTGAGGGAAACTACGTTATGAATTGTAAAAAGTTGAAAAAAAAAAATTTTTTTTCTTTTTTTAAAGTTTGAAGTTTGTAAACAAATTGTAAATATATAATACATAATCGGTGCAACTAATGTGTACGCTTATGGTATTAAATTCTATAATTGGTGACAATAATAGTTTTTATAATTAACATATAAGTCACTATTGACATCCAACGACATATTTTTGCCGTTGACTGTACTTAGTAACAACAATATTGAACAAGGCAAGGGTATCAAGTCAATAGGCAGGTAGACAGTTAGTAGGATAATTATTAATTAAAAGGAGGTAGGTGGGAATTGTGGTTGCAATACTTGTTGGAAACAGCTGGTAGATCAATGAAATAGTACTGTACTTTTGAGTTGTCAACAATAAAAACGTTCACTGTATGGAACATTAGTGATCTAGGTCAAATGTAAACAAGTACAAGATGTATTGATATTTAGGCTATAATTCCAATATACAAGTTTGTAAATACAAGTTGTGTGATAATATTTTTAGTTTTAAGTTCTAATGCTTGATTTTAAAAATTGTTAATTTTTGTTCTTACAATGTTTTTTTTTTAATTAAAAAAAGAAATGATTCTAAGTTTTATTAAAAAAAATTGACTCTAAGTTATGATAAAAAAATTGACACATATGAGTGTTATTTGATAAAAACACTGTTTGTGTACCAGTAGACAATGTTGTTAAGTCTAAAGTAGCCAGTAATTGTAAACCCGGCAACCCAATCCCTTCATCCGGCACACAGCAAAGCTGCTTACCGGAAGAAATAGGAATGAGCGTGGTACCTCCCCGGGGCGAGCCGTTACTATTGGCCCTACCACTATAAAAGAACGATAAATGCGTCCTTTATTTTAAATAACAAAAAAAAAATTAACAATTAAGTTGTAACGGAGCAATCCGTTCCTAACAAGAAAAAAAAACAAGGTAGCAATGCGTACACCTTAGTTGCTGTCAACCGAAACGTTTTACATAATACAACCACCAAAATACACCAACATACAAAAGAAAAAAAAATACCCACAAGGTAACCCTGAGGAAAATGAGACCGTAAAACCACGTTTTAGGGCGCCAATGTGACGAAAGGGGTGTGCGTGGCGCAGGTTATATTAAAATAAGACCACGCAACCTTGTCAACATAAAAATATAATTAAATAAAAAGGTGTGGGTAGGTCTACAGGTCACAATTTTCCCAGAGTCCACCCCGTGGGTAGCGCAGTACTGCCCTGATAGCTGGCGTGGCGATGACCGCAGCGAGGTGCCACGCTGAATGCGCAGGGGTGCCGGTCGACAGGTGTTTGCGCCGACCTTTGTAAGTCAGCTCGGCCCACGTAGCAGAATGGCCAAGGTGGGACGTCCGATGCTGGCACGTTACTGGCAAGCGCGACGTAAACAGCCGCGTAGCCACAGATGTGCTGCCGTAAGATGGAGGGTGTTCCTCTAACCGGAACTTTGGACCCTGGAACATGACGTCCAGCGTGTCACGAGATGACCATTGGTCAACTCCGCTGATTGCGACACCAAGCCAAGCAGAGCGAGTAGCAATACAGTGCGCTAATGAAGGTGATGGTGGATTGTCACAATCAGACGGAGTTTACAAAATGGGAGGAGTGAAAAAAAGGCATGATGCAATACATTTTGAGTGTGAAGCACGAAAAGTCAAAATGCATTAAGCTGAAGGCCTTAGATTAAAATGAAATACATGAATTAGCGTATAATAAATTCAGATAAAATAAGCATACATGCCAAGTTAACCTGCAAGAAAAAGGAACACAAAATATACGCATGATCATGCTATCCAACACTTACCCAGTATGGGGGTTTCAAAGGCACCGAATTTAATTGCTCGATGGCGGAGAATTTCGAAGATTAGGTAATTGTTTTTAGGCCCGGATAATGGCGAGTTAAGACACGTGTGAAATCACTGATATAAATTAATATGGTGAGACGTGTGACCGCTTCGGGGAAAACCAAAATTCCTAATGCCAAACGAAAGACGCGTTGGATAGAGATGGGACATGCGCGAGCGCACAGATAAATTCTCACTCGCGCGCCGATAGCTGAACATTTTGTGTTTTTAGTCATTACTATTCACTACCGCACTACTTGTTATTTTCTATGGTAAGATATTTTGACGTCTGCGGCTCTTTGACAGTTGAATGTATGTAAACATTGGAATGTTGCTGTGATTTTGTTATTTAAATTAGTTAAAATGTGATTTATTGTGCAAAATGTAACGTACGACGTTACAAAGTAAAGCGGCACATTGCACATGGCAAAGTGGCACATTTATTGTATTAGAGAAGAGAGAGAGATTTTTTTCTTTTTATTGTTTGTATTTCTTGTCCCTCAATTAAAAAAAAATCATTCTTTCTTTCTTTTAGAGTGTCCATGAATGTTTTAAGGAAATCAAAATGGCAATTATTTGGGGTTAGATTAAATACTTGCCTTTAAAAAATGTTGTCAAACTAAGAACAATTTCTGGTCCTTCCGCCCAGTATTTTCCGAAACGGTACAAATACAAATTGTATAGTCGCGCCCGCCACTCTCTCAGTCGCGTGCCAACCGACGGGTGGCGTTTATTCCAGTGGACTTACTTGTTTTATGTAGAACATTCAGGCAAACTCTGTAGTAAGTGTTCCGTGTTTAAGTCTAGGAAGGAAAGGAATTATTTATTCTCACGCAACATCTATAATTCTACACTATTCGGGAAGGAAATAAAGAAAATATATCGAATAGGTAATATGAAAAGTATAATAATTATGAATGATAAATTAAAATTTTATATGTTGGTTAGGTATTAATGACACTTTTACACGTCAAATGGTTTTTAAAGATGTATTCAGCAGGTACTTCTTTTAAGCCTCCGCTGTCCGTCCGTCCTACCGTCCGTCTGAAATGTGTTCTTTTTTCGTAATTTTTTGCCTTTCTCGCACTTGGCCGGTTTTTTTTTAAATCTTTATGCTTACGGCTCTTACAAACAGGCGCGACACGCGATATGATCGCGCGCGACACAAAGGCACCGCTCGTTGCGCGACTTGCGGTGCCTTTGTGTCGCGCCTGTTTGAAGGAGCCTTTACACTTTATTACTTAGTAGAGGGTTTGATCAGTATGGCCATGTCACGCTAAGGCATTTTATCAATTCTATGTGGTAAAAGTTATAGTCTCGATTTTTTATGGGAAATAGTTATAAACACATAGTGATTTAATATAGCTAAGTGTTTACAAGAAATAGTTAAAATGGTAAACTACCGTTCCTCTACTACGGCGGCCATATTACGCGTCATAGCGCATCTGTGACGGTACCTACTTCTGGGTGTTAGCGCGATTACGGCGTGTCTGATTAAAACGACGATATCTAACGATAGCTAACTCTCTACAAGATAACTAACTTATTAGTAATATGGTAATGGTAATGGTTTTGAGTACGTGGTGTCCCTAACGAAATCTGAACGCGAACTGGCCCACATTTTGGTAAACGAGCGAGTGTGCATACTTGCATTCGATGCAATCATGCATTTTCGCTGAGTGTTCGATTAAAACTCGAAAACTATGTCCGTCTAAACTTAATATTATACATAGGTTTACCCTTTTGTAAAAAAAAATAGGTGTCTTGGACATGAGAGCAGCTAAGATATTATTATACATACCTACATGCCAACATTAGGTATTATAATTTCATTTTTGACAAAAACTGTGAAATCTGAACTGTGTCGCAGCATGATGATAGAAAACTTTTTTACCTCGCACAGGTCATTTTTTTTTATTTGCTGGTTGTTTTTAGTGTAACCTTGTTAGATTGAAATAATCCTTTTTTCTTTTCTTTTTGTATTTCCTGTGTGTGTCCCAAATAAAAAAGATTTCATTCTTTACTTTTTAACAAACACAACACAATAAAACTTATTTCTTTCTCTGAATATTATACCTACCTACCTCTGTATCGGATTTTTCAGACATTTCTATTTATCTTCACACCCTTCTGATTCACCCAATTCTTGTAAATCAGATTGTGTCGGGATTTGATTTTACGCACAGGTGTAGTTCTGATGTCAATATCATATAAGCTGTCATATTATAGATGATCTGATAATGGAAAAGGGATGATGATTCGCTAGTTTCAATCTATTTATTTATTTTAGAATCTCCAACAAAAGATAATATACACTAGACATTATACATGGTCCCATTAAAATAGATGGACAAATTTTAACACAGCGCTCAGTACGTCTAACTAAAGATACCCAAGCATGAAAAAAAAAAACACTGATTAAAGTGATTTTATTTTGACCTAAAATATTAAATTGCCGGCACATTAGTGTATTTTCGTTAGCTGATTATTTTTCTTGTAAGTATCTGTGCGTTTTTCTTATGTATTTTTTTACCATCGTCCTTATTTTGGTGGTCTGAATGATTTCTAAAAGTTTGTCCATCTATTTTAATTGGACCTTATACAGGATGTGGCGTAAGTAGTGGTCCACCGTTAGGAATTCGACATACCAGATAATTTACTATAACATACTGCAATTTTAACCATTTTAGTAGTAATTTTTTTATACAAAAATCCCTCTTGAATTTGCATGATTATGTGAAAAATTATGGTTAAAACAGAGAATTTTTTTTTTCTTTTCAGCAGTAAATTCAGAATTCAATTTCAGCAGTAAATAGCAGAAATCAAAGTGAAAATACAATGGTTTTTGTTGAAACTACAACCAAATTTTTAACAAAAGGTAGAAATTTCATAAATAAAAAACAAAAAATATATATTTTTGGAACCATTGGGTAAAAATGGTTAAAATTGTAATATGTTATAGTAAATTGTCTGGTATATCAAATCCTTAACGGTGGACCACTACTTACGCCACACCCTGTATATATATATATATATATATATATATATGGATTAACTATAATATATATATATATATATATATATATTATAGTTAATCCAATGGACGATAAAGCAGTTGGTAGGTATGCTCTTTTAACTACAGGAGACCACAGCATACACAATAAAATGAACAACTAAGCTAACAAATTAAATACCTAATACATAATAAAAGAAAAATTTTGACAGTGGAACATAAAAACGCAGCAAATTCGTTTACAAATATTTTTTTATTAATATTTTTAGTCTAGGTAAGTAAATGAAAGCGCTATCGAGTTAATTGTTATTATCCTTAAATTAAACATAATTATTATTAAATTGGCATTCAAAAAAACTTTATTTTTTCAAGCCCTCAGTATACGTGCGAACGTGGACGGTGAACGTCGATCCACGCGAAACACAATGGCTTTTTAATTGTTTCTGTAATTACGGGATCCAACCTTGTAATTCAGTTCGTGTACAACATACAAAGGTAATTGTATTTACAAACCGCTTGGGGTTGAAACCCTCGGGCCATGAGGCCCGAGTGCTCATGGCTTGTTCAATGAAATCTCGAAACGGCTGGTTGCCACTTCCCGTGATCCAAGGGCTGGCTTTTACCTTGACCAGAGGTTAGGCATTGCCATACAACATGGCATTGCCCCCAGTCCCTTGGGTACAATCAGCATCAAAAGTCGATTAACACTGCGTTTTGTGCGATGACATTACAGTGCACGGATTAATAAATTATTATGACAATGTGTTGGAGCATGGAAGTCAGGCATCGTTTTCAATTAAAACAGGTTTCTGTTCTGACTCGTTTCGGAGAATTTCTTTATTTGCATAAGAAGGCTATCATGCGGTCATGTCACTTATCTATTTATCGTTATTTACTTATTTATTGTTTAGTTTTGCAATGTTACTCAATATCACGCTTTTTATACATAGGTACCTATTCGTTACTGTTTTTATGTGACACTAATTTATTTTTATTTATTTACTTAATTATGCATACACATTACACACATCACGATGCAGTATAAAACTGATTTACATCCGTCACCTCACACATCAGGTCCAGTTGAAAACCAGCGTCAGGCACCAGTTGTCTGGCATTTTTGCTGAACTGGGCCTTTTTGGCGCAGCCGTGAGGCACACTTTCCTCCAAATTTCTTACATCGGACTTTGCACTTTTTATTTTATCTTATTTTTTATTCTGATGTACGACTAATATCTAACTACCTGGTGTATTGTGTGTCTCTTAGTCTGTGCTAAATAAATGTATTTTCTTTCTTTCTTTCTTTCAACTTAAGTTTTTTTTAATCTCGGTTATTGTGCAAAATATTAACCCTTCAGTTTTTTAAATCTCAGTTATTGAGCAAAATATTTGTTCAAAATCGCATTATACTTCTGCTGCAATTTCGAATAAATATTTTGCTCGATAACTGAGATTAAAAAACCGAAGTGTTAATCGACTTTTGATGCTGACCGTACATTACCAGTCGACAGCGATGCTGAGGAATTTTTTGACGCCATATTTTAGTTTGTTATTAGTTTTAGTTACATTAGGATATTATATTTTTATAGATTGTTTAGTATTAGTATCAGAAGTTTATCCAGTGTATATATTTTTATCCTCTTAAATAAAGGAAAAATGGATTTATAGGCTTTTGAAATATTACACCTCAAATAAGACAGGAAATAAATTACTACCAAGAGTATAAAAGAGTCTCTTTGGTGGCTTGGAAATCTTCATGTAAACCATTCATTTAAAATGTAAAACGGTCTTGTATGTGATATAAAACGAAACAAGAACTTAAATAAATTACATCTTACGAAAAGTAAAGACTTGTAGAGGCTATTTCTCAAAGGATAATCGGCCTTTGAAGATAATTCTATTCTTAATTAAACATTATCTTGAAGACTTTAATTATTTATTACTAACTGTGACTCGGAGATAGCTTAGCGTTATGAATCCCTGAGGAAGACCGGATTTGGTCCTGAATGGCTATTAATTTTAAAAGTTTATCGTACCTATCTGATTATTAAATTATACCCATTATTTTTAAAGTTGTGGCTAAATAATAAAATCCGCACGGGTAGATCGAAGCCTGCGCGATCTCCGCTTGCCTCTGTTGGTTTACGGATGGGTGACCAATTGACCATCCATTATACACATAATTATCGAAAGTGACCATCCATTATACACATATCAAGACCACTCCGTCCCTCGGACCGCACGTTAAGCCGTTGCTCTCGGCTGTCATTCGTAGATCTTTGACAGTCGTTATGGGTAGTCAGCCTCCACAGCCCAGTTACTGGGTAAAGGTACTATTTGGAACCGAGCTGCCAACTGCAACTGCCGACAGCACGTGCAGAGACTGCATGCCGACACGAGTCACCGCACGAGCGAGGCACGAGCGAGGCATGAGCCGCTGCACGTGCTTTGTGCAGTTGCAGTTGGCAGCTCTGTTCCAAATAGTACCTTAATACGATACCCCTTAGTAAGACTGGTAGTCAGACTTTCGGGCTTCTGACGAACCGTAACGGCTGTCAAAGATCTGCAAATGACAGCCGGAACTGTTACGGGAATGTTATGAATACTATCTACCTATAATTTTATTATATAATATTATCTTCTTCTTCTTATACAGGGTTATTGGTAAAACATTAACAACCTCTTAAGAGGTCATTGTACTCATCACTATGAACAACTTTTACTATGGGACCAAAAAAAACACTCCGCTGAAAAAAAATCAGCTGTTCCCTACATTTTGACGAGTTATACGAACATAAATGTGGGAAACAGCTGTTTTTATTTCAGCGGAGTGTTTTGTTTGTGCACAGTGTTTGTTATCGAACTCCTCCGAAACGGCTTGACTGATTTTTATGAATTTTATTGTGTATATTTGGTAGGTCTGAGAATTAGGTCGTTGACTATTTTTTATACTCCTAGGTGATAAGGGTCCATCTCCAGAATTTTTTTGGAATCGAAAATTGCGCGGGTGACAACGCGGGGCGCAGCTAGTTTTATTATATTATCGTTCCTATCTGCTTTTTTGCTTATAAGAAAAAGTTGATGAGCCTGCCAAATAGAATCTCCTCAACATTAAAATATAACTTAGTATAAACCTCATTTTAACAAATGTTTTTCTTAAAAATATACTAGATCTACCTTCAAGATAAATTAGCACAAACAAGTAATGTCTAGTTTATCTGTGGAACGTCTGTAGCAATGAGCTCAGACAGCGCTGCCCTGAAATTGTTATCATAAAAACCTCTGGTCTTAATTAAAAGAAAACCTTTAGACTTTGAAATTATATTTTTATGAGTGCCTTCGTAAATTGTTCTTGATCTCGAATACCACAATTCAATCAAAGGTGGCTCAAGTTGGAATAAGCATATAAGTATAATTTATTTATTTACTAGTCGTACCCGCAACTTCGTTCGCGTGCGTGTCGGAAAATCAATTGGATTTCAATATTCAATTCATTTATATATTTCAATTTCAATCTCTGGCATCAGGTGGTATGTTTCAACTTTATTATGCGCACAGCCGAAAATATGTGGAATTCTCTGCCGGCGTCTGTATTCCTTTCCACATTTAACCAGTCTACCTTCAAAGTAAGAGTGAACAGGCATCTTCTGGGCACGCTCGTTCCATCATATACCTCATCCATCGCTTTCCATCAGGCGTGATCGAGGTCAAGAGCAGGTCCATTCAACAATAACAAAAGTAGCGCTTACTTCACCAAAATATTCACGGAGAGATTTTTATAGAATAGACAAGAAGAGTAACTGCGACATCTAAAAACAAAATGAAATGTCCATGTTTTTTAATAAGTATCAACTTCTTAAAAGACATCAAATAAAACAAAAGAGGAAGCTCTCAAATAAAAGCGATTAAGTGAAACGGGTCCATTATTCTCATTTACATTTAACTTTTCAAAGACGGTAATTTAAGACTTCATAATTGACATTACGCTTGTAATCCCCGAAGGGTTTTTAGGGTTTCGTACACAAAGAGTGCCAACGGAACCCTAATACTAAGCCTCCGCTGTCCGTGCGTCCGTCTGACTGTCAGCGGGTTGTATCTCATGAACCGTAATAAGTAGACAGTTGAAATTTATACAGAGTGTGTATATCTATTGCCGCTATAACAACAAATAATAAAAATAAAATAAAGTTAATAAAATTCAAGATCGTTGAGGGGCGTATTTTTGCATCGTGGTACGGAACCCTTCGTGTGCAGTCCGATTCGCACTTGACCGTTTTGTTGTTTCGCCAGTTATGTTAAAGCCCCATGTAATAGACGAGCATATTGCCATAATCCGGTCACAAATCCATACTTCGGCCTGCTACGGGTAAATTCCAGATGGAAAAACCCCATAACTCATTGCTGATCTGGGAAATGAACCCAGGACCTCATAATCAGCAGTAAGGTTGGTACCACTAGCCCAACAAGGCAGTTCTGAATTTAATTTACGGTCCCATTTGTTTTCAATAAATAAAGCAATCTAATTTAATGGTCCTTCGAGTCGGATGCGACAGATCAAAGCCGGCTCTAATCACAATATTTAATTACACGGTACGTACTAGATCTAATTAGACAGATCTCAGACTTATTTATTACCAGCTTTGTCGTAATTCTGTTAGCTTCATAATGAACGTTCATTCTCGTTGTGATTAAATGGCTGGCAGAACTTCTGATTTATGAGTGTAATGTATAATAGTGTAGAGGCTCGTGGTTAAATGATAACAGCGGCATGTCTCGATCGAAACTTAAACTACGCTATGCGCAGTCGGGTAGTGGGTGGGTGACCATGCATTACATATCGAGATTCGTCCGTGTCTCAAAAAGCCACGTAAAGCTGTTGATCCCAGCTGCCATTCGCAGATCTTTGACAGTCGATAAGGGTAATCAGAATCCCAAAAGTGTGACAACCAGTCTTACCAAGGGTGGGTGTTACCCAGTAACTGTGTTGTGGATCAGATAGGCAGTCGCTCCATCTAAAAGACTGGTATTTAGCTGCGTTCGGTTAGACTGAAAGCCAATCACAACGTAGTTGGGAAAAGGCTAGGAATATTGAATGTATAATGGCGTGTACAATGTACTGGCACGCTCTAATAATATATTTTCTCTCTTTTGTGGACTTAGAACATTGTCTGTATATAAATCCGTAAACAAAGTATGTTTGTGTCACATATTTCATGACTGAAAATATCATCAACACATTGTACTGCGTTCTTCAATCAATTAATCAAATCAGCCATCGACATCGACATCGACATGTTGGACATCGGCCTCTCTCTCTCAGGCTACGCCACAACACCCTGCCCTCCGCCTTTCGCTTCCAGTCTGTCCTAGACAGCTTTTAAAAGTCATCGGTCCATCTAGCTGGGGGCGTCCCACACTACGCTTACCGATACGCAGTCTCAATTCCAGGACTCGTCGGCTCCACCGGCCATCGGTCCTGCGACAAACATGGCCAGGGCAGTGGCCTGATGGCCAGGCCACTGCCCCTTCAGCTTGCTGACACTGTAACCTATGTCGTTTACTTTCTTATTTTTTTTTAATCTTCTACAAAGCCTAATACTTACTTAATTCACCTCTAAGCCACTAACGATACAAACAACAACAAAAAAACTGCCTATCCCGTACCAAAGGACCACTTCGCAAAAAAAAATAACTTTTGTTGAAACTTTTTCGTGTTTTAATCCAAACTTGGTCGGCTTTTCATAATAATTAACTCAATATAACTCGGCTAAAATAAACTGAGTTGAAACCTAAAAAAATCCATGCCTCTCTTAGTTCATAAACAAGCACTTTATACTTTAAAAGGTCGAGAGGTTCACCGGAGTTTTTCTTTTTATAATATTTTCGTAGCGTTGCGGTGGTGCCCGTGACACGAATTTGAGTTGGCTGAAAAGACTGAAGTTTGAATACATTTTGGCTTATTAAAGGCTTGAATTTTTCATTTGGCATGGTAATGAGGAAGTGTGGTTTTATGCATTGGCTGAATTTAAAGAATTAACCTTATCTATATTGCTCTAAGCAGGTTGGTGAATAAACAAGCAATGGTCTGTATATACCTATACGTATAGTCGGATCTCATCAACATCAAAATTCATTTATTCAAACTAACTAGGCTGAGAATCAGAATATAATAGAATACTCTTTATTATATATACCATATAAATTACAGACATAAATATAGAAACTGTACAAAGGGTGACACAATGGGCGGTCTTATCGCTAAGAGCGATCTTTTAAAGACAACCTTTGGATGAATTTAAAAAGGGGAATGACAGACATATACTGTAGGTAGTCCGTGGTGTACCATTTACATAATACAATAAATACATACATAACGCACCACCACAGCACCTTCAACACCTTCAGCACCTTTAGAACGTCAAAGTTACACAAGACAAAACGCCCGCCCTTCACCACTTCCTAGTGCTTTCGCTGGGAAGAACAAGTGGCGCAACAAACTCCCCAGCAACACAGCTGTCTGTTCAGTTAAAAGCACTTGATTCTATAGAATAGTATGCAAATTAAAATTACGAAACAAAACATTTTTAATTTTTTGTTAGCTTTCAAACCTCCCTGTCTTGTGCGACCTCTGGCCATGTTGGCCCTGCACACGTTCTCAG
Organism: Luperina nickerlii; assembly: GCA_963855955.1. Classification (NCBI taxonomy): domain Eukaryota; kingdom Metazoa; phylum Arthropoda; class Insecta; order Lepidoptera; family Noctuidae; genus Luperina; species Luperina nickerlii. Next base: position 2,645,248 of record OY979684.1, on the reverse strand, counting down.
ATCGTCACACAATACATTCAATTACATTATTTGCCATAAATATGTCAGCTAGTAATTTATTCTACCCTACGGACCTACAGCGAACTAAGAGAAACTAATGAATAATCGTTTTAGAAGGTTTAATTGATTAAATATCCTCTAAAACGTAGTTACACGTCTCAAAACGTTCGTTATTGCTCTATCACCCTGAGATTCGTCATAAAACGACAAGGTATCTTGGTCTGTGTGATGTTAAGATAGTTTGAACCTTAGTAAAGTTTTAATTAGTTGCAAATTGTTGTAAAATAGTGGCAAAGCCTTACGTAAGTAAGAACAGCCAAAAGCGTGACAATATATAATTACAGAACGTTCTAATTTCCCTAACACGCGTCCTACTTTTATAATAGAAGGAGTTCAGTAAAACGTGGCTGTTCTATGCAAATAATAATTAAACATAACGTATTGTGTTACTGCGACGTGCTTCGTATGAAAGGGGTTGGTTCAGACGGAGCTGAGCTACATGGCATGCTCGTATAAAGGTTTTGTAATTTTTGAAGTGAAAACATCTTTAGCGGCGCTGTGTACTTTTTTTGGAATGGGTAAAAACTTCTAAATTCGCGTCAGGTCACGTGACCCTGATCGTAAGATTCGTAAGACGTAAAACGAAAGACGCGCGTTGTTGAGGACAGCGCCATCTATGCACATCGGGAAGAACTACGAGGGCCTCGCGTACTAACTACGTAGTTCATCCAACAACGACGAGATGGCGCTGAACCACGGATATATAACTGACGACGAGCTCCATTGGCTTGCTTCTCTTACCACTGCCGCGACCAACACCACGAACTGAAGTCTATCCTGTGTGCTTATTTGTAAATCTGAATAAATTCCTTTCACGAGAAGAATAAACCAGTCACTTTGGTCATCATACCTGATTTGCAAAAAACCCTATAAAATAAGGAACACACCTTAACACGCGTGTTTTGTTTATAAGACGATTCACAAAATACACTCGTAATAAATTGTTCAAGTTTTCACTTCTGTCGGCACTACCGGAGTGCCAGTTTTTTTTGTGTTGTGTGTCCACACACATCCTCGGAAGAGATGGCCCTGGGAGTAGAGTTGAGTATAATCAATATTTAGATTTACTTGTTTGAATCCACTGTTTCTTGCCCGTTTTTCTCTCTCTTCAGAATGGGCAACTAGTTTCACCTTTCTGATCTACCGTCTCCTTGCTAATTCAAAAGTGTCTGTATAAATGGTTTTATTAAAATGCTTTGAATTTGAGTTTGAATTTGAATGTTCGTATTCCAAGATGCCTTCGAGTACCTACTTCTATGTAAAAGTACCTAGCTCCTTGTGGAAGTGTCTGTTCGAGGAAGTGCTAAAATCACACCCTATTTTGCTGACTGATACCGGGTGACGGGAATAATGCAAACCGTTTCAAAAGGTGCTCACTTATCTTGACTTCCTCGAGTGGAAATCTTTTATAATAATAGAGTTTGCGAATAATGGAACTAATCTGCATTCGCGATTTATTTGCCAAAAATGTAAACAAATGTGAGTTTATGGAAAAATAACTTTAAATCCTACACAATAAAGTTCAGTTTATGCTACAACTTCAAACATTTTTATAAATTTTTCTATAGTGCTAGTCATTCTGAAATCAATTACCATTAAAATAAAGTTGATATTTGTTTATCTTGAAATAATATTAATTTGAAACATGTTTGAATAGACTTTACGGAGCTATAAGGACCAGTGGTAGTGTAGGTACCAAAAGACCAAAATAACACCACACGAAAACCTTCCTAAACTCATACTTTCATAAACTCACGCTTTTATCCCACAGGGATAGGCAGAAACTACAGAACGCCACCTACGTACAGACGCGGCGCATCACCAGCTACCCGAAACTGTCGAATTTTCCCAATCAACTTTAAACCTTATATTTTAGCGATAAAGTTGAAAACCTTTTAAATAAACTTGACAGATTGTAGTAGCTTTATGTGCTGGCGTCTGTACATACATCTGTTCATACACGCACGCTGAAAAGTGCTTACTACGCACCTAAACTTTCTGAAGAACATCACCAATTAATTCACTATTATGTCCTTCTAGGGCGTTCCATCTAAAAATTGTTATAAAAATGCAATAATAAGTCTAGAATCTGTTATTTGCCCGAAAAACAATTAAGGGGCTTACAGGTCCTAAACACAAAAAAACGCAAGTTTTAGAAACAATAAAAGTATATGATCGACTACAGTAAACAAAATCAGAAAAATATACATATGATATTCTTCAGGATATATGCTAGGTAGATAGTGTGTTGAAAATATAATACAAATAATTTGATACGATGGAAAAAAAATCATGAAGAAACTTCTAATAACTTTCTTTTTACAATAAAAACCATACTAATATACATAGAATCATTTTTTTTGTCAGATTATTATTTTTTTGTCAGATTATTAGCAATATACTAAAATACTAGTGTTTTAGTTTTTTAGTAGCAAAACAATAGCTTTTTTGTAAATAAATAATGGCTTCATATTTTGCAATAAATTACCAGCGTTGTGTCATCGCGCTTGTCTTTCTATTCTATGCAGTCCGACAGTGATCGCGCTTTAGGTCATGTAAGCCCCTTAAAACAAAACACGGCGTCTATCTAGTGTTTACCAAACCACAGTATAAATAAAGACCAAACGCTGACGCCGCGCTGGCAGGTTCAGACGGAGTAATATTTGTTTGTCATTCCATAGACAATTGTCTGCAAAAGTCTGAGTTGAATCGCTCCGTCCCGGCGCGGGCCGATACACAATAGAAAATCAATTGTGTCTCATTAGCCGCTGATAAAGTGATTAAAGTCGGTGACAGCCTTAGAAACGCAGCCGTAGCCGTGATAATTACGCAATTCGGTTTTAGTAAATCAAACAGGTTACAATTTACCCCTTCACCCATGTTCTATGCATGTATCACTGGCCTGATACAATAAACATTCCTTTCGCTACGGCTTTATTGCAGCCACACATCACGCGACTAAATTGAAACAATCCGTTACTTGGTTAATAAAACACCGCACGACATTAATCGTCGCCAAACCCAGCTAAAGCTAAATTAAATACCGCTATCAACTAGCGACATGCGACAAAAAAATCGCAGTGTTTATAAAATAAATCTGTTAATTTTTTGTACTGAAGCTAAACGGGTATTTTAATAGTTCGTGAAAACTACTTAAAATGTAAAACCCTAAGTATAGACGCCAGCACATCAAGCTAATAAATACAATCTGTCAAATTTCTTTAATAGATTTTGAACTTTATCGTTACATCATAAGGTTCAAAAATGAGAAAATTCGACAGTTTCGGGTAGCTTGATGTGCTGGCGTCTGTTCTGGAATTAAAAAATAGTAAGTATACTGAAAAATAAAAATAGTATGCTGAATTCATCAGGTTTCAGGTTGTAGATCGATGTCCCCCACCTCTATATTAAACGATTAACGCGAAACTTAGCATCGATTCTCTCTGTTCCCCATAATTTTATTGCTTCTATTAAATCCCTTTTCAATTAATGAGAAGACAACATTGAAAATGACAAAAGGACAGTAAATGAAGACCACAAAAAATCCGCTGTAGCAACATGACCTACCTAGACGGCTATAATTCTAAAGCGCTGCAGCACTAGAGTGATTTACTTGTGCAATAATCCGGTTCGTTTATTTTAACAGTGCGGTGACAGACGACACAACAATTTGGTCATAGCTTTAAACGGAGGTTTAATTTCCAGTTTGTGTTATGGTATAGTCACGTAGTCTCGGCAGAGCAGTGGTTTATATCTAAGGTTCCATACGTGGCCGCCATTTTGGAAAAAAATCAAAATGGCAGACAGGTAGGTATGCCACGGATCTTCAAACCCTTTAGATAAATGAGCCTCTTTTTAACTTTCTGGTATTTTCTCAATGTTCGCAGTAACTAAGCTAGGGCAACCCGACCCCAAATGGGTAAGATTAGGCCCAATCTATCTTCGACAACCTACCTATACTGCGTTCGCGATTTAGTTGCCAAACATGTAAACAAATAACATGTTTGGCAACTAGATCACGAACGTCAACTTCCAACTCCGGACTGTTACTAAGAAATTCCTAATGGAAATCTCAATGACACTTTTGACCGACCCGAGAATCGAACCCAGGACCCCGCGCTCAGCAGCCGCGCTTGCAACCACGAGACCAACGAGGCATCAACTGTATCTAATCTACATTTGCGATTTATTTGCCAAAAATGTAAACAAATATGAGTTTATGGAAAAATAACTTTAATTCCTACACAATAAAGTTCAGTTTACGCTACAACTTCAAACATTTTTATAACTTTTTCAATAGTGCTTGTCATTCTGAAATCAACTTAAATTCCACATAAATAAACTTGATATTTGTTTAACTTGAAATAACAATGATTGGAACAACATTACATCCAAATTGGTCGCAGTTGCTAGGATTAAGTATTTTTAGGACACATAAAATGGGAATTATTTGGTGTTCGATTAAATGCATGTAATTATTTTCGTATAATACTTTTCAAAATCCATTTTACCTGCGAGCATTTTAAATTAAAATTAAATTAAAAAATTTAAATATTTTTCATAAGAACCAAAATAAAAAATCTTCCTAAAACCTTCAAAAATATCAGAGAATATTACAAATGCCGTCTGTATAATATATATACTTTGAATTATTCATGTACGCTTAGCGTGCTTATGTAAAGACGAGACGACACGACTCCGGCGACGAGACGGGAATCACACGATTATTCTGAATGAATATTTATACTTAGCTTGGAATGTTGGAAATATAGGCAAAAATATCAGATTTTGTTTAATCTGGGATATTGTTTATTAAAATCTTGACGATATTAGGTATGAGACAATGTGTCTCGCAATCAAAATCAAATGTCATTTATTCAAACTAGGCTGAGAATCAGCACTTTTCGAAACTTAAAATTACAAAAGACAGTCCCCAAAGCGCCCGCCCTTCACCACTTCCTAGTGCTTTCGCTGGGGAGAAGAAGTGGCGCAGCTGTCTGTTCGTGAGTCTGTTCATTAGCTGCTTCCATTAGGTTTTTTTAGGCAGAGATGAAAATTACTTATTAGTCTGTTAGGGCTAGGAGATTTTTCATACTAGAAGAGCTAAATTTCTTGCTTAGACAGATGTTTTTTCAAACTAAAAATGCAATTTTCTTTTCCACCAAAACTGGCCAAGTGCGAGTCGGACTCACAGACGAAGCGGAACCCTTCGTGTGCGTCCGACTCGCACTTGGCCAGCACCACAAGGCAAAACCCCGAAAAAACACGTTTGTTGTATGGGAACCCCCTTAAATATTTATTTTATTCTGCTCTTAGTATTTGTTGTTATAACGGCAACAAAAATACATCATCTGAAAAATTTAAACTGTCCAGCTATCACGGTTCATGAGATACAGCCTGGTGACAGACAGACAGACAGTGGAATCTTAGTAATAGGGTCCTTTAGTACGGAACCCTGAAAACGAGATATGGTTCCACTATGTTCTACTAAACCATAGTTTTGGATTTAGCCCTGATGTGCCATCGCAAAAATCACACTCAAGCTTAGTAGGTACAGTACCCGGCGATAAATATTGCACATCGACCTTTGGAAAGAGACAATCTGCTAATTTCGGCTTCGTAGAGCGTTATCTCTGTCGCACGAAATACAAACAGTCCGGTATCTATTAGGAGCTGTTAAAACAATTATGATTTGCTTCTTTTGATAATTATTTTTATTCTTTGTATAAAATACAAAAAAGGTAAAGGTCGATGTGCAATATTTATCGCACGGGAGCGTACTATCAGGATAAAAACTATCACAATCAGCATAATAATGTTCCCACTGCTGGGACACAGGCATCTCTCTATGAGAAGGAGTGGGCCGTAATCCACCACGCGGGCCCAGTGCGGGTTGGTAGATGTCACATGTCTTCCAATGTTTGATTCTAGGACATGCCGGTTTCCTCACGAGCGATGTTTTCCTTCACAGTTTTGAGAGCAGTGGTGATGAATAATATAATAGTAAAGCGACTGTCTGGGTTCAGACGTAGGTACGACCTCATAAGTCGCGGCCGTTACCACTGACACAGGATAACGGACGCTGAATTACACATAATAGAGGTTTTATTGTTATTACCTACGTCTGGGGGCGTTTAGTGTCTCGCAAAGTGTTAAAATTCAATTTACTCCTCCAAAATCGAGGATGGTTCCTTTGAGCACTACTTATGTGCTACTTCATACATTTTATACGTAGATTATACAGGGTACATTTATATACGGACTACCTTCTAACTTCTACCTTCTTCTACCTTCTACCTTAAAACCAGCGTCAGGCACCAGTTGTCTGGCATTTTTGCTGAACTGGGCCTTTTTGGTTCCTGCTAATTTCTTACATCGGACTTTGCACTTTTTACTTTTGTCTTAGTTTTTATCTGATGTAGGACTATAATATTATCAGCTAACTATCTGGTGTATTGTGTGTCTCTTAGTCTGTGCTAAATAAATGTATTTTCTTTCTTTCTTCTCCCCGCGACTTCATCCGCGTGAAATTTCACCCCTTTCTTAGTGGATACCTACTCTTCACAAAGAACACACCCTTCTTTCATATCTCTAGGGCCAGCGGTTTAGGCTGGTATATCAGTCAGTCAGGACTTTGAATTCTATTTAAATAGATGTTAAGTCAGTTCTGATATTTATGATTTCTCGTAGTACAATGTTTCGTTAGTTGCGTTATATTGCACTTAATTTATAAAATACCACTATGGCCGCTGGAAAAAGGCAACGCTGCTCCATGTATTATGGTAATTGGCTACCAAATGGCAATGGCATTGGCATGTATTATGGCAATTGGCTTGGTATTGGCTATTGGGTATTTTGGTATTGGCTTTGGTTTGGCTATTGGTATTGGGTATTGGCTATTGGGTTTTGGCTTTGGTATTGGTTGGTTGGTATTGGCTTGGTATTGGTGGTTGGCTACTTGGTATATATACGAGTATTCTGCGGGTTACCCATTTCCAAAGAATTTACAATTAACTAGCAGCACCCCGTGGTTTTCCCCGCATAAGTGTCGATCCCGTGGGAATATCGGGACTCAAACTATCTCTATACCAAATTTCATCTAAATCGGTTCAGCAGTTTAAGCGTGAAGAGGTAACAGACAGAAACACTTTCGCATTTATAATTGTTATATTTGGATTTGATATGTGCCCGGTTGATGGCCATAGGCTCCCAAAATGGCCATAGGCCCCCAAATACATGGGTCTAAAACATAATTGGCGAAATATTGATGTACAGACGCCAGCACATCAAACTACCCGAAACTGTCAAATGTTTCCAATCAACTTTGAACCTTATGGTAATAGCGATAAAGTTGAAAATCTACTAATGAAATTAGACAGATTGTAGTAGCTTGATGTGTTGGCGTCTGTACTACAGATATTCCTCTGCCTAACCCTTTGGGGAGAACATAGCATGGTGTTATGTGTTGTTAATTAAAGATTGACTATTTTTTTTAGGGGTCCGTACCTCAAAAGGAAAAACGGAACCCTTATAAGATCACTTCGTTGTCCGTCTGTCAACACCCTCTTTCTCAGGAACACTTGAAGTGATCAAGTTGAAATTAACATAAAATTTTCAGGGCGCAATACCTTGAATCAGTGAAAAAAAATCAAACTTCTAAGTCAACGCAATCAAAAGATACGGGCGTTTATGTTCCGAAATCAAAACATATAGTGTACTTGCCGTTGACCTAGAATCATGAAATTTGACAAGAAACAATATCAGGTAGCACAATTAAAGGAAAAACTCCGAAAACCAAGTAGTAACGTTACAATTTTTTTCCCTTGATATCTATCTACATACCTACAAATTTGTACGGAACCCTCGGTGCGCGAGTCCGTCTCGCACTTGACCGGTTTTTTGTTACAATCCAATACGAGATCAAAACATGACTTTCAATTACTGAGTTGTGAAAGTTAGATAGACAGTCGCCCCACGTAAAACACTGGTATTCTGCAGCATCCGGTTAGACCAGAAGCCGACCCCAACATTGTTGGGAAATGGCTGTTTTTTTTATATGGAGATTGATTTCATTGTGGGCAGATTTCACCTTTGGCTGTCCCAATCATGCGACGCCATGCGTTATTCCGGTCTGATGCGTCATCTTCCGTTAGTCTAATCTCCCTGATGTCCTTTTGGATCTTCCTCATTCATGTGGTTTGTAGTCTTCTTTCTTACCCTCTTCTTTGTAGGCATAGTATACAAGGTATACATTTTATTGCTGGCACATTGATTGAAATAACATAACTTTTTAACAGACTTTAAAAACTTGGTGAGGCTTCTAGAAAACTTAGGAAAGAAATAAGTATCTCTCTTAAAAAATAACGACATCTCCATAAATAAAATAACAGATATGGTTGTTCCAACACTTTTGTCTTTTCCACCCATAAATTTTTCAAAACCTCGACATAATACACACATAGTAGGTATTTGGTTTCACAAAGATACACAAATAACGTATTCCGCACAGGCAAAACCGCGGGCAGAGCTTTTGCATTTAAAACTTCGTTCTAACTAACCATTTAATGAACAAAACCGTTTTCAAAGGCATGAAAGGAAATTCGTTCGTGTACCTAAAACGTAATTTTCTTGTCATGCCGTCTCTCTCTAAAACCCGATTTGCATTTCTCCAGGGTTTGTCAGAGAGCGTGTCTGTGGTTGCTAGCTTGTGAATCGAATCGCAATTAGATACTAAACTAGGATAGTCGCTGTTTAGGGGCCTGGGGGGAAATCCAAGAAGGATATCATCTGCTTGCCTAGCGTTTTCCCAACTATGTTGGGGTCGACTTCCAGTCTAACCGGATGCAGCTGAATACCAATATTTTACATGGAGCGACTGCATATCTGACCTCCACAACCCAGTTACTGGATAACATGATACCCCTAGCAAGTCTGGTTCTATGTAAAATACTCGTATTCCGGTGCATCCGGTTTGACTGGAATCTGCCCCCAACATACATACTTACTTAGGAAATGGCAGGCAGGTGATAATCTATATCGGCTGACTTTTTTACCGTCCGGACAAAAACAGGTTATAAAAAGGTGAACGGAGTAGAATAATATGGATCGGAAATTTCTTTTATTTCACAAAAAAAAAACTTTGTTTTTTTTTACATTTAATCCTTTGATTCAAGCTATTTTACACGCAGAAATTATCAATGAATTTGTATCGACATTCAATCCATTGATTGAAACCATCGGCTGGCTTCAATCAAAGGATAGAATGTAAAAAAAAGTTTTTTTTTTGTGAAAAAAAAAAGAGATTTCAGCGCCGTAGGCTTCTACCTCGTTCACCTTTTACATCCTGTTTTTGTCCAGACAGTAAAAAAAAAATCAGCCTGTAGAGCTTTTATTATTTAAAATGATGTGCCAGTATTTGGGTATACTGTCGACTCATTTACCTAATTGACATGAAAATGACAAGGGCAACTGAAATATAGAACATTACAAAATTATTTATTTTCCTACAATAAAACCGCCTACATTCATAAAATTTAGAGGCTTATGAGGCTAAATCTATATCTAAACATACCATAGCATTATTAGCCTAGAATGTTCCCACTGCTGGGACACAGACCTCCTCTCTGTGAGAGGGAGTGGGCAGTAATCCACCACGCGGCCCCAGTGCGGGTTGGTAGATGTCACATGTCTTCGAATTTTTGGTTCTAGGACATGCCGGTTTCCTCACGATGTTTTCCTTCACCGTTTTGAGAGCAGTGGTGATGAAATAATTAACACGAAGTAAAGCGCCTGTCTGGAATCGAACCTACGACCTACAACTCGTAAGTCGCGGTCGTTACCACTGCTCTTGGGCCACCATACCTATATACATACCTACATATATATATATTCTTCTCCCTAGGTACCTACGCTTTGGAATGGGCAACTAGCTTCATATTTTCTGACTGACCGACTTCTTGATAGTTCAAAAGTGCCAAATGGTATAATTGAAAAAAAATACTTTGTGTTTTTTTTTTTGAGACATAAATACTTGTACTTTAAATTAAAGTCGCTTTTTTGTGTGATAATTCCGATCCAGCCTGTCCCTTACTGTCCTCTCCCAGCGACGCCCTAAGCCGAGGTCCGTACCCCACAGGGGGTGGTTTTAGCGTGTAGTCGCTTAGTTTTTAAGTTTTTTAAGCCCCGGCTGGAGGCCTTAATTTATTGAGGCATCCACAGACAAGCCCGGTTAAGCAGACGACAACCTCATAGGTTGAACTTCGAGATGACATTCATTAAAAAAAAAACTGCCTGTGTAACCGCGTTGTTTTATATGTAGATTATGGTGCGGCTTTCTCCATAATTTAGACTAGAGGATTTTGTACCGGAAGAATTATGTGTATTAATTTAATATTAAACTGTACCCTTGTTTTGTTTTATACACACACGTACATATTATTATTTTAAGTCTGTAGCTTATATATTATAGAAATATTATCTTAAAATGAATAAAAACTTTATTATTAAACTTACATATAATAAAAACATCTTTGTTGTTTCAAGTTGTTAATACCAATATGAAGCAGGGGCGGGTCGCTAGTAGATACTTAATAAACTAAGATGCCGGTGAAACCAGGGGACATTTATTATGGGGCTTTTCATTCATAGGCAATAGGGATGTTGCCTGGGTAAAAATAAATCGATTCGATTTAGTCCCTCAGTAAGATTATTAAAAAATATTGAACACGTATTTTTTGTTTTATCAATTAGATAAAAAATTACAAAGATATATCACATCAAAGTTCAGGAGTGGGGGGCTTTGACGTCATAACGTGCTAAAATTTGTAGCACGGCGTGACGTCATACGAAATTTCCAAGCGCTGTATCTTCGTAATTTTTTGTTTGCCAGACAAAAAAAAAATACGTATACAATATTTTTTAGTAATCTAACTGATGGACTAAATATATTTTCTTAGTCAACTACCCTATTGCATGCACTGAAAGTGCCCAAAGCAATTTTCCATTATGTGGAGCGTCAAGGCGTGTTTGCGACCAATGATACATGGGAGTTTCAGCGCCCTAGGCATCTTGGGCACTCTCGTGCCATCATAAACTTCATCCATCCCTCTAGTAATTTTCCTGGAAAGCACCACCTACATTCACAATCTTTAGAAGCTGACAAAGCAATTACAATATAAAGCCATTACACCCATTTGCATCTGCTTAGCACAATTCTTACTAGGTCGGTAAGTCTAACCCAGCTGACCTCTGTAACCTAGTTACCGGGCAATATCGTCTTAAGGCTACAACATTACAGTACCCGGCGATAAATATTGCACATCGACCTTTGGAAAGAAGACCCCTCCACGCCTGAAAAGAAGCTTTTCCGTTTATACCTAGTACTAGCTTCTGCACGCAACTTCATCTACGTGACATGTATGGTCCCCCGACCCACCCCATCGCATTGCCAGCCCACAAGCCGAAATTAGCCGATTGTCTCTTTCCAAAGGTCGATGTGCAATATTTATCACCGGGTACTGTAAGTTGACAGACTTTCAGGCTTCTGACAGACCCGCAACCGTCACAGGTATTAAGCATGACTACCATGCCTGACCACTCTAAATTATTGTGCTCCAAGGTATGGCACGTCTCAGTTTTTAGATAGACATTGTCAGAATTTTCGGCATCGGCTTTGCTTGCCATAAGAAGAATAGAGTAGAGTTTAGAGAAGTCAGAATTGAATTGAATTGACGGGTTACAGCCGTCCCCTGAAATTCGTACTAATATAAAAAATGCGAAAGTAAAGGATTTCGCAGAAAGGCGTGAGTCGACCGACCGTAGTAGAACAATTTATATGTAAACTTCTTTTTATTTTTAATTATATATAATTAAAAACTATAAAAACAGACTGGTAAACCCAGTCTGTTTTTATAGTTTTTGTGTTGTACAGACGCCAACACATCAAGCTACCCGAAACTGTCAAATTTTTCCAATCAACTTTGAACCTTATGCTTCAGCGATAGAGTTAATTTCTTGATAACATGCTGTAATAAATTGTCAATAAATTCACTAAAATATTTGCAACTAGCTGCGCCCCGCGGATTCACCCGCGTAAATGTTGATCCCGTAGGAATATCGGAATAAAAGTAGCCTATATGTTAATCCAGGGTGTCGGCTACCTCCATACAAAATTTTATCAAAATTGGTCCAGGTCCCTTTGAGCGTGAAGAAGTAATATAATAAACATAAACACACAAATTCACAAACTTTCGCCTTTATAATATTAGTATGATGGGATAATTTCCGACCTCCACACAGGCGAAGCCGAGTGCAAAAGCTTTAGTAATGAATTATGAATGCAAAACAAACAATTAAAAACACATACCCACAAACAAAAATACCCCCTTTACCTAACATATCAGATTATTCATCCCATTAAAACGTTTTCACACATCCTAAAGAACTGCATTTTTAACCCTCCCGTGTGGGTAGACGGAAATTGTAGGTTACACGCCATAATGAAGCTTGCGTTACATAAATCCCTGTCAAAAGATGTTTTTTTAGCTAAAAGAGCTTCCGACGCGGTCGGGTACAGGGTTGACAGAGAGAAATTAAAATGAAAATTGGATTTTTTTAATAAAATAAAGTGAGTTTATTAAATTTGGGTTGGTTGGTGAGGTAACTGTTGTTTTTTGCGGGTTAATTTTTGAGTTGTAGGGTTTTTCGTTTTTGTAGACTTTGTTGCTGGGTTCCAGTTTGTTCTAGAACTCAACCTAATCAGTATATAATGTTCCCACTGCTGGGATCTCAGTGATAGGGAGTGGACCATAATCTATCATGCGGGCCCAATGCGGGTTGGTAGATGTCACATGTCTTAAAATTTTTGGTTCTAAAAATTGTTCTTGGTGGCTTCCTCACAATGTTTTCCGTTACCGTTTTGAGAGCAGGGATGATATTAAATACACAAAGTAAAGTATCTGCCTGGGTTCGAACTCACGACCAACTCGTAAATCAAGGCCGATACCATGGGGTCGCCAATGCTCTCACTGTTAAAGAACTAATTTAAAAAGTTTAGAATAATGGTTTTTAGTTTATATAGAAAAACACTAGATGGACAGTGTTTTTCTAGTAGGTATTCCTGCCCCGGGGCAAGGGGTTTCATTAAATTAATTTTAAATACATAAACTACGGACTATGGATTAGAGGTCACAGAGGATCACTTGGAAACGATGCGGCTGACGAACTTGCCAGAAGAGGATCCAGCACAAGACCTTACGGACCTGAACCCATTGTGCCCATTCCTTTCAAGCAGCTAAGAAGCTGGTTAAAGGATCACACTCGAATACAAGCGGAAAAATGGTGGACCTCGACACCAGGATGTAGGCAATCCAAGGAAGCTATGCCATCCCTGGATACAAAGCTGACCAGGCGCCTTCTGCGCCTGGACAGAGACAGCCTGCGCCTGGTGGCGGGGACCATCACTGGACATTGTTCACTAAATAAACACTTCCATACCCTGAGAATCACTGACAGTCCCCTGTGCAGAGCATGCATGGAGGCGGAGGAAACGGTGGCGCATGTGCTTCTTGAGTGCACAGGCGTTACCAAGATTCGCGAGGAGACCCTGGGAACACCAACATCCCTTGCCGATGCCCTGAGGAGACCGGGAAGTCTAATCTGCTTCTGGAGGGAGGTGGGCTGGTTGGAGTAATCGGCCACCATGGCTCACGCACAATGGTCCACTTCAAGGACTAAGTGCGGAAACCTAAACCCCATGATAGATAGATAGATACATAAACTACTCGCAGGAATATTATTCTAATATTTTTCAGAAGTGTCAAACGTAATTTTCGGTGCAGTGTGCCAATCGCCTAATAGTGTGCGACATAAAGCATGTCTCACAATTTTTTAGGCAGACATGAGCCTTAAACAAAGCACTAACAAGCTTCAGTGTTGCCTTGTACAAAAATACGTATACTTCATCAACTGTCACCCCTGACGTTTGTTACAAAGTTTTATGACCGATGGACACTATTGTATGATAGAGGTCAGTGCCGATGGACGATGCAAGGGACACTATTGTTATTCATCTTTGTTTTGGGTGACTTATAATAAGAAATTTTCGTTCAATGCCAATACTATTAGAATCAAAGACTTTAGCTCTATTTTTCCGTGCGCTAATACTAATATTCATATTGATCACCTTTGCCGAGCACTAGGATATATTTTTATTGACCTGCAATGCAAAATCAGCCTTCGTAGCTGGATAGTAGCTCTCTACTGGTAATAAGCCTTGCCGATCGCATGCTATTTTAACCATGTCAATTGGGACAATTACTTGCAAAACTTGATTAAAACATATCATCATCTACCTGCCTTTTTCCAACTATGTTGGGGTCAGCTTCCAGTCTAACCGGATGCAGCTGAATCCTAGTATTTAACATGGAGCGACTACCTATATGACCTCCACAACCCAGTTACTGGGTAATACGATACACCTTGGTAAGACTGGTTGTCAGACTTTCAGGCTTCTGACGACCTGTAACGACTGTCAAAGATCTACAATTGATAGCCGGGACCCCTTTGTCCCGGCTATCATTATCGGTCGTGCCTCGGAAAGTACGTAAAGCCCTTGCTTTACGTGCTTTCCGAGGCACGGAGAGGTCTTGGTATGTAAAGATGGTCACCCATCCACGGACCAACCGCAGCAAGCGTAACTTAACCTTATCGAATGTACCGTGCGGCTACGGCCAAAAGTCCTCATAAAAAAGACCTTTATTAAGATAAATAACCCTTCTGCAAGGTTTTGACAGCCCTATACCTACCTACACATGAGTATACTGACCCGCGGCCTGTATTTCATAATAAGCATCATTCACGCGTTCCTCGAGTTACTCTACGAAACATTTCATGCATTTCCGACTCGGAATCTCGTTCGGTGGTAAAAATGAAGCCGTAAAATGATTCCAGCCTGAAATATTGCAAAAACAACCTTTGATGCAGATATTTAGATAAAAATATTTTTTCGCTGCATTAATTTTTGATATAAAAACACGGGGTCAAATTAAAAATAAGCTAGCAAAATTTCTCGTACTTGATGGATACCGAAATCTAAACAGGATAAAACAATAAAAAAAAAATAGTATGTCCATAAAATCATCCTTCCAAAATTTGCTACGCTATCGCGCTATGACTAACCCAAGTAAAAACTACATTTATTTTCTCTTTATCTTCTTCTTTTCTACCACGTTAAACAATAAAAAATAATATGTATTACTAAGAAACTACTGCATTCGTAACAAAGGCCCAAAAAACAACCACAAAAAACAGCAAAAGAAAGAACCAACACCAGAGTAAAGCCAGTTTAAAGGAAACTCCGTGATAAACCGCACTTACAATCGTGCCCACTTCCTGAGCGTAAAAATTTAAACGAAAAAACTAAACAAAGACGTCGACCATAAATTTTCTGTAGAAAAGGCATAGGAAGGAAACCGCGGAAGAGACTCGTTGTAAATTACAAGTTAAAAGGGAATGTTTGTCATTTATGCCCCAGATACACGAAGCTACCTATTCAAAGCTAGCAAAGGTATTTAAGCATACACAGTCTTCCGGACGATATACATAAACTTCGACCAGATGTTCAGACCATGCAAATAAGCATTTTTCATTATAGACACTGGTCCTTGTATCTAGGTTATAGAAGAAGTTTTGCTGTACTTTTTGTTGCTAAGCTTGCATCTGGGTTTATTGGTTGAACTGACCTGGTTCTTGGGGTTAGTTGCGGTTTTTTCTCGGGGCTGTTGCTACATTGGATTTTTACATATTCTTGCATTTAATATGGCATTCCAGGCGACCTATTATTTAAAAATCTCACAGTGAAAACTAAGGTGAAGTAAGCTTTGAAGGGTTAATGGTGAAAATAAATGAAATAGGCAGGATTAACAGTGTTATTATAAGATAAAAGCACAAAAGAAGGAAGATAAGAAAGAAATAAAATACGTTTATTTGGGGTAAACATGACGCGTAAAAATACACAAACACAAAAAAAAATAACAAGTTGGGGGAATACATGCGTCACATCTACGCAAAACGGCCATCGCTCAGCATAATGCTAAGACCCTTTGCGAGACAGAGTCCCAGCGTTGGTTTTCAGAGAGTGCCGGCGTTGACGTGATCACGTTAACCGTAAAATTGTAATCTGATTTGAACTGTAAACGGTTTTTCTATTGCGCAATCACCGGTCAGCGGGATTGTCCGAAAGGGTTACCGCTGGCCCGGAACATAAAGGGCTAAGGTAAGAACACTGGTGGGTTTTATTCAGTAAGAGTCTGACACTCCCTTCCGCTCCACCCAGATCCTCAAAATAAAAACCCATAGTACACCCACAGTAATTAAAATATGGCTGATAATAACGAGAGATACGTAAGGTACGTACTCTGCCATATAACTCATATACATTACCTAGCCACCTATTTCCTTTGTCCTCGCAACTAATCCAGATTTCTAGTCTAACCAAATGTAGATGAACACCATAAGTCTACACAGAGCGACAGTTAGTAAGATGAAGCGACGGAACTGCGGTTGCAACATGAGGTTCGGGGGTTGGATCCCGGGTTGTGGCGGTTTACGACTCATAAAATGTACAAAATATGTTTGAAATTTAGCGGAGTAATCACGTAACACTCTAAAAATGGCAATTATGACTTTCATTTTGACAGTTCAATAACATTTAACATCACGCTACGACCCTTAGGAGCCGTGAGAAAAGCCAGAGAGAACGCTAAGCAAAAACGAAGTAACCGCACAGGCGGGCGATAAATGGGCAGCTCGCCGTCCGGTAAGGACCAGCCGGTCGATTCTGTAAAAATCTCACCGTGAAAACTTAGGTGAAGTGAGTTTGTTTTTGCTAGGAATTGACACTATTGACAGCTCACTCCACGCTCACTTCACCTAAGATTTCACGGTGAGATGGTTACAGAATGGCACGGCTGGCCCGGGTCGACGGCGCGTTGTGTTCCACGCGCGCCTCAAAGAGATGTCAGCACTAACTGACGAGGTCCGCTAGGGCCGATGCCTGCCAGGATCGCTGGTTGTTCGAAAGAGAAACCGTGGCCCCTGACCCAGGCAACTGAAGGAACACGGGTGGGTTTTCGTCAGTAAAAGTCTGACACGCCCTCCGCCCAGAGCTGGAGAAGTTATTTGATAATTTTCCTGGCGAAAAAAAAAGGCGATAATTCTACGCCGACGAAGCTAGTTTCCTTATAATCATGGGTACACATGTTCAGGCTCCTAGGTTTGTATTCGACTTTATCCTCCCTAATAATTCAGAATTATAGTCCAACCAGATGCGGCCAAAAACCATTACTCTACACAGAGCGACCGTTATTAATTTCTACATTTCTACTACATTCAAATAAATCCCACATACTTCTCACACAAAACGCTCATTAAAATCTACCTAAAAGGACCAAAAACAAGAAACAGTTTCGGAAATAATTGACCAAAAAGTTAGCTCTACGATTATTTAGTTTATAGGAGATTATCGCCCAGGGGTTGCGGGTCAGCTAATTTGTTCTGTGGGTCAGAGAAGCTAGGCTGTGATTAATTGGAGGGTAGGAAGATGAAGCGATAGTACTGCGGTTGTAACATGAGGTCCAGGGGTTGGATCCCGGGATTTGGCGGCTTTTGACTCATATTTTATTCAAAATTTATGGTTGATCTTTGGTATCGTTTGTTGAGGTAATGTACAAAGAAAGAAAGAAAAATAGGTTTACTTGTCACAAAAACACGTGCAAAATAAAATATAATTAACTCAAATGATAAAAACAAAATAGTTGGTGCCCCGCGCACCAACCAGGCACCGTGCCCGGTAGGCGGCGGTAGGTAGGAATATGCTCGCCCCTATATCATGAGACTTAACCATAACTGGTGAAATGTGGGTATACTATTAGGTACAGCTCTGCCTAACCTTTGGGGGTTATAGGCGTGATGTTATATTTATTACCTCAATACTTATTTAAGGGGCCGGCGGAGTCAGCGGGATTGTCCGAAAGGGTTACCGCTGGCCCGGAACATAAAGGCTAAGGAAGGAACACGGGTGGGTTTTAGTCAGTAAGAGTCTGACACTCCCGCTCCACCCAGAGCGGGTGGGGTCATTTGATGATTTCCAATATAGAAAAAAAAAATAAGGGGCCGGCGGAGCATTTGTGTAGTTCATACAAACGATTACAGAATATCTAGGTTCCCAAATATATATTTTGAATGGACACTGATTTAAAGAAGAGTTACGAGAAAAATAAGTTTTCTATACAAATTAAAATTCCTCATATCTCGTCTTTATATCAGAGTCCTTTCAAAATACATACATATTTGGGAACCAAGATATTCTGTAATGCAATCGGAATAAATACACACTACCTTAACAACGTAAGTTGTGCAAGAAAGCATTTTATATTGTTAAAGATTATATTGAGGACAAAAAGGCTTGGGATTGAGCTGCTTCCAATTTCTGCATTTTGAGTGTTTTTATACTTTGTAAAGTATTACATTATTTTAATTATTGTGAATGTGAAGACGATGTGGGTCATTTATTTTATTCTTTTTATATATTTTTTATAATTCTCTCCATGGTCTGGCAGTTTGAGTAATTTATGTGGCCTACCCAAATGTCCTTTCTTTGGTATTGTTCGTCGAATCGTTGAACTTAATCTTGAGTTGAGCTGCACGATTTCTGACAAATGCGTGCACTGACTGGACAGGTCCTCTCAGTCTGTGTGGTTCTTTCCTCAAAAGACCATCTCAGACATCGATCTACATGGTCTTCATATAACCTGACCAAGAATATGTCTGGACTTTAAAAGAGACTATGACCTCTGAATTTGTTTCGGCCTTTCTCCTCAGAGTAGTCAGATAGGAAACGCCGACCTCATCTAGTTTAAAAAATATGATTGACGTGTAAAAGTGTTTGTGCAAACCTACTTACAAAATAAAATCATTTATCATTTAACAATTATGTTTGATTTACAAATTATTTTGATATTACGTTTGTATGAACTACGCATTAGCATGCGTAGTTCGCCAGCCCCTTAAGTCCTGTAGACCAAATAATCAAGAATGATGGATTAAAATATAAAACTGCACTCACCTACAGTATATTCACAATTCGTATAAATTTTCCTAAGAGACTATAAAGGTGATCCGAGATAGGTCACCTGTCACAGCCTCTGAGTGCTACAGTGTCGACGCTGATACATTGGGCGTCGAACCTTTTTCATAAAACACTACATTTTACCTACATTTGTTTTGCTTATCGAAAAAATGGTCCTTTGGGGCGAAATAGATTAATGATGCAGATAAATAATATATCGACGGTTATGTGCGAACTACTGCCAACTACAAAACATCAACTTTACAGGAGAGCAAAAAAACGTTTTATTTATTTAGTTTTAGAGATTAAAAAAAAAATCTTATGTTATCTTTTTCTAACATGGAATACATTATTCATGATAATAATAATTTTGATTAATAATAACGGATTACCGTATTTTCTGTAGATGGCAGTTGTTGTTTTACCGTGGGTTATAATTAACTCATACATTGTGTAGTTAGCAAATGCTTAAATAATAGAAATGGGATATAAAATCAATAAAATACGTATAGGTATTACTAATTTAAATGTATTAATCAACATAAACCCAATACAGTAGTCACTAATTGGGTGGTGGGACCAACAAAGCAATTTAGTCCAAAATGTTTTGTATTTAAGAAAAAAAAAACTAACATAATATTTAAAAATTAGGTACTTAATCTATGTGAGGTAAAGTGTCATATAAGTGATAGCAGTCTTGCGGCAAAACTGATTTTAACTGTTGTAGATGATTGTATTTAGTTTTTTTTTATCGGGATCTTGCTTGTATTAAGTTGGCTATACACGATATTTGATACGATACCTGCTCTTGGTCTTTGTGGTAAGTTTTCAAATTCGGAATCGAAACTTAATGAAATTAAGATGTATTTTATTAAGATGTAGGTATTATATTGTAACAAGACTTAATTTTTATTAAGATGTATTCTGCCCCCGATAGTTAAAAAGACGTAGGTATCTAACAAAAAGTAAAAACGGAGAAATAAATGTTTTAATGAATAAAACGGGAAATCGTATGCTGTCTTCGAGTAAATTAATATTTTACATACTTAAAGTTGAAAATAATACCCTCTAATAATAGGCTTTAACCTGGTTTAATAATAATATGAATTTATTAAATTATTATAATAAAAATAATGAAAAAACAGTTTCATCTTAGCATAAAAAATTAAGGAAAATATTACATACTTAATTGAATAGACGTAAACGGCTAGATGCGTCCTTTAAATTTCAAACGCTTTTGGCTGTACTTTTTTTCTAGTTTATCTATCTAATAAATGATTTTAACATAAATGGGCACATATAGGTATTTCCGCCTTTTTTCTTAAGAATTAGAAAGTATGTAGATAGCCCTTGGCTTAGGTAAAATGTTTATAAAATATTTAATAATCCTTTTATCTAAGGTAGTATATCAGAAATAGTACCTACAGTCAGTGGCGTGCCTAGGGGTCAAAATTAAGGCAAGCCCACAGATTTTCAACGTATAAAAAAAACGCCCAACTGAGGGATTGGCTGATTTTCAGTTATTAATGTTTGTGTTCGAGTTCATTGATTGGTATTTTTTTAATAATTTATTTATTGATAGGTTTAAGTAAGTTTGTTGTTGTGAATTATGATTTTATTAGGGCAAGCCGGGCTTTTCGGCTTCTATGAAGGTACCGCCCCTGCCTACAGTAGGTTCGTGGTTATCATATAAGTCATAGCCTAATTTATTATTTGTAAATAAAAGACAATTTTTTATTCAACGTAAAGTAATTAAGACGATTATGGCAAATGCGCCTATGCTAAAACAATTTTACGAAGTAAATAGGGCGCGAGTGGTCAGATGTGGTCTTTTTTTCTTAATGTAAAAACAGTTTTTTTTTAGCGCGTTAGTCGCAAATACCTATTTGCGTCTTATTAACTTCCTTTTAGAAATAGGGACAAATATGCGCCTTTTATATTACTGAACTAAAAAAAAACTATAAAGTATAATGACATTATCTACATAAATGCGACTTTTTAATTAAGTTTCACATAAATTCGTCTTTTCATCTTCAATCGGGTGTAAAAAATGAACAGAAGCGCCCTATTTTGTTGTGCTAAAACCGCACTGGAGGAAGTTAGAGAAATATAAAAAATACAGGCAGATGCGCGTTTTTTTTCTGATTTCGGCAATATACATAACTCAAATCTGGAAAAACTGTTAGATGCGTCTTTTTTCCTATCGGGGGCAGTATTATACTGTAACAAGACGCTTTACACAAAAAACTATCACAATCCAGTATTTCTTTAATTATTGTAAGATAAAGAAACTGTTTCCGTAACCAAAACCGGCGAAATGACAAGTCGGAACTCGTCCGCTATGATGACGAAAGAAAGCGCGGGGCGGGGGGTGCACGCTCGCTGCTCGCTGCAACTTCAAACTGCTTGCTCGCTCCGTCCAATTCCTCAGACGGGACCGAATCGTACTACAGTAAACATGCGTTTTAATGTAGATAGCAGTTAATGGCAGAATATGTTACGCAAATTTAGATAGCATTTGTTTCCATTATGGAAGTTGGTAGTTATTGCCAGTAATTTTAAGCATTTTCTTCTGGGCCTTAATTTAGCAGTTATTGGTATATCTAAATATCTTCGTAAATAGCAGTCAATCGAATGTCTGTTTTTGCTAAAGTGTGAAGCAACAACAGTTAAGTAGATCTACATTAAAATCCCAAAATCGTAAAAAATGTAGATAGCAGTAGTTCGCACATAACCGTCGATATATGGAAACAAGAAATTTTTTCTTTACCGCAGGGATTATCAACTTGAATCACATGGAATATATCAATCTAGTTACTGACCTTTTATACCTTGAGGTGTTACAGGGTACAGGGTACTTTGCCCAGGTTCAACATTCATGTCAGAATCATCAGGGGGTATCGCACGATCTCCTACGAGGTAGCTTGTGTACTCCCCGCCTTGTGACCTTGAGGCGAAAGTACTCGCGTCATTGGATCGGTGGCGCAAGGAAGCGAGGGCGCGGGGGAGCGACCGATGCAGCGGCACATGGAGCTGATTCAGTCTCAGCTTCGCGGGGTCCTGGTGGTGGAATGGCGGGACAGGCTTTCACGTCCTACCGTTGGCCTCGTCACCATCGAGGTGGTCCGGCCGGTACTCGAGCGCTGGCTCGGGAGGAGTCATGTCAAAAAACTTACTACCTAAATAAAAGCCTCCTTCCTTATAACCCTACTTCGACAACTTTCTACAATAATACACCGACATAGAATTACATACCTACAGAATAACGCATTGTTCAGTGAGGTTGTATTTTCGTTTACTCCGCCCGCGGCACGAAACAAATCAAATATTATGAAGCAGGTCATTGCTTTGGTGATGTGGTTACCATCGCTTTCAGAAAAACCTTAAAGGACATTTCTCTAGCCTTTATTTGTTAGTGAAAAGATATTATGCAGAAAGTACCTAAATCAGTTTATGAGTGCTTACTTTTCCTTCCCTTCCCTCCTTCTCTTGCTTGTTCGTCTTTCAGAATAAACATAAATGAAACTTAATTAACTTGTATCAATGAGGGTTTTCGTGAAAATTTACGACACCGGTTGGCACCACTGTGACAAGAGGTCTTTCAATATAAAATATATGATGACGTTCATCATTCGATTCATTCATTCGTTCATCATTCAGTCATGACTAAAGAAAATATAGGCTCTTTGACAGATGTCTGGACCTGACGTGTCAGTGCTGCCACCTGGCGAACGTCATTTCAGAAAACCCTCATTAGTGAATATCTACATTTCATAAGTGAAATATCTTCATTTTGACAATTTAACCTCGATCATTACGTTATTTACGTTGTCAAGCAGACGAATTTTTCAAACATAATATGAATCAACTAGCTGCGCACGGCGGTTTCACCCGCATAAGTTTCGATCCCGTGGGAATATCGATATAAAAAGTAGTCTATGTGTTAATCCAAGGTGTCAGCTACCTCCACACAAAATTATATCAAAATTGGTTCAGCCGTTTGTGCGTGAAGAAGTAACAAACATACAAACACACTCACAAACTTTCGCCTTTATAATATTAGTGAAGTGATAGTGTGATGGATTAGAAATTGCATTCAAAGTCTTTCGTAGTGAAAAAAACTGAGTTACGTAATTGGGGTGCTGCTGTATAGGTAAGTAAATGTGAAATGTAGGTGTTATATTGGTGCGGCTCCACCAAACAATAGACTCCATAATGAATAGACTACATGGGAATACAGAAATGATTTTATGTTTATGTACTCGGAAACAAACGATGACACGACATATATTATTTCTTCCTTTTTAACATAATAAATTCGTTACTATTTTTAGTTTAGGTATATAAAATATGTAGTAGTGAGTCATCATCTGCCTTTTCCCAACTATGTTGCGGTCGACTTCCAGTCTAACCGGATGCAGCTGAATACGAACCAGTATTTTATTTGGAGCGACTGCCTATCTGACCTCCACAACTCAGTTACTGGGTAATACGATACCCCTTGGTAAGACTGGTTGTCAGACTTTCTCGCTTCTGATGAACCGTAACGGCTGTCAAAGATCCACGAATGACAGCCGGGACCAACAGCTTAACGTACTTTCCGAGGTACGTAGGGGTCTTGGTGATGTAAAGATGGTCACCCATCAACGGACCAACCGCGGCAAGCGCAGCTTAACCTGATCGATCGACCTGTGCGGCTGTTATTTTTTATGCCATATTATTTCTTTCCTCATGGCTTATCCCATGTAATAGTAGTGAGTACTACCTACTACAAAATATCATATGAGTTTGAAATATTTTTAATAAAGTCCCCTCATTCCCAAAATTCGTGCACTCATCCCGTCGTTGCTCGCTACAAGAGTTCGCTTGTATTTCATTACACTGAATACTTCATAAACATGGCTACATAATATGACACACACACATACATAGCTCAGTAGCTACGAAAGTAACACAAATAGAAATATGTACGACAAATCAGTGAAACCAGCGAATCGTAGATATTTGAGTTTGAGATGGATTTTCACGTGAAATTGGAAGATTTAGTTCGGTCTCGGTTACTTTTGCGAACACTTTGTAGTTCTATACTGAGTTAATAAAGGAAGAGATTTGTGAATGAAGCTAAAATATGATTTTTATGGCATTAATAATATAATAGGGGTTTTCGTGAAAATTTACGACACCAGTTGGCACCACTTTGACAAGAGGTCTTCCATTTCGACAATGATTATAAAATATATGATGAAGTTCATCATTCGATTCATTCATTCGTTCATCATTCCGTCATGACTAAAGAAAATATAGGCTCTTTGACGATGCCTGGACCTGACGTGGCAGAGTGACCACGGAAGGTACTTTCTTGTTTCATCCTTTTCAGTAGTCGAGGTTTTAGCTTTTAACACAATGTTTTCAAATTACAGTGTTAAGGCTCCGTCAAACCCAAAATGGATGTAGCCTTTTGCAGTATTTCTTTGCCGACCATCCAGCGTAAAAATACTAACTGCTGACAAAATTGTCCTCCAATTTTGTCAGCAGTTAGTATTTTATTACTGGTTTTTATTGAAAATAATTTCTTGTAGGTATTATTAAATTCCTCATTTTAGTTACTGCGAGGCGAAGCTTGCGAAATTCACTTGTTTTCAGTTACTGAGAGCTTTATGAAACTTTAAGAATTGCGTAATTGAAAACAATAAGAGATTCCCTCCCTAGTAAAACTCCCTATTTAAGATAAATTTTATTTTCCACTATCTACTGCCCGCGACTACGTCCGCGTGAAATTTCTGGTTCCCCCGACAGATACGAGTTATCTACTCGTAGATGAATTCTTCTTTTCAGTATATTCATAAATACCAATAGCATTAAGGCTCCTTCAGACGGGCGCGACACGCGATAAAATCGCTCGCGACAAAAAGGTACCGTAAAGTCTCCTTTAAACAGGCGCGACACGCGATAAAATCGCGCGCGACACAAAGGCTCTGCAAGGTGCAGCGCAGACGGCACACTTTTTGTGCGATCGAGTCTGGGGCGCACAAAAAGTCTGCATGGCGCGCAAAAAGTCGGTCGCGGATTTTTCACAGACTCAACGCACACGACGCACATAAACACACACACACACACACATTCATTCACATACATTCTTTTTAAATGTCTATCATGATATTCTATGCCTTAGAAGTATCATAAAGTGCTGGTCTGTTTTGTATTTCTTGAATTAACATCGTTACATCGACCTCTGGCGCCATTATAATAGATCGCGTGCGTTACGTCCACCCCTAGCAAATGCAGATTGCCGACTAAAGTGTGCGCCGTCTGCGTTAGCGAGCGTTGGCGTTGAAGCAAACGTTCAATTTTTTTCACACACTTTTTGTGCCGTGCGGCGCGGCGCGGTGCGGTCTGCCCGAATTACACGGATTTTTTGTGCGCCGGACTTTTTGCGCGTCGTGTGCGTTACTGCATATAATTGCATAGGTTCTATTTTCACAGACTAAAAAGTGCGTCACGGATAGTCTGTCGTCTGCGCTGCACCCAAGTCTTGCAACGAGCGGTGCCTTTGTGTCGCTCGCGATTCACGTCACGCGTCGCGCCTGTTTGTAGGAGCCTTTAAAAAAGTTAGAAATAAGTGGTTACTTCCTTTCCAAGCTATAATAGCCTGTAAAGGTTAAAGCAAGTGACCTAGTATCTGAAAAATCTCTGAAATTACGAAGCTTACCTACTTTCAGTGTTAAAAAAAAATACCCCCAATGGCTTGTAGCTTTACCACATAACTTCCAACTGAATTTGTATATTTTATACAATAAAAACCTTAAAAAATAACACTTAAATAAAGTTTTAAAAAAACATAATACAAACTAAGCTCACCTGTTCGGACTCCAAGTAAAGTTTTAAAACTTTTAAAACCTGGCCAAGAATGCCGCTGTATTGCCAAGTTTTCAACGGTAAACTTGGACGGCTTGGCAAAGTAGCCAAGTGATGCCAAGTTACTGAGATTTAAAACGAAATGGCCACAAAAGTTTTGTCGATAAAAAATAAGATTTTCTGTTTTAAAAGATGGAGTTAGTTGTATTTGGTTTCGATTGTGTTTTGTTCTAACTTTGTGCGGAACTAAAAAAATGTTAACTAAGCCATTTTGACTTTGTTAAGTTTGTAAAGAAATGCTTATTTATTATTTAGTTCATGGGTATTTATGAATTCTTCAAAACTTTCGTGTGATTAAGTTTTTTGTAACATTCCCGTGGCGTATCAAGAAATTAAAGCATTAAGTAATTACTTAGGGCAATCATGTAATTAGATAATGCCATGATCACCAAAGGTACTTTTATAATAAAAATGAACAGAGAGATGATCGAAGTAGGGTAAAGGCTCCTGCAAACTCCAGCGGGATTGTCCGAAAGGGTTACCGCTGGCCCGGAACATAAAGGGCTAAGGAAGGAACACGGGTGGGTTTTAGTCAGTAAGAGTCTGACACTCCCTACCGCTCCACCCAGAGCGGGAGGAGTCATTTGACGAATTCCCATCCTCAAATAAAAAAAGGCTCCTACAAACAAGCGCGACACGCGATATAATCGCACGCGACAGAAAGGCACCGCTCGTTGCGCGACTTGCGGTGCCTTTGTGTCGCACGCGATATTATCGCGTATCGCGCCTGTTTGAAGAAGCCTTAAGACCAAAGAAACGATGGACGGACTGTCTGACAGATGATATGACTAGAAAGGATGTGACTATCAAGATGACTAACTAATAGAGAAGTTTGGAAGAAGATATATTACACTGACCTCAAATAAATTTTGATAAATGAAAATAAATAATGGTGAATTGTCGAATAAAAGGAGGATCACAAGAAAAGGACTAGTCACTCTTATAATGGCCTTTCAAGACAAGTAGGTACCCAAAACGAAAGAAGTTAGAAAGCGTTTTGTCAGAAACCAAAATCCACTTAGCTGTTTATAAAGCAGATTCAAAAGAACATCCAGTCTAACCAGATGTTCCTGATAACAATATTTCCCTAGAAGCAACTGACATCCGACCCCCGTGACCCAATTACTGGGAAATACAGACATCAAAATACCCAATTCGATAAGGGTTTCTTAGAATATTCTTCGAAAATCCTTTTCAAACCGCTGAACTAAACCGTGAAGGCTCATTTACAAGAGAAGACTTCACAACCCTTGGAAGTCCACCGCGCAATTTACACACTAATGAGGTTACAAACAAGTGTAAAATACGTCTAGAATGTTCCTACAGCTGGGGTAATAAACCTCATCTCTTCGAGAGGGCTGCAATCCACCACGCGGGCCCCGTGCGGTTTGGTAGATGTCACATGTCTTCGAATTTTTGTTCTAGGACATGCCAGTTTCCTCACGATGTTTTCCTTCAGCATTTTGACAGCAGTGGTGATGAATTAATTTACACATGGCAAAGCACCTACCTGGGTATGAATACCTACACGACAAATTACCAATCAAGTGAGGAACAAAACCTCACTACAAAATTCGACAGTTGATATTCTCGAACTGTGATTTGAGCACCGAGCTCTGTCTGTTCTATGTAAACTAAACGGATAGTCGCTGTCGAATCTATTTGGTGTTTGTGCTCTTTTTTTCGGCTGGAAACATCGGGAAGATGGTTTGGTTTGAAATTGCGTAGTTATCTAGGTAAAGTTTAGTTTAGAGTGACATTATTTTATAGAATTACATTTAACTAAAACTCACTCCCACCTCGCACTTCAATGAATCGCAGTATTTTACAAGGAGCGACTGCTCTCACCTCCACAACTTAGTTACCGGGTAAAGGTTCCTTCAAACTGGCGCGACACGACACGCCACACAAAAGCACCGCAAGTCGCGCAACGAG
Organism: Luperina nickerlii; assembly: GCA_963855955.1. Taxonomy (NCBI): domain Eukaryota; kingdom Metazoa; phylum Arthropoda; class Insecta; order Lepidoptera; family Noctuidae; genus Luperina; species Luperina nickerlii. The sequence continues at coordinate 2,617,212 of OY979684.1, read as the reverse complement.
CGGTGACTTTGTGTCGCGCGCGATTATATCGCGTCGTGTCGTGCCTGTTTGTAGGAGCCTTAACACGATACCCCTCTATAAGACTTATTGTTTGAATGATACTTTGACATCCTAATTGTAATCTTTTGTACTTTGACATTTTACTCTTTGATACTCTGACATTTTTAATGATACTTTGACATCCTCTGAATTGTGTGTTTATAATAAAAAATAATAATTCGAATAATAAACAATATCTTTTTTAATAATATTTTTTTTTCAATAATTCTTTTTTTTTTCATATTTATTAAAATTACAATTTGAGGTAAGTACTTATAAGTACCTCAAATTGTAATTTTAATTAGGTAATCAATAATGTTAATACTAACCTAATAATCTCTGTCCTGTAATAAGTGTATGTACCTAATGTTTGCACGCCACGCTTGGCAGAACCTGATGATACCATTGATTGATCTTAAGACAATATAATGTGCCATATTCTGCAAATAAATGATTATGATTTTGATTAAGTGAATGTTATGAGTTAAGAGCAAAGTTTATTTGAACTATTGCCATCATTTATCTGCTCATCATCATCTGTCTAGCCTGTTCCCAACTATGTTGGGATCGGCTCCCAGTCTAACCGGATGCAGCTGAATACCAGTATTTTACATGGAGCGACAGCATAACTGACCTCCAATACGAAACACCTTGGTAAGACTGATTGTCAAACTTTCGGGCTACTGACGACCCGTAACGACTGTCAAAGATCTACGAATGACAGCCGGGACCAACGGCTTAACGTGCTTTCCGGGGCACGGAGGGGTCTCACCCGTCCTCCACGGAAAAACTGCGGCAATCGATCAACCCGTGCGGCTATTATTACATCATTTATCCGCTCATAAATTAATATAAATTAATTTATTAAACTTACACATAGTTCGCAAACATATAAGTATTGGCATGCAATACTAGCCAAGAGAAACTTACACTGATTTAGGGTGTGTTTCCACTGAAGCGGAGGTAGGCGGAGCGGAGCGAAGCCGTGCAGGAATCGAGCAACCACAATAATTGTTGAAATTCTCATCGCGTCACTCGTCTCGTCTGTAATTGAACGATTCCTGCACGTCTCCGCTCCGCTTAATTGAATGAGTTCTGCTAGAGCAAGATTGTTATTGATAATTTCAAAAACAATTCATAATAATAATTAAATTAGCTATACCTACGTCACTATGTGCTAGTGATCACGTCACTATGTGCTAGCGACTACGTCATTATGTGCTAACGACCGTTTTCGGGGGTCCATTATTGAGTGTGCAAGTCACCCTTTGCCATTTTATCCGTGTATTACATAACATTGATCAGGCAGGGGAACATGTCCTTTCATAAATTCTAGGTAACCAATCTACTATTAGCCATTAGCCACCCAAACCCATAGTCCAATATGTTTTGTTTCCATGTTCTGCAATATTCCTGCACCAACTGGGGTTTGTCCTTGAGCGCATTTGCATAGTGCATACAGGGATAATCATCGGTTGGTGCCATATTTCATTAAAATTGTCTAAGGGGCCTCTGCGAGTTGGTTTTGGCCCCTCGTACGCCTTCCAAATGTTGGGAACCCTAGGGTGCCGAGATATGTCAAAGAAATGACGTATGCCACATTGGGCACCCACTTTAACGGCACCTGAGGTAATGGCACCTGAGGTATTCCACATACGGCACCTATCGATATTTTTCGCAGGTGCCATTAGTAGAATAGTTTAAAAGAAATTAGCTATTAAAAAAAATGTGAGTAAAAAAAATGGAAGAATATACCTAATTACCTAAGAGCTGTTGAATTATATTCACCTACTGTTTCGTTGGTTTTGTGATCGTAAGTGCGACTGCTAATCAAGGGTACTTGGGTTCGATTCTCGGTTCTGGTGAACTGTTTTTGGGTTTTTCCACTAGGAAATTGTCAGTATCGGCTCAGATTGTGAATTAGTGCCCGGTTTATGGCAACAATAAGCTTCGTCCCTGTGCCATTAGCGTCATAACACTCATAACGGAACTGGAAGAAGGTAGGACTACTAGACTCATCAGTTCAACCGAAAGTTGTCCAATGGTGGACAAAGTCCGCTCCCGAACATGGTCACTTGGACAGATTCTGTGCTTCTCGCATGCAGTGGATTCCTGTGGCCTTCACAAGGTCGTTGGTCCAACTTACGGGAGTCTTTCCAATGTCTTCCGGTACGCCGTCGCCACCTTTTGGCACAATCGGCCATCAGTTCTGTTCTGCGAGCAATATGCCCTGCCCATTACCGCTTAAGTTTGGAAATTCTTAAGTTTGGGAGTACTAAACTATTAAAAACTAAACACTTCTGCCTCAATTTGGTAAAATACAGGCATTGTATTCAGTCCCTGCTTTGTGAACAATATCCTCGGAGGTCGAATGTCTGTCTGTTCTTTCTACATCTACGTCGTTCGTACCAGCTTGATGTTCATCATCATGGACCTGTTGTGGGTCCTTCTCAGACTCGTCCTCTCTTGACGACGAAGAAGTACTTCTGTGTGGTTCTAAATAAGTTTAAGGTACATCTCGAAACTAGCCCAGTTCGAAAACTAATTGAATTTTAACGAACGAAACTACGTAGGTACCAGATTGAAAGCCCACTTCTGCATTGATTTCGCTCTGAGCTGTAACGAACAAAAAACTCAAAATAATTAACACCCATTTATCCCAAATGACGCCATTAATCTATTCCATCAAATGAATCACATGAAACCAATAAATTATTCTCATCCACGTTTCAAGCCGCGTCGGGCCGGCTCGCAATACATTTCCCGTATGCCGTCGGTAAATACTGCCTTGTAATGTCGCCGAGGGACCCAATCCGTGTCGAGGACGTACTACTGTTATATTTATGTACTAATAGTTAGGTACCCTTGGGACGAAACTATTTTAAAGTGTAGTGGAATGAGCTTATTTTATTTGGTTCTAATCCTTTTTCTAGGCTTAGGGGAAAAGAAAAGAAAAAAAGAAAGAAAATACGTTTATTTGCGGCAAACATGACGCATAAAAATAAAAAACACAACAGGAAAACAAAATAACAATTTGGGAGAAAGTATGCGTCATATCTACGCAAAACGGGAATTGAAATGGGGGAAATTCATCAATGAAACTGAACGCAGTCAGCACATCTAAGCCGCATTCAAGAGCTGTCAGTGTCATCATTCTTGTGGAATATTGCCTAGTTTAGATGTGCTGATCGCATTAAGTTTCATCTATACAGGGTTATTGGTAACCGGCGATTATTGGAAATTGGCGATTTCAGGTTTGGTCCCATAGTAAAAGTTGTTCATAATGATGAGTACAATGACCTCTTAAGAGGTTGTTAATGTTTTACCAATAACCCGTTTTAAATAATAAAATTCAAAGTCCCGACTGACTGATATATCAACGCACAGCCTAAACCGCTGGTCCTAGAAACATGAAATTGGAGGGTGTGTTCTTTGTGAAGAGTAGAATCCACTAAGAAATGGTTTTCCGAAATTCCACCCCTAAGAGGGCGAAACTTCACGGGGACGAAGTCGCGGGCAGAAACTAGTTCATAGATATAAGAAAGAAGCTTTCTATGGTTTCATTGGTGAAATTCATTGATTTCCGGAAAAATTGCAGTATTAATCGAGATTTTTGACAATAAATTAAATGGTATTTACCCATGGCTTACCCTCTGAGGATACATGGGGGATAGAATGTAATATTAAACGGAATACCTACCTATTTAATATTTTTAACAAAGGACTTAAGGCTCCTTCAAACAGGCGCGACACGCGATAAAATCGCGCGCGACACTAATGCACCGCAAGTCGCGCAACGAGCGGTGCCTTTGTGTCGCGCGAGATTCGCGTCGCGCGTCGCGCCTTTTTGCAGGAGCCTTTAGCCTTTTTCATGGCACTTATTTATTTAACCACTTTTGTACACATTTATACAGGGTGGGTTAAAAATCGTAATCAAATGAAACAAGGCGATAGTTGGAGTTACTTGCAGTAAAAAAAAACTGGCCAAGTGCGAGTCGGACTCGCACACGAAGGGTTCCGTACGACAAGGCAAAATGCTGAAAGAAGCACGTCTGTTGTATGGGAGCCCCCCTTAAATATTAATTTTATTCCGTTTTTAGTATTTGTTGTTATATCGGCAACAGAAATACATCATCTGTGAAATTTTCAACTGTCTAGCTATCACGGTTCATGAGATTGTAGCCTGGTGACAGACAGACAGACAATGGAGTCTTAGTAATAGGGTCCTGTTTTTACCCTTTGGGTACGGAACCCTAAAAAGGCCGCACGGGTCGATCGATCAGGTTAAGCTACGCTTGCCGAGGTTGGTCCGTGGCTTGGTTACCATCTTTATCATCATCTCGGAAAGCACTTTAAGCCGTTGGTCCCAGCTGTCATTCGTGGATCGTCAGAAGCCCGAAAGTCTGACAACCAATATTACAGAGTAACTGGGTTATGGTGGTCAGGTAGGCAGTCGCTCCATGTAAAATACCGGTACTCAGCTGCATCCGGTTAGACTGGATGCCGACCCCATCATAGTTGGGAATAGGCTAGGCAGATGATGACTGACCTGCTGATTGCCAAAAGCGTAAAAAAATTAGAATTTCGCGGGTCACCTTAGCGCATCCCCGTTACAAAAAGTGTACAAGTTTTTCGAAATACTATGTATATTATATCGTTTCCTGTAAATGTAAAAACCACTCATTTCTACTTGTTTCTTAGATCCCTGTCCCCATAACAAATTCCCTGCCCATTTAACTTACTAACACGATCAGACAGCATCGGACCGCTCACAACTGTCTCCGTACGTTACGTGTATTAGTGCCCAAGGAGACGACCCGTGTCCGAATGTCTCGCAGAGTCACGTGGCATGTCTCACTAAAATCTAAATATTTTATTTCACATAACCCTACATGGGCACTTATGAAACATCAGAAGCTAGGTGCATGGTTCCAATTGGTCGTTTCCTATGGAGAAGAACCGGCAAGAAACTCCACGGTTACTCTTTTAAAAATAATTGGCTTTTACAATATTTTAAAATTACAGTAGGTACAGGGAGGACAGCGTAGGCCTGTCAACAAGTACCAGGTACTTGATAAAATAAAAAATGATCTAAAGTCTACAAGGCCTACAAAGTCCTCACATTCACAAAATAAGAATCTATCAAAAGGATAAATAAAATATAAAAACCTAATAAAACCAAGTGATGATTGCCATTACAACCACTAATAAAGAGGTGAAAAATTAGAATTGTCTGTATTATAATGTCAAATAATAAAAAGATTATTTCAAAGACGTATGTAAAAAATAAATAAAAAATAAACGTAATTTGAGAGCAGTTAATAGAAATTTACATAGTTATGCCGTTAATGAGGTGGAATTATTGCCAAACTACCTTGTCTTCAACGTAGTGTTAAATCTTTTCTTAAAGTTTATGGAATTAATAATTTGGGAGACCTAACAATTAAGGTACTTTATGAAAATGATGGGCCGTGCTTTATGATTAATTGGATCAATTAACATTAATAAATTGTAGGTAAAATTTTTTGTTATATGATTTATTCTAATCTAGCGAACACGGACTCTTTAAATACTGAGAAGCGATACATCTTGTTTCACAAATCCTTGTCTTTGATAATAAATCTCCCGTCAAGACTTACTAAACACGATCAGACTGCACAGGACCACTCACAACTGTCTTCGTGCGTAACGTGTAAGTACCCAGGGAGACGACCCGTGTGCGAACGTCTAGCCGAGATACGTCACTTTATTATTTAGTAGCGTTTAAAGGTTCCGACATTACCCATTAGGGACATTTAGTGATTAAGGACATTTTATATGTAATTGCCAAACGTATGTGGCAGTGGGCAGGACACATGGCTCGCAGAACAGATGGCCGATGGGGCGGAAAGGTTTTGGAGTGGCGACCGCGTACCGAAATACGTAGCCTTTTGAAGACCGCGGGAAATCGCTGGATGCGGGAAGCAAAGAACCGGTCGAAGTGGCGGTACTTGGGGGAGGCCTATGTCCAGCAGTGGACGTCTTTGAGCTAAAATGATGAGGATGATGATTGTAATGGTTGATAGGTTCAACTATTTTCTGTTTGGGGCGAGTTTTTAAATTAAAAAGTCAATGGTTTCTTGAAAATTCTAACAGACACACGAGAACAACAAACAAGCCATACACATCTTGTTTCCTAAATCCGAGTGTTCTATTACAAATATTTAACTGACAAACTTGATCAGACGCCACTCGACTGCTCACAAACTATCTCCCTACGTAACGTGTATTAGTGCTCAGGGAGACGACCCGTGTCCGAATGTCGCCATGTTACGACACATGTCTCAAATTAATCATTAGGGATTAAAGATTAAGGATACTTTATGATTACTGGGGGTACGCTGTGATTAATTGGATTAATTATACATTAGTTAATTTTAGTTACAAAATGGTTGTGAAATCCAATTTGTTTTCCGCGATGCACGCGTACGAAGTCACGGGCACAGTTGGTGTTGCAAAAAGTTTCACAAATCCGTGTCTTAAACTACAAATGTTTCGCTCATTTAACAGACTGCCGCGATCAAACTGCACCGGACCTCTCACAAACTGTCTCCGTATGTAACGTGTATTAGTGCGCGGGAAGACGAGTCGTGTCGGAATGTCTCCGCGTGTTACGAGGCATGTGGGACTTTATTAGCGGCAACTATAGATTTGACATTAATGTATAGATTTAGGAAACGTAGAAAATTCTCTGTGGTAAATCGAGTGTTAGTTTCCAAAATATAAGTTTAAGCTTAAATGTTTTCTTAGTTTTGATAACTTATTAAAATACAAAGAAATCGGCCAAGTGCAAGTCGGACTCACATACGAAGGATACGTACCACAAAGCAAACGACACCGAAAAAAACACGTTCCTTGTATGGAAATCCCCTTTAATTTTTAACTTTATTTTATTTTATTACTAGCTGACCCGACAGACGTTGTCCTGTTTTTGATTCGAAAGACACGTGGCGCCATGTATTATCATAATAACGTTATTGTTGTTCCTCGGGAACAGCACTTTTTTTCGGGATGAAAGGTACCTTATGTCCGTTTCTGTACACCTGACAACGTATATGCAAAATTTCAGGATAATCGCTTCAGTGGTTTAGGCGTGAAAAGGTAACAAACAAACAAACTTACTTTCGTATTTATAATATTGTTGTTATAGCGGAAATAGAAATACACACTGTGAAAATTTCAACTGTGTACTTATGTTCATGAGACACAGCCTGCTGACAGACAGACAGACAAACGGACGGATAGAAGGACAGCGGAAGGCTTAGTAATTGGGCCCCGTTAGCACCCTTCGAGTACGGATCCCTAAAAATCACTACAACTAGCTTCACAAATCCTGTCTTTAACTATAAATCTCTTGAACATAATTCGAGGCGCCATTGGCCCGCTCACAAACTTTCCACGGCCGTATATACCGTATACTATACGTAACGTGTATTAGTGTCTAGGGAGACGACCCCTGTATGTCGAATTTCTCTGCGTGTTACGTGACATGTCACGATCTGGGACTTTATTAACGACGATTAAAAGTTTTGGTATATGGAGTAATTAATTGCTACGATTAACTGATGATTACACTGTTAGCCAACTGGTAAATAACGTATTTTGACAAGAAATCTGCCATTGTATGTACAGACGCCAGCATATCAAGCTACCTTAAATTATCAAAATTTCCAATCAATTTTGAACCTTATACTTTAGTGATAAAGTAGAAAATCTATTAAAAAAAACTTGACAGATTGTACAGAGTAGCTTAATATGCTGGCGTCTGTACAATATTCTAATATAAATATGTTTTGTAAGTTAGTATATAAATTGTTTTTAAGATGTTTTAGGTTGTTTGTCTAAATGCTGCTTAAAAACATAAATAAATAAAATAAATAAGCATTTATTTCAGAATCACTTCCATATTTGTTAGTAACAATGTAAACTTATTAACTAGTGTTAGTAACATTTATTCTAAGCTGCGTGAGGCATGCGGATCCTGGGGAGTGTCTACTTGACCGCGTCCAGTCGTATCCACCGCCCCAAGATCGGAGAGTCCCACCTATCAGCCAACGTTCTAAGAATGGTGTTGCACGGCGTAGTAGAAATGCCGATAACTGACGAAATACGGATATTAGTACTAAACTCCTCTAAATGTTGATGTACCAAAAAATACTGTTACTAAACTTATTTCCTTCGGTGATTAAACCAAAGCACCTACCATCTAATCTCTTCAACAACCATTGGTTGACTGGTAGAGAATACCTAAGGCATTAAATCCGCCTTTGTACACTTTTCTGTGTGCAAAAAGTTTAAATCCATACTAATATTATAAATGCAAAAATGTGTCTGTCTGTCTGTCTGTTACCTCTTCACGCTTTATAAACCGCTGAACAGATTTATATGAAATTTGATATAGAGATAGTTTGAGTCCCGAGAAAGGACATAGGATAGTTTTTATCCCGATATCCCCACGGGACCGACACTTATACGAGTGAAACCGTGGGGCGCTACTAGTTAAAAAATAAAGTCATGAAGTGGTTTTCTAAAGGCACTCCTCTTCGTTATCCCAGTTTAAGACACTTATCAGACAAGACACGCTTACAACGTTTATACTTCAATAAATGTAAAACGTGTTTATTAGTGTCCGGGGAGACGACCCGTGTCGGGACGGCACTGTGACGTGACATGTCCCTCACGAACTAGGTACACGCTAGGACATTATTAACAGAGATTAGGGAATGGATGTACTCGTAAGTTACTGTGGACTAATGACTTTAGACGCAATCTTAATGAGCCTTGGATTGGTTGTCAACGTGTTTATGTAAAATACTAGCTGACCCGGCAAATTTCATACCGCCTCAGAATCAATAAATTTTTAAATAAATTAACTACATTTTTTTCCTTGAATTTTTCCATTTTAATAGTTATTCTGCTAATCCAACAAATCAAAGATCATAAAAATCGATCCAGCCGTTCTTGAGTTATAAATGGTGTAACTAATCCGACTTTGTTTTATATATAATAGGTAGTATTTTCGAAGCCTTTGCCTGTAAAAATATAGTACATTATTATATGGCGAAAAACTAAAAAAAACTAGGTATGTTCCAAAAATATTTTATTTTTAAATTATTATTACTATTTGCGTAGACGCACTAGCAGCTAATTAGCTGATGCGTGTATTTCGTATAGCTTGGAGGAGATATTTAGTCTTTTCAGACGATCTCAATGCATATTTTTTGCTACGTTTTTATTTTTTTAATGTCATAATTATTACCTATACCTACTTAACTATTATTACACACTAAATTAAAGCTAAAGAATAGGTACCCATTTTATGTTATTTCAGCTTTTCTGAGATGCACGCGGGCTCTATTGCGCTCATCTCGCCATTTTGTATTAATAACTGAAATTATTAATCTTTTTTTTGTGGATAGGAAATCACCAAATGACCCCTCCCGCTCTGAGTGGAGCGGAAGGGAGTGTCAGACTCTTACTGACTAAAACCCACCCGTGTTCCTTCCTTAGCCCTTTATGTTCCGGGCCAGCGGTAACCCTTTCGGACAATCCCGCTGACCCGGCGAAATTATACGCTCAGTGATAGCTGAAATGGGAGCAGTGGTGGCCCAGTGGTAACGGCCCCGACTTACGAGTTGTAGGTCGTGGGTTCGAACCCAGGCAGACGTAGTGGCGGTACCTTCATAGAAGCCGAAAAGCCCGGCTTGCCCTAATAAAATCATAATTCACAACAGCAAACGTACTTAAACCTATCAATAAAGAATATATTTTAAAAAATACCAGTCAAACATTCGCAACACACACGTACACAATAAGAAAATCAGCCAATCCCTCAGTTGGCCGTTTTTTATACGTTGAAAATCTGTGGGCTTTGCCTAATTTTGACCCCTAGGCACGCCACTGGGCAGACGCTTTACTTTGTGTAAATAATTTCATCACCACTGCTCTCAAAACGGTGAAGGAAAACATCGTGAGCAAACCGGCAGGTCCTATTAAAAATTCGAAGACATGTGACATGTACCAACCCGCTCTGGGCCCGCGTGGTGGATTACGGCCCACTCCCTCTTACCGAGAGGACGCCTGTGTCCCAGCAGTAGGAACACTAACGCAGCCTTCATCAAGTCATCGGGGCATAACATTTGATAATGCATACTTTAAGCATCGTATAGTAGTAGCCATTAACTTGCAGAGAGAAAAAAAAAGAAAAACACCGACAGTTTTTTGCTGTGCTGGACCAAGTATACACACAGAGCCTTCACAGAGTAAGCACGTTCAAACGTGACACGTGTACAAAGTCACAAACACGTCACGACACTGAAATTTGTTGTCAGTGTCACGCTAGTTTCAGACTAGCAGTAACGTTTTAAGGTTCAGTAGTAAACCAGGTAGGACCCATTATACCTACATATATTTTATATAGTCGGTCCGTAATGCCTCGTGACTGCCTCATTGATTTAGTCGCAAGCGCAACTGCTGAACATGAGGTCCTAGGTTACATTAGCAGGTCGGAAAAAGGGTTTTTCTATCAGGAAAAACCTCCCAAGTTTATTTAATCACTAGCTTCTGCCCGCGACTTCGTCCGCGTGAAATTTCTTGTTACTCCCACCCACCCCGTCGCATCGCATCGCCCGCTCACGCTATTACTTCGTTTTTGCTTAGCGTTCTTTCTGACTTTTTTTCTCTTTGCTCGGCTCCTAAAGGTCATAGCGTGATGTTAGCCTATAGCCTTCCTCAAGAATTGGGCTATCAAATACAAAAAGAATTTTTCAAATCCAACTGGTAGTTCCAGAGATTAGCGCGTTCAACCAAACAAACTCTTCAGCTTTATAATATTAGCATAGATACAGATACAAATAGAGATATTCTGAAAAAAACTCACCTTGAAAAATTAGGTAAAGTTTTGTTTTTTTTTTTGTAAATAGGCGCTCTCGACCACGATCACGCCTGATGGATAGCGATAGATGAGGTCTATAATGGAACGAGTTTGCCCATAAGATGCCTAAGGTACTGGAACACCCGCGCATCGACGAAACTCAGCAGGCTGCTTGACTCCGGTGGGCGGGTGGTCGCAAACCAGGCTGGCGTTACCCCTATTACCACAAGGGAAGAATTAGCCAGTCAAATAAGGTGTTGGGTGTGACTGTCCAGGATGCGCCAAGCGCTCGGTACAATAGAGTAACTGGCGGAACAAACTGCGCTATACGAGGAGGCTTCTTCATGTATCCCAAAGAGTTTAAAGTGAGCTGTCAATGTCTAGATTCCCTAGCGTCATGTAAGATGACAGTTCACTTCAAGCTCACTTCACCTGAGTTTTCACGGTAAGTCTTCTGCAGAATTGGCGGCAGATATGTTATTCATGGAGCAACAACGATACAAATCAAATAATTTATTCCCTTAGACGAACGACAAAAAGATTTTTTCACCCGTCATAAATTCCTTCAATTCTTTTGTACGGCAGCATGTGTCGGCAATCCATCGCAGTCTTGACTAATAAATATAAAAACAATGTTACGGACCCGACCCTTCTGGACGATTCTGTGATTTCCCTGCGACGTGACGTGACTGGGACGGGAGATGTTCGATTGACGAGACGTGGTCTGTTTTAATATTTTATGCTACGCCCGTGGGTTTGTTCGCGTGATCCATTTTCTCAGTTTTTTGTTTGTGTGAACAGGGAGAGTTTTTGTAACGAAGTTCTTGCTGTAGGAGCAAAGTTTTGGAAATCGTCACGTCACGAAAGAGTGTTATGCCCCTTCCATGCGACTTTTATATAATTGAAAGAGACAGAGAGATAGTTTTTATGGTTTTCGAGAGTGCTGAAACCAATAATAGTAAGTTCTGAATGAAAATCCAAGATACGCGGCTGCAAATAATTAAAAAAAAACCTGATTATTTTTAATTTTTGCTCGGCATACGAGTTGTAAGTAGGTCGACGTATTTGTTCTAACCTGCACTGGGCCCGCGTGGTCGATTACGGCCCAGACCTTTCACCGAGAGGAGGCCTGTTTCCAACAGTGGAAACACTTAAGTTAATTATGCCTATCTGACTACTCCGAGAAGAAACACTGTCTCTTTTAAAGTTCAGATTAGCGTCTGAAATGGATTGCTTGCCTACCTACTTTTTTATTCGACCAGCAAGTTCCTTATTTATTTCATAACCAACTGAAAACGAACATCAATCTCGCATAATCCAATTACAGGCAAAAACAAACAAATAGCGGAATATACGACTCAACGTTTGCAACTTTTATTCCGCTACACATACAATTCAAAACTACACAATGCCAAAACTAAAAGTGCAACAAAATAAATGACTTGACAGAACTGCTATCACAGCTGAAAGTTTCAGAGGTAACGCAAGTAACGCAAGTGAACACATGTGAGGGAATCAAGTCGAATAGCATTCAGCTATCGCTGCATAGTGGGTGAACGCGGTGGGGCCACGAGCGCGAGAGAAAAACGGGTATTTTGAAAACGTATTGTTTTTGCTATCAATTTATTACATAAACTAGACCTTAAATTACAGCTTGCAATTTGTAAGTAAAAAAACTTGTAAGGACACCGACTTTCGAAATTAAAGTTATTTTTCACTTTATAGTTTTTTTTTTGGAAGTCGGTTGTTTTTTTTTTTTAATAAGTTTTTTGACATCGTAAAGTCAAAGCACGACTCATAAAGCTCATTCGATCGTATGAAAAACCAAATATATAGATATTATATTAAAACTCATGTGGTTATGAGAGACTCCAAAATCCAAAGCGCGCACTAGACTTATTGCTCGAATGACTTGTATTTAACATCATAATTTAGTATGACGTTTGATCGCTGATTTGCCTTAAAGAGAGCCAGAAATCGTGATGAGTGTGTGTGTGTATGTGTGTGTGTCGTGGTGTGTGTGTGTCTGTGTTCAATTAGGATTACTCTAACCAGAAACTTAATTTACTTAACTTAAGAGCCTTTACGCCGTACGGCTTTTCATACAAACTTTCAAGCCCTTATTTTTCGAAATGAATGAACCGATTTTATTGAAACTTCAAACGCATAAGCAGGATACAAAGGTCTAAAAAGATAGTAGATTTAGAGTTAGTACATATTTTTTTCAGATGTCGTTTAGTGTAATATGCGGCTAGCCGCTTAGGCTAATCCCAATTGCTTCATCGTTATCCTCGCCTAGATTTATATAAACACGAGTAATACGACAAAACAACCAGAATAGGTTTCAAAAGCTCTCACTCTGCGGACAAAATGAAACACGTACTTACCTTTTTGTAAAATGAGATGCTGTTTTAAATTTAGAGGAATAAATGAATTCTGATTCTGATTCTGTTGGTAAAACCAGGCATTTAGTTATCACTGAAAGGTATTTCTTTCTCTGAAGATTATACACATGGACTAGTTTCGAAAAGCACCGTTTACCACTCACCCCGAGATCAGCCGGTCGATTCTGTAAAAATGTCACCGTGAAAACTTAGGTGAAGTGAGTTTATTTTTGCTAGTAATCGACACTATTGACAGCTCACTCCACGCTCACTTCACCTAAGTTTTCACGGTGAAATTTTTACAGAATAGCACCACTGACACCGCTCGTTTCACAGCCCCACGTAAGCTGAAAGCGCGCAGTTCTCTTTGGATGTAAAATAACGCAGTAGGTCAGTGTGCTGTCGATACGTCACAACGGTTTATATCTAACGTTTTGCTGCAGTTTACGAGTGTACCAGACAAATATACAATTCATTTTACTATTGGTTTTTTTTGGAAAAAGCTTTTACCGGAGTGCCAATTCTAGCTTTGTAAAAATGAAAAATGGGTTTTCATTTTGTGTTGGAGTTGGCAGCAATGAAATGAAAAATTCTATGTTGATATTATTTAACTGTCCTGGTGATATTGGTTTACTGCCGCATTCAAAAAAGACAAATTATGTCATAAGTAATTACCTACAGTAGGCTGCACAGGAAAAACTTCTCCTCTTCCTCATCATCATCATCTGTCTAGCCTTTTCCCAGCTATGTTGGGGTCGGCTTCTAGTCTAACTGGATGTCGTTTGAGCGTGAAGAAGTAACAAACATATAAACACACACACACACACACTCACAAACATTCTTCTTTATAATATTAGTATGATAAGCCCCCTGTTTACCACCAGTAGCATAATGAGCCTATGAAGTTCCCACTCCTGGGACACAGGCCGTAACCGTAGCTCTGTAGGTTTAATAAAACCCGAGATACAGCAGTTCAAACATTGGTAATTTTTCTCAAAAAGTATCTATCGTAACAACATCCCAAAAATCCAGTACAGAGCAATTTTTTGCGACCTACAATGTTATAAATCACTGGACTAAGCTTTTTTCATAAAATAATCTCTTTTTCTTACACCACGCCAAAATCAGATCACGCAGAAAGTTATCATATAAAAACATATTTTTTTCAAATACATATTTTCAATAAGTACTACCCTCCCCTCCATACTCGACAAACGAGGCATGAAAATACCCGTCCACTTGGCCCCTCAGCCTCTTGAGTGCTATTATGAAAGCATGGAGGGCATGGAGGGCTCTCCTCCGGCCTTTGTGTCCAAGGTCAAGTCCACACTGACGTGAAGCTGAAACGCTGAACTGTATGACTTTATGTAACGGCTTTTTGCAAATGTTTCGTACTGCAGTGATGCTTGTAAAGTGAGTTAGAAGCCTATTATTAGTCGATTGTATAAAAATTCAATTTAGATCATTCATTTTTGTTGGCAATAAGCAGGGTATAATTTGCTTAACATACTATTGGGAGCAATGGGAGGGGCTAACAGCCGCACGGTTCGATCGATCAGGTTAAGCTACGCTTGCTGCGGTTGGTCCGTGGATGGGTGACGATCTTTACATACCAAGACCCCTCCATGCCACGGCAAGCACGTTAAGCCGTTGGTCCCTGCTGTCATTTATGAATCTTTGACAGTTGTTACGGTTCGTCAGATGCCCGAAAGTCTGACAACCAGTCTTACTAAGGGGTATCGTATTACCCAATAATTGGGTTGTAGAGATCAGGTAGGCAGTCGCTCTATGTAAAATACTGGTATTCAGCTGCATCCGGTTAAACTGGAAGCCGACCCCAACATAGTTGGGAAAAGGCTAGGCAGATGACTATCGGTATCAATGGGTTTCAAGTTGACAGTTCAACAATATACGTTGCGATATTTACGTTGCTGAGCAGACACATTTTTCGAACATATGAAGCAATGGATTAGGAATCGTCATCTGCCTAGCCTAGGATTAGCAATACCCTTCGAAATCTTCTTCTTTCTTCTTCTTCTTCTTCAATCTGCTTCTTCCTTCTTTTCTTCTTCTTCTTCATCTTCTTCTTCTTTCTTCTTCTTCTTATCCTTCGATTTTGGCGTGGCAGGGACATCGACGCGCAACCTAATACAATGGCTTCAGTAGGTACATGATTTTGTACGCGAAAATTTTCAACGCAGGGGAGCGTTGAAAAAGAAATTGCCTTCCCATACATTTTGACCGCGAAGGTAATTGCACTTTCCTATACAACAGCTGATTTTGTTTTCGATAACCGACGAAAAATGTCTACTCGTCCAGAATCATGTGCTGAATTCATAGTTTTAGTTTGCGCGTCCATGTTCCCTGCCACACTGTGTCATCACCTGCCTAGCCTTTTCCCTACTATGTTGGAGTCGTCTTCCAGTCTTAGACTGGCACTCAGCTGCATCCGGTTAGTAACCTGATGCAGCTGAGTACCAGTATTTTACATGGAGCGACTGCCTATCTGACGTCCACTACCCAGTTACTGGGTAATACGATACCACTTGGTAAGACTGGTTGTCAGAGGGCTACTGACTACCCAGTCAGAAGCCCGAAAGTCTGACAACCAGTAACGACTGTCAAAGATCCACGAATGACAGCCGGGACCAACGGCTTAACGTGCTTAACATACGCTACGCGCGCGTGCGTACGTGCTTGTGCATATCATATGAAAGAGCGCAGTTTGCACATTCTCAAAAAATTTTTTGTGCCGCATTATTTTCGACTTTTGATGAATAATGTAAAAAAAAAAAATACCGTTCACCCCTTATCTCCGAAGTTTGCAAAGAGAAAAATCTGAAATTATTCTATGTGATAGAAGTTTATGTAAACATTACAGGAAAAATAAAACGAAGTCTCTTAAAAGCACACTATGTGTTTGCTATTCTAGCGTAGGGCACTTGTGGTTTCAGTTGCAGCTGAATATCAGCGACAGGTGGTGACCTTGCGTTGTCATCTGACATTATGCTGAGCTAAGGCCCTTTTGACATTATAATTTTTGTTTTTTATAGTTATGTGCACAAAGAGTTTTAAGGTGTTTTTTTTTTTAGATTACAGCAAAAAAAAATTAAACATATTGGCATTAGCCAATAATTGCATTTTTATTTCTGACCCGGATCGGATCATAAGTAACCTTAAGATTTAAAGTAAAGTAGGACTTCAGCAGTTAGCTAGTCCTATAAAAATATTAACTAATAAAATTACCACAAAAAACCTTTTAAGTGCGAACAAGATAATTAATAGGAGGCGGCCATATTACCGAAGGAAACCCTGAAACCTCGGATTAAACTTAAGACGCGTTTGGGTTCCATAGTCAGATTAACGGTTAATATGAAATGGTTCTGTAAAAGGAGGATAAAAGGTAAGTTTCCGCTTAGCGTTTGTGCGTAGAATGTTGTTGAAGGAATATGGTTTTTCAAAGTAAGTTCCTTAGTAAAATGCAAGGTGGCAGGGACATTGAGGCGCAACCCATTACCATTACAGTACTTGATTCTGAACCCCTGAAATAGCTAGGCTGATTAATCTAGGGTTTCCTAAGACTACAGTGGGTACGTTACGTGCAACGTTACATGCGTACGTTGCGCTCAGTCCTGTGTACTGCTGACTGAGCGCGAAAGTGGCGGCTTACGATTTTTGAACGCACTACTAGGCCCCGGGGGTGGGGCGAGACGGGTGCCGCACGCGGCGGCGTCTTTGGACCTCTTTGATTTTCCCATTACTAAATAGTGCTTGTGACGTCATAGTAGGTAGTCAAAAAATGGCACACTTGGTTTTCATACAGATCGTGATACTTGCGTTATCTAGGTCTATCTATATCTGTGGTTGCCAGTGTTGCCACTGATAGACGGTTGGATGTACAGACGCCAGCACATCAAGTTACTACAATCTGTCAAAGGACATGTCCAGATATGGTTTTTTATTATTTAATAATTCCAACCAGAGTAAGTTAAATATATTTGGATAGACATCCCTAAAACTAGTCGTTCTAATTATATCATACATTTTTAAAGACCTCCAATTTTGAGAAAAATCGTTTTTTGTTTTCGTGAGAATTTACTTCTAAAACGAACAAACCTTAATAATTATCTAGAATAATAAAATAAACACAAAATTGACACAGGAGAACTGTCATTACTTGCAGCTGTGAGCATCAACGTCAATCAATTTTTGATTTAGGAGCATGACAATCACAGAGTACTAGGTACTATAAACAAACATAACGATATTAAAATCGTGAATGCATTATTCCAAATCATATGCAAAGTAGAAGAATCCGTGATGAAAAGGCCAAGTCAGTAAAATCGTAAAAATAAGCAAAACAAAGAATAACAATAACATAGTACGAGCGAACGAACGATACTGTGACGGATGACAGTTCAGTCGGACGAATGACGCATGGAGCCGGTAGGGATGGCGATCTGACCTCAATTAATCGTTTTATCGGGCGAAATCAATCGATTTTTTAAATCAATTTTTAGCATAGAAAATCAACATTTGTGTTTTCTATTGAGACTATAAGCTATATTATCTATTTTCTAAACTTTTTAATGTAAAATCATTAAGAAAATAAATGTCTTGTTTTATACCGAATACTTTTGATATGGTAATTTGTTATTAACGAATTCCCTGAACTAAAAACATCCCTGATTTTACTGATGAGAAATCGTTTATTAAGGTATCTTTCTTGATTTTCATAAAATGGATTATATTTACATCTAATCTTCTAAGGATCTTTTTCGGAAAGAATCGATAACCCTTTGAGCTGGTGACGCCAGCTATGTATGGCTAACTCGATTATTCGAGTTGCGCTCAAATTGAGTTGCCGCGATCGAGTTGAATTAGATTGCCACGGTAAATGAAGAAGTTTGGCATGTATTTGAACCTTATTTTATATTTAAATTTTACTGAAGTTGTATTTTAATTAATTAGAATAGTCTCAATATACGTTTCCTTGCGAATCTATAAAAAAATCGTCGCGAAATAGAGGTGAAATTGGTAAAAAAATAATAATTCGTTCAATTTCATCCAGTTACCAGAGTTCCGTAACTCGAGTTCGACTCGAGTCACATGAATGTCAATCCGAGTAACCTTAAGGCGTGTCTTATCCTGAGTTGGCACATCTCTAACGCCAGTGACAGCTAAATAATCATCTGTCAAATATGACATTGTCACAGAGTGACGGAGTATTTATTAGGGTTGCCAACTATAAATAACATCAATTATTATTTTATGATTTTTCGCTTAAATGGAGGGGTTTAAACATAATTATTATTTCAGTAGTTCTGAGTTCCATATTTTTGTCGTATTTATTTGAACCGAGTTTGATGCTGGTTAGATTTTTCTTGGAATAAAAAACCAACGTCCATACAAAAAGCGGACATCTCCTTTCTTTAAAAGATTTTCAACTTTATCGCTAGAACATAAGGTTCAAAGTTGATTGGGAAAATTCGACAGTTTCGGGTACCTAGCTTGATATGCTGGCGTCTGTACCTAGTCGGAGTAAGATTTTTGCAACTGGGAAGTTCGTGAAAATTGAAAATTGTTTACCATAGACAAACAACAACGAACCGAACCACACACACTATAAATCTTCATAAATTGTCTATGGAACAAAAGCTTTTTTAAAACATTTCGCGCTTTACCGCTCCCAAAAAAATGGCGTCGTTCAAATCCGTGACGGATTCATAATCAGCCATTCATCAGTAATTTTAATTAAAATCTGCGTTTCAAAAAGTTTCGTTACAAATAACTTTGACGAATCACCAATGCTCAGATAATGGATGGAGCGGGAAAGCTAAATTAATTAATACATTTAGTATCGTCTTGTTTTAGATTATTAACATTCCTTGCTGACAGTATACCTATATGGTACTTTTTTTTTATTTTCGCCTTAAGACTTCTACAAACAGGCGTGACACGCGATAAAATCGCGCGCGACACAAATGCACCGCAAGTCGCGTAACGAGCGGTGCCTTTGTGTCGCGCGCACTAGTGCATTGAAGAATTGAAGACACCGACTAGAAGAATCATCAAAATTCTCATAGAAATGCCGGAGATGCAGTACCTACATTTCTGCATATAACTTCGTACATAAAAATAATCACCTAATGTATTATATACTAAAACCTTCCTGAAAGTATTTAGATCACATTAATGAAAGAATTATCAATGAAAAATGAAAGAATTTGCTTCATTAGTTTTTGAGAAAATCGCGGACATGCAAACATACATACATACATACCAACATACACATAGGTACGGGTCGAATACTGACCCTCCTTTTTTGAAGTCGGTTAAAAACGAACTCTAGCGTAGGTCATATCCGTATATAGTGTCCACCGATCTGTATATCGGCATATCATAAATACCACTGACTACCTACAAGGAAATGTCCTGAATTTCCTGAATCCAAGAGTTTGTCCCGGGGCTTAGCGGATTAGTGATTTATCTCCCGAATGTTTCTTGGCTTTAAGGATTGAGCGACACAGATACCCATTTATTTTTATCGAGTTTTTTAACGACAGGTGGCGACATCTAGGAGTATTTGCAAGCGTTTTATGCTGTCAATTTATTGGTGAATTTAATATATTCAGAGACTTAAATTGTCGATGTTTAAGGCTGTGAATTTATTTGGTTCAACGGACTGACACTGACAGTGATCACAAGGACATGTTAAATGCTGCGGCTACATTGTCGCCATAGCGCGAACTTACACTTCGCGCGCTTTCTGTTGTACAGCGAGACATCGAGCGGTGTAGTTCGCCTTATCGCGACAATGTAGCCGTAGCATTCGAAAAGTGTATAATGTGTCCCTGGCAGGTATTTTTGGGACGGATATTATTGTTTGTCTAGAAAATCCGATTAACTTTTAAGCTAGAATCAGTGTCAACGCAACGCAAACGCTACGCACGCACGCTCTTGCTCGTGCGTTCCGATGTACATACGTAAACTGAACGCGATCAACACATCTCAGCTGTCAGTGTCAACATTCCGATTGTGACACGGAAAGCTCTTGAACGCGGTGTAGATGTGTTGATCGCGTTTAGTTTAATTGTTAAATTTTGTCCTTAATGATTAATTTAGTATAAAAATTTAGTGGGTGAGTATGGCGAAAAAAAATCTGCTGTTCCCTACATTTATGTTCGTATAACCCGTCAAAATGTAGGGAACAGCTGATTTTTTTTCGCGATTTCAGGTTTGGTCCCATAGTAAAAATTGTTCATAATGATGAGTACAATGACCTCTTAAGAGGTTGTTAATGTTTTACCAATAACCCTGTATATAAAACTGACGATATAGATGAGATAGTCTGAAACATAAAAAGATTAAAATAGATCCGATAGAAAAACTGCGTTTGTATTGAAATAATTTCAATTTATTGATTGCTAGCTTTTTCTCGTGGGTTCGTTTATAGACTAAGCCCTTAGAGCATTTCTGTAGTGGAATCTTAAATCCCTCACCTCTTTCCTTCGCTTTGACATTCTTGTTAAAGGCGAAATTGAGTTTTATCTCCTTTGAAACAACGTAGCTTTTTGCTAAACGGGTAATTTAACAGCCGAAAACGTTTCGCCCCGAGACCCTTTCGTGCCTCGAAAACCCGTTGAACCCAGCTGTCATTCGTAGATATTTGACAGTCGTTTCGGGTTGTCAGAAGCCCCAATGTCTGACGATCTGTCTAGCAAGGAGTCGTAGTACCAAGCAACTGGGTTACTGGGTAACACGATCCCTTAGGTTGGAGGTGAGATAGGCGGTCGCTCCATGCTAATAATGGTATTCTGCTGCATCCTGTTAGACTGGAAGTCGACCCCAACGTTCTTGGAAAAAGGTTAGACAGATGATGAGCCAGTCAGCATGGTAATACACCACATTAGGTCAATCAACTGAGCCTATCGCAGTCCACTGCTGGAAATAAGCCTCTCCCATGCTGCACCACGACACCCTGTCTTCCACCTTCCGCATCCAGAATGCCCCAGCCACCTTCTTAAGAACGGTAACTAGTTGCACCGACGACCTTAAGAAGGTGGCTTCCTAGCACCTAAAGGGCTCCCCACCTAGAGAAATCGTAAGATCGTGAGAAATTAAAACAATTTTTTCTTCATCCTTTTAAAAATCACTAAATTAGTTTAAGCCGTCTTGCTGATCCATGTAACTGGAGAAACCTCGACCCTTGTCATACAAGATATCCTAGTTCAAGATCGAGACCTCACTGATGTAAACTGTAAAATAAAAAAAAAACAATGGCACTCCGGGAGTGCCGACAGAAGTGAAAACAAAACACAAACAGAATTATTTGCCATCACTCACTGACATAATCGGATATACATTAAAACCGAGTACATCCCTAGGACAGCTGAACACATCCGAAGCGGGTATTTTTTCAATCGTCTTATAAACAAAACACGCGCGGTGTCGCTTACGGTAATAGTGGCGCGAGTTCGATGGTATTTTTCCCATCTCAAAAAATGCTCAACGCGCCTAAAGAAATTTTCACTTCAAAAAAAGAAAGTAATATACATTTATTTGCGGCAAACATGACACATAAAAAGAACACAATAACAAAAAAATTAAAAAGTTGGGGGAAAACATGCGTCACAAAACTGCCATCACTCAGCATAATGCTAAGCTTAACTTTTACTAATTAAGTTTAACTTTTATGGTAGGCGTACCGCTTCCTTCACAATATCCAATTTACTAAACCAAATACCTGTAGACATTAGAGACTCAATGAATAGTAAAAACATAAAGCGTAAGCTGAAAGAACATTACATCAACTCGATTTTAACTTAACTGTTAATAGCGCGTTGGTCAAACCTCAGGCCATGGCATGCTAGGACAGACCCCAGAGGTCTAATTGTGTGCTTTGTTTAAGTATAAGAAACTTGTAATTTATAAAATAAAATAAATAAATAAGAATGCTAAGACCATATTCGAGACAGACCCCCAACGCTGGTTTTCAGTGACAGCTGGCGTTGTTGCCATTGTCGTAGGTACTGAAGTTTTGGAAATAAATTACTATTAAATTACTGTTACTATTTGCCCCGAACAAACCGACACAGTGACATAAACTCCAGTAGCAAAACTTAGTTTGACATAATTGTTATTCCTCGCCGTCTCTGAGCACTTTCCACCCGACAGTTTTCATTTTTATTTCACTGTCTGCAGAACTCTGCTATAAAATTGATATCAAGTGGTTTTATTAATTTTAGCGAAGTTGGCAATTGTTTTTTTTATATTCTACTCGACTGGACTGAAGTAAAAAGGGGTGTTTTTATTACCGCGGACATGTGGAATAGTAGTTCATTAGATCAGGCTCAGGTTTTTTTTTTCTCGATGGGGCCCGTCTGTGGATTTGCGGACACCAGCCCGTATTACCTATGGGCCCGCCCGCTTTTGACCTCGAAGATACCTAAGGCACTGAAACTCCCACGCATCGACGAATCCAGCAGGCTGATTGACGTCGGACTCCGGTGGGAGGGTAGTCGCAAATGGCGGGCGTTAGCCGTACCACCGCTGAAATTTTTTATTTGCTAAGACAATTGAAACCAGCGCTTTATGGAATCGATTTCGTGCTCTATGATGGTTATAAAAATAATTAAATTCATTTAATTGGGCCTATTACTACACTTAATAATCAGAGTGCTCCAGACTGAATTTCGGCAATGGCGGCCAATTTCAACGGAGACTAGCCATCTTAGCGGAGAATATTATAGTTCACAAGAGTTTGCGCAGACACAGGTGCACTCACTCTCCCCTCACTCTTCCCGCACTCTTCCCTCACTCTCATAATCGTATGGTACGGCAATCCAACACGAACGGAGAGATATCAGGCGTTTATAAGAACAACGGCTTAAGGTGCTTTACGAATTACCAGTATTTTACATGGAGCGACTGTCTATCTGACCTCCACAACTCAGTTACTGGGTAATACGAAACCTAAAGGGGGCAAGGAGGCCCGAAATTAAAATTAAAAAAAAAAAATGGAGGCCCGACGACCCGTAACAACTGTCAAAGATCCGCGATTGACAGCCGGGACCAACGGCTTAGCGTGCTTTCCGAGGCACGGAGGGGTCTTGGTATGTAAAGATGGTCACCCATCCACGGACCAACCGCGGCAAACTTAGCTTAACCTGATCGATCGACCCGAGCGGCTATTATTAGTTAGCCACGAGCATCCTGTAGATATTCAAGTGAATATTATCGCCTTCCAAAAATCATATAGCAAGCAATCATTCATTATCGTATAATGCACTTGTTTTATCAGCATTTATTTACATGTTCCCTTCGATCAATAAGTACTATTATTGATCGAAGCATATTCCAAGCTTCGGCAGCTTGTGTTGACATCGAGATTTAAAACAAGACAATATATTTCATTGTTTTTATTTGGGAATATTCGTTTCCATTATAATTCGGTACAGTTGCCATCAAACCACCCTAGACCGAAGCAAAGTCGATAAAACCACCGCACTTCAATGTATTTGTTTATTTATCTACACCCATGCTATAAATCCTCTATAAAAGTTTCTGAAACAGTTAGCTTATTGCCAACATTAAAACAACCAGTGTCATAATAACCATAATATCATCCAAACGAGTGTTATAATGTTGTACTAAATTTCATTATGCAACTCCTTTGCTTTTTCCCTTCCTTACTCATAAAACAGCCACATTCTCACTACTCAATTCGTGGTATCTTTAGGAATTAAAAAAAAAACATTGTCATGCACGCGTGTTTCACTACAGCACCGTAATTTAAAAAAAAAACTTATGTACTTATAGGTTATTCAAATTCACGTCGTATCCCGCCATTTTTGTTCGATATTAGTATTGAAAAAATTTATTACTTTGTTATTTATAAAAATGAGTGATACAAGCTTTACTCAGCAATTAAACTCTCCATGAATTTACATAAAGTTCTTACAACACTGTACAGTAGGGTGTCCCGTTCATGTATGGGGGAAAAAAAAAATAGAGCTACGGCTACGCAAGAGGTATCAAAAGTTGCGTTTTGACACATATATTACGATTATTATAAAATTTAATTAGATATCCGGTATCCTGAGGCCTCTACCAGTCCTTGAAGTTTTTCAAATTTGCTATTTTTAGGGGTTCCTAATATAAACTATAAATCATACAAAAATAACATTTAAATGGTTTTTATTAAATTTAAGGGTACAACAATGAGTTAAAGCAAGGTTTAAAATAGTTGAAAGACAAAATAATCAATGGCAACTTTAAAAACGGAACTGGTTTTTGTGACCAAAATTAGGCATTTCTGAGCGAGATTTTAATCTGTTCCTAATAAAACCATCCCGAGCTGTAGCGTCCGTGACGCTTTGAGAAGCCTCCGTCACTAGTTTTACACATCTTTCCACTGACTGTGTGTGGCAGGGAAAGTCAATAAGGATGTGTTCTTTAGCCTTAATTCTAAGTTCATCGTTGGAGACGTGTCGCAAAATTGGTGGAGCTGATATTTCACACTCTTGCCAAAATATTATATCGGTGTAGTCTCGCGCACAGAAGTTAAGCTTTGGTGCTTTAAATACCCTGCGAGAGTTGCTCTTTTCTGCTTCTCTGGCCTTTAATATTTTGCGAGATGCAAGCTCTCGAATATGCTCTCTATCGTCTAACATGGCAATAAGCAAGTTTTCTGGGTGCGCAAAAAAAGCGTTTCTTTCGATCACCGAATTTACAATAGATCTCTGACTATCAGGCAAAAATCGAGAGTATATAACCATTTGAAAAATATGCTTGGCTCCATCTTTAAATGATGAGTTTTGCTTGATTAGGAACCAAACAGGAGCGTAAACTTTGACCACGTAGTTCACAAGCAGCTGCAAATTATTTGACGGCGAAACAGTACTTACGTAAAGTCTGAGTATGCGATTGGCAGTAGTAAGCCATCTCGAATGCGCCATTTTTCCAGGTTGGCGGTTCGCTAGCTCAAGGGAACAGGAACCAGCCATCACAGCATGACACATTTCGTACAGATACTTTTGATCCGTGCTTAGTTCCTTCACAATATTATCAGGCAATACTAGCAAATTGCCAGACACTGCACAAAAAGACGCTAGAGGTTTACTTTCACAAGCAGCTAGCTGTTTTCCAATAGGTCCTGAATATTCTTTTGGCCCAGATGTGCTACCATCCAGAGACATGAACAAATGACGAAGCGGTAATTCATTCTCGTGAAGCATACAAACACACCATTGCAACGGTCTCTTTAAATAGTTTTCCAGGTATTGAATGACACCTCCCTTCCAACCTGTATTCGTAGCAGTACCATCGCACCCCACACAGATCACCTCTTCCAAGTTCAACCCTTGATTTTCTAACAAAGATATGATAGAAGAGACGATCCCTTTGGCAGTGCCACGACTTGGCGTCATATGTCCCAAATAAATAGATCCCGGCTCTGTGAGAACTGAAATGTGTTCTTGCAAGACTTCTCTGCGGTGGTACTGATCGCCTTTTTTCTCGTTTATGAGTGTTTTGTCCTTTCGTCCATCAAAGTAGATACTTTTTATTACAATCGTATCAATGTCTTTGCTGGCCTTGGTCCGTGCTTTTGAAACAGCTCTATGAATTTTATTCTTATCAATAACAAGACTTAGATCTTCGGAAGATACCAATCCTACGTCAGCTAAGACCGCCGAAGCGACCGCAGCCGCAGATCGCGTTGATAGTCCATACCGATCACATACCTTAGCTACTGTTGGCAGCGCCAGAGTGTTCCGATTCAACGAAGTAGATGGAGTCTCATTTACAGGCACGTCACTATTCGCAGAAAGCTCTGTTACAGGCGACTGCGGTCGAGGCGGAAACTCGCGCACCGGAACAGGATTGGTTTTTAGTGATGCACTGGGAAAACATGCGTGCTCTGACTCTTTCCGATTCAAATTTTCTTGTCTCTGATGTTTCTTTAAAAGTCTTGCTGTTTCTTTTGTGTCTATACCGCTTATTGCCATTTTTCTATCACTTCTTTGATCCAGTAAAAAGTCTCTTTCAGAAATAGGAACTTTCTTAGGTTTTATGCAGGAACAAATGTCAAACGAAGTGCACTTACAAGCAGCAATATCGAAGAGCTTGTTCGACGATTCCAAAAAGCACTTCACTTTGCTTTCGTAACTATCATTTCTTTTATTTTTGGAATATCTTATCAATGACAGGTATTTGTCGAAATATGATTTCAGCAATTGAGTAACTCGTACGTTGGAAACTATAGAGGTATGAGGAACAGGGTGTAAAGTTCACTCATACTCTATAGAAAAGGGAGGATCCTCCGACCAGACGGGTGTTGTGTCTGGCGGGCAACTGCCCATTGATTCGTGTCGGGCCGTTGTATCTATGCTAGTTGCGCGGTAAACTCTGCTTGCGCGATGCAGGATTTGCGTGACGTCAGTATGACGCGTTGTTTGCATGTGGCGTTGTAGATACCCCTACATCACTCCCCCCCGGAGACCGGAGGTCGATAGTGGGCTGAGTCTTGTATCTTGCGATGCTTGCCAGGCCAGCTGAGGTTCCAGTGAGTCGGAACCGGTTGCCGCATAGTTCACGGTGAGTCGGAACTGTCTGCGAAGATGTCCCCAGTGAGTCGGGGTGGCGCTGCGTTATGCTCCAGTGCGTCGGATGTAGTACAGCGCCGAGTTGAGGCTGGCTGCTGCGTCGACCAGGAGAGGAATTGAGCTCTTCTTGTTGACCGGCCGAAAGTGCAGTGTTCTGTGCCGAGGTTGCTGATGAGGCTGAGGGTGATGACCAGGTATGCGCGGTCGCTGCATGCTGGTGGTCAGGATACCCGTGGAAGCCGTGGGAGCTGGCTGGCTGGGTGACTCGCCGCTAACGCTTGCGGGAGTGATGATGATGACGTCACGCTGAAGTATTTGCTCGAAGGCTGCGCTGACGTTCATGTTCGGGGTCACCAGTATAGAGGTATGAGGAACAGGGTGTAAAGTTCACTCATACTCTATAGAAAAGGGAGGATCCTCCGACCAGACGGGTGTTGTGTCTGGCGGGCAACTGCCCATTGATTCGTGTCGGGCCGTTGTATCTATGCTAGTTGCGCGGTAAACTCTGCTTGCGCGATGCAGGATTTGCGTGACGTCAGTATGACGCGTTGTTTGCATGTGGCGTTGTAGATACCGCTACAAAACGATAGGAATCGAAGCTTTGGTCCAAATCGTATCAAGTTTTCCAGAAACGATTGAAAAAACTTCTGTGTTAGAAGGATCTTTCCCATTCTTCTGTAGTTTTAGTTCATTTTTAGTAAACAAAATGAATTTGATAACGTCACTTATCACTGGTAACTGGCGATCGTCAAGTTCTTTATATGATCCCAAAATAGCACAAGTAGTCTCACTTCGTCTTGAACCCATTATTATATATAACAAAAACACGTATTTTATCACAAGGAAGTGCAGAGCGACACCTTACAGCAATAAAACCGCAATAGAAATGAGACGAACTGCCTCACAGTAGAAGTAGAGAATTTAAGAAAAACAAGTCAAAACATGAATTTTGCGAGTTTGTTCCAAACCAATTCCTAACAGAAAAAATCCTGTCGTTGCCTGCAAATCATAACTTAGGGTTTCACTATCAATGAAATAAAAAATAAAATGGGAATAATGTACATAAAATAGAATAGACGACATTGACTGGAGGGTTATTTAAGTGATAAAAAAATTTTAAAAAATGCCGGTAGAACCCTCAAGATATTTTTTTATGTTTTTTTTATTATTTTTACGGTAATCTAAAACTAATAATGCAACTTTTGAGGGGGCTTGAGTAGCGAAAAGCGAAAAAAAAATTTTTCGGGACACCCTACTGTACAGACGCCAGCACATCAAGCTACTACAATCTGTCAAATTTCTTTAATAGATTTTCAACTTTATCGCTAAAGTATAAAGTAGGTTCAAAGTCGATTGAGAAAATTTGACAGTTTTGTGCTGGCGTCTGTACAACAAACACCCTATGGTTTATTATTCTGTAACCGCACGCGAGCAACGCGCGCATTTTGCAGGCAGCGCATTCGCCAGGTCTGGACACACCTTTACTTAGCGATCTTTCCGACTTTTTTCTTTTTGCTCGGCTCTTCGTTTCTCAAGAATTGGGATATCAAATCAAAATATCAAATTCAAAAACAATTTTATCAACCCGAGTGGTAATTTCAGAGATTAGCGCATTCAAACTGTTCTGCTTTATTATTTGTATAGATAGATTATATCATAGCAATCTATTTATTTTACAGCTGAAAGCTTCGCTTCCGTTTGTCCCTTTAATTGAATCTAGATTACGGTCGCGACGGTTAGCTGGGTAAACATAGAGGCAGCTATTACGTCGGCTCCTGTCTGTCTGAATGGTATCCTAGACGGAATCAAGGCTCCTACAAACAGGACCCAACCGCTCGTTGACGACTTGCGGTGCCTTTGTATCGCGCGCGATTTTATCGCGTGTCGCGCCTGTTTGAAGGAGCCTTCACTCTATTGTTTGACGCTTAGCTACTATTGGTAACTAACTGATGGACTATTCTATTAATGTGACTAGTTTCAGAACTATTTTGTTCTAGATAATTACTAATTGTCATCACATAACTATTTCCTTTTCGTTTAACAACTATTCGTGAAACTCAAACTCAAAGCAATTACTTATCATTGTTTATTTTCCAATTTAATTGAAATGCAAAGTGATGGCCTGAAACACATCTTTGCATAAACCTAGTACGGGATGGTCGCTACCTAACACTCTAATTCCGAACCATCACTACTTGCACATGTAATTAAAATTAAAATTCATTTAATTCAGGCAAGACCCATCACCAAGTTTGCGCGTGCGTGTGTGTGTTTGTGTATTTATATGTTTGTTACTTTTTCACGCTCAAACGGCTGGACCAATTTTGATAAAATTTTGTCTGGAGGTAGCTGACACCCTGGATTAATATATAGGCTACTTTTTTATCCCAATATTCCCACGGGATTGACATTTGCGGGGGAAACGGCGGGGCGCAGCTAGTATTTACATAAAATTAAAACATCACAATGCCTACTGCCACAGAACAAAATTTCTATAAATAAAATTTTATTAAATTTTATTCAGAGGCAGAATAAAATTATAATGTATACAAATAAAATAATTAACGAATACAAATTAAAAAGGTCATGGAATTAAAATTAAAATAAAATGTCAATGCAATTAAAGTAATAAAAATTATTTTAGTTTTAGTTTATTTTTAGACACTGTATGGAAAAATTGCTAGTCTAGGCTAATGTACAATTGCACACCTTTTGTAAACGTTTTTATTAAATAAATTATTATTATTATTTATACAATTTATTTGTACATCAAATAAGACGTAATAAAAATAAAACCCTACAAAACATACAATAGGCGTCATTATCGCTTTCTGCGATCTCTTCCAGCCAACCTCGGAATGGACAATTGGATACTGATTACGTAGACATAAAATACATAGATACAGTATAAATAGAATCATTATTACATACCCTGGGTGGTATATCAAGTATTATAATGAGGGTTTGTAGTCTGTCAAAATACATAATACATTTTAAAAAAAATGGATTAAGGAATAAAAGAGGGCGAAGTCGCTAGAAAAAAGTGCTAGTTCTAAAATAAATACGTAAAACCAAAAAGTTGATATATGCGACACCTACGGAAAAGTACCAAGGTTCAGACAAATCCAGAACAAGTTTAACAAACCATCACCGTTTTATAATACGGGATAAATTTTTAACTTAACGAGTGCGCAAATTATTGTAACCATAAATTTAGTAGATGTTACTAGACCAGGGGATCTAGTATTAAAAAAAAAACAAAAAAATCTACGCTGGGGAGCGCAAAAATTTTTATTTTATTTATTATTTATTTTATATCAATCAACTTAGGATCATAGTACAATTAAAATCAACAACACAATTAAAATCAACATCACAATTAAAATTAGATCAAAAATTAAAATTAAAATTATAATAAAATTAAAACAAATTCAAATAAAAATTAAAACAGAAAAATTAAAATTATTATATAAAATTAAATCAAATTAAAAACACAAATTACAATTAAATATAATTAAAATCAAATTAAAAACACAAATTAAAATTATTATAAAAGTAAATCAAATTAAAACAATATCTTAACATTATTCAGTACATGAACCATGCAACAGTGGTTCATGTACTGACAGTCGAAGCGTTCAGCAAAAGTCTTCAGGATACTGTTGCGGCTGGCCCGCACCCTGCGCACCAGGGATGTGCACCGCTTGCGCATGACTGTGTAGAAACAATCCACATGCGCCTCGGCAAACATCCCCGATGCGCTACAGAAGCGAGGCAGCCCCAGAAGTACCCTGAACGCGTTATTGTATTGGACACGTAGTGCGCCGTACTGCTTCCGCGTGTAATCCATCCACAGACTGCCGGTGTAAAAGGACGTACAAAATGCCCTAAATAGGGCTATTTTTAGTCGGTCATCAAAAAAAGATCAGCCGGTCGATTCTGTAAAAATCTCACCGTGAAAACTTAGGTGATGTGAGTTTGTTTTTGCTAGGAATTGACACTATTGACAACTCACTCCACGCTCACTTCACCCAAGTTTTCACGGTGAGATGGTTACAGAATCGCACTGCAGTTCTTTTATAGAAAAGTGCAATAGGTACCTACACGGTCAAAATGTATTGCGGAGCAAAATTTTTTTTTTAATAACCCGCAATCGAATCTTGTAGTAACTGAATTCATAATTACAGTTTACGCACTGTTCAAAAAAGTATCCTGTATTTATACGAGCCATTTTCAGAACTTTCACTCATTACGTAATAATATAGGTACCTACTTGGAACCATACACCAACCTAACCTACTCTCACAGAAGTTAATTAATTAGTAGTCAAACACAGAAACAAAGCCAACAAAATTAACAAATAATACGAATTATTTCACGAATTTGCTCAGCCAAGTAAATAACTGAACTGAATTGGAATACTGATAAAATAACACCTGTTTATGATCCCACGAATCCATTGTGGTAATGTTGGGATAAAGCTGGCTATTGTTTTAATAAGCAATGGCGGGTAGGATAAGATTTGTGTACTTGTGAAGCATTTGTATCTGTAATTCTGAATTGTTTAATTTGTGAGGTGGAAATTACACATGAATAATTTTGAGTATTATTTATGAAAATCTGTCCGTTGCTGAAAATGATACTTTTCGTTGATAATTTGCACGAATAAGAATCTGAGTTATACGATTACGCAGTTGAGGAATTGCACTTGGCATAACGGCCGACATAATAAGAGGTCAGCGGTGCTATTCTGTAAAAAAGTCACCGCGAAAACTTAGGTGAAGTGAGCATGGAGTGAGCTGTCAATAGTGTCAATTCCTAGCAAAAACAAACTCACTTCACCTAAGTTTTCACGGTGAGATTTTTACAGAATCGACCAGCAGATCCTCAAAGGCGAGAATGAGGAAATACATATAATTGGCAACTCAAAGAAACCGAAAATATTTTTTTACTAACAGCGCCCCGCGGTCTCACCCGCATAAGTTTCGATCCCGTGGGAATATCGGGATAAAAGCTACCGTATGTCCTTTCCCGGGACTCAAACTATTTCTATACCAAATTTCATCTAAATCGGTTCAGCGGTTTAAGCGTGAAGAGATAACAGACAGACAGACACACTTTCGCATTTATAATATTAGTATGGATTAGCTGCACCCCGTGGATTCACCCGCATAAGTGTAAATATCGGGATAAAAAGTATACTATGTCCTAATTCTGGCCATGGTCTAGCCATGTTCGAAATGTCATCCAAATCCGTTTCAGCAAGAAAGCATAACAAAGAAATATACAAAAAATCAAATATTTTTTCTTTATAATATTAGTCTAGCTAGATGTACCTTAACAACCTCATAACATCAAACAATATGGAATACAAATAAAGATATGAATATTTAAAAAGAATTCGAACTCATTGATTACAATTAAAACATACTTAGGTTTTTTTTCCTTGTTTCAGATCGTGAATGTCCTGAACTAACGCAGCCTGAAATTGGGAAGGTTACCCTCACTGGAAGACTTTTCGGCGACAAGTATGTTTACCTTCCTTTGTCATAATATTTCTTTTTCAGCTTCTACTAAAAATCAAAAGTCTGCGTGGGTCTGTTTTCAGCGTAATTCCGACTTCACTACCATTCCGTTAAGATATGTATTAAGTAAGTACATCGTTTTTGCAATCGACTTATTTTAGAATTGTTGAACTTAGCTTGGATGGCTATAAGACCATTTTGAAACAGTTCTCCGACATTCACTTCTCAAATTAACGGTTCGCCGACAGAACGATTCACTTTTCAGTGTTTCTCCTATAGAATTTTTCAACGACAAACTGTTTTCGGACACAACGATTCACGTTTTAGAATTTTATCGATAAAACCTCACTTGAGCCCCCAACATCCCCTTCGAATCTAACCTGTCCGATTCAGGGTGCCTCAAGTCCCGAGCTCGCTTCGCTCGCTCTTGCATCCTAAGTTCTCATTGTTGCTGATGATAACCTACTCAAGTATGTTGTCACATTTATGCCACTAACGTGATGCTGTTTTAACTCTCAAATGCCTAGTGTCGGTGAATCGTTCGCTGGTGAACGATTATATCGAAGAAATTCTAAAAAGAGAATGTGTGCGTTCGCGCAGCGGAATGTTGTTGAATTTAAAGATATTAATTATGCAGATATTTAGTGTATGACGTCGTATAATTGTGTATGGTAAAAAAAAAATTGTGTACGCAGCCATTGTGGAGAAATTCACCAAAAACTGATTCCGCTGGGCGAACGTTGTCCTGGCGGAACTTATTTTAATCCATAGACTTTAGAAGAAAAGAGGTGTGTCCAAAAATTAGTGTGTATTTGTGTGTAATTGTGTATGTATGAATAAAATGAGTGCATGCATAAACTTCGGAGAAATTCAAGTTTCCGCTACGCGAACGTTTGGCCATTAGCTAGTTTTCATATAAAGCGCTTACATAGAGAGCTGTAGATTTTTACATACGTTGTTTTGAATTTGTTTATATTTGTTTAAAAAACAGATTTAGAAAAAATCGTAGGGCTTAAAAGATAAAAATATAAACGTAAAATACACTTAATAGGTCTTAGTTCTTAAAGTATGCACTTTGGGGTCTAGATTTTCACGTTTATACAAACCTTGTAAGTATCTGAAACATGTTGCCAAGTATCAATGATGTTCCGTTAGTAATTAAAGAGTTAAAGGACAATTTTACCATGAATAGATCACTGTTTACAAAACAGTCAAATATCACGACGTTCTAAAGGAATTGCATGGTAAAATGTATGCCAAAAATTAGTTTATTCATTCAACTATTCACATGCAAAATTTCATGTCATTAAATTTAGTAATTAAAGAAATCAATTAAAATACTGACGAAGCATCGAAAACCTACATAACCCGACCAAGTTCGGATAGCTACAAAAAAGCGTCCATGCAATATATTTAGGTAACATCCCAAAATT
Source organism: Luperina nickerlii (assembly GCA_963855955.1). Classification (NCBI taxonomy): domain Eukaryota; kingdom Metazoa; phylum Arthropoda; class Insecta; order Lepidoptera; family Noctuidae; genus Luperina; species Luperina nickerlii. The sequence continues at coordinate 2,583,312 of OY979684.1, read as the reverse complement.
TACCGTATAATACCGGTATTGAATTGGTATAGGTGATAACACAATTGTTGTTTCGATATAATTTAAAGGTCATTTATTTTTGTACACCAAATTTTTGTTCAATTGTTCTGATTTTTCAGCTCCAGAATTGACTGGAATAATTCCGGAGTTCCGATAGGTATTCACATTTTTTAAAAGTTAATATTTTGATTTAATTATATTCTTGTGAACGCATGGGCGCCAATGTGACGAAAGGGGTATGCGTGGCGCAGGTTATATAGAAATAAGACCACGCATCCAAGTCAACATAAAAAATATATATTTAGAAAAAGGTGTGGGTAGGTCTACGGTTCACAATTCCCAGAGTCCACCCTGTGGGTAGCGCTGTACTGCCCTGTTAGCCGGCGTGGCGATGACCGCAGCGGGGTGCCACGCTGGATGCGTAGGGGTGCCGGTCGTCAGGTGTTCGCGACGACCGCCGTTAAACAGCTCGGCCCACGTGGCAAGATGGCCAACAAATGGGACGTCCGATGCCGGTAGTTGCAGGCACGCACGAGTCACGACGGAATCAGCCGCGTGGCTCCAGATGTGCTGCCGTTAAGCTTGTTGATGTTCCCTAACCGGAACTTTGGACGTCCCATTTGTTGGCCATCTTGCCACGTGGGCCGAGCTGTTTAACGGCGGTCGTCGCGAACACCTGACGACCGGCACCCCTACGCATCCAGCGTGGCACCCCGCTGCGGTCATCGCCACGCCGGCTAACAGGGCAGTACAGCGCTACCCACAGGGTAAAAAAATTTTTGTACACGGATATTTAAATAGAAAAGTACTTGTTAATTGAAGATTTGTTTTTATCGTAGATAGTTGGGTTATTATTAAAAAAATATTTTTAATTCAAGAAATGCAATTGTTTTATTTTTTCCTAACGCTTGTGTACGGAACTGTACCATATTAGTAAATACTATATTGGAAGGTTAAGAACGTCTCTTAGATATATGGCTGGGCCGCTTTTTTGTAGCTATCCGAACTTGGTCGGGTTATGTAGGTTTTCGATGCTTCATCAGTATTTTAATTGATTTCTTTAATTACTAAATTTAATGACATGAAATTTTGCATGTGAATAGTTGAATGAATAAACTAATTTTTGGCATACATTTTACCATGCAATTCCTTTAGAACGTCGTGATATTTGACTGTTTTGTAAACAGTGATCTATTCATGGTAAAATTGTCCTTTAACTCTTTAATTACTAACGGAACATCATTGATACTTGGCAACATGTTTCAGATACTTACAAGGTTTGTATAAACGTGAAAATCTAGACCCCAAAGTGCATACTTTAAGAACTAAGACCTATTAAGTGTATTTTACGTTTATATTTTTATCTTTTAAGCCCTACGATTTTTTCTAAATCTGTTTTTTAAACAAATATAAACAAATTCAAAACAACGTATGTAAAAATCTACAGCTCTCTATGTAAGCGCTTTATATGAAAACTAGCTAATGGCCAAACGTTCGCGTAGCGGAAACTTGAATTTCTCCGAAGTTTATGCATGCACTCATTTTATTCATACATACACAATTACACACAAATACACACTAATTTTTGGACACACCTCTTTTCTTCTAAAGTCTATAGATTAAAATAAGTTCCGCCAGGACAACGTTCGCCCAGCGGAATCAGTTTTTGGTGAATTTCTCCACAATGGCTGCGTACACAATTTTTTTTTTACCATACACAATTATACGACGTCATACACTAAATATCTGCATAATTAATATCTTTAAATTCAACAACATTCCGCTGCGCGAACGCACACAAAGAGAATCGTTCTGTCCGAAAACCGTTCATCGTTGAAAAATTCTATCGGAGAAACACTGAAAAGTGAATTGTTCTGTCGGCGAACCTTTCATAGGAGAAGCGAATGTCAGAGAACTGTTTCAGAAGGCTATAAGAGTAGGGGAAGACCAAAGAAACGACACGGTTGGCGCAGTGGCTGAGCGATCGACTGCTGCGCGGCGTGTCGCGGGTTCGATTCCCGCACAGAACAAATATTTGTATTGCCTACAGGTAGTTGTTTCGGGTCTGGCTGTTTGTGTATGTAAATTTAAATGTTTGTAAACGCACCCACGATACAGGAGTAAATCCTAGTGTGGGGCAAAGTTAAAAAAAAAAAACTTTGAATCTGTGAACGATGATAATATTATGGTTCGAAAGAGGGTGACTCCCGAGATGGCAACTAATCTCTTGTAGCGCTTAGGTGGTGTAGAGACAATAATACTCCAGATGTACGACGAATGTATATTTAAAATACACGAGGAATATTGAACAGTGGAAGAGCGTGCGTGTGCGTGTTCTACAAAATGTGTACATGTCTTAAAAATCTAAACTTAGGGGCACAAGTAGTGACTTACTTAATAACATTATCTACCAATAGGAATACGGTTTCGATATACATTATCCACTCAAACGTCCGGGCGACTATAGTCGCCCAAAATTTTTTGGCGTTGAGCGTTAGGGCGACTATGGCAGCCTCACTGACTTGTACACTTTAAACGAGTTTTTATCTGTGAAACGTTTCAAAGAGCTTCATGAGTGTGCCACTAGATGACTCTATATTAAATAACGGGTCTAAGGGTCGATAAAGCAGAAAGTTGGGTCACAGCAAGCATCGAAAAAAAAATTGTTTACGAACTTTATGTCAAGTGCATTGAATTGTTTTAAAGTGTCTGTGAGTGCCGACTTTAAAATGTAAGTAAAAATGAGTTTATTATTCAATTCTATTAGGTTTTATATATTGAAATACTCCTGAAGATTCATTCTTTCGGAATATCTACAAATTCTAAGCATCCACAGTCTGATAGGATGTTTTTAAATGAGTTAAAATCGACAAGCAAAACCTTTGCTGTTGTGTGCCGGTTTTTCGTTAAGTTTTTGTATGATATGTTATATATTGTAGTAAAATACTTCTTGTAATTGGAAAAATAGGTAATTATTAATATCTGTGTAGACTTAAATGAAAGGAATATGGCAAAAAATGTTAGGATTACACGTTTTTATTCAATATCGATGCGATAGGCGATATCAAATTCATACAGGAATGGGCAGTTTGTTTTGATTTATTGTGCTACACTGTTTGTTATAAGTAATAATATATTGGTATCAAAATAAAGCTTATTTAATCTAGTTTATTAATAAATAAATAGCGTAGAAGTATATTACAAAATATTTCGTAAAAACTTGTAATTAATAAATATTTTACTCAAATTTCACCACTATTGTAAAGTTCAACTTTTTTTTGTACTGTTTAAGATAAGAGTTATAATTTAGTTTTCACATATTTTGATTCCTTATAATGTCAGCTCTATACAGGTATTTTTTAATTTGCCATAATAGTTGTAGTTTGTTAGAAAATAGGCTTTAAATCGGTGACGGCATTGGGCGCTCGACCGCTTCGTAAGTCCGCGCGCGCGCGGACGTACTAAGCGTTGGCAGCTGTCAGACTCGGACGTTTGAGTGGTTATAGTTCCTAAATAAATCGTTCGGTGGCGCGCTGGTCGCCGTCGTGTTATTGTTCGGCGCGGCGCGGCGGCGAGCGTGGCGCGCGGGCGAAGCCCTAGGATCCCGCGCACAGCGGCGGCGGCCGGATGTATGTTTATGTATTGCAGCGTATTGCAGCTACACTCTATTATTTGCCATCTCGGGAGTCACAGTCGGGAAAAAGTAATGTTGTGCCGACCCCAAATAAATTGGGATAAGGACAAGAGAAGGTTGATGTACAGACGCCAGCACATCAAGCTACCCGAAACTGTCAAATTTTCCCAATAAACTTTGAACTTTATGCTTTAGCGATAAAGTTGAAATCTATTAAAAAAATTGACAGATTGGAGTAGCTTGATGTGCTGGCGTGTGTACTTGGCTCGTTGTTCTTCAAATTATTTGAATTCATCTTGCCATTTACTTTAGCTTTAGAACAACAACGATTGCTTTTTGTTTTTCCAATACTTATTTGATTTAATCTCATCTTCAGAGCGGTATACTCCTGTCCCCACGGGTACCACGTCGTAGGTCTACAGAGCAGGAGCTGTCAGGCGGATGGCAAGTGGGCTGGTCAGCCACCAGCCTGCAAGGAAAATAGTATGTATTTATAAACATGCAACAAAACACACACAGACATTCTTTGAAAACTTTGAATCAGAGCGAGTTTGTAAAAAATTTGGAAGATAGATCAAGATCTCGCTTATCATAAAATGAAGATTATTCAGCAAATCTGTCCTATATCTACATAAAGCGGTACAAAAGAGACGTTATATTGAAATTAAGCTCAAACGGAGTAAGAACACGAAATCAGTAAAGTCCTAGCCACAGATCCAATAATCAATTTCATTACTTTGTTATAGTTAAGGTGAGTATAGACTAGAACATTTACTTGTAACAGAACATTGAGCATTCGACCTTTTATAATTTTATAGAACCGCGCTTCGAACACGACGCTCGATATTTTGTTACAACCAGCACCCTAATTGCGTAACACACTATCAATTTCAATCTGAATCATTTTGAAGGATATTGCTTCGTATGTTCGAAAAATGGGTCTGCTCAACAATGTAAATAACGTAATGAATGTTGTTGAGCTGTCAAAATGAAACCCATTGCTGCTAATAGTGTATTACGCAATTACCTCGCTGATTTTAAAAGCAACGAGCGTATTGGTGTAACATTTTATCGAGCAAAGGCACGAGCAATAAAGAACACAGTCATCAACAATTAACGCAAGGTAGAAAGAAATGTTACAGGAAAATGCTCATTCGTCATGAGGTTACGTCGAACGCAGCGCCGAGCATTCGCAGGAACGTTACATTACATGGAAATGCTGTTGGACACTAAGCTTTTGCCTGTATTGTGCCATTCGTAAGAACGTCACATTATTTGGAAATGCTCGAGAAAATGCTCTAGTGTATACTTTAGACGACATACTTTGTCCACACTACCCACATCGAACTTCAACAAAGCGGATCTTTTTTTGATGTCCATTATATTAAAGGTTGGGGTACCGTATAACTAATTACCAACTCTTCACCTGGCTTCGCAGTCTATTGCCTCCAACCGCCAACGATCGAGCACGCGCGTCACTCCGCTCTCCCCGAACAAGCAACTTTCGACCTTGATGCTACAGTGCAGTATAACTGCCATACTGGTTACGTGACAAATGGGTTCCCCAGAGCCAAGTGCCTGGCCATCGATGGTCAAGCATCTTGGTATGGACCTGATATTAGCTGCGAACGTGAGTATGGTATTTTTTAAAGATCATGATTTTGTATTTCTGTCAAATCGTGGAGCCTGAGTTTTTAAATAAGACAACAGTTATAATAACACAGGAGAACGAGATAGTGTATCTCAGTGAATTTTGTCGGTGTCTAAGTTTCCCCGAATTAATACATTTGTCAACGTTTTTAGTCATAGGGTACACTGTACTGCTTTAATAAGTTTATTTCCCATTCTGAGGTCATCCGCCTACTTTAATTCACATCAATACACGAATTTCAGACCGGGCCACGAGAGGGTCTGTAGCTAAATAATAACAGCCGCACAGGTCTATCGATCAGGTTAAGCTACGCCTGCGGCGAGTTGTGGATGGGTGACCATCTTTACATACCCAGACCCCTCCGTGCCTCGGAAAGCACGTTAAGCTTTTAGTCCCGACTGTCATTCGTGGATCTTTGGCAGTCGTTACGGGTAGTCAGAAGCCCGTATGTCTGGCAACCTTGCCAATCGTATTACCCAGTAACTGGGTTGTGAGGTCAGATAGGCAGTTGCTCCATGTAAAATACTGGTATTCAGCTGCATGCGGTTAGACTGGAAGCCAACCCCAACATAGTTGGGAAAAGGCTAGGCAGATGATGATAACACGAATTTCAGCCCGTTCCTGTGGAGAGCCAGGCGACGTCCCCCACGGTTGGGTGACAGCTGATTGCCACACCTTCGGTTGCCGAGCAGTGGTCCAGTGCGGACAAGGCTTCGAGCTCGTCGGCAAGGCCGAACGCTACTGTCAGGCTGACGGCGCGTGGGCACCTAAGGAGCTACCCACCTGTGTCCGTAAGTAGCCTTTGATTTGGACCTTTTTTGAGGGGTCTTGATGATGAGTCGGTTCAGGGTGAAGAAGAAAGTTTGGATTTGATTTTTGAGATGGTTTTACTAGATTTATACGTAGTGTTCCACAAAGACGAATGATGATAGTAGATGATCAGTCGGGAAACTTGATTGCTGAGCATATTGACTCACTACGTCAGTTTGTCGTACAATGGCCATTTCATACGAGTTAAGATTTGAATTTGTCTAGATTTAAATAGATAATTCTTATCAATCAAGCTCCCTGACCTTACATACAAAACTCAGAGTTACCTAATTGGAAAAAAGGCTGATTTTGAAATCGAATCAATTGACAAATTAAATTAAATCATACAAGCGTTAAGGAACATCACATTTCGTTATCTTTCTAATAATTTAGGCTTTGGGGTAAAGCTTTTAAAGTACATATAGAAAACTTTAGCAGGCACTTTGAAAAACCAGACTCATCATCAAGACCCAAGATATTTTTAAAACTCTCCGCGTGTGGTCTTGCTTCGTGACAATGTAGTTGCCGATTTCAGTGTTGTCCTTCATTTTGGAATGTTGCATGGTACCGGTTCCCGTTCTACATTACCTACATATCGGTATAGTTCGCATGACGCTTAAACAAATGATTATCATGGCTATCATCGGAGCAATTTCATTGTCATGACGCAATATATGGAAATCCCACTTTTTATTGGTTGTTTTCGAAGATAGATTATTTGGATTGGATTATTGAATTATTCGTTTTGTAAAAGTTTATTATTTGAAACTCTGGGATTGTAGAACATTTTGTTTAAATTTTTATTGGGTTCAGGAAAGGCAAAATTTTATTTCGGGTGGGATTTCTTTGTCAAAAGTGGGAATTCCTCTGAAATTTGCCCAAAAATGGATTTTTCTGATTGTTTTTTCTCCTTTTAATGCTGCTTAGAAGGAGATGCGGGGACAGTTTGAGCATCCATTACATTACGTAGTATATCAAAAGTAATGTTATTATAGAAACGTTGTCACCTTCAAATTCTATGAAGCTATCGTTTTTCGCAACTTCAAAAGTTGTTTCTTTCTGTGGCCATGATAAAAAATTGTCGTTTACTGCCTATCTGACTATTAGATGATATAGCAATGTTAGTAGTACTCGATGTTTATTGTAAATTTCTATCTTTAAACGCTGTAGTGAAATAAATGTACAACAAAAATGGAGTTTGTTTTATTTTTGCATGTATTTTGCATGGTTGAAGTTTTGGTATGAGCGCCATCTATGTTTTGTTCGGGTATTGTTAAAGCGACACGTGTCGCCATCTAGTGGTAACGCAGGTGCAGTGTCCGCCGCCCGAGGCGCCGCGCCACGGCAAGGCAGTGTACACGTCTTGCGCGTACAATTCGGTCGTCTCGTACGAATGCAAGTACGGATACCGGCTTGTGGGAGACGCGACCAGGCGATGTGGTGCCGACAAGAAGTGGTCGGGCGGCCAGCCGATGTGCAAAGGTAAATCAGAATCATTTTTTTTTTTTTGTTTAGCACCTGTCCCACTTCTGTGCAAAGGCCTCTTCCAAGTCCTTCCAGGAACTCTTTTCCCGCACCACCTCGAACCAGCCTTCGCGATACACGTCCAGGTTATCAGGCGGTCATCCGGAAACCGCTTTAGCTGCTTAAGTGGAACGTATACCTAATACGTTACAAAGATGAAATTCGGAAGAAAGGAGGGGAACAAGAAAAGGAGAATTTTCTTTAGCCTGTAACTAAAGATAAAACTGTGATAGGTTTAGTTAATCAGCTATGGGCTGACTAGATTCTATGAAATATTCACATGCCCAATACTTTTTTCTGAGCACCATTTTAAAATGGCTTACTTCTATACCCCGTTTACTTCCAGAAATAAACTGCGGGCACCCAGGCCAGCTCTGGAACGGCTGGCTGGAGAACATCTCCTCTGGCACGGGGCTGGGTGCTTCAATCATCTTCAGGTGTCAGGATGGTATGAAGATGGAAGGCAACGGCTCTGCGATCTGCCAGAGTGATGGCACTTGGAGTCATCCCCTGCCGATGTGCTTAGGTTAGTAACTTACTACAAAAAATATATTTAGTAATTTATTTATTATTTAAGTTAGAAAAATAAAATTCGTCCTAGCACCAGCCATACCTACAAAAATTGTTCGCAATGGTGGCACAAATATTAACGAGTCAGCATGGGAAGTAGCAGAGTAGACTCCAAGGTGCATGCAATCTAATAAACTATTTTAGTCTTGTTTTCATAAAGCACCACATATGTCAGTGAATTCTGGATCAAGAATAATAAAACTACTCAGCCTTGCCCAAAAGATTCCAAATGGTCGTAATGACGATGCTGAAAAGTACATAGAAAGTAGAAACTCACAATTTATAACGGCGAAATATTAATTTATTTATTCTATCTTCTTTCAGCGCCGTGTGTGGTACCCCATGTGTCCCAGGGTCGGGTGGTGCTGGTGGAGAACAAGACAGTAGACAATACCACCCAGGAAGCGAACACGCAGATCGTCGGCAGTTCCACTATGGTGCAGCATGGTAAGCAGCGACGTCATAAACGCACAAGATTATATATAAATGATTTCTAACTAAACCGATGGGACTTTTGTCTTGTCTGGTAACTGTTTCATTGCACTTTATGTCTAAAATTCTGTGTATTGAACGAATGTTTTAAAGTTTTTCTACAACTTCAAGGTCAGTCCCAGGACTGATCGCCGATATCATAAGAACACATAAAAAACTTGCGTCGTCTACACTTTTTTGTTGTTTTAACTTAAATTGCACCGCGTAAGTCAGGCTAATGCTATTATACTTTCAAAATTTTATGAAAACGAATACAAATTATCAATTCTTCAATGTTCTTTGCAGGTGAAATAATAGTGGTCGACTGCGAGAAAAACTACGAGTTCCCGTCAAGCAACGCAGCCGTGACGTGTAACAATGGCACCTGGACGCAAATACCCAGGTGTCAGCCAGCCAGGTAAATCTCGGGCGACCGATGATTGTAACGACGTTTCCACTCTGCATACAACAATTCAACCAAATAATATATCCAATAATTTAGTCACTATATCTAATCAAAGATTGGCAACACCCATAGTCGGACCCTCACTTCTATTTAGTTTGTGTGACAAGATCACTTTCTTTGTTCCATAATATGTATTCCTATGCTTTAGTATTGCCATTGTTTTCATTAATTGTCGTATTGTCTTCTGCACATTGTATAAGAAAGATGTTCGAAACTAGACTTCGGTATTTTTGTGGCAGGTGCAAAAAAATGCCCAAGTTCCCTCGTAACGGCATGGTGATAGCGCCCAAGACAGAGCATGGCATGAAGGCGCGGTTCCGCTGCAAGGATGGGTATGAACTGAAGGGAAACCCCATTGTTGTGTGCTCGTTTGGCGTTTGGAGTGGAGACACGCCGAAGTGTGAAGAAGGTGGGTGTATTTAATATTTAAGTTATCTGACTACAGCAAAGACTGAATTATGTGGGGAGAGACATTTGCCCTTCAGTGCAATCCAGGCTAGTTAGATTAGACTGCAGTAAAAGAATTGAGACAGCTGTCTGCGCATGCCCTGAAATTACAATGGCATCTTCTGAGTCATTGCTACGTCTGAGGAGCGAGACCTCACTTTTGTTTTCATCGATAAGTAGAACCGTTGCGAAAAAATATGGTCATTGGTAAATAGACTGAGTCTTCACCGGACGATCCAGTGCAGTGAGTTCCGATCGGACGTGGTAGGAGCGCGATCCATTTGCGCGGTCGGTGTAGACATGGAGCGCGCGATCCGAACACACGCAGTGGAGCGCACGCTTCGTGGAGTGGCGGATCCAGATGCTGTCGGTTTTTGACAATGCTCATAGGGGTGCAAGCAGCCACTGCAGTCTGACGACGCTGCCGTAGATGCAAAACCATATCGAACGTATATTCAACTGAACTTATTCTAGCTAAAATTTGGATCGGCACTGGAGCGCGCGACAGGATCGCGGGTTTCCTAAAACGGACCGTGCGCAAGAATCTCCGATCCACGATCGGCGTTCCATGAACGTGAATCGTGGAGTGCCGATCCAAATTTGGATCATCGAGCTAATGACTTCAAGATCTTGTAGTATAATACAGCCTGTGCGGCTACCATGTTATAACGACTGAATGATAACACTTTAAATCTTTTGTTTCAGTATTCTGTCCGTTTCCCGGTTACATTGAAAACGGCAAAGTCCTACTCGTAGGTAACATGGGCTTATATGACTATCGGCCTTACGTAAAAAAGGTATTTGACTTTATCTAAATCACTTTTGCTGTCCGTACCTATTATAAAATAGAATCACAAAAACAAATTGTTTTTCAGGTAGTGAACAACAAACAGATAATGTATGAGTGTGAGAAAGGATACGTGCTGTCCGAAGGTGCACCAGGAGCCACCTGCATTGGAGGCCATTGGAGTCCCAGAGAATTGCCTAAGTATGTTCTCACTTCTCAGTAATTTTTCTCATCATATCAAATTGAATCAAAATATAAAAAGAGGCTTGTGGCTAAGTAATAACAGCCGCACGGGCCGGTCGATCAGGTTAAGCTACGCTAGCCGCGGTTGCTCCTTGGATGGGCGACCGTACCAAGACCCCCTCCGTGCCTCGGAAAGCACGTTAAGCCGTTGGTCCCGGCTGTCTAACGTGGATCTTTCACAGTCGTTACGGGTCGTCAGAAGCTCGAAAGTCTGACAACCAGTCTTACCAAAGGGGTATAGTATTACCCAGTTACTGGGTTGTGGAGGTCAGATAGGCAGTCGCTCCATATAAAATACTAGTATTCAGCTGCATTCGGTTAGACTGGAAACTGACTACAACATAATTGGGAAAAGGCAGATGATGATATCAAATTAAATCTTTATTAGCTTTCAATCGTTGTGGTCCATTCCCTCAAACAGAGAAGAGGCCTTTGACCCAGAAGCGGGACGTTAAAGACTGATTGTAATTTTGTTTCCATTTCCAGATGCACACTCTACCAGCATCCACGTATCCGCTGGAGCCGAAGACGCCGCTCGATCCCAGAACCAGAAACTCGACGTCGAAGATCGACCTATAGACAGTATTACAATAATCTACGTCACCAACCAGATTCGTCCCAACAGTACTTAGACCATCTCTATAATAAATATAACCACGGAACATCCAAACCTACCCTAAGACATGCAAACTTCAAGATTATGAAGAAATTTGACTTTGAAGAAGAGATGGAACCACCTACAAGTGCAGAGAAGAACGATGAAAACTTTCCAACTGCTGTGTATACTATTTATAATGTACACGGAGAACCAGTAGGCCACAGACTTTATTCCTATCAACCTGTATATGAACCAGAAGAAGATGACATAGTACAACATGAAGAAACGTCTGAATATGAAAACTCTGATGAAGGAGAAGATGAGCTTTCTCATGTAACTGTACTCAAAGGAGGAATGTTTGGAGATCATAGTTTGAGTACAGATACTAACGCCGATAATATCAACAAGTTAAAACATGAATATTTTGAAAGATATTTTGATAAAAGGCGGAAAAGGTTCTTGAATAAGAATGTTGATGAAACCAAAAAGGGGATGGAAACAAGTCGAGAGGAGGATGAGACTGATTTTGAATTTGAAGGATCGAATGAAAAAAAGGAGATGGATCTGGAATTGGAAGGTGATGAAAATAAAATTGATACTGTAACGAAAATACCCCCAGAAATCACAACTAAAGCTAGAATCAAACGTGGAATTAACAACGAAGAGTTTGATACCAACAATTGGACTCTAAAACCATCATCAGATGACTCAGAATTAAATAATGAAATAACTATAGATTTATTGAAAGTGGTGCCTTTGACAGCTAAGCATAATGATGATGATTGTGAAAACAGTAAGGAGATGGCAGTGATACCTTTAAAATCTAACTTAGCAGATACTTACAAAGATTATAGTAAAGAAATGGCTGCTGTACCTTTACAGTACAATAAGACAAATTCTACTGAAGTTGATAATATTTTGGACAAGCGCGATAAAAGAACGAGCAGGAAAACTGATCGACTGAATCAAACGACAGCTACAATTCCCAAAACGTAAGCCTTTAACAAATATTGTTTTTATACTTAATATACGCAAAGCACGTAATTAAATCCGCTATTGTTAAGTTACATATTAGACTTGAAACACAAATATGGTCACATATTATGTGGAATACAGAGATTAATAAGATATTAAGACGTGTACATAAGAGACATCATAAAAGTAAATAGACCATTGTTCTACAGCTAAAACATCGAATATTTCTCACTCTAGAGAGAGAAAGATAAGTACCTACAGGATGAATAGCACTATTATTTTTCCGCAACGGCACAATAATGACATTGTTGCAGCCTCTGGCTCTTATTGACACGTTGGTAATCTATTCTTAATTTCTTTTTGCATGACTTATAATGCGAAACATTAGAGAGTGCTTTTCGATCGATTTTTTTTTTTACCTCATTTCTGCAACTGTTTCTATTGTTATACTCCTGCTAGTGCACAGAACCTACATAATTTATATACCATTGTATAGATAATTTAATGGAGATTAATTCTGTACTTTTCAAAAATGAAACGGAAAAAACATCAAAGTATTTCTAAAAAAAATCCCGTCAATCAAGTAAAACCTGAAAATATTGTAGTCTGCGATAAAATCAATTCATTGAGGCAAATATTTTTTTTAATAGATTCGTTTTACCCATAGGAGGAACCCTGTTCAAAGTGGCACATTTAATTAAACTAGTTCAATTATAATGAATAAAAAATGAACTAATATAATATCTAGGGTTTTTTATACGATCAAATGAGCATTACGAGGCGTGCACTTTTGGATTTTCCAAATTTTCTTTATTACAGAGGCAGAGAAGGCAAAGGTGGCAGAAGGCAGCAATCCTCAACAGGCGATGACCCAGAAACTGATGGTAAAGACCTGGCCGAAGGTGGAAGCGCCCAGAACAGTACTGAGAAAGGCAAGAAGGGACGCCCTAAGAGCCCTTGTGAACCTATTGAAAGCGAGCCTTTCGTGAATATTGAGATTGTCAAGTATGGACGGGATCCTAACAACACTTTTAGTTCAGGTAACTCCACAGTGTCTTTCTCAACTTTTACTTCAATACAAGAGTCTATGAACGGTCTGTCTGTCTATGGTCTATGGTGTGTAAAATAGTGGTGGTCCAACGGTATTGGTCCTGACTAGAATTGCAGCTTGTGGGTTTAACCCAGCTAAGCACTGTACCTTGTCTAAATAATTTCATCACGACTGCCCTCAAAACGGTGAAGGAAAACATCGTGAGGAACCGACACGTCCTAGAACCAAAAAATCGAAGACATGTAACATTCACCAACCCGCACTGGGCCTGCGTGGTGAATTACGTCCTCAACGAGAGGAGGCCTGTGTCCCAGTAGTGGGAACATTACAGGCTGATTATGTGGGCTAACCCTGAGCAACAGTTACGCTACCAAAATGCCTGTACCTATATATAATATTTATACCACGGCGTTAGCTATTTTTACGCCGTTTAAGCAGATCTTTTGAAAGACCATCTTCCTGATGGACAATATTAATGAATCAGTTCAGTACATTCGGTTAAGAACAAAAAATATGTATTAAATTCAATAATGTTACATTAATTTAAGGTACTATTGTTCGTGTGGCTTGCGGTAAGGGTTACGGACTGAATTTAGAAACGAATGCCACTGCCAAGTGTGTAAGAGGCAGATGGAAGCCTGAGAAACCTAAATGTGAAATACGTAAGTAAAATACTTTCATATTCCATTAATAAACAAAATTCTAAGCCTTACTAACAAGACAAGACAGGACAGGACAGGACAAGACAGGACACTCAAAAATAGGAAGTCACCACGCATAGAAACAAAACAAACATAATTACGATCAGGAATATTTTTTAAATGTTATCGTCAAAAGGCAACCTCTGTTATATGGCTGCATGTATCTGATGTGTTCAAAGCGTTTAAAATAGCGTAAGATTTTGAATCAAATAGGTAATTAAAGTAGATTTTTTTCATATAAATTTTTTACCACTTTCCAGTACCCTGCCACGTCCCATCAACAGAGTATGGTATCTACACGATGGCCGCGGACGCTGGTCATCCGATGACGGCCAGCCAGGTGCTGGGCTCCAACCTGCAGGAGGAGAAGGAGCTGAATGAGACCGATCCTGTGCCTAATGGACAGGTCGTGCACTTCTCTTGTGAATATGGGTTAGTTACATAATTATTGTTATCTAATTGACGGCCAAGAATTCGAAGATAGATGAAGAAGTCGCATTTTACGAAACCATCTTTGACCTTAGAGCGTTGAAATATCTAAAAGTAATATAAACTGGATGGTCAACGTCGTAAGGAATTTCGTAATTTTATAAGACACAAATGCATATTACGAAGAACTCGAAGAAGTTCGGTTCTTGCAGGAAGTTATCCTGCTTGAAAATTGATGGTATTAAATAAATAAGTGCAAATAGGTGAAAAAAAATTTAAAAGAAACAATTTTACAGATACAACGTGCAAGGTCCAACTAACCTACGGTGCTGGCTTGGAGAGTGGGCTGTCACCAGCATGCCTGAGTGTGTAGCCGGTAGGTGAAAAATACAACATTGTTAATAAATTGTATAACAAATAACCTACCTCTTTTAACAGTAATGGTGATTCAAATCACAATTTGACATCAGATATACTACTTCTATAAACATATTTCAGCGCCCTGTGAACTCCCACTTCTTAACGGCGCTACCTACGAGGCAGGGTACCGAGCAGGACTCACAGTAGCACACGCTTCCTCCGTTAACATAGCTTGCGATCCTGGCAGATCACCTCCAGCTACACTCAACTGCCATCTAGGCAGACTGCAGCCAACCGTCCATGACTTCTGTAGACCTTTGGGTGAGCTACAAAATTATTTATTTCCATTGAATGTTGTCTTCTTAATCAGTTTTAATAGTAAGCCAATCAATTTAATGTATAGAAACCAGATCAATAGTTATATCTCATTTGGATCGTCCACTGGAGAAAGAATATTTCTGAATTTATTAGAAAGAATAATTACTATAAACGTGGATTCTTGTTGACTTTTAACCACTAGTTAAACTATCGCCCATTAATGTACCCTGTGGCATAAATATATTCAACTACAATATGTACCATAATTAATGCAACCTACAGCCCAATTAGAGTATTGAGTTAAAAGCAAAATACATAAAATGAACAAAACTTTTTTTTTTAAAGCTAACTATTATTATTAAGAAAATCGTGTTGACCCTAGCATTACTTTATGCATTGATATTAGAGTTTTATTGCCTTGAAATAAGATTCTTTGAATCAATCGACGGTCAGTATCTCAAAATACATTTTTTTTTAATAACCTATTTTAAAAGTTACGTATTCTGTTACACCTTGTTTAGGCAAAATAATAAAATTCCCAACCATTAAACTCAGGCCTTGACAACATAATCAAACGCCGAACTCTTGTTTCCAGCAAATCTAACCCGCCCACGACCAACCTCGGAATACCAGAGCGGTTCCGACATCGTCAGAGAAGACATCTCAGAGCTGGAGCCCGATATCGATAGCACCACCAACACAGACTGCGGCCCGCCCGCGAGGTAACCCAGACCATCATACTGCTAGAGAGGGGAAAGAGCTAAGCACATGTTATCGATTATCGGTTACAATAGATATACATAGTTAGAAAAAAATATATATTAGACAGATTAAATTAGTTAGGACTTCAACATAATGGGTATTTAAGTGATATATAACAAGTATTAAAAAATGAAGAAATGTTAACTTAAAGTTACGAAGTGTCATAGTTGGGCTAATCAAAGTTACGTACAAAAAACAAGTGAATGAATCACACAAAAGTTAAAGCATTAAATAACCAGCTAAACGTGCAAAAAGCAATGATTTAGCTTCAACAAAAAAACCGAAATAAAAATGTCAGGTAACGATAAAAATATCATCAGTAATTAAGTTTTAAAACTTTGTACTTTTTTGTGCAGGAATCCACAAGAAGTCAGGTAATGTGTGATTAGCTCTGAATGTATCAATAAAAAGCTGAAATAATATCAACATGATTAGTTTGTGACATTCGAGTTCGTTTGTTTAATTTGACCAAACGCTTTCATTGTAGCTTCTATGTGGTTTTTGTTTTAACATGCCTTGTTACGCCATATTAATATTAATGAACCCAGCTCTAAAATAACATTGGAAAATAAGCAGACCTATAATATTCCTGCAACAGTATTCAAAGTTGTAATGCTTGGTGGATCCCAGGGTACGATATTTGGTCCTGAAATTTTAACACTGTGTGTTTCAACTTTTTTGGTTTATAGCCAGATGATGATCATTGTGATTCGAAGTGCTTGGAAAAATATCAAAACAGAGATGGACGAATTAAAGATACAACACATTAATGCAATACAGAAAATGTGTTGATGTGTTTTATTAATATAATAATTATAATAAACTTGTAGACTGTGAAATATGGCGAACAAACACGTAATTCAAGTATTTTTTATTTCGTCACTCATCCAAAACACGTTAAAGGATCAAACATTGCAGTTGTCATAGCAAAATAGTATTTAATTTCAAATCAATAAGATACATTTTTAGAGAATCAATAATGTTAGATCCTAACGCTTTGGAGCGATTTGTTTGTTTCGTTTATTTTTTGTTTTATCTTTATGTTTGCTGTTGTACAAAGTGATAAGCAAGTTTTGAAGTAAGTTGTGTTCAAGATACAAATTACCCCATCATCAATTTTAATTTTAATCTCTTACATTATATAACCAGTTTTAGTTATTCATGACAATCGACAAATTTGTTAGCAAAAATGGAGAAATGTGTCAATCAGTTTCAAAAATGAGTATTTTATGTCGAATAATGGAATCTCGATATATGAGCACAGCTTCCTCCATCCAATCACTGTCATCCAAGAGGATGAACCAAGCCGCGATAAAAAAGAAGTAATGTGTTTGCAAAGATATGCGTTTCTTATTTGCTCGCTGAAGACTGAAGGGAACCCAGGCGTTCAGGGATGCCAAGCCCTGGTGAGAGCCTTATAGGTTCGAAATTTTGCTTCTTTAACTACCTCACATCATCACTATTTGCTCATCGATGATCATGCTCATCAATTGTAACTTCATGTTTTGACATTTTATGGTGATGTCTGGTATTGCCAGGGTATGGGTTTGACTAAGACTTGTTTATTTTTGGTAATTTATCTTTGTCTTGAAATTTTCTGCGATTTCCTGCGACTACTCATTCCACTTCATGTACCTCTCTTTCATAATCTTAAGAGAACACATATTTTGAGCAGTTGTGACGTTGCAAGAAACGATTTTTTCAAGCAGTACTGCAAGTGTCCCTGCGAAGTCAGGAAGAGTTGCGAATGTAACTCCCAAAAATAAGTATTGAAGATAAAAAAGGAGTCTTGATTGACTTTACCCAATATGGTTGTTAGCTAATATTTCTTATGGATCTTAGTCATTCCCAAAACATCACGCCTTTTTCTCACTTTTTCAAGGGTTTAAAAGTCACTTTCATGGTACAAATCCTCGGAAGGCAGGGCTTAGTTAACGTTAAAAAATATACTTTATATCTATGTTAATATGAAAGCTAATTGTATGGCCGTAACCTGGCTTCTTATGTCTTGGCCAAGCTTTTGTTTGGTTGCTAATTATTTAAAATTTCGACTTTTAGTGCATGTTTTGTTGTCAACAACGTTGTGTTAACAACGGAATATTTTTTTGATAATGTTCTAAAAATTTTTAACTTATTCCATGTTTTTCCTGATTTTATTGCGGCCACTGGTGAAGTTATAAAATAATCTACATAAATCAAAGAGTTAGAAAGAAAAAAAAACTATTACCAAAATTTGGAGACCAGTCACGTTTCATACAATGTTGGGCCCAAAACCCAAAGTGCGCCAGCGAAAACAAATGTGTTACCCTGGTCGGGGAAGTCCTATCATTATTTACTATGGCGCCGAATCTCTTGAAAATGCTTGGGTGGATTTCCCTGACTTAGGTGACACACTTTTTTTCATTGACCGGCCATTTTGGATTTTGGGCTCAGCATTGTATTTTAACGGTTTTCTCTTACCTGTAAGGTACCCAAAATACACATTATAAAACTACATTCATAAATTAATTTGATACCTCGATCATTAGTGGCCAAAATATCGTAATCAATATTTTTTATACCCCAGTATCTTGGAATAATTGCTTGAAGGGTCCAGGGTACGCTGATATACCGGGATGGGGCTGAAGTGAACAGTTCTCTCGGAGTGGAAGGGTATCCCCATGGAACCGAGATCACGTTCAGATGCATAGCTTCCATCATGGGAGAGAAGACCACTTGGAAGCTGATCTGTGAGCAAGGGAACTGGGTTGGCAAGAGTTTTAACTGTGGTGAGTTCGGAAAAGTTTCTGATATATTATACTTTTTTAACATTATGATGGATGGACTGTGTGAATGATTATATGAAAAGAAGGGGGTGACTACCAAGATGACGACTAATAGAGAAGCATGGAAGAAAAAGACATTTTACGCTGACCACGAATAAATTAGAATAAGGGCAGAATAATGATGATACTTTCTAGATGACTATAAAGACCATGGATAGCTAAAGTCATTTCTTCCAACCAGGGCCGTCTTAACTATATTGGGCGCCGGGGTGCGAAAATCATCTTGCGCCCCCCTTGCCAACAAAAAGAAATTAAACTTAATTTTTGTGTTCCATTTTGAAGATGATTTCCACCAATTTTTTCCAAGGGATGTTTTCGAGGCGGTGACGTACAGTTACAGGGCTGGAGCGTTGCGGTTATAATGAGTGACTAGTAATTACCTGATCGGCTTGCGCACCCTAAGACCTTGCGCCTGGGTGCCGTGCACCCCTTACACCCCCGGGTAAAGACGGCCCTGCTTCCAACGGACATGACATGAAAGAATTTCCTATATGCCCAATCCAAAGTTTCCGTAATTTAGATTAAGTCTAGGCTAATAATAATAGCTATAGTTGAGCTGCACGATTTCTGACAAATGCGTGCACTGACTGGACAGGTCCTCTCAATCTGTGTGGTTCTTTCCTCAAAAGACCATCTCACACATCGATCTACATGGTCTTCATATAACCTGACCAAGATTATGTCTGGACTTTAAAAGAGACTGTGACCTCTGAGTTTGTTTCGGCCTTTCTTCTCAGAGTAGCCAGATAGGAAACGACCAACCTCATCTAGTTTAAAAGTAAGTGTTTGTGCAAACCTACTTACAAAAAAAAAATCATTTATCATTTACTTTACTTACTTACTTCCGAGATTGTCCTGATAGCCGTGGAATACCTCTCCACACCTCATAAGCATCTCAGGACATGTTGCCCCCTTGTCGCTACGTCACTATGTGCTAGCGATCCTTTCCGGGGGCCCATTATTGATTGTGCAAGTCACTCCCTGCCATTTTATCCGTGTATAATTATAAAACACTGATCAGACAGGGGTCATAGTTCTTCCATAGTTGTTGGTAACCAGTCCACTTTAGCCACCCAAACAGATAGTTCAATTTTTTATTTTTCCATATCCTGCAATAGTCCTACACCAACCGGGGGTTATCCTTAGGTGCACTTGTATAGTGCATACAGGGATAATCGTCGGTTGGCGCCGCATTTCATTAAAATTTCCTAAGGGGCCTCTGCGAGTTGGCTTCGGCCCCTCGTACACCTTCCAAAGGACCGGGACCTCGTGGTCCCGAGATATGGAAAATAATAATACTACGAAAGTGTTCCAAAACAAGATGTGATGCTGGTCATATCTTGAAGTCAGTCCATATTTCATATGACGATACCACTATAAAATCCTACGAATCTCATAGTTCTGATGCCAGTTGAACTTTTCATATTTGCAGAAGAGCTAGAAGCTCAAAATGAGGAGTTACAGAACAACAACAGCTGCACGTTTGAAAACGACGAGCTCAACGTGGTGGCTTTCTACAATGACATGCAGATCACTGAGGTTGTAGACTTCCCTGCTGGAGCTATGATAACATCCAGGTAAATTATCTATCCTCTGGAGGTATAAGGAACAGGGTGTAAAGTTCACTCATACTCTATAGAAAAGGGAGGATTCTCCGACCAGACGGGTGTTGTGTCTGGCAGGCAACTGCACGATGATTCATGTCGGGCCGTTGTATCTATGCTAATTGCACGGTAAACTCTGCTTGCGAGATGCAGGATTTTGCGTGATGTCAGTATGACGCGTTGTTCGCATGTAGCGTTGTAGATACTACTACTAATAATTAAGCTGAAGAGTTTGTTTGAATCTTCGGAAGTACTAGTCGGATTTAAAAATTATTCAAACATTTCGTAGCCCAATTATTAAGGAAAGCTATAGGCTGTTTAGCCTCAGGCTAGGACCCTTCGGAGCTGAGCAAAAAGAAAAAAAGAACGGAAGCAAAACGAAGTAATAGTTCGGGCAGGCGATGCAATGTGACGGGGTGGATCGGATGAACAAAAAATTTCACGCGGGCGTATTCGCGAGCAGAAGCTGGTTTAGGATAAACGCATTATTTGTAACCATAGAAACGAAACCAAGGGAGCTAATCTTAGAACACGATATTAGTTGCTTTGAGACTCATACCTTATTTTAAATCTTTTCTTTTGATCTCTTTCCATTTGCGGTTTCTCCCAACTTTTGATAGAGATAGAACTACTTATTATAATTTCAGGTGCAGTGACATCGGTAAATATGCTATGACGGGATCACAAACCCGCAAATGTATCGGAGGCTCATGGGACGGTGTTAAACCAACGTGCTTTGGACTTAACCAACAAATGGACTATGCAAGTAAGTAAATGTTGTTTTCTTTTTTGTTGAATTATTCAATAAAAGAAAGAAAGAAAATACATTTATTCAGTACAGACTAAAAGGCATCAGATAAAAACAAATAAAAATAGTGAAAATTCCGATGTAAGAAATTAGCAGGAAAGTGTGCATCGCGACTGCGCCAAAAAGCCCCAGCGGTGCTATTCTGTAAAAATCTCACCGTGAAAACTTAGGTTAAGTGAGCGTGGAGTGAGCAATTCCTAGCAAAAAGAAACTCGCTTCACCTAAGTTTTCACGGTGAGATTTTTACAGAATCAACTGGCTGTTCTGCAAAAAAAAATTGTAAATAGTCTATAAAAAACCTGTGATTTTATTTATCGTAGTGATCCAACAAACGTACTGATTTTATTACCATGTCTTCAAAAGATATTTATAACGTGAATTCAATCATCTCACTTGCAGTGGAGAAGCGGCCTACAATCCTATTCCGGCACTCCCAAGGTCCAATCGCGCAGACTAATGATGGCAAACTGCTGGTGTATCCTGGCACCGTGCTGCACATGGAGTGCTTGTGGATGAGGAGATTTGGGAACCCCAAGTGGAACGTTACGCATAATAATCCTGAGTGAGTATTCTAGAGGCCTTTGAAGTTTCAACTATATGATTACGTCTATGATAGATTTAGATATAATGCTTAAAGTAATTTATTTTTACTCTCTTGCTGGTATAGCGCTAGATTTTTCCAGTGTTATGAGTGGTCTGAAAACCATAAACACTGTCTCAGGCCAAACTAACGTACAGCAAATGTGACCATGATTAGCACAACCTCATAAAAAAGTGGAGCAGTGATGACCTCGTGGTAATGGAGGGACTTAAGATATGTAGGTCGTAGGTTCGAACCTAATCTTGATCAAATTATTTACACACAGTACGCACCTTCCTGGGCTCAAACCCAGAAGGGTGTGTGCGTTGTGCAAATAATTTGATCACTATTGCTCTCAAAACGGTGAAAGAAAACGTCGTAAGGAAACCGGCATGTCCCAGAACCGAAAATTCAAAGACATGTGGTGACATCTACCTCTGGACACGCGTGATAGATTACAGCCCACTCCCTTTCACAGAGAGGAGGCCTGTGTGAACATTATAGGCTGAATATGACAAAAAGAGTGGCATACATGAATGTTTACAATTTTCAGAACAGATCGCAAGTACATAGAGGGCTGGACAACAGACCCTGGGCGAGACAGCGCGTTGGAATACAGGCTGAGCATCATTAATGCAGTGAAAGAAGACTCTGGCATCTACCGGTGCGAGACTCCAGCTAGGCAGAGCCACCAGGTCGAAATTATTGTTGAAGGTACGAACTTGCGTTATTATGTTGTGATTTGTTGCAAGAAAGCACCAGCCTCTCGCTCAAATAAGTGACCCTTTTTCTATTTATTAAATTACAAAGTTTTGATCCGTTAAATCTATGACTATGTGTAGGTCCCGTAAGCCCTTTTTAAAGTTCATACACAAGAGTGACCGTTGACGTGTGTGCTCCTGTGCATACTCACTTACTCAATCATAAATTGTCTGTCAACTTACTTCCCATAGTTTATGCAAAATGATCATTTAAATTCATAAATCCCCACAGGTTGGTAACCAGGTAACACTGTTTTCTGCGGTTTCTATGTATGCATAGTTCTTCTATAACCAAAGGACGTTGGATCTAATTTCCACACACCCAATATCCTTTTCTGCAGACGTCCACTGTCCGCCACTACCCATCCGGCGCGGCCTGGTCGCGAGCGGGCTGGGCACACGACTGGGCACGGAGATTCGGTTCCACTGCGCAAACGGCAACGCTCTGCTCGGTGCGCACACGCTTATGTGTCGAGCGTCCGGCAACTGGAGCTCACCGCTGCCTGTCTGTGAAAGTAAGTAATTAGAGGAATATTTTGACTGAATATGGCCCTTCTTATTCAAAAATTAGAGAGTTTGAAGAGTTTGTAATGTTTCAAACTTTGCTAATACTTACATACCGATACCTTCATAAACTTTTCAGAAGATAGATTTCTAATCAAATCAAATTTTTCTTCGATTTTGTTTATAGCCATACTTTTGTTGCCCCGTTTTATTTTATTTACATACTAGGTATATCGAGGAAAGCACGTTAAGCCGTTGATCCCAGCTGTCATTCATAAATCTTTGATAGTCGTTACAGGTTATTGGAAACCCAGAAAGTCTGACAACTAGTCTTAACAAAGGTTATTGTGTAATCCAACGACTGGGTTGTGAAGATCAGATAGGCTGTCGTATGTAAAATACTGGTATTCAGCTGCATTCGGTTAGACTGGAAATCGACCCCAACATACATAGTTGGGAAAAGACTAGACAGATTGGTTGATCTTGAATCATTCCAGGTGTAGAATGCGGTGAAGTAGTCCACGACACACCGCTCGGAGAGGGCGAGCGCCGGCCGCGCGTCGCCGTGGTGTCGCGCGGGGTGGGGGGGCGCGCCGCCTTCTCGTGTGCGCCGGGCTGGGCGCTGCGGGGGGCTCCGGAGACCGTGTGTCTGCCGGCTGCTGATTGGGCCAAGCCTTTTCCTGTTTGTAGAGGTGAGTTATTCTATAAAACAATGAGACAAAGGATTTAAATTCTTGGGTTTCATGTTTGTTACGCGATATCACTGGCAATTGTAAATCGATTTTAAAAATTATTTTCTTAATGGATAGAATATGCCTCAGGAGTGGCAAACAACGAAAATGTGAACCCAACGACACCGACTTCCGAAATTAATAGTACATTATGATATAAGTGCGGTAAGTTGAAAATTACAGCCGAGGCGATATTGCTTGCCCGAGCCGTAGGCGAGGGCTAAAAGAAAGCAGAGGCTGTAATTTTCAAAGCGCACGTATGTCATACGACGTTTTATAACATATTTGCGAGGAAATAAATAAAACTCGGACTGAACTTGCATATTTGCTTGTTTTCCATATGATGAAATTTTGATACGCTTGCAAGTATCTATCGGTCGATTTTTCGGGCGAGGCTTAGAGTAGCCTTTTTCGCTGCCTCTGAGACTTCTGGCGGTGTGGAATTAATAAATTCATCATTACTTGACGACATTTTCAAATAAAAAACAGTACAGCGAAAAGAAAAAGCGCGCGGAATAATTTTTACTTCTTAACAGATAAGCGATGCGCGCGCGTTCGCGATTTTTTTTTCAGGCATAGGCACAAAACAGCCAGTATTATTAATAAAGTAAATTAATATTTTTGTTTTTGTTACAGATATTAATGGTTGTAATTTATTGTCAAAATTAATTAAATTAAAGAATTAAATGTTTATTTATTATATTTTATCTCCCAAAGTTAATTTTATTCATAAAATGTTGACATCTTTTCTGAAATAAAAACTCTTTGCTAAGATTTAAAAAAGTACCGTTCGTTTTGACGGAGCATCTTGATAAACCGTGCGATTTACTTTACATTACCGCACAAGTGCGTAATGAGATACATTACGATATTGAAATTGGTGAAATAAGAGACCCTTTACGAGCAAATATGTTATAAAGTAATTTTTCACTTTGTATTGTCATAATTGGAAGTCGATTTTTTTTGTAAGTATTTACGGATTGAAGGAAATTGAGAATTTATAAGGGATCTAAATTGAACAGGCTTAAAGCACAACGTAACAATGCTAGGAAGTAACAATTACCTATGTCTGATAGGTAAAGTGATAACGTAAGAATTGAGACAGCAATACTAGTCAAAATCGAAAACACTATCCAAAAACTAAGACCGAACTGAATAAACATACTTCTTAGCACGTGACTTGCCAAAGATATAATCCCATCTATGTCTTGCACTTGCAGTTTGACAGTTACATGATAATTACAGGATCCCGCTTACCCACATCAGTATTTACTCACCTCAATCTAAGTCTTTTTCCATTCTTACCATACCAATGCTTCTTCCAGAGGTATCCTGCCCAGCATTACCGCCACCTACTTCAGGCTACGTGCTAGGCCGGGCTCCGTACCGTGCCGGTGACGTGCTGCAGTTCCACTGCAACCCTGAGCACACGCTGCACGGCAGACCTATACTGGTGTGCCAGGATAGTGGCCGGTGGAGTGATAAGCCGCCTACTTGTAAGTCCAGTTTCAATAACAGTGCTTGCTTACGCAAGCTAGCAATATAAAATTTTGGTATCATGTATCCAAACGCGTCTCACATATTGAGGGTAGAATTCATATTGGACCACAGTATTGAGCCAATCATACTCCGGTTCCCTTTCCTATCCTGCCCTCATCTCACAGCGACTTGACTGAGGTCGCCAAGAAGACACACACTGTTCTCATCAAGCAGCCAACCGCTTAACACCGCAACCGCAACCGCAGTATAGTTTATATTAATAATAATAGACTATATTTTAACGTGTTGGCCGACACAAGTGACACAGTAGAGTTAACGAGCGCGAGTGCAACCCAGAAGAACTTGAACCTCCACGTCGGCAGTCGTTGCACCCACCTGCCATCCAGTGCTCCAAGTAAGTCCTACTCCATTTTTACTCAATATCTGTGTCGTCCAATATTTTCCCGCTAAAATTACACAACGCTTATTGGTCCTTCGGAAGCCGCTATACCCAACTTCACCATAAGTTTTTGGTCCATTCGAGTCGGATTCATAGAATCAGCATTCATAGGTCTCATACCTAGGATTTAGGTCACATACCTAAATTCAAAAAACCGCCATATTGAACGCATACTAACGTTCGTACATTCCCCGCTAGGTACATTATTCATTGAGAACTACTGTACCAACTTAATAGTTCGCCTGTTGCATTAAAATAGCATAGGTAATTATTAAAACCGCCAATTATCGTGAGTTAGTTTGGCAAACTTGCCTACAACTTATACTCAACCGCAATAATCTTACACCCGCTTATGATAAAAAATAAATAAGAAAAATATTCTTAAAGTCTACCCACTAGACCTAAATTAATTTAACCGCTGTACTTTCTAGAACTACTCCAATATGGAAGATCTTAAAATAAAAGTTAAATTATTGCAAGCTAAAAACCAAGCAATCTTTGAGCGTTTATCATCATTATATGAAACTTCAAAGAAAATAAATGTGACTAGTATTGAGCTTCGTTCGTCGGAGACGTTTATGGCAGACACTCAAATACTCTCCGTTACTCGTCAGGAATTTATTAATAACATAGATAAAATAAATACATATTCTTTACAAATAAATCCAGATCATACAATTGATTATAACAGTCAAATATCATTTGACGGCGTTTACACTCGTGTCGAGAGAATACGTTCACTTATTGAAGCGAAGTCCTCAAGGTCATTGAATGACTCAACATCTAACGATATCGCGACGCAGTCTAAATGCTCAGTCAAACTGCCACCAATTCAGATTCCGTTCTTTGACGGTAGAATTGAAAATTGGCCTGTTTTTTATGAATCATTTAAATCAAATATCCATAGCAACTTAAACCTTACAGATTCTCAACGTGTGCAATATTTAATTGGTAATCTAAAAGGAAACGCATTGCAAATTACCGCCGGAATTATTCCGTCAGGTGAAAATTATGCGTCTATCTGGAACAGTTTGGTTCAAAAGTATCAAGATAAACGAGCACTAGGCTCACACTATATGTCTAACATATTAAATATCAAACCCGCAATTAATAATTCCGCCTCTTTAAATAGTTTTATTGAAAGTTTTCACGCGTCTGTTTCGGCACTAGAACAATTAAAAATTAACGACTTAAAGGATTTCATGTTATTAAATTTAGCTTTAAAAAAGTTAGATCCTGCTATCATACATTTATTCGAGATGCATATGAGAGATGTGGAGATTCCTACTTATACGGATTTCGTTGAATTCATAAAATCACAAGTTAAAATATTAGATAGATCTACTTCTTCTCGGACCGCATCATTAAGTAACAACAATAATAAAAATAATTCTTATCGTAATCAGTCACGTGATAGCACAGTGCATACTTTTGTTGCTTGTGAAAATAACCAAACTTGTTTATATTGTAACAACAAGGATCATTGGAAGCTTTACACCTGTCCAAACTTTCAAGCACTATCAGCCGGTTCGCGTTTGGATTTTATTAAAAACAAACGTGGATGTGTAAACTGTCTTAGTGCAACGCACACTGCCTCACAGTGTAAATCTATACACACTTGTAGGACATGTAACAAAAAACATCATTCTCTTTTACATCTGGAACAAAGTTCACAGCCGCGATCGATATCAGCTGACGCTGTATCTAGTTCCGCGCATTCACAACAGGTGACGCTTTGTGCGCGTTCTCGCGTAGGCATGAAGCGTACCCACACTACAATTCTTTTGTCTACCGCGCAAGTCTATGTTGATAACAAATATAACAAATACGTTTCTGTAAGGTGCTTAATAGATAACGCTTCGCAAAATAATATAATTACTTTAGCTTGTTGTAAGAAATTGCAATTAAATATTATACCACTTTCAAATTCATTTATAAAAGGTGTAGGAACCTCTTCGCGGCCTATCATAGGTTACGTGGAGATAACAGTTACTGCAAAAAATGAAACAAATTCTTTTAAAATAACCGCTCTTGTTATGGATTGTATAACGGATAAATTACCATCTCACTTTGTTGACACCTCTGCTGTACAACATTTGTTCGAGTTACCGCTAGCTGACCCCCTATGGCACGTGCCCGGCGAGGTTGAATTGCTTCTAGGGGCAAAGCTGTTTCCGTATTTATTACTTCATAATAAAATTCTCTCACCTACCGCACCATCAGCTATTGAAACCGTGTTTGGTTACATTCTTATGGGTGAGATACCCTCAAGTTTATCTAATAACAATAACAGTCTCGTTGATTTAAATACCGCTTCATATTTTACTACCGCGTTAAATACAGATGATTCTCATTGTTTTCTGTCGTTGGACGAATCTTTACATAAATTTTGGAATATCGAAGAAATACCTTCAAAAACTTTTATGAGCCCCGCTGAACGGGAATGTGAACAGCTGTACGCTTCTACTGTGTCACGTGACTCCAGTGGTAGGTACTGTACTGCGTTACCATTCTGTAAAAATCCAGAATCACTCGGAAATTCATATGCTGTCGCTTATCGACGTTTAATTAACTTGGAAAAAACTAAGCTTCGCGACCCTGCTTTGCGCGCTAGTTATAACGAAATAATCCAAGAGTATATCGATCAAAATTATTTAACTGAAACTGCACCTAGTTCTGTTGATCAGACTATAGGATATTATATACCGCATCACCCTGTTATTAGGAATGATAAACAAACTACTAAAGAGCAACTGCCTCTATTTTCTTCTTTAAAATTGCCGCGTCATGTAGCCGTTACTATGGGTTGCGTGACAAACATAGTAGGTTTTGCTGACGCCAGCTTGAATGCGTATGGCTGCGTCATATACTTACATGTCACTGACACAAATGGTAACACACACGTAAATTTGGTGTGTGCTAAATCTAAAGTTGCACCTGTCAAGGTCGTATCTCTGGCTCGTCTAGAGCTTTGCACCGCTATTAATAAAATATTTGCCTTTTCCGATTCTACAATTACACTTTCATGGATTCATTCCTCACCTCACAAGTGGAACAGTTTTGTTAGTAACCGCGTCGCTAAATGTCAGGAAAATCTTGATCCTGAACATTTTTACCATATTAATGGAAAGGAAAATCCTAGTGACTGTCTGTCTCGAGGTCTTCTACCTGAACAGTTACTAAACCATAATTTATGGTGGCATGGCCCCGAGTGGCTTCTGCGACCAGTTGCTGAGTGGCCTATCACTCCATTTGTTTCCTCATGCAGCGAGCAATTGCCTGAGTTTAACAATAAATCTTTAACATTAGTATCTACCGTATCAGAACTTAATTTGATATATAGCCTTTCTCAAAAATTTACATCGTTAAATAAAATATTGCGCATAATTGTATACGTTTTGAGATTTTTACATATTATACCTTATAACAAGCCACATAAGACAATTACTGTCCGTGAATTAGTTACCGCTGAAATTTATTTAATTCGTTGTATTCAACAATTTCATTTTTTAGATATTTATGACGAAATTAAAAGTAAAAAACTTCGCTCTCAGTTCAAGAAACTCGATCTATTTATAGACGAGCATAACATAATTAGAATTGGTGGCAGGTTGTCAAATGCGAACCTTCCTTATGAAGCTCAGCATCCCGCGCTTTTACCTAAACATGATAATTTTACACATGTTCTAATAGACTATTATCATCGCATTCATTGTCATGCCGGTGTAAGCCTTCTTAGCTCTCTGTTACGCCAAAAATATTGGATCCTCTCTTCCAGAGGTGTCATAAGACAAAGGGTACATGCTTGTAACTCTTGCTTCAAGGTTTCTCCTTCTCACGCCAGTCCAAAGATGGCTGATTTACCTGCTTGTCGCGTACAAGAGACTAAAGCTTTCGTTCATACTGGCGTGGATTACGCTGGTCCCATCAAAGTAACCTTATGTCGACGCAGAGGCCAAAGAAGTCAGAAGGCTTACATATGCTTATTCATTTGTTTCGTTACCAAAGCAGTTCATATTGAATTAGTTACCGATGTGTCATCGGACACTTTTATTTCCGCTTTTAAAAGATTCATTTCCCGCAGAGGACCTGTCTCTTACTTATATTCCGACAACGGAACAAATTTCGTTGGAGCCAAGGCTCAATTGCAAGAACTACTTGCTAACCGCTACCGCATAGAGTGGAAAATGATTCCACCCCGCGCCCCCCACTTTGGAGGGCTGTGGGAATCAAATATTAAATCTACTAAAACTCATTTATACCGTGTTATCGGTTCTCAACTTCTTACTTTTGAGGAGCTTTCGACTGTTCTCACTGAAATTGAGGCAATCCTAAACTCCAGACCGCTCTGTGTCCTGAATGAGGATCCGTACCCAGAACCGCTTACTCCCGCTCATTTTATAATGGCTTCTCCGTTGACTACGTTGCCTGTCGTGAACGTTCCCGAAACGACGAAATCTCTAACTTGCCGCAAAAAATTGCTTGACCAAATGGTTTGTAGCTTTTGGAGAAGATGGCGTATAGAATATCTACATAACTTGCAAGTTAGGCAAAAATGGTTGAATGCCGCCGACAATATTAAGATTGGTACAGTGGTTCTCATGCATCAGGATGATGTCCCTCCTTTACGTTGGCCAATGGGCATAATCACCGAGATTTTTCCCGGCAGGGATGGGACAACCCGCGTTGCCATGGTGAAGACATGCAGCGGCTCTTTCAAAAGACCCGTTGTTAAACTATGTCCTTTACCTTCTCAATAATACCACCGCGTAATTAAAAATCTAATTTAGCTGTGGTTCACATATTTTAATTATTACTTTTCTCTTTTTGTCCGCTTCAATTTAATTTCAATCCGCTTTAATGTAATTTCTTCCCTTTTGAGAATACTACATATCCTCAAAGCCGGGCAGGATGCTTACGCAAGCTAGCAATATAAAATTTTGGTATCATGTATCCAAACGCGTCTCACATATTGAGGGTAGAATTCATATTGGACCACAGTATTGAGCCAATCATACTCCGGTTCCCTTTCCTATCCTGCCCTCATCTCACAGCGACTTGACTGAGGTCGCCAAGAAGACACACACTGTTCTCATCAAGCAGCCAACCGCTTAACACCGCAACCGCAACCGCAGTATAGTTTATATTAATAATAATAGACTATATTTTAACGTGTTGGCCGACACAAGTGACACAGTAGAGTTAACGAGCGCGAGTGCAACCCAGAAGAACTTGAACCTCCACGTCGGCAGTCGTTGCACCCACCTGCCATCCAGTGCTCCAAGTAAGTCCTACTCCATTTTTACTCAATATCTGTGTCGTCCAATATTTTCCCGCTAAAATTACACAACGCTTATTGGTCCTTCGAAAGCCGCTATACCCAACTTCACCAGTGCTGTTGAATTCCCTTATTTTATTTTTAAGAATAATATCGGTTACAAAGTAAAAATACCTTGCACATTTTCCATGAAAAAGAAAAAAGAAAATTTGTACCCAGGGATTTGCCGATTGTATTTCTTAATCAAAATTACTGTAATGTTTGAGAGAGTTCGTATTGTTTGATATCATTAATAGAGCTTTATACTAACTTTTTTTTTAGGAATTTAATGAAATTCAAACCAACATCACTCTATGTATGTCATTATTTACGAGTATTTAAACTTTCACCAAAATAAAATAATGTCCTTCTTGAGGGGCACGTGGCTAAATAATAACAGCCGCACAGGTCGATCGATCAGGTTAAGCTACGCTTGCCGCGGTTGGTCAGTGGATGGGTGACCATCTTTACATACCGAGGTCCCTCTGTGCCTCGGAAAGCACGTTAAGCGTGGTCCCGGCTGTTATTCGTGGATCTTTGACAGTCCTTACGGGTAGTCAGAAGCCCGAAAGTCCGACAACCAGTCTTACCAAGGGATATCGTATTACACAATAACTGGGTTGTGGAGGTCAGATAGGCAGTCGCTCCATGTAAAATACTGGTATTCACCTGCATCTGGTTAGACTGGAAGCTGGCCCCAACACAGTTGGGAAAAGGCTAGGCAGATGATGAAAATAATGTCCTTCTTCACAGGTGCTCAAGCATGCACATACCCTGGCACCACGATATCGGGTCGCATGTCGTCCGTGAAGTTCTACTACAAGATCGGCGAGACTATCACGTTCACCTGCGAGCCAGGGTACCGGCTGAAGGGAGCTCCCATGCTACGGTGTTTGAAGTAAGTTGATCATCGAGTAAACGTCACTGCTGGTCTCCCACATCATAAGGTTTCAAAGTTATCATTCTTGAAAATCTTTTCAACTTTTGAGGTTGACTTCAACATCCATTTCCATACTGCCTTCAGTGTATGGATTAGGATATCTTCGTGTCTATCCGAAGGCGACCAAGAGCATTTTTGACCATCATGCCTTCTACAGATAAAAACCAGGATCACCAGTGGAGCCACCAGGATGACGCAGCACTGGTGGGAGTGCTGCGTCATTAGTACGTTATTTGCCTTAACGGCGCAGTACAAGTGACGATTGCTTGCTCGTAACACCTTAGATCCTGGAGGACTGGGAGTGCCCTTGCAAGTCACTTGATTTCTGTGATCCTTCTAACCTTTAAGTATTTGTTACAGAAATAGAAAGTGGTCCAACGCAATCCCGCTCTGCACACCAAACACAAACTACACTTCGTCCGATACGGTCGCCATGTTTAAGGATATTACATTGCTCGATGACCTTGAAGATTTGATCTCTGTACTAACATTTGTTATTTTGGCGCCCTCTACTGACAAACGAGCATACTAAAAACAAACAAACTGAAGATTAACCAAGAACACAGATGTGTCACAGAGCTGTCATCGTTTTTGCCTATTTTATTCGTTCTCTGAGAGGTCTAATAATTATGTAGATTTAATTCCTCTAGGAGTTTTGTACAAGTACCTACATCAATTATGTAATTTATTTTGTAATAAATAAATGTCTATAATCAACATTTATCTAGTTGAGCACGGGTGCTACTACATGATACATTCTGAAGGTCAGATGATGACCAGGTAAGTGCCTATCGGTTCTCAGTAACGGGAATAGTTAGGATAACCTAGCTTTCAATATTTACCTAATTGAGTACGGGTGCTACTACATGATGCATTCTGAAGGTCAGATGATGACCAGGTAAGTGCTTACCGGTTCTTAGTAACGGGAATAGTTAGGATAACCTAGCTTTCAATATTTATCTAATTGAGTACGGGTGCTACTACATGATACATTCTGAAGGTCAGATGATGACCAGGTAAGTGCTTACCGGTTCTCAGTAACGGGAATAGTTAGGATAACCTAGCTTTCAATATTTATCTAATTGAGTACGGGTGCTACTACATGATACATTCTGAAGGTCAGATGATGACCAGGTAAGTGCTTACCGGTTCTCAGTAACGGGAATAGTTAGGATAACCTAGCTTTCAATATTTACCTAATTGAGTACGGGTGCTACTACATGATGCATTCTGAAGGTCAGATGATGACCAGGTAAGTGCTTACCGGTTCTTAGTAACGGGAATAGTTAGGATAACCTAGCTTTCAAAATTTATCTAATTGAGTACGGGTGCTACTACATGATACATTCTGAAGGTCAGATGAGGACCAGGTAAGTGCTTACCGGTTCTCAGTAACGGGAATAGTTAGGATAACCTAGCTTTCAATATTTATCTAATTGAGTACGGGTGCTACTACATGATACATTCTGAAGGTCAGATGAGGACCAGGTAAGTGCTTACCGGTTCTCAGTAACGGGAATAGTTAGGATAACCTAGCTTTCAATATTTATCTAATTGAGTACGGGTGCAACTACATCATACATTCTGAAGGTCAGATGATGACCAGGTAAGTGCTTACCGGTTCTTAGTAACGGGAATAGTTAGGATAACCTAGCTTTCAATATTTATCTAATTGAGTACGGGTGCTACTACATGATACATTCTGAAGGTCAGATGAGGACCAGGTAAGTGCTTACCGGTTCTCAGTAACGGGAATAGTTAGGATAACCTAGCTTTCAATATTTATCTAATTGAGTACGGGAGCAACTACATGATACATTCTGAAGGTCAGATGAGGACCAGGTAAGTGCTTACCGGTTCTCAGTAACGGGAATAGTTAGGATAACCTAGCTTTCAATATTTATCTAATTGAGTACGGGTGCAACTACATCATACATTCTGAAGGTCAGATGATGACCAGGTAAGTGCTTACCGGTTCTTAGTAACGGGAATAGTTAGGATAACCTAGCTTTCAATATTTATCTAATTGAGTACGGGTGCTACTACATGATACATTCCGAAGGTCAGATGATGACCAGGTAAGTGCTTACCGGTTCTGAGATCCTATACTCCCACCTTCGGAGTCCACCATCAGGTAGGTGACATCGTCAATCATCAAGGTCTCCATGAGACCTTTCAAATGAGTCTAAACACGATGGTTTTACGTAGTGCCGTCACTGAGATCCTATACCCACCTTCGGATTCCACCATCAGGTAGGTGACATCATCAGTCACCAAGGTTTCCATAAGACATTTCAAATGAATACAAACACGATGGTTCTACGTACACCCGTCACTGAGATCCTATACCCCCACCTTCAGAGGTCACCATCAGGTAGGTGACATTATCAGTCACCAAGGTCTCCATAAGACATTTCAAATGAATACAAACACGATGCTTCTACGTACACCCGTCACTGAGATCCTATACCCACCTTCGGAGTCTACCAATAGGTAGGTGAAATCGCCAATCACCAAGGTCTCTATGAGACCTTTCAAATGAGTTCAAACACGATGGTTTTATGTAGTGCCGTTACTGAGATCCTTTACCCCCACCTTCGGAGTCCACCATCAGGTAGGTGACATCGTCAATCACCAAGGTCTCTATAAGACCTTTCAAATGAGTCCAAACACGATGGTTTTACGTAGTGCCGTCACTGAGATCCTATACCCACCTTCGGATTCCACCATCAGGTAGGTGACATCATCAGTCACCAAGGTTTCCATAAGACATTTCAAATGAATACAAACACGATGGTTCTACGTACACCCGTCACTGAGATCCTATACCCCCACCTTCGGAGTCCACCATCAGGTAGGTGACATCGTCAATCACCAAAGTCTCCATGAGACCTCCTTTCAAATGAGTCCAAACACGATGGTTTTATGTAGTGCCGTCACTGAGATCCTATACCCACCTTCGGATTCCACCATCAGGTAGGTGACATGATCAGTCACCAAGGTCTCCATAAGACATTTCAAATGAATACAAACACGATGGTTCTACGTACACCCGTCACTGAGATCCTACATCCACCTTCGGAGTCCACCATCAGGTAGGTGACATCGTCAATCACCAAGGTCTCCATGAGACCTTTCAAATGAGTCCAAACACGATGGTTTTACGTAGTGCCGTCATTGAGATCCTATACCCACCTTCGGATTCCACCATCAGGTAGGTGACATCGTCAATCACCAAGGTCTCCATGAGTCCTTTCAAATGAGTCCAAACACGATGGTTTTACGTAGTGCCGTCACTGAGATCCTATGTATACCCACCTTGGGATTCCACCATCAGGTAGGTGACATCATCAGTCACCAAGGTTTCCATAAGACATTTCAAATGAATACAAACACGATGGTTCTACGTACACCCGTCACTGAGATCCTACATCCACCTTCGGAGTCCACCATCAGGTAGGTGACATCGTCAATCACCAAGGTCTCCATGAGACCTTTCAAATGAGTCCAAACACGATGGTTTTACGAAGTGCCGTCACAGATCCTATTCCCACCTTCGGATTCCACCATCAGGTAGGAGACATCATCAGTCACCAAGGTCTCCATAAGACATTTCAAATGAATACAAACACGATGGTTCTACGTACACCCGTCACTGAGATCCTATACCCCCACCTTCGGAGTCCACCATCAGGTAGGTGACATCGCCAATCACCAATGTCTCCATGAGACCTTTCAAATGAGTCCAAACACGATGGTTTTATGTAGTGCCGTCACTGAGATCCTATACCCACCTTCGGAGTCTACCAACCAAGGTCTCCATCCTCCGTCAAACGAAGTTCTCAAGATATAAAAATATGTATTGTAGCTAAAAACGATAACAAAAATAAACACACTAGAAATAATGTACTCAATAGGGTAGGTAAACCAATAGTTTTGGTGAGCTCGGCCACGCATCACCTTACATTTATTTTTATATTTAGGCATACTCAGGCTTACTCTATGATAGGTGCAAAAAACAAAACGAAATTACAAACTACTTTACATTATATTTACAAACTTAATGTCTATTGTTTTTTTACGAAATATTTATATTTGTACTATTTACAATATGATTTAATTCAAAAATCATTCAAAACGTGAACTTTTAGTTTTTATTTAGAAAAAATAACGCGCGTAAGTCCACCCGTCACAAGAGTCATCGAGACACTGATGTAACGTGTCCCGAGTACGCCTCACAGGCCGTAGCGGGGGTGCTCCAGCGGGGAAGTTTCGGGTTTTTAGGTTTTTAGTCATTATTTTAAAATATTAAAAGAAATATGAAAAAAAAAACAATACAAATTGTGAAATAGGTCATTACATATTTTTTAGTACAAAATTCATGCCGAACTATTCAGCCGTTACAGAGAAAATTTACAATTTAGGTTGAAAAAGGACCTATTTCATAAAAAAAAACCCAAAGTCTGGGAAAGTTTATTAAAATTTTAAACAATACAATGTATTTGTGATGACCCTAAGTATACCATATATTTTTTATACGGAAAACGCACAAAAGGATTCATCTAAAATCTTCTTTAAACTTACAGTGTTTTTGGGATTTGAGCGAGGTAATCCCCTTAACGGTGACATCGACGCCATGCTATCTGACGCGCCGGTCGACATCTTGAAAACGCGGGAATCACCCGCCATCTTGTCACCAGAGAGCTACAAAGCAGCTGTCACTAGGGCTGCAGTATCGAGGCTCTTGCGGAGAGGTCCCATTGAAAATTATAGGAATAGAGTATACAGAGTAAATAGACTACTAAGGAGGGACACTGAAAGATAATTTTTGGGTACTTTTCGGTTTTTTGTGTGCGGTAATTTGATGGCGAAGGAGTGAGCGTGGGTTATATGAAAAGCGTGGTCAACATGAGCGAAGTAAAATTTAGCGGTGTGTGTTTAAATGTAGTACTTATTTTAGGGTTTTTATTAAGATGGTCAATTATATGATTAAAAAGTTGTTTTGAAAGAGGAATAAGTGGAATTGATGTGAGTAGTTGTCAAATGTGGGGAAAATCTAGAGTAGGTACATAAGTAACTAAGTTTCTTTTTTCATATTTTAATTTACCAAAGCATTACCGCATGCAAAAATCGTTTTAATATTATTGTATTACACCATTGTGGTATTTGTTTTTAGTATGTATCTATAATATTGTTGTCATGTTTTTTTTTTATACCAAAATAATACTCGTGAAAAAAAACCATCGATTTTTCGTTTTAAAACGATACTACTATCCGATGTCAATCTACAGATTAATTGATGAAACATGGATTTGAAGAAAAAAAAACTAATGAGACTAAAAAAATAAAGTAAATTAGAAATCGTAGTAAAATATTTATTTATTTATTTTTACTTTAAAGACTGTTTAATTATAGTGAACGCATTCCAATTGTTGCCAAATTTTTATTGCTTTGAATTTTTCAGAATTTTATTTTTTTATCAATTTTTACAATTGTAAATAAAGATGCTTCGCCAAAGAAAATTAGAATACTCTTATAAATATTAGTTACAATTATGTAGATAAACTATTATTGTAATAGTATAGTCGTAAGTCTAAGAAAATGTACCGATTATTGCAACCTAACAAATATGTCATGTAAACTAGCCTAATTACTAATTAAATCAAAATATTCGACTAAGGGCGTTTGTCCACCGCCGCCGTCAGCGGGACGTCACCGAGACGTCACCGAGAACGAGATGATGGCGCCGAAGTAGCGTTACATACATTTACTATGGCCGCGTGTCCACTGTACGTCTATCATCGAGCGCCGCCGTCATTCCGGCCATCGAAGTTTCAATTAGTTCGGCGAGATCGCTAGAACTCGGCTCGAGATTGTGACAGGCCGGAAAGCTGGCAAAACAAAATACATTTGATCTTGTCCCCCAGGTTTTTCTTTTGTCTATCATCACTAATAAATAGCCGCTTTCGATCGTGGGTGACATACGTCGCCGTCACCGGGACGTCATGTTTGGTTCGAGTAATCTCGTTTCTCGATGACGTCCCGGTGACGGCAGCGGTAGACAAACGCCCTAACTCAACTAATTGACTATGAAATAGTCGATTTGGAAATAGTTGTTAATCGGTACATTTTATATTTTTAAAAGTCGTAATATTATAATGTAAGTAAATAATTTTTAATATTGCTCTAGATACTACCACGCACAAATATTTGGAAACATTTTTGGATCATTGTCTCTAGTTCATGCGGATTTGAATTAAGTGTTGACTAAGTTAGATGAAAACAAAGCATTTTAAATTTAATAATAATGAGGACCCTATCTCCCGGGAGATGTCTTGTTCCTCATCTCTGGCTTGTCTTAATTGGCTTCCGAAGTGAACACTGACGAGGAACAGAGCTCCCACCTCTTTCTTGTCTTTATTGGCTGGTTTGAGTGGAGATTCGCAAGAGGAAACGTGCTCGGGGGAATAAAGTATTCCAGTAACTGCTCGTAGGAATCTTGACCATCTTCCGGGCTCTGGGATGGTTCTGAAAGCCGCGGAATACCTCTCCACTCCTCAAGCACCTCAGGACATGTTGACCCCTTGTCGCTACGTCACTATGTGCTAGCGTGGGCCGTTTCCGTGGACCCATTATTGAGTGTGCAAGTCACCCGCTGCCATTTTATCCGTGTATATTTAAAATATTAATCAGGCAGGGGCCATAGTTCTTCCATACTATGTTGTTTACCAGTCCATATTAGCCACCCAAGCCCATAATCCAATATCTTTGTTTCACATCCTGTAATAGTCCTACACCAACCGAGGATTGTCCTTGTGTGCACCTATATATATTGCGAACAGGGATAATCGTCGCTTAAGTGCCGTATTTCATTAAAGACGTCTAACAGGCCTCTGCGAGTTGACTTTGGCCCCTCGTATGCCTCTTCCAATGCTCTGGGACCGCAGGGTCCCGAGAAATGTCGAAAGACGGAAAAATATTATTAATACAATTATTTAAAAATAATAATGTAAATAAACTGATGATTAGATGACACTTAAGTTACATCCGCATAATATTTTATGCATATCAAAAAAATAAAATTGCATATCTTATTAACATTAAAAAACTACAAAAAATCTGATAAATCTTTAAATAGTTGTATACTTTTTCAAACATAAAACTATGTAACTCTGTCCCATTAAACAAAATAAATAAATTAATAAATTGTGAACATGCTTCTGTATTTTATTTTTAACAAAATAGAGTGTTCAATGAACTCAGCCTGTCGCAGTCCACTCTTGACCATAGGCCTCTCCTAGGCTGCACCACGACACCCTGTCCTCCGCAGTACCGGATTAAGACTACTTGATGCCCTAAGCAATCCACGCCTGTGGGTTTCTGGAAGGAATACGTCAAATTACAAGTCATCCTGTATGATACTGATAAAGCATCGAGCTTTTCCAACGTCAACGCATTATCATCTCCCGCTGACAAAACCCGCGGGATTTCAAACAGCCTTGCCTTTCATGTGCTAGCAAAAATTTTTTCGGTGCTGTTTATGGTGCCCCACGAGACGTGATGCCCTAAGCAATTGCTTAATTTCCTTAGGGGCTAATCCGGAACCTGGTCCTCCGCCATCCGCATCCAATCTGTCCCAGCCACGGTCCATCTAACTGGGGGGCGTCCCACACTACGCGGTCTCCACTCTTACGTATAGGCAAATCATGAAGGTTGTTATAGGTACGTCTCGTTGGTCTCGTGGTTGCAAGTGCGACTACTGAGCGTGTGGGGTCCTGGGTTCGATTCCCGGATCGGGCAAAGTGTTTTGAGTTTTTCCATTAGGCATTTCTTAGTAACGGTCCAGAGTTTGGAAGTTGGCGGTTTAATACCCCCATGCCTCGAAAAGCTCGTAAAGCCGTTGGTCCTGCGCCTGGTCTCTCTCCCCGGTCGTGTCGGATTGCCGTCCCATCGGACTACGAGAGTAAAGGAACAGAGAGTGCACTTGTGTTTACGCACACACTTGTGCACTATAATATCTCCTGCGTACCTGGCTAGTCTCCGTTGAGATTGGCCACCGTTACCGAAATCGGTCGAGAGGCTATTATATTATTACTAGCTGACCCAGCAAACGTTGTTTTGCCATATAGATTATTTCTAGGAATTTTTTTTAGTTCGTTAAAAAAAAAATAGTAGCCGATTCTCAGACCTACCCGATATGCACACAAAATTTCATAAGAATCGGTCAAGCCGTTTCGGAGGAGTATGGTATCTAGCATTGTGACACGAGAATTTTATATACATACATATATAAGATTAGGTTTTTATTAGTTATTTTTTATTGTAGTTAAATACATTAATAAAATGTGTTTTATTAAAGTACTAGCTTCCGCCCGCGACTTCGTCCGCGTGAAATTTCTTGTTACTCCGACCCACCCCGTCGCATCGCATCGCCTGCCCGCGCTATTACTTCGTTTTTGCTTAGCGTTCTTTCTGACTTTTTTTCTTTTTGCTCGGCTCCTAAAGGTCATAGCGTGATGTTAAATAGCCTATAGCCTTCCTCAAGAATTGGGCTATCAAATACAAAAAGAATTTTTCAAATCCGACTGGTAGTTCCAGAGATTAGCGCGTTCAACCAAACAAACAAACAAACTCTTCAGCTTTATAATATTAGTATAGATTTTCCCTCTTTTAACTTTTCCAACTTTTTCACAGAAGAAAACTCTTTTACAGTTTCTGAAGTATATGAGAGATAGATACCTACAGACAGTTTTTTTTTTACCTTTTTTAGCCTGCGCTTTTTCCTTTCCTGTGCATAGGCCTCCGTCTACGGCTCCACTCCCTCCATCTTTCGCGAGCCCGCGCGACCTCCTTCCAGTTTATACAGATAGATATTTAAAAAAATAAACATGCATAAAAATAATATTCACAGTCACTTTATTTAATTCAAAAATCCTTTTACCTAACATTATCTACCTGTAAAGGTTATTTATAAAACAAATTACATTACAGATTAACTATAAGGAAACTCATTAATCAACCTAGAAAATGACGCAATGTACTACGCTTGTCAGTGATTCAATCGTGATTGATTTGAACATACATTAGTACATTACATATCAATTATAGGAAATAAACTCTTTACAATACCGCTTTTGTATGACCAATTTATTAATACAGCGATAGAAATGTAAGCAATGGAACTGAAACACAGCGATATCCCACGAAGAAAACAACAATAACTTAAGATCTTAGTACGCATTCGAAAACCAAAGATTTTCAATTCAGTCTCGCGCCAATCGCGGTCAGTGAATGACGTATACTGAGTCGCGCGTTTTCGCGCCAAAACGCGTGTTACTTCTCGACTGTCGAATAAAAATTCGAAATACGAATAGGGTTCCATTTTTTTTAAAACATTCTAAAATGGCGGTGATTTAAAAAGTTGTGATTTTTTTATTTTTGTTAAAATATCGCGTGTGGTGTGTAGTGTGACAGTGTTTTTTTCCCATTGTTTTGTTATGGCGCAGTAAGGCGATAAACAGCGATAAACCATAGGTAAATTGAACAGATTGCCTAATGTTACTACGAAACATAATTATGATAAGTCGCCTGCTAATGCGCAGTTGACCTGCATACCTGTGCCTGTCCGATTAGTAAATGTTTTTTTTAGTCATTAAAGATGGTGGGCGAGGATAATATCAGGTAGGGAGGTAGGTAGATACTAAGATTTTTTTAGGTTCATCAATTCACATGTTCACATAACATCAGCGGTGCGATTTTGTAAAAATCCCACCGACATTTTAGGTGAAGTGAGCGTGGAGTGAGCTGTCAATAGTGTCAATTCCTAGCAAAAACAAACACGCTTTTGGCGAAGAGAAAAAAAAAAACAAACAAACACGCTTCACCTGTTTTCACGGTGAGATTTTTACAGAATCGACCGGCAGTTTGTAATCCCCGAAAGGTGAGGCAGATGTGTACCTACCTTAGGTCAGCCACACA
This sequence comes from Luperina nickerlii, assembly GCA_963855955.1. Taxonomy (NCBI): domain Eukaryota; kingdom Metazoa; phylum Arthropoda; class Insecta; order Lepidoptera; family Noctuidae; genus Luperina; species Luperina nickerlii. The sequence continues at coordinate 2,541,528 of OY979684.1, read as the reverse complement.
TTCCACCAGTAAGATTTGTCCCATGTAATAGGGGGCAAATACGTCATTGGGGGCAAGCTTGGATTTTGGATTTGACCGGGGCTGCTACTGTGAAATTCCTGATGGGGATGGAAAAAACTCGATAACACTTTTTCCCCACCTGGCAATCGAACCAAGGACCTTATATATATTCAGTAGTAGCGCTTGTTAGCACAAGGCCAACGACGCAAATTTTGGGTTTATATGTTTGTACAAAAATAAATTATGCTCATCAACTAAGTACTTACCTACCACCAATTTTAAATCAACATGTTGTTGACAAAACTGTTGTGCACGTCATTTTAAAACACAGGTAGGAAAAAAGAAAAATTAAAAAAGTCCTGTGGGGAAAACCGAGAAAATAATGCTCTTATGCAGCTCAGCTGGTAAGACTGGAACCCGACCCCAACATAGTTGGGAAAGGCTCAGGGTGGCTCAGGGGCGGATCTTGAATTTGTGGGGCCCTGGGCTAATACTGCTTAGGGGCCCTACCTAATTACTCAACCAATTGCCATTTTATTATGATCGGATTTTTTTTAATTCTACATAATTATTACTATTGACAATATCGTCTATTGTTTTCAGTTCGGTTGGGGGCCCTCTGTATCCACGGGGCCCTGGGCTGCAGCCCAAAAAGCCTTTAAGTAGATCCGCCCCTGGAAAGGCTAGGCAGATTGTTTTTTGTGTTTTCTTTAGTTTCGGTGGTTTTTATCTTACTAAATACATCCTCTGTAGATTCAATTCAATTACAACCATCGCGCATCGTTAGTAGTTGAGGTGCTGTTAGGGTTCCCAACCCTCTCGGATTGCCTGGGAGACTCCGGTAATAACGGTTAACCTCCCAACCTCCCCGGGGTGCAATAATTTCTCCGGTTTTTCTAAAATTATATGCATCCGTCGCTCACACGTCACTAATCGTCACGTTTGTTGTTTCCATTCCTGTCTCTATGCTTCTTGCGAACGCGTATTCAGCATGATGGAACTATGGAGCAAGGACAGAAACCGAATGAATATTTCTTTAGTAAAAGCATAGTCACAAATACTAACAAACTTCGATTATTCATGTAAAAACTTTTTATGATTTCGTGGTAAAAAAACCGTCAATTATTAGATGCTACTCGAAAGCAAAGTAAAAAATAAATTTTAAAACTAATAAATGATGAGATTTTCTTTCAACTCCCAACCCTACTCGATTTTTTTAAAGACTCCCGGGTTGTGCCTTTCGAAAGTTGGCGACCCTAGGTGCTGTGCTTTTCTTATCAAAACGATGACAAATGTGTTGAATACGTTGAATATGAGTTAGGCCCAGAAGACGAACTAGCAGAAGATCGAGGGGGGGGGTGGAGGGGTGTTCAGGGGATCAGATCGGAACAAATCAACAAGTGGCAACAGTGACGATTCTTAGGTCCGAAGTGCAGGTAGCATTTAACCAAACTATAATATTCCTCCTGCTGGGACACAGGCCTCCTGTCAATGACCCTCTCACTGGGCCGTAATCCACCACGAAGGCACAGTGCGGGATGGTGCGGGTTGGTAGATGTCACATTAGGTTCTAGGCCATGCCGGTTTCGACACGATGTTTTCCTTCACCGTTTTAAAATAATTTACTATTCAATTCAATTAAATTTTACACAAAGTAAAGCAACTGCCTGTGTTCGAACCTACGACCTACAACTCGTAAATCGCGGCCGTTACCACTTGACCATCACTGCTTGCCCAAAAATTACCTAATAAGAAAATCTCGAAATAGAAAATGCAAATTCTATCCAAGACTGCTCTTAAACGAAGCATGCAACCAACATTAGCCAGTGCGAGTTATCGATATACGCGTATCTATCGATTGTAACATAAATGTTCCGTGTATTAAACTGGAGCAATAAAAACATGTTCAATTGTTTCCTAGCGTGTTCGGATGCCAGCCAGCGAGCCAGCGACGGGAACTAAGTCGGATATCTATGGAATTATTACAAAATTCTGTAATTCTTCACACTCCATTTCCTTCTTTGTGAACTAGATTAGCTTTTAATTGGATTAGTGGTAAAGTGATCTCGTTTTGGTTACGGTGTTGGGCGAAAAAGTTGCTAAGAGGAAGTGGGATATTGGATGGAACTTTTGTATAAGTACCTAATTAAAATATGGCCGAAAGCGACGACGATCAGAAATAGTTAATGACTTTTAAACCATACCTACTTTAATTTACTTTTACTTTATTTTTTACTTCACTTTTTTTGTCTTTTTTTTTTCGGCCTTAGCATTATGCTGAGCGATGGCCGTTTTGCGTAGATGTGACGCATACTTTCTCCCAAATTGTTATTTTGTTTTCCTTATGTATGTGTTTTTTTATTTTTATGCGTCATGTTTGCCGCAAATAAACGTATTTTCTTTCTTTCTTTAAAACTCGTAAGGCTATCAGAACCTTGAAAGTATTTCTCAAAAATACAGTAAATCAAGCTATAATAAGTTACCTATGGCTTGATAACAGTCAAAATACACTACAGGAACGCATCATCTGTCTAGCCTTTTCCCACTATGTTAGGGTCGGCTTCCAGTCTCAGATGCAGCTGAATCCCAGTATTTTACACGGAGCGACTGCCTATCTGACCTCCACAACCCAGTTACTGGGTAATACGACCCTACAACGATATGGCCCTTGGTAAGACTGGTTGTCAGACTTTCGGGCTACTGACGGATCGTAACCACTGTCAAAGATCCACGAATGACAGCCGGGACCAACCGATGTGACTGAACGTGCTTTCCGAGGCAGGGAGTGGTCTTGGTATGTGGAGATGGTCACCCATCCATGGACCAACCGCGGCAACCGTAGCTTAACCTGATCGAATGACCCGTGCGGATGTTAATACTTAGCCAGAAGCCCCTGACACTAAAGGAACTGCCCATACCAATCTTTGGGCAACAATTAATGGTTACTAACCATAATTGTGACATAACTAAATCAATTCCTTCCACATTATGACAGGATTAGACTTAAAGGAAGTGAGTGAACCCATATACAACACTCGATCTATTGGTAGTCCGTCCGTGGCCCGGATGTGACGCGGTGTGTTTACAAATTGGTGGTGCAGATGACAGGTTGCTTGGTTATCAAACTCAACCCATCTTATTACAAAACAAGGTTTATCTTTAGACCATCAAGACATTTTCAAATTTCGAACTTATAGGTAATCCGACAAAGTTCTTATTACAAAAACTGACGTTAAACCAAAGTCTAAGTTGTAATTTTTGCATTAAGAACTTTACGTTTATCGGAATAAAGTACAAAATACAGTAACTGGCTCGAAGATTTAGGCTAGGTCTAAAGTTAGAAATCGTTTTGTGATAAGGCGGAAAGCATTTATTGCAATTAAACCATTTACAGGCACTTTTGAATTGTCAAAGGGGTCGGTTATTCAAAAAGATGAAGCTAGTTGCCCATTCTAAAGTGTAATAAGTTCACGCCTTGATTCCCTGGAGGGTTGAGCAGAGATGCATCCCACACCCACCCATATTTCGCCACCCACATTTAAGTCACATGTCATCTGCATGTGTTGTGTCTCTTCTGATAAACTTCCTGAATCTGAATGTTTGGGTCATATACCTTTTCGGACAATAATGTCTACAATGTTCCCACTTCTGGGACACAGGCCTCTATCCTCTCTGAGAGAGGGAGTTACCAAGTGGTTAGTGGTAAAACGCACAACTAAAGGAAAAACTCATTAAGGTTTTAGGGGTATTAGTTATATCCCTGTGTGCGATAGCGCCCAATTTCAATAGTCTTATCTACCGGCGTCAAACACTCTGCTACTACGTAAGTAGGTATGTATCATATGTATGTACCTGCATATCGTCAGGAAACCAAAATGGCGACGGATTAAAGTTATCAAAAGGGGAAAATGTATGAAGTTTTTTCATAATAACACTTCGTCATTTTGCATGTTTTCTACAATTATTTTACCCATGTTAGTTATTTTTCGATTTTATGAGGGAAGACCGAAAGTCTGACAACCATTCTTGCCAAGGGCTGTCGTGTTACACAGTGACTGGGTTGTGGAGGTCAGATAGACGGTCGCTCCATGTAAAATACTGGTATTAAACTGCATCCTGTCAGACTGGAAGCCGAACCCAACATGGTTCAACATAGTTGGGAAAGCAGATGATGAGTTTATTTTCTATTTCTTTCTTCTTTCTTTCTTTCTTTTTCTTCGATAGCCAAATCGGTAGTTTTAAGGGTTCCGTACCCAAAGGGTAAAAACAGGACCCTATTACTAAGACTCCACTGTCCGACTGTATGTCTGTCGCCAGGCTGTATCTCATGAACCGTGATAGCTAGGCAGTTGAAATTTTCACAGATGATGTATTTCTGTTGCCGCTATAACAACAAATATATAAAATAAAATAAAGTTAAGTTAAGTTAAATAGTATTATAAAAGAAACGATTTTTTCGGCGTTTTATGTCTTGTGGTACGGAACCCTTCGTGTGCGAGTCTGACTCGCACTTGGCCGGTTTTTTTTATTTCACGTTTATAGTACCCATATAATTATTACTAAAAATAAACTAACATGCAAAAGTGCAAAACTGAACATTATTTAATTCAATGTATGACGTCTTAATAAATTTAAAACCATCTTCAGCTGAATTTAAATAACGAACACTTCGAACGCCAAACAAATAAGTATGTATAGTTTGCTTAGTCCTGCCGTTACAAAATAAGATTACAGAAAGCTTACTCCAACGTAACATTCTACACAAATGAATCCTACTAATATTATAAATGTGAAAGTTTGTGAAGATGCTTGGATATTATTTGACGACACGGTTGGCGCAGTGGCTGAGCGATCGACTGCTGCGCTGCGTGTCGCGGGTTCGATTCCCGCACGGAACAAACATTTGTATTGTCTACAGGTAGTTGTTCCGGGTCTGGCTGTTTGTGTATGTGAATTTAAATGTTTGTAAACGCACCCACGATACAGGAGAAATTCCTAGTGTGGGGCAACGTTTTAAAAAAAAAAAAATATTAGTTACTCAATCACGCGTAAACCGTTGAACAGATTTAGATGAAATTTGGTATAGACATAGTTTGAGTCCCGGGAAAGGACATACGATAGTTTTTATCCCGTTATTCCCACGGGATCAAAACTTACGCGGGTGAAACCGCGGGGCTAGTAAGTTAATAATCATGATAGATATAAAATGCAGTCTTATTATAACTGCATTGACATGACTACCAAACAATCATTAGCAAAGCAGGATAGGTCTAAAAAGTTAGTAGAGAACATTCACATATATACCGCAGAATCGCGTCGCACTGTCGCGTCGCGCCTGTGTGAACGAGCCTTTAATCGGTTCAGCGGTTTAAGAGTGAAGAGGTAACAGAAAGACAGACACTCGCATTTATAATATTATTATGAATACTTTCTCTGTTCCATGTTGCACCCACCAATTTTCACAACTCGTGTTTGGCAAGCAGGATCTTCTAGTGAACCTTCTGCCCCTTCCATCTTGTTGTCTATGCCATGTTAGCTAACTGGCACCAGTCTCTATGCCAAGGTCAGCCGGCTCTCCGGACTGCCAGCATTGTCTATTATAATTAAAAGGTAATTGCTGTTTAACTTGATGAACGAACGCAAAAAGTTTTGTTCACGTTTGTCGGTGTGACGTGATGGGTTAGAATAGCATGCGGGAATGTTAGGTTTAAAGGCTTCTACAAACAGGCGCGACCCGCGATATAATCGCGCGCGACGCAAAGGCACCGCTCGTTGCGCGACTTGCTTGCGGTGCCTTGTGTCGCGTATTGTGTATTTGTGTCGCTCCTGTTTGAAGGAGCCTTAAGTCTTTTTCTTCAATGGTCTTGTTGAGAATATAATTTAAGTTTAAATTAGTATTAAATAAGAGGTTAGTGGCTTGAGGAGAGCTTTTCTGTGAAGGTTGTACTTTTATCTACTAAAAAACTTTTTTACACAAAAAAAAACAACCTACCACAAAAAAAAACAATACAAAGTGATAAATAACTTTAATTTCGGAAGTCGGTGTCGTTGGTTCCGAATTTTCGTTTTTTGACACCGACTTCCGAAATTAAAGTACAGCCATATGCGAACTACGCTTCACATTGACGTCACGCAAATTTCTGCATCGCGCAAGTAGTGTTGCCCAAAATCGGTCTTGGTCTTGCAGTCTTGGTCTTGTTCTTGCATTTTTGCAAGACCAAGACCAAGACCAAGACCGACTTGTTGTAGCAAGACCAAGACCAAGACTGAACCCTGCAAGACTTGAGCAAGAACAAGACTAAGCCTGCAAGACTCTTGCGTCTCGCAGCTGAGATTTGGGCGTTATAGTAGGTAATTGGTTTCAATCCCGATTTTGATAGACGTTCCCCAGTATCAAAATCGTATCGTCATAACACTAAAAGGTATTGTATTGATTATTATGTATATGTTTCGACTATTTATTAAGGAGGTAGGTAGCGTGTTACTTACAAATTTGTTCCCATATGTGATAAAAATGTACCTAGCATAACTTTCTAGCAAAGTTCATTTCATACCTTGTAGGTATATCTACTTAGAGTATTATATTATACTTGTATAAGTCTAATATGCAGATCTAACGTTAGTAGGTTGGTAAAAATTATGTAGGTATTTATGTTTCAGAGTTTATATTATTCTTCTATTCAGCAAAATTTAAAACTAACAGCGAGTCGAGTAGTTCTAGTACTAGTAGCAGTTTTTAAGCCAGCCGATGTTATGGTACAGACGCCAGCACATCAAGCTACTACAATCTGCCATATTTCTTTAACAGATTTTCAACTTTATCGCTAAAGCATTAAGGTTCATGGTTGATTGGTAAAGTATGACGTTCCGCGAATAAACTGTTGGTCGGTCGAGTGTAGTGGTGGTTAATAAAGCGTATAGCGCCAAAATATAACAGACTATTTGTAAATAGCGTATAGCGTGTGCTATAGCGGCTCTGACTTCGCGCTATATTATAGCGCCTCAACCTACTCAATGAATAAAAGTTTAAACGCGCACAGCGGGGCCAGAACGAGATAGCAAGATAGCGTTCGCACAGCGGGGCCAGAACGAGATAGCAAGATAGCGTTAGCGACTATAATGTATAGCGCGTTGCGAAATAATATCTACCGCGCATCATCAATTCATCAAGTCCGTTTAGCGTGATAGCGTGTTGCTAAATTATAGCGTCTCCGCGTTCAGACTGCGCCCGAGTTTTGAAATAGCGCGCTATAATTATAGCGTATAAAATAACAGACTATATGAATATATTTTATAGTCTATAACACGTTTACAGTTTATAGCGGATTTGAACATCGCTAGTCGAGTGTATTACGTACAATGCGTGCCACGAAAGATGAGACATGACCCCGCCTTCCCCGCTCTGTCCGCCGCCCCTATGACGTCCGGTCCCGTCCCGCACTCAGACCTCATACCGCTAAAGATACCCAAAATCGTGTACTGCGCATGTCAAACCACGTGGTGTGTCAAGTCTCATCTTTCTTGGCACGCATTGTACCTACAGTGCATGCACCGAACACAAATCAACAAAATGATAGAGTGTACAAACTTATTTAGTTATACCTTGTTACCTACTCACGAAATTAATTGCGAAAATGGATGTATTTTTTTTAAGAAACAGTAAATTACATTGTTGAATTGCATTCAAAACTAAAATTAATGTTGATAATAAAAATATATCGAAAAATTACGTAACTATCAATACAATTCTGTGCGTTTTTTTTTAAACTTCTTTACATAAGGCGAATGCGGTAAGGTAGCCCGCGAAATTCACTGACCAGCAAATTGCAAAAAACGTAAGAAAATTTTAATTTCGCGGGCTACCTTAGCGCTTCCCCCTTAAATCGATGAAGCTTTAGAAAAATTATTATCCCCTCTAGATATGAGCGCCGCGCCGGCGCGCCGCCGTCGCCGTGAGTTCATGTCGACGCGTCGTCGCCGAGTGAAACACGCGGCGCGCCGTCGCGACGAGTCGCAACTTGCTCTCCCGCTCGCACGCGCGTCCCGGCCGTATTAGTTCGCCTAGTCGCCTCGCGACGCTACGCTCGCTCGTCGCTCACACTCAGTCGAGTCGAATATTTCACCGAGTGAACGTGTATTAACTTAAAATGGCTCAGTTTCTCATAAAAAAAAATTAGTGTCCGACCGAAACAGGTTTTTCAGCCGAAACCGAAATCGAAACCGAACTTTCGGCCTTGCTCTTAGTTTCGGCCGAAACCGAAACCGAAACTTACTTAAACATATTTAAAATTTCTATCGTATACAGAAATCTGGTGTGTTTTTTACACATTTATTCGAATATACAATGTATAATTATACATACAGACAGTTGAATACTTACCTAATCATTTACGAGGTCGGTCCCATAATGAACTGGCCTGATATAGTTCTACGCGACATGTCGCTACATGTTGTATTGCATTATTACGAAGAAACACGCATCGACATGAAATGCTTAGTTTAGCAGGCATTAGCATAACGAGAGTCGCGTATTTTTTCAAAATGTCGACAACTGAGTATCGAAGTGCCATAAAGTTTTTGTTTAAAGAAGGTTTATACCCTGCCCAAATAAAAGAACGATTGGATGACGTGTATAAGGAGTCTGCCCCCTCCTATAGCACAGTGAAAAATTGGGTGAAAGAGTTTCGCCTCGGAAGAGAAACCGTCGAAGACATTTGCCACGACGGTCGACCTGTGGAAGTGCTCACTCCCGAAACGATTGCTCTTATCGAAGAGGAGGTTGTGAGTGACCGCCGCTTGAAGATTAGAGAAATTGCAGCTAGGCTTGGGCTCTCTAAAAGTACGTATTCGTGCGATCCATAAACATCTTCACATGAAAAAAGTGAGTGCAAGATGGGTACCGAAACTTCTTTCAGCGGTACAGAGACAGGAAAGAGTGCGCTGCGCTTCGGAGTTTTTGGATCTTTGTGGCGAAAATTCAAAGACTGTGATCGAGCGGCTAGTGACTGGTGATGAAACTATGATCTTGTATTATGACCCACAAAGCAAGCGCGAATCAATGGGATGGCGTTATAAGGGTGAAAAACCCCCTAGAAAGGCAAAGGTGCAACAATCGGCTAAAAAATTGATGTGCACAATCTTTTGGGATTTTCAAGGCATATTGATGGTGGATTTTAAAGAACGTAATACAGTCGTGAACGGCTAATATTATGCTTCTTTAATATAAAAATTACGAGACAAGATAAAGGAAAAACGAAGAGGCAAGCTGTCTAAAGGTGTCCTGTTGCTCCATGACAACGCCCCTGTTCATACCGCTGGTGTTTCGAAGGATGTAGTTCGTCAATGCGGGTTCACAGAAGTTGAACATCCACCTCACAGTCCAGACATGGCCCCGTCTGACTATTATTTATTTCCAAATTTAAAGCGAGACTTAAGAGGAAGAAAAGTTTCAAGCGATGAAGAGTTGCAAGCGGCCGTCTTCGGTCATTTTGAGGCAAAAAATTGTGATTATTTTTATAAAGGTTAAGAGATGTTGATTCACAGATGTCAGAAGTGTGTTAGTAGTATTCATGGTGATTATATTGAAAAATAAAATTGGTTTCGTTTCATTTCCTTCATTAGTTCATAGTTAGGCCAATTCATTATGGGACCGCCCTCGTATGTGCAAAACACAACCTCAACTCCATGCGATTAACGATGGACGGCGGCGAACTGGGCCGGCGCGGGCGACGCGACGAGCGAGCACGAGCTAGCCGTGAAGTTCGCCGAACGATGGACGATAATTCATGAACACTCAAGTTTCGGCGCGGCCGAAAGTTTCGGCCATTTCCTGGCCGAAACCGAAACTTAGGCCGAAACTAGTTTATTTGGCCGAAACTGGCCGAAACCGAAACCGAACTTTCGGTCGGTCACCAGAAAATATTGAAATGATTATTATTCAGTAAGTAAACGTGATCTCCAATTTTATTTAAAAGACTGTAAAATTATATTAACAATTATTAAAAAATATAGGTAAAGCTTTTTAATACGGTTTTCTTTAAGTTTTTTTTAAGAAATCTTTCCCTGATAAAAAAATTCTAAGGCCCACGGCCGGCCACGTCGCGCCGCCGCGACGCCGCCGCCGCCGTGGAAATTTTAAGGCCACGCCGCCGCCGTGGCATTGGCCATCGGCGCTCATATCTAATCCCCTCATAACGAATCTAAAATAAAAGTAGTAAATGGGTCATTCAATTATGTAGATGATTCAAATGCCTCATGTGACGCGTCTGTTAGATTCATTGGGATTCATGGCCGACTCGACGCCGCGCGGGGATTCCCGCAATCTTCCGCATTTTTTGTCAGGTTCAAGAATTTATGCACTTTATTGTAATAATTTTAAAGTTTATTTTCATGTGCGGTAATAATACGAGGAGACCGCTTGGCGCTGCGGTCCCTTTGTCGCGGCATTTGAAAGCGAATAGCGTAGGTACGAAGACAGTGTTGACCTCGCAAATGAACTTTAGCAATACAGCTGATCAGGTAGCCCTTTCGAGTTTTATTTACATTGCTGTTTTAAGTGAAACAAGTGAATTTACTATTTTTTAATTAAAAATATCATTGGGTCAGATAAAAATAATGATTTTATACAGCTTACAGTAAAAAAATGCACCAAAAAACGTAGAAATAAAGAAAAAGCCGACGAAAAATTTCAACGCAGGCGGGTCTAGAATCATGTACTGAATCCATGGTAAGCGGTTGCGCGTCGATGTCACTGCCACCCTGAGCAATAGGCTAATAGGTATTTGAATGAAGTCTAGTCTAAGTAGTAGAGTCTCGCAAGACTTGCGAGACTCTTGCTGCAAGACCAAGACCAAGACCAAGACTGAGAGCGCAATACCAAGACCAAGACCAAGACCAGGTGTATTGACGCAAGACCAAGACCAAGACTGGCTAAGGTCTTGTCTTGGTCTTGCATTTGGGCAACACTACGCGCAAGTAGGACGTTTCATAAAGGCTCCTTCAAACAGGCGCGACACGCGATAAAATCGCGCCTGACACAAAGGCACCGCAAGTCGCGCAACGGGTGGTGCCTTAGTGTCGCGCGCGATTATACCGCGTGTCGCGCCTGTTTGTAGGAGCCTTAATACGTCTCGACCACAATCTTCGGGCATAGTCCGGCGGCCTCTCAGACAGTTTACCGCGCGGCTTGTCAGATGCTCCTCCCTTTTCTACGGAGGATTATTGTACTTTACACCCTGTTTCTCATACCTCTATACTAGAATCTGTCTTTTCCTGCAGCGTCAATGATTTGTTTGAGAAAAATATTATAGCAACAAGAGCGCCAAGAGAGTGGCGTCGGCGCCGGCTGTCTCTGAAAACCAGCGTTGGGGCGCTTTCTCAGTTTTTTTGTGTTTATGTTCTATATTGCGACATGATTACCGCAAATAAACGTATTTTCTTTCTTTCTTTAAGAGCGCAGAGCAAGAATGACTAAATAAAAGGTTACATAAGAGTATTATTACTGTACAAGTACTAGTTACAGATTATCGAGTGATTGCTACTCAATCGTTTACAAACACGGTCAACCTTTACACACTCATTTTTCTTACACGGAACGATAAGAGGTAGGTTTTTCTTAAATCTTTACTTCAGCTATTTTTAAAGACGTTACGGCGTAGGACATCATTTACCAGAAGTGGACATCGTATTAGAGGTTCAGCAGCTTCATTAACATAACTATTGTCTAGCATTATAATGAGAATAAAGACACAGTATAAATAAAGACATACAGTACGTCGTCTTCATACAAACGGACGAAACGCGAGCTATACCTACGCGCCTCGACCACGGCATGCGCCCAGCATGCAGACAGTCGCGACTGTGCTGCAGTGACGAACGGACGGTGTGTTGTTTTTTTTAACAATAACCGCGCGATTTTTTCACTAAAAATAAGTTCAAGTACATTATATTTAATATGACGAGTAGGCTATATTGTGCTGTTTTTGGTTGCATGAATTCGTCAATAACGCATCCAGAGATAACTTTTTTTAGATTACCTGGAAACTCTGAAAGGTATAGACTATAAAATAATTTTACTTACTTGTAGGTAGGTACATAATGTGTATTTGATTTTATCTCCCGAAAAAAAGATGTCTGGATTAATAAATGAAGTGAATAGAGTAAAGGAAAGTGATAAACACGAGTGAGGTAGGTAGTTATAGGCGGTTCATGAATCATTAAACGGTAGGTACGCTGGTGTTAAAACCTCGGGGCATGTGTGTTTTGTTAGTTTGTATAATTCCAAGTAAAGACGTGGTTTTTATTATTAATAATAGTTGTTTATTGTACTGTGTGTATGAATAATACTAGAAAAAAATTGGTTGTCTGTAAAGTCGATTTACGGACGATAGTTTAAGAGGGTTGATCCGTTAGAGCCACGCTGGAGTCAAAATTGATGATTTCCGACGGACAATAAAACCATAATCTGTTTAATTTATAGATAAGATATTGACGTCATATTAATGGGAATTTCATAATCTAGTGCATGGCTGAAAAACATTTTCATTTATTCGTACAGTTTTCTCATTAGAACAGTTTTTATGCAAGCCTTTTTTTAAACTAGCGATCGACGGTCTACGCAAATGCAAGGTATTAGTAAAACCATATACGACAAACTTATAACAACGTTGCTTTATAAATAATAATAGCATTTATTAGTGCATGGCTGAAAAAAAAAACGATTACTGTAAGTTTTCATTCAAGAAAAGTATATTCAAAAGTGTCAATTTTAGCCACTTTTCGATATTTTAAACGCGTTAGTTTAGGATGAAATCTGAAATATTTATATGTTATTTTAGGCCTAGTAAACGAAGACATTTACCTTCTAAAACATGGTACAAATATTTTTTTAATAACTTATTTTTTTATTTTACTATGAATTATTTAGTGCTGCTATATAATCGGCGCGGAATCACGCCAGCGCTCAGTGCCGGCTGAGGCCTTTCAGAGGTAGGACGTGTGTCGCTCCCGTAGCCGCGAGTCGCGTAAAATATTATCGTACTTTCGCGAGTTTTTAGCGCGTCTAGGACATGTTGATACTTTTTATTATAATATATTTTTATTATATTACAAAACTGGTGAGTACATATTTTAATGTAATGGTGTTCTATTAACTTAAGAAAAATTAAATTAGACTTCTTTATGTATGTTTTCATTTTACTTTTTTTTTCAGATATGGCTAACAAAAGGCGCTATATGGGAACAAAAAAAAACGAAAATTTGGCCAAGGCTAATGAAGCTAAAAGGTATGTTACCGAGGTTCTCTACTTATAAAAAATATATTTTTATTAGGTGTAATAAGAAACAATATACTTACTACTTTTTGAAGTATTTTTTTTTTTATTACTTTTTGTTTGGATATTTTTATGAAACACAGTAGTAATAAGATAAAGTTAATATCCAATTCGTTGTTATAGGCAGAAAAGAGAAGTTCAAATACTTCAAAACCAGGACTTAAATAAAAATTCTGTTGTAAGTTTTATTTTTTTACTTTATATTTTACTAGCTGCGGCAGACACGTGTTTCCTTGGTTTTGATTGAGCAGTTGTTAAACCAAAACTAAATAAGACCTTTCTTCATTATTTATTTATCTCAAGCCGACAATCGATCGCCTGTCATGGTGCTTACTTTTTGTGTCACTATATTATACCCTACATATTATTTTCAGAATCAAGAAAATGAAAAAGACAGTGAAAAAACACTGGAAATTCTGGAAAACTTGCAGGCATTAGAAACGGCTCCAATTCAAGATCCTGACGCAGGGAATCTTGTAAGAATTACTTGGTCATTTGTATACATATTTTAGCACAAAAAAAACATTGTTAGTTATGTGCTATCTTAAGGTGATTGAATACTGACACTTTTTCATACATTCTATCGGGGTACAAATCTCGATACTTAAACGATTTTTGCAGAATAAAAGCACGTACATTAAATGATTATGATCTATTATTGACGCATATCGTAAAAAACTTAAAAAAAAACCACTATTTGTAGGATATTTAGGCCTGACAAAAAACGATAAATCTTTGTATGTGTGCGCGGGCGGAGGCACGCCCTCTACAGGATATTTCAAGAACCCTCAAGAAACAGAACACCATTTTTGCTAAAGTTATCAGTTATCATCTAACGATTAAGATCTACTGTAATCTTGATCGTTAGATGGCGTTGTTTGTCAACGGATGGCCAATTTTATAACATGCGTGATATTGTTGACAAGTTTCGAATCGTAGGTATGCTGTGTGTGTGTGTGGGTGTGTGAGTTATATTTTATCAATTTAATCATGAAGTGAGAAAAAATGCATTACTTAGTGATAGGATTATCTGCGATCTACCCTGGGTTCGATATTACTGTAATGAATGTCTAAGTTCAAGTAAGTACCTACATGCATTTAGTAAGTAGGTACTAACTTACACATGAACTCTTCGAGAAATTTTCTGATGTAAAAATCATTCTGCATTATGTAGGTAAGTACCTATTGAGAGAGCCCTTTCTTTTAGTAGGAGTGGGCGATACAAATCGTATATAGATAATATCTATGTATCGGTAGAATATCCAATACCTACCTATATATCGGACGGCACTGAATCTATATTATATCAGGTATCCGCGTACCTAGAACACTATACCGATATCGTATCACATGATCTATGATATTCGGTTCAAACTGATTCAGGTCAGGTACAATGCGTGCCACGAAAGATGAGACTTGACCCCGCCTCCCCCGCTCTTTCCGCCGCCCCTATGACGTCCGGTCCCGTCCCGCACTCAGACCTCATACCGCTAAAGATACCTAAAATCGTGTAGTGCGCATGTCAAACCACGTGGTGTGTCAAGTCTCATCTTTCGTGGCACGCATTATACAGTTTAGTAGTTACACGGTTTTAGGTACCGTATCCTTGATGCGCGCGGGCGGGAGTGATGTACCTAGCTAGAGATGAACGAGCGAGAAAGCGCGCTAAGCTAACGTCTAATACTAATTTTAAACATTATTTACAGGAGCATAGAGTTTAATACCGAATACATTATTTTGTAAACAGGTAACCATCAATAAACGTCAAAGGAATTTAAATCGTATGGCATTCTCAACAAAAATAGGTACTCGTAGTTTTAAAATCATTTTACGTTGACCTTGATTGCACTTTGCTGTTTTCGTAGGTACTTTTCGTGTTCTGTTTTTAGTTACGCGTCGCGTTAGCTGCAGTTGGCCGAATTTCTCTGCTTGATTTCATTACTTTATAAAGCAGACAAAAAAAAACCGGCCAAGAGCGTGTCGGGCCACGCTCAGTGTAGGGTTCCGTAGTTTCCCGTCCGTCACAAAAAGTGATCCCACTTATGAGTTTAAAAGTGGGTATCCATTATGTTCGCGCTCCAGCAGCACTCCGCGCTCCTGCAACTGCTCCCGGTAGTGTGTACGTACGCGAACGCTCCGTGCGTGCAACATTGCACGCTCCGCGGCAGGCGCTCCGACTCGTGATGGTTTTTAGCGCGAACACAAAGGGATACGTTCAGGATAATAAAATATGTAAACGAAGTTAAAAAATGCTTGCATATACGATTATACTACAAACTTAGTCCAGAAATTATTTTGTACAACTTTTTGTCTTTTTTGTACAAAAACTGTTATTTCCATCAAGTTCAAAATAATTTTCCTAGAAAGTCCTTAGAGTTCTACTTTGCAGATTTTTTTCATAGTTTCTAAACTTATGGTTCAAAAGTTAGAGGGGGGGACACATTGATTTTTACTTTTAGAGCGATTATTTCCGAAATTATTGACATTATCAAAAAATGATTTTAGTAAACCCCTATTCATTTTTAAATACCTTTCCAACAATATATCACACGTTAGGGTTGAAATTTAAAAAAAAAATCACTTCCCACTTTACATATAGGGGGGCTACCATAATAAAACATTTTTTCCAATTTTTATTTTACCACTTTGTCGGCGTGATTGATATAGGTACATATTGGTACTAAATTTCAGCTTTCTAGTGCTAACGGTCACAGAGATTAAACGAGGACGGACGGACGGACAGACAGACATGGCGAAACTATAAGGGTTCTTAGTTGACTACGGAACCCTAAAAAGAAAGAAAGAAAGAATTATAAAAATATAAATCTAATAAACCGAAACGGCTGTATTAGTTTCATTTCAGAGTGCCATATTATCAACAATACCAAACGATACATTCACTGATTTCGAGTACTTATACAGTTACAAAAATTCGTCGCCATTCCACGCGCGAGGCACCGCCCACTTAGGTACTACGACACACATACACGCGCTTGCGCACGTGCGCGCTTTATACCTAGAGTGACCGAATGGCCATAATTTATCCTAGTTCGAATTCGAAAATCACCTTCATTATTGTCATAAATTACGCTAGACAATTAACTCATTTTTAAGTATCATAAGAATGCGGAAATCTTACTAATGAAAGTAGTAGTGCCCCAAAGAAAAGTTCATTGACCTACTGTAAGTAGTAACCTACGGTAGTTATCAATCAGCTGATTAACAAAATGTTAGTTTTGCTTTACTTATTGCGTTTTATTGCAATCCTGCTGAAAGAACAATCCTAAAATTGGTATTCTTAGATCTTAGGGCTCTTTCAATTTAGAGGTTTCGTGTCGGACCGCTGCCGCACGTTTACCGTCCCGGGCCGCTACAGTACGGTAGCAGTCCGATACCAAACGCCTAAATCGAAAGCGTATCCGACTGCCGTGCGTTTGTATGCTAGTGTTAGTGTTGTGTTTTTTGTGTGTTATTATTGTTTGCGACGTTGCCGTCCTGTTGTCGAGCGTTCGCGGTACCGATGCCGCACTGTTGCCGCACCGCGCGCTTTGTATAAAAACAAACGACCGTGCGTGCGCAATACCGCTTCGGCACCGCAGCAGCGCGAGCGGTCCGAGAGATTGAGATTGATAATGTTTTACGCAATTAGGGTGCTGGGTTAGGACAGGACATAATTATGTAGGATACTTTTATAAACGGTTTTATTTAGCTTAACCTGTTTGTTATTTATTTGGTTCAAATTTAGTACTTGAAATTTTACCCCCTTCCTGTTGGCAAATTGATCTGATATTTAGTAGGGTGAGATGTCCAACAGTGAACCAGTGGTACACATTGAGCCACCCTTCCTACTTTGTAAACGCGACGTTGCCAAACCGTGTCGTGGACACGAAAGTACTCAGTTGTAACCGCGCCGCCCGCTCCCCAGTCGCGAGCGAGCTAGCGCCAAAGACGCCCGTGTGGCGGACCGCATTATACTTTTCGGCGACAAAACAAAATAAAACGTAAGTACTATCTTTTCTTATTACTTCTGTTATGTATAGTTTTTCTGTGTGACATTTATTATACTTATTATAGTGTTTATTGGGGTATCGTATAAAACTGAAATTACTACGGTAACTCTTTTTGTTTGTTTTTAACATAACCTTAAATATTGAATGGTGGGTGTAGTACACAGTGAACCACGAACTTAGATTGAACAGTGAACCGGTTCACTGTGTACCACCTCTATATTGCTACTCTATGTGGGTAGGTTTTGAATTTTATACATAATTTATATTGAGTTGAAACATTACATTGTATTATAATGTTATTGTTTCAGCATGGGGCGAATTAAAACAGCGCAAAGGAAAATTGGACGTCATACAAAAGAAGAAATGTTGCAGGCTATCATGCTTGTAAAAAATGGACAATCAATTCGTAAAACAGCAATAGAATGCGGATTACCCTACCCAACTGTACGGAGATACGTAGAAAAATTTAAGTCCGACGAAACCACAAATTTAGTACCCAATTATGAAGTAAATGCTGTTTTTACACATAACCAGGAAATAGAATTAAAAGAATACCTTATAGATTGTTCGCTAAAATTTTATGGGCTTACTGCTAAAGATACACGACGACTAGCTTACCAAATGGCATTTATTAATAAAATAAAAGTTCCTTCTTCATGGGAAGAGAAACATATTGCTGGAAAGGAGTGGTTAAGGTCATTTAAAAAAAAACACACGGATTTAAGTCTCAAGAAACCTGAACCGTGCAGCTTGGCACGAGCCTCGGCATTCAACAAATATAATGTACAAACATTTTTTAAAAACTTAAGAGAAGCTATGCAACGGTCTCCTAACTTCGGTAACGGAACACGTGTCTATAATTTGGACGAAACCTCAACCACGACAGTACAACGCCCACAAAAAGTCCTAGCTCTTAAGGGGAGTAACGTATCCAAAGTTACGAGTGGAGAAAGAGGTGTTTTAGTGACAACTTGCTGCATTGTTTCCGCCACCGGTCATGCTTTGCCCCCAGCAATGGTCTTTCCAAGAAAGAAGTTTCAATCTCATATGCTCCATGGCGCTCTTCCTGGGACTCTTGGCTTGGCTGCTTCATCTGGATGGATGAATGCAGACATCTTCGTAGATGTTATGAAACACTTCATACAACATACTTCCGCCTCAAAAGAAAATCCAGCTCTTTTGATTTTGGACAACCACGAAAGTCATTTGTCATTAGAAGCATTGAACATTGCTAAAACTGCAGGTGTTACAGTGTTGACACTGCCTCCTCATACTACCGCAAGATTACAACCATTAGATGTGGGGTTAAATGGTCCATTTAAAACTTTTTATAACTCTGCCGTCGATTCATGGCTACTTCGGAACCCCGGGCAGACTCTCAATATCTACCATGTAGCTCAATGCACAGGCGAGGCCTATTTAAAAGCCATGACTCCAATTAATATCACCAACGCATTTAGGAAATGTGGAATTTATCCATACGACGAATCAGTTTTTACAGAAGAGGATTTTCTACCAAGCACTGTGACGGATAGACCCGATCCAGGAAGAGATGAAACGGATACAGAATGTGAAATAAATGAAAATCGTTCACCTCCTAAGACCCCCTCTCCTTCAATTTTACAAGACTTACCATCACAAAAAATATGTTATGATCTAGCATCCAAATACAATGAAAATGAACAGCAAGCTTCTACTTCGAGACCAGTGGAAAGTTTTATTTCTCCAAAAATGTTTAGGCTGCCATTGAAAGCCGGCCCAAGAAAGACTACCAAAAGAAGCAGACCCTTAGGCCGGAGTATGATAGCCACCGACACTCCTGAGAAAGACATAATAGCATCGCGAAAAAAAAAAGTTGAAGTAAAAGCTAAGAAAGTAAAGAGTAATTTATTTAAAGAAAAGAAGACAAAGAAAAAAGAAACTCCAATTATTGATGACGATTCTAATTCCGAAGGCACTTTCTATGCTAGTGGTTCTTCATCTGGTGGAGAAAATTTCGTCAGTGATAGTGAAGATGATGAAGTTATTTTATCTGAAGACTTTCCACCACTGCGTAGAAAACCCAAAGCGGATAATTTTGTAATTATTTTGATTGAATCAGAGAAAAAAAAGATAAAATGCTATTATATTGCGAAGATTCTTGATGATTCTCCTGAAGCTGAATATGACTACTCCGTTTCGTATTTAAAATTAAAAAGCAAATTTTATCACACATTTTGTGAGCCTATAGAGCCAGATATTGCAATGGTTACAAAAAATGATATAAAATATATATTACCGAACCCCAAGGTAGACGGCAGCAGTCGCCGAACAGCAACATTCAAATTTCCAATTAACCTATCTCTTTTGAACTTCCCTTTTTGATTTTTAGATGCTTTTTCTTTTGAATTTTTGTGTTTTGTATTTAAGTTTTTCTTTCGTAAGAATAACAATTGTATTTATTAAGACTGATTAGTACAAAGTCGACTGAGCAATTGATCTCTGTGAGCCTAAGATATTATTGTTAAATTGTTTATAACAAAATATTTTAAACACATTGTTAAAATATTTAGGTATAATAAAGTTGATTATTTGGTAACATATACATTGTTTTAGGTACCTTTAGTTTTGTAGCATAAATATGATGGTTCACTGTGTACATGTTAGGATGGTTCACTGTGTACATGTTGGTTCACTGTTGACCTAGCCCCCGGTTCAGAGTGTCCCACGAGGTGGACTCAGTGAGCCATTTCCCATCTTTAAAAAAAAATTAAATATATCCTATCCTGTTACGTTTCGGTCTAAAATTAATATGCTAAATTGAAGTCAGATACATGAGAAGTACTTTAGTAAAAAAAAATCTTTATTATGTTTAGAAACACTTCAGCTTTGAATGTGCAACTTTTTCATGGTTCACTGTTGGACACCTCACCCTACACACTTTAGTTTTGATGACAATACATCAGTATCACTGTAAATCCAAGATGGCCGCCGCTACGAAATGGCGGATTACATATTTTCTCACAACCCCCTCAATGTGGGTATCAAATGAAAGGGCTTGACTAGTAGAATATTGCCGTGCGTTTTTGTAACCCTCTCACCGTGAAAACTTAGGTGAAGTGAGCGTGGAGTGAGCTATCAATAGTGTCAATCCGTAACAATCAGGTGGAATGACAGCTTACATCACTTAGGTTTTCACGGTGATATTTGTACAGAATAGGCCGGCTGTACACTATAAAAAATCGAGCGGAGCGGGCGCGCCAGCGGCGCTCGTCAATCAAGTTCCCCATTTCACCTCGCCCCGACCCCGCACGACTCATGTCCGTGACTACCGCAGGACCACCAACGCCAATCGCTTCCATATTTGGTAAATAATTAGTGCTCAATTGGTACTAATTAGTACTCGAACAACAAAATTGGTACCTTAGTACCCAACTAGCAAAAAGTGGTTTTTAAACTATCCTAGAACCATCATTTATCGAGGATTATATGAGGCTTTTATCCGCATATAAGTTGCGAAAAGGGCCCACTTTATAAGTCTACTTTTACTTATAACGTATTTATATTAGACCGCTGAAATGCCATATACGCCTATATTGCTCCTATAATTGAATTACGTCAATACAATTACTCCTGTAAATCTCACTATAAGTAAATTATAGTAAAAAATTAGATTAATACGCGCCTAGAAATGTTTTTATAAGCTCATATGTTGCGAACATTCGAAGTGAGTGTGTCGCACATTGTTGTGCTCTGTAAAAAATATTTTAACATCTTGAGGGTATTTATATTATTCATGTCAACCATAGTAGAAAAACAAACTTATTGTTGTCAAATTGTTAGTCTTACTTATAGCTTATTCATAGGGGAACTTGAATTTTCTGTGAAATCTATCATGGTTTCGATAAAAATTTTAAAGCGCCTCTTGAAATTTGCTTATTTACATTTTAGTATTAATTAATATTAAATAAATATTATGAAGGCGGCTGCCATTTTCTTGGTGAGCATTTCCAAGTGTGACATAGTGCTAAAATAAGTATTTTTAGCATTTCCAAGTGTGACATAGTACCAATATAAGTATATTGGTTCTATATTGGGTTATCTTAAAACCGAAGAAGATTCGCCATTGTTACCGATTAGGGTTCCGCAATGCCCGATGAAAATCGATTGATATTTATAGATACGTAGGTTAAAGGAATATTTTAAGGGTTTGTTCTACGTGCTAGGTTAAACATTAGTTTAAACATTGTTTTTATTTAACTTAATTATATAAGAGTTTGCCGACGATTTAAACAAGACTATGCCGATGTTCCTGGATATCGATCGATTTTTAACCAAAAAGATTTCCGATATTTAAAGAACTTAAAATGGCCTTGGAGTGTTACACATTTTTTGCTATCGGAGATTTATGTTCCGCCCTGTTGTCACAGCGTGGTTTCTATTTACACTAGATATTAACATTTTACTCAGAATCAAGAGCACATCAGATCATTGCTATATCAAGATTGGTTTTGGTGTGAGAATTGTTCTACTTACGCAGTTTATGATCACTTCCCAAGAGACGAATGTGAAATTTGTAACTAGTCTAATCTGATGTCTGGGCAATATTACACAAATGTTTATGGATCTCCTACAATAACACAATGGGTACGGGCACAGTCTTCTCTATTTTCTTACAAGCCATGCTGATAAATCTGGCAACGTCGTCGGTAAACCGATCAACCTGCGAGTATTATATACTGTCGATTTGAGATGGTCAAAAAAGTACAGACGCCAGCACATCAAGCTATCCGAAACTGTCAAATTTTCCCAATCATCTTTGAACCTTATGATTTCCATGACCATGAACTTCTTCATGAATTGTATTAGTTTTTATACGTCTATGATAGCAACTACGATAAATTAAAAAGAAGTCGTCTACTACTTCGACAGCATAATACTCGCAAGTTCGCCCGATTACGCGCAACGTTGCTAAACTTCAATAGCATGGCTTTGTGGTTCGGGGAATTCCCAGTTTTTAATAAAATAACGCAGTTCTAAATTTTTGTTATAATCCGAAAGATCTTTTTTGTTATCGCTTTCAATATCGCTCAAAGATTTGGTACTTTCGTTGTCCGAACTTCTTCCATCTAAAGTAGTACTACAATTATCTTGTCCGGAACCCTCGCTAGAATTCGCGATACGGTCTTCACCAGTTATTTTCAATATTTGTAAACAAAAACAGTTGTACCTAATCAAAATGGCTGATGTCAAATCCTACAATAGAATTTGCAAAACTATATAAAGCGTGTTTTCGCCTGTACTGGTCGTTACAAGCAAAAGTGGCTTCTTAAGAGTTTTAACCAGGATTCTTTGAGATTTCTTGGACAAAAACACTACTGTGGAATGCCTATATAAATATGTCTAGGTTTAAAACGGCATACGATGAATCGATATAGACAACAATTTATCCTACCGAGTGCTGCATGCTGTGTAATTTTGGTGATTTATTGTTTTTAAAACATGGATATGAAATTCATTTAACACTTTTAAGCATATGTAAAACCAAACCATAAATGATTTACAGTAATTCAACTTTAATTTACTTATATTGGCCATAAAATATTAGCTTATATGAGGTTATAAGTTAAAATAACAAGAGTAATGGCTCCTCAGTGCATATATTCCTGGTACATGCTCCTACAGAAGTATTAGGATTTAAATGGTCCGCAGATGTTATCTTATAGGCGCATATAAGTCCAAGTTACCGGAGTTATTACTCTTGAGTGCAATTACTCTTGTTTCATGCTTTCATAGGAGTCTTGATCCTATGTTTGTCAGGAAATATGATCCCATATACCGATATAAGTACAAATTATAGGATTAAGTGTACTTGAGTAAAACCAGCATGTATTTATGCTGTTAAAAACGCAGTAGCAACCACCAAAACCATCTTCGGAGCTTTGTAAGTCCAAGTAGCATTATAAAATCGCAATCCAGGATTATTTTGCTAGTTGGGTAGTTTTCGAGAAAATCGACTTTGAAGGTGGTCCTGCGGTAGTCACGCTCCCTTCAGCAGGACCACCATGAGAGCCGAAAAAGGGCCCACGCTACAGCTATTCTAAGTATACAAATAATTAGTACCCATAAATGTGATTTATTTCGTAAAAAAACAGAACTGTAATATTTGTATTTACCGAGAAATCAACGATGATAACTTTCTCGAAATTGTTCAGCAGGACCACGATTTTGAATGTTGATTCCAAGCTAGAGAAGCTTGTCGCTTTCCTCAAACCTACATAGAAAATTAGTACCCTGCAAGATAAAATTAGTACCCAAAATTCAAAGTTAATACTTCAGTAGTTTACGAGATATACCATGCCAATGGTGGGGTGGCGGTAGTCACGGTGCCAAATTTTCATTTCAAGATTTCTCTATTAAAAACTCTATGATTTCTTCCCAAATTTATACAAAAATTAGTACTCCTAAAGAAGTTAAAGCGACTAGAAATCCAGATTCCTAAGTGTTGTATTTTAAGAGAAATTAGCTTTCATTACTTTTCCATACTAAATCTCCGCGTATAATCCGACCAAATTAAGTTGTCAACGGTGCCAATTCCTTTGTTCACAAACTAAACTAAATTTGAGTTCAGTGCATCTTATCTTTTGTTTCATTATGAAAAGGACAGACAATAAATTTTAGTTTTGTCCTGTCAAAGTAATCAGAGCCTGACACTACTCAATACAAGTTTAGACGTGATTAAAAACATGCCTACTAATGTTACGTCAATTTACGTCAGACGCTGATTAATTTGATAGGACTAAACTAAAACTTATCTTTTGTCCTTTTCTTAATGAATGGATAGAAAAAGATGCACTGAACTCAAATTTAGTTTAGTTTGTGAACAAGTGAATAGGCACCAATGGTGGTATTGAGCTGTTTAAGAGATGTACACTCGTGCACATAAATTTATGGATGTCGGAATAGTATCAACAGTTCAATATCTAAATTTTTATACAAACTGTGTATCTAGGTACATATTAACCCTTAACCAGGCTATGGATTGAGCATTTCCCACATAGATTTTTAAGAGTTTTTACCAGGTTTTGGTAAAGAATCTACCACAATCTGTCAAAAACGCTAACAAATAAATAGTACTTATGGTAGGTAACAAAAAAAAAAGTAAAACGGAATGCAAATGTCACTTTTGCAGCCATTTTATCTGTGGTTGGCCGCTAAACGAACATTTTGTCCAGAAAGGGCGAATTCGCCGCGATTCTCTCGTGCGTATTACGCGCGACCTTTGCGTTCAGAAGGGGCGTACCAACGCGCGAGCATTTGGGTTCGAATTTCATTTGTCAGTAGAAAACATGGAGTAGAACGCTCTGAAGTTCGCGCGTCAACTGGACGCAACAAGGAGTCTCCAGTATCTCGACTCGCGCGCAAAACGCGCGAGGCTGGCGAAGTGAACGCGATTTACGCGCGGATTTTGAAATCGCGCGATGCTTGTGGACGCGATGTATTGGCGCCTAGTATCTCGTTAACGCGCGAATGAATTCTCGCGAAACGTTTCGCGGCGAATTCGCTCCTTCTGAACAAGGTCTTAGGTAGGTATTACTGCTTGCAGCAACGGTAAATTAGTAGAAAAGAAATAAATAAAAAATACCTATCGCTTTTAATGATATTCATTCACAACAACACAGAAGGTAGGTACCTACTTACAATACCTACAGAAAAATAATTATTCGAGTACTTACCTACCTGCCCACGTCAATAACAAAGGTATCACAGGCGATGGGTAGCGATAAGTAATTTTTTTTTCTTATTAAGTATAAAAGTTCAGTTTGTATAAAAATTTAGATATTGAATGTTAATACTATTTCGACGTCCATAAATTTATGTGCACGAGTGTACATTTCTTAAACAGCTTAATACCATTGACAACTTAATTTGGTCGGGTTATACGCGGAGATTTAGTATGGAAAAGTAATGAAAGTTAATTTCTCTTAAAATACAACACTTAGGAATCTGGATTTCTAGTCGCTTTAACTTCTTTAGGAGTACTAATTTTTGTATAAATTTGGGAAGAAATCATAGAGTTTTTAATAGAGAAATATTGAAATGAAAATTTGGCACCGTGACTACCGCCACCCCACCATTGGCATGGTATATCTCGTAAACTACTGAAGTATTAACTTTGAATTTTGGGTACTAATTTTATCTTGCAGGGTACTAATTTTCTATGTAGGTTTGAGGAAAGCGACAAGCTTCTCTAGCTTGGAATCAACATTCAAAATCGTGGTCCTGCTGAACAATTTCGAGAAAGTTATCATCGTTGATTTCTCGGTAAATACAAATATTACAGTTCTGTTTTTTTACGAAATAAATCACATTTATGGGTACTAATTATTTGTATAAGAAAGAAAGAAAGAAAGAAAATACATTTATTGTATGTATACTATGTTATGTATACTTAGAATAGCTGTAGCGTGGGCCCTTTTTCGGCGCTCATGGTGGTCCTGCTGAAGGGAGCGTGACTACCGCAGGACCACCTTCAAAGTCGATTTTCTCGAAAACTACTAAGGTACCAATTTTGTTGTTCGAGTACTAATTAGTACCAATTGAGCACTAATTATTTACCAAATATGGAAGCGATTGGCGTTGGTGGTCCTGCGGTAGTCACGGACATCACGACTCGACTCCCGCGCACCTCATACCGCCTGTCGACTAACAAGCAAAAGTGAGAACGTGATAAAATTGAACGAAAAATAGTGTGCGGAAATATGAAACTTGTTCCGGGAAACAGGGGCGGATCTTGAATTTGTGGGGCCCTGGGCTAATACTGCTTAGGGCCCCTACCTAATTACTCAACCAATTGCCATTTTATTATGATCGGAGGTTTTTTAATTCTAGATAATTTTTATTATTGACAATATCGTCTATCGTTTTCAGTTCGGTTGGGGGCCCTCTGTATCCAAGGGGCCCTGGGCTGCAGCCCAAAAAGCCTTTAAGTAGATCCGCCCCTGCCGGGAAATACGTGTTTTTGAGCAAGTTTCAAGTTTGGCTGCTCCACATTTTCTGACACGATTACCCTAATCCATGGTCTGGGGTTGAAGAATCCATAAACTTGGTATTTACTAGCTAGAAGTTCATGCATGGCGCGGCGGAGGAGGTCCAAGGTATAAGTAGGTACAAACTATTTACCTATTTTTTCCCTAAGCTACGATTCACCGTTGCGTAGGTAGTACCTAATCGAATAATTGAATTATATATAATTCTTGTGAAACCAGCATTCAAATCGAAAAGGTAGTTACAGGAAAGCGAATACACAAACAAACGATTTGTTTTTTCATAGTATTTGCGCTTTTCAGTGTTATTAGCACACAGTGCGTCACGGTCAACGTCATTCTCAACTAGCTAGGCGTCTCGCCTACTGAAAACCATTCGTTCAGAAACTGAACTGCAAACTAATTCAAATAAGAATAATTTTATAATTTATTCATTAGGTACAAGCAATACGAAAACGTTATTTCAATCAATATAAATAAATGTTTAGCGAACAGTGTGAAGCAAGAGTGAGTCAAGTAGGTACAACGTCTTTTTAATTTTTGAACGTATTACTTATATTGTGCCTTGTGAACTACATTTCAATACGTGAAACGAGCATATATTTCACCTAATTATTTATAGGTAAGTATAGTAAAGTTTATTATGGTAAGAAATGTTTTATTATAACAAGTTATAATAACATTCGTATGATGTCGACGATGATGTACGACGTATTTTAAAACTGACGTATTTTATTAGTATCAAAAATAAATATTCACAATAAAATTGAACGACTACGGACCTTGATATTTTAAAGATTGTGACAAGGAGTTGGTCGTACACATTTGTAATATCACACTAAAGAACAAACTTCCACTTAACTATTTAAAATCACCGACCATAAGTTTATTGTGTTGAAAATTCTGTTTGCGCGATGTAGAATTTTTGATTATAACTTCTTTGTTTTTGAGAAATTGTTAAGTAATTTTATGTCATTAATTGTGTAATTACTCTATAAACATATACTATACTTGTTTTATAAAATTGTGATAAAGTTTAACTGTTTTCCCGATTTTTTGAAATCATATTAATTACTTTTACAACAGCGCCATCTAGTAAACGACGAAATAACGATTTTTAATTATTTGTAACTATTGTGGTATAGTAATTGTATTCTAGGTGCATCGTCTTCATATATACCTACTTATATAATTAATGTATACAAATATTGTAAAACATTTCAATCAAGTCAGTTTTTGTTATAAATATAAACATTGATGTTAAAAAATGCCTTTTAGGTGCCTATTTGAAATAAATTATTTGACTTGACTTTGAGTCTATTATTTATTTAGGGCCGACTTTTCAATCATCTGATAACTTTATTCGTGGAATAATTTTGAAACTTTTACAGTTCATACAAAAACTGTCAAACGTCAATTTTATTCCTTGAATAAAAGTTATCTGGCGATGGAAAAAATTGCCCTTAGTGTAATAACTGTTAAGACACGACAAAACGATTTAAATAATTGGATAATTTGTGGTGTTGAAAAGGTGGCCAATCATGATATGAGCCTTTATGAAACAAAATAAATATATATAAGTATTCTTTTCTTCAGTTTTTACTTTATTGAATGAAGGATGGTCATCATAAAAATCTTTTATTTCAATTAACGCCATCTCAACATACTTATTTCAAACCAAGTTTATGAATTCAACGCCATCTAGTGGTATCGAAAGTAAAACTATTTTACTGTACATGTGTGTGTAATCAAATAAAGTGAAACGGCTAAACGTTTAGGGGTACAAATCTTTGTATGAGACGAGTTATCAAGCAAAGTGAATATCTCAAAAAATTAAGTTAATACTCTAGTTGACGCATATAATGAAGTTGTCCCTCAAAGATTTCTGAGTTAGGCGTAAAAATTGAAAATGTTCGAATTTGCGAATGTGCTGCCATCTCGCGAAAAAGTAGCTGGGAGATCAACTATTCAATAGCCTTAAGCCGACAATCGATCGCCTGTCATGGTGCATACGGTTTGTGTCACTATATTATACTCTACATATTATTTTCAGACTCAAGAAAATGAAAAAGACAGTGATAAAACACTGGAAATTCAGGAAAACTTGCAGGCATTAGAAACGGCTTCAATTCAAGATCCTTACGCAGGGAATCTTGTAAGAATGACTTGGTCTTTATAAACATATTTTAGGACAAATAAAACAAGAACCTTCAAGAACAAGTGCGTATTTACAGTATACTTTCATAAGTTCAAATACATGTTGTACATTGTTTCTGATAATATTAGACTTAAAAATATATTTCCAAATTTTATGTTATAGGTAAATAATAGACAAGAAGTTGAAAGGGATACTGCAGTGCGATTCTGTAACCATCTCACCGTGAAAACTTAGGTGAAGTGAGCGTGGAGTGAACTGGCAGTGTCATCTTACCAGATACTAGGGATTGACCAAGCATACATTTACAATCATAATCGAGATTTTAATAATATTTTTTTAGCCTAATCCTATTGATATTTTTATATAATTCAAAGCTAGTATTTTAGTGGTCAAAACATTAATATTTTGTGGGGTTTTACTTACAATAAAATAGCAAAACAGAAGCGCAGTCAGAATCTCAATCCTGTTTTATTTTATTTTTTCCCTAGTCTAGTAAGTCCTTA